>CM031239.1:655050882-659850882 GCA_018340775.1 Taxus wallichiana var. yunnanensis
GTTGGTCCCAGATCAATTCACCAAAGTATGGGAGGGAACCCATCGAGAGGGGGAGTATGTTTTATTTGTGGGTCCCCTGATCACTATGTGTGCATGTGTTTGCAAAAACCTGCTATCCTTGGTATGTAGAGAACCCCTTGATTAGAGAAGACAATGGCTGATGTAGGACGTGCCCATCATGTATATGCAATGGTTGATAACTGTCAGGATTTGCATCAATCCATAGTTATTGAGATGGCAGGTACTATCAGGGGTATTTCTATCTCAGTTCTCTTTGATTCATATACTTCAAATTCTTTTATATCTCCTTATGTAGTTGATAAATGTTGTCTAATGGTATTAGGCAACCAGAGACGGTTGGCAGATTGAATTGGCCTCTAGGGCCAAACTCATCGTGGACTCATATGTGGAGAGTTGTGTACTTGATTTAGGAGTCTTATGCACTACACTCAACCTTCGAGTTATACCTTTAGGATATTATCTAGTTGTTTTAGGTATGGATTGGCTTGAGGCTCATCAGGCCAAGGTAGATTGCAGGAATAAGGTCATTGAGTGTTAGGATGATCTTGCGAGTTCAATTATGATTGCAAGGATGCAGGGACCTATCTCTTTACACATGACTTCACTTAAGCAACTCAAGTGGAGCATGCATAAAGGGTGTCAATTATTTGCTATCACCATCAGTGATCGATCAGAGGGAACTCCAGAGCATTCACCTTAAGATGATCTTGCAATTTTGAGGAAGTATGCAGATGTGTTTCAAGGTAAGATTCTAGGGTTACCACCCCACAGAGAGGTGCATTTCACCATTTATTTAGTGTCAAAGCATCAGCACCAATTTCTAGGAAACCCTATCGGATGACGACTCCAGAGCTTCATGAGCTCAAGATACAGTTAGAGGAGTTTTTGGAGAAGGATCTCATTCACCCTAGTGTATCTCCTTTGGGAGCGCCGGTCATATTTGTGAAGAAGAAGGATAGTTCTCTCGGGATTTCAGTAGACTTCAGGGAGCTCAAAAAAGTCATAATAAAGAACTATCATCCACTCCCTAGAATTGATGACTTGTTTGATCAGATGCGGGGAGAGAGGGTGTTCTCAAAAATTGATCTCTAGTTAGGTTACCATCAGTTGTGCATATCAAATGCAGACATCCATAAGACAAATTTCCACACACATTATGGGCATTATGAGTTCACAGTTGTCCCTTTTGATTTGACTAATGCCCCATTTTTATTCATAAGCCTCATGAATTGAGAATTAAGTACCTTAGACCGCTTTATCTTAGTGTTCCTAGATGATATATTTATTTATTCTCGTTTCGAGGAGGAACACGAGGAACATTTGAGACAGATACTAAAAGTTATGAGAAACAAAACATTTTTTGAGAATTTTGAAAAATGCAGCTTCTTCTTCTGACAGAGATTTAGTACTTGGGACACATCATATCGGGTGAGGGTATCTCATTAGATCCCTCTAAGATACATGTGATTCTTGATTGGCCAGCTCCCACATTTATTACTAAGGTGAGGAGTTTCATGGGGTTAGCAGGATATTTCCATAGGTTTCTACAAGAAATTTCTAGGATTGCTCACCCTATTACTTCCCTTCAAAGAAAAGGGAAGAAGTTTGATTAGTCAAAAAAGTGTGAGAAGGCCTTCCAGTTGCTTAAGGAAAGGTTAACCACGGTGCCTATCTTAGCAGTTTTGGACCCAACAGAGGATTTTGTTGTTTGTACTAATGCATCACTAGAGGGTCTGGGAGAATTTCTTATGTAGGAGCGTCGGGTTATTTCCTTTGAGTCACGTAAGATCAAAGATTACAAGCATAACTATCATACTCGTGACTTAGAGATTGTAGTAGTTTTTCATGCTCTTATCTGTTGGCATCATTTCCTTTTGGGTAGGCCCTTCATTTTGAGGATAGATCACCGTAGCTTGTAACATATCTAATCATAGTTGAACCTCAATTCTTTCCAATGGCGTTGGATAGAGTTCCTATGTGAGCACGAAATGGAGGTGTAGTATATCAAAGGAAAGGAAAACGTCATTACAGATGCACTTAGTAGACGTTGACATGTGCTTGCATCCTGACACTATAGTCATATTTGAGAGGCAAGATTCTTTAGCACCTTCCAGAGGATAGGTTTTATGAGGGGTGCTAGGTAGATTTAAGAGTCACAGTGGTTCATTAGAGGTTATATTTTCAGTGTGCATCTTAGAGGGAGATGGTTTACTTTGGTTATATAGGCACATCTATATGCCTAAGTCAGGTGATCTACGTAGCTTCATCCTTACAGAGACTCATTGAGCCCCATATGTAGCACATCCAGGAGTCAAGAAAATACACGCTGATATGAGAGATTTATATTATTGGCCTGGTATTTGACGGGACATAACATATTTTGTAGCACTTTTCCTTGAATGTTAGAGGGTCAAGGAAGAGCATTCTCATCCTGCAAGACTCTTACACCCTCATGATATTCTTGAGTGGAAATGGGATGTGATCTCCATGGATTTCCTATTAGGGCTCCTTATGTCTTCTTATGATCATGATGTCATTATGGTTACTATGGATAATCTGACCAAGGTTGCACATTTCTCGCCAACCAAAGTCACCTATAATGCACAAGCCAGTGCCAAATTATTTATGGAGGACATTGTTAGATTGCACGAGATTCCTAAGACCACCATCAATGACAGGGATACCATTTATACATCACATTTCTTGACTTCCTTTCAGTCCACTTTGGGTACACAAATTAATTTCAACTCAACATATCATCCAGAGATAGATGGAAAAACGGAGAGGGTTAATTAGGTACTAGAGGACATGTTGAGGATGTATGTGATGGACCAACAAAATAAGTGGGAAGATTACCTATATTTAGTTGAGTTCGTATACAACAACAACTATCATAGTTGTATTGGTATGGCTCCCTACCGGGCTTTGTATGGTCAAATTTGTAAGAGACCTCTTAGTTAGGAAAGGATAGATGACAGGATTATTCTCGGGGACCAAATTACGTCATGGGACTTAGAGCATAAATTGCGTTACGATTAGGAAACAACTTGATCAAAGGCTAGAGCATGCCGAAGGCGTATGCAAACACCAAGAGGATTGATCGTCACTTTGCATTGGGTGAAAAAGTATTCTTGATAGTTCATCCACATAAGAGCCCAATACGCTATGGAATGGGTTATAATATATCTCCTCTTTTTGTGGTGCCATTTGATATTTTTGAGGTCGTCGGTCCAATTGCCTACCACATAGCTTTCTTTACCACACCGCATGCAGACCCATGACGTGTTTCATGTTTCGTAATTCATAGGTATGTACCACGATATCTCTCATGTTTTTTATTAGTTAACCTTACAGTGCAAGATGGAGGACAATGTAGGTAGAGCCGCACGTATATTGGAGCACCGGATGTTGGCCCTTTGGGATTGAGACTTGGACCAGTTAGGGTCCATTGGGAAGGATACGGTGAGAAAAAAACCACTTGGGATGATCCCACACCATTTAGGCCTAGATATATCTATCTCTTTAACCGACTTCTAGGAGGAAGTCCAATTTTAGGAGAAGGGGATATAGTGCCCACACTTTATATCCTCGGTTATCTAGTAACTTCCTTACTCATAGTTATGATTTGACATATATTTTGACATATTTTGAACATTATTTTATGTTATTTGATCTTCATGGACATGTATGGTGATTTGGGCGTGTAACACCAATTTAGCTTTGACTAGTATCTTTGGCACATTTTAATAGATGTTGTGGATACTAACATATTCCTATGTTATTTGGGCCTAATTGATATATGCTTGATGCATAGTTTAGTCACATATATTGATGATATAGATTATTCGATTACTTAATGGTCCCCATTTTCATTAAATATGTATTTGTGTATGTGTGTGTTAATTAAAGAGGATTGAGGTCACATAAGCACCCTTGAGTAGGCTCCACATCCTCTACATATGTGCCAAACCTGAAATTTGGGTTGTTTTTGACATTTTAAGTGACCCCTTTTGGTTTTGGGGGTTCACTTAGCATTAAAATAATCCCTTAGAACCTAACTATTAGGTAGGGGCTTAATTCCAAGGCATGGAGGGATTTTCCCTCCCATTTAGCCTCTCTTTTGTCACCATCCATGTAAGATTGGTTAGAATGTGTGTGTGTTGTGAAAAGTTGCATAAGTTTGTCTCACTTTATTTTTGGGTAATTTGGGAGAGGGGTGTTTAAATGTGAGTTTATCTTTTCTTTATTTTGTTTTGGGAATCTTGACTTGGAGAGAAGATAGGGATGACACATGTCACCCCTTCATTTGTGAGGAATTTATTTTCTTCAAATACTCCCTCATGGGGGAGAAAGAGGACTTTTTTTTGGCTTTTGTTTTGTGCTTGGAGGCTTTTGGAGTTGGAGTTTTTCTTGGACAAGGATTTAGGAAAGGCTTAGAGATATAGAGAGCTTGTGGAGGTAGGATCTTTGATCTTATTTTGTGTTTTTTGGCATGTTAGATTTTTAGATTTTCTTATGGTTTAAAGTTTTATCTTGTTGCATGTGTTGTATGGTTACTTGGTTGTGTTATTTTTATTTTCTCCATTAATCATATGGCTTAATGGATTTGATATTTTTATTGGGCAAGAGGGAGGGATTTTCTCTCTTAAACCTCATGGCTTGATGGGAAAACCATGTTGGTTCTCTTTAATCCCCTCATATGGTTTGAGGTGGGGAAGGTGGTTCATATGGTTTGAACCCACTTCCCCATCCTTGTAGAGGAAACCCAATGGGTTTGAAATTTGCCCCAAGAAGGAATTTAGGTGAATGGGAGGAGAAATAAGGAGGGATGATTGTTTTGGAGGGATAAGGAGGTTTTTGAAGATCTTGTAAGTGTGAATCCCATGGTTGGACCACAATATTTGACATTATTGGATGTCTCATCTACTCTTCCCCTTTATTGAGGACAAATATAGTTTTTCTCTTTTTATTTGGTTGGTAATTGTTGTATTTTTCTTTAGTTTATGGGTTAGTCTTTAATGTGATATGCTTGTGATTACTTCTCCCTTTTTCTTGTGCACATTTATGGAAGCTAGCTCTCTCTCCCATGGGCTTGGGGAAGGCTAGCATGTCTTCCAACATTTGGAAATACATGTTATGATGCCTATAGGTTGGGTGGTAAAATAAGCCTTTCTCTATGTGCTAGATTTTGTGTAAAGCACAATAGTTGGAGCTCAAGTTTGGAAGATGTTTGGAGTATTTCCTTGATATCTAGGCATATTTTTGTTCTCAAAAATTTGGTAAAGTTTAACTTATTGTAATCATGTGGATATGGCTATGTTGAAAGTTCTATGTCCTTGTAAGGTTCCCATTTTGTGATTGGGATTGCTTTGTAAACTAGTGTTACATTAGTTGTGTATCCTCCTCCAATCTTGGAATGAAGTTTGTCTTGTTTTTATTTGTGCATCTTAAGTATCTTGGAAATATGTTGTATTGGAGAGCTTAAGCTTCATTTTAATGAAAACTATTCTTACACGGAGAATGTTGTAAAGATCTTGTACTTTGAAAAGCAATGCAAGTATTTTAATGGGAGTCCTTATTAAAGGCCTTTTTTAGTAATACTACTCTTGCATTTGTTAGTGTTGCAATGACTAAGACGTTAGTGATTGTATACAAACCTGATTTAATTTATTCTAATATCTTTACAACTTTAGGAATTTGGTTATTGTTTTTAAGGAAAGAAATACTTTTAGTAGGAATCTAGGAAATACTTTTGGTTAGTATAATATTGAATGAAGAAATTCACAGGAAAAGTACAGAGGAATCATCATCTAGGAATGCTTTGAATGTAGAAAGTAGGGGAAGGTAGAAGGAGAGATCCAAGAGTAAGAGTAATGGGAAATCAAAGTCAAGGGATAATAGATCTAAATCCAGAGGTAAGGGAATTACCTGTTGGAAATGTGGAAAGAAAGGACATGCAAAGAAAGATTGTTGGTCAAAGGATAAATAGAACCAACAACAAGACAAAGGTAAAAAAAGAAAATCTTGCTGGAACAAAGGTAATGCAAGATGCCCTTATTCTTTCTTTAGATAATAAGATTAAATCATGGGTTTTAGATTTAGGATCTTCTTTCCATGCAACCCCTAATAAGGTTTATTTTAGAAATTATGTCTAGGGAAATTTTTGGCATGTTTATTTGGGTGATGATGAACCTTGTAGTATTACTGGTAAAGGGGAAGTTCATCTAAAATTGTAGAATGGAAACACATGGGTATTGAAAGATGTGAGGCATATGCCAAGCCTCGAAGGAATCTTATTTCTATAGGGAAACTAGGTGACTCGGTTGCATGGTTACATTCATATCGACTCTTGGAAAGTCACCAAGGATGATTTTTTGGTGGCAAGAGGTAGGAAGGTAGGAATGATATATTTATCTATATGTGCTAATGATGCCTTTTATGCATTATATACTTGATTGAGATGCATGCATGTGGCATAATCGGTTGGGCCATATGAGTCAAAAAGGAAAGCAGATCTTAAAGGCTAAGGGTAAGTTATCAAATTTGAAATATTTAAATCTTGATTTCTCTGAGTATTGTGTCTTTTGAAAGAAAAAGAGAGTGAGATTTCTCAAAGTTTGGGCAACTAAGAAAGAACAAAAATTAGATCCTATACACTCGGATGTGTGGGGACCAACTCATGTAGCTTCTCAAGGAGGATCCTAGTATTATGTTACTTTCATTGATGATGCTACAAGAAAGGTATGGTTTTATTGTATTAAACTTAAATATGATGTTTTTGAAAATTTTAAAAGATGGAAAGCCCTTGTTGAGAATGAATTAAATTCAAATTTTAAGTGTCTTAGATCTGAAAATGGTGGTGAATATTGTAGCAAGGATTTTAATTACTATTGTTCAGTGAATGTGATACATAGAGAAAGAACAGATCCAAGAACACCACAAGAGAATGGTGTTATAGAAAGAATGAATAGGAAAATCATGTAATGTGCTAGAAGTATGAGAATACATTTGGATAGTGGATTACCTTTACAGTTTTGGGAAGAAGTAGTTGATACAACGGTTTATTTGATTAACCGCGAGCCTTCAAATTCACTAGATGGAGGAATACCAGAAGAATCATGGACTGGAAAAGAGGTAGATCTATCTTTTCTTAAAAATTTTGGTTCATAAGCTTTTGTGCATATTGATAAGGAAAATAGGAAAAAGTTGGATGCAAAATCCAAGAGATGCACTTTCATTGGTTATAGATTTGGTGATTTCAGATTCCATTTTTGGGATTTAGAGAATTATAAAATTATTAGGAGTTGTGATATTTAATGGAATGAAAAGAAAATGTACAAGGATCAAATTTTGGTACCCAAGGACGAACCGGTTGAGAAGTTTGTGAATGAAAATGAACTCTCGGATTTAAAAGTAATAAACAAGAGTTACACAGTAACTAGTGTCGAGTTGACCCTTGACCAACATCACTCAGCAGAATGGTATCAATTATAGAAGAGCCAAACCAACATTGGTTAGCAGAATTGACATCGGTTATAGGTGACCGGTGTTGGTCACTGACAGATTTGGATATGAATGTCCAGGAGGTTCCAAATGAGCTTATGGTACCCCCAAACTCTTGTGAGAAGGTCACAAAGGGTAAGTGAACCTCCATAAAAATTTACACCTCTATTTTATTTATTATTGACTGATAATGGTGAACCATAAATTTTTAAAGAAGCAATGCAAGATAAGACTCACATCCAGTGGGAGCATGGCATGGATGAGGAGATGGACTCCTTGGAATAGAACCAGACTTGGGATTTGGTTAAGTTACCAAAGAGGTAAGAGGACATTGCAGAACAAGTGGGTTTATAGGATCAAGGAAGAAAAGGGTGGACATAAAAGGTACAAAGAAAGGCTTGTAGTAAAGGGATTTACACAAAAAGTAGGTATTGACTTTGGTGAAATATTTTCTCCTATTGTAAAGATGACTTCTATTCGTACTATATTGAGTTTAGTTATAGTAAAGGATTTGCATTTAGAGAAACTAGATGTGAAGATGGATTTCCTTCATGGTGATTTGGATGAAGAGATTCATATGCAGCATCCACTTGGGTATGAAGACAAGGGTAAGGATAAATTAGTGTACGAGGTTGAAAAAGATCCTATATTGGCTCAAACAGGATCTAAGGCAATGGTACATGAGGTTTGATAGTTTTATGCATGAGCATGGTTACTTGAGATGTGAATTTGACCATTGTGTTTATTTCAAGAAGCTTGAAAATGGGAGCTATATTATTTTGTTACTGTATGTGGATGATATGCTTATTGCAGGATCTAGTATGTAGGACATTGGTGAGCTTAAGGGAAAGTTAGCTCACACATTTTCTATGAAGGATTTAGGAGCTGAAAAAGAATCCTTGGCATGTAAATACACAGAGACATGAAGAATAAGAAATTGTATTTGTCTCAGGAGGATTATATCTATAGGGTGTTAGAAAGGTTCAAGATGTAGAATGCAAAACCTGTTAGTACACCTATGGTTGGACACTTCAAATTAATCAAAGATCATTGTCCTTCATCACATTAGGAGGTCAAATACATAACACGAGTTCTATATGCTTCAGTAGTTAGGATTCTCATGTATGTTATGGTTTTTACCAGACCATACATTACATAGAAGTGGGAATTGTGAGTAGATATATGGCTAATATAGGTAAAGAACATTGGAAAGTAGTCCATTAGATACTAAGTTATTTGAAAGGGACATCTAAAATGTAGTTATGCTACGGAGGTTCAGATATTTCATTATGCGGCTATGTTGATTCGGATATGGCTAGAGATCTAGATGGTAGGTGGAGCACTTAATCTCCAAGTGGGAGATTGGATACATTTTCACAAAGTATGAAAGTAGGTGGGATGTCATTTAGCTGGATTTCAAGATTACAGAAGGTTGTGTCTTTGTCTACTATAGAGGTAGAGTATGTTGCAGCTATAGAGGCTAGCAAGGAGATGATATGGATGAGTAGGTTCATGAAAGAGTTGGGAAAGGAGCAAGATGATTGCAAATTGTTCAATGATAGTTAGAGTGCAATTCATTTGGAAAAGAACTCAACATTTCATTCAAGAACGAAACAAATTCAGTTGAGGTATCACTTCATACAACATGTATTGGAGGATGGGTAGTTGAATCTGAAAAAGATTTATATGAGTGAGAACCCTGTGGATATGCTAACGAAGCCATTAGAAAAGGAGAATTTGGAGCTACACTCCACTTCTATTGGTCTTCAAGTTTGAGACTTGAAGAGCAAGAAATAAAGCTAAGGAATTATCCAAGAATGCCATTGTCAGATAGGTATGGTGCAATAATTAATCTCCAAGTGGGAGATTGTTGAGCTTTGGAGCTCAATTACTTCAGATTAACATGCGCCATTAACACGTGTATGAAACTTGCTAGAAAAAAATTAATTGAAAAAAGTTATAGAGGGACTCGACATCGATCGAAAGTCACCTATGACCGACATCGGTCAGAAAGAAGTGGCCGTCATCGATTAGGGCTAACCAAAGCATTGGTTACTTGTGTGTGGGTGTTTTAATTAACTCATGGGAATTAGATCTATTTTTAGTATTAAAGAAGATCTATTGATTGTAATTACATGGCTAAGTGCCCTAAGTTTGTATACGCCTATATAAGCATGAAAGCTAGGGTTTATAAGTAAAAATTAAGAACTTGCAAAAGTTGATGATTATTGTGAGAATAATTGTGAGAGAGATAATTCTAGAAGAAGTGAAAGCTAAGAGAGAAAGAAAATACTTATTTTTTTGTACATCGAGAGGTGTGGAAGATTGATAATCTTCAATTGTATATCTTGTGAAATATTTGAATAATAGATTGGCTTGCTTCTTGGTGGACGTAGCCCACACTTTGGGTGAACCATGTTAAATGGTGTTATTTATATCTCTTGTTTTGTATAATTATTCTAGTAGAATATTCGCTTTCATTACATGTATGTTTAGATTTGATATATTATTTGTAAAACCTTGTGCTAACCCCAACAACAAAAACCTAGAACTACACTGCATTGGGTCTTAGATGTGATGATGCGCTCAAGTGATAAGTCCATCAATTTGGAAGCTAAGGATAGTCGGCCCCCCCTTCATATAAATCTTTATTTTTAGGGTTTTAATGTTTTTTCTAGGGTTTTGCAGGTGATTCTTCCATCTCCTATTCACAGTGACATTCGATGTAGTTCAACGACATTAGTATGATAGGAAATAAACATAGGTGAAAATCCAGTGACACTCCAAAGGAGGTTTTTCTTGACCATTTACGTGAGACCAAGGTGCCCAGATCTCAAACCAGGGCACCCACAAGATCCCCTATTCCTTTTCAGTGTGCCCTAATCCAAGTAAGATAGCTCATATCTATGTTTTTTTAGATTTTTGTGCGGTCATTTCCTCCTCCTATTCACCTAGTCTACATTGTGACACGTTCTTATAATAACTACAAATCAGCTAAGGCCTTTCTTAACCTTTCTTGCACATTAGGGTTTCACATTTTATTGCTCGTTTTCTTGAGCATATTTGCTATATTTTATTGGTTATTTATTCAATTATTTTACTGCTCCTATAACATTAGATTACACTAGAATAATTCTATTTTAGTCAATCATCTCATAATGTTTTTAGTGATTAATCCCAAGTACCTCCCACAATTATGTGAATGGGTATTTAACCTTATCTAAAATTGTATTTAATGTGTATTCAATCCTAATTATTTTCCTTAAGAATAAACAAGTATTTTTTTGTTTTTACAAAACAATCCCGCATGTGACTACCCTTCAACCAAATTGTTAATTTTTAGGTAGAAAAATTGCAACATACTCATAGTTCAGAATCGCTACAACCATTTTTTTGGATTTTTAGCGGATATATAAAATTAAGTGATAGATGTATAACAAAAACTTTAGAATAAAATTAAAAATGGGAAGGACTAGAAAACCCTAAACAAACAATATTAGATTCATTAAAAAAATTAATTTTCCCACAACCAAAATGGTCCCACCATGATCACCGTAATCTATGCCTAGATTTGGATCACCTGCAAAATGTATTATTTGATATACCAATCACCAAATCAATGTTACTAAACAATATGGGCTTACACTGCCATTGAAAAGGTGAGGGAAAATCATGGGTTCTTAAATGAATAAAGTGGGTAGAAAACTTCTAGATATAAATCAAAACCCACACAAACAAAAACACACATAAAGAGATGTTAGTAGTTTTTGGTGGTTAGGGGATGTGCCTCATTAGATCCCTAACCATTTAAGGAGATAAAAGACATTTTATTGAATTAAAATGATAAAACAATGCATGCAAATGAAAAGTATACTTGAATTGATCACATGTTAGTCACAGTTGTGATTCATTGAAAATCGTAAAGAGATTTCAAGCTATAGACAAAAAATATATGCACTTGTGTACATTTCTAGGTTCTAGAGCATACTAATATATACATGATTACTAAGCAAGAAAAATAGTAATTAACAATGTCTTTTGGGCCTTTTTTTTGTCTCTTATAATTTTATTAACCTTACACACCTACTAGACCTTTCAATATTTGACTGATTTATCTTTTATGGCCTTGGACACTAAAGCTTCCAGATTATGACACTAGTGCCTGACACCCATATCCCTTAAGGGCGCTCCTAACCCTTTTTATCCTTTTCTCCACCTTTTGGTTTTGTTTTACTTCTTGGGCACATTTTACACTTTTGGGTCAGCCTTCTAGTCAATTATGAAATTCAGAAAAGGGAATCATATATATACATAATTATAGCTCTCAAATAAGGGGCCAAACACTAACATTATCTACTATAACCTAAGCTTGCATCCAAAGACATAAAATCATTACAAAACATCTATCTAGCACATTCACTCAAGGGACAAGGTTTGCATCACTTCTACATACACAACATAGGAGGGGAATTCTATTCTATTCCATCTCACATATTCTATACATTTGCTATATTCTAGATCTATCCCGCTATCATTGTGTAAATTGCATAAGGGAATCCTATGGAATCATTACACACACATTCACATAGAACTATATGGATTTTGACATGTAGTGTAATGCTCGTTACTAATTTCACTCTTTGGGTAACCTACGAGGTCTGTCTAACTCCACATTTTGCATTTTGTTTAGATTTGATGTGGTTTATGGTCATGTGCAACTAGGTATCTATTTTTCAGGTTAAGTGGGAACAACAACATTGGAAAAATCCAAAGTGACAAATAGAGATCAACAACAAAGCACCTCCGTATAAAAAAGGTTAAAACTTGAGCATTTGGGTGGATACTAGCACCCTAATTTAGGATGCGCACAGGTGCTTCTTTTGTCATGTGGGTGCTTCTTTCCTACACATTTCAAGGTTCTAGAACTTCCAGTGACCCTTAAAGACATTTTTCATCTTCTATTCCAACAGTTCCTCAGTCCAAATCCCTCAAAAATCAGCTAAGTCATCTTACCTATCTCTCTTGCTAAGTCATCTTTATTATTAGGTTTGATGTTGTTTTTGGGCATGTGAAGCTAGGTATCTATTTATAGGTTACAAATGCAAAAAATGACATACAAAGATCAACAATGAAGATATTCCTACACGAAAAGGTTAGAACACGGGCACCTAGATGAACATTAGCACCCAAATTCAATCACTAGCATCGGGGCACTCCTATCCTCCTATCGGTGATTCTGTATTTCACATTTTTGGGTTCTATAACTTCAATGATCCTTAACACTTTTCCTCTTCTCGTTCTAGAAGGTGCCTCAGTCGAAATCACTTTGAAATCACTCATAAATCAGCTAAGTCATCTTACCTCTCTCTCTTACTTATGGTTTCATATTGTATATGCTTTGTTGCTTGTGTCTTATTATATATTATCATTTGTATATCATTCATTATAGTAGTTATTATGAAATAAAGATTTAATTCAATTTATATTAAATCGGAAGCTAGTTGTAATTGTTACTTTTGTGCATGTGTTCAACTTTCGCTAAAATAGTGATGCAACAAGTTTCACCTATCTTTTTTGATCCACCTTCACTTCTCCAAAACATTCAATACCGAAATTGATAAATCAAAAGAATAGAAGATAAATTTTATGCATTTATTAAAACATCAACAAGCACCACAATATTTATAAGGAAAAAATGGTTTATGGAGGGTAAAACTATACGAACACATATGCCACGAAGGCATAACCAACATGTTTAAACAATGTATTAAATTATGCTAACATTCCCCCCTTTATACATTATTTTTACAAATGTACCCCGAATAGTTCAAATTTCACCTTGCTGAGAGACTTAGTGAGTATATCTGCTATATGAGAATATTTGAGGAAGTACTGGAGCTAAGTGTGGTGGTTCAAGAATTTTTCTCGAATGTAGTGACATTCAACCTCAATGTGCTTTTTTCTCTCATGGAAAACTAGATTTTCACAAGCTTTAACACACCTTGATTTTCACAGTGAATGATGGAAGGATTTTCTTCTAGTATTCCAATATCTGCCAATATGTGACATAACCAAATAGCTTCACACACATCTCCTTAAACAGTTTGATACTCTGCCTCAGTGGATGAGAGAGAAATAACAATTTGCTTCTTAGTGATCTACGAGATAGATCTAGACCTGAGATGAAAAATATAACCTGAAGTTGATTTCCCATCATCAACGGATCTAAGATAGTCCTAATCTATATATCCCTCCAAGAAGAATTGAGAGTTCTTGGATAATTGAGACCACAGTCAACTATACCTTTGACATATCTCAACCCATGATTTGTTGCTACCTAGTGACATTTCTTTGACTCCTACATAAATTGGAAAGATGGCTCACATAAAAGTAAAGAAGTGGTCTGGTAAACGTTAAGTAATTGAGACTCTAAACAAGTTGTTTGTAGTGAGTACCATCTAATTGAGGTGAATCATGGAATCTATAAATTTTCAAACCTTTTTCCATTGGAGTGGACATAGGCTTACAATATAACATGCCATATTTTTCCAAGATTGTCTTGGTATATTTCATCTGGGAGATAAAAATATGATTATTCTTTTTCCATATCTTTGTAGTGGGTTTTATTTCTCAAAACTCTGGATGCACTAGCCCATCACTTAGAAAAATTTGAGCACTCACCCAAAGTGGGAAAAGGTATCGGTTTCCTCTTTTTATACCAACTTTTTCAAGGTGTTAGCATGATCATACAAGTATTCCATAACCATAACAAGTAATTAAAGGTAAACCATAACAAGAATCAACTTATAACCATGGTGCATAATGAATCAAACAAGGATCAAGATCAGATTTACCATATAATAACTAGTAACAGAGACATCAAAAATCAATATCCATCCACAAAGATCCATTATATTAAGTCATAACCAAACCCATACTTGAATACATCATAGTTATCATCACAAAGTCATGTGCGCAAAATCATACCAGCAACATAACTCTGTAACAATCCAATGTGTCTCTAAAACGTGAAAATAAATACATATATAGGTAGTGGGGACTTTCCCTTCACTTCCCATTCACTCTCAAAATAATATGCATGCTAAGAATAGCCATGCGTCGCTATAAAATCACTAAGGAAGCATGTAATCTTTACCTAATAATAGATTATCTATAATTAAATCTAGATCTAATCCTATTATTAGGTCAAACTCTTCATGACTCTTTAGCTTCCTCTTGTTCCTAAAATATCTTTTTGTAACCTCCAAGTATTTTATCTCTATCCAATGCATGCTCTGCACTCAATCCTATTCTTATCATGTGCATGAAGAACAGCTAAGTCCTAAAATATGCTTTTTTGCTTTGAACTTCCACGTGCCCTCTTTCTGCGCGCCATGTTCTTATGCACCTCTAATACTTAGGAAATATTTTTTGCAGTCAACATTACCCCACACTAGCTTCATTTCTCCCCTGTATTGGGTAATCATGCCTTGTCTCTCCAATAATAAAGAATAAGGAATAAAATAATGATTGTACACAATGAATGAAAATATACCAAAATCTTTTAGGCACTCTATTCCTCCGAGGAAAAATCAACTCGGGGTATTCATTATTGATTTCTACCTCCAACTCATTCCATTCACCGAACACCTTCTTTGTCTTCTCAGGGATGTCTGCAAACACCCCATCCATCTCATCCAAGGTCATATTTTCACCTTTGTTTTGTAGCACCCTAAGAACATTTGCTAAACTAGAAACCATCCCATCCATTACATCCATATTTTGAGCTATAAGTTTCTCGATTTCCTTTATCTTCTCCTTGTGTGGATCTTGGGTTATAATTATATGCTAATAACATCAGTCTCTCCTCACACCCAAGAGTTTCATTCTTCTTTTACAGCAAGGAATTCATTCTCCTCAACCAAAGTCCTTGTCTTAATAATTGGATCTGGGTTATGCAAAAATTCAACGTCGATTTTTCCTTTTTCATTTTATCCGTTAGTTTTTAGAGAAGAGATTCATACCTAGCTATTTGACACGCTATTATATCCTTGGCTCTTTCCTTATTTTCTACAATATATTTCTCTTTTTGTGTAGTTATCTCTATGGTCTCTTGTTGCACGCCCAACCACTTCTTAATCAAGATATGGACACAATCCTGCAAGAAATGCAGAGAGGGATTATATTTCTATTCATTTTTTCATCAACATCTTAATGCGCATCGATTATCTCCTTCCCTAAGTTTACTTGAAAAATCCAAAATATTCTTCTATTTCTCTTTATCCTTCTTCTACCCCTCAAACAACCATTCCACTTATTCTTTTAGGTTCTTATTCTCCTCCAAAAATGTTCTTATCTATATTCATGCGCGCTATCTCTCATCGGCATTTTGTTCGATGCATTACTCGCTTTCTCATCAATAAACTCTATGGGCCTAATGTTCTAATGTTTGGCTTAGGAATTCTTCTTCATTTTCCTCTTTATGCGTGCATATTCTTTTACATCTAACTCAGATTCATCAATATGATTCGTATACTCCAAGAGAGTTTCTTTTCTCGTGCGCAAGTTGGCCTCTCTAGGGTCCATAATATCCCATCTATAAATCTCCTCAGGATCCAAAGTGCTTTGAAACTTAGTGTGAATGATCTTTATGGGATCATTAATATATCCAACTGTGAGATTTTTATACATCTCCCCTTATCTCTCCCTGAGTGCCTACCTTTAGGAACGTGCATCCCTTCATCCAAATTTGAGCTTTCCCATGCAACATTTTTTTTTTTCATTCACGGGCTCATCGAAAAGGTCTACACTTATCTGTCTCTTCATCTCCACCCACATCTTCACACTCCTTGAAGATTTTGTATCATATTTCACCTCTTCCACCTGAGGCTCTTCTACATCCACCTCAATAATATGTGGTTTTTTTTGTGAGTGCTCTCCCATCTCCTCCTCCTCCTCCTCCCCCTCCTCACCATGTCTTGGTATATAATTTTGTTGTTTCTTCTTCTCTTGAAAAGAATTGGTGGGAGATGTCTTAGAATTCTTGAGATGGGAAGGTCCTGCACTCACACTTTTTCCTAGGGTATTTTTTCTTCGCATCACCCTCCATAATTTTCTCTCCCGAACACCTCCCGTGACCTCTCCTACTTTTTTATTTTGTCTCGCTTTCGGGAGGAGTTCCTTCACAAATTCTCTTTACTCCAACTGTAAGCTACCTCTCTCGAGCCATGGTCCAATCATGTGCTATCTTCCTTTAGTTCTTCCTCCTCTTCTTCATCTGTGTGGGGAGGATTAGGATCATCATCCTACAAGGTTCCCACCATATGCTTTCCTTTAGGTAGTTCAGGAATCCTGAACTCATTTTCAATGTATCATCCTTTTTCCAATTTGGGATTAAGGTAGATGTATACCTTAGCCACGCCAAGTTTCCAAACTACCAAACTCATTGAATTAATACTTATATCATGCAAGATCATCTTTTCTATACAAGAAGATGTACCCGGGTATACATATGTCTTTTGTAGCATATGATAATCATAGTCTATCTTATCTGCATAAAAAACCAATATGCACATGTTTGAAAACTTATGCATTGAGGCCTGGAAGTAATGCTTGGTGAATGCATATTGGATTTTGCACCAAAGACTCCACTTTTCATCCTTCATTCCAAATTTTCCTATGCAAAAATGTTGATATATAGTGAATTGGGATTGCTAATCCAATACCAAAGGAGGGTCCTTGGGTATTCTCCATTCCTATTCAAAGGCTTCACATAAGCACTTGTACCAGAGTTCCATCCTTTGCTTGTAAGCTCCACTCACATATCCATCAAATGTTTATTTTGTAAACCTATCTCGTAAGGGACTTTCTCTTGTGGAAGGCGCCAAATATTCTCCCTTGGCCCATCGGGCACCCCAATTTCTACAAATACAAGAGACAATAAAATAGCACCAAAACTTATCTTGTCTCCATGGTGCGTTTATTCAATAATGGTCTCAATAATGAAAGAAGATAGGTTGTATACCACTCCCTCCATCATTTTTTAGCAATATGGAGCCATCTTCTATTTACCTGGCTTCACTGCTCCTGGTTATTCAATTAGGTGAGGAGGTACATGGCTTCATGAATCATAGGGTACTTTTATAACTTGATGATATCCATCGCGTACCCTCCCTTTGTATAAGCTAGTGAAATCCTTGTAGCCTCTATGCCCTCATCATCAGTGAGGTCATTACTAATATCAGTGCCCAAGCTTCTCAACCCTATCAACCGACCAACTTAGGGCACAAAAAGTCACATTCACCACCCTACAAAATAGAAGAACTCCTCATGCACACGAGACATCAACCATTGATACAATTTATTGGGTTTCCCAAAGTATGGTAGCTCATACAGCTGCATGAATCCAACACTCTCTAAGTAACCGACCTGCATCATCGTAGATGACCATGTCATTTTCCTTCCACAAATCTATTTTTACCACTATCTGTTTGTCCAATTCATCTTTGTTATCCTTAGTATAATGATTTTAGTTGCTTACTTGGATTCTTCTAATATGCAACTCCCAATCCAATCCCATTATGACACCTTTTGGATACTACATTTCTGAAAATCTACTTTTGGGGGTATCCTCCACCTCTAATTTCACTTATTTTTCTTCCTTCCCCTTCGGTTGATGCGGGTGCTCATTTAGAAATAATTGCGATAATATAAATGTGTTCTTGCACTAGATTCAAGCTCTGTAATTTCAAAATTTTATGCCCTAGCTTCTCTTCAAACCCTAACTCACATATTTTCTCCCCGCACACCTTTTCTTCACTCAAACACCCTCATTGATGGAGCTCTAAACAATTTCATGTATAAATCTCTCTAGTTCGATGTCTATCATAGATCTCTCATACACTTCCACACACAACTCACTCTTTAGCTCGTTCTTCAACTCACTTGAAAAATTCACAATGCAAGGTAAAAATGATATCACAACCCCTCCTTATATAAATTTTTCAAATTTCCCCACATTGATTGCTCTTCACCAACCACCGTACTCAACATTCATTACGCATTTTTATTTTTTCAACACTTTTCACTTATTTTTCTACACCCCGCTCGTAACCTTCTGGCACACCCCCTACTTTTGGCCACACACATCCTCTTGCGTGCCTTCATATGTCGAAGTATAAAACCTATGTGCTTAATACCAAGTAGTTTCCTATACTTATACCTACCTCAGATTACACTATGTTTCCATCCATCTACATGTGGTCTTCATTTATGAGCAATTTTTCTTGATCTAAACCTTTACTTCAAGCACCTGCACCATACTTCTTATATGCATACCCATCTTCTAGAGGACATTCAATCTCTTTCCATCTTGGCCCATTCATCATATATCTGCTCCACCCCACACTAAAAGTATGCATGGTCCTTTGCGCATGAATTCACTAGAAAGTAATCAACTACGAGCGTGCAAGTGCACTTATTAGAACAAAATATATAACTAAAGTAAGGAAACATAACAAAAATGGAAGGAAAAACATATAAAGGAAATGCATTAAAGGGAAACCTAATCTAAATGGCACCACTACCTTATTACAAACACCAAAAAGACTTATTTATTATAGGGCTTCACCTACCCATGGAAATAACCAAGTAACCGTGTTCCATCCAACACTTCAGAATCGACAAGTGCCTGAATCAAGTATGTATGTCATTATGTATGGTCCCAACCAATTTAGGTTTAATTTACTAGGTTGGTAGCAAACTTGGAGTTATAAAGAAGAACCATTTGTCCAACCTCAAACTACTTCTTCTTAATATGCCTATCACATCATGCCTTCTTCATGGCATTTTCTTTCTTTTGGATCTAACGCTCAATGGTACACCTCTCATTCAATTGCACCAATTTATCTATATGCTCTTCAAGTTCTTTCTCATCATCCAGTCCTCTTGCACGTGCAATACATGTGCAAGGTAACATAAATTCCATGGGTAAAACAAACTTCGTGCTAAACACCAATTGAAAAGGTGTGGTATTTGTTCAATCTTTTGTAGGTTATTCGGTATGACCAAAGTATAATAGATACTTTATCATCCCATTATTTCCTCCCAACAACACAGATCTTCATCAATGTTTGTCCCAATATCTTATTGAAGGCCTCAACAGTACCATTGGCATGTGGGTGATAGGGTGTTGTCTTATGATGCACCACCATAAAATCAAACAATAATATTATAATAGTATCATTCAAAAAGTGTGTGCCCTTATCACTTATCAAGCTCAATGGACATCCATACCTATTGATAATGTTTTCCCATAAGAACCTTACCGTGGTAGCTTCAGTGCAATACTTTGTAGGTGCAGCTTCAACCCACCGGTTAGATAGTCTATCCATGTAATAATATAGCATGATCCAATCCTTCGCTCCGGTGGGGAATAGGACCCATAAATTCAATTACCCATTTCTCGAAAGTTTCTGCACTTGCAATGGGCCTCAAGGGCATCTTATCTCTATGCCCAAGTTTCCCAAAACACTGAAAATGATCACACACCCTAGCATACTCTTTACAATCCTTATTTAGTGTTTCCCACTAAAGGCTAGCTAGAAAAATCTTGTGCAAGGTGGCATTTCTTGTATAGTGCCCTCCTATAATTCCACCAATAACTTCCTCCATTATAGTTTCACACTCATACTTCAGTACACATTGACACAAAATCCCATCATGACCTAACTTGTATAAATCTCCACTGATCAACATGTAAGGCATTGTTAGGTTGTGGAGCTAAATAGCTTCACTGGAGCATGTAATGGAAACTTGCTGGAAAATACAATGACTGTCATCGGTTAGGGGGGAACCGACATCAGGATCACCCGTAACCGACATTGGTCGTAGGACCTGACATCGGTCAGAATAAGTAGGAACCATCCGTAGTTAAGGCTAACCGATGTCGGTTACCTATGCGACGATGTTTTAATTAACTCTCGGGAATTAAATCTATCTTTAGCATTAAAGTAGATTTATTGGATGTAATTGCATGGCTAAGTGCCCTAAGTTTATATACGCCTATATAAGCATGAAAGCTAGGGTTCGAAGTAGATTTAAGAGTAGGATTGAATTAGATACTTGATTCTCCTAGATTGAGAGGATGAAGATGAAGAGAAGAAGAAGAGAAAGAAAGAACAAGTTACATGAAGACAGAGTCTCCATGGAGAGGAGCTGGATAGAAGGAAATAACATGTACATTTGAATGGTGAGAAGAGGGTAACATCTTCTATTGTATTTTCTTTGTATAGTTATTGTCTCATTGTAATGGCTTGCATAGTATGTAAAGCACATAGAGTTTCTTCTTGTAGATCCACATGTTGGTGAGATATTGTATTATAGATATATGTAGATCTAGTATTGTATTATAGATCCATGAGATCATATTGTATTGTTGATCCATGTAGATCTATATATTGTAGAGGAGGTTGTCTTCATGTTTGCACATGGTTATGTAGTGATGGAGAGACATACTTACTTCTTGGTGCACATTATAGTTGCACATATGGTAGACCCATGTGAGAGGTCTTGTTGCAGATCCACAGAGAACTTGGTAGCAATTCAGAGATGTAATAGTTCCTGGTTATGTGAGATCTGTTGGTGGTGTTTGGAGGCACAGTTTTAGTGCACTCATGGAGATCTATTTAGAGATCTAGAGGAGAGGAGATACTCTTGGAGAGATGCATTGTACTCTTGTATTGAAGAGTTGGTTTGTACTCTTGTTATATTATATATATGAGATCTCTATCTTTGGTGGATGTAGCCCACATTGGGTGAACCACGGTACATGTTGTGTTATGTGTGTGTAATTTTTTTGATTTGGATTATTCTAGTTTATACTTCACTCATCGTAGATTTTGGGAATTGTTTAGATCCTGTGTGCATGATTTTGTTTGTTATTAAATCATAACACTATTCCGCAATCCCAAATTCCCAACAACTAGTATCAAAGCTTGGTTATTTCAGAGAAAGGTTTTGCTTTAGTATATTGTTAGTGGTTTACTGATAGGTGTATGAGAGCAAGGTTTTTTTTTCTTGATGTGAAGATCACAGAAAGATTCAATCTCAAGTGGGAGTTGGAAGAGTAAGGTTGTTGGAAATTACAGTGACCAATATCGGTTAAGTGGCAACCGACATCAATTTTAGGGTGACCGTGGTCGGTTACTAGGTAGCCTAGTTATAAACAGAAAATCACAGATATGAAGAAATGGAAAGATGCATGGCATGTATCTTGTCTGTTGAGGTGTCCCTAGTTCTTGGAGGCACAAGTATGTTGGTAAGATTGCAGATCCGGTTATTGAGGTATGGTTTTATCTTGGTATTGCAGTGCTTATATTATTTTGGTTGCACATGCATGTTTGGGATTATAGATCTAGATATGAGAATGAGAAAATGATCAGTTATTCATCCTTTGGTGTAGTTAGATGCATGGGATTCATTAGAGAAGCTGAATATAGTAGCACAGAATGAAGATGGGGTTTCCATCAGAGAAACATGTTCTTCAGTTGAAGATGTGGTTGAGTATCTTGGTGCTGGTAAGGTGATGTGTTTCATCTTGATGTAGTTTTATTACATGTATTATTGCTGTTAAGTTTTTGTGCAAGATTTGGGTGCTTCTTGAAATGACTAGCTCAACACAACTATCGGCTTTGGTTGGAGTAGGCACCTGGTTTGGTGACCTATGCTAATTTGTGGCATTGTGTTAGTTCTAGTAGCACCGATGTCGTCAGGGAACTAACATCACTCACAGAGGGTAATCGGTACTGGTCAATAAACCATAGTCGGTCTCTGTGACAACGAGTTTGCACATGGTTTCTTACAGTAGAAGAGGGCATGGATGGTTTAGTGTCCTATTTTGGAGGATCATGTTTCTTGCATAGTGTGTATAGGCAGAAACAATGTTGATCACTTCAATGTTTGGATCAGAAAGAGGACAAATTTGGATTAGTTAGTCCAGTGAGACTTTAGATCAGGTATCTCTATATGGTTCATGTTTTATTTATTTCTTTTGGAGTAGTTGATATTATGTTTGGATAGTGTGCATAGATTTACACCATGTTTTTGGTGTTTTTTGAATATTATTTCCCGGTTGTGTGGAATCTTGAGGACAAAGATATTTAGTCTAAGGATGAGATCCTCAATGAAAAGTCATGGTTAGACACAATTGTAGGTAACAGAAGATGTTGAGTACACAGGATGAAAATAAGTTGATTCACCTACTTCACAAGAAGTCCAAACTTCTATGATGTAGAAGTATTCTTTGATAAGAAGGGAATCAATTTATATTTTCTTTCATTCGGTTTTATTTCTCACTAACATATTAGCTTTTAAGCTTGGTGTTAGAGGCAAGGCAATGGGGAATTTTGTGTTCGGTGGGAGCAAGCCATGGTGGTTGGCATTGTAGGATTGGATACATGATGCACATGCAGAGTGAGGGAAGATTGCTACTATTCATAATGGCGAGAGGCACTAGTTGGTTTTGGAGGACATCACACGGATTTGTAGGTATATTGAGTTTATTGCTTTGTGATGTCACTGGTTTATTTTTGGTGCTGGATATCCCTATGGGATTACGGTTGATGGTTAGATTCAATTGGGTGAAGATGATAGAGAATTTTTTGAGTTTTAAGGGTTAAAGGAGAAAATCTGATCGCATCACAGAGAGACCAGTGTCTGTTAGGATTAACCATGGTCTATCATTTGGTAACCATGGTTGGTCAAGTAAAGTGATGGGCTCAATTAGGAAACCATGGTCGGTTTGGTCACAGGTTTGACAACAATGTTTATTTACCATTTTTAGATGGTGCCCTTGTTTTTCTTTCATCTTAGTTGATTGTGCAGTTTGTTGATAAAATGTTTATGATATTTGCACTATTTATTAGTAGCATGGTTTAGCATGGTTATTTTTTATTGACATTGATGAGCACAAGATTCATATATTTCTTTGGAGTTAGTCGGTAAGAGACTTGGTGCTTTTGGAGATCTTGATGATATGGATGGATGTATAGGTGAGTTTATACATGTGGATAGATTCAGTTTTTTGAGTCTATGATGATGCAGATGTTTTGATTTGCACATGGATGCCTATAAGCACGGTTCAGTTGCCTTGAGCATGAGTAGGGGATGTTTGTATTTCCTCTTGATTACTATGTTACTCTTTGATAGGTGTGTTATCTATAGATGAATGTCTTGGATATGCTAGTTTTTTATGCATGGTTGGATTTGTAGATTACAAAGTGTTTGGATTTCTTTGAGTTATGCAGGTGTTTTTGGATTGATCACCCACTGTTGGATGTAGAACTCATTCAGGGTTGTTTTTACCTGGGATCTTGTTTTTCTTTCACATATTCCAGTTTGAATTGTCTTTGCACAGTGGCATTGGTGGTTGCATGGAGACATGGATAGATGGATGGAGAACATGGTTGGTTTTATAGGTATGGCTATGGTTGAAGTTGAAGCTCAGTACTTTAGTTTGAGTGGGATATCTTACAGTGTGTTATTCATGATGGCTTGGTTGCATTAGAGGCTTGGTGTTATGATTCAGTGGGAGCTTGATGTATAGATAGCTTGGTTATCACGAATCAAGTAGTAGCTTTCATGCGGGATCTTGGTAAGTCATGTTTTTATCTTCTTGGTTTAAGAAGATGGTTTGGTCTTCCGATTTTATTTTTGAGACAATTGTTGAAGGAAAGAATAGACAGTCTTCACGATGTGTAGAGGACGGTGATGTACGGTAAAGGTACAGAGGTTCAGCAATTTATCTCCAAGTGGTAGATTGTTAGGTTATGGAGCTAAATAGCTTCTCTAGAGAATGTAATGGAAACTTTCTGGAAAATACAGTGACTATCATCGGTTAGGAGGGAACGACATCGGTCACCTAGAACCGTCATTGGTTAGGTAGGACCAACATCGGTCAAAACAAGTAGGAACTGGCTGTAGTTAAGACTAACCGGCATCGGTTACCTGTGCGATGATGTTTTAATTAACTCTCAAGAATTAAATCTATTTTTAGCATTAAAGTAGATTTATTGGATGTAATTGCATGGCTAAGTGCCCTAAGTTTATATACGCCTATATAAGCATGAAAGCTAGGGTTTAGAAGTAGATTTAAGAGAAGGATTGAATTAGATCCTTGATTCTCCTAGATTGAGAGGATGAAGACGAAGAAGAAGAAGAGAAAGAAAGAACATGTTACATGAAGACAGAGTCTCCATGGAGAGGAGCTAGACAAAAGGAAATAACAGGTACATCTGAATGGTGAGAAGAGGGTAATGTCTTCTACTATATTTTCTTTGTATAGTTATTGTCTCATTGTAATGGCTTGCATAGTATGCAAAGCACATAGAGTTTCTTCTTGTAGATCCACATGTTGGTGAGATCTTGTATTATAGATCTATGTAGATCTAGTCTTGTATTTTAGATCCATGAGATCATATTGTATTGTTGATCCATGTAGATATAGATATTGTAGAGGAGGTTTTCTTCATGTTTGCACAGGTTATGCAGTGATGGAGAGACATACTTACTTCTTGGTGCATGTCATAGTTGCACATATGGTAGACCCATGTGAGAGGTCTTGTTGTAGATCCACAGAGAACTTGGTAGCAGTTCAGAGATACAGTAGTTCCTAGTTATGTGAGATCTGCTATTGGTGGTGTTTGGAGGCACAATTGTAGTGCACTCATGGAGATCTGTTTAGAGATATGGAGGAGAGGAGATACTCTTAGAGAGATGCATTGTACTCTTGTATTGAAGAGTTGGTTTGTACTCTTGTTATATTATAAATATGAGATATCTATCTTTGGTGGATGTAGCCTACATTGGGTGAACCACTTTGTACATGTTGTGTTATGTGTGTGTACTTTGTCTTGATTTGGATTACTCTAGTTTATACTTCTCTGCTATAGATTTTGGGGAATTTTTTAGATCCTATGTGCATGATTTTGTTTGTTATTAAATCATAGCATTATTCCTCAGTCTTGAATTCCCAACAATGACGTGTATGGCTAGTTTTTTATCCTCTAGGCTCTTCATCCCTTCGGGTGCCACATTAGTACGTAAAAACACAACCATATATTCTAAGTCAGAGGGTGCGTGGTTCAATCTAAAAAAATTTCATCCATCATTGTTTCCTCAATGCTCTGCACATCCTCACCTAAGTTAATCCTTGATAAATGATCTGGTCCGTAGTTACTATTTCCTGGATTTACCACTATCAAAGTCAAATTCCTAAAACAAAATAATCCATCGACATATGTGCCCCTACAAAACGGGCTTATTAACCAAGTACTCAAGTGACATGTGATCGTATACAATATAAAGGGAGTTTCCAGAAAGAATTGTCAAAAATTTTGCATCACGTAAATCATGGACAATGCTTTGTGCTCTGTAGTGGTAGAATTATGTTGGTTAGGGTCAACTTCTTTCTCGCAAAGTAGATAAGATGATCAACAATCCCATCACCATGTTTTGCTAACATTACGCCAATTGAACCGAAAATGGGTGTTAAATTTTTCCACTTTTAATCATTTCCAAGGATCTCAAAATTAAACTCAATTTTATGGATTCAATTTTCCTAAAATTATTAATTTCTTATTTATAGATGCACCTCAGTTTGATTTTTAATCACAATAATGAAATGTGCATTCGTTAAACTTTGTGGATTATGGATACTGAAATTTTCAATTAAGTCCAATTTCCCATTTACGATGTTTTCTTAATCAAATTAATACAAAATCCATATAACTGATTTTTATCTGATCAAAAGCTTCATCAAAATAGAATTAAACATCCATAAATTAGAAAATGACACCAAATTATTTACGTAGTTTAGAATTCCTACATCCCTCGGGTTCGTTGTGAACCGATCCATTAATAATGTTATAATTGTAAATAAATTTAACCTTTATAATAAACTAATAATGAATCAAAACCTACAAAACTGTGTAATCAGACCTTCAAAGGACTCTAGAGTATCTAAGAAACTGCTCCTCACCTTCCTGATTCACTTGCAGTTACGTCTCCCCTAGGATCAATTCCTTCATGTAAATTTAACAGTTAAAAAATCTATCACAAAATATCCAAAATGGGAAAATTATTACACCATCATGACTATCTCAAAATTATGAGCAACTTTCATGTTTACTCTACACTCTGGTTTTGAATTCTGGTGCTTCAAAATAATTGTTCTCCAAAACAGGCCCTTGTTGTCCCTTGCATAGACCTATCACAGATCTCGCATACTACTTTACAAAAATCCATGAGCTCTTCTTTCTATCTAGTGAGCCACTTGGGAAAGTAGTTTAAGTAGATGGGCTTTTCGACTAAGGGAGGTCACAGGTTCAATTCTCCCTATCTTATTTTCACCGACCATTTTTTCAATGTGGGTTCAATATCCCACATCTCTTTGCGATATGGGGATTTTGGTTTAATTTAGGCTCCACTACCCATGTAATACATGACTTAGGTCACACCTTCCTCCCTTTTTTCAACCACATATACGTGGTGAGATGTGTATTTTGTTTGAACGGTCATTGCTTGAGTGGGCCTCATAGCATTCCCATCTGCTACATTGTTGGTTTAGATAAAGCACCGAGCTAATTGATGACTCACCATACACATAGGCATTGGGGCATTGTTTGATAAGCCTCCAAGATATATATGGAATCTCACCAAATAAGGTGGATTTGATTGTTTGACTACCAAACAATATGAAAATTCATTGTTAGTGATATACCCGAGTTATATGGGTAGATAGGCTCTAAGGTGGAACCACTTGAACAATATGGAATTCAATGTGATCAAATCAAAGGGGATTTGATCACCCTACCAAGGTACCAATATATCTCACCTAAGCTAATTCAATCTTGCAATGCAAAACTACAACTTTGTAAGATATAATCCCATATTAACAGAGTTAGTAAAATAATTGGCATATATAATTGAAAATATGAAAAGGCGGAAAAGGCACCCCTCCTACAAAAGAGTGTGTTGAACTGGTGAGGTTTCTGGCCAAAAATAGTGAGGCCCACCAATTTTTTTGTGTTTCAAAGAGTAGAGGCTCAAAACAAAAAATTTATCCTTTTTCACCTTTTTCCAATCTGCCACGTGTCAACGCATAGTTCACCAATTGACCATTTTGGACCATTTTCAAATGAAATATTTGACCTACGATATCTTCTACATCCGATTCCATTCCGGAGTTATGCATACCGTCCGAAAGGTCTCATAATGCTTTGTAGCACGGTCATAGTTTAGGGAGGTTTAGGAAACTTCTAACACCTAAAAATCCTCTGGATCACCAATGGCCATGTCGAGGCATTAACATGTACATGAAATGGTTTTTCCCAAGAAGGAAAGTGCATAATGGGCACAAAAATAAGTATTCCTTTCAATGTCTCAAATGCTATCTCATTTGCACCTCATTCCAATGGAACTTTCCTTTACTTTTCAACAATTTTTTCAAAGGCACGACAATCTTAGCATATCCCTTAATAAACTTCTTATAGTAACTTGTATGTCCTAAGAACTCACGCACCTCACTCTGATTGGTAGGCTCCTTTAAACCCAAGATAATTGCAATTATAGAAGGATCTACCAATAATCCTTCCTTTCATATAACATGTCCCAACAAAGTTCCAAAGGGTGTAGCAAAGATACACTTCTTAATATTAAGAGAGATGCTAAAGCTGCTAGCACCTCTAAAACATCAATCTCAAATTTTCACAATGATCTTTTACTAACCCATTTATAGTCCAATCATCCAAGTAAACCTGTAAAAACTTGTGTGTAAATTCCTCAAATGCTTACACAACAATGCGGGAAAATACTGCATGTGAATTCTTTAACCCAAAGGGCATAACCATGTATGCAAATATTTCTCACTCGATATTTAAAGTTGTCTTTTCCTAATCATCTTTAGCAATTTGCACTTGATGATAACCGGAGAATCCATCGGTGAAAGAGTATATCTTGCACCTGCGATGCCCTCTAATATTTCCACGGTAAAAGGTGTGGGAAAAGGGTATATGACACAAGAAACATTCAACTCTCTATAGTCCACATATATCCTTATCCTACCATATTTATTTATGCTTATCACCATGGGGCTAACCCACTCTGACTCCTCAATGGGCTCAATGATTCTAGATTTCAACATCTTATCAATCTCTTCCTTGACTTTGACATGTAGATTAGGATTCATCTTGTAAGGCCTCTTCCTAACTAGGTGTGCACCTTCCTTTAACTTGATCCTCATCTCACCCAAAGAGTGATGTACTCCTTCAACTCATGATAGCCTCGCAGAAATAATTTTGGGAAAGTCATGCGGTGGCTCTATAATATTAGCCACCTCTTTTTTAGACCAATAGTCACTAATGATGACCTCCTTGGGTTCAATATCGGTCCCAATGTTCACCTTCTTCATCTTCATAGGCTCATGATACGCGCACACCTTCTCATCAGCATTATCTAAGACCTCGTGTGTACCTTCAAAGTGTGATCAAAATTCATATTCTCTACTTCTTCATCATCAATCGTGCAAACAATCTTACCCTTTCCTTTTTCCAACTAGGTGCGCCCAAGTTGTTCCTCATCTATCTCTTCTTCTTTAAAGCATGCCTCTAAATTTAACTCTCCAAACATGTCTAAAAGGAGTTCCTCAACATTTTCACTATCTCCTAAATTAAGGTGCTTCATAATTTGTAATTCCTTATTCATCGGAGGTTTAGTATAAAAAAATTCAAAGGTCTCGAATCATACCTAAAGTCATCTCTTGCCAACTAAATTTTTCCCTAGTTAACTCTGCATGAACATACCATGCGCACATGCAATCGCAGAGGGATGGTAGTAAGGCCTCTGCCCCTCAATCTAGAGTCTCTCACACTTCGAAAATGGTGCGAAGTAGAATCCTTCCCATAAAATTCACATCTCGTGAATGTACATTGTTCTTTAGAAACCTAATAGAGAACGTGATTCTCACCTCTCACCACTCCAAAAGGTTATCTTTGTGTATAGTCCACCATCATGTAGTTGTCCTATACAAGGTATAAACCACAATATTTCTTTTGTCACCCTCATCCTTCCACTAGGCTTCCATGGCACATATAAATTTCCTTCAAAGTGTACCCAGCACTGGTTGTGACTCAAACACCAAAGCGACACATGAATTGATCACGCGAGTAAATATATTCTTGATCTCTCACTCGACCATTTCATATGTTCCATACACCCAGTTATCATAGGAAATACTGGTTGTATCACTCATAGGTTGAGCATCATACCACTAAATAACACCTTCCTTAGATGGTTCAAGTAATTTAGGATCTCTAAGCTGGACGTTCATATATCCTATTCAGATCCTCTTCACTTAAAGTTTTTACATACAGGTGTAGCGTTCCCATCGCCAAAGGTATAATTACATGCTCCTCTTTGTTCTCAAAATTGATATAATCTTTATTAAAATAAAATCATCATTATTCATGTAAAACCAAGGGCACCCAATCAATGCTTGGAAAACTAATCACTTCGTAAGTGCCAAGACCTCAAATTCCCCTATAAACTTGGTCCCTTGTATAATAATAGTGGCATCCTTCAATACCCTAATGGGCATGGCTCTAGTCCTATTCACCGTATACAACACATTCAAAGAGGTTTGTAATGGTGGTCTCCCCATCTAATTCCACACATCCAAAGGGATTACATTCACTTTTACACATGTATCAATCAATATGTTACTTAACAACCACTCATCAACAAGTGCATTCAAATTGATCTCTTTATCATACTCAAGACCATGAGGAGGTAATTTTGCATGCAATATCTGTCTCTCACACTTAGATCAAATGCACAAGTATATTATCTCTTAGCCATTCCCCTAAAAAGGGAATGATATTCTATTGGTGCAACATCTAACAAACATCCTTCAAGTCATCAACAACTTTATGAGGAAGCTCAACTACCTTCACTTGCTCCATCTTTTGTGACTACTCCTTCAAGCATTGTATTTCACCCTGGAAGTTTCTAATGACCTCCATAGTCTCCTAATAAAATTCCTTATGATGGGAAGGATCTGGATATTTCAAATTTATCACCTCTTCCTTTGTAATACTTACTTCTAGATCTCACGAGCGTGCGAAAGCCTCGGCACGTGTAGTCACTAACACATGCGTAATCTTAGGCATCCATTGGTCTTCTACGGCGTGCCTCGCTTTAATCATCCTCACGCCCTTATCATCATTCTTATAGTTCTTACTCATGTGCTCATATAACTCATGGAATTCTTCAAAACACAAAAAAACATAACACAAGAATACCATAGACTATGATAAAAAGGAATGATGATAAATCTGAAATATCAGAGTAAATTATAATATTAGCATGAAATTGTTACAATCTCACCCATGAGGTACTTCAAGTGTTATTGACTTCACTTGCATTCCACCAATACTATGGGAGAAACTTCACAATTACACCTCTTAATGGCTTCTTCAACACACCTTTAAACTGATGGCTTCCTTTACACACTTACTCATACAATATTTCTCACTACTTCCTTCTATGCTAAATGAGGGGGGTGGCCTCTTTATTTATAGACTTCTAGGCTTATCCATCTTATCTCTAAGATAGGATAAGAAATCCACTCTGACGAATCATATTCCATACCTTAACTCTTATATGTACATGTAAGCTTATCTTTTAAGATAAGATAAACCTTATCATTTCACATGGGTTCCACATTTTTAGACTTTTACAAATAAAATATACAAAATATTTATGACCTCACTCCTTGTCCTTATTACCAATATAATATTTCTAATTCCTAATCATGTAGACCCTACTTCTCTACTTACCCCAACTTTGACATTTTAACATTACTGGACCACTTACGACAACTATTTACTTTTTACCACAACATTCCTATTGTACTTTTGACTATTGCCGTACTATACATTATTGGCGGCGTCATACTGGCAGCGCCGTTATCTTCTATCGGACGCTACTACTAATTATACTTAACAACATCCTATTCCTAATACATACATTAATGAAATAGAAATTACGGAGGGAAAATTTTAGTGTCGACATCTTCCCCCTTCTAGCTTCTACTCCGTCCTCGGAGTAGACTATTCTGGTGCTTGGAAAATCTTCAACTTGTCGTGGTTGACCCATTTCGTAATGGGAGTGCCATCCAATTCCTCAGTCGTACACGTACCATTTTCATGCACAACTACTATTTTGTAGGGCCCCATCCATTTTGGAAGAAATTTTCTCTGTCTTCTTTTTTTGTATCTGGAATCATATACTAGAACCAAGTCATTCACATGAAATGGAGACCACCGGATCTTTTGATCAAAGTATTCCTTCTGCTTCATTTTCTTCTTATAGCTTGTATCCTTAGCTATTTCCCTCATTTCCTCTAGCAAATGAAGATGTACCAACCTTTCTTTTACTGAATCACTTTCATCCATTCTTTCATTTTCATTACTCGAGTGGGAATATCAAACTCAATAGGAAGAACTGGATCAATGCCATAAGCCAAATGAAATGGGGAGTATCCTGTTGCTGACTTTGATGTTGCCCTATATGCCCACAATCTTTGCATGAATCCTTTTATCCCATTTATGTACTGCAAGGCTGCATCTTTTGCTAGAATTTGACACAACACAAAATTTGTTCGTTCCACTGTCCATTTGTGCTTGGCTTGTATGTTGTTTTGCCTTCTGTGCTTAATAGAAAACTTATTGACTAGGGCTTCTACCACCTCATTAATGAAGTGGCTTCCTTGATCATGTTACAATTTCTAATGGACAACCAAATATGGTGACAATGCGTTCATATATGAACCTTGCCACTTCATCCATGGAAGTTGTTTTCAATGGCCTAGCTTGACCCACTTGGTTAAATAATCATGTGGCAACTACAATATACTTATTTTGGCGTGAGGTAGTTGGAAGTGGACCTACTGATGTCTATTCCCCACTTTTCAAAGGGACCAAGTGGAAGAATAGGGCATAATGGAGGTGATGAAGTCTTACGGTTACCATGTGTTTGACAAATATCACATGTCTTACAATAATTATAACAATCTTTAAAAAGAGTGGGCGGTGATAACTGCATCAAGATCCTTCTTGTTGTAAGTTGTCAGAGAAGTGCCCTCCACATGTACCATTGTGGAATTCTTCTAGAGTTCCTTCCCTTGATCACGTCCATTTGCCCTCTTGTCTTATCCATCAAGTCCTATTCGAAATAATACTCCATGCAGAATAGAATATGGACGACTGGCTTGAGTAATCTTTCTCTTAGTCTTTGCATTGGCACCATCAGGAAACTTGAATTCATTTAGATAATTCCAAATATCTATGTATTCACTAGGGATTGTGTCAAGGGATAACAATGCTGCATCGGGAAATCATCATCATCACAAGATGATCCTAAACCATCATAGGCTCGAGAGAGTGCATCTGCATTGACATGCTTCTTTCCTGGCCTATCTATAATATCAAATTCAAATTCTTGTAGCAAAATTATCCATCTTGCTTTATCCCCACGATGGGTTAGCTTATTTACAATATATTTTAGAGCACGATGATCATTACAACTAGAAATTTTTTTCCCTAGCAAGTAATTCCTAAACTTCTTTCTGAGCAAAAATGATAGCGAGCCTCTTTTGATTACGGTATAATTTACCTCAGCATCTTTGCTCATTTATGCGCTCCCAAAGTAAATTGGATGTTCATTCCCATTTTCATCCTTTTGGCTCAAAGTACTTCCTAGTCTTTGCATCGAGGCATCGAGTGTACACAATGAATGGCTTGCTCAATCTGGATTCTTTAAAGCAGGTGAAGACACCGGGGCTTCCTTGATTGTCCAAAAGCTTCATGCGCCTTATTTCTGGTTCATAAGTAACATCCTTCTTCAAGAAGCTGGGTTAGTGGGCTGTGCAATCTTTGAGAAATTCTTGATGAACCTTCTATAGTACCCCACATGGCCTAAAAATGATCTCAACTTACTTCTATTCATAGGAAATGGTAACTCTTTGATTTTGAAACTTTATCGGGATCGGTACCAATACCATCTCTGGATCTGACATGCCCTAACAAAACACCTTTAGAACATCCAAAGACACACTTTGTAGGGTTTAGTGAGGCTTGTGCTTCATCTAACCTTTGAAATGTTGTCTCCATTTAGTGCGAGGTGGTCAACTTGCTCCCATAGATGTAAAAATCATCCGAGAAATACTCGATGAAGGTCCCGATGTAGGGTTCGAACACCTATTCATCAAGCTATTTGGAATGTTGCTTTGGAGCATTACACAACCCAAAGGCATAACTCTATAAGAAAACGTTCCCCAAGGAGTGGTGAACGTGGTCTTGACTGATCTTTTTCTGCTATATGAACTTGGTTGTAGCACTATATATCCATTAGCAAAACTATAGCACTCTGGCTAGCTACTTCGTCAAGATCGATTGAAAATGGAAGAGGGTAATGATCCTTCTTTGTTGCCTTATTGAGCTTCTGTAATCAACACAAATGCGTAGCTTCCCATTATTTTTTATTGAGATCACAATGGGAGAAACCCATTCTGAATTCTCCACAACAAATATGAATCTGCATCAAGCAACTTATCTATTTCTTCTTTTACAGTCTTGGAAAAATTAGGATTCATTCTATATGGCATTTGCTTTATGGGCTTAGCACCATCTACCAGCTCAATAGAATGTTCTACCCAACTTACTTGATGGAGTTCCTTGTAATCAAAAGTGAATATGTGTATGTACCTTGAAAGAGCTGGAGGTAGGATTCCTTCTCACTCTCCATCACCAGCATCACCAATCTTTATTTGTTGGAGACGATCATCAACTTCTTCTTCAGATAATTTTATGGGGTCATGAGTTGGTGTGACTGGAAGGATATCCATGTTGAAACATCAACCTCACTTTCTTCATCTTCGGTGTCCACTTCTTTGGTACTAGAGTAATCGAGAGGATGTCGATCATCGGTTTCATCACTTGAATCCACGAGGTTCGCCTTATGATGTCGAGGGATCACGTTTATCTTCACCCTCTCTCTACCACGTCCAAGTGTCATGAAACCTTCATTCGGTAGTTTCTTGCATGAACTCTCCTTAGCCATGGTCTCCCCAGTGACATTGGGTGCTGTGCATGTACCATTTTCATCACTGAAAGTCTACCACACATCTGACACCCATAATGAGATATTGCCACATTTGAAACTACACCTTGGTTTAGTTTTCCTTTATTTAATGACCTTAACATAAGTGTTGAAGGGCGATCAATTTTTAAACCCAACATATTCATTACAGACTCGGTCATTACATTAACTGCAGCACCTCCATCAACTAAGACATCATGAATTGAAATACCATTACATAATACCTCAGCTTGTGGAGCATAGGGATCCGCCTCTGCCTCCAAAACAGGGACCTCAACCTCCTTCCTTCGTCGAGCATTGAGTCCACTTCATAACTCCGCCTCTTCTCAGAAGACATAGCCAAGAGTTGACCATATGTAATATTTGCAGGCCTTTTGGACAGATCTTCCAAGATGGAGTATGGTCCTTGCCCCTGTGAAATCAGAAAATCCTGCACACCCAACTTTCTTCTCCTATGTTTCTTACTAGTTTCTCCTTTCATCTTCTTAGGATCATTTCCATCTTGATTATCTTTTTCTTTCTTTCTTTTTGTTACAAACACATCTACTTCATTATTTCTGCTCTTATCTACTACATCAAAAGAATTCACAGGTGCTTTTCCTTTATCATTATCTCCTTTACCAGATGTAGAAGCTCTATCTGGACAATTATACTTATAATGACCCTTTTTATAACAACCATAACATACAACTTCAGAAATATTTCTTTTTGGACCTCTATCTCCTCCCTGAGAACTAAATTCTTTTCCTTGAAGAAGATTAATAGTTAACTGACCCATCTTTTGAGCAGATCTTCATACTCAGTAGATGTACTAGGAGAAATATTTGTGCTCATTAGGAGTGGTTGTGGATTCTGGACCAAAGGTGTTGGTGTAGGCTCTACTTTAGCAACAATTTCTTTGGGCTCCTCTTCCATGCTTTCTTCTTGCCTTCTTGCAATCTCCTTTGCTTGTTCAATGGTAGTTGGGCGGTCATACTTCACTCGTTGTCTGATCTCTGGCTTCATCCCAAGAATGAAGTGCTTACATAGGAGATTATCCATGCCATTCATCAACCCATCCGCTAATCCTTCCTTCCGGATCTGGGCATCGAGCTTCCTCCTTAGCTCTAGAACACGAGCATGATAATCCCTTATCTTCTCCTTCTCTCCTTGGGATAGCTTTGTGATCTCGATCATGAGATCTGCATATTTCTATTGTTCACCAAATTCTTCAAGAAAACTTTCAGTTAATAAATCCCATGAATTTTTCACATTTTCACCTAGTGTTTCAAACCACCTAAGTGTTGAACCATCCAAAAAGGTAGGAAAAAATTCAGTCCATTGTTCCCTTCTTATAAGGCCATTACAAATACAAGATCGTTTAAACTCTTGAATGAAAGAGGAAGCATCTTCATTAGATTGGGCTGAAAAAATAGGAATCTTCCCCATTTTCAAAAGTAACCACCGTAAAATACCAACCCACAAGTACAATCAACAAGACTTATGTGCACAAATAATTGGAATCACTGTAATAGAAAGTGACTTTACACCTTTCTACAGTAAAATAGAAATGACCACGGTAACTATGGTAAAACTTGACTTACTGCGGTAAAAATTGACTTTACTGTGGTAAACACTATTCACAGTAAAAAGTGAAGTTACTGCGGTAAATACTATTCACGGTAAAAAGTGACTTTACTGTGATAAATACTATTCATAGCAAAAATGACTTTACCATGGTAACTACTATTCACGGCAAAAATGACTTTACCATGGTAACTACTATTCACAGCAAAAATGACTTTACCATGGTAACTACGCAGTAAAAATAAGGTTACCCTCGATTGATTTTTGACTAAGTGGGAATATCTCTCGGAAAATCCACCAACGAGGAATGGTCCGGCAGCGGAACCAAATGTCATCACCAATCCGGCACTATGATAATTCTTCACGGGAACTCCTCGTCTTTATGATTATTTACTAATGCACCTGACCTTTAGTTTGGTGGATGTAATCTGGAAACACAACAACAAACATAACACAAGAATACCATAGACTATGATAAAAAGGAATGATGATAAATCTGAAATATCAGAGTAAATTATAATATTAACATGAAATTGTTACAATCTCACCCATGAGGTACTTCAAGTGTTATTGACTTCACTTGCCTTCCACCAATACTATGGGAGAAACTTCACAATTACACCTCTTAATGGCTTCTTCAACACACCTTTAAACTGATGGCTTCCTTTACACACTTACTCATACAATATTTCTCACTACTTCCTTCTATGCTAAATGAGGGGGGTGGCCTCTTTATTTATAGACTTCTAGGCTTATCCATCTTATCTCTAAGATAGGATAAGAAATCCACTCTGACGAATCATATTCCATACCTTAACTCTTATACGTACATGTAAGCTTATCTTTTAAGATAAGATAAACCTTATCATTTCACATGGGTTCCACATTTTTAGACTTTTTACAAATAAATATAAAAATATTTATGACCTCACTCCTTGTCCTTATTACCAATATAATATTTCTAATTCCTAATCATGTAGACCCTACTTCTTTACTTACCCCAACTTTGACATTTTAACATTCTTTGGACCACTTACGACAACTATTTACTTTTTACCACAACATTCCTATTGTACTTTTGACTATTGTCGTACTATACATTATTGGCGGTTTGAATTATTCACAACACTAGTCCGACACATGCCAATTTCAATAGATTCATGAATTTAATCAATCGAGTCTATAATTGTGTGTCATGAGTGTGGGACTTAAAAATCTTACAGTAATAAGACACATTCTTATGGATTGTGCACTACAACAATGGGAATCTAATTGAATCATGATCTAGGTGACAGATCTAGAAACATGGCATGCACTAATTTACAAGGGCAGCTATCCTTAGTGTGTCCTTCAACCTCACAATCTGTACACCATATTCCACTTGGGCATCTCATGAGCTGAATTGGCGGTAGTTTTTTTGTTATTTCACCATAGATGTAATTTGTGCCTCCCAGAGCGGGCTAACTCCGGTGTTTACGCTCCCAACTTACTCGGTGTGCGAGCTACCTCTAAATCCTCGTACGGATCTATAAACATCTTATGAGAGAGCACCCTTTTGAAAGGTATTATCAAACTAGCAATAAACCACTATACATTATGGCTAGGGTTAATATCATAAGATAACTTTGATAAAAAAATTTAAAGCATGCATCATACTCCCTTATGCTCTCATCCATGCCTTGTTTGATATCCTTCGGTGCTTGATGCTTTTTTATTCAAAATCAAGTATATGAAACTCATCCAAGAAAGCATCACACAAAATGTTATAATCTATAGTAGTTTGATTTGGATCATACTTATTATACCAACTAAGCATGATCCCTTGCAAAGTATTAGAAATAAGACTTTCCTTCCTCTCGGGTGTTTTGATTCCCTTAACGCACCATAGTATCTAACACATATGCACATGGTTTGTTGCATCCTTAATTCCTTTTACTCTGGTAGGCAAAGAGACATCTCATAATAGACTTGTTGTGGTTATTGCAAAATATGCCCACCAAATCCAAAACCTATATTACCTCCAATAATCCCACCACCTCCAAAACCAGCTGATCCACTAGACCTAAACCTCCCGATCATCCTAATCCACCTCCTGTAGTAGGTGACAGACTAGAGGATGAGCTACTCTGTGTTCCAAGTGTTTTACTAAATTGAACCCCCACGTTACATGATGTTGTACTACTCCCGGATGTATTACCCACATTCTTCTTTCCCATGTTTAATCCTAATGACACACTAGAAAATATACCATCAATCGAACCACCAAAAAAATAATATTCATGCATATCCATAGATGAATTTTTGTTTAAAGAATCTGTATTTAATGGAAAATTAAAGCTACATGTCGCATTTACTCTATCACCAACACTAACATGTTTCTCAATAACTGTTTTAATAACTAGAACACCAAGCACAAGTGCAAGGTCGTCATGTGGGATTAGATGCACACCTATGAAGTTAAAGGGAATTCTCTTCCATTCTTACCTAAGTAGGGAGATCATGATGCTCCGGCTCCACATCTTCCACATGAGCTTCAAATCCTTCATGAGACATCATCCTCCACAACTCCACATACTCCTCAATATTGTGCTTCTTCGATAATTCCCTCTCTTTTCTCTTCATTACACTTAAGCCATCTTTCATCTATTTCCTTTTCTACCGTAAGGTATGCCATATTTCACCACACCAAAAAGATCTTATTCAATAAAGGGATAGCACACAAATAAGATCTTCGAGATTCGTACAAGAACTAAAACTCAAAAAACTCTAGACATCAATAAGTAGAAACATCATACTCCAACATATAAGTGTGAAAAAAACCACTCCACCAACGATCTACAGTGTGTGTCCAAGTCACATCAACATTATAAAAGGTTTCGTAATCTTCTTATGTCCAAACAATTGTTCTATACCTTCAATTTTTCTTTGATGCATATGCTACCAGCCACTCGTACAACTCTATAGGGAAACAATAAAAGAATGTCTCATAGAGTTTTTGATATAGATGTTATTCAACCCACGCGTGAGCATCAAAATCAGGTCCAGTGTTATATTTGTGAGAAAATTGGTCTTCTAAGTCCACAACCCAACCCTTAATGTTGTCCAAAGTCAACTGATACATCTTCATCATGCAATGACTTGAAAGAGGTTTTGACAATAGAACCAAAATGTATTTTGTTTTCTTGCTCAAAACCCTCGATGCATTGGCCAATCACATGGCAGATATGAGATCTCCATGAAGTGCACAAAGGTACCATGTCCCTCTTTTTATACCAGCTTTGTTAAGGTGTTAGCATGATCATACATGTATTCCATAAACATAACAAGAATCAGCTTACAACCATGGTGCATAATGAATCAAACAAGGCTCAAGATCAAATTTACCATATAATAACCAGTAACTGAGACATCATCAATCAATATCCATCCAGAAAGATCCATTATATTAAGTCATAACCAAACACATAGCTAAATACATCATAGTTATCATCAAAAAGTCATGTGCGTAAAATCATACCAACAACATAACTCTGTAACAATCCAATGTGTCTCCAAATCATGCAAATCAATACATATATATATATATATATATATATATATATATATATAGGTAATGGGGACTTTCCTTCACTTCACATGCACTATAAAAATAGGTTCCATGCTCATAATAGCCATGCACCACTACAAAAGCACTAAGGAAGCATGTAAGCATCTCATAATAATAGATTATCTATAATTTACTATAGATCTTATCCTATTATTAGCTCGAACTCTGCATGAATCTTCAGCTTCCTCTTGTTCCTAAAATATCTTTGTGTAACCTCCACATCTTCTATCTCTATCCAATGTGTTCTCTCTGCACTCAATCCTATTCTTATCCCGTGCATAAAAAGCGACTAAGTCTTGAAATATGACTTTCCCAACATGCCTAGATTTCACTAAACTTACGGGTGCACCTACACACCCTCTTTCTATGCACCCTATTCTTATGTGCCTCTAATACTTATGCAATATTTTTTCAAGTCAACAATCTCTAAGCCAAGACAATAGTGAAGTATCCCCAAATCTGTCATGTCGAAGGATTTCTCTAGATCATTCTTAACATATTCAAAGAGATTGTATGAACTCCCTGTGATCACAAGATCATCCACATACAAAACCAAGATGAAAATCTCTGTTCCTATATTTTTATATACATATTTAAATCAGAGGGGATACGAGTGAATCCATGTTACAATAGGTGATCATCTATTTTAATGTATCATGCCCTAGGTTCTTATTTAAGTCCATAAATAGACTTAATTAGATGATATACCTTATGATGATGACATTCATAAAAAAATCATTTTGGCTGGGTCATGTATACTTCTTCTTTGAGATCACCATTCAAGAAAAAACCATTTACATCCATCTGTTGAAGTTTACATCCTTTTTGTGTTGTCAGTACACAAAAACTCTAATGGTTTTGAAATTTGTAGTGGGTGAAAAGGTCTCATCATAGTCAATTACTTCCTATTGAACATAATCCTTTGCAACTAACAATGATATGTACTTGTCGATAGATCCATCTTCCTTGTATTTTGTTTTGAAAATCCACTTGTAGCTAATGAACTTCTTATTTTTGTAGGTAGTGAAAAGTTCCCATGTCTGATTCGTATCAAGGAGTCATATTCTACATCCACAACCTTCTTCCACTCTAGATGACTAAGTACCTCATGAACTAAATCAGGTTTGGTACTATCAACCACTAAACTCATGAGTGTGAGATTTACCTCATTTCTTACATGTCTTCTCATTTACGGCGGGATTACCTCATGGTGCTTGGACCCACTTCGGATTTTTATGTTGCTGCTGATGTGAAGAATTTTTTCCAAATACCCAAGATCAATGAATAATTCCCCTTGTTGATCATCTTTCTTCTATGAAGAATCCTCATGCTCATCATCGGATGTGAGAGCAATCTATGAGAGGAGGTTGGTGTCAAATCTTATTTCTATGGAAATGATTCAAATGATGACTCATCACAAACCACATCTCTACTCTCATATATATTCTTTGTCTCAGGATCCATGAGACGATATGATTTTGAGGTAGTATTGTACCCCAAAAATATGCACTGGTGTGTTTTTACATCAAGCTTCTTCCTCTTCTTATTTGGAACATGCATATAAACAAGTACATCCAAATAATCTCAAATGAGAAATAGAAGGTTTATGATTACTCCATACCTCTTCCAATGTCTTGTCCTATAAGATCTTTGTAGGTGCTCGGTTCATAAGATATACAACAATCGGATCTGCGTCGCCCAAAATCTATTCTCCAACTTTACAATGGAAAGCATGCAATGAGAAATTTCCATGACATTCTGATTGCGACGTTTTGGAATTCCATTATGTTGGGGAATGTAGGGTCCATTCAAGTTTCATGTGATGTCATTCTCTTTCAAGAATGCCAAGAATTTATTTGAAGTAAATTCCCACCATCAATCTGAGCGGAGGACAAGAAGGGGCTTCTCGGCTCTTGAACAACTTTCTTGTAGAAAATATGAAAATTGGAAAATGATTCACTCTTCTTTTGGAGAAAGAACACCCATGTCTTGTGGGAATAGTCATCAATGAATAACTAGAAGTAATCAAACACCTTAAATGAAGTAGGAATTGTTCCACACATATTGATATACATGACCTCTAGACGGTTCTTGGAAAATTTACTCAAATCGATTAGATCCCAATGTTGTTTTCCCATCAAACATCTAAGAAAAAGAGGTAATGACTGAGAGAGAGGAGGAATTCCTCATACCATCTTCTTTGAACTGAGCTAATAGAGGGAGATGACTAGAAAGATGTCCATATCAATAATTCCAGTGCAGTGGATTCCACCATGGAGGCATATAAAAATCTGAGAGGATGAAACTGCATCTAATGCAAATAAATGATCCTTCAAAAATCTCTAGCAAGTATCATACCTTGTTGAGATATCAGACATGATTTGATGCCTTTATGAACCATGAACTCCACCTTGAGCTTTTGATTCAATATATGAGTGAAAGACAAGATATTTTTGGTCAAGCCAAGGACATAAAGCACCTTCATGAGAGTATATCTTCTCATCCCAAGAGGAATGGTGAAATTTCTTATTCCTTCTGCAACATACTCCTTTTTGTTTGCAATACAAACCCAATCTCCAAAGTGGGTCAATCAGCCAATTAATCAAAAAAAAATTCTATTTACTATCATGTTCTTATTGCACCGGAATCTATTAACCAAACACTCTCGATGGCTGTCATGCAAGAACCACATCATCTTCATGTGTACTTGAAATGTGCTGATTCTAGGACATCATCATCTGGTTGGGCTGCAACATGTCCTTTCTACTTCTTTTCATGAGGATGCCACTTGGATTTATATGAATCACCTCAGGCTGATGTGCTCTCTTATCTAGAATTGCAATTTGTGTGACCATATTATGCACAATTTACGATATCGTGCATATTTTTGGTACAAATGTGACTCCATCGATTCTCCTTTTGAGACTTTTACTTACTTTTTTCTTATGTGGTTACTTTTGTGTCTACTTCTCTTATTATCCCTTGCAAGGATTTTGACTCTTCTTTTACCTCGAGATCAATGCTTTGTCCTCAAATTTTTCATGCACTGTCTAAATGGATTCTTCTTGCTTTAGAAAATTCACCAGTTTGACAAAAGTCACCTCCTTCTTTGTGATGATCAATGCGGTGTTGAATGTCCTAAACTGGTAAAGAATAGCTCAAAGTGTGAGTGGGATAAATAACTTATCTTCCACCACTTCTCCGAGTGGGCCAAGCTCTACTCATAGCTCGGCCACATGACATAAGAATTTTTTACGTTCTCTCCTTCTTTCATACTCATGGTATGAATATTTAAATGGAGATGGAGGGTCTTTTTCAAATTCTTTACTTCATAGATTGTGGAGAGAGTATCTTAGGCCACCTTTGATGTTGTTGAATCCAAAGTATGTGTGGTTGCACCTCATCGAAAATTCTCGAAGTGATCAACATCAAGGATTTTTCATCATCCTTGTCATACTTTGTTTACTCATATATGTCGGTGGGACAAGTGAGTGCTCAAGTCACGATCTCACATATCTTCAAAGAGGAGATGTAGTCACAAAATCACGCACTTAGTACTATTATTATACCACCAAGTATATTGTTTTATGTATGGATCTTTTATAAAAAAAACTATTCACTAATGACTCATCTCGATGTCTAGTCGTAAGTTTTTTTGTTATTTGTTTTGTTTGTCTTACACATTCGTCACTTACTCACATAGTTCCGTTTAGGTTTTAAGGGATCCAATCTGTCATAGGGCACATAGATAGGGATTAGGTCATCTGTGGGTGCCCTGGTCCTAATTTCTAGGTGCCTTGATCCCTGTCACACTTGGTTTTACTTTAGACATTCGAGGTTGATCTTTATGGTTTACCCTCTCATCTACCCGGGTACTAGTCAAAGCATGTTGGGTCATTAGTTTGAAATTTTGAAAAAGAGATCCCTATATAAGCATAACATACACACTACCTTAAGGGTGGACTATTTATACTACGGGTTAACTATCTACATAGAGAAAGGGACTATATTTGGGAACTATTATTCATCACACTTTGCATAGGAAGGGGATTATATTCTATTCCATCCACCATTTTTGCATTTTATCTAACTATTTCCCATTACTTTGGCGACATTAATGCTAGGGAACCCTAGGCACATTATTGCACACATAAGAATAGAGAACTACATTGGTTATGAGATGTAGTGTGTTATCAGCTAATTTTGAATTCGCAATTTTAAAAAAAAAAAATGGAAATTTTGAAAATTTTCAAAGGTGTTACTTTGCATGATTCATTGCTCTCATCGCGATCGTCTCATTTTTGTGATCGTTCCGGTCTTTGTTTCATCCATTTTGGGCGAGAACTCCTCCATCGGGTCTTAAAATGCATTAATAATTATTTAATTAATTTATTATCCTTTATTTGATAAAATCATTTTTTATTAAATTTGGGGTTTTTAATTAAATAACTATTAAAAGTCTTTCAACAAATTTTTATTTTTCCGGGGAAGGAAGCTTATGCTTCCAATTGCCAGGAATGCCAAATTGGCTTCTCAAACCCGGATTTCCCCTTTCCTGGCAATCTTATTTTAATTTCCGCTTGTAGGATTTTCTCCACCAATTTCCAAATCATGGATTGGTAAACGGGTGAGAAATATCCCAATTTCCCACATGGGGAAATTGAACAGAGATTGCCAACCCACTTTGCCATTCCCATTGGCAATTGGTTGTTGCTTTCCCCATTTCCCCTGGCAATTAATTCCACTACCCGGGAAGAGGGGAAGTCGGTTTAGCCTTCATAAATTCTTCCATTGGACTCGTTGGAAAGAGTCGTGTGAGGTTTTCCATTTGCTTCTTATTTCTTCTAAAGAACATAATATTTTATCACATCTCACAATACTGTGAACGCCATTACAAAGAAGAAATACAAGGAGGATAGAAAAATCATTTTTCACGCATTGGTGAAGGAGAAGACATATAAGATTCCACGCATAGGAGGAAGGACGAGGCAAGAGGAAAGCCAAAAATACGCACATGTTTTAAAGAGAGAGAGTTGTATAAAATATAAAAGAACACAGGAAATAACCACGCATTGGTTAAGGAGATCCCCACACAGAGACAAGGGAGAAATAGTCAAGCAAATGAAGTTTGATTCCCACGCCTAGCCAAGAAGCTGTTCAAACACAACACAAGAAGACTCCATGCGCAACAAGGCAGTTTGAAGGAACAGTCCAAAAACAGGAAAAGACAAAGAAGGAATCTCCACGCATTGGCGTGAAAAGAGCATTAAACAAAAAGACTACTCGGTTTTGTTTTTAAATATAAAATCATATTTTAATGCCCAAATTAGGGAGGAAGTCAAACACCATGCATAAGGGAGATACAACCAAATATAAAAAAGGAATAGCTCCACCATGCAGCCATAAGAGAAAACAACAATTTCCAATGCACGGAGGGAGAAAGACAAGTAAAAATAAATAAATAAAATCAAATGCGAGAGGGTAGTTAAGTGCTGAAAAGGTAGGAGGATAGCAAAAGAAAATAGAAGAGAATTCAATGCATGAGTAAAATCTTCCCACACACCCACGAGAATAGGCCACGTGGAGGAGACAAAAGACTTGCGCAAGTTTTAAAGAAGAAAGACAACAAAATAACGTTTCCACGCAGGAGGAGAGGATAGTTTGCATTCATCCATGCATTGGAGAAGGAGGTTAGGTGTTGAGAAAGAAGAGGATAGTCCAAAATCAGACCAATAGAAAACAATAAAAAGAACACAACCTTTCACGCACAGCCTGAAGGAAAGGAAATACACAGGAAGAAGTTTCAACGCATTGGTCAAATACAAGATAAAAGAAGTCTTAAAACACTTCCACGCTTGGGTAAAATCCAAAGAAAACAGCAAATAGGAATTTAGTTTGGTTTATTGAGCAATTTTTTTCTTCATTGAATCTCCACACGACAATAAAAGAATTCCCATGCATTCATTAAAAAAGGACATCAATTTCCACACAGAGTTGTTACCTGGTGTAAGAGACGGAATTCATCACAGATTTTCCAAAGTATGCACTCATCATAATCAAGTGATTTTTCACACATACGAGGAAGAATTTTCTCTGCAAATCAAATATAAAAAATTGATATTGAACTCGGGTTATTTCATTTGTTTGAAATAAAAAAAAATTGTTGCTCAAGTCAGAAATCAAACCAGTCTCAATGTGTGATTTTGTAAATGAGACTAGTTATTATTATTAGTGTTTTTTTTTTAAATAATAATAATAATAATAATAATTTTAAAATGAGTCATATTTTTTTTGACAAGGATTTTGGAGGCGAGACCAACCCGCTTGCATTGTTTTGTGTGCCGAGTCGTTCTTACCGTAAAATTCATAATGGCCGAGAAATCTAACAAATCTGTAGGAAGATCGAAGAAGCCAATGGAAAAATCAAACAAATCGTGCTCAAATATGAATTCCAAGGAATCATCCCTCCCAGTTCCATTAAGTCAGCATATGATAACATCACTGATACAAATCTGGGTCACATCAATGTGCAACATGATTGCGGCGGGTGGCAAGGCAAGACCATATTCTCGGATAGGCTTTACCATAGTGGTCTACCCCAAGCAACAACATTTCCTATCTTGGTGCAGTGTCCAGAGTTGGTTATTGCTTGTGCTGAGCACTATGATCCTGAGAGACGAGGAATTTTTAAAGATAATCGTGAACCTTTCCTCTTAATCACACAGAGCACATTGAGGAATTTCTTAGCATACCTAACTTTCCTGAGAATGCGGATATCACTCGCTAGTCAATGCAAGAATTATGGGATGAAGAATCCACGAAACGGAGGAAGATGGTTAATAACAACCAGCTAGTAACCAAGAGACTTCAATTGATAGGCTTCCTAAAGAACTATACCATGTTGAGTTCGTGGAAGAAATCGGGGACATGATTACTCTCCTAAGTCAAGTTTTTGGTCTACCCTCTGCTAGGATTTTCCACCCATGGATGTATCAATTTATCTGTATCATCCTAGCCAAGAAATATTTTGTGGATTGGGCCACCATCATTAGTAACACCCTTCACAAACAATTGATAGAAGTTAAGATGACTAGATGCTTCTACATGACATCATATTTGACTTATGCGGTAGCAAGAAGAAAGATATTTTTGAGACTTGAAACGAGAGGAGTCATGGGGCCATCAAATAGCATTTTTCATTATTACCCTCAACTCAATTTCAAAAATAGTTCTCACCATTTTAGAAGAGTCAACAATGTATTCACCTTCCGTGTGATTCGGAACTTAAATCGGAATACTGAGGAAAGGTTTTCTAAATAAGCCATGAGTGTCATTTCCCAATGGGGAACCTGGTTTATTCAATTTTCATCTTTTTCCTACATTCGCGTGAGTGGATTTGCTGGTACCCCGTGGAAACTTCCTAAGTACGTCAGTGACAAATGGGCATTAATGGAGCTGGTGCGACAATTATTCCAAGTTCACTACCTTCTTAGTGACAAGCACCGTTCAGGAATTCATTTCCCAATCCAGATCGAGGAATACCAATGCCAAAATATTTTCAATGCACAACTCATGGAAAAAGAGTTTTCTCTCATAACCATCCATCCATATGTGAAGAGAGCCCAGTTTGATATCAATGGATATATGCAGAAGATTCTGGGAGAAAAGTATCAACATAATCCTACCATGGAAGATTTCTGGGCTACTTGTTTGGATGAACATGAGGTAAGAAGACGAGAGTACTCTCACCTAACACTTGCTCAGATCAAGGCCTTCCACATCAAGAGCCCTCCCAATTCATTCATAAATGATGATGAGGATGTCATTGATCCCTCATATGATGTAGTTGCTTTTACCCCATTGCCTCGAATCGACTGGACCAAAAGAGATGAATTTTCTCTTGATAGCAAGAATCAACCAATTATTGAAAGAAGCATATCTTGGTATGACAGAGAACTTGCCAAGTTGCAATCAATTCAAGATCATGCTTTGGGATCACAAAAATTGCCAACATGAGGAGGCCTCCATTCAACCAAAGTCTCTTCTCGATCAACCTCTATACCATCCAATCATACACAACAAGCAAGAAAGGAGTGGTTGCCAAAATCCACTTCACCAAGTAACGTGTCACGAGGAGAAAGATCTAAAGATCCTAACCCCGAAGAAGGAAGAGAGCGTGTGTCTAGATTTTCTACCTTGAGTAGAGATTCTTCTACCCACATCGTTAATAGTGCTCAGAAGCTAGTGGAAAATGATCCTCAGTCATGTTTTGAACAAGCATCCACTCAGGTGCAGGTAATTCAAATATCAAACACTTTGGAGCATGTAGTTCACGAAAGGATTTCCCAAAATCTCCCAAGTAATCAAGAGGTGGATATTGAGGTTGTTTCTCCTCAAATCGAGTTCGTAGATAGGACCCAAGTAGGATATCATGATGTTGAGAATAATGAGAATATTGATTCAAGCTCTAGGATTTTGTATGTGGAAATAGTGCATGATACTCCTTCCTGGGTTGATTCTGAGGTTAAGAAAAGGAAGAGGGTTGTCAAGGAAATTGACATTGATTTTGATGCCCTTTTCAAACTTTCAAATGACGTCATTCCAAAGAAGCCTAAGGTGCTTTCTCGAATAATGGTGGATAGTGACGGAAATAGGTTTGCGGATCTTGCCATCCCACAAGTTGATAAGGAGCGTGATGCCATGACACCTACTGATTATGAAGTTTCTAGACTTGGACTTGGGAGGTCTACATTAGAAAGTGACATGGCGATGGCTCAAGATTCAATTGATATCGTGCTAAAGAGACTTGAGAAATATAAGTCTCAAAACTCTCAGCTCAAGGCTAAAAAGAATCAATTGGTGGAATATGTTCAACATTTGATAAATCCCATATCATCCACTTTCCCAGTACCTGATGCAGTGGCTGCCCCAGATGAAGAGACTCTCAATTTTTCAAAAGAAATAAACACATTAGGCCATGTCACTAAAACTTGGCTTTCAGAGATTCTCATTTTAGGCCAAGAGACGATCAAAACTACGGTTAAGCTTCATGAAGATGTCAGTGCGTATCTTGATCCAATTCTTTCTTTTAAAGAAACTTTTGTTTCTAATATATCAAATTTGGATGAGATATTTCCTAGTTTGCAGGAGATGACAAGTATGGAATCCTCAGTTTTAGCCATTGAAGGAATTCTTGAATTTGAACATTGAGGGACACGTTTTCTTTGGTGTCTACATCTCAAATCAAGGAAGACGCTTCTCGAGGATTCTATGATCCATTATGAAAGCATGTATAATGAAGCCTTCACTTCACTCTCCTTGATTCAAGAATTCGTAGCTGAGATTACTTGTAACCTCGTAAATGAGCATAATCAAAGGTGTTCATCGGAGTAAGTGGAAGACCAATTTTCACAATTGTTTAAGGACATGTACACTCCCGCCAACAATTTCTCGTCGTTTCAATGGCACATTGTTTGAGAATGTTCAATCCAAAATTGTTAATTTAAATGATATGCCAAGTAGAATTCTTGAATTGCAGGTATTTTGTGAGGCTATTCTTCGACCAAATGAACCTCCAGAAGAAGAAAATATGTTTGAAACTTTGGGAAGGTTTAGATCCTTTCAACTAGCAAAAGCAGTAGATCCTAATTTCACTGGCAGTTCAAGGAGTTAATTTTCTTGGTATCTAATGAAGTGGGAGAGTCCATTTCTCATACGCTTGAGATAGGTGGACCCCATTTCAATGGATAAGGCACTAGTTATTATTGTATATTTTAAAAGGTGTTGTTATTTGTTTTCGGGAAACTATGGATATTTTAAGTAATTTATATTTTTGGGTTATATTTAATGAACTTGGTTGAAAAATTCAAAGGTCACTTAGGTGCCTTATTTAATGATCATGTAAAACCCTAACTACTTTGTAACCAACTTTTGGGTTATAAAAGGAAGTGATGGGCTCACTTGTAAAGGGTGACTTTGAGAGAGGAGAAGAATACTTTTTGTGTGCAAGTTTTGTTTCAGGAAGAAACTTTGTGTTATTTTGTGAAAACATTGTGGAGTTAATGAAATATGAACTTTGTGTCTCATTCATTGTCTCTTATAACATTTGATGTTCTTATGTTCATTAGATGTTAGGTGTTTGAATCTTGCATGCAAATATTATCTTTGATCTTATTGTCAACGTTATTAATCGGTTGTTCTAGTTCACAGTGATCAAGCTCTAATTATCTACTTGCTCATGAGTTTTCCCTTTTACACGTTCTTGTTTGGCTAACTCAAAATCTGTTTCATTTTTGTTAGTTATTTGTCTTTCTTTTTCGTGTAATATTAGGCTCTGTGTTTACCTAACTCTTGCATGTGCTTTCAGTTCATTCCATTTCACTCCTTTCCTTCATCCCATTCCATCTCCCTCATTCATTTTTCTTTCCATTGATGTTCCAAAACACCCCCACATACAATTTTGAATTTCTGAGATGTAAATATAGTTTTGGTTTTCAATAAAGGCAGCCTCACCTTCATTGAGGAAGGACTTCGTTCCCACACTATTTCATGTCATTTGCATGCGTGTAAATCCATATGCTAACATAGTGTAACACTCAGTCATAATTCCATCCATTTGGTAGATGAGGATAGTACGAACCATTCATTTGCATGTTTATTTTTAGGTTTTGATGCTTTTTGTGGGTTTTATTCGGGTAATTCTTCATTGGAGATTAACAACGACACTAGAAACCAAGTGCGACATCCATCCAACCAAAGTTGAAGTATTGTGAATATCTAGCGACCACATTAGGATCATATTTTGAGTTATTATGTAAACCAAGGCACCCAGATTATAGACTGGGGTGCCCACAGCACTCTATCCCTCTCTAAGCAACCTAGTGCGGCGGATATTCTTCCTCGCTACTATTTTCAGAGGTTCGTTGAGACACTCTGCTCTGCCATTTCATCACTCTATTCAGTCCCAGATCACTGTGAGGTAAGTCTAAATCAGGTAAGTACCTTTCCCCTTTTATCCTATTTCATTTTAATTACAAAATAAATTACTTAGCATTTACATTTCACAATATTTCATTTATTACACTTTTGTACTCATTAGATTCTTAATAAAACTCATATTTTACATAATAATTTTGGTGAATCGTATATTAGAACATTTTCCCTAGGATGCACTAAAACTCTAAATGGATAAAGATAGATCATCTCCTTCTCGATTCATCATGTTTTGTGTGAGTGTTAATCCCATCTATGATGAGTCCACCATCATCTTGAACTCGCTGCCCTACATCATGATATTACTATGTCATATCATATTCAACAAATTTTAGCCCATAAATACCATGTACCTACTATCATTGAAAATTCTACTCTTGGCATTGTTTGATCCAATGAGATTCACTCGTTACACACCATGTTATATAGTTAGCCATGACCCTCCTTCAGAAATTTCTAAGGAATTTCTAGATGATTCTCTTATTGATTTCATCCTTGGTCTTGACAATGGTACATCTGTGTATACTAATTATCCTCCTAGTAAGACCATTACTATAGCTACATCCCATGATTCTCCTATTTTTAATACTTCTTCTCATCATCCATCATGTATCAATTCACATACTCCTACTTACTATATCGGTGATCCAGTTGATGACACACTTAATTACATATTCATATCTGATTCTCTATCTAATTTTGACGAAAAATTAATATTCACGATTCTACTACTTTACATATGATTGAGTGTGAATCTACTGGCTCCATTGTCATCTTATTATGAGATTATATATACCACTATGCCTGACTCAACTCCATCTATTAATTCATCCGCTCTTATCTCTCCATCTCCATCTATTATTTCATCTCCTACTATTGTTTCATCTCCATCAAAAACTCCATCTCCTAGGGATGTTTTTGATGTTAGTCCTACTACTTCTATGTATATCCTATGTCCTTCGTCACCTATCGCTTCTTCAACTCATGTACCTAGTGTGCCTTTAACATCAAAATCTCCTTTGTTTCCTCTAGACATCCCTATGATTACTCACAATGGAAAGTTACAACCACTTAACACATTATTGTCATCTTCTACTATTCCTTCACAAGACATCTTGTCTCTCATGCATGTTGTGGGTCACTTACAATCTCAAGTTCAATCACTCACATTAGAAAGCAAGGCCTATTATGCTTCCATTGATAACAATTCATTACATGGAAACCCTATTCCTAAGAAGATTCATAATTCAAAATTTCCTAAGGATTTTATCATGCCTACCTTTTCATGTTTTGATGGTACTAGAAACCCCTACTTACATCTCAAACATTATCATATGGCTATGGCTTCATATTCTAATGATTGATTATTTCTTAAAGCCTTTCAACATAGTCTTACTGATGACGCTTTGCAATGGTATACTCACCTACCATTTGGGTCTATTAGCACTTATCATGAGATGGAAGAATATTTTCTCCGTCACTTTATCATCAACAATGGCCCTAGAGTTACTATGATCATCTACCTACTTTACATCAGGGAAAAACATAGCCTATCATGGATTACATCTTATGATTCAATGTTTGTATGTACCAATTAGTCTTTCAACCTATCAATCTAGATAAGCAATTTATCTTTTGTCCTATTTTGATTCTGCACTAAAGTAACATATGCAATATGACACATGCGAATCATTCACACTTATATGTTATAGAGTCATTGATCTATAAAAATACCTCATTGCCACACATGTTATAGATCCTCCACCTATAGTTTCCAATGCTACATCATATAATTTTTCTCCATTACCATCAGTTGAGCATCCTACATGATCTCCATCTCCTCCTTGCAAGCAAGCTCAACCTACTACATCACATAAGCATCCTTTTTCTCCTACTTCGTGTTAGGATACACTTCCATATTCTACATCTTTTTGCGTGAGCCATTTCATTTCTCTCATCACGCTCGACTAGATGATGTGCTGCATGTTTTGATTAATGAATGATTAATTCACTTACCTTCTAACCAGCTCATCCAAAACATCAGCATGATCGACCATATTGTAATTATCACTATAAATGGCCATATGGATAATGATTTCTTCACCCTTCATGATTACTTGCAACAATTAGAGGATAAGGGAATCATTTTCTTTGGCTCTTGCTCACATGAGCAGTCTACATCTCCTTCTCTTTGTCAAAGAACCTATTACACCATTTCATTTTTCTCCTCCATCCAGTGCTAAGGTCATTGTTCATCCATTTCCAAAGGTCATCACTTATGCACACTCTCCACCGCATCCACCCATCGCTGCACCATCTCATCCACCTCATCCATATCATTCATCTTATCATGCTACTACTTCACATTGGATTCCACATCCCTTGGCATTCGCACCTCCCACCACTGCTCCATATGAAATTCAGTTTGGCTTTTACACTCACACTACTTCCATCCCACATGCTTCCATCACTTCACGTTGCCTTGGTATTTGATAGGTGATTATTATCACCTCACCCCCCGATGACACACTTATGTTCTTATGGTTCTTACATGACTGTTGAGGGATCTATTACAATAAGAACCTCTCTTCACGTGCTTTATTGATTCATCTAAGCGCACCCTATCGAATCATTTATCGATGACACACTCTTGCATTCATGGTTCATTCTTGACTACTAAGGGGTCTTATATAAATGAACCTCATCATCTATACACTAGGGGGAATCACTAATCTCCCACCTATTTTCATCCTACTAACATACGTTTCATTATGTTATGATGACTATATAATAATTTCGATCATTCATCATAATTTCATTACATACATCATCTATTATCATCTACACTATATCATCATCACATTATGCATTACTCGATAACTATGCATTACAAATCAATTCAACACATACAAATGATATTGAAACACCTCAAGAATTACATATAAGTAACATTAATCACATGAATCAAACATCATCATCACATCAATACACAACACATATAATTGTTATATGTCAATAAATCCATATATATATATATATATATATATATATATATATATATATATCAATCACAATCAAAGTTACAAATCATCTAAGAACTAGGGGAAACTCCCTATATCGAATACATCAATACAAATCATATCTCATGATCAATGTTACTATCTCGTATTGCAAGTTCTTTAGAACTCGAATCCTCACCACTAATGTGACACCATTGATCATAACCCCTATACCTATCAACCTACATATTTAATAGTGTGTTCTCCGTAGAATTCTCCATGAAAATGACTCTGTAGTGTGATAAATTATGCAAACACATCCTATGTTAATGGACCACCTCCTTCCATCTTTCTATCTCGTAATGTTTCCTCACATACCTCATTCCTCTCGCTTAGTAGAATGGTACACGTCACACTGCTACTATGGCCATTGGCTCAAATAAATGGGCATGCTTGCCCATAATGTCATCCACATGCTCTAACATCCCTCCACTAGCAAGTATGTCGATGGGCACATTTCACATCAATATGTGGATATATTTGTCCAAAATCAAGCTCCAATACATGTCACCTACACCCAATAACACAACACATTAGATAAATATAATCATCACACAAATAAGTAATGAATCATATAACACAACTATATAGATACTCATGCTCCATTATCACCGCCACTAAATTTTCAGGGACTTGTGATTGCCCCTCCACTCCTTCTCCCTGTGGTAATCCTACCACATCCATAAACAATGGAAACAAAAAACCCATCGATGCACTATCCACCATGCACGATATGCCTCCGTACACCCCACATCATCTGCTCAATAAGTTACATGGCCACATATGCCTCGTGAAGCCTAGGAGATACTAGAACTCTCCTTTGGGACCTTGTCTATCTCCAGCCCTCCTAAGTGCTCTAATAGATCATACCCACACATATGGCTCTAGGGGCACATCCCGAGCTATACTAAACTCTGGCTTGAGATATCCACTCATCCTGAAATAACTCAGTCACACTGAAACTGATCCTCCAACCACATCATTCTCCCTATGCATCGTAACTCTACCACATCCTTTGGCTATCCTCCATAATCTCAGTATGACCTCCATATCACTACCTCTAGTCCCATCGATATATCAATGCTATATAAGTGTCAATATCCATATTCTTTCCACTCACACTAATCCATCTCCTAAAAATATATCTCGACCTAGCCCACTCGCCTTGCGGACCACCAAGTCGGCTTGAATACTACTATATTATCATAGGCCCATACATGCAATAAAGTAGTAACTCCAATCCCACCTCCATGTTCCTCTTATGTAAACCTATAAATATCTTTATACAGGTGGGCCAACACATGTCATGCCCGGGCATACTTAGTACCCTCTTCCTATATCTTGGAAAATATTGTGCATGTTATATAAGATGTCCACACCACTTCAATAAATTATGCAATAACCACAGCTATAAACTTCTCACTACGTGTTATAGAATGACATGGTCCATAACCTCACAATCATCGTCTAATAAACCCAAACTGAGAAAATTACTCAAATGGAAACCACCACGGAACTCCCTCGAATCCATATCCCTCTACACAACACCAAACAAAAACAAACAATGTGTTAGAACACTACACATAGGAAAACATAAGCATTTGCGACATCACTAGACAATAAAACTCACTTTTCCACCACTCTGGACTAGATTAACACTTTATAAACTATGGCACCCCGAGAATCGGGCCGGGGTGCCTAGGAGAAAGACATCAACACCCATGTCGGGGTGCTCCTATGCCGAAGGTCACTAGCACCTTCACTTTGCTCTTGGCTAGGTTTAAAATTTCGAGAAAAAAATTCACGGTTTCACAAAAATTCACCAAACATGACTACTACACAGAATTTTTTGAAAAATTCACACTTACTAATTTTGTCATCATACGTGACACCATGACATTCGCCATCATCTCAAAATGGCTAGCTCATTTTTTCTCTCACTTGCGACATCCTTACATACACAAAGCTCACTCTCACACTTGCGTAAAAGAAAAATGAGTTGACTAATCACTTTTTCATTTTACTATTTATAGCTACTTTTCATTATTCACTCCACTATGGTCGTACTTCACATTTACTACTCAACTAATACATGTCGCATGGGTTTTCCAATATCTTGAGCATTTTTACTCGATTGCTCTCCTGTTTATGACATTCTCTTTAGAATTTCACCTACCATCGTATCATACACATGACACACACACTATTTATCCTCGAAATTGTTTTATACTCGATCTAAATACATTTTAGTGAAATCTATTACACATTATCTATTATTGGGCTTACTTTTGGCTCAGTCTTCATTCTCATTTTCACTTCCCTTTTCACTGAAAGGGGGCATACAATTGGGTTCATCCTATAATTTACCTTGCAATATTATGCGATCATTCAAGACCTCTAACTTTTCATTTTCAAACATTTACTAATACACCATGCGAAGTTTCATCATTTTCTATCGATTCCCCCTAATGACCTAACCTGGGGGAAAAAAGCATAAAATCTCTCTATGAATAAATAAATCAATCAATCAACTAATCAAATACGTTAAAACCAATAAAAATGAAATCACACCATTCAATCAGCTCAATATAATATTTTCATCTCCTAGATGACCTAACTTAGGAGTTACATTGTTATTTTCCAAGATGCCCTAACATGGGAAGTTATTTTACATTTTGGCATTTGCTTCGGATGACTTAACTTGTACTCCATCACACATTGCGATGAAACCCTTGGAGTGGGGGAAATTATTTTTCATTGTGTTTCCTATCTTTGCTCCTATATGGGTCAACACCTTTGATCGAGAATCTTTGGATCCAAAACCACTAAAAGTTTGATATGAGTTTGTATGCAACAACTAGACCTCGAGGATGTAGTTAAAGATTGGAGAATAACACACCATTCTCCCTACACTCTTCCTCTAGTGGTAGGATGCCCAAATCCTCCAGTTTTTCATACACACGCAATTGGGTTGGGAACTGATCACTCCCTACCCCATCATAATCATCATCATACAACATTCAAAATCATCAATTATTCAACATTAAAGTCATCAATTTTGTCTATTGCACTTCACCATGGTTTTTCATCTCATGGATTAACACATTGATCCATGGTTCATCATGTTATATGTTCACATTCGGTACACTCTTCTACCACATCTGCATGTTATTCTACAACATGGGCTTCTTCGGATTTTTCTCAACTACACATATGTAACTAATTTATGTTACATGAGCTTTTGCTCACCAATGTAGACACAAAATTGTGCACTTTAGACATTATTTGGTCCCAATCTCATACTACTATTCATATGGTTTTTGAGTGAAGAAAGTACTAATTAACCCCTTCTTTTGTCCATTTTACTTTGCTTTTTGTCATCATTTCCGACCTTGACACATACTGCCTTACACATAGTCTGTTTTTTCTCGTTTTGTCATTTTAGCCTTGGCTAGGTGCCGACAGTTGCCTTGGTCCCATTCGGGTTCCCTGGATCCTTTTCCCTCTTTCTCACCACTTTTTGGAAACTTTGGTTGTTTAAACATTTTATATTTCTTATGTCTACCCTTTTCGAGGTTAATTACGAAATTAGAACAAGAGAACCATGTAAATATAAAGTTATGAGACCATAATGAGGGACCACGCACTAGTCACTACTATCATCACCTAAGGTTGCATCCATCAAACGCTCTATTTTTATCCATCTAGCTCCATCACAAGGCACAAGGCTAGTTCATTTGTATCACACTACATAGGAGGGAAGTTTATTCTACTCCATCCACCATTCTATTACATTTTCTATACATAGTTATTGCTCACTACTTGCACAAAGTGTGACTGGGACAAGAGAAACCTAAGGCATGATTGCGAGACACAAGCACATAGAACTATATTGGGTCTAAGATGTATTGTAATGCTCATTTAGTAATTCCACCATTGTGGCAGCTGAGGACATTCTAAACCCTTCATTTGCATTATTCCTTTTTAGGGTTTGATGTTTGTTTTGAGGTCTTGCAAGTGTATCCTTCACTGATCATTGGTGAAATTTAGCACAAAGAAGCAAGTTACATGTGACAGGAATCAAGGGCTTCGCATCATCATATGACCTTGATAATCTAGTTTCTAGACACATTGCCTGAGACTCAAGGCACCTAGAATGCAAACTAAGATGCCCACAGGAACCCTGATCCTCTCCCAAACGCCCTAGTCTATCCAAACAACTCAAATCTATCCTTTTTGGTACCTCTACATGTTTTTTCCCACTTCAAGAATATTCAATTTATTTTACAACATAGTTCAGATCAGCCTACGAACCAACTAAGCTCCTTCCAACCCTACTTGTTAGTTAGTGTTTCAAATTTTTATTAGTTTAGTTACTTGGGTCACTTTCTATATTTATTCATTGTATTTATTTACTATTATTTATTGTTGTTCCTAGATATATCAACTTAATAAATTCTACATTTTATTGAACCTGAACTTTGAATACCCTTTCTCCTTGGGCCTTTTCTTCATATGCCCATCACTCGTAGTGGTCATTTTGGGTCTTTTCAATATTGTGAGCTTCCTTCATTCACTCGTAGGGTTTCCAAACCAATGGTTGATATCCCTACTTTTGTAGCTACTACTGACAATCCTTTGGATAATTCACACAATTTCCCTCTCCACGAAATAGAAGCATCTGATAGTGAGAAGTCCTATGATGAAGACACTAATGTTGACCAAGATTAACTCAACACTATTATTGACTTTCAATAAGATTTGTGTGAAAATCCTACTCATCTCCCTCATGTCTTGCATTCTCTAATCACTGCTAAGAAAACTCGTGAAGCTTCAACTTTGATTCTGTTCATTCTTCGGATCCTTTGGTATCCACTACTCTCACTTATGTTTTTGCTTCTAGTCTTACAACTACTTCTCCCATCACTCACCCTGGAAAGCCTAATATGCAGCTTGACTCTTCCTCGAACACTCATGATTTAACATCTTTATATCAGGATTTACAAAATAAAATTCACCAACTCCAATTCGCTACTTCTCGTACCACCCCATCTTTAGATTCTACTTCATTGCTACATACCCTTTTTGCACAGCTTATATACGCTTTATCTGTTGCCACCTAATTTCATCTCTCCCAAATTTCCCATTTTTAAAGGCCATGATGATCCATAAGAGCATCTCTCGATATTTCCATCTAGCACGTCTCAACTATGCAAATGATCACACTATACACAACTTTTTCCCGTAGTTTTCAAGAGTATGCGATGCGTTGCTTTTATGACCTCCATGTTCATTTAGTAGTCTCTTTCACGCATTTGGATGATAATTTCCTCGCTCACTTCTCTATTAAAATTGGCTCTAAGATATCCTATGCTCAACTTGTACAACTTAAACAAGGGTCTAAGGAACACCTATCGTATTATGTCATGTGTTATAAAAAAACTTACCTAAAATGTCTAATATACTTGTGGATTCCGAACTCCAAGATTTTTTCATTCAGATTCTCGTACCACATCACCAGGAGAGTTTTATTTTTGATATCTCTCCTTCATTTGATCAACTTTTTCATACTTTCAAGCTGCGTGAAACCAAGATCTTAGCTATAGGAAAGCTTAAGTATCAGGAGAAAGCATCATCATTTGCATGATTTCAAGGTAATTCAATATTCAAGCCATCTCAGTAACTAAATCCTCATATACAAAGGTCACCATCAATGCGAGTCTCTTTCACGAATGAACTACAATCATAACCATTTAGGTAGAGCTTCTCTAGGTTTAGCATCCCTTCACAATTTTTTTTCCACAACTAGTTGATAATAACCTTATTACATTACCTTCCTCTACAAGTTGATCCATCTCAACCAAAAGGGCGTAATTTTGATGAAAATTCCCATTGCGACTATCATCAATGTGTAGTACATTCCACCGATCGTTGTTTTTGAATACGATTGCTCATCCCATGTTTGATTGACAAGGGTCAAATGGAGCTTCCATAATCTACACAATCTCCACCTATCAATGAGAATTATAAGCTCAAAATATTTAATAACCCTCTACCCAAGCATGATACAAAAGTAACTAACTCATTGACTAATCATGCATATCTTGTAGCACCTTCTCCTACATCAGGGGATCTTGATTTCTTAGTTGTGCATATTGACACTTTGCCTTTGCTCATTTCTTTCTCTAACCATGACTATCATGTGAATTTCACATCTAATCACTTACATATTATGAAATCTATCACTTTAGTCCTCATCAATAACACTAAGGTTAACGCATCATGACCCATTAGTGCATGTTCCATTCCACTCCTTAGGACTATTGGTTATCCTCTATCACAAATTGAATACTCTATGAAAAAACCCTTTGGTGTTATCCAGCTACATGTTACAGATTGGTCCTCTTACTATGATTGCGTCTTTCCATGTTGGAAACACATTTGACGAGTGAGTGTGACATGCTTATCTGTCTCAATTGAATTAAATCGAGTCTTAATCTATCATCTCTATGGATCATTTTGTGACTTAAATTCATTGACAAAAATCAAGTATCTCTATTGACGGTGTACCTCCCTATGCTCCATGGCCAGTGTCTCCTCGTACATTAGTTAACACCCCACCTACTTCATCTAGCACATCACATTATATGATACTTAAAGCGTAACCTACTCCAAGTTCACCTACTCATGCATTATCTACACGACCTCACCACTCGATATTCCTACACATAAGTATAGGCCCATTCCTAGGAAATTTGTTGCATCTCGACATCGATCACCACCTCAATTTATTCCACGTGGGTGTCCATCACCTTCGCACTTCACATCATGTAGATCTCCATCACTAACACATTTTTCTACACCATGGCATTCATCTTATATTCATCCATCACATACACATATAATTCATTCACTGGCACAACATTTGTCTACTATACCACCACTATTAGAGCATGATTATACACTTTTGTCACCACAGGCATCGGATGAAGGACCTTTTTCATTCATTTTCATTAGATAGTTCATTCATTCATGAACACTTAGGGGGCATAACATCTCAAATATTTCCCCCATCCTATTATCATAGGTGCATTTCTCATCTCTGTATTGACTTACATCACTCTCCTTACATAGGCATACTCATCCCACGTTTTAGTGTCACCATTACTCGATGACACAATCTTGTGCTTCGGTTCACACTTGATTGTTGAGGGAATATTACACATGAACCCCACACACTACACAATAGGTACTACACACTACGTCTACTCAAAAATATTGTGTCATACATCTTATATTTTAGATTTAGTATTTATCAATTGTATCTCCACATTTGTGCATCTACAAATCTCACATATTCTATATACCATACTAGTACTCATCATACATGTATCAAACCATCATGGTATATGAGTATCCCATTACATACTCCTCATCTCACATAATACATAATGTGCATCTTACACTTTTTAGTCTACATACATGATGTGACCTAGAATTTACCGCAGATAACACCCTAGTCATGCTAGCACATCACTCGGCCTTGATTGAGCACTCACTCGAAGCACGAAAAGGTAACAGTCCCTCTTCGGGGTTGTTGTAGTAGGATGTTAGCATGATGAAGGAAGAAACATAGATTCATAACTAATCCATCATTCGACAATGCATGTTACAATCAGATCTATGAAAAAAAAAGTTTAAACAATAATAATGATTGAATCAATAACGTGCACTACTCAATTACACATTGAATGACACTTAGATTCATCCAATATCTTCCATCTATTAATAAATACGAAGCGCCTTATAGTAACGTAAATCTATACTAATGCGCATATGGATCTAATACAATAATTCAGTCATATGCATATATCTTTATACCTCCATACATCCATCACACTCTCTCTTCCACTATGTAGGTAACACCATATATATAGGGTGGGGACTTTCCCTTCACCGCTTATCTATTCTATAAATAGGCCGCATGTTATTGATAGCCATGTGCCATTTACAGGCATAGCCACACATGCAAGTGTGCTATCTATAGACATCTTGCAGTTAACTAAAGTGTCAATCCTATTCTTATCTTGTCTCCATGCAAAACACTTCAATCTGATCCTCCAAAGATAGACAATGCATGGCGTGCATGTCTTTGCATCGTTGGTGTGTTCCACATGCCATCTTCTAAAAATAGGTCTTCATGCTCAAAATTGGCTAAGTCCTGAAATCTGAACTTGCCTTCCGCACGTGTTTCCTTCATATCCCTCTGTGCCCTTGATCGTGGCCTTTTATCCCACACAGACTCTTTGTGTGATCTTTGACAAGTATTCTTTGATCAACATTACCCCACACTAATCTCATTGTCGTCCCAACAATGGGTATCTCAAAAATTGAAGTAAAGAATAGAAGAATGGAAAGAATAAGAATGAAAGAATGTAGATAAATAAAGAATTTCTATGAGGTTATGAGGCAGCCTCCTCTGTATCAGTTTGAAGTATCAACTCTGGATACTCCTCCTTTATTTCGGCCTCCAAAACTTGCCATTCAGTGAGTGCTTGTTCTACTTTTTCTAGGATGTCCATAGCAATGGATTCCAACTCATCCCTCGCAATCTCTCCTTTCTCATTCTATAAAACCAACACAATGCTAGACATTGATGTCATTCTCCCTTCTAAAAGATCCATCTTCTACGCAATTAGCTTCCCAAGCTCTTCCAATCTGAGTCTTGTGTAGCTCTTGTGTTGTTGTTAGGGCCTCATGCTTCTGCTTAACCATTGAAAATCTTTCTGCGTGGCCCAATGTCTCATCCTTCATTTCTTTCTAGACCTCATTGTTTTCTTCTAGGGTCTTTATGTTGATAAGTGCCTCTGGAGTTGTGCATATGTTTAAATCCTAGTCTGCTTTCTTCAATAATTCTGTAACACTTGCAACAACCCTTCATAAGATGTAATATTTTGCATCACTGATGCTTTCTCTCATTCGGAATCTTGTTCTGAGCTCCTTGGCATTGGCATACGTAGAGGTTCATCTTCAAGTACCAAGTCCACCAACTTTCCTACATAGTGTATCGTTGAAGGAAATGTCTGTGGTACCTTGGCCTCCAAGTGTGGCCTTGCTCTGATGACATTGTCCCAAGTCTCCTCTGCAATGCTGATAAATACCTCATTTTTCTTTTGTGCAAAGTCCCTCTCTTGTGTTATGTGCGCTATCTCTGCATCCTTTATCTTCATCTCATCATGTAGCACTCTAATTCTTACTGACTTTGTCCATGTTTCTTCTAGCCTCTTTAGAATAAACCTTCACTAATGCGTTATTGACCTACTCATCCGACATGATAGTAGGCTTTCTTGTCATCATGTGTCTAGCTTGGGGTGCCTTCTTGGTCACCTCAAAATGCATGACTCTTCTCACGAGATCAAATTCGAGGCTCATCCATGTGGGTTTGCATTGACCACGATAGTTGTTTTTGAGTGCTCACAATCACCGTATCCTCATCTATTAGCTCTCAACTAAATAAATCCTTATGTGCTATCGTGCTCTGGAGGTGGGTGTAGACAATTTTTCCTGCATCCTCTGCATACCCCATGGCTGGTGGAATGTGCTCTCCACTTATTCTTATAGACTATTGCTACTTAGGGACTTTAGCTTCCAAATTTGGGACTTGTGTCTCCATGTCCTAAACATTCTCTATAATTGTCTCCTTTGGTCTTTTCTCATCCTCTTCTTTTTCCTTTGATTCCTCACCCTGTTCTTTTATGTTCTATCGAAGTGTAGGAGAATTAGATGTGATTTCCTCTGACTCTTTCACCTCCTCATTTAAATTTTGTTTCCTCCTTCTTTGCACGGTTACCTCCTTTTGTGGAGAGATTCTAGGTGATCTGCACACCATGGTTGGAGTAGCACCTTGGGTCCTTGTTCTCCTAAACACCCTCTTAAATCTGTGCTCCCCTTGGACTACATTCAAGTCCTCATCATCCCCCTCTTATGGTTGAGGTAGTGTAAAGGTGCACTCAGCTTCACACTTATTTGTAGGATGTCTCCTACCTCTATGCTCCAAACCACCACTATCTTCGTGCTCCTCCTCCTCATCCTCTACTTTAATTGGCTCTGTGGGCTTAGGCACTGGGATGTTCTCCATTGTATGCTTTCCCTTTGGTGGTCTTTGGAATTACAAAATCACCTTCCACATACTTATTATTCTCCATCATTGGCTTCACTAGAGATACACCAATGCTTCCCTACATCTCTGACTAGACTTATTGGCTTAATATTTAGCACCTCCGAAATGATCCTCTCTATATAAGCACTTCTTCTAGGATACACATACTTCTTCCTCAACGTATGGTAGTTGCAGTCTACCTTATCTACATTGAATACCAGTTGGTGCATGTCTGTAAATCTATGAACATATGCTTAGAAATACCTTGCAGTGAATACATAAGGCAATTTACACCAAGGGCTCCAGACTCCATCTTTCATTGGGAAGTGCGCGATGCAAAAATGTTGATATACAACAAACTGGACTTGTTTCCCTACCACTACTGGTAGGTCCTTTGGGATGTGCCACTCTTCCCCAAATGCCACATAGATCCTGTCATACCATTTCTCCGCCCTTTTCTTTACGTCGTCTATCATGGCCCCTTTACATAGATACTTGTTGAATCTTTCAGTTGGTGACTTGTTCTCTATGGGTATTCCCATACTTTTTCCTTTAGTCCATCTGGTACTCTAATTTCCATGAATACCAATGATAGTAGAACAGCCCCAAAGCTGATCTTCCCTCCTGTGCATGCTTCCTCAACTATTTATTCTACAATATAGTAGGTAATGTTGTAGATTTCCCCTTCTGACATCTTATGCATCATGTGTAACCACATAATATTTACTGTGACCACCGCTCCTGATCATTAAAATTTGTAACAAGGTGTCCTGCTGCTTGCACAACTAGACAGTTCTTAAATTTTTCTATATCCATACCACGCGGACCCTTCAAGTACCCCAACTCTTTTCTACTCTTTAAAATCATTGATTTATCTACGAGATCACTTTTTATGTCCTCTTTGTGGCCTTTAAACCTGTAACTAATGAGATAAGTGCCAATGAGATTCTAACTCGCATCCTGCAAAGTAGAATAAGTCCTCATGAACTCTACTCACGAGTCATTGATCTGAGGGCTCATACTTCTGAAATATGGAAGCTCATATAATTGGTAGACGTCGATTCTCTTCAAAATATTCTCACTGCATCATCATAAATTGGCATGTCATCCGCCATGCGCTTGTTCATCCTAGTAGTGAGAAAGGAATCGAGCTCCTTCTTGTTCTCTGAAGTCCTATGATTGTATTCACTTACTTTTCTCTTTCTGATGGGTGATTCCATTCTGGCCAATGATGACTCCTTCTAGATATTACATTTCTGAAAAATCAATTTCGGGTGCCATCTCTTCCTCCTCGATGACCACCTTATTTTTTCCTTTTATTGCTACTGCAGATGCCTTCTTAGGTGCCATTTTTACCTTGCAAACATCTCCTCTTTAACTTTGTAACTTTACGGATCAAACCCTAGCTCGATTCAATCATGCCCTAGGTGGAAACTTCATGTCCTAACTCCTTTTTGTCTCCCTACTTCACTCAAACCCTTCACCACCATGGGGACGCAAGCTTCTTTTCACACAGATCTAGTTGTCACGCTTGGTTTCACACCCTTCACACCTTAACCCGATCACTCGGCTCTTTGCACTTGGCTCTTTCCTCAAATACTCTTAGTCGCAATAAGTAAAAATGAATCCACATTCCATCCTTATATAATTTTTTTCAAATTTTGATGCATTTATTTCTCCTTCACCTACTAAATATCCCCTCATTCATTGACCAAATTCATTCATTCCACGTGGTACATCTTCATGCCCCAACTATAACCTTCTAGTGTGCCTTCCTACCCTCTGGTCACATACTTCTCTTGAACGTGTGCCCTTGCACCCGAGTACCTCATCACTATACCTTCTCTTGGTAGTTATCATGTGCCGCGCTTACCTCGCATTATACTTTTCTTTCATTCATATCCATCCTTGGTCACTTTTGAGAAGCAATCTTTTTGACTTAAAGAACACCCGTAGTGCTTATACCTTTCACCTTTCAATGCCCATAGTATTTTACTTGGATAACTACAACAACCCCATACAAATGGTATGTGCACTCCTCACGTGCATAGACATTCTTCACATAGTAATTAGCTTCATGCGCAAAGCACGCTTATTATATAAAAACAACTAAATTGACAAAGCATAACGAAAATGAAGGAAATACATAATTAGAAACCTAATCTAAATAGCAATACCTTGACTTATTATAAACACCAAGAAGACTTATTTATAGTAGGGCTTCAGCCTACTCCCGTTAAAAACTTAGGATAGCTATGTTCCATCAAGTGATTCTAACTAGCAAGCACTGATTCAAGTATATAAGTGATGACATATGGACCCAACCAATCTACTTTGAGATTAATCACATGTATAACCCCTTACGACTATAAATCCTCTACCTTGTTGCCTAACATGAAAATGAAGCTCCTCAACTCGTGGCATTAATTTCTTGCGTGGTTGACATCTATAATATACGGAAAACTATATATAGTTGCACCTCACTCCTTATAAAGGCACTTTATTAAATATGTGGCACGAGAGATACATAAAGGGTTACAGATGGTTAAAGCTCATGCACATGAACTAAGAAGTCTCAAGAAAGGGTTAAATTTGATGGTAGTTTAGATGTTTTCTTTTTATTTTAGCCATAAAATACTTAAAATATTTGAATTGCTCATTACATGTGACTTGCGTATTTAAAATTTGATTTGTCATTTTTACATAAAGTTATATGTAAATTATAAAAATATGTATTAGAAACAATCAAATAAATATAGAATAGTTGGTATAAATAACAATACACATGCATGCCATTTAGAATTGTGTTATGCCCTTGGGTGAAAAATAGGAGAAACAAATACAAGCACAACCCCAAAATATGGGAATGAAAAAGGAACAAGTGCTTACACAATGTGATATCCTAGATTATGTATGCGATAGGTAGGAATTGCCAAAAAAAATTCTAGATTATGTACGTGATAGGTAGGTTTAATAAAAGGGGAACCCTATTGATAGGTTATTTGAAGATCATTGGTCCACCTAAAGGGAAACCCTTTGGATAGTTTGTTCAAAGATCACATATTTACTAAAAGGTAGAACCTTGTGGATGAGGATGAGGATAGAAAAATTTAGTTTTCAAATTGTTTTCCCTATTGGCATGTAGGCCAACACACAATGGGGAAAAGGGAATAAAACAAGAAGATCAAACTTGAAATTAAAGAAAAACACCATATCAATAAAAACAAAGAGAAAAAATATATCGAAAAAATTAACTCTAGTATAAGGCTAATTAATTACAATGGTACCAGAGTAGCTATGTTTTTATTAATTATAATTCCAACTTATTCTTTTTGCTTGTATTCGTTGTATAATTTCATGGGTTTTTCCTTACATTCATTATAACTTTAAGCCTTTTCAGCCTCATTTTCTCCATGTTCTCGACTTTTTATTACCCCATTTTTAATGTTTTCCCTATCTCTAAATAAGTTTTCTCTATCCTTCCCTATTTTTGGATTGGTTTTAGGTAATGCCCAGATTTATAAGTACAAAACATAGTTAACATGTTTCGTATTGACATTACGTTTTTGGTCACCCCTTTTTGGCCATTTTATTACCGATTTTAATTTTCCTAAGGAATTGTGGCTATCCTTATTGATTTACCATTCATTATGTGTTGGGTTGTGTGCCAAATAGGGTCCTATTTTGAATTCAAGAAATTGGAAACCCTATTGATAGGTTATTCGAAGATCATCAACATGTATTAAAAGATAATGACTAGGATATTTGCATACATTAGATTGATTATTGATTTACATCAAGCATTGATTGTGAGTTTTTCAAACATCGGGGTTGGTTACACAAAATGTGAATTTGAAGTTTAAATTTAATAGTCATTTACACATTTTTGTGATTTTATCCATATCCTATAACTATTAAATATTATAATATCTTTTAACTTGTGGATTTTCAATAATTCCAATATATACATAAGTTATATTCACACACACGCACATGCACACACAAAACAAAACAAGATTTAACTATGCTAATAGTCATAACCTACAATCAAAATCTAAGTGGTGTGGGAAAACGTAAGATAATAAAAATGGGTTGGCTTAAATTTCATGTTTATTTGATTGTCATAGGATAATTTTCCTTTTTCTTTAGAGAAGATAACCCAAAAATTATGATATTTTAGAGATATATAGATTATAAAGTACTATATGAATTCATTATAGGTGGCTTCATAATTGATACTCTTGGCATTTTCTCATATATATAAGCTATAATTACAAAATATTTATTTTAAAATTGTTGGTTTTTTTTTTTAATGAGCACTTTAGCAATCAACAATCAGGGGACAACACATCCCTCCTCTTTATGGGAGAGGTTCCCTTATTGAAAGTGAGCAGCAAAGCTTATATACAAATATACAACTTTCATATTAATGAGGACTCTGATACTTTGAAATGTTTTATGCCAATAAAGATTATCAATACATAGAAATAGAAGAAAAAGAAAACTGAAAGGGAAGAACACAACGGTACTTTCAGGTAATATAGATGTGATTATAACCTTATGTGTACTTTTAGTGAAAGAGATAAAGAATAGAATCATTCACATTGGCAATATCTGATATTATTCCACAGACACAAAGTTATAGAAATCATATCACAAGAACACAAAGTTTCTTAATATGAAAGATTGATGATTCATAAATTTCAGATAGGAGAAGAAAGGATAGTAGATGGGAATAAGAGATAAGAAAAACTTCTGTATTGAATACTTTCAAATCTATTACATTCCAAGAGTATCAGGGTCTAGCCCCTTACAATGGCATGAAGAGCCCATTAAATAGCTTACAAGATAGTTATATTCGGTTACACCTTCTTTTAAACTAAAGATTAAGGACTTCTTAACAAATACATTAATAAAATGTCTTTAAATCAAGAATTACATCATGGGTGTACTTTCCCATAGAAAATAAAAGAAGTGTCCTAGGACCCAGGAGCAGAAACATTCAATGGAGGCTTAGAAGGGCCGACCGTCTTGAGAATCCGATGTCTAAATTTATTTAATGCCTCAGCTATCTCCATGCACTTGGGTATGGTGGTGTTAGAAGTGGCATGAGTCCACATGCCAAGACACTTCTCCATATCCTTCTCAAACTCTGTGTTTTCAGAAACTCTTTGTTTGCCTCGGTGATAGTTTATTGGAGAGAGTAGACATCCTTCATCTTCTCTTTAGAAATCGACTCATCTTTGAACAGATCTTCCTTGATGAAGGTGTTGAACTGAGCCTTGATCTCCTAAATGGAAAGCCTGATCACTTGAGACTTCATTACGGATATGAAAATGAATATCCGGGAAGGATGACAAACAAAAGTCTTGAACGCTTCCCCTTTCTGCCACATATTTTTCAGTTCTCCCACTGCTTCTTCCAAAACCTTGATCTTCCAATCAATATTGAAAACCCAGGATTTTGATAGATTTCTCTTGGCTTCATCAAACACTTTGCTTGCCAATAAAATCTTCTCATCTGTCTGGCTCATTGAACGGAGATCTTGAATACATTCACACTAGAGCTTTAGTTCTTTTTCTAAGCCACTGATTGTTGTGGTGAATTTTAGCTGTAACTTGGATACCTTCTCATATGACTTGAAGGCATCTTCAATGAAGTTCAATCCAGCCACTATCATATCATCAACCAGCGCTTCAATGGCCTTTCCATAGGTAGTATATTTGTGAATATCTTTGATGGTCTGGACTTCATCTTTGTTGAGAACTATGGGAGGTGGAAGAGAAGTTAGTGGAGTTGGATCCAAGACCTTATCTTTTGCTAATAGGGATTTTATAAAATTTGAAAGAACTTGGTTATGTTCTTCCAATTTCTCCATAGTTTGTTTACCCTTCTCCACTCGTTCAATGACTCTGGTCACGGTTTCTCTGAGATTATGAACCTCACTTTCAAGTGTAGACTCCCCAAGTGGAATTCTTGTAAGCTCCAGGTCAGAAACCAAAAGATATTTCTCCTCCTTATCCACCTTAGGCTCTGCAATCTCCAAGAACTACTGACCTTGTGAATTTGACACTAGCCTTGAGGTGGTCTTTGCTTTCTTTTCCAGAGGAGGAGGAGTAGTACCAAGCAAGGCGACCACAACATCAAAATTGGGAACTCCAACTTGAAAATAAGCCTTCCTTTTCTTATTATCAACGAAAGGCGGCTTACTTGAGCAATTGATTTTTGTAAGCTGGTGTTTCTCTTGTATTCCATAAGTGGGTGTGAATGAGCCTTTTGATTTCTGAACTATTGATTTCTGTACACCGGTGCGTCTCAGCCTTTGTATTCCATAAGTGGGTGTGCATGAGCCTTTGTATTCTCTAAATGGGTGTTCCTGAGCCATTGATTTTATAAGTAAGTGGGTATGCCTGTAGCTTTACATTTTATAAGTGGGTGTGTATGATCCATTAATTTTTATAAGTGGATGCACTCTAGCTATTGATTTGTACAAGTGGGTGTGCCTCAACCTTTGAATTCTATAAGTGGGTGTGCCTGAAGTATTTATTTCTATTAGTGGATGCTTCTGAGTCAATGATTTGTATAAATCGTTGTGTCTCAAGCTTTGAATTCTATAAGTGGGTGCGCTTGAGTCTTTGAATTTTATTAGTGAGTATGCTGTGCCATTGATTTCTATATGGGGGTGTCACTGAGCCATTGATTTCTATAAGTGGATATGTATTTCCTATTTTTGTGTCACTTTGAGTCATTGATTTCTATAAGTGGATATGTATTTCTAGCTTTTCCTATGTTGGGATTGTTTTATTGTAAATATGTCTTGCTGATTTCATGGCAGGGAAAGTGTTTCCTGCAACTGCTTAAGCGTGTCACATGGATTTTATGTTTGGATTTGTTATTTTAATCCAAAATTCGAAGATATTTACTTAGAAGGGGTAAACTCAAAACTTTAACACTGTCATTTGCTTTTACATTTGTTCAAAAACTTTGCATTTACAATTGTTCTCCCTACATCCCACAAAGTATCACCTTCAGCAGTATTTGTCATATCATGGCCTTGTTTCATCTATGTACATTCTTTTGTTTAGATCTTCCTCTCTAATCATTCTAGGCCAACTATGGGTGCATGTCTTGTGCTTTGTATAAATAACTTTATAGTCGAGTCATCAATAAAACTTTTAAAGAGAAAGACCTTGTTTTAGCCAACAAAACCTCATATAGAATTGATGTTTTAATTTTGAGATTGTTTGTAATCAGGTGTTTTTGGATTCCCTTTGTCTGTCTCTGTTTGATATCTGATACATTGTTTCCATAAACCTCACACCTATAAAGAACCACTGGTATGAGAAGTAAGACAAATAATATTTTTATAATAAATTGCTCCCATAATTTTATATTTTTACATGCATTTTGTAACAAGTATAATGTTTTCTAACCCTTATATACTTTTTGTCTATTCTTCCACTTTTTCCAACAAAAATTTTGAAAATAAAATAAAACTTTGGAGCCCTAAGTGTAAGGGGGAAGACATCTATAATCCCAATAATCACACGTATAACCCCTTACGACTATAAATCCTCTACCTTGTTGCCTAACATGAAAATGAAGCTCCTCAACTTGTGGCATTAATTTCTTGCGTGGTTGACATCTATAATATATGGCAAACTATATATAGTTGCACCTCACTCCTTATAAAGGCACTTTATTAAATATGTGTACGAGAGATACATAAAGGGTTACAGATGGTTAAAGCTCATGCACATGAACTACGAAGTCTCAAGAAAGGGTTAAATTTGATGGTAGTTTAGATGTTTTCTTTTTATTTTAGCCATAAAATACTTGCAAATATTTGAATTGCTCATTACATGTGACTTGCGTATTTAAAATTTGACTGTCATTTTTACATAAAGTTATATGTAAATTATAAAAATATGTATTATAAACAATCAAATATACACATGCATGCCATTTAGAATTGTGTTATGCCCTTGGGTGGAAAATAGGAGAAACAAATACAAGCACAACCCCCAAATATGGAAATGAAACTAGTGGGAAGAAAGGAACAAGTGCTTACACAATGTGATATCCTAGATTATGTACGTGATAGGTAGGAATTGCCAAAAAAAAAAACTAGCTCAAGATTCGTAAGGATATGTGTTTCATAATTGTAGGTTTAATAAAAGGGGAACCCTATTGATAGGTTATTTGAAGATCATTGGTCCACCTAAAGGGGAAACCCTTCGGATAGTTTGTTCAAAGATCACATATTTACTAAAAGGTAGAACCTTGTGGATGAGGACGAGGATAGAAAAATTTAGTATTCAAATTGTTTTCCCTATTGGCATGTAGGTCGACACACAATGGGGAAAAGGGAATAAAACAAGAAGATCAAACTTGAAATTAGAGAAAAAACATCATATCAATAAAAACAAAGAGAAAAAATATATTTGAAAAAATTTAACTCTGGTATAAGGCTAATTAATTACAATGGTACCATAGTAGCTATGTTTTTATTAATTATAATTCCAACTTATTCTTTTTGCTTGTATTCGTTGTATAATTTCATGGGTTTTTTCCTTACATTCATTATAACTTTAAGCCTTTTCAGCCTCATTTTCTCCATGTTCTCGACTTTCTTATTACCCCATTTTTATGTTTTCCTATCTCTAAATAAGTTTTCTCTATCCTTCCCTATTTTTGGATTGGTTTTAGGTAATGCCCAGATTTATAAGTACAAAAATAGTTAACATGTTTCGTATTGACATTATGTTTTTGGTCACCCCCTTTTTGGCCATTTTATTATTGATTTTAATTTTCCGAAGGATTGTGGCTTTCTTATCGATTTACCATTCATTATGTGTTGGTTTCGTGCGATAGGGTCCTATTTTGAATTCAAGAAATGGGAAACCCTATCGATAGGTTATTTGAAGATCATCAACATGTATTAAAAAATAATGACTAGGATATTTGCATACATTAGATTAATTATTGATTTACATCAAGCATCGATTGTGAGTTTTTCAAACATCGGGGTTGTTTACACAAAATGTGAATTTGAAGTTTAAATTTAATAGTCATTTACATATTTTTTATAATTTTATCCATATCCTATAAATATTAAATATTATAATATCTTTTAACTTATGGATTTTCAATAATTCCAATATATACATAAGTTATATTCACACACACGCACACAAACACACACACGCACACACACATGCATAGGCGCACATACATGCACAAGCACACACACGCGCGCGTCTGCGCACGCACACGCACACGCACAAAACAAGATTTAACTATGCTAATAGTCATAACTTACAATCAAAATCTAAGTGGTGTGGGAAAATGCAAGATAATAAAAATGGGTTGCCTTAAATTTCATGTTTATTTGATTGTCATAGGATAATTTTCTTTTTCTTTAGAGAAGACAACCCAAAAATTATGATATTTTAGAGATATATAGATTATAAAGTACTATATGAATTCGTTATAGGTGGCCTCATAATTGATACTCTTGGCATTTTCTCATGTATATATACAAGCTATAATTACGAAATATTTCTTTTAAAAGCTGTTGGGTTTTTTCTAATGAGCACTTTAGTAATCAACAGTCAGGGGACAACAAGTCCCTCCTCTTTATGGGAGAGGTTCCCTTATTGAAAGCGAGCAACAAATCTTATATACAAATATACAACTTTCATATTAATGAGGACTCCTGATACTTTGAAATGTTTTATGCCAATAAAGATTATCAATACATAGAAATAGAAGAACAAGAAAACTGAAAGGGAAGAACACAACAATACTTTCAGGTAATATAGATAGCAGAATATAACCTTATGTGTACTTTTAGTGAAAGAGATAAATAATAGAATAATTCACACTAGTAATATCGATATTATTCCACAGACACAAAGTTATAGAAATCATATCACAAGAACACAAAGTTTCTTAATATGAAAGATTGATAATTCATAAATTTCATATAGGAGAAGAAAGGATAGTAGATGGGAATAAGAGATAAGAAAAGTTTACGTATTGAATACTTTCAAATATATTACATTCCAAGAGTATCAGGGTCTAGCCCTTTACAATGGCATGAAGAGCCCATTAAATAGCTTACAAGATAGTTATATTCGATTACACCTTCTTTTAAACTAAAGATTAAGGACTTCTTAACAAATACATTAATAGAATGTCTTTAAATCAAGAATTACATCATGGGTGTACTTTCCCGTAGAAAATAAAAGAAGTGTCCTAGGACCCAGGAGCAGAAAAATTCGATGGAGGCTTAGAAGGGCTGACCGTCTTGAGAATCCGATGTCTAAATTTCTTTAATGCCTCAGCTATATCCATGCACTTGGGTTTCGTGGTGTTAGAAGTGGCATGAGTCGCATGCTAAGAGACTTCTCTATATCCTTTTCAAACTTTACGTTTTCCGAGAAAATATTTGTTTGCCTCGGTGATAGCTGATTGGAGAGAACAGACATACTTCATCTTCTCTTTAGAAAACGAATCTTCTTTGAACAGATCTTCCTTGTGAAGGTGTTGAACCGAGCTTTGATCTCCTAAATGGAAAACCGATCACCGAGGCTTCATTTTGGATATGACAATGAATATCTTAGAAGGATAACAAAACACAAGTCTTGAAAGCCTCCCCTTTCGGCCACATATTTTTCAGTTTTCCCACTGCTTCTTCCAAAACCTTGATCTTCCAATCAATAATGAAAACCAATGATTTTAATAGATTTCTCTTGGCTTCATCAAACACTTTGCTTGCCAATAAAATCTTCTCATATGTTTGGCTCATTGAACGGAGATCTTTAAGACATTCACACCAGAGCTTTAGCTCTTTTCCTAAGCCATTGATTGTTGTGGTGAATTTTAGTTGTAACTTGGATACCTTCTTATATGACTTAAAGGAATCTTCAATGAAGTTCAATCCAACCATTATCATATCATCAACCAGAGCTTCAATGGCCTTTCCATAGGTAGTATATTTGTGAATATCTTTGATGGTCTGGACTTCATATTTGTTGAGAGCTATGGGATGTTGAAGAGAAGTTAGTGGAGTTGGATCCAAGACCTTATCTTTTGCTAATAGGGATTTTATAAAATTAGAAAGAACTTGGTTATGTTCTTCCAATTGCTCCATAGTTTGTTTACCCTTTTCCACTCGTTCAATGACTCTAGTCACAGTTTCTTTGAGGTTATGAACCTCACTTTTAGGTGTAGACTCCCCAAGTGGAATTCTTGTAAGCTCTAGGTTAGAAACCAAAAGATCTTTCTCCTCCTTATCCACCTTAGGCTCTACAATCTCCAAGAACTGCTGACCCTGTGAATCTGACACTAGCCTTGAGGTGGTCTTTGCTTTCTTTTCCAAAGGAGGAGGAGTAGTACCAAGCAAGGCGGCCACAACATCAAAATTGGGAACTCCAACTTGAGAAGAAGCCTTCCTTTTCTTATTATCAATGAAAGGTTGAACCCAAGCAAAGGATGAGGAGGATGGAGAAGGAAAAATAGATCTGAGTGCAAGAGAACTCATTGCACTCAATGTCTACACTACTGATGTCTCTAGTGGGGAAGTTGGCACAATTTCAGAAAGATCCTTAGAAGATGAATCCATCAAATCTAGAGGTTCAGTCCTTTGACCTTCATTTTCTATCTCAGCAGCAATGACAGGGGTTTCTTCTTCTTCTTTCATCTCTTCATTGTCATCCTCACTCAAAACAACAATATCCTTTGGCCCCACAGGGATGTCTGGCTGCTCAAAAGAACTTCTTCAACCGGTTCTTGTTTGATGGCCTTACCTTTCTTTAGGTATACCTTTGTTGAGGAGGATGGAGTAGATTATTCGGTGCACCTCAATATTGGGCATAGGTTCTTCCCACCTAGGAGAAGAAGTTTCTTGTGAAGAAGACTTGGCTTTATTCATCCTGAAGTCTTGCATCTTCCTATCAAACCAGAGTTTGGTTCTCATAATAACATGATCGATTATTTTTTCAAATCATCTCTCTCTTTTACAGACCAATCAATGGTTTCAGAGGAGTGTGTTTAATAGACCTCTCATAATCAATAGATTGCAATTCCTCATCATCATCCTTAAGCCCATTAGGTACTTTATAGACGTTGAAGTCTATGATTTGTTGAAGGGAGAATCTACCAAAGTACCTTCTCCTGGCCTCAAAATCATCTATGCAATCAGCCCAATAATCTTCAGTGTCAGGAAGGTGATGAAAGACCATCCTGAAATTCTTATCAATGTATCCTTTGATATCAAAACAAGTTCTGGATTTGAAGTGATGGATAGTGAGAGGAACAATAGTTCTATCAATGTTTTGGGCATCCAAGGCTGTCCTGCATGTATAATTTCCCGGGAGATAGGAAAATGAATGCCAATAATCTTCTTATCTCTACAAGTTCGGTGGAGTTTATCCAATTGTCTGTAAATCTCAACAAGAGCCATTTTATCATTACAAAACATAGGAAGCTTTAGAGGCGGACCTTGAAACCAACCAGTCTGATATATGAGAATTTTTGAATTGAGTGTAGAAGCTTCCATAGTCAGATATCAAAATCTTTGCTTCCTCAAAAAACCTCCGAGCAAGTATTTCCTTCCAAGAGCCTCACAATATACATGGTGAATGCATCATTAACCCTCCTAAAATTATGATTGCTAACTTTGAGGGTTAATTGAGGGCAATATTCATATATGGGGGCATATTTCTTATCTTCAATGAAAGTGAGACCAAGCCATTTCCTGGATGCAACAATGGTGTACATAAGATAGGATGACATGTGGAATGTTGATTTTGTGAACATTTACCAAGCTGCTCTGTTAAGTTTTCACAAATAATCTCAGTCCAATTCAAACTTTGCTTCCCATCACAGATGATGTTGATAAAAGGACACATCCAAAAGTGAAACTCATTTGTAGAGGGCATTCCCATGATTATGGCAAGAAGGGTGATGATGTCTGAAAGCTCTTCATTGAAATCAACCTTGAACAATGATTTTGAAAGTTTGGATGCTCCCTTTTTAGGGTTCTTCAACCATGATTTATCTACCCTAGCCTTATATCTCTCACTATCCTAGTCAAATAGTGCTTGAGGTTAAGAAAGGGTGAGAGTATTGGCCCCTTCCACAATTGGGATGCGCGAGGCAACACAGATAGCTTGAATTCGGTCTCGCAATTACTTCACCATGTATATCAACAATTTCTTTGGATTCTGGATTAAAACAAGCCTCATAGCGAGCACGGTATCAACACACTGGACAGAGATAGGAAAACCACCTGCAAATGCAATCCCACTATTTTTATCATTTGAGTGATGGGAGTAGGGTTATCACATCCAAGTCTGCCCCAAAAATCATCACGGTCCAGATGCTGAGCTTTGCTCTCACTAATGTTAGGCACAAAGGTTTCCAATGAGGAAAGGTGATCGTTCCCTTGATACTACATCTTCATCGTCACAATGTTAAAGGGAATATAACCTTCAATGGAATATTACCTGCAAGAGAAAATACATAAGCACAGATGCGGGCAACGACTTGATTTGCACAAACACGAGTGGGAGGGAATGAACGAGCAAGTGTGAAAATGAATGAACGGTTACCTCTTTAAATAGCCATGAGTTGAAATGAATGGAGAGATAAAATCATGAATGCGCAATAAATGGCCCTCGCACCGACTCAAAAAGTTAAAAAGTGGAAAAAGTGGAAAAAGTTGGCCCAGATGGTCCATGGGACATTGGGACATGAGGGACGTGCAAAGCCAAAATGCCCGATCCAAGAGTAATGCGGAAAATGTGGGTCAGAGAGCATAGACGGTCCACGGGACACTAGGAGATGTGGGATGCGTGGAGCTGATTAGATCGATGCGGAAAATGCGGGTCCAGAGAGAACGAACGGTCTATGGGACGCGAGGACACGAAGGACACGTAAACTTGGAAAAACCAATGAGTAGAGTAATGCGGGAAAAACGGAGAATCGGTGAACAAGAGGCCCAAGTGTACTTGGGACACGTGGGATGAAAATGTCCAACTTAGCCGCAAGAAGAGTAGTGTGGAGAAAGCGGCAAATTGGTGAACTGGAGGCCCAGACGACACTTGGGACACATGGGACAAAATTTCAGCCACGCAGCCGCAAAACACTAAAAATGACTCCAAAGAATGAAATTTTCTAACTCCTCAAACTTCTCTCTTTACCAGAACCCTTCCAAAGGACACTGACTCAAAATTTTAGAAATTTGTCTTTGAAAAAGGAGCTATTTTTAGGGTGACAACAAAAACCAAAAAATAAAATTTTCACATTGTACGTAGCATCTAATCTACCTTACAACTAAAAAGTTAGAAAAATCTAATACATTGATTAGTATTCGTAGTACTGTTCACTTTCCCACGTGCCCTGTGACCTTCCATGTCCCGGCTGTCTGTTGGGATCCTTTTCCTCCTTCTCGACTGTCCATATATTTGACTGTAATCTTTGTTTATAATCATCCAATGCAATTTAACGTTAATTATTTTCAGACATTGGTATGAAAGCACTAAAGACGCGAGGACCTGTAGCATTTGATTTTTGCACTGAGTTTCTCTTTGGCATTGGCAGTGACATGTTCTCTCCTATTTTTTTGGTGTTTTGCGATTGTGTTCTTACGTGACATTCATTTTTTGTTGTAGCAAAGTGTGGAGGATTTGGCGTTCCAGCAAATTACAATTTAAGCGCAACAGATCCATGTTTCAACGTGGAAATGACCAAGGGGAGCGACTGAAGGAAACCAATTTGAAAAGGTCCTATGAAATGTGGAATGTGAAGTTTGGTGCAACCTTTTACATCTGCAGCGACCTGCGTGGAAGAGCCAACACCTATGATCCCAACATCAGTCCCCAGATTCTTTTGGAATTTTCTTTCTGTTGCATGGAAGGAATTCATTTGGATTTGGCGTGAAGTTTTCTGGTATTTCATAAACATCCTGCGTTGAAATCAGAATTATTTCGTGTGGAGCAGACCTGTTTGGAGTGGAGTTGTTTTTTCAGAGTGTGGAGGTTTTTGTTTCTAGCGTTTGTTCTCCTGGTTTTTAGCGGCTTGTGTAGATGTTGTTTGACGTGATCTGCGTGAAGATTTGGGGCATGGAGACCTGTCAATAAAAATATATTTTCCAATTTGCTGACTTGGCGTTTGAAAAGGTAAATTGAAGACCGGTACGTGGCAGAAAAATAAAATGAATAATTTCTCTTCATTGTGTGTGATTGAAGGAGTCTTCAATCTTTCCCTTACGAATGATGTTGCAGTACAATCACTAGAATAAGTTTGTAATTGTGCAATAAGAGGAAAAGAGAAAGAAATAAGGGGGTGCATTTTTGGTGGAGGGTCACACACCCAACTTGGCATTTATCTATTGTTGTGCCTCGAGAAACATTGCTAGACTTGTGCATGTAGGAAATTAGGAGATGTGTGAAGAGTTTTGAATCATTTGGTGCAATGAGCCTCAAAGCTATATCTGCTAATTAAGTAGCAATATACTAGAGGCTTAAGGATACATGGAGGTTGGAGGACAATTGACGTCCTCTCGTCAATCACCTATGACAGGTCACACAACTAATTTGGTGAAAATTTTGTTTTTGTTCGTGATGTTGTGTTGTGTGTGTGTTTTCAATGAAGTGTTATAGAATTATAAGATCTATCATGTTGTATTTTTTTAGTGATAATGAGTGACTTTCATTAGACAAGTCAATGTAAAAGTGATCATGTTTGTAAAGGTAAGAATTAGAGGGATAAGCAAGGATAAAAGGGGAAATTAGTTGTATCAAAGCCTACTAATGCCATTTTTAAGTGAGTCATGAGATAGATGTGGTTGAGAACGAGTTGAGAAGGTTTAGGAATGAGATTTGATCCTATTTTAAAGTTAGTGAGTGTGTTGAGCTCTCTTAGAGCGAGATGAAACAACTAGTTAGGCTAGTTAACAAGTTAGAGAGATTCATTCAAGGAGATCAAGTATAGGAAATGGTGAATCATGATGTAATCAAGATGTATGATGAATAAGCAAGATAATGGTATAGTGTTGTAGGAAAAATTTGTGTGAAATTTGTATGAATTAATGTCTTTGAAAAGATTGTGTATTGTAGACCATACTTTGGCCGAATGGTGGAAATGTGACAGTCCACAAAGAATGAATTTTGGAGCACTGTAAAAGCATGGGCATGTGAGGGAAGGTAGAATTATCCCTCTTGAATTTTTATAGCTCTTGAAATTTTGTAATTTTCCGTAGCTTCAATTTTATACTCTCGAAGCCCAAACTAGGGCTTAGCATAACTTTATTTCCACCTAGTCAAACTTTATGAAATTTGGAGGTCTTCTCTATCTAGGAGCTTTATATAAGTGTGACAATGTTTACCCTCTAGCTCACACATGTGAGTGAGATCCATACGATTTTGTACTTTGCGCATATGTAACAGACAGAAATGAGCTAAGAAGAGGTGCATGAGTGGTCAAACAATGGAGTCCAACCCTGAAACTTGGTATTCATCATTTTGTCATGATTATAGAGGTGGATCCATCAATTTTCAGGTGAATTCATAGTTTTAAGTGTTAGTGTCATGGTTGTTAGGAAAAATAGGCCTAATTTGCATGGTACCCGGTCTAAGGAAGTGTTATTCCGTCACAAAGGAATGGGCGGTGAAACCTAGGCATATTCGAGAACCCCATAAAGGGTATCTAAATCAATCTTGAGGAAGTGAGGTTGTTTCAAAGAAATTTGAGATCCATTGGCATTTATATATAGGAAGGGCTAGTAGGACATTAAGGCCTTAAAGAGAGATCGCATGTGAAATATAAGGGCATGATTGTATAAAGGGTCTAAACACCTTGGCATAGGATAGATAAGGTTTTCTAAGAGTATAGATGTTGATTCAGAACCCTAGGTCAAGTTTTAATCATGTTGACCATTGAGATCCTATACTAGCTACACAATAGAAGTACGGAGAGTATTGCATAAAGACTTGGACTAGAGAGTATGTTGTCAAGAAGCGATGGACATGGAGAATAGAGGTGATAATTGGAGTAAGATGACTGGTCAAGGGGAGTGGAGCTATGAAAAATAGCCACATGTATATCTATTTCATGTTTACTTTATAAGGAATGCTAGTACTAATACAATTGAGTGTAACCAAGAAGCAATATACTTAAGGTTATTTTGAGTATATGATTTGTGCCATAGAGTGTGTGATAAGATCCTCAAGAAAGGGGTGGTGGAGAGTACCTTGCTCAATAATGCTCATGTGTTGAGAAATATTTGTTAGACTCAAAGATAAGTTGTTTAGGATGAGAACATTGTGAAAGCTAGGATACCCCTTGCACCAATTTTGGGTATCGAGCTGAGATCTATTATAATAAGAGGCATTGTAGAAGTTTTTAGAGATTATTTAATTGATTGAGAAAGATTAAAATTGATTGTTGACTGTATGGCCAAAGCAGAAAATCCATCCCTGCAGGGGATCATGAATCTAATCCATGAAGGAGTCATGGAAAAAATGGATGATATGATGAAGGCACAATGGAATATGGAATCGAGATCGAAGTCTAGGGTCAAGAATGACAAGCATAGAGGCGAGTCTATTTAAATATGGAGAGATTAGATGATATAGATGATGATCATAAGTATGGAGAATCATTATTGCTAAGGAGGGTACTTGTCAGACAACAACAAGCTAAAGCTCAGGAGCCAACCCATAGGAGAAGCCTATTCATGACCATATGCAAGACATGAAGTAAGTGCTCCAATGTTATTATAGATAATTATAGCACAAATAACATTGTTTCAGACGAAATGGTCAGTAAGTTGGGTTTAAGAAGGTTAGTTCATCCTACACCTTATAGGGTAGCATGGGTGCAAAAAGATCATCAAATTTTAGTCAATCAAAATGTATGGTTCCATTTCAAATTGGTAGTCTAAGAGATGAGTTTTTATGTGATGTGATGCCTATGGATGTATGTCATCTAATCTTAGGTAGGCCATGGAAATATGACAAGAGAGTAGTGTATAATGGTAGACTGAATAAGTGTTTTCTAATGAAAGATGGAATAGAGCATGTTTTGGTACCTTTGATGGATCAACATGTAGGTACTAAAAGGAGAAGCATGGTATTTGGATTCAAGGAGTTTGTTGAGAAGACCAAGAATCAGGTCTTAGCACTCATGAAGGAAGAGGAAAGAGTAAGTGATTCATTGGGAGAAGGAGAATGCAAGACAAATGTTGTCAAGAAAGAACAACAGTCAAGATCCATTGAAAAGGATCATGAAGTACAAATGAAAGCCCAAGAGAGGTTGAAAAAGAATATGAGTTTCTCAAGGAATGAGAAGAATGACCAAGAAGGTCAATTGAGTCACCTAGGTAAGAGTGACAGGCGAGTTCTCTCAGAGAAGAGAAGAAGAGGAAAGGACATGGGAGATAGTCCTTGAAGATCTTATGCAAGATCATGAAGAAAAATAGAGTGAGAAGATGTAACAAGGTGTCATGAGAGGAATGGAAGAAAGTAGGTCATTTAAAGACCAAGATAGAGAAGGTGAAGGACAATTAGTCCTTGTAAGGAAACTAAACCAAGAATAGACCAGTCAAAGCAAGAGGAAATGAGGAGGAATTCAAAGAAATGAAAAATGACATTCAAGAAAAACAACAATGTCTTGATGAAAATACCATAAGTGATGAAGACCAACAAAGGAAGTTGAAGAAACAAGGCTTACAAACAAGCCTAGAAGGATATACAAGTGGTAAACAAGTGAAGAGCATGCATGAAGCAGCCAAGGAGGTCAAGAAACTTATGATTTTGAATCTAACTTTGTGTTAGTATGTGTGAATGTAGGTTATAGAGATCATTTGTCAAGTATGAACATAAATGGTCAAGGACCAAGAGAACCAAGAGAAAATCGTGAATGAGGGAACAATGAAATGTTCCTAGATCCCTCTAAAGGTTTGGAAACATCCTCTCAAGAGACTAAAATATACAAGTTGCAGAGTAGGTACAATCAAGACATGATGGACTTAAGGATGAGAGAAGACTTAGAAAAAAATAGTTCCATGGAGCATGGCACAAAATCAAGAAGCAATGAGAAGACTTGGAGATATTGGGAATTCCACATGGTTGTTGACAAATCAAAATAGGTTGTCAAGAAGGATGGAGTTGAATAAAATGTCATGGATTGGAAAATAGAGCTTAGCACAGGAAAAATAATTAATGAAGAGCCAAATCAATAACCTAACCCTGTAAGAAGGTACATATGATGTTTCTTATGAGTATGTTTTCAAGTTTCAAGAGGAAATTAGGTTTATAAAACAAAGGATGAGGACTAAGTAGTAAGAGTACATTTCAAGAAAGCATAAGAATGAAGTAGACAAACAAATTACAGTCAAAAGGAACACTAAGATACATGTCAAGGAGCATAAGTACTTGTATGAAGGACATATGAGGATGTATGTGGAGCAAGCCAAGCATGTGATAAGTCTACACAAGTCCAAGAAGATAAATATGAAGAAAACAATCCTGAAATATGACAAAGGTAAACATATACATGACTTAAGCATGATCATAGATAAAAAAAAATTAAAGGTATTCAAATATTGTTTTGGGATGATTATTTGGTAAACAAGGTGGATGAAAATGTTAGCATAGTAAAAACAGAGCGGGTAGGTAAGAAAATTGATGTTCTCAAGTGCATACTCTTTGGTTTAAGGAAGGTATGACAGGTGAAAAACTCAGAATTTCAAGTGGAAAGGATTATAAAACGTTTGAATGAGGATGCAAAATAATTCAAGAAGAGAAAAATAAAATATTTTTGGGATAATACGGTGAATTGGAAAAGAAGACCATGTGAAAGACAACATAATGGAAGGTATGACACAAATCAGGTCATGGACTTTAAGAAGAATGAGGTCAAAGTTGACAAAAAAACAAATGGTGAAGAAGAAAACACTTGAAGCCATCTAAAGACATGGAGAAAATAGTACAAAGTTGGTCAAAAAGTTTGTCAAGAGGTTAGAATATTCAAATAGAGCTTGTCTACAATCAATGAGTAGAAATTTCAACACAAAGAAGAAATCAAGAACAAAATGAAAGCAAATTAGTAAAAATACAAGAAATGGAAATGGAAGTACATGAAGAGCATTCAATTGGAGATGTCCAACTCAATAATGAAGGTAAGAACACTCAACAAAATGAGAAGAATGAGGTAGTAGTCAAGAAATCATATGGATTCTTGAGAAATGCAAAAGAGTTAAACTTCAACATTGAATACTTTCACTTCATTAGCAAAGTGAAACAAGCCTATCAAGAAGTCAAATGTGAACATGAGAAGAGAATGGTGATAGAGCATGTTAAGAAGACACTTAAGCCTTGGAGTTTGATGACTAATACTGCATCTTAAAATCTATGATTGTAAGCAAACATGAAGAATGTAGGCCATAGTTGAAATCCATGGTTGAAGAAGAGCGAGAGATAAACAGAGAGAAAAAAGTATACGAGGAAGAAATGCAAGTACAAGTTCAGAGTTGTAGCAAGGAGGAAAAAGATACAAACAATTCAAGGTGTACCATCAAAGAGAACAAGAAAAGAATTGAAAGCAAGGATAAAGAAGAGTCTCTACATGGAATTTGAGCAGGAGCTCAAATTTTCTCACAAGGGAAATTTGATGCGGGAGCATCAAGGGAATAAAGTGTTATAGAATTATAAGGTCTATCATGTTGTATTTGTTTTAGTGAGAATGAGTGACTTTCATTAGATAAGTCAATGTAAAAGTGATCATGTTTGTAAAGGTAATAATTAGAGGGATAAGGAGGGATAAAAGTGAAAATTAGTTGATTTAAAGCCTAATAAGGCCATTTTTAAGTGAGTCATGAGATAGATGTGGTTGAGAACAAGTTGAGAAGGTTTAGGAATGAGATTTGATCTTATTCTAAAGTTAGTGAGTGTGTTGAGCTCTCTTAGGAGCAGAACAAGCAACTAGTTAGGCTAGTTAAGAAGCTATAGAGATTCATTCCAGTAGATCAGTAGAAGAGATGGTGAATCATGATGTAATCAAGATGTATGATGAATAAGCAAGATAATGGAATAGTGTTGTAGGTAAAAAATGTGTGATATGAATTATTATCTTTGAAAAGATTGTGTATTGTAGACCCTGCTTTGGCTAAATGGTGGAAATGTGACAGTCCACAAAGAACAAATTTTGGAGCATTGTAAAAGCATGGGCATGTGACGGAAGGTAGAATTAGCCCTTCTAAATTTTTATAGCTCTTGAAAGTTTGTAATTTTCGTTGTAGCTTTAATTTTGTGCTCTTGGGCCCAAACTAGGGCTTAACATAACTTTATTTCCATCTAGTCAAACTTTATGAATCTTGGAGTTTATTTTTGTCAGGACCTTTATATAAGTGTGCCAATTTTCATCCTCTAGCTCGCACGTGTGAGTGAGATCCATAAATATTTTTAATGTAGGCTATAATAGGTCAGGAAATGAGCTAAGAAGAGATGCATGAGTGGTCAAACCACGGTGTAGACACCAAAATTAGGTCATACCACCCTTATAACCCCATTAATTAAATTAACCATACCTTACATATTCATATCCCATAGTGCACATGATTAATTGAATTAATTAATTTAATTAACATCCTTACTTGACCACCTCACCTAGCCACCTCACCCCATGACCCACTCAAACCCCATTAATGGCCTAAGACCAAGTCTAAGCCTATCCTAACCAACTAGGACTTAGTCTAAACCTAGACTTAACTCCTATTAAAAAACCTAAGAGGACTCTTACTCATTCTCCCGTGGTCTATCACTCGAGACTCGGACGAAGATTGAAGACCACACCAAAAATAGCAACAATCAAGCTATTTTTGGCCAACCTAGATATTCCCACCTTAATTGATGTCGGTTATACCTCAATCGATATCGGCCCCCTAACCGTCATCGGTTATGTTAAATACATTTCCAAAAGCCTTTGTTGAGGTTGGTCATTCGATTCAGGATCTCATATAAACAAAGACTTGGAGCACTCAAATTTTCTAAAGCACTCAGGAAAAAGAAAACACCTAGGAGCACTACCAACAACCATCGGCATCCATCACCTCCTGCACGAGCACAAATTCACACAAAAAGCACGAAGACTCAAAACGCGTGACACGAACACTGACTTCTCTTCTCTCGGATCTGCCATCACCGTCCTCATCACTGCGCACTCTCAGAACCATTCTTGATAAGTACATAATATATCTTCATTTATCTCCATTTAATTTTAGTAGGATTTATTATTCATCTCAGTAATTTATCCTTATGTACATCCGTACACCTCCCTTTCTCTCACCAACTTATCACCCTACCATACTTGGACCTTCCACTTATCTCCCCCTATCCTAATCATCTCGAACCTTTTAGACCATTCCACAACCTTGCCCCACCATTTCCAGTCTCGGTAAAATCACAGAGAGTCTAAAGACCATTTCTAATAGCTTTTTATTAACGTCCCCTAATGACACCGGTTAGCCAACTGACGTCAGTCATCTTGTAAAACCAGCATTGGTCACACTGGCCCGGACATTGGTTCTGTGTGTCTCAGCAAGCAATCCCAGACCAACGAGCTCATACCTATTCCTTAACAACCCATAATCACTCCAAATCTTGACCAGACCTTACCCAGAGCCTGTACCTAACCTGTAACCCGATATCAACCCATCACCTGACCCATTTTGACCTCAATCACCTTTTATGCGACCTTTCTTATTTGTTTTGATTGAGACACCTAAATCGTTAAATTCCAATAAGATTGTTACTTTATGTTTATTTTGGATAGCATTAATAATGTCATTTAAAAGTAGATTGACACCTGTTTAGGAAGCACCTCACCTCCGGATCTAGTTTCTGCTAGGTAGTCCACTTGTTTTATTTTACTCTATTTGGTGGTGTTGTTTTACATTTTACAGTTAGTTCCTCCTAGCCAAAGCGGAGTATTCGCAATCAACATTGGATCAAGAAATCGAAGCGCGTGCACAACCTTCAACCGACATCAAAAATAGGTATTCCTCCTTAGCCTATTACCCTATATCTATTTCATTAATTTATCAAGAATCAATGAAACAAATGGAGTCTAACCACGAAACTTGGTAGTCATCATTTTTTCATTATTATAGAGGTGGATCCATCAATTTTTAGGTGAGTTCATAGTTTTAAGTGTCACTTTGTCATGGTTGTGAGGAAAAATAGGCCTAATTTGCATGGTATAGTCCTAAGGAAATGCTATTTCATACAAAGGAACAAGTGGTGAAACATAAGCATATTCAAGAACCTAAAGGGTCTCTAAATAAATATTGAGTAAGTGAGGTTGTTTTAGAGAAATTTGAGATCCATTGGCATTTATATATAGGAAGGGCTAGTATGACATTAAGGCCTTAAAGAGAGATTGCATGTTTAATATAAGGGCATGATTGTATAAAGGGTATAAACACCTTGACATAGGATATATAAGGTGTTCAAGAGTATATATGTTGATTCATAATTTTTTGTCGTGTAAATGTGCAACGAGTAAATTGGAAGTTTCCAAGCACGACAACTATACCCCTATGCCGAATTTTTCATGTTTTATCATTCCTAAGAAACCCCGGCTCTATCCAGTTAGTCCAAATGATTTCCCAACCAATGTCATAATATTATCCTAGGTGATTTAGGAAAATTTCACTCATTCCCCCTAGGTGATTTTAGGAGTTCATTAAAAATGCAAATGTTGGGCAGTCACGGGAAGGGCTATCGTTGGCCTCCCCAGACAGGATCACCTCCTTGGAACAGAATGGAAGGGAAAAATTCATCATGGAGATGAATGGAATACCTTATGTCATCAAAAATATAATTTTGTAATGTTTAGAGAAGTTTTTTAAGACTTGGAGCAGTTTGGGTGAAAAATAGGGTTCATAAGCCGAGATAGTACACAGGCCTAAAACAGTCGTTGGGATTTAGAAGAAGATTTTGAGAGTTCCAAATGGATTTGGAAGTAAAAAAACATCTTCAGAAATAGGATTCCAATACCTACATTATGGTGAAATAATATTTTTCACAACACCTTGGCGCATATGATTGGAAGGCAGTTTTTCTCAGGCACAAGTGGAGTCTCAGATCAAAAATCCTATTTTTCAGGGATCATATGGTAGAACTAAGAAATTATAACCACATCATTGGATTAAAAATTAAATTTCTAGTCAATATCATATAAAATTTCACCAAGAAATTCCACTGGGAGCTCAAGTTATTTGCATTCCAAGTTACCCTCTCAAAGGCAGTTCAGGACTTAGTCATTTTTTGAGAGGACACGTGTCAGCACCAAGAGCCTGGTGGGATTTCATGTCCCCAAAATCCCTGAGGTCAGGTACATAAACCCTTGTAAAATGCACCCAACCCTCATGTGACCCTTTGGACCCTCATATGACCTCCGAGACACAGCGATTCGGCCCTCAGGTGTTTATTTGGAGCATGCATTCGCTCTGCGTCGGATCGGTCGCCACGTGTCATGCCCTTGACCACCGTGGAATTTTATGTCCCTTATGCACCTGATGTGGGGGACATCAGACCTTGAAAAATGTTCCCAGCCCCCATAGGGAGTCTTCTGGACACCCATGTGACCTCCTCTCAGCTCCCAGTGCTTTAAAGCAGTTTTTTCCTCCTTCATTCCCTGCCATTGGATCAAACGCCATGTGTCATGCCCTTGACCACCATGGAATTTGATGTCCCTCACATCCATGAGGTCAGGGACATCAAGCTTGGAAAATTTTTCCCTAACCCTAATTGTGCATATCTTTTTAAAAAATTTCCCAAGTGCCACTTTCTTCACTTCTAACTTCTAACACTTATGTGCACTCCATTCCTCCATTCTTCCTCTGCAACATTCTACCATCACTCCACCATTGAAAATGCTCAGACCAGCTTGACCCAAGCACTGAAACAAAATCCCCATAGTGATGTGCAGGTCTCAGAAGGATTTTTCACGAAACAAGAAGGAGAAATGAAGAACAAGAGGAAGAAAATGGTGAAAATCTCCATAACCTAAAAACAAAGATCTGAAGAAATATTGCAAGCCGGTGCATGAATCAAAGAACCATTTGTTGTTGTTCATTCCTCTGACCAAGACCATCAAAAAGACACCTTCAAACTCCCCCTCGTGCGACAGAGCATCCACAATGAAGAAATCTCATTTCGGCTCAACGAAGAAAGAAGTAGGATTTCCGTCAAACTAGTTGTCGGATTGAAGTAAGATCGCACATGAAGCACCAGAAGAAAAAACCCACATCAAAAATATAAATTTATTTGTAAATGGAGGAGAAAACCAGACCTGTAATTTTCAGGTCCATTAATGGCTGCCATACCCAGAGGCACTGCCAGGTCTGAAAACTAAAACTTTAAAATCTCCTGGACTATTAAGCGGGCGGATCTGAAATTGCAGAGGGAGGATATTGGGAAAAAAACCATATCAAAAAATTTTTCCACATCAATATGACTCCCAAAGGCCAACTTTCTAAAAATAGCAGGTCTACTACATAGGAGACTGCTATTTTGGGAAAGTTAAGCAACAGAAAAACCTACAGAGGAGACGAAGACATTAGAGGTAAACTACAACTGAAAATTCACCAGAACAAACATTTTTGGCACTTACTAAAAATAGTAAGTGGGCCCTCGAGCACCTGCTAAAAATAGAAATTTGATCCAGAAGAAACGAGGAACACGGGGAGAAAGAGAAAAATTAAGCCGCAACATCCAGTTGAAGATTGAGGAATTGCTTTTCCACACTTACTAAAAATAGTAAGTTACTTTTTCGAAGGGAGATATGAAGATGAAATGGGACGAGTCGAAGCTAACACAACCCTTTTCCTAAGTATGATGTGGAAGACAGTGATGTCTTGTACATGGACCTGAATGACCTTAAAACTCACATGGCCTCCAAGGACCGAAGGAGGATTGAAGACCAGATATTCACAAGTGGCTTGTTTTGCTGCTACAGGACATCCAGTGTCTGTGCAAAGTCTCGAGCTAGTCCTAGCCTGCTCCTTCCACTACGAGCCCAAGATGCGAACCATCCAAGATGACAATGGTACAACATTGGCGGTCATTAACCCTAGAACCATTTCAATCTCTCTTCGAATCGACATCCCCCAACATGGTCGTCATTTCCAAGGAAAGAGCCATGCATGATTGGGAGACAATGGATTCATATGTCCAAGGGGTAGCGCTCGGATCATGGTTGAAAACTGGAAGAAAGCCTTCCAGGATTCCTAAGAATCTGCCAAGGTGTGAGTTCGAGAAGGGTATTCTGATGTCATCACTCTCCTCAGTAGAGTAATGGGCGAAGCAAACATGAGAGACTTCCAGGACTGGATGGGCCTTTACATCCTGACATTGATAGAAGGGAAGTAGAGAATTGACTAGGGGCAGATCATCAGTGACAATCTCCATCTGCAACTTCTCCAAGTACCCACGACAAAGAAGTTCCACATGACTTCTTATCTAGTTTATCTCCTCGCAAGCTCACGATCATTCAAGGGATTGGCTCTCACACAGAACATTACTTCCAAGGTACCTGAGTTGATAATGGAGGAGAGCAACAAGCATTTCACCCACGTGAATGATGCATTCACTATGTATGTGGTCCAAAACTTGGAAGGGGATCTTGAAGCTAGGATGTCACCAAAAGTGACATCCCTGATTAAGGAATATGGCTCGTACTTCATACAATTCTCAACATTCTCCTACATACGAGTCGTTGGCTTTGACCAAGCTCCTCTAAAACTACCCAAGTACCTCAGTGACTAGATTGTATTGTTTGAACTCTGTAGGCAGATCACCCAAGTAAATAGCAAGCTCAGAAGTAGAAGAAAGAAATTGATTTCTTTCCCTATATCTCTAGGGGAGTTCACATGTAAAATCTCAAATGACGCATCCCACTTGGAGGCCACTTTCACACATCTAACTTTGCATTCCTACATCGCCAGGCCTAACTTTGACATCTAAGAAGATCCTAACTCCTTCTACATCCCAGAATTGCAACATGAGCCACAAGTTGAGGACTACTAGGTCAATTGTATTGATGAGTTCAAAGTACATAAAAAAGATCACATGAGGATGACAACCAGTGAGATGAAGAAATTCAAGTTCCCTTGGTATGAAGACATCTTACATGATGATGGGACAGAGATGTATGATCCTGAGTACGCAGCAGTCAAGATGTCCCCAATGCCCCAAATCAACTGGCATGTTTGTGAATCAGGAGATATACTGGAGTGGACTGAAAAGGTGGTGAGGAGAATGAGGAATTGGTTTCAGAAGAAGAAGACTATGATCATTCAATCATGAGGAATTTCCCAAGCGAGGCAAGCTTCACATCATTCATCTTCAAAATGGTAGAGGCGTGACGTTGGAAAAGCGGTGAGCGTGAGAATCTACAAGTGACTCTTCGCGTGCACTCCGACCTCCCGAGGTCGTGCTGAGATAGATAGCTTTGTGGGGATGGAAAATGCAGACAAACTAGTTAGGCAGTCCAATGTCTTCGACACGCACTAGTGGAATTTGTGAATCTAAGGCAAAGAAGGCCCTTCTAACTTGGACTGGTGTGATAGATCGATCAGCGAGGATGACTACTCGAAGGCTCCAATCAATATCGAGCTCTGGCGTGATTCGATCTATGGGTTGCGGAATACGTGGAAAATGACCTGGGATTGTTTCGTGTATATCTCCTGATAAGGTCATATAGTGGATGATGAATACAATCGATTCTATGGATGATTTTCTGGCCTAGTCCAGAATTCCCTAGCTTCGTTAGCCACTATATCTAGTAAGGACGATTGTTCGATGATGATAGGTGGAAGTGGAGTGGACACGAATACCAAAATACGTAGACTAGCGTCTATATCAGATTGACACGTGGACTCGTTGGGTGTGGGAGTCTGTGGATCACAACCATAGACTCTTGGTTGTTGCGGTCCTGTTATGGTCATACGTGAGATCAAGTTCTAATCCCTAGTATCCAGTAATCGTAAGCTTTTTCAGCTTCTACGTTTAGAACCAACAGTTGTGCGATCTTCTCAGAATACCTTACAGGCGTTCTTGCAACCTGGATTCTTAAGCTGGTATCTATATCTACGAGGGTGTCTCAGCGTCTGGTTATGGAACTAAAGGATCACACCCGAATGTTTGTTCTCTTTCGAGCCCTTCTACAGTCATGTGGATGTTTTCTAGGGTAATCTGTAGTTTGGCTGACTTGACCAAAACGCATGTGCTTGGTCGTCTTCTATGTTTAATCCTCTTAACTGTGAACTGATCAGTTGTAAATCTGTGGTTGTTTGGAATACTTGTATCCTGAGATTTTGGTCTATGTCAACTATCCTGTGACGAGGTTTGGTTGAGGCACGATTGGCTCAAATATATATTCCCTGGGCTCTTGAGGTCCCGTGATTGTCATACAAAACAAAATGCAATCTAACTGTAATGAAACAAATTCTAACTAAGTGAAATAAATCTAACTACATATAACTTTTATTTTTCTATGAAATATTTAATAATTTTAAGGAAAGCAAACTATTTTAAACGTATCTAGAAATAATAACTAAACAATAATTAAAACAGACAAGATAACCGAGTGTAGTTATTTGCTGTGCGATTTGGTAGAATTCTAAATAAGTAAAATAGCTCGTCTAATCTATCTGCAAGATTCTCAATCCTACCTCAGAAGTGAGGAGTGAATCACGAGTTTCTCGAAACTATCACCCCCTGACTTCCCGGCAATATCGAGAATATAATGAAATGAAATAAAGTGATTAACTACTCTATTTGATATGAATCGACTAGAACTTTGAAATGTAAAACCGGATTCCGCGTAACAAGCATGTGGCGAATCCGATGGTGTGTGTATGATCTCGTCCCCTCAGTATGATCTTCTCGTTCTTTCGTGTTCACTTGGATCCAGAAAAGCGTGTAATGCTAGCACCGATAGGAGTAGATTTTGGGACAAGGACAGCTCAGAATACAGACCAAGAATGCGAGTAGGAGAGGGATAGCGCAAGAGTACAGAGCTTGGCTTATGCGATTCCTAGCGGGATTTTACTACGAGTCATGCAACATGGAGTGACCAGAACCTGCAACTATCCTATACGAAGAGCAAAACCTGCAACTTTAATGGCTTCCCAAGCTATTCTATTCCAAAATAAAGACACTGCTTGCACAAGTTGGATATGTGGCTTACCAACAAGCTGAATAAAGCTAACCAGGTATATAATGAATTGAACTAAGAACTCAAGACACAAGTAAAAATAAATCTATAAAGAAAGAGGAATTGGGGCAAGCTTCTAACCGGATTGGATGGAACAACAAAGATCTTTGCCTGCACAAGATGGGTCTTTGGCTTACTAACACCGTGAGCAATCACCGACCAAGTATGAAATAAGCTATCTTATCAATCCTAAGCAAGCTAACCAAAACACTAAAAATCGAAGACTCTAACAAGGAAAAATGGTGACCAAAAGCTCCACTCAAATTCTTCACCCAAATTCAGACCAAAACTCGGACCAAAATCGGACCATTCGCATGTACACAAACCATGCATTTATAGGAATTCCAACTCTCAAAACCAAAACCAAATTGAACTCCTAAACAATAAACAAAGGAAAAACACTTCAGGGGACCAAAAACATTAATGCATGCTCAAGTCGGCAAAGAAAAGCTGGTGAAACGTGATATTTTCACGCGAGTCACGTTAAAAGAGCGTTCGAAAACGCGCAGGGACCGACGCTCGGCGGGGTGGCGGTTCTGAGGACCGCCGCCCTGTTCAGGGCGGCGGTCACGAGACCACCGCCTGCAGGCGGCGGTTTAAATGGCCTTGAAAGGTCCGAGAGGCCAAGGAAAGAGGAAAAAAGGGGAAAACAAAGGCGCAGGGGCTAAGCGGGGCATGCGGGATGTTAACGCATACTCCGAGGGCTTTTCCGGATCCCGAACACCTTGCGAGGAGACCTGTATCATCATTGGGGCACTTGTTACCTTTGTTACACTGCTGCAGCATGCACAAGTACCTTACAATTTTGGGTATGTACATATTGCCCCCTCGGAGAAGCGTTTTAGCCATGAAGAGGCATAAAATGGTGGGTCCGAGTATGGCAGTCCCGAAATGGGGAGTTAGAAGTTATACCTTACACGTCGTGTGTTGAAATGACGCCATTCCAAAATTCCCGCTACCTGCAAAATGAAAAGAGAACTCAAGTGCAGATAGATACAATAATTTGGAAAATAAACACTAAAATAACAGGGAAAGAGGACGTACCATTTGTGCGGGGATAGGAACTTACCTTCGTCGGCACTCCGAACCTGCGAAAAAGTCATTTTAAAACGAAACAGAACGATATATATATGAAAGTGGGCCCATTTTCCTATTCATTTGCGCGAGTTGATTCGATTGATTTTGAGCTCTGGGACCCACAGTGACGGTTTCTTGCGCAAATAGAGTCGAAACGTCCGGAGTGAGATAGCGATCATGCCCCCACGTGCGGAACGCCACCCCGCGAGATCACAGGTTGGTTTTCTTTAATTTTGCATTTTTCCCCCTTCAAATTTGAAATGGTAAATTCTTTGCAATGGGGGTATTTTTGAAAATGCTAGGTTCAAAAGGTCCACCTAGGGGGCGCCCACTGGGTAGGCTTTGTTTTTAGCCAAAATGGTCAATTTTTGCATTTTTTGGGCTTTTTGGGGTTAACAACCCGCGCGGGTTTTCGGACCGCGACCGCCGCCTCAAGGTGGTGGTTACAAACCGCCCCGCTCGGGCGGCAATTTTGCACTGTAAAGAAAAAGGGACTTGCTTTTGAGTTTGTTCTTGTATTTTTATCACTCGTACGTTTTTATGACTCCTCGGCATTGATTAGATACTAACTTGCTCTGATTTTGTGTGTTTTTGGGTGTATGCAGGCGAGGGAGGAGTACATTAGATGGAGTCGAGAGAGGGAGTGTGATTGGTTGCCGGGGTGTTGGATGCCCTTTCTCAGGATGAGGAGGATACATTACAGAGGGCCGGCATATTGCGTATATCGCACGTGCCCCATGTCATGCCATCTAGTCACATCCTTTGTGACTTATTTTCTTATTGGAATGCAGATCGGAACACTTTCCGACTGCCAGGGGTCCGCGGTGAGTGGACGATTACTTTGGAGGATGTTTACCGTATCCTGGGGGTCCCGATCATCGGGAGGAGGCTCACACTGGAGACAGCTGGGTCCAGAGCACAGATTGCACAGTGGGCAGGCTACATGGGGGATGCAGCTATCTCCACGGGGCCGAAGAAGGGAGTGAGAGTCAGATCCATTCCTTCTTTTCCCATCCCCATATTTCGACAGGCTATCATGGGGATCCTTGCCTCGAGACTGATCGGGGACAAGGGAGGGGATACCTTATTATACTGCTGGGCCCCCATCATTGCACAGATAGAGGGGCATGGTCGGATATACACCTGGGGCGCAGATATTTTGGGGACCACTTATCACGACTTATATAGGGTGGTCCGTTTACAGGGACAGTCTTTGAGCCACCCTACTCTAGTTATGAGTTGGGTGTATGAGCGCTTCATTCCCTATGGCAGAGGCGTGGAGGTGGCAGATCCCGGGGCTGTGAGGGCAGCCAGATGGTCAGACATGTCGGTGCTTAGAGCACCTCACCAGCCAGTAGCTTCCCTCACCACAGCAGAGATATGGAGGCCACACCGTACCAGCTCATGGCCGGCATTTGGGGAGAGGAGGCTCTCACATTGATCTCTTGCTCCACCACAGGGTAGCTTATTGACCGTGTGGGACGGGTGGAGGTACATCCTTTCGGTAGGGTTCCTCAGCAGTTCGGCCTCCCATATGTGGGCATGCTTCCTCCAGTGGCACCAGTCTATAGATCAGTCCGGGAGGCTAGAGGGGGGCCTAGAGGCCGTGGTTGGACAGTGGTCACTCCTGGTATTCCTATTGCAGCCAGGGGGATTGTTCGGGCCAGAGGGAGAGCTGGTGCACCTCGGGCACCTTTACTTCGGATTACTGCGGGTCCTGCTCATAGTAGCGATGACCCTATAGATATTGACTCGATTCGAGGAGTCCCACGAGAGGAGGGTCGAGAGGAGCAAACGGATGACGGCGATCTGAGTGGCATGACACTCGGGTGATATTATGCGCAGCAGAGAGGGAGGAGCAGAGAGTGAGAGAGAGAGACTCTAGTTTCGAGGAGCCACCCTCTTAGGGCCATGGTGGAGAGGACGAGTGCATTGCGGGATGTCATGTTGCCCTACTACAGAGCAGCCCTCGACCCCTCGGCAGCGGCGGCATCTGCAGCAGCGGCGGCCCTAGTGACCCATCTTGGAGGCCCGATGACCCGAGTAAGTCATCCTCTCTCCCTTTCAGTGTTAGTTTGATTTAGGACTTGTTTTAACTGCTATCTCTCCTTATATTTGTATCTTGTATATTTTAGCCTCTTGCCTAGTTTCTAATTCGTCTTTCTTCTTTGTTTTGAGAGGCAGAGTCGGCGAGTGGCGGGATCTAATTCGTAGGGTATGTATTGATTCTCGATGATCCCTATGGATAAGACCCGTGCGGAGCTATCTCAGTAGATGCCGGGAGCCTTGGCAGCCGCAGTGAGGCATACCGACGTCTTCGCTCTGTTTGGCATGTGGCCAGGATGGTGTCGACTCTCCGTACAGAGTTGGCGGGCTATAGGACAGCCGAGCGTCTTATGAGGAGCCATTCTTGTGGTGAGACCACGGCTGCTCCTCGAGACCCTGAGCCCTCCGTGCATTCAGAGCGCCGGCGTAGCCGGAGTCCTAGGCGAGGGCGCGCACCCTCGGCGGGATCGCGTAGGGGTTGAGAGGCCACTTGGCTCCTATGTATTTTGTATTATAGATTTTTTTGTATATCACGGGCTCTTTGAGCATTTTGACCATGCCTAGAGCATGATGGCATTGTATATAAACATTGATTATTTATATATATGCATTCGTTTTTGGATCAAAACTTGTCACTCTCGTTTGTCCTTTCTATTTCCAACTGCTTTGTGTATACTGCGATGTATGTTTTATATGCTTTCTAGAATGTATGCAATGGAGAACAGATGATGCAAATGCTTGCTTTCTTTTATGTTTCATGATCTTTGATGCATGATATTGTAGATATATTGTGATCTTAAATCTTAGCTTCGTGAGCAATTTGGATACCTCATGTTTGTTTTGGCAAAGTGATGAAAATAACCAAGTATGATGAATAGATTAACTTGCCCCACTCCTAACTCCACGCAACTAGTAAGATGCGAGGGCTCATCACCAAGAGCCAAGAAGGGCGCAAGTTATGAAATATGGTGAAATGATAGTGATGAAAGATAGACAAAGCTTTGGTGGAACCAAATTGAAAACTACAAGCTTACTCTACCTGAATGACTTCATAGTTTTGGATGTAACTTGCCTTGCGGTTTATCCAGACTTAGACCCGTAGATGGCCACATAGTAGACAAAATCTGGTTTTTAGGATTTTTAACTCTCTTGGAATTTTGAGCATCTGATTCATTCGTTTTTGACTCAAAGTTTGAATAGTTTGTTTATGACCTTTTAATGTTTGCATTGTCTAGAGGACCCCCTACACTTTGCCCCATGCTACTAGTAAGAAGCGTGGGTTTATCACCGTGGGCAAGGCAAGGCAAGGCGAGTAAGGGCATTTCCATCCTTTCCCAACCCTACGTCACTAGTAAGAGACGCAAGCTCATCACCAAAGGTTGGTAGGGCAAGGAAATGTGTAAAAATAAAATTTTCTGTTTAACCACTTTTTGACTTGTCTTTTTGAGTAAAATGTCAGTATATGCTTGTTTCCAAAGAGATGTATATATGGGATAGATGTGACACCATGAAGCTTCTAGTAATGCAGGACCATAGGCAAGACACCAATCCTAAGAAGAAATCAAAGCGAGAACAAACTTGCAGATCTTGGTATGGTTACCGTTAAGACTTCGTCATGTTTGATTTTATTTGATAAAAGATTCTGAAGTGATTGATGATATCGTGAAAATGGAGAGATATGATTAGAAAGTTTTGTGCCAACAACATCATGAGTTTGTAATGAATTACTTTGAGAATAGATTCCTTGATCACAATTTGTGTAAGAACAAGTGGACAAAATGATCTAAATCTATATGAAGATGCAATGTAGATAGTTATATAGGTAGTGCTAGCTGCTTATGCGTAGAAATGCTTGAGGTGCAGGGAATTGACTGTTTCGCCAAATTCCTCACCTTCTAGCGTGCATAAGAGGTATGCACCATTTCCATAGTCCTTCGTGACTCGGTATGGGCCCAACCATTTGGGCCAGAATTTCCTTCCTTCGCCGGTCTTCTTGTCGATCCAGCTGTCTAGTCTTAGAACTAGATCACCTTCGTATATATCGCGTTCATAAACCTTCTTGTTATCTGCGGCACATTCGGTCAAAGCATAAGCCCTATGCGCATTGTTCAAAGCATCTAACCTAGTTTCATCTAGGCTTTCTAATTGGGAAAGGCGTGCTTCTCTGTCAGAGGTGTCTTCATCCAGAATCCCTTGTAGTGAAATGCGGAGACTGGGTATTTCAACCTCAAGTGGGAGAACTGCTTCTGCCCCAAATACTAGCGAGAAAGGGGTTGCTCCCGTTGGTGTCCTTATTGAGGTTCGGTGGGCCCACAAGGCCGGATATAACTTCAAATGCCAATCTCACTTGTTTTCTTTCACTGTTTTAAGGAGAATGGCTTTCAGCATTTTGTTTGTTGCTTCAGCCTGCCCATTGGCTTGGGGATAATACAAGGAAGCCGTATGATGGCTTATTTTAAATTTGTTGCATAGTTCACGAACTTCGTCATTTTGAAAGAAGTTCCATTATCTCGAGATAATGATTTGTGGGATACCGTACTGTAAATGATTTGATTTAAAATGAACTTAGCGATTAGGAACAGTGCACGGTAGTAAGAGGCATGGCCTCCACCCATTTGGTAAAATATTCAGTGGCCGTAATTATAAAATTGTGGTTGTGGATGAGGGAGAGAATTTCCCTATTAAGTCTAGGCCCCATGTAGAAAAGGGCCATGGAGTAGCGATTGGTTGTAGAGCTTGTGCTGGCATGTGGATCTCATGGGAGAATTCCTGGCACTTATGACACCTGCGTGCAAACTCTATCGCGTCATGTTCTAGAGTGGGCTAGAAATAGCCCATTCGATGTATTTTTCGAGCAGTGGCATGGCCACCGAAGTGGCCTCCACATATACCGTTGTGGGATTCATGGAGAATCCTCTTGGACTCTTCTGTGTCGACACACCTTAAGAGCATTCCATCGAATGCTTTTCGATAGAAACACCTTCTCTATAATGACATATTTGGCTACGATTATGCGTAATCGCCTTCTTTGTTGTGGTGTCACTACATCCGGGTACGTATGGTCCATGATATAATTAATGATATCAGTGTACCAAGGGCACTCAAAAATAGCATGTCAAGTTTCGATGTAGTATACGCATTCATCTGGAAAATCCAAATCTACTAGATCGCCTCCGTCTAATGGGTTGTCAGCTAACCAATCCGCGATGATTTGTCCTTTAACTGACTTCTGATTTACAAATGTTAATTCGAACTCTCCCATTAAGGTTATAAAACGTCCAGCCTTTTTGGATAAGGAACCTTGTGTGAGAAAAGTCCGTAAATGGTCTGTCTTTACCATGACCTTTGTTTCTTGATTCAGCATGTAATGTCTTAGACGTTTAGTAGCAAAGACTATGGCAAGACATTCTTGCTCTGCTTGTGTATAGCGTGTTTCATAGTCAAGCGGTGTTCGGCTAATGAAATAAATCATACGTTCTCTCTTGTCATCGTCTTCTTGGGCCAACACGAGGCCAGCGAGACATGGTAGCTCGTGAATATAGGATTAACGGGCGATCCGGCTTAGGTGGCATTAGCGTAGGTGGTGACAAAGAAGAAACGCTTAAGCTGCGTTGAAAGCTTCGCCGTTGCGATCTTCGGTCCAATCAATGCTATAGTCTTTCTTGAGTAAATTGTTGATTGGATGAATAGCGAAGCTTAAGTCCGGGATGAATCTCCGGATTGCACCCAGCTTCCCGAGAAATGATCTGATTCCAGATTCACTCGAAGGTGGGACCATTTCGAGGACAGCCGAATTTTGGTTGGATCAACGTCGATCCCTCGTGACGATATGATGTAACCTAGGAGCTTTCCTCCTGTTACACCAAAGACGCATTTCTCTGGGTTTAGCGTGACTCCGTATTCTATTAGGCGTGAAAGAATGATGCGGAGTACTTCGGGATGGTCACAGCGCTTTTTGGCCTTAGCCAATAAGTCGTCTACGTAAGATTCCACGATTTTATGAATTAGATCGTGAAATATGTATGTCATGGCCCGCTGGTACGTAGCACCGGCGTTCTTAAGACCGAATGGCATAACAGCGTAGCAATAGGTTCCCCAAGGAGTTATAAACGTGGTTTTAGCTTGATCTTGCTCGGATATTCTGATTTGATTGTATCCCGAGAATCCATCCATGAGAGACAAAATTTCAAAACCAGTTGTTGCATCAACAATAACGTCTATGGATGGTAATGGGAAATCGTCTTTAGGACACGCTTTGTTGATGTCTCGGAAATCTATGCAAATGCGTATCTTTCCATTCTTCTTGAGAATGGGAACGATATTAGATACCCATTGGGAGTAGTCAACTGGCTTGATAAATCCTACCTGAAGGAGTTTTATTACTTCCTCTTTTACCATGAGAGCTACTTTGGGTTTCATGGGCCTTGATTTTTGTTTAATTGGCTTTGCATCCGATCTAGTGACGAGGTTGTGTACCGCAATGTGGGGTGCGACTCCCGTCATCTCCTTGTAATTAAATGCAAACGCCTTTCGATGTTCTTTGAGAACACGAGTATGTATTTCCACTTCTTAGGTGTCAACGAAGAACCTAGTTTCAATATTCTTGGTTCATCTTCTCGTCTCAATGTTGACATCGATTGTTTCTTTGATTAAAGAGGCGTTACCCTCTTCGAACTCGTGGTCTTGGAGGTAAATCTAAATCATCCCCATTTTCTATTGCGTATATGTTAGGTTCCTTTGTGACGGAAGATCCGCACGGGATTTCCGAAGTAGGAGGACGAATGTGGGATCAGGGATAAATCTAGCATGTGATAGGAGAGATGTAATGCTGCATAGGCATTTAAATAATCCAAAGTAGCCGCATCATTTCCAACATGGTCTAGGACGGTAGATTCACTTCGCTTAAAAGAGGATTTGTCATTGTTTTTATTAATGGTTCGTCATGAATGGATACTGTGAAGTGAGTATCTTCTAGCTCATTGCTTGGAGTAAAACGTGATGCTGAGGTTGCTATTGAATCGGCGAGAAGATTTTTCTCTCACGGGATCACTTCAATGGATATGAAGTTAAATGCCTTGCTTAAATCTAATACAACGTTTTTGTAGAGTTGTAAATGTTCGGCTTTAGTTTCATATACTTCAGAAACTTGGTTTGTTACTAATTGCGAGTCTCCCAAGACTCTGATGTTATTAATACCAATTCTTCTGGCTAAGGTGAGGCCAAGAAGGAGGGCTTCGTACTCAAAGACCATTGTTTGTGCATTCAAAGTTTAACTTAAATGATAATGGGAGGACCTTCTCCTCGGGCGAAGTAAGAATTATACTCGCCCCGCTCCATAACGACATTTAGCTCCGTCGAAATGGAGAGTCCAATACTTAGCCGGGAGTGTAGATGTTGGGGCATCTACCGCGTTTGCACACTCTACTTCTATCATACAGAGATCCTCTGCTGGTAAGGAACCAACACCTAGGGAAAATCCTATGCCTACTGAATCGAATGGTAAGAACATTGGTGAATCTTGTTCTATCAATTCAACGATTTTCGCAGTAGTCCCTAATGATACTGTTTCTTTAGTTTTACCTTTAGGGGTTGGAGTTGTTTTGGCTATGCTGGTAGTTTCAAGATCCGTTGTAGGTATCAACTTTTCCTCTGGCTTTGGGTCAGAGGGTTTATTAAGTTGGTTTGTTGGCAGCTCAAATTCCTGAGTGCACCTGGTCTTTTCTTTAAATCAGCTAGGTGCAAATCGAAAGGTTTTGGATCGCCTTTGGCTACAAATACCTTTCCCAGATGCAAGAATCTTACTTCTTGAAATAGCGTGGAAGGGATTGCCTTCATTCGATGTATCCAAGGTTGGCCGAGTATCATATTATAGTTAGTTTCCCGATCTATAATATAAAACTCAGTCAAGATGGTTTTGGGCCCTAAGGTGACTGGCAGTATTATAGTTCCTATCGAAGTGGCTTTAAGGCTATCATAGCCTCTCAAGGTATTTCGTGTAGTGGAACAATTTGTTTCTCCATATCCAAGTTTTTGGAGGAAAGAGAAAGGGACTATGTTAACTACGGCCCCATCGTCAACCATTGCCCATTTTACATAGTTATTATAAACCCACACTTGCAAGTGTAAGGCTGGGTCACCTCGGCGTGCGATCTCAGCATCTGTGGGCATTTTACTTATTTCGAAGATGAATTTGACATCCTTGTCCGGCTGCCCCGGAGGGTGGATATCAAAATCTACGTGATTTACTTGTGTTTCGGGAGGTGGAGTGATGTTAATTAGATGGCCTAGACCTAATGCTTCTAAAAGAGCAGCTCTGTGAGGGGGAGAGTTCTTTAGTAAGTCCAAAAATGAAATGTGTGAAAAGGTCTTTGTTAGGTCACTAATTAAATCATAGGCACCGATGGGTTTTTCCATTTTTTGCTGACTCCTATCTGTCTCTGGCAAATGACTTGGGCTCGGTTGAGAGAAATACTCTCGTGTTCTTGTTATAGCTTCGATAGGTAGTTCAACATCTAATTCTACCAAACTAACTATCTTAGGTCTTGGTTGAGCTCCCAACTGTGGCGCAACTGACGGATTTAATGAAGTCAAAGCTTCATGATCATTGTTTCCCGTTATTGCACCTTTGTTTGTTCCGGTTGGATTCAGCCTATTGCCATCATGATTTGGGAGCGGATCGTTAAAGATCCTGAGGGGAGCATTCTGAGGGGAAACTGCCCCTGCGAGAGTATTTGGTGATGATGAGACGGGATCTGCCAAAAACAAGTCTGTGAAGAACTGTCTTTGTTCTTCTGGCAAACGTTGCATAAATTTATTGTAGTCACGGCACGTTCTAGTGTCGTGACCATGAATTTTATGGAAACCACAATAAGAATTGGGATTATAATTCCCGTTTTGTTGGTTTGGTGTGTATTGTGGCCTAAAATTCCGATCAAACTGTTGCCTATTAGGACCAAAGTTTTGGAATTGTTGTTTTTGGTTTTGACTTTGGTTTTGGTAACCAAATGAGTTTTGGCTTGGCCCTTGTATGGGATTTCGCCATTGTTGTTGTTGTTGTTGTTGTGGATGGTTAAAATCCACTGTATTGACCGTCGGGGTAAAGTTGTTGTTTCGCTGGTTGTTTGTTTGTGACGGAGTATTAACAACATTTACCCTCTTGGGTTGGTCGGTTACCCCATCCGTTGTTACCCCACGATTTTTGTTAAGGATTTTGGGTCCTTGATTGATGTTTGTGGTAGTTGTAGTGTTTTGAGTGGAGGTGATTAACCTCCTATTTGCTCCATACGTCTTACGACCACTATCTATTGCTGCCTGGTCTATTCGTAGAGTGCTCTCAAGTACTTCATCATAAGTCCTTAGTGGGAACTTCTGGACTTCTTCCTTCACTTCTCTACTGAGAGAATGAAGGAATAAATCGCATAGTTCCATCTGATCCATGTTTGGAGCACTTGCTGATGAATAAAGAACTGTACGCCACCTCTGGATGAAATGAGTGACAGATTCATTGTGTTCTTGTTTGATATGCAAGAATTCCCTGATTCCTGTTCTTAATAGTTTGTTCATGTCGAAGGCCTTGATGAACTCAGACACAAGTTGTTTGAATGAATGTATGGAAGCTTCAGGTATTCTATAATACCAATCGAGAGCGATGCCTTCCAAGGTTTTGGGAAATATTTTAGCAACAACCCCATCCCAAGGGAGTAATTCTCGTATGGCTGTAGCGTAAGCTTTGATATGTGCGTTTGGATCTCCCTCACCCTTGAACTTAGGAAAATCAGGGAGAGGTCTTGGAAGCATGACGCTTCGTATGGTGAAATCTAAGGGTTCCTTTAGATATTCTGAATACGTCCCTATCGCATAGCTTTCGACCATTGATGGTGTTTGCTGAGGGAGTGGTGGTGGGATGGGTTGTTGATACGGTGCAGCGTACGTGTTGGCAGGGGCATAGGGAGGTCCCTGCGTTTGAGCAAACATGCCGGGAGAGGAGAACATATCTCCTTGTGGTGATTTAGAGTACATGTTTAAATAGGACGGGGTATTATCGAGGAACGGACTGTTCGACACTAGACCGGGAGGAATAGTGTTAGAGATGATAGGCCTTGTTGGCGTTTGCTGTGGATATTGAGGAGGCATGCCTAACGTGCCTACTCCCGTAAGGAGATCTACCTGACCAGAGTGGTATGGAGGATTGGAACTTCCTGTTTGTATGAACGGAGAATTTTGACTTGCTTGAGCTAGTTCTAACCCTCTCACTCTTTCTACTAACGTTGAAATGACTTCATTTGGTGAAGTCACGGTACTTTGCCTGAGCGGCATTTGTTGTATACCTTGGTGTTGTAAAGGTACATGATATCCTGTCATAAATTGATTGCTATTTTACCAAGTTTCTCCCGAATATTTCGTATGCAATCGATAGAGGTATTTTCTTGAAAAGAGATTTCGGGTTGTATTTGTAATCCTCCTATAGATGGGTACATTCCCCAGGAGCGTTGTTCACTCCTAGGATAACGTGTTGACTGTCCATCATCTAAGACCAGGTATGGATCTGATTGCCTACTAATTTGTGGTCTGAGTAACATTTGAGGAGATGAACCAGACTCTCCAGAACGCGTCATATTGTTGGAACTCGAAGGTTCTGCTTGTTGGGTTCAAGGGGGTGATCTAACTCCTCAGTTTGAAAAGACGAACTATATCTGATTCTTGGGGTTTGTGTTGACAATTGATTAGTTAAATAGTTGTTACCCCATACTGAGAGCGAGGGTGATGATTCCCTATTCTGTTGGGCGTAGTATGCCTCAAGACCCAGGAGGGGTGCCATATGCGTCGAATCCCGACATATTCTGGGGTATATGAATACCCATGAGAATAATGGGAAGGAGCGAAGGTGGATGAGAGAAGATGAAACTTCTCAAAGAGAAGGTGAAACAATTGTTTGTTTCACGTCGGGTTCACCAATTTTGTACGCCGGAAAAGTGACAGACGAGCGTGAGAATCTACAAGTGACTCTTTCGCGCACTCCGACCTCCCGAGGTCGTGCAAGAGCAAGCCGTGTAAGGTGGGGATGGAAAATGCAGACAAACTAGTTAGGCAAGTCTAATGTCTTTGACACGCACTAGTGGAATTTACGAATCTAAGGCAAAGAAGGCCCTTCTAACTTGGACTGGTGTGATAGATCGATCAGCAAGGATGACCGCTCGAAGGCTCCAATCAATATCGAGCTCTGGCGTGATTCGATCTATGGGTTGCGGAATACGTGGAAAATGACCTGGGATTGTTTCGTGTATATCTCCCGATAAGGTCATATAGTGGATGATGAATACAATCGATTCTATGGATGATTTTCTGGCCTAGTCCAGAATTCCCTAGCTTCGTTAGCCACTATATCTAGTAAGGACAGTTGTTCGATGATGATAGGTGGAAGTGGAGTGGACCTGAATACCAAAATACGTAGACTAGCGTCTATATCAGATTGACCTGTGGACTCGTTGGGCTGTGGGGTCTGTGGATCACAACCGTAGACTCTTGGTTGTTGCGGTCCTGTTATGGTCATACGTGAGATCAAGTTCTAATCCCTAGTATCCAGTAATCGTAAGCTTTTCAGCTTCTACGTTTAGAACCAACAGTTGTGCGATCTTCTCAGAATACCTTACAGGCGTTCTCGCAACCTGGATTCTTAAGCTGGTATCTATATCTACGAGGGTGTCTCCAGCGTCTGGCTGTGGAACTAAAGGATCACACCCGAATGTTTGTTCTCTTTCGAGCCCTTCTACAGTCATGTGGATGTTTTCTAGGGTAATCTGTAGTTTGGCTGACTTGACCAAAACGCATGTGCTTGGTCGTCTTCTATGTTTAATCCTCTTAACTGTGAACTGATCAGTTGTAAATCTGTGGTTGTTTGGAATACTTGTATCCTGAGATTTTGGTCTATGTCAACTATCACTGTGACGAGGTTTGGTTGAGGCACGATTGGCTCAAATATATATTCCCTGGGCTCTTGAGGTCCCGTGATTGTCATACGAAACAAAATGCAATCTAACTGTGATGAAACAAATTCTAACTAAGTGAAATAAATCTAACTACATATAACTTTTATTTTTCTATGAAATATTTAATAATTTTAAGGAAAGCAAACTATTTTAAACGTATCTAGAAATAATAACTAAACAGTAATTAAAACAGACAAGATAACCGAGTGTAGTTATTTGCCTGTGCGATTTGGTAGAATTCTAAATAAGTAAAATAGCTCGTCTAATCTATCTGCAAGATTCTCGATCCTACCTCAGAAGTGAGGAGTGAATCACAGTTTCTAAACTATCGGTCCCACATGACTTCCTGGAAATATCGAGAATAGAATGAAATGAAATAAAGCGATTAACTACTCTATTTGATATGAATCGACTAGAACTTTGAAATGTAAAACCCGGATTCCACGTAATGCTGGCGAATCCGATGGTGTGTGTATGATCTCATCCCCTCAGTATGATCTTCTCGTTCTTTCGTGTTCACTTGGATCCAGAAAAGCGTGTAATGCTAGCACCGATAGGAGTAGATTTTGGGACAAGGACAGCTCAGAATACAGACCGAGAATGCGAGTAGGAGAGGGATAGCGCAAGAGTACAGAGCTTGGCTTATGTGATTCCTAGCGGGATTTTACTACAAGTCATGCAACATGGAGTGACCAGAACCTGCAACTATCCTATACAAAGAGCAAAACCTGCAACTTTAATGGCTTCCCAAGCTATTCTATTCCAAAATAAAGACACTGCTTGCACAAGTTGGATATGTGGCTTACCAACAGCTGAATAAAGCTAACCAGGTATGTAATGAATTGAACTAAGAACTCCAAGACACAGTAAAAATAAATCTACAAAGAATGAGGAATTTGGGGCAAGCTTCTAACCGGATTGGATGGAACAACAAAGATGCCGCACAATATGGGTCTCGTGGCTTACTAACAAATGTGAGCAATCTCGACTAAGTATGAAATAAGCTATGCTATCAATCCTAAGCAAGCTAACCAAAACACTAAAAATCGAGAAGACTCTAACAAGGAAAAATGGTGACCAAAAGCTCCACTCAAATTCTTCACCCAAATTGGACAAAAACTCCGGACCAAAATCGACCATTTTCATGTACACAAACCATGCATTTATAGGAATTCCAACTCTCAAAACCAAAACCAAATTGAACTCCTAAACAATAAACAAAGGAAAAACACTGTTCCAGGGACCAAAACCTTAATGCATGCTCAAGTCGGCAAAGAAAAGTGGTGAAACGTGATATTTTCACGCGAGTCGCGTTAAAAGAGCATTCGGAAAATGCGCACGGGACCGCCGCCCGGCGGTGGCGGCGGTTACAGGACCGCCGCCCGTTGAGGGCGGTGGTCACGAGACCACCGCCCGCAGGCGGCGATTTAAATCACTAAAGGTCGAGAGGCTAAGGAAAGAGGGAAAAAGGGGAAAACAAAGGGCGTGGGGGCTAAGTGGGGCATGCGGGATGTTAACGCATACTCCGAGGGCTTTTCCAGATCTCGAACACCTTGCGAGGAGACCTGTATCATCATCGGGGCACTTGTTACATTGTTACGCGATGCAGACCTTACAATTTTGGGTACGTACAAGTAACCTCTAGCTCTAAACACTCTGGAGCGAGTTCAAAAAGGAAGGCCACGGAATTGAAAATTTCTCCCCACAAGAAGACATCCAAGAAATTCAAGGAAGAAAAAGATTCATTGGCGTCGCGCAAGAGGAAGACGTGATCTCGATAATGCAGATAAAAAATCCAACACCAGATGCACAAGTGAACAAGGAGTATATGACTCATGATCTAATATTCGAGCCACTACAAGAGGTCCCACATGTTGTTGACTCCAATGCTCCTCTCATTCAGGATTTTCCTCCTCCATCGAACAAAGAATGGTTGATGCACCCATCATTGAGCCTGAAACCGACGAGATGTTTCGTGGATGCGGGAAACAATCATCCTCAACACTCACACTGTGCAACAAGTAGTAGCCCCTGATATATCAACAATTGTCTCTTTGGCTAAAGAAAAAAGGTCAAGAAAGATCACACAGACAACATCACGATTCTACAGTGAGGAGACAGGTAATCAGTATATTGAAGTAGCTCGACCAAAAGTAATCAAGCCAGTGGATGAGATGACACCGCTGACTATGAGATGAGCATGATCCAATTGGGACCAGCTACTCATGAGGGAGATTTACACATATTCCAACAATCTTCTACTCACATGATGGCAAGGAATAAAGAATACAAAGAGAAGATCAAGGGACTAGAGGAGCAAGTGTGAACTCTTTCATCTTATGTGCAACACTTGGTGGAACCAAGCACTATAACACTTCCTATTGAGAAAGTGGTACCCATCAGCAGCTTCGATCCGGAATCCATCAGAAGAACACATGAGTTCACAATGCAGGGCCAAGCAAACAAGGAATGGATCAATTCAATCTCCAAAAAGGGAAGTCAAGCACTTCAAGAGGTAGTCAAGATCTTTACTTACATGTGCACCACCGCCAATAGAATGCGAGCACTCAAAAAAGATGTGGGGAAAGAAAGAGATTACTGGGAACCTCTGGGACCAGTAGTGAGTGAGATGAGCAACACTCATCATCAGGAATTGATTGATAAGAAGGTTTTTGAAACTCCTATGGAAAACTTGACACATGTATGGGAGAGGGCCTTGGCAATCAGATTTGAAGCAATCAATCAGAATTCACAGAGCTAGAGGAGAAAGAAGAACAAACATACAAGCTACGAGGATAGTATAAACTAGAAAATTCAGAAACTTGGAGTACCCGCAATGAGCGAGCATTCAACTGCTGATGAGTTGATCAGCTCTTTTGAAGAATATGTCAAGAAAGGGGTGGGAAACCCATTGTCCTTCACTAAGGATACCCTCGACTTCTTCTTAAAAATATGAGCCTCCATTGCACTTATATCGCAAAAAAAGCATTCATCATGGTTCGGGAAGTGCAAGGACATCAATAGTGTGACCGATGGATGGACTGAAACCTTGAGCTGCATTCGTATCCCTCATGCCGACAAAGTAGAACTAGTGGTGACTCATTTCAACCAGGAGTTTGGAAAGACAAAAGCCTTCTCAAGATCACAAAGTGGAGAGCAGTCAGAGAATGGAGCTAAGTCCACCGCAGCAGCTCATCCTTCAGCATAATCCTTCTTCTTCTTCCTCTTCTTTCTCTTTCTTTTCTCTTCTCATACAACACCCTCTCTCCTCAATGTTATATTTTTACGTTGAGAGTTGCACTTTTTGATATGACTTAAGTGACTTCAGAAATGTAATGTAAATTTAAGTCACCTTGCTATTATAAAAGGGACTTAAGTATTTAAAAAGGAATATGAACAGTCTTAAGTCACATTAAGGTATTCGAAAAGTCACCAGGAAGATGAAAAGTTTTCCTCCTCTTCTATAAATTGTAACAAGCTCCTCATTTGAAGGTCTTCTAAAAAGTCTTGAATTTTGCTTCTTAGATGTTGGAGTTGTTTTTGTGAATTCATGAGAGAGTTATCCTTGTGAAGAGAGCAAGAGATAGCAAGTTTCTTCCATTTCTCCTATTAAAAATGTCTTCTACTTCTCACACTATGTACAAATTCTGCTTGAGCTTCAATAAAGGAAGAAGGAATTTTAGCCTCTTTGATTGAGGAGTTTGTTGGTACTTTGTGCCCATTAAGCTTCATTTGGTCTTGTAGCTATTACATGATTTGTTTTCTTCTATATTCAAGTGCATGTAATGAAACTTCTGGCTAGTGTATGCAAGTCTCTGATTTTCTACTTGCAGCATTAGTTTTTATCTTTTCTAATTTTCTCATTCCCTTTCCCGCCTTCCTAGCAAAGTCATCTCTTGAAGGTATATGCAAGCAATTTCCGTAGGGTCAGTGGAGTGCCCCTGTTGGATCCCCGGCCAAAAGGCCACCAGGATAAAACTCACATTTCACTTGCGCATGCACATATGATAGTTGCACCGGTTAAGTAGAGGGACTTAGACTCCTAGAGCGTTGGCAAGATAACCACCAATTTGTCCCTGACAAATTTTCTTGCCAACAAAACCCTAAGTCAAGTTTTGATCATGTTGACCATTGAGATCCTATACTAGCTTCACAATAGAAGTATGGAAATTATTGCATAAAGACTTGGACTAGAGAGTATGTTGTCAAGAACTGATGGACATGGATAATAGAGGTGATAATTAGAGTAAGTTGACTAGTCAAGGGAGTGGAGCTATGACAAATAGCCACGGGTATATCTATTTCACGTTTACTTTCTAAGCAATATTAGTACTAATATAATTGAGTGTAACCAAGAAGCAATATACTTAAGGTTGTTTTGAGTATAGGATTTGTGCTATGGAGTGTGTGATAAGATCCTCAAGCAAGGGGTGGTGGAGAGTACCCTACTTAATATTTCTCATGTGTTGAGAAAGATCTTGCAGACTCAAAAATAAGTTGTTTAGGATGATAACATTGTGAAAGCTAGGATACCCCTTACACCAAGATCAAATGATAGTTGAAGAAATTCTCATAGTTTTACCTATTAAGTTTGATCCTTTATTTGTTGCTATAGAGGAAACTAAGGATTTGAGTTAGATGTCAATAGATGAGTTGCATGTCTCTTTGATAAACCATTATCAGAGGTTGAATAGATCACATAAAAGCATAGAAAATGCATTTTTGTCTCAGGATTATATTATTCGTGGAAGAGCTAGAGGAGGTAGATTCACTCCTAGAGGAAGAGGTAGAAATACATTTAGAGGATGCAGTAGTAATTCCTGCAAACCAAGGTGGAAGAGGAAAAAACCATGATCAGCCGCATGGTCATAATCATTCAACCAATCATAGACAAGACAAGTCACATGTTTAGTGCCATTATTGCAAAAGGTATGGACACTACTCTTTTGAATGTAAGAAGAAACAATATGATCAAGGAAAACAAAATCAGAATCAGCCTGAAAGTTCTACAAAAACTTCTATGTTTATTGCATGCACAAATATTACTGAAGTGATTTCCACAAAATCACCGGTTGAATGTAATATGGTTCAAGAAATTCCACATGATATTGGTATTTAGATTCAGGTTGCAACAATCACATGTCTGGAAATCTAGAGTTATTTTCTAGTTTGGATGAGTCAGTAAAGAGTAATGTTACTCTTGGGAACAATAATCAAGTGAATGTAATGGGAAAAAGGGATTGTTGATATTCTAAAAAAGGGGGAGAAAAAGGTCATTAATGATGTTTTTATGTTGTTGGTTTGAAGCATAATTTAATGAGTATTGGACAATTGGTACATAAAGGATACAAGGTTTATATTGAAGATAATGAGTGCGTGATTGTGGACAAAGATCCTAGCACTCAATTAATTGCAAAAGTGAAGATGAGCAAGTAATAGAATTTTCTCTTGAAATTAAAACCAGGAAAAAGGAGAAAATATGATCTGTTTGTAGCAAAATCACCAGTTCATTTTGTAACCAAGTCTGCGCCAAGCCAAATCAATCCTTTGTTGATTCCTATGCTTAAGGAGTTGAGTTACGCACTCAAGCAAACAAGTCTCGCTAAGCAAAATTATGTTTGTGAGTCTTGCACTCTAGTAAGTGAGACTTGTGATCAATTAAATGAGTCTTGTGCCAATGTAAAATAGGTATGCACTAATGCAAGTGAGTCCTACAGTGAGTCCTATGGTAATGCGAGTCTTGCACTCAATGAATATAGTCAACTTTTCAATCATTTTTGAAAGATGAATCGTGGCTATGGCATCTCAGGTTTGGACATTTGAATTTTAGAGGTTTAAATTTATTGCATAGGAAGAATATGGTAAAAGGTTTTCCATTGATTCAGAAACTAGAAAGAGTATGTGAAGGGTGTATTTTGGGGAAGCAACATAGAGAGTCTTTCCTAGTTGGAAAATCAGCAAGAGCAAGTGCACCTCTTGAGATAGTACACTCAGATTTATGTGGACCCATGCAAACAACTTCTATTGGAGGTTGTTTATATTTTATGACATTCATTGATGATTATATAAGGAAGACTTGGGTTTATTTTTTGAGGCATAAATTTGATGCTTTTGGAGTCTTTCAGTAGTTCAAGGCTCTTGTGGAGAATCAAAGTGGTTACTACATCAAGGTATTAAGAAGTGATAGAGGTGGTGAGTATATTTCTAATGATTTTATGAATTTTGTAGAGAACATGGAATTCACAAACAATTTACAACCTGTTATACACCTCAACAAAATGGTGTGGCTGAAAGGAAAAATAGAACCATCATGGAAATGACAAGGATTATGTTGAAGTCAAAGCATTTACCAAATGAATATTGGGCTGAAGTAATAATAATTGTTGTTTATATTTCAAATAGATGTCCAACTAAAAGTGTAAGGAATATAATTCCTCAAGAAGCTTGGAGTGGTAGAAAGCATAGTGTTACACACTTCAGAGTATTTGGATGTGTTGCATATGCACATGTTCTTGAAGAGCTAAGAAGAAAGTTAGATAATAGAGGTGAGAAGTGTATTTTTGTTGGGTATTCAGAAGATACAAAGGCTTACAAGTTGTTTAATCCAAGTACTAGAAAAGTTATAATTAATAGAGATGTACAATTTGTTGAGAATGAAGCATGGGATGGAAGTGTAGAAAAATAATAAGTATAACAGCAATTGATTCACATGATGATATGGGTGATGAAGTGTTAGAATAATAAGGTATTCCTCAAGCAATACCTTCTTCCACTCCCGGACATGCACCACAAGTTATAGCACAAGCTACACCTCCATCTACAACAAGGAGATCTTTAAGAAATTAGAATTTTATAGTTGGGCAATAGAGTTCACCAAGAACACCAGCCATGACGCCTTCCACCAAAATCAGTTGATAGAAAAAGTTCATCAGATCCTACGTTGACAAGTTTATTACAACAAAAAACAAAGAGTTTAAGAGATATTTATGAATATGATTTTAATGTTAAAACATCAAATTATTTCTCTGTTTTTTCTTTATTTTCAAATGATATTGGTCTGATGTATTTTGATGAATCATGAAAAGATGAAACATGGGAAGTGAAGCCATGGACAAAGATATTGAAGCTATTGATAAGAATAACACTTGGGAGTTGGTGGATCGTCCTCAAGGAAAGGACGTCATAAGTGTAAAATGGATTTACAAAAAAAACATGGCATGGATGGTAAAGTGTTGAAGCATAAGGAAATATTGGTTGCTAGAGGTTTCACTCAACAGCCTAGTATTGATTATAATGAAACGTTTTCTCTGTAGTGCATTTGGATATGGTAAGAATTGTTTGGCCATTGTAGCTCAAAACAAGTGGCATATTTTTCAAATGGATGTAAAATCATCATTTTTAAATGGTTATCTTGAAGAAGAGGTTTATGTACAACAACCAAAAGGATATGAAATTTCAGGTCATGAAGAAAAGGTATACAAGCTGAAAAAGGCGCTCTACGGACTCAAGCAAGCTCCTAGAGCATGGTACAACCACATTGATTCTTATCTAATTAAGAATGGATTCAGTAGGTGCAGAAGCGAGCCTACTTTGTATATCAAAATGGATGAGAAAGGTAAAATTCTGATTGTGTGTCTTTATGTAGATGATTTAATTTTTATAGGAGACCTTTCTATAAATTCTTTTAAGGCAACCATGATGAAAGAGTTTGAAATGAATGACCTTGGTCTCATGAAATACTTCTTGGGAATAGAAGTTAAGAAATCAGCTGAAGGTATTTTTATTTCTCAATCAAAGTATGCAAGTGATGTGTTGAAAATATTTAATATGTTGAGTTGTAAACCAATGCCTACACCAGTTGTTACAGGGCTGAAATTGAGCAAGGAAGATAGTGGTTCAAGTGTTGATCCTAGATTGTTTAAAAGACTAGTTGGTAGTCTCATGTACTTGATGGCCACAAGGCCTGATATTATGTATGGTGTGAGCCTTATTTCGAGGTTCATGGAGTCTCAAAAATACTCTCATTGGCAAGCTAGAAAAAGAATACTCAGGTATGTTTGTGGAACAAAGAACTATGAAATTTTGTATTCAGCTATGGATGAGTTTAAGCTCATTGGATACACAAACATCGATTGTGCTAGCAACGTTGATGATAGGAAAATTACCTTTGGTTATGCTTTTCATTTTGGAATAGGGGTAGTATCATGGGCTTCAAAGAAACAACCCATTGTAACTCTTTCTTCAGCAGAAGCGAGTATGTGGTAGTGACGGGTGTGACATGTCAAGTCATATGGATGAGGAGAATGCTAGTTGAGTTGATGCATAAAAAAGAAGAAGCAACAAAGATTTATTGTGATAATAACTCAGCCATTGCATTGTCTAAAAATCATGTTTTTCATAAAAGGAGCAAGCACATAGACACTAGATATCATTTTATAAGAGAGTGGTAAATAACAAGGAAATATGTCTAGAGTTTTGTAGATCACAAGATCAATTTGTTGATATTTTTACTAAGCCATTGGGAAAATATGCATTTGAATATCTAAGAAGTTGTTTGGGTGTCTATGTTGAAGATGAAGTGAATAATGGGAGCTCTAAAAAAGGTAGCAATAGCTATGGAGATGGAACATACAGTTTTGAGAAAGATAACAACGTGTTGAGATTAAGGGGAGTGTTGGAGATATAATCTCAACTACCGAAATTAACTCCACCCTCTAACAACTAGAAATCTTACGAAAAATTTAGATTTTGACAAAAGGGAAAAATATATGAAATCATTGAATGATCAGATTTAAACTCTAACATTCCTTTTTAATTGGAAAATGAATTTATGTGCAAGGATATATACTTCGACATGCAACATTTTTAAAATTAATATCTGATTTGTACGTATTATTTTTGGTGTTGCATTTGGTATGTAATAGGGAGAATAAAAATAAATGTGAGTGGGAAGAAGGATAAAATATAGAGCAACGAAGCTCTGCTGTAATTTCTAGAAATACTAAATATAAGTTGCTGATTTTTATTCCAGATTTGTGTTGTACATTTTGTGTGTGTATGCCTTTCATTGCTGCAAGTTTGTTTTGTCATTTTTATTGTTGCAGGTTGCATTTTGAGTCTATTGTGTTCCTCCGTTTCCTCTTCCCTTAAATGACTACCCTACAACCAAAACAAAGATGATTGTATAATAACGAATGGTAGAAATAACAAGTCAACATGGGGTGAGAATGCATTAGAGATCAATGCCACCGTGAGTGACGATGAAATGAATGTGAAAACATATTTATGTAATGGAGGGTTTATTTTTGGGAGGATTTATTTAATGGAGGGTTTATTTTCGGTGAGAAAGAAAGCTCTAGTGAAATTTTGAGACATGGGCAGGACTAAAGGAAATCTTTAAACCCAACTTCAACTCACAAATACATACTAAACCAATTTGTTCCTCTTATCTTGAAATTAAAGCATCGGGCAGCCTTTAATTTTCATTACTTTATATTGTTAGAATGTTTTCGATAAAAAAATTAATAGAAACAATATTATTACATACGAAGGGATGAATTAACCATAATGGATCGAGAGGAAGTAATCTCTAGTTGAAACCATAATGGATCAAGAGGAAGTAATCTCGAGCTGTCTTAAAAACTTCTCGTCCCTATTGACTAGATTTACACACCAAATGCACACATAAAAATAATCCCAATATAATAAACCACAAGAATTTAACAATCTTCTCTAGCTAAAATGATATATCTCATGTTTGTAGTCTCTTACCCATGCGAGGAATTTGGCTATTTTAGGCACTTTGTGTTAAAGCAATGGTTGTACTTAAGACGATTCACTAATTTAATTTTGTAATATGAGTTCATTGTAAAAAGTAGTGGTCATTCTTTAAAGTATTATTTGAATACTTTAGTTTTCTTTCCTAAATGAGGTTAATTATAGGATGTGCTTTAGTTATAAAAGTACATGTTCTCATTATTATAGGTATGGTTAAAAGAATTAATTGTCGAGAGGTTATAAATTTGGATTTTAGTTATTATATATGCAAGATTTTCAAGTTCATACAAAAACATATGCTCTACTAGGTTTTCTACCTAAAAGAATTTTCCCATGATAACCATTGTGTCAATATACTTGGTATGTTATAGTTTATTTCATATTTTACTTAGTTCTATAATTCGATTTATTTTATTGCTTGCATGTTTTCCTAAAATCCCAACATCTAGTATCAAAGTCAAGGTTGCAAACTCGGTGGGAATTTAATTTGTTTCTTTAAACGGGTTTTGAGTTGCAGACACGGTTTTTAGTAGAATATTTAATGTCAAAGTTAGTAACACAAGCATTGAGATTGAAATGTTTAATGGAAAATATTTCATTTTGGAAACTCAAGATAGAGGATATTTTCATAGAAGTAGATAATTGGATCACCGTGAAAAAATTAGCTCCTATAGGGTTAACACGGGAAGAGGGGGACAACATTGATAGGAAGGTGGAAATATCTATTAGGTTATGTTTGTTTGAGTCTATGTTGTTGAATATATCTAGTGAGAAATCTACAAATGATTTGTGTAATGTGGCGAGTTATGGTTTACGAGGTAGATTCTAGAGTTAAATCTATTAATCCAATAATTAGTATGAATAATTGTTAGATATGTCAAAAATATAGTACATCAAGAAGAATTGAAAGTTTAGAAGGGATAAGGAGCCTCCAAATAATGTGTATTATGAAGATGGACGAGGAAGCATGGATGATGATGATGACACTTACTTTATATAATTGAAAGCACATGTATGCAATGATGCATAAATTATTGATTGTGGTGTGTCATTTAACATGCGTCCTCAAAGAGATTTGTTCTAATATAAGATTCATGATGGAGACTAAGTATTTCTCGGGAGTTAATTTGAATTATACGATTGTGGGGAGAGGAAGATTGAAGTTGAAATTTAGAGATGGGAGGACCAAGACTCTCCTTGGTGTTTTGCAAATAACAAGCCTTGCTACGAATATGATTCTATTGAGAAAGATAAATGATAATGGTGTACATGTCTCATTCGGTAAAGATGAGTGTAAATTTTTGTTGAGCTTTAGTTATAGCAAAGAGGAGTGCACACCGAAAACATTTTAAAATTGATTTGAGCACAAAAATTAGTGTAAGAAATAAATCTATTATATCATAAGAGAACATTGTGCAAAGTGGATTCCCTATTCGGATTAGCAAAATAATCATAGGTAAATTCAATTTATAGAAGACCTCCATGAAATGGGATGATATGTATCCTCGGAGACATCTTGATGAGATGCCACCTCGAGACATATTGATGAGATGTCTCCTTGGATACATCTTGATGATATGTTTCTAGAGACATATTGATGAGAAATCGCTTATGAGAAATCATGTTTCCTTAGAGACATATGGATGAGATGTCACCTCAAATACATCTTGATGTGATGTCTCCTGGGAGACATCTTGATGAAATGTAAACTTGGAGACATCTTGATGAGATGTCTCCTCAGATACATCTTGATGAGATGTCTCCTTATAAACATCTTTTAAAATTTTGGGGATAGACATGGGAAAAAATGTCACCCCAAAAATAACTTATCAAGCTAGGGGGAAGTATTTTGGTTAAATATTTCCCTAGACACATATCATGGAGCCTATGTGAATTATTCAACTAATATGTCACCCCACATACATCTAATGGGTTTAATGTCTCCTCATAGACATCTCATAAAATTTGGGGGTAAAATGAAAAATGAGATCCCTCCTCAAAGACATAGCATGAGGACCTCAAAGGTAGGTGCGAGATGAGTACTGTCTAAGTGAGATCTTAAGGAAAGCATAAGAATTATTTCCCCCTACATGTTTTGTACCTCTCCCTCATATCTCCTTTAGTCTCTAAGGAAGATAAGGCATAAAATAAATTACCTTTTACGCTTTTTCGCCTTTTGAGAATTTTTGAAGACTTGGGGTTGAACTATTGATAGCCTTCTCTATCTAGAAATTGGATGATATTTTTACCTACTTTTTTGGGAAAGAACCATTTTTATTTATTTTTCAACATATGAATAAACAAATATTAAATATTTATTTATTCATATATTTTATTTCTATAAGTTGAATGTACTATTCCATTAACACAAGGAATCAAATTTATAGAAAAATATTTCACCAAGCTAATGATAGAGGCCTAAAATAGTTAGTTATCCTTGTGTGGTTCTTGTAGAAACTAGAAAACACACCTTGCGCATAAGACATCCAATTTAAAAATACTAAAAACATCATAAAACACAATAATCCCACAAAAACAAATAAAAATTAAAACCCCACAAAATGGTGATAATAGACACCTCATCACTCATTTATTAACCCTCACCCACTCACATTTAATTATGTCCATCCCACCTACCCATTTTGCATGCCCAATACACTATGGATCTATATCATCTCACCCTTCTATGCAAATTGCACCCATATGTGTCACAATTCCCCATGCACTCAAAATTTATAAAACACCACTCGCCCCCATCGTCCCAACCCCTACCTCTTTGTAAACTTAAGCCCATACTTGATTTTTTTTTCTTTGCTCACATATTTTTGTTAGCATAATTTAATACATTGTTTAAACATGTTGGTTATGCCTTTGTGGCATACATGTTCATATGGTTTTACCCTTCATAAACCATTTTTTCCTTGTATATATTTTGGTGCTTCTTGATGTTTTAATAAATGAATAAAATGTGTCTTCTCTTCTTCTAATCTATCGTTGGTATCAAAGAAAAGTGACGTGGATACCTAGACATGGCAGCGACCAACAAGTGAAAAGGAGACCTACATTGGAAGATTGTATCTTATAAATATCGCTGGAAGATTGGGAAAAGATGTTGTTCCAATGTATGTGAGAAAAAGTTACCACGATCAAGATAAAGGATTTTAGATTCTAGAAGGTGAAGACCTACATTTCAAGATTGATTTTATCTACGATTTTGGCTTGGAGCATTAGAACGTGGTTTTTGAAGCATCCTTTTTGTTTTGGCATTTTTAACCAAAGGCTTGGAAGTTACAATGACTAGCAAAGAAAGCACATGGTTTACCTTGGCGTTTTGAAGTGTGAAGATCAAGTTCCATAGACCTACATGGATGTGGTAGTGACTAATAAGTGAAAAAAACACCTTGTTTGGTTTTGGAGGAAGACCTACCTAATGAATTGTCATTTTTTTGTTGTCTTTAACATCAACCAATGTGGAGCATATTATTTCAGATATGTGGAAGACTAGAGAATCTTTTGATCAAACAGTTCAATGTTGTCTCTACATTCAAACACAATTTGTGCAAAGAAAATATGAGGCATGATAAATGTGAAGAAAATAAGGGCTAGAGAAAATATTTTTGTCCTTCGCCGTGACCTCGTTAGCAAGGTGAAGAACATGTAATTCATTTCAGATGCAGAAAGTAGGACTATGAGAAATCTACAAGGTGAATCACCGTTGAGAGGCCAAGATCAATATTTTGAAAGCACTAGATTTTATTATGCATTACTTGAGGCCCTCCATAACAATGGAAATCTATAATTTGAGGAGCTAGTGCATCAGGGACTACTAGAGTGGTTCTTGTTTGACATATAGTTTCAATCCAATAAGGTTCGTTCGAGAGCTCGGGAAAGGTTGCGAGGAAGATAATGAACATGAGATAGAATGGCCACACAAGCATGCACATATCACTACACAAGCATACCGAGCCCACCTTCGTTCTCGTTTTCATCTATAAGACATTGTAGCTTTGAACATAATATAATAAAAAATTTTAACATCATTTCTACTTGAAAATATTTCATTCCGATGCTAAACTATTAAAAGGGATGAATTATGTTACATGGAAGACAAAGATGTGTACCATTATTTTGATTATGTAAAATATGAATTTTATTAAGAACCTAATGAGTACAACAATGTAATAAATGAAATATACTAAATTGTAAATTCTACGTAATTTATTTCATAATTAAAATGAAATAGGATAGAATGGGAAATTTGCTTACCTAATTTATACTTACCTCATGGTGATATGGGACCTGAATAGAGTGATGAAATGGTGGAGCAAAGTGTCGCAAAGAACCTAAAAAAGTAGCAAATGAAGATATGGTTGGATTGGGGCACCTAGAGAGGGATAGGGGCACCTGTGGGTGCCTGGTCTTCGAATAGATCGAATCTAATCCATATGTGGTCACTAGATATTCACAATACTTCACAATTGGTTGGATGGATGTCACAATTGGTTCATTGATATTGTTGTTAGTCTCAATGAAGAATTACCTACAAAACCCCACACAAAGCATCAAACCCTAAAAAATAAAGATGTAAATGAATGGGTCGATTGTCCTCAACTACCAAATGGATGGACTTATGATTGAGCATTGCACTACATCTCAAACCCGATGTAGTTCTATGTGCTTATGTGTGCAATAATGTGCCTAGGGTGTCCTAGTGCTAATGACACCAAAGTAGTGGGAAATAGGTAGATAAAATCCAAAATGGTGGATGGAATAGAATATAGCCCCCTTTTTATATAGCGTGTGATACAAAATAGTTCCCAAATATAGTCCCTTCTTTGTATGTAGATAGCTAAACCTTATTATAAATAGTCATCCCTTAAGATAGTGTGTATGTTGTGCTTAAATAGGGATCTCTGATTTAAATTTTGACACTAATGACCCGACATGCCGACTAGTACCTAGGGAGATGAGAGGGAAAACCGTAAAGACCGACCTTGAATGTCTAAATTGAACCAAGTGTGACGGGGAATAGGGTGCCTAGAAATCAGGACCAAGGTGCCCACATGCACCCTAATCCCTATCTAGGTGCCCTAGTTAAAGACTAAAGACAACAACTAAGTGAACTATGAAATATATGAGCCCCTAAAAACTGACTGGAACTGTGTGAGTAAGTGACGAATGTGTAAGAAAAACAACAAAAAATACCAACAAGATTGACAACTAAACAACTGGATGATTCATTAGTGAATACTTTTCTTACGCAAGATCCATACATAGAACAACATACTTGGTTGTATAATAATAGTAGTAATTGCATGATTTTGTTACTACATTTTCCCTCACTTTTGTTGTTGATTAATTAAAATGTAGTATTTATTAAGTTAATATAGCTAGGAATAATGGTAAATAAATGCAATGAATAAATATGTAAAGTGACCCAAGCAACTAAACTAATGAAAATGTGAAACCCTAATTAACAAGTAGGGTTAGAAGGAGCTTAGATGGTTCGTAGGCCAATTTGGACTATGTTGTAAAATAAACTAAATATTATGGAAGTAGGAATGAACATGCAGAGGTCCCAAAATGGATAGATTTGAGTTGTTTGGTTAGACTAGGGTATCTCGGGAGAGGATCATGGCGCCTTTGGGCACCCTAGTCTACATTCTAAGAGCCCTGGTATGTGTAGGAGGTCCAAAAATGAGATTTCTGGTGGTCGATGATGATTCAAAGCCCTCACCGCATGTTATGTGTAACTCATTGCTTTGTGTTGAATGTTGCCAATGATCAATGATGAAGGATATACCTACATGACCCAAAAACAAGCATCAAACCCTAAAAATAAAAATGCAAATGAAGGGGTCGATGTCTCTCAGTGCCACAATGGGTGACTTACTAATCGAGTGTTGCACTACACCTCAAACCTGATGTAGTTCTATGTGCTTGTGTGTGCAATCATGCCTTAGGTTGCTCTTGTTTCAGATTGCACTTTGTGAAAGTGGCTAGTAATAACTATGTGTAGGAAATGTAATAGAGTGGTGGATATAATAGAATAAACTTCCCTCCTATGTAGTGTGATGCAAATGAACCAAACATGTGCCTTGTGATGGAGCTAGATGGATGAAAATGGAGCCTTCAATGGATGCAAACTCAGTAATGACAAAGAGTGACTAGTGCTTGGTCCCTCATTATGGCCTCATAACTTTATATTTACATGGTTCTCTTGTTATAATTTCGTAATTAACCCCAAAAAGGCTTACCACAAGAAATATAATTCGTTCAAACATCTAGAAAGTGGTGGGAAAGAGGGAAAAGGATTAGGGATCCCCAAATGGGATCGGGGCACTCGTCGGCACCACAAGACTAGCCTGGGTGCCCCAACCAAGGCTAAAATGACAGAAAATGATGAAAATAGATTGTGCAAGTATGTTTTGAAGATCATAAATGATGAAAAGAAGAAAGGTAAAATGGCCAAAAGATGGGGGTTAATTAGTACTTTCTTCACTCGAAAACCATATGAATAATAGTATGAGACCAAGACTAAATAATGTCTAAAGTGCATGCCTTTGTGTCTACATTTCCACCCACTTTATGTTGGTGAGTGGAAATCTTGGTAACATAAAGTAGATAAAGATGCATACCTGATCTCCATGAATATTGATGTAGAAAACACGTTGAAGGACTAGAAAAAATGTGAAATGAGAAAATAGTGGAGCATGGAAACTAGAGATGTAAGAAGTGGTGAGAGTGAACGTAGGTCGGAAACGCGTTTGTAGTTGTTGATGTACCTGTATGATTAGTATGGTGTGTGCTGCTACAAAATGTTGTTGTTTTTTCCCATATTTTTGTAGTTGTTGTTGACTACATGCTTTCTCATACTGGTCGGACTGCAAGGAGAAGACAATTAAGAAGTCAAATATGCATGTATATATGTAAAAACACATGTAAAATATGCATGTATATGTATGTGAGAGTATGTAAATGTAAAATACGTAAATGAAAAATGGAACATGTGCACCTGATCTATGATGAGAGAAAGGGTGTAGAAAGAGGATATCCTATCTTGGGTTTTTTGGGCGATCCGACACCATAGGCCAAAGAAGTATATGGAGGAATTTTGTTATATCCTCCAACCTTTAACTACTTCCCGAACATGTATGAAGAGATCTTTGTACTTCCTAGTTTTTGGGTGATTTGATGCCACTGGCTGAAGTAGTGTAGAGAGGAAGTCCGTTGTATCCTCTAACTTATAACTTCTCCCTAGAATGTTAAGGACAACCATGTCCTATAAAATATGCTATGTACAAGGTTCATAGATTGGTCTGAACCCACTCGCTATATAACCCATAATGCCAAGGGTGGAAACTAAACTAAACTAAACCGGTGTAGAAGCGTTGTATAGTATGTAAACCCCAAATAATGCCCCCTCTTTAGGGGTGCATGTAATGTCGCTGATAGGATAATGTGGCCCCAAAAGAGGACCAACCACATGAACTCCATAACTCTACCCAAAGATGGGGAAGGGATTGCACTTGGTAGAAACCAAGGCACACGCAAACAAGTGGATAGAAACAAGTGTTAGTATGAAAAAACATGCATGTAGAAAACACGTGTAAACTACTTAGACAATGTATGAGCTAGAATGTAAGTAAACACGCAAGAAGACAGAGTAAGTACACACAGAGCAAGATGCAAACATGAGAAATCACTCATGATGTTACAATACACGTAAGGCCATCATGGCCACATACAACAAACAAGTGTGCACACCAAACATAGGGCAAGGCCCATATACAATATAAAACAAAACAAGCAATTAAAAATAAAAATAGCCATTGAAGCAAATAATCCCGCAAAATAAATGATACACATGAAGTACCCATTTGCATGTTAGAAAGATAACTAATATGTAAAAACATGTATAACCATGTGATATAGAGTGCTAAGTATAAAATAAAATGATAACACCTATGAGAGACGAATGTGGATGCCCCCAACGACCAATGTAGGAGGGGTGGAAGGCGAGCATTCTTATTGTGTATAAAAGACATGTATCTACGATCATAACTAAATAAAGGCATTAATGCACATGGGTATATATAAATGAAATACAAGAGATCTAACTAGTATGTGTAAGAAAGTTACCAAATACAAGAAAATGAAAGCAAAAGTAAAAGCAACCAAGATATGTAATAAGTTGTGGATGGATGGAATAAAATGCAATATGAATATTAGGAGTCGTGTGACCCCGAGTGGATGGAGCTGTATGCAGAGATGTTCATTTGGTTTTCCCCCTCAAGCAATCAAGAATGAACCACAAATGAGAGTGCATCATCAAGAAATGGTCGAACAATGTGTTGTGTGTAACATGTTATGATGAATGTGTATGTGTGATGATATGCAACCTAGAAATGATGTGTGTGCATTCCTTATTGCAAGCGTATATCACAACAAGATGATTAAAAGAGTGATGATGTTGCCTAAAGTGTATATCACTACAAGATGAATAGCAAGAGTGGTGATGTGTGCTATGCCATTAACCTATTACTTGTATTAGGATATGAGTAGCCGACTTGTGGCTTACCATATCACTTTATTATGTCATTTATACTTTCTCATGCTTAGTAGGTTGGTATTAGTGATGGCCATAACATATGAATAGTATTTATAGGGGATTGTAGGTAGTAGTTTATCATCATTGGAGCATTTGAGTCTTATTGTATGGTTTGGAGGTTGCCCCCTCAAAGTGTGAAGCTATTTTAATTACATATTGAGATCATTTATCTGAAATATTGTGTTCATTGGTGTTATATTTTTTCTCATAATCTAAATTATACAAGTAATTCCATTATAAGTGGTATCAGAGCTGCAATCCAGGCCAAAATTTGGGTAAAAACCCTAATTTTTTGTTTCTTCTATATCTTGCAAAGTGATTTGGTCCAAGATGTTTTTACCGGAGTTGTAAATCTTTTCAAGTAATATTCCCTAAAAATTTCATAATTTTTAAATTTATTTTGAAAAAATTATTGCAATTTTGGGTTTTTCATAAAATCGCTCCTACGCTGAAAATTGTGGAATTTTAACAAGTTATTTACATTTTCAAAAAGCTCTCAAAAAATTATTAGTAGTATCTTCATTATGCATTTTCTTATTTGGCCTAATTTGTATGAAACCACAAACCCTAGAGTTTTACATCATGGCGGGGCCTTCCACAAGAGCCAAAAAGAATATTGTCACTCTGGGTAAAACCCCAGATAAATATGGGGTAGTGATTGAATATTTGGAGTTAGAAGGGGTAAATACAGATTCCTCAACACTAGGGTTTACCCCAGTTGATCATAAGGTGAGCCAACTCAAGTATGAACTACAAGTCTCCAATCTGAGATGACATGTAAAGGAGACATAGACCAAATAAATCAATGGTTAGATGATATCATGCAACATATAAAGGGTAAAAAATCTGTCCCAAATCAGCCCCAACTCAACCAAGGAGGATCTTTAGTTCAGAATAATGGGAAAAATAACCATGTTGGATCACTTTTCCAGCCCAATCAAAATCCAACTTATGCACAACCATGGAACATGATGCCGAAAGTGGAGATGCAAAATTTGATGGGAAGGATCCACTGAATTGGATAAATAAAATGGAGAAATTATTTGAGTTACATCAAACCCCATCAAGAAAAAAGGTGACCTTGGCATCCCTGTATCTTGAACTAGACCAATTTATCTGGTATCGATGGTTATGTGCTCAGAGGCAGAAGAGTGGTCTCAGTGTCACTTAGACAATTTTTACTAAGGAGTTGCAAAGAAAATAGTTCCAATTTTTCAGATAACTACTTTAGTCAATTGGAAAAGTTATGACAAACAGATCACCAAAGATTATGTGTGTTAATTCCAGAACCCATCCTTAAGGGTGGAGAATATTACGAGAATAGATCCCTGAATGACCTATTTCTTGGGGGTCTTAAGGACCACATTGAGCATGAGGTAAGTATGTTTAATCCACTCAATCTTTTTTATTCTATTATCACGGCATGTAGAGCAGAGGAAAAAATTCATTGTAGTAGGCGGTAACCTTTTACTAACACCAGAGACTGTAACACCCCTTCCCCATCATTCACTTAGCCAATTGGACTGACTCCTCAACAAATAGAAGAAAAAAGAGAAAAAGGATTATGTTTTAACTGTGACAACAAATATGGACGGGACACAAATGTGTTGAGAAGAAGTTGTTTTATATTGAAGGAGGAAATGAGGATGAAGATGAAGCTGAAATTATAGGAGAAGATGAGGAACCAGTAGAAGATGAAGTAGAGGATCACCAACCTACAATTTCTTGCCATGCGTTGTTAGGTTTTTGTGCTCCTCAAACACTCAAGGTTATTGGCTATCTCAAAAAATAGAAGGTGATGATGTTGATTGACTTGGGGAGTACTCATAACTTCATAAATAGTAAGTTAGTTGCCCGCCTCAATTGTTTTATTTACCCAGCTCCAGAAATGTAAGTTATGATTGTGGATGGTGGGACAGTCAATTACACAGGAAAGTGTCATAGTATCAAGCTCTCCATGGGAGACTACATGTTAGACTCACCTATGTTTTCTATTTCTATGGGAGGGGAAAATATTGTTTTGGGTGTCTAATGGCTCACAACCTTGGGTACTATAGAGATGAATTTCCAAGAATTGTTCATGTGATTTCATTCAGAAGGAAGGAAAATACAATTGAAAGGGATGGTAGCTAAGTCTCCATAAATTATTAGCTCTCATCAAATGTAGAATGTTCTTAGAAAAGGAGTAGATGGATTTGTAGCAAAGTTATTTTCTATAGAGGTACAAAATATAGATTCTTCAATGCCGCCCAATCTTAAGAAGATTATTGATGCTCACTCATATATTTTTATGCAATTCCAAAGGGACTACCACAAGTTAGGGATCATGATCATGCCATTCGTTTGATTCTTGGGAGCCAACAACCTAACATTAGACCAAATAGATACCCATATTCCTAGAAAAGTGAGATTGAGAAAATGGTGCAGGAAATGTTGAAGGCATGTATCATCAGGCATAGCCAGAGTGCATATTCTTTGTCAGTAGTCATGGTACATAAGAAGGATGAAACATGGAGGATGTGTCCAGATTACCTAGAACTCAAGAAGTACACTATCAAAGATAATTTTCTCATCCCAGTAATTGATGATTTACTTGATGAATTACATGGTGCTATTTATTTCACAAAATTAGATCTTCATTTGTGGTACCATCAAATTAGAATAAGAGAGGAAGATGTTTATAAAATGGATTTTAGGACTCATGAGGGCCATTATGAGTTCTTGGTAATGCCCTTTGGTCTTACAAATGCTCCCTCAACATTTCAAAGCTTGATGAACACTATTTTTAGGCCATTTTAAAGGAAATTTGTATTAGTTTTCTTTGATGACATATTGATTTACAGTAAGACATGGGAAGAACACTTGCAACATGTAGATAAAGTGTTGGAAGTTTTAAAGAAACATAAGATTTATGCAAATCCATACAAATGTTCTTTTGGTGTACAAGAGGTAGAGTAATTGGGTCACATTATATCCCATGAAGGTGTCAAAGTTGATCCTTAGAAGATCAAAGCTATGGTGGAATGGCCAAGGCCCAAAACTCTAAAAAATCTCTGAGGGTTCCTTAAACTAATAGGGTACTACAAAAGATTTGTGAGGGGATATGGTGAAACCACATCTCAACTCACTACATTGCTAAAGATGGATGCCTTACATTGGACAGATGCAACCACTAAATCCTTTGAGCAGCTGAAGGAAGCCATGTGCACCACCCCATTTTTGGCTACCTCTAACTTCTCAAAAACCTTCATTGTTGATTGTGACGCTTCAAGATCGAATTGGGAGTAGTTCTAATGTAAGAAGGAAGACCAATTATATTTAATAATCGTCAATTCAAAGGAAAATTTCTACTTAAACCTGTCTATGAGAAATAAATGATGGCTATTCTTCATTCGGTCAAGCAATGGAAGCCCTATCTAATGGGTAGGTATTTCAAGGTGAAAAATGATCATGATAGTCTCAAATAATTTTTGGAGCAAAGGTTAAGGTTATCATATGAGGAACAACAAAAGTGGGTAACAAAATTTTGGGTAATGATTTTGAAATCATATACAAAAAGGGTAAATAAAATGTAGTAGTCAATGTGTTGTCCAGAAGGGATACATCCACAGATGCATTACTATGTGTAATGTCCATGTTGAAGGCCGATTGGGTAGATGAAGCAAGATTGGAATGGGAGCAGGACAAGGATACACAATCTCTAATATAGAATATCAAGCAAGGCTCTATAACATCTAATAAATTTGAGTGGAAAGCTAATACCCTATGGTACAAGGACAAGTTATACTTGTGCAAAGATTCTGAGTTGAAGCATAAGATTCTTGCAGAGCTACATGCATCACCTGTTGGAGGACACTCTAGGTTTTTGAAGACATATCATAGAATAAAAATAGAATTCTTTTGGGAAGGACTCAAGGGTGATGTACAAAATTTTGTATTAGAGTGTTTGGTGTGCTAACAGAACAAAGGTGAAACCATTAAGACACCAAGTCTATTGCAACCATTACCAATTCCTAGCTAGAGATGGGAGGAGGTCTCCATGGATTTCATCACAGGATTGCCTTTTTCAGAGGGTAAGAATTTTATTTTGGTGGTTATGGATAGGCTCACAAAATATGCCCATTTTTTTCCCTGTCACACCCATTTACAGTTAGTATAGTCACAACTATTTTTTTGGAGACAATTCAAAAGCTACATGGAACCCCAAAGATAATTGTAAGTGATCGTGATCCTATTTTCACGAGTAATTTTTGGATATAATTATTTGCATGTTTGGGTACTCATCTAGCTCATAGTTCATCTTACCATCCTCAAACTGATGGGAAAATGAAAGTGGTTAGCAAATTCTTTGAGGGGTATCTATGTTTTTTGTATCAAATAAGTAGTAACATGGGGTTAAATGGCTACCACTTGCAGAATGGTGGTATAAGACATATGTTCATACCTCTTCTCAAATGACCCCATTTTTAGCATTATATGGTTACCATCCACCATCTATCACTTCTTCCTTGAGGGTGAAAACTAAGGTCAGAGATGTTGAGGAACACATTAACATAAACAATAGGTTTTGGTTGGTTTGAAGGAGAATTTAGCATTGGCACAAAAACAAGCTGAAATAATAAGCAAATCAACACCGTAGTGAAAGAAATTTTGAAATTGGTGATTGGTTTTTTATGCATCTCGCATCCTTATAAGAAGATGTCTCTGAAGCAATAGACAAAGGACAAAAACTTGCTCCTAAATATTATGGTCCTTATTAGGTTCTATAGAAAATTGGAAGTGTTTCTTATAAACTAGAGTTTCCTCAGTCTTCATGCATACATCCAACATTACATGTTTCCTACTTGAAGAAGGTTATTAGATAGAAATTTATAGCCTAGATAGAGCTACCAGAACTTGATGAGGAAGGAATAATCATTTTGAAGCTAGAGAAGATTCTACAAACACGTACTAAGAAGCGGAGAACGAGAGACATTAAGGAATATCTCGATTGAGTGGAAGAATATGAGCATAGAGGATGCGACACGGGAGGATGAAAGTTTTCTACAGCAATATCTAGGACTATTCAATGTTGAGGAAACCATTGGTTTGAAGGGGAAGGGCATCCTACGCCGTTAACCTATTACTTGTATTAGGATATGAGTAGCTGGATTGTGGCTTACCATATCATTTTATTATGTCATTTATACTTTCTCAGTCTTAGTAGGTCGGCCTTGGTGATGGCCATAACATAGGAATAGTATTTATAGGGGATTGTAGGTAGTATTTTATCATCATTGGAGCATTTGAGTCTTATGGTATGGTTTGGAGGTTTCCCCCTCGAAGTGGCGAAGCTATTTTAATTGTATATTGAGATGATTTATCTACAATATTATGTTCTTTAGTGTTCTATTGTTGCTCATAATATGAATTATATAAGTTATTCCTTTACAATGTAGCCTAAAAGTGTATACCACTACAATATGAAGGAATAGGTGACCATTTAGCCTATAGTGTATGTCACTAACCTAGGAATGTTGCATGAAGAAAGAATGAAAGATGAACATATAATGAGGATAAGATCCATTTTATTGGTAAACCCTCGGTAGTCGAGTTTGGACCAAGGAACTAAAGTGTGTCATAGGGTAATGAATGTAGTGTGTAGAAGACGATGTAGTATATGTGATGATAATAGACAACCATATGATGTGTATAATTTGTACTATACAATGAATAAAATTCAATGAAAGATGTGTATTATTGATCAAATAATACTTGTCAAAGATCACACAAGGAGTCCGAGTGGGATAAAGGCCCAGATCAAGGGCATGGAGGGACAGGAAGGACACGCGTGCGAAGGTAAATTCAACTTTCAGGACTTAGCTGATTTTGAGCATGAAGACCTATTTTTAGAAGATGGCGTGCGGAACACACCAACGATGCAGAGATGTGCGTGTCATGCATTGTCTATCTTTGGAGGATCGGATCGAAGCGTTTTGCATGGAGATGAGCTAAGAATAGGATTGACACTTTAGTTAACTGCAAGAGGTCTATAGATAGCACACTTACATGTGTGGCTATGCTGTAAACGGTGTGTGGCTATCAATAGCATGCGGCCTATTTCTGGAATAGATAAGCGGTGAAGGGCAAGTCCCCACCCTATATATATGATGTTAGGTACATAGTAGAAGAGAGAGTGTGATGGATGTATGGAGGTATAGAGATATATGCATATGATTGAATTACTATATCAAATCCATACGCGCATTGGTATAGATTAACATTACTGTAAGGAGCTTATGTATTTATTAATAGATGGAAGATATTGGCTGAATCTAAGTGTCATTATGTGTGTAATTGAGTAGTGCATGTTATTGATTCAATCATGATTACTATTTAAACTTGTTCTTTCATAGATTTGAGGGTAGCATGCATTATAGAATGATGGATTAGTTATGAATCTATATGTTTCTTCCTTCATCATGCTAACATCCTACTACAACAACCCTAAAGAGGGACCTAGTACCTTTGCGTGCTTTGGGTGAGCGCTCAATCAAGGCTGAGTGATGTGCTAATGTGACTAGGGTGTTATTTGGTAAATTCTAGGCTGCATCATTGGTTCCATTGCGGGACCTCTTTTTCAATTATTTTCAGGATGGTTCATGATGAAGACGTACCGATTAACTCTAGCAAGTATTGAGGAATGGATACACGATCTGGAGGAAGAATATACACAACGGTTTAGTAGTGGATCTAAGTTTAACACACACACTTGGGTAGAATAGAATATGTATGACAGTTTATATGAGAGATTTTTCACTATCTTTCTAGTAGAACTATACGAGTGGCTTACTGCTTATGCATCTCAACAGAATTGGAGGTATCACGCACTTTTCTAGACACAAGAAGAATTTTAGGCCCTTTATGATGTTGATCTAATCTGGACTCGTATTGTGGATACGTGGTTTCATGGTGTTCTAAACAATTATATTCTGGAATATTCAATTTTGATGTACTCTTTCCGGAGGTAGCTAAATTCCAGTTTTTGCGGTATCCAAGAGGAGCATATTTACAAGGTATTCCATTGGCGATCAAGATCTTGATGGTAACTTTGAACCTAGAGAGTAAACCGATGGCTAACTAAACTTCACCATGCATGAGGGAAGGAACAGTTTGGTGAAAGATGATAGACCTAGTGGTAGAGAGGCAGAGAGAGGAAAGGTGGATTAAGTATAATGAGGCGCGTGAGAGGGAGATAGAGAAGCAATGTTCCATTGTAGAAAGTATGGCATTGAGGAGAGAGATGGCTTGTGAAGGATTTATGAGCTCATGTAGAAGACATGGAGCCAAAGCATCAGAACTCCCCCATCTTGGAAAGCATGATAGAGATCCCCCTCGGCCTCACATAGAAGTGCGCTAGTAGAGACTACCTGGACCATGAGTGTGCATCTTAATCCACCTAGTGACCTAGCCCTTGCACTTGGTTTTTAGTATCTAGTACAACAAGTAACCAACAAGCTAACTTGGGAAGTAGGAGAGCAGGAGTAAGTCAGGGATCAAGTACATCAATGATAGGACAAATGACTTCAATGTTATTTGGAGGAACATTCTTAGGTGCATCATCCGCACAAAATGTGAGCACACAAAATATTGGATTCACTTACGGAAGTAGGGGTTCAAAGTATAGTACACCACTTTGTCGGAGTATATGGGAGTACATCTACATGTCCTATTCTAGCTATATGCGGAGGATCGGGAGGTATAGGTGGTTCTAGTTTTAGTGGATCTGGTGGTTCTAGAGGCAAGAGGGAACACAAGAGGTTCTGGATTAGGTGGTCAAGGTCCACAACAACCAAAAATATCTATATGGAGATGTCTCTTCGTCTCCTAGAATATAGAGGTATAGAGGATGCTACCAAACATGTGCATATGTGTGAAATCTTGTGGCACACTAAAGGGATCACAGCTACTGAGCTTAAGGAAAGTAAATTCACTACTACATTACAAGGACGTGCACACAACTGGTATAGGAAGTTTGACCTTGATCAAACTTGCGTGGATTATGTAGCATTGAGGATGCTTTCTTGAAAGAGTTCCATATCCCTGAGTTTGAGAAGAAGAGTATAAGTACGCTTAAGGATATCAAGCAAGGCACTACTGAGAGTGTACATGAATATGATGCTCATTTTAAGACACTTCTATCTAAGCTATCTTATGATATTCACACTAGCCAACATGCACAATGGTTCGTTGGAGAATTGATTACACCATTTAATAGGGTGTCTTTGTCATATGAGACATACACTAATCCACGTGAAGCCTTTGGAAGTAGCTTTACGTGCTAAGGTATTTGGTAGCATTAACAATGGTGTTAGTCCCTTCTTAGAGGCATAGATTATAGCTATGACAAAGTAGTTAGAGAAGCTATCAACAAATTCATCCCATAAAACATGCTCAGGAATTTGGTGTACAGATTATGAAGTGGAAGGTCACACCAAGGATAGTTTCCTCGTAGATATGTATGCTCATTATTGTTAATTGTGAGATTTTCCATTTAAATCGTGATGCTAGTCATTGTCCTTTGTTACGGTGCGTGATAAGGAAGGATGTATCTTTATTTTGCAAGATTTACAGTCCATGACCCATGATACGAGGATTGTCGGTTGATAGGTCAAATCTAGGATGCTTATAGAAATTGGGGTACAATGACAGACAAGTATAACAGAGATAATTCTAAGGGTAAAAATGAGAACCTGGGATCAAAATTATAATCAAACGTGCTATGAAAGGAATGAGGGTGATTTGAAGGAGGTCGTGGAAGGGGACGTAGATATTGTGGTGGATATAGAGGACGAGGTCGTGGTGGAGGAAGAGGTGAGTTCCCTCGTGGAACATGTTATACGTGTAGATCTCCTAACCAATATAGGCATGAATGTCCTCAGAATATTGCATGTTCTTTCCATGGAAAGAACCATAGCTATGAAGAGTGCCTGGACTTATATGAGCATCTAAGTAAGCAACATAAGCAAGAAAACAAATGTGTTGGGATTGTTAGAATCCAGCGCGTGGTAGAAGATCAGTGGATGCACAAGATAATAGAAGGACCCGAGGAATTTAAAGTGAAGATTACTACATGTGCTAAAGTGGCACACGCAAGAGAGGCATTGTTCCGGAAGCCTACGATCACAAAGGAGGAGGTTTTGCATGTAATGTACCAGATCCCGCTCATCATAAGGAAGTTTACTAGGATACCATGGAAGTGCTAAGGAATATTTAGGGTGAGATACAATACCTAAAGGAGTAGAAGAAATCATCAAAGATAGTCCAAACTGATATCGATGATCTCGTGAGAGGTGTGCAAAATGTTGCGCTAGGAGAACATTATTCCACTATTAGGAAGTTGGTTAAAAGGGAACACTTTGGCGCAAGTCTTGAGACCTGGATGATAGATTCTGCATATAAATCTTCCCCCGATAAAGCATTGACTATGGAAAAAAATTACTCGAATGTTTGTTGTGGATGGGTGGCTATTGAGCAACATATTAATTGATACATGTGGAAGTAAATGTGCATACATTAGATGCATGGGTAAAAATGGGGAGGCCTCCATTGCAGCCATCATCTAATGTGTTATTTATGGAAAACGATCTAAGGCCACTCCCATAAGAGTTTTGAAAGATGCATCTATAACTATACAAGGGGCCAAGTTCACTTGAGAATTTTAAGGTATTAGCACTTTCCGAAGTAGATAATTTTCCAGCCCTACTTGAACGCCCTGGTGTTACGCGAATAATCTTTGACTTGAGATTCAATAAGGGATATATCAAATTTGAAAACAAGGAGGAAAGGGTTGTGATACCTTTGAAATATGGGAAGTCTACACCATATGTTGAGCCTCTAAATGAGGAGGACTTAAACAGAATTTATGTACGCTCTATTAAGGACCCAAAGGTCAATGAGCCATCAAAAGAAGGCATCCTACAGTGGGAGGATTCTCATTTTTTTAGTGATACTACGAGTATTAATTGTAAAAATTGGGCTCATGGTACATATGAATTAGTAGGGTGTGAGGTGAAAAGTGTGGTTGTGCGCAAGAATGGACTTTGTTCAATTTGACGGATAGGCAACACAATACCTTGGTATACAGGGGTAGAAAATCTTCCTGCATTTTTGAAAGCCAAGGAAAGACAAAGTGGATAGATCAAATTAAGAGAGGATATATATTAGTATATACCTTACGTGGGACAACAACGTGCTAGTGGTAGTCCACAGAGATAATATTATAAAATGGGAAGAGATTGGAGTCACTTTGTCTACTAGGTTTGTAAGGAACAATGCACCTATGCAAATCTACACTTATCATGGTGATCAACCTATTCAACATCACATTCAACAGTGTGAGAGACTCTAGACAAGTAGGACAGGAAGCATTACCACCTTCACTCTGGGTGCATAGATTGTATTCTATGCTACAAGGATGTGCACACGCCTGGTATGTATATGCAGAACTACATCAAGAGAGACTGGAAACTAGCAAGATTTGACTACAGGAATGATCCAGACTTTGAATACTTCTCGACTAAACCTCTCGTAGAAGAGGCATTAAAATTTGTCAAGCGCTTAACTATGGGAGATAGTGCAAAAGTAGAAGAGCATATTCAAGAATTATTTGGTGAGGCAAAGTCTAGAGCACGTTTTGAAAAGGAAGAAGAAATGGACTCCATACTACTTGAACGTGCTTTCCTTGAGAAAGAGAAAGGAAATATGGTTTACATCATGGATGATGAGGAAGTTGAGAACCTAGATATTGAACATTCACAAGGGGTGCGTGAGGTCTTAGACATTGTAGACAAGGATATGCACGTGTATCACGAACCCATGAAGAAAATAAGGTGAATATAGGTTCAAAGGCTAAGCCTAAGGAGGCCATAATTGGAGACTACTGGTTAGACTCGGAGGTAGCAAAGATCATCGAGTTACTTAGGGATTATCAGGACTTATTCCCTCAAGGGTATCATGAACTTAAATGCGTGCATGGATCACTTAGGGAAATGAAGATAAAACTTAAGGATGGTGCATGGCCAGTTAGAAAGAGACCTTACAAAATGAATCCTAATTTGTGTGAAAAGGTAAAAGAAGAAATTGATAAAATGTTGAAATTTGGAATTATCAATCCCCTTGATGAGTTAGAATGGGTTAGCCCAATGGTGATCAGTATCAAGAAGAATAGATGAATTAGAATATGTGTGGACTATAGGGAGCTAAATGCTACATGCATCACATATCCATTCCCTATGTCATTCAATGAGGAAATAATAGAAGGAGTTGTAGGGCATGAAATATATTCCTTCACAGATGGGTTTTTCGGGTATCATCAAGTTAGGATTGCTCAGGAGGATCAAGAAAAGAAAAAATTTACTACTGAATGGGGTAGTTTTTCCTATACTATGATGCCTTTTGGATTGAAAAATGTGCCTGTTGTATTCTCACACATAGTTGTTTAGGCATTCAAATATTTTATTCACAACTTCTTATAGGTCTACCTAGATGATTGGACAAAGTATATGGGCTTTTGAAAGATCATTGTGACAATTTGCGCTTAATGTTTGAACGGTGTAGAAAATTGAGTATCTCTTTGAACATCAAGAAATGCATATTTACTACACCATTTAGGATACTATTAGGACATATAATCTGCAAGGAAGGTTTGCTGGTTGATCCAGCTAAGGTTACAGTCATTTTAGGCTTGGAAGCGCCTACCAGTCAAAGTGAGGTGCACGGATTTTTAGGTCATACATGATATTATAGAAAATTCATCAAAGGGTATGCCAAAATTTTTACACCCTTGGAAGAGTTACTAAAGGGGAAAGGTACATTTTATTGGGGAGAACCATAGCAATGCGCGTTTGAGATATTAAAAGAGAAACTTACTACCGTACCCATTCTATGTTTTCCTCATGGGATAAACCATTTCATGTGCATGTGGATGCTTTTGGCATGGCCATTGGCACTGTGTTAGCTCAACTTGGTGAAGGTATTATAGATCATCCAAATTTTTTGCTAGTAGGAGTTAACTCTGTTGAATGGAATTATACAACTACAAAGCGTGAAGCTTTGTCAATGATCTATGCATTGCACAAGTTTCGATAGTACTTGTTAGGAACACCATTTTTGTTTTATATAGATCACATGGCATTGAAGTACTTGGTAAACAAGCCCATCTTATAGGGGCACATATGCAGATGGGTGCTCTTATTTCAAGAGTTTGACTTCACAGTTATGGTGAAGCTAGGGAAAAGCAATTATGGACCAAACCATTTATCTAGAATCAATTCAGGAGAGGATGCATAGACAATTGAAGAAACCATGCCAGATGCACAGTTATATAGGTTACAACATGCGCCCATGGAATTAGAAGACATTGATGTCTTTCTATGAATAGGTATGGCACTAGAAGGAATGAAAGCATTAGAAAATAAGTATCTTGATATACACGTGACATCATTTATGTTAATTAGTGGTGACCTTTACAAGCTAGGTAGAAATGAAGTATTACACCATTGTGTATTAGAGCATGAGTGCAAGGATATCATGGAAGAAGCCCATGGTGGTATTGTAGGAGGATATTATGCGGGTGATGCGACTACCCGTAAGATACTACTTGCTTTGGATTATGGTGGGAGACATTGTATAAGGATTGTAAAGAATATGTAAGGCGTGTGATAATTGCAAAGACTAGGAAAACCAGGGTAAAGAGGTGATATGTCTTTGAGACCAATTACTAGTGTCTAACCATTTGAGAAATGGGCCATTGACTTTGTAGGACCTATTTCACCAACCGTGCATAGGAATGGATTGCGCTATATCATTACTACTATAGATTATCTCACATGGTGGGCAAAAACAACACCTACGAAGGACTTTACAACAACTACAACAGCTAGGTTTTTATGGGAGAATGTTTATACAAGATATGGATGTCCTTTAAGATTGACAAGTGATAGGGGTACACACTTTTTGAATGAGACAATCAAGATCCTATTAGATGAGTTTATGGTTACACACCATAAAACTACACCCTACCATCCTTAGAAAAAAGGAACTGTTGAGGCTTTTAACAAGATTTTGAGCTAGACTTTGACAAAAATTTGTGATGCTAGAAGAAAGGATTGGGATGACAAAGTGTCGGTTGTTGTTTGGGCATATAGAAAAAATTACAAGAGATTTAAAAATCGACACCATTTTAGTTGGTGTTTGGCATGGACGTTGTTCTCCTATAGAATTTATGTTACCTTTTTTGCGCATTCCGCACGCTGGAGGTCTAGCTGATGAACAGGATTTAGAAGAGTGAATCGAAAAGATGATTCAACTAGATGAGCGATGAGCCATAACACGATGGTTTTAGAAGCAGGAAAAGGCCAAGCAGAAGGCATGGCATGACGAAACATAAGGGATAATAAGTTTGAGATTAGAAAAATGGTACTTCTTTATGACTTAAAGTTCTTGTTGTTACAAAATGCATGTAAAAATATAAAATTATGGGAGCAATTTATTATAAAAATATTATTTGGCTTACTTCTCATACCAGTGGTTCTTTATAGGTGTGAGGTTTAGGAAACAATGTATCGAGATATCAAACGGAGACAGATAAAGGGAATCCAAAAACACCGATTACAAACAATCTCAAAATTAAAACATCAGTTCTATATGAGGTTTTGTTGGCTAAAACAAGGTCTTTCTCTTTAAAAGTTTTATTGATGACTCAACTATAAAGTTATTTATACAAAGCACAAGACATGCACCCATAGTTGGCCTAGAATGATTAGAGAGGAAGATCTAAACAAAAGAATGTACATAGATGAAATAAAACAACAAATGGATGAGTACATGGGACATTAACAAACAAGAGTACCCAAAATTTATTGAGGAAACAAACAATTATGTGAAAGAGTAGACGAAAGGAAGAATATTGTATAAATGAATTTAATCTCAGCATAAGACATAAAAGAAAGTCCTGGTTAGGGAAGAATTCAATGTAGGGCGAAAATGTTGATGGCTCACGTCGTCTTATATGTAAAATCCACTGTTTTCATCAATGGTCCTGTCAACGCCCACCCTCAACAAATCGTGGTCTTATCTCTTGAGTTGCAACCCCTAACAATAACAATATTCGTGAGGTCATCAATGACATATTCTTCTTTGTTGGGGCAGCTGCATTATTTGTATTTAAATGTCTCGTATTTAAATTATTTATTTGTGTCTTGTGTCTGCGTGGGACGCGTCAGCACAAACAAATAGCTCGGTGAGAGTAAAATACAGATGTGTCGCCGGTGATCGTCCACGGATTAACAACTATCTATATATACATATGCAAACATGATAAATATGCGCTGCCAAGGTTTTTACTCTTATCCATAAGGATTTAAATGCCGAGCCTGCACCCACCCACACTGGATTGGAACAATATTATACTTAGCTAGGCCACTGTAATAAGCGTAACTATGGCGTTCGAAGCAGCTACTATTACTGTTATCGTTCTCGCTTTGTCTGCCGGCCTGTACTTGCTGACTGTAAATTACTACCGTAGAAGCAGAAAGAAGAAGCTTAAGCCACCACAACCTCCGTTGTGGCCCATAATTGGTCATCTTCATCTGCTGATAAAGAAGCGGCCCATTCACCGAATTCTGTCCTCGCTTTCGGAGAAATATGGAGGCATCATGCATCTTCAACTTGGTTTTCGCCCTGTTTTGGTTATCGCCTCTTCAGATCTGGCAAAAGAATGCTTTACAACTAATGACATAGCCTTCGCTTCACGCCCGGCTCTCTCTGGAGGAAAGCATTTGGGATATGACTACAAAGTGTTCAGTTTGGCTCCATACGGATCTTACTGGCGAAACCTTTTGAGCAAAGCCCAACAAGAGATCGACACACATATCGGACGGGACCGATTAATAGAGGAAACAGATCTGTACCGCCTCAAATATTTAGAGGCAATTGTGAAAGAAACTCTTCGGCTATATCCAGCGGCACCTCTTCTACTTCCTCATGAAGCCATAAAGCCCTGCACCGTTGGAGGTTTCATGTCCCCGCAGGAACGCGGCTGTTGGTGAATGTGTGGGCAATTCACAGGGATCCGGCCGTATGGGACCGACCAACTGAATTCGACCCGGAACGGTTTTTGAAAGGGGGAAAGAAATTGACGTAAAGGGGCAGAATTTTGAGTTGATTCCATTTGGTTCAGGGAGAAGAATGTGTCCGGGTATGCCTCTGGCATTGACTGTTGTTAAGTATACACTTGGACGGCTGCTACAGAGCTTCGAGTGGAGTGTTCCAGCAGGAACGAAGATCGACATGAGTGAGGGCTTGGGACTGACGATGCCAAAAGCAGTTCCGTTGGAGGCCATCATCAAACCTCGCCTTCCACTGCATCTCTTTTGAGATTTTGAACACTCTGTTTTCCACTAAACGTAGATGATGTTTTAGTGTTTGTTACATGCTACATTACTACAGTGGCATATCTGGTTTGGATCTTATTACACCCGGTTGGCTTCACAATTGAAGAAAAATTGTGGAAGATAAAACACATTTTACTATATAAATTGAGTTAAAATTATATCAATCAGTGCATAGAATTTACCTTTAATCATGTATTTTTTTGGTTTGTGTGTGAGACGGTTTCGATAATGTAGCAAGTTAAGAGTGAACATTTATGCAAATGAACTTGATTTTATTCAGCTTTTTTCTATTAATTCCGTGGGGTTGGTTCCACTTGCTGTTGACAGCTTCATAGAGAGGGATACTTATTTCAGTGGACGTTCGCTATGAAATTCAGAGGTATTTAAGGAGTAGTATAGTTATATGTTTGATTTTTAAAGAAATATTGTATAGAAGACTTGTATGCCACTTGCTTATTATTGGAAGATTAAAAAAATATATATTGAAGATATCTATAATATTGTAAATGATTCTTAATTTTGATTGGTTGGGTATATATATATATATACATACATATATATATATATACATACATATATATATATACATATATATATATATATATATATATATATATATATACATATCATTTGAAAAATGGATTTAATAGCAAAGAAAATTATAATAGGTTTTATTTGAAAAATAATGAAAGTATATGTGCAATTTTATTAAGATAATGGTTAGTTACTATTTAATCAGAAATTTGGATAACTATGCATTTATTTAAGGTGTAATAGAGAATGTATTAATTAGCCATCGTATTAAGGAGATGTAACGGAGATGTCGAAAAGGAGACGACAAAGAAATTATAGTGGAAGGATAATCGGAAAATTATTACAAAAACACCTTTAGCTATCAACAATTCTTTTTATTTGACAAGTAACAATATGAATAAATTCAACAAAGACGTTTGTAATATATTATTTTTGATTTAAAATTGTTTTTCTTAGATTTTTATATTAAAACATTTCATTAGAGAAAAGATCCATAATTTTTTTAATCCTTTTCTAAAAACAGATGATCCATTTAAATTTATTTCAGTTTTTAACTTGTTTACATGAAGGATTCCAAAATACTTAATTATTTGAAGGTATAATTAATTGTAGGTGTATTTTATGGTTAAATATATATTTGTAGGTTGTTAAAGCTCCTATATTGTGTCGTTACTTTGTCACCTAAGAAAATAATTAATCGATAATTTACAGCAAAGATAAATAGACATGTCGCTCATCATAAAAAGGTCTATATAACAAATGATATCAAACATCAATTGATTATAAAACAACAATAGAAACAATTGAAAAGTTTAGTCTTCCCATATAGATAAACTTTCAGTCAAACAATGGGCATTTCAAAGGGAAACAAGTTCACCTCAAATGGAAAGTATGCATTGTATATGCGCCTCGCTACTAATTCGATAATACTCTCATCTCTTCGCATTCCCAATTTTTCAAATACCCACTATACCAATGTTACATCCATGTAAGACTATTTCATTTAATTAAGTTGATGAAAAATTGTCACATTGTGGGTGGATATGTGTGTGTGTGCGCGCGTGCGAGGTATGAATTGTAGAAGATATCAAATATTAATTAGAGGTAAGATTCGGAATCAATCATGCCTCTAATATTTAATTTGTACAAATTTTAGATTTAATAAAAGAGACTATTAAATAATTCTCAATTGTTTTGTTTGAATCGAAATTGTAAGGATTATTTGCACAAAATTCTTATGCTTAGCTATCAAGGATTGAGAAGTTTCTATGGTGCCCCTAATATTTAATTTGTACAATTTTTTTAGATTTAATAAAAAAACATTATTAAATAATTAGTTATTGATATATGTTTGGAGTGGAAACACGATAGATAGCTACACAACCCTCTCCCGCCCACCGCCACCCCGCAACAACAAAAACAACAACAACAAAAAAATATTTTGATGATAAAGATGGTGTTTGGCGGGGAAGTTAACAGATGCGCCCAAGCTTAGACCGTCAAGATTTACCTTCTTTTCCCGCATTCGAAAATACTAGTTGAAATTTACCTCGATTAAAAGCATTTCTATCTATGCGGCTTTTGTCGTAGCATGTTATGTCGTCATTGCATGTATTTCACTTTTTGATCGGATGACGTTACTTCACTCGAAATATTTGTTTCCATTTTGCATGTTTCAAGTTTGCGGGGAGGGTGGAGGTTGTATTTTCTACAAGTATTTTTTCCTCCCCCATAATTGTCTTGATTAAGGAGGTAGGGAGAGGAGCCAGTCATCGTAAATTGAATTTTGGCGTCTATTTTCACATATATATTTATTAAATTTCAATTTTTTAAAAATACCCTTTTATACTTTAACATATTTTCGACTTACAAATTTTGTTTCAACTTAGAGCGACCACTCCACATACATTTTCTAAACCAATTTTTACAAGATATTAAAATTGCATGTTAAAAAAATACACACCATCCATTGGGAATTCATCACCCAATGATAAACAAAAAATATATGTTATACTATTCAATTTTAATGTTATTACATTAGATATAAAAACTAATTTAAAATATAACATCATGTATTAAAAATGACCAAACTTTGTTTATTGTTAAAAAGTTATGGGTTTTTTAGAAATTAAATGGGACAGATGGAGTGCATTTATACCTGCCATTAAGTTCCCCACGCGGATTTGCCGGATGTTAGGAACACCTCCACCATTCAATGGCGTATTAAATCCTATCAACTTTTAATTAATTTGCCTCCCTTTTCCTCGTAACTCCAATCCTATTTGGTGAAGGTGGTGGTGTGGGAAAGAACGCACTGAATATTCTCCATTATTTTCCCTGTTGAGACTTCACCGTGAGCAGCTTCCACAAAGTTCAAACCAGTTTCCTTGCAGAAATGGTGGGCTTATTACCTATCAATACTGTTAGCATTTGGTTCACCCGTAGGCATTTGGTTCAGTCGTAGGTCATGGGCTAAGAAATTCTACAACCATGAAAAGGAAATGTGGATGTTGAAGGATTTTCGATCATTTTCTAAGCTCGCTGCTCACTGGAGGGTAAAACTATCTTAGGTAATGTGCTTTTGCATCTGTATTTAATTTATAAACTTAAAGAATATTGCTCCTTCTTTATAAAAAATCAGAGAGTTCATTTTTTTATCATTGAAGCACATACACTTTTGAAGCCTTTTCCCTGTTGTCATAAAATGGATGACCATATCACATTCACAATCATTGGAAAATATTGGTACAAGGATTTTAAATCTGAGGAGTGTTCAGGTGGGGAGGAGGTTTTGAAGATGTGCAGTTCTTGCGAATGGCTGGTTCAGAACCTTCTCGATCATGCTCTTCCGCCTCTACTCATTTTCTCATCTGAGCTCATAATCACTACCCGTTTCTCCATTTCCTGAATTAATTTCTTCTGCAAATAGTCAATGCACCTCTATATTTAATGGTGGGACCATCAAGCAAGTATCATTGAAGCACATTCAACGCTTGGAAACGTGGTTGTTTTATTTTTATTTTTCTTGGTCGATTTTTGTTGGGGGATGCTTTTCAATGTTAAAACTCACCTGGTAAATGCTCAATTATTTTCAAGTCTACAAAGACTCGGCAGGAGTTACTGAGAATGAGATGCAAAAGATGCTGAACAACATGTCAAAGCAAGAATACGCCAAAAGCATAAGCATTTTCTCTGACCACCGCAGAAAGCAAGAAAGCCACGATTTCCATGTTGGAATGCAGAAAGCAAGAAAGCCACGGTTTCCCCATGTTCACAACTCACCCTCAACTGATAGGTGAATTGTGTTTTTGAACACAATAAATGTCATGGGAAAATTTTTATTACCTAGTTAGAATCTAAATACAAATTTTAAGAACTATATTTCTAACCATTTGATCATGAATTGTTCTTTTGCATCCTTTTTTTTTGCAGGGAATCAGATGAATGAACATCCTTACTAGTACTGCCCTCATTGATACTAGAAAATTCGGTGAGGATACTTCCCTCACTAAGGCAATGATAGGAACAGAGCATGATTGTTGTGTTCAATTTGGATCAAATATTATCAATCGTATTGCATCTAATTTGTTGAAAATAGAAAAGATATTACAATTTTGTTTTAGAGAAATATATGAAACACAGTTTGATTCTCTTTTATGGAAGAATGAGTTGTTTTAGAGAAACATATGAAACACAGTTTGATTCTCTTTTATGGAATAGAGTTGTTTTAGAGATATATATGAAACACAATTTGATTCTCTTTTATGGAACATAGTTGTTTTAGAGATATATATGAAACACAGTTTGATTCTCTTTTATGGAACAGAGTTGTTTTAGAGAAAATATGAAACTATGTTGTTTTTCATTACATATTTCAAGCAAGTGTACATATAAAAACATATATTGGTCATCTATTACTTATGATATCATATGTGGCTACGAGTACAACAATAAAAAACGGCCATGGCCTTACAAAGATTAGAAATATATTTGGCCCACAAAATTATCAAAATATATCTGTTATATACTATTCGAATGGCCCTAACAAGCCTCCAAATTTTTTATACTATCTATGGCACCTACTTCCAAAAACCAAGAAATAGTGGTGGTGAATCTGTAACCATGCTTGAAGTTGATGTGTTGCATGTTAGTGGTTGAGTTCCAATGTTGGTTTCCTGCAAAGGTAGTGTTGAGGATGGATAGGAACCACTTACCCCAGGTTGAACATTATGTACTGACATCAACTGGGGACAATGCATGGAAATTAATTCCCTCAATAATGGGTGTTCTTCAGGAAAAGGATTTTGTGGAGTACTAAGTCTCCTTTGCCTTCCCAACTCCCTTCTTGCCTTCTCAAACTCTTTCTCCTTCCTTTCTTGGTCTCTTTGGATCCTTTCTTGCTCTTTCTTCATCTCTTTTTCTTGCCTCTGCATCGATTTCTGATGTTCTTTTTCTTGCCTTCTAATTTCCTTTTCGATCTTCTCTTGTTCCTTTCGTTCCCTTCCAGCAATTTTCCGCCTTCTTATCTTGCATGCATCGTACCCTTTTTCTTTGCTTCAACTCTTCAATTTCTTTCTTTCGCTTCTCTTTTTCCTTGAGCAGCTCCATATATTGATCGGTAGTGATGAGTTGGGATTCTCTACTTAATCGTATTCCATCATTGCAATTTGACCTTGATGAAACCTTCACCCTTTCCATTGGAAGTTTCAAAAATTTAGAAATGGAACTTTGTCCTCTGTTTTCCTCAAAAAAATTGTCACAATTTTTGTTCTAATATATGCTTCCTCTGACTCTGCTGCATCAATTTGTTCCTCATCTAGAGTGTTGACAAAGTAGTGGACCACATCTGACTCATGAAGTACTGATGGTTGTGAGGGAGTACATAAGGTGTCTTCTTCAATGTTGTTCAAATTGACACCAAGATTAAGAGCAGCTTCTTTCATCCAATCAGGACAACTAACTTGGGTAGGTAGTGCTAGCGACTCACTGAATTGACTCCCTCTAGTCTGAGTTGAAGCTTGTTGTTGAACAGATTCATTTGTATTTTGTTCAATATGTTCAGCATCACATTCTTTACTTGTTTGTGTGTTGAGCACAATCTCAACATCTTCACTACACAGCTCACTGCTTGACACCTCTAAATTATCTCTAGCTAGCCTTAATATATTTTCTGCTGCATGTGATTCATCTCGACTAGTTGTGTCAAATGTTCTGCTAGGTGCCATGTCCTCATCCAAGGCATGTGGATTAAGAGGCCATATACCTGTCCTCTTGAAACTTGCTTTAATATTTTTAGGGGAAAGAGCCTTTTGGAAAGCCCTACTCCCCAACATAGCTAATTCTGCCCTATTGACATCTATCCCATGTTTCTCAAATAGCCATTTACGCCTCTCCTCTTTGAAGTAACTTTTGAATGGAGAAAAAACACTGACATCTAGTGGTTGTAATTTGTGAGAAGTGTGTGTTGGTAAAGTAAGTAAATCTATCCCCAAACTCCGCGCCTCTTGAATTATTCCTAGAGCCACATGAGAACCGTGACCATCAAAAATCAATAAATGCCTATTAGTTGGAGACACACCACTAGGCACACATGCTGCAAAATGATGCAACCATTTCATAAATAACTCCTTTGTCATCCATGCATGAGGTTGTGCTACCATGCAAGCACCAGGCTCACAACCTGCTATGTAATTCTGTAATTGTTTCTTCCCTTTGAAAAGATAGAAACTAAGGATGCTTTGTCCAGCAGCATTGACACAACATAATATGGTTATCCATTCTCTACTTTTTGGGATTATGTATGGGACACTTCTACTTCCTCTTCTAGCAAGCACTCTCATACCACAATTTCTTCCGCTTGTAATCCAGTTTCATCACAATTCCATATTTTTCTCGACTCATACAGGTTAGCTTTGTAAACAGAGGACAAATTAAGATAGAAATAATTAAAAATAGATGGTCTTAGACTTACTGCCCTATCTCTATCAAGGCCTTCTGTTGTCCTCAAAATTAAATTTGGGTGCCTTCTTTTAAAACCTTCCCACCATGAGTTTTCGGGGATACCATACGTGAATGGGGTGGATCTAGATTCCCATATTTGTGCCACATATGCTTTAAGTTGTGATATTTCTAACCCATGACCCATATCAGCCATTTCTTGACACCATTGCACCAAATCAAGTTCTTCTTCTTTAGTAAGAATTGTGGGTGGTCCCTTTGTTTTCTTAGTGGTTATCCCCAATGAAGGCGCACCAAGGAATGATTTTTATATTGTTGTTTTTCATAATACAAAGAGACGCCTTTATATAGGCTGCGAGAGGGGAGCCACGGAAGAAACAGTTACATAACTGTTTATTAAACAAATACAAACAAAATGTATTAATTTGCTAACATTCCCCCCCTTAATACATTGCTCTTACAAATGTACCCCCTAAACAAATCAAACTTCACCTTGCCGAGAGGCTTGGTGAGAATATCTGCAATCTGAAAATCAGTAGGGCAGTACTGGAGCTGAATTTGGTGGTTCAAGACCTGTTCACGAATGTAGTGACATTCAACCTCAATATGCTTTGTTCGTTCATGGAAAACAGGATTCTTCACAAGCTTCAACACACCTTGATTGTCACAGTGAATGATGGGAGGTTTCTCTTCAGGAATCCCTATATCTACAAGAATGCGACGTAACCAAATTGCTTCACACACAGCTCCTCGTGCGGCGTGGTATTCAGCCTCAGTGGATGAGAGAGCAACAACAGTTTGCTTCTTGTTAATCCACGAGATAGGTCTAGATCCGAGATGAAAAACATATCCTGAAGTGGATTTCCTGTCATCAACAGATCCTGCATAGTCCGAGTCTCAGATATCCTATAAGAAGAACTGAGTGTTCTTCTGATACTCCAGACCAAAGTCAACTGTACCTCGGACATATCTCAACACATGCTTTCCCTGCTATCCAATGACATTTCTTTGGCTCTGCATAAATCGCGAGATAGCTCGCTGCAAAGCAAAGATGCAGTGCGGTATAAGTCAAGTAAATGAGACTCCCTACAAGCTACTGTAGTGAGTGCCATCTACTGTGGTGAATCCCTGGAATCTAGATAGTTGCAAACCTTTTTCCATAGGTGTGGACATTGGTTTACAATCGACATCCCATACTTTTTCGGGAGTGTCTTGGCATATTTCATCCGGGAGACGAAGATATGATTCTTCTTTCCGCCATATCTCTAAGCCAAGACAGTAGTGAAGTAGCCCCAAATCGGTCATGTCGAAGGATTTCTTCAGATCATTCTTTACATCATCTACAAGATTGTCAGAACTTCCTGTGATCACAAGATCATCTACGTACAAAACCAGAATGACAATCTTTGTTCCTACCTTCTTGATATACAAATTTGTATATGAGGGGCTATGAGTGAATCCATGCTGCAATAGGTGATCATCAATTTTTATATACCATGCCCTAGGTGCTTGTTTGAGTCCATAAAGAGACTTTATTAGACGACATACCTTCGTGGTTGATGCTCATCTACAAACCCTTCAGGTTGGGCCATGTACACTTCTTCTTGTAGATCACCATTTAGAAAAGCACTCTTGACATCCATCTGCTGAAGTTTCCATCCATTTTGTCTTTGCCAAAGTGCACAGACAACTCTGATGGTTTTGATCTTCGCAGTGGGTGCAAAGGTCTCGTCATAGTCAATTCCTTCTTGCTGAGCATAACCCTTTGTAACAAGTCGTGCTTTGTGTTTGTCGATTAAACCATCTGCCTTATATTTTGTTTTGAAAATCCATTTGCAGCCAATGGATTTCTTACCTGGAGGCAGATCGACAAGTTCCCACGTCCGATTCTGAATCAGGGAATCATATTCAGCATCCATAGCCTGTTTCCACTGTGGTTGGTCTAATGCCTCACGAACAGTGTCAGGTTCGGTGCTCTCAACAACTGAACTCATGAGTGCAAAATTTACCTCATGTCTAGCTTGACTTCGTGTTCTAACTCCCGTAGAAGTACCAGGAAGTGAGTTCGGTGTGCATCCACGATAGTAGTACTGGACCCATTTCGGACGTTGGTGCTGCTGATGTGAAGATGTGTTTTCCCATGTGCCAAGATCAACGAACAAGTCTCCACTCAGCTCTTCTTCTCTCTGAGAAGAATCATCTTGCTCATCATCTGGATGTGTGAGCAATCTATGTGACGAGGTCGGTACTGGATCTCCATTGTGTGGCAGGGAGTCAAAGGACGACTCATCACATACCACATCTCGACTCTCGTAGATCTTCTTCGTCTCAGGATCCATGAGATGATATGCCTTTGAGGTAGTACTATACCCCAAGAAAAGACATGGCAGTGTCTTTGGATCGATCTTCTTCCTTCTCTTATCTGGAACATGCATATATGTAGTACAACCAAAAACTCTCAAATGATGAATAGAAGGTTTATGACCACCCATACCTCTTAGGTGTCTTTTCGCAAGATTTTCGTGGTGCTGGTTGAGTAGATACTGTTGTCTGGATGCCGCCCTTGGCCGATCCTCCAACTTGGCAATGAGAGCATACAACGAGCCATCTCCATGATGTGATCTGTTGTGGCACTCGGAAATCCCATTACGTGGGGGCGTGTAGGGTGCGGTCAAATGTTGTTGAATGCCATGCTTTGCTTGGTATGCTAAGAACTTCTTTGACACAAATTCCCCCCCTCGATCTGAGCGGAGGAGAAGAAGCGGCTTCTCTAGACTCTGGTGGCTTGCTTTGGTAGAAGGTTTGGAAATTTGCAAGTGCCTCACTCTTCTTCCGAAGGAAATATACCCACATTTTCGTGAGTAATCATCAATGATGAGCTGAAAGTATGCAAAACCTTGGAAGCTAGCTGGCAGGGGTCCACACAGATCGGTGTGAACGACCTAAAGATGCTCTGTAGAATGATAAGAGCTCTGTTTGAATGGACCTCTATGTTGTTTGCCCGCAAGACATCCTGAGCAAACAGGTAAGGAATGGGAGAGTGGAGGAAGCCCTCTTACCATTTCCTTCGCACTGAGATGATGCAGAGCCCCAGCAGAAAGATGACCATATCGAAAGTGCCAAAGTGCAGTGGACTCCGCCGTTGATGCAGAGAGAGCAACGCTGGATGAAGTGACCGCATCCAGTGCAAATAGACGGCCCTTCAGAAATGCTTGAGTAATGACTGACTCTCCCTGAGAAATGATGCAGGACTTGACCCCTTTCTCAACAAAGAATTCAACCGCATTCAATGCTTAAGAAGTTGACTTACGAAAAAGATTTGAAGTCAAACACGGAACATATAGCACCTTTGTGAGTGTACATCTTCGTGTTCCAAGAGGAATGATGACATCACCAATCCTCGCTGCAATATACTCTTGATTATCTCGCATGGTGATCCGATCTCCGAGTGGGCTGGTCACTCGGAGTATGGAACAACTTCTTGTTGTCGGTCATGTGTTCTTTGGTGCTCGAATCAATCAACTAGACATCTTCGGCGATTTGTGAATTTCGTGAGACTAGAACAATGTCAGAATGAGTGGTATCTGGTACCTCTTCATTGGAGGTGGCATCCTATTGAGCAGCAATGTGGCCCTTCTACCTCTGATTACGAGCATGCCATCGGGATTTCTTGGAATATCCTCGGCCAGAAGTGCTCTCTTCGCCAAAATTTCCATACTTGCTACCGTTGTAATAACAGTTCGCAGTCGTGTGTGTATCTGTGGAGTAAATATGGCACCACCGATCTGCCTTGTGATTAATCTACTTCTAGGGTGGTGGCATTTGTGGTGGCTGGCTTTGTGAAGATGGTTCTTGAGCATCTTTTCGATTTTGGGGGCAGATTGCCCTTTCCGAGGCTTATGTTTTTGCCTCGTGATGGGAGCCTTGTCTTCGAAGGCTTCTTGTACATTTTTGCATGGCTTCTTCCTGCTGGAGATAATTCACCAGGGTTGAAAAATCACCTCTTGTTGAGTGATTGTCAACGTGGTGATCAGTGTCTGAAACCGGGAAGGAAGAGCTCGCAGGGTGAGTGGGACTAGCAACTTGTCGTCCACTGGTTCACCGAGTGCAGAGAGTTACGCACGTAACTCGCCTACACGCCGTAGGAAGGCTTCTACTAATTCGCCATCATGCATACTCATCGTATGAAGCTTTGTCTGAAGTTGCAAATTTTTCGTCATATTCTTAGCTTCGTAGATGGTACACAATGTGCTCCATGCCTGAGACGAAGCGGTTACTTCCTGAATGTATGGCTGCACCTCATCAGAAAGACTCAGGGTGATGAGCATTAGTGCTTTCGCATCAGCCTTTTCATATTTTTCCAACAGATCAGCGTCTGTGGGAGGGGCGTCTTTGCCAAAGACAATCCCCCAAAGATCTTCGAATTGAAGAATCGTCCGCATTTTGGTTTTCCATGCGGCAGAAATTTGGCCCTTTCAAGAGTTGGGCATCGGATAGCAATATTTTTGGAGCAGACATTTTCAAAGACTCAAAAATGTATTTTATTTATTTATTTATTTTTCAAAAATGGCTACAATGCTTATCAAGGAATCATCCCGAAGATGGGCTCAGTAGGCTCGTGCGGCGGTGAGATGCCGACGCTCTGTGGGCATTCTATTTCACGTTCGTCATCTGCATCATAACCACGTTCAAGTTCTGCACGAATCCACCGTGCTTGACATCGAACGTTGAACCAAAAATATTCCAACAGTCCTCGGCGCACAATCTCGTCAAAGAGAATGTTCCCAGTGTTGTGTAGCTCGTTGACCAAGGCAAAGAACAGCCCAATGGTGTCTTCATTGTCACTCAATGCCCAAATATTTGGTGCATTGCTCATGTGCTTTGTGCATCAGAAATTTGAGACATACGCGCACACACAGTTTTGCAATTTCCCGGCTTTGCTTACACATACAGGGGTTTGGATGGGATTTCACGTGGTTCTACAGGTAGTATGGCAGTCACAAGCACGACTCTTGCTCAGCAATGTCTCCTTTCATGGTCGCTGTCCACGCACAGCAAATTCTTCTTCCACACAGGTCGCTGCCTTAAAATGCCAACATCTACACTGCTCAGCACAGCAAATTCTCCACGCTCAGCACAGAAATTCACAAGGTTCCACTCTGAATCTCCACGCACAGGTTCACCTCCACGCCAGCAAGTGCACGAGTCTCCCTTGGTCATTCCAGCGCACAGCAAACAAAGATTTTGCTCCCCACGTTTCTCCAAAGCAGGCAGAGGACAACAAACAAATATTTTGCTCCCCACGTTTCGCACCAGCAAAGAAAGAACAGCAAACACATTTCGCACCAGCAAAGAACAGCAAATGGGGCACAGCAGGTGAGTCTCCTCTCCACGCACTGACCTCCTTCAGCGCCACGCACAGCACACAAAGAAATACGCCACAAACTGTTTTCTTTCCACGCAGAAATAGAACGGAAGAATTCAGGCTCCTGCTCTCCTCCACGCATAACCAGCTCTGTTACCAATGAAGGCGCACCAAGGAATGATTTTTATATTGCTGTTTTTAGAATACAAAGAGACGCCTTTATATAGGCTACGAGAGGGGAGCCGCGGAAGAAACAGTTACATAACTGTTTATAAAACAAATACAAACAAAATGTATTAATTTGCTAACACCAACAACCATGAAGTAAGTGTGCTTAGAGGTATGTCCCACTTTCTTGCAGCAGCATGTGTTGAGGAACCATAATCTTCGACTTCTTTGATGGCATTATTCATGCTAGTCTCATCCCAATCTCCATGTATTCTAATTTTTTTTGTTTTTGCCCCTTGATTTGTGAGTTGCTTTGTAGTTATGGTCCATTGTTACCAACCTCATCTTCGTCTGGTTCACTTGGTGGAAATATGACTCCCCTTGTTTTGGCGTGAGCAGGTGAACTCTTTTTAGTGATCATTTTCTCCTCATGTTAGCAAATAACACCTTAAAAATACAAGGAATAATATCAGTGCATTTTGAAACAATATGAACAACCAAAGCACGAGTTCGATTTTGAATGCAATATGTTATATGTATATAATTAGTTTTTATATTAAATGTAACAACATTTAAATTGAATACTAAATTGAAAATGTATGTGACGTGGTCACCAACAACTAAAATGAAATTAATTATAATATGAATAATTACTAGCAACAAGATATTCATTATCTACTTCAGTTTTATATACTGAGATATAAATACAACTATTGTCATTTGCAGTGTGTATATGAAACTCAAATTCTATAGATTTATATATTCATTCACCTTCTTATGTGCATGTTTTTGCGTGTATTGGAAAGTGTAGTATGCATATATGTATATAGGAAATGGACATTGAATAAATATAGATATTCTAGTTCAAGCACATAAAATCTGTAAATAAGATATATATATATATATATATATATGAAACATGCATAAAATAGTCTTTTTGATTTGCACTTTCTAAAACAGGTTTCCATGCACACAAAATTCCTGCAAATAAGTTACGCAAAAAAAAAGATTAACTCGATTTGAGTTTGTATATACACAGCATTAATGAGAATATATTTCTTATTATATACTTGTATGTAATACTGAACTAGCTAATGAATATCATGTTGCTGGTAGTTGTTTATATTATATTTACCTTATTTTTAATTGCACGTATTTTGCCTTTTCAGCTGCTTGGGAAGAATAATATTATTTGCAGGTTTTCTGAAACTGAACTATAAAATAAAAATGAAGAAACTATTTTATGCATGTTTCATATAAATATTTTATTTGCAGGTTTTCTGTGTAGAGTAACTAAACTAGAATATCTATATATATTCAAAGGTAATTTCTTACAAATGGAAAATTTGTAGGAAAATGACTTGAGCTGAGAATGCAAATAATTTAATTATAATATTGGAATATTTTCAAACTCTTACGTAATCGAGAAGCTGCCAAACAAGATTGGGTCGATGATCCAATTTGACAAAGGAAAACTTGTGAAATTTGATTGTTGAACAATGAAATGTATTTATAGATGTTGTTGACCTTGCATTGGGTGCTTGATCCATGTGCTTGTTTGTGATTGGTTGAATTTGGTTAGTGTGGATTGAGAGTGATGAGATGATAAATCTAATGGCTACGGTGAATTTTTAGGTGAGATATATTTGTTTGAACTCCACCCTTCAATAAATGCATGTGTTTCTTGAGCCTTACAAATTTGTATTCTTTTTGTAGGTTTATCATTAATGCTTGTAGATGGGATGGAAAGAAGGGGCAATGTGGATATGACTTGACATTTTATTATTTGAAATTTTTTCATTTAATGTGGTATTTGATTGGAGTTGTGTCCTATTGTGACAATAAAGTCTTTTAATTTTGTGGATGAAAGTGTGTATGATTAGAAATGACATGACCTTTTTAAGTTTAAAAATATATTCAAACTTAAAAAAATGTTTTGTAATAATGAGAGTTATCTCCACTACTCATTTTAAAATATAGACACTATTTTTATATGTCTAGACATGTTGAATACATAGATGTATCAATACTTGCATCATTTATTGTCTTTTTAATATTATGTTTCTTCTTGCTATAATAAAATTTACACTTTATATTGTCTAATATTTAATTACAAAAAAAAGGCCATTTTATTTCTATTTATTAAAAAAAATTCATGCAAGTTTAGGGATTTGAATATTCTACTATTAACTAATAAATTAACAGAACTTGTCACGGTCATTGGCCAATACACGATGACTGGCTCCTCTCCCCTACCTTCCTTTTTCAATTCATTGTTTCAACAAACATTTGCGATCAACTCCGATGATTGTGACCACGACATAGGAAAGTATTACATTTATGATTTGTAATTATCAATAAATAAGAAATGATTCTATTTTTCTTGTGTCTTTTGATATTTTCCTTACAAAATGTAAAACCATTTTCTTCTAAATAAATGATAGAAATTTGCATAGGAAAGCATTTGGGAAGTCAGCACGCGCAGTGTGAAAACATCCAAAAATGCCAAGGATACGCATTAGGTAAGTCGAATTTCAAGTCTAGAGATGTTTCAATGAATCCACACCATTTATTTCAAAAATAATTTACTCATTTTGATTTTATGTTACGTCATTCAAAAAATTAATATAATATTATGTAGTTGAGATGGTTTTTTTCAAATTCATTAATGCATCATTTTTTTATATTTTTTAAAAATTAAACTAGGGCCTTATTACGTTGAATGCGTTTGTACGGGTAGAAATTCCTCCCACCTTTGACATAAATAGTGAAAATCAATGGCTTTGATTTGATCTCATACATGTCATTGATCAAGTTTATCTCCATTGTTTATCTAATATCCCTTTGCTACATGCAAATGTTTACAATTCTTTGAAGTCCGGTAGCTTCCATCGCATGTTATCATGTGAAAAGTGCTTCCCATGTTGTCTATGATTCTTGTTTTAAGAGGCGCGTAAAGTAACATGGTGAATGCATCCACCTAGTGGAGCAATTCCCAATAGTTCATGAAATTGCTAAGGTGAAGTCCTATCCCAACTTCGCAAATACAAACTCATGCCCATTAGTGGCCAACAACATTGATGTTCCATCAATGCCACCTGGAAACATTACAATTTCTTAGCATTATGTGCCTAGGCTTCTTGGAATCCATGGTCTAAGACATCCTTTTGTAGAGGCTCATCATCACCACCTGATCAACCTTGAAATCATAGTCTAATGTCCCCTTTCGTAATGTCCCCTTTTCCTACGCCAAATGGCCTAAGGGCCAAGTCAAGTCCAAACCGTGGTCAGACCCAAGGGGCTGTGGATGCTGGAAGTTTTTGGGAAGGGGCCCCGTGGTTTTAATATCCCAGTTTTGCATTTGGGGGTCACTTTTGGACATGGTGACTCAAAAAGGAAAAAAGTAACTATAGTTACTCTTATTTTATTGGCCCCTCCATGGAATGAAATGCACCTAGGGTTATGGGGGCTCATTTGCCGAGGTGAAGTATATAAGGAGCCGAGGGAGGAAGAAAATGAATTTTGTCGCATACATTTTTATCCTCTTTCATGTGCAAGTTGTTGCTTATTGCGCATCTAAAACTTGTGGAGTCAAATCCCATATCGACCGTAGCTTCGGTGGTGAGAGACCCATCCCTAGCTAGCAGGCATTCTTCGATAGTGAGAGATCTACCCTAGTCTGTCATTTTGGAGCCGCTTTCGAGCACGGGGGTTCATTAGCTAGGCAATATCCTAGCACGTGGGTTCATATTGAGGTAATTAAAATTAATAAAATTAAATTCAATATACCGGTAGACATGAGGGGGACCAAGGGTTTAATTTATTAATATTTTGAATCAGGTATTGGGTGTAGGTTAGAGAGGTGGGCCAAAGCAAAGGGATGTTTAATTTTAATATAAAACTAAAACATTTGAACCCTAGTTTTCAAAAGTAAATACCTTAAAATTACAAAATGAGTGTATTCGTAAAGTTAAATTATAATCTCTTTTTGAATAAAAAATCCCAATTAAGAGATTCTTAACCAAGAAATAATAAGATGGTAGAAAACTAGGATTGAGTGTGCTTTTCAATGCAAGTGATATTATTTCACCATCTTAATTATTTGAAGAACTATTGATAAATGATTAAAGCTTAACATTTATAAGGTGATTTGTAATAGGTCTTCGATGGCTTCAAACTATCTTTTGAGAGGAAATGCATATTAAAAAAATTGAGTGAGAAATATGATATATTTTTGTTTAATATATTAGGGTAGAAATAAAAAGGGGTAAATAAAATTGTAATTGAAAAATGGGTAAGTAAGGTACATGGAAAAAATAGGGGTATTTTCATTCTAATAATATAACAGGAGGGGGTATTATCAATTGAATATTTAGAGGTAAAAACTAGAATTAAGGGTATTCTTTAATACCCTTTGAACGCACGTGCTATACCATAATTTTACTAAGTGAACCCCGTGCTTTGGTTGTGTGGCAGAGAGACATTATCAGAGGTTTAAGAGGAAGGATTTCGAGGGTTTTGGGGGCATTTGGGGAAGTCAATCAGAGGGGCTCCAGATTAGATTCACGATAGCCATTTGGGTTGGGCGTGGCAGCACATTAAAGGCACCTCCATCATTTTCTCGACCCCATTCCAAGCGAGGCGACTTGCAGCCTTTATTTGGGGGTTTTCAGCTTGGTTGTTTTCAGATCTGAAGGTGGAACTATTACTGCCTATATATGTTAATGTTATTTCCAAAGACCCTTATTATTGCTCTTGTATTTAGAGGGTTACGAACCTCTGAAGTTTTCTAACCGCCTAGGGCATTCTGTAATTTTTCTGGCAACAATATATTATTCCAAAAATGTTTTCATAGTGTTTACAAATTTAAAAATATCTTGTTTACAAATTTGAATTTCCTATTAGAGGGAAAACACCATTTTGAAATTTTAACTTTTAAACACATAAGACTCTCTCTCTCTCTCTCTCTCTCTCTCTCTCTCTCTCTCTCTCTCTCTCTCTCTCTCTCTCTCTCTCTCTCTCTCTCATGACTTAGCGTACTCCAATACACTTAAATTGACCTCTACTGACCATGATTGAATGAAAATTTGACTCGATGGTGTCCTTGGATGATGCTCTTGCATCATACTCCCAAGGTGGAGAAAATTCTTCATGTCCTTTGCTTACATAGTTGATTCTTAATCTCTTTTTCTTGTGTTTGTCCTTATTCCTTCACTCACATTCTCCTTTGTTTCCTTAAGACCACCGGGTCCCATATAGTAGTATTTATCCTTCCATTTTCCTTGACATTGCTTCCTTTCTTCTTGATCTCCATCTTCATCTTCATCATTCTCAATCTTCTATCTTTCGTAGCTACATAAACAAACACAATAACAATAAATATACATTCTTCTTCATGTTCGTGACTCTCTTCATCTCTCGTATAGATCATATCCTTCTTGTATTCATCCTTTATATTTCCTCCTTTGTCATTTTCTTGCCTCATTACTTGCTTTCTCTCATTCACCATCACACCATGTTGCTCTTCCTCTTTCCTTGGACTGATTTCCATCTCATTTTCACATGTTTTCTCTCCATTTGAGCATGCTCTAAGGTTGTTATCTCCATCTCCAATTGCTCAAGGATTTCATAAACAAACACTCTTTCTTATATCACCTCTTCTTCACCTATCACTTGGTGTTATTGAATCATTATCCTCTTTTTTTCATCATCATCCATCTCAAGTTCATTCTCCATACCTGTAATCACACACTTTCACACAACATTAGAGTCACAAGTTTGAGGCTTGGTTTCCCTATAGGTTCTTTCTTCCTTGTCATCACTTCAACTTGCATTCCTTTGAACTCTTATTCCTCTTTCACCGCATGAACTCTTCCATCACCACGTTCATCTCTCTCAAGAAAAACCAAAAAAAATCTATCACTTCTTCCTCACTCTTGTCCTCTATCGGTGTCATCTCTTTAACCAACTCTCTTTCTTACCTATTTAATCTCTTCTCCATCGCTTTTATCTTACTTCCTCTTATCTTATCATTTTTCTCAACTAGTTTCTTTGCCTCTTCTCTATTAGCAACCTAATTGGCCATTTTTCTTTCTTTCTCAACACTATCCCCATCTCTTGAATTTTATCTCTTCTCTCTCTTTATTTTTCCATAAGTACCATCGGTTGCTCTATGTCTTATCTTATCTTTTTGATTTCTTATTGGATCCACAACTCTCTTTTCCTCTCTAGCCTCTTCATTTTTTCTCTTTTCTTTTTTCCTCTCTCTCTCTTCTTTCTCTTTCTTCATACGGATAATCAACTAAAATGATAAGTTTTGGTACAGATTTACGATAAAACACAAAGATATGTATATTGAAATAATATGAAAAATATATTTGATCTCCTACTAATGTGGATTCAACACTCATCTCCAAGATCTCCCTACAATCTCTCTAATGAATCTCTCCCAATCCCAAGATATTCTCTCGACACCATATAAAGCTACTTGAGTTGTTTATCCAACAAACTCATAACTAAAATAATATCTCACACATAATTTCTAACCATGACAATATTCATTTTCCCATGTGAATACGAAGATATATCCTAACATTAAATAACTCTCTCATCAACTCTTCTCTATCCATCTCTCTCTTTTTTCTTCGCAATCACTTTTTCTCTCTCTTCTCAAGCAATTTGTTTTATTCTTTCTTCTTCCACACCTCATCTAGGATTTCTAACCTAGCCTTTTGGTGTCTTCTCACTCATCTCAACCTCTTATCACTCTTCTTTAACTCTTTCACACTTTTACTTCTTCTCACTCTTTTTCTTTCAACCTGCCACTTTCATCCACACACTCACAAGTTCATTGTTAGCCACAAATAACAATCAATTTTCATTCATCAAAAGAAAATCAAGCTCGATACCAAATGATATAGAGTAATATGTATTCTTCATGCATTCATTCAATAAATAAGTTTCATACAACAACTTCACCTCAAAGTATATAAATGAGGATATTTACCAAGCCTAAAATGGCTCAAATCTTGCAAAAATTGATCAATTCACTTTAAGAGGCTTCAACTAACACAATACCATGTTCCTATACTCCTACATTCGAGTGTCAAATGAATCCACAAATTTCTTCAATCTCATGCAACTTCATTTTCACTTACCTTTTTCTAACTTGTTCTTCACTTTACTTCACTAGTTCCTTAGTCCACACATGAAACTATTGGATTTTTTCCTTCCAAACCTTCTTCTAATGCCTTGATCACTTGTATCAAAAGGAACCAAAGCATCAAATTTAACTCATCTATCTCAAACTGCCATATAGTGCCCTTAAGATCATCTCCCTTGGTATGTTCATGATTAGAGGATTCTATGGATACCCAAAACAAGCTATAAACATCTTCATGGACCCTTGATGGACCTTATGGTGTGACCCAAATTTCATAACTCAACTCTCCTTTCCCTTCTCCCAATCACTCCTTTTACTCCCAAGCTAACTAGACCTCAACTAACCCCTGGTTTTAAACCTTGTCATGCATAGTTTTCATTACAGAGGTCCTAAGACAAACTATCACCATTTTTGACACAATTTTGAAAATCCTTCTTGTGTGCCAAGATTGATGACAATATTTCATCTTTTAGACCTATCTCCTTTATAAAATGACCTTCCCCAATAGCTCTTCCATTACTACAATCTCCTAGAACTCATAATGTCAGGGATATATTCAAATGTACACTTTCTTTGTTCAAAATTCTTCTTGAATATTTTTCTAGACTTAGTCAAGCACATTTCCATTCATTTTCATAATTTTCCCATTGTTCATTTGCAATAAATTGTGCTTTTAATCTCTAAACCCTATATAGGCTCTGTGTAGGCCCAAGAGGCTAAATCTTATTATAACTTTCTTCGAATGTGGTTCCAGGCACCAAATCTTATCTATAGGTCTGCTCCAACTCCATGCATGTGAATCCTTTAATAGTGGAGGAAAATATTTCCTTAAACCTTGAGACTCACCTATTTTCTCCCTACCCGGATAGTGTATAAGAGTGCAAGAATTCAGTCCTTTGCTAGTAACTCTTCCTTTGCCAAAACTAAACCTTGTCACGAGTTTCAATTCACCCTTTGGCTTCTAATGACCATGACCACAACCTTTAATGAAGGGAAAATATTGAACTCACCTCTACATACTATAAAATATGGTTTACAAGTGTCTTATGCATGTATTCAAGCAAGACATAGCATAATCACACAATCAACAAGTAACTTACTTCATTATCCTAATCATTCACGTTCTAACCGATTATAAATCCTACATGCAAGTATTTTTAACCTCGTAAGTAATATATTACAATCACATCACGTGGTTTATTTACCAAACATAGTCTAAAGTACTCCTTAACCGAGAAAAGGTATAACTTCAAAATCAACCATTTTGATCACATGTAGAGAGTCTCTTTAGAACAAAAACCTCAATAGTGATCTCGCCAATGAATCTTCATTTATAAGTGTAAGAACTTGCTAATTAAGAAGCATTTAATCAAGCTTTCATACACAAAACTAATTTTCATTTTATTAACCATATACTTCATACCAAATTCGGGACTCTCTCTCTCTCTCTCTCTCTCTCTCTCTCTCTCTCTCTCTCTCTCTCTCTCTCTCTCTCTCTCTCTCTCTCTCTCTCTCTCTCTCTCTCTCTCTCTCTCTCTCTCTCTCTCTCTCTCTCTCTCTCTCTCTCTCTCTCTCTCTCTCTCTCTCTCTCTCTCTCTCTCTCTCTCTCTCTCTCTCTCTCTCTCTCTCTCTCTCTCTCTCTCTCTCTCTCTCTCTCTCTCTCTCTCTCTCTCTCTCTCTCTCTCTCTCTCTCTCTCTCTCTCTCTCTCTCTCTCTCTCTCTCTCTCTCTCTCTCTCTCTCTCTCTCTCTCTCTCTCTCTCTCTCTCTCTCTCTCTCTCTCTCTCTCTCTCTCTCTCTCTCTCTCTCTCTCTCTCTCTCTCTCTCTCTCTCTCTCTCTCTCGGAGGCCAACTCCTATTCTCCTTTGAATCATTTCACCTTAAATGTAACCTTTAATAAAAACCAAACTAACTCTTGAGATTCCTTATTACCATACATCATGAGATAACATCATTTATAATATTTTAAAACATTTGTTGACTTGACTAAGACCTAGGACCTACTTTCTCATGCCTAGACACTTGTTATGCTTTAAAACTCTCAATCTCTATCTCTTTTCAACCTCTTACAAACTCACCTTTCACTTTTACATGTTGAAAATTTTGAATTGCGTATTGGAGGAAAACACCATTTTGAAAAATCAACTCTTAAACACCTAAGACTCTCTCTCTCTCATGACTTAGCATACTCCAAAACACTCAAATTGACCTCTACAACCATGATTGAATGAAAATATTCCTCTGATGATGTCCTTGGATGATGATCCTACGTAAATGAAGATTTTCATGGCTTCTAAGATGCATTTCCATAATGGTATTGATGTTGTGAAACTCACGGGTACATTTCTTGCTCCATGTCAGTCTTAGAGTTCAAATGTGCTCGAATATTAGGGATAACTCATATTGGTTCACAAGCTCCAAAACCAGTCTTATTTTTGCTTACATCTAACATGGTTGCACTCACTCTAATGGAAAAATATTATATTGACACTTCAAACATGACCTCTACTCCATGACTCAACACTCTTCTACAAAATTTGAAGGAAGAAAAACAAGTTTGAGTTCTTAGACAACAAGCCTTCTTGATTATTCCACCATGGCAATTTTGAACCCTTTAAACTAGTATGCAAAGTCACTTCTCTACCTCAAGTTTTTTCTCAATCATGTTGTATGGGACTGTATCAACTATTCAAGATCGTATTTCATTTCAACACTATGTATTTTCATCAAGAACTCTTAAGAACTACATTACTTGGTTTTTGTATGTTTACACCTTGAATGGTAAGAGACCTAACTTACCCGGTACATAAAAAATTTGCGTTGTACTTTCCTGGATATTTTCATGAACATGAAGGACACTCCCTATATATGCTTCCACATGAATATTGCAATCTGAAACTCGCCATACATTACTAAAATGACAATTTTCTTTAAAATAAGGGTATTTCTATCTTCGAGACAAGAAACATGGATCATGTCACTAATGCAAAAATGTGCTTAAAGGATTTATTTACATGCTCATATCATTAACTTAGCTTACCCAGGTCATTTCATGCTCAAACAACTCATATTTTTCCTATCACTCCATTATGAGGGTTTGCGGAGGGTTTGGAGTGACTTCCATTGTTAAACTTTGTTCATAAAGCTCAATCCATCAATTAAACTCATTATACTTGCAAATGGGTTAGACCTCATGATCTAACACTGGTAAAAGTCTTAGGACACCATGTATAAATATAACATACCTTTGAGGTCTTCAAAGTTGAGAGAATGCATTTTGAGAGCTCGATGTTACTAAAACCTTAATAACTCAAAACATCTTCCATAGTTTTCCTTGAAATTTGGACCACAACACTATGATAGGTCCCTTCACATGTCTTAAGGCTTGGTTTCTCATAAATGAATTTGTACCTTCATGACCAACATCATTTGTACATGTTAAACTTGTTTGTCCTAAAGGATAGTCATAAATATGACCTCAAACATACCTCCAAAGGTTGAATTATGGCTTGAAACACCATCTAAGACCTTCCTAAAATGTTCCTATAAACTTCTCGTGCTTAACCTTCCTTTTTCTAACTTAGTTTGCTTCATATACCCATCCTAGGTCCTTAAACAAGACCTAATTGAGCTAGTTTGCACCATAACTCATCATATCTAACATGATTCTTCATCATGTACCTACCTTAACATGCTCTAGTCATGTTTTTCATGCCTTTAACATGCTTCAGCAACAACCTCAAGCCTTCACTTCACCATTCCATGTCACTTTGCTTTGACTAGCCCTAAGGATTAGGCCTACTAAAATGAGCTATTCATACCAATTCTACTCATGCACATGTGTATCCATCATTCTGACCTTATTTCCTCATCATATACCTGCTCAAACATCTAGGATATCATCTTGACATGTACTCACATCACCACTATGCCTATGTCACTAGTTGCTCAAGAAGTTGAGTCTCAACCAGGTGTTATCAAGCCTTCTCATGTCCTACCTTTTCTCAATCACTACAAGCTTCCTCTTTCTCTCCTTCATCCAATGAATCACTTACTCATTTCTTTTCATTCATGAGTGCTAAGACCTGATTCTTTGTCTTCTCAACAAACTCCTTGAATCCAAATACCATGCTTCTCCTTTTAGTACCTACATGTTGATCCATCAAAGGCACCAAAACATGTTCTATTCCATCTTTCATTAGAAAACACTTATTCAATTCTACCATTGTACACTACTCTCCTATCATATTTCCATGGCCTGCCTAAAAGTAGATGACACACATCCATAGGCATCACATCACATAAAACCTCATCTCTTAGACTACCAATTTGAAATGGAACCATACATTGTTGATTGACTAAAATTTGATGATCTTTCTGCACCCATGCTACCCTATAAGGTGTAGGATGAACTAACCTTATTAAACCCAACTTATTGACCATTTCCTCTGAAACAATGTTATATGTGCTACCATTATCTATAATAACATTATAGCACTTACCTCATGTCTTGCATATGGTCCACGAATAGGATTCTCCCTGTGGGTGGCTCCCGAGCTTTAGCTTGTTGTTGTAGAAGTACCCTCCTTAGCAATAATGATTCTCCATGCTTCTGATCATCATCTATATCATCTGATCTCTCCATATCTGAACACACTACCTCTATGCTTGTCATTCTTGACCCTAGACTTCTGATCTCAGATTCCATATTCCTTTGTGCCTTCATCATATCATCCATCTTTCCCATGACTCCTTCCTGGATTAGATTCATGATCCCTTGTAGGGATGGTCTTTTTGCTTTGTCCATACTGTCAACAATCAATTTTAATCTTTCTCAATCAATTAAACAATCTCTAAAAACTTCTACAATGCCTCTTATTCTAATAGATCTCAGCTACGATACCAAAATTGGTGCAAGGGGTATCCTAGCTTTCACAATGTTCTCATCTTGAACAACTTATGTTTGAGTCTAAAAGATATTTCTCAACACATGAGCACTATTGAGCATGGTACTCTCCACCACCCCTTTCTTGAGGATCTTATCACACACTCCATAGCACAAATCCTATACTCAAAACAACCTTAGGTATATTGCTTCTTGGTTACACTCAATTGTATTAGTACTAGCATTCCTTATAAAGTAAACATGAAATAGATATACCTGTGGCTATTTGTCATAGCTCCACTCCCCTTGACCAGTCATCTTACTCCAATTATCACCTCTATTCTCCATGTCCATCAGTTCTTGACAACATACTCTCTGGTCCAAGTCTTTATGCAATACTCTCCATACTTCTATTGTGTAGCTAGTATAGGATCTCAATGGTCAACATGATCAAAACTTGACCTAGGGTTCTGAATCAACATCTATACTCTTAGAACACCTTATCTATCCTATGTCAAGGTGTTTAGACCCTTTATACAATCATGCCCTTATATTTCACATGCAATCTCTCTTTAAGGCCTTAATGTCCTACTAGCCCTTCCTATATATAAATGCCAATGGATCTCAAATTTCTCTGAAACAACCTCAATTCCTCAAGATTGATTTAGATACCCTTTATGGGGTTCTTGAATATGCCTAGGTTTCACCACCTATTCCTTTGTACGGAATAACACTTCCTTTGGACTGTACCATACAAATTAGGCCTATTTTGCCTCACAACCATGACAGTGACACTTAAAACTATGAAATCACTTGAAAATTGATGGATCCACCTCTATAATCATGAAAAAATGATGACTACCAAGTTTCAGGGTTTGACTCCATGGTTTGACCACTCATGCACCTCTTCTTAGCTCATTTCGTCTGTTACATAAAGATGCATGCAAGTACAAAATCGTATGGATCTCACTCACATGTGTGAGCTAGAGGGTAAACATTGTCACACTTATATAAAGCTCCTAGATAGAGAAGACCTCCAAATTTCATAAAGTTTGACTAGGTGGAAATAAAGTTATGCTAAGCCCTAGTTTGGGCTTGAGAGTATAAAATTGAAGCTACGGGAAAAATTACAAAATTTCAAGAGCTATAAAAATTCAAGAGGGCTAATTCTACCTTCCCTCACATGCCCATGCTTTTACAAAGTGCTCCAAAATTCATTCTTTGTGGGTGTCACATTTCCACCATTCGGCCAAAGTATGGTCTACAATACACATTCTTTTCAAAGACAATAATTCATACAAATTTCACACAAATTTTACCTGCAACACTATTACATTATCTTGCTTATTCATCATACATCTTGATTACATCATGATTCACCATTTCCTATACTGATCTCCTTGAATGAATCTCTCTAACTTGTTAACTAGCCTAACTAGTTGTTTCATCTGCTCCTAAGAGAGCTCAACACACTCACTAACTTTAAAATAGGATCAAATCTCATTCCTAAACCTTCTCAACTCGTTCTCAACCACATCTATCTCATGACTCACTTAAAAATGGCATTAGTAGGCTTTGATACAACTAATTTCCCCTTTTATCCTTGCTTATCCCTCTAATTCTTACCTTTACAAACATGATCACTTTTACATTGACTTGTCTAATGAAAGTCACTCATTATCACTAAAAAAATACAACATGATAGATCTTATAATTCTATAACACTTTATTGAAACACACACACAACACAACATCACGAACAAAAACAAAATTTTCACCAAATTAGTTGTGTGACCCTGTCATAGGTGACTGACGAGAGGACGTCAATTGTCCTCCAACCTCCATGTATCCTGAAGCCTCTAGTATGTTGCTACTTAATTAGCAGATATAGCTTTGAGGCTCATTGCACCAAATGATTCAAAAACTCTTCACACATCTCCTAATTTTCTACATGCACAAATCTGACAATGTTTCTCGAGGCACAACAATAGATAAATGCCAAGTTGGGCGTGTGACCCTCCACCAAAAATGCACACCCTTATTTCTTTCTCTTTTCCTCTTATTGCACAATTAGTCTTAAGGGAAAGAATGAAGACTCCTTCAATCACAAACAATGAAGAGAAATTATTCATTTTATTTTTCTGCCACGTACTGGTCTTCAATTTACCTTTTCAAACGCCAAGTCAGCAAATTGGAAAATATATTTTTATTGACAGGTCTCCATGCCCCAAATCTTCACGCAGATCACGTCAAACAACATCTACACAAGCCGCTAAAAACCAGGAGAATAAACGCTAGAAATAAAAACCTCCACATTCTGAAAAAACAACTCCACTCCAAACAGGTCTGCTCCACACGAAATAATTCTGATTTCAACGCAGGATGTTTATGAAATACCAGAAAACTTCACGCCAAATCCAAATGAATTCCTTCCATGCAACAGAAAGAAAATTCCAAAAGAATCTGGGGACTGATGTTGGGGTCATAGGTGTTGGCTCTTCCACGCAGGTCGCTGCAGATGTAAAGGTTGCACCAAACTTCACATTCCACATTTCATAGGACCTTTTCAAATTGGTTTCCTTCAGTCGCTCCCCTTGGTCATTTCCACGTTGAAACATGGATTTGTTGCGCTTAAATTGTAATTTGCTGGAACGCCAAATCCTCCACACTTTGCTACAACAAAAAATGAATGTCACGTAAGAACACAATCGCAAAACACCAAAAAAATAGGAGAGAACATGTCACTGCCAATGCCAAAGAGAAACTCAGTGCAAAAATCAAATGCTACAGGTCCTCACGTCTTTGGTGCTTTGATACCAATGTCTGAAAATAATTAACGTTAAATTGCATTGGATGATTATAAACAAAGATTACAGTCAAATATGTGGACAGTCGAGAAGGAGGAGAAGGATCCCAACAGACAGCCGGGACATGGAAGGTCACAGGGCACGTGGGAAGGGGAACGGTACTACGAATACTAATCAATGTATTAGATTTTTCTAACTTTTTAGTTGTAAGGTAGATTAGATGCTACGTGCAATGTGAAATTTTTATTTTTGGTTTTTGTTGTCACCCTAAAAATAGCTCCTTTTTCAAAGACAAATTTCCAAAATTTTGAGTTAGTGTCCTTTGGAAGGGTTCTGGTAAAGAGAGAAGTTCAAAAAGTTAGAAAATTTCATTCTTTGGAGTCATTTTTAGTGTTTTGCGGCTAAGTCGGATATTTTTGTCCCATGTGTCCCAAGTGCCACCAGCCTCCAGTTCACCAATTTGCCGCTTTCTCCGCACTACTTTGCTTGCGGCTAAGTCAGACATTTTCATCCCACGTGTCCCAAGTACACTCGGGCCTCTTGTTCGCCGATTCTCCGCTTTTCCCGCATTACTCTGCTCATCGGCTTTTTCAGGTTTACGCGTCCTTCGTGTCCTCGCGTCCCATGGACCATCTGTTATCTTCTGACACTGCATTTTCCACATCGGCCGAATCGGCTCCGCGTGTCCCACATGTCCCAATGTCCCGTGGACCATCGTGCTCTCTGGACCCACATTTTCCGCACTACTCTTGGATCGGGCATTTCGGCTTTGCGCATCCCTCGTGTCCCAATGTCCCATGGACCGTCTAGGCCGCTTTTTCCGCTTTTTAACTTTTTGAGTCGGTGCGAGGGCCATTTATTATGCATTCATGATTTTATCTCTCCATTCATTTCAACTCATGGCTATTTAAAGAGGTAACCGTTCATTCATTTTCACACTTGCTCGCTCATTCCCTCCCGTTCACGTTTGTGTAAATCAAGTCGTTGCCCGCATCTGTGCTTCTATATTTTCTCTTGCAGGTAATATTCCATTGAAGGTTATCTTCCCTTTAACTCTGTGACGATGAAGATGTAGTATCAAGGGCACGAGCACCTCTCCTCATTGGAAACCTCTGTGCCTGACATTGGTGATAACGAAGCTCAACATCTGGACCTTGATGATTTTTGGGGCAGACTTGGATGTGATAACCCTACTCCCATCGCTCAAATGATCAAAAACATAGTGGGATTGCATTTGCAGGCGGTTTTCCTATCTCTGTCTAGTGTGTTGATACTGTGCTCACTTGCGGGGCTTGTTTTAATCCAGAATCCAAAGAAATTGTTGATATACATGGTGAAGTAATTGTGCGACTGGATTCTGAAGCTATCTGTGTTGCTGCGCATCCCAATAGTGGAAGGGGCCAATACTCTCACCCTTGCTCAAGCACAAGCACTATTTGACTAGGATAGTGAGAGATATAAGGCTAGGGTAGCTAAATCATGGTTGAAGAACCCTAAAAAGGGAGCATCCAGACTTTCGAAATCATTGTTTAGGGTTGATTTCAACGAAGAGCTTTCAGACATCATCACCCTTCTTTCTAGAATCATGGGAATGCCCTCTACAAATGAGTTTCACTTTTGGATGTGTCCTTTTATCAACATCATCTATGATGGGAAGCAAAGTTTGAATTGGAGTGAGATTATTTGTGAAAACCTAACAGAGCAGCTGGTAAATGTTCACAGAACCCGAACATTCCACATGTCATCCTATCTTATGTACACCATTGCTACATCCAAGAAATGGCTTGGTCTCACTTTCATTGAAGATAAGAAAGATGCCCCCATATATGAATACCCCTCGTTAACCCTCAAAGTTAGCAATCATAATTTCAGGAGGGTTAATGATGCATTCACCATGTATATTGTGAGGCTCTTGGAAGGAAATATTGCTCGGAGGTTTTCTAAGGAAGCAAAGATTTTGATATCTGACTATGGAAGCTTCTACACTCAATTCAGAAAATTCTCATATATCAGACTAGCTGGTTTCAAGGTCCACCTCTAAAGCTTCCTATGTTTTGTAATGATAAAATGGCTCTTGTTGATATTTGCAGGCAATTGGATAAACTCCACTGAACCTGTAGAGATAAGAAGATTACTGGCATTCATTTTCCTATCTCCCTGGGAAATTATACATGCAGACAACCCTAGATGCCTGAACATTGATAGAACCATTGTTCCTCTCACTATCCATCACTTCAAATCTAGAACTTGTTTTGATATCAAAGGATACATTGATAAGAATTTAGGATGGTCTTTCATCACCTTCCGACCATTGAAGATTATTGGGATGATTGCATAGATGATTTTGAGGCCAGGAGAAGGTACTTTGGTAGATTCTCCTTCAAACAAATCATAGAATTCAACGTCTATAAAGTACCTGATGGGCTCAAGGATGATGATGAGGACTTGCAATCTATTGAGTATGAGAGGTCTATTAAACACACTCCTCTAGAAACCATTGATTGGTCTGTAAAAGAGAGAGATGATTTGAAGGAAGTAATCAATCATGTTATTGTGAGAACCAAACTCTGGTTTGATAGGAAGATGCAAGACTTCAGGATGAATAAAGCCAAGTCTTCTTCACAAGAAACTTCTTCTCCTAGGCGAGAAGAACCTATGCCCAATATTGAGGTGCCTGAACAATCTACTCCATCCTCCTCAACAAAGGTATACCTGAAGAAAGGTAAGGCCATCAAACAAGAACCAGTTGAAGAAGTTCTTTTGGAGCAGCCAAACTGATGGCAAGAGTTTAATTGCAGAAGATAGAATGATATTCATTCAATGCGTGTTTCCTCAAACAAGAGTGCCAAGCCTTATAAAGGCTGCGGGAGGAGAGAAGGAGAGGAGAGCTATAATTCTGTTGTCTATTCAACAATGGATTAAACTAATGCTTAAACAAATGCTAACATTCCCCCCCTTAATACATTGTTCGTACAAAGATACATTTCCTGATGATAGGTCCCCCCCTTAAAGAGAACACCGCAAAGAGGGTCTTCACACGAGCATGTGCCTACATGGTCTCACATGGTTTTTCTAAGGTTGACCAGAAACCTAGAGGGACAGGAACACTTTCCGACTGTTCACCTCGGTGGTTTTACAGGCTTACCACGAACCAAGAGGATTTTACCTCGGTGGTTTTACAGGCATACCACGAACCCAAGAGGATGATACCTTGGTGGTTTTACAGGATTACCACGAACCCAGGGTGAGTACCATGCGCTGCTTTTAGTGCTTTTCTGTTCCCCACAACGCTCTTCAATTAGAAGGTCCCAAACAGGAAACTTCGTATCATCTGTACTTTATTGAATAACAAAACAACAGGAACACGACACAAAACTGAAACTGAAATAAACAAGCCAAAAATTGAGGAATAGGTCCTCAATACCTTATTCTGCCACAATCTCTGTCGGCGGCCTCGTGCCATGGCTTGCAAGAGGTCGCTGGATTTCCTCCAGCCTCCGTTATCCTCCGTCCTCCTGTATAGATGCTTACAATACTAGAGATGATGTGAAGCCAATCTCATCAACAGCTTCCTCACTCTCGTCAGAATCTTGTGGATCTTCTGTATGAGCAGTATTAGCTCCATTGTGTTTTATATTTCCTTGTAGAACATCTCTTGCTCGGATATGACAGTTCCACATTGTATGACCTTTCTTCTGACAATAGTGGCATTCAATCTCTTGTTTAGGCCTTAGTTTATTTTTATCTGATCTCCTATGAAATTTTCTGTTTGTGGAATAAAGTGCACTTACTTGTTGAGTATCACCTTCTGCAACATCGTCAGTTATGCGTTTTCCTCTGCGAGAAGAGCCGCGATCATGTCATCTAGAGATTTAGACTGAATTTGACTGAGAGTAAAAACAACATTGTTGTATTTGGAAGATAGACTGTTTAATAGGATAGCTTTGGCATCCTCATCTTCTATCACAGCTTTGACTTCTGCTAGTTGTTGGAGCAGAGACCGAAGATTATTAATGTGACTAGACATAGAAACGCTTTCTTCCATTTTGAATCTATATAACTGAAGTTTTAGGGAAAACTTCGCGTTCACTGCTTTCGCTCCAAATAATTGATTTAAATTATCCCACATGTCCTTGGAAGATTTATTGAGATCAACATGATGGAGTTCAGAATCGGAGAGAGCAAGGCCAATAATGGCTTTTGCTTTATCATCTCTGCACTGCCATTCTGCTAATTTGGCGGCGTCTGTGGGCTTTTTCTCTTTCCCATCTACTATACCCCATAAGTTTTTATGCATAAGTTGCATTTGAATCTTCACCTTCCATGTATGAAAGTTTAACCCCGAGTATTTTTCCAAGTGAATGTCCATAATAACTACTGGAGAAATGAAAAAAATGGTGAAGTAGGAAGTAAATTACCTTACTATGGAAATAGTAGAAATCCAATTAGAATGCAGGTAAACACGCTAATCCTGTCGCTGTCGCGGTTCCACAATGATGGCAGTTGCCTCCCTTCGCTGCACTTTGGCACTTTCTCTGTTGGCACCTCTGCCTTGCCACGCTGCTCAAGCTCCTCCACGCATAGCACACACTGATTTTATACTAAACTTCTATGCCTTAAAACTGCCACGCTTTTCTATATGCTACGCATTTTAATTGTGCAGACACGTCCTGCTTACACCAATTGCTAGATAAAAGAAAGCAGAACAGAATGATTCCATTCAATAAAACTGTCGAGAAAAATACCAATTAGAATGAGGCCGCCACTACTAATTCACCAAAACCGTTTTAGACTAACTGCAACAGGGTATATAAAAAAACGTCTTCTCCTTTTATCTCCAGCGCTGACAGCAAAACGTCTTCTTCTCTTCTTTTATCGAATCTCCAAACAGAATGCTCAGCCTACAATAATCTGGGCGCCTGCAGTTTAATGTTGGACAATACACAGGTCTGATTTCTCCTACACACCATGCCAAGAAGGTCGAACTCCATGCCAAGGAAAGACTTGACGCTCTGATACCAATGATGGCAAGAGTTTAATTGCAGAAGACAGAATGATATTCATTCAATGCGTGTGTTTACAAACAAGAGTGCCAAGCCTTATAAAGGCTGCGGGAGGAGAGAAGGAGAGAGGGCGATTAACCTGTCTATTCAACAATGGATTAAACTAATTCTTAAACAAATGCTAATACAAACATCCTGTGGGGCCAAAGGATATTGTTGTTTTGAGTGAGGATGATAGTGAAGAGATGAAAGAAGAAGAAGAAACCCCTGTCATTATTGTTGAGATAGAAAATGAAGGTCAAAGGACTAAACCTCTAGATTTGATAGATTCATCTTCTAAGGATCTTTCTGAAATTGTGCCAACTTCCCCACTAAAGACATCAGTAGTGCAGACATTGAGTGCAATGAGTTCTCTTACACTCATATCTATTGTTCCTTCTCCATCCTCCTCATCCTTTTCTTAGGTTCAACCTTTCATTGATAATAAGAAAAGGAAGGCTTCTTCTCAAGTTGGAGTTCCAATTTTGATGTTGTGGCCACCTTGCTCGGTACTACTCCTCCTCCTCTAGAAAAGAAAGCAAAGACCACCTCAAGGCTAGTGTCAGATTCACAGGGTCAGCAGTTCTTGGAGATTGCAGAGCCTAAGGTGGATAAGGAGGAGAAAGATCTTTTGGTTTCTGACCTGGAGCTTACAAGAATTCCACTTGGGGAGTCTACACCTGAAAGTGAGGTTCATAACCTCAGAGAAATTATGACCAGAGTCATTGAACGAGTGGAGAAGGGTAAACAAACTATGGAGCAATTGGAAGAACATAACCAAGTTCTTTCAAATTTTATAAAATCCCTATTAGCAAAAGATAAGGTCTTGGATCCAACTCCACTAACTTCTCTTCCACCTCCCATAGTTCTCAACAAAGATGAAGTCCAGACCATCAAAGATATTCACAAATATACTACCTATGGAAAGGCCATTGAAGCTCTTGTTAATGATATGAGAGTGGTGGATTGAACTTCATTGAAGATGCCTTTAAGTCATATGAGAAGGTATCCAAGTTACAACTAAAATTCACCACAACAATCAGTGGCTTAGGAAAAGAGCTAAAGCTCTAGTGTGAATGTATTCAAGATCTCCATTCAATGAGCCAGATAGATGAGAAGATTTTATTGGCAAGCAAAGTGTTTGATGAAGCCAAGAGAAATATATCAAAATCCATGGGTTTTCAATATTGATTGGAAGATCAAGGTTTTGGAAGAAGCAGTGGGAGAACTAAAAAATATGTGGTAGAAAGGGGAGGCTTTCAAGACTTGTGTTTTGTCTACCTTCCAAGATATTCATTTTCAGATCTAGAATGAAGCCTCAGGTGATCAGTTTTCCATTTAGGAGATCAAGGCTCAGTTCAACACCTTCATCAAGGAAGATCTTCAAAGAAGAGTCAATGTCTAAAGAGAAGATGAAGGATGTCTTCTCTCTCCAATCAGCTATCACCGAGGCAAACAAAGAGTTTCTAAAAACACAAATTTTGAGAAGGATATAGAGAAGTGTCTTGGCATGTGGACTCATGCCACTTCTAACACCACCATACCCAAGTGCATGGAGATAGCTGAGGCATTAAAGAAATTTAGACATCGGATTCTCAAGACGGTCGGCCCTTCTAAGCCTCCATCGAATGTTTCTGCTCCTAGGTCCTAGGACACTTCTTTTATTTTCTATGGGAAAGTACACCCATGATGTAATTTTTGATTTAAAGACATTCTATTAATGTATTTGCTAAGAAGTCCTTAATATTTAGTATAAAAGAAGGTGTAACCACATATAAGCTGTCTTGTAAGCTATTTAATGGGCTCTTCATGCCATTGTAAAGGGTCGGACCCTGATACTCTTGGAATGTAATAGATTTGAAAGTATCTACTATCCTTTCTTCTCCTATCTGAAATTTATGAATCATCAATCTTTCATATTAAGAAACTTTATTTCTTGTGATATGATTTCTAGAACTTTGTGTCTATGGAATAATATCAGATATTGCCAATGTGAATGATTTTATTCTTTATCTCTTTTGCTAAAAGTACACATAAGGTTATAATATGCTATCTATATTACCTGAAAGTACCGTTGTGTTCTTCCCTTTCAGTTTTTCTTGTTCTTCTATTTCTATGTATTGATAATCTTTATTGGCATAAAACATTTCAAAGTATCAGAGTCCTCATTAATATGAAAGTTGTATATTTGTATATAAGCTTTGTTGCTCTCTTTCAAAAAGGGAACCTCTCTCATAAAGAGGAGGGACTTGTTGTCCCCTGACTGTTGATTACTAAAGTGCTCATTAGAAAAAACCAATGATTTTAAAAGAAATATGTGTGTGTGTGTGTGTGTGTGTGTGTGTGTGTGTGTGTGTGTGTGTGTGTGTGTGTGTGTGTGAGAAAATGCCAAGAGTATCAATAATGAGGCCACCTATAATGAATTCATATAGTACTTTATAATCTATATATCTCTAAAATATCATAATTTTTGGGTTGTCTTCTCTAAAGAAAAAGGAAAATTATCCTATGACAATCAAATAAACACGAAATTTAAGGCAACCCATTTTTATTATCTTGCATTTTCCCACACCACTTAGATTTTGATTGTAGGTTATGACTATTAGCATAGTTAAATCTTGTTTTGTGTGTGTGCGTGTGTACGTGTGCGTGTGTGTGAATATAACTTATGTATATATTGGAATTATTGAAAATCCACAAGTTAAAAGATATTATAATATTTAATAATTATAGGATATGGATAAAATAAAATAAAGCGTGTAAATGACTATTAAATTTAAACTTCAAATTGACATTTTGTGTAAACAACCCCTAATGTTTGAAAAACTCGCAATCAATGCTCGATGTAAATCAATAATTAATCTAATGTATGCAAATATCCTAGTCATTATCTTTTAATACATGTCGATGATCTTTGAATAACCTATCGATAGGGTTTCCCATTTCTTGAATTCAAAATAGGACCCTATTGGCACACAAGCCAACACATAATGAATGGTAAATCGATAAGGAAAGCCATAGTCCTTAGGAAAATTAAAATCAATAATAAAATGGCCAAAAGGGGGTGACCAAAAATGTAATGTCAATACAAAACATGTTAACTATTTTTGTACTTATAAATCTGGGCATTACCTAAAACCAATCCAAAAATATGGAAGGATAGAGAAAACTTATTTAGAGATAGGGAAAACATAAAAAATGGGGTAATAAGAAAGTCAAGAACATGGAGAAAATTAGGTGAAAAGGTTAAAAGTTATAATGAATGTAAGGGGAAAAACCCATGAAATTATACAACGAATACAAGCAAAAAGAATAAATTGAAATTATAATTAATAAAAACATAGCTACTCCGGTACCATTGTAATTAATTAACCTTATACCAGAGTTAATTTTTACGGATATTTGTTTTCTCTTTGTTTTTATTGATATGGCGTTTTTCTCTAATTTCAAGTTTGATCTTATTGTTTTATTCCCTTTTCCCCCCCATTGTGTCACCTACATGCCAATGGGGAAAAAAATTTGAATACTAAATTTTTCTATCCTCATCCTCATCCACAAGGTTCTACCTTTTAGTAAATATGTGATCTTTGAACAAACTATCCAAAGGGTTTCCCCTTTAGGTGGACCAATGATCTTCAAATAACCTATCAATAGGGTTTCCCTTTTATTAAACCAACAATTATGAAACACATATCCTTATGTATCTTGAGCTTGATTTTTTTGGCTAATTCCTACCTATCGCGTACATAATCTACGATATCACATTGTGTAAGCACTTGTTCCTTTCTTCCCACTAGTTTCATTTCCATATTTTGGGGGTTGTGCTTGTATTTGTTTCTCCTATTTTTCACCCAAGGGCATAACACAATTCTAAATGGCATGCCTGTGTATTGTTATTTATACCAACTATTCTACATTTATTTGATTGTTTCTAATACATATTTTTATAATTTACATATAAGTTTATGTAAAAAAAAATGACAGTCAAATTTTAAATACACAAGTCACATGTAATGAGCAATTCAAATATTTGCAAGTATTTTATGGCTAAAACAAAAAGAAAACGTCTAAACTACCATCAAATTTAACCCTTTCTTGAGACTTCTTAGTTCATGTGCATGAGCTTTAGCCATCTGTAACCCTTTATGTATCTCTCGTGCCACACATTTAATAAAGTGCCTTTATAAGGAGTGGGGTGCGATCTATATATAGTTTTCCTGTCTATTATAGATGTCAACCACACAAGAAATTAATGCCACGAGTTGAGGAGCTTCATTTTCATGTTAGGCAACAAGGTAGAGGATTTATAATCGTAAGGGGTTATACATGTGATTATTGGGATTATAGATGTATTCCCCTTACACTTAGGGCTCCAGTGTTTTATTTTATTTTCAAATTTTTTTGTTGGAAATAGTGGAAGAATAGACAAAAAGTATATAAAGGGTTAGAAAACATTATACTTGCTACAAAATGCATGTAAAAATATAAAATTATGGGATTGTAATTTATTATAAAAAATTATTTGGCTTACTTCTCACACCAATGGTTCTTTATAGGTGTGAGGTTTAGGAAACAATGTATCGGACATCAAATGGAGGCAGACAAAGGGAATCCAAAACCCACGATTACAAACAACCTCAAAATTAAAACATCGAGTTCTATATGAGGTTTTGTTAGCTAAAACAAGGACTTTCTCTTTTAAAATTTTATTGATGACTCGACTATAAAGTTATTTATACAAAGCAAAGACATACACCCATAGTTAACTTAGAATGGTCATAGAGGAAGATCTAGACAAGAGAATGTACACATATGAAATAAAACAACAAATAGATGAGTACATGAGACATTAACATACAAGATTACCCAAAATTTATTGAGGAAACAAACAATTATGTGAAAGAGTAGACGAAAGGAAAAATATTGTATAAATGAATTTAATCTCACAAAGAAAGTCCTTATTAGGGGAAGAATTCAATGTAAGGCGAAAATGTGGATGGCTCACGTCGTCTTATATGTAAAATCTACTGTTTTCGTCAATGGTCCCAGGTGGCAGGCGGTCCTGTCAACGTCCACCCTCAACAAATCGTGGCCCTCCGTTCTCTCGAGTTGCAACCCCTAACAATAAAAATATTTGTGAGGTCATCAATGACATATTCTTCTTTGTTGGGGCAGCTGCATTATTTGTATTTAAATTATTTAATTGTTTGTGTCTTGTATTTAAATCATTTATTTGTGTCTTGTGTCTGCGTGGGACGCGTCAGCACAAACAAATAGCTCGGTGAGAGTAAAATACAGATGTGTCGCCGGTGATCGTCCACGGATTAACAGCTATCTATATATACATATGCAAACATGATAAATATGCGCTGCCAAGTTTTTACTCTTATCCATAAGGATTTAAATGCGGAGCCTGCACCCACCCACACTGGATTGGAACAATATTATACTTAGCTAGGCCACTGTAATAAGCGTAACTATGGCGTTCGAAGCAGCTACTATTACTGTTATTGTTCTCGCTTTGGCTGCCCTGTACTTGCTGACTGTAAATTACTACCGTAGAAGCAGAAAGAAGAAGCTTCAGCCACCACAACCTCCGTTGTGGCCGATAATTGGTCATCTTCATCTGCTAAAAAAGAAGCGGCCCATTCACCGAATTCTATCCTCGCTTTCAGAGACCTATGGACCCATCATGCATCTTCAACTTGGTTTCCGCCCTGTTTTGGTTATCGCCTCTTCAGATCTGGCAAAAGAATGCTTCACAACAAATGACAAAGCCTTCGCTTCTCGCCCACGTCTGTCTGGAGGAAAGCATATGGGATATGACTACAAAGTCTTCAGTCTGGCTCCTTACGGTTCCTACTGGCGAAACCTTCGGAAAATGTGCACGATCCAGATCTTCTCTGCAACCAGAATCGAATCCTTCAAACAGCTCCGCGTACAAGAAATCAATTCTCTCATTCGTTTTTGTTCGAGAGTTCGCAGCGAGAGCCCACCACTCCAGTCAATATGAAATCGAGGCTTTCTGATCTCACTTTTAATATCATGCTGCGCATGGTTGCCAACAAGAAATTATCGGGACCTGTTTATTCCGAGGAAGTTCAAGAAGCGCGGCGCTTCACGAAAATGATAAAAGAGTCGGTCATTTTAGTCGGAGCGTTTGAGATTGGAGACTACCTGCCGTTTCTCAGGTGGCTTGATCTGCAGGGTATCATTTCCGCCATGAAAAGACTGCGGAAGGAAAGAGATGTTTTTATGCAGAAATTGCTAAACGATCACCGGGAGTCGAAACAAGGGATACATGCCAAAGATTTAATGGATGTTCTCATTTCTGCAACAGACAATCATGAAATTCTGTCTGATAACAAAGACGATGTGGTCAAGGGCACCGCCCTTGTATGTTTTTTTTTCCGTTGTATACTCTTTCTTTGGTAATTTCTAATGGTTTCGAAATGTCCACATTAAATTTTTTAATTTTATTTTGCAGAGCATGTTAACGGCAGGAACAGACACATCCTCGGTGACCATCGAGTGGGCACTGGCGGCTCTGTTGCAGAACCCGCACATTTTGAGCAAAGCCCAGCAAGAGCTCGACACGCATATCGGACGCAGCCGATTACTAGAGGAAGCAGATCTGCACGAGCTGAAATATTTGCAGGCAATTGTGAAAGAAACGTTGAGGCTATATCCAGCGGCACCTCTTCTACTTCCTCATGAAGCCATAAAGCCCTGCACTGTTGGAGGGTATCATGTCCCCGCAGGAACGCGGCTGATGGTGAATGTGTGGGCAATTCACAGGGATCCGGCCGTATGGGACCGACCAACTCAATTCGACCCGGAACGGTTTTTGAAGGTGGGGAAAGAAATTGAGGTAAAGGGGCAGAATTTTGAGTTAATTCCATTTGGTTCAGGGAGAAGAATGTGTCCGGGTATGCCTCTGGCATTGACTGTTGTTAAGTATACACTTGGACGGCTGCTACAGAGCTTCGAGTGGAGCGTTCCAGCAGGAACGAAGATCGACATGAGTGAGGGCTTGGGACTCACACTGCCCAAAGCTGTTCCATTGGAGGCCATCATCAAACCTCGCCTTCCACTGCATCTCTTCTGAGATTTTGAACACTCTGTTTTCCACTAAACGTAGATGATGTTTTAGTGTTTGTTACATGCTACATTACTACAGTGGCATATCTGGTTTGGATCTTATTACACCCGGTTGGCTTCACAATTGAAGAAAAATTGTGGAAGATAAAACACATTTACTAAATAAATTGAGTTGAAATTATATCAATCAGTGCATAGAATTTACCTTTAATCATGTATTTTTTTGGTTTGTGTGTGAGACGGTTTCGATAATGTAGCAAGTTAAGCGTGAACATTTATGCAAATGAACTTGATTTTATTCAGCTTTTTTCTATTGATTCCGTGGGGTCGGTTCCACTTGCTGTTCACAGCTTCATGGTGAGGGATACTTATTTCAGTGGACGTTTGCTAAGAAATTCTGAGGCATTTAAGGAGTAGGTAGTATAGTTATATGTTTTTACAGAAATATTGTATATAAGACTTGTATGCCACTTCGCTTATTATTGGAGGATTCAAAAATATATTGAAGATATCTATAATATTGTAAATGATATATATAATTTAAAAATGGATTTAATAGCAAAGAAAATTATAATAGGTTTTATGAGAAAATAATGAAAGTATATGTGCAATTTTATTAAGATAATGGTTAGTTACTATTTAATTAGAAATTTGTATAACTATACATTTATTTAAGGTGTAATAGAGAATGTATTAATTAGCCATCATATTAAGGAGATGCAAAGAGATGTCGAAAAGGAGACGGTAATGAAATTATAGTGGAAGGATAAGTGGAAAATTATTACAAAAACACCTTTGGCTATCAACAATTCTTTTTATTTGACAAGTAACAATATGAATAAATTCAACAAAGACATTTGTAATATATTATTTTTATTTAACATTTTTTTCTTAGATTTTATTTATTAAAACATTTCATTAGAGAAAAGATCCATAATTTTTTAAATCCTTTTCTAAAAACATGATAGGAAATTAAGAGTAGCGGAACAACTTCCTACGCTAATCTTTGAGGAGAGATATTATGCAAAACTTTCAACATAGTAAAACGATTCAGAAATATCAGCAACATATTCATAACAAAACACAAACACCAGATATACGTGGGGAAAATCCTTTCGAGATAAAAAACCCCACACTCCAAAAGCCCACTCAATGTATTTCAAATCTAATAACAAGATTACATACACTTGCAGAGCAAGTTTCTTACAGGAGTATCACCAGAAACAATTCTAGGAGAATTAAAACTCACTACTTCAATTGCTTCTCCAAGCCTTCAATTTATAGACCTCCGGTTATACAAGAAACCATCTATGGTTTACAAAACCATGTGCCAAACCTCTCATGAGGTGGATAGCATTAAAGAGCAAGATTTCGGTCTAAAATTAGGCTCCCACGTCCACAATATTCTCCCCTATTTTTGACCCTTACAGATGTCATAAAATCTGTCATAATATCTCTAAAAATAGTCCTTCCATGATATACTATCATATGGGAATCTTTTGACAACTCCTATTTCTATTTTTAGAGCCTAGACAATGTGAAACGGTTGTAGGAAAATCTTAAATGAATAAACCAAACAAGGTTGAGACACCTCATTTCCAACAATCTCCCACTTGTCGAATACCTTGTAAGGGCCAAGGGAAAGATACCATCATGGATCAACTTCTAGGGGCCGAGAGGCCCATAGACTCGGAACACCACCTAAATTTCATTTGTGCTCACGGGCTTAGTTAATGCATCTGCAACATTCACAACTGTCTCTACCTTTTCCAGCTTCACCCTTCCATCCTCGACCATATCTCTCATGAAGTGATACTGAACATCAATGTGTTTGGTCCTGGCATGAAAAGTCGGGTTCTTCGCAAGGTAGATTATGCTCTAATTGTCACAGTATATTTTAACTACACCCTGTTTTAATCCAATATCTAAACACAAACGCTTCAGCCAAATGGCTTCTTTACAGGCATGAGTAGCTGCCATGTACTCTACCTCAGTAGTGGAAAAAGTGACCATAGACTGTCACTTGCTCATCCAACTAATTACACCACCATTAAGAGTAAACACATATGCACTGGTGGATCTTCTGCTATCGACATCACCGGCCCAATCTGAATCCACAAAACCATGAATACATAGGGAATGTTGATCTCCTCTTCCATGAAAACATATAGAGTACTCTGATGTACCCGCAAATATCTAAAGACCCTCTTAACTGCATCCTAATGCACTCTTCCAGGATTAGACATAAAATGAGAAAGAACTCCCACTACTTGGGAAATGTTTGGTCTTGTATAGACCATAGCATACATTAGGCTTCCAATCGCACTCGCTCATTTCTTTCATCTCGATGGGGATGAAGGACATTGTGAAATAGAGAGCTTTGTTCCCAATGTAATAGGAACACAAAGTGGTTTACAATCCTGCATGTTGAACCTTTGCAAAATAAAACAAACATACTTACTCTAGCCAAGCTATACCTTTCTGTTCTTGCGATCTCTTCTAATCTCCATCCCAAGTATGTGTTTTGCTACACCAAGATCTTTCATTTCAAATTTTGTAGAGAGCTGATGTAATGCCCTGTTCGGCATCGACTTTCGCTGTTACGTCCTTGTCCTTTTGCGTGTCATTGAATGCTGAATTGAACTCCCTTTTCTATCGTTAGGTGACTTTTACCCTGTCCTGCGCTGAAGAAGTGGTTACCCGTCTTGGTGCCATGGTCGTTCCCTGCTTCGTGTTCACTTTGGAATGTCAACCTCTAGTTTTCTTCGCTTGGTTGCTTAAGCCTGTTCGCAAGTTGTTTTAATCATTGGGAGTAATGGATAATTCGACTCTTTCTTCCTCTTGCTTGCTCGTCTGTATGCGATTTAATCTTCTCAGGTTGAATAGTAAATCATACAAAATTTCTTATACCTCTTAGCTTATGAGAATTATATGGAGAAAACTATTGTAATAATAAATGAATTCGTGTCAGTTATATTTTTTTATTTGTGTAAATAAATTATAAAATTTTGTGTTCAATTATTAAAGCCTTTTAGGCCACGTTACTCATCATAGACTTGTAAATCTGTCACGGTCAGCTTTATCTCCTTCTTGGCGTGGAGGGTGGAGTTATTAAAGTCTGACGTGATGGACTCCTTGCTGGTGGCCGCACTCACTGATTTTTCTGATTTGCAAATCTTCCTTGCTTCTTGTTTGACTGCCTGCTTATCCTCTCGGACCGCGTGAGATCTCCCTTGGATAGTCTGCGTGTGGAGTGGTTGAGAAGCCATCGAAATCTTGTCTGTCAAGGTGTTTTCTCATGGTTTCTCCTGGATGCCTTCCTTCTTCCCTGGCCGCGTGGGCTTCTCTGGAGACTGGTCGCTTCATTTTAATGGAGGCTTTCTTTCAAGTCTGCCCTGGGTTTGTTCCCTGTTGCTTGCTCAAGCCATTCTTGGATGATTGTGGAGTCTGGGTGTGCTCCTGGCTTTTGCTGTTCGTGGGTTGACCTCCTGCCCGCGCCTGTTGGGTTTGATATGGCGGTTTTGATGAAGCTTCAAGCTAGTGAAGCAGGCATGTTACCTCCACTTTCCTTGGGTGCTGCGAGGTGTGCTCTTGTCGGAATCCACAGCAACAGCCTGCAACAAGGAGTAACCAGGCGGCAGGCGTATTACAGTGTAGTAGAAGCCCTTCTTTTTGAGCGCTTCCAACAGGCAGGCTGTCCAACTATGTTGCTTTCTGTTCAGTATAGAATGCATCCTCAGATTCGGGTCTCTCCTTCATGATATTTTTATCAAAATCGACTATGTGACAGTGAAGAGTGTTACCAGGAGACCTGATGAAAATTATTGCAAAGATTCTCTACTGAGACCTTGCTTGTTCTACGATGTAACTCATGGAAGAGGATATCATAGGGGTGGATCTGTTTCATATCAGAATATTCATGAAGCACTATTTGCTTTGCAATTTTATGAGCTTCTTCAATGAGTCACTAAGTTGGCAGGCATAAGGGTTTTTGTTGGAATTATCACACCTTACAAGCTACAGCTGAAATGTTTGCACCGAGAGTTTGATGTTGTCCCCAATCTGATGAAGGAAAAAGTTTATATAAATATTATATATATATATATATATATATATATATCATTACGGTAGATGCCTTTCAGAGCCAGGAGCGATGTAATCATTATGGTCTTCCTCCCTCGCCTTTTCCCGGGGAAGCTTTGTTGTGTTTGAAACACCAGGGTTCGAGTCACTGCGTCGTTTCATGTCACAGGCTGCTCATATATTTGGGGGATCTGGCCCGATACAAGGATCTCTTTGCAGTGCAAAATGCAAGTAATCATGTTTGGACTGTTACTGCTAATTATTCCATGCAAGCTGCAGCGCTCTGTCCCTCCTCCGGCAATGCTCATAACCAGTTGGCAGTGTTGGCAGCATACACTGGGGATGCACTAGGTGCAATTTATCATTACTGCCGCAGTCTTGCAGTTTCTACTGGTGTTGTATGTAATTTAATTCTGTGTAATATCTCATGACCGAGCCCCATCGGATGAGATATACAGGACTTAAAGATTGAGTCAGCATGTTTGCACTTGTTAGAAACATTTCAATTACACGGTGAATGAATCTTGCAACCATCTTTTTGAAGCGGTCCTCAGTATTGTTATAGTTTCTGACATTATCTCTAGCCGTGTCAAAACTGGCACAAAGTATCTGCAGTGTGCAGCAACAACACAAGTGGAGTAATAGTTTATTGATCTATTGGAATTCTGCAGCCACTTCTGATTTGATTGATTATCTATTGTCTGCGAATTGCATGTAATAATGATGCTAGGGGTTAATTGTCTTGGAGTGGTTTTGAGACGTTGAACGTTGTAAAAAGGTGCATTATCGTAATTTGCATTCAACTTCGTATTTATGCTACAAAATCGACTTGGAGACTTCTCATTAAGAAGTGTTTAAGGTTGACTGAAGATGGAAGGAAATCACCGAGCTTTCAAGCAGAGGCAATGTGAAGAAGACATATGTGCTTGGGAGATTCGACCTGAGGATGGTTGTTGCTGGTCCGGGCGGTGTCCTTGAAACCTTCTGAATCTAGAGAAAAAGGCAAGATATTTCTACACTTTTCTACTGTTATTTTATTTAAAATTATTGTGAAATCGAACCACTTTTTCCTTGCATTGATTTGTCAGTTGGATGTCATGATGGGAGATTTCCCCTTTCTACTTGCTTTCTTCTTGTTTAGCTATTATCATTGCCTGTATGTTAGTGGAAAGCATGCAAGTGTTCTCTTCCTTGGGTGTATGTTTTTTTTTCTGGCTCGAGTGATCGATCTTCCTTTATATATATATATATATATATATATATATATATATATATATATATATATATATATATATATATATATATATGTACTCTTCTCTACGATAGAGTTCCAGTTATTATTTGTTCCAGCTAGTTTTTAGCAGTCGTTATTGTAAGCGTGCAATAACTATGAAGTTCCTTCCTATCAACCAAGGCTGTCCTTCTTTGTCTTTTGACATAAATTGTTAATGATCTCTCAAGCCACCTAACAACCCTTTTGGCATCGAAAAGGAAAGGTTGCAGGATTAGTGTAATCAACGCTTGGACTATTTCAGGTTAGAGATTCGGTGTTAAAACTTTTAGAATGTTTTAGTTTGCGTGCATCGTGTTTCAACCTCGAGTGTTTAGACTCCTACGTAGCTTCAGCCTGGTTCCTAGGTTTTATAGCCATTCTTAGGAGGTACTTTGACTTGCCCCTTCATCTTGAATCGTAACTAGTTTTTTTATTAGCTATGTTCGAGGTCTTAATTGTGCAACTCTAGTACCCCCGCTATTTCTGGAATTATTTTTGGTCTTCTTCCCTCTCGGAAGATTGTTGGTGAAATAATCTAGTCTTCTAACTTGTGTTTCCTCCCATTTATTATGACTGTGTTGTTAATTAGGATTGGACAGCTTATATGCACATATGTACCTTAATGTTTTGTGATGAAAATTGCCTTGAATGTTGTCAACCTTGGGAAAAACTTTCTTGCAATCAATAGTATGATGGAGCTATAGCAGAAGGAGTTGTTTTGATAATGGAACTTAGTAGTTTATGTTGTACCTTTGTTTGAACGGTTGTTTATGTTACCAAGGGTTGCCTTAAAAATATTGTTGTTTTGGGAAATAGGAAATTTATTTTAAATTAACTGAACTCTAATAATTGATGTGGAGTGTTGTAAATTTTTAGGGTTATAAAAGTTGTTGATGACATTTTCGTATACTCTTGGTTGACGGACTCTTTTTCTTCTCTCGCGTGATTGCTACTAGTCTACAAGGCATTGGCCTTCTTGAATGATTGGGAAATCTCTTGGAGTTAGTGGCCAAAACTAGTTTACTTTGCTTATGCTTCGAAACTTATGTTGTGTGGATACTCTATGTGATTTCAGGTTTGAAACTCATTTATACATGACTTTTTGTGTTAAATTTTGGAACCCGTGTTTCCCCTTTCTTGGGCCGATCAACTTTTGTTCTTTTAGAAATATATTATTTTAGCCTATGCGTTGGTACCTTTGATAAATTTCTAGATGGTTGGTACTTTATATCAAATCGCACTCTTGTGATTGTTATTTAATTATTTACTTGGTGGGAATCCTGCTTGGTTAGATTGGTTATTTCTCCTTATGGGGCCAAGGGCCTTTCTCATACGATTGCTATACTTTCGTTGCTTTTACTCCTAACGGAAGTACATGGTCTCCTTCCTTGTTTGGCATGGTGGAAACTTATTATAACTTGAAGTGTTGATAGTGTTTAGAGGTTTGACCCAAATTCTTGTAATAAAGTGCTTCTTTTCATGATATTGATAGATAACAGTTATGGTGGGTTTGTGTAGCCTTATCTTGCTCAGTTCTCGTGAACTGACTCTTGTAGAAAATTTGCTGCAGATGGATTTTGCGTGTAGATGAGGGATAGATTTGTAGACTTTTGTCATCAACCTCAGTTGAGAAGTTCCTTTGCTCGAAACCTTTTTATGTTGTTCAACTATTGTTAACGTCCAGTGGAAAGTTTAAAAGAGGATTAATGTCTTAGTATAAAGTATTGTGGACTTTGTCATCTGAACTTTGGAAACCTTGTATTGTTTGACCATCATTGAAATTATAAGAAAATTTGGTTATTGTTGTTGAGTGACTTTGTTGGAGTATCAGTATTTTAAGAATTGATGTAATCTTGTTTTGTTCTTGTAAATGAGTGTTGCTACAACTTTGCCTTGAGAATAAATTTTGAGTTAAACCTTGCTATGACTTAGTAATAAAGTGTCATAAGTAAACTAACATAGGATTGTTTAATACTTCTGGAAGTTAAATTAAAAGTTGTATTCAAATAAAGTAACGTAGGGGTCACCAACTTGAGAGCAAGAAATTCTTTAAGTAATCAAGGGCAAGACTATCATTGCAGGTAAACTTTATAACATGATAACCCTAGCTCCTCTAGTGAACATTATTCCTTTTATGGTGAAATTTGTAAAATGACCCTAAGGTGAAATGAACTGTTAGTTGTTTGAAGATGATAAGATTTAATAAGCCAGAGAAAACAAATTGGAGACCTCACCATCTTTCTCACCGCCATTTGGAAAGTAAATTTTTACTCCTTGTTAATACTTTTAGCGAAGCCTAAGTAAAGTTGTTGATATTTCGGGTTAAGAGCCCTAGCTTCAATTAAATTCTGGCAATAACTAATGAGGTCCTAAAGATGTTTCATCTCGACCTTCTCCCTCTAACCCTTTTCAAGGCACCTTGTATCTCTTCTCTTAAGTGTGTTGAACTTAAAACCATGTTGTCTTGTGGGCAAGAATGAATCTTAGTAGCGTTAGTGGTGAGCAGATGGCCTTGTGGAATTTAAATACTCCTTTTTCTTGATAAATGAATTAAGCAAATAAATGTCATAATAGAGAAGATTTAAAGATAATTACTCAGTGTCAAAGGAATAAACTTGGCTTGGCAAGTTGAATTATACGAATCATATCTTGAGCCTCCTTGAAAACGTAAGCTAAGAATTGCAAGATGTCCTTTTAAAATAAATAACCCTCAAGAATATCTCATTGTGGTTGGCCCTAACTGTAAGTGTGTTCTGTGATTGGACTTCTATGTTGTCTTGTCAAAAAGAAAAAAATGTATTATCCTTTTGGGTGTGAACGTTTCCGTGCTGACCTTGTGGTCATCCCCGTAACAAGTGGTTCCCAGAGTTGGTTGTAACTTTGTGACGACATGTTGTGTCGTGTTATGTGTGGAAGCAAGTAAAAAAAAAAATTATCCTATCTTTTACTGTGTTGTTCGTGTGTGAGTTTTTTTGGGTCGTTACAATTGAGATTTCAATTCTGCAATCAAACCTTTTCCTTTCCCAATAAACAACATGTCATCAACATATAAAGTAATTACCAGGAAACAATCACCATCAGATTTAAAATATACACAGTGATCAGATTTAGACCGCACAAACCCCAAACTCAACACATATGAATCAAACTTTTGGTACCACATCCTAGGACTTTGTTTAAGGCCATACATGGATTTCTTTAACTTACAAACCATATTGCTTTTACCTTTCACCATGTAGTGCTCTGGCTGTGTCATATAGATTTCTTCCTCCAAATCACCATGAAGGAAAGCAGTTTTCACATCCATTTGTTCAACCTCTAGGTCATAAGCTACTGCAATAGATAATAAAAACTGAATGGATGTCATTTTAGCAACAGGAGAGAATATCTCACCATAATCAATACCCTCAACTTGAGAGTAACCCTTCGCAACCAACCGTGCTTTATACTTTTCAACATTTCCATCTGAACCAATCTTTTTCTTAAACACCCATTTACATCCAATAGGTTTCGACCTTCAGGAAATGGTACAAGGTCCCATGTATCATTCTTTTTAAGGGCTGCCATCTCTTCATCCATGACTATTTGCCAGGACTTTGGGTAAGTGCACCAAGTTGGGGGACAATTAAGTGGACATCAAATCCACGAATTTTACATTAAAAACAAAGCAAATCATCAAATTTAGTCTTCCGCGGATTTGAACCATGCTTTGAAAAGTAAACAATATGTCAAAAAAATGGTACCATTACATAGGGGAGACTATTAGCTTTGTATAAATACTGATTTTGAAGTGAATAGAATAGGATAAATATCATTTTATAATTTTTTACTAATAGTAGGTCTTTAAGACACTTTTTCCCATGAATGTTTATGTCTACGTTTAAGACTGCAAATTTTGATTCACTTATCAGAATGTGATAAAACTTATACCATCCCAACCGTGGTGAAATTATATACATGTTCAAAAAAAATTATTTGATTTCAATATTTTTTGATGAAGTTATGGCGGGCAAACGGAAAGTGCTATGTTTTCTTTATGTTGTCATACCACTTTCACGGAAAAAATTATAAAAAATAAAATATTGCTCAAAAAAATACAAAATAAAATTCATCCCAAGATAGATAGTGGCATCTAACTTCTCACCAAAGGAGAAAAATATATATCAATTTTTGGTCATCCAAAACATGGGCAAACGGACTATAATCTTATAGGGTTTTTTTTTTTAAATACCAAGTCATTGAATTTTGAGTGTTTAATATAGCTAATCTTGTCCATTTTTTTAAAAAAATAGTATTTTAGAAACTAAATTCTAGATGCTAAAATTCATATTAATATAATTTTTTATAATTTTGAGTGTATGTATTGATAATAATCCCTACAAGTTGATATTATGTTGTTATTTGCAATATGACGTCCACTTATGACCCCTTTTTTGTCCCCCAACTTACTGCACTTACCCCTTTGCATCATTCATACCCAAAGCCTCTTGTACAGATCTCGGTTCATCAATGTTAGTAGTCAAAGCAAATATACACTTCCAATCATCAGGAGAATACCCATACCTTTCAGGTGGTTTCCTTTGCCTTGTAGACTTTCGAACAAGTTGAGGTGGAGATTCTTCCACTTCTTCCTCTTCTTCTTCCTCTTCTGAAGATTCAGAGCTTGGTGAGCTCTCCTCAACTTCTTGTCTATTTTGGGGTCTCGATTCAACTTTCTCAGGTGTAGAAGGAAGTTGAACCACATCCTTTTTTTGTTCATTTTCTTTATGTTGTTCTGGCTGAAAATTAACAAGGAAAGATTTAATCTCTCTAAAAATAACACTTCTAGAGTATATTACCTTTTGTGCAATAGGATCCCAAAGCTTGTATCCTTTCACACCATAGCCATATCCGATGAAGATACATTTGACAGCCTTAGAATCCAACTTTGTTCTCTTCTCCTTAGGCACATGTGCATATGCCTCACAACCAAAAACTCTCAGATGTCTAATTGAAGGCTTTTTCCCGACCACGCCTCCATTGGTGTTTTATCAATAAGCGCTGATGTAGGAGATCTATTTATCAAATAGCAAGCAGTGGTAACAACTTCAGCCCAAAACCTCTTTTCTAAACCAACTCCAATAAGCATGCTCCTAGCCTTCTCCATCAATGTTATATTCATTCTTTCTGCAACTCCATTATGCTCCAGAGAATACGAAGTTGTCTTTTGTCTTTTAATCCTACAATCTGTACAAATCTTTGTCAAAGTCTGCAAAACAGTACTCACCGCCATTATCAGATCTCAAACACTTAATTTTCTTCCCAGTTTGAGTTTCAACCATAGCCTTAAATTCCTTGAAACGACTAAAAACTTCAGATTTACTTTTAAAAAATATACCCATGTTCTCCTACTAAAATCATCAATGAAAGTAACATAGTAAACTGATTTAGCAATAGAAGCAACCTTAACAGGACCAAATACATCCGAATGGATTAGATCCAAGATACATGAAGACTTATGAGTAGACGAGTAAAACTGAACGCGGTTCTGTTTGCCATAAATACAATGTTCACAGAAATCAAACTCCAGATTGCAATCATTCAACCCCTCAATGAGGTTCTTATTTTTCAGGCTTTTAAACCCTTCTCTCTAATGTGGCCAAGCCTTTGGTGCCATAACATGGTATTCTCTGTAGGTAATTTTGATTCGGTAGATAGAGCACCCTTGGGTACCCAGAAGCCATGACCATCCGTAGAGGAGGAAACCCTCTCCTTTTTCAACGAAGTAGTTACTGGCTTAGTTTTATCCGAAGTGCTATTGCACTCAACCGTGCATGCATCAAGTTGGTACAATGTACCCAATCTACTTCCTCTTGCTATCACCATAGCACCTCTGACTGAAACATTTTCACACCTGCTTCAGAAAACTGTACATGCACACCCGCATCTATTAGCTTGCTAACAGATAATAAATTTCTTGCTAGTCTTGGGATATGCAAGACACCATCAAATCTTCTAATTCTACCATTAGAAAAATTCACCTGAATACTACCATGACCAACAATTTCAAGGAAAGAATTATCACCCAAATACACCTTACCATCATCATAGTTTTCATACTTACTAAACCAATTTTTGTTAGGATTCATGTGGAAAGATGCACCTGAGTCTATCAACCATGCATTATCACTTGCACAAGTGGCCAAAGCTACAATAAAGGCATCTCCATCTTCTTTTTCGGACTCAAGATCATAATCATGCTTCTTCTTTTTCTTTTTCTTTTTCTTTTCTTCTTTGTATTCCCTTGAAAGTGTCAATATTTGCCACAGCCCAAAGATATCGCCTTGGACTTACCAGGGGATTTTGATCTCCCCTTATTCTTGGAATGGCCATGCTTCTTCTCATCTTTGCCTCGTTCTTTTGTTCTTCCTCGAACACTCAAAGCCTCTTTGGTGTTCAGAGAGACCTTCCTTCTCATCTCTTCGGAGAGTAGAGAACCAACAACATCCTCCATCTTTAGAGTGACTGAAGTGCTCCCAATGGCCATGACTAGGCTATCCCATGAGTCTGGCAGCGAAACCAACAACATTTGGCACCTTTCTTCTTCGTCCATTTTAACCCCAACCGAGCTCAACTGAGTCACCAACATATTAAATGTTTCCAGATGCTCAAATATTTGTCCACCTTCTTCCATTCTCAAGGAAAACAACTTCTTCCTCAAGAAAATCTTATTTACTAGAGACTTAGCTTGGTATATCTCACCCAACTTTTTCCAAAGCTTCTCCGAAGTGGATTCTTCATGGACATTTATCAGGATAGAATCTGCAAGACATAGTCTAATAAGACCTTTAGCTTTTCTATCCATTACATCATATTGTGTAGCCAAAACTGGATCCGTAGGCCTATAGACCTTCTCATCCACCGCATCCCATAGATCTCGATCAACCAACAGATCTTCCATCTTCAGCTTCCACATTTCAAAGTTTGTGCCAGAAAACTTCTCTACGTCAATCCTCCCAGATGTGCTCGCCATTTGAAAAAATATCTGCAACCAGATAACAAAGTATTCTCTGCACAAGCTCCCACTCAAACCCGGATTAGCACAAAAAACCCAACAACCCACAACTGAAACCAAAGGTGATCAGGCTCTGATACCACTTGATAGGAAATTAAGAGTAGCAGAACAACTTCCTACGCTAATCTTTGAGGAGAGATATTATGCAAAACTTTCAACATAGTAAAATAGTTACAGAAATATCAGCAACATATTCATAACAAAACACAAACACCATATATACGTGGGGAAAATCCTTTCGGATAAAAAACCCCACACTCCAAAAGCCCACTCAATGTATTTCAAATCTAATAACAAGATTACATACACTTGCAGAGCAAGTTTCTTACAGGAGTATCACCAGAAACAATTCTAGGAGGATTAAAACTCACTACTTCAATTGCTTCTCCAAGCCTTCAATTTATAGACCTCCGGTTATACAAGAAACCATCTATGGTTTACAAAACCATGTGCCAAACCTCTCATGAGGTGGATAGCATTAAAGAGCAAGATTTCGGTCTAAAAATAGGCTCCCACGTCCACAATATTCTCCCCTATTTTTGACCCTTACAGATGTCATAAAATCTGTCATAATATCTCTAAAATAGTCCTTCCACGATATACTATCATATGGGAATCTTTTGACAACTCCTATTTCTATTTTTAGAGCCTAGACAATGTGAAACGGTTGTAGGAAAATCTTAAATGAATAAACCAAACAAGGTTGAGACACCTCATTTCCAACAAAACAGATGATCCATTTAAATTTATTTTAGTTTTTAATTTGTTTACATGAAGGATTCCAAAATACTTAATTATTTGAAGGTTTAATTAATTGTAGGTGTATTTTATGGTTAAATATATATTTGTAGGTTGTTATAGCTCCTATATTGTGTTGTTACTTTGTCACCTAAGAAAATAATTAATCGACAATTTACGACAAATATAACGTCTAGACATGTCACTCATCATAAAAAGGTCTTTCTAACAAATAATATCAAACATCAATTGATTATAAAACAACAATGGAAATGGTTGGAAAGTTTAGTCTTCCATATAGATAAACTTCCAGTCAAACAATGGGCATTTCAAAGGGAAACAAGTTCACCTCAAATGGAAAGTATGCATTATATATACGCATCGCTACTAATTCAATAATACTCCCATCTCTTCGCATTCCCAACTTTTCAAATACCCACTATACCAATGTTACATCCATGTAAGACTATTTCGTTTAATTAAGTTGATGAAAAATTGTCACATTGTGCGTAGATATGTGTGTGTGTGCGCGTGCGAGGTATGAATTGTAGAACTTATCAAATATTAATTAGAGGTAAGATTCGAATCAATCATGACTCTAATATTTAATTTGTACAAATTTTAGATTTAATAAAAAAGACTATTAAATAATTCTCAATTGTTTTGTTTGAATCTGAAACTGTAAGGATTAGCTGCACAAAATTCTTATGCTTAACTATCAAGAATTGAGAGGTTTCTATGGTGCCCCTAATATTTAATTTGTACAATTTTTTTAGATTTAATAAAAAACATTATTAAATAATTATTTATTGATATCTGTTTGGAGTGGAAACCTGATAGATAGCTACACAACCCTCTCCCGACCACCGCCACCCCGCAACAACAACAACAAACAGAGATTTTGACGATAAAGATGGTCTTTGGCAGGAAATTAACAGTGCGCCCAAGCTTAGACCGTCAAGATTTACCTTCTTTTCTCGCATCCGAAAATACCAGTTGAAATTTACCCCGAATAAAAGCATTTCTATCTATGCAGCTTTTGTCGTAGCATGTTATGTCGTCGTTGCATGTATTTCACTTTTTTGGTCGGACGACGTTACTTCAATCGAAATATTTGTTTCCATTTTGCACGTTTCAAGTTTGCAGGGAGGGTGGCGGGTTGTATTTTCTACAAGTATTTTTTCCTCCCCATAATTGTCTTGCAATTAAGGAGGTACCTTCCTTTTTAAATTCATTGTTTCAACAAACATTTGCAGTCAACTCCGATGATTGACAGACACGACATAGGAAAGTATTACATTTATGATTTGTAATTATCAATAAACAAGGACGGATTATATTTTTCTTGTGTCTTTTGATATTTTCCTTACAAAATGTAAAACCATTTTCTTCTAAATGAATGATAGAAATTTGCTTAGGAAAGCATTTGGGAAGTCAGCACGCAGGTGTGAAAACATCCAAAAATGCCAAGGATACGCATTAGGTAAGTCGAATTTCAAGTCTAGAGATGTTTCAACGAATCCACACCATTTATTTCAAAAAATAATTTACTCATTTTGATTTTATGTTACGTCAGTCAAAAAATTAATATAATTTTATGTAGTTGAGAATGTTTTTTTCAAATTCATTAATGCATCACTTTTTATAGTTTTTTAAAAATTAAACTAGGGTCTTATTACGTCGAATGCGTTTGTATGACGGGTAGAAAGTCCTCCCACCTCGACATAAATAGTGAAAATCAATGGTTTTGATTTGATCTCATACATGTCGTTGATCAAGTTTATCTCCATTGTTTATCTAATATCCCCGCCACATGCAAATGTTTACAATTCTTTGAAGTCCGGTAGCTTCCACAAAGCATGTTATCATGTAAAAAGTGCTTCCCATGTTGTCTGTGATCCTGTTTTTAAGAGGCATTAGTAAAGGTAACATGGCGAATGCAACCACCTAGTAGAGCAATTCCCAATAGTTCATGAAATTGCTAAGGTGAAGTCCTATCCCAACTCCAAAGAAATACAAACTCATGCCCATTAGTGGCCAACAACATTGATGTTCCATCAATACCACCGAAACATTACAATTTCTTAGAATTATGTGCCTAGGCTTATTGAAATCCATGGGCTAAGACATCCTTTCGTAGAGGCTCATCATCACCACCGATCAACCTTGAAATCATTGTGTAATATCCCCTTTTCCTACGCCAAATGGCCCAAGGGCCAAGTCGAGTCCAAACCGTGGTCAGACCCAGGGGGCTGTGGATGCTAGAAGTTTTTGGGAAGGGGCCCCGTGGTTTTAATATCCCAGTTTTACGTTTGGGGGTCACTTTTGGACATGACAATTCATAAAGGAAAAAAGTAACTATAGTTACTCTTATTTTATCGGCCCTCCATGGAATGAAATGCACCTAGGGTTATGGGGGATCGTTTGTCGAGGTGAAGTATATAAGGAGCCGAGGGAGGAAGAAAAGGACTTTTTGTCACATACATTTTTAGCTTCTTTCACGTGCAGTTGCTGCTATTGCGTGAGATCTATAGCTTGTGGAGTCAAATCCCACAAGGATCCTAGCTTTGGTGGTGAGAGACCCATCCCTAGCTAGCAGGGCATTCTTTGGTAGTGAGAGATCTACCCTAGTTTGTCATTTTGGAGCTGCTTTCAGGGTTGTGTGGCAGAGACATTATCAGAGGTTTAAGAGGAAGGATTTTGAGGGATTTGGGGGCATTTGGGGAAGTCAATCAGAGGGGCTCAGATTTTAATTCACGGCAACCATTTGGGTTGGGCATGGCAGCATGTTGAAGGCGCCTCCATCATTTTCCGACCCCATTCCAAGTGAGGCAACTTACAACCTTTATTTGGGGGTTTTCCAGTCCCCTGTTTTCATATCCGAAAGTGGAACTATTACTGCCTATATCTGTTAATGTTATTTCCAAAGACCCTTATTATTGCTCTTGTATTTAGAGGGTTACGAACCTCTGAAGTTTTCCAACTGCCTAGGGCATTCTGTAATTTTTCTGGCAGCAATATATTATTCCAAAAATGTTTTCATAGTGTTTATTATTACTATTGCAAGCTTCCTCAAATTTCATGCACTGTGGGAAAATATTTTGTGTGATATCAATTTAATACCATTCGTTGTCCTAGCTGGACATTTTCAGTAAAAATTAGAAATTTTACTCTGCTGCAATTTTCCCATATTTTGTGCATTTTTAAGTAGTATCCCATAAGGGATATCTCACATTGTCTTCCTCCATGTTGGGAAGGTCGTCCTATACCATTCCCTTCCCATTTCTGGCCAACTTGCCCTTCGCATAGACTAATCGTGAACATGAAATTTCCTGGTGCAAAAGATTTCATTCGCACTGCTCCTTGACGTTTCCTTCTTGACATTCATGGTGCCCTACCATATCCATTGCAATTTGTACCGTTTTATTTTCTTTAACAATTCTTTTGTCCTCCATACCCATTTCTACTATAAATTTATTGTACCGCCAACACTAATTACATAAATGCCTACATTTCTACATTTGATTTGAGTGCAAATTAATATAAAGTATGACAAAAATATCGGATATTATTTGGGTGTTACAATTTTAGCTATGGAAAAGGTGGGGTACATGCGGTATTTAATTCTCACTTTTGTATTTCGACTTTCCATTAATGTATTCTTCTTATCTAACAAATCAAACATTGTCTAATCATAAACCTTTACATCATTCGGAGTTGGGTTTTGACCCAAGAACATTTTGGATTTTCCCCATATTTTATTTTGACCACTTTTAGCACAAATTACAATCATTTGAATAATGCGAGCGAGATTGAGATGATAAAGTGGAACACAGATAATAGATCTTATTTGGGTCTTACAATTTGAGTTGTGTAAAAGGTGCAATATATGGAAGTATTTAATTTTCACTATTTCATTTTTATCTTTCCATTGATGTCTTCGCCTTTTCTAATAAATCAAACTTCATCCATTTAAAAACCTTGATGGCCTAAAAAATAGCAAAGCTCAATTGGTGGATAAAATATATTTGTCCCTCATATGACTAATCACTAGAGGGGCTCAATTATCAATGAATATTGTTCACGCGTCACCTATTTTCATGTAATTAATCATGAATTTACTCAAGCTTAAAACTAAAAATGATGCTACACAGTGCTACAAAAAGCAATGTGGTTAGGTTTCAACCCGAAACCTATCGAATTTTCTCCATTTTTTTATTTTGGACACTATAAGCTCAAATTGCACTCATGTGAATATTGGAGCCTTAGTTTAAAACATAAGCTTGTCACACACACAAGTATGGCCATCCCCTCGAGGGACTATTATTGATGGTTGTTTCGTACATTCCCTTTTTTTCCAACATTTATTCCATCTTTTAATTATAACATTGGGCTAGAAATCGCTTTGACAAACAAACATTTCGGTAGGGTCTCAAACACGAAATCTTTTTATTTTCGCATTTTTAAAAAATGTGTACTACACTTTAATGAATAATGTGAGCAAGATAAAGACGATATAGTGGAATATCATGCACTTCTCCTCCTCAAACCCCTTCTTCTTCACCCTCATCATCTCTCTTTTTTATTTTTTTTATTTTTAATTCTTCGCTCTATCCCCTTTGGCATTTAGATCGTACATATAAATACGATTACTAGTTATACAAATTATTAAATAAATTAATAAAACAACAATATTATTACGTCTAATGGATGAACAGAAATCATAATAAATCGATAGCCTAGAAGTAATCTCCGGTCAAGCCTCTTATGCACCAATTGTGCGCATAAAAGAGGTCCCGATATAATAAACCACGAGCCTTCGATGAGTTTCCCCTGGCAGCCATGATATATCCGAGTGGGTGTTGTATGTGTGAAAAAAGCTCAAATCATTTGGATTTAAAGCTTTGGTTTTATCGCCTATGTCTAAATGATGGGATTTTGCGGCCTTATTATCTCATCCTTTAAACAACTAAACTATTTTTCCCATTCTTTGGATTTCTCGTGTATAATCCATATTTATGCTTTTAAATTTACTAGGCGTATAAATGAATTTGAGTTTATTTTTTATTTGTTTTTATAAGTATAAATTTTGTAAAGCTATTGATTTTTATATTTAATAGATCTTTAAATAGAATATAAAGTGATTTAATTTTATCTCTTGTTGAAGTTTAATGTTGTAGATATTCAATTATGAGAGTGGGATTGGTAAATTGTTTGGGTTTTAATATATTTTGTAATTGATGTGGTACATTAATAGAGGTCATAGGTTTATAAGTAAGCATGTGCCTATATCTTTAAGCAAATGATCTTCGACTAAATTTTCTGGTGTCATTTAATATCTCATGTCAAAAGTCACATTCACGCACTCTCGTTTAAACTAAAACAATATTTGGAATTTGGAATTTATGTATGGTTTAAGGCATATGTAAATATCTCAAGAATATCTAAGTATTTGTGTAGTGGTGCTTGGTGGTAGTAAGGCTTTCTCAAAAATGAAATGACTTGGTGTATAAGAACAATTTTATTGTTGTGACTTGTTGTATATGAAATGACTATATGAATTGATTTGTTTTAAGATTTTTATCGACCTTATTATCACTTATAAATTGGGGATTATCTATTATTAATCTCTATATAAGTTTTTGTAGCAAAATGAGAAAATGTTAATAAACATTGCTATAATGATAAAAGATCCATAGTATAACTTCACTATAACTTAGTACAAAGGTCTTCCCATTGTCAGTATTCAGGACAGGCCTAATACTAATTAGGAAGAATTGAGGTGCAACGTTTCACACAATATTTTGGCCAAAATATATTCCTTTATACAAATTAAAAATGTTAATTTACATTTTCATCCCAGTTCATAAGTCACTCTACCCCAAAACTATTAACCACGTAGCTATATATGAATACACAATGAACCAAAACACATTTTTCGTGTTTTTTTGGGTAGTATTTTGCAAATGTTTCGTGATTTTGGAGTTTTGATCCTTGGTAAAATAAAGATGGATCCATTTTTTTACACATATAAAAAATAGACAAATGGAGGAGGAATATTACATTGAATTTGATTGACAAGAAGATTTAGTCAACAATAAATGTTTGTGCACTGCCATATAATAGCTTTTTCCGATCTATCATGAATATTCTATAGACATGTTTTTACAGTGATTATAGAAAATTGAGAGAATCATGACTATTGTATACAGATCTTTTCTACATTGATGGGATGCTGATCGCTGTTGATTTTGAGAACTAACGTCACAATAACACCTCTCTGTCGATCACGTGCACCGAAGGAATGCAGAATGTGACTGATTCCCAGCCTTAAACAGCAACGCTTAATCTTCCTCGGAGAAATGGGGCGTTTTTGGCGTGGCGGCATGTGAATGAAAGAGCCTGCATATTCATCATCTCTGCCCGCAGCCGGTCTGATGTACACGTCGGACCACAATGGCCTCCCTCTCTCTACCTGGATCCCTTGTATTATCACTTCCTCTTCCCCGTCTCGGAATTCTTCGCTAAATGAAGGTCTGGAAACTTTTGCTTCTACACACTCGCAATTTCCAGCAGAGTATTGTTGAGAAGGAAACGAAACCATGCCAGAAAACTCAGCAGGACATCCCTTGCAGTTTGGGCCTGAGGATCGAAACATTGAAGCCATGTCAATGTCAGAGGCGCATTTGAAGTTGTGTTTCCTGGCATCCTGGAGCTTGCGGTAGTTGTTGAGATTCGAAACCTGGTCGTTGGGCTCAAACACCAAGCCATGAGGTGTCGGCATGCGCATGGATGTGGAGGCGAGAAGCATTTGACGGCGTTTGAGTCCGAAATGCGTTGGTTTTTCAGATGTACAGAGAATGATAGTACTCCTGCGCCGCTTTATTCTACGGAGTGGGAGATCGTTTGCAAGCACCTGTTCGCTCCTGTTACTGCAAACACACTAGTGCTCATGGTGTCAGTCTACACCTGGGCGAGCACTATTTACCTGAGGCAATTAACATTAAGCTAAGCAAGAAACCCTCGGAGTTGGGGGGTATATTTATATGAGAGACCGGGAGACATAATCGGAAGTGTTTAGTGTAGGTATACGCGGGGATTTGGGGCTGCGCTTTTAATTTGCCTGCCAACTGTGCGATGAAAATTGTCGAGGTCAGACACTGAAGCTGCTTATTCCAGGCCAGGCTGATTCGGCACGTTTTCAAAATCTTCCCAATTGAGTTGAAACGGCATTTTGACGTTGACGAATTAGTGGGACTAGGATTCCAAACAAATATAACAAATTTATTCTGGTCAAGCGCATATGTATGCGTAGAGGCTAGAAGCTAACCAACAAAAATATCAAAAAAACATTATGCAACGGGAGCCCCAACCACCGTAGATGGCGGAGGAGGATTATCATGTTTGTTTTCTATCTCAGGGCCTCGAATTTGATGGTATGTGGACCTTTTTTAAAAATATATTTTAGCGGTAATTTATAATGTACAACAAACCCTCCACCTACTTGTTTATCAGATGATCTTCACCTCGTATAGTTTCTTAATCACCTAAACCTCCTTGTTCCTTCCTAAACCCTTGAGTCACTGACTTTGGTCAAGTCTAACACATTTTACTCCCAAGAGTGAAACAGGGCAGTATGGACACTTATTACTTGATGCCTCTATTAGATTATTCACACCTCCTATAACTTCATTCACGCTCACCCTTCCTTTGAGTGTGATCAACTTATCAGGGTTTTTAATCTTATATTCTAAGATAACTATTCCTCAATATTTCATAATTGTTATAGTAGACAGATTTTGGACTCGTATACGCACTATTTTCTTCATTACCGAGTTTCTTTAGACCTTTTGGCGCAATGATTATTAAGCTTTCTTGTATATTTATACATTTATTCAACCTTTTAAGGTGTCAACAACTCCTAACTCATGAAAACAAGACTTTTACATTATCAACCCTCCTATTATGCTCCTCAACTTGTCATGTAGTGCAGTCAACACTAAATTCATGGTCTTTTTAATGCTATAACCTCTTTCACAATAGTTTGATGCTTTTAACACCTTGGAAATATTCTAATATACATGATCCTTCAGTCATATCAGTATGCATGTTTTGATTGAGGCTTATATTGACTTTTTATTTTTCGTAACCCTCAAGAATAGGGTATAGCTCGTACTGAGATAGATCTAGGGTTTTATTTCACTTAGATTAGTCCCATTAACACATTAGTATTTCAAGCCCATCTCCATGCTTCTAGTCATCTATATTCCTCTTGACCATTTAACAAACATTTTTATTTTTCATGAGTTCACTCTATTTCATCAATCACCATCAAGGGAATTGTAGCTTATTGTTACACAATCCTATAAATTCCTTAATTTCGAACTTTTGGTTAATATCTAAGTTACTAAGACTCTTGTCAAGATTTCACTTTTTGAGAATAATTTTCACAACAAATTATTTCCTTGAGACTCCTAAAACATTCAATAAATGATACATACATACTTGAAAACAGTTTTATACCTTCATACTTCACTGTCATTGCATTCCCTATGAATGAAAGCTCTTGAGGTTTTATAAACTCTGTGCAATCCTTTATACTTGTCACAAACTCATAAAAATCAACACTTATCTATGGCACATACTTATAACATTCATTCATTTACTCAAACTCATACTTTTAATCAAATATATAGAAAAATGCTCAAATAAGTTCCTTTATTTGGTCAATTTATTGAATGATACAAAGCTTCTTGAGCTACTAGGGTCATTGCAGAGATCCCTTATACCTTACCAACTTCCTCTCTCCTCCTACCACTCATACCTTCCTTCACAATTCAAATACACTTTCATAATAATGGAATATTGAGAAGGTAGTTAGGGTTTAAACCACTAACTCACCTAGGAATAGTCTAACCAAGTGAGTTAGAGCCCTAGTTGAGTCCATGAGAACATGTCTAAGGTGGTGAACAAGTCTCATGACCCCATTTAATTCATTTATTATACTTTTACTAACACCTAGGCTTATAACCTACAACTAGACAAATTTAAAATTCAAATTTGTGGTTTTGGAGGGAAACCACTTATTACAAGAAAAATGAGTCCAAATGGAAATTTACATCACAAAACCTCTAAATGGACTTCACACACACACCTAGATAACTAATACAAACCAAAATGTATTATTCACAATGATTCTCATGCATCATACTCCCCAAGAGGAGAGAATTGAGCTCAATTTTTGTGTTTCTTTCTTCTTCTTTTTCCAATTCTTTTGATCCCTTGAATTTATTCCTCTTTTGTTGTACTTGAGCTCATCTTCTTGTTTCTTATCTTTCTTTTGTCTTATCCTTGTTTGTTTTTCTTCTAGCTTGCTCGCCTTATCATCCTCTTGCTTCATTATTCCTCTTTTTTCATCTTTGTCTTCTTCTTCATGTTTTACTTGCATTTTTTCATCAATTTCTTGTTCCTCTTTCACATTCATATCTTGGTCCATACCTACACATACATAGCTAAAAGCCACCTTAGATTACAAAAATAGAGGAAAAATAGTTTATTTCTTGTCTTCTCTTTTCACCAACTTGATGTCTTCATCATTTTTTTATCATCCTTCATTTTTATCTTTGTGTTTTGTTGTAGATCATCATATTTTTGCCTTATTTTTCTTCTTGAATCTTCGCTAGGCTTTCATCTTCTTTGTCTACTTCATTTTCCAAGGTTTCTCTAGGATTTGTCTTGTTTTTCACCTCATATTCTCCACTTAAGCAACTCCACATGCTTTTCAGATCTTTCCACAACCATTTCATCACACTAACAACTATACTTTCACCTTTCAATGGTTCAAATTGAACTTGAGTTTTTTCACAAGTTTTTTCCTCTTACTTTTCTTCATTTTTGTTCTATAGCTCTTCATTCAAGGCATTTTTTTATTTCCTCTTATTCTTCTTCTTGTGTACCTACATTCACACATAAGAGGACACCATTAGAATGAAAATTTTGAGGCCATTTAGCCTCTTGAGAAGCTCTTTTTAAGATCTCTTTTCCATCTTCTTTTAGTTGCTCATCTTCTCTACTAGTTCCTTCTTCATCTTCACCAAGTACCATTCCCATTTTTTAATATCATAAGCTTACTTTCATGCATCATTTATTCATTCTTTCCTCTCTTTTCCATGACTTCATTTTCCTCTCTCTTCTTCTTACAATCCATTATATGTACCATTTCACTCTCTTCTTCATATTCCATCCCAAAACCTTGTTTTCTTACTTTGTTATTTCTATGAGTCATTGTAAATCTGATTTTAACTCTCTAATCTCTATCAAGCGAACTTACTCTAGTGTCCACACTACCAACTGCCTCATCATGTATAGTTACTTCCAAAGCATCGCACGGACCTACAAAGGTATTATGAGATAGCGCCCTTTTGAACGGAGTCAAAAATCCACCAACAAACCATTGTGCATGTTGATTAGGATGTATGTCATAAGAAAAATTGATAGCAAAGTTTTAAAATGTGTGTCATATTCCTACATGCTCTTAGATAAGCCTTGCTTAATGTCCTTAAGTGCATTGATACTCTTTTGCTCAAACTCTAGAATATGAAACTCATCTAGAAATGCAGAGCACAAAGCATTATAATCCACTTTGCAATCTGATGTGGGTCATACTTTCTATACCAGCTATGTGCATTCCTTGAAGAGTAGTAGCAAACTGACTTACTTTTCTATCTAAAGTGGTGATTCCTTTAACACGCCATAACAGCTCACACTTTTGCACATGCTCCTTTGCATCTTGATGCCCCTATATTCTGGAAAATGAAAAGACATTTCATAATACACCTTTGGATGTGGTTGATGAGGGTGTGTACCTTGTCCACTAGAACCATAACCAAAACCCCCACCAGTATTTCCTCCACCTCCAGAACCGCCTAATCTACTTGATCTTGATCCTCCTCTTGTAGCAAGCAATGACGAGCCGGTGGATTTACTCCCTTTAGTCCCAATAGTAGTACTAAACTGAACTCCCATAGTCTATGAATTTTTAGTGCTTCTAGATGTATTCCCAATGTTATCTGTGTGCCCACACTGCAGTGCGATGACATGCCTAAAAATATTCCTCCAATTGGACCCCAAACAAAGATGATGTTTATGCTACCATAGGTATATGTGTTGTCTGATGTACTTCTATATTCAAAGGAAAATGATATCTACCTGTAGCTACTAGATTACCTACACTCGCCTACTTATCAATAATTACTTTTGGAACTAGAACACCAAGCACAAGGGCTAGGTTGTCATGTGGGATCAGATGTGTTCCCACGGTCCTCAATATTTCCTCCTCTAACCTAGGCTTCGAGAGGAAAAAGGTTACACCTAGATAGATCTAAATGCTCACCTAAAGTGCGCAAAGCTACCAGTCCCTCTTTTGTGAAATATTGTCAAGATGTTAGCATGCATGTTCATATTAACCATTATCAAAGCATACATTCCAATAGAAACATCAGATCCATGAGCTCAAATTGGAAACACACATAATAAGGATGCATAACTTTTCAAACAAGAATTAAGATCAAATTCACCATACAAGTACCATGATCATAGACATCTATTACCAGAATCCATCCACAGTTATCCATTGCATTAATTCATCAAGTAATAAAATATGAATACATAATCATAAGTAACCAGAGAGTCATGCATGTAGTACATCGAGGTAGCATAACTCTACAATACATACAAAGGTGTCCAAAACTATGCAAATCAACTAATATATATAGGGGTGGGGACTTTCCCTTCACCGCCCATGCATCTCAAAATAGACTGCATGCTCAAAATAGCCATGTGCTAATATTGCATGCTTTTTACAAGAAGGCTAATAATAGATTAATCTATAAATGACTCTACTTTAATCCTATTATTAGCGCGAACTATGCATGACCTTTGATCTTCCAATTTTCTCCCAAAATAGTTCTTGCTTCATCGTGAAGTCTTCTCGCTTTAATCCATTGTTTGATCCACACCGCAACCTACCTTTCCTATTTTTGGGCCTATGCCATGCAAAATCAGCTAATGTCTCAACCTTGTCTTCTGGGTGCACCCCTCTTAATCGAAACTTCGCGCTCCTACACACCCCATTTTAACACCCTCTTTATAATTAAGAAATTTCTCCATCCCAACAACACACACAGATAAGAATAGAATTATGCGCTGGATCGCGCATATGGGAAAAATGAGTAAGGACTTAGCCATTTTCCGAGAGCAGGAAAAAAATAGACTTGGAGTGTTCACCATGCAAAGGATAAAAGGAGGCTACCTTGGCGAGCAAGCAATGGATAAATTTTTATTAAACAACATCCATGGATTAGCTATTAATAAGATTAAAGAAGGATATTATTAGACAATCTACTATTAGCTAGTGTTTTGTAAAGCATGCATGTAGTTACACATGGCTATTTTTGTGCACGCCTATTATTAGGAAGTGTGGGAAGTGAAGGTCATGTCCCCACCCATTTAAATACTAACCTAGGATTAGTTATGGTTTATGTTCGTTTTGTTAGTGTTATGTTGCTCTGTTATTATTGTGTGTGTGACTCTGTGTTCACATGTTATGTATCAGCTTCTTGTTATGTAGTTGTTTATGTATATTAATGGATACTTTTGGTTGGATTATGATCATTAATATGTCTAAGTGTGGTGATTTAATGGTACAAATGATATTTATTATTATCTTATTGATGTGCTTCCTTATTACATGTGTTTCCAAATTATTTTGAATGTATTGATAAAGTATATGGGAATGAACACTTTCTTGATAATTGTTACTATGCATGCTAACATCTTGTCAAGAAAACACAAAGGAGGGACATGGTAGTTGAGCGTGCTTTGGGTGATCATTTATTCATGTTGAATGAGGTGTCAACGTTGATATCTTTGGTGTGTAAATAAAATACTATAGGTTAAGATAGAGTCGGCCTCTTAGCATTATAAAACATTGATGGGAGGGGGATGTAATGCCCACTTCCCTACGACACTTAGTTGATTATCATTTTGAGTTATGCAGACTTTGGATATGGACATGACTTATACTTATGTTGATTAGCATGATGTTTTGTGACTAGATGCATTTGGATTATGGTTGGATTTTGTCTTCAGTATGATCTACACTGACTCATGGACAGACTATTGGATACTGATATTATTTTTATATGGATATATTGCATGTGTTCTAACATTGGATTTCTTCGCCATGATGAGTAAAATGTAGTTGTTGAATTTACATTACTATAATTTTGGATAATGATGAAATGCATAATTAAGTTGTGATTTAGACCTAGAATAATGGATAATTGAATTACGTATAGATGTTAATAAATTTCATGCATATGATTATTTTGGACATTTTGACATGGCCGCAAGGCCGAAGGAGGTATTTTGTATTTTTGCAGGAAACACAACATGATCACAACCATGAGGGGGATTGGGAACCAAACACAACAGAATGTCGGGTGGTTACAACATTTGGTCGTCAAGGCAACTAGTAAATTGTATTGTGTTACCTTTATTCTTTTATGTGTTGAGAAAATTTCCATGAGGGGGAAATTTTCTAATGTGACCAAGGGGGTAAGAATTTTAATTACTTGTTTTAACTTACTTTAGTAGGTGATTTTATTTGTGATGTTATTTTTAAAAAAATTACTTTGCTAAGTGTGTTTAGATTAATGTAATATCTTGTTTTAATTTTTAAGTTTTGGAGGGAAGTCAAGTGGGTGTAATTAATTTTGATGGTTGGCTCCTTGAGCCTTGTGTTTCCTCATGTATTGAATGTTTGGTTTTGAGTGTTGACCACTCCAAATCCTTTGAATCTCGAATTTGAGATTTTGGGCAATTTTAGGGGACTTGTGGGACAAGTTGAACTTGTCCCACACTTCCCAAAACCCCTTACCAACCATATCTATGGGTTGGGAATCCAAAAAGGGGATTATTTATTGTTTTGGGAAGGGAAATGTGACTTTGGAGTGCACTTGTCTTCTTTTGCATTTAATTGTGCCTTAGGACACATGGGGAAGGGATGGATTTGGATTAAAGATGTCATTCAACCCAACCACCCATTTATGGTGTTTTGGGATTTGAGTTGACTAAAGGGAGGTGGTCTTGAGGATGTGTGATGTGGCATCCTACAAGGAGCCACATCACCCTCACTCTTCCTCTTGTCTATTTATGGAAATTTCCTCTCTTGTTGAGGGGGTTGGAGTTTTGTTTTTGTTTTGTTGAAGAGTTCTCTTTTGTTTTTTTGGGAGAGAAAAGAATTGGGAGAAAGAGAAAAAGAGAGTGCTTGGACTTGCATGCTTGGATTGTTTTGGAGGGAGCTTGGACAAATTTCTTGGTTTAGGCTTCTCCAATGGAGAGGTAGGAAACCTTCTCCTTTGTTTTGCTTTCATATTATTGTTGCTTCTATGCTAAATTTGTGAATAATGCATGTTTACTTTGGTGTATTGTGAAAAATGGATAGAATGCTTATTGTGTAGTATAGGAGAGGTCTATGGGAATACTCATGAGGGAGGCATAAGAGTAGATTAGGATATTGTGGAGGGAGTTTGAGAGGGATGCCCATCTTGGGTAAGAATGTTTACATTCTTACCTTGTCTTTGAGGGAGCCATAAGAGGAGGGAGGCATAAGAGTATGGGAGGAAAAAGGGGTACTTGAGGGAGGCATAAGAGTCATAGGGGCTTGAGTTTTATTGTGGAGGGTTTTGGATGGGCATCTCATCTCAATTGGGAGGCATAAGGAAAACATTCCCATAGTTCCTTCTCTTGTTGGCTTGGATGAAAGCCTTGTTGTGAAATGTTTGGTGTTATTTGTGTGTCTCTTTGTTTCTTCTATTTTAGCTTTGAATGTTGTGAAGAAATTGTATTGTGGAAGCAAGTATTGTTGCCTTGAGTTGGAGACCACCCTTCATTGTGTTGTGTTTGGGGCTCGGGGTCAATGGAGGAGATTGCTTCTCTTCTCCATTGAGTTTTGGTTGGGAGGAGAGTGTTGCCTCTCCCCCTATCTTGGTTGTGATTTGAAATACTTGAAACTTGGAGCATGGATGAAGAACACCTTGGAGCTTGGGAAGAACTTCTTGTTTTGACCTTGTAAAACATCTTGTTGTAAATTTGTAGTGGAGAAAGAAATGTATCATATTGTCTCCATTTGCTTCAATATTTAAGCTTCCATTATTGCAAAATTGTTTCCACATGAAGTAGGATATGTTGTAAAAAGATTTGGAAGGAAAAGTTGCATTAAGATGATAGTATTTCTTACTCTAAAATTCATTGGAAAGGTTGTTGAATTCTTTGTGGAATATTGGAAAGGAATTACAAAAGAAAATGTATTAAAACTTTGTTTGGAAACTTGAAAGTGATGAGTTGGAAAACTTGGAAAGATAGAGCATTATTTCTCATTTTATACTTGATGGAAGGGCTTAAATTTTCAAATGGTTTTTAGTAAGACAATGAAATATTCTAAGCTCTAACTCTCTTATGACCTTCTTCATCTATGTGCCCATTGTGAAATTATTGACAATTGTAGAAGGAAATGAATCAACTTGCAAAAAAAAGAGATCCATGCAATGTCTATTCAAGTTATGGGTTAGAAATAAATTTTAATGCAAATGCTCTAAACTCATCAAGTTCGATGTCCAACACTCCTTATTGTCTAACAAAAGTACTAATAGTTGAATTCATCATTCTTATTTAAGTAATACTAAAACTAGCAAAATTATTAATAATAAATTATAACAAAATTAAAGTACCAATAATATTATTTTGTATATATATATATCTCGGCATACTACCACTAACATATATGCAAAGAAACCACGTTCAATTAACAATGTCAATGAAATATTTACATGCACAAACCTACGTAGGAGGGGTACTTATAAAAATAAAATCCATTTTGCAGTCTTACACATTCTCCGATATGTGTGATTTAATCACTCCTTCACAAGAGATTCTTCTCCACGAGCCTCAAACGAGATATGAACAAAGGAGTCTCAATGGATGATCATTGCAATAAAGTTCTCAGATATGGTCTCCATGTAACATGTTATTTAACCGCCCCTTAATCGATTTGATTTTCCTTGGGGCGCCTCCTCTGTCCCACGATCCTTTTGATAAAATATCTTGAAGGTGAAACCCGAATTTAAGAATACGTTCAGTACCGATCGGATAACAACATAGTTGGGCGACCTGTGGAATGAGAAAAGAAGCGTGCAGGTATATGGGCAAAGGCTGGGGAAAACGCGGAGTGTTTTCACAAGTTATTCACAACCAGATGGATCAAACAGCGCAGCCACGAGTTAATGTTTGCTGGGATCCCGAAAACTGCGGTGCAGCCCTTCCTCCTCCTCACGCCTCTTTAATCTTTCGAAACATGGAAATTTATCTACCTGACCGTGGAATACCCGAGCTCATTAAATCCTTTCACACTGGAAACGTAGATGTTCCCACTTGGGAAGGTTACAAACAAATTTGGGCATCGTCGGAAGAAGATAAAGATGCGATCTTCCAACGCATTTTAGGTGAAATGTGCTCATTTGTATGTTTCTACCATGCTCCTGCTTGCTGGTGCGCTTCCACTCCCTGACTGTCCACGCGCCCAGGACTCTTTTATTCACCTCCTTGTTCCATGCGCGGCCAGGGGCGAGGAGAACAGGAAAAACCTGGTTTGTTGCATGTATCTTGCTTAGAAAGCTCCTCATCTTTTTCCACACGGCATGGGTGAATACTCCAGCATTTTCTCCTGTCATTTCGGCCGGTGTCTTCATCTTTCATCTTCCTCACACCTACCCGCGTGGCCAGGACAGAAGAAGAGTGTCTAGTCGACTGAGCAGGTAAGATCTCCAAAATCTAATTGATTAATTTGGAAGTGGCGGCCAGGCTGCTGTCTTGCACGCAAGGTGAAGGCATTAATGGTGGACAGGTGGTTGTGGAGATCCACCGCCCCCAACCAAGGAGATTTAAGAATGGTTGAAAAACTTCCCCCCAATTTGTCCCTCATTCATTTAATGTTCAAATTTCAAACGTATGAATAGCATGTAGACTGATTTATGGATAAATTTTGTTAATATATCTATATACATATATACCACTTAAATTAAGAGCATCTAATCCCTTAAAAGAGATATCTAAGGACCCATATTGAAAGTTTTCTAAGTGTCAACAAAATAGCAACATATGGGTTATCCTGATACTATGTCTCTACAAATATATATATATTAGATATATAAAAAAAAAAAAATCATTATACGGGACTAATGCCATTTTACAAATGAGTGCGGTTCCCTTACCTTCGACGTTTTTCTTCACTTTGACCATAAAACGATTCTCAATGGCGTAGAGCTTACAAGATATGACGAGTGCATATATATAATAATATATTATAATTATGTAACACAATCATAAATTAGCAAGGTATTTAAATAAGTCGTAATGTAGAGAAAAAAAAAAGAGGCAAAACAAATAAATGAAACCGCACTTGAAGAAACCAATAGAGGAGGAAAGGACTTCTCCAGTAAATTGCACGTTTCGTTTATCAGTCAATTTGGGACATCAGGTAAGAATACAGAACTATTGTAATATGATAGATCGTAAGGTATGACACCTAAAAAGATGCTTAGCAAACTTTCCCCAAATAAATGCATGACTTGAATCGTGGAAATGAAGTAAATAGTTTTAAACACAAAAAAAAAAATTGTCGCACTTTTCGGGTCGTTTGTTTGTGGCGCGGCGCCGGGAGCATCGTCTTTTTACGGCGTCACATTTTTGGTATCAGAGCCACGGGTTCGAAGCTGGGACCCTTGGGCACATGCGCAGACGTGAAACAGGAACACTTAACTTAGTGCAGAACATTATTCTTTTAAAATATAAAACCATAATGTTGATAATTATAGTAAACAACAAATTTTGAAAACTAGCACAAGACCTAGAACGATGAACTAACTCTCGCCTTGATCTATGCAGGAGGCGCGGATTGGGCGAGGGGTCTCTTCACATAGACCTAGACATACCACCGCCAGAGCAGGCCGTAGCAGCCCTTCTGCCTCAGATCTTGCAGACACTCCAGGATGTCAATGCCGCTATACGCGGAGAGCCCTTGGGAGGATGACTTGCTAGCATAGTTTGGAGCCATCAGTAGATGCCAGGCATCCCCTCGACACAGCGAGGAGCACAGAGTAGAGAATTTCCGTGCAGAGTCGGCTAGGGCAGAGTCACCACAGAGAGGACATGGGGACAGGATCTCAGGACATAGGGACAGGTCTCGGAGCCCTAGACAGAGGGAGGAGCATACAGAGAGATCTAGGAGATTCATCATACGTCAGTTGCAGACCATATCAGGGAGATCCTGAAGCTACGACCATCTCACTATTCGGGTGATACAGGTGGTTTTTAGGTAGAGGCCTGGTTGGTGAGCTTGAGCGGATGCTTCAAGCTCTGTCCTTGTAGTAGCAACACGAAAGCTCGTGTTGCGATCCATCTTCTGAAGGATGGAGCAGGAGTCTAGTGGAGGACCGAGGAGCAGAAGCTCCATGTCGACTCAGAGACGATTACCTAGGAGTTGTTTGAGGAGCGGTTCAGAGCGGTATTTACCCGGGAGATTTATTCAAAGAACGCGTATGAGGCGAGTTTCATGACCTCCGTCGGGCATCGATGATGATGGCGAGTATGAGAGTCGATTTCTGGACCTACTCCAGTACGTTGACTATATGCAGGATGAGCAGGTACGGATTCACAGGTTCATCCGGGGCCTGAATTTGGATTTAGGTGGCGCAGTGCGCATTCACTGCCCACAGACATTAGCAGAGGCCGTGGAGAAGGCCTATATTGCAGAGGAGACACGGGGAAGACGCAGCAGGCTAGAGACAGAGTTTGGAGCCGTATATCAGCAGATGCGGATAGATAATAGTTCGAAGGGTCAGTTCCTCCTCCACGGGGTGGACAGAGTTCAGGGCAAGCTTCATTCAGGCCACCACAGCAGCAGCAGCAGCAGACAGACCCGCCCACCTTACCGACCTCCTCAGAGATTTGATGCACAGAGAGGACGTAGTATGGGGCCTCCTCCTAGGGGTCCCATCAGGACACAGGGTGCACCGAGAGCTCAGTCAGTAGGAGCTCGTCAGCAGAGACCTCAGCAGTCCATAGCCGGATCATCAGGATCTGTATCTCAGTCATCTAGAGTACCAGCTGGAGCTGCTTCCCACTGGAGAGGACCAGGCAGCTGTTATGGTTGCGGAGTTGTTGGACATATTTGGAGAGATTGCCCACATAACCCTACCAAGGGTAAGACACAGAGCTCAGAGCCTACTGTTGGAGATATGGCACGGAGTCATCGGATCTACGCAGTGGTCGAGAACCGCCAGGCTGAGCATCAGAGTACTGTGATTGAGACGACAGGTAGTATTGGTGGTATTTCCACCTCTATATTATTTGATTCTGGTTCTTCTGATTCTTTCATTGCACCATCCTTAGTAGAGCGTTGTAGGCTGGTGGCAGTTAGGCAGGGCCGTAGTTGGGACGTTGAGATGGCTTCTGGAGCCAAGATTTCTGTAGACTCCTTAGTCAAGGAGTGTGTAGTGGATTTGGGACCCTTCACCACTACTTCTGATCTTCGGATCCTTCCATTAGGATCTTATGGCATCATTTTAGGCATGGATTGGTTGTCCGCCCATAGAGCTAGAGTGGATTGTTACCATAAGACTATTGCTTGCATTGATGATCTTGGGGCGGAGTTAGTGATATCAGGGGTTAAGAGACCCGTTTCTATTCGCACCATCTCCGCTATGCAGCTTAAGCGGTGTGTGCGACGGGGTTGCCAACGTTGTATCTTTATTCTGATTAGTGACAGATCAGAGGATGAGTCAGGGGGACCTTCCCTCGATGATCATCCCATCTTATCAGAGTTTGCCGATGTGTTTCCAGGGGAGCTACCGGGATTACCTCCCCCACGTGAGATCGACTTCCATATAGATCTAGTTCCAGGCGCAGAGCCTATCTCACGAGCACCCTATCGGATGACTACTCTGAGTTATGTGAGCTCAAGTTGCAGCTTGAGGGCCTTCTGGAGAAAGGCCTAATCCGTCCTAGCGTATCCCCTTGGGGTGCACCAGTTATCTTCGTAAAGAAGAAGGATGGATCTCTTCGGTTGTGCATTGATTACCGTCAGCTGAATAAAGTAACGATCAAGAATCGTTACCCCCTTCCACGCATTGATGATTTGTTTGATCAGATGAAGGGGCTACCATTTTCTCAAGATAGATCTTAAGTCAGGATACCATCAGCTCAGGATTGCGGAGACGAGATATTCACAAGACAGCTTTCCGCACGAGATATGGCCACTACGAGTTCACAGTGGTACCTTTCGGTTTGACGAATGCCCCGTAGTGTTTATGAGTTTGATGAATGGGGTATTCAGGACCTTCCTTGATCACTTCGTGCTTATCTTCCTTGATGACATTCTGATTTACTCACGCACACGTGAGGAGCATGAGGAGCACCTTCGCCAGGTTCTTCAGTGTCTTCGCGAGCAGCACCTTTACGGGAACTTGGAGAAGTGTGCGTTCTTTCAGCCTGAGGTGCAGTATTTGGGCCACATTATTTCTGGGGAAGGTATCGCAGTCGATCCTTCCAAGATTCGAGCCATCATGGATTGGCCAGCACCCACTAGTGTGACCGAGGTGCGTAGTTTCATGGGTCTAGCAGGATACTACAGGAGGTTTGTTCAGGACTTTTCTCGGATTGCGCACCCTATCACTTCTCTTCAGCGGAAAGGGAAGAAGTTTTTATGGTCAGATAGATGTGAGTAGGCCTTCAGTACACTGAAGGAATGCCTTACGAGAGCACCTATCCTTGCAGTGCCAGATCCTCATGGAGAGTTTTTCGTTTGCACAGATGCTTCCTTGGCAGGACTTGGAGGTGTGTTAATGCAGGAGGGTAGAGTAGTTGCCTTTGAGTCTCGCAAACTCAAAGATTATGAGCTCAATTATCCGACCCATGACCTTGAGCTTGCAGCAGTGGTACATGCCTTAGTGCGGTGGAGACATTTTCTTCTTGGCCGGAGATTTACACTCAGGACTGATCACTTGAGTCTTCGCCACCTCTTCACGCAGCCCAATCTCAATGCTCGTCAGCGGCGTTGGATGGAGTTACTCTGTGAGTATGACATGGAGATAGAGCATGTGAAGGGAAAGGAGAATGTGGTTGCAGATGCCTTGAGTAGGCGGAGACATGTGGCTATGGCCACCTCAGTGGGCACAGATTTGCGGAGTAGGATCTTGCAGCAGCTTCCTCAGGATAGTTTCTACCTTGCAGCCAGAGTAGAGATTGAGTCTCAGAGACCCCTTGAGGGGAGATTTGATGGATTTTCATTAGAGGCAGATGGTCTTCTCAGACACAGAGGTCGGATATATGTTCCTAGAGATGGAGGCTTGAGACATGACATTTTGACAGAGGCTCATCGTGCACCTTACTCAGCCCATCCGGGGTGAAGAAGATGCACGCCACCTTGAGACAGTTGTATTTTTGGAGAGGACTTCGGAGAGACATAGCTTCTTTTGTATCCCACTGTTTAGAGTGCCAGAGGGTGAAGGCCGAGCATCAGCATCCAGCTGGCCTTCTCTATCCTCACGCCATACCGGAGTGGAAGTGGGACACCATTTCCATGGATTTCATTGTTGGGTTACCTATGTCGAGATACCATCACGACGCCATCATGGTCACGGTGGATAAATTGACAAAGGTAGCTCATTTTTCTCCAGTGAAGACCACCTATACAGCAAGTGCTGTGGCATGAGTATACCTTGATGAGATTGTCAGATTACATGGGATTCCATGGAAGATCATTTGTGACCGCGACCCTTTGTACACTTCCCATTTCTGGACCACCATGCAGTATGCCCTCGGGACGAGGATTAATTTCAGCATAGCTTATCACCCTGAGACAGATGGACAGACAGAGAGGGTGAATCAGATTTTGGAGGACATGCTCAGGATGTACGTGATGGATCATCAGTCGAGATGGGAGGAGTATCTGTATTTGGTGGAGTTTTCCTACAATAATAGTTTCCAGAGTTCTATAGGCATGGCTCCTTTTCAGGCATTATATGGTAGAGAGTGCAGGACACCTCTTAGTTGGGACAGGATTGAGGACAGGGTTTCCCTTGGACCAGCATTATTACAGGACATGGAGCAGCAGGTTACCTTGATCAGACAGAGATTGCAGGAGGCACAGGATAGACAGAAGAAGTATGCAGACCAGCATAGGACAGATCGCAGTTTTGAGGTAGGCACGAAGGTGTTTCTTCGTGTCAGACCGCATAAGAGCCCTATCCGTTATGGAAAAGGTTCTAAGCTTGCTCCTAGGTTTGTGGGTCCCTTTGAGATCTTGGAGCGCCTCGGCCCCTTAGCCTATCGTCTAGCACTGCCACCTAGCTTATCGTGCATCCATGATGTATTTCACGTTTCTGTGCTTAGGAGATATGTTTCTGATCCTTCTCATGTGCTAGATTGGACTGCATTGCAGGTGCAGGATCAGGGGCAGGTGATGGTGGAGCCCGTGCGCATTTTAGATCGCAGGACCCTGGGCCTTTGCGGCAGAGAGATTGATCAGGTTCGGGTCCAATGGGACAGGTACGATGAGACTGCTGCTACTTGGGAGGATGCTACATCATTGCGAGCTCAGTTTCCACACTTATTTCAGTGACTTCCAGGAGGAAGTCTAGTCTAAGGGGAGGGGGATGTAATGCCCACTTCCCTACGACACTTAGTTGATTATCATTTTGAGTTATGCAGACTTTGGATATGGACATGACTTATACTTATGTTGATTAGCATGATGTTTTGTGACTAGATGCATTTGGATTATGATTGGATTTTGTTTTCAGTATGATCTACACTGACTCATGGACAGACTATTGGATACCGATGTTATTTTTTTATATGGATATATTGCATGTGTTCTAACATTGGATTTCTTCGCCATGATGAGTAGAATGTAGTTGTTGAATTTACATTACTATAATTTTGGATAATGATGAAATGCATAATTAAGTTGTGATTTAGACCTAGAAATAATGGATAATTGAATTACGTATAGATGTTAATAAATTTCATGCATATGATTATTTTGGATATTTTGACATGGCCGCAAGGCCGAAGGAGGTATTTTGTATTTTGCAGGAAACACAACATGATCACAACCATGAGGGGGATTGGGAACCAAACACAACAGGATGTCGGGTGGTTACAACATTTGGTCGTCAAGGCAACTAGTAAATTGTATTGTGTTACCTTTATTCTTTTATGTGTTAAGAAAATTTCCATGAGGGGGAAATTTTCTAATGTGACCAAGGGGGTAAGAATTTTATTTACTTGTTTTAACTTACTTTAGTAGGTGATTTTATTTGTGATGTTTTTTTTTAAAATTACTTTGCTAAGTGTGTTTAGATTAATGTAATATCTTGTTTTAATTTTTAAGTTTTGGAGGGAAGTCAAGTGGGTGTAATTAATTTTGATGGTTGGCTCCTTGAGCCTTGTGTTTCCTCATGTATTGAATGTTTGGTTTTGAGTGTTGACCACTCCAAATCCTTTGAATCTCGAATTTGAGATTTTGGGCAATTTTAGGGGACTTGTGGGACAAGTTGAACTTGTCCCACACTTCCCAAAACCCCTTACCAACCATATCTATGGGTTGGGAATCCAAAAAGGGGATTATTTATTGTTTTGGGAAGGGAAATGTGACTTTGGAGTGCACTTGTCTTCTTTTGCATTTAATTGTGCCTTAGGACACATGGGGAAGGGATGGATGTGGATTAGAGATGTCATTCAACCCAACCACCCATTTATGGTGTTTTGGGATTTGAGTTGACTAAAGGGAGGTGGTCTTGAGGATGTGTGATGTGGCATCCTACAAGGAGCCACATCACCCTCACTCTTCCTCTTGTCTATTTATGGAAAATTCCTCTCTTGTTGAGGGGGTTGGAGTTTTGTTTTTGTTTTGTTGAAGAGTTCTCTTTTGTTATTTTTGGGAGAGAAAAGAATTGGGAGAAAGAGAAAAAAGAGTGCTTGGACTTGCATGCTTGGATTGTTTTGGAGGGAGCTTGGACAAATTTCTTGGTTTAGGCTTCTCCAATGGAGAGGTAGGAAACCTTCTCCTTGTTTTGCTTTCATATTATTGTTGCTTCTATGCTAAATTTGTGAATAATGCATGTTTACTTTGGTGTATTGTGAAAAATGGATAGAATGCTTATTGTGTAGTATAGGAGAGGTCTATGGGAATACTCATGAGGGAGGCATAAGAGTAGATTAGGATATTGTGGAGGGAGTTTGAGAGGGATGCTCATCTTGGGTAAGAATGTTTACATTCTTACCTTGTCTTTGAGGGAGCCATAAGAGGAGGGAGGCATAAGAGTATGGGAGGAAAAAGGGGTACTTGAGGGAGGCATAAGAGTCATAGGGGCTTGAGTTTTATTGTGGAGGGTTTTGGATGGGCATCTCATCTCAATTGGGAGGCATAAGGAAAACATTCCCATAGTTCCTTCTCTTGTTGGCTTGGATGAAAGCCTTGTTGTGAAATGTTTGGTGTTATTTGTGTGTCTCTTTGTTTCTTCTATTTTAGCTTTGAATGTTGTGAAGAAATTGTATTGTGGAAGCAAGTATTGTTGCCTTGAGTTGGAGACCACCCTTCATTGTGTTGTGTTTGGGGCTCGGGGGTCAATGGAGGAGATTGCTTCTCTTCTCCATTGAGTTTTGGTTGGGAGGAGAGTGTTGCCTCTCCCCCTATCTTGGTTGTGATTTGAAATACTTGGAACTTGGAGCATGGATGAAGAACACCTTGGAGCTTGGGAAGAACCTTTATATGTTATTTGATTGTAAAAATGTAAAAACAAGTTGTAATTACTCCATTTAAAAAAAAAAAAGAAAGAAATGTAATATTGTCACACGGTTGAATGCAAAATTTTACTTTAGCTTCCATTATTGCAAAATTGTTTCCACATGAAGTAGGATATGTTGTAAAAAGATTTGGAAGGAAAAGTTGCATTAAGATGATAGTATTTCTTACTCTAAAATTTATTGGAAAGGTTGTTGAATTCTTTGTGGAATATTGGAAAGGAATTACAAAAGAAAATGTATTAAAACTTTGTTGGAAAACTTGGAAAGATAGAGCATTATTTCTCATTTTATACTTGATGGAAGGGCTTAAATTTTCAAATGGTTTTTAGTAAGACAATGAAATATTCTAAGCTCTAACTCTCTTATGACCTTCTTCATCTATGTGCCCATTGTGAAATTATTGACAATTGTAGAAGGAAATGAATCAACTTGCAAAAATTTCTAATATATCATGGCTATAAAAGAGATCCATGCAATGTCTATTCAAGTTAGCTAGAAATAAATTTTAATGCAAATGCTCTAAACTCATCAAAGTTATGATGTCCAACACTCCTTATTGTCTAACAAAATTTTACTAATAGTTCATCTTCCTTTCTTACTTAAGTAATACTAAAACTAGCGAAATTATTAATAATAAATTATAACAAAATTAAAGTACCAATACATTATTATTAATTATATATATATCTCGGCATACTTACCAGATAACATATATGCTTAAGAAACCACGTTCAATTAATTACAATGTCAATGAAATATTTACATGCGCAAACCTACGAATTAGGAGGGGTACTTATAATAAAATAAAAATCCATTTGCGAACTATCTAGTGCTTACACATGTCTACGTTAAATATGATTTAAACAGATGCTCCTCTAGGAGATTCTTCTCCACGAGAACCTCAAAATGCGAGACATGAACCAGTCTCAATGGATGATCATTGTAATAAAGTTCTTACGGTCTCATGTGTTAAATGCTCACTACCCCTTAATCGATTTGATTTTCCTTGGGCGCCTCCTCGTCCCACGATCCTTTTAAAAATATCTTGAAGGTGAAACCCAAATTTAAGAATACGTTTAGCTATCGATCGGATAACAACATAGTTGGGTGACCTGTGGAATGAGAAAAGAAGTGTGCAGGTACATGGGCAAAGGCTAGAAAAACGCGGAGTGTTTTCACAAGTTATTCACAACCAGATGGATCAAACAGCGCAGCCTCGAGTTAATGTGTGTTGGGATCCCGAAAACCGCGGTGCAGCCCTTCCTCCTCCTCACGCCTCTTTAATCTTTCGAAACATGGAAATTTATCTGCCTGACCGTGGAATACCCGAGCTCATTAAATCCTTTCACGCTATGGAAATGCAGATGTTCCCCAGCTTGGGAAGGTTACAAACGAATTTGGGCATCGTCTGGAAGATGATAAAGATGCAGTCTTCCAACGCATTTTAGGTGAAATGTGCTCATTTGTATGTTTCTACCATGCTCCCCTTGCTGATGCGCTTCCACTCCCCCATTTGTCCAGCGCCCGGGACTATTTTATTCGCCTCCTTGTTCCATGCGCGGCCGGGCGAGGAGAAGAGGAAAAATGCCTGTTTGTTGCATGTATCTTGCTTAGAAAGCTCCTCATCTTTTCCACATGGCATGGGTGAATACTCCAGCATTTTCTCCTGTCATTTGGTGGCGGTGTCTTCATCTTTCATCTTCCTCGCACCTACCCACAGGCGGCCGAGACGGAAGAAGAGTGTCTAGTGTCTAATCGGTGAGCAAGGTAAGATCTCCAAAATCTAATTGATTAATTTGGAAGTGGCGGCCAGGCTGCTGTCTTGCACGCAAGGTGAAGGCATTAATGGTGGACAGGTGGTTGTGGAGATCCACCGCCCCCAACCAAGGAGATTTAAGAATGGTTGAAAAACTTTCCCCCAATTTGTCCCTCATTCATTTAATGTTCAAATTTCAAACATATGAATAGCATGTAGGCTGGCTTATGGATAAATTTTGTTAATATATCTATATACATATATACCACTTAAATTAAGAACATCTAATCCCTTAAAAGAGATATCTAAGGACCCATATTGAAAGTTTTCTAAGTGTCTACAAAATAGCAACATATGGATTATCCTGATACTATGCCTCTACAAATATATATATTAGAATATATAAAAAAAAAAAAAAATCATTATACGGGACTAATGCCATTTTACAGTGCAGTTCCCTTACCTTCGACGTTTTGCTTCAGCTTTGACCATAAAACGATTCTCATTGGCGTAGAGCTCACAAGATATGACGAGTGCACATATATAATAATATATTATAATTATGTAACACAATCATAAATTAGCAAGGTATTTAAATAAGTCGTAATGTAGAGAAAAAAAAAAAAGAGGCAAAACAAATAAATGAAACCGCACTTGAAGAAACCAATAGAGGAGGAAAGGACTTCTCGACAAATTGCACGTTTCGTTTATCAAACAATTTGGGACATCAGGTAAGAATACAGAACTATTGTAATATGTTAGATCGTAAGGTATGACACCTAAAAAGATGCTTAGCAAACTTTCCCCAAATAAATGCATGACTTGAATCGTGGAAATGAAGTAAATAGTTAAACACAAAAAAAAAAAAAAAAAAAAATTGTCGCACTTTTGAGGGTCGTTTGTTTGTGGCGCGTTGGTAGGAGCATCGTCTTTTTGCGGCGTCTCAAGAATCTTCTATCATGTAGAAGAAAATTAAAAGAAATGTTTTAATTTGATTCTCAACTTGGTAAGTGAGAGGCCCTAAAGAAATGGTATTGACTAAAAAAATTAGGGCGGTGGAAATGTCTCCATCCATTTCTATGGGTTTCTGACGGGTGATGGGATAGTGTATAGTTCGAGTTCGAGGGAGGGAATGACCATAGGAGGACTTATGAAACCCATAACTTGCTTCTCATGAGGTAATATGAAGTCTATAAAAGAGAGGTTATGGGGATCTTGTTCATATTTTCCTATACTAAATCATTTCTATGCACAATAGTAAAGTAAGTCTGGATAAATTTTGGCTTGTATAGGAAGGAAAAATCAGAAGAAAAGGGCTTTGTGGGTTGTTGGTTTTCTTGATATGAGGATAGTCGGTCAATCCCCCATTTATGAGATTAAAATTCTAATGGGGGCCAAAGAGGATGACATTTCTAATTTCAGGATGGTAAAAGGGTTGTTTTTCGGGTTTTCATGTTCTTTTGGTGTGGGGAGTGTATTTAGGGATAACAATTGGTATTCCCCTAGTGAGAGTTATTGGAACATTGAATCAAAGGACTCGATGTGGAGGAGTTTTGATGATGGTACGGAAGTGTTAGGAAATCACTAGTGTTTACATCAATATTTGTGTGTGTGATATTGTTTATTATTATATTATGAGTTGTTGAGAAACAACTCATAATTATAATAAATGTAATATGGTTTGTAAGTGAATTTGTTAAAACAACTTCACGTATATAGAGAGTTGTTCTAGGAGGTTTACTATTTTATAGGAAACTCTCCCTCTATATATTTGCTTTGTATCTGGTAGAATTAATATTGAATATATTGTCGACTATGTCTTTATGTTGATTCAGATTTCCTGCAGCATAAACTCTGATCAAATCTAAGATTTGGTATTAGAGCAGGTTGATGGCGTGATGGGAGATATGGAAGATCTGCCATGATAAAGAAAGGAGGAAAAATTTCATGGATCCGGTTGTTCCAGAGCTCTGCGTATTTCCTATATCTTTCTCATTTCATGTTCACTACAGTCACAATTCCCAATAAAGAAATGCATAAATGATTTGCAAAGGGAATATTGTTTAGAAGCATTGTATATTGAGATCTGGGCGCTGCCTTTATATTATTATGGATCACCATTTCCCTTTCATTTGATTTGGTTTGGAGACTGCACATTTTGGCTATTTAGCTATCATCATCATTCTTATTTTCACAGCCATATATTTATACTCAGCTGTCAAGATCAAAAGGAGGACTGCCTCTGCCATTATCAGGGACTTCTCAAGCCATTGCCACGCACAGATCTTCCATTCACCCTCCTGATTGACAAGTTTGTGTTCTATATTCTGACAGCATGTGTATTTGCATGCATTGAGCTTCGAGTGGAGTCGGTGTTTAAATGTTCATATGAATGCAATATTCAATGATCGTGAGTGTCCAAGCATTCATACAAGCCTCAAGTCAATGAGATGACGTATTAATTAGCAAATCGACTTTATCTTGGCTTTGAATTGAAACATTTTTGTCACGCCTGGGTTATCTTCAACTACATATTTGTCTTTTGTTGGATTCCCACTATTTGGTAGCGTGGATGCATTTGGAAAGAGATACCTGTTGACTATGTTGTATTATGTTATGTATTCTCGTGTGTGGTTCTTAAGCAACTCTAACGACTCCAACGCTCATGTCTAGATCGGCCTATTCCAAGAATAACATCAAGACTGGAATTTAAGAAGTAATTGTCTCGGGTTTGAAATCAGTGGTGAATGTGTAACATTGCATTGGAATTTACATCAAGTGTCAATAACCCATCGCAACATCTCTAAACTACCTTGATTGTTTCACAAAACTGGCAGATTCTATGGACTAGTGTGTTTATCTGAATAAGTTTGTATTGTTTTGTTCATTTTTGTGGTGTCATAGTTTGTAAAGTGTCTATAGTGAATATCAATATTAATAGTCAAAAAATGATATAAGGTTTGAATTCAGTGGTGAATGTGTAAAATTGTATTGGAATTTACATCAAGTGTCAATAACCCATTGCAACATCTCTAAACTGCCTTGATTGTTTCACAAAATTGGCGGATTCTATGGACTAGTGTGTTTATCTAAATAATTTTGTGTATTGTTTTGTTCATTTTTGTGGTGTCATAGTTTGTAAAGTGTCTATAGTGAATATCAATATTAATAGTCAATAAATGATCAAATTGGTTGTTTAAGTTGTAATAAAGTCATTGTTAAAAAAAAGTAAAAGTGTTGTCCTCATAGTTGTCTGAAGATTCAAAAAATGTTTTAAAAAATGACAAATGAGTGCATTTGGTGTAAGCCGACACTCAAGTTTAAGGGAAAATGCAAATGAAAACCGTTCGACTTGGGGGCTCTACCCTCGACCCCATCCTATATCGCAATAGGGAACATGTATCATCCTCTACTATACTTTCTCTTTGAGATAACAATGACATTATCGGAGGATGGAGGCAACGGAGGTAGGAGGACGATCGGTGCCTCTTGTCGGTCACCAATGACGGGGTTACTTATAGCTTTGGTGGCATTATTTTATAATATTTGATTGTTTTCTTTGAGTAGAGTGTGCAGATATAAAACTTGTTTTTATTCCCTTGCAAAGATTGAAAAGAGGAGGATGCAAATTTTGGATGCTAAGAACAATTATATAGGAGGGCAGCTGAACTGGAGTGATCCTTTGATTGCAGAGATCCTTCGAATTTCATACTTCTAACATCGATCGGCTAGTGAAATATAGTGTTCACTAGATTTGAAAGTGGAAGCTGGTGAGTTTGCGTATGTAGGTGAATCGGTGGAAGTGTGATCATCTGGTATGGGATTCACTGTGGTGAAGTGGATTGGTCATGTGCAAAAAGATCCAAACAACAAGATCCAAACTAGCAGTATGCAAACCTAAAAGTATGTGGAGGCATACGATTCTATTTCCAGTTTTTTTTATATGTGCTTCTTCCCATGTAAACACTAAGTGGGGGAATGTTAGGAAATCATTAGTGTTTACATCAATATTTGTGTGTGTGATATTGTTTATTATTATATTATGATTTGTTGAGAAACAACTCATAATTATAATAAACATAATATGGTTTGTAAGTCAAGTTGTTAAAACAACTTCACATATATAGAGAGAGTTGTTATAGGAGGTTTCTATTTTATAGGAAACTCTCCTCTATATATTTGCTTTGTATTTGGTAGAATTTATTTGAATATATTATCGATTTGTGTCTTTATGTTGATTTGGCTTTCCTGCAGCATAAACTTTGATCAAATCTAAGAGGAAGTGCCAAAAGTAACCACATTAAAAGACGTGGTACTTTTGAGTGGTATTAGGACATCATTAGGTCGATAAATACATGTTTCAGGTTTTGAATGGGTTAGGGTTGATTGGAAAAACATGGAATTGCCCTTTGTGCTCATATTTTAGGCATATGTACACAATGGAAGGGATGCAACACATATGAAGAATCCAAGAAAGTACAATTATGATATTGTATTGGAATTTCCATTCTAATAGGTATAAGAGTTCGGGAATGTTGTAATTTCGACTTGTATGCGTAGGAATATTGTTCCAAGTGTGGGGAAATGGTGTCATTGAAGCCGCACAGATTTCGCATGTCATGGTATTCGGCGGCATAAGTTGTTTGAAGGCATGGATGGAAATGATATTGATTATCGCACCATTTTTATCATAACTCGTTTGATGCAAGTTTGGTTGATTTGTGTTGTGATAAATAAAGGGGATCTTGATCATTTGGTGTGATGTGAGGATTTGTGTGGAGTTGAATGTGATGGATGTGTCTTTTTAAGGCACTGAGATGAAAGCGTCTAGTGGACATGGTTCATCCGAGGAAAGCGAATGAATTGTAATGCCTCAATCATTACTTGTCGATGTTGTGGGGATTTTTGGATTAGTTTATACAAGGACATCTTTGTCGGTGCTGTGAATATGGTTTAGGATGGTGTTTTAGATGGTTGTTGTGGGTTTGGTTTGAGTTGAGCCAAGGGTAGACACCTAACCCTTGAAAGAAGATGATGATGAAGGTTTTGAAGCTATATTAGGTATAGAGACTTTGGCTTTTCCTTTGTCATGTGTTTTTAGATCTTGATTATGGGAATTTTTAGTTGTATGAACTACGTCGATTTTTAAGAAAGAACATTCAACAAGAGAGTGATGAAAAAATATATGGAAAGGGATTCTTAGTGTCAAATATTGGCTTGTCCCTATGTTCTACGAATGTTTGTTTTGATGTTGTCAAGGATTTAGATGTGGTTTGTGTAGATTTGTGAGGGTGATTAATGGAACACACCTCATTTTTAGAGATAGAAGGATATGTTGGATCCAAAGGGTATTTGACTATTTTGGGATCATTTGAGATGTGGGTGTCAAAAGAGGAGGTTGTTTGTGGGTTGTTGTGGATTATTTGACTACAATGTTTAATTTATAAGACATTTGGAGCCCCAAAATAGAATATATAGGGGAAACCATGTATGCGATTGGATTATTTTATTTGGATTGTAGTAGTTCAAGATTCTAGCATGGGTGTTGTTGTTGGAAAAAATAAGCCGAGAGGGGGTGAATCAGTGCTTGTTAAAACTTTGAAAAATCTTCACAAACTTAGTAATCTATTCAATATATATCATCAATAACCATGATAGAATAATGACATTCAAACATGTGTATGAAGTAAGAAAACACATATGAACACTAGGTTTAATGTGGGAAACCCTTCAAGGGAGAAAAACCCATTGAAATCAATGCACTAGCCTAGAAAAATTGTCCTATAAAGGTTATAAGGATTTCATCTGTTGAGCATCCACTCAACTTGAAGCTACAACTCCAAAATTTAGTCAAGCTACCACTTGACCTTTTGCAAGCCACTACTTTCTTGGAAGCCACAACTCCCAAAACTTCAATCAAGCTCCTACTTGATCTTCATAAGCTCAACCGATCAAGAATCTTCAACTCCTACTTTTTAAGCAACGACTTAGGCTTCTAACAATGTTTTGATCACTCTTAATTGGTTTTCTTACACAACAATTTGTGACCTCTAAATCAGCTCTTATATCTTCTCTTTTCACCCTCCTAATTCACCTCTATTCTCGTCACTTCATGCTCCTAAAACTACCTCACTCAAGGATTATTTCTCATACACATTTTGTCAAGCTTCTCATATAAGATAATCATCTTAACCATCGATTTTTCATGCATACAAACTACTCATGTGAATTTTCATTCATCAAGTCATTAGACACACTTTGATTTTCATGCATTTTCATGTCCTACAACACCTTTAATAGTATTTTCATCAACACAATTCCTTGTTCACACTAAGGAATTTATTTCTTCAAGAGATACATCCACTCTCTTTCACTTACATTTCCTAAACCTTTCATCTTCTTGGTCTTTAACTCATACAAGGAGGAAGAAATGACATCATATAAAACTATCCACTTTGCAATCATTACACATGTCTTTGATGTCAATTTTATGTGCATCTCTTATAAGGTCTGTCAATATGATCTTGAAAACTATGATGATCAAAATAAGCCTCTCGAACTCTCTAACCTTTTCACTTCACTGAAAATCTTCCAAAGTGACCTTATGTACACTGATTTGTAACTTTCCTTGTTAGTTTGTCTTACTCTCTAACATAGGAATATTCTCTTCTAATCAAAGGAATTAAATTACAAGTGTTCTCATAATGTATGCACGTTACAAGAACCCTTCTCTTGTTCTATAACTCCTTGAAAATCTTTATTTTCAACTTTTCAACCTCAACCTTCATTTGAGCTTCATATTTAGTCATGGAGGACCAAAAATAAAGGAATGATTCATCTAACTTCATGCATGAATCTTCAAGAATTCTCAAATCTTAGACATGGTGGTATGTGATCTTTAGATCACCTTCAAATGCTTGGAGTGATACTAGCATCTTCATGTTCTTCATGATATGTAGATTTTGGTAATGGTCTTAGCAGATTTGCATGTACAGAAATCAGTTTTCAAGATTAAGCAAGTTCACTCACCTATCAATGATACATATTAATATGGATTCTTCATGCACTCATTAAATAAATAAGGTTCATACAACAAATTCACCTCAAACTTTGCAAATGAGGATCTTTACCAAGCCTAAAATGGCTAAAATCTTGGGAAAAATAATTTACCTTAAGAGGCTTCACTAACACAATACCACTGTTCCTATACCTTGCATTCGATGTCAAATGACTCCAAAATTGATTCAATCTCATGCAAATTTATTTTCACTTACCTTCTTTTAACTTGCTCTTCACTTTACTTCACCAGTTCCTTAGCCCACACAAGCAAGTATTGGATTTTTTCCTTCCAAGCCTTCTTTCAACACCTTTACCTTATTTCACCTCCTCAAAAAAAAGTTAGATCCATCATTAAAAAAATTCAAAAGGAATCAAAGCATCAAAATTAACTCATCTAGCTCAAAGCGCCCTATAGTGCCCTTAAGCCCATCTCCCTAGTATGTTCATGATTGGAGGATTATATGGCTACCCACAAAAAGCTATAAACATCTTCAAGTACCCTTTATGGACCTTATGGTGTGTATAAAATTTCATAACTAAACTCTCCTTTCCCTTCTCCCAATCACTTATTTTCCTCCCAAGCTCACTAGACCTCAACTAGCCCTAGTTTTAGACCTTTTCATGCATAGTTTTCATTACCATAGGTCCCAAGACAAAATATCACCATTTTGGACACCCTTTTTCATGTTATTCATGTGTTCTAAGATTCCATATTTTATACCTACCTCCTTTGTAAAATGACCTTCCCCATTAGGTCTTCCATTCTACTGATCTCCTAGAACTCATCTTTATCGGGGATATCTTCAAGTGTACACTATATTTGTTCAAAATTCTTCTTGAATATGTTTTTGTACTTATCCAAGATAATTTCTATTCATTTTCATAATTTTCTTGTGTTTCATTTATAGAAATTGTGGTTTTAATCTCTAAACCCTATATAGGCTCTTTTGCGGTCTCAAGAGGCTAAATCTTATTATAACTTTCTTCAAATGCGGTTCCAAGGCACAAAATCTTGTTTATAGGTCTGCTCTAACTCCATGCACATTAATCCTTTAACAGTGGAGGAAAATATTGCTTTAAACGTTGATACTTACATGTTTTCTCCCTACTCAGATGGTGTATAACAGTGCAAGAATTCAGTCCTTTGCTAGTAGCTCTTCCCTTTCCAAAACTAAACCTTGTCACATAGTTTCAATTCACCATTTATCTTTTAATGACCAAGACTAAAATCTTTAATGAAGGGAAAATATTGAACTCTCCTCTCTACAGATTGTAAAATATGGTTTACAAGCTTCTTATGCACATATTCAAGCAAGACAAAGCATAATGACTCGATCAACAAGAAATTTACTTCATTCTTCTAACCATTCAAATTATAACTAATCATAAATCCTACATGAAATATTTTTAACCTCATAATAAAGAGATTACAATCACATCACAAATTTTCTTTACAAAACACAGTCTAAAGTACTCCTTAAATGAGAATATGGTATAACTTCAAAATCAACCATTTTGATCACATGCGAGAGAGTCTATTTAGAACACAAACCTTAGTGACAATATCACCAATGCATCTTCCTTTATAAATGCAATAACTTGAGAATTAAGAAGCATTTACTCATAATTTCATACGCAAAAAAAAATCAGTTTATTAACCATATACTTCATACAAAATTCAAGACTATCTCATTCTTCCTCGGCTCTCATCCTCCCCACCTCGAGGATTTTATCTCTCATTCATTCTTACCTCCTCTTGGAGGTCAACTCCTATTCTCCTTCGAATATTTTCACCTTAAATGTAACCTTAAAGAGAAACCTTACTAACGCTTGAGCTTCCCTATGCCCATACATCACGAGATAGCATCATTTACAAAATTTTAAAACATCTGTTGACTTGACTAAGACCTAGGACCTACTTTCTCATGCCTAGACACTTGTTATGATTTTAAAACCATTAATCCCTCTCTCTCTCTTTTCCACCTCTTGCAACTCACCTTTCACTTTTACATGTTTACAAATTTTGATGAAAAAAAATATCTTGTTTACAAATTTGAATTTACAACCATGATTGAATTCATTTTGTTAGATGATGGCATCATAATCCCAAGGTGGAGAAAAACCATGTTTTGCTTAAAGTTAATTTTAATCTCTCTCCTCTCTCTCTCTCTCTCTCTCTCTCTCTCTCTCTCTCTCTCTCTCTCTCTCTCTCTCTCTCTCTCTCTCTCTCTCTCTCTCTCTCTCTCTCTCTCTCTCTCTCTCTCTCTCTCTCTCTCTCTCTCTCTCTCTCATGCTTTTCTCTCTCTCCATTCGAGCATGCTCTAAGGTTGTTATCTCCATCTCCAATTGCTCAAGGATTTCTAAACAAACACTCTTTCTTATGTCACCTCTTCTTTCTCTGTTATTGAATCATTATCCTCTTGCTTTCTCATCCATCTCAAGTTCATTATCATCTGTAATCACACACTTTCATAACATTAGAGTCACAAGTTTGAGGCTGACTTCCCCTAGGTTCTTCCTTCCTCATCACTCAACATGCATTCTGAACTCTTATTCCTCTTTCTCATGAACTCTTCCATCACCATGTTCATCTCTCTCAAGAGAAACCAAAAAAATCTATCACTTCTTCCTCACTCTTGTCCTCTCTGCCATCTCTTTAACCAACTCTCTTTCTTACCTATTTAATCTCTTTTCATCTATTTTTATCTTACTCTCTCTCTCTCTCTGCCTCTCTCTCTGATTGGCCATTTTTCTTTCTTTCTCTCTCTCTTGAATTTTGTCTCTCTCTCTCTCTCTCTTATCTCTCTCTCTCTCTCTCTCTCTCTCTCTCTCTCTCTCTCTCTCTCTCTCTCTCTCTCTCTCTCTCTCTCTCTCTCTCTCTCTCTCTCTCTCTCTCTCTCTCTCTCTCTCTTCATATGGATAATCAAATTAAATGATAAGTTTTGGTACAGATATACAATAAAACTCAGTACGTGTATATTGAAATGATATGAAAAATATATTTGATCTCCTACTAATGTGGAGTCAACACTCATCTTCAAGATCTCCTAAAATCTCTCTAATGAATCTCTCCCAATCCCAAGATATTATCTCACACCATATAAAGCTACTTGAGTTGTTTATCCAACAAAATCATAACTAAAATAATATCTCACACATAATTTCTAACCATGAAAATATTCATTTTCCCATGTGAATACTAAGATATATCCTAACATTAAATAACTCTCTCAACTCTTCTCTATCCATCTCTCTTTTTCTTCTTCACAATCACTTTTTCTCTCTCTTCTCAAGCAAGTTGTTTTATTCTTGCTTCTTCCACACCTCATCTAGGATTTCTAACCTAGAATTTTGGTGTCTTCTCACTCTTCTCAACCTCTTTTCACTCTTTCACACTTTTACTTCTTCTCACTTTTTTCTTTCAACCTATCACTTTCATCCCACACTCACAATTTCATTGTTAGCCACAAATAACAATCAATTTTCATTCATCAAAATAAAATCAAGCTCGATACCAAATGATACAAAGCAATATGTATTCTTCATGCATTCATTCAATAAACAAGTTTCATACAACAACTTCACCTCAAAGTCTATAAATGAGGATATTTACCAAGCCTAAAATGGCTCAAATCTTGCAAAAATTGATCAATTCACTTTAAGAGGCTTCAACTAACACAATACCATGTTCCTATACCCTGCATTCAATGTAAAATGACTCCACAAATTTCTTCAATCTCATGCAACTTCATTTTCACTTACCTTTTTTAAACTTGTTCTTCACTTTACTTTACTAGTTCCTTAGTCCACATGTGAAACTATTGGATTTTTTCCTTCCAAACCTTCTTCTAATGCCTTTACATTATTTCACCTCCTCAAAAAAAGTTAGATCAATCATAAACTTGTATCAAAAGAAACCAAAGCATCAAATTTAACTCATCTAGCTCAAAGCGCCATATAGTGCCCTTAAGACCATCTCCTTGCTATGTTCATGATTACAGGATTCTATGGATACCCAAAACAAGCTATAAACATCTTCAAGGACCCTTTATGGACCTTATGGTGTGACCCAAATTTCATAACTCAAATCTCCTTTCCCTTCTCCCAATCACTCCTTTTACTCCCAAGCTCACTAGACCTCAACTAACCCTGGTTTTAAACCTTGTCATGCATAGTTTTCATTACCAGAGGTCCCAAGACAAACTATCACCATTTTTGACACAATTTTGAAAATCCTTCCTGTGTGCCAAGATTCATGACAAGATTCCATCTTTTAGACCTATCTCCTTTATAAAATGACCTTCCCAATAGCTCTTCCATTACTACAATCTCCTAGAACTCATAATGTCGGGATATATTCAAATGTACACTTTCTTTGTTCAAAATTATTCTTGAATATATTTTTGAATTAGTCAAGTGCATTTTCATAATTTTCCCATTGTTCATTTGCAAGAAATTGTGGTTTTAATCTCTAAACCATATATAGGCTCTGTGTGTATGCTCAAGAGGCTAAATCTTATTATAACTTTCTTCAAATGTGGTTCCAGGGCACCAAATATTGTCTATAGGTCTGCTCCAACTCCATGCACGTGAATCCTTTAATAGTGGAGGAAAATATTTCCTTAAACCTTGAGACTCACCTATTTTCTCCCTACCCGAATAGTGTATAATAGTGCAAGAAGTCGGTCCTTTGCTAGTAGCTCTTCCTTTGCCAAAACTAAACCTTGTCACAAAGTTTCAATTCACCCTTTGGCTTCTAATGACCATGACCATGACCTTTAATGAAGGGAAAATATTGAACTCACCTCTACATACTATAAAATATGGTTTACAAGTGTCTTATGCATGCATTCAAGCAAGACATAGCATAATCACTCAATCAACAAGTAAATTACTTCATTATCCTAATCATTCACGTTCTAACTAATTATAAATCCTACATGCAAGTATTTTTAACCTCGTAGTAATATATTACAATCACATCACGTGGTTTATTTACAAAACATAGTCTAAAGTACTCATTAACCGAGACAAGGTATAACTTCAATATCAACCATTTTGATCACATGCAAAGAGTCTCTTTAGAAAAAAACCTTAGTATCAATCTCGCCAATGAATCTTCATTTATAAGTGTAAGAACTTGATAATTAATAAGCATTTACTCAAGCTTTCATACACAAAACAAAGTTTCATTTTATTAACCATATACTTTATACCAAATTCAAGACTATCCCATTCTTCCTTAGCTCTCATCCTCCCCTCCTCAAGGATTCTCTCTCTCTCTCATTCCTCCTTACCTCCTCTTGGAGGCCAAATCCTATTCTCCTTTGAATCATTTCACCTTAAATGTAACCTTTAATAAAAACCAAACTAACTCTTGAGCTCCCTTATTACCATATATCATGAGATAACATCATTTACAATATTTTAAAACATTTGTTGACTTAACTAAGACCTAGGACATACTTTCTCATGCCTAGACACTTGTTATGCTTTAAAACTCTCAATCTCTATCTCTTTTCAACCTCTTACAAACTCACCTTTCACTTTTACATGTTGAAAAATTTGAATTGCGTATTGGAGGGAAAACACCATTTTGAAAAATCAACTCTTAAACACCTAAGACTCTCTCTCTCATGACTTAGCATACTCCAAAACACTCAAATTGACCTCTACAACCATGATTGAATGAAATTTTTCCTCTAATGATGTCCTTGGATGATGATCCTGCATAAATGAAGATTTTTCATGGCTTCTAAGATGCATTTCCATAATGGTATTGATGTTGTGAAACTCACCAAGTGCATTTCTTGCTCCATGTTAGGTCCTAGAGATCAAATGTGCTTGAATATTAGGGATAACTCATATTGGTTCACAATCTCCAAAAACCAGTCTTATTTTTACTTGCATCTAACATGGTTTCACTCACTCTAATGGAAAAATATTATATTGACACTTCAAACATGACCTTTACTCCATGACTCAACACTCTTCTACAAAATTTGAAGGAAGAAAAACAAGTTTGAGTTCCTAAACAACAAGCCTTCTTATTTGATTGCTCCACCATGACAGCTTTTGAACCCTTTAAACTAGTATGCAAATTCACTTCTCTACCTCAAGTTTTTGTCTCAATCATGTTTTATAGGACTGTATCAACTATCCAAGACTATATTTCACTTCAACACTATGCATTTTCATCAAGAACTCTTAAGAACTACATTCTTGGTTTTTGTATGTTTATACCTCGACAGTAAGAGACCTAACTTGACCTTGTACATAAAAATTTGCATTGTACTTTCCTATATATTTTCATGAACATGAAGGACACTCCCTATATATGCTTCCACATGAATATTGCAATCTAAAACTCTGCCATACATTCTTGAAATGATAATTTTCTTTAAAATAAGGGTATTTCTATCTTGAAACAACAAACATGGATCATGCCATTAATGCAAAAATGTGCTTAAAGGAGTTATTTACATGCTCATATCATTAACTTAGCTTTCCTAGGTCATTTCATGCTCAAACAACTCATATTTTTCCTATCACTCCATTATGAGGGTTTGTGGAGGGTTTGGAGTGACTTCCATTGTTAAACTTTGTTCATAAAGCTCAAGCCATCAATTAAACTCATTCCACTTGCAAATGGGTTAGACCTCATGATCTAACACTGGTAAAATTCTTCGGACACCATGTATAAATATAACATACCTTTGAGGTCTTCAAAATTGACCCTTGAGCCGAGAGAATGTATTCGAGAGCTCGATGTTACTAAAACCTTCATAACTCAAAAATCTTCTATAGTTTTCCTTGAAATTTGTACCACAACACTATGATAGGTCTCTTCACATGTCTTAAGGATTGGTTTCTCATAATTCATGACCAACATCATTTGTACATGTTAAACTTTTTTCCCTAAAGGATAGTCATAAATATGTCAAACATACCTCCAAAGGTTAAATTATGGCTTCAAACACCATCTAAGACCTTCCTACAATGTTCCTATAAACTTCTTATGCTTAACCTTCCTTGTTATAACTTAGTTTGCTTCATATACCCATCGTAGGTCCTTAAACAAGACCTAATTGAGCTAGTTTTCACCATAACTCATTATATCCGGCATGATTCTTCATCATGTACCTACCTTAACATGCTCTAGTTGTGTTTTCCATGCCTTTACCATGTTTCAGCAACAACCTCAAGCCTTCACTTCACCATTCCATGTCACTTTGCTGACTAGCCCTAAGGATTAGGCCTACTAAAATGAGCTATTCATACCAATTCAACTCATGCACATGTGTATCCATCATTCTGACCTTATTTCCTCATCATATACCTGCTCAAACATCTAGGATATCATCTTGACATGTATTCACATCACAACTATGCCTATGTCAGTCCACAAGTTGCTCAAGAAGTTGAGTCTCAACCAGGTGTTATCAAGCCTTCTCATTTCCTACCTTTCTCAATCACTACAAGCTTCCTCTTGCTCTCCTTCATCCTTATTTTTCATTAATGATCCTTTTTCATCAAAAAGAAAATCAAAAATCACATACCAAAAAAACTCCCCTTTTTCATTGATGAAAAACTCTTGGTTCTTCTCACTCTTTTTGCATTAATGAAAAATTTCATGCCTTTAGTTCAAGTCTCCTCCTTCATCGGCTTGTTTCTTATCTTGGTTTTAAATATCAACCACGCTCATCATTCATGCTCACTCTCTTCTCTTTTCTTATTTAACTAAAACTCTACTTTTGTCTTCATTCAAGCTCACCATTCTTGAAATCACTTAAGAAGATTTTTAAATATAACATGATCCCTAAGTGCTCATCTTATGAATATAAATTTTCATGAAAACTCAACTCTCTTCTCTAATTTCATTTAGGACTTAGGTAACTAAAAACTCATTTTAGTCCGACTTTTGTCTTCATTCATGAAACTTTGCTTTCTACCTCCCCCTAAGGTCATACCATCTATATTCTAATTATGTAAGAAATCACTATTGTCCCTCTTTTCTCTACCCTAAGTTGTCTCCTCGTTGTTTATAGCCTCCTCGTGTGTTATTACACCTATTTTTTCTCATGGCTAGCTCCACCTTGCGTAGTTATTCCATCATCGAATCTTGTTTCTCCCAAAACGCTTTTCATCTCTTGTTTTGATCGAAATTGTTCGATTGTTTTATAGCAAAATATGTGCCTAGTGGTCATCAAATCATTGTTATCCTCCTCTCATCATCTAGCTCACGAAGGAAATTCAAAAATTGGACTCAAAATGATGAAGTTATCTTCCTCTATGTATTTTTCCCACGTGTTTAAATCGGGAACGATGGGTGTTTCTTCCCCATCAAATTTTAGCCCCATCATCCACGGGTACATGGACATACCTAATTGGAAGTGGGTCGGTGGAGAAATTTGTGTTTTTGAGCCTCTTTGTAAAAAAGGAAAAATTTAAAAAGTGACCCGCAGCCCCAATCAGGCTATAAAGGTAAAAGTCAAATTTTGAGCCCGCGGAGAAAAGTCAAAGTTGAAGCCCGCAAGGAAAAATTCAAAGGTGAAGCCCATTGTTGAAAATTCAAAGTGGATGAGTGGGCCATCGGGGCACTTTTGGAAATTTAACCAAATTCCCAAAAGTGAAGTAAAAGTTCTAGAATGCTCCGTGGCTCCGCCAAGGTCTCTGGGCCTGCCATTGAAAAGTCAAAGTGAAGGAGTGGAATGGCGGAGAAATTTGAGTTTTTGAGCCTTTTTCCAAAAAGGTTAAAATGTTGAGAAAATGGCCACGACTCCATTTTCAATCAGAGGATTCCACTGTTAAGAGTTCAATCGGAGCGGTGGGTCGAGGAGGAATTTGAAAAATGGCCAATTTGTTCCAAATTGCCAAATCTCTAAAAAATTGCAAAATGCAAAGGGCTTTCCCCCATACCCACTCCAATATCTTCCTACCACGTGGATGACTTGATTTCAAAGTTATAAGAGAAAATCAAATGGTTTGTATTCAAACTGGCAAATCAAATGTAACGTTCACGTTGTAAGATCTGGTTTTTAACCCGACATGACCGTTTTCTTCGCAATGAAGGAATTTGAAGAGGTGTAAATGATTTGTAAAGTTGTAACCATTTTGGCATGAGATATAATGGCTTCTCAAAGTCATTCGTGGGCAATGCAATTGATTTCAAACAAACCAGAGTGCTTTATACCTAGAAAGACAAAAATGCCATACTTCTTCTATTTTCCCTTCTCCTTGGAATTTCCTCTATTCTTAAAGCTTTGTATAAACTCTGCTTTAGCTTCAATAATAAAAGAAGGAATTTTTTCCTTTTTGATTGAGGGATTGATTGGTACCTTATGACCAATGAATTCTATTCGGTCTTGTAGCTTCTCCTGCAGATTTGTTTTTCTTCTAACTATAAATGCATGTAAATGAAATTTCTAATTAATGTGTGTGGGCATCGATATTCTACTCACAACATTAGTTTTCTCCTACCTCCATTTCCACTTCCCTTCCCCTTTCCAAGAAAAAGTTTCTTCTCTAGTGAGACATTGCTAGCTTTGCCACAGGGTCAGTGGAGTGCCCCTGTTGGATCTCTGGTCGAAAGGTCACCATTAAAATCCACATTTTTACATGCACCTATGGAAGCTGCATCATTCAAGTAGAGGGACTTAGATTCCCATAGCGTTGGATTGAAACCCACAAATTTGTCCACAAGATAAATTTTCTTGCCAACAATTTTGGCGCCCACCGTGGGGCATATTTTGCAGCATCTGCACCTAAAAACGACCTCAGGGTCATATAAAAAAGGATTCTAGAAGAAAAGTTTCTGGAGATTGAATAATCACACAAACTACATGGATGTAAATCATGGCTATTCTGGGAAATCCTCCTATTGAGAGACCTCGATTTACTCTTTCAAATCCAAGAAGAGATTGCTTCTAATCTTGAGAGAGAAGCTATTTGGCATAATAAACAAAGTGTCAAACAATACTTCATTGCTATAAGGATTTAGGACTGGAAGAGGAACATGTTGTCGAATTGGAAAGGTAGAGACAAATTCCAGCACCCCAGAGAAGAGCATAAAATTTCAAGCTGGCTGATAGAAGATACATCCAAGAATCGAGGAAAGGAGGACAAATTGAACCCACATTTGAAGAGCTTGAAAGAGAGGCAAGAGATGAAGAGGAGATAATGGCTCAACTTGAAGAAATAGAAAGACTCCAAATTGAATTAGAAGAAAGAGAAGCAGCAGAAGTAGCCTTAGCAAGACTGGAGGCTAGAAATAGGAATAGAATGGGTGATCATGAGAATGAAGTACGCATGCCTACTATACCATGGGGAAGAAATACTGGTCCACTTACTCTTCCACAACCACTTCATGAGCTCCCAAGAGGATCAAGAAATAACTTCTCAAAATTCAAAGGGGGTGGTTCTCAGCTCCCGAAGAACATGTAGCAGCATTCATCACTACTTGTGGAGTGTTGGGAGTTGAAAATGAAGATGTTTTAGTTAGGATCTTTATGGATTCACTCCAAGAAAGAGTTGTTGAATGGTTCTACATGTTTCTCCCAAGATCTGTCACATGCTGGGAAGATATAAGAAGTGCATTTGAACATAGGTTCAAGAGCACAGAAGATTGTCAGGATTTTGGTCTAATTGGTTTAGATGAAGAAGGAGACCTTAGAATCAATGAGAGATTTTGTAGCAAGGTATGATAGGTTAACAAGAAGGATCCCATAAGATGTGGTACCCTCTAGAAACAACTTGAAAAAGTTCTTCATTAGTGCTTTACCATCAGAAGTTTGTTTCTTCCTTAGAAGATCCCAACCAAGAACATCGAGGGAATCTCAAGACTTTACAATTGAGACTCGATGATGGTCTAATTCTTTCGGAAAAGTGAAAGGACCAAATGGGAAGCAAAAGGTCAGAGTTCAAATTCAGTCACCACTTATCCAATGTTCCAAAAAATGGCAAATGACCTAGTTACTTTAAAGAAACATCTGTCACAAATCACAATGAGGAATGCTCAAGGAGACCAAATCTTTACGATAGATGAAGAATTTCTCCACCTCCTCATAGGATTTATCTTGAAGCACCACTAGTCAATGCCATATGTGACATTGGGGAATCGAAGGAGTATACCTTGAGGAAATTGAAGAAGAAATCATGGATGACTATGAAAACTATCTTGAAATTGAAGAGGTTGGCATACACAATGGCATGATTGAATACGTTGCTGATGAGGAGGAAGGTGATGAAGAAGCTCCAATTTTTTCATGTGTTGTTTTCACTCGTGCACAATCCAAGAATGGTGTTTCAACCTCAACAGTTGCAACTGAGAGTAGGAAGAACAAAGAATATAGATCTCCAAAGCCTCCACTAAACAAGATCATTAGTAGGGGATCACCATTACCACCTTCCATGGAATCATCTAGAGAGAAATCAGATTCACCGGTTGTCAAGGATCACACTCATTGGACAAGTAAATTATCGATTCTTCTCTTAACTCAAAAGTTGTTAAGATCAATTCTCTTCTAAATATTGGTTCTGCAAGAACATATAAATTTCAATCAAAGGCTACACCCCCATATCCTTTCAAGCCAATTTCTACATTTGAAAAGGAGAACCCAACACCAAAAGTAATGACACATCTTCCATTTAAGTCCTCATCCACTGCTAGAACCTCTTCCTCATCTACCATAACTTCATTTGACTTTGTAGAGCATGCTAGTAAAACCAAAGTCCAACCCTCTGAAATTGAATACCTACAAACACATCCTGCCCAATTTGACAGATTCATCAAGGCAGTCTGGGGTGGTAACTCTACATCCCCAATCTCTAATTCTAAAGGCTTACTTCCCACACCATCTTCTCAAAACATGCTAGCACTTAGTGCCTCCACCACCAACAGAGTTGAGCCTTTTTACATGTCACTTCTCATCAAATATTTCTATTTGAATAATTACATTATAGATTCTAGAGCCTCAAATAATGTGATGCCAGTGAAAGTTATGAATTATCTTGGCCTCACTTTGACCCGGGTAAATGGCACATGCTACTCAATGGAATCCAAACAAGTTCCATTAGTAGGAAGGATTAAGGATGCTCAGGTTGCACTTGTTGATTACCCTGATAAGAAGATACTTTTGACCATTTTGGTAGCAGACATCCCAGCATCTTTTGGTATCGTTGTTGAGTAGAAGTTTTTGTAGAGATCTAGGTGGAGAAATAAAAATGGATTAGTCATCTACAACTATCCCAATGAAAGGAGAAATGAAGAAGCTACTGCTAGTCAGAAAAATGAAGTTCACAATAAGGAAGTATGATGATCCAAGAGCTGATATCCTTTTTCAAGATTATGGGCTTGGAAATTACCTCCTTACATCACATAAGGAAGAGGACTTTCCACTTCTCATGGAGGAAGAAGAATACTGAATCTAGACAATGGAGTTTGATGGCAGTCATTCCAGAGCAAGTTCAGGAGTTGGTGTAGTATTATACGCTCCCTCCAATGAGGTATATCCTTTTTCCTACAAGCTGTAATTTGACAATACAAATAATATAGTAGAGTATGAAGCATTACTCTCAAGAATGAATACAGCAGAGGACATGGGAATCAAGAAGTTGAGATGCAAAGGTGATGCAAAGGTTGTGGTAAAGCAGGTCCACCAATAATATCAGGTGAAAAATCCCAGACTCATGCACTATAGAAATAGAGTGTGGGACTACATTGAATCCTTTGATGCATTCTCCATTGAAGCTATCCCTAGGGAGAATAATGAAAAGGCCGATTCTCTAGCAGTGTCAGCTTCTTTAGTGACACCTCATCCTTCTTTTGGAAAGGATAAAGTGACCATTGAGATGGTGTTCAAACCCAACGTACCAGAAAATGCAAATCACTAGCAGGTCTTCAATGATGAAAATCATATCCTATCCTTCTTAGAAAAAGGGATAACTTCAATAATCTTTTCTTTGAAGGAATTGAAAACCCACACCGTGAATCAGTCCCCAAAGAAGAGAATGAAGGAATTAAGGGAATTGATGAAGAGGGAGTAATCAAAGCGAAAGGAAACAAAATCCCCAAAGGCCTAGTTTCTTTGGAAGATTGAAAAGCATTACAGGTTCATCTAAGAGAAAGAAAAACAATCTTCTCGGTGTCCATCTAATTTTGATCAAGAAAACATTGGCACTTCAGAGAATCCAAGGATGGTTAACATTGGTAAATGCTGCTCATGAGAAGAGAAGAGAAATTTTGTTGCTCTGCCAAAAAAGTACTTAGATGTCCTAGCCTATTCCTATGATGAACTCAAATATTTTCAGCCAAAGGAAATGCATCACTCCATTCCTTTGAAGCAAGGAGCTAAGCCCTTCAGGAAAAAACAAAGGCCCTACAATCCAAAGATTTCTAATGTTATCAAAGAAGAGGTGACAAATATGCTCAATGCTAGAATCATCTTCCCCATCCACCATTCAACATGGGTGGCTAACATTGTGCCAGTAAGGAAGAAGAATGGGGAAATAAGGATTTATGTAGACTTCCGAAATCTGAATCAGGCATCTCTCAAGGACAACTACCCTCTTCCAATCATGGATCATATTTTACAAGTAGTCATTGGATCTAAAATGCTCTCTTTGCTTGATGGATTCTCAGGGTACAACCAAATCAAGGTGGTAGAAGAGGATTGCAACAAAACAGCCTTCACAACACCTTGGGGCACTTTTTCCTATAGCAAAATTCCTTTTGGCTTGATCAATGCTAAAGCCACTTTCTAGAGAGCAATGGACTTGGCCTTCAAAGATTTGAAACATTGCATTTTCATTTACCTTGATGACCTCACAGTTTTTTCAAAGAGGAGGGGAGATCATATCTGTCATTTGGAGAAAGTCCTTGTAAGGTGTAGGAAACATGGCATTTCTCTAAATCCAAAGAAGTACATTTTGGAGTCACGAAGGTAAGTTTCGGGACACATTGTGAAAAACATGGAGCACACATTTATCCCGAGAGGATTAGAGCTATCTAAGCACTAGCCTTACCAATTGGCAAGAAGGGAGTTCATTCATTCTTTGGAAAGGTAAACTTTCTTCATCATTTTGTGCCTGAGTTTTCTGAACTAACTAAGCATATAACTTCCATGATGAAGCCTCAAGCAAGTTTCAAGTGGAATAAGGAAGGAAAAACAACATTTGAGGAGATCAAGAAATTCATTTCCAAATCTCCAACTCTTGTATCTCTAGATTTCAACAATGAGTTCATCATGTATTGCTATGCATCAGAACATACTCTCTCGATGTCCTTGTTCAAAAAAATGATGAAGGTTTGGAAGCACCCATTGCTTTCATGATTTGTCCTTTGAAAAATCATGAGCTAAAGTACAACCAATTAGAGAAACATGCCTACTAAGTGATCAAAGCCGTTAAAAGTTTCAGATTCTACATTCTCACTTCCCATATAGTGGTAATGGTCTCGGAAGTGCAATCAAGTCCATTTTGACTCAAGCAAGATCCTGGAGCTAAGAGAGGAAGTTGGATTGCAAAGACCCAAGAGTATGACTTGTAGATTAGACCCTCTAATCTGGTAAGAGGAAATGGTTTGTGCAGTTGATTGTTGAAGATGAAGCTCTCAAGGCTCAACAAGGAGAAAAGGATGGTGTTTGCTCAACCTATTCAGGAGATAGTCCACAAGCACTCTTTGTCACCACTACTGATGAGTGGTATGCTGACATTGCTTACTACCTCACTTATGGAGAATTCCCTCCTCATCTTGATTAAAAACAAAGAAGGACACTCAAGCTAAAGGCAACCAATTTTTTGATCTGGAATCATGCACTTTACAAGAGAGGCCTAGATGGTTATTTCCTCAGGTGTGTAGATAAGGAGCAACAAGAAAAGTTGCTCAGGGCATATCATGATCAAGCTTGTGGTGGACATTTCTCAGAAATGGTCACCGCACATAAGATCCTCAGAGTGAGATATTATTAGCCCTCCATCTTTGCAAACAATTGGGATTGGGTTTTCAAATGCAAAGCATGCCAACAATTTGTTGGAAAGCCACAACTAGCTGCATTTCCACTCAGGCATGTGGTGATTAAAGAACTATTTCAAAAATGGGGGCTAGATTTTATTGGTGTTCTGAATCCTCATTCTAGTGCAAGGAATACTTATGTACTCACTACAACTGATTACTTCACTAAATGGGTGGAAGCCATCCCGACCAAGCAAGCCATCTCTAAAACAGTTTGCAACTTCATCAAGGAGAATATCATTGTTCGTTTTGGAATACCATAGAAAATTGTTGTAGAAAATGCCACCTATTTATCTTCCAAGGAGCTCACAAAGTTTTGTTATGGCTTTGGAATCTCCCTATCTCACTCTTCTGACTACTACCCATAGGGAAATGGGAAAGTTGAGTCAAGAAACAAGAACATTGTGACCATTGCTCAAACTGGTAGATGAGAATCAAAGGAACTAGCACAAGAAGTTATATGATGCATTGTGGGCTGATAGGATCACTCCTAAGAAGGAAATAGGTATGTCACCTTTCCAAATGTTGTATGGAGTTGAGGCAGAGATTCCCCTCACAATTGAGATGCCAACTCTCAAGTTGTTGCAAGAAATAGAAGATGGTCAATACAAAGACTCCATTGACAAGAGGATCCTCTTCCTGGAGAAGCTGGAAGAAAGTAGATGCCAAGTGGTGGATAGAATTAAAGAACACCAATTGAAAGTGAAGAAGATATTTGACAAGAGGGAAAAGGAAAGAGAATTCAAGGTTGGATACTTTGTCCTGCTATGGGACAAGAGAAGAGAACCAAAAGGCAACCATGGAAAGTTTGATTCATTATAGCTCGACCCATTCCAAATTAATGGAGCTTGTGGTGAGAATTTTTTTCTTCTCTCATACTTGGATGGAACACCATTAGAATTGCCTCAAAGTGGTAAATACTTGAAACTATATCATCATTGAAAGTGGTTTGTCCCCGCCTTGTACCATAGGTGATTTTGTAGGTGTGGTTTTCCCTTTTCTGTTGTGTGGTTTTGGTTTAGTTTTGTTTGGTTTTTGTTGTGTGTGGTTTGGCTTGTGTGTTTCCTCCTTCCATTCTTTCTCAGAATTGTACATGACTCTACAAGGCCCAATGGATAAGGTACTAGTCAACGTTATACGGTTTAAAAATTTGAGATTCTGGATCCTCATACCATGTCTTCTTCATGCTCAGTCCATGTCATGTCCCCAAGCTAGAGCCAATTGTTGTCTCCCGAAAACCACTTTTCATTTTCCAAGTTAAATTTGAAATTTCAAGCTCTCACCCTCCTAAAGTATTTAAGCCAAGTTGAAGGTTCGAAGAAATAGAAAAATCCATGCCCTAGTGTTGTTTAAACCTTTGTTTTGCTCGTTTTGAGAAATTCTCCATCTCTCGGTCTGTGCACGTAATATCCTCTTTACAATCTCTTTTTTTTAATTGAAATTGTTTGATTGTTCTATGGCCTAGGTTGTCAAATCATTTTTTTCCTCCATGCCTCTGGCTCATGAAGGAAATTCAAAATTGGACTCAAAATGATGAAGTTCTCTTCCTCTGTGTATTTTTCCCACAGTTGGGAACGATGGGCATTTTCTTCCCCGTCAAATTTTAGCCCCATCATCCATGGGTATGTGGACATACCTAATTGGAAGCGGTCGGCGGAGAAATTTGTGTTTTTGAGCCTCTTTGTAAAAAAGGTGAAAAGTTAAAAAGTGACTCGTGGCCCCGATCAGGCTATAAAGGTAAAAGTCAAATTTTGAGCCCGCAGAGAAAAGTCAAAGTTGAAGCCCACAGGGAAAAAGTTAAAGGTGAATCTGTTGAAAATTCAAAGTGGACGAGCGGGCCATCGGGAACTTTTGGAAATTTAACCAAATTCCCAAAAGTGAAGTAAAAGTTCTAAAATGCTCCATGAAATCCACCAAGGTCTCGAGCCCGCCATTGAAAAGTCAAAGCGGAGGAGCGGAATAGTGGAGAACTTTGAGTTTTTAGCCTTTTTCCAAAAAAACATTTCCAATCAAAGGATGCCATGTGTCAAGAGTTCAATCGAAGAGTAGCGGGTCGGTGGAGGAATTTGAGTTTTTGAGCCTTTTTCCAAAAAAGGGTAAAATGTTGAGAAAAGGGTGCGACCCCATTTCCAATGAAAACGTGCCACGCACCTAAGTTAAAAAGTTGAAGTGGGGGTGCGGGCCAATTTGTTCCAAATTGCCAAATCTCTAAAAAATTGCAAAATGCAAAGGGCTTTCCCCGTACCCACTCCAATCTCTTCCTACCACGTGGATGACCCGATTTCAAAGTTATAAGAGAAAATCGAATGGTTTGTATTCAAACCGAAAATCAAATGTAACGTTCACGTTGCAAGATCGGTTTTTAACCTACCATGAGTGTTTTTTTGCAATGAAGGAATTTGAAGATGCGTAAATGATTTGTAAAGTTGTAACCATTTTAGCATTAGATATAATGGCTTTCAAAGTCATTCTAGGGGTGATGATTGATTTCAAAAAGACCAGAGTGCTATGTACTGGAAAGACAGAAAATGCCATACTTCTTCTATTTTCCCTTCTCCTTAGAATTTCCTCTATTCTCAAATCTCTATACAAACTCTTGTTTAGCTTCAATAATAAAATAAGGAATTTTCTCCTTTTTGATTGAGGTATTGATTGGTACCTTGTGACCAATGAATTCTATTCGGTCTTGTAGCTTCTCCTATGGATTTGTTTTTCTTCTAACTATAAATGCATGTAAATGAAATTTCTAATTAATGTGAGTGGGCATCCGATATTCTACTCACAACATTAGATTTCTCCTACCTCCATTTCCACTCCCCTTCCCCTTTCCAAGACAAAGTTTCTTCTATAGTGAGATATTGTTAGCTTTGCCACAGGTCGTGGAGTGCCCCGTTGGATCTCTCGGTCGAAAGGCCACCATTGAAATCCACCTTTTTTCGTGCACCTACGGAAGTTGCACCATTCAAGTATAGGGACTTAGATTCCCATAGCGTTGGCTTGAAACCCACAAATTTTTCCATAATACAAATTTTCTCGCCAACAAATCCTTATTCCATTCTAGACTTCTCAACACCTAAACCCCATCTTGAAGGTCATAAGAAGATCCCCCTGTCTTGAGTATCTCTCTCGGATCCGTAAGTTAACATTTGGACCTATAGGTGATGGTACAACCCTAATTTTGTGTAAAAATTCCTTATGTAAACTCTTCATTTCATCTTAGACTCTACTTGAAATTCCTAACACTTCATTCAAATCATGTATACTCCTACACATTCTCTTTGATACTTTAACCTCTTGTTTGAGACAATGTTGTAGGCCCTTCATAAATAAAAGATTCATGCCAATTCAAATCTATTCTAAGAAGTTTGATTTTCCTTAAAACATAAAAATCTCTCAAAATCTTATGTCGAGGCTGAAAATGCTTTTAATCCACATAATTTCCTCGATTAAACATGATTAACCATTTCCCCAAGTCTCAAGTCGTCATTCTCACATACTTTTTTGTAGACTTATCAATATGCTACTAGCCCTTAAGAATGACAAATTCTAAGGTATATAACAAAATATACACCATTAAGCTTCACTCATAAAATTTCTAAGTACCCTTTTCTCTCTTTTGGAAAATTCCAAGGTTTCTATTGAGTTTTGGAGCTCAATTACTTCATTTTAGCATGTAATGGAAAATTGCTAGAAAATACAAGAATCGGCATCGGTTAGGGGAACGCAGCATCGGCCCCATGACTAGCATCGGTCGAGTATGACCAGCATTGGTTAGCAAGGGAGGAACCGAGGCGGTTAGGTCTAACCGGCGTCGATTACTCGTGCAAGGATGTTTTAATTAACTCGTTGGGAATTGGATCTATTTTTATCATTAAAGTATATCTATTGATTTAAAATTGCATGGCTAAGTGCCCTAAGTCTATAAATGACTATATAAGCATAAAGCTAGGGTTTAGAAGTAATAGATTAACAAGAATTAGAAATAACTTGCAAAAATTTGGTGAGAGAGAGAATTCTTGGTGATGAAGCAAAAGCTTGAAGAAAGAAAGTACTATACATCTGAGAGGTGTGGAAGATTATAAATATTCATTGTATATCTTGTCAAATCTTTAGATAATAGATTAGCTTGTTTCTTGGTGGACATAGCCCACACTGGGTGAACCACGTTAAATATGGTGTTGATTTATGTTTCTTGGTTTGTATATTTCTTCTTGTAGATATCCACTTTTATTTGCATGTATGCTTAGATCGATATCGTCTGCATACAACCGATTGTGCTAATCCCAACAACTGGTATCAGAGCTTTGTTTAAGGGTTTTGTGTGTTGACTGATTTACTCACAGAGGGTTTTCTCGATTAAATGGGAGCTACAATAATGGCAGAAGAAAACAAATACAAGGTAGAGAAATTTGACGTCTGAAATTATCAATTATGGAAGATGCATATTGAAGATTATATATCAAAGAGATTTGTATTTACCGTTGGATGAGAAATCTAGACCTACGAAGATGATTGATGAAGAATGGAAGATTCTTGACTGAAAGGCTTTGGGATCTATAAGATTAAGCCTAACAAAGCATACGTAGCTTCCAATATTACAAAAGTGGCTTCTACGATAGAGTTAATGAAATCTCTAGCTAATCTATATGAAACACCTAGTGCTTCAAATAAATTTTATTTGATGAAGAAACTATTTAGTTCTAAGATGCATGAAGGTGGATCTACATCTAGTCATTTTAATGATTTTCGATCTATTATAAATCAAATAAAATTGGTTGTAATACCATTTGATGATGAAGTAAAAGAACTTTTACTCTTATGTTATTTGCCTGATAGTTGGGATAACTTGGTAATGGTTGTTAGTAATACAATATCTGTTAATAATGTTTTGAAGTTTGATGATGTGGTTAGTATAATCTTGAATGAAGAAATTCGTAGGAAGAGTACAAAGGAATCATCATCTGGAAATTCTTTGAATGTAGAAAGTAGGGGTAGGAAAAAGGAGAGATCCAAGAGTAAGAGTAATGGGAAATCAAAGTCAAGGGATAGCATATCTAAATCCAGAAGTAAGGGAATTACTTGTTGAAAATATGGAAAGAAAGGACATGCAAAGAAATATTGTTGGTCAAAGTAAAAAGAGAACCAACAATTAGACAAAGGTAAAGAAGAAAATTTTGCTACATCAGAGGTAATGCAAGATGCTCTAATTGTTTCTTTAGATAATAAAATTGAATCATGGGTTTTAGATTCAAGAGCTTCTTTCCATGCAACCTCTAATAAGGGTTATTTCAGAAATTATGTCTAGGGCAATTTTGGGCATGTTTATTTGGGTGATGATGAACCTTGCAATATTATTGGTAAAGGGAAGTTCATCTAAAATTGCAGAATGGAAATACATGGGTATTGAAAGATGTGAGGCATGTACCAAGCCTTAGGAGGAATCTTATTTTTGTAGGGCAACTAGGTGAATCTAGTTGCATGGTTACTTTTATAGGAGACTCTTGGAAATTCACCAAGGGTTCTTTTGTTGTGGCAAGAGGTAAGAAGGTAGGAATGTTATATTTATCTACCTATATTATTGATTCCTTTTCTGCATTATCTACTTCAGATTTAGATGCATGCATGTGACATAACTGGTTAGGTCATATGAGTCAAAAAGGAATACAGATCTTAAAGGCTAAGGGTAAGTTATCAGATTTGAAAGATTTAGATCTTGATTTCTGTGAGCATTGTATCTTTGGAAAGCAAAAGAGAGTGATATTTCTCAAAGTTGGGGCAACTAAGAAGGAGCAGAAATTGGAGCTTGTACACTCAGATGTGTGGGGACCAGCTCAGGTAGCTTCTCATGGAGGATCCTAGTATTATGTTACTTTCATTGATGATGCTACAAGAAAGGTATGGGTTTATTGTATTAAACATAAATCTGATGTTTTTGAGACTTTTAAAATATGGAAAGCCCTTGTTGAGAATGAATCAAATTCTAAGTTAAAGTGCCTTAGATCTGACAATGGTGGTGAATACTATAGCAAGGCTTTCAATGATTATTGTTCAATGAATGGGATACATAGAGAAAGAATGGTTCCAAGAACACCATAGGAGAATGGTGTTGTAGAAAGAATGAACAGGACAATCATGAAACGTGCTAGAAGTATGAGGATACATTTTGGATTTCCCTTACAGTTTTGGGAAGAAGTAGTTGATACAACGGTTTATTTTATTAATCGTGGTCCTTCAAGTTCACTAAATGGAGGAATACCAAAGGAAGCTTGGACCGGAAAAGAGGTAGATCTTTCTTTTCTTAAATTTTTTGGTTCAAAAGCTTTTGTGCATATTGATAAGGAAAATAGAAAAATTTGGATGCAAAATCCAAGAGATTCACTTTCATTGGTTATGGATCTGGTGATTTCGGTTTCTGTTTTTGGGATTTAGAGAATTCTAAAATTATTAGGAGTTGTGATGTTGAATGGAATGAAAAGAGAATGTACAGAGGATCAAATTTTGGTACCCAAGGATGAACCGGTTGAGAATTTTGTGAATGAAAATGAACTCTCGGATTTAAAAGAATTATCGATAGGGTTACACAGTAACCAATGTCGGTTGACCTCGACCAAAGACCGATCCTAAGAACCGGTATCGATTCTGAGAAGATCCAAATTGTCCTTGGTTAGCCGAACCAAGCATTGGTTAGAGGTGATCGGTGGCAATCACTATCGATTTGGATAGGAATGTCCAAGAGGTCCAGATTGAGCCTCTGGTACCCCAAACTCCTGTGAGAAGGTCATAAAGGGTAAGTAAACCTCCAGAAATATTTACACCTTCTCTATTTTATTTATTATTGATTGATAATGGTGAACCAGAGAGCTTTTCAGAAGCAATGTAGGATAAGAGTCACATCCAATGGGAGCATGGCATGGATGAGGAGATTGTAGGTCTTAAATTTTACATCCCATCTCATTTACATACAGGAACATTCTGCGGTTCTCAAGACCACTTCTCTGTGCAATATGAGTTTTGACTCCAAAAGATGAACTGAGCCTTGAAATTTATCAAACACATTATAAACACCTTATCAAAGATTTTACCATACTTTTATGGTCTTTTCATGACCTATACTAACTTTCATACCTCATTAGGCTCTAGAAATAAGCCTAAATGAACTAGTTTGACCTTAGACTTTCATCAACTGGCATGATATTCACTGTAGAAGCTTGTTATCATGATTACATCATCATGGCTGCCATGTCCATACTTACATAAGCTTGTTATCATGCTTACATCATCTCGAACTATTCATGCATGTCATGTCTATGTTTCCATTGGACTCTTGCCTCACCAACCAAGCCTACTCTGATCGAGACTATCTTGAACTCTCTCTTGTGAGCTCAAAACATCTTCACCTTTCACTCCTTTACCATCAATTCCACTTGACATCAATGAAAACACTACTAGAAATGAATGGGATCTAACACAAATTCCCCTCTTTCCGTGTGTCCCTCAAACTCTTTGTATCTAATGAGGATTATCATCAAGAACGTCTAGAAAAATTGGAGTTGTTAGATGAACATCTCTAATGACCCTCGAACATCATCACGTATATCAAGAGTGCATCAAACACATTTATAATAAACATGTAAAAGAGTATGAATTGAATATTGGTGATCTCGTTCTCAAAGAAAATTAAAATGTCACTACTCTGAAAAGGAGTAAACATGGAAAGTTTTCCCCCAACTGGATCGGTCCATATTTCATCACTCATCAATATGGTTTGGGATCCTATCATCTAGCCTCCTTGATGGTAGACTTAAAAGGAAATTTTAAATGCCTTGCACTCGCAACCTTTTTAATTTCAACACATCTACCATCATGACATTAGTCACATCAAAGATATTATTCCATCACTAACCTTTCATTCACCATCGTAATGATTTGGAAGCATATGGTCTACCATCAACATCCTATATCTATGACCTAAAATATGAGCACCACGGATCTATTAATTACATCTTTCAAATGCACAAGTTCCTTATCGAAGGAACCCAACACTCATTACATCCATCTACCTTTTTATACCGACTAAAAACATGTTAAAGGTACACACATGTGTAGTCTATGCACACATATTTTCCCCTCTTCAAAATGGTCTACTAGGAGTCTGTCCTCAACGTAAAAATAAAAAATCAAGAATATGTACATATGCACATATATAGATTGATCAAACAAAGGAAAGCTACCTATCAAATAGACCGATTCCTCAAAGGACGGCTATTCAAAATCAAAAATCATGAAAATGAAAATTGTAGAACACTCCATCAAGGATGACTACCCATGTTATTATAAAAAGGCTACCCGCATCAATCAGCCTTCAAAAAGTCAAAATATCAAAAGCATCCTAGGAAAGCTTCCCGCATCGATCAACTTTCCCATCAAATCAAACTCTCGTATTGATGGCTTTTGTTAATGTAGTATAGTTGGGGTGTGAGCCTATGAAGCCATACAAAGGAGAACCTACTCTCCCATACAAACTACATATGTCAACCCTTCCCATGTTCTAGGAAGGTATACAAATTCACTTCCATCTCGTATCCAAGATCCTACATGTGACTACTTATTGTTAGTTATGTGTTAACTTTTGTCACAAGGCCGTAAAGTGTAATGCCTTCATTATAAATTTTACCATCATGTCACATATGCATCAAATCTAGTCTAAAAGCAAGAAATTCACATTTTATTCCCAACCATGATTAAAATACATTTTGATATACATCAAGACCATTATATTTGAATTCACATCACATCAACAAACAAAATTAACATATCATATATCAAATCAACACCCATACATCATCTCAATATCACCTCTGACATCACATCAAACATATCAAGATCAACATGTCAACATCATATCTAAACATCACATGAAACTATCTCAACATCACATCAAACATAAAAATGAGTCAACAACACATAAGTCAAAATCATAATCAAATCTATATGGATATATCAATGTACATCATCATGAGTCTCAAAACTCAGTATACCAAAAATATACATCAAATATAGGCCTCAAGAGAGTCATATACATCAAAAACATCATGTCTACTAAGTGAATTGAACATTTGTTAGTCGTATACACTCCCTCACACACTACTCCCTCGTAACACCACTGGAAAATATGTTTGGTCCCCTACTAAGACCTCCTCTATCTGGACACTATGGTGGTTGTCCCACACTCCCAATGCTACCCAAGGGTACCGCATGTCTCCACGCTTAAGTACGCAACATAACATGACTCATATGGCACCCTCTCACATGTCACACTATATACTCATAATATCATACCTCCTCGCATAGTGAATGGTAGTTTTCCATGTTCACACCACATGGTGGCCCCATCTCGGCCACTCACCTAAGCTTGAGCCACCCGTAGCTCAACACCGATTCTAAAGGACCAATAATATGATTAGTCTTTCGCAAGACCTCTCATTACTATCAATGCCTCGGTCCATGTCCATGATAGCATGTGTCAACTCGCTATACATACGGTGGCAACTACTAACTCAACCCATCGCGCTCTCCAACCAACGTGTCCTTCTCCACTATCAAGGTCATCTGTCACCAAAAGTGTGGCCTTCTTGGCCTCTAGACATTCCACAAAGTGGCCTCTAATGTTGCCATGTCCTAACCCTCTACATCATCCTCTCCTCCTCCACCCTTGCCCTCACCACCTACCTCTAAGTAGCCGCCTCCACACAGCTCGTACTTTCCTATCAACCCTATCAACTTGAGCCTACCACCATGCAATGTAGGCCTCAAGAACCTTGACATGATCCATTGTTGTGGGTATACCCCGATCATCTACGCCCACTACACCCTCCTCATCTATTATGGCGCAAAGCCCTCTCGACATCTAGAAGTGGTGTATCTATGTCACCATCGTCACACGTGTAGGTTGTGGCTACCTTAGGAACATCCTGTCAGATTGGTCCAAATTATCACCGACATGACCAAATTTTACAATATCCCACTCCTTGGTTGTTGACCCCGCACCCATGTATCCTTTAAGGTGGCTATAAGCTCACTCTCCCCACCCTACCACACTAGAAATCCAATATAAGGCCTCCATCTCATGTCACCACCCTACAATCATGTAAGAAGTTGTTGATAATTCCCCTTGCCTCTCATCAACCTTTCCTCACCCCTATCCGATCTCCACTATATAAATACATTCTTCTCCTCCAAAATTGTCAAGCCTCCCCATGGTAAACCCCTCGGCCAAGCCACCGCAATGTGCTCATAATCCCAACACTATAGTATGAACCCCACATCAATACCAAAAATCTTCCCTATCCTCCATGACTATAGCTCCCTATAAGTATGTGCAAGTAATGTAGGGGCCCATGAAAAACAATCCTCTACTCCATCATGTCTGTTAACACCCCTATCAACATCCATGAAAACTAACCTCAAAGTAGAGTCAGGAAAGGCATAATAACTGATACCAATCATCATTAGGGTCATGAGTGCTCAACCCTTTGTCTTGGTCTTGCACAAGGCCCCATATGAAAACCCACCTAGCGAAAAACTCCACCTCATCTACCTCGTGTCCATACAACCTTCTCATCACCTAAGGCCTCTCTGTCTCATTAATCAAATATATTTGCTCCACCTCAAAACAAGAAGTCTCATAATCATGTGTACATTCTCTGGAGTGACAGTCATCTCCCTCGTCGGCAACCAAAAATTCCCTATCATGTGATCCCATCTCTCTAACAAAGCAAGTAACAAACCATGTTTTCTATGCATACGTCTATAATAACGCATCGCTCCAAAGCTTACATCCTCCAAGTAAGCCCAATCATTTTTCGACAACGAAGCTCATACATCATCTAGAATAACTAGCATCATGTCTCATACGGTCAATTTGTCCCTCGCTTGCATCCATGATGTGCTTCTTAGCTCAGCTCCTTCCTAAAGAGTATATTATGTCTATACTTACTCCTTAAGCCCCACAGGCCTTCATAATGTTTATTCAAGACTTCATTCTTTGAGTTCTAGATCCCTGCATATCAGACTAAGATCAAGTTCATGAAATTATATCATTCAAACTTGACTCCACCTTTAAGAAGTATTCATCTCAATAGAACATAGATAAAAAAATTAGATGTATTCCAAATGATATGTCATACACATTAGACCTTGAAAACCATAGTCTTGATGAGGCCATAAATTGGCCATAAATTACTATTATTTTGTCCTTCCAAGTTACCTTTGAAAGTGGATTTAAATGTAATCTTGGAACTTATAGTTTTCTTAAGATAGAATATAGGATATATATCTTGTTCATTCTTTAGAAGTATTTTGTTATCTATTTTGTTGACTAATCATGTTGATTATTTAGGAAAGATGCAAAGTCTTGTGTATGCAGGCCATAAAGGAAAGATAATACTAGTTCTGGGAAAAGTGGAATTGATAATAAATTATATATCTAAAATCAAATATGATTTCATATCCGATTCCTCTTGGAAAATTATGCAAGTTCAAAAAAATAATCATCTCAATCTGAGATCGTGTGCAAAAGTTATATCTATTTTTAGTTAGCTCTAGAACAATTGGAGTTAGCTCTAGAACTTACAGTTTTAGTTCCAGAACTTACAATTTTAGTTCCTCGAACTATAGATTTAGTTCTGGAACAATTGGAGTTAGCTCTGGAACAATGGGAGTTAGCTCCGGAACAATGGGAGTTAGCTTCGGAACTTGCAGTTTTAGTTTGAAACCTGCATAAAATGAGGAATTGTGAATAATCAAAGAATCCAATGGAAAATCTAAGAGATATTTTTGTTCATAGCAATGTGTTTAACAAAAACCTCATTCATATTTGCTACAGGTTTTACCAATAAGGAGAAATCTAACTTTTAGTGAGTTGTAGTCTAAGGAAAAAGTGTATCAAACGAGCACTAAAAGTTCCACAAACTAGAAATAGAAAAGTCAAATGGAAATTCAGAGAGGTTTTTGTTCATAGAAATGTGTTTAACAAAAACATAATTTAGATTTTCTACAAGTTTTACCAATAAAAATGAATCTAACTTTTAGTGAGTTCATAGTCAAGGAAAAAGTGTATCAGATGAGCACCAAAAGTTCTACAGCCAGAAAAAGAAAAGTCAAATGGAAAATCTAGGAGAGGTATTTGGTCAAAGTAATGTTTTAAGGAAAACCTCCTTCCAATAAAGTAGGATAATAAAATCAATGTTATTCTTGTTACTAAAAATCAAGGAGAAGATTTGGGATCAAATCTTCCTAAAATAAGCGAGATAAGACTTCGACTCCAATAATATATATCTCTCCATATTTTGTGGACATGGAGATCTTAGTTGTTAAGATTTGAATAAAAATAAGATAAAATTGTATTTCCCAAAATAAGGATTTGGTTGGATGCATGAATTATAAATGCAACCTCCCACACTCTTATATGTAATTTTTCACTACCAAGAATAATATATTTGTTCTTCCTCATTAATCTTCTGAGAGAAATTGTTCTGCAGGTTTTGAATTAAGTTTGAAAGTATGAATTAAGTCCTCTTCCAAGGAATGAGCTGGCCACTCATTCCAAGGAAGAAGGATCAATGTTTTATGTTCTTTTCTTTCAATGTTTTATGTTCAGTTCTTTATTATGTAGTTTTCCTTTTGTTGTAAATTTTTGATTTCATGTTATGTGATCTTTCTTTCCATACAATTTTTTTGTGAACTGTTATCACTATTTTTGTTCACGAAAAAATTGATCACCACGACCCCGCATAGAAGGAACTAGAGAAATCACGTTCAAATCCTACAAACAAGTTGCAGAGGGACTCTACAATGGACAGGCGGGGCCTGCGAAAGATCAAATGACCCCGTGCAAGAAGAAATTCAAGAAACGGCTCTGTCGAGTGAACCCGTGCTCCAAATCTAGAAAATAGATTACAGGCAGGCTCAAAAACATAATAAGCAAGGTCGGGAAGGAGAAGACAAGTGTCAAAGAAGTCATAGGCTCAAGAGAGAAGGAATGGAAAAATTTCGAAGTCTTTGGGCTCTAAAACAATTCAGAATGAGCCCAAAAACAACTAAGTATGGAGGAGACAGTGGACATTGCCAAGTGTCCAAACAATGACACCTCCAAAGATTAAATCCAAAAGGGGAGACTCGAACAAGCACCATATCCCCATATGTATTAGGCCCAAAGAGGGGTAGATTCAACAGCTAAAAGTTAAAAAGGTGGACAGAGTGGGCCCAAAAATCAGCTAAGTATGGAGAATGAGCACCAGCTCGCCACGTGTTCAGGGCCTAAAAAGGTAAGAGCGGCCATTGAAAAGTCCAAGAGCCTGTGGAGGCTTCCACGTGTCAACCCGACACTCCTTCAAAGGCAAAATCCTGAGCGGGTTTCTAAGTGAGCACGGAGCCTCCACGCATCTAGTTTCATAAAGGGATAAGGTCGGGGTTGAATAGTCAAAGCATTGAGACATGCCAGTGGAGGATGCCAAGTGTCAGCACAACGCTAATCCAAGAGTAAAATTGGGGGAAGGTTTCCAAACAAGCGTCAGGCCTCCGCGTGTCCCCGGTCAGATATAAGACCCCACCGAACAAAAATAATTAGCCAAAACATGAAGAAACTAAGTGAACCGCTAAAGAAGCCACGTGTTAACCCGGCGTAACTTCAAAATATAAATACAAAGGCAGCCCTCAGACATCCGCTAGACCTCCACATGTCCGGTTTGAAAGGGGGTACATTTTGGTAGCGATTCCCGCCATTTTTCACAGACCCAATTTAAATTTCAAATGGGCATATCTTTTGACTCAGTGCTCGAAATCCAACAAATATGACACTGTTGGAAAGATCTCGGCCTCGTCTATGCCATGGAGATTTGAAACTTTAATTTTGGAGAAGCTAAGTTGGTGAAAATGGATAAATGTCTTCGTTCCATTAATACAGGATCTATTTTCCTAATAACCAAATCAGATTTGATCTAATCTGTCATTCCTCCTCCTTCGGTCTTTGAATGAGTAATTGATACAGACATGATGATTTGGGGTGGATTTGTAGAAGGCATTGATGATAGTAGTTGAACTCTGAACTAGTTTTCCCACTTCTCTCTCTTTCTCCCCTCGGTGTCGAATCTATAAAGGAAGGGTCATGACTCATTGTAAAAGGTTGGACATTTTTGTTTTGCGCCCTCCCTTCTTTTTTTGGTCATAGAAGGATTTTGGAGCTTTTCTAACCTCTCCTTCGGGTTGTAATGCAAGTTTTGCTTCTTGGCCACTGCAATATACTATACCGACTCTTGAGTAATAATATATGTCTATGGATGTTTCTCAACCCTCTCATGTATTCATTATTGTCTCTCCGATCTCTTATTACAATTTGGTCATCTATGCATAGTGTTTGTATTGCCTTTCATGGTCTGTGTTAAACTACAAAACAAGGGTCTAACATTCCTTTGGTGCATCACCTCGTTAGCTTAGTTTATTTTCTTGCATCTCCTCGACCCTGTCTCCTTGGTAAATAGAGTAGATTTATAAGAGATCCTCTGTAATATATTTGTATGCACCTAAATAGAGAAATAGGAACGGCCTTAATCTAGAGAGCTCTCTCAACTCACAAGGTCCCACACTTTAAGAGATGCTCCATGTTGTGTAATCACATTGAGATTCTCAACCCATCTAGTTGCAAGCATTCAGGGGTGTTGTGATTCTGCACTAATAGTTTTGGCATGCTCGGTGGGACAAGAAGTCTTCATTTTTATTGCAGCAAGATTAATGTGCACTTGTTGCAAGTTCTAGCTTTTAATAAGTTTTGAAACTACACATCTGGTGACTCCAGAAGGGACATAATCCACTATTTTCAATAGCCCAAGCTTGCCAAGTTCATGAGAAGAATACAAACAAGGTCAAGAACTAGAGAAGAGGGATGGTTTTCTATCTGCATTTGTCTCCAGACAGAAGGAGAAGGGGGAGAAGAGCCCAGAGGTCTCCATCTCCACCAAATAGAGCCTTGTCAACACCTCCTCCTAGTAGGCTATTCTTTCAATCAAGGGTTCTCAGGAAAATCAGGATGGTACAGTCAAATCCTTATGTCAATTTCACTGGTAAAGAACCCACTCGCCCTTAATGCACAAAATCCGGTCCCAATGATAGCTTTAAAGACCATCCCATGTTTCACTTGAGAAAACCAGACTTCCCCGGTGACCACGTTCAAGACATTGCAAATGTCTGCGTAATCCATGAGATCACTCGGATGGACATTGCAGTCAAATTGGTAGCCTCTTCACTCAAGGGTAAAGCTTCACAATGGTTCAGGAGTCTAATAGAAAGGCTATATTCATAATTGGGACCATCTCGTGTAGAGCTCTTCATGACCAGTTTGGAGAAAATAGGGATAATCTATCCTTGTTGGAACAACTAAAAACAATCAAGAGAGCTCCTAATGAGTAGTTGACAGATTTCAACCTCAGATTTCAAAGGACATGGGATAGGATTCCAGTGGTTGTAAAGCCCACAGATGAAGGTGTCTTCTTATACTTTCTTAGAGCTCTAAATTCTTATATTGCTTTAATAATTCAATCAATGGGAGGCACAACCTTACTTGTAGCCTATAGCATTTCCATAGGAGTTGAGAATTGTTTAATTCAAGCTAGAAAACTTGCTCCTAGGCCACCTATGCCTCTATATCCAGAATTAGGAAACCCAAGCACCAGCCAAACACCCACATTAGCTCCTATGCCTACTCCTAGGAATCAAAGTTTAGCTCAAGCCTCCACCTCATCTCTAGTACCTCAAAAGATCTTCAAGAAGTTATGAAACAACCTGTAGAACCTAGGGAATGAGTTATTAATATTAAGAGGCAACAAGCTCAGAGTTCTAGGCCATATCAACCTCAAACTCGAGATCATGCTAGACCCCATATCGGTAAAATAGGCCACCAAACTTAGGTCAGTAAATCAAAACCAAAGCCAAGGACAACCTCAAGTTGTTAGGCATTTCTCGTCATATGATCCAAACATTACTTCAACATCAAGGGCCTTGGTCCCAACACAAAATAATATGGCCCAAGAATATGATTGGTGTTTCCCATGCAATCACCTAATAACCAATCAATGTGCTTCAATGGTACACTAACCCAAGCCTTGATGGTACGGCAGACAGGTGGTGTGTCACAAGAGTCTAGTCAAGAATAAAATTAGCAATGAGGAGTTCAACAAGAAGCATCTCTAAGTGAAACTATGCTTGTTAATTAACAAGATGAAGACTTATGTGGAATGAATCGGTCCCCTTCTCAAAGTGTGGCTGCTAATACACGGTCCAAAAAGAGAAATATCGGAGAAGGACAATCACCAAACTCAGGGAATCCTCAACCTTCCATTAGTCCACAAGGTATTAGCACCCAAAGTGCAATTCCCAATATGCAGAGTCAATCCAAGCCACCTTCCAAATCCACCTAGGCACCGGTTGTGAAAACCCATGTGCAAGAGAAAATTGTACCAGGTAAGGGAAAGCAGAAGGATAGCCCATTTAATATCATTAAACAAATGAAGAAGACAAATGTGAACATTTCAATGTGGGAGTCACTGGCCATTCTAGGACAGAGAGATCTATTACAGACTGCTATGGCCAATTGGTCAAGCTCAAACTAGCCACCTAACCAAAGAAGAGAAAGTGCTTGCCAATACGGCTCAACCCAAAGGAAACCTTGGAGGAAAACAAGTTAAGAATATGAATCCACCTCCATTTTATGTTTCATTGATCATTGGGGACAAATTGGTACACAATTGCATGATTGATTTGGGGGCAAGTAGCTTTGTAATGCCAAAGCAAATCATTTATCAACTAGGTCTCCAATACGAAGTCATCTCTAAAGGGGTAGTGCAATTAGATGGGAAAGTAGTGACAACTGTTGGAGTCATCAAAGATTTGAGCCTCACACTACATGCCTACCCCAATGTGATTGTATTGCAAAACGTATCAGTCATAGACTTGCCACCACATTTTGCATTGTGTTTGTCCAGGGACTTCACTACCAAAATTGGAGGCTATTTGTCTACTAATTGGTCGTATACTATTTTTAGAAGAAGGTATGGAGCTAAGGCCACAATTAGATATGAGCCCATTGTAGATTACCATATTGAGTCTTATGTACCTAGCCCAATCAATTTCAATTGTTCAGCCTTTGATTTGGAAGACCTCCCAAGCACTTGTGAGATAGATACCAAGGTGGGGTGTATCCCAGACTTGACTCTCGACGAGTGGGCAAACAAGAGGCATGTTTTTGACCCCTATAAAGAGATGGATGAGTCTAAGTTAGGATTCTACTATTTGCATGAAGAAAATCAGCCTCTTCTTGACATCATTAAGCAGACCACAAAGATGACAATGAGGTATGGTAGTTATTCTTTGATGGCTCAAGAAGTAGACAAGGAGTTAGAGGAGGAGCTATGATTGTTTCCCCACAGGTATGAAATCTTTGCTCGGCTTTCCATTTCTAATTTTCCTATTCAAACAATACAGCAGAGTATGAGGCTTTGGTCCATGGACTGCATTGGGCAAGGAAACGAGGAATCAAGAACTTGCAGGTGTTTGGTGACAGTGAACTAGTTGTTAATCAAGTCCGAGGAAAAAATTCTGTCAAGAACGACCTGTTAAAGAGTTATAAGAACTAGGTATGGGACCTCATTGAGGATTTTGAGGTATTCAAAGCATCAACTCCATCCCGGAAGAAGAATGAAGTAGCGAGACATATTGGCATCAATGGGGCAGCATCGATCTTGTGGATAGTATCAAGAATGATAAGCATCAGCCCCATATCAAGCTAGTTGTAAGGCCAGTTATCCTAGATAACAACACAAGTTGGCAAGTCTTTGAAAGTGATCAACAAATTGTCAAATTTCTACAAGAGAAAGCTGAATTCTCCTCTAGGAATCAAGACATACTTGGAGCGAGCATGGAGATCAAGTGGTATAGCTGAGGACCAACAAAATACCAAAGGGTCTTGTCACTTTGGAATCAATCTTCAACCCAAATGACCAATTCTAAAAAGAAAAGGAAAATATTCAGGTAAAGGGTGAAGATTCAGAACCTATTTTTATAGAAGAAGGAAAAACATTGCAGATTGGCAAAGTGAGCACTCAACAAGAAAAATCTGAATTTATTCAACTTTGTCAAGATTTCTCATATGTCTTTGCCTAAACTTATAAAGATTTAAGAGGTTTTAACCTAGATCTGGTACAACACACCATCAAGTTGGACCTAGGAGCTAAGCCTTTCAGACATAAGCAAAGGCCAATTAATCCCCACATCGAGCCTCTCATGAGAAAAGAATTAAACAAGTTGATTGAGGCTAGTATCATTTTTCCAATCAAGCATTCAAGCTGGGTTGCTAACTTGGTACCCTTGAGAAAGAAAAATGGAGAAATCAGGTTGTGTGTGGACTTTCATGAACTAAAGAGAGCATCACTTAAGGATCACTACCCACTTCCATCAGAAGAACAGATCCTACAAGTTGTAGTTGGTTCTAAGAGGTTCTCATTGTTAGATGGGTATTCAAGTTATAACCAAATAATGGTGAGAGAATAAGATAAATTCAAGATAGCCTTCACCACCAAATGGGGAACATATGCTTATAGAAAAATGCCATTTGGACTATCAAATTTTGGAGCAACATTTCAATGAGCTATGGATATGGCATTCAAAGGCTTGATCAACAACATAGTCCTAGTGTACCTAGATGATATCACTGTCTTTTCAAAAAAATTGTAGACCATCTCTTTCACCTTAGACAGGTATTTCGAGAGATGTAGGTTTGGGGTGTCATTAAACCCAAAAAGTGTGTGTTCTTAGCTCACGAAGGGAAGCTGTTGGGCCACATTGCCTCTTGAAAAGGGTTAACAATTGACCTTGAAAGAGTTGAAGCTATCTAGACACTTCCATTACCACAACATAAAAAGTATCTCCAAAGCTTCTTGGGGAGGATAAAATTTGTTCACAAGTTTCAGAATTGAATTTTTGACTCTTGTGAAGCCTTTAACAATGATGTTAAAGAAGAGTCTTACATTTAAATGGACAACAAAAGGGAAAGAGAGTTTTGAGGCCATCAAGCTCGCAATATCATAGGCTCCAACTCTTGTTAACCTAGACTTTTCAAAATACTTCATGTTATATTATTTTGGAGGGTCAGAAACCATCTCAACCATCTTGGTCCAGCCCAACAATGAAGGTTTAGAGCAACCCATAGCTTTCTTCAGTCAGAGCTTGAAATACTATGAGGTAAAATACTCTTTCATTGAAAAACAGTTCCTTGTTGTTATTAGGAGCTTAAAGAAGTTCAGGAACTTGGTCTCAAATAACAAGATTCAACTACTAGTATCTCATGCTGGTGTCAAGGACTTCCTTTTAAATAAGGATTTGAGTGAGAAGAGGGCAGATTGCATCACCCGAGTAATAGAATATGACATTGAGATCAAGGTGACTAAAATGGTTAGAGGCAAGGCACTGTGTGAACAGCTCACCTCCAAGCATCAGGTTGAATCAGTAGGTGAAAAGGAGGCTATCCTATTTCTACATAATGATCAAGAATAACTAGTTGATGATGCACCTGCTCCATGTTGGACCTAAGCCTTGGTGCATTGCCTTCAAACAGGTTTGTGCCCTGTAGAATGGAACAAGGCAAAGAGAAGATACTTGACTACAAGTTATCCCATATGTGTTTATTAGTGGTGTCTTTTTTAAGAAGGATATCAATGGTATTCTATTAAGTTGCATTGAGACAGGTCAGATTGAGAGAGTGTTGCATGAATTCCATGATGGAGAAGCAAAAGGTCACTTTGCCCCTCGAGTAATAGCTCTCAAGATCATGAAAGTTGGTTATTATTGGCCTGCAGTGTTCAGGGACTGCTATTCATGGATCAAGAAGTGTAAAAGATGTGCATTCTTCACGGGAAAGGAGAATCTAACAGACCCTACCCCTTCATCCCATTTCAGTGGAATAGCCATTCATGCAATGGGGACTAGACTTCATTGGGGTGATTAACCCAAATTCAAGCCAAGGCCACAAGTGGATACTCACTACAACAGACTATTTCACCAAGTGCACTGAAGCAATGGCACTAAAAAAAGCAAATGAATCCAACATCTTGGATTTTTATGAAGGAATAGCCACTAGGTTTGGATTCCTTTCCACTATTATATAGATAATGAATTGGCATTCCTTCGTACAAAGATCAGAATGTGCAAAGTTAGGAATGGTGTGTATCTCAAACACCTCATCAAATTATTACCCTCAAGGTAATGGCCAAGCAGAGTCCACAAATAAAAACCTATTAAGGATTATCATAAGGAATCTTGATGAAAATCGAGGACTTGGCATATATAGCTCAAATAAGCTCTATGGGGTGATAGGGTCATATCCAAAAGATCCACGGGAGCGCACCATACAAGCTTTTATATGGAAACGAGGTAGTATTGCCCATATCATTAGAGTTTCCGCTTTGGAACTCATGAAACAGTTTGAACTATTTGAGTTTGAGCCTATGGCGATCGGGTATCATGCAGAGCTAATGGTGGTAGGAGAGGTAAGAGAGCATGCACTCAAGTCATGAGGAAGGATCAAACATTGATAAAAAGAGTTTTGACAAGAAGGTAAGAATGAGGACCATTCAAGAAGGGGACTTACTTCTAAAATGGGATGCAGATTGGGATAAGCCAAAGCAAAACACTCCAAATTTGATGCCATCCTGGAGTGGCCCTTCCATGATCACAGAGTGCAAGAGTGGCAATGCCTTCCCGGCTAGCTAAATTGGATGGCAAGAATTACAGATCCAGTGAATGGGATCCATCTCAAAATTATTGCTCGATTGGGAAGTTTCCACCCCTCTAAATATTAGCATATGATTTTAATTTCCCTAAGTGTGTATGTGTGTTTTTATTATAGTGTAGTTTTGTTTCCCTAAGTGTTGTGGCACAGGTTCTTTGTTGCTCTAGGTTGCATCGTTACACAGTTCAACGTGCCTCCAAGTAAACGTGTTATCCCTTTCAAGTATTAAATGACAGAGAGACCCATAGTTTTCTATAATAGTTGTTATTTCAAAATAAAACAAATGCAGAGCAACTAAAAATCTGTCTTTGAAATAGTCCATTCAGGGACAGATGAAAGCCCCAGTCAAAACAATTTTCTACTCTCAGAAGCCTTGTTTCAATATTTCTTATGAAAATTGAGAGTGCAAATGGTCGGGCTCGTGAATCAGAGGTAGGATTAGTATTAGGCCATTATTCTTGACTCCACACCCAATGGATGCTTCAAGGCTACTGATCTCTTCATCTAGCAGGCAGATGCCCCTCGAGTCACCAAATTACTATCGTTATTTTTGTTCCCGACAAAATTGATCAGCCACGACCCCGTAAAGAAGGAACCAAAGAAATCACATTCAAATCCTGCAAATAGGTTGCGGAGAGGACTCTATAATGCACAAGCGGGGCTGCGAAAGATCAAACGACCCGTGCAAGAAGAAATTCAAGAAACTAGGGTATGTGTTGGATAGGTGACTTAATTAATTAGCGTAATGTAATCAATTAATGACAATGGAAGAGAAGATGAGCGTTATTGATGATATGTCATCAATTTTTGGGAAAGGAGATAATTAGCACAATTTAAGTATTTAAATTACTCGGGTGTAGGCGTAATTAATTATAGGTGTCTACATTTGCCCCTCTTTGGGGTGGCGTAAGTGACGCCACTTCAAAGATAGTAGACGGAAGAAAATTTTGAAGGGATAGAAGAAAAATTAGTAGGAGGGAGAGATGCCCCCTCGAGTGTCAATGGGGTGATGAAAGAAGCCGATCGATGATCGAAAAAGGTGAGAGATAGATAGAAGAATGGGAAGGGCAGGATGCCCCGATGAGAGAGAAAAGTAGGGGTGAAAGGGAAGTGATGTAGAAGAAATATGGAGGAGGGGAGAGAAGAGCTTAGCCTCTAGCCACTATTTATTGGAATAATTTTGATGTCATCATATTGTCATAGGAACTACATCATCGGTCCTTATGAAAAATATAAGCATACGAAAAGGTAGAATGACATGAAAAGCCATCTCTACGAACACTTTTCCATTGCTTAAAATACCAACTCTACGCAACATACTGATAATGCAATGAAATATGAGAAGGAAACAAGCTCATATAACGAAAAAAACAAGTACAAATGTACATATCAACCCAACAACGGCCGGTCAAGACAATTGTATAAATGTTTTATTATCGGTGTTGAAGAGATCGAAGTTCGTGATTGATACAATGGTTAAAAATGATGCTCCTAGCAAGGATACATGCGGGGAAATGACAATGGACACGGGATCCATGAAAAGTGTTTTGCACAACAAAGCACACCGGGTAATGAAAGTACCCCAGTACGATGAAGCAAACAACTAGCTTTGTGAATGGTTGTGAATCTGGTGATCCGCGAGTCATATTAATCGGGGAAGATGTGAGACAAACCAATAGGATATGGAGAAAATACCATGCGCAAGACACAAGTTTCAGCCGTAATAAGCAAGTTACCATTTTTGTAGGGTTTTTACTTTTTAGGATTTTTTTGAAAAATTTTGCCCTATTTTTGGAATTTTTGATATATATATATTGTTTTTATTGTTTTTGCTTTCCAAACCATGGTGACTAGTAGAAGAAAATAGAAGAAGAAAGCGAAGGGCCTAGGGGCAACAGAAAGTGCCCTAGGTGGAAGAAAGGAGAACAAACGACAAAAAATGTCTGGTTTAGTGGAAAAATTATGAAAAAATAATTATTGGAAAAATAATAATTTTACAAGAGTGTGGAGAAGAATAAAAATCCCTAGGGAGCAATAAAATTTTCTGAGGGAGAAGAAAGGGGTATTGGACGATGAAAAAAATGCCCCAATACGGTGAAAAATAAGAGAAAAATAATTATTTAATAAAAATAATTATTCCACAATGAATAGAGGAGAAAATGGCGATCGAAACAGGCCTCCCGGCCCTCCTAATGGTGAAAACAAGTTAATATACCCCACCAGGGGGGTAAAAACATCGCGACCAAATCATTTTAAGCGATCGGTTTATAAATTTTCTTTGTGAGGCTCGACCTAAGGAGAACCATGGTGATCACACGAGACCGTTTGAGGCGCGAGATGCATCCAGGTACAGGCTGCACGTAGACGATGGCCCCTTTGTGAGTATCGAAACCTTGCTCGTTAATTTTGTCATTAATGCCTTAATTTTAGCTTTTAGCCATAGGAAAATGTGTCGGTGCTCCTGTGCGTAGGTGCAGTGTGGGATAGGGTGGCGAGTGCCATTTTGGGGGTGCAGGCATCTTTTTGGGGGCGCATGCGCCAAAACGCACACGCGCAGCATGCGTTGGCATAGATGCACACACCCATGCACACATGCACACACAAGTACATATACGCACATGCACACACGTGGGAAATGGGGTGCACACGTGAAAAGCGTGGTGCGAGGCACTAATAGGGCAAGCACACACACGGAGCATACGCGCGCAAGTGCAGGCACCCAATGTGTAGCGCACATGCCAAAAAAAGGGCGTGCGAGCACTCAAAAAGAGGGCGCATGCACCAAAAGACACATGCATGCAAGCACGGGCGCTAGAAATGTGGCACACACGCCAAAAAAGGCACGTAGGCACCTAGCAGGCGAGAAAAAGATAGGAAAGTGTCCAAAACATGACACTTAGAAGAATTTTTAGGGTTTTTGGGTTAACCTAAAATGTGAGATAGATTTTTAGAAGAAATGCTAGGAACTAATGAGCGGCATGTTATTTTGCAGAGATGACTACCAATTTTGCAGACGCGGGAGCAACATACCCGGATTGCAAAGCTAGAGGCGCGTATGTGCCAACGCGACCAGTGAGCTATGGCGATACTGCTTGAGGTGGAAGGGCTAGGCCTCGTGGCTCAAACGCCCTCTATCATACTAGATCACGGACTTTTGACTTATGCTTAGCCGAGCGATGGCATAGTGAGAGTCAGTGTTTCAGACTTCCCACAGGAGAGATGACGGTGACCATTGAGGACATTTGGTAGATCCTTCACATGCCGATGATGGGCACTTTGATCGAGTACAGATTTGGATGCAGGGCTGATTAGAGTAGCCTATAGTGCCCTATTTGGTGTTGACGTTATCCTGCATGACGGGATGACTATAGCATTACATGAGTACATCTCCACCCCACATTGCATCGGGGACCTCTCTACATTATAGCTCTTATCAGTGGGTTCCTACTCACTGATAAGACATGGACTTCATTTATGAGAGGACTACTACCATTGGTTCATGGCATTTACAGCGACGAGAGATATTGTTGGGGGCAATGTATATTGGCCCATTTATACTGGGATTTACACCTGATTACATACCATAGTCAGAAGACCGTGGGTCCAGCATCATTATTACAAGATATGGTCATGGGATCATATTGCGATCGGACACCCTGTGGGCCCTTTCCGTGTCTGAGATCCTGAGGAGCCATCATACATGGCATGGGTAGCAGCTGGTGGAGATGTACGTGGCCATCTTGGTAGCCTATTCAGATATAGGTGGGAGTTCGACGAGCTGGTTGAGATAGATGTCATCGGTAGTCATATAGGCATTTCTGGGTGGTAGCAGAGGATGCCATAGAGCTCAGCGTGTGCCTAGTGGAGCACTTTCTTATTAGCAACTGCAGCTATATCATGGAGCTATACCGAGTAGACAGGTGCCAGCGGTAGCTTGGTAGGAGTCTGAGGGGGTCCCAGGCCGGATATCGGCATGCACGCAGGGACTCAGAGAGGTAGACCATGGGGCCTCGTATATTGGTGGCCCGAGGTAGGGCGAGTTTCACACAGGTGGTCCCACAGGTATGGGACCCATTACGACAGGTGAGAGACCCCGGGACCACAACTGATTATGTAGCTTGGTATGTTATAGTATTACCCAGTATCTCACTATTCTAGAGGAGGCCTGGGTAGCAGGCATTCACCCACCTATAGAGATATGGCACGGAGCAGAGTGCAGGGTGAGGGCAGTGGCATAGGGGCCAGATCCAGAGGATCCCTTTGATGGCATCCCACATGATGGACAGGGTGCCCCATAGGCACAGGAACTAAGGTTGCAGGGCCCGGTACGACAGCGATCATCACCACCCAGGCGTAGGGTCTTTAAGTAGGGACAGTCTTCTAGAGCACCTCAGGGACCGAGTCCACGAGGCACACAGCCGGCCTCGGCTAGTGGCACGAGATAGCCATAAATAGGTGCGATTCTGATGAGGCCATAGGAGAGAGGACGTGGCGAGCAGAGAGAGAGATGAGGCTCAAGGTGGTGTGTGTGGCTGCAGTGAGAGAGAGAGATGAGGCCGAGCTCACATTGTGACTTTACTTTCAGAGCGGGATCAGGCTCGGGCCCAGGCCAGCCCAAGAGATGACATAGTAGCATGGTGGAGCCAGATCTGAGAGACAGTGGCATAGGGGCTCAGATATTGAGCCTCCTTCATCATTCCCAATCACAAGTGCGCATGGTCGTTGCAGAGAGACCATGTGTATGCCCTATCATAGGCATTATTAGCACAAAGGACCCAGGCCCGGCGAGCTGCATTCGATGACTACAGAGAGAGATTGAGAGGCTGCTACCTCTAGATAGGCCGAGGCAGACTTGGGCTAAGTGACAAGTGAGCGAGATACTGCCCTTCAGGAAGCACTCACCTCTGGAGATGTGGACCTAATACGTGATGCCACTAGGCTTGGTGGTGAGGCCCTATTTATAGGACTGCTTATTACAGAGTGGTTCGCCAGAGCAGCAAGTGGCACTGCCACAGTTGTCAGGGTCGAGTGCATCAGGCTCTCGATCACGAGAGATCAAGCCATTCGACCAGATCAGTGAGACAACCTCTACAGAACGGCCAATTTAGACCAGCACCATCCCAACCTCTAGTGTTCCATCATCAAAGGACAGATCTGGGAGCCCTGGTGAGGGCGAGAGCTATGGTTGAGAGCCACATTTTTGTTGTACAGATTCTTTTATATGTATGCCTCTTATGAAGGTTGATTTTGATGTACAGTCTTGTATATGTATTATGATGATGCCTCATGATGAAGGCTTGATTCTTTCATATACATGCCCCTTTTTTATGGCATTGTGTATCGATGATGTATTGTATTGAGTACCTATCTAGACATTGTATGTATGTGGATAGACATTTTTGATGTATCATCTTTGTACGCCTCAGCTGAAGGCATTTTTGATATAGAGCACTGATTTGTATCCATTTTTGATATAGATGTATATTTGACACACACACACACACACACACACACACATATATATATATGAGGATTACTTTGTTTTGGCTCAGATACACATGGTTATGAGATGATGTATTTTATTGTTTTTGTACTCTGATGCATGTGACACGAGTGGGCATAATTCTATGATGTGAAATACCCTTTTCAGAAATTACTCTATGTTGATTCTCATTGCATGTTGCATTTGTTTGATTCAGCACTTATGGATGCGTTGTGACATGAGTGGGCATACATTGATTCTCATTGCATGCTGCATGTTTTGATTCAACACTTATGGATGTGTTATCTGATTTTGTACTTTGTATGTATCTTGATTTTGATGTTTGATGTATACATGTCTTTGTGGATGTTAGATGATAGATCTGTAGATGATATCAAATGCATTTCTCATGTGTTATTCTAATGTATATGGATGGGATGATATGATGATATTGGTGCGGGGGATAGATTTTTGATCATGCGTAACCCCTCTTGCCCCCATTGATGATACGATATGTGATGATTAGCTTAGCATACATGCATGATGTAAAACTTAGCATTTTGTTTATATATGATGTTAGATGTGATGATAATGATGGTAATGTGATGTGAATGATAACAAAACATAGCACATGCAATAAACACAACCAAATGCTAACAAAGAACATCAGGAATTAATGCAATACACCATGATTCACCATGCTTTATTAACATGTAACAAACACAATCAAATGCTTAAGAAAGAACATAATGAATTAACACATTACATCATGATCTCCCAAGATTTACTAGCATGAAAAATGTACCACAATATGCACAAGCAAAAATAAATCTAATCTAAGTAAGAAAATATGAATCCTAACAAAGTACTCCCAAGTAACAAACAACCCAAAAGCAAGAATGCAAAAAACTATACAAGCAATAAGCAAAGTAAGGAAACAAGACAATGCAAGTAAATGTGTTTGTAAGATATGTTTTCATGCACCAATTTTCTATTGTTGAGGTTTTTGTGAAACAATTTTCTATTGTTTTAGGTTTTGTGAAATAATGTTCTATTGTTTTAGGTTTTGTGAAACAATGCTCTATTGTTTTGGTGTTTTCAGTGGTTTTCGAGCTATGTGTAGGTAACCAAGAAAGCGTGGATGCCCCAGCGTTAGATGGGGAATATCAAGGCGAAGCCATGTGTTTATGAAGCGAGAAGGAAGGTCGTTGTTGAGTTTCCCCTAGCGTAAGATGGGAAATAGCGAAAGACCATGCCCCTCATGAGCGAATAAAAGAAGGCAAAGCTGGATCAAGGCTTGACGAGGATGGGGTGCACGGGAAATCTTGAAGGTAGAACAGGTCCATGCCAAAGAAAACTACCCTCTAATCTGAGAATGCTTGTGAACAATGAATCCTCCCAAGGCACCAAAAACTGGTTTTCACCCAAGGACTTGTCCAAAGTGCCACAACTACGTGGTTTTCACTAGTGGACGACTGTTTTCTCTTTTTCTTTTTTTTGATTTTTTTTTGAATTTTTTAATTTTTTTACTTCCTTGCGCCATGTTCAAGTATAGAACCACTTAAGATGCATGGCGTTCATGGGCTCTCGGAGCTCATCACCATTGGGGTGAGCTAGTTTGAACACCCCTGTGCCGTACTTGGCGACTATGACATAGGGTCCCAACCAATGTGGTTCGAACTTCCCTTTCTTTTCTCGGTCTACTCTGGTGTTGAACTAGTTCTCCTTCTTAACTAAATCACCAACCTCAAACTGGCGAGGGATGATTCTCTTGTTATAGTTTCTAGAGACTCTGTGTTGATATACTTTAGGTGATTAAGAGTGCGAATGTGCCTCTCATCTAGTAGCTCTAACTCAGCCAATTGTGCCACGCGATAATCTTCATCCTTATCCAAATAATCCTAAAGAGAAATTCTCAGGGATGGAAGTTCGATCTCTAAAGGAATGATAGATTATGTCCCGAACACTAGGGAATATGGTGTCACACCCGTAGGAGTGCGAATTGATGTTCGATAAGCCCACGAAGGGCTAGATGGATTTGTAGGTGCCAATTTCGACCTGTTTTGTTGACCATCTTTTCCATTATCCTTACCAAATTCTTGTTTGTTGCCTCAGCTTGTCCATTACCTTGAGGGTAATATGGCGTGGACCATTTTAACCTGATTTGGAAACGTTGGCAAAGACCTTTCACATGTTTTTTTCTTAAATGACTTCCCATTATCGATATAATGCATTGCGGGAATACCATATCGGCAAATGATGTGATTCATGATAAATTTAGAAATATGTACTCTGTGACATAGGTTAAAGGGATAGCCTCCACCCATTTTGTAAAGTATTATGTAGCTATGATGATATGCGTATGACCATCAAATGAGGTAGGAGTAAGTTTTCCTATTAAATCAAGTCCCACTTGGAGAATGGTCATGGGGTAGTGATAGGTTGCGATGTTATGGTCAGAATCGAGCATGAATGAAATTTCCATACTTTTGGCAAAGTACACATTTTCTAACATAATTGCAACAATTAGTTTCCATGGTAGGCCAATAGTAACCTACTCTCAATAACTTCTTAACCAAGACCATTCCATTGGTATGTGCTCTACACACCCCTTCGTGCACTTCTTTGATTGCCTAGATTGACTCTGTCACATCTAGACAACGTAATAGATTCCCATCGTAGCCACGATGATAAAGTGTACCTCATAAAAGGGTGTAACAGGCTATCTGGTGAATCAGGCTTTACTTTTCAGAACGGGAGATATCGGGAGGGAATGTGTTGTCCTTAAGATAGGTGAAGATGGGTTCGTACCACGGGGAATGGGGACCAACAACCTCATAAGCCAGGCAAGATTTTGGCATGTCATACACGGGCTGGCGTAGATTTTCTATGAAGAATGGCATATCATTGTTCCTGGCGAATACTGAAGCATAGACCCCACCGTTGCCATGGCATCTGCCGATCTATTTTGCACTCTTGGGATTTGCTCAAAGGTAATGTGCACAAAATACTCCTTTAGAGTTTCCACTAACTTTTGTAAGGTATGAGCTTGTCATCCTTAACCTTATATTCATCATTAACCTATTTGATAATTAATTGTGAATCACCCACAACCTTGACATGATGAACATTCCACTTGATGGCTAGCTTCATTCCTACAATAAGTGCTTCATATTCTGTAATGTTGTTCATGCAAGGGAAGCCCAGGTGAAAATCCTGCGGTATAGGATCACCAGAAGGAGTAATAAGAACCACTCCTGCACCTAAACCATGAAATGTAAATGATCCATCAAAATGTATCTGCCACATGACAAATTCTTCAATGTAGAGAAAGGAAGCATCTGGCAGATCCAGATTCAAAGGTTCTGTGCTTTGCAAAGGTGCTTCCGCTAGCTGGTCCGCAAGTACCTATCCTTTAACCAATTTTTGATGGAAAAATTCTATGTCAAACTCACTGAGTAGAATGATCCAATTAGCCATTCTACCTATGAGGGCGGGTTTGGACAATAAATACTTAAGTGGGTCAACCTTGGATATGAGCTTGGTCTTAGTATTCAACAGGTAATGGTGAAGTTTTTGAAAAGTAAAAACAACGGCCAAGCAAGCCTTTTCAATCGAGGATAATTAAGCTCATAGGCAACGAGGGTGCGACTCAGATGGTACACTAATTTCTCCTTATGGTCAAGGTCATATTGGGCAAGCTGACACACCAATAGCAAATTGTGTAGTGGAAATATAGAGCAAGAGTGGTTCCCCTGGAGTGGGAGGCATGAGGACGGGTGGATTAGCCAAGTACTGTTTAAGCAAAGCAAAGGTTTGTTGTTACTCGGATCCCCAAATGAAAGCGATGTCCTTTTTAAGCAAATGGGTGAATGAGTGACATTTATCTGCAAATTTGGGAGATAAAGCGGAAAATGGATTGAATTTTCCCTGTAAGTTGTCTGCAATTGCTTAATATTCTCGGGTGGAGGCATTTCGGTGATAGCATGAGACACTTTAGTAGGGTCTACCTCAATACCTCATCTTGACCACGATGAATCCCAATAGTTTCCTGATAACACACACCGAAGACACACTTCTTTGGATTCAGCCTGACTTTGTATTCACGCAGGCATTCAAAGATACGCCGCAAAATAACAGGATGATCCTCTCTTGTTTTGGACTTTCTCAGGATATCATCCACGTAGTCCTCCATGATATCATGAATCATATCATGAAAAATTACTGTCATGGCCCGCTGATAGGTAGCTCCTACATTCTTAAGGCCAAATGACATCACCTGATAGTAGAAGGTGCCCCAAGGAGTTGTAAAAGTGGTTTTGTGTTGGTCTTCTTCAGCGATCTTAATTTGATTATAACCTGAAAATCCATCCATGAGTGATAGCATTTCATACCTTGTTGTTGAGTCAATAATCATATCAATGTTGGGCAACGGAAAATCATCTTTAGGGCAAGCTTTATTGATGTCCCTAAAATCCATGCAGATTCAGATACCGATAGGTTTCTTCTAGATAGGAGCAATGTTCGATATCCATTCGAGTAATCAATTAGTCGATGAATCTCGCTATAAGCAATCTTTCCAACTCTTATTTAACCAACGGGGCCACTCTTGGGTGCATCTTTGGAGTTTACGTTTGATAGGCTTGGCATCTGTGTGCATGACTAGGTTGTGCATGACCAAAGTCAGATCTAAGTCGGGCATGTCTTTGTAAGACCATGTGAACACATCAATAAACTCTCGCAACAACATAGTGAACGTATTTTGTTCTCTAGCTGAGAGTGATGCCCCCAATTTTACTATCTTGGGATCTTCTTTTGTACCAATATTGACATCAATGGTTTCTTCGACTAGCAATTTTGATAAGTCCTCCATACGCGTAGGATCAGGAGGCAGGTTGAGATCTTCATCCAAGGATGTCTCCACGATATTTTCATCCTTGGTGTGGTCACTTTGTTTGTCCTTTGATTTTCTTATTTGTTTGTCAGCCAGTGCCTCAAAGAGGTTTTCACTGTGTGACTTGGACTTTGATTTTTTCTGAGGCTTTTCTTTAGAACTTTTTCCCTCACTTTTCTTTAAATTTTGCTAATGGTGAAGTTGACCTCCTCACCAAAGTAGGCACAAGTGTCTAAGTCGATAAAGAAACCCTTCTTGTGATCTCAATGGGAATTGTATCCCTTATGCCCATGAATTCTAATAGCCTCGTCATTCTCGAATAAATCTAGTGGAATGTGACATTGTTGGTCCCATTCAACAAGGGAAGGGTATACAAGGTCAAGGGTTGGTTTCGTGGGGGTTAAGGTTAGGACACCATTGTTCATGAAAAGTTTCGTGGAGGCCAGATCCTCATATTGGTTACAATGGGGATCCGTATTGCTGTCTAGATAGTGAGCTATCCTCACGTTACGAACAAGTTGCATCTTGATCGTTGGGGTGTGCTCCATAAGGGTGAATCCCAATGCCTTATCTTTCTATTTTGAAATGTGGAAGAGGGATTGGTTCTCTTTGTCCTTGTTCATTCCTCCCACATCCTAGGCCTTTGTAGCCCATGGAGTACATCATTTTACTATATTTTTCATATTCACGGGGTTCGATAACAGGGTGGCTAAGTATCATCGAGGACCCAAGTCGTAGGTGGATCAAGTAATTTCTCCTCAGCCAACAAGCCTCCAGGTAGGAACGACCCAATAGTGTGTTCCTCTCTAGGTCTTCTAAAGTGGTAGTTGGGTCGACCTCTAGTCTTAGGCGATAGTGAGAGGTCAGAAACCAAGAAGCGCTTGTTGTATATTATACTCCCCATAGCCATATTCTAGGATTTTCATCTCCCATGAATCAAATGGAGATGTTGAAGTAGACGCCCCATGAGCACAAGAACTAAGAGAATCGAATCCACCGGGATTCCACGGCCTCAGGCCGAAGAGGGACAAGCTATATCTACGGAGGGACATGTGTATGTACCCTTTCGTGCAAAGGTATTGAGAGCTCTAAAATGAGCAAAGGGCTCTGAATCTCCTGGTATTGTAACCATATGTCCCTCATGCTTCAACTTAATGCATTGATGAAACGTTGATGGCATGGCCTGCATGGCATGAATGCATGGTCGGCCTAGAAGCATGTTCTATGGAAGTTCCAAGTCTAGGATGTGAAACTTTGTCTGATGACAAGTGGAACCTACCTCCATAGGCACGTGATGGTACCTGTTGATTCCCTTTCCGCATTGTTGTATGCGGTGATAGTGATGATATGGGACTCAAGATCTTCCTCTGTATGTCCCAATTGTTTGACCAACTTAAGCGTGCAAATGTTTAACCCATATCCATTATCCACAAGCACCCATTTGATTTTCCTACTGGTGACAACTACCTCAATGTATAAGGGAAGATCATGTGTAGGATTCTCGGTAGGGATCTCCCTATGGTTGAAAGTGAGATGTTCACTCGGTGCGATGTTTGTCATGGCGGCTTGAAGGTGTGCATGATCGACTTCTAAAGGCACTCCTAACCATTGAAGAGTTTGGTATAGAATGTCCTTATGCACATTGGATATCTTGAGAAGATCTAAGATCGAAATCTTAGCAGATGTCTTTTCAAGTTGTTCTAAAAGGTTATATTTACCGGTGTGCGGGATTAATGAAAAAGGTTCCGAAATCACGAGGCGGGCATGCCTTGTTACCATGCAGTGTAGATCCTTTCCCTTGATCTGGATGGTATTGACACGGTCAGTAGGAGAGTGAATACATCCGATAAGTGAATCATAATGATTGTTATCTCTTTTGGTGTATAAGTAATTCATGGCTTTATAAGTTTGGGATGACTCTCCCGATCCGGCTTTGACTTTTCTGACTTATCATGCTTGGGGAATGGTTCTTTATAAATCCCCATTTTCTCATTAGGTGTTTGTGTTTTGCCAGGGTTATCCACCTCTATCTCCCCATTGTCAATGAGGTCTTGAATATAATGGCGAAGCCATGAGACATTTGTCTATCTTATGTCCTTTGACATGATGCATTTCACAATATTCATGCTCCTTATACCATAAAGGTTTCAAAGCATTTTCATCAAACGGTTGTGTTGTAGGATAGGTCATCATGTGGGCCACATCCAATTGTTTTAGTATGACTGACAAAGGTTCATTGAGAGAGGTGAATGTTCTTCGCTTTGGTGGTGGTTGAATTGGGCCCTTGGTCAGTTTAAAAGGTTGACCAGTTTGGACCGTTTGAACACGTTTGGAATCAGTGATTTCGTCTCCCACCACATTTTGTTTTTGTTAAATATCTTCGGATTTTCCATGGGTTTGACACTTTGGTTGTCTTTAGATTGGGTTTTGAGGGTGCCTTTGGCAATAAGATTTTTTCTATCTGAATCCCTTTCTTGATAACCTCCTCAAAAGTATGAACACAATGCATTTGGAGGTGGAAAGCTATATCCGGGTTAAGATTGGGAACAAAAATACTAACCAGCTGCTTTTGAGGAAAGCCTGAGGAAGCAACTAGCTATCCCTCTCCACCATTGGAGGAAGCTAGCAAAGGTCTCATTTGGGCGTTGCTTGGCACTGCATAAGTCTGCCATGGTGACATCACTCTCTATGTTATATGAGAAGTGACGTACGAATCTTTCTACCAATTTTGGCAGGTGAAAATTGATCCTCGTGGTAAGCGTGTAAACCACTCCAATTCTTGACCTCCGAGACTCTTGGGAAAAAGTCTGATGAGGTAATTGTCACTATAAGACACCTCTTGACATGCCATGTAGAAATATTTAACATGATCCCTTGGGTCTCCTTTCCCTTTATATTTGTCAAACTTTGGCATATCAAATTTCTTTGGAAAGGGTTGAAGGGTCATTGTCTTGTCAAAAGGATAGGGGCATAATTCTTCGTATTGATATTTCCTGATGCTCCCTATATTGCTCTCTTGTAAGCTCGCGAGTGTCACTTTCATGGACTACACTTCTTGTGTGAGCAATTGTTCTTTAGTGGGAGAAGCGGGGATGTAAACATGATGGTACCCTGTGTCTTCTTCTCCTTGGTTTTCTCGATGGAGTTCATTGATTTTAACCTTAGGCCTCAACTTTTGAATGTTCTTGTTTACATCTTTCTGTACATGGGAAGTAAGCAAAGCTAGTTGTCGGCTTAGGTTACTGATTTGTTGTTGGATTGTGGCTTGGTTTGTGGCTTCTTCTTCTAAAGGTTCCTCCTCTTCGTATTGTGGAGGTTCTTCACCTGTCTCATGTTCTATCTTGTTTCTTCATGGCACTTTGATAAAGGGAATTCTATGCCCGACCACTTTATCATTTTCTACGTAAGAGGTAGAAGCTTTTCTATGCGTTAAAATATCTTCCATATTGATAAGGGGATGTTCTTCCTCAGTAGCATTATTTGCGTAGGTAGTATTGTTTCATTTTCGATGGGAAATTTGGCCCCTAATTCTATGACCCGTGCCAACACTCTATCTTTGTTTCTAAGAAGAAATTCATCTAGTAGAGTGGGGTCGAAATGAAATCTGCATGTGGTGATTCTAATTCATTTCCACTATGGTCAACCATCTCTTCTGTTTCCTTTTCTGTAGAAAACAGCGGTCCTAGGTCATGTCCAATGAAGGGGTTTGACCCTTGTTTGTTAGAGGTTTCCCAAGCTTGCGCTTGTTGTTCCTCATATGTCTGTTTCTTTAACCCTAGACGTGTTTTAGGAGCCATGTTTTTGTGATAGTTTCACTAGGGTAAGTTGTAAATGTTTCCAAAGCTTAGTGACTACCCCTAAGTGAAATACAAGATGTATTTGTTTTAAGAATATGAATAAGTCAACAATGTGAGAATACCAATGTGATAGAGTGATAAATCACCAGTGACACAAGCATTTGGTACCAAAACCCACTTAAATGAAGAACCTCCTAGACTACGTTTCAAAAAAGTAGCTTCACATTGCAAGATGATTAACAAGATGTCTTCACTTATGCCAAGTTCAAGGGAATGAACAAAACGTAAGTAAATACAAGAAGTCAATGTGACCTCCCAATCAAGATATACGACGAAGCGAGCTCAAACTTGATTAAGACCTATATCTCAAAAAGAGTCAATTGATTCGTGAATGACACAACAATATCACCAAGATATGTTAACCCACTTTGCATGAGAAAGTGAAGTATTGATATCAAGGTGTTATTGATATAACATGCACAAATGGTAGTACCTAGCACTCTTTTAAATCGAGGTAATAATAGAACCGAACTAAAAGCTCAAAGTATAGCTAGGAATAGTTAAAAATGTGTGCAACGTAACCTTTACAATATAGATATTTATGTCGAGTTTACAAGAAACAAGACGTAAATATCAAAATATAGTGATACGATACAAACAAGCTAACTCTTCTAAGGAAGTCCATGGTGATGAACCATGCCTAACTTCTGATGAGCGATCTTGACATGGGTATCAAGATCACAATGGCTACCAATGACGTGGCGCCTCGGCACACTTTAGACGTTTAACTAACCTAGCCCAAACATGGATGGGCGTAAGCAGACATAAAAGTGAGAGAAAGCAGATTGATTGGTAACACAAAGGTAGTCACCCTCTTCTAATCAACAAAGTGTCAAAATAATGTGAAGGAAGCAAATCAACAAAAAGATGAAAAATGTTGGCTTCACTTCGGCAGAGTTTCACCTCGCCCTAAGGCAAGTAAAAACTAAATGAAAGTAACGTGTCACATGTTTCTCAATGAAAATATGGTTCACAACTCAACACTATTTTAGAATGGTCAAAGTGGGCTCTTGGCCAAAGTATATCTTCCTAGGTGGTTCTCTCGTCCTAGGTGCTACAAATATTATCCACGAGCGGGATGATTTACCCAAAAATTCACAATGACTAGTTTGGGAGTATCTTGACTTTTCCCCCTTCAAGCACAATGGGTAATAAATGTGTCCAAATGTGTACTTAAAAGGGTCACGTAGGGACAACTTGTAACTCTATCTCACAAAGGATTTACTAGTCAGATAGGTAGTGCGGAGCACTTCCCGTTTGTCCACAAGGTTCCCTCTTGCGTGGACTACTTTGGGGTTCCTGGAACCACCCACATTGTTGTAGCTTAAGGCGTTATGCCAAAGGGGTTATGTTCCAGTTGAGCGGAGAGGGACGTACCCTTTTCCGAAACCTGTAATATAGTGTTTTGAATATGTTGTTTGTTTTATCTTTTTTAATTAGATGTGGTTTGCTCGAACACCGTTTGGAAACTTTTATATGCTTGTATTAGTAGTTTTCTAAATTTTGTTTGATTCCTCCGTTCTTTGAAAAGCGATGATGTTTGGTCTGTATGGTGATGTTTAGTAGTTTTCCATCAAAAGAGAAGGCACCATTTCTGATTCTACAGATTGTCCAAGGACGCAAGAGAAGAGCATACGTGATGTCTTCACAAATCCCAAAAGATAACAAATGAAAAAAACACACTCTAATCCAACTACACCAAATCAACCAATTCTAACTCAAATACTCTTAGCAATCTCAAAGCATTAAAAGGATTTAAGAATCATTTATGATTCCCAAGATCGCCCCAAGGGACGCGAGGGAAGAGCATACGCGATCCTTTTTCCTATAAGTAAATGATGCAAAATATCACCTAATCAAATACAAACATGTAAAAACAGCCTGCAAAGATAAATATATGATTAGATAAACCTGAGAATGTTAGCACATCTACACTTTAATTCAAAAAAATGCAAAAGGACACATGCGCCCCTTTTCAAAGCACTGCACACGGGTTAGGGCGTATGTGCCACCTAAGGTTGTTTTTGGCTCACAGTGTACCTGTGCCACCCAAGAGATGTGTGCACCATGAAAACAGTACCTGCACCACTAAAACAGCACCTATGCCACTCATGGAATTTTTAGATTTACAAATGCCTCCACCACTCGAGAGACGTGTGCGCCACAAAAACAGCGTATGTGCTACTCTGAGAAAAATAGACAAAAAACAAACAAAATAACCGCATTACCAGAAAAATGTGCCTGCGCCACTAAAACCGCATGTGCACCCTAGTTAGGGCGTGTGCGTCGATCTGAAAGGTTTTAGAATGTAGTGAAGGTACTGTATAAAATGACGTCTATGCCAAGGTTAGTGTACCTACACGTTGGTTAGGGTATGTGCGCCAAGGTTGGTGTGCATGCACCATGGGTCAACATGAGACATAGTGATAGGTCTTAATAGTGTGCTGCGCCACCGAGAGAGACATGTGTGCCCCAAAACTATGCATGCACCACGAAAATTGTGCATGCGCCCTAAAATCATGCTGCGCCATACACTGTGACAAACCAAAGTACAACAAAAACACAAGAAACTTCACAATATCTCAAATTTTTGACAAGTTAGCTTAAGAATGGTAATAACCCATTAAAATTAAGGCTATGAACATGAAGTTACACATATCAAATGAGCAACAAAATTCCAAAAAATGGACATTAATTACTACATGTGCATATTAAAAAGTTAGCCAAAACAATGAAACTTAAACTAAAATGCCATGGGACTAAGGGTCCCACCAAGGGCGTGCCAAATGTGTGCAAGTGTTTCTACAAATTTAACCAAATTTAGAGCAAGGAAACTACCACCTAAAAATAGCTTCCTAACCTAGCTAAAAATGAGAAATTACACCATCATGATGAAGAAATGAGCAAGTCCTACCCTTAACATTAATAACTTTGAATATAATCAAAACACAATGTAAATTCATGAACTCTATTCCCCTTAATTGCCTAATTTAAACATTTAAAATGGACCTAAATAGTCCAAATGGCAATCAAATTATATTGCTTGCTTTGATCCTTCAATGGATGCTTGGGTGTGAGGCTTAGCTCTTCAAGAATGGAGGATGGAGGGCTCAAGAATGACAAAAGGCTATTAGTATGAAACTATGTGCTTACTTTTGTCTCTTGAGAGATTTAGGTGTAGGTATAAAGGTAGGAGGAGGGCTCTTTATATAGCCCAAAGGATAAATGATTCAACACATCCTCATGAATGTGGGATAAATGGAGATGTAGAGTTAGTTATGGATAAGGGGGTTTAGATGGGGTTGAGTTAACTTTAGGAGGGTTTAGTTTGTCCTCAAGTGGCTCATGTGGATAAAGGGGGTGTATTAATTAATCAAGATGTTTAATTAATACATGTGCAAGCTTTTATAAGATTTTAGATGGATATTAGTGTGATTTGGACCATTAGAAGGGATTTAAACCAATTAAATAGTGATTTATTGATTTAATGAGAAGGGAGGCTAATTAATTAATAATAATTAATTAGACTAGATAGAAGGTGTTAATTAACAAAGGGTCGTTAATTAGGGTATGTGTTGGATAGGTGACTTAATTAATTAGTGTAATGTAATCAATTAACAACAATGGAAGAGAAGATGAGTGCTATTGACAATATGTCATCAATTTGCGGGAAAGGAGATAATTAGCACAATTTAAGTATTTAAATTGCTCGGGCGTAATTATAGGTGTCTACAAGCATATCTTTTGACTCAGTGCTCGAAATCTAACAAATCGGCACCATTGGAAAGATCTCGGCCTCGTCTACGCCATAGAGATCGAAACTTTAATTTTGGAGAAGCTAAGTGGGTAAAAATGTAGAAATGTCTTCGTGCCATTAATATAGGATCTATTTTCCCCAACAACCAGATTGGATTTGATTTGATCCATCGTTCCTCCTCCTTGAGGCACCAAATGAGTAATTGATACGAGACCATGACAAATTTGGGGTGTATTTGTAGAAGGCATTGATGATAGTAGTTGAAATATGAACTAGTTTTTCGCTTCTCTCTCTTTCTCCCTCGATGCCGAATCTATAAAGGAAGGGTCGGAACTCATTGTAAAAGGTTGGTCATTTCTGTTTTGCACCCTCCCTTCTTCTTTTGGTCACAGAAGGATTTGTGGAGCTTTTCTAACATCTCCTTCAGGTTGTAATGCAAGTTTTGCTTCTTGGCCACCACTGATATATTGTATCGACTCTGAGCAATAATATATATGTTTGTGGATGTTTCTTGACCCTCTCATGTATTCGTTATTGTCTCTCTAATCTCTTATTGCAATTTGGTCATCTATGCATAGTGTTTGTATTGCCTTTTGTGGTCTATGTTAAACTACAAAACGAGGGTCTAACATTCCTTTGGTGCATCACCTCGTTAGCTTAGTTTATTTTCTTGCATCTCCTCGAGCTGTCTCCTTGGTAAATAGAGTAGATTTAGAATAGATCCTCTGTAATATATTTGTATGCACCTAAACAGAGGAATAGGAACCGACCTTAATCCAGAGATCTCTCTCAACTTGCAAGGTCCCACACTTTGAGAGATGCTCCATGTTGTGCAATCACATTGAGAGTCTCAACCCATTTAGTTGTAGGCATTCAAGGGTGTTGTGATTCTGCACTAACATGAACTGCAAGTGTCTTATTTATCTTTTATTTATTTTAATTTAGAAATTTCATTTATGCAAGTGTGTTTCTTTCATGCAAGTTTTATTTATGCAAGTGTGTCTTTACATTTCCGCATGTGTGATTTATTTTATGCAAGTTTGGATTGTGTTTAACATAGTTGTTTTCTAAAGAACATTTTTCTCTTAATGCATCTGACCATCGCACTTTGACCTTGCATTGACATTATTAATGGAGAGGATTGATGACCCTCATCAAGTACTTTGTCCTCCATACTTTCACCTCGTACTTTCAAGAGTAATCCCGGTGACTATATAGTCAAGATGACTTACCTCTTATCTATATACCTAATTTACCATCCATGTAACAATTGTTATCAATTACATTGATAACAACTAGACCTCATGCACTTGAATTTTCTCTTAAGAGGATATACTCTTGATTATCTCACAAATGAAGATCACTTACTTTGGTCCCCATTGTCCTTAAGTTAATAGCTCTATCAAGTAAGGATGATGTCATGTTAGCATAGAGACTCATATATTTCATCGCCTTTGCTTTCTGTCACATTACGGGGGTATTAGTTAGATCTCAAAGGGAATAAGATGGAGTTCTTCTTGATGTCAATGATTCAATGAAAAATAAACCAATACACCTTTCTAACCCTATTCGATATGTATGCGATGGAGGATCCTTCAAATCATATCAATACTACCATGTTTTGGTGAGTACAAATTTTACTCCTTAAGGTCATTATATGGTAGTCACTAGGTATATGAAATTCATTGAGATTTCATCTCTCACTTTCACCACATTGATTTACAGTCCTAGGAAGGCTTATTTCAGGGTCCACATTCATCTCATTCTTAGCCGATAAACCATCTTTAATGTTTATCTATTTCATACATGCATATGCCATTAAGCCTTCTTGATCTTGCCTTGCCTACAATGTAGTCATTCTAAGCATAGGGTCGGTAGATCACTCATACCTATTTTAGACATGATGGGAACATCATTTACACGGAATGGGACCACCTTATTTTAGATCAAGCATTAGTTTTCCTTCATTTCCCTTAGCTTTGCCTTAGGTTCTTTATAACCCTTCAACACACAATCCAAGTGTCTAAAGACAAGAAAGTATTTATCAAGGCATGGGATCATAGTTTTTTTTAGTTACCTTTAGACAAGATTTAGGTGTTATCAAATTCTCATAACCTAATTCGATGTATAATTTTCCTAGTTCACCTTTTTATGAATGTACACGGTGACCTAGTTAGGCCTCTTTGCATATACAATCACCCTTAAAGCTTGTGTTTATGATTTTCTTTACATGTCAACCTCCTATAACTTTTTCATCACCTTAAAACACTCCAATTAATCTACATAATCAAGGTTAGAAGCATGATAAGTAATATTTCATGAGATTAGCTCTCTTACCCTTCTTATTCCGATCACTTTGTTGCACTCTCATGTTCACCCAAAACATAATCATGCATAACTTGGGATGGTAAAATCCATTCATTTTAAGATTTGGTGGTCTTCTTGCATTATCTAGGATAGAACTTGTCACAAAATTTTAGGTTCTTTTCAAAGTGTAAATAAAAGATACCCGAGGCCCTAAATATAGCGAGAGAAACCGATTTAGCCATAAATTCCTTAATATGCATCTTAAGGATCTAAAAATATGTTTGGACTCCTCATCACCAGGCAAGCATTATAATCTAACAGTCAATATTTTTCTAGTAATTCAATTAGATTGAGGGTTTTCAAGTTGTTATCCTCTCGGGAACCGAGTGCACTGTCCATAAAAACACACATAATCTAGCTTTTAAACTCATCAAATTGGTATGCATACATCATTCAAACTCATAAATCATTCATACAAGTAAGAATGAAGGTCTAGACACCATCATACATTTATAACACTCACAGATATCTTTATTATGGCCTGAAATACAAACTTCTCCATGCATCTCTCATGGTGTTTCTGCATTCTAACTCCACATACTAGCTTTTTCATACTCTCAACCTATCTCTCCATCCTTCTTCTTGATGTCTTCAACCTCTTCTTCCTTTAATTTATTTGGATTGTTACTTTCTTCCTCTTATTTTGGTCAAATCTCCATGATTTGTGAGATATGCCATCACTCATGCTTGAGAAGAGGAACAAATCTCTAATTTTGACTTTGTGACAACTATTACAAATTGAAGAAGGAAGTTCTCAACCTTTTCCTACATAGACAAGACAACTAATGTCTAACTAACAACACATTTTTCCAACCTTACATTATAATAAAAATCACTATAACTCATATATTCAAACTCGGGAGGACTAAAATAACTCCTAATACCTATTTACCTGCCTTTTAAGGCTTATTCAACCTTATCTATGCTCTACAAACATCATGGAGGATGCTCCTGCATAAGGCTTTCCCACTAGAAAGGATTTGAAATCTAGTGCAAATAGAATGCCTTCTTCATTCTTTGATTCTCACAGTATGTTTGGATCCCAATTTCTTATTTCCAATGCTTGTGCTTGTGTTTTCTTGTTGTTTTTGTCCTTCATTTGCTTACATCTCTCTCTCTCTCTTCTTGTATATGCTCTTCCTCAGCTTCTTCTCATTTGTAAAACTCCATGATTCTTCTTTATCATCTGGTATGTCTTCAAAATCTTCTTGTTCTTCTTGCATTATGAGCTTTCTCATTGAATCATACATTTGATTCATCCCAATGTCTTCCAAACCTATATTCACAACATCAAAAGCAACATTAGAAGTAAAATTTTGAGGCCATGAAGCCTCTTGAGTTCCTTCAGAGTGCTCTTCTTCTTCATTACTTTTTCTTTTTCATTGACCATGTTCAAATTGGTCTTTTCATTTTTTCTCCTCTTTTCTTGCCTCTTCCTCATGCTGATAACTAAAAATATCAATCTGATCTAAACTTAATAACAAATCCTTAGAACTATTCAACAATTCTTCTATCATCCTCAACTCTTCATTCAAGACTCCATCATTTATCTCATCATTGATTTCATCAAATTTAGGTGCTAAACCATTGTTTTCATCCTCCATACCCTATTTCTCATCAGCATACTTTTCCATTGCCTCTTGTTTTAAGAAGATTTCATTAGTTTCATTTAACCTATTTTCACTCTGCATCATTCTTTGATCATGATTGTGATATTCATTATCCATTCTAAAGGTTCCACACTGCAACATATTAGTCTTCATAAACAAATCATTCCACACTTCATCATTCAAGATGATTGGAAAAGATAAATCATAAGTATTTCCATAATCATCATCATTAAAATCATAAAAAAACCTCTTTTCCTTTCATCTCTCTGGTATACCTCTTATGTTCTTTGTCTTCATGGAATGTCTCTTCCTTATTCATCATTTCAGCTCCATGCTCTTGTTTTCTTGGATTTGTTTCCACCTTTCTCCACAAACTTCTAGGTGAAATCATCATCCTCTCACCATTATCTGCATCGACATTTTCTTGAGATGCTTCATCACCATTTCTTATGTTCTTAGGCATCCACACCTATGTCTTTGTCTTATCATCGACTTCTTGAGCCATTTAGGTACTATATACCCATGTTCTTGTGCCAATACTTGAAAGATCAATTTTATTTTCCTTTTATCACCATGTTGCTTACGTGTGTGCTTCACTATCCACTTAGGCATTATGCATCCATGATTGGTTTCTTTGTTTGATGCTTTCATCATATTCTTTTCCTCTTTAATTTGTACATCAACAACTATATGTTCATGAGAAAGATTCACATTTGCATTCATTTTTACCTTCTTGATAGGTTTCTCCATGGATTCATTGGTTTTTACTTCTTACATGTTTAGCTATTCATTTGCTTCATCTAAATGTTCCATGGCTTCTGTAGAACTTGTCTTCATTCTCCTTTTCATCATTTACTGATCCAAAGTCTTCAATACCTCTATCATGCATTGGGTAATGCATCTCTTCTTCTAGATAGACAACAACAATCTCTTTCTTCATTCTTCTTGCACATTCACTTGTGTGCTTGGTGGCTTCTCTTGCACCAATATTTTCTCTTTCAAGGTCTTTCTCTTGACCTTCTCAACAAGGCTGCCTATACCTACAATTATCCATTCAAAGACAACATTAGAAATAAAAATAAGAGACCACAAGGTCCCCATGAATGCCTCTTTCTCTTTTAAGTGCTCCTCTTGGCACTTCACCTTCTCTTTTCATTTATTCATTTTCCTTGTTCTCCATAATGAGAACTTTCTTTATCACCTCTTCATCTTCACATGGTGATTCACTCTCTCTCTCTCTCTTCCTCAAGACAATCATCTCTGCCTTATTTTCTTCATGAGTAGCTTCAATGGCCATTTCGCTCTTCTCCTCATCCTCCATCTATTGGCATGTGTGTCCAAGTGCTCCCGTGAATTTCGTAGCATGGACTAACCACCTCTTGTAGATCCTAACTCTAGTGATTGTATCGGAGACTAACACCTATGGGTTTTGGTCTAACGGAAATCATGGTCTAACAAATGGTATCAGAGTGATAGGTCTTGAGTTTGAAACTCACTTGGGTAATGCTTGAGGGGAGATTGTCGGCTATATGTCTAGCACTCCCCATGAATTTTGTGACATGGACTAACCACCTCTCGTAGATCCTAACTGTGACAATTGTATCAGAGACTAACACCTATGGGTTTTGGTCTAACATAAATCATGGTCCAACACCATCCAACTCCTTAGACTGGTAGCTTCATCATGGTGTCCATCATCATCTCTATTTCTTCAATTCTCTCTCTAATCTTCCGACTTCTTCCACTTATATTTGATACTTTTCCTCTCTCTCGCTTTCTATTTTTCTCTTTTTCTTTAGAGAGTTCTCTCATCACTCTCCACATTGTCTCTATCTCCATTTCCTCTCTTTGAGTCTCTTTCTCCTCAAATTAATAGGTTACAACTTCTTCTTCTTTTACTTGAGCTTCACTAGCTCTCCTCTATCCTCTCTTGGCTTCTCTTCCGCTTCACAAACCTACAATCTTCTAAATACCAACAACAAACAATATCATTAGCAATAACATGTATCAAATCTCCTCTTTAACCATGAAACTCATATACTTATTATCAAAATAATAAGGAAATACAATTATCTGTGTTTCTCCGATACCACAAATGATGTGCCTCTTAACTCGGCTCCTTCACGAAGAGCATATTATATCTATACTTACTCCTTAAGCCCCACGGGCCTTCATAATGTTTGTTCAAGACTTCATTCTTTGAGTTCTAGATTCCTACATATCGGAATAAGATCAAGTTCAAGAAATTATATCATTCAAACTTGACTCCACCTTTAATAAGTATCCATCTCACTAGAACATAGAAAACTTTGTTCAGATGTACTCCAAATGATATGTCATATGCATTAGACCTTGAAAACCATAGGTACTTTTTCCTCCATACTTTCACCTCATACTTGCAAGAGTAACCCTAGTGACTAGATAGTCAAGATGACTTACCTCTAATCTATATAGCTGATTTAGCTTCTATGTCACAATTGTTATCAATTAAATTGATAACAACTATACCTCATGCATCTGAAGTTTCTCAAGAGGATATATTCTTGATTATCTCGGAAATGAAGATCACTTACTTGGGTTCCCATTTTCCTCAAGTTAATAGCTCTGTCACCTTAAGGATGATGTCATGCTAGCATAGAGACTCATCTATTTCATCAATCCTGCTCTGTCACAACCCACATTGGTATTAGTTGGATCTCAAAGGGAACAAGATGGATTTCTTCTTGATATCAACCATTCAATGGAAAAATAAACCAATACACCTTTATAACCCTATTCCATATGTATGCAATGGAGGATCCTTCAAATCACAACAATCTTGCCATGTTTTGACCGAGTACAAATTTTACTCCTTAAGGTCATTATACGGTAGTCAATATGTATATGAAATTCATTGAGATTTCATCTCTCACCTTCACCATGTTGATTTATAGTCCTAGGAAGGCTTATTTTAGGGTCCACAGTCATCTCATACTTAGCCAATAAACATTCTTTAATATTTTTGTATTTCATACATGCATATGTCATTAAGCCTTTTTGACCTTGCCTTGCCTACAATGTAGTCATTTTGAGCATAGGGTCAGTAGATCACTCATACCTGTCATAGACATGATGGGATCATCATTTACGAGGAATGGGACCACCTTGGTTTGGATCAAGCATTATTTTTCCTTCATTTCCCTTAGACCTTGCCTTAGGTTCTTTATAACCCTTCAACACACAATCCAAGTGTCTAAATGCAAGAAAGTCTTTATCAAGGCATGGGATCATAGTTTATTTTAGTTACCCTTAGACAAGATTTAGGTGTTCTCAAATTATCATAACTTGATTCAATGTATAATTTTCCCATTTCACGTTGTTATGACTATACTATGTGGTGACCTAATTAGGCCTCTTTACATATATAGTCACCCTTGGAGCTTGTGTTTATGATTTTCTTTACATGTCAACCTCCTAGAACTTGTTCATCACCTTAAAAACACTCCAAGTAATCTGCATAATCAAGGTTATAAGAATGATAAGTAATATTTCATGAGATTATCTCTCTTACCCTTCTTATTTTCGATCATTGTTGCACTCTCATGTTCACCCAAAACATAGTCATGCATAACTTGGGATGGTCAATCCATTCATTTTAATATTTGGTGGTCTTCTTGCATTATCTAGGATAGAACTTGTCACAAAATTTTAGGTGCTTTCAAGGGTGTAAACAAAAGATACCCAATGCCCTTAATATAGCCCGAGAGCACAGATTTAGCCATAAATTCCTTAATATGCATCTTAAGGATCTAGAAAAATATGTTTGGCTTCCTCATCACCTGGGAAATCATTATAACCTAACAGTCGAGAGTTTTCAAGTGTTTATATTAGACTGAGGGTTTTCAAGTTGTTGTCCTCTCATGAACCAGAGTGCACAGTCCACAAAAACACACACAATCTAGCTTTTAAACTCATCAAATTGGTATACATAAATCATTCAAACTCATAAATCATTCATGTTAATAATAATGAAGGTCTAGACACCATCATACATTTAGAACACTCACAGATATCTTTATTATGGCCTAAAATACAAACTTCTCTGTGCATCTCTCATGGTGTTTCTGCATTCTAACTCCACATACTAGCTTTTTCATACTCTCAACCTATCTATCCATCCTTCTTCTTGATGGATTCAACCTATTCTTCCTTTAATTTATTTGGATTGTTACTTTCTTCCTCTTATTTTGATCAAATCTCCATGATTTGTGAGATATGCCATCACTTATGCTTGAGAAGGGGAACAAATCTCTAATTTTGACTTTGTGACAACTGTTACAAACTGAAGAAGGAAGTTCTCAACCTTTTCCTATATAGACAAGACAACTCATGTCTAAATAACAAATAACAACTCATTTTTCCAACCTTACATTATGGTAAAATTTACTATAACTCACATATTCAAACTTAGGGAGGACTAAAATAACCCCTAATACATATTTACATGCCTTTCAAGGCTTATTCACCTTATTTATGCTCTTCGAGCATCATGGAGGGTGATCCTACATCAATCCACAACATAAAATCATCCATTATAATATCACTTAGTTAAAATTCTATCAAATTGTAACATTCAATAAAATCATACTACATATCCATTTAGTCGTCAACAATTCATTGCAATAATTGGTGTTTCATACCAATCACATGTAATTTTACCAAATCACCAGTGATTCTTGTAATTAGGAAAACATGCCCCAAAATGGGCTAGAAATAAAAATAAAATAAAATTAAAATTAAATTAAAACACATAAAAAGGGCCTACCTCTCCCAAAGTGTTGGCCTCCTTTGTCTCTTAGATCCGCTAACAACCTCCATTTTCCTCTTTTCTCTTAAAAATCTTGCAACTCAGAGCTCTTATTCTCTCAAAACGCGGGGTAACAAAGAAACTACCATAGTAATTTTCACCTATTTATAGAGCACAATTTTTTCCTTCCCAAGAATCACTGACGATTCCTCTAATCACATGTGATTTCCTTAAATCACCAATGATCCTCTTCAAATTATCTTAACATAATATTTCAGCATCTAAGTGACTTTAAATTCATTATTAACCCATCATTTTCACCGTTCCTTACCAAAACTATACATTTTAGGGCTCTAAGTCCCTTTCAAAATCAACAAGAACCAATCAAATCAAAGCTGCCTCGATTAAGCACCCAATCAATCAAATTCTCGCATTGATCTTGTAGCTCAATCAACCAAAAGCATGCCCTTACAAAGATCCACCTTGGATTTTTATAGCCTCAACATCGGTAAGTCATACATCGTAGGACAAAAACCCGTTGGTTCCCCTATCACTTGAATTCCTATTCATAAAATCCCACCTTTCCGGAAATACCATCATGGATAACATACCCAACCAGGATTATATCTCTCACCCTTTCTTCATGTGAGTCATACGTCCATGGGTTAAGAACCCTTTAGTTCCCCATCATTTGATTCCATAGTAGCGTAAATCCAACCTTAGGGTAATCTTGTTTTCATGCCTAGTCTTAGGGAAACTCAAATCAAAACACACCATCATACAAACCTATCTCATCCAAAAACATTTCAAATAGGTGATTATTTCATTTCATCGCAATCACCCCCAATTTGAGGGGGGCAACCTATCTAAGCACAAATTAAACCATCTCACTTGTTTTTGTCTAGTAATTTGTCTATTACAAACCACTTGACAAAAAAGGGGCAAATGTAGACATTGGGTTTTCATCACCTTATGTAACCCACCTACACCCCGTGCACACACAATTAAATCATTAAACCTATTATTTTAAGCATATTTTAAGCCACTTCCCTCGCCCTTGTAAAACCACATTTTTACCCCTCGTAAACCTTATTTACCTACCCTTACTTACCTTAACCTCCCTAAAACCTCCTAACCACTTGTAACCTATCTTAACCCTTTTATCCTAACCATCTAACTCCCTTAAACCCACCTAACCTCTTCCCTAACCATTTCCCCTCATCCCCATACCCAAAACCCCCATTTTGGAAGTGGTTGAAACCACTTCCAAACAGGTTTCTCCACATTTCTTGAATCATCAATGACTCTAAAATCGTCAATGATTATAAATAGGATCTTGGAGCTCATGTTTTGAGGATTGTTGAATTTAGTAGTGAAACTTTGTCACTTCAAGCCAATCTCCAAAGCACCGCAACGAAGCCATGTCGCTCTGGAAGCCATACCACATCATTTTGTGCAGCCACACATCTTCAAGACCCTTTTCACCTCATCAGACATTTAACAAGACTTCATCACAAACTCAACAAGTTCCTATAAGCATATCAATCCATTTTTCACATCAATGGTAAGCTTTATCCATTTATTCTTGTTTTCATTTTTTTATAGATCAAAACAAGGTCAAAACAAACATCTTAGTCTCTTTTTTCCATTAGTTTAACACTTTGTCGAGTATCAAAATTTTCACAGCAATTGCCTACGATTCCTTCAATCATCAGCAACATCCCAAATCACCCATGATTTATGTGAATTGCATGTGATTCTTTGTCAATATAGTTTCTTTTATTAGCCATTCCATTTTATCACTTGTTATATTTCTATCTGGACTTAATCTATCTATTTTCAAGATGGGTATCATATAGATAATTGTCCCATGTCAATCCCATCCAATCACAAGAATTTATGATCTTATGATCATCCATCAAATGTTCATATGGGAGTAGTTCATCATCATCCACAAGCTTACTTTGTGTGTCATCACCTTCGCACCAAACCTGGGAAGACATTGAGGAGTAGTTCGAGTTCCTCCACGAGATATGAGAAAAAAATAAATACTATTGGTACGATTACTTCAAAGACCTCAAGATTTCCACTCCTAGGCTACTTATGAGGTGGAACAAGACCTCCCTATCCATCTTGAATTTTAAATTATCTTTGTCATTATCTATCCTACTATCTTTATCAACGCAACTTAATTGTATCAAAACTAACTGACATTCTTCAAGGAAGTCACTTTGGATTCGGGATCGTCTTTTTACGAGTAGCTCGTCGTCATATTTATCTAATGTCTTTTGTCTCATTGTCTTTGCTTGCAGTGTCTCTTAATTTATCGGAAGAAGGAGCACTTTCAAATTGTCTACATCATGTCATCATAACATTGCGATTGTCGACACAAGTATCGCTAAGCCCCGCTCATTTTGAGATTTAGGTACTTTCATCATTTGATAGCATTAACCGAAAACTACTTAATATAAGGTGATGTTGGTGGTGAGGGGATTTTTTTAGGAAGGGGATGTTGGGAGATGGTGTTGATGACATAACTGCAGGGTTTTTATGCTTGTTTGTATTGAGTTGATCATGTGTCGAGTGATTAGGAAATGGTTGTTTGAATATGTCCAAGGATTGGTTTGATGGAGCATTGGGATTATCTAATTGGAGCTCTCCTTTGTCTATGAGATTTTGAACCACATTTTTGAAGGACCGAGATCGATTCACATCATGGCCTTTTGCTTGATGGTAGTTGCAAAAATCATCCTCCTTATACCACGTGGGTCTAGGTCAAGACTCGTCAAATGGGTCTTAGATGGGTGGTAACTTGATTATGTGATATTTTAGGAGTTTTTCAAGGATAACATCGTATAATTCTCCTAAAGGTGTATATTGCCTTAGTGTTTGTGTCATTGATCTCTGGGATTGTGTTTGTGATGAATTAGACCGATTAGGTGAGGATATCTTAAGGATGACAGTGTTAGCAGTGCCCTTGGTTTAGGAAAGGTTTTAGGAGTATCGGTTTGGTGTTTTTGTTGCACAATTTAAGTTTTCCTTCTTCAAGGGCTCACATTTCTAGCTTTCTGGCCATGGTAAAAGCTTCTTCTAAGGTTTGAAAGGATTGAATTTGGAGGGTGGAATAAATATATTTGGTGCGGGACTTGTGGAAATAAGTGAATTATCTTGGAATGGGGAGTGAGAATGATAATCGATTTATAATTCCTTGTCATCGGTGACAAAATCGGTAAGGGACTCAACCTCAAACTTTTGATAGCATAGAGGTTGGTAATCAATATATTCCTTAAAATGTTTATGGAGAAATGCTTGAGGAATATTTGGGCTAGTTGTGTGAATGTATACAAGGAATGTTGGATGAGGTTGGTATGCAGTCTAAGGAAGACCATGTTAGGAACACAGGAAGGTGTGAAGCAAAAGAGCATCATCATGGGTTGTAGGATATAAACATGGCATAATTCTCTTAGATGGTTTTGAGGATCTTCCTTACTATAAAACTTGGTAAATTTGGGGAGTTCCCAATATATGGGGTATCATCGATTGGTACTTACGGGTTGATAGGTTTGTTACAAATTTTCTCGTATGAAAATGCATTTTTGGGCCCCGAGGTAGAAGCTTCTAAGTTGGCCATCCTACTCATGAGGGCTTAGAGGATGTCAGATTGAGGTGTCTAGATGTTTGGAGGTGGATTACCCAACATAGACCGAGATTTGTTGATGTTGTTAAAATGATAATGGAGGATTCTGGAAAGGAGGAAGGTTTCCTGGCATATTATAAGTTGTCGGGAACCTAATGGTTATAATGAAGGGTAGATATATTGGGATTGGGGGAGGGAAGTGTTGAGGAAGGGTTGTGAAGGTGGAAAATTTTGTAAAGGGGGATGTGAACATATTGTTGGAAGCCAACTCTAGGTATCGGTTGAGATACAAGACAAATGTTAGTAATAACACTCATTTTGATGGGAGGTAAAGATGTAAGGATGAATATGACTAGGTTTTAGATCATAGATGAGGATCGTTGAGAGCCCACATGTTAAGAGGTAACAAATGAGCTTGTAATACGAGGCATGTTGAAATATCTTGTTGAGAGAGGAAGAGATGTGGACGTTGCATGACTAACCATATGCGGTGGGGCACTCGTGTATGGAGACACACAATGGGAGCCGATCAAGAAACATGTGGTAGGGATGATAGGTGGCTAATCATGTTCTATAATGATATGGTATTAAGATTAAAATTGGTTAAGGGAACTAATGAGACATGTTTAGGTGTTTCGATACGACTAGAGGTAGAATATGAGACAACTTACTCAATGATTTGGTTAGTAGGTGGGGTCGATGTGCCACGTAGGATTATAAGTAATTATTATGAGATTCGGTCGGGGTTCTAGATTGTGATGGGCGATACTGGATAACTAGTGAGGCGAGGTAACTACTAAGGGTGATAGGATTAGTGTCAGGGTTCCTCGAAGGTAGGATCCCCACTTTAGAAAAGAAGCGTAGGGGATCTTGGTACAACGGTTTAGGGGTTTATGACGTGTCTCGATCTAACATTAGGATAGCATGACAACTCTTGAGTTTTATCAATGGATTTTTGTAGTGGATCTGGTATATACGTGGTATTATGGGTTTAGTATTTTATCGAGTCAAAACCATGATGTTGTAAACAAAAAATAATTGACATCTAGTTTTTTAATGTAAACCACACAATCAATGAGAAAGTTTTGATTATCTTGATTATATTTTAGAAATGTGTGAAAAGAAAAATGGTTTATATAAGGTACTATGAGTCGGGTCAATTAAGGTAGGTTTTCGTATGTTTTAGGCTAGAGTCCTCGAAATACCTAAAGGTGTGTGAGGCTTGTATACGTGTTGGTGTTGATACATGGCATGATATTGGGGCCTACCCCTCAGTTCATTATCCCACAATGATAAGGGTGTCAGGCGCTTAGCCAATATACCACCCATCAATTATTTATACTTGGATAGAACATCGAGTCGACTTCCCCCTTGGTGATGAAATCCAAGTAGGTAGACTGGTAGAAGATGTTTATATGCTAATTTAAATTTTTTTGGTTTGTTTGTGTGTGATGGAAAGATAGTTATTGATAAGATTTTCATCCTATTTAAAGTTATGTGATCAAGCAAACAAGAATTAATGGAATTATTTTTAATCCAAAAGGAATTTTTTTCATTTTTCCTTTGATTAGAACAACAAACAAGACAACTATTTACAAATCTACTAAAAATAAAAAAGGGAACCTTTATAGTCCCACTGGGCATGCTACTATGTTTTAGTAATTTTAGCTTGGTTTAATTTAATTTTGAGAAATGAAACACAAAAAAATCGTAATAATGACAGGGTTTAGATCTACCAATGGGATGAAGAATGTGCACCATTGAATTCAAGTGACGTAGGAACTCCTTTTTGAATGGGAAGGAAAACCTTTACATAAGTAGATAACTTGACAAATATATATTAGTAAAATAATAGGCGGGTTTCTGAAAAGTGTCGGTCCCAAAAAGGAAAAGACTCCCTTTCATGCGGATTTCAACCCACTTTTAAGCACTCAAGTGAGATATGATAAACAATGGAATAGCTAACAAGATTTGATAATACAAATATTTAATTACCAATATGCAATGTTTAGATATTTGGACCTAATCAACATTTTTGATGATGGGATGAGGTGGATTTAAATGATTAGCCTAGTAAATATTAGTTGTGTCATTCTCTTCAAGGAGCAGTTCCATCTGCTCAGAATGTCATCCAAATTGGGTGTAAGGATGATGACACATATACTCAATTCATAATTGATATCAGATTTCTCCCACACAAATGGTTGACTGACTATAGGAATGTCATAGATGTTGGTGGCTTCGTAAACTACTCTTGGGATGGTCATCTAACCAAGAGTTGTGTTTCACATAAAGGAACATTACCTTTGATTTCAAAGTATGAAAGAAATGTATTAAAAATGCAAGATTAGGTATTTCTAATAGTAATCAGTGTCAAAGGTACCGATCGATGTTGATTCGTATGATCGGTGTTGATTATTGTGTTTAAATCATAGATTTTTAACAACACCAAATTTCTAAGAGGATTATTAGATAAGAATATTTCGGCTTGGGTGGAGTAAACAATGTTATTATTGAGTCTAAAAATAATGTTTGGAAAAATCAAATGTAAGGCATACCTATTGTCACCTAGAAGTTGCACCCTGATAGAGAATGGTGTGTGTACTCTCTTTCCTATTGACAAAATTGGAACACCTCAAGTTTGTGGGTAACCTATGTCTGAGGTGAACCTCCAAAGAGGATTGGTTCCCTTGTTAATCACCTAAAAATAAAAACTTTGACAAGGAAAAGGAAAAGGAATGTGGGAAATGAGAAATAAGGGTGATATACCAATAAATTAACACATGCATGTAACTCTACACACAGATAAATCAAAGATCCACACACCTGCACAACTCTAAGCTATTTTGCATAATAAATTCAATGGTTTAGGAGAAAATGACAATGGTAGAGGGAGTACATTCCACACTAAGGAAATACAATATCCTATCAAACACAATGAAAAATCAGAAAACAATAGTATGAGAGGAAAAAATGAGTTTTTTAATTCAAAGGTGCAAGTACAAGGCTATAATTGCCAGAGAAAATCATCCCAAGTGTGTGTATCCCTTTTAATTTTTATAATAGAAATCAACCTATATGAAGATGAATCAACTCTTCCTTCCCAATAATAGCTGTAGCTATTTTTAGTCAATTTCTATTTAGAGAAACACTTGTTAAATTTAATAAAAGCTATCTTTATCCATCCACTCATTTACTCCTTCAACTCCTAAAAATAGAACTAGAAATTCTATTTTTATCACTTCTATTTTTAGAACCAACTATTTTTAGCCAAACGTTATTTTTAGACAACTATTTTTATCCAATTGCTATTTTTAGCACTTCTAAAAATAGAACTGAACTTCTTGGCATGGAAAAGATGGTAACATTTTGGTGACATCACAGGATTGTTTGCTTGTTAAACAAAGAGATCAATAGCCTTCTACATCCATTGGGCTATGGAGTCACATACTTCTGTCAATAACTTGTATCCTCTGAAACAAAACCACTGAAATAATCTCTCCAACAAAAGGAAAACATGTGCATGCAAGCACCTTTTTAAAAAGATAACTAATTAAGAAAACTAGAAAAATAATGTACATGCAAGCACTTATTATGAAATAAACAAACCTAATATACTCCTAATCTAAACAAAGAGAAAGGAAGCTAGACAAAACCACATATTGGTTGGGAGAAATAACTTCTTTTTCTTAGAAAGTGCAGCCATGAGATAAATTTTGCAACTAGATCACATTATGTAAGTACAGACATGGTTTTCACCTTTGATTTTCTCAAAATATTAGTCTAGAAATAATAAACAACTCTATAGGATCCATACTTTGTCTTTGTGGATTTAAGATCTGATTTTTGGCAACTCAAAGCTCTTTCTTAGGCTCTAAAATGAGCACAATTGATGGCAACTCCTTATGTGGCTCTAAACTAGCCAAATACCTGATTGGACATGGTTTTCGCATAACCGATAAACAATTTTTTCTCGATCGCCCCTCTTTTTGTGTGTAACTTCATCATTTGGAGTACTTGAGGCACTAACTGGTCATATTAGATACTTAGAGATTGATCGAAACATTTTCTACCTCATCCTTTGCAAACAACCTCATATTTGGCTCCTTCTCATGCTTGAAAAAGATTTAATAACAAGAAAATCTTTATCGAGGAAGATAGATGATGGAGATGGAATATTACAATTTCAATTGGCTCTTCTTCATCATCGTAATATTCTAATTTCGATAAAACCTCATCCTCTTTATTATTCATGCTTGAGGAAAACTCCTTTTGAATTTGAATTTCTTTGTTGATTTCCTCCTTTGTATGACTGTTTGCAAGCTGATATGAAGATGATATAGGCTCCATATTTGATATGATCCTTAAAACATTCATATGCTCCTTCAAAACATTATATTTATGTTGTAACTCAAGTGATTTGAGAAAACTTTGTCTAACCTTTGCATGTTGGTCATATTCCTCTTGTTGCTCTGTAACTTCAACCACTTTCTTGCACTCCTCTATTATAAGCTTAACTAACTGTGGAATTTGTTTGTCCTAAAACTGTAAGCTCCATTTTGTTATATTTTTCCTGACAACTTCTTCACTTGGCTCTTTAGTTGGTTTCTCTTCCAAAGTAATTTGTTGATTAGTTTCATTCCGAATGGATTTAGGAATATGAGAGGATGGGCAAGCTGGGTTGCTAATCGATTTTTCAATGGTTGAGATGATTGGAGAGGTGTAATATCACGTGGAGGAGAATCTTTAAGAAAGCTATGAATTTGGGACTTAGGCTTTGGTTGAAGTGGTTGGGAAGTAGAATTAGGAGGGCTACATGCTAATAGTGAAGAATTACCCCATTGACAGGGTTTTTCAACACTATATTGGTAAGCTTCCATCTCTTCATTCCACTTTGATATTTGTGGTATCAATTCAGACACAAAGTTTATCTTCTCTTGAGGGCTATACTAGTTTGGCATAGGACTGGCCCATGGGTAAGGTACCCGAATCCAAGCTTGGCTACCTTGATGGAACTTGTTGCCCTCATCTATACCATTTTTATCTCCAAGTGTTGTACCTGCATATGAAAATCATCATTAGGCATGGAATTGTTTCCATAATCTACATATTCCTGCTCCTGAAAAACACCATGATTATTAGGATAACCATACAAATTGTTTGGATCATGGGCATATTCATTATGATAGGGCTTATAATACTTATCAGGAGAAGGATTTTGGGAAAAAGAGATGAAGGGAAGTAATAATTCTCTTGGGACCGATAATTCCAAGGAGGAATTGAAGTCATGATTGCACAACCTCGTAAAAATATGGAAAGATGGAGGAAATGGTCTGTTGATTGAGAAAAAAGGATCTTTGGGCCAATGTAGTCACCAAATACTGGATATTTTTGTCTTAAACACGATATTTGTTAAGAATAACATCAAATTATTTAGCAAATTTTGTATTCTCCCACCGAGCGTGCAAGCGTAAACCGTTGTCACCGAAGTTGTACCACGATAGAGAATGGTGTATGTACTCTCTCCTATTGAAAAAATTAGAACACCTCAAGACTATGGGTAACTTATGTCTAAGGTGATGCTCAGAGAGGGTTGGTTCCCTTTTGAATCACCTAAAAAATGAAAACTTTGACAAGGAAAAGGGAAAAGGAATGTGGAAAATGGGAAATAAGGGTGATACACCAATAATTTAACATGTGCATGTAACTCGCACACATGTGGAAATCAAAGATTCACACACCGCACAACTCTAAGCTATTTTGTATAATAAATTCAAGGGTTTAGGAGAAAATGAAAATGGTAGAGGTAGTAAATTCCACACTAAGGCAATACAATATCCTATCAAACATAATTAAAAATAAATAAAAAAGTATGAAAGGGAAAAAATGGAGCTTTTTATTCAGAGGTGCAAGTACAAGGTTATAATTGCTAGAGCAAATCAGCCCAAGTGTTTGTATCTCTTTTAATTTTTACAATAGAAATCAACCTATATGAAGATGAATTAGCTCGCCTTCCCAATAATAACATGTTGTTATTTTTAGCCAATTTCTATTTAGAGTAACATTTGCTAAATTTAATAAAAGCTATCTTTATCCATCCATTCATGCACTCCCATCAACTCCTAAAAATAAAAGCTGGAACTTTATTTTTAGCACCAACTATTTTTAGCCAAACGTTATTTTTAGCACTAACTTTTTTAGCCAATTGTTATTTTTAGCACTTCTAAAAATATAATTGAAATTCTTGGCATGGAAAATATGGTAACAATACCTTTGTGGTGAAGGTGACTTAGACGGTCGAATGATGAAGATGACTTGTCCAAAAGGAGGCTAGTGCAACAAGGTGTTTTTGCTTCTTCACACCAACATGAAGCTTTAAAGTCATATAACCTTACCACCTGAAAGTTCATTAGATCCTTAGGTAATGGCCTATGTTGGTTTATATAAAATTGATGTTGTTTAAAAAAATCTACACCGTTCCACAACAATCAATGTTGATTAAGAGAATTGGTACCGATTCCGGCTTTTCGAGGAGATTTGGATATGGTTCCAACCACATTCTTTTTGGGGTTGATATGAGTTGTGATGGTTTTGGGGAGATTTTGACTTTGTGGGGAGTTTGTTAGGGGTTGGAGTTGTTGTGTTTGTTTTGTATTTATTTCATTTGTTTTATTTTGGTTATAGGTGGTTGATGAGGTAAAATAGTGAGTACATGTAGAGATAAGGGTCGATAAATTTTGTGATGGGTAAAGTGGTCATGTATGTTTATGGAGGGGTGTTCTAAGGTGCATATATGTGGGTATGGATTAGGGTGACCTATTTCTAGTATTTATAGTAGGATATATATATGGCTTTAATTGAAACTTTGTCCTTCGTGCAAACCAAACTTTGTAAACTATAACTTGTTGGGAATCACAAACACTAAGAGGGGGGATTGAATCAATGTTAAGCACACTTATATACTAATTCAAATTCCTATACTTTTAGTTGGGATCAAAAACTATAACATGATCACTAAATCAAACTCATGGAAGAGAGTAAATTCTCAAGACACAAAAATTATAGTGGGAAACCCATGAAGGGAGAAAACCCACTTGAAATCAAGGCTTTTACTAAGAACACCAATTTTCAAGCATACACTAATTTTCAATTGATTAAGCACCCACTCAATCTATGAAGCATCCACTTCAAACTCCCTCAAGCATCCACTCAACTATTTTTTCAAGCTACAACTTGCAAGAAGCACTCACTCCTATGATATAAGCACCTACTTAGAGAGATACAACACAAATTTGATCATATAGCTCCTATGTTGTTAAACCAATAGATTATGATCACATTGTTATTTCAATGTTCACTCATATTTCTACAAACAAGCTCATGACCTCATTACTCAATTTACTCCTTAGCATAATTTCATGCTTTCATAACATTCACACTATTAACCACTTACACTCATACTCCTTGGTTCTTTTGTTATGTCGCAGAAATCTCTCACTCAAAGAATGATATTTTATCTCTTCACTCACATCACCTTTTGCCTTTCACATTCTTCTTTTTAAGTCTCTACTATTGTTCTTCTTTTCAACTCTAAAAAATAGGACTCTTTCATCGACAACCTAATTATGACTCGTACAAGAGACAACAACTCAATTCACTCTTGTAACTCCTAAATTTTTTTCAAATAGGCATATTGAGCATTTGAAACCTTTTGCGTTCATTCAAAACCTTTTCATTAGACTTAGACATCATCAAAAACATGTGGCACTTTTTAGGATTTCTTGCAACTTTTGTATCGCTTACTTCTCCAAGGATGACCCTGTCATAACAAAACCGACTAACTTTTGATTCTTTGAAAGATTATGAAAGTTTCATTAAGAAGTCCGACAATGTAATAGGAGTTTATAGTTATAAGCATTTCAAGAACTCATTTATTCACCTATTCATGCTCCAAGTTATCTACACAAAATTATTCTCCAAGAAGCACATACTTATATTGAGAAACTGAAGAAAATTTAGTGTACAAGTTTAAAAATGTGAGAAGACACCGCTATCATGCTTTGAAAATGTCTTCAATCATGATAAGGTTCATTAAAATTCTTCCAACATCATGTTTGAGCTTGACAAGAAGTATCATTTACAAGACTATAGCATGAGATGAAACCATGTTTCAAGAAAATTGTTAGGGAGAACAATAGGGATAATTCATGATTTGAAATAATTCTTAATGAATTTATGAGATGGCCCTTTGTCATAGATAAGTTTAAGATTTCAGGAGTTTTCATCAATTGCATTTTGAGTTTTGAAGCTTTTGCATTCCAAACTCTAGTTAGAGGGTTTTGTTCATTGTCCAAGCCGGAGAGGACTCAAAACCTATTTCTTTGTCAAATGAAGATGGATTTGAAGGATTTCAAATCTAGTGAGGTTTTGTAAACATTATACATCTTTTCAATGTTATTTCCCACATTGCCTTGCTTAAAAACACTCCCAACAAGTTCAAAACCCGAGGTGTGCAGTGTATAGAAACTATGATGGTGCTCTTCTCTATTAGATCCAACTTGCTCTTAGATCAAAGTAAACATTTTAAAAGGCTTGATAATAACAATGTAGAATTATGTCCCTTCTTTCAAAGTGCTCAAATAATGTCTACACTCAAATGGATACATGAAATTTCTAAATAGCCTCGCACATCAAGCTCGGTTCATCTCAAAGCTAAAAATGAACTTTGACAAGCTTTATCATATTTCAACACCTTTTAGGAATTAGAGACATCATTAATAAACCATTAGAGGATTTAAGGTTTCTCACACAAGAAATTTGAGGACAAACAAAAAAAAATCTTCCATCGACTAAAGGTGTTAGGGAGAGAAAAGAATAGGCTTAGAAAAATGATGAGAACTTCTTTCAAACTCAATCAATTGAAAAAACAAAATTTGCACCCTATTTTTATGATAATTTAATCCATTTTTTTATTCTATTATTTATCGAGCAATGCTAGAAATTTTTGTTTGGCACCTAAGAATTTCAAGTGATCTAAATGGAGTTTCCTCAAAACCTGATCTTAGTAAAATTTGAATTACTTGCACAAATGAACTCCTTGAGTCCTAATATTTTGTATAGATCTCAAGGGCACGTACCTCCACCATCTCCAATTATTTATTTGTCAAGATAAATTCTGAATTTTTTTGGCCCATCTCATTTGGCTACAAGTACAACTCAAGTTCTCAATGACAGTTTTAGCTAGGATTTGCATTTTGCTTCTAAGGCATGTTTTCTTGATTTCTAAACCTTGATTTGAGCTTGTCCACATGAAGTACATATGTTTCCATAATTTTTCCTAATTGATTCTCCTTCACTACTTCATCTTGCTAGACCCCCTAAGAATTAGACTTGTGCACTAGGACTAATGTTGTTATATTCCTTGTTTGAGCAAAAAGGTGACTTGAGTTGCATGAAGGAAGCCTTCTTCCATCTCGACCTCCCTTGTGACCAAGTAGGAAAACCTTTCTCTTCATTTTTCTCTTCGAGAAAGTGCTATATGCATTCAAACTCAAAGATTTAGGGCAGTGGTTCTCAACCAACCAACACTATGAACCTTGACAAAGACTTACATGACTCCCGAAAGCACCTAACAATATTGAGAGCACATTGAGCATATCATGAGGACTTAACAAAGACACAAATAACCCCCTTGCATGCCACATGACCCATATAGTACCTATGTGCTAGATAAACACCATCAATTTCGCTCAACACCATGTGGTACTATGAACACACCAAAACCATGACAGAGGACACACCAGGATCACTTTGACAAGACATCAATGACAACATGACACGGGTGGGCAACAAAATCCCCTTTGTCATTGATGTCAACACTCACACACAAAGACAAATAGATGACAAATACAAATGATGATAATGCACCAATGAACATTTCATGTTCGGCAAGTTTTGGACATACTTTGGACATACTCTCCCCCTTTGACATCTATGAAAAAGATGGGGTAAACATAGAAATGCAAATAAATAACAAGAGATATGACATACCTTTCAAATTTTCCCCCTAGGCTTTAGACATACTTGAGACCACACCAACAAACATTTATGATCCATGACCACTTTGCATTATCTTGATTTGAAGCCATACTTGGATTGAACATGGATTCATAAGCAACGTACTCATGTGAAAGAGTAACATGAACAACACCATGAGCTAGTAGACTAGCTCCCCCTCACTTGAAGACCTCTTTTCACTTTGTAGGAGCTTATATTGCATGAATATACTCCTTGAGTTGTCTCATCACTCCTAGTTGTTGGTGGGATCAGGAATGACCCCAATTCATCTCTCAAGTGCTCAAATGTTGCTTTAGGTAGTGGTTTAGTCATTATATCAACAATCTCTTCTTTTGTACTTACATATTCAAGGTTGATCTTCTTATCATTTACTTGCTCCCTCAAAAGTGAAACCTGATTGGAATGTGTTTGGTCTTTGAGTGGAACATAGGGTTCTTAGAGACACTAATAACACTAGTACTATCACAAAGTAAAGGATTTGGGCCATCAAATTTTACCTTGTAGTCCTCCAATGTTTGTCTCATCCAAAGAACTTGAGTACAACACATAACAACTATTATATAATCTTCCTCACATGTTGAAAGTGCCACTAAAGATTGTTTCTTTCCCAACCAGGACAAAACAATTACCAACAAAGAAGTCACCACCACGTGTACTCTTCCTATCATCAATATTCCCTACCCAATCGACATCAATGTATGCTCTTATGTTGAATTTATCGCTTCTATAGTACCAAAGGCCATACTCCAATGTTCCCATGAGATACCTAAGTATCATTTTGACTTCCTTAAGGTGTGTTTCCTTGGATATTCTTGAAATCTCCCAACAAGACCTACAACTTGCATGATATTAGGTCTTGATATAGTAGAGTAGAGAAGGCTACCTATCATAGACCTATACAAGGTTTTGTCCACTTTTGGTGAGTTGTCCTCTTTGCTTAACTTGCATCCTACCACCATTGGTGTGCCTATAGGTTTGCACTCTTCCATCTTGAACCTTTTGAGCATTTCTTTGATATATTTAGCTTGAGATATGAAGATTCCTTGATCTGATTGACTGATTTGTAGACCTAGGAAGAATGAGAGATCACCAAGCATAGACATTTCAAACTCTTCTCTCATCACATCAGCAAATTCATGAGTCATATTTTCATGATCCCCTCCAAATATGATGTCATCCACATATACTATGACAATTAGTAGATGGTATCCTTCTTCTTTGATGTAAAGATTACTATCAGCCACACCCTTTCTAAAACCTTGCTCAATGAGGTATGTGTCCAACCTACTATACCAAGCTCTAGGGCTTTTTTGAGTCCATATAATGCCTTTTTCAACTTGCACACATAATCTTTACCTTCAGTTAGAGAGAATCCATTAGGTTTCTCAATATATACTTCCTCATTTAGGTGCTATTTAGAAAAGAAGACTTGACACCCATTTGGAAAATTTTGATTTTCTTATAAGCAACACGTGCCAAGAATAATCTGATTGCTTTCATCCTTACCACTAGTGAAAATGTTTCATCAAATTTAATCCCTCCATTTGTACATAACCTTTACATACAAGTCTTGCCTTGTTTCTTGTCACTTCACCTTTCTCATTCAATTTGTTTCTAAACACCCATTTTGTTCTATCACATTCTTGTCTTTTGGCCTAGGTACAAGCTCCCAAGTTTCATTCTTCTCAATTTGGTCAAGTTATTCATTCATGGCATTCACCTAATACTATTCCTTGTTAGATTCTATCACATTCTTGGGTTCTAGCATGGATAAAAGAGTTGTGTCTTTATTGTTTTACTGATTTCTTAGCTTCCTTCTTGTGAGAATACCTCCTTCTTTACTTCTTATAATCTGATTTGTTGGATGATATCTCTTAACTTTTCTCTTGAGGGTGTCTTGTCTTTCTTCCACCTCTTCACTTCTTCATGTGCACTTTCTACTTCTTCATCATCTTCTTGATCATGAATACATGATATGTCATCTTCATGGCTGTTCTTAGGATGAATTTTTATCTTTGAAGGATGAGACTCATCAATCTTCACATTTGTGCTTTCAACCACCTTCTGAAGCCTCTTATTGTAGCATCTATAGGCAACACTAATTGATGAATACCCAAGAAATATGCCCTCATCACATCTAGAATCAAATTTTCCTAAATTTTATTCATCCCTCTTAATAAAACATTTGCTTCCAAAGAATCTTATGTGCTTCACATTGGCTGGCCTCCCTTTCCAAAGCTCATAAGGTGTATTGATGTTGTTCACTCTCAATTGAGCTCTATTTATAATGTAGATAGTTGTACAAACTGCCTCACTCCAATAGCTATCAGGAAGTCTTGATTCATTCAACATAGTTCTAGTCATTTCTTGCACAATTTATTCTTTCTTTCAACCACCCCATTTTTTGAGGTTTCCTAACAATTGAGAATTGTCTTTGTATTCCATGTTCTTTACAATAGTCATAAAATTCATTGGACCAAAATTCTCCACCCCCATGTCTGATCTCAAGCATTTGATTTTGGTGTTCTTTTCATTCTCCACAAGTGCTTTGAAAGCTTTGAACCTATCCAAGGCTTCTGATTTGTGCTTTAAGCAAGCTACCATGTCATCCTAGTGAAGTCATCTATTAGGAGCATGAAATACTCATCTCCTTGCATACTTGTAGTCCTTGTAGGCCCACAAAGATCTGTATGAATCAGATCCAAAGGTTGAGTAGTAGAATACTCCTTGGAATTGAATGATCTTCTTGTTTTTTTACCATGTAGGCAAGCATTGCAAAGAGGGTTTGCTAGTTTTACAATTTTTGGAATGTTTCTAACACCATATTTAGCACTTAATTTCACAAGATTTTCAAAGCTTAGATGTCCCAATCTTCTATGCCACAACCAATTGTCATCAAGTTTACTTGTAAATCATTTTTCTTTATTTACTTCCTTGAGCACATACATGTTATTCTTTGTACTTTTGGCTCTTCCTAATTGATTTCCTGGTTTACCATCAACAATTTCACATCCTTTTTCATGAAAGGTTAGATTGTAGCCTTGTTTACACATTTGACTTACACTTAGAAGATTGTGTTTGAGCCCTTCAACATATAGGACATTTTCAATGATTGTTTTGCCATTATCAAGACTAAGAGTTCCCTTTCCCACAATGTTTGCTGAATTATTGTCACCAAACCTAACAACACCTGATGCATTATTTGATAAAGAGATGAATTTTATTTTGTCACCTATCATATGACTAGAGAAAGCCACTATCCAAGTACCAAATCATTCCTTCATCTTGCACATGAAAAGTATTTTGTGCTATCAAACCAAGTTCTCCCTTCTTGTTAGATCCTTCCTTCACAACATACATCCATTTTTTTGTTTAGGTGGTTGTTGATTACACATGATAGTTATGTGAGCATCCTTTAGCATTTGTAGCAAACAAGATTATGATTCATTCTTGTATTTTGTGAATTGCAGTTTCTCTCATTACCTCTATTTCTTCTACATTTTGAAGATTTTTGTCCAACCATGTTACATGAAAAGAAATAACCATAGAAGGAATGTGAATACCTCATAGCATAGGTGATTCTAGGAGAATTTTTCCTCTTCTTGGAAAATTTGGTGGCCTCCTTGTTTGTGGTATAAAAGATGCTTGGTGTATACGTGTCCTCCTCCTTCTTTGTGGTTCAACTTCTTTGCATTCTTCCTTGAAACCTATTCCTAATTTGTCATTTGTATCCCTTTGAATGCTTAATATATCAGCCAAAACATTTGAGCTCTTTTCTATCTTCTCATACACCTTGAATTTTCTAGTCATTTCTCCAATTCAACCTTTAGGAGCTCTAAATCAGACCTTAGGCTTAAGCATTCATCCTCCTTTTCCTTGTAGGATTGAGAGATATTTTCAAGATGAGCTTCAAGTTCTTTGAGCTCATTTGTTTCTTCCTCTTCCTTTTGACTTTGCCTCTTCTCAAAAATATGAATTTTTTCTTCATAATCTTTCAAGGTGCATCTCAAATTGTGGTTCTTTCTTCTACACAATTGTAGTTCTTCAAGGGCACTTACAAGTTCAACTTCTAGATTCACTCTAGCCTCTTCTTCATCAAGAATCTTCATAATCAACTGAATTCTTACCTTTGGTACTGCATTCATGAGGGATTTCCAAGGCCATAAACAAGGTTTCACAATGAGTTCCATCATCCTCACTTTCCGAGCTGCTTGAGTCACTTGATTAGATTCACCAAACTTCTCTTTGTGTAGAAGTTTCTCTTGTTCTTGAAAAACTTCTTCTTGCCATCCTTCTTCTTGAAATTCATATTTTTCTTGCCATGTCTATGACCTTCTTCACCATGCTCAAACTGAGTTTCCTTGTTTTTGCTTGGGCATTTAGTAACAAAATGGCCTATTTTTCCACAATTAAAGAACTTGAATGGGAGTTTACCTTTATATTTTCTTGAGCCTCTTCCTAACCTTTTCACAAACATTGCTTCAATCTTCTCATCATCTTCTTCATCCTCCAAATTTGATTCTTCTTATTTTTCTTGCTTGGATTGAGTCTCTTTATTGGATTTGAATGCAACTTCTTTCTTGGTATATTTAGCTCCAATTATCCTCATTTAATATGTCGATAGGATACCTTGTAGTTCATCTAATGTCAAGGTTTTCATGTCTTTTGCTTCCTCAATAGCTGATACCTTTGCATCATACTTAGGGGTTAGGGATCTTAGGACCTTTTTTACTATGGTGGTATCTTCTTGCTTCTCACCTAGGCCTCTGATCATATTAATCACTTCATCCACCCTTTGTATGTAGGCAATAATGCTCTCATCTTCTTTCATCTTTAAGCTCTCAAATTGACCTCTATAGGTCTTAAACTTGGCAAGCTTGACCTTGTCATCTCCTTCATAAATGCTTTAAATCTTATTCCAAATATCTTTGGTTGTGGGGCAATGCATCACCTTCAAAATTCAGTTTCAATCAACCCACATAGGATGACATTCATGGCTCTTAAATTGCTTTCATATGTTGCATTGTATGTTGTAGAATTAATTGGTGTGCTTGGAGGAATGTAGCCTTTATCCACACTTTCCCATATGTCAAAACCAAGTGACATGAGATAAGTCTTCATCCTTATCCTCCATAAGGCATAGTTTGTTCCATTGAAGAGAGGTGATCTTGACATTGATAATCCACTTTATGCTTGAATGTTTGCCATGCTTGTGAAGAGAGGATCACCTTGAAGATGTTAAGCTTCCACCAAAAGGACCTACTATGATACCAAATGTTGGGATTCACAAGCACCGAGAGGGGGTGAATCAGTCAAGACACACTTAAAGACCAATTCAAATTCAAAGACTTTTATTTAGGATTAGAAACCATACCATGAGTACTAAATAAAACTCATACAAGAGAGTAAATGCTCAAGACACAAAAATTATAGTGGGAAACCCATGAAGGGAGAAAACCCACTTGAAATCAAGGCTTTTACTAAGAACACCAATTTTAAAGCAAACATTGATTTTCAGTTGATTGAGCACCCACTCAATCTATGAAGCACCCACTTCAAACTCTCTCAAACACCCACTTGAAGATGGCTAAGCACCCACTTAGCTAGTTTTGCAAACTACAACTTGCAACACCCACTCTTATGATCCAAGCAAATTCTTAGAGAGATAAATTTTATTTTGTTCATATAGCTCCTATGTTTCTAAACCAATAGATTATGATCACATTACTATTTCAATGCTCACTCATATTTCTACAAACAGGTTCATGAAATCATTATTCAATTTACTCCTTAGCATAATTTCATGCTTTCATAGTATTCACACTATCAACCAAGGTCTACATTCACACTCCTTGGCTATCTTGTTCTATCAAGCAATACTCTCTCACTCAAAGATTGATATTTTTATCTCTTCACTCACATCACCTTTGACCTTTCACATTCTACTTTTTAAGTCTCTACCAAGTTTGTTCTTCTTTTTCAACTCTCCTAACTTTTTGTCACATAGGCATATTGAGCATTTGACACCTCTACAGATCATTCATAACCTTTTCATTAGAATTAAACATCATAAAAACATGTGGCACTTTTTGTGCTTTCTTGTAACTTTTGTATTAGTTACTTCTCCAAGGATGACCTGTCACAACAAAAATTGACTAACTTTCGATTCTTTCAAAGCTTATGTGATTACATTCAAAAGTTTGACAATCTAAGAGGAGTTTACAGATACAAGCATTTCAAGAACTCTTTTATTCACCTATTCATGCTCCAAGAATCGACACCAAAATTATTCTCCAAGAAGCACATACCTATATTGAGAAACTCAAGAAAATTTAGTGTACAAGTTTGAAAATGTGAGAAGACACCACTACCGTGATTTCTAAATATCTTCAATCATGTTAAATTTCATTAAAATTCTTCCAACATCATGTCGAGCTTGACAAGAAGTATCATATCTTCAACTTGTGGAGAGAGAGCACTTGAATAATTTTCAAGATCAGAAGATGAGATGAAACCTGTTTCAAGAAAATCTGTTAGGGAGAATGATGGGGATAATTCATGATTTGCAATAATTCTTAATGAATATATTAGAAAAATCTTTGGCATAAATAAGTTCAAGATTTTAGGATTTTTCATTGGTTGCATTTTAAGTTTTGAAGATTTTTGCATCAGTAAACCCTAGTGAGGGTTTCTGATGTCTGTGCTAGAGAGGACTCAAAACCTATTTCTCTATAAAATGAAGATGGATTCAAGGATTTCAAATGCATGAGGTTGTGTAAACATTATACATATTTTCAATGATATTTCGACACTCCCAACAAGTTCATAACCAAAGTGTACAATGTAAAGAAACTATGATAGTGCTCTTCTTTGTCAGGATCCAACTTGCTCTTAGATCAAAGTAAACATTATAAAATGATTAAGAAGAAAAATGAAGCATTATGTCCATTCTTTTAGTGTTTAGATAATGTTTACAACTCAAATAGACACATAATATCTCTAAATAGCCTACACAAAGTGAAGCTCAGTTCATCTCAAAGCCAAAATGAACTTTGATAAGCTTCATCCTGTTTAACACCTTTTAGGACTTAGAGACATCATTAATAAATCATTAGAGGCTTTAAGGTTTCTTACACAAGAAATTTGAGGACAAAAACAAAACTTTTTCTTCCATCGATTCAAGAAGGTGTTTGGGAGAGAGAAGAATAGGCTTAGAAAAATGATGAGAACTTCTTTAAAACTCAATAAATTGACAAAACAACTTTTGCACCCTGTTTTTATGAGAATTTAATCCAAAAATTTATTCTATGATTTATCTAAACAATGTTAGATTATTTTTTTGACACCTAAGAAGTTCAAGTGGTTTAAATGGAGTTTCCTCAAAGCCCGGTCTTAGTAAAATTTGAATTACTTGCACAAATGACCTCCTTGAGTCCTAAAATTTTGCATAGACCTCAAGGACACATACCTCAACCATCCTCAATAATTGATTTGTTAATATCACTTCTAAATTTTTTTGCCCATCTCATTTGGCTGCAAGTACAACTTAAGTTCTCAAGGGTAGTTTTAGCTAGGATTTGCATTTTTCTTCCAAGGCATGTTTTCTAACTTTCTAAACCTTGATTTTAGCTTACCACATGAATTACACCTATTTCCATATTTTTTCCTCATTGAGGCTCATTCACTGCTTCATTTTGTTAGAACCCCTAAGAATTAGGCTTGCGCACTAGGACCAATGTTGTTATATTCCTTGTTTGAGAAAAATGTTGATTTGAGTTGCATGAGGGAAGCCTTATTCCATCTCTAACCACCCTTGTGACGAAGCAAAACAATGTATGTCTTCATTTTGTTCTTGAGAAAGTGTTATATGCATTCAAACTCGAAGATTTAGGGCAGTGGTTCTCAACTAGCCAACACTATGAACCTAGACAGAGACTTACAAGACTCCGAAAACACCGACAAGATTTAGATCACACCGAGCATATCATGAGGACTTGAAAAAGACACAAAGAGCACCTTTCATGACTCACATGACTCACATAACACCTATGTGCTAGATAAACATCATCAATTTGGCTCAACACCCCGTGGCACTATGAACACGTGGACACCACGACAGGGGACACGCCAGACCACTTTAAAAGACATCAATGACAACATGACACAAGGTGGGCAACATAACTTCTAAGAACATTCTTGAGTACGATAAGAAGAGATGTTGACATATGTCAACCATTGGTGAAACAAAGTTCCTTAATGCCTAAGTCATGTTTTCCTTAACATCCAAAGCTTATGTGAAATACTAATATGATGATGAATTCCTAGTGGCTCTCAATGGAATGAAGTGGACCTAGAGACTTGTTTCCCTTAGTAAATAATTTGAAAGTCATCATTAATGAACTTTACAAGGAGTTAAAATGCCAAATGAAAGAAAGAGATCATGTTTAGAGTTGGAAATCCAAATAGATGTTGTTTTTGGCAAAGAGTTAGAATAATAAATGAAAGAAATGGAACTTAAAGTTTTAGATCTATATCACTCTTACAAATTCATCCTTGTTTATATCATTCACACATTGAAACACTCCAAACAAAGTGTGAAATCTCTTTTATAGATAATAAATAGATCAATCAAATGAAGAATACAATACTATCTTTAATTTCCAAACAAAAGATCGATTCACAAGCTAAGTCAAAGTTCTCGGTGGTCTCCATTTTTCCTTAAACAAAATGGGATTTTGTTGATCACAACACTATGATAATTACAAAATGGTTGGCCTTTGATCTTATCAAGCCTATGAAGGGTATAATAATAATTAGGTAGGAAATTGATCAAGTGTTTATCAAATAGCTCATATTGGTCTATCATTCTTGTTGAACTAAAGAGGTGATTTCCAACGTGGTTGCATTAGCATTCATGATCAATTTCTTAGAGCATACAAATTATTACCTCTATGTAGGACTTACACATGATTTGAATTAGTAAATGAATCATATAAATCTTTCGTATGACACTTATTCCTTTAGTATTATATATTATATCAATCATGATTCTTACAGATGTGATTGACATGGGTGTGTAGCAGAGAATTTGTAAGTATGTAATCTCATCCTTGATTGATTTGATATCAATAGTAATAGCTTAAATGTACATTTGAAAATTACTTTGTAATGCTTGAATGGATTCTAGGATAGTCTTATAAGAAATTTCATTGCCTAGAAGGGGTAAATGATTGGGAATCCTTTGCATAAAATGATATGTGCCTTAGAATGGGTGTCACATATTAAGGTTTTGTATGAACAAGAAACATTTTTGTTCTAACACCCCGTGAAGAATATTTTTTTATATGGGGACACGTTAAAGCAATTCAAGTAAAGAGATCTCGATATAGGGATCAAGAAGATGAGAAGCCATGAAAGCACAAAGGAGAACAAACCCTAAGATTAGAAAAAATAATCATACATCAAATAACAACTAGAAGGTGACATTCAATAAGCCATAGAAGATAGAGTCAAAAATAAGAGGCTTCAAGACGATTCAAGAGTAATTCCAAAGTTGAAAACATAGGTAGGCCCAAATGTGATTTTTAGAAAAAAACGATGTTTGTCAAATTAATAAAATGACTATGTCTAAAAATAGAATGTGAATTTTATTAAACCAAAAGAGGTATTTTAGAATCTCAATATGATGGACAAACTCCAAGGGATTTGCAAAAATGTTTATTTTTCCAATTTCACCCTTATTACTAAAAATATGTATTTTACAACTCTAAAAATTATGACAAAAAAATTCCTTTAGTTTACCAAAATACAAAAAAACCTTTGAGGGATTTGAAAATAGATTCACCATTTTTGAGATATGTCTCGAAAGGTGTTTTGGCTAATAGGACACCTAAGAAAGAGGTTTGAGGCCCTAAGAGGAAAACCAAACATGGAACCCTAAGGAATTTTTTTGAAGATCAAATTGAGGGAATGAAATTATAACTAAATATGAATAAAAACCTAGAAGATTGAGAATTTTGAAACTCTAGGGCGAGGAAGGTTGTGTAAGATCAAACAAACGTGTTTCACAACCGATTACACCCTAGAAATAAATAAATAAGTTTTTTCTATTGAGATGTGGCTCTTATTTATTTAAAGGCATAAGGGTAGAACATGTTATATATTCTAATTAACATTAATGCATGAATAATAATTTAGCTCCCAAATAAATTTGTGAGATATAATGATATATATGATTGCTCCAATCACAAGAGAAGTGCGCTTAGTCTGAATATATAAACAAATGCATGATCTAGAAGTGCAAAGTGATTGTGCAGATTGGAAATGTATTAGAGGTGATTCCTTTCTTAAACCATAGCTACAAACCAAGTAGGTATGGAACTATATAACCCATCCTAGAGTGTGGTATGATATGATTATGACATGTATGATACTAAACATGAATTTTTTGGTGCTCTATAAATTTTTATGCAATTCGCAACAATTTGTGATAAATTTTACACCAAAACCCTCTGTTTCACACTTGTGAAACCTTTGTCGATGCAAAAAGACCATAAACCCGACCATGGGTAGGATACCCCCGTAAAAGGTTAGTGTTTGGTTTGAAGTGCCACCGCACCACCTACATCGATCTTATTCGAAGAGGTTCAACACGTAGTTCTCCACCTAGCATGTGATATCTATATGAATGTAACTACTTGGAAACTTGATCTTTTGACAATGAGAAACAATCACTTAGTGTGTTTAATCTTAGCTCAAATTAGATTGTCTTTAAAGGTCTATAGAATGAGAAGTGTGGTTCTTGAACTTGGTTTGGTTGGCTTTAGACCCGTGTATGGGCTACTCCTAGGTTGTCAGGCTACTACTTTGAAGGGGTTTAAGAGAGTTGATTTAGGAATGTGTTTTTCAATGAGTGCTCTTATGTGATTGTTAGCAAGGTAAACAAGTGAGTTAGACTCACTTTCATAGGCGTTGTAGTTTTAATTCACATTAAGGTCGAACTATGGGATATGAACTAACCCATGAAAAGATGTTAAATTAGAAAAGTGACCATTTGGTGGTGAGAGATAAGACCATTTGGCTTGGGACCAAATTGTGGGATGGTCTCGGTCCCCTGTCAGGAAAACTATGGTTAGTGTTCCACATGTGTATGTGTGTAAATAATAATTACGTATGTAATTATTATTAAGGAAAATGTAATAGGTTAGTAAATTGTTATTGTTGTTATATAAAACAACAAATAAAAATTATGTATTTTGTTGAGTGAGTTAGAAACAAACTCACGTAGGTTAGTAAGTTGTTGTAGCCTTCTCCTAAATTATAGGGGAGATATTTCCTATTTATACGGGTGCTTGTATTATGAGAATTGAATGAATACAAATTATTATTCTGTGTGAAATTGTTCGTAAATTAATTGTTCTTTTGTGATCTCTCTCTGCAACTCTATTCGGATCCTCCTCCAAAGTCCCATCCAAATAGTGTCAGATAGCAACTCATGGGTCTTTGCAACTTTTTGGAATCAAGTGCTTGTTGATAGTATTTGTTGTGGGTTATCAGTAAGTAGTTTTGGAAGTGAATGAGTCATAAAAATAAATAAGTTAGTCATGGAAAAGAGATAAGGATAAGCACCCAAGCTTAAAATGCACACACAAGTCATACTCTAAGTGCAAAGACAATATTGTCATTTCCAAATGATCAATTAATATGTTCCCTTAGAGGGTTAACGTGTTCCTATCCATGTTTTGGTTGATGTGCACTCGATCATCAAAACTTGTGTTGATGTGTAGACATTCATTCCAATTCTTAAGTGGTGTTTCCTTTCTCCATGTTCGTATTAGAGGAAATGTTAGAATAATATTAATATGTCACATTAAATTAGTAGTGTGATATTATAATAATATTAAGATTAATATTGTTTGAGAGAGTTGTACACGAGTTATAACAACTCCTTTAGAATAGATGGTAAGTAGAGAAAATAGAGGGATTGTGTAGTTGTAGTTGATAAACTCGAGGCCACATATGTAGGAGATCAAAAGGCTATACATATACCTATCAAAGCATTGAATAAAATAATCAAGCTATTATTTCTATTAATGTCAAAAGCTTTGTGGTTAGCATTATTGTTATCACGAGCCTTATCATTATTATTGTTTTAGTTATTTCGGTGACCTATAAATTCTAGCCATCATTATACGCTTCTTAGGGTTTAGTAGGTTCCACCATTACCCCACTTTCGCAACGTGGCGATGCCAGCATGAACAAACAATCCTTCATCTTATGCTTAACGAGATGGGATTGATAATAAGTAATGAGAAAATCAATTTAGTTCACGAGTTGCATAAATTGTTGGCATCTAATTTGGATATCAAAATTTTCCCTAAGGTCTTGTGGGAGATCGATCTCCATAGAGTCTCTTATGAGGTTCTTTGAAATAGAATTTGTCAATTTCAAAACACACAAAGTAATCTATATATTTGAAGAGTCACTCTAAGAATGGCCATATATGCATATAGAGACTAGGGAATTGAACCCATACTAGGATTTTAAGCTTGGCTTTTATCAAAGACAACAAAATCATGGGACCAAGTGAAAGCATCGATAATGTGCTCCTAATAAACCAATGTCCATCTTTAATGGGACAACAAACCTAAAAATAATGAAGTTATTAGTCATATTTTTCACCCCATCAAGCTCGACACCATGTAATTTCCATGTAGTTTGACACCAACTCCCGAGCATGCACTCAAAGGGGACACAACCCATAAAATACCCAATAAACTTGTGTATTTCAAGCCATCGATAAACATTTTCAAAAATTAGAATCGACAAAATAACATCACAAGGAATTTCTCGAAAAGCAGGTACATTGCCTTGTGTAAAACTTTTTGAAAACAAGATGAGCTTTCGCTAGTGCCACGAACTCTACCTTTAGATTAAATTGTATCAAACAATACAAGCTCTTATGGTGAACTCACTAAATAAACACCGTCAAAGGGTGGATAACCAAGAAAAAGGTAATTAAATCTTAATGACAACATAAATGCCTGGGGCCAAATAATGCAATAGTAGTATGACAAGTCAGAAAAAGTAAAACCCTAAGTCATAATAGACATGATGGAGACAATTACACAAGCATTCAATATGAACATTCTGCAAGAATTGAAAGCAACCCTATGTTAGACGACGATGGCTATTCTCCCGATAGAATGCACGCCCCCATCATGCCCTCCATAAAAGGCCCCATAAACACATACATGTGCATACATGGGTGGGTCCCATGAGAACTTGTCAAATCATACACAACTTTTTTTAACATATTGGTTTGAAATCATATAGTTGTATATATGAAGCTACAATCGAATTGGTGGGAATATGCGTTGCATATATAGTAGGTATCTAGAGACTACCTGAATTTTTATGCAATGTTGAAATGGGGAGAATAGCCATTGCCAATCGCCATGTTAGACAAATGCTCTCATGGATGTTATTAAAATCTCTCTTTTCTCTCATTTGAATTTGGAATTCATTAAGTTAATTTTGTGGGGCATGTTATTTTTCACTAGTTAAATTAAACCTAATTAGTATGCGTGCACTTGGTGTGAAATACATTTTTAAACACAGTTCCTCGGCAATCTTCTTTGTTGCAAAAATTCCACTGCAAATTTTCTGTTGGAACATCAATAATAATAATTTAATAATAATAATAATAATAATTTCCGACATGCGGAGGAAGAGATTCGATTCCCGTCGAGCTCCCCAAATGCGCTAATTTTTGTTCGATTCAGCGCCCCATCATCGACTCCTCGGCTTAGTTAGGTACGATTTAGTACGCACAGATTGTTTTTAGAGGGATTATTTGAACGTTTGTTTGGATAAATTAGGTTTTTTGTTAGTTTAGGTCGATTTTCTTGTTGGGTATGCAGTTAATTGAGCCTTTACACAATTGAAAGCTTTTGAAAATTTTATCTCTAAATTCTGGGATCTTACTGTAACTATGTTGCTTGCTCTGTGGAGATTAGGTTTTTAGTGAGGGATAGAACTCTTCTACTGTCCATATTAATGAGGCATAAAGTTTCTGGGTAACATCTGCGTGAAAAAATATTTGATGTTTTGAGGAAGAATTTCTATGCATTTTAGTTCATTTACAGTGGTTATGTTTTTTTCGTTTCTGTCAGTTTTTTATTTCTAAAAACCAAAGATTTTTTTGCTTCTTTGTGCTGTTATTAATTTCTTTACATAAATCAGCTTTGCAAGGTACATTACAATATGCACCGCTTTTTCCGGTGTTAATTTGGGCTTTTGTGGTTTAATCAGGTTTTATGCAGTTTAGGTTGATTTTGTTTGTACTTCCGTTGTACAGTTAATTGGAGTTTTAGAAAATTTTATCTCAAAATTTTGAGATTTTCCTTTATATTTGTGGATTGCCTTGTCGAATTTAAGGTTTTAAGGTTTTGGTAGTTTGAGGGAGAATTTCTGTGCTTTTCTGTTCATTTCAGGAGCCTTTTTTTTTCTCTCCTGTTTGTTTCTATGTTGCCAGATATGAGAAATGTAAAATGTGGCAGCAACGGCAATGCAATAAAAAATTATAATGAAAAGGTTGCGTGGCGAAACAGATACATATATATCACAAAAGCATTTATATAACGAATTTAAATTGTTATAAGCTTGTTCATAAATGTTATCTCACAACAGTTACACAGAAAAACTGTTTGAATACACGTGGGAGTGTCCATATCTGACTGTTGAGATTATATCAGACTGGAATCGCAGAAACTTGGGTGACTGAATGAATGCTGGGACTATCAGGGGGATGCAGAAGCTTTCAATCAGAACACACTTCCAAGGCTAGCAGATGTGAAAAGAACATATGGAAAGACAACCCTTTTGCACTTTGTTGTTCAGGAGATTAAAAGGTCAGAAGGCATGCATATTGCAGATAAGATAAGATAAATATATTAAATGTCCAACGAATGACCACAAAAGTAGGTCAATGGGACTGCACCCATACAAAGAAAAAACAAGAGTCTCAGCAAGAGGACCAAAAGGTCCCCGAGAACAACCAGAAAAGAGAAGAAGGAAAAGAAGATCGGGCGAAAAGAGAGGCCCAGAAAAAGCTTGCAGAAGTCAGCAGAACCCGAACATGTGGAGGAAGAAAAGGAAGAGGAGGCAAAAAAGGAGACCCCTCATCTAACATCCAAGGTCGACTGAAAGAAGCTAGTAATGTGCTGAATCCCAGATTCGAGGCCATGGAAGATCTAGAGTGCCGATGCCGGAGGAGGGATGAACTCTCCGTGCCCGTCTGGTGGATCTCAAAGGCCATCTATGAGAAGAGGGCCTCGACCTCGTATGTGTTTGGACGTCCCTGGTCTGCGAAATAGTGCCTCGGGTCTGGAGTGATCACGCCTCACGGGAATCAAGATTGGTATCACCTTGTTGCTTAGTGCCTCTCCTGTGGTTCCTGTGGGAGAACACTGTAAAAAGAAAGTGATCTGCCGAGTAGTCGAAATCTGTCAGAGGTCAAGGGTTTGTTATCACCGAATCACAAGCATCCTTATGTTTACACAAGTGCATATATTTGAACTCACGGTGTGATTGGATAACATGGGTACTATCTCCAAATGTGGGACTTCTTTACTTGAGATGGACCTCCAGAGAAAGTTGGTTCTTGCTCCTAAACCACCCGCCACGATCTACTCTAATGTAGGGTAAACTAACTGTTCTAATCTAACTTTCAAGGGACCAAGGAGAGAGAATGCATAAAATGAAAGTCTAAACTAAAGCGGTGATTTACGTAAAAGGAGGGTGTGAGAGTAGTCTTCCAATGTGTGAAAACTAGGAGTAAAGTACATACTAGAAGGGGTGATAATAGTTCTCCACAATCTGAAAATGCATTCACAACAATGTTTCATACATGCACAATAATAATGGATCTTGCAAGAGCATAAAGATAGACACAATATACTTGTAATCAAGGTTGAAGGGGCAAGAAGAATGCAAGAAAACACAAGCAGGGGAAGATGCATCCATAAACTTATATTTTATTGCTTCATGATATGCACAGTTCAATATGTTACAAGATAAGGGCCTGGATCACCATGCAAGGAGTTCACAACAAGGGCTTGCAGCACATTGGCTTCACAAAGCAATTCCGCAGAGCTTTGCTACAAAAACTACCTCTTCTTACAATGAGCCCAACACTCCAATTTATAGGAAAATGAGAAGAGAGAGAGAAGGGAAAATGGAAATCCCGAAATCTATCCTTCAACCACTTGTAAGAGGCACTAAATAGAGTGAAATGATTGTATGTTACTTGCAAAAGGCTCCCATATTGCCCTAGGTGCTGCAACAGAGAAAGAATGATGATCATGCCTCTTAATTGCACTCCTAACTACCAAATAAAACACTGTCATGAACCCGCCACATTTTATGAAAAACTCCCATCGATTTCTCATCAAATCCAAAATTTCTCGACACAGGCGTCGGGCTCAGAGCCACGATTCTAACGGTACCAATTTTGTGCGATTTTGTTGAGAAATGCAAAAGTTATGGCCTTCTCGAGCGAGCAGCTATTTTGGGTCCGGCAAAGGCGTTTTCGTCATTCGACGGGAATGAGCATTAATCGATTTGGAGCTGAATATGTTTTTTTATTTAAATATATCTACCCTTGTTAAAATTAAGAAATCTAGTTTTTGTGATAAAGAGGATGTTGTGCTTTGTTCAGAAAGTCCAATTTTATGAAAATCGGAGCTTGGAGTCAAAAGTTATGGCCGTTTGAAGTTCGGGAGGTTAAACTTTGACTTTTCCTTTTAAATTGCGGGTATTGCGGCAAAATCGGGTTCGCGTGTCTCGGTTGTCCCGGACACATTCTTCCGGATCGGCCGAGTCGGGCTTAGCTTGGCTCCTTGTCCGGCGATTTCGCCTTTACGCATCCTGCGCGTACTTTTGTCCCGACTGTCCCGGACGCAAATCTCCGCACCACCCACGATTGACTGACTTGCGGCAAATCGGCCGATTCACGCCCGCGTATTTTTTGTCCCCGCTGTCTGCCCTAAACGCGCGCTGAACAAAACTTTCGCTTTTGCCGATTTTCACTGCCTGTAGCCATTTCGGCTTTGTGTGTCCCGTGCGTTTGACGTCCCCGATCCCCACAGATCGCCGGGACAAAAAGTTCCGACTTTGCCGATTCCTTTGTATTTTGGCCGTGAACTTGGTACAACGAACCTTGGTACGACCCGCAGCCTCCAGATCCGCACTGCTTTAAAACAAGCCCGCGACTTCGTTTTTTGAATTTTTTCGATTTTTTCCAAGTCATTGGGATTTTTCCTTGGATGGGAGAGTTAGAGAGAAGCCAAAGGGGCCTCAAAAACACGATTTTGGGCATTGAATCAATCTACTTGCTCGGGACTCAAGAATCGATGCATGTTATCAAAATTTACCTCGAGGGGTGAATTTTGGATAACAATTTTGGCGACTCATCGGCGGGGTTATCTCGCTCGCTGATGAAGAATGGCCGATGCCTCTGAAGAATCCATTGGGCATGGAGTCTCGTCCGATAATCTTTCTCCCGATCAAATTTGAAAACTCGTATCCTCGAGCCATGAAACATTTGTTAATATGATTCTCCGTGGCTGCAAATTCTTTTCCGGAGCTTGATGAACTCGTAAACATGCACACACTAGAAGTAATAGGACATGTGCGCCAAAGACTTAGGAAATGAAAACTATTCTAACTGCAGACAATGTGCATAAGTACTGGAGGAATGGAAATCCTAAATTAATAGTTACAAGGGTGAGAAACTCTCTTTCTAGAAAGAACATTTGAGATAAATTCCATTGACCGGAATCGCAACTCTTCACCATCCAACTTAGCCAGCCGGAAGGCATTGCTACCTTTGCATTCAATGATCATATATGGGCCACTCCATATGGCATCGAACTTGGAATGCTTTCCCGGCTTTGCACGATCAGCATTCCACTTCAGTACCAAATCTCCAGTTTGTAATATCCTGGCCTTAGCTTTCTTGTCAAAACTCTTCTTGACCAATGCTTTATCTTTTTCCATGGTTTCATTGCATGTTCTCTTGTTTCTTCTAATTCCATCAGCTCTGCATACCTGATTTCCATAGCTCAAACTCGCCTAGTTCCAATCTTGTTTCATGAGTTCCAATGCTGGCAACTCGAGTGATATAGGTAGAACTGGCTTCTTTCCGTATACAAGCTTGTATGGAGAGCTTCCTGTAGACCTCTTGGGTGTGATTCTATTAGCCCATAGGGCTGATTTGAGCTTAGCGTGCCAAGTCCTTTCGATTCTCATCAAGAGTTTTCCTTATGATTCTTAAGAGGTTCTTGTTCATAGACTCGGCTTCGAACATTACCCTGAGGGTAATAATTAGATGAAGTGCTAAGGTACACTCCATTCTCGACAGCCCATTCAATGATCTTTGTGCCGAGGAATGCCAATGCATTGTCCGATATGATAGTGGCAGGGACATCGAACCTCGTGACTATCCTTTCATAGAAATCTAAGATATTGGATTCATTTGCCTCCTTGAGTGCCACTGCTTCAGCCCACTTGGTGAAATAGTCTGTTGCCGTAAGTATCCACATGTGGCCTTGACTTGAATTGGGATTGATAACCCCAATGAAGTCCAATCCCGATTGCATGAATGGCTGATCTATCAAATTGGGATTTGGCGGGTAAAGGCTGCTAACCTTTCCTTCCCCGTGAAGAATGCACATCTCTTGCATTTCTTGACCCATGAGTAACAATCATTGAACACCATAGGCCAATATAGAACCAACTTCCATGATTTTCAGAGTCAGTACTCGTGGAGCAAAGTGACCTCCTACTTCCTCATCATGGAACTCGTTTAATATCTTTTGAACTTGACATGTTCCAATGCATCTTAATAGAACACCATTGATGTCCTTCTTGAACAAGATGCCATTAATGAGTACATACGGGATAGCTTGTAATCTAAAGTATCTCCTCTTAGCTTTGTTCCATTCTAGAGGGCACAAACCTATTTAGAGGTAATGCACCAAGTCTTGAGTCCAACATGGAATGGGTGCATCATTAGTTGGATGTTCTTGATCATTTTGTAGTAACAGGACAACATCCGTTTCAACTTCTGATCTACCGGGTTGTTTGGAAGAAAGGTGCTCACACAAACCTTTGCCATGAACCAGCTTGGTCATTTTGATCTCAATATCATATTTCATCCCCGAGTGATCCAACCCGCTCTCTTCTTGTTCAAATCCTTGTTTAGGAGAATGTCCTCGACACCCGTGAGACACCAACAGCTTGAATTTTATTGTTAGAGACCAAGTGTCGAACTTCTTCAAACTCCTGATGACAACAAGGACATGCTTTTCAATGAAATAATACTTTACTTCGTAATCTTCCAAGATTTGACTGAAGAATGCTATCGGTTGTTCTGAACCTTCTCTATTCAGTTGTGTCAAGATAGCCGAGATCAGATCCCGATCCTCCAAAAGCATACAACATGAAATCCTTTGAAAAGTCTGGGTTGATAAGAGTTGGAGCTTGTAATATTGCGTGCTTGATGTTCTCAAAACTCTCTTTGCCTTTCTGTGTCCATTTGAATGCAAGACTCTTCTTCAATATCATTGTTAAAGGCTTCACAAGAGTGGCAAAATTAGACACAAATATACGGACAAAGTTTATCCTTCCCAAGAAGCTTTGGAGAGATTTCTTGTGGTGTGGCAATGGAAGTGTTCGGATGGCTTCAACCCTTTCAGGATCAATTGTTAACCCTTCCTTGAGACAATGTGGCCCAACAATTTGCCCTCATTTGCCAAGAATACACACTTTTTCGGATTCAACGACACTCTGAACCTTCTACATCTCTCAAACACTTGTATTCGAAGTGAAAGAGATGGTCTACTACATTATTTGAGAAGACGGTGATATCATCTAGGTATACCAAAGCACTATCTTGTTGATTAAGCCTTTGAACTCCATATCCATAGCTCGCGAAATGTTGCTCCGGCATTCGATACCCAAATGGCATCTTTTGTAAGCATATGTGCCCCATTTTGTAGTGAAGGCTGTCTTGAATTAATCTTCTTCCTTCACCATTATCTCGATTATAGCCCGAGTATCCGTCAAAGCAATGAAAACCTTCTCGAACTAGCTACTGACTGCAAGATTTGTTCCATTGATGGAAGTGGATAATGATCCTTGAGTGATGCTCTATTTAGATCACGGAAGTCCACACACAATCTTATTTCTCCATTTCTCTTTCTTACTGGCACCAAGTTTGCAACCCAACTTGAGTGTTTGATAGGGAAGATGATACTAGCCTCAATAAGCTTGTTCAACTCTTTTCTCATGAGAGGTTCAATATGGGGATTCACCGCCTTTCGTCGCCTTTGATCGACAGCTTGGATTCCGGATCCAACTCAATAGTATGTTGTGCCAACTTTGGGTTGAAACCTCTTAAATCCTTGTAAGTCCAAGCAAAGACATCTAGGAACTCTTGACAAAGCTGAACAAATTCAGATTTCTCTTGTGGGGTACTTACTTTCCAATTTGCAATGTCTTGCCTTCATTTACTAAAATAGGCTCTGAATCTTCACCCTTTACCTGAATGTTTGCTTTCTCCTTCGGAACTGATCATTCGGGTTGAAGATTGACTCCAAGGTTATGAGGCCTTTTGGTAATTTGTTAGTTCTTAGCTGCACCACTTGGTCGCCATACTGCTGCTCCAGCTTGTCTTGATTTCTGGCGGAGAACTCAGCTTCTTCTTGTAGAAAATTGACAATTTGTTGATCATTCTCAAAGACTTGCCAACTTGTGTTGTTATTCGAACAACCGGTCTCACAACCAATTTGATATGAGGTTGAGATTTCTCACTTTTGATACTTTCTACAACATCAAACACACCCAATTGTCGGCTGCGCGCTGCTTCATTCTTCTTCCTTGGGATGGAATTGATGCTAAAAGCTTCAAAATCTTCAATGAGATCCCATACCCGATTCTGTAGCTCTTCAATAGATCATTCTTGGCAGCATTTTGTCCTTTGACTTGGTTCACAATCAACTCACTATCACCAAATACTTGCAAATTCTTGATGCCTTTCTTCCTTGCCCAGTGCAATCCGTGAATTAAGGCTTCATACTCAGCTGTGTTGTTTGAGCAAGAAAACTAGAAACGGAAGGCCGAGTAATACTTTGTACCTTGTGGTGAAATGAGCATAGCTCCTCCTCCTACACCTTGTCTACTCCTTGATCCATCAAAGAACAATTGCCATACTTCATTCTCGTCCTTGTGATCTGGCTTGGTGATGCTAGGGAGAGGTTGATTCTCTTCATGCAAACAATAAACTCCTAGCTCAGATTCCTCCATTTCTTTGTATGGATCAAATGCGTGTCTTTTGTTTGCCCATTCATCAAGAGTCAAGTCCGGAATGCATCCGACCTTGGTGTCAGCTTCATGAGTGCTTGGATAATCCTCTTGATCGAATGCTGAACAATTTGCATTGATTGGACTCGGCATATGGGGCTCTATGTGAAAATCTGCAATAGGCTCAGATCTGATTGTAGCCTTAGTTCCATACCTTGTTCTAAATAACATGTGTGACCAATCAGCCGAAAGATAGCCTCCAATTTTAGTAGTGAAGTCTCTTGACAAACACAATGCAAAGAGTGGTGGCAAGTCTATGACTGACACATCTTGTAACACTGTTACATTGGGACACGCGTGCAATGTGAGGCTCAAATCTTTGATTACTCCAACCATTGTCACTGCTGTCCCATCCAATTGCACTACACCCCTAGAGATGACTTCATATTGAAGGCCTAACTGATCAGCTATTTTTTTTGGCATGACTGAGCTACTTGCTCCCGAGTCAATCATGCAATTATGTACCAACTTATCTCCTATGATCAATGAGACATAGAATGGAGGGGGCTTCAAATTTTTACCTTGTTGTCCTCCATGATTTCCTTCAGGTTGAGTTGCATTGGTAAGAACTTTTTCTTGTTGATTGGGTGGCTGATTTGATGCTGACCAATTTGCCATAGCAGCCTGCAATAGGTCTCTTTGTCCTGGGATAGCCAATGACTCCCACATTGAGATGTTTACATTCGTCTTCTTCATCTGCTCAATGATGTTGAATGAGCTATCTTTTGCTGCCCCTTGCCTTGCACATTCTTCTCTAGCACCTGAGTTGTTGCAACCGACGCTTGAGATGGTTTAGAAGGTGGTTTGGGCTGACCTTGCACATTTGGAACTGCGCTTTGATGCACAAAGACTGTGGAACAATAGAGGGTCAGGACCATTTGAGTTGGATGACTGTCCTTCCCCAATGTTTCTCTTCTTGGAGCATGTATTGGCTGCTACACTTTGAGAAGGTACTTGATTTATACCACATAAATCTTCAACGTGCAACCGACAAGAGTAGTTTCATTCGGAGATGGTCTTGGCCGAGGTGCTTCCTCGCCGTTGATCTTCTTCGTGGCTAGATTCTTGCGATACGCCAATAGTTTGCACCATCAAAGCCTGATTTAATGCACCATTAAAGCACATTGATTGGTTATGTGGTTGATTGCATGGGAAACACCATCATATTCCTGGGCCATGTTATTTTGCACCGGTACCAAAGCTCTAGATGTGGATGCAACATTGGGATTGTAAGGTGGAATGGCCTATTAGCAGAATTTTTGACTTGATTCTGATTTGTAGTTTGAATGGGTGGCCTATTGGGCTGATATGGAGGTCTATTGGGTTGAGTTTGAGGCTGGTATGATCTAACATTTTGAGCTTGCTTGCCTCTTTATTGTCACCAACTCGTTACCCAAGTTTTGCAATTGCTTCATGACCTCTTGGAGTTCCTTAGAGTTGTTAGATGATGAGGTAGAGGCTTCAGTTGAACTCTGATTTCTTGGAGTAGGGATGGGAGCTAATGTAGGTGCTTGACTAGTATTTGGACTTTCTAATTCTAGGTATAGAGGCATGGGTGGCCTAGGTGTGATTTTTCCAGCTTGAATCAAACGGTTCTCAGCCCCTATGGAAAGGCTATAGGCTGCAGGCAAGGTTGTGCCCCCATTGACTGAATCATCAAAGAAATATCAGAATTTAAAGCCCTAAGAAAGTATAAGAAGACACCTTTGTCAAGTGGGCTTTACATTGCCGTTGGAATCCTCGTCCCCAGGTTTGTTGGAATTTGAGGTCAAGTCATTAATTGCTCGTTTGGGGCTCTCTTGATTGTTGTTAGCTGCTCCAACAAAGATAAGTTGTCACCTTTCTCTCCAAACTGGTTGTGAAGAGCTATGCATAGCTGATTCCAATTCTAGATAGAGCTTGCCAGAGACTCTCGAACCATTGTGAAGCTTTCCTTTCAATGAAGAGGCAAGCAACTGATCGTAATGTCCATCTCATGGATTTCGTGGATTGTATAGACATTCGCAATATCTTGACATGATCACCAGGGGAAGTCTGGTTCTCTCTAGTGAAGTATGGGATGCTCTTTAATGCTGCAACCGGAATTGGGTTTTGTGCATTCAAGGCGAGTGGACTGCTGCCAGTGAAGTTGACATATGGATTTGGTTGTGCCATCCTGATTGGTCGAAGAACTCTTGTTGAATGGATGAAAGGCCTACCAGGTGGAGGTGTTGACAAGGTCCTATTCGGTGGAGATGGAGACCTTTGAGCTCTTCTTCCCCTTCTTTCTCTACCTGGAGATAGGTGTAGATAGACAAACATTCCTTCCTCCCTAGTTCTTGATCTGGTCTGTATTCTTCTCATAAATCTGCTAGGCTTGGACTGCTGAAACCAGTGGATTATGCCCCTTTGGAGTCGCCAAATGTGCAATTTCAAAGCTCCTTCAAAGCTGGAAACTTACAACAAGTGCGCATCAATCTTGTCGTAATTAAGTGAAGACCTCTAAGGTCCCACCGGCGTGCTGTAATCTGTTATCACCGAATCACAATGTTATCTCAAAATTGTTATAAGCTTGTTCATAAATGTTATCTCACAACAAGCTATACGTAAAAATCTGTTTAATACACGTGGGAGTGTCCATATCTCGATCGTTGAGATTATATCGATCGGAATCGCAGAAACTTGGGTGACCGAATGAATGCCGGGACTATCGGGGGATGCGAAGCTTTCAATCGTAACACACTTCCAAGGCTAGCAGATGTGAAAAGAACATATGGAAAGACAACCCTTTTGCACTTTGTTGTTCGTGAGATTAAAAGGTCGAAGGCATGCATATGCAGAGATAAGATAAGATAAATATATTAAATGTCCAACGAATGACCACAAAAGTAGGTCAATGGGACTGCACCCATACAAAGAAGAAAACAAGAGTTCAAAGAAGAGGACCAAAAGGTCCCCGAGAACAACTTAAAAAAGAGAAGAAGGAAAAGAAGATCGGGCGAAAAGAGAGGCCCAGAAAAGCTCTGCAGTCGCAGTAACCCGAACATGTGGAGGATGAAAAGGAAGAGGAGGCAAAAAGGAGACCCTCGCCTAACATCCAAGGTCGATTGAAAGAAGCTAGTAATGTGCCGAATCCCAAAGATTCGAGGCCATGGAAGATCTGGAGTGCCGATGCCTGGAGGAGGGATGAACTCTCCGTGCTCGTCTGGTGGATCTCAAAGGCCATCTATGAGAAGAGGGCCTCGACCTCGTATGTGTCCGGACGCCCCGGTCTCTCGGGGGAAATAGTGCCTCGGGTCCGGAGTGATCACGCCTGGGAATCAAGATTGGTATCACCTGTTGCTTAAAGGCTCTCTGTGGTTCCTGTGGGAGAACACTGTAAAAAGGAAGTGATCTCGCCGAGTAGTCGCTGCCCAGAGGTCAAGGGTTTGTTATCACCGAATCACAACATCCGTATGTTTACACAAGTGCATATATTTGAACTCACGGTGTGATTGGATAACATGGGTACTATCTCCAAATGTGGGACTGCTACTTGAGATGGACCTCCAGAGAAAGTTGGTTCTTGCTCCTAAACCACCTGCCACGATCTACTCTAATGCATGGTAAACTAACTATTCTAATCTAACTTTCCAAGGGACCAAGGAGAGAGAATGCATAAAATGAAAGTCTAAACTAAAGCGGTGATACACCAGAAAAGGAGGGGGTGAGAGTAGTCTTCCAATGTGTGAAAACTAGGAGTAAAGTACATACTAGAAGGGGTGATAACAGTTCTCCACAATCTGAAAATGCATTCACAACAATGTTTCATACATGCACAATAATAATGGATCCTTGCAAGAGCATAAAGATAGACACAATACACTTTTAATCAAGGTTGAAGGGGCAAGAAGAATGCAAGAAAACACAGCAGGGGAAGATGCATCCACAAACTTATATTTTATTGCTTCATGATATGCATATTCAATATGTTACAAGATAAGGGCCACGGATCACCATGCAAGGAGTTCACAACAAGGGCCTGCAGCACATTGGCTTCACAAAGCAATTTTGGCAGAGCTTTGCTACAAAAACTACCTCTTCTTACAATGAGCCCAACACTCCAATTTATAGGAAAATGAGAAGAGAGAGAGAAGGGGAAAATGGAAATCCCGAAATCTATCCTTCAACCACTTGTAAGAGGCACTAAATAGAGTGAAATGATTGTATGTTACTTGCAAAAGGCTCCCCATACTGTCCTAGGTGCTGCAAGAGAAAGAATGATGACCATGCCTCTTAATTGCACTCCCAACTACCAAATAAAACACTGTCATGAACCCGGCCACATTTTATGAAAAACTCCCATCGATTTCTCATCAAATCCAAAATTTCTCGATTGTTGTGCGTCGGGCTCAGAGCCACGATTCTAACGGTACCAATTTTGTGCGATTTTGTTGAGAAATGCAAAAGTTATGGCCTTCTCGAGTGCGAGTAAGCTATTTTGGGTCCAGCGGCAGCGTCATCATTTGACGGGAATGAGCATTAATCGATCGAGCTGAATATGTTTTTTTATTTACATATATCTACCCTTGTTAAAATTAAGAAATCTAGTTTTTGTGATAAAGAGGATGTCGTGCTCGTTCAGAAAGTCCAATTTTATGAAAATCGAGCTTAGAGTCAAAAGTTATGGCCGTTTGAAAGTTCGGGAGGTTAAACTTTGACTTTTCCTTTTCAATGCGGGTATCAGGCAAAATCGGGTCCGCGTGTCTCGGTCCCGGACACATTCTTCCGATCGGCGAAGTCGATTCAGCTTAGCTTGCTCCTTGTGCGATTTTCACCTTTAGGCGTCCCCGCGTATTTTTGTCCCGATCGCCCTGACGTAAATCTCCGCACCAACCGATTGATCGACTGCGGCAAATCGACCGATTCACGTGTCCGCGCGTACTTTTGTCTCCACTGCCCTAGATCGCGCGGAACAAAAACTTCCGCTTTGCCGATTTTCACCGCCAGGCTATTTTGGCTTTGCGCATCCCAGCGCCCCGACGTCCCGATTGCCTCGCGGATCGCTCGAGACAAAAAGTTCCGACTTTGCCGATTCCTTTGTATTTCGGCCGTGAACTTGGTATGACCTGGCATGCACACCTCCAGACACACAATGCTTTAAAACAAGCCCGCGACTTCGCTTTTTTGAATTTTTTCGATTTTTTCCAACTCATTGGGATTTTTCCTTGGATGGGAGAGTTAGAGAGAAGCCAAAGGGCCCCCAAAACACGATTTTGGACATTGAATCAATCTACTTGCTCGGGACTCAAGAATTTGATGCATGTTATCAAAATTTACCTCAAGGGGTGAATTTTGGATAACATGGTCTCTTCCCAAAGCCTAAGAGCCTCCTGTAGATAAAGAGCAAGGCACCTCTGATCATAGTATTTGAAGAAGTCTGTGAATGTTGGATGCTCTCTGAACAGCAATGAAATCTCCCTTTGATCTCGTAGTAGATGGGGCATCGGAAGATGAAGTGCTCTTCCGTTTTGATCTCTGGAGGGAATAGAGCTAACAAATCCGCTCGGAATGCTCAACTTGATGATCACACTCAACTCGGAGTCTATGAGAGCCAACCCTGAATTGACCTAGGGAAATGCGAAGGGCGTGCATCCAATGTCGGGAAATATACTGGGGCCGAGAAATAAGACCATTATTGACCTCAAGAAAATGCGTAGCATAGAAGGCCATCTTTGGACGTAACCCACCTTGGGGGTTAGTCCAAGTACACTGAATGAATTGCTTGTAGATATCATCTTTGATGATTTTGTTCAAATCTTGCTTGCTCGGAAGGAGATGGGCGGGAGCATTCAAGGAATAACTGTATGGTGGGAAGTGATCCGTCTGAATCCTAATAGTCTCAAGTAGTCATGCGAGACTCTCAAAGATACCAACAAATAGATCGACCAGAACGATCGTCAAGCAATGGCTTCAAAGGAGTAGTAAACAAGGTAGGGATACCCGACCCTTCCCATGAAGAATCAACAAGTCTCCAAATGCGATGCAAGAGGGAAACAAGGCCAAAATTGCTTCCAACCTAAAGAGACGAGCCCTAAACTCGCAGATGATATTGAGGGAACCTGTCTCTCTTGATCGATGATATGTTTGAGAAGAAGGATCTAAACTCTCTCTACTGCAACCCAATCGACTTAAGTAAGGAGGCCCCCCAACCTCAAAGCCATAAAGAATCGTGGGGTGATAAGAGAGTTTGAGGGGGACATCTTGGACATGATGTCTTGGAAGTGATGGTGGAAACACCGTCTCTCCAAGATCGCCAAGGAGCCATAGCCCTTATTAACTCGAGGCTGAAGTGTCGGTCGTAAACTGAAGCGAGGCCCAAAAAATAGTACTCCTAAGTAAGTGTAAGAGCCGGTGATCTCAAGCTCATCCCCTTTGTAGAAGAAATGAAAATCGATGCCTTCATGCCATTAAAGATCATAACTTTGGTCTTACCTGAGTTAATTGTCAATTGCTTGTGGTCACAAAGCATCCAACTGTCTCTGTAAACCCTCCGTAGAGGAGGCAAGGAGGACCACATCGTCCGCAAAAAGGAGAATATAGATCAGAACCTGGTGAAGACAACTGTCCCCCTCTGGATGTGATCCCTGAGAAACTCCTCCAACCCATCAATATAAATACTGAACAAGGTAGGAGACAAAGGGCAACCCTGCTTGACCCCAATGGTACTCTTGATGAAGTCGAGAACCTAAGAAAGAAGCACGAAGACGACCCAAAACCTCCTCATATAGGCGCATGATGGAAGCTAAAAGAGTCTTGGAAATGCCAATCTCTTTGAGCCTTTGGAAGAGAGCTTCCCGCAAAACAGAGTCAAAGGCTTTTCAAAAGTCAACAAAACAACAAAAAACCTTGGAGGAATAGTGGTGTGCTTCCTCGACGATGGCCCGAAGAGTGAGGATGTGGTCACCTATCCGGTAGGTTAGTCAAATGTGTGACCCACTAAGAAGATCGTTCTGTAGTTGTTGGGATCAGAGGTAGGGCCCGATTTGTGGATGCGGTGAATAATGGGGTGGGACCAAGACCCCGGAAAACCTGTACAAACCACTTGGTTGAATATATCCACTAAGTAGTTGTTTAGGATGCCAAGTCCCTGCTTGCCAAGAGTTCGCTGAAGCCCTCATCATCCGCTTGCTACTATTTGTAATGTCCCCATTTCCGAGTGAATGGCCTAAGAGGCTTTTCATCCGTCTTAGCCTTGGTTATGCCCAAGGTGCTAGTGACGTTGATGGTTATTGGGTGTGGTTTTTACCTTCATTTCACTTATATGTTATGTTTTGGAGTTGGACACGTACTTTGAGGTGACTTAAGTGAAATAAGGTTGTGAGATGCTCCCCTAAGGTACTTTATGTTATATTTAGTCAACGACTTAAGTGATGGGTGAATATATGGTACTTTATGTTATAATTCTTCATTGGGATGACTTAAGTGCACTTTTGGCATGTGTGGAATAAAGTGACTTAAGTTATTTTAATTAATTAAAGAAAAGACCCAATGGGGCGATTAGGGTTCTTTTGGGCCTTTTTTTTGGTGAAAAGTTATAAAAGGAAGCGCTTGGGGGAGAAAGGGATATTCATTCATACACTCACCTATTTTGATATTGGAGCAACTACTATTTGCACTTTTTTTGCTTGTGGAGTAAGATCCCACAGGAACCCTACTTTCAAAGTGGTGAAAGATCCACACCTAGCTAGCAGAGCACTCTTCGATGGTGAAAGATCCTCCCTAGTTTGCTATTTTGGAGCTTTATTCAGATTTTTGGATCAGATCTGGAGAGTAATCAGAAACTTAGATTCAGAGTAAGAGGACAACCATTTTTCATCAAGGGTTTCAGTTCAGATTTGGAACAACTATTTTCTAGGGTTTTATCTACTCAGTTCCAGATTTGAGGAGCAGTTTTGGAGGGGTTTCTGTGGTCCGATTTTGGAGATTTTGGAGCTGGAGATTGTTATCATCATGAAGATGCCCTAGAATTCATTTCCATCATTTTTCCATTGTTATTTTGGAAATTACGGTCAGCTGTATTTTTCTCTCATTTTCTGCCCTAAAATAAATAAAATCAGATCTGAGAGATAAAAATTATTGTTCTTTACATATTTCTGAGTTGTTTCAAGCTTCGTGTAGTCTTTGGAAGTGATTAGTTTGCAAAATACAAAAATTTCTTTATTTCTACATATTGCTGTCCTAAAAATAAGAAAAATTAGAGTTTCAAGTTCGATGTTATTTTTATATATTTTGTGAATTTCAAGTGATATCCCACAAGGGATGTTACACGATTCATGGCTGAAATGGCATTTTTAACATTCGTGTGGGTGAAAATGTGACAAGCAGAAGGTGGAGGCACAACCTCGGATCCGGGGCTGGCCGGTGGACGTCGAAAGAGTGGAAGTATGAGCATACATGGAGCTGGGATCCAAGTCTTGCAAAAGAGGGGAATGCTGGGGAGAATGGTACGCCAGAAATGCTTAGGAGAGTGTGAAAGGGACTCACAGAGCTCCGTCTTCGTCGTGAGATGAAAATGCGTTTCTTGTGGCGATAAGCGGACTTGAGAGAGGGAAAGGATGGGAGAGCATGAACAAAAGCAAAGCGAAGTTGTCGGTGAAGGGCTTTACAGTCCTCATCATACCATTGGTTCATGGGGCAAGTTTTTTTGTTAGGAAGGGTGAGGGTGATATGGGGGTAGGAATTCAAGGCAGCCTCATGGATAATGGAAGAGAGGAGGTTGTACTTCATGTTTATGGACAATGAGGTGAACTGAGGCTCAAGGGGTAGAAGTTGACTAAGGTGGGAGGAAAAGGTTTTAGGGTCACCCTCATCAAACTTTTGAATAGTGCGTGGAGGACAGCAGAAGAGAGGCATGACCCGGGGGGATCAACTCGTAGAGAGAAGGAAAGGGTCGCATGATCAACAAGAGAGGTGGGGGAGACAGACAAGTGGTGGATGTAAGCAACCTGTGTTACGGGTAGTTAAGATTTAATCCACCACGCTAGCCCCTCCACAGTGAGGTGTACAAGTGAAGAACCTGGAGTCGGGAAAACACGAAATACCATTTAGAATCAACAACTCACGAGACTCTCTCACCGACAAAATGTCGGCCATGGGATGTCAAAGGTCCCGAAGAGTCCTCGACTCTCTCTGAAGACCAATAGAGTTGGGATCCACCTCAAAAGCGCAAAGCACATCACCAATCCTGTCGTGCAAAGGGACCTAGAGGTTTCTCGTCCGTGCATTGAAGTCCCCCAAAATGAAAACCTCTCCAACCACTGAAAACTGAGAAATACCTGTATAGAGGTCGAAGAAAGGGTCCCGTCGGGGCCATTATGAATGGCATAAGAAGAGGAAGCTAGGGGAAAATAGCAAACTGCTATAAAAAGTCTCTAAGGTGGGGTGAAGTCTGTCTAATCTTGACCCAAAGGAAGTGGGCAAACTCATCCGCAGCGACCACTGAAATTTTGTTCTGGAAAATGTCTTTGACCAAGCAAGCAACCCTGCCTGATCCTCGACACCACCAAAACTCCTAGTCTCTTGCCTACAAACAGAAAGCCAGTGATATCCCCTAATCTCCGGGAGAGGACGAACAGGGCTCTCATGAGTCTCTGTGACAAAAAGGAGGTCTGAAAAACCTAGAGCGTCATATAGTACACCTAGGGAAGACTAGAATAACCCGTTACCATTCCAACATGCAATGGAAATGCCCTTGTTTTGTCACTTCTCCCAGCGAGACTGTCATTTGGGACCAGACCCGGGAACCCAACCAGGAGGGAAAGAGTCCCGGATAACAGGTCTGAGATTACGAATTACAGCCCACTTGCTTGCTTTCCTAGTTGCCATCACCGCTTCACGAGATTGTTTGAGTTCGGCAACCTGGGCTCTGGTGAGGTCTTCATCAAGGAAGACCTTATTGGGAAGGGAGAATAGCTTACGCTTGGCTCTGAGTGCCCTAAGCCTGTCTTCTGCTGATTTGAAACGGAGGAAAAGCGTTGAGTCCAGCCCAAGCCATGCCTTGTCAAGTTGCACATCTGGAAGCTCCAATTTTTCAGTGAGAAAATTAGACCCAATGGCCATCGGGTCCGAAGAAGGGGGAGGTGTGGGCAGCCCTCTCACCTTGAGGTTGAGTTCCCTAGCTCGCCTGGTTCATTCTTCTACCAGCTTTTCGTGCACCACTTCTTCTACTGCTGCCAAAGGAGGAGGAACATTTTTAGGTCAACATTTTTAGGAAAATTTATCTGCATGGTTTGTATCAGGTTTTTGTTATTTAGGTCAACATTTTGTGCTTATGTTGTACAGTTAATTGAATGTTTACGCATTTGAGGGATCTAAACTTTTTCCTTGAAATTATGAGATCCTGCAATATACTGAAGTCAGGGTTTGTAGTGTTTTGATGAAGATTTTCCTGTGTCATTATTAAACTTTCACATAATTCAAGGAATGAAAAAACATATTCTTGAAATTCTGAGATCTTGATGTATCTTTGTGGTTTTTTATATTTTGTAGTGTTTCTAAGGAAAGTTCCTGTGCGATTTCATTCTTCCAAGGCAGTCATTTTTCGGTTTGTTTTAGGTTTTTAATCAAACAAATTGGTTGGCTTACATTGTACTGTTAATTGAATATTTACAGAATGGACGATTTTAGAGTGTTTTGTCTTGGGACTGTGACTGTGAAAATTGGGGGTTTTAGCATTTTGCTGAGAATTCCTGTGCATTTATTATTCATTTTAGTGCTTTAAAGAGAATTCCTTGCATTTGTGATTCGTTTTAGGGTTTTAAGGAGAATTCCTACTCATTTTGTATTCATTATAATGTTTTAAAGAGAATTCCTGCGCATTTCTAATTCATTCAAGGCAGTCAGTTTTTTTCTGTTTCAGGTCTTTTTAGATCATTTTTCCTGTTTACATTGTTGGACAGTCAATTGAATCTTTACATTATTGAGGGCTTCAAAAAATATTTGCTTTAAACTATGAAATCTTGCAGTATACTGAAATTGGGTTTTGTACTGTTTTGAGGAAGATATTCTGTGCATATTTGATTCCTGGATGTAGTGAATTTTTTGTTTGTTTAGATAAAAACTAAGTTGCCTATACATTTTCGATCTGGGTACAGATATGGAGAATTGGATTCGATGCTATGACAAATTATTAATTTCTGCCTTTGATATGGCCGTACGTAAAACTATAAATATATAAAAACTGTATAAATTATAGTCTTATAAATAGGAATGAACCACATAATGTAAATATAAAAAACAAAATTCAATAATCATCCTTTCAATCTCCTCAATTCGGCAGGAAATAGGCACTCCTACTAGGGAAGGAAGATGATAAAATGATGCTTGATGAAGTATTTGAAGAGAAATGATCCGATAAACATAGCAATAATAACAATATTAATAGAATATTTAAGCTAAAACTGAATTAAAAATGACATACACAAGATTACACAATACACAAGATTTCACCTGGCAAAACCCTTATGGGTCTTCAAAAAACAACACAGTAACTGATGCAGGAGCATCACATGAAGGCATGGAGATCATATGAAGGGTGCTTGTGGTCATTAAAGTGTTGTAATAGTATTTTCCTCCATTTGTCCCTCATTCAAATTCAACTTGTTTGTAAATTTGCATGGCAAGAGTAAATGTGCTGGTAAAGGTGGTTGATTAGGTGAATTAGGTGTGCAAATGAATTGTTTATGCTAAATAAGGCTAATTTAATTATGCCAACAAATGAAACCTATCCTATACGAGCTGTTTAGGTGTGAGGATGAGATTTATCTCATCTCCCTTTGTTTGGAGTATGGTTGAATTGTTGTAGGGATATGGTTGAGCATTCTTAGGAGTTGGTTTAGGATATGAATTGGTCAATTTTTCCAATCTAAGGAGAGAATTTGGATGACAAACCTTGTAAATAATTATGATTGAATAAAAAAATGTGTGTGTGCTGATTGGGAAGTAAAACAAAGTGTTGCATTTGCAAATTTTTAGTGTTTATTGTATTCTGCCACTTTGACCCTGTGACAGGGCAGAGCAGTACAAAGTTACAGTCAACCTCAGAGAACGTGTTTTTATCTACTGATAACTCGAAGACCTGTAGAAGATCATCAAAAATCCATTACAATTTATTGGAAGCATTAGCAGTCAAAAATAAGGTTTTTTATAGCTAACTGTTTGCTCGCTGGCCTGAACTAGGGCAAAGGATATAAATTTTTGTAACCAACCAATCGAGCTGAAACTTTCAAGTAATCTCTGATCTTGTAAAACGGCCACGTCCACAAAAATTAAACTCTCAAAAGTACGTGCAGGCGAAGATATCGATGACAGAAATTTTTCAGGTTGCGTAAGCTGAGACAGAGTCCTGAACTGAGGGTTTTTGCCATTTCTTTGATAGAATTTATTTTTCAAGTCACCAAAATCACGGAGATCATTGTCGATAGCAAATATAAGGTAATTCCAACAGTTTTAAGTTGCATTAAAGCCATTTACTATCTACTGCTATGAGATAACCTCCATTTTAGATCAAGTAAGATAGTCCCTACCCTGTTTTGATCAACTTGGTGCAAAGAAAAACCTAGTTAAACCTAGTATAAGACCTTTAAACCCTTAAAGGGTATACCAATTGAAGTTTGAAGGTTAAATACAATCACGATGCAGAGTGTTATAGATAAGATAAAGATAAATATATTAATGTCCAACGAATGACCACAGAAGTAGGTCAATGGGACTGCAGTCCAAACAATATACAAAGTGCAAGTGGGGAAGACTCAAAATGAGTTCCCGAGAACAAGAGAGAGAGAAAAAGAGAAGAACAAGAAAAAACCCCCAAGAAAACAAAACCCCCACAGACGGGGATAATGAGTCAGAGGGGGGAAGGAAAGCGGAGAAGAGAATGAAGGAGGGGGCTGATCAGGAGCTGTCTACTCAGAAATGGTAGTCCCGTCCCTCCTAACATTCAAAGCTGATAAGAAGTAGCTACTGATGGAATGACTCCTCGAAGAGGGGGCGAGGGCCCCCTCCCCCGCAGAGAACTAAGATTAGAACGACCGCCAGGGAGGCGAGTAGATCTGGATTGCCCTCTGAGACGTGTACGCTGCCGAGCCGGCTGGTGGCCACTGGGGGAGCTGTGAAGGTCTAGCCGGGAACGAACTGATCTATGCCCTGTAATAGGATCAGAGTGGCTCTGCCGTTTGGTACCACCCACTGCGGGTAGAACCGGAAAGAAAGATGTAATCCGTCTCGTGGAAATGACTCTCGGAGGTGGGTGAAGAATCTGGTCCCGGAGCTCCAGAGACTCACAGATATAGAGGGCAAGGCACCGCTGGTCAATATATTTGAAGAAAGCCGAAGGGTTTGAACCCCTCTGAAGAGGCAATGAAATCGTCCCCTGATCTCATAGTATATGGGGCAGCGGAAGATGAAATGGTCCTCAGTCTCAACCTCTTGAAGGCTACAGAGCCTGCAAAGTCTGTCACCATGGTCAATATGATGATCCGTCTCACAACGCAATCTGTGGGAGCCCACCCGAAACTGACCTAGGGGTATGCGGAGGGCATGCATCCAATGGCGAAAGGTGTACTGGGGCGGGGTGATGAGTCCGTCACCGATCTCAAGAAAATGCTTTGCATAAAAGGCCATCTTAGGACGCAAGCCGCCATAGAGTATCAAGGTTTCAAGAGACCTAAAGACTCCAATTTGCAAAGATACCCAATCAAGGTGAATTCTAAGGATCGACAAGTCAAGAACTCTTGCATAGTCTTGGCATTAAATTATTGGTATTAGAGCAGACTCAAGAAGACTTAATCAAATCAGAGAGAGAGTTGGTTACAAGGAGTGATAGCAAGAGAAGGGAGAAAGGTTGCTTGAAAAGGCATAAGACAATGACAACTAGAGCAAGAGTAGGAGGAAGAGTAGGTGGAGCAAGAGCTACTTAGGCTACTTAGGCCCAACTCATGGAAGAGATTAGGAATCTCAGGGAAAGGCTTCAAGATGTTGAGATGTCTTAGAGAAGAGGCATTGAGCTAGGAGATGTCAGTGAAGAAGAGCCAGAGGCAACAACAGTGGCTAGAGAAGTAGTTGTTCCAGAAGAAAGATGAGAAGAGAGATTGCTGAAGGCTATTGTAGGGGCTAGTTCTAAGCCTAAGATGGAAATCCCAATGTATGAAGGTAGTCTAAAGCCCGAGGAACTCATTGACTGGATTGATGCAATGGACAAGTACTTTGAATATGAAGAAGTGGGAGATGACAAGAAGGTCAAGTTTGCTGTCACCAGATTGAAGAGCCATGCATCCATTTGGTGAGATGGAGTACAGAAGGAGAGGATCCATAAAGGAAAGACAAAAATCGAGATTGGGATAGAATGGTGGCAAAACTCAAAGGTAAATTTTTACCCAAAGATTATCAAACTAGTTTGTTTAGATCTCTTCAAAATTTAAGGCTCAAATCGACTTAAATAACCAAAACCAAAAACTCGATCATCGCTTCAAATCGAGGAACTATAATGTAAACATGAATGAATACGATATCTTGATCTCCAAATAACTCATGAACGATGCTTACAACAATATCAAATACATCATCACACTCATAGTATTCTTCAAACTCTGAGAAATGTTCTATTATGATTAACTTGTGTTCACCATTTACAGTAATAAGAACATGAACTGTATCAAACATTTCAGACTTACGTAAGACAAATTTGAATAATCTCGAAAGACTCCTTGATTATTCTTCACACGACTCGACTTCCAAACTCCTTAACTAATATCGGTAGACTCATGACTCTAGAATTCGAAATTCCCGGATGTAGTGAATGAAATGAGAGAGTCCTTTATATAGACTTTCTCATAGCTTTTCACCTAGAACCGGAGTAATCGGTAAAGACCTATGAGCCACTACAATGAGTACACACCACTCATTAAAGTGCCTTTAGAAGGTGGTAGGGTCCACCACGCACCGAGAAGAGATAAGAAAGCATCTTCTCTTTATTGAAAACACGGCAACAGGCCTGCCGTAATGGCCGACAAACAAAAAGCAAACCACTAAAGAGAATCTAAGGACTATCAAAAGTGACTGATGGTCCCGGAGCATCATCATCAGAGGAAGTAGTGCTGTCATGTCGGAAAGGAGCTTCCTCGAGATTCCTTGTAGATCTTTCAAGCCATATCCTGGAGATAGTGGCTGTTCCATCGATCTTTGGGCCGTAAATGATGCCTTGTCGGGAACAGATAATGATCCAAGATACGAAGATCTTGGCCTGGAACAGGAGGACGAACAACCATGGTGTGATGCAGAATGATTCGGCGCCAGAGTGTTGCATTTGGGCGCTCAACAGTATTCCTGACATTGTTAGTTTTAACATAATAATTTACCTTGACAAACCAAGGTATCTTACATTGGATTAGAACATTACGAGCTACGTCAGGATGAACATTTATCAATGGAGAATCAGAAAGCTTTGTTGGTAGAAACTTTTGCAGTAAAGAATTTGAAAGAATTAGAAATATACTTCTGCCTCCAATGGTGAAATGGTCCTGTTCCAGATCATATCAAGAGGATGCTCTTCACCCGCAGTCCGGAGTACTCAATCTCCACAAAGTATTCGGCCTGGGATCAATTGTCGAGTCTCGAGTCCTTCAACTGGTAAAGGATCTGGCATTTCACATGTATATGAAGATCTCCATTTCCAATGTAGACAACATTTCACCATGGGATCTTGAAGAGTATGAAAATCTCTTCCTGGAATTTCTGGATCAGCCAACTCGCATTCCACTCGGAGCATAGCATATTCACGTGACAGATATATAGTCTCTCGGATAAGTAAAGATTTGTGCATCTTTGGACATATTGGAGTCATTGAGTTGCAGAGTCTCAATCTGTCTTTTACAACTTCTGTAATCCCAAACAGTTCCTTGTGGCTCATGAAAAATCTGTGTAACATTGATGAGCTTGGAAGAATTTAGCTCACGACTGGCAAAATCTGCTAAAGAATTTGCTTTGCCAGAAATATGTTCGACAGAGAAATCAAAATTATCGAACCATAAACCCCATCGTTGGAGTCTATTGAAAGCTGATTTATTGGCAGGATCTCCTCCATTTAATCTTTTTCTAAAATCTTTTAAATCTGACCTTAAGACAAAAGATTCATTCTGAACAAAGAACAGAAATGCTTTTATGGCCTTTTTAGCAGCCAGAAGTTCTTTGTGAGAGGAGTGATACTTTACCTCCGATCCTTGGAATGCACCAGAGGCATACCTGCATACCTTTTCTTTTCCATTTTCTGATTTCTCTTTAAGATCAAGCTCCCAATATTGATCACTGGCATCACACTCAATGATCTTTAATCCCGAACCCGGGAGAGTCATAGAGGGAGATCAAGAACACGGTTCTTGATACGTTGCACAACAAATGTCATTTCAGGTCTCCTAGAGCATTCTTCTTAAGTCTTTTATTCAAAGAAATGCGATCAAAGAAAGAATATCTTTATAAAATCCAGCAATATAATTCACACATCCTAAAAATCTCTGTAATTGCTGTTTATCATGGATTTCATCAGGAAAATTCTGGATCTTAGAAACTACATGTTTCTGCATTTCAATATTTCCTGAACTGATTTTTATTCCTAGGAATTCAATTTCTTCTTTGAAGACTTCCATTTTGGTGGAGAAAGACAGATACCATTCTGATAGACAGTATTATAAAATTTTTCTAAATGTTCAACATGCTCCTTTGGTGACTTGGAAAATATAAGAATATCATCTATATAGACGATCAAAAATTCAGATAACTCACCAAATATTCTGTCCATTATTTTCTGAAAAATAGACGGAGCTGTCTTCAAGCCGAATGGAAGAACTTTCCATTCATACTGTCCTCCAGGTACAATGAACGCTGTCTTGTACATGTCTTCAGGATGCAGGAAAATTTGCCAAAACCCGCTTTTCAAATCAAATTTACTATATACCTTTGAATTCCTGATTCTGCTGAAAAGATCATCCTTTGTTGGGATAGGATGCCGCATCGCTAGCAATATGTCTATTTAGTGGTTTATAATCTACCACTAACCTTTTCTTATTCCTGAGCTGCTCACTTCTCTTGTTAACGTAAAAGCTGCACAGGACCAGGGAGAATTAGATTCTTGTATAAAACCCCCTTTAAGGAGTTTTTGAATTTCCTCATGACATTCCTTTCGTTCTGAAGGAATCATTCCCCTATGGTGTGCTTTAAACTTTGGAATAATTTCTTTCCCATCTGCATCTTTTATGAGCTGCAGATTCAAAGAGCAACTGTGCTTTTTTCTGTGGACAAAAGCATGAGGATTGTCACTACAGACATTCTTCTTGATCTTGGAAACTATTTCCTCAATGCTAGCTTGGCGGTGTACTTAAGATGGATTTATGAATCCAAATATTATTTACTGCCTTCTTCTTCTCTGGAAGAGGTACTATAGATTGAAAAGAGTACCTTCTGGAATTTGAATAGGAGGATTAAACAAAGATATATGATCTTTAGAAATGCTGAAAGTATTGCATTCTTTCAGAAAATCCACTCCTAACAAACAATCATAGTTTTCCATGTTATGTTGATAAAAATCTATATTCATGGAGACTCCTTCAATATTGATAAGAATTTGTGCCATAGCTTTTAAACAACCTCTCTCTTATCAAATTTAATCTTGATATTTGTATATTTCCAATAATCTGAAGGAATAGCATTTTCTCCGAGCAAACTTATCTCAAAGACCACAGAGATCTACCATCGCATCTAAGACATATGGCTTAATATTTGGAATGCATATGGTAATAAAGAATAAAGGATTGTGTACGGGTACTTAATCGCATACCTCCGCATGTTCTTGCCGCCAAGAGCAATGTGCTGATATGTGTCTTCCAGACTTTCTTGAAGCTTGCTTTTCTTTTTCTTCTTCTCGCAAGAAGTCTAGTATATTCCCGCAGAGTAGCATTGCTATGACTTTTCTAATAATTCTAGCTGTTCTTTCTCCATGCTCAGTATACCTCAATGGAGGCTTTATCACCTTCTTGCTGCAGCAGTCATTGCATACTTTCTTCAGAAACAAAAAGGAAATGATCTTGGAGGATTAATACCTCTTCCTCGTCCTCTCCATGGACCGATCTTCCTCCAGTAGGAGTTCGGCGTTGTCTTATACGCTGGAATGGAGGCCTTACCTGGAAAGGGCTCATATGGTTCATCAGGATGAATATCCCGATCAAAAATATTCTTGCCGCCTTTTGTTCTCGCTTCACTCGCCCGATATACTTGTCTCGCATCTCTTTGAGCTTTTGCTCAAAGACATCTTTTTGTAGTGTCCCAAGGGGACAACTATCATACTCACTCTGGGAAGCATTCTAACCGCTTCGAGTAATTCGCACTGGAGGCATCATGGGATGAACAAAGTTAGATACCATATTAATCGAAAAATTGCAGAAAAGAGGGAAGAGTATCATATCCACTATCTTCTCGAACTATCACTGAAATCGATGCTTCTTTTGAATGAGATTACACTGTGTTCTCCATCAAGTGATACATATGAGATGTCGAGGAAAAGCTCTCAGACGTAAACCAGGCATATTCTTCTTCATTAATTCCTCCGAGAGATAAAGCATTAACTTTAGCTTTACCTTCTCGTAATCCCTTTGTGGACATTTATTCGCATAGTGCTTTCACTGCATATGAAGCACGTTGGTTTGAACCTTACGTGCTTTCCTATGTATTTTTTCTTTCAAAATAAACAATCGTTTGCAGTCGCCTATAAGTATCTCTTTTATACTTGTTCTTATATTTGATGTATTTCTTTTCTTTTCTTTCTATACGGGTCCTTTATTTTTAAGAATGGTATCGAGTGGTTTCATAATATTTCTTCGAGCCGATCATTTAGTTTTGTATTTGTCATCTCTGTGACATGTTACAAGTTCATAGCAAGCAGATTCAGCACTTGGTGTGATCCCGCTTGAGTAAGTCGCCGTGTGTCAAAGCGCAAAGCAGTGAAAAGGTTGATCCGATTATATTTAACTCGTGCTTCAATCGGGTTATTCAGTAATGTGATCAAAATGGCCGATACAAATACTAGAGTCTCCTCTCGTTGATTCGATGAACAAGATCTCGGTTAATCTTTCGAAGTGTTTTCAGTAAATGCAGATATAGATGTCGTAGAAGAATCTACTCCTACTCCTGAGTGGAGATTGCCTAAAAAGTCTTATAATGAAGTCTATGCTAAGATTAATAAATTCCATCTCATTGCCAAGACGGTTTTCAAAACCCGAGAATCAGTAATACAAAGTTTCTCAAACCAAGAATCGTGGAATACAATATTCCATTAATGATAAGTCGACATCAAGAGTCTTAAGTTGGCCAAAATACATACAAGTTCGCCCATGCCGGTTGTGTCAAATCGGCATCACCCTCTGCTCCGCCCGTGACTAAATGCCTCCATACTTTGTTGTCTAATGGATTTGCGGTTTGACAATTTTAAGGATTCCCTTCTAAAGAATTTATTCAAACAGCCTTCATAACGGTCCCATCTCTTTTGAAGTATACCCAACTATCTGTCTCTCTTACTAAGGAAGATCTGCTGAGGATGTCTCAAATTACATTTAGCCACCACCTGGTCTAAATATGAGGTCTGCCCGCCCATCGGCCATCCATTACAAAATTATTTACAGATTGGTAAATACAATGTACCCAGCTGTCAAACATGGTGTGTCAAAAGGCAGCAGCGTGGTGTCCCATGTGAACCTAGAAAGTCAAAAATAGAACCAGAGTTAATCTCGTGGTCAGAAATCAAGGTTCCTAAAGAATGGACATTGAGTAAAAAAATTTATACTGATCTTCAAAGCCCTAAGCTTCAAAATGCTACAATGCGATGAGAAAATAAGAATAATGTCACTTTGAGTTTTAGAAATAATTCCAATATTGGTTTGCCTGTAACAAATTCAAGATGTCTTCTAATTCTTCCTACTTTACAGTAGGAGAAAGTTCAAATACTCGAAGTCACCGAGCAAAGCAAAAGAAAAAACTTTTCTCTGTAGCCACAGTTCATTAGTGCATGATCCGTCTACGGATTTTCTATGGTGTTCTGATTGTGAAAAATTGGTCGTCGAAGTATGCTCCAAGAATGGTCCCAATGTATCAATATGGCATCAAAGTACTTAGTTAAAATCTTTGCCATTGACAGAACCTCATGAGTTGATCTCCCCAGATCAAACTCAAAAAAGCGATTTTTATAAGTATCGTCTGAGACAATAGATAAACAAGCTTGAGCCTTCAGAGAGCTCAAAAATGATAAATTGGACAAATAAAGCTGTAAAAGCAGTAGCATGAAGAAGTAATCGCTAACTCAGAAGATAGCTTTCTCTAGTAAAAAAATATTAAAAGCCATAGAGCCTTAGAAAGAATGGTGATTCTACAAAGTGCTCAAAACTCTGCATGAAAGAATGGATTCTTTAGACAAATCGAGCTTAAGAGAGTAGAAACTCTAGTTCAACATAATCACGAATAGCTTCTACCGAACCGCTCAGTTATAACTCAAAAGATAAGCGATTTAGTACATGTTTGGTAGATCATTCTACAAGTATTAAAAGTTCTTCATTTGCAAACACGTTATTTCATACACATGAGCTAGTTGAATCTAGTGTTTCTCATCTTCATGATGAGAATGAAAAGACTCATCATAAGCTCATGAGATTCAGAAACATTGTCGAAGAAATTCCTAAAGATTTCGCCAAGATAGAAAAATTAAGTACACAAGTGAGCGGATATGTCCGGTAACTCCGAAGGTGATTGGTCAAGAAAGCGATCATGGTCCGATGTAACTTCAATTTAGCTAGAACTTCTACAAAGCAACCACATAAAGAAATTCTAGAAGAATATAGACTTCATCGCTTCTTGAGGATAAACAGATCAATATGCTTAAAATAGAAGCCCTCCAAGTAGAGATCCTATGATGTTAGGAGAATCATCTCTGGTCCTAGTCAGCATCTCGAAACCAATGCGATGCATAAGTATGCACTAGAATTCGAACACTTCATCCAAATTTTTATAAGATGAATGCATGCGCTTTCGAAATAAAAGAAATAGTTCATGGCATGATTGGATGGGGAAATATTCGATTAGAATTACATGGAAAAAGTCCCTGCATATATAGCAGAGTGCTATGCGAATGGTTTTGTGGGTATTCTTAAAGAATGGTGGGATTTACTCCCGCATAAAAAGCCATTTCGCAAGCAAAGTTATACAAATTTCAAAGCCAGAAGTGATTAAAGAATTTATAGGAAACATAGATGACGATAAAATGATGAATCTTGCTATGTTTAGAACTTCAGAGCAAAGATCGTGTGATATGCTCGAGTCAAAGAATATCAATGTTTCACGCAAAACATCAGATTATAGTTGTGCAATATAAATGATGAAACTATGAGACTCGAGATATATCAATCATTTCCACCATATTTTCACACACAAGATATGAAAGAAAGCCATGCATGGATTTAAAGCCTCACGAACGGCTTTGGTGCTATAAATCGATTATAGATCAACTAATGCCAAGCTTTCAGAAGGAGAAATGGGAGAGAAAACAGCTTCAAATATCAAAAGGCTTTAGGAAATCGAGCCGTGAGCAATATGCTCACAGAACCATTTGGTTGCCCAGATCCTGGGAGATCTCTTCCTCGCAGAAAATCTTCTTGTAAAGATTGTTCTTTTCAAAGGAAGGACCCGTATAGAAAGAAAAAGAAAAAGAAATACATCAAATATAAGAACAAGTATAAAGAGATACTTATAAGCAACTCCGAAACAGCTTTATTTTCGTAGAAAGAAAAATACATAGGAAAGCAATGTAAGGTTCAAACCAACATGCTTCATATGTAAAGGTGAGCACTATGCAAATAAATGTCCACAAAGGATTCGAGTAGAAAGGTAAAGCTAAAGTTAATGCTTTATCTCTCAGAGGAATTAATGAAGAAGAATATGCCCAGGTTTCTGATACAGAGAGCTTTTCCTCTGACATCTCATATGTATCACTTGATGGAGAACAATGTAATTTAATTCAAAGAAGCATCCGATTCAAGTGATAGTTCGAAGATAGTGGATATGATACTCTTCCTTTCGCAAATTTTTCGTTAATATGGTATCTAACTTTGCTCATCCTATGATGCCTCCAATTACTCTGTAAAGCAGAGTTAGAATGCTTCCAGAGTGAGTATGATAGTTGTCCTCGACACTACAAGAAAGATGTCTTTGAGCAAAAGCTCGAGAGATGCGAAGGACAAATATATCGGGCAGAGTGAAGGTAACAAAAGGCGGCAAGAAGAATATTTTGATCAGATATTCATCCGATGAACCATATGAGCCCTTTCAAAGAAGGCCTCCATTTCAAGAACAGTATAAGACAACGCAGACTCTACTGCAGGAAGATCTCGGTCCATGGAGAGGACGAGGAAGAGGTATTAATCCTCCAAGATCATTTCCTTTTTGTTTCGAAGAAAGTATAACTGGCGCGTACTGCGTAACAAGAAGGCGATAAAGCCTCCATTGAGGTATACGTAACATGGAGAAAGAACAAAGTTGCTAGAATTATTAGAAAAGTCATAGCAATGCTTCATCGAGAATATACTTAGACTTCTTCAGAAGCAAGAAAAAAGAAAAGCAAGCTTCAAGAAAGTCTGGAAGACACATATCAGCACATTGCTCTTCAACACAGCAAGAACATGCAGAGGTATGTACAGTTAGCTGTACACAAAATCCTTTTATTGCTATTACCATATGCATTCCAAATATTAAGCCATATGTCTTAGATGCAATGGTAGATACTGGTGCTGAGATAAGTTTGCTCAGAGAAAATGCTATTCCTTCAGATTGGAAAAATACAAATATCAAGATTAAATTTGATAAGAGAGAGTTCAGCTTCAACGGCTTATGGACAAATTCTTATCAATATTGAAGGAGTCTCCATGAATATAGATTTTTATCAAAGATAATATGGAAAACTATGATTGTTTGTTAGGAGTGGATTTTCCGAAGAATGCAATACTTCAAAGATTTCTAAAGATCATATATCTTTGTTTAATCCACTACCATTCAAATTCCAAGAAGGTACTCTTTTCAATCTATAATCTTCTCTTCGAGGAAGAAGAAAGGCGAGCATTGAATAATATTTGGATTCATAAATCCATGCTACCGCTTTTCTAGCATTGAAATAATTTCCAAGATCAAGAAGAAATGCAACAGAGTGGTAATCCTCATGCTTTGTCATTGCGAGAAAAAAGCACGATTGCTCGTTGAACTCGCAACTCCTAAAAGATGCAGATGGAAAAGAAATTATTCCAAAGTTTAAAGCACACCATAGGGGAATGATTCCTTCAGAACGAAAGGAATGTCATGAGGAAATTCAAAAACTCCTTAAAGGAGGTTTTATTCAAGAATCTAATTCTCCAGTCCTCGCGCCTTTTTATGCTAACAAGAGAAGTGAGCACCTCGGGAAGAAGAAAAGGTTAGTGGTAGATTATAAACCACTAAATAGACATATCAGTTAAGAAGCAAAAGATCTATTGAAACAAAGGATGATCTTTTCAGCATAATCGAATTCAAAGGTATATAGTAAATTTGATTAAAAGCGGGTTTTGGCAAATTTCTCACATCCTCGAAGACATGTACACGGCGTTCATCGCATTCCTGAGGACAAGATGAATGGAAAGTTCTTCCATTCGCGAAGACATGCTTACTCCGCCTATTTTTTCGAAATAATGGGACGAATATTTGGTGAGTTATTCGAATTTTGATCGTCTATATAGATGATATTCTTATATTTTCCAAGTCACCAAAGGAGCATGTTCAACATTTAGAAATTTTTTATATCGTCTATCGAATGGTATCTCTTTCTCCCACTAAAATGGAAGTCTTCAAAGAAGAAATTGATTTCCTAGGAATAAAAATCAGTTCGTGAAATATTGAAATGCAGAAACATGTAGTATCTAAGATCCAGAATTTTCTCGATGAAATCCATGATAAACAACAATTGCAGAGATTTTTAGGATGTGAATTATATTGCCGATTTTATAAAGATATTGCTGCCGCCGATCGCATTTTTGAATAAAGACTTAAGAAGAATGCTCTAATGGAGCTAATCGAATGACAAACCGCTTTGTGCAACGTATCAAGAACTGTGTTCTTGATCTCCTCCATGACTCTCCAGGGTTCGTGGATTAAAGATCATTGAGTGTGATGCCAGTTATAAATATTGGGAGCCTTAAAAGAGAAATCGAGAAAATGGAAAAGAAAAGGTATGCGGGTATGCCTCGATTGCATTCGATGATCGGAGGTAAAGTATCACTTCCTCTCACAAAGAACTTCACGTTAAAAAGCTATAAAGCATTTGCTCTTTCTTCGTTGAGAATGAATCTTTTATCTTAAGGTCGATTTAAAAAGATTTTGAAAAAGATTAAATGGAGGAGATCTGCACAATAAATCGCTTTTCAATAGACTCCAACGATGGGGTTTATGGTTCGATAATTTTGATTTCTCAGCCGAACATATTTACGGCCAAGAAAGCAAATTTTTGTGATTTTCGCCAGGCCGTGAGCTAAATTCTTCCAAGCTCATCAATGTTACATGATGATTTCATGAGCCAAGCCATGCGAATCTGTTTTGGGATTACGAAGTTGTAAAAGACAGATTGAGACTCGCACCAATGACTCAATATGTCCAAAGATGCACAAATCTTTCTCGTTATCAGACTACTATATGCCGTTGAGGTGAATAGCATATGCGAAGGTGGAATGCGATGCCGCATTGATTCCAGCCTCAGAAGAGATTTTTCATACTCTTCAAGATCCATGGTGAAATGTTGTCTACATTGGAAATGGAGATCTTCATATACTTGTGAAATGCCGATCCTTTGGATTGAAGGACTCGACTCGCACATTGATCCTCAGGCGAATACTTTGTGGAGATTCGAGATACTCAGACTCCACTTGAACGAAGAGCATCCTCTTCGCATGATCCGTGGGAATGTACCATTAAATACCATCGGAGACAGAAGTATATTTCTAATTCTTTCAAATTCTTTCTGCAAGGTGAAGTTTACCACAAAGCTTTCGATTCTCCATCGATAAATGTTCATCCGCGTGGCTTCGTCAGAATGTACTAATCGATGTAAGATACCTGGTTTGTCAAGGTAAATTATTATGTTAAAACTCAACAATGTCAGAATCACCGTTGAGCGCCTAAATGCAACACTCGCGCCAATCCTTCTCTCATCACACTATGGTCGTTTCGTCCTCTCAGCATTGTGCCAAGATCTTTGTATGATTTGGATCATTATCTTCCTCGCAAGCCATCATTTACGGCCCAAAGATCGATGGAACAGCCACTATCTCCAAAGATATGGCTTCAAAGATCTACACTGAAATCTCGAGAAGCTCCTTTCACATGACAAAGACTTCCTCTCGATGATGATGCTCCAGACCATCCGTCACTTTCGATAGTCTTAGATTCTCTTTCAAGTGGTTTGCTTTTTGTTTGTGCGCCATAAAGGCAGCTGATTCGCCGCCGTGTTTTAACAAAGAGAAGATGCTTTCTTATCTCTTCTCAATGCAATGGTGGACCTACCACCTTTCTAAAGGCACTTTAATGAGTGTGTGTACTACCAGAGTGGGTCGTAGGTCTTTTACCAAGTTACTCGGTCTCCAGGTAAAGCTATGAGAAAGTCTATATAAAGGACTCTCTCATTTCATTCACTACATCTGGAATTTGAATTCTAGAGTCCGCTCATCTCATAGGCAGATAGTTAAGGAGTTTCGAAGTCGGGCCGCAGGTGAAGAATAATCAAGGAGTCTTTCGTACAATATCAAATACATCATCACACTCATAGTATTCTTCAAACTCTGAGAAGTATTCTATTATGATTAACTTATGATCACCATTTACAGTAATGAGAACATGAACTGTATCAAACATTTAGACTTACAGAGAAGAAAACTTGAATAATCTCTTCAAAAACTCTGATTATTCTTCAAAGAAAGACGACTCGACTCCAAACTCCTTAACTAATTCTCGGTGATCATGGACTCTAGAATTCAAATTCGAGGTGTATGAATGAAATGAGAGAGTTCCTTATATAGGCTTTTCTCATAGCTTTTCACCGAGAACCGGAAGAACCGAGAGACCGGGAACCGGATAACGGAGTAACCGGTAGATTCCCACGACCGACAACAATGAGTACACACCACTCATTAAAGTGCCTTTAGAAAGTGGTAGGGTCCACCACGCACCGAGAAGAGATAAGATCGAATCTTATCTTTATTAAAAGACGGCAACAAGCCTGCCGTCATGGCCGACAAACAAAAAAAGCAAAACAAAAAAAGAATCTAAGGACTATCAAAAGTGACTGATGGTCCTGGAACATCATCATCGAGAGAAGAAGTGTCATCATTGTCGCTTGGAAAGGAGCTTCCTCGAGATTCCTTGTAGATCTTTCAAGCCAGATTCTGGAGATAGTGGCCGTCCCGTCATCGTTGGGCTGGAGATGATGCCTTGTCGGGAAAAGATAATGATCCAAGATACGAAGATCTTGGCCTGGAACAGGAGGACGAACAACCATTGTGTGATGGAGAATGATTCGGCGCCATAGTGTTGCATTAGGACGTTCTCCATCATTCCTGACATTGTTAGTTTTAACATAATAATTTACCTTGACAAACCAAGGTATCTTACATTGATTAGAACATTACGAGCTACATCAGGATGAACATTTATCAATGGAGAATCGTAAAGTTTTCAGAGGAAGAAATTTTTGCAGAAAAATTTAAAATGATTAGATATATACTTCCTGTCTCCAATGAGGCTGGTCTGTTCCATAAATCATACTGAAGAGGATGCTCTTCAGTCCAGAGTCTTGAATACTCGAATCTCCACAGAGTATTGGGCCTGGAATCAATCTGTCTGAGTCGTAATCCTTCAAAAGGTAAAGGATCTCGGCATTTTTCAGAGCATATATGAAGATCTCCATGTCCAATGTAGACAACATTTTACCATGGGATTCAAGAGTATGAAAATCTCTTCCCGGAATTCTCGGATCAACCAATCCGCATTCTAACTCGCATACAAAGATATTCATCGATGTGATATAAATCTCTGATAATAAAAGATTTGTGCATCTCTGGACATATTATGATCATTGATCATCAGAGTATCAATCTGTCTTTTACAATTTCTGTAATCCCAAATAGCTCCATGTGGCTCATGAAAACCTGTGTCACATTGATGAACTTTGAAGAATTAAGCTCACGACTGGCAAAATCTGCTAAAGAATTTGCTTTGCCAGAAATATGTTCAACAGAGAAATCAAAATTATCGAACCATAAACCCCATCGCTGGAGTCTATTGAAAGCTGACTTATTAGCAGGATCTCCTCCATTTAATCTTTTCTTAAAATCTTTTAAATCTGATCTTAAAATAAAAGATTCATTTTGAACAAAGAACAGAAATGCTTTTATGGCTTTTTTAGCAGCTAAAAGTTCTTTGTGAGAGGAGTGATATTTTACCTCGATCCTTGGAATGCACCAGAGGCATACCTGCATACTTTCTCTTTTCCATTTTCTGATTTCTCTTTTAAAACTGCTCCCCAATATTGATCACTGGCATCACACTCAATGATCTTTAATCCTGATCCTGGGAGAGACATTGGAGGGAGATCAAGAACCTGGTTCTTGATACGCCATGCATGTTAGCATGTCATTTCAAAGGTGCTCCAACCAGAGCATTCTTCTTAAGTCTTTTATTCAAGCAAGATGCGATCAGCAGCAATATTTTTATAAAAACCAACTATATAATTAACACATCCTAAAAATCTCTGCGAATGCTGCTTATCAAGAATTTCATCAGGAAAATTCTGGATTTTAAACTACATGTTTCTGCATCTCAATATTTCCAGAACTGATTTTTATTCCTAAGAAATCAATTTCTTCTTGAAGACTTCAATTTTTGTGGGAGAAAGACAAATTCCATTTTGATAGACAGTATTATAAAATTTTCTAAATGTTCAACATGCTCCTTTGGTGACTTGGAAAATATAAGAATATCATCTATATAGACGATCAAAAATTCGATAACTCACCAAAAATCTTGTCCATAATTTTCTGGAAAATGGACGGAGCTGTCTTTGAGACCAAATGGAAGAACTTTCCATTCATACTGTCCTCCAGGAACAATGAATGCTGTCTTGTACACATGTCTTCTGGTCATGCAGAAGATTTGCCAAAATCCACTTTTCAAATCAAATTTGCTATAAACTTTGAATTCTTGATTCTCGCCGAAAAGATCATCTTTGCTTCGGGAATAGATGTCAGATCGCCGCAATATTTGTTTAGTGGTTTATAATCTACCACTAATCTTTTCTTATTTCTGAGTTGCTCACTTCTTTTGTTAACATAAAAAGCTGCACAAGACCAGGGAGAATTAGATTCTTGAATAAAACCTCCTTTAAGGAGTTTTTGAATTTCTCTTCATGACATTCCTTTTCGCTGAAGGAATCATTCCCCTATGGTGTGCTTTAAACTTTGGAACAATTTTTTCCATCTGCATCTTTTAAAGAGTTGCAGATTTAGAGAGCAACTATGCTTTTTCTATGGACAAAAGCATGAGGATTATCACTACAGACATTCTTCTTAATCTTGGAAACTATTTCCTCAATGCTAGTTTGGCAGGTAGCAATGGATTTATGAATCCAAATATTATTTACTGCCTTCTTTTTTCTCGGAAGAGGTACTATAGATTGAAAAGAGTACCTTCTGGAATTGAATAGGAGGATTAAACAAAGATATATGATCTTTAGAAATACTGAAAGTATTGCATTCTTTTATAAAATCCACTCCTAATAAACAATCATAATTTTCCATATTATGCTGATAAAAATTTATATTCATGGAGATTCCTTCAATATTGATAAGAACTTTTGCCATAGCTTTGAAACAACTTCTCTTTTATCAAATTTAATCTTAATATTTGTATTATTCCAACAATCTGAAGGAATAGCATTTTCTCTAAGCAAACTTATCTCAAGACCAAAGATCTACCATCGATCTAAGACATATGGCTTAATATGTGGAATGCATATGGTAATAGCAACAAAAGGATTTTGTGTACAGCTGACTGTACATACCTCTGCATGCTCTTCTTCTGGGAAAGCAATTTGCTGATAGTTTCTTCAAGACTTTCTTCGAAGCTTGTTTTCTTTTTCTTCTTCTGCAAGAAGTCTTGTGTATTCTTCAAAAGCATTAGCAATGACTTTTTCAAGTAGTTCTAGTCTACTTTTTCTCCATGTTCTGTATACTTCTATAGAGGCTTTATCGCCTTTTGTTCTCGCAGTCAGCCGTTGACTTTTCTTTTCAGAAACAAAAAGGAAATGTTCTAGAGGAGGATTACCTCTTCCACGTCCTCTCCAGGGACCTGATCTTCCTCTGATGGGAGTCTCGGCGCGCCTCCGATACGCCGCCAAAATGGAGGTCCGACCTGGAAAAGGCTCATAGGGCTCATCAAGATGAGTATCCTGATCAGAATATTCTTGCATTTTTTTTCTCGCTTCATTTCGCCTCGATATACTTATCCTGCATTTCTCTGAGCTTTTACTCAAAGACATCTTTCTTGTAGTGTCCCAAGGGGGACAACTATCATATTCACTCTGAAAACATTCCAACTGTTTTCTGAGTAACTCTGCACTGGAGGCATCATAGGATGAGCAAAGTTAGATACCATATTAATAGTAAAATTTGCAAAAGATGGAATGGTATCATATCCACTATCATCTGAACTATCACTGAATCAGATGCTTGCTGTATGAGATTACACTGTTCTCCTTCAAGTGATACATATGAGATGTCAGAGGAAAAACTCTCTGTATCAGAAACCAGAGCATATTCTTCTTCATTAATTCCTCTAATGAGATAAAGCATTAACTTTGGCTTTACCTTTCTCTGAATCTCTTTGTGGACATTTATTTGCATAGTGATCTCCTTTGCATATGAAGCACGTTGGTTTGAACCTTTGTGCTTTCCTATGTATTTTCTTTTTCTGAAAACAAACCTGCTTTTGGTAGTGCCTAAAAGAATCTCTTTTATACTTGTTCTTATATTTGAAAATTTCTTTTCTCTTTTTTCTTTTATACGGGTCCTTCCCCTTTGAAAAAGAGCAATCTTTGCAAGAAGATTTTTGGCGAGAAGAGATCTCAAGATCTGGCAACCAAAAGGTTCAAGAGCATACTGCTCCACAAAACTGATTTCCTAAAGCTTTTGATGTTTGAGAGCTTGTTTTCTCTCCCATTTTTCTTTACAAAGCTTGGCATTTGTTTGATCTATAATCTGATTTATAGCACCAAAGCTGAGTTCAGAGGCTTTAAATCCATGCATAGCCTTTTTATATTGTGTGGCAAAATATGGTGGAAATGATTCAATATATCTGAGTCTCATTGTTTCATCATTTATATTGCCTGAACTATAATACAATTTTTGCATGAAACATTGATATTCTTTGACTCTAGACATATCACACAATCTTGCTCTAAGAAACATAGCAGTATTCATCATTTTATCATCATCTATGTTTCCTATGAATTCTTTAATAACAATTGCTGCAGTAAGAGCTGTATATCCTGCTTGTAAAATGGCTTCTTTATCTGGGAGTAAATCCCACCATTCTTTAAGAATACCAACAAAACCATTTGCAATAGAAGCTGCAATATTTCTAGGACTTTTTCCATGAATTTCTAACTGTGTATTTCCCCATCCAATCATGCCATGAACTACTTTCTTTAATTTCTGAAATATGTCTACATTCAAGCTTATAGTAATTTGGCTGAAGATGTCCTGACTCAATTTATCATACTATGCATGCATGGGATCTCGGAGGACTGACCGATGATTCTCCTAACATCATGGGATCTCCTATGGTGCTGGAGGTGCTTCTATTTTAAGCATATTTATCTGCTTATCTTATCTAAAAACAAAGGTCTGTACTCATCTAGAATTTCTTTATGTGGTTGTTTAGTAGAAGTTCTAGCCAAATCGTTACATCGACCATGATACCATCTTGACCAATCACCTTCTGGAGTTCCAGACATTTTCTACTTGTGTACTTATTTCGCAATTTGGGGAGAATACTGGGAATATGTTCTTCCATATATTCTTGTACCTCATCAAGCTTTTGATGGGTTTTTTCAAGATTCTCATGTATATGAGACATATTAGATTCAACTAACTCATTTGTATGAAATAACCGTGAGTAGAATGACAGTGCTTTTGATACTAGTAGAATGATCAACCAGGGTCATGATTAAATCGCTTATCTTTTGAGTTATAAACAGGCAATTCAAGAGAAACTATTCGTGATTATGTCCGACTAGAGTTTCTACTCTTTTAACTGATTTATCTATAGCATCTATTCTTTCATTTAAAAGCTTTCAAAGCACCTGTAGAATCACCATTTTTTCTAAGCTCTATGGCTTTTAATACTTTTTCTAGAGAAGCTATCTTCTCTAGAATTAGCAGTTACTTCTTCATGTACTGCTTTAACTGCCTTGTTTGTCCAATTTATCATTTTGAGCTTTCGACGGCTCTGTCGTTTATCAATCAGACGCCGATACCAAAAAACTGCTTTTTGAGTTTGATCACGAGAGATCAACTCATGAGGTTCTGTCAATGGCAAAGGATTTGAACTAGTACTGGATGCCATATTGATCAGAGGACCATTACCGGGAGCATATTTTGATCGACTAGCTTTTTCACAATCGTAAGCACCATAGAAAATCCGTAGACGGATCATGTACTAATGAACTGTGGCTACAAAGAAAAGTTTTTCTTTACTTTGTTCTGGTGTCTTCTGTGTATTTGAAGATTCTCCTACTGTAAAGTAGGAGGAATTAGAAGACACTAGAATTTGTTCTAGACAAACCAATATTGGAATTATTTCTAAAACTCAAAGTGACATTATTCTTATTTTCTCACATAACAGTAGCATTTTCAAGCTTGGGCTCAAGATCAGATAAATTTTTAATCAATGTCCATTCTTTAGAACCTTTATTTCTGACCACGAGATTAACTCTGGTTCTATTTTCTGACTTTCTAGGTTCACATGGGACACCATGTCGCCGCTTTCGACACACCATGTTTAACAATGGGTACATCAGATTTACCAATCAGAATAATTTTGTAATGGATGGCCAATGGACAGAACTGATCTCATATTTAGACCAGCTGGTGGCTAAATGTAATTTAGAACATCCTTGTAAGCGAGATCTTCCTTAGTAAGAGAGACAGGATAGTTCGGGTATACTTCAAAAGAGATGGGACCGTTATGAAGGCCTGTTTGAATAGCTGCTAGCAAGGAATCCTTAAAATTGTCAAACCGCAAATCCATGAGACAACAGAGTATGGAGGCATTTAGACCACGGCGGAACAGAGGGGTGATGCCGATTTGGACACAACCGACATGGGCGAACTTGTATGTATTTTGACGCTTAAGACTCTTGATGTATTAATGGAATATTGTATTCACAAGCTTGGTTTGAGAAACCTCAGATTATGATTCTCGGGTTTTGAAAACCGTGACTTGCTAATGATGGAATTTATTTATCTTAGCATAGACTTCATTATAAGACTTTTTAGGCAATCTCCACTCAGGAGTAGGAGTAGATTCTTCTACGACATCTAAATCTGCATTTACAGAAAACACTTCAGAAAGATTAACCAGATCTTGTTCATCGTAATCAACAGAGGAGACTCTAGTATTTGTATCGGCCATTTTGACTGTTACAGACAAGCAATTGAGCACAGGTTAAATATAATCGGATCAACCTATTCACTGCGCCTGACACACGGCGACTTACTTCAGCGGGATCACACCAATTAACCTGAATCTTTGCTATATGAACTTGTGTCATCGCGGATGACAAATACCAAACTAAATAATCAGCTCGAAGAAATACTATGAAACCAGCTCTGATACCATTCTTAAAAATAAACGAGGCTAACTATAAGAGTAGGGCATGTAGAGGATGATCTAGAGAAGGTAGCAAGATATCTTAATGGTCTGAAATTTTCTATTCAAGATGAGATCAACATGCTTTCACCGGGACGGTTGAAGAAGCCTATCAGTTAGCAGTCAAAGCTGAAGAGAAGCTTTCAAGGAAGCAAACCTCATATACAAGAGGAAGAGGTAGAATTTTTAGAGGTAGAGGTCAGCAAGGGAATAGGAGGCAGTTGTAGTCATATCAAGAAGAAGCTAGCAACTCATAGAGCTCAAGAGGAGGCTATGCACCAAGAGGAAGAAGACCTTATCAAAGAGGAAGAGGAAGATTCTTGGGTAAGTGTTTTAGATGTAATAAATATGCAGGTCATAGGTCTTATGAGTGCCTTGAAAATCCTTCAACCAGCCAAGAAAGAGGTGCTCATGTGGCTCAAGGTGAAGAAGAGGAAGAAATGGAAGAGTCAGAGGTTCATGAAGACTTACCAGAAGTTGGTGAATCACTCTTGATGAAGAGGATTTTGCTTAAACCAAACAAGGAGGTCATGGAACCACCTCAAAGGAATAATTTGTTTAGGACTACATGCAAGAGCAAAGGAAAATGTTGCAAGGTCATCATAGATAGTGGGATCACAGACAATCTTGTCTCAACAGAGATGGTGGAGAAACTAGGCTTGGAAAGGTAATGCATCCTACTCCCTACAAAGTGTCATGGCTACAAAAAGGACATCAGCTCTTGGTTAATGAACAATGCAAGGTAGATTTACAAATAGGCACTTATAAGGATCAAATAATATGTGATGTTATGCCCATGGATGCTTGCCATATTCTACTTGGAAGACCATGGCAATATGACGAAAGGGCGTGCATGATGGAAGGCACAACACCTACACCTTTGAGAAGGATGGAAAGAAGCATGTTCTCAAACCTTTGCAAGAAGATAAGGCTGCTGTTGAATCAAGCTCTACAGTGTTGATGTTGAGTGGTAAAGAGTTCCTACATCAAATGAAGAAAGAAGAGGTAAATTTTGCTTTAGTAGGTAAGCCTAAAAGTGTTGTTACCAATACAAAGCTTGCTGATTTGCCTCAAGAAATCCAAGATATGTTGAATGAGTATGTGGATATTGTGGTAGATGATCTTCCTGATGAATTACCTCCAATTAGAAGCATTAGCCATCACATAGACCTGATTCCAGGTGCTAATCTTCCAAACAAGGCTGCTTACAGGATGACTCCAAAGGAAAATGAAGAGATCAAGAAGCAGGTACAAGAATTGTTGGAGAAAGGGCTGATAAGAGAAAGTTTAAGTCCTTGTGTTGTACCTACAGTTTTGAGTCCTAAGAAGGATGGAGGATGGAGAATGTGCACAGACTCTAGAGCAATCAACAAAATCACTATCAGGTATAGATTCCCATTGCCTAGAATTGATGATTTGTTGGATTGTCTAAGTGGAGCCAAGTATTTTTCCAAGATAGATTTGAAAAGTGGCTATCATCAGATTAGAATTAGAGAGGGTGATGAATGGAAAACAACTTTTAAGACAAATGATGGGCTTTATGAGTGGCTGGTTATGCCATTTGGTTTGACAAATGCTCCTAGTACCTTTATGAGGCTTATGAATGAAGTGCTTAAAGCTTTCACAGTAAATTTGTCATAGTTTATTTGGATGACATTTTGGTATATAGTCAGTCAAAAGAAGAACATCTTAAGCATTTGAGATTGGTCCTTGAAAAGTTGCATGAAGAAAAGCTACTAATCAATCTTAAAAAGTGTACTTTCTTGAAGACAAAGCTGATCTACTTGGGGTTTGTGATCTCACAAGAAGGATTGAAGATGGATAAGGAGAAGATAAAGGCAATCATTGAGTGGCCTACTCCTAAAAGTGTCTTTGAGGTAAGAAGCTTTCATGGTTTGGCTAGCTTCTATAGGAAATTCATAAGAAATTTCAGTGGGATTTGTGCTCCAATAGTAGAGACAATTAAGGGTGACAAAAACATTCCAATGGACTGAGGCAGCTGATAAGAGTTTTCATTTTCTTAAGAAAAAGATAACAAAAGAACCAATCTTAGCCTTACCTGATTTCACTAAACTTTTCCAAGTTGAGTGTGATGCTAGTGGGAATGCTATTGGTGCTGTCTTAAGCCAAGAAGGAAAGCCTATTGCTTACTTTAGTGAAAAACTAAATGATGCAAAGAAAAGGTATTCAACATATGACCAAGAATTCTATGCCATCATACATGCATTGAAGAAATGGAGACATTATCTCATGCCTAAAGAATTTTTTTTGTTTACTGATAACCATGCTTTGCAGTTTATAACTAGTCAACATAAATTGAGTCAAAGGCATGTCAAATGGATTGAATTTTTGCAAAGTTTTACTTTTGTTATCAAACACAAGAGTGGTAAATCTAACAAAGTTGCAGATGCTTTGAGTAGAAGGAGTTTGATCATGCATGAGTCTCAAATCAGCATACTAGGATTTGATGATTTGAAGGAAATGTACAAAGAAGATGTTGATTTCAAGGATGCTTATGAGGCTTGCATGAATCCTCTTGGAAATGATAGAAGTCCTTGGATGGATTTCATGATTCAAGAAGGTTTTTGTTCAAGGGCAGCCAGCTGTGCATACCAAAAAGTTCCATGAGAGAGAACTTGTTGAAAGAAAAACACAGTGGCAGTTTGGACAAAACAAGACACTAGCTCAACTAAGTGCTCATTACTATTGGCCAGGTATGAGTAGTGATGTTAAGAAGTTTGTAGAGAGGTGTAAAGTATGTCAACATGCCAAAGGAAGCAATCAAAATGTAGGTTTGTATCAGCCATTGCCAATTCCCAACAGGCCATGGGATTCAATAAGTATGGATTTTGTACTTGGTTTGCCAAGAACTCAAAAAGGGCATGATTCAATTTAAAATGTCTCATTTCATCCATGTACTAAGATAATTATAAAATGTCTCATTTCATTCCATGTACTAAGACAAGTGATGCTACTAACATTGCAAATCTCTTCTTTAAGGAGATAGTCAGATTGCATGGGCTTCCTAGAAGCATTGTTTCTGACAGGGACACCAAGTTTGTTGGTCACTTTTGGAGAACTCTATGGAAGAAATTGGGCACAAATTTAAGCTTTAGCTCAGCTTATCATCCACAAACAAATGGCCAAATAGAGGTAGTGAATAGAAGTCTTGGAAACATCTTGAGAAGCTTGGTAAGTATGCATCCAAAACAGTGGGATTTGGTACTAGCTCAAGCTGAGTTTGCATATAATGACTCACCAAATAGAAGTATAGGTCTGAGTCCATTTCAAATTTTATATGGCATGCACCCTAGAGGTGTGTATGAGCTAAGAAATTTAGAAAAATGGAAACAAGAAGTGCTGATGGGGAAGATTTTGCAAGTGCAATGTTGGATTTGCATGAACAGGTGAAGAAAACTCTTGAAGAAAACACTATCAAGTACAAAAAGAGAGCAGATCAGAAAAAGAGAGGTTAATTTCAATGTTGGGGACCTTGTTCTTGCTCATCTTAGAAAGAAAAGGTTTCCTAAGGGTGAGTACAACAAGCTCAAGCCAAAGAAAATTGGTCCTTGTAGGATTTTGAGAAGGTTTTCAAGCAATGCATATGAAATTGAGCTTCCAAAAGGAGTTGGAATCTCTCCTATATTTAATGTTGTAGATCTATATCCCTATAAAGGTGAAGAATCAGCTGTACAAGAGCTTGAATCAGATGAAGAACAGGTCATTACATGGGAGCAGCAGTTGCCCAAGGAAACACCAAGACAACTTGAAGCAATTTTGGACAAGAAGGTGATTAAGAAGACAAGGGACAAGGAGTACTTTCAGTACTTGGTAAAATGGAAGGACAAACCAGTTGAAGACTCAACATGGATGACTGAAAATGAGCTCATCAAACATGGCACAAGTGTGGACAAGCTAATGCATGGTGAAAAATGAGGAAACTTCTTTTTGCTCCTTGGTAGTATGATGCAAGAGCATCACATGAAGACATGAAGATCATATGAAGGGTGCTTGTGGTAATTAAAGTGTTGTAATAGTATTTTCCTCCATTTGTCCTCATTCAAATTCAACTTGTTTGTAAATTTGTATGTAGAGTAAATGTGCTGGTAAAGGTGGTTGATTAGGTGAATTAGTTGTGCAAATAAATTGGTTATGCTAAATAAGGCTAATTTAGTTATGCCAACAAATGAAATCTATCCTATACGAGCTGTTTGGTGTGAGGATGAGATTTATCTCATCTCCTTTGTTTGGAGTATGGTTGAATTGTTGTAGGGATATGGTTGAGCATTCTTAGGAGTTGGTTTAGGATATGAATTGGTCAATTTTTCCAATCTAAGGAGAGAATTCAGATGACAAACCTTGTAAATAATTATGATTGAATAAAAAATGTGTGTGTTGATTGGGAAGAAAAATAAAGTGTTGCATTTGCAAATTTTTAGTGTTTATTGTATTCTGCCATTTTGACCCTGTGACAGGGCAGAGCAGTATAAAGTCACAGTTGACCTCAGAGAACGTGTTTTTCTCTCCTGATAACTCGAAGACCTGTAGAAGATCATCAAAAATCCATTACACTTTATTGGAAGCATTAACAGTCAAAATAAAGGTTTTTATAGCTAACTGTTTGCTCGCTGGCCTGAACTAGGGCAAAGGATATAAATTTTTGTAACTGACCAATCGAGCTGAAACTTTCAAGTAATCTCTGATCTTGTAAAACGGCCACGTCCACAAAAATTAAACTCTCAAAAGTACGTGCAGGCGAAGATATCGATGACAGAATTTTTCAGGTCGTGTAAGCTGAGATAGGGTGCTGAACTGAGGGTTTTTGCCATTTCTTTGATAGAATTTATGTTTCAAGTCACTAAAATCATGGTGATAATTGTTGATAGCAAATAGAAGGTAATTCCAGCAGTTTTAAGTTGCATTAAAGCCATTTACTATCTACTGCTATGAGATAACCTCCATTTTAGATCAAGTAAGATAGTCCCTACCCTGTTTTGATCAACTTGGTGCAAAGAAAAACCTAGTATAAGACATTTAAACTCTTAAAGGGTATACCAATTGATGTTTGAAGGTTAAATACAATCATGATGCAGAGTGTTATAGAGTATTGAAGGTTTAAGGAGACCTAAAGACTCCAATTTGCAAAGATACCAAATCAAGGTGAATTCCAAGGATTGACAAGTCAAGAACTCTGAGACAGTCTTGGCATCAGTAACCTTCTTCCTTATTGTATTGACTCAACTGTCTACAATACAATAACGTATTACTAATTTCCGCTTTCCTAAAGCATGTGTGAGTATATGTGGGAACATCAATAGGTAACTGCCTCAACAATATTACGATACCATGGGTACCAAAACCATGGCCCAAAAATATGACCCATAACAATTCCATATAAAAGTATTGGTCATGACACCACCCGTTCAATAGAATGGGATAAAACTTCTGTGTGTGCCCAAAAAAACATATAGACATTAAAAAAATGCACCGTTGGTTTGAACCATCTAGGGGTAAAAAGGTCTACATATTTTTGCGTAAGAGCAACCCACTAGAATGTAATACATGAATGGTATGCAACATTTTTCCAACAATCTTCCACTTGTTGGATACTTTCCATGGGGCCCATAGGCTCAGACTTTCAACAACTAAGGGCAATTGATTTCTTGTACCAAAAAAATTTCTTAGTATTCACAACCTTCGTCTTTGAATCAACAACATTCTCATCTGTGTCCTCCTTCTCCAGCCATATCTTCTTCTTCTCCTTTGTTTCTCTTACAAAATGGTATTTGTTTGAGAGTGATACTCGGGGTTCTTTGTTAGACAAATCGCACTCTAGTTGGCACAATATATTGTTACAACCTTCTAAATGAACGTAGTTGTGGAACACAACCTTTGAATCCAAATTGCTTCCTTGCTTGTGTAATGACCATGTACTCAACCTCTATAGTGGATATTACTGCAACACTTGCCTTCCATTTGCTCATTCAACTTCTTGGTGAAAGCAAGACATTGAGTCTGCATAGTTTTGTGGATTTTGCACATCCAACTTACAACATTATCAAACAAGTCGAACACATACACACTAGTAGATCTATGACAATCAAGATCTCCAACCGAATCTTATCTCAATTCTCCCAACTATCTCCTAGAATCTCTCACATAACTCCTATTCTAATGTAATTGTTACATAAGGTAGCTACATTATGTATTATTCTCTCTACCATTTCCTATTATTATGTGATTATTATTCACATAATAATTACTTACAATCCAAATATTAGGTGCTCCACTTATTATTTTCCTACATAAATTATAATTACTAAATAAGATAAGGTAGAGCGCAAAGTCCTACACATATGAGGACTAATTCCTAACATTCCCCCCCTCAGTGCGAACATGGGAGAAATGTCACTTTAAAGCTGCAACAAATGATCGACCTCTATCGCCGTCTTCCTGGTTGAAGTGTATTTAGTCGGTTTAGCTTTAGGACTCAAATATTCTATTCCCCACTCCACAATGATAAACAAACCGAGCATAGGTTTCTACCAAAAATGCACCTGTACACAATTTTTTTTGGCCCCTTGATTACAATTTTTCCAGATTTGATATTTTTTCCCAAACATTTCAATACCATATCCCCGTTTTTGTTTTTACAAAAGATTATTTTTCCATTATAGGAAAATATATATACTCCTCAAAACCCCTTTAAAAGTTTTTCTATTGAAAATTCTTTAAAAGATTTTTTTAATAAAAAATTAAGTTTTTGCAGAGAGAGTAGGGTTGAACCCTCAACTACCACAAGGCTTAATGCCTTCACCAAAAAGTTGTAGCTGATTGGGCTATATAGCCCATTAGTTATAAATATTCTAAGACTTAGATTTAACTTTTGTTTAAAAATTCGGATTTGTTAAAAATAAATTATTGCCTTACCCACTTTAGGGTTAGGGATTGAATTGGCAGTGGTAATTCGAAAAGGTTGTGCTTTGCGCCATAGGAAGATTTTGAGGGTTTGTGATTTGAGCATATATTGTGTGAGCTCGAATGTCGAGGTTTGTGACTTCAATGTCATTGAGCTATGGTGAATGCCAAGTTTGGTGGAGGGGTCCCCAAGGGATGTGTCAATACCAAGCACTGCCGAACATAGTCCAAATGCTTCGAGAGCTTGGGTGAAAAACTTAGTTGAAATCCGTAGTCAAAGCGAAATCACAAACCCATGAGGCAGGTACATGGGCGAGCGAACCATTGAGCATTGAGAGGTGAGAGCTCTCTTGAGTTGGATAAGAAGCCAAATGCTGAATGGAAGGGGCAAAAACCAAGCTTTCCAAGGCATGCAACTCTGTGGTGAGAGCTGTTGAAAATGAGCTGTGGAGAGAACTATAGGGTGAGATCTGTGATAACCATGAGTTGAGTGAGGAACTCGAACTCGAACTTGGATCCTATGTGGGTGACCAATGCACGAGCTCGAGAGCCCAACAAACACAAAATCAAACTCACCACAAAAATGTGCAACTTGCAAGGTGGGGAGATCACAAGGCAAAAGGAGTAGATTGGGAGCCTGAGTTGGGTCATTCAGAGCTTTTTAGAGCTCTCGCCTAATGCATCAGATCTGAATAACTGTAGAGAACTTGAGTGCACAAACCTTTATGATTTGAATACCAATGAAGCTCAAACCTTCAAACTAAAACATGCAAATCCTCTAAACTGAAACTGAAAACCTCCAAATGAGGAGTTGCGCCCAGTAGAGACTGTGGTTGTGCTCTGAAGCTAAATGTTTGTCTCTGTTCTTCTTCCTCATGTAGATCTGCAGAAAACTAGGAAAATTGGTAAAATTTGAAAAACACTAGATTTGACTATATCAAACGTATTGCATGTTTATAGTCAATCCTATTGTTTTTGGACGTTTTGGACTCAAATTTGAGATCCGTTTTGCTCCAAAATGTTGCAGGTAAAATTTGACTCCAAAATGTGCTATCATAGACACACCAAACACTAAACTAGGTTAAACACGCCTAATCTCAACACGAGCACAATGAATAGAGTGGAATTGAAACTATGCATAGAGTGAACACAATGGAAAGAAATATAGACGATGCAAATGATTGGTGAATGTTAGCGGGTTCATTGTGAGGTCCGGGGTATCTGCTAGTATCGTTGATGAGAAGGCAAGAGGGAATGCAATAAACAATTCTTTTGCATGTGGCCTACACTCTATATCCTTCATTTGCACGATTTGATAAAAACAACAAATGGATGGACACATACAAGGTAACAGGGTCGCTGTGAGGTCCGTGGTATCTACTAGCCCGTTCTCTTAGTCTACCCAATGAAACAAAACATGGGTGGAGTGAAGGTTAGAGAGGCCTCTTTCGAGCCCTACTCTAATACCAAATGTTGGGGTTACCCCCTTCACATGGAGAGAACAAACGCTCTATAAGATTCAATCAACATATTTATTCAATAAGAGAGTATTCCCAACTATCTCCTAGAGAGTATATAAAGGGATGATCTCTTAAAATTAAGAAGTCAATTCCTATGTCTAATCTTCCCAACTATCTCCTAGAGTCTCTCACATAACTCGTATTGTAATGTAATTGTTACATGAGTAATCAGTTACGTCATGTGTTATTCTCTTCACCAAAACTCTAATTATTATGCGATTATTACTCACGTAATAATCACTACAATCCAAATATTATTTGCTCCACTTATTGTTTTCCACACAAATATTAATGACTAAGTAAGTTAATGTGGAGCATCTAAGTCCTACGCACCAATGTGAGGACCAATTCCTAACATTTCTTGTTTACACGATCTCTTTTAATTTCCATGCCCAAAATAAATTTTGCAGCACTTAGATCCTTCATATAAAATTGAGATGATAACTAAGATTTGACCTGATTGATCATTTTCTTGTTACCAATTAACAACATATCATCCACATACAACACTATGATAACAAAACTATCTCCTTCCTGTTTGAAATACACACATAGATAAGCTTTTGTAATGTCCCTTTTGGGACTTCAACTGAAAAAGAAGGAAATCACACAAACCCCAATAATATTAATTCTGATTTTGGACCAGCAAACTGAATTTTATGACAGCTGAAAATCAGCAGTTTGATTTTATAACAGCAGTCCGGAAATGAATGAAAAACACTTGAAACTCCTCAAATAACTCAACCAAAATATAGATAAGTATTTTAGGAAGTATTTAAGCCACTTTCCAATATGAAATTTGATTGAAAACACAACTGGAAAATTAATTGAAAGCAGCAGAAGTACAGCTCAAAGAAAATTATGAAATGAGGGTTTCCAAACCCCAAACTCCACAAAATATAATAGATTCCAGCCTTATAAATTATGGCAAATCTGAATATGAAAGAAAATATGAGTTATGTGCCCTAGAAGGCACCCAATCACACTCTAACTCAAGTCGCTCCAACTAGGAGAGGCTTATAAATGCATGCAAATATTTGTAGATGACTTCCTTTATCCTTCAATGCCCAAATCTGCAAATATGACTTCACTTCAACCAAGGATGGAGGGTTTCCGTCCTCCAACCAGCCACAAGAAGGGTTTTCGTCCTCTCTTGGAAAGAGCCACACAATTGGATTTTCGCCCAAAAGTGGAAAGAACTAAGAGCAATCAGCCCAAAGATCAATTTAGAATAAATTCGCCAAAGTAGATGATGTGCAAATGAAGTCATAACATTCCTTAAATACCCCAATCTTGGCGCCAAAGACCAAACATGCATGACCGACCTCCTTTGGGCTTATTTAATCTTTTATTTGGCCTTTAAAATCCACCAAGCCAACCGACCTGCTAAAATGAAGAGAACACTAAAGAAAAACATTAAAAATTAGAAAAGAAAAATGTAATGGAAGTGCAATTCCTTCCCTAGCTCATTCAACTTCATTGCCATGGAAAGGGAATGGCAAGAAGTTCATTTTTAGGCTCTCATATCGAAAAGGGGACATTACAACTTTGTTCGCGTGAGCCCAAGTCCCAACACATACCTGCCACAATTTTGATTCCACATTCTTGGTGATTGCTTCAAGTCATAAAGAGACTTTTTCAAGCTACACACCAAGTCCTTTTTTCTTTCACCTTAAAAACATTTTTGTGTGCCATGTAGATTTCTTTCTCAAATGCATTATGTAGAAATGTTGTCATTACATCCATTTGTTCTATATAATAATCAAAAGTAGCAACAATGGCTAAAAGAAATCTAATTGAAGTTAGTTAAGCAACAAGGAAAAAAATATCACCAACATCAATTCCATCTACCCGAGAGAATCCCTTTTCTATCAAGCGAGCTTTATACTTTTCGTTTTCCTTTTGCATTGTACTTTTTCTTGAATACCCGTTTGCAGCCAATAGGTTCTCTACCAAGAGGTAATCTCACCAAGTTCCATGCATTATTTTATCTATGGACTCCATTTCTTCCTTCATGGCCATCTTCCATGACTCATTTTTATTTGAGCCAAGTGCCTCCTTCACAGTCTTGGGGTCTTCCTTAGTAATTGACAAAACTGATATCATAAATTTATAATGGAAATCAAGTTGACTTAACCTTTTTGGTTCCATTCTAATTCGTTATGATCTTATTAAGACGAGAGTCTTTGGTTCGTCTTCCTATGCTCCCTCTTCCTTTTCTTCATTTGTGTTATGATCTTGTCAAGACTAAAGTCATTGGTCCTATGCTCCCTCTTCCTCGCCTTCATCCGAATCTTCCTTAGGGAATTCACTTTCTAATCAATCTGTTTAGTTGCTTCATATTTAGACACAAATTCTCCTTCTAATTCAACATGAATCTTTTGAGGATCTTCCGTTGGTCTTCCTTCCTCTTTAGGAACCCCCTTAACCTCTTTGAATATTACATTACGACCGTAAATAATCTTTTGCATAGTTTAAAAATCGTTATCGGCAATTACTTGGCAGGCCAAAATTTGACTTGGAAATTGGGAATCGGCAATTTATCGGCATTAATTGACAACTTTATCCCTACTTCAAAAACATTTAAATTCATAAAATAAACTTAAATTAAATGTAAAACATTGTTAAATGACACGAGAAGTGAATCTATAGAATGCCATAGGCCCAGAGGTTGAATAATGCTAAGGTTATAGTACATATGGCTGGGGTGGAATAACCCATAAAAGATTTACAAATTATTTCACGTAAAGCTTTTAACCAAATTCCACAGTTGGCGGTTTATAGCTCCTGTGAGCAAAAGAAAACAAAAACCTTTCCCCATTATTTATTTAATGCAAAACAAAGTGAGAAATAAAATCCCTTTCTTGTAAGGAAACGACTGGTCACAATAACAATTTTTCCCACTTGCAGAGGTCACCGAACCCTAGAATGCACCTGGCAAAACTCCTCTCTTTCTCCTCAGATCTGCACGTAATCTATGTGTGTTCTCAACACCCCTCCCCCCAGATATTTATTCCAAACTCCCTTTTAATAATAACATCATACCCCTCAAACTAGAAATGCAGCCTCAATATAACTATGACTCCAAATTTCTCTTTGTGAAAATAACACAGTATTCCTCCAAATAGAAATGCAGTCCCAAAATAACAATCCCTAGTTTTGGATCAGTCCCCATAGAAATAGAAGCACCACCATGCAAAATATGAGTGCGAGTGCCAAAGGTCCCCATCCGGCCCTCCTAGCAAAACATGGGGCTAAATTCGCAGAGGAGAAAATCACAAAAAATGCTTCAAAATAACTGTGTTTTTTTTTTTTTGTTTGGACGTTTATACCCTAAACAACGAATTTCACCGATTTTCTGCAATTTTCTAGAGTTTTATCGCCATAAATCGCCAATTTATCAGCACAACAAAAATCACGATTTTCTTGAAGATAAATTGTTTTCATGCTTCAAACGCGTTTTATTGCCGATAATCGCGATTTACGGAACAAAGGGACCCTTTTGTGTTTCTAGGTTCCCAAGGTCATTCCTTTTATATCATTAGTATTTCTAATAAATTTGCACTTTGTAGATTTATTAGCTTAGTCTTTTTCCTGTAGAATATAGATATAATCATCACAACCAAAGATCTTTAGATGTTTAATAGAGGGTTTCTTACTAGTCCATGCTTCATGTGAAGTTTAATAAAAAAGGTTTGACAAGGAGATTTGTTGATTAGGTAATGAGCGATTATTATTGCTTTTTCCCATAATTTCTTTTCCAAGCTTACATCACTATCCATACTTCTAACCTTATCCATCAAAGTCCAAGTCATTCTTTTTGCAAGTCCATTTTGTTGTGGTGTATATGGATCTGTTTTTCGCACTGAGATCACATCTTTCTTTGATGTGCTCCCTGTGTGAGAGAGGCACCAAGCGGAGACCGGATCCTAGTGGGGACCCCCATTCCAGATCTGTTAGAACCAGAGGTGCTTCTTCCCCCAAAGATATTTTATGGATTCGAGACCCGACCAAGGCCCTTTCTCATAGGCATCGAGACCACCGAGGCTCACCCGAGAGAGCTCGACTTTCCACGGATTAGAGACGTCTCGAGACAACTCCTGGGTTCCAAACTTCGACATCAACACATCACCAGATTCTTTCCAGCTGGCCTTGGGCGACAGTCATGAGGGTCGATGTTGAGGCTTTTCCCTCCACCTCCCTTTCTTCTTCTTCGTACTCTCTTTCTTCTTCTTTTATTGTTCTCGGAGACCCATTTTGGGCTTTCTCCACTGCTTCTTTTTTGCTTTGTATGGTGCAGTCCCATTGACCTATTTTTGTGGTCACTTGTTGGACATTTAATAAAATTATCTTATCTTATCTCGCCGCTTTATTCCACATTGCTTACAAAATCTGCTCAAATGCATTAGAGCAATACTCCCCACCATTATCACTTCTCAAAACCTTTATCTTCTTTTCTATTTGATTTTCCACAAAAGCCGTAAATGCTTTTGAACTCATTAAAACATCAGATTTATTCTAGATAAAACATGCCCAAGTCTTTTACTTGAGAAATCATCTATAAAAGTGACATAGTAATTTTTCCTAGTGATAGAACCTTCACAAGTCCAAACACATCGCTCGTATTAATTGCAAAATCTCTTATGATCTTGAAGACTATTAAGAAACTTTACTCGAGTTTGCTTGCCAAATACACAATGTTCTCATAAATCAAAATCTGACGGCAATCAAAAATCCTTTTGCCATACCTCTAGTTAACACTCAAAGGCCTTTCTCTCCACTATGTCCTATCCTCTGATGCCAAAGCATTGTCTTTTCCACAGGTAGTGTAGGGGTCCGAGATGATACATTTTTAGCCTCAAGAACCTAGGTAGCTTGATGCGTGGGTATGGTACGGGTATGAGGATCCGGTATCTGGTACGACAATTTTTGGGACACTTGGGTACGACACTTGGGTACGATAAAGATAATATACATATAAAATATTTAAAATATTTTGAAAAGTAACAAGATAAGCAAAATTCCAGCCTTACACATGCATAGATGAAACAAATCTGAAATATACATAGGTGAAATAGCGACAAAAGTTAAACCATATTGTTCGAACTTATAAGCGTTACATTGTTCAAATCAAAATGTTACAATGTATTTTGTAACATTCAAACACAAAAATGAAGATACATCAACATTCTAATTAGTAATAGTCTAATGGCTCGCATCTTCTCTAATGTCTTCAACGAGAGCATCACTACCATCACGTGGATCATAAGAACCCACAAGCACCAGAGTACAAACCGGAACTATCTCTGCAATACCGCTCCCGCTAGCCCCACTTTGCAGCTCACGCAAAGTACTATCTAGGTCTGGGTCTAGCAATGAAAGTTGGAAGCAATGGGAACATCCAAGTTTGGAGTCTGGGTCTATATCCCAACACTTTGTTGGCCCTTTCTGTACTCATCCTTCTTATGTGATAGAAGGCGCGAGGTTAGAATGCACAAAGACCAAATCCTCCGCCTTTTTACTCCCAACTTGCGGTTAAGCGAGTGGATAAATGAATATGTACCCCAATTCCTCTTAGGTGAAGAACTCATGACCTATGAGGCAAGCCCAAAGTCAATGCAAAATTAAAATTTTAAATTTATAAAAGTAAAAAAGAAAGAGTTAAGAAATTAAAAAATTAAAATCTTACTTGTGATAAAACTTTTATTGCAAGTGGCATGAGGTAGGTGTATGCTTGTCCATGGAGGTACCACCACGAATAAGCATCCATCCTGTATTTGTCATGAAGAGCGCTAATGGAGTGATCCCTGGAGGATATGAAATTCACAAACTCACCTCTAACCATGTCTTCTACTTCTGGATCTGGGAAGATTCTAGCAAATGCCGCCTTATACCCCTCACTAACTTCAACATCCCTATATGGTGGGACCCTCCTAGGCAAAGAAAGGATCTCTGCGCTATAGTATTTTGGAGTCAAGGCAAAAGCAAGAAGATGCAATGGAGTAGTCATTTTGTTCCACCTTTCATTGAGATGTGACTGCACTTCTTTGAAGAAGGTCTCTGTAGGATCTTGCTCTTTGGCATTTATGATGGTCTTAATTGACTCAATCATTGAGTCAATTCCATCATAAATCTCACCCATGCATGGATGATCCATATCAACAAATCTCAACATACTCACGATGGGCCCAGTAAAACTATTTACTAAGCAAGTAATCCACACGATCCCACCATGCTTCATCCAGGATCAACAATTTCACATTTCTAGCCCTCTCACTGTTTGCTTGCCTCCATATACTCCAAAGGTCACTGATAACCATGCCACTCAATGCCTCTTGCATCTTCACAAGCCGTCTCAAGACGAGCGTGTGCGAGGCAAATCGAGTCTCAACAACCTAATAAGAAATCAAAAGAAATAAAATTAAGACAAGTAAATTTAAAACATTCGAAATTCTACAAATTACAAACTTATAAAATTAATTTAATGAATTTATAAAAATGAATTTTAAAAACTAATAATTATTTTAAAAAATTAAAAAGAAATTAGAATGTTACGGGTTACCTTCAATAGCTGCAATGTCGAGAATTTACGAAAGATGGCTTGGGACATGTGGTGGTTGCTGACGAACATTTGAATCTCACTTGCCTCATATACTTGTTTGATCCAAGCAATTTTTGTGCCCAATTTTTGTAACATTAAGTTGAGGGAATGAATCGCACAAGGTGTCAGAATATGTGTCTATACCGTGCCTCAACCAACAACCCTGCAGCTCTACAATTTTTTGCATTGTCATTACAACTTGGACAACATTTTGAGGCCCCACCGCCTCAATAGATTCTATGAGGATGTTGGCAATGAATTGGGCATCCTTCACTTGCCCCTCACAATCAATAGCCCTGAGAAACATTGCCCCTTTAGGACACACGACAACCACATTGATCAATGGCCTATTTGTTGTATCTTTCCATCCGTCAGAAACGATGGACACTCTTGTTTCGAGCCATTGATTCTTGATGGGTAACAATGAGTCTTCAACTTTTTTCTTTCTTTTGACAATAAGGTGGTGCGCACCTTTTCATACCCTGGGCTAATGTACCCTTTAGGGGCTTCATTAATACATCTCACCATATCTTGTCAATATGGTGATTTAACAACATTAAAAGGGACACCACATGCATAAATAAAGCGCCCAACACTTTGGTTAGCTATGTCCCTACTTTCATTCTGGAATGCCTTTCCAATGGGCCTACATCTTTTGTTCTTTTGTGAGAAAGAGGTGAATCCTCTTCCCCTCCGGTTGTAATAGGTGTAGACAAAAATGGGTGATCTGGGGCCACAACATCAACAAAAGGAGAAACATGTGGCTTGCTAATGGTATGTGATCTTCCTTTTCTTGCCATAGGATGATTGGATTTTAATGCAATCTGTTGTGATCTGCTTCCCTGGTCTTTGATGTATGCAAGTGTCCTTGCACGTGGCAACCCCTTTCCATCCAACCTCCACATGTTCTAATTCCGTGGCAATAGCCCCACACAAATGGGCTTTCACCCGACTGTAGGAGCTCTTAAATTGCATATTACATTGTGAGCAAACCCAAACAAAGCCCCCTCCACCTGGTAATTGTTCTAGTTGTTTGACATGGCTCCAAAGGGGGGAGGATGGATCACTTTTGTTAAGGACACCTTTACTAGCTTGACCCACGTAACTAGAACTCCCACCATTTTAAGTTTTTAAGCGCACAATGCATTTTTAAAAAAAAGAAAACAAATTTAGTCTTGAGAAAATGTTGAAACTTTAAAATTAAAATTTAAATGAAATCAAATGTAGAAAAATGAAGCTTAAAACAATAACAAAAAAAAAACAACTAAAAATAATAAAATATTAAATACAAACTAAAACACTTTAAAAAAATCACAAAATACTTACCTCAATACACCCAACACCAATAATGCAAGCTCCTTGAACTCCTTGGCACTTATTGCAAGCTACTTCAACTATATGGCACTTGAAATCAACCCTAAGCAATTGAAAATAGTGGAAAAATAGAAGGTGAGAGTCAAGTATGCAAATAAGAGGCAAGAATGCAAATGTGAGGTAAATGACTTGTTATAGAGTTTGGGGGCACAAATTAGGGTTTAAAAGAATAATTTATTGTTTATAAAGTCGGTTTGACTTTTTTTTTGACCCAAAAACAAAAAAAACAAAATAAATAAACGTCAACTCTGGCGGAGTGCAGGGGGGGTTCTTCCTGCGGGGTCTAGGTACGGCCGAGTACGCCTCGGCGGTCGAGTATGTCCGTGGGACGTACCGGCCGTACCTAGACCCTGCGCAGGAAGAACCCCGCCAATACCCCCTGCGAACCGAACCGTGCCCTAAACCCGCAAGTGTACGGACCGCACCTACAGGCCCTAGGGCACGCGTCGCATCACTACCTGAGTCGAGAACAATAAGCTATTACACATATCACTTACAGTGCTTGCCTCAAGCTTGAACAACGTTCATGTATGGACTCCTTTCACTAAATTGCTCCACAAACCATCTTGCAACTATCCTTAGGAAATACTACTTACTCACTCGCATCATGCATCTTGTTCACATAAATTAGGTTTCTAGCCAAGCCTTGAATATGTAGAACATCACGAAGGGTTTTAACCCTTTTGTCTTTAAGCATCAACTTGACTGTTCCTTGACCTATGATGTTTATGTCGAGTTCTCTCATAAGAATACATCACGTCCATTTATATTTTCATATTCACAAAACCACTCCCTACGAGGAATCATATGGAAAGAAGCACCCAAGTCAATAAGACATGCATCTTGGCATGCATGTGAGCCTGAAGCTGCCAATAATAAATCCCCAGAAGTCTTTGCTAGCTTCTTATTTGGGGACACAACATTGTCAAATGACTTACCTTTTCAATCTTTTAGATCTGTAGTCCTTAAAACGCCCGTTTTACCATAGTTCCAACTTTTTCTCTTATTCTAGGGAGAAATCTTGTGTTTTTTTAAATCACTCATTTTTCAATTCAGGCGCACTATACGGAAAATAATCCTTGACGTCTTTAATTATGTAACATGTTTAATATTTTGGCTTTGCAACTTTTTTGATTTTCCCGTATTTCCAATTTTCCATTTATGAAGTGCTTAAAAGTTAAAATAGTTGCTGAAGGATTTAATATCTTTGCTTTGCATGCGTTCTTTTTGTTTTTTTATAAAGTGCTTATATTGCTTTTGAAGGAGGCCGTTTGAGTATTTTGGGGAGAAGTCTTATATATTCAAATTCATGTCCGGTAGTCATTTTGCAATTTAGGCTCATTATTTCTTCAGGGTGAAAGTAATCCCCGAAGGGGTAAATTCTCTGCTGTCTCTTTTTAATTGTTAAAAGTGCTTACTTTGCTTGTAGCAAACACACTTCTGGATATGATTGCTTTGCTGGTTTTCCTTGTGAAAGTTAGTTTGTTGAGTTTTTTTATGGAGAATTACCACGTATTTATGTTCATTTAAAGCATTCATTTTTCAATTCAAGCTCTACATTTTTTCAGAGGGAAAATAAACCTTCAAGGAGGTAATGAGCGAGTTTGTGTTTTTTTGTCTTTATTTATTTTATGTGTGAAACATTTATTTTTCTTTCAGAGAAGTCAGTTCTGGAATGTTGTTTATTTTGCTTGTTTATGCATGGTTGGGTTTGAAGGTTCTGAGTTCATCCTGCTAGAATTCTGTCCGTAAGGACCACACAAACTGTTTTCAGGATTGGCTTTGCTTGGTTTGTCAGGATTGCTTTGCAAGCTTATGGCATGTTTACTCCAGAGTTTTTGTATTGTGTTTTTGTTGTATAAAGCTTCAACCCTTTTCGACATTTCTTTGACTTGTCTGTCAATATTCTATCTATTCAGCTAGTATTTACTTTTAAGTTCGAAATATTTGTCTTGAATCTAGGAATACATTCTTTACACAATTCAGGGTTTTGAAATTTGTTGTCAAAATATTATGAGATCTTAATGCATCTTTCTGGGTTTTTTCCTGCGAATTGGGATTTTCTGGGTTTTAGTGTTTTTTGTATTTTCATTTATTTCATTTTTCATTTTTCATTTTTGGCTCTCTTAGTTTTAGGAGGAGAATAAGACCTGAAAATGGAAATATCTTTGCCTTGATTCTTTGGTCAATTTTTTAATGTGCTTATTTTGCTTCAATTGTAGTACGCTACAGCCTATTCTGTATTTTTGTGTCTTTCCTTGTGAAATATGGGTTGCTAGTATTTTAGGGAAATCCTGTGTAATTTCATTCATTATGAGCAGTCATTTTTCAATTTTGGATTACTATTGTTTGAGTGAGAAAATTATCCTTGTAGGTGGTATTATCTTTGCCTTAATCTTTTTCTTGAAGGGTTTTTAAAATTTTGCTTGGATCAAATGCTGCTGTGAATCACTGCTTGTTTTATTTGTTATTTTTTAGGCTAGACTTTGTAAGAAATCACTTCACATGCTATGTTACGTTTACTTCTAGATTTTTCATAGAGCGTTTTGTTGCTTTTTATATAGCTTACCTGTCTGTGCTGTTTGTATAAATTTTCTGTCAAAATTCTCCCCTTTCTGCTAGAATTTACCGTTTAACAACCAAATTCCATATATTTATTTTGAACGTTTTGTCTGTGTTGATATCCATATTGCTCTTTACTTTACTCTGTTTCTTTTAGCTCTTATTTTGTTTCTGTTGAAGCCTGTTATTGATTGAGGTTTATTTTCCTTCCCTTGCTTGCGGTGCACAATTGGCTTATAAGTTTAAGTTATAATCCCACCAAGATTCTGGTTGCGTGCACTTGGTCTTTGTGCAGATTCCAGATCACTTTGCAAGCTACAATTTTTTTGGGTGTACTTCTTTCCGTATAAGCTAAACCATATGTGGCGAGTCTATACTATTCCTTCTGTTATGCTAGAATTTATGAAAATATATTTTATTATTGGGTCAAAATATGTTTTAAATCTAGGGTTTTCTGTTAGTGTTCTTTGCATTCTACTAATACGTGCTTCTCAAGTCTAAACATTTGTTCTCATTCATCTTTCCAACTACAGTTGCTAGATTGTTCTTAATTTTATCAGTTAATGTAAATCTGCAATGTTGTTGAAGATTACTTTGCTAAAATATCATTTTAAAAATACCATAACATGTTTGGACTAGATGTTATGGATTTATTTTTGTGTTGTAGAGAGTTTTATTACATAACCTTCATTTTTTTGTTGCATCTGGATTGCTACTGCAGATACTTCTCTGGCATTGAATGGCTCGCATCAATAAGCTTGCTACTGTGAATTTGAATGATTTGATTGGGAAAAAGGAGCTAGCTGTGAAGACTGCAGTGGAGGGTTCACGATCTGGAGCCAAGCTAAAAAAACACGGCCATGGGATGCTTGTTCTTACCCGCCTTGTGAAGCAGCCGGTAAAGATTGGCTTTGGGAGCACTGGGAAATTAAAGAGGGAAAGCAGCAGGTTTTTTCTGCCAACTGCAAATAATAACAGTGAGTGGTCCAATTCTTTGCAAATAAAATCAACAAATGGAGGTATAGTCAAGGATAATTCGAACCTGTGTATCCCACTAATAAGCTTGAGTATTATATTCCTAATCTTTGAGATTCACTTTCCATTCTTTGTCATCTGTGTCTGTGAAGCCAGAACCTGTTAGTGTGGGAAAAACTGCAGTTCTTCCTGGTGTGGACTTCGTGATTTGCATTCCACTTCTGTGTAACTGTGTCTGTGAACCCGGAACCTGTTACTGAGGGGAAAAGTGCAGTTTTTCATGGTGAGGAGTTTCTCTCTTTGCGAGCATCTCTTGCTCTGGCAAACACAAATGCACAGAAACACCAAACAAAAGACTTGCGGCAAAAACGAAAGGACAATCAGCTCGCTACAAAAGAACAGCGAGGAAAGTTACAAGAGCTCTCTCTCCAAGCACTTTCCAAAAGCACTGCTTAGATTATGCTAATCAACCCGATATGAATCGATTTCAAGCCCAGATACCAGAGTTCTTCAAGCTCCACATATGAGAGGGGACCAACAGGCTAAGCCTGAAATGGTGAGTGAAAGACCTTATGGATTCCTTTCCAGAGATTTTTATCTCATGGGTGGCAATTATGTGTCTGATTGGGATGGTTTCAGGGTGAGGCCAGGTAGTGTTAATAGTGATAAGAAACCAGGCAGTGGTGTCTATAGTGATCGAACTCATCGTAGTGATGGATTCAGCAAGGAATGTCCTAGCCATTGTTTTATTTATCCCCTGGAGTTGGCACAATCAGACTGTTGTGACCATGAAAGAGCGGCAAGCTGAGATGGAAAGCGATCTAGACAACAATCCAGGAAGCAATTCTAGTGGGGCAACTTCCGAGAGTCTGTAGCTCCGATTGACTCCATTCAAAATGCGTCGGAAAGCTTGGAACACGCGGAATATGAAGGGGTGCGAAACTCCTTATGGTAAAGTTTGACCCCGAAATCCGCTTCTAAAGGCCTCAAAATGCATTTTTGTAGTGCTGTCTAAAAATAGTAATTTCATGAAATTTTCGCATATGTAATTCATGGAAGATGAACCACCTCGTCTCCCTCGAGATTGGTGACCTTCCACATTCTTCTAGATGTCTCTTCATATTTCTATAATTAGGTATATAAGTATATGTAACTCAAAAGGAAGGACACACATCTCCTTGCAGAGATAGCTATTGTAATCTCAATCTTCGAACAATATACATCTCTTTTCAGAGATAGATTTATTGTTTACATCTAGCACAATTGTTATTCTGTCCTTTAATCCCAAAACCCTAAGTTTTGGATCAATGGTATCAGTGAAGTTGTCTTGAGAGTGTATGATTCCCAGAACGAGGTCGGGATATAAGAAGCTTGGGTGGTCCATGCAAGATCCTTCGAATATTTGACTGCTTGTTGCAGGAGACCTCAAATGGCAAGACAACACCGAGGCAAATGATCCTCTCAAGCGAATGGTGAATGAAGCTCTCATAGAGCAAAAGGAGCAAATGTTACAACAATTCACCCAGATCCTTCAACAACTACAAATGGGAAATCATGTCTCCTCTTCCATGAGCCAACCCTTCAAGGTTCAAGTAAATTTTGATATTCCTATTTTTGAGGGTAAAATAAATTCTGATGCAATAGAAAACTGGTTGGACCAATTATCCTCCTACTTTTCTGTCAATAAATTCACTAATAAAGAGAAGATAACATTTGCTCTTTTGAAATCATCACTTTCTGTCAAAAATTGGTGGGGGTGTACAAGAATGGACTCAATAAGGACAAATTGGGCATTGAAGAGGAACCCACATGGGATGATTTTGTGGATGCCATAAAGGAGGAATATTACCCTATTAGAGCCTATGATGATCTATACATACAGTGGCAACAACTTCGCCAAGGTAAGGACCAATCAATTCAAGATTATACTGATACTTTTCATTCTCTGCTTTAAGATTGGGTGTAATGTCTCCTTTTCTCAATTTAAAATAATTAATAATATTTTAAGTTGGGCCCAACCAATTCTTATTTTGGGACAACTTCATATTATTATTATAAAATAAAAAGTATTTTTAAATACTCTTATGAGGTCGGTCTTCTTAAGGGAAGATTAAAAAGTGCATTGGGCTTCTAATTCATCCTTGGCGCCAAAAAGGAGGATATAAAGGTGGATCGAATGGCCTAAGAAAGGTTATGTATGTTTATTTCGAAAATTGATATCTTGGGTTTGTGCATGATGTGCGCTACTCTCCACTGAAGACGAAAACCTTTAGTGTGGCTCTACTTTGAGGACGAAACCCTCATTGGATCCTATTGGGGACGAAAATCCTCAATAGTAACAAGAGTTGGGGACGAAAACATTCATTTGTTGCATTGGTGGCTTCATACGGAAGCCACAAGTGGAATTAACTCGACAGATTTGTGGAACAACAAAGAGTTTATCCGTGCTTAGGGCACTCCTACTTCAGCTAGGGCACGCTTTTGGGGGCTGCCACATTCATTTCCAGCTTGATCTACCCATTTGGAGATTTCGGGATCACTTTTCAATGGGTTTTCATGGTTGGAAAATTGTGATTTCACTTTCATTGGATAACTGGTCTTTTCAAGATCATTTTGAGCTTTGGTTTGTGTTGAAACTCCAAGTATTGATGGAGTTATGAATTTTAGAAGTTTCAATTGTATTTGCACTTAAAATAAATTTATAAAATACATATTTGCTCCAGATTTCATCTTGCTGGTTTTATTGAGTATTTGAGATATTTCTATGATTAATTTTCAGTCCATATTGCATGTGAATGATTGTTCCTAAGGGCTGGTACAGTTCGCTGCCCTAAGGGGATATTAATTAATGTTCTAAGCTGATTTTGATACCCTAAAAGTATAATTTCCAGATCGTTGCTAGGGTTTCTAATATTGTGGGATTTGCTGTTATAAAATCAGATTATTTTCAGTTCGGTGTTGGTGTATTTTCAGATCTGATTCTTAGGGTTTGTGGCCAAACCCTTATTTTTGGTTTAAGCCCTAGAAAGGGACATTACATTTGTATCAGAGCTTTAGTCTTCCCAGCCTAAGGGTTTCATTGCAAGAAGATCAAAATGGCGGATATAATTTTTGATGATGCTAGGATTGAAAAGTTTGCCCTAGGGCAAGAAAGATTGGCCAACACAATGGCTCGACTGATCCATACCATTCAAGGTCCAAATGGTGGAGGAGCTCTTCAAAGGAAGTTAATAATTCTCAGCCATCAAAAGTGAACAACATTGCTACATGGTGTGAGGAGTATAGTGCTCTTCAGGAGAAGATTCATGATGCCATGTCATTTTTGAGTTTGTGGTAGTAAGCAAGGGAAGATCAAGGCCGAAGCCTAGGTTCACAAGCTACACAAGAAGAAGAACTAGGGCTGCAAGTAATGGAGAAGAAACAACCCATAGAGGAATCCACAACGCAAGTTGAAGAAGGGAAAATCGTGGATCTTGAGTCAAAGAAGAAAGAAGAAGAACCAAAGTTGTTGGGCATTGAGAGGGAACAACCCATGAAGCCCCCATCACCATTGCCAAGGTAAAGCTCTTGGCTGATTTTCAGAACAACAATGTGAAGACATCACAATTTGATGAAGGATTGAAGCATGAACCTAGGGAAATCATGGAGCATGTGTCCCAAGGTAAAAGTTCTTCAATATTTAATGATATTTCATTGGTTTCTAATGGGTGCTTGTGGCAAATTGTTGAAAAGAAATCAGATTTGCATAAGGGCAAAGAGGATGACATTACGGAAGGGTATGTTCATGGAGGAAAGGCACTTCCGGTTCCTCATGATTACTTTCGATTTGCTGGAAACTCTCAAACAACTATCACCAAGGAGCCACAACATCGATAGAAGGAGAAACAAGAGGCTTGCTACTCAATCTTCCTTTTTTGCCATAGGATGCTTGGATTTTAGGGCAGTTGCTACATCCGCTTCCTCTTGCTCTTTGATGTATGCAAGAGTCTTTGCACGTGGCAACCCCTTTCCATCCAACCCTCCACATGGTCTGTTTCTGTGGCCAATAGCCCCACACAAATGGGATTTCACCTGACTGTAGGAGCTCTTAAATTGCATATTACATTGTGAGCAAATCCAAATAATGCCCCCTCCACCTAGTAGTTGTTCTATCTATGTGACATGCCTCCAAAGGGGGAAGTATGGATCAAATTTGTAGGGGAGACCTTTAATACCTTGACCCACAAAACTAGAACTCGCAACCATTTTAACTGCATAATGCATTTATTTTTTTTGAAAACAATTAAGTGTTGAGAGAATGTTTAAAATCAAAAGTTGAAAAATAAAGCTTAAAACAATATTACAATAACAAAAAAAGAAAACAATTACAAATAGTAAATACAAACTAAAAACTTTTTAAAAACCATGAAATACTTACCTCAAATCACCAAACACATTTCTTAAGCTCCTGAACTATATGACACTTGTAATCAACCCCAAGCACTTAAAATTAGACAAGATAGATAAGATAAGATAAATATATTAAATGTCCAACCGGTGACCACAAAAGTAGGTCAAACGGACCGCACCACACAAAGGGATTAGAAGCTAGCCGAGAAACCGCGACGGGTTTACATGAGGGCCGATGGCCATGAAGTGCCACCACGAAGCGTGCACGACCCATGCCCCCAGAGCCGGGGGACATGGGGAATACAATGTAGAAGAGAGAGAAGAAGAGCCAAAAGGAGGGGAGAGATAAGATAAGATAAGATAAGATAATTTTATTAATGTCCAACGAATGACCACAAAAGTAGGTCAATGGGACTGAACCGTACAATGCAAGAGGTGCCAGCAGGGAGACCGAAAGGGTCACCCGAACAATAAAAGAAGAGAAAATAAGAGAGAGGAAAGAAGAAGGAGAAGCAAAGGCCGCCGTGACCAGAAGAGTGCAGATGGGTGGAGCCGAAGAGGAGGGCGGGAGAATCCCACCACTCACCCCGTCACCTAGCATTCGAGGCCGACTGAAAGTAGCTGGCAATATGCTTGTGTCCTATATCTGAAGCCGTGAGAAGACTGGAATTCTAGATACGGAAGAAGGACGAGAAAGACGAGCTCTCTATGTTTGCTTGGTCAGACGCAACCTCTGAGAAAGGGCCTTAAACCAAGTGTAGTCACAAATATCTCTCGAACCGGGAGGCAGCCCCGTGGTCCAGAGCAGATCCGGTCCGGGAATCAACTGGAGTCAAGGTGTCGCAAAGTGTCCCTCACCGAAGGGAGCACCGAAAAGAAGGAAGTAATCTGTAGAGTAGTAGCCTGTCTGGGAGGAGATGAAGGGTCTCATTCCAGGTCTCGAGCGCCTCCTGAAGGTAGAGAGAAAGACACCACCGATCACGGTATTCAAGAAAGTAAAGAGAGACGGTGCTCCGAAATAAACAATCTCTCGATCTCGTAGTAGATAGGGCACTTGAAAACAAAGTGGTCTTCCGTTTCAATCTCATGAAGAGAACAAAGCTGGCAAATCCTCTCGGAGCGGTCTAGTTGATGATCCTCCACACGAAGCCTATGAGAGCCGAACAGAACTCTCTCATCTAACATCCAAGGCCGGTTGAAAGAAGCTAGTAATGCGTTGACATGCAAAGTGGATGAGGTAGTGGAAGGGATGGAACGCCGATGTCCGGGAGTGGGAAGTTCTCCGAGCAGCAGTCTAGTGGATCTCCGTGAATGTCTCTGTGGAGGGATGATCTCGGCCTCGTATGTGTCTGGAAGCTCTTGAACTCGGAGGAAGGTGCCCGGTTCCACATCGATTTGGTCCAGGGCATGTCTTGGTGTCATATCGCCGGCTTGGTGCCCCTCTCCCCGAAGGGATCATGTAGAGAAAATATGAAGGTGAGAGTCAAATGTGAGGCAAGTATGCAAATGTGAGGTTAATTTCTTGTTGAAATAGAACTTGGGGGCATATTTTAGGGCTTAAAATACTTTTATTATATTAAAAATTCGGGTTGACCTTTATTGACTCAAAACAAAAAAACAAAAATCGTGGCTTTTTGCAATAGGTCTGTTGGGTAGGGCCAAGGTACCTCCAACAGCGGTTCCGGGTAGACGGACCCGAGACTTTTACTGGGCATTACAGAGGTACCCTGTTGCACTGCCCTGCGCACCATACCCGTCTTGTGTATCGGGTATGGTACATACATGTACCCATACCATGCCGGGTACATACCGTGTAACGTATGTATAACTCCTTAGAATCCGCTTCCTCCTCATATTGCCAAGGGTCTTCACGTGTCGAGGTGCTTTGGGCCTTTGCTCCAATTGAAAAGTGTGGGGAAGCCACCCAAGTAGGGGGACCTAAGAAGGAGATACTAGAGGTATCGGCGGGAGGAGCCATGGAAGTGGACAACAAAGTAGGTTGTGGAGCAGTCTTCTTAGGATGAGGTAGCCCTTGCATTATTTTCTTAGTCAATGACATTGAGGCCTTGGCTCGAGGCTCTTGTGTGACAGCCGCCTTACAAACTCTATGACCTTGGGTGATCATGAGACAAAATACCCGCTAACCTCATCTTTTTCAAAGCATCTTCCTTGTTGTAAGCATCCTTGAACACATTGTTCTAATGATGGGGTTGATGATTACACTCCATGGATACTTTGCCTCTTAAATGGGCTTTAATCCCGACCCTAGGGTTAGAGAACTCCGAGCTCATTTGTTTGCAGGTTGAATGAAGGCCTGTGGTTAGGAACAATCCTCAACATTTTCCAAGTTCGATCTTTGCCCTCCAATTTGACATGGGACAAGGTGTAGGAAGGCCAATTTCTTGTTCTTCAAAGATCCCATCCTCGTCCATGGACAAGAGATGCTATTTCCTCGCTCTTGCCAACTTAGGCACAAATTGATAAGGGTCGTCAATCCTCTTCATTAAATAATATCAATCTAGGGCTGGTGTCCGAAGGCAATATGCAATAGGAGAAAGCGATCTCAAGTAAACGGTTCTATCTACCAAACTCCACACTCGTAGAAATGTAAAAGCACACTTGTAGAAATTTAAATCACACTTGCAGGAAGTTAAATATCACACTTGTTGGAAATTAAATAACACACTTGCAAGAAAGGAAATTGCTGAATTGAAAAGAAAGGATAAACACAGAAAACACCGGCAAGTTCGTAACAAACTGTACACCAAAAGAATAATTACATGGCACAAAGAAAAAAACAACAAAAATATAATTATAGAAAGAAGAAACAAACATAAACACATAGATCCGTCTTTTTTGGAATGAGTGTCCAACTCATTCCTCATAAGAGGATTTTAATTAATACTTATTAACAAGCTTGATGCCACAAAACCTCATAATAAATTGATCAAAATAATGGAGGTTACATTCTTTGGTGTGGGAGGTTGCATTTATAATTTCATGCTTCCAACCCACTCCTTATTTTAAGGCATACATCTCAATCAAATCTTATCAACTAAGATTTCAATCTATCCAAAAAGCATCAATCTCCACAAAATATGGAGAGAACTTATCTAACTTTTAACTAACAATCCGACTCTCTTATTTTATTGTTGAGAATCAAAATGAATATTGATTATTCTTTATTTTACAAATAATAAAACACTTATGGAAATATCTATTTTTAGAATGATTTCCAAAAATAGATAGCAATGCTTCTCAAACTACCCTTGGAGTTATGCTCATCTTTATAGCTCTAATGTTCAACTCCGAAGCTCTAATGTTCAATTCCAAAGCTAGTGAAGGAACCTTCGGGGTTAGTGCAATGCTGAAATAGCAATTGCTGGAGCTAATATGAGAGATTTTGAAGATCCTCCAAGGCTGGTTGTAGCTAGTGCTTAGTGCTCAAAATCCCTTATTCAATAATTATAGCAAAGTATGGACTGCATATGCACAAATTGACATTTTTCCCCTAATAATCATTAGAAATAGCTAACAAAAAAATAACAATGAATTCTAAAGAAATAACCATGATATATACTCTCTATTTTATCTTAAATAAACCATAAGTTCAGAAATTACACTTAGATCCACTTTATGTAATATATGCAAGGAAAAAGAATGTCAAATCTTATATAAAATGGGCCAAAATGATGAGGGTCGTCAATCCTCTTCATTAAATAATATCAATCTAGGGCGGGTGTTTGAAGGCAATATACAATAGGAGAAAGAGATCTCTAGTAAACGGTTCTTTCTACCAAACTCCACACTTGCAGAAATGTAAAAACACACTTGCAGAAATGTAAAAGCACACTTGCAGAAATTTAAATCACACTTGCAAGAAGTTAAATTACACACTTGCTGGAAATTAAATAACACACTTGCATGAAAGGAAATTGCTGAATTGAAAAGAAAGGATAAACATAGAAAACACCTATAGGTTCACAACAAACTGTACACCAAAAGAATAATTACATGGTACAAAGAAAAAGACAACAAAAATATAATTACAAAACGAAGAAACAAACATAAACACATAGATCCATCTTCCTTGGAATGAGTGGCCAACTCATTCCTCAAAAGAGGATTTTAATCAAGACTTATTTACAAGCTTGATGCCACAAAACCTCGGAATGAATTGATAAAAATAATGGAGGTTACATTCTTTGGTGTGGGAGGTTGCATTTATAATTTCATGCTTCCAACCCACTTCTTATTTTAAGGCATACATTTCAATCAAATCTTATTAACTAAGATTTCAACCTATCCAAAAACATCAATCTCCACAAAATATGGAGAGAGCTTATCTAACTCTAACTAACAATTCGACTTTCTTATTTTATTGTTGAGAATCAAAATGAATATTGATTCTTCTTTATTTTACAAATAATAAAACACTTATGGAAATATCTATTTTTAGAATGATTTCCAAAAATAGATAACAATGTTTCTCAAACCACCCTTGGAGTTATGCTCATCTCTATAGCTCTAGTATTCATCTCCAGATCTTTAATATCCATCTCCAGAGCTCTAATGTTTAACTCCGAAGCTCTAATGTTCAACTCGAAGCTAGTGAAGGAACCTCCGGAGCTAGTGCAATGCTGAAATAACAATCTCTGGAGCTGATATGAGAGATTTTGAAGATCCTCCAAGGCTGGTTGTAGCTGGTGCTTAGTGCTCAAAATCCCTTATTCAACAATTATAGCAAAGTATGGACTGCATATGCACAAATTGACATCTTTTTCCCAATAATCATTAGAAATAGCTAACAAAAAGATAACAATGAATTCTAAAGAAATAACCATGATATATACTCTCTATTTTATCCTAAATAAACCATAAGTTCAAAAATTACACTTAGATCCACTTTATGTAATATATGTAAGGAAAAATAATGTCAAATCTTGTATAAAATGGGCCATTTTTGGGCTCATCACAAATCTAGGAATTTGATATGTGGGATCAAAATTCCATCCACCTTGATCACAGTGAAATTTGGATGATACCAAGAACTCATAGTGCTCAAAGTTCTTTGAATTTTCTTTGAGAGACTTGGCATGGACTTCTCAATAATGCGGGCCTACACAAGAGGATAGAAGTGAATTGCTATATCCAAAATGCAGCTCCTAAACATGTGCATGTATAACTGAGACAACTTTATGCACAGGGATGGTGGATTGGGGAGTCCAAGCTAAAATGGTTGGGAACTTGATTGTAGCACATATGGCATCCACCATGTAGGACATCATGGAAAAGCCATAGTGGTTCTGCTTCACCTTCTTGACTGATTATGCTAGATTAGAACAAATGATTTTTCTAGGGCAGCAATCTTTCCCTCCTCAATTATTAAGCCAAAAAGAGGCACCCACAACTAGTAAACATAGGTAGTAGATTCCATGCCAAAAACCTTGTTCATTAAAGCCATGGAAATCCAAATTCCAAGCCTGAAATGCTTGATATGAATGGTGTGTATGTCCTTCTTAGAGGACCAATGCTCAAGATTCTCCACCCACAACTACAAGGTTTCCTTCACAGTCATCTCCTTCAACCAATTCAAGGCATTTTCCTGGTTGTAGATAGTGTTCGGAGTGGGGAGCCGATGATACATTTCAAAGACCACCCCAGTAATGCAAGCAATTCTATGTTGCTTTTGGAGGGAGACTACCATGTCATCTATATAATTAGTGACAAAGAAGATGGGAAGGAGGAAGTCTGCATAGGAAAATGCCTCAGGCTTAGCGGCAGCTTGGTGCAACCTAACCCTCTTAATGGCAAGCAAATCATTGGCATAGTCTGATGATTTCCCAGTGACCAAATCTTCATGGACGAAGTCCACTTCATTGAAGATGACAATATAATGTCTAAGTTGAAGGCCAAGTGCAGTCTGATCAGATTGGGTGTCTTTAAATACATGGCTGTCTCAAACGAGAAATGATAAGAGTCTAAATCATCCCACACCATTGATTTCAATTCATTGGCTCTGGTTTACAATTCTCTGTTGCTTTGCTCAATAGTTTGCACTTGAAATCTCTTAGACTATGTATCCTATGATTTTAGCACACTTGCAATGCTCTTTGAATCGCTCTCTAAACGATGCCTAATAGCTTTTGAATCAGATTTCCACCATTACTACCATCCATGGGTATTAATGGATGGTGGGCTCGAGAGAATTAGGATATTGCTTCATTATGTTGATTTTGACTGAGTTAAGCCTTAAATCCACTTATCAAGCCTTGATTTGCACGGAAGTTGGCTGTAGGCCCTATTTGGGCTGACATAACCCTCCTGCAAAGCTGCACTTTATTCCACCTCATCATTGGGATTAACCCTTTGAAAGACCCCTGAATGTATGCCGTGTGTCTCCAAGGGCTTGAACAAGGGCTTTACAGCTTGTTGCAAAGTGCTTAGGAGGGGCCAGACAGCCTTTTATGCTGACTGAACTGCATGTGAAGTGCTTTGGGCCCTTCGGAGAGGGCCAGGTGGCATTTTGTGTTGACTGGACCGCATGCGAAGGACTTTGGGCTCTTCAGAGAGTGCTAGGTGGCATTTTGTGCTGACTGGACTGCATGCAAAGTGCTTCGGGTTCTTCAAAGAGGGCCAGGTGGCATTTTGTGCTGACTGGACTGCAAGCAAAGTGTTTCGAGAGACACTTTCTTCCTTGTTGTAAATGTGAAGCTTCCCATGAGCTTCACACTTGGACAACTGTCAAATTTTAAGGTATGCGAAGTGCATAGTACAAAGACCAAGCTTCGCACTTTGACAGCTGGCAGATTTTAAGGTCCTGCGAAGTGCGAAGTACAAAGACCAGTCTTTGCACTTTGACAGCTGGCAGATATTAAGGTCCACGAAGTGCAAGGTATGGAGACGAGTTGTCGAGCAATGCAAAGCATGAAGTCTGAAGTACGGAGTCTTGCGAAGTGTGAAGAAAGGCATGCAAAGTCCTACGAAATGGAAAATATGTTAAGTTAGATTATGATGCACAATATATAACAAAATACATGATCCCACAGTCTCAACAGATAAGGGAAGGATTTTGCATAATCTCAAAAGATAATTCTCCTTTGACATCCTGAACAAACTTTCCCGATGATCAAATAAAACATTCGCATTCCTAAATGTAGACTTAGGGAAAAGTATTGAGTTCCTACCTGAAGCATGATCATTCAAACCCAATAACCTGGAAGAATTTTTGGACAAAATTGTGGGTCTCCATTTTAAAGGAATTGGGAGAGTGTTGTCTACAACAGGATATAACATGTGTTTTAGGGGTTTGCTTTGTTTTCAGCAGATGGGATTTGTACATTCAGTGCACTTTTCTTCCACCGCCTTCTTTTAGGATAAGTAAAGTTCTCCTAATGGGCGTCTTCTCAGTTTTTCTATTTTTAGTAGTTGGTTTAGCTTCTCTTCCAAGCTACTGGTCATTTCCATTGTGAATATTTTATGGCCTTACAATATATTTTCCTGCAAATTCAAAATTTTATATGTTAATGTATTGTTGGGCTTGAGCTCTTCAAGTCTATTGGGTACATTAATCAGTATCATCCATGATGCCAGGTACTAGACCTGCCCTAATGCTCTGCTTTCAATACTTCATTTTTAATGCTCTTATGAAAATGGGTAGCCCAAAATTTGATTTTGATCATATGGGTAATGAACACCCTGTTTATGCAAATGTAAATAGTTGGATCATATGGTACTCAAAAAGAATACTTTTATCTTTTCTGCACTTATGTAAAAATGCATCCTGTATTTTGGTTTTAATTATATGGATGGTAAATGGTTCTGCAAATAGATGGATAATTTTACTTGATGAAAATAGATGACGATGATTTTTAACACCTTTTAAATCCAATTCCTCTAGAGGACCTATCAATGTGTATGGACAGTGTAGTTAAGTCCTTAGACTTGCTGCCGAGTATATTGTCTAAGTTGCCAAACAATTGGAATTTGAACTTCTGACCTCTTAGTTGCCGATGAAATGCCTTAACTGGTTTTGGTATAGAACCATGCTCCAAAGGGTTGTGGTGTAGTGGTAAAGTCATGTATTCCAATGAGAGTGACCCAAGTTCAAATCCCCACACACTGCAATAAGGAAGACTTAATGGAGAGGACATGTAACAGAAGTTGTGGAGTATTGAAATATGAGTGAGGTTGTGGAGCATTGAAAATATTGGTAAGTGAGGTTGTGGAGTATTGAAAAATATTGGTAGGTGAGGTTGTGGAGCATGACAATGTATACATTTATAAATGTGCAATATAGGTTGATCTTTACATTGTAGTAAGGGAGTCCACAGTCCCACCGACACAGTATTAAGCCACATTGGAGCTCATTTGTATAAAAAATAATGGAAATGGTGAGAAGGCCTGTAACCTAGAGGACACGTCATAGGGGCTATGGAATATTGAAATATGAGTGAGCTTGTGGAGTATCGAAAACTACAGGTAACTGAGATTACAGAGCTCTAAAAACATAATATGATGATAAGTGTATGTTATGACACAAGTTCAATTCCACATTATATAAGGCAACCCACAGCCTCATCCCCACATGATTTTTATGTTGGAACCTAGGTCAAAAAAAAAAGAAAGGAACTATGACTCAGTTTTTCCAACAGACAAAACTATCTTTGCCCACTTTAGCATGTGATAACTACCTCCTTTGGTTTGCTTCTTCTCCAGTTTAATTTTATTTGATTTATAACACTGCCATTTGTTCTATTTTTTACAATCAATATTTTTTTTTTACACATTTTATTCCATGTAAAATAACTAAAATATTTACTTGGAGGAATCTCATCTATGCCATTCTTGTAACTTCTTCCTTTTTTTCCTTTAATTGGATTTTTTTTTAAAAACATAATTCTTGTGAACAAAATTAGAGATTATAGAGATTATGCGGGTCCTTAAAGGTGTGTAATTATGGAGCTTGTACTACCACTGCACTGGCCCATTTATACATAAGTATTTACAAAGGCTAAAGTTTAATGAGCCAAATATCCTATTAAATGCTTTAAATGAAAATACGATTTCTTACTACGGGCTGCTCTTCATTTGGATCTTTATTTTCCGACACATAAGAGAACCATGGGAAGCCAATCCCTTTTTTCAATTGGGGGCTTTCAAAGCTCCTAAAATAGTCTGTTGCAGCATTGAGACCCACAGGGAACACCGCCAATAATTAGACAACCCCGAAACTTAGAAAGCTATAAAAATGTGGACCTTGCCTCTGAAATACCAAAACAAGTTATGGAAATTGTTATCCCAAATTTCCCACCGGAAAGTTTGGTCAGAACAAGCCTTACACATAAAGAAAACATGAAGGGAAATGATATAGACCCATGAGCTCACGTCCTAACCTAGGCAAAGCAAAAATGAAGCCCGAGAGAGTCAAATTCGACCCCGCACAAGAAGAAATAGAAGAAACGGTTCTTTTGAGCGTTTCCACATCCTAAATCTATTTAAAGGGTCGAGGGAGGACTCAACAATGGAGTGGTGGGGGCAAGAGAAGAAAGAGGAGACAATTTTAAAGAGACCAGATGCAAGAAAGTAAGAAACGGTGAAGTCTGGAAGTTTTCGGGCTCGAACAGTTCAGGAAAGGGTCCAAAATCGACTAAGTATGGAGGAGGCAACGGAAGAGACCACGTGTCCTTGCGACGCTTCTCCAAAGATGGATCCAAATAGAGAGGCTCAAACAAGCGCCGCATCTCCATGTGTCCTGGGTGGAACGGAGGTAGGGTCAAATGGTCAAACAGAGTCAAAGGTGGATAGGGCGGGCCTCAAAAAAATTGGCTAAGTATGAATGTGCAAGTGGAGAGTGCCAAGTGTCAGTGTGGCACATCCCCAAGAGTCGGTCCAAAGGTGGAGACCCAAATGAGCGCGAGCTCGCCACGTAGCCCAAAGTCTAAAAAGTAAGGACCATTGAAAAGTCCACAAAGCAGCGGAGGCCGACAAGTGTCAACCCGACGCTCCTCCAAAGGCAAGCTTTGGGTTGGATTTGCAAACATGCGCGGTGCCTCCACGTGTCCTCAAAGGGGGCAGAGTTAGTTGAATTGTCAAAGCATTAACAGGCCGGCGGAAGCTACCAAGTGTCCTAAGGACGTTGTTTCAAGGGGAAACGGGAGTTGGGGAAAAGGTTAGTTTTGCGCCCTTTGCCTCAAAAGGGGTAAAAGTTATAAAAAGACCCGCGACTCACCCAAGAGGGAAAAAGTCAACATATAGACCCGAGTCAAAGCCAAGGCGGGGCGTCGGGGAGAGAAGTGAAAGTTTGCCTTTCGTTCAAAAGGCATAAAGGAAAAAGTTGGAGCGCATCTCCCCAGCCAACCAAAGGGAGCCACGTGTCCATGCAGAGCTTCGGGGCCACGGGAGTTTTCTGGATTTTGCAATTTTCGCGAAAAAGGAGAAAAGTTAAGTTCGAGCCTTGAGACCCGATTTTTGTCCCAATCTAGCTGTCACGTGTCCCAATCCAAAAGGGGGACCGATTTTTCAAATTGTTTTCCCGCCCATTTGTACAGAATCAATGCAAAACTTGAAAGGGGCATATCTTTCGACTTAGGGCTCAAAATATTGCGAATTTGACACCATTGGAAGCGTCTCAACGTCCTCTACGCCATGGAAGGATTAAAAATTCATTTTTGCAGGTCCTGGTAGGTAAAACGAAGAAAAGTCTTCTAGGCCATTAACACAGAATCCAATCTCTTCAACTACCAGATCTGATTCGATTCGATTCACTGGGGAACCAAAAGCAACATATTGTGGGCGGATTTGCAGAAGGCATTGATATTCAGTGGTTGAGCTTTCAAGGCGTGGATTCAATGCGTATCTCATGGTGGTTGGAGTAGGATGCGACTTTTCCCTCTTCTCTCTCTTTTCCTTCTATATATATTGTAACACTTCTCATTTGAAGAAGAGAGACATTTTGGGCATAGAGAAACTCTGTCAAATTTGTTTCTCGACGCCATTTTGAGCAACGAACCTTCTCCCACGCCTGGCAAATGTATTTGTGCCTCTATTCCAAAAATGTAATGGTCTGTGCACCTTCTAGAGCAATAAAAATGTGTTTTTGTGGTGTTCTTCAACCCTTTGCATCGTTTTGTTGTTTCTCCGTGCCTCTCCCTTTCAGTCTTGGTTTTCTGTGCATGTATTTCACATTTGCAGGTGCAGGATGTTGTGTTTCATGGAGTTTAATGGATGATTTGCAGATCCGGTTGTGTCACACTGCCCGACCTCCCTCATCTCCATTTTTCTTGTTTCTTTCTCCCTCAATGAATATCTCGCTTCCTTTGTTGGTGTATCACCGCTTTAGTGTAGGCTCTGTTTTTCCCTCTTTCTCTCTCCTTGGTTCCTTGGAATGGTTAGATTAGGTTAGATTTAGTTTGCTGCACTGGAGTAGCTCGTGGCAGGTAGTTTAGGAACAAGAACCAACTTTCTCTGGAGAGCTTTCCCACTTTGCAAGGTCCCACACCTTGGGGAAAGTTCATTGTTATGCAATCACACGGATGAGTTTGCCTTAGAAAAGCAGATCCATAACTCATTTGGGGGTGCTATGATTTCGCACTAACAAAAATATAAAGAAATTTTGAGAAAAGTTAAGTTTTTAAAAATACCCAACCATTAGTGTTTGTCTAATTACTGTTGGTCTTCCCAAGGACCCAAAATCCACATCATTGATTGTTAAATCAAATTTCTATCTCTTTGTTGCAAGAGGTCTCGACATGTCTCCATTCATTTGGCCAAGGTTTTGTCCAATTCTTGGGCTTATCAAGTTTCCTCTCTTTGAACATGACTAACAAATCTTTTGTTCCTTCATTGTCAATGTATCAATTTGCCATATCCATCTATATAGAGGGTGTCGACTAGACTCCCCCCTTTCTATTCTCTCTATTCTATAGGGTAGGGCTCCGGGGGTCGAGCGCCCCATACCATATAGAGTCTTTTTAGGGCTTTCCTTGTCCTCCGAGCAGAGCATATAGGCTATAGAGTACTATATAAATCTATAGGCCCTAGACTCTACTATAGATATCTGGGGGGCCCGTCGCCATATCTCTATATAGGGCGCTCTCCGCCCAGATAGATCAGATCTATAGGTGATTGTGAACAATGCCATATACAGAGTCCCCTTCCCTCTCTACATGAAGAGGGGAGTTAGGTTGGTTCTACGGTCTAGTGGCTAAAATTTTCATCGGTCCCATAAATCTGATCTCTATGGACATTTGTATTACATATATAATAGAGTGATAGCCGTCCCCCATAGATAAGATATATAGAGAGGGGGTGTGGGGAGAGACCTCCTTGCAAACATGTACCTTCGCTTGCCCGTCTCTGATAAGGAATGAAACGAAAGAATGAGTTTACGACACATAATTTGGTTTGATGGCTATTCCCCACTAACCACAAGGATATAGGGACTCTCCATTCAATCTTTGGTGTTGTTCTTTAGAGTGATGGGCACATGCTTCTTAGTACAATTCACATGGAATTAGACACACTGCGATCAAATTCTTGGTGGGAATCATTGATTCTATAATGTTTCAATAACAGTTAATGCTTCTCCCACAACCTTTTTTATGGTGATGCCAATGGTGATAGGTGGATTTGGGAATTGGTTCGTTCCGATTCCTATAGGTGCACCCGACATGGCATTTCCACGATTGAATAACATTTCCTCCCGGTTGTTGCCGCCTTCGCTGTTGCTCCTATTAAGCCCAGCCTCGGTAGAAGTAGGTAGCGGCACTGGGTGGACGGTCTATCCGCCCCTAAGTGGTATTACCAGTCATTCTGGAGGAGCCGTTGATCCCGCGATTCCTAGTCCTCATCCATCAGGTGTTCCACCCATTTTAGGTTCTATCAATTTTATCACTACTATCTTTAACATGCGCGGGCCTGGAATGACTATGCATAGATTACCTCTCCCTGTGTGGTCCGTTCCAGTGACCGCATTCCTACTCTTGCTATCACTCCCGGTACTAGCAGGGGCAATTACCATGTTATTAACCGATCGAAGCTTTAATACAACCCCTTTCGATCCTGCTGGAGGGGGAGACCCGATCTTATACCAGCATCCCCCTTGGTTCCTCGGCCATCCAGAGGTGTATATCCTGATTCCGCCTGGATTCGGTATCATCAGTCATTCCTTTCTCGCTTCTATATGCCGATCATGTCTTCATTCCGGGAGTCTTCATGATAGACCCCCTCAAAACTCCCCGAATTATCAAAGAATGTATGCGATGGTGCCCTTGGAATCATCGGGGAATGTATGTGATCGACAAAGTTAGGAAGAACACGTGCCATCATAAAATGCATGTGATCCCCCTATTAGATCTTATCTTCTCTATGGGGGCTAGGGGGGGAGATTGGGCCTTGAGCCCCGGATCTATACATGGTATGGGCCAAGGAGACCCTATCTACATATGGGGACCTTCACCAATTGACTTCATACGAGAGATTTCTATATGATTCCTTCACTTTATAGATTTAAGAGATTCCCGATTCCAAAGATTCAGTGGACCGAAGTGGATTGCGAATCCAAGAATTGATTGAAGTGGATCAAACCCACTCAAGGAATAGTTTCTTCTCAGCCCTATCTCTATCTATATGGAATGGAATAGATAGAGGGGGTCGCGAGCCATGGTTATTTACTCCAGGCCGGTCGGAGCGGGGAGGAGGGGCCATAGAGCCATAGATTTTTAGGGGGAAAGGGCGTATAAAAGAGGGAGAGGAAAACAACACCACCGCCCACTATATGGGGGCCATATACCATAGAGTTCGAGGGGGGCGGAGCCATCCCGAGCATACGTCATCCGAGTACCCCACCCCTCTACCCCTTTCAATTTCTAGGGGAAATAGGTATAGGGTGCCGCATATATATAGAAAAGGGACCGCCTCCACCTATATTATCTCTGAAACCCTCACCTTAAAGATTGGTATTTCCTCCAACAAGAATCCTCATCAAGCACATATGTTGGCTCCCCCACATGTGATGCTTCAAAATCTTTCAAGAAAGAGGGCTCATGAAGACTCAAAGGCTTGTTAGAAGAATGGGGGATTGTTGCCCGAATTACTGTTCTCACCTTTTTCCCTATTATTCCTAGATCTGATCTGATTCATGTTCTGTGTGAGTTGGCTCAAGTAGAGGTTGGTTGTCTCTTGTTGTTTCACCATGTTGATGAACATTTTCTTCATAAAATCCTCATTGAGCTCTTCCACATTCTCTTCCTGATCTGCCATATTTTGACCTTTTTGAGGTGTATTCCTCCTGGAATATACCTTCATTCACTACCCAAACAGGTTGTAGGAAAGGTGGCTCTGATACCACTGAAATATCCCCTTTTCGGGATAAATCCTAAAAATAGTTGCAGACTGAAATTCTGATTTTTATGACAGCAATGAACAAAATCTGAAAACACCCAAACCCCAACGCCTAGGGAAAAATTGAGATCTATCACTTCCAGACTACTCAAATTTGACGAAATTAATACCCAAGATGGCTAAAAATATATATAAAAAGAATATCCAATCAGATTTCGAAATTCTGATAATTGAATTTTTAATGATGAAAATATAGCTGAAACTTACAAAATTAATAACTCTGGAAATACTTGGAATCTGATTACAAATGATAGCTCAAAAGATAGATAAATCCAATATCTATCCAATGCATATTCAAGCACAATTTTCCAATGGGTGGAAGGCACCCGAAACTACTCCTCAAATCTGGAATTGAGTAGACAAAACCCTAGAAAATACTTGTTCCAAATCTGAAATGAAAATTTGAATGTAGAAGGCTGAAAATGTACTTTAAGTTTCTTGTGATGCTGTTTGGTTTGTCTAATGCACCCGCTACATTTCACTCTTGTATGAACCATGTGTTCAACCGCCACCTACGAAAGTTCGTGTTGATATTCTTCGATGACATTTTGGTCTATAGAAGGACATGGGAGGATCACATGAGACATCTTGATGAGGTATTGAGTATCTTGGAGGCTAGTTCGCTATACGCGAAGGCTTCTAAGTGTGAGTTTGGCATGACAGAGCTATTATACTTGGGCTATGTGATTGGAGGAGGTGGAGTCAAGGTTGACAGGGAAAAGATTCAGGCAATATTGGATTGGCCACCGCTGAGGACTTTGACACATTTGAGAGGGTTCTTAGGTTTATGTACTTACTACAGGAGGTTTGTGAAGGGCTTCTCTCGCTTGACTGCACCATTGACAAAATTGACCAAGAAGGGGCTTTTGCTTGGTCAAATTCAACACAACAAGTTTTTGATCACCTTAAGAAGGTGATGAGCTCATGTCCAGTCCTTGCACTACCAGATTTCACTCAGCCATTTGTACTCGAGTGTGATGCATCAAGTGAGGGCATTGGAGCAGTACTTATGCAGGATAGGCATCCCATTGCCTATGAGAGTTGGAAGTTGAGTATGTGGAGAGGGGGTACTCAATTTATGACAAGGAGATGTTGGCCATTATGCATGCATTGGTCAAATTTAGGCAATATCTTGTGAACAACAGATTTGTGGTTCATACGAATCACAAATGATTTGAGGTTTTTCTTGGGGCAGAAGGATCTCAATGACCGCCAAGCAGAGATGGGTGAACAAGGTACAAGCTTATGAATTTGACATAGAGTACACAAAAGGTAAGAATAATGTGGTAGTTGATGCTTTATCTAGGAGACCTTACCTTGATTCTATGATTAGTTCTATGTCAGAGATTTCAGCTGATTGGAAGGCTCACATACTTGTTGAGTATTCCAAGAGTCAGTTTGCATGTGAGATCATGGATGACATTATCCAAGATGATAGATACAAAGTCTTGAATGACCTCATATACTACAAGGATAGGATTTTCCTTGTACTGAGAGTCCAAGATGAAGGAGAAGATCCTTCGAGCAGTGCATGATACACCTTTAGCAGGACATCTTAGGTATTTTAAGACCTATAGATACATCAGAGAGAGATTTGCATGGAAAGGGTTAAAGGACGATGTCCTTAACCATATTAGGGAGTGTTTGGTTTGTCAGAAAACCAAGGCTGAGCATACTTTTCCAGCAGACTTCTACAACCTCTTCCTATCCCTGAGTAGAAATGGGAGAGCATATCTATGGATTTTATTACAAGCCTTCCCTCAGTACATGGGCACGATTGCATCTATGTGGTGGTCGATCGATTGACCAAGTATGCCCATTTCTTTTCTATGCCTTCTGGGCATAAGGCACCACAGGTAGCACAAACATTCTTCACAGGTGTTTTTAGGCTTCATGGCTTGCCTAAGAACATTGTCAGTGACAGGGATGGTCGTTACATGAGCACATTTTGGTAGGAGATTTTCGACTTGCAAGTACGAAGTTGACTCCTGGTACTAGCTATCATCCACAAACAAATGGGCAGACAGAGATAGTCAATAAGTGGATAGAGGGCTATTTGCGTAACTATGTAGCAGGACATCAACGTGCATGGGTTAGATGGCTACACTTGGGTGAGTATTGTTACAATACCACCTATCAGATGAGTATTGGCATGACTCCCTTTCGCGCATTGTATGGATACGATGCTTCATCATTGTGGACCTGGTACTATCAAATAGTCGAGCTCCCAAAGCTTGCGATTGGTTATAAGAGAACTAGGATATTCTGAAGGCCCTCAAGGAGAATCTATAGAAAGCACAGAAATCAACAGAAGATTTATGCAGACAGATCAAGAGGTCTTTTGAGGTAGGAGATTTGGTCTTTCTACGATTGTAACCCTACAGGCAATCCTCACTTAAAAAGAGCAGTGCTGAGAAGTTGAAACCGCGATTCTATGGGCCATACAGGATAGTACGGAGGATTGGGGCAGTTGCATATGAGTTGGAGCTTCCAGAATAGAGCAGGATCCACAATGTCTTCCATGTTTCGTGCCTCAAAAGGGCACTTGGACAACATATTGTACCTTTCAGACTTGCCACCTTTGGATGAGGAGGGAAAGTTGGTTTTAGAACCAAAGACTATTATTGAGGTGAGGCAAAGGAAGCTCAAAAACAATGTTATTACAAAATATCTAGTGCGGTGGAAGGATTTGCCACTTGAGGATGCTACTTGGGAGGGAGAGCAGATTTTACAAAGATCTTGGTTTTCATTTGCTTGTGCAAGCAAATTTCGGGAAGGGAGGACTATAATGTCCCCATTCCTATGCAGGAGGCTTAGGAGGCTTAACTCAGTCTTAGCCTTGGTCATACCCAAGAGGCTAGAGACATTGGAGGCTATTGGGTATGGGTTTTCGTCACCATCTTCACCTTATGTTATATTTCGTCATTGACTTAGGTGATGGGTGAATATGTGGTACTTTATGTTATATTTCATCGTTGGGATAACTTAAGTCATTTTTTTTAACATGTGCACAATAAAGTCACTTAAGTTATAATTTTTGCACATGGGAAATTCCCAAAAGGGGGCGCTAGGGCTTCTTTGGCCTTTTTGGAGTTAATAAAGGCTTCTTTTATGGTGAGCGTTGGATTTTCCCTAATTTGGATCAGATCTACGGTGGAGATTATAACATCTTTTTGGAAGATGATTATATATTTCCCCTTGAGGTTGTTTGAGGGGAAATCATCTACTTCTATTTTCAGATTTTGCTTGTGCAAACCCTAGAGCTGCATGTTCTGGGAGTTCTCTTGCTTGTGGAGGTTAGATTCTGCAAGATCCCTAGCTTCAGTGGTGAGAGATCCATTCCTAGCTGGTAGAGCATTCTTTGGTGAGGGTTTTAGATCCATATCCCTAGCTTGCTGTCCGTATTTGGGGATATTTCATATTTCCAACCTTCTACATTCAAATTTTCAGTTCAAATTTGGAACAACTATTTTCTAGGGTTTTATCTACTCAATTCCAAATTTGAGGAGCAGTTTCAGTGCCTTCCACCCATTGGAAAATTGTGCTTGAATATGCATTGGATAGATATTGGATTTATATATCTTTTGAGCTATCATTTGTAATCAGATTCCAAGTATTTCCAAAGTTGTTACTTTTGTAAGTTTTAGCTATATTTTCATCATTAAAAATTCAATTATCAATTTCAGAAATCTGATTGGATATTCTTTTTATATATATTTTTAGCCATCTTGGGTATTAATTTCGTCAAATTTGAGTAGCTGGAAGTGATAGATCTCAATTTTGCCCTAGGTATTGGGGTTTGGGTGTTTTTAAATTTTGTTTATTGCTGTCATCAAAATCATAATTTCAGTCAGCAACTATTTTTAGGATTTATCCCGAAAAGGGGATATTTCAAAATAAAGTCAATATATTTAAACTCCTGCAAAATAAACTAACCTTTAAAATGACGACGTGGCGAATGGACATGGGGTCCACTTGGCGGGAGGATAGGGTCGGCGGTTTTAGGTTTCTGATAAGCTCTGTTGTGTTGGCTTTGTTTTGAACGCCTTACAAAGTGAAATTTGCCATTATTTGGTATGCTTTGTTATTTCATCCATCATTTATTGTTTTGTATAGCTCCGTAGGGTCTGCTTTTTCACCGTTGTTTTGCAAGTTTGATACGAAGTTGGCCCAATCTGCAATTGATTTTACAAGATAATGGTCGCCGTTATTGTTTTGTGAAGGTAATAGGGGAGCTCCAAACAATGTTACGGGATCGTGGTGCATGTGAACGACGAGGGGTGATTTGAGCTCGGCCCGATCATACAACACTCAACTCGCTTGTGGATCGATTTTCCGATAGCTTAGTGTGGAGAAAGAGCCCCCCCAACTCGTAGCACTTTGTTGGATTGAGGTGTCGACCGGGTTCATAGTGCTTAGGAGTTTGTTGTGGGCTCTGCTCGATCCAAATGCAACAGGAGTCATGTTATAACTCCAAATGAGCCGTCTTGGCAGATGCGACTCGACCAACATGGATGGGCTCGGTGATCCGCAGAGTGTACGACACAATGCAAACTCGCCCAACTCGATACAATTCACCAATGCAATGAAACATCCTACGCCAATGCAAATTGCCCAACTCGATACAATTCACCAATGCAATGAAACATCCCGCAATGCAAACTACCCAACTCGGGCTTAACTCGCCTTGTAGATTGTTTCAAGCACGGTTTGCCAAGTAGTGCGCCACACTTAGCAGAATAACTATAGTTAGTTGTAACTAGTATGTCCACTAAATTTAGTGGAGAAACCCCTATTTGGGAGATTTTTTTTTTCTTTTAACTGAACTGGATTTTCTTGTAGAGCATCCTAGTGCAGGATGCAGTTCTTGGGGACCCCTCTGTAATGTCCCCAAATGGACATTTTTGACCTCACTTGGATTTTGGGAAAATCCAACACCAAAGCAACTTATAAAAATATATTTTCAGTCACTATTATGCAGATTTGGAATTTATTTCAGAAATTGCGACTAGGGTAAAGTATGAAACTCCACTAAATCAGCCCTTACACTTAAATTTTCTTATTCAAAACAAAAGTACTAATTTTATAAGGCCCAAATCAGGTAAAATATGCAGATTTCAGATGTAAATATGACTGAAATGAATTTATTTTGAAACCCCAGTCTGCAAAAAATTATGGCAACTTCAAAAATTCATAACTCCCTCAAAAATGCTCCAATCCACACAAATAAACTATGCACGGATTCAGAAAATTAAGGAGAACGCAATGATGTTACCCATTCATGCAAATGACCACCATAAGTGCCCTAAACAACCAAAACACCAACTCGCCCCTAGGGTTTTGGGCTGGAAAATACTGAAAATTGGTTGCTTTAATTCATAAAAATCAGATTAACAGATGACAACATAAATCAGACCTGAATATCCTTGAAAAACATTGTAAATCAGCCAAAAGGTAGGTCGCTCCTTCTTGCACATGGAACATACAACTGCTGCAATTTTATTCTTCAAAACCCAGCTGCAAAACGATTGCTGAAATAGCTAAAAATCTGAGTAGGCACAACGGGATTACCTTGAATAGGAAATCCCCAAATACTCTAAGAGGGTTTTCGTCCTTAGAAAGAAAATGCAAGCCAAAAGCTTTACACACAAATCTGAAATTTGATAATAAACAAGTGATGCCTCTCCTAAGCAAGTTGACTTGCTTATAAAGAGAAAAAGGCCTAACTAACCTCTCTCAACATCCAATCAGATTTGTCCCTTCATTTAATATTTTTACCACTAACTTTTCTCCCTCATGCAAGTCGCACTTTTCTAGAAATAAACAATTTGTGCTAAGTGCTTTATCATTTGGTTCACTTTTCTATTTTTATTAAGTCCATTACTTTATTATAAGTGTTTTTTATAATTTTATATTATTTTTTTGCACTTTATAATAAAATAATAAAACTTAAGTCACCCTTATATGTTTCCCTTAGCCGTCGAGTAGACAAAATAGGCTAAGGGTCTTCGATTGGGAAGGGGATATTACAGTCCTCCCTTCCCAAAATTGCTTGCCCTCAAGCAATTCCAATTTGTTTTGTCCAAGTGCCATGCACAATAGACAAAACATGCTGAAGTGATCCGCAAGCCTAGCACTTGTACTGTCAAGTGGGCTAAAACTTGCCACCATATATCATCCACAAGATGCTCATATACATATACTTGGAGCAATGGTTCAACAAACTCCATAATGAAAACTTCATCTTCTACCTTATCATGCATCTCATGATGGAAATAAATTGGAATAGGCAGCAATAAATAAGACACATTATTATGCTCTTCATACCTCGGAATATCACCAACATCCTTGTCAATCTTGGACTTCAAAATGACTTGACTTTGCTTCACCAAAACCTGAGTATTCGTGTCTACAATGGGCTAAATATTGTTGTGAATCAGCTGCTGCGATAAATGAGATGACATACCTTCTTCCACACACTCTTCAATCCGAGCAATCTGCCCTCCTTGGAAAGATATTTCCATGCTCTTGGCTGCCATAACTTGAGGGATATCATTCCTCATACCTTGCTGCCCACTAAGAGAAGAAATCTTTCCTTGAACTCTTGTAAGTGTTGTCTTGCTTGAGCGGCTATCATCCTAGCAACTCTAGCTCTGCTATTCCATTCCTCACACTTTCTAAGAGTTTCCATTACATCCTCCTTGCTTGCATATATGAATTTCTTCTCATGTTTATTATCAATTTCTCTAGCAAGCAAAGTTTCACTAACACCATTATTTTGCTCAATGGAAATCATACCTTTTGGAGCTTCTTCTTCTTGCATGTTGGAATACACAATGGGCTGATTTCTCTCCAAGTGTAGATCTGATTTGGTAGACTCCATGATTTTGTTTCCTTGCTCAACCTGCACATCAAATCTCTCTAGAAATTTTGTGAGAAATCTGCAAGTGAATCAACCGATTCAACCCCTTGGGTCTTCAATAGATGATGCCACCATTTATGTGCTACTCCATCCATGTACATAGAGATGAGCTTGAGGGCATCATCTTGACACATAGGCTTATAACACAAAAATGTTTTAAATTTCTCCAACCAACATCTAGCAGAGATCTCCTTCGTTCCATCAAAGAAAGGGACTTGGGTCCACTTCATCTTTGCATATAGATCTGATTTTTTTCCTCTCTCCTTCACAGGCTGGGAGGATTTCACGCTCTGATACCACTGTAATGTCCCCAAATGGACATTTTTGACCTCACTTGGATTTTGGGAAAATCCAACACCAAAGCAACTTATAAAAATATATTTTCAGTCACTATTATGTAGATTTGGAATTTATTTCAGAAATTGCGACTAGGGTTAAGTTTGAAACTCCATTAAATCGACCCTTACACTTAAATTTTCTTATTCAAAACAAAAGTATTGATTTTATAAGGTCCAAATCAGGTAAAATATGCAGATTTCAGATGTAAATATGACTGAAATGAATTCCACACAAATAAACTATGCACGGATTCAGAAAATTAAGGAAAACGCAATGATGTTACCCATTCATGCAAATGACCACCATAAGTGCCCTAAATAGCCAAAACACCAACTCATCCCTAGGGTTTTGGGCTGCAAAAATACTGAAAAATGGTTTCTTTAATTCATAAAAATCAAATTAACAGATGGCAGCATAAATCAGACCTGAATATCCTTGAAAAACATTGTAAATCAGCCAAAAGGTAGGTCACTCCTTGCACATGGAACATACAACTGCTGCAATTTTATTCTTCAAAACCCAACTGCAAAACTATTGTTGAAATAGCTAAAAATCTGAGTAGGCACAATGGATAACCCTGAATAGGAAATCCCCAAATACTCTAAGAGGGTTTTCGTCCTTTAGAGATAAAGTCTAATGGTTTTCGTTCTTAGAAAGAAAATGCAAGCCAAAAGCTTTACACAAATATGAAATTTGATGATAAACAAGTGATGCCTCTCCTAAGAAAGTCGACTTGCTTATAAAGAGAAAAAGACCTAACTAACCTCTCTCAACATCCAATCAAATTTGTCCCTTTATTTAATATTTTTACCACTAACTTTTCTCCCTCATGCAAGTCGCACTTTTCTAGAAATAAACAATTTGTGCTAAGTGCTTTTATCATTTGGTTCACTTTTCTATTTTTATTAAGTCCATTAATTTATTATAAGTGCTTATAATTTTATATTTATTTTTGCACTTTATAATAAAATAATAAAATAAAGTCACCCTTATATGTTTCCCTTAGTTGTCGGGTAGACAAAATGGGCCAAGGGTCTTCAATTGGGAAGGGGATATTACACCTACTTTCCCAATGGATGACAAAATATTCAAACGCCCGGAATTTGAAACAACTGATTGTGGGGATGCAGGGGTGGGTTTGGGAAGCTGTTGGAGGCAGCAAAGGCTCTCTAAGAGGGCAAAAATCTTCTCCAAACTCATGACACTCTTCTCGCAACCTTTTTACCAACATCCGCTTGATTTTCGCAGGTCCAACCATAGCTCGATACCAAATACCGGATGAAACAGGAGGTAGCCTGCTAGAGATTGTATTAATTAGGAAAAATGACTAGTTACATGGTAAATGGAATGTGCAATACATATAGATATTGCACATCATAATACAAACAAAAATTGTTAAACAATTTGCAAGAATATGGACCGAGAAAACATTGGGTAATACAATATGACAAATATTGTTATAAAACAACATAACAATATAATTAACCACTAATTACCCTAGTAAAATATACATTTACCTAAGGTAAAAGACTAAGGTAATAAACTAATAACAATGCATAATTACCTAAGTAATATGTTTTACCTAACATCTAGAGCCATGTTGACTTTTGAAACTTGTTTCTTATGTGTTTGCTTGATGAAGATCCTTGTGGATCATACCTCTCATTCTTAAGTGGCTTTTGGTTCTATAAAATCTCACATGGAAGGAGATGTGGGAATAGATCTCCCCCTTCTCCTGAGTACCACTTCACCCGCCTTTGTGTGTTTTCCTTCTTCGCAACTTGCCAATGCTCTTGTGATCCTTTGCATGTCTCTCAAATTTTCCGCTTTAGCACTACATCCTCCTCCAACTCTCCTTGAGATTCCAAGACAGAGTCTTCAATGGAAAGAAACAACAAATATTCGTCTTCTTCATCTAGCATGAATGGCTCGTATAGGTGCAAATTCTCACAATTTACTACTAAGTACATCCTCATGAAGTGTGGTAGGTCAAGCTTGAAAGTGTTTTCTCCAATCTTATCTAGGATGATGAATGGTCCATAACTTCGGATTTTTGAGCTTTCTTGCTTACTCTCGAAGTCTTTCCTTACTCAATTATAGACATATCTCATGTCCCACTTTGAGAATGTGCTCTTTCAATGTTGGTCATGTGTAATGTCCCTTTCCAGGCTCAAACTAAAACAAAGGGAAATTGCACAAACCCTAATAGATAGTAAACTGAAAATTATGACAGCCAACTGAAAATTTATGACAACAAGGTACAACAGTTTGATTTTTATAATAAGGAAAATGCAATATCTCTTCAAAAATGCATCATTCACACCATCCAAAACATGTAGGGAAACTTAGAAATATTTTAGAACAAGTATAAACCAAGAAATAAGCCTTCAAACCCTAGTTGGAATTTATTTAATTAAATATAATAACAATGTAAACCCTTACAAAGATGGCTGGAAATGAAGGATTCTAAGCCCAAAAATGAAGTCCAAATGTAGATTCCAGCTGCTAAAAATGACCGAGTTTGATACTTTTGTGCCCTAGAAGACCCCCAATGCCACCTTAGGGAAAGTCACCACCTTAGGAGAGGGCTGAAAATGCCTTCAAATCTGAAAATAACTTCTTATGAGACCACCTTGCAAGCTTGAGGGGTTTCATCCTCAAACCAACTCACTATTGAGAGGCTTCGTTCTCAATAGGTTCTCTAAGAGGGTTTTCGTCCTCAATGGATGAGAGTGAAAACAAACAAGCTCCCAACTCCAAGAGAAATAATTCCAAAGTATGCATAACCCTTTCCAAGCCAAGCAACCCCTTCTTATAGCTTGATGTTGCATCAAAACTAAGACGGACCTTCTTGGGGAATTAATAGTTCCTTTTTCCTTCTATTCTTCCATTGGCTTTTCATCTTTCCCAGCCAACCTGACTATACATAGAAAACTACTAAAGAAGAATGCAATGCTCATGAAAATAATTGAAAAACATGACAATTACTCCCCTTGTTCATTTCCTTCTTGCCCACAAGAAGTGGAATGGGCTCAAAGTCTTCCAAAAGGACTAGCACTGAGAAGGGGACATTTACATTCCTCCCCTCCCAAAATTTCTTGCCCTCAAGCAAATTGCAAGCTCACATGCCCAAGAGGTGAAACATGTTGTAGTGCTCCAAAAGCTTGGATCCTATACCTGTCAAATGAAAAAGCTCTTGCCAAAACAAGCTCATATATCTGTTGTCCCTCTTCTTATTGATGTACTTTGGCAGCCCGTGAAGTTTAACAACTTCCTTGAAAAAGAAATCAACTAATACCTTAATTTTTCTCTCTTCACTTTCACCTTCAATAATAGCATTAGTGAATTTTCTCTTTGCATACTCTTTTGTACAAAAAGCCTTCCAATCTGCTGTAATCTTAGTCATAGAGCAAAAAATTGAGGAATAATCAGCAGCTTTACTAGCTAAAACACATTCCAATGTGGCATTTTCACTTTCCGTTTCAACCTTCTTAACTATTTTGGAAGAGCATCCTCTAACCATACACATGAATGCAACTGAAATAATGTGGGGGCTGCTAAAAATGATGACAACAACATTAATGGTGGCAATTTGATGCATGGCTGTCTTGGAAGCACTTCTTCTAACATTTGGTGGTAGCAACACATCATCCCACATCCCCTCCATGCTTTGTTGGAGATCTTTTGCAATCACAAACTTGTTATCCTTCATTATGTCATCTTCATCTTCAGCTGCAACCTCATATGCTCCATCATTTGCTCGGGGGGAAAGCAAACTCAGCTGCTCTTTCTTTTTATACCTATACCGCACATGGAACAAACTCATTAAAGAAAACAAGAGTTTCCCTCATCATTGCTTCTTCATGAAGCTTGTTAAAATATAGCGCTTTATATAGCATGTAAAACTGTTATGTAGTTGTGATACGGTTGGTAACTCTTCAACCGAAGTGTAACCACCTCCTATAATAAATTAGACAGGTTCGTGTCATTTGTATAAGTGCAGCTTTTACCCTCTCTAATTCTTTCTTCTCTTTCGCATATGCTAACATTGGTATCGAGCACAAAAACTACTTGCGTTGACAACCTTCGTGTAGGAAAAACGATTATTCTGAAAGTCGAAGCCTAGCTTTTGCATTTTCGAGGATAGAGAAGAAAGGAGAAACGTCGAACCATCAAGAATGCGATCAAGCTAGGGCATTCGTTGAAGAAGTGGTTCGAGGATGTGAAATCGAGGGTTTGTTTGCAAGCACAATTCATGGGCAGACATAAGGAAAAATACGGTCAATTTACACAAAACCGTGGTTCGAAGTCCAGAAGACGTGGTACGTGGCATAAAATCGTGGAGCAGCGCCATTAAAAAGACAAGGCAAAAGTAAATCGTGGCACAAACTATTTCATCTTTCCCTTCGTGAAGCAAAGTCGTGGATGAAACCCTAGTCGCAAATCCTATTGCAGGCAAAGACGAACGTGGAGTTGTGTGCCGGACCAAGCAAAAACGTGACCAGTCGTGAGGCAAAATCGTGGTTCGAAATAACCTTGATCACAAATCATGGCTGAGGCAGATCGTTTTCTTCCTTTGTGAAAGGTCGGTGATTTAAAACGTTGGAATAATATTATTTATCAGCCACCACAAAGGTATTCACCTTTGCATAATTAATTTCATACGATTTGTTGGATCAATTAATTTTAATATTACTTGCTGGAATAAGTAATACTTGGTGGGATAATATATTACTTTATTTGTGTGGCAAACTATTATTTTATTATTTCCGTTACTTTGGAATAATAAAATGGCAAATATATCACACTTGACTTTGCCAGAGACACAAAAATTAACGGGCACTAATTTTAATGTTTGGAGTCATAAGATTTTAACGGCGTAGAGTTTCGTGATTGTGATAAAATAATCAAGGGTGATGAAAATCAACCAACGACGAACTTCGAGGATTATGACAAATGTCATAAGGAAGCGTTATTGCTTCTCAAGTTGTCGGTGTCGGATGATTTGATACCGGAAGTGCGGAATGCCACTATGGCAAGCACGTTGTGGGCCAGTCTGAAGGATAAATATCAGACATCAGAAAAGAGTCGGGTTTTATACCTGAAAAATATGCTCTTTTCCGTAAAGTTACAAGAAGGTGGATCGTTGTCTGAGCACCTACTTTGGATGAAAGACCTCTGAGACCAGTTATCTTCCATCAACAAAAAGGTGGACGACGATGATATGGTGGCTCTGGTTTTGAACAACTTACCTTCTTCGTATGAGTCATTTGTGGAGGCACTCCATTTAATGGCTAAAAGTCAAACACTCACGTTTGACAAGGTGAGTTCCTACATGTTGCAAAAGGAGCAGAGACAACTTCAGGCAGAATCTAATTGTGACCATTCAAAGAGTGCTCTTGTCACTCAGTCAAAGAGAAAGTGGAAACATCAATTTGGTGAGTCTTCCACTCGGTATCAAGTCACATGTTATTACTGTCACAATGTTGGGCACCTAAAGAAGGATTGCCGGAAGCGGAAGTATGATCTTTCGCAGTAGAACAAAAAGCCATGTGATGAGAAACATGTGGCAGCAGTTGAAGAAGAATGGGATTCGGATGACGGACTTGCTCTTTATTGTCTTACGACATCATGCTCGAATGACAAAGTGGTACCGGTTGTTGGATCATTGACTCAAAGTGCGTCTCACACACTTTTCATGTCGTAGGATTTGGTATGTTTCATTTACTGCAAATATTTGTTTTGAATCAGTAGTGCTAGCTGATGGAGAATCACTTGTAGTAGAAGGGATAGGAGATATATGCATTGTATTGAATAATGCTCATAAATTGTTGGTACGGAATGTTAGATATGTACTTTCTTTACAAAAGAATCTTCTATCTATTCAAGTCGATTGATTTGAAAATCCCAATATTTTTGTAGAAAGAAGTGTGTTGTCTCTCGATGTGAAACAAAGGCGGATAATTGCCCTTGGTATTGGGAAGGTGGTCGAAGATCGGCTTGTTGATCCGGGTTGCAATCAACATGAATGCAGTGTGGAGGACAACACCATTCAGGATGTGCAAGAGGCTGCAGTGCTTTGGGAGAAAGCCATTCCTCACAAATCTGTTGACTTGGATACAGTCAACCTACATGCACCTATTGTGGAGGGAGTATCCACTATTCCCAGGTGTACACGGGAGGCGGACATGCCTTGGGAGGATGGATTTCCTCATTCTGAAGAACCATTTGTTGTGGACGGAGACTCCACTATTCCAAATGCACTGACGATGCATGGTGAGATGGCATGCCTAGCCACTCACTCAAAGGTCCTTGCTCGAAGGACAATAGAGCATGAACAGTTTGCTCATTGTGTTGTGAAGGATCTTTCCCAACAAAGGGGGATAGATGAGCAAATAGATGAGGAGTTGATTCTCACTCCTACCACTGCTAAGACGGAGACCACTGTTGAGACGGAGATGGTTATTTCTCCTACTATTGCGGAGTTGGTTCTAACTCCTACTACACAGATGGTCACATTTCTCTTATTGAGAAAGTTGGATGAGCACTACACGGTGTTGCAAGGACATGATCGAGGTGACTTCGATTGCAGGATAACTGAGTCTCTGTACAAACTCCAGCAGGCTACACAAGCCTAGAACAGATTTTTCAATCCACTTCTCCAAGGTTCTGATTTCAGCACTTTGGAGATGGGGCTGACACTCTCAACCATTGGTGATTCATCACTGGTCAATGAATCACGTAACAAAGAACCAATGGACCACTTGCCATATCTTTTGTTTATGGGACCAAATTTTTGTTTTGTGGTACTTCTTCATTCGAAAACCCATGCAACACGCTTATGGAATGCTGATTTTAATGTACAACATATGGGCATTCTATAGATGTAATGCCTAAACATATGGGCTTTAGGAAATTTGTAAAATTTTGGGACAAACTTTGTCTTGTTTCCGGTTTAGTCATTAAGAGGGGGTGTTAAAATATAGCGCTTTATATAGCATGTAAAACTGTTATGTAGTTGTGATACGGTTGGTAACTGTTCAACCGAAGTGTAACCACCTCCTATAATAAATTGGACCTGCCTGTGTCATTTGAGCAGTGCAGTTTGCCTTCTCTAATTCTTTCTTCTCTTTGCATATGCTAACACATGCCTCATGGGTATGATGGCTAGCTCTCTCCAATTGCCCGCAATCATCTCATAATCTCCACTCAAGTGATGGATGTTCAAAAATTCAACCATTTTGTCTGAAACACAATTGTAACGATGAATTTTCTCCCCCAAAATCAGAAGGATAGTGGTTGGGATCCTTCTTGTGATAGCTGAAAACACATCAACGATGATAGTAGACTAGAAATCCTTCAACCTCATGGCTGGATACTCATCTTTGGCTGTCAAAAAAATGGATAGGGAGCTGGAACTGTTGCGGACAACAAATGAACAAAGGGTACAACAACTATCAAACTGAAAACTCCTCATGGAATATTGCAATGTCAATAATATGGGGGCTGGAAACAACCCAAAAATGATTGACAATGCTTCAATAGACTGAAAATTATCCCATTTCATGACTGTTTTCTTTCGTGTGGCAGCAAGCAAGGTATTTGGCAAATGGGAAATGTTGATAACAGCAACACAAACATTTATGACAACATCCTTCACCATGTTGTTAGAATGCACAACAAGCTTTATATGCATCCTCCTAAATTTCCTTACATTCTAAGTGTGAGAGATGAGGAACTTAACAAGAGACATTTACGTTGGTCCTCAAAAGATCTTGCAGAATCCCCATGCCAAAACAATCTTGGATTTGACTTGGAAGAAGCTACATGCCCATAGCTGCAAGTTGTGTTCTTGATCTTGACATTATTCATCTTTTCATCATTGTTAGAATAATTCTCATGATGATCAAAACATTGTAAGGACATAGTGTGAGGGTGATGCAATAAATCAAATTGCTTACCCTTTGTTGATATGTAAATTCCAGCAAACTGAAAACCAACATGAATATCTGGTGAAGCCCTTGTTTAAGGGTATGCCTCTCAACAAGATCATCTTGAAACTCAACCTCATAAACCTCTTGCAAATCTGGTTTTTCTTCAAATACATGTCCCTCCCCAAAGCTATTCTGAAAATCAGTCAATGGCTCATTCTTTGGGAGTTCGAAGGATGGTACATGTGCCTCTATCTTGAGCTCTTCACATTCAACTAGTAATGCCCTTTTTGTTTCAATTTCTTCACCATTTTTCCGCCACATGCAACCATTGGAAATCAATAAAACATCATCTATTGTCAAAGAATTTTTACCTTCAAGTTGCATATGGGGCTTCTTTTGTTCTTGTTTTATGATTTTCTTCCTCTTTCCTCATCACAAAGGGAGATTTCTTTTTCTCTTTGGCTGAAACATCTTTTCCATTTTCCTTTGGCAGTAGATTCCTCCATGGGCTGTTCTCTCTCCATTACTTGCAGCCCTGATTTTTCTTCTTGCTCCACCATTGCAATTTGGAAACTCTTCTCCTCTTCCTTTCTCAAGGCATGTTGAAGATCCTTTTGTGGTGCCTGAGACCTAGGTTCATGCCTCGCTCTACCTTTGTTCACTCCTATGAACTCTGCAAGTGATATGGCATCACGAATCTCATCCGGAAGAGCCCTATACTCCTCATAGCCGGCAACAATGTTGTTACCCACAGAATGCCATGTTTCTACCTCTGGAATAAATCCTTCCCTTGGGAGGAAGGTAGGCTGAAAAGGCCTAGTTGTAGGATCCATCACGGATCTTGGTGGTTGAAGATTGTTGTTTTCCCTTGAAGAACTTCTTGGATGCATGTTATGGATCAGTCGTGCCATTATATCAGCCAACCTCTCTTGCCCTTGGGCAAACCTTTCAAACCTAGCATCATCAAAAAATTTGTCCGCCATTTTATCTTCTCCTTTGCATGAATACCCTCCAGGCTAGGAGGATCTTTGCTCTAATGCCACTGTAATGTGCCTTTCTGGGCTCTAATTGAAACAAAGGGAAATTGCACAAACCCCAATAGATAGGAAACTGAAAATTTATGACAACATATGGTATGACACAAGGTACAACAGTCTGATTTTTTTTATAAGGAAAATGTAGCATCTCTTCAAAAATGCATTATTCACACCATCCAAAACATGTAGGGAAACTTAGAAATATTTTAGAACAAGTATAAACCAAAAAATAAGCCTTCAAATCCCAGCTGAAATTTATTTAATTAAATATAATAAAAACGATATAAACCCTTACAAAGATGGCTGGAAATGAAGGATTCCAAGCCCAAATGTAGATTCTAGTTGCTAAAAATATGAGAAACACAATGATGGCTGAGTTTGATGTTGTCATGCCTGCCTAAGACCCCCAATGCCACCTTAGGGCAAGTCGCCACCCTAGGAGAGGGTTGGAAATGCCTTCAAATATGAAAATAACTCCTTATGAGACCACCTTGTTGCAAGCTTGAGGGGTTTCATCCTCAAACCAGCTCACTATTGAGAGGTTTCGTTCTCAATAGGTTCTCCAAGAGGGTTTTCGTCCTCAATGGATGAGAGAGAAAGCAAACAAGCTCCCAACTCCAAGAGAAATAATTCCAAAAGTATGCATAACCCTTTCCAAGCCAAGTGACCCCTTCTTATAGCTTGATGTGGCGCCAAAACCAATTAAAGTCTTCTTAAGAAGACCAACCTCCTTGGGGGAATTAATAGTTCCTTTTTCCTTCTATTCTTCCATTGGCTTTTTCGACTTGATTATACATAGAAAACTACTATAAAAGAATGCAATGCTCATGAAAACAACTAAAAAACATGACAATTACTCCCCTTGTTCATTTCCTTCTTGCCCATGGGAAGTGGAATGGGCTCAAAGTCTTCAAAAGGACTTGCTTTGAGAAGGGGACATTACATCATGCATAGCCTTCTACTTGGCTTGAGACTTCATAAATTGTTCATTTACCTTGAGATAGATTCACCTAATTCTTGAAATGAACCTTTCTGGTTTTGTCACTTCCAAATCTTGTGATACTTCTCCTTCTTTCTGGTCTATTGCAATATCAAGAAGATTAGTGGTTAGATAACCCAAACATGCTTTGAAAAATGCCTGATCATTGTATGTGTGTACTGCCCTATTGTTGAGTCCTGAATTTATGCTAAAGACTCATCCCAAAGCCTTGGATACTTGCTGTTGTAACCTCTTATCAGTTGTGCAAAAGTCTGTTCACAACCTCTATTTGCCCATTTATTTGTGGATGTAAAGTTGTGCTTCATTGAAGAGTTGTCCATCATGCACCACAATGTAGTCTTAAACTTCCCCAAAAACTTGAGTCTTTATCTGAAAGAATGGATATAGGTCAGCGAAGTGCTCCCAAATGTTAGAAAAGCATAATTCAGATGCTTCATGCCCTTTTATTGTCTTTTTGAATTCAATAAGAATACACATTTTATTGAATCCATCTACAATGACATGCATAGTCATGGCCATGTTTAGACATAGGTAGTCATACGAAATCCACAGAAATGCTTTCCTGTGGTCTAATAGGTGCCAGTAGAGGCATATACAATCCTTTCTTTCTAATGTTACACTTTCTTATAGAACATAGTTTACATCCTCTTATGAATCTTGATACTTCATCTTGTATAATGGGCCAATATACATACCTCCACAGGCCATGGTCTTGCCAACATGAAAAGACCTGATACTTTGGAACTGGAAGTATGCTTCCCTCATCAATAAAAGTCTTGCCTGTTGACACACAAAGCTTGTCCCACTTGTAGAGTAGTCTACCCTTGAGATAACACCCATCTTTGCCTTTATTTTCTGTCTTCTTGACATGCAATTGCTTGAATGTCTTTACAAAGTCTGCATCTCGTGCATAAACTTCTCCATACACTTCCTTTGTGAAGGTCTTAAGTTGTGATATTGTAGGCAAAGATGAGATTTGCTTTTTTATTGCTGGTTTGGATAGCATATCTGCCACTACATTCATGCTTCCCTTCTTGTACTTGATCACCAAATGAAACTGTTGTAGAAATCCCATCCATTTGTAGTGTCTTGCTTGCTATAACTTATTTTGTGCTTGCAAATATTGAAGAGGTTTGTGGTTAATATGCACAATAGTTTCTTTATCCAATAAATAATGCTTTATTATCTGAACTCGTGCATACATTTCTTTATTATAAATAGGATATCCTCTTACCGCTGAATTAAATAACTCTAAATGATAACAAATTGGCTTACCTCTTCGCAACAAAACTGCCCCATAACATACTCACTGGCATTTGTTTCCACTTCGAATGAGCGTTGCAGGTTAGGAAGAGAAAGCGCCGGAGCATGGCTGATCTTATATTTCAACAACCTAAAAGACTTATCTTGTTCCTTGCCCAAATGAAACTCTTAGCCAAAGTTGAAACTATATGTAGAGGTGCCGCAAAAGTGTAGAAAGCTGGAATAAACGTCCCCATGTTTTGTACTACAAGAAAACGTCTAGTTTCTACAAAACTCTTTAGTGTGGGCCAATTAGTGATGACCTCTACCGTTTGCGGGGTCCATATGAAGTTCTCCATGGCCAAGATAGACTAGTGATTGCTTTGAAAACTCACAATTCTTTATATTGCATGACAACCGTTATTCTTTTAACACTTGCAAGACTTCTCTCAAATGTGTTACATGTTCTTCCCATGTAGCATAGAAAATTAGAATATCATCAAGATACACTATTACACACATATCTATGAATGGCTGCATTATGTCATTAATCAACCTCATTAATGTAGCAGGTGCATTACATAATCCAAAAGCAAGTACTAACCATTCATACAAATCCTATTTCGCTTGAAGGCCATCTTCCATACGTCCTCATCCTTCATACAAACTTGATGACACCCGGATTTGAGGCCACTGGTGAAATACTTGGTTTGCTGAAGTTGGTCCAATAGGTCACCAATCCATGGAAGTGGATAGTAGTTCTTGATGGTGATCTTGTTCAAGGCTCTATAGTCTGCACATTCTCCTAGAGTCATCTTTTTTTACAGCATCACAATGGGCGACTTAAATTGTGAGTTACTCGGGTGTATTACCCTTTGTTCCAAAAATCTTAAATCTATTTCTTTACTTCATTGCTCTCTAAGAGTGATTACTTGTACAAATTCAAACCAATGTTAGGTAAAGGAAATTCTAGAAGCAATTGAATCTCATGCTTTACTTCCAGTTTTGGAGATAAACACGTGGGAGTTCGAACACTTCTTGAAAAGTTGAAAAGATAAGAGCACGTTGTCTAAATCTTTCAATCCTAGATAAAATTTTTTGTAAACTCTTAACTCATTTTCTTGTTTATCTTTCAAAAGAAGAAAACGAAACTGATCACTAGCCTAGATTAGTCTCTTTGCTTGGTTGGCACTTACCAAGACAAGCTTGGGCTTGCTTTGATGTGCCTCGATGTTGTAGCTCACTCCATCCTTGATCCACACATATTTTCAGCCCTCTTCATGAAGATTTCATCCTTGAGATACAAGTAAGGGCTTCCGAACACCACCTCAAATACATCAAGAGCAATTACAATTGTTTCTACCTCATCAATATATTGTGGGTTAATCTTGATTTTGAATTGATTTTGTCTTTGCCCAACCCAATGAATATGGATGCAATTAATTGTATGTCCGTAGACCAATATTTCTAAGAACTTCATCAAAAATCAAATTGGAGTTTTTTTCATGATCTAAATTTTGATCGAAACATCTCTTTTGTGTTCCTTGTTTATTTTAGTAGTTGTGCAACCCAACTTTTCATCCACATCTAAATTGTGCATTTACCTCTCTCTGTTTTGAATGATGTCATGGACTTCTATGCCTTAACGTTTACCAATACCTACGCCAAGGTGACCCATGGAACAAAGTATATGGTAACCAAAAGCACTTGCATGTTTCTCAAAAGAGCCAAGCCCATATGCGGGTGGATTTGAAGTGTGGTATGTAGAAGGTGCACACATGATATTTTGGTTCAAATTGGACACAATTGAACACACAATGAAGGAGCAAAACACAGAAAATAATCTCAATATTGTTGCGTTGATTATTATGTTTGGACACCATACAAATATATAGGAAATAGTACTCCTATAAACAAGGAGCTAACTCAAACAAATTTCCCTATTATCTCTAACTAATACCATTCTACGTGTGTGGTTATAACCACCACTATTCTCTCACAACTAACCAATACAAAATATATGCTCAATTAATGTGAGCACTAAATATTATTTTCCTAACTTTCCCCTCTTAGTGCAAACATGGTAGAAAAACCTTCACACATTCAACAATAGTATGCCCGCCTCTTGTGGCACGCCCATTCTCATGGCTCATGATCTTGATACAAAAGAAAGACATATCCTTCCATGGTTTTCAACAGGTTTACCACAAACCTAGACATGAACATGACCTATCAACTATTCACCTCATGTGGTTTTGGATTTCCACGAACCTTTTCAAGATCCATGATTTGCATCACTAGTGCTTTTTCTCTCCCACTACATCTTTACATCAGGGAAAAATATAGGAATTGCTCACATATGAATAGTTTTCACATTACATCACATAAGAACAAAATGTTCTCAATTGTAGCCACTCAAGCTCAAAAACATAGGAAACTGCCACTGCCACTAGAAGTTTCCCTTGACTTTAGCCAATTTGGTGCAAAATAGAAATGGAATATTGGTATTATATTCCCCCCCACAATGTGAAATTTCCATTTATTCAAACCACACAGAAAACAGAAACACGAAATTGCAATACTCCACAGCTGAAAGCAAAACACACAATTGAAAAGTGCCACCACAACTTCGTGTAGCCCCGTCGTTGGTGATTGATGAGAGGTCGATGTTCGACCTCCAACCTCTTATGCCTCCGTCCTCTAGTTGACGTCTTTGCTTACTTAGTGGATTGGAACTTGTAGCTCAAATTCGCACCGTCTTCTATCGACGTGACTTCCCCACCAATTTTCACTTTGGCTCACGAAAATCCAAAGTGGGAGTCTACGGGCGGCAGCCCGTAGTAGGTCAAGAGACAATGCCCCTTGCGGGGTCCCCTGGGCAACACTGGGCGCGCTCCTGTCGCGGTATAGGGTGGGGTCTAGAGGTGGAGCCCCAAAGCTAGACACTTTTCCCTTATTTGCAGTCTTAAAAAATATCATCAGAAATGCAATATTCTTCATTTTATCCTCTCAAAATTTGGACTTCGAATTCCACCGATAATGCGTCCATAAGAGAATTTTTTTAAAACAATTCCAACTCTTTTACATGACGTTGACTCTTTCAACGACTCACAAAGACTTTGATTATTTCAACTCTTTTTGACTTTTTAATGAACTTGACGACACAAACTAACTCGTCTTTTTAACTTTGACGCCTTACGACTAAAGATGCTTGACTTTTTAAAAAACTCTTTATATCCTTGATTAAAAATAAATTCCCATACCAAACTCTGATAAAGTAACCTTTTCACGCTAATCAAAAGTTGAAGATCTAGGCATTATAAACCATATAAAACTTAATAGAGAATAAACTAGGAAAACGTTAATCGACCAACCTATTATTAGAAAACAGACTCTAAAAACAACACTCCAAATACCATATGTATGAGATAGCAGTAAGAAGTGAAAATGCCGAGACTTCAAAAGGATAAGAGTCAATTCACACGTGACAAGTAACACCACAATATTGATACAATATCCGGTTATTATAATTTTATCAAAACTGCCTTCAATTTCAATGTAATGACAGCGAGTTCAATGCAAGTCTCCCTTGGATGCCAATACGAGAGGATATGCAAATTTGTTGTAGTCATGCAAATCGGAAACTAGACGAATGTAGAGTTGGAAGCGATTATCCAATGTAGGAGATAGCGAATATCATAAGACCCCAAAGAGACTTTCAAAAATAGATGAATGGTGTGGCAATGAGAGATAGTGTGTACTGACATGCAAATTTACACACGGAAGTCTGTGGGACGTGGAAGCAAATATGGCGATTTGATAGTTATTATGACAGCGCCTAGAAAAATAGACAGGACAGCGCATGACCAGAGATGTCAAGCTACATGAATCTGTCCATACAAAAATAGCAGTGTCCACAGATGTCAACGAAAAATACTTCCGCCAATGCAAATATGCATTCAATACCCAATGCCAAGATCCAATACAAACTCAATCAAGGAAACCAGGTCCACTGTTCAAATACATCCACGTACATCTTGAATGGAAAATTTGAGAAGATCTGAGCAGGTCCTTGAAAGACGCTAAGCAGGTTATAGCGAGGCTTGAGCAATGAAAATAACACAAAGATCACATAACAACATGAATGAAAAATCAGTTCTGCAATGAATTTCAAGCCAAGCCGTGAATCCGCAATGGAGATAATGCAGTGAGTTCACACATATACACTGATGTTTTAGTACCAAGTCAAAACTTTAAATCCACACGATGCATATCTATTGAAGACGAGCACGGGCTTACCGCAAATAAGAGTCAGACGTGAAAGACTTGTTTCTGATTGATAGAGGCACGAGCAATATGGCAATGGCACTAGACTTTACACAAACCTTGCCACCTGTATAATGATCTGACACTGAGAAAAGACTGTAAAATTGAATGTTGAATGATCTATGCAGAACAGGTTTGATGCGGCTATAGAAAACACTGTGAACCGACCAAAGTGCTTGAATCAAATACAGAGAACAATGAGGATACAACTCCACTGTGTAAACATGCTACCGACAAGTTGAAGCAGCCAATGCTAAGTACGTTTGATGTAATGTAATGCTAAGCCAACGCACTAAATACAGAATCCAATACAGGCTACTGCAATGTAATGCCAAAATCAGGGAAATTTGGGAGGATCCGATGCATGCACAGGCAACCCATAAAATCAATGAAATTGCCCTGTTTAAAAGACTCAGGTCCACATATTCTCTCTGATACCAAATGATATTTTAGTTCAGACTGGACACAATTGAACACACAATGAAGGGGCAAAACACAGAAAATTATCTTAATATTGTTGAGTTAAAAATATGTTTGAACACCATACAAATATATAGGAAATAGTACTCCTAGCTCTTAACAGCTTTCCCTATTATCTCCAACTAATACCATTCTATGTGTGTGGTTATAAGTTAACCACCACTATTCTCTCACAATTAACCAATACAAAAATATATGCTCAATTAATGTCAGCACTAAATATTATTTTCCTAACAATACAGTAATGCAAAACAAGAAGACAATTTAACACAAGATATGATCCTTGGAAAACTTCACTGTGGGGAAAAACCAGTGGAAAATGGCAGCTGCTCAATTCTTAGTTTTCTTTTGGCCAAAGCATGAAGTTACAAAGAAGTCTAGAACGCAGTATAGGCATAGATAACCTGCTCCTAAGCAACAATTCTTCCTTCTATAACTACACACTATGGCTGTTGTTTGATCACTGATGCCTTCTCTTTAACCCAACCTTCTATTTATAATGTTTGGACTTGCTCCCATGTATTGGAGAATCCCAACAATTGATTAGTATGGGAAGAGACATCGTTCTAGGTTGTCAGTAGCCTTTTTTGTTCTGTGCGGGCTAAACCGTTGGTCTGGTATCAGCAGAGCAATGTTTACGCAGCTAGCACTTTGCAGAAACTAGTGGTTACACAACCGTCCCAATGGTTTGGTAACCGCCACTTCTACCATTTCACAACTTGCATTGGCGTTCTCTCTGGAGCCTTGCTGACTTTTGAAACCTGTTTCTTATGTCTTTGGCTGATGAAGATGGTGTTTTCCTAGATCCCTATGCTCAACATTTTCTCCCAAACCTTGTATATGGTTGAAATTGAAGTTTCTGCACATTGCTATGATTCTGCATGTAGGGATTATGATTACTATATTTTTAGTGCTTCCTAATTGATGCAAATTTTCTACTCACGGCCATATGTCTTTGTGTGAAAAATTAGCTATCCCTGATTTGCATAAACTTTAAAGCTTATTCTAAAAAATTTTGAGAAGGATATTGCTTTTGCATTTGAAACATTGCATATCAATTATATAATGCTTTCTTGCTAGATAGATCATAGGATAAAGTTTAAGTCTTCATTTAACATGTATGTTCCATGGGTTTACGTTATTGCTCACCGGTCCTTTCCCCATCCTCGTACCCCTCCCCTTGTACTTGTCCCTGACCCCATCCACGTGCTTTTTCTTTTCACATATTGTTCCTAGGATACTGAGGGTACTTCTAGGTACCTCTTTTGTGTTACTGTATTCCCATCCCTTCAAAAGGGGGCTTGGCAGAACATTAAGTCAGTAGAATACACTGATCTCTGGAAAAATTGATCCTGCATGATATTGCATTTATCCTATGATGTCATTGTGTTTTTGCTACTTTTTCCTTGTTGTCTGTTGGCCTTCAAATCAAATCCTTTGCATTGGTTGGCAATAAAAGATTGATATTGGCATTTGTTATCCAAAATCATTATGCTTGTTATATTGTCATTGATCAATGTCAGGATGTACTTTCTATAGACTTCCCAAAATGCGATTTCTGTGACTCATGATATCATATCTGTTATAAGCATATGATTTTGTTGATTATTTTCTACGCTGGTCTTTCCCATCACTATTGTCTTTTACAATTTATCAATTACTGCTGCTCTACAATCTATTTATTCTATCCTTTTTGCTACTTCACAATAATGTCAGTTGACCTAAAAGATTAGTTTCTTGATTTCTATAATCATATCCTTGCAATTCTGCTTCTGTTTGGACTATTTCTGTAATCTATATGCTATTAAATTTTGTAAAGGTAAATGTTAAGTAATATTTCAATAATGAATTTGGACTTAAACCTTCTGCAATTTTTGTTATTAACCTTGAAATAATTTCATTCAACTTGAGTATCTCTTTATTTTCCATTCCTCAAGCTAGGATCAAATAAATAAGATCGTTCTAATACCAAAGTGTAGGCTATTATGCCATATTCAAGATCCCTTGTTTATAAAATAGCATTAAAATTTAAAAATACTACTTACATACACTATGAAAACATTCCTCTATACAAATCTGTATATGTGGTAAACAATATTACAACAATACACAATGACTAATACACATGATAAGGAATACTGCTCGCCACACTGGGAGGACTATACCTTCCACTAGCATTTGACTTCTTCCTTCTTCCATTAGAAATCATGCTCTATTGTACAACATGGGTCATTGTATATAGCCTTTATAGCTAAGAGACACATCCCTAAAACATCACCTTTCTTAAACCTCTATAATATAATAAATTATACTCTATTCACTCTGCACATGATGCTGCATTTGAGGCTTGGAGAAGTTGATTCTTGCAGAACTTAAATGAGCTAGATATGTCTCTACTTGTGGCGTATCACAAGCATTTTTAGGGCTACGTAGCCTAATGTTATTCCTAATCAAATCAATCTTACCCTAAATGAACTGTAAACCTAACTAAAAATACAGCATATAGTATAATATGAATAAGGATGTAAATAATCTAAAAATTCAAACGTATTTGCTTTTAAAAAAGAAGTTCTCAATGAATTTTTATTAGATAGTTTTAAAGGATTTAACCAATTGTCAAATCAATCTTACTGTAAACCTAACTAAAAATAAGATATATAGTATTTCCTTATTTGATTTGGCAAATTCCTCTTGTGGGGTGATTTTCGGAAACACATGCCACAACTGAGAGTTATATGTTCTATCAATTTCACCTGGGACTTGCACCGGCGTTGTCCATTGGGTTTCACCACACCCAATGAGTTGGATATGGTATTTTACCCAATTTGAACACTTTATCATGTCTCTGAGGATTTGAACCTTATTGATATGTAGTACATGGTAAATAGGGAGTGAACATGTATGCATTTAGATATGCTTGTTTGTATATAAACTGAATTTTGATTTTCCTTGAGTACACCAGAATGGTAATGAGCTAAAGATGTGTGGTTTCTAAGAAACATTCTTATCACAGGTGATCTACGGGATTGATAGTGAGCTAATGGATGAGATGGAAGATGTTTCCGTAATCATAAAATATGAAACAAAAGAGAACAACATGGAAAACTGAATTTGGTTTTGAATTTTTCTATGACTTCAAGAACACAGAAAAATTTCCGTGGTAAGAAACTACACTTCAATCAGCATTTGAAGTATCAGTCTTTTTGTTTTGAGTTAAGAAACTGCTATTAAAATCCTGATTAATTTTTAGTTTAATCCTTTGTCAGTTTCTTGATTCTTGACTGCATTTCATCGTTACGGCCAGCTAGAAGGATGACAAGTAAGGATCATTTAGTTTTAGCCTTCGGTTGTGTTTTTAATCCAATTAATGTTTCTACTAACAATCATACTTGTGATTTGTCTTGATCCCAATATATTAAGAGAGCTCTTTTCTAATGAATTTTTCGAGTTGTGAACTTTGATACTTATTTTTCAAACTGTCCATTAAGCTATTAGGTTTCTAACAATCTCTGTTAGTTTTCATTTTCTTTTCATTGACGCCTTGAACTCCAATTCCTTTGCTCAGAGTCTGAGATCTTGAATATGAATTTTTATATTATGTAATCAATTAAGGTAAACACTTTCTTGCAGGTCCGATCCTGTGTCAACAATATGGTCCTGTTGTTTGCCGATGGTTTTTGCATTGGAGCAAATTTTCTTCTTTCTCAAATGGAAGCTCAGAATCTTTTGACCAAAGGAAGCGGGTTGGAGGTGGAGGGGAGCGCATCAACAATAGGGAGCAAGAAAGTATGGACAATGAGGTAAATGAAATCTGCAACATTCTAGGTAAAGATAGATGGGGGCCACATGTGGAGGAAGCTCTTGAACGAATCAATGACAAATTTCATCCTGGACATGTTGCCGAGGTATTGAAGAGGCAGAAGAATGTGGACACGGCACTGAATTATATTAGATGGGTTCAGAAAAAAATAGTAATCAAAATAGACCAGAAGTGTATGATGTACTTCTAATGGTCCTTGCTAATAGCAAACAGTACGATAAGCTGCAAGATGTCTTTGAAGAGATGAGTATAGCTGGATTTCAGCCACACTTTGCTACTTCTGTTAAATTGGTAAGTAGCTGTATCAATTCTAGGATGCCAAAGGAGGCCACGGACATGCTTCTTGCTATGAGGAGGCTAAAATTTCAGCCTGCTTTTTCAGCTTATACAACTCTTATTGGTGCGCTTGTAGAAGCTCATGAACCAGACATGGCACTTTCAATGTTGAAAGAAATGCAGGAGATAGGATATGAAGTGAGCATCCACCTCTTTACTACTTTAGTTCGTGCATTTGCCAAGGAAAGTAAGCTTGATGCTGCATTATCATTGTTGGAGGAAACAAGAAGCAATGCCTTGAATGCAGACATTGTTTTATACAATGTCTGCATAGATTGTTTTGGAAAGGTAGGTAAAGTGGATATGGCGTGGAAGTTCTTCCATGAAATGAAGGCACAGAATATCTTGCCAGATGATGTGACATATACAACTATGATTGGTGTACTTTGCAAGGCAAACAGATTATATGAAGCAGTTGAACTGTTTGAGAGCATGGAACTTACCAGAAAGGTACCATGTGTTTATGCATATAACACGTTAGTTATGGGCTTTGGAAATACTGGAAAGTTTGATGAAGCTTTTAAACTACTTGACAGAATGAGAGAGAAGGGATGCAAGCCAGATGTCATAGCATACAACTCTATTCTTACCTGCCTTGGAAAGAAAGGAAGAGTGGTTGAAGCTTATAAACTTTTTGATGAGATGAAGAAAGATGCCGAACCTAATTTCTCTACCTACAATATTATTATCGATATCCTGTGCAAAGCAGACAGGCTAGATGATGCTTACAAAATGCAGGACTTAATGGCACAGGCAGGTCTGTTTCCACATGTGATGACAATGAACATCATGATTGACAGGTTGTGTAAGGGTAGGAAGTTAGACGAGGCTTGTAACCTTTTTGAGAGTTTGAGAGCCAAGGGTTGTACTCCAGATTCAGTAACATATTCTTCTTTGATTGATGGGTTAGGCCGGCATGGCAGGATTGATGAAGCATACAAACTTTTTGAAAAGATGCTAGGCGAAGGCCATGCACCAAATGCTGTTGTATACACGTCACTTATCAAGAATTTTTTCAAGTGTGGTAGGAAAGATGATGGCCATAAGATCTTTAAAGACATGATCCGTAGAGGATGTAAACCAGATCTAACACTTTATAATATATACATGGATTGTGTTCTTAGGGAAGGGGACATTAACAAGGGACGTGGAATATTCGAGGAGATGAAACATCATGGGTATGTTCCAGATGTTAGAACGTACTCTATTTTAATGCATGGTCTCATAAAGGCCGGTGAAGCACGGAGACATACAAGCTGTATTATGCTATGAAGGAGCAAGGTTGTGAACTTGATACTCATGCATATAATACTACCATTCATGGTTTTTGCAAGTCAGGACAAGTAAACAAAGCCTATCAACTCCTTGAAGAAATGAGGGTAAAGGGTCATCCTCCGACGGTAATTTCTTATGGAGCTGTTATTGATGGACTTGCAAAGATTGATAGGCTAGATGAAGCATATATGCTTTTGAAGAAGCAAAAGCAAAAGGCATAGTTTTGAATGTAATTGTTTATAGCAGTCTTATAGACGGGTTTGGAAAGGTAGGTCGAATAGATGAAGCATACTTGATTATGGAGGAAATGATGCAGAAAGGGTTGAACCCTAATGTTTATACATGGAATTGTCTACTCGATGCTCTTGTCAAGGCAGAGGAGATAAATGAGGCGTTAATATGCTTTCGGTCAATGAATGATCTGAAGTGTTCTCCAAATGTTGTTACCTACAGTATTCTCATAAATGGCCTTTGTAAGGTGCGGAAATTTAACAAAGCTTTTGTGTTTTGGCAAGAAATGCAAAAGCTTGGCCACTTTCCTGATGTTATTACATATACTACTATGATTTCTGGCTTGGCAAGGGCTGGGAATATAGCTGAGGCACAGGACTTATTTGAGAAATCGAAAGCAAGAGGTCAAAAACCTGATTCAGCTTGTTATAATTCCCTCATAACTGGGCTGAGCAATGCAAACAGAGAAATGGAAGCTTATAGTATTTTTGAGGAAACCCGATTGAAAGGTTGTAGAATAAGTGTTAAGAGTTGTATTATACTCCTTGATGCCCTAAATAGGGCAGGAAATATTGAGAAGGCTGCCATCGTAGGTGCTGTTTTAAAGGAATCGGCAAAATCTCAACATGCTGCAAATTTTTTGTAAATGTTGAATGCATATAGCTCCATATATTTATCGAATGCATGCTTGTCATTACGTGATTTTTCCCTCCCTTTTTTATTAAATTTTAATCCTGATATTTTGAGTTTATTGGAAAAGGCTGCATGCCTCATGGGTATATGAATTGATTAATGTTTTTTTATATTGCACTAGAAATGCATTATGGCATACATTAAAACATTTTGGTAGAACAGTTCAGGTTCAGTGCAACCACGTTTGAAGTTGATGTTCTATGGAGCATTGGCATTACTGTGCCTCTTCCCTGCATGTAATATTCTCCATGAGTTCCCTCCTCTGTCCCTCCTCCATTGTATCTAAAGCTAGCTATCATTTGTTTCATAGCTTTGTGGGGCCTTTGTATCACGGTGAAATGGCAAATAAACAGCATGGATGCTTCTGATCTGTGAGTATGATTGGGTTTTGTGTCTCACACACCATTGTGTCTTCAAAATATTTCGAAGGGGCAGATTTATTACAGGAAATTCTGGCCAGGTCCAATGGAGACTTTAATAAATCACTTTTAAATAGTTCAAAATATATTTTTATTAAATACCTTAAATGTGAGAATTAAGTGTGAAGGCCCCTTAATGACATAAAAAAATGGACCAAAGCATAAAACACCAAGATATGGCTGATGCCATTAAGATGTCTCAAGCACAATATACTCAATTAAAAAACACAACCATTGTGAGAAGACAAGTTTTATACCTCACATCCTTACAAAAATACAACTTAGAAGGCTCAAAGGAAGGTGTTATTTACGTGTCAGACCTTACCTCCACATTGCCCTTACAAAAAGAATAATGTAGTGTGGAATTCGCTTGCCAAACCTTATGACCACTTGTACTTCTAGAAGAGGAGGCATAATGAAAGATGACATAAAAATGCGGCGGTATTATAGTAATATCCCATTTAAATGACATATTTCTTAATCCAAAAGATGATGAATTGAAATAATGAAACCAATCATGCTTTAATCATATGCTGATTGCCAAATACTTAGTTGTAGGGTATGCATGAATCACTATCAACGATCTCACATCGTTAAAATCCTTAAATTACCCATCTAAACTATTCTCCTAGACACTGATGAAAAAATTGATGAAGCCAATTGTGACCTTGTGCGCAGACTCTTAAATTTGCACAATTTAAAGATATATATCCAAAACTTGAAGCAAAACATGAAAAACATTGCATCCTTAAAAGAGATGATGCGATGGTCAAATTGTTGACAGCAATTTTGACTCGAAAACTAAGGCATTTACCAAATGCCCTTTACTATGTACATGAGCTCCCAAAACAAACAAGATTGGTTGATCCATGCACATAAACTAAAATCATGCAACACCAATCATTCAAAAGGTTTTGCCGTGCGCAACTTAGAAATGAATCCAAGCCTACAAGCCGGAAGTCATCACCAAGCCAATAAAACATAATACTATACATGTTGCAATGGCACAAAAATCTTCAAACCAACATAGTAATCACAACTTCCAAGAGTCCTCTTTGGCCGCATGACCTCTTAACATCCCTCCCAAACCGGATTTATAAAGCAAAAGATTAAATCAATATTATAATGTGACTCCATAGGATGGTCCATTCAAACAAGCCCATCTATATATCATATGTCATACAGAATCAATCATTGACGAGAGCCAAATGCTTTGATTCCCATCATATCCAACATACACTCAAATCCATATTTTAGTTTTGATTAAAAATTGGTCAAATGTCTAAAAATGTTAAGAAAAATAAACCACCATCACATAGATCTTCCAAAAACCTTCCCAACATTTCAATCAATGGTCAAACATAGTGTGTGAAGAGCTTATGGCCTTGGAACAAATTTCAAATGTGTCATGTGATAGTCAAATGGATGTCTAATTTACTATGGCTGTTTGAAGGCCCTAATCATTACATCGATAAAATATAGAAAAGTGACACCTATATGTTTTTTGGTAAGAAATCCGAACAACACCTCAAAAGTTACATGTTGAATTTCAAAACAAACCATTTACACCACATTGAAGCTGTCAAAAAAATAGGCATAGAAAATGAATCCTCTAAAAAGACAATCATAAACCAAGGTATGTCTTGGAGAAGATAGGGTGTCAAATTGTGCATGCTCTATCAAAGGGTCATGGTCATTGACAAAAACTCATTTTCGGTTTTGCTATGTAGAAAAGTCACAATTGACACACAAAAAAATTATACTAAAAATCATTATTTGGTATCTCAAGCAATAGAAGGTCGTGTGGACCTTGGGTAGTTGGGAAGGCGGTGGTGTCAGGGTCTAACTAGCATGAGCTTAGAGCAAGGGTCATGTTGTAGCCCATGTTGAGTTGAGCGCAAAGGTTGGGGGAAGACAATAGTCCTAGGTAACTCTTGGAAGTTCTTCTAGATTCGAAGGACATGGGCTAAGTGTGTGTAATGCTAACTTTGGGGTTAATCTAAAGCATTAAACGATTGTGTAATTATAAAATAGGATTAGATTACAATTAATGATAGCAAACATTTAGATCCTAAATCATATTCGGGTAGTATACAATAAACTACACTAACATAGATGAGCTAACTAGGAATGTAAAAACTAGGGTTAGAGAGGATTGCACCGATTTTAGACAGAGATGGAATGACATTGATTTGAAAATGTGCATGAATGATGTGTAGGTTGTCGTGAAGCTATCTTGAAAATTTGGGGGTGTAATTGTGTTAGTAGGACGGAGTCATTTGTCTTAGACAAAGTCATTTGGGTGACTTTGTCCTATTTAGGAGGTTTTGTCGTCTACAACTCTAATCTAGATATTTCTTATGGCATTGTAGACCTCCATGTCAATAACTTCATTTTCTATGATCGAACTCGTGTGATCCCAACTATGCAACTAATTAGGGCTTCTTCTTCTTGTTTGCTTAGGGACATATCACTTTGTTTAGCAATGAAAACCCTATTAAGACCTTTGACAATCGACAATGATCTTTGCACGCGATGTTGTTTTTATTTGTAATGTGTGAGCACATTTCCTAAGTAATCCCATGATGGAAGAATGTGATGAGAGTTGATGATAATACTGCAACATCATGATATTATGGTTGTTGGTTATCCATTTTGAAAACCATCCCGAAGGTTTGTTGGTTATCCTGAAAACAAAACCATCTTTTGTGGTTGTTGGCTTTCCACTTGATAAAAAAACCATCCCGAGGTTGTTGGCTATCCTGAAAATAAAACCATCTAGATCATGAACAAGCTTTGAAGCGACACATTGCAGTACAAGACATGTTTTCCTCATGTTCACACTAAGGGGGAATGTTAGGAATTGATATTCTGTACTCACAAGACATGTTTTCCTCAGGGGGAATGTTAGGAATTGATATTCTTGTACTCACATTATATGAGCTATTTATATTTACCGTGTGGTAAAAAAATGTTAGGAAATATAAAATAGTGTTCACATTATTAAAGTTAGACGAGTAACTATTGTAAAATGACTAATTACGTCGGTGATTATTCATTAATGGTTAGTCGTATATATTGTTATAACCAACAATATATAAGTATATATAATTTGTTATTTGTTAGAGGCAGTTAGTATGCCTTCCTATGTAATAGGAAGTTGATTTTCCTATTGTTGTGGCTATATAATAGCCAAATGCAATGTACAAAATATACAGAGAATACATAAGAAATAATTTTGTGTGTAAACTTGCTTTGATACGGATGAAGTGGTAAGAGCAAGTTTACACACAAAATTATTTCTTATGTATCGATGTGTTCACTAGAGTGACAATAACTTGAAGAGATTCTTTATTAGTGCCCTACAACCTGAAGTTGGATTCTTCCTCAAAAGATCTCAACCTAGAGATTTGAAAGAAGCACAAGATTATGCAATCGAGACGGAAGATGATATAATCTTGTCCAACAAAGTAAAGAATCCTAATGGAAAATAGAAAGGTCGAGTTCAGGCTCAACTCCCACTGATCCAATGATTCAAAAGATGGCAAATGATATGATTTCTATGAAGAAGCAACTCTCCTAGATCACTATGAGGAACGTACCAAGGAAGCCCAATCCTCCAAATAGGATGACCAAGAATAACTCGCCTCCTCGCCGACTCACTCTTGAAGCACCGACGGTCAATGCTACATGTGATGCTGAAGAACCAGAGGAGGAAGCATAGGTAGAAGAACCAGAGGAAAAGAAGATGATGATGATGGAAACTATCTTGAAGTTGAAGAGGTTGATGGTGATACTCATAATGGCCTCATTCAAGTATGTCTCGAAAAGCGAAGATAAAGATGATGAAGAAGCTCTAAGCTTCTCTTGTGTTGTGTTCACTCGTGCCCAATCAAAGAAAGGAGCTTCGTCTTCAGTGACCACAACAAAGAAAAAGAAGGAAGATTCTCCAATTGAAGTCCCACAAAATAAAATCATTGGTAGAGGATCTCCACTACCACCATCAATGGACTCGGCCAAGGAGAAACCAGATCCAATAGCAAGCAAGAAGCCTTTTACCATGTCAAGTAAGTCCTTTGGTACCTCTCCTAGCTCAAAAACTATTTCTAAATTGAGTCCTTCAACTAATGCCAGTCCGACTAAATCTACTAAAGCTCAGTCAAAACCAGCAACTCCCTCTCCTTCTAAATCTACTACCGCATCCACCAAAGAGACCCAAGCTCCCAAGGTAGCACCATCCTCACAATGTAAAACTTCTACCATTCCTGGAATGTCATCTTCACTCCCCATATCTCCATTTGACTATGTTGAGCATGTGAATAAAACCAAAGTTCAAATCATGGAGATGGAATATTTACAAACTCACCCAACTCAGTTCAAGAGGTTTGTTAATGTTGTCCAAAATGGTACCCCAAAGCCTAGCACTGCAGATTCTAATGCTAAAGGTCTACTCCCTACACCATCCACACCTCCCTCACAAAACATGCTGGCGCTTAGTGCATCAAAGACCAATAAACTAGAACCTTTCTACCTGTCCCTTCTTGTCAAAGGCTACCAACTTAACAATTGTATCATAGATTCTAGAGCCTTTGACAACATTATGCCCATTAAGGTAGCTAACGCCTTAGGACTTACCTTGACCCGTGCAAACGACTCTTTCTATTCCATGGAATCCAAAGAAGTGTCGTTAGTGGGTAGAATAAAAGATGCTCAAGTGGCCTTGGCTGATTTTCCAGAGAAGAAAGTATTTCTCACCATCCTTGTAGCGGACATCCCAACATCTTTCGAGATTCTATTGAGCAGAATTTTTGTAGAGATTTGGGTGGAGATATTAAAATGGATTGGTCTTCTGCGACCATTCTAGTAAAGGGAGAGATGAAGAAGTTATTGTCAGTGCGAAAGATGAAATACACGGTCCAGAATTCAGAGGATCCTAGAGAAAACATCTTGTTCCAAGATAGTGGGCTAGGAAATTACTTCTTCACATCAAAGAGAGATGAGAATTTTCCTCTTCTCACGGAGGATGAAGAAGACCAATTGTGGACAATGGAGTTTGATGGCAGCCACTCTAGTGTCGGATCTGGAGCAGGCATCATATTAACTTCCCCTTCAGGTGAGTTATACCCATTTTCCTATAAGCTGCAATTTGATAATACAAATAACACGATGGAGTATGAAGCTCTCCTCCTAGGAATGGGTGTTGCTTAAAGATATGGGCATCAAGAAGCTCAAGTGCCTTAGAGATGCAAAAATGATAGTAAAGCGGGTAAGGAAGTAACACCAAGTAAAAATCCAAGACTCGACACTATAGAAACAAGGTATGGGATTGCATTAAATCCTTTGATGCTTTCTCCATCCAATCCATCCCTCGAGAGTAGAATGAGAGGGATGATTCTCTTATGGTGTCAGCCTCCTTAGTCATGCCACATCCATCCTTTGGCAAAGATAAGGTGACCGTGGAGATGGTTTCGACCAAGCGTACGATAATGTGAATCAGCGTAGGTCTTCAACGATGACAATCAACTCTGGCTTTCTTGGAGCAGAGAGATAATTTCAACAACCTCTTCTTTGAAGGGAGCGAGAATCCACATAGAGAGTCGGTGGCTAAAGAAGATAAAGAAGGAATGAAGGGATTGATGAAGAGGGTGTACTCAAGCTTAAAGGACATCAAAGGAAATAAGATCCCAAATAGATTCATCCAAGAGAAAGCAAAATAACCTTCAAGTGCCTAGCCGATTTTGAGAAAGAAAACATCGACACCGCATAGCATCTAAGAATGATCAATATTGGGAAGTGTTGTTCGCTCGAATAAAAGAGAAGGTTTGTTTCCTTGTTGAAAAAGTATTAAGATGTTTTGGCATATTCTTATGATGAGCTTAAGTCCTTCCAACTGAAGGAAATGCATCATTCAATCCCTTTGAAGCCAAATGCCAAGCCTTTAAGGAAAAGCAAAGGCCATATAATCCAAAAATTGTTGATACCATCAAAGAAGAGGTTTTGAAGATGCTCAATGTAATAATCATCTTCCCTATCCACCACTCTATGTGGGTAGTGAATATTGTTCTGTGCGGAAGAAGAATGGAGAGATAATAATTTGTGTAGACTTCACAACCTGAACCAAGCTTCCCTGAAGGACAATTATCCACTTCCAATCATGGATCACATTCTACAAGTAGTCACTAGATCGAAATGCTTTCACTGCTTGATGGTTTCTTAGGATACAACCAGATTGAAGTGGCGAGAAGAAGATAAGACCAAGACATCCTTCACCACTCCATGGGGCACTTTTGCGTACAACAGAATGCCTTTTGGTTTGATCAATGTCGGGGCAACATTCCAAAGAGCAATGGATTTAGCATTCAAAGATCTAAAACATTGCATCATCATCTATCTCGATGACTTGACAATATTCTCAAAGAAGCGAAGAGATCACTTCGAGCACTTGGAGTAGGTCCTTATCTCGATGCCGAAAACATGGTATATCTTTGAATCCCAAGAAGTGCATTTTGGTGTAACCAAAGGAAGACTTTTAGGACACATTTTAAACAAACAAGGGTCAAGTATTGATCTAGAAATAGTGAAGGCAATTCAAGTCTTGTCCCTACCTACAAATAAGAAGGGAGTGCATTCCATTTTTGACAAAGTCAACTTCCTCTCGGCGCTTTGTTCCGAATTTTAGAGTTGACTAAACAAATCATAGTTATGATGAAGCCCCAAACAAGCTTCAAATGGAGTGATGATGGCAAAGCCTCATTTGAAGCAATCAAGAGAGCCATTGCAAAGCTCAGACCCTGGTATGTCCCAATTTTGATAAAGAGTTCATTATGTATTGTTATGCCTCGAGAACACGCTCTTTGCCATCCTAGTTCAAAAGAATGATGAAGGCATAAAAGCACTTATTACTTTCATGAGCTTCCCGTTGAAGAATCATGAGCTGAATTATAGCCAATTGGAGAAACATGCCTATGCGGTGGTCAAAGCCGTGAAGAATTTCAGATTCTACATCCTCAACTCTCACACCATAGTGATGGTTCAGGCACGACAATCAATTCCATTTTGACTTAGCAAGACCCTAGGGCCAAGAGAGGAAATTGGGTTGCAAAAATTCAAGAGTATGATCTAGAGATACGACCATCCAACCTGGTCCGAGGGAATGGTTTGTGCAAACTAATAGTTGAAGATGAAGCTCTCAAAGCTCAACATGGTGAGAAAGAATGTCCTTGCCCCAAATGTTTCAAAGACTTGCCACATGTTCTCTTTGTAAATACAACCGACAAGTGGTATGCGGACATTGCTTACTACTTGACCTATGGTGAGTGCCCCGCTCATCTCGATTAAAAACAAAGAAGAAAAATCAAGCTAAGGGCAGCCAAGTTCGTCATTTGGAACCATGTTCTCTATAAGAGAGGTCTTGATGGGTGTTTTATCCGATACGTGGAAAAAGAACAGGAGAAGTCGCTAAAAGCATACCATGACCAAGCCTGTGGCGGACACTTTTCAGCGATGGTCACTGCTCATAAAATTCTTCATGGAAGGTATTATTGGCCTACTCTCTTTGCAAATACTCAAGAATGGGTTTCCAAGTGTGAGGCATGTTAGCAATTTGTTGGGAGACCACAACTCGCAACACTTCCCCTCAGGCCGGTGGTAATTGAAGAGCCCTTCCAATAATGGGGATTGGATTTCATTGGTGTTTTAAACCCCCACTCAACGTCAGCCAGACACACCCACGTGCTCATAGCAATGGACTATTTCACAAAGTGGGTGGAAGCTATCCTAGCCAAGCAAGCTAATATTGAATGGTGTGCGATTTCATCAAAGAGAATATCATTGTCCGTTTCGGAGTTCCACAAAAGATCGTAGTAGATAATGCCACCTATTTTTCTTTAAGGGAGTGAATAAATTTTGCTATGTCTATGGGATCTCCATGTCTCACTCATTATACTATTATCCGCAAGGAAATGATGAGGTGAATCAAGTAACAAGAATCTTGTGACCATAGTCCGGAAACTTGTGGATGAAAATCAAATAAATTGGCACAAGAAGCTTTATGACGTGTTATGGGCGGAAAGGTTAACACCAAAGAAAGCAATTGGAATGTAACCAATTGAGGCTGAGATTCTAGTCACGGTCAAGATGTCAGCTCAAGTTGCTCGGGAGTAGAAGATGAACAATATTAGGATTCAATCAACAAGAGAATATTGTTTCTTGAGAAGCTGGAAGAAAATAAGCTCAGAGTGGTGGATCGTATCAAGGAACATCAGTTGAAAGTAAAGAAGATATTTGACAAGAAGGCTAAGGCCAGAGAATTCAAAGTCGGAGATCTTGTTCTGCTCTGGGACAAGAGAAGGGAGCTAAAAGGAAGCCATGGGAAGTTTTATTCTTTGTGGCTCGGTCCATTCCAGATCCGTGAGATTTCATGGAGAAAATGCACTCCTTCTATCATATTTGGATGGAACACCATTGGAGTTGCCCCACAGTGAGCAATATTTGAGACAATACCATCAGTGAAAGTGGGTTGTCCCCCGCATTGTATTATATGTGATTTAGGTTTGTTTTCCCTTTCCCTGTTGTGTGGTGTGTTTGTTTGTGTTTCCCCCCCTTTTATCAATCTCTTACAAGTTGTGTGTTCTTTAAAGACCAATGGATAAAGCACTTTGGTCAATGTATGTATTGAGATTCTGGATTTCTCACGCTATGTCCTCATTGCGTTCCATCCACAACATGTCCCCAAGTCAAGATACAAATTCCTCTAGATACCTAACATGGAGAGTCAAAATGGATAAGGTTGAGATCATTCCTCGAGTGACTTCGATGGATTGGATGCCCTATAGTCGTCATTACTTAGCCAAAGGAAGGATTCAATATAGATATAAGCTTACTCAACAATTGTTCATCAATTATATATAATCTCCATTCTATCATAAAGCAAAGATACTAGATATCTATGTTGAATCATTGTTTTCCTATTAACAAACTATTAAGATTTGTGGCTATAATTTTTTGTAATATTTTTACTACCTATTTTCTTAAACAATATAAATATTCTTTTTAATTTAAAACATATATATATATATATATATATCAACTTTAAACACTTTAAATTACAAATGTCAACTAAGTATATATTAGAACTTTAAATGCTTTAAATTAAAAAGTCAACTATATATATTTGTGAATATATTTGCATGCTTTAAATTAAAGACTATTAAAGATATATATATTTCATGCTTATATATTATATATATATATATATATATATATATATATATATATATATATATATATATATATATATATATATATATAGTTTATGAATATAGTCACATGCTTTAAATTAGAAAGACTAGTAAAACTTCGTGGCTATAAACCTTTATATACCATTACTTTATACCCAATTTCTTAGATTTCATATTTAATATAATATTTATGCTTATTTTTTCTATATATTCAACTTGAAAAAGTGAAGAGCATATTTAAAATATTAGAACGGACTATAGTAAGTGGAGAGATTCTTTGGAATCTCATTTTTCATGACACATAAGAAAAGACAAAAACAAACATGTGCTATTTTTAAAAGTAAATAATAGTGATGTGATAAGTATGGGATATTCTTTTCGCGTGGACGCAAGGATGTAGACATGAGCGGCATGTTTTTAAATAAATTACTTCCAAGTGCCATGAATGTTGAGGAGAGTGATGTTATAACCTTTAATGGAATAAGCCAAAAAAATTTCATGAACCTAACATAAGCATTTGCACCAAAAGGGGTGTAATGTTAGGCCAATAGTTAAAATATGAGGGGTTGTAGAGTTATTGAAGTGTTTTGAAGATGTGTTGAAGAGGTATGTTTGACATGGATAATAAGGCACATAAAATTTGCGAGGTTGTTGAAGCCATTCCAAGATGCACAACATAGGGATAAACAACCATTATGTTAGTGAGAGGGTCACTTCTAGCACGGCTTCACCTCAAGTGGCACAAAAAGATAATATATTACCAAAGACCAAGCCAACCGATCGAGTCACGATTGATTAGTTGATTAAATGTGGGTTTTTAGAGTCATAGAAGTAATTCCAAGGTGTGTTGAGGTCGGAGCATCGAGCATGTCCGTTATTGTCTCCTTCAGTGGACGTCGGGAGCGTTGCTCGAGTTAAAGATGAAGGTTGGGGTGTCATGTGGTTATTAGCATACTATATTAACGAGAGGGCCACCTCCTTTGCAGTGATGCCCCTATTGGCGTAAGGATCAAGATAAATTATGACCATGTCTAAATTTTCATGATGTGTTTCTAGAATGCTTGTAAAGGCAGCAAATGGAACATTGACAAATGTGTGGTAAGTTGTTTGTTTGTGACTCGAACATTATCACAAATAAGTTGCAATGATTTATCATTTTTACTCGAATCACAAATTGACATATTTACAACAATTATATTAGTAAGAGGGCCACTTCCATCGGGGTGTCACTGTTATTGGCATCTTGTGTTGGTGAGAGGATCACATCCACTACAACATCACCCCTATTAGCGTAATGAGCATGATATATTGGGTTTTACATATTACCACATATCAAGCCAACCAACCAATGCGGGATTAATTTTTTAACAAGGCAATCCAATTTAAATACCTTACCAAGCATCCTAGTTTGATGTTTTAGTATGATGTGGATGTAGTTTACATTTACAAGTTAATTGACCCGAGATAAAATCCCAATAGGGAATAGAATGTCTTTACCAGGAAAGATTAAACCTCGGCTTGGGAGAGGCTAATTAGATTTAATAAAATGTATTTGGTTTTGACATAAATCTATCTTATGCGTTAATGAATATCTATTTGGTTGTGTATTGAATTGTTGAATGGTATGCATTTTGACCGTAGATATTGTTATCAATATGTGATTAAGAGAGACAATTTTTGGACTTCATACATAATACTTTTCTTTAATATAGAATTTAAAGCATTCCCTCCAATATATACAGAACAGGTGATCCTAGAAGGCGGTTAGGAAAATCAAATGATATACAAAACAATAACAAAGACGAGTGTCGTGGTACAAACACCAACAACAACTACAACCCACTTTTCCTCAGGCGGCAAGACTGTAAACACTATGTCTAGGAATGCCAACATGGTGAAGCCCAGTGCAATGCACAAAACTACCTTGACGAACTAGACAAGCTTCATGGGTTGAATATTACAATTCACAACCTTTCACGTAGCTTAGAAGAACAGTCTCATTTTTTGGACTATTTGGCATGAGACATGTTTTTTAGCAGCGTGAAGCCTCTTTTGGGATGTAGTATTTTCCCCACTAATATAGCCTATCGGATAACTATAGAATTTTTTATTGGAACCATCACAATTATATTATTATTAAAAAAATGTTACAATAAAAGGTGGCTAGAAATAGTTGCAGCTTAAACACCAAGTCAAATGGTGGATCAACAATAAACTAGGTCATCAATACAAGAAAAACTAAGCGCAAAGAGCCACAACACTAGGTGGAGGAGGAGGGCCATATTGAGGGGGAGGCTCCAATGGGCGGGCGACTCATCATCCAAAGGATCTTGAATAACCCAACCATCTTGAGGGTACTAAGTAACAAGATAAACCATAATTCCCCACCGGGAGGTAGAGAAGTCTACAACAGTCACCCCTTTCATAGGAGGACAATGAGACATAATAGATGTGGAAGGACCAACCGCAGACTCCCCTCAAGGTGGTAGAGACTCTAACCATCTTACTGCTTTGAGGTGGAAGGGTGTGGAAGAAGCCACAGATGAGGGAGGGATGGTGGCTTTGTAAGTGAGTTTACCAATGTCTAATAGCCGGCGGTGGGGAACCCAACTAAAGCATATCCAGTAGCACTTGGCTCATTATCCAATGGGCACTCCCCTAGCATGCAATCAATTCCTAAATATGTTAGAACTCGGGATCCATTTTCTCATCATACACTTGAATACGGAAGCAAACAAAAGAAACAAAATCATTTGTGTCATTACATTGGAATTGAATAGAAATATATTCATTATTAAAAATGGTTACATTTATAGCTTTTCCATAATTGAAAAAGAATGATAACTCGAAACATTGTCATATAAAAGTAATGTAAGTAGGTCACCGAGAAGAATATCCGAAAGAACCATCTTCCAAGAGATAGTCTTGGTTTGATAGGGCTTGAATAATGAGTGGATCCAACTCGGGAAGCTTGCAGAGGGGACATATGGGATTGGCAACACAAAGATGTTTATTTCTATTACCAAGTGGGAGTCCTTAATACACAAGGCACCAAAGGAAGTATACAATTTTAGGTTCTAACCAGAATTCTAAACTCGATTGAGGAGCGGACCCAACATGTAATATTTAAAGGGGGCATCTTGATTGCATCTCCAATCTTTCCACCAAGTAGTTGGTGGCTTGACTCCAACTTAGGATGCATAACATATGGGAGAAGCTCCTACACTTTGATAATAGAAGGAAGGTGCAGGTTGACTAGACCAAATTTGATTTTAAGCTCTAACAAAGGAATCCAATCTTTAGAATAAATAAGGCTTCCAATGGAGGTAATTCACTTTCTAAAGAAAGCGAATATCTTTAATTCCAAGTGTTTCCACCATTGGGAAGCAATTTCTAGTCATAATTGGAGACCACCAAATGTTATGGTAAATGAAAGAGAGCCACGAATTGAATCCATATCCAACCCAACGCATGTATGGTTTGGTAGTCTCTTATTCTTTTCATAAGCTCTAGGAAACAAAATTACCATCAATTTGGATAGTGTAGACACCCAAATTTGGCAATTTACCCTTTGACATTCTAGTCGCGACAATGTTACTTCGTTAAGATAAATATTGACATTCTATCCCCGCTCATTACATCTTAGTGTCTCTCTCCCAACTTGTTTGTTTCTACAATGATCTGTCATCATATTATGAATATAAATGCATCAAAGTATTATTTAATCTCTAATTATCATGACACATCTTTTAGATTGCATACACTATCATCTGTCCAAAACCCTACAGTATGGTCAAGATGTAATATTTGGTCTTGGCGACCTACGCGTCTTAAACCAACACATCCTCCAAATTTAGTTTAAGTTATCTTATATTTTTGGATCATTATATCCTCCTAGCTCAACATTGTCATGACAAATTACCTTCAAAGCCCTATATAAGCATGTTAATATCAATTTGATTACTTACATGGAACTCTCGCGATCTCTCATTGAAAATACTAATAGAAAATGCACTCAAGGCTCCATGAATATTCCCAAAGTTTATGCACATCCATTAGGAAGTCACTACTACGATTCAAGCACTTCGAACCAAGTCAAGAATATCATCTTCCCCATTTTCAAGCATCCAAAGATCCCAATTCAATGTCTTAGCAAGAGAAAATCATCCCAAACATTGTCAAAGTGGTTCAAGTTGTCAATCTAGTTGCATCCATATAGATATCACATGCTAGGTGGAGAACTATGTGTGGTTTAAGGCCTCTTCAAAGTAGTGTTGATGTAGGCAGTGCACGAATTACACTTCAACCCAAACACTAACCTTCTTATAGGGTCTTCCACCCATGGTTAGGGTTTTAAGTTTGGTTTAGATTATTCATAGGGTTTCACAATTGTGTGACACATAGGGTTTGACAAAGTGAAACTCATTTCATAAAAAAATAAGGGCATAATAAATTCTGAGCCACACTTTGAGTAGGTCCAAGACTATATAGTCGATCTGGCATAGTTGCACATTTCCTAACTAAGGAAATTTCCAACTACTGATCTTAAAAATGAAGCATCTTCAAGTTCATTTCTTCTAGATTCTCCAATTTGTGCACCCAAATCTCTCTTGTTTCACTCTTACAACTAAGTGTATCTCTCCTCTTATATTTTTTATCTTATTTCATATCATTATCACTAGTTGTAATTACTAATGTGTTATTATGATATTGCATGATTAATGTTGGAATATAATTAATCAGAATAACCCCATTTGACAAACCTTACATCCTTTCATTGTTGTGCATTGCCATAACAATATAAATTTAATTAAGTCAGTAAACATTTTGTGAACCCGACTCTTGAATCATTTTTTTCAAACCCTAACTCCCATAGGGTTTCTCCTTCCCTCTTGGTGTATGATTCGTTTCATTTTTCTAGGCTTCCTTCTTATTTTTGCGCACATTGTTGGCTCTTTCTCATGATCTCACCATTCCATTCCATGAATTTCCTCAACTTAATCCTACTTATAAGGACATAATCTTTTAGGTATTTCAAAATGTTCAAATGCATCCTAACACATATCTTAATTATGTAGGGGCATTCATGCAAAGGGCTATTTGTTTTCAAGAGGAACCCATCTCTTTTACTTCCGTTGATCTACCTCTTCAAGATTTTATTGATAATAGACTCCCTATATGTTTAATTGTGCATAATACCTTGGTTAAGCATGTTCTCGTCGAAAATGGGTGAGCCTAAATATTTGCGGTATTTATTTTTACATCTTTTGGGTATCATGTTAAATATTTAACCCCTTTTGACGATAAGTATTTGTGGTTTTGATAATATACCACATCATCCATTAGGAAAATTATGTTTCATATCATTGTAAGCTCTTGTACCCTTCCTACAACTTGTCACGTTATGTCAAATGATCTTAGTTACAATCTACTCTTTGATTTAACCTAAATGGTTAATCCTTAAAGGGGATGGTAAGATTGAATATTATCCTAATTAACTAGTTTTGAAAGCTAATTGCAGCAATATCATGATAATGCATCAAACAAGGAATATAACAATAGATAAAGGAAATGAAGTACTAGAATGAGGAGGAGAAGACTTATTTGATATCCTAGAATGTGTGTTGATCTAGGTTGGTTTGATGATTGGAAATGATCTAACAAAGCCGCTATTGAAATTGTGTCATGAGAAGCTTCCTAGACCAAAGTGTATGGTACGAACCAAAGCACATCCCTGTTATGGCCCTTTTTATACACCCTTATCCATCTATGCTTTCAACTTCTATAGATTTTTTGATTTTTAGTTGCTTCTTGTTCTACTCTTGTATGGAATCTAGGACTACGATATTGTGCGATGTTTGATGTGCAACTCATTCAATCTTCAAAACCCTATATGGTAAGAGAGTCCTAAAAATATATGTTAGGTGGGTTGTGGGAACCCTTGTGCACCACCCACGTCACTAGTACTCCGAAGAGGGATCAAACCGCACGCCATTCTCACCTAACATGTGATATCTAGAATGTATGCAACCAAATTGATAACCATGATCTTGCAACAATAGGATTATACTTGATACTTGCCCTAGCTTGACTTGAATTTGGAATTGTTACTTATGTACTTACAAACTTGAGTGGATGAATGCTCTAGAATGAGTATGTAGAGTATATGAAGATCAAAGAAGTCTCGTAGTATCTTTGTTTATGATTACTCTTAGTGTTTACTGATTAGAAAGTTAGGAATCAAGTATAATGAATGCCCCCCTTAATGGGAGATGAATAAGCTTATATATGTGTTCAAGATTCAAAAAACCTAAATAAGGTCGACTACAATGTAACAAAGGAATTCAAATTGAGAAAACTAGCGTTAGAAGAAGAAGCACCAAAGCGGCCAGGTCAACCCATAGCATATGGGAGTTATGGTCCTTCCTAGATGCTATGGTCCTAAAGGCATGTGTATGTAATCTAAAAGTTGTAATTGGAATATGCAAGGGTATATTTTGATTTTATAGATTCATATGACCGTTATGAAAACAAGTAGGTTGTGTGTGTAAGAAAGAATGAGTTAGATATAACTAGGGATAGCATAATCGGACAAATTGAACAAGTGTGAGCTAATGCAAGAGTGTTGTACAATTTGTGTTTTTGTAAGACATGAATTACCAAAATGATTGTCTACATCTTAATGCATCCTTGGCTACATGTTATATATGCTGTCCACTTTACCCTCCATCTTTGTCACAAATAATATTATCAAGGGATTGTTTATGTCATCAAAGTTGATCCTGCTACTTTTAAGTAATGTGTTAATATAACTACTAATGACTTATTTTTTCCCGACATATGACCTTGTTTTCTTACTTATCAAGATTATGGGATGGGTTATCATTATTTTTACAACACGGATTTAACGGAAAAGGGATTGGTTGTCATGGTCGGGCATTTGTGATCCCATTACACTTTATTCACAATGTATTAAGGAAGGCATAGGCTAGACCTTATGTCCTTTGTGCAACCCCTCGTTATCCCTAATGTTTCTTCTAGTTTCACAAAAATATTCACATGAGGTTAGTAAAATTGAACCTAAATTATGTTAGTATGTCACTGATATTCCATTTCTTGATGAATTTACTAATGAGTAATCCCTCCTCGATTAGCTATGGAAATATGAGGATCTCCTTATTTCTTTCACAAGAATAGGTTTCCTCGCACTATACATGCCCACATGTACTTTGGGGATAGAATTCACTCTAATATTTCAATTGATTCTCCGATACTAACCCTACTCTTCCATATATTGAGGATCTTTCCACATTACTCAATGAAGAAACCATTTATTTTAATTTTGGCACTAGTGAAGATTTTCGATTGGGGCTCCTTGATGCCACCCTTAATGATACTAAGAGGTTGTTATCCAACAAGTGTTAATGACCCATATATTTCGATGCATAACATTGTGCTACATGAAAATGTCAAACCAATGCAACAAAAATATGTTATATGCATCCCTATGTCGTTATAATGGTTAAAAGGAAATTTAGAGACTCTTAGGTGCATGATTCATTCTTGTAGTGGATTACCCGTAATGGGTGTCTAATATATTCCTCGTGGAAAATCATAATGGTGGAATTAGATGTTGTAATAGCTTTTAGGCTTTAAATAAGGCATGTCCTAGAGATATTTTCATCATCCCCACATCAATATGATTGTTGATTCCACAATTGGTTGTGACATATTTTCCTTCATTGATGGAGTCGTGAGATAAAATCAAATAAAAATCAACCCATTTGATCAAGAGAAAATATCCTTCATTACCCCCTCGGCACATTTTTTCTATTTTCATGCCCTTGATTAAAAAAATCCGGTGCCACTTATCAACGTGTTATAACACATATTTTTCATGATTATATCCACAAGATCATTGAAGACTATGTTGATGATTTACTAACCAAATCTACCCAATGTCATAATCATGCCCATGAGATCTGATTTATATTTTAATGGTTACGATAGTAAAATGTGTGTTTAAACACAAAAGAGTGTGTCTTTGGGATTACTTTTGGTAAGTTACTTGGGTATATCTTTTCACATTGTGGTATTGAGGTGTTCCCAAGAATATCCAAGTTATTGTTAATATACCACCACCACGTAATTTAAAGCAATTATAGTCCCTCCTCAGTAAAATTTAGGCTATTTGTTTCTTTGTGTCTCAATTGGACGATAAAACTCAACCCTTCACGTGTTTATTGAAGAAAGATACTACCTTTGAATGGTATGTGGCTTATCAAGTAGGCGTCAATGATATTAAGCAATATTCGCTCAATCCCCTATATTGGTGCCACCTATACCTAATAATCCACTACTCCTATATATCTACTACGAGATCATTTCCTCAAAGCTTTACTGGCACAATATGATGATAATAATTGGTGATGTGTCATCTATTATCTTAGTCACACTTTTCTACCTTATGAGCATAATTATAGTCCCATCAAAAAACTTTGTTTATCCTTGATATTTGCTACAAATAAATGATGACACCATATGTTGAATACGAAGGTACATATTATCACTAAGGTAGATACATTACGGTATTTTTATCTCACACACATCTTTCAAGCCATATTACACGTTGGGTGATGTTGTTAACAAACTTTAACCTCAAGTTTGTTTCTCAAAAATCAATCAAAGGATAGGTAATTTTTAATCAGCTTGAAAAATCTTCGCTCTTATGTCCCTCCCTATCAACGATGAATTTAGGATGAGTTTACTACGTATAATATTGACACATAAGTATAGAATGTGTATTTCGATGGATCTAAATGTGATATTAGAGATAGGGCTGAATTTTTTTTATCACCCCCGTGGTGAAACCATCCCCTTTGTATATTGTCTCGTATTATCATGTACCAAAAATATCATTGAATCTTAAGCCTTAGTCATAGGTATCTACCATAACATTACAAATACAAAACATACAAATATTTGGCCATTCACAACTCATTATTCATTAAGTACAAGACATTAATCACACAAAGAAAGAGAAATCAATCCCATATAACACTCTAGTTAAATGGTTTCTCTCAAATTTCTATTCATATTCCATCACTAATATCCCTTATAAGGACAATCAACATGTGAATGTCATGGCCAATGTAGTTTCATTAGTTTCCCCTGACATAACAAATGATTGTGCCACTTTTACTATTCACCAATTACATAAAGCCTCTATAAATACTAATCCCATTGATTCCCTTAATGTCTTAGTGTTGGCATATGTAAAATGTTTAGGCATTTTACATAACAGCCCGATTGAAAAAATTTCCCCTTTTTGTTCAAAATTGTCGAAATTGCCAAATTATCTTTTCAAAAGCCAACTTCAGGGAAAGGTTTCAGGAGCCTTAGATCATTTCAAAAGCTTCGAATTATATTCAACATAAATCTTTTAGAGTTTTCTCTACGGAAGTATCATTTAGAAGATATTTCGTGAGCTTTGGAGTGGTCTTGGGAAAGCTTTCTCTCTGGGCACTTTTTGGGGAAAGTGAGCATGTGAGCATTATAGAAGGGTCAAATTCTAGAAAAAGTTTTAAAAATACAGTGGTATTGGGATCTTATATCCCATTAATTGAAAATCTTACAAAGTATACTACGCAGTGAAATGGGTAAGACAAAGTTTTAGGACCATAACAAGATGAAACCTTTCCAAAACTAAAGCATGGTCTCTCTCGCCCGCTCCCTCCTCTCCTCTCCCTCTCCCGCTCTCTCTCTCCCTCTCCCTCCCTCCCTCTCTCTCTCTCTCTCTCTCTCTCTCTCTAATTTAATGCAAAGTGAAACATAGTGTCCCCATTGTCCCATCACATCAAATATCCCCTATTTTCATGGGTACAATTCATCCTCTAACCCCCACAATATGGGTTAAGCCTTGTTAAGTCAAACATGAGTTCAAGTGCTAAAAGGGAGAAAGGGTCAAAACTCCAACACTAAATCATTTTTGAAACCTATTTTTCCCTCTAAACGTGCCTCAAAATGAAAATAGAAAAGGTGCAACATAAATTCCATTAAAAATTCATATTTTTCCTCCATGGAAGCCATTAAAACCAGTTTTGTGCCCTAGTTTCCAAAACAGTATTTTTCTCATTGTTAGTGATCCCACAGTCAAAAAACCTCAAAAATTTGCCAAAGTGATCCATTTGAAAACACCTTTCAGATGATATATCACTTGGGGGATATCATGGCATGATTTATTTTTATTTTAGAAAGAATTTTCCAGCCAAAAACTCCATTTTTTCCAAAACAACTGAAAATTCTTTACATTTTCGATGACTCAACGAGCCAAATTGTTTGAAATTTAGAGCAAATGTTCCTCATAAAATAAGCATTCATTTGATCCATTTCTTGCATGATGAGGTGGAGTATTTTGGAGATATAGATGACTGATTTTTCTCTTAGTATTCTTCCCTCTTCAAATGTATTTACATTTTCTGGTGACTCAACAAACCAAAACCTTTGAAATTTGGAGCAAAGCATCCTAGAGTGAAAACAAAACTTTTGAGACTACTCCCATCTCATTTTGACATCCAGAAGAAAAATTACTAAAAATAGTAAGTTTTACCAAGTTCTCACATACTAAAAATAGTAAGTTTTGAAAATGAGTCACTTTCTGAGTCACCATCACCCCTTTCATGTTAAGACCACTCAAAAGTGCCAATTTAGGAAACTTTATAAAAATAGACAATCTGGGGTGGTACTGCTAAAAATAGTAAGTGTTGGGATTTTGGTCAAAATTTTCATATCCATCCATCTCTCATCCATTTCACTAACTTTCATCACCATGAAGATCAAATACTCAGGTTTAGAGCCAATTTCCACATTAAACATTGAGTATCCCAATGTAGGTGATAGTGATGTGAAAAACATGGATCTAGAGGACCTAAAAACAAGGATGTTGAGAGAACCTCGTGAATATGTGGAGGAAAATATATTCTCAAGTGGGCTATTCATATTTGGTGGATATCCATTATCCATTCAGTTTTTAATTGGTGTCATCTCACAAAGAAGAAGTGTTTCCATCTCATAGGATTGTCATGTTTCCATTTAGGATTCTCATGAATCTTTGATACCGTAAAATCCAAGAGAACTCGTGGTTATAGAGTCTGGGGCATGCATGGTGTGATTTCATTCTTCATGATGATTGTAGGATGAGTGTTCACTCATGTGAGTGACAAGATATCATGTTCATTTCTCAAGATATATGGCTCTTGGGAATGTTGATCGATGGGCTACTTCAACAAGTTGTGTGGAGGGATAGATAGACTAATTTCACAATATATGACTATTTCGGGACATGATACACCTAGTGGAATGATTGGTGATTGAAAGGAATATTCTAAAAGCATGAAGTTGACAAAAATTTGGGTTGAGAAGTGATTGAGTGAAAAAAGAGTATTCTCTAAGGAAAAAGTAGAACAAAATGTTTACTTTTGAGAATAGAAGGTGATTGATGATGGTCTCCTCAAAAATAAAATATTTGATGGAGTGATTGAGGTTAGATATGATGATGCCCCTTTGAGAGGGATGGTGAGGATGGAAGAGATGACATGTCTCTCAAAAATATGAGATAGAGATTAAGATGAGACATGATAGATGAAGATGAAAATGTAAAGATAATGAATGGACTAGTTTACGTGATCAAGAGGGAGATGTATTCAACCAAGCTTGATGTTAAATGAGAAAATATGGGATAAGTATGAAAAATGATTGTGATGATGTGTTAAGGGACTTAAATTAATATGGATAGGGTGAGGAAGAGGTGAATAAGCTTGGTCGATGAAGATGAAAAAGTGGATATTGGATGGGCGAGGTAAGGTAATGAATAGTGGAGGTGTAAGATATCGGCATTGATGCTTAAGAGTGAGAGTAGGATGGAAGCGGGGAGAGAATAAATGAATAAAATAGAAAAAATATCAAAAAAACTATATGGGATGGAGAGGAGCGGCGATGTAGTGCAATGTGATATTGAGTATGGAATAGACTACATGGAGATGTATAGAGGGGAGGGTAAAATCTAAAAACCATACTAGAATGAATGATGATGGAGAGAATGGTAAGGGGAGTGGTAGAAAATGGAGAGTAGGATAAAGTAAATGACTATAATAGAATTTCGAGGAATAATGATATAGAAAACATGAGTATCGACCTTGATGTTAGGATACTGAAAAAAATAAGAAGATGGAAGTTTAAAGAAATAAAAGTAAGGCAATGTGAAAAGACAATCCAACAAATATGGGTGTTGATCTAGTATGCATATGAGCATGAAAAAAACCATGTGGAGAGGTATTTAAAATATGAGAGGAGAGAGGATGGAGAAAATGGCAAGGGATAAAGGGATAAGGAACCGAGTACAAGGAGTGATGAAGATGGTGGCTGGTGAATCAAGTGTAAGGGGAAGATGGTGTAGACCGAGAAAATTGGAACAAAAGAGGAGTGGTGGTAACATGAATGATAAAATGAAGGTGGAGAACGATGGATGTGTCGAGTGGAAGAAGATGCGAGAGAATGATCATTGAATAATAGTTTATGAAGGAGTCTTTGTCCATCAGTAGTAGTATGAGAAAGGTATGAGGAAGAATAGATAAAGATGATGAAGATATTTGTAGGGAATGAAGTGTAAAAGGAAAAGAATGGTGAGATTTGAAGTGAAGAAAGGAAGATCGTAAAGAGAGGAGACTATCACATGGGAATGAAGTATTGAACTTGGGTGATGGGGAGGGTTGGAGTGATGATACAAATGCATGGAAAAATGTATGGAATGTGAAAAGTCCTACGATGATTGGGGAATATATGTTTGAGGGAGGTGTAACATATATAGGTGGAGGATATTGAGATGATGATAGAAGGAGTCTTTGTCCATTATAGTGGTATGGGAAAGGTATGAGGAAGAATAGATAAATATGATGAAGGTATTGTAGGGGAATGAAGTGTAAAAGGAAAATAATGGAGAGATTTGAAGTGAAGAAAGGAAGATGAGAAAGAGAGGAGACTATCACATGGGAATGAAGTATTGAACTTGGGTGATGGCGAGGGTTGGAGTGATCACATAGATGAGTGGGAAATTGTATGGAACGTGAAAATTCCTAAGGTGATATTGTAGGGGAATGAAGTGTAAAAGGAAAATAATGGTGAGATTTGAAGTGAAGAAAGGAAGATGAGAAAGAGAGGTGAATATCACATGGGAATTAAGTATTGAACTTGGGTGATGGGGAGGTTGGAGCGATGATACGGATGAGTGGGAAAGTGTATAGAACGTGAAAATTCCTAAGGTGATAGGGGAATATATGTTTGAGGGAGATGTAACGAGATATAGGTGGAGAATATTGAGATCGTGATAGAAGAATGAGTCAAAGATGAGGACGAGGATGATGTCAAGAATGATTTGATCTAAATAGAATTAAATCTAGTTTTGAGTAACTACGTAACAAATGATATTACGATAACTATGTATAGTATACACAATAAATAAGCATTCAACAATGTAAAACCCTAAGCAAATGAGAGAGGGATGAGGAATTAGTTTATTTTGTGCAACTTGGGAGTGCTTTAGACTGTGTTTTGTTATAATGGGCTAGGAACAATGTCACAAAGGCTCGATGAGTGTTCAGGACCCTAAGAATGCACATGGCAGAATCGCTCGCATGAGGACAGGAGCACCCAGGCGTTAGTGACCGATTTGGGTGCATGTGTTTGTTTAGATGCCTAGGTTTTGGTCATGGGTCGAGAAGATATTTGCTCAATACTCACCTTGTCACTCCGAATTCATTGTCGGGGGTTTGATCACACCTATAACCTACAAAACAAATGTCTACTTACACATGTCCACAAACCACATCAAATATAATATAAAATATATAGAATGTGGATTCGAACCAACCTTGAGCGGTCACTCGAAGAGTTAACTTACAATCGAGCGTTGTACTACATATCAAACTCCATGTAGCTATTTGTGCTTGTGTGTGAAATCATGCCCTAGGTTTCCCTTGTGTAAGATGCACTATGATAAGCGGGATAGATATAGATTATCAGAAGTATGCAAGATGTGTGTGAAGAAATATAATGAACTCCCCTCCTATGTTGTGTATGTAGATTGATCATGCCCTTGTTGTCCTTGTATGAATGTGCTAGATGTATCCTTGTAATGCTCTTGTTCCTTTGTGCAAGCTTAAGTGATGATAGATAATGTTTATAGTTTTTGGCCCTTTAATCTAGAGAAGTAACTACGTATATATATGATTCCCTTGTTTAAATTTCATAATTGACAACTGAAAGGTCGACCCAAATTTTTAAAAGGTGACCAAAAGGTGAAAAGGACCCAAAAGAGTAAGAAGAAGATAAAGAAGGGTAAGAGCGCCCATGAGGGATAAAAGTGCCTAAGCGCTTCTTTCCTAGCTAGGTGTTAGTGTTCGAGGTCATCAAAAGATAAATCAATCAAGTGCCGATAGAGTTGTAAGATGTGTAAAGCCAGTAAAGTGCAATAGATAAAGCAATCAAAAGGCCAAAAGGATTTTTCAACCACTAGCTTTTTTTGCTTACGAATCATGTATACATTAGTTATTTTAGGACCTAGAAATGTACCCAAGTGCATAAATTTGGTGTCTACATTTTCCCACACTTTATGTTGTTGAGTGAATACTCGATAGCATAAAATAGATAGAATATGTGTACCTTGTAAACCGAAGAGAAGTGCAGCCAGTAGCGTGTTGAGTGGACAAGTAACATGAAGTAATCGTAATGTGAAGTGTGGCAACTAGGAAAGGGAGGTAGACCATAGGGGTGAAGTGTAGGCATAGTAGTGTGCTACTGGAGCTTGTGCTTTTAGATGTGAGTTGATTCTTGTTTCTTGTAAGGATGGACTTGTAAAAGAAGATAAAATGAGTAGTCAAAGTCTCGTATATGGAAAATCAGAGTAACACATGTATATGTAAGTAAAAGTGTGTAGAAAGTAAGATTCAAGAGAAAGAGTGCACCTGATGTATAAGAGAGTATAGGATAGAAATTTTCATGTTTTCTTTGGAGATGTTGCTAGATTTGGGTGTCCTACCCCGAGGGTGAGGTTATTGGGCGGTCTCATGCCAAGAGTGAGTTTTGGGCGATCTCACGCCAAGAGTGATTTTTTTGGGTGATCTCACATGAAGAGAAGAGTGTTGGGGAGAGAGGTTTGTTTTTCTCTCCTTCCATGATGCTTCTCGAATAAGTGCCACTATAGATTGGAACGTCCTGATTTGTAACTGTATTATAACCAAATTCTAGTTGATTGGTGAATTTTGTCACTAAAACTAAATGTCCGATATTGTAGATCTATATTGTACCTTACTGGAAATTGTGTTGTACTAATAAAATGTCTATTTTTCCCCATGACACAAGTGCACAGGTTAGACACAAGTGCCCACCGTTCTTATACGATCTTGGGCACTAGTGTTTGATCTATGCTTTTGGCCCAAGTCAAATTTTGGACCAATCTGTGATTGTGTGCTTTTTCCAATTCTATATTTTCCTATTTTGGTTCGTAGTTTTGTACTACTAGAAGGGTGATTTATTCACCTTATAAGAACCCCTTATTTGGGGTGCATGTGAAAAATGTAGGAGGATGCGAGACTAAATGAGAGGACCGGATTCTAATATGCATATCTAAGAGTGGATACATGTAGGGGGTAGGGGATGTGCATGGTGGAAACTAAGGCACATGCAAACAATGTAGGCTAAAAATAAGTGTTAGTGTAAAAATAGCTAGCGAGGTTATAGAATACTGAGTGTAATAAGAAACTATGAAGACAAGAGGGACCGCAAAACCAGGTTTGAGACATGGGACATTGCTCACAATGTCACAAGATAATCAAGGTCGTAGTGGCCATAAGAAAACAATGATCAAGCAAGACATAAGGCATATCCGACAAATAGTAATAAACAATAGCAAGCAAAAAGTGATAGATAGCCATGGTTGTATAGAGTCTTGCAAGGAAAATGATACACATGAAGCACCTGTTAGCATGTTACAAAGATAAAGCGAGTGTGTCAAAGCATGTATATATTAGTGAAAGGTATGTGATAGTGACCATAAGTAGTAAATATTATAACAATATGACCTATGATGTGTGGAGGATGAGAGTAGAAAGGTAGATACCCCCAAGAGCCTCAATGGGATTTGGTAAAGAAAGTGTCGAACATCATACATTGTGTAAGAATATGTAGAATTCTTGTGGTCACCTCAAGAGACCACGTGAATGCACATGTGTGTATAGAAAAAGATAATGGCATACTAAGTATCGAACTAGCATAAGAAAAAAAGTGTAACATGTAAGTAGTATGAGCTAACAAGAGTAAAGACAACCAAACTATGTTGATGTCGTGTACATGTGATGGTGTTTTGCAATATGTAAAATGTGTAGATGAGAGGGGATGTGTTGCCCCCTAGTGGAATGTGTGTGATATGAGGTTCATTTAGGAATGGTCCCTTAACAGTCAAGTATGAACCGAGGACCATGAAATGTACTAAATAAGCAATGAGTATTCAATAGAGACAACCAATAGTGATAGTGAGGGAGGGGGAGGAAGTGCAATGCCCCCAAGTGTGCTAGTAAAGTTCATTTAATGCCCTCAATAATCATGTACGAACCATAGAACAAGATTTTGTCATCGGGTGACAAAAGCATTGCATGTGATTAAGTGTAGATGGTAGGAAATATTTATCGTGAAACATAGAGCGTGAATTGTATGAGATAAGCTATTAGTAGATGATAGAGATAGCAAGAGTGATGGAGGGGGGAGAAAGTGAAATTCCCCCAAGTGTGTAAGGGATAAAAAGCTATTTGATGATAGTGAAGAGTGAGGTCCCCTTATCTAGTATCCAAGAAAGATAGGTCATGTGACCATGGTCTAGGACCGATGGTGTAGGAGATTATCTATGTGTATGTAAGGGATACTGATGTGATAAGTGAGGTAGAGAACACCTATGGGAAATGGCTTCCCGATTAGGGGACTTAGGTTAACAAGGTGGACTCGTGGACCGGTGAGGATGACGGGGTCGTGATGTAGGCCGTGTACGAATGGGAGAGCTAGGTGTAGAGATAGATTTAGATTTGAGAGGTGGAAGAGGCCTAAATTATGTCACTGGTGCTAAAATAGAGGCAAGATTGGGCCAAGGTAATGGTGTACGTGGTGGAATACCTTTGATGGTGACAACTTGCTTGTTATGAATGAATTTAAGACATAAGTGGAGCATAGAAGGGATAACCTGGATAGCTCAAAGCCAAGGAGACATTATACCATGTTAAAACTCTTGATTTTAGATGTAAAGAGGAATGATTTTGGTATGATTTTGATTTGAGAGGTTAGAAATTTGATAGCTAGCAAGAGTGCCATAGAGCATGCATTGGAAAGGGCGAGGATGGACCATAGTATTATTGACTATATGAGTACCAATAGAAGCATTAATATGCAGTGAATCAAAGGAAAATGTAGCATGGTAATCATGATCTGAGAATGTAATAACTGGTGGTGGCATGTCAGTAGTAGTAATGAGAAAATCAAGTGGTCCCGATGAAGGAGGAGGCACAACATGATATGCATGATTGGCAAATGAATTAGTAGTTGGCTTGTCATGTTTTGGTAACGGGTCATTAAATATTTTAATATTTTGATTATCATTGACCAATTTAGAAGTAGATGGCTCTAGGAGCTCGATTACATTGTTATCGATGAGATCTTGAATGATATGTTTGAGCTTAAAACAATGATTAGTAGAATTCCCATTGCATTAGTGGTAATCACATGTGCATTTTCATCATAGTTATGGCCACGTGGTTGAGAAGGATCTAGATTGAGTGATGGAGGGAAAGTAATCATATTGCTTTCAATGAGCTACAGAAATAAGACTCGAGGTGTATAAGGTATCTTAGTAAAGGTGCTTCGTGTGGATTGCAGTTGGATCTTGGCTGGTGGAGAAACAACGTTGACAATGACTTTAATGTCGGTAGGATTAGGAGATGGTTTGAATGTGGATTTAGCTTGAAACTTTTTGGAAGATGAGGAGGAAGAAGTATCATAATACTTTAATTTACCCATAGATAGTAGTTTTTTTGTGCACTTTGAGTGTGTGAAACAATTGATCAAAGGAAGAAGAAGTCTAAAAAATGAAACTCTCTTGGAGTAGACAAAAGATTTTGAATGAATAGATATTGTTGTAAGCTAGGAAAAATACGTTGATAAAGAAGAAAGTAAAACACTAACAATAATACCTCCTCCTTTGCGATTTTGTAGCAAACCTTAGAATGGGCAAGGAAACATGGATGAGCCCTGATTGCGTGATATGTAGGTGCTTTTCTCGAAATGGAGCAAGGCCTTTCTGCAACAAGATCTACTTACTTTGCACCAAATGGATAAAATGATTATGGATTTTGGGTGCTTCAAGATGAGGCTATTTAGGCATTAGGATGAGGTGGAGGGATGTTCTTTGCTCAAAGGATGCAAGAACTTAGACAGGGCATTCAAGTTTATTCTCCATGTCCTAGAGGGGGGGGGTAAGGTTGTATTTATAGCCTTGGGAAGTGATTAACTTAGAGTAATTTAAGTAATCATGGTTTAAAAATGTGAGCAAGATTAAGTGAGTGGGGACCACGAAGAATGGGTGATGATTGAATTAGATTTTTAATTCGTGAGTGGAGGATTTTAGGCGAGTGGGGACCACGAAGAGTGGGTGAGGATTTGATTTTGAATTTTTAATTCAATAGTAGAAAAACATGGAGAATAATGACATGTGGTAAGGATTAGGTTATTTTTAGATTTGAAAGGGATAATTAATCAAATTATATTTGATTAATTTGAAGTTCATTTTTGTGGGAAATGAGGTAGGGGAATTAATTGATTTAAGATAGATGTGAAATTAGGGTGTCTACATTTTCCCCTCTTTGGAAGGGTACTATGAAAGTAGTGTCCTTTCAAAGAAAGTAGATGAGATGGAGTGAATATGCCCCAGGTGGCAGGATTGAAGATTTTTGAAGAGATTCTTCTTGAAGGAGGTGTTCCTTCGATAAGAAGTTGTCAGAGGAAGAAAAGAGAAAGCTTTCTCTAAGAAGAAGTAGAACAAACTTTCGCTTGTGAGAATGGGGGAAGAATTCAATCTACTTTTCCTAAGAAAAAAATTAGAGTAAATGTTTGTTGGAGAGAATAGAAGGTGGTGGGTGATGGATGTCATGGTATCCTCCAAGACAAAAATGTCATGAGAATATGTGATTATGGACAGATGTGATGATGCCCCCTCGAGAGGGCTGATGAGGATGGAATATATGAAAGAGCTCTCGAAAAGAGGAGAGATTAATTCTATGGAGAGGAGGATGATAATGGGGTGTAAGATAATAAAATGACCACACAATGCAAACGGAGAAAGGATTCAAGCGGCCTTAAATGTTAGGTGTGAGGGTGTGTGGAATGATGCAATGGAAAAGAGAAAAGGGAATGGGTAAGATTGGTGGTTGATTATGAGAAGAGCAAGAAAGTTGAAGGGTTATGGAGATAGAGGAGGGGAAAAAGGAATGAAAGAGGTAGAAGAGAATAAGAGAGAGGGATGATATGGGAAGAAGGGAATGATGAAGGAAAAACAAGAAGAAGACAGGAAAATGACAGAGCAGAGGGTGAATTTATGAAATAGAGAGATGTGTCATATGAAGGAAGCAACAGAGATAATAAAGAGGAATGCGGAAAAGCAAGAAATGGTAGAAGTAGAAGATGGAGAAGACAAGGGTATGGGGAATGGGGAAAGATAAATAAGAAGGAGAAGATGAGGTGGGAGTAGGGGGTAAAATCGATGAAAAATTGAAAGAAGATGAAAGAAGAGGTAGAATAGAAAAAAAGAAACTATGAGGGACCAGGAAAGTGTGAAAAAGATTAGAGAAAAGAAGAGAAATGGGTACATAATAAATGAAAAGGTAGGGGTGGTAGAGAAAAGGAGGGGTGGTCAGAAGAAACATGAAAATTATGGGGAGGAAAAGAGGACAGAGCGAATACAAGAGAGAAGATTGAAGGAACCGAGTCCTTGTGAGGAAGACCAAGGAAAATAATATGGAACATACCGCATGGAGATGCATGTGGAGGGTGGGATGATAAAAAGATGAGACAACATTGAAGAGCTAGGTTATCGATGGGGAAGTAAGGAGGAAACGTGAGGTAAAAAGGGGAAGAAGATGATACAAAGGAAGTGAAATAAGATGAGGGGTGGGAGAGAGAAGAGGATAACAAAGAAAATGATGTAGAAGGAAGGAAATACAAAATGGGGATAATAAGTGTAGAGTGAGCAAGTATAAGGAATGTAAAGAGAAGAAAGAGGGGAGGAATGACACAGATTGGAAAAGATGTGGAGATGCATGAAATGAGGATACTAGGATTATGAGACAATAGACAAAGGATGTATGATGAAGACAATAAATATATTGAAGAGGGCAAAGGGAAGATGGAGAGGTGGGGAAGAAGTGACAAGAAAGGGTGGGAGTGGGGGAAAAGGATGGGAGAGAAAAGAGAATGGGGGATAGAAGAGGCAATGCCAGTGAGGGGACGTTAGGGAAAGTCCACTAATAATGAGTGGTGGGGAAGGATGAGAGAAAAAATGAAGAAAGGGAGAAAGGAAACGAGGAATGGAAAGGGTAATGCCAACAAAGGGACGTTAGGGAAAGCCCACTAACAATGAGTGGTGGGCCCAGAGGAAGGAAGGAATGAAGGGAAAATGGAGAAGGTCAAGGGAGTGAATGAGGTCAGCGGAATGAGGATTGATGATTTTTAGGGAAAGTCCACTAACAATTATTAGTGCGGGAATAGAAGATGATGATGAAAGAATGTTAGAGGAATGTTAACAACAATGACAAGTAAGTGTGGGGGTAGATATGTGGGAGAATTTGAGAAGATGAAGTGAAAAGAGTAAAGAAAATGTGAGGGATGAGTTGTGACAAGGTGAAAGTGAGGAGAGGATGCGGAGGATGAGGATGAACAAGGTGAGGATGAAGAAACAAGACATGAAAAGAATGGGAAGAAACGGTATGAAGGATGATGGATCAAGAAGGAAAAAATGGGAGAAAGGAACATGGTTATAGGCGGAAGATAGTAGACATATGTTGTGAGATGATAGGTGGAGAAAGGATAATGGTAGGAGGAAAATGTGGTTGGTAGGAGAGACCAGGTGGAAGAAGCGATCAACAAAGTGAACAAAGAATGAGATGAGAGATAAGTTCAAAATGACGAGTCTAGTGTCGAGAGGACCACGACGTAAGATTGTCATGCGACAAAAGTGGTTAAGTAAGATTACCAAGTGAGGGATGATGGAGATGAAAAGTAGGCAAGCAAGAAGTGGTGTTTGTGAGAATGGAAGAGGAGGTGAGAGGATGTGATAATGGGGAATGCCGAGAAAAATTGAAGGGTGAGGATGTGTAGTGATGGGGAAAGGAAAGAAGACAAATCATCCTTAAGAGGGACTCTTAAGTGAGATCGCCATGTTGCGAGTGGTTAAGTAAGATTGCAAGTAGAGGATGGTGATAGTGGTGGTGGTCGGAAGATGTGGTGATGGGGAATGAAGAGAAAATATGGATGGTGATAATGTGGAGTGATGGGTGAGTGCAAGATGATAGGTCATCCTTAAGAGAGACTCTTAAGTAAGGTTGTCATGCGGTAGGGATGGTTAAGTAGGATTGCCAAGTGAAGAAGAAGAATGATGATAGAGTTTGTGGGAATAGGGTATGACAAAATGGACTGAAGGGGAACCCTCAAGTGAATTTTCCATACTATGAGAGTGTGTAAGTAGGATGACTAGGTAGAAGACGGATTCGGGGAAGGATGAGAAAAGAGTGAGTGATGTATGCCAGAGTGGAAGAGGAGGTGAGATGAGGTGATAACAAGGAAGAAAGGAAACAAAGGAGTGTAACATGAATGGATGGAGGAATATATGCGGTGGAGGCGAAGAGTGTGAGGGGAATCCTTAATTGGGATGCCTGCGTGGTGAGAGTGATGATGCAAGAATGAGAATCAGAAGAGGCGGAGTGGAAAGATGGGTGTGGTGGTGATTATTTTTTGATGAGAGGAGATGGTGGAGAAGCTTCTACAGTGGGAAGATATTAGGGAGAGGGTATACCTCCACCGAGGGTCCCATATAGAAGGGGTTATTAAGTAAGATTTTCAAGCGGGAAGCTAGAAGAGTGAAAGGAAAGAATACAAATGGGTGAGAGGGGATAGGAATGGTGAGAAGGGTAATGTGGGGATAAGTGGTAGATGAGTAGAAATGAGGAGTGAGGATGAATGGATCAAATACATGGTGACCATGGTGGGGGAGGAGGAGTTATTGGATAGTGAATGTTACTTGAGAAAGATCTTCAAGTAGGATTCACAAACTACAACGGTGATCAAGTAGGATTCCCAAACTAGGGAATGCATTAGTACGAGTGAATGGATGGGGTGCAAAGTAAGATTTTGATCATGCAGGAAGATACTCATGTGACAAAAAGCATCTTAATTTTAATATAGCACATAATAGGATGCATTATGATATAAAAGATCAGGATGATTAAACTATAATATGTGTGATAGCATAGATAGGGGCCATAAAAAAGTTTGATGCCCCCGATGCGATATCGAAGTGGAAGAGAGCATAGACAAAGGCCATCAAGAAAGTATGATGCCCCAATACGATATGTAATCAGATAACATAAGTATATTAGAGAGAACACCAGGATACATAAAATCAAGATGCCCCTGTAATATATCAAGATACAAGAAAGAAATTAATAACATGTAACTAATAATGCAACACAAGAACCAATAAACATGTCCCTAATGTGTTCCATAGTGAGGATTGATCGGATATGCCCCAAGCAGGGGTACAAGGACATAAAGAAAGATTGGGTCATTGTCCTCAAACAAGGAAACAATGAGAATTTGATAGTCATAAGGTGATTAGATCATTCGTTGGGGATAATAGCTCAAAGGATGAATTGTGTTGATTATTTTAGAGTTTTTGCGATTTTGTGGAGTTTACAATTTTTTAATAATTTTTTACGATTTTGTGGATGTTTTTGGAATTTTGAAAAGTTTTTCAAATGTTTTTGTATTTTGGATATTTTCTAATGTTTTTGTATTTTGGATATTTTCTAATATTATTGGGGATTTTGTTGATTTTTATACTGTTTTGGTGATTTTGATATTTTCTAATTTTTGGATTTTGGATTTTCGCATGTTTTGGGGAGTTTTTATTTTTCAATGTTTTTGGGGATTTTGTTTTGGAAATTTATGGACCAGAATGCAAACTTCTTTTGAGAGGTGATAAACCAGGATATCATCCGTATGTACCACATTCCTCATGGTAACTCATGCTTCGAATAATAAAAAATTATCACTCCATTGGCATGATATGTTGGTGATGATATGATGGAAAGAAGTCCAGCTCCATTCTTGACTCCACGCAACTAGTAAGATGCGAGGGCTCATCACTAAGAATCAAGAAGGACACATGATGCAGATAATGAATATAGAGATAAGTGCTAATAACAATCCCTTTTGGAAATTGTGACTCAATTATCCTTAATGTCACTGAACCATTTCAAAAATAAATTTCACTCTATGGGTCATGTGCTAGACTTAGACAATTACATGGCCTGTTGATTGGTAAGATATGAGGTGAAGGGATAGTTCTCTCTTCACTTAGGCATCTAAATTACTTCTTTAGGGATTGTATAATTGTAAGCATTTTCATATTGATAAGATTTTGTATTCTTGAAATGAATCCTTATGCCTTGCCCCATGCTACCAGTAAGAAGTAAGGGCTCATCACCAAAGGTGAAACATAGGCTAGTAAATTTTTTTTTTTTTTTTTTGTTTGGAATTTTTGAATGTTTTTTATTTTTTGTTTTGTTTTTGTGAATGACCCTTTATGCTTTGCCCCATGCCACCAGTAAGAGGCAAGGGTTTATCACCGAAGACAAGACATAGATGAGTAAGAGCACCTCCTCCATCCCCGGTCTCATACTACCAAGTAAGAAGCATGGGCTCAACACCAAAGACTATGAAGGATGAAAGGTGTGACAATGAATTATTCATAATTTATTGAATTGATTGAATTTTACAATAGTGCTTTGTATTTGGGAAGGAACTTTTTCCCCAATCTCAATCCCACACGACTAGTAGGACGCGAGGTTCAACACCAAAGATTGAGATGGATGATCGAACAAACCATTTATAAAAGTTTAGAGCTTTGTTATGAAAGAGAGAATTTCTTTAAAGGGGATATATTACCATCAGTAAGCTTCTAGGTATGACCATAGGTGAAAGTGACTGAAAATGAGAGATATTATAAGAAGTATGATGCTCACAAACTTAATAGGATCTATATTAGCACCTATCTCATGATGATAAATATGAAGATATGATTTTGATAATGAAAATATTTGCCAATGGAAATGAATAACTTTAAATTATTCAGAGATAAGTTAGACAGAAGGAACAATGTACAAGTCATTGTCTCCGGAATAGTGAATGCCTCAAGGATAAAATTTCTTTAGATGTACTACATTCATTAGTTTATTAAGTTCTTGACCATCTTCATGGCCAACTTATAGGCTCCAAAGCCAAATTTAGTTGTAATTACATAGGGTCCTAACCAATTAGGCTCAAATTTTCCTTGTTTTTCTCACTCTTTAGTAGTATTCTTTTGATTTTCTTTTAAAACAAGGTCGTCAATCTCGAACTCTCTAGGTCTTACCTTTTTATGATAACTGTGTTGCAATCGGTTTTGATAGACTTAAAGATGATTGAGGGCATTAAGTCATTTTTCATCGAGAAGCTCAAGCTCTTGAAGCCGTGATTATCGATATTCATCCTCATTAATTACATCTTTAAGGGAGATTCTCAAGGATGGGAGTTCTATCTCAATAGATAAAATGGCTTCACAACCATAAACAAGGTAAAATGGGGTGGCTCTAGTAGGCATGCGGTAAGATGTATGGTAAGCCTAACGAGCGGGGTAAATTTGAGTATGCCAATTGCGTCTATGTATGTTGACAATTTTTCCATGATGGATTTTAGAGTTTTGTTGGTGCTTACCTTGCCGTTACCACGAGGGTAGTATGGAGTGGACCACTTAAGTTTGATGCGGAAATGTTTTGCGAGGTCTTTTACATCCTAGTTTTTAAATGATTTGCCATTATCTGCAACAAGAGTGGATGGAATACCAAATCGAAAGATGATATTATTAAAAATGAACTTTGATATTTGGATACGGTGACATAGGTGAGAAGCATAACTTCCACCCATTTAGTTAAGTAATCGGTAGCGGTAATGATGAACTTATGTCCGTCGGATGATGTTGGTCTAATTTTACCAATGAGGTCAAGTCCCCATTGAGAGAAGGGCCATGGTGTGGTTATCGATTGCAATGTTTGGGAAGGTGTGTGGATAAGATTTCCATGCTTTTGACATGCTTGACATCATTTGACAAAATGGCATGCGTCACTTTCCATGGTGGGCCAATAATATCCAACTTGCAAGATTTTCTTAGCTAAGGCTATACCGTTCGTGTGCGCTCCATAGATACCATAATGGACTTCAATTAGGACACTTGAGGCTTCTTCATGACTAAGACATTGGATCAAAGTGCCATCATATCCTTGTTTATAAAGAGTTTCTGCTAAAATGGTGTAACGAGAGGCACGTTGTGCTAAAGCACGTTTATGCATTGGTTTCATGTCGGTAGGAAATGTTTTATCATAGATGAAGGTGTAAAGATCATGGTACCAAGGGTTATTTGGACCCACGATTTCACATACCATAGTGTTTTCAGGAAGATCATAGGCATGCATTAAGAGATATTCTACGAGAAAATGTGCATGGGGTTGATTAGATGCGATTTATAACAGGGATCCAATAGTTGTCATAGCGTCGGTAGATTTATTACAAATTCGGGGATTTGATCAAAGCTAATTAATCAAAAATATCTTCAAAGGCTATCCACCATGCGCTTATATGGGATAATTTTTTCATCGTTGACCTAACTTGTTTGATGATAAGTAAATAATCACCAAATACAACTAACTCTTTAAGATTCCAAGATATAGCTAGTTTTAATCATGCGATTAGAGCTTCATATTCTGCGATATTATTGGTACATGGGAATGCTAATCGAAATGATTTGGGGATGACATGTCCACTAGGTGTGATAAGCAAAATACCAGCTCCTGATCCATGGAGATTACAAGATCCATCAAAAAATGGAGTCAAGCGGCGCGATGTCTATGTGCAGAAGATCTTCATCAAGAAATGTAAAATGGAGTGGTTACGTGCGGGAGGATTCCTCGGCAAGTTGGTCTGCAAGGGCCTATCCTTTAATTTCTCTTTGCGGAACAAAATCAACGTCAAATTCACTAAGTAGTACGACCCAACTAGACATTCTTCCTGTGAGAATGGGTCGGGATAAGAGATACTTGAGGGGATCAATCTTGGCGATCAACTTAGTTGTGTGATTGAGCAAGTAATGACGTAACTTATGGAATGCAAAGGTGACCGCCAAGCATACTTTTTGATTTGGGAATATCGTACTTCATGCTCAATAAGTGTTCAACTAAGGTAGTATCAACATTTGTTTTTGCTTGATTGTTATGTTGTGCTAACAGTGGCTCTATGGCATGTTCGATGGTGGTAGATATATAAAGTAGCATGGGTTTATCTGCGACTGATGACATAAGAATAGGTGGGATAGAGAGGTATTCTTTTAACTTAGCAAAATATTCTTGACAATCGTGGTTCCAGTGGAATTGTGCATCTTTCTTGAGTAATTGGTTGAAGTGATGGCACTTATCGGCCAATTGTGATATGAAACGTCGAATAGATTGGATTTTTCCCTGAAGACTACATAATTGTTTTAGGTTTTGAGGAGGCATTTCCATAATGGCTTTGAATTTTGCAGGATCCACTTCTATACCTCCATGAGACAATAAACCCTAACAATTTACCAGAGGTCACCCGAATACACATTTATTTGGGTTAAGACGAACCTTATACTCACGTAATTTGTCAAAAATGCGTCTCAACACACCTAGATGTCCTATTCATGTTTTTGATTTGGCTAATATATCATCAACATAATCTTCCATGATATCATGTAACATATCATGAAAGATGCATCGTCATTGCTCGTTGATAGGTGGCACCGACATTTTTCAAGCTAAAAGGCATGACCTTATAACGAAGGTGCCCCATGGTGTAGTAGATTTTGTTTTATCTTGATCCCCTTCAGCAATACATATTTGATTGTAACTAGAAAATCCATCCATTGAAGAGAGCATTTCATGGCCTGCCGTAGAATCAAAAATCATGTCTATATTTGGTAAGGGAAAGTCATCCTTGGGACAAGCCTTGTTAATATCTCGGAAGTTTGTGCATATCATGATGTCGGGGTTTTCTTGGCTACAGGAACTATGTTAGATGTCCATGTCAAATAATCAATAGGTCAGATAAATTTGGTCTCTAAGAGTTTCTCGAGTTTGGCTTTGACAAACAATGCTACTTGGGGATGCATTTTACGTAATTTTTGTTTCACATGTTTTTCATCCGGGTGCACCACAAGGTGCTGTACTACAAGAGATGGATCTAGGCATGACATGTCCTTATAGGTCCATACAAATATATCTTGGAATTCAATAAGGAGTGTTGTGAATTCTATGCATTCTTAGTCGACAGGACTAATGCCAAGTTGTAAAATTTTTGGTTGTGTGACGGTTCCAATGTTTATGTCTTTAGTTTCTTCTACAAGCATTTTAGATGTATCCTTTTTAGAAAATGATGTTAATGGTTGATGTAAGTCATCAATGTTAGGTGATTCAGGGGAGTTGGCATAAATTTTTGTGTGTGATGTTGAGACTTTTTATTGACATGTTTGTTTGATAGGGTGGCAATGAGATTTTGACTATGGGAAATTTTTTGTTTGCACTTCTGATCCAAATTTTCCGAAGGTAAAGGATCTCGAATATTCTATTTCTTCACCAAAATAGGTTGATTCATCTAGATTGATTTCAAATCCTTTTCTATGGTGGAAGTAGGGATTTGATCGTGAGTTCCAAGGAATTATTTGATGGCTTCATCATTTTGGAACATGTCCATGGCCACATGATGTGATTGGCCATGGTCTATGAGAGTTGGATGCATAAGCTCGAAATCAATGACGTTAACAGATAAATGTTCAAAGTAAATATGTGTTTCAACGAGGTCTTTGAAAAGGCTATGTGTAGACCTAGTGTCACTATCAAAGCTGGTGTCATCGTTATCACTTGAAATTAATACATGAGTAGCATCGAATACCTTGAAACCCAAACCATGTTTATTGTGATGTTGTGTGTAATTGATTGGGTCTAAATGACCTTGTTCATTTGGATCGAGTCCTTTACCCTTCCATCGCATGTTTTTCATTATTGATGAGCTTTGGTAAATTGAGGGGACTCATAACAAGGAGAAAAGTCATCATTATATAACCAAGATCCTAAAGAACTTGGAATATGTTCATTGTCGAGATAACCAAATTTTTTTCCAAATTGATTGTCCCAATTGGTAAGTGGGATGGATTCTCAGATGCAAAGTGTTGGGTTTGTCATAGTTGTGTGGGGATTTGTTGATGTAAAAGGAGTCAAGTCCACTTTTTGAAATTTATATTCACCGTATCCTTTGTCAATAATTTCGAATGTGTGGAACAGGGGACCAGTAGGTACCTCGCGTGGCGGGGAAGTCAGTTTGGTAGTTCTAAAAGATGAAGAAAATGGGTTATAAGAAGAGGGGGTAGATTAGAGGATGAATTTTGGTTAATCGAAGGAGAATGAATCTTAATAGAAGAAGTATGGTTAGATGAAGAAGGTTTACTAGGAAAGGAAGAACATGGTGTGGTGAAAGATTGATTGTTGTTGGAAGAAAAAGCTTTATTAGTGGAATAAGATGATTGATTAGTGGGAGGACTGGTTGAAGATTGTTGATTAGCAGAAGAGAATGGATTGGAAAATGTGGTTTGGTTAGAAGGTGATGGTTTGAGATCATATTTAGGGAGAATTGATTAGGTCTAAATGACCTTGTTCATTCGACTGAGTCCTTTACCCTTCCATCTCATGTTTTTCATTATTCGGTGAGCTTTGGTGAATTGGGGACTCATATGTGAGGAGCAAAGTTGTCATTATATAACCAAGATCCCGAAGAACTTGGAATATGTTCATTGTCAAGATAACCAATTTTTTTCCAAACTGGTTGTCCCAATTGGTAAGTGGGATGGATTCTCGATGCGAGCGTTGGGTTTTGACATAGTTGTGTGGGGATTTATTGATGTAAAGGAGTCAAATCCACTTTTGAAATTTATATTCATCGTATCCTTTGTCAATAATTTCAAATGTGTGGGACGAGGACCCGATAGGTACCTCACGTGGGGAAGTCAGTTTGGTAGTTATGAAAGATGAAGAAAATAGGTTATAAGAATAGGGGGTGGATTAGAGGATGAAGTTTGGTTAATCGAAGGAGAAGGTATCTTAATAGAAGAAGTATGGTTAGATGAAGAAGGTTGACTAGGCGAGGAAGAAGATGGTGTGGTGAAAGAGTGATTGTTGTTGGAAGAAGAAGCTTGATTAGTGGAAGAAGATGATTGATTAGTGGGAGGAGGACTGGTTGAAGATTGTTGATTAATGGAAGAGAATGGATTGGAAAATGTGGTTTGGTTAGAAGGTGATGGTTTCGGATCATATTTAGGGAGTGTATCTAGATTGACATGTGTTTTGTTAGGGATTATGCAAGGTGGAGCATACTTATCTGTTGATGGACAATAGTGATCATGTCTATACCGTCCTTCGAGGAATCTATAATACTCAAAGGGTTGAGGATCCACACGCAGCGTAAATTCCTTATCCAAATGAGGAAATTTAATACATTGGTGGAATGTTGATGGGATGGCTTTCATGGCATGAATCCATGGTCGGTGATGAGAATGTTATATGCAACTTCTACATCCACCACATGACATATCATTTCTAAGGTGATGGGTCCAACTTGGAGAGGTAATGTGATTGTGCCTTCAGACTTTCTTTCGCTATTATCATAACTACGAGAGGATATGATGTTGTTTTGTAGATCATTTTTGTGTAACCTAGGCAGCGTAAGAGTTTCATGGAACAAATATTCAATGTGGATCCATTGTTGATTAATACGCACTTGATCTTATGATGAGTTATATAACCCTCAATGTATAAAGAATGATTATTAACGATGTTGGGATTAAGAAGCTCAACGAGACAAAATGAAAAAATAGGATTGGGTATGTGAAGATTTACAATTAAAGCCCTGAAATTGTTGTGAATTGATGTCCTTGGGGACACGAGCATTATTCAATGTTTGCATAAGGATGCATTGTAGTGCGGGAGAAGAATTAAGTAATTCCATGATGGAAATCTATGTTGTAGTCTTCTCCAATTGTTTGACAATATTGAATGATGGCGCAGGTTGTGGAGTGGAATTGGTGGCAAAATTAGATGGTCGATTAAGAGGTGGTGTGGGAGACGAAGTAGAAAAAAAAAATTTTGTAGGGACCCACATTTTTTTATGTCTGGTGTTGATCTCATAGTCAGTTATGATCTTTATAGTTGCCACTAAGTCTTGGTCATAGTCTATGGTTGAGATGACTGAGTCATACTTGACATTGCTTGATGATTGGCCCTTATCCTTTGAATTATCATCGTGGTTAGGGAAGGGTTTTTTGAACATGTTAAGTTTTTCGTTAGGTGTTTTTGTCTCAGAAGTATTTTCAACTTCTATGTCTCCACATTCGATCAAGTCTTTGACGTAATGGAGGAGTTGCATGCATCGATCTATAGAGTGCCCTTTTATGTGATGGTAATCACAATATTCATTGTCCTTATACCAATTTGGTTTGGGTTTTCCTTCTTCGAAGGGTTTGACAATGGGGTACGTAATCATGTTGGCATTTTCTAAGTGATGAAAGACACTAGATAGGCTTTCTCCGAGAGGAGTGAATTTTTTTCGCTTGTCTCGAAAAGGAGCTTCCTTTCTAGGGATTATTATTGGTTGTTTGAATTTGAATGTGTTAATCAAATTGTTTTGAACGTTTCGGACATGGTGAGAATCAATAACGCCATCATTGACTATATTTTGGTTTCAATTAAAGAATTTAGATTTTTCCTGGTTCTAAGGTGCGTCTCTATGAGGTTGGTCCCTAAAGGGTGTTTTAAGTAAGCCCTTATAAATGAATGCTTTTTCGATTTGTGTTCCCTTTTAATGACTTCTTCTAAATTGTTAGTGTGAGTTATCCTATGTGTCCTCTCATGTTGGAGGGTCATCTCACATGGGTTAGGTTTAGGTTAGCTTTAGGTTTCATGTGTGTCATGCACTAGGGTTACTCAAAGACCCTATATGTACCCCTTTTCTATTCATTTATGAGCATGCCGAGACACTCTGTTGTCTTTCCTCTACTGCAAGCTTTGTTTTTGTTGAACAAGTTTTTCCATTCTCGATCATTTTTTCCCTTCGCTATCGCCTGGAGCTTTCACGATTCCATTGGAGTGCAACTACTTCGTGGTGCCTCGTTTCCGATTTGATTCTCACAAACTCTTTTCATGGTATCAGAGCTACATGACTTGCCGTCACACCAAAAGCTCAAACTTATGGTGGAGAGGGATCTCATCGTGTTAATCAGTTGCTACGCCAATACCCTCCCGCACGATGGAGCCGGGTATACACCCAATCAAGCCCAATGACATATTAAGAGGAAGTGACACCAAGAATTTCGGGAGGTCACCCATCCCAGAACTACTCTGGGGCTGGCGCGCTTAACTACCTGGTATCAGAGATGCACGACTTGCCATCACACCAAAAGCTCGAACTTATGGTGGAGAGGGATCTCATCGTGTTAATCAGTTGCTACGCCAATACCCTCCCGCACGATGGAGCCGGGTATACACCCAATTAGGCCCAACAACATTAGGAGGAAGTGACACCGAGAATTTCTCGGGAGGTCACCCATCCTAGAACTACTCTGGGGGTGGCGCGCTTAACTGCCTGGTATCAGAGCTACACGACTTGCCGTCACACCAAAAGCTCAAACTGATGGTGGAGAGGGATCTCATCATGTTAATCAGTTGATACACGCCAATATAAATTATTTAAACAATGCATTTGCATGTGGAATGATAATTCGACATTGAGATTTGGAACAAAAATGCTAACTAATTGTCTTTTGGGTATTGAGCAAGGAAATTTGCTTACAATTCCTTGCCATCGTTGTAAAAAGGAGGTGAAGTTTTCGTTGGGCCTTTGTCTAGTGTTACAGAGATTGAGCATGGTTATTTCTAAGTCTAAGTTGAAGGAAAAATGTTTGACGAATTTTTCCGATAAGTCTGTGAATGTCGTGATTGACCCTTTGGGAAGATGGAGAAACCAGTTTAAAGTCTGTCCTAAAATTTGAGGGAATAATCGTAAAAGATATGTGTCATGATAAGTAACTTCCTGACATTGTATGTAAAATTCATTGGCATGTTCATTGGGGTCACCTTTGCTTTGTATTTATCAAATTTTGGGATTTTGAAGGATGGTGAAAATGGTAAGCGTAATATTTGTATTAAATGGGTAAGGACATAGTTCTTCAAAGTTGAATTGTTTCGATTGTTTTTGTAGTCCCTGGATGGTGTCTTTCATATGTTTCCATTCTTGTGCGAATGGAGAGGCAGGGGACGGGTTATCAAGAATTTCGTGAGTATTGGGGTCTGGATTGGAGTCTTTTAATCTTTCAGCTGCATTGCTTCCTCAAATTTCTTTGTTAAGTCTTGGATTTTGGTGAATAAATCTTCTGGTCGAAGAGCTATTTGGGTTGTTTGGTATTTCATTTTGGTAACTTGATTCACCATTGTCGATAAGTTTGTTTAAATTTTCAGTCTCGAAGTCGGGGGTAGTTTTTCCCCATGGCTAGAATGTGTAATAGATATTTGTTCTTGTTTTGTTCTATCACCCTATTTACTTGTTCTTGTTCTTCATTGGTGAGTTTTGGTTGTGTGACTTCTTCATCGTCATTTTCATGATTATGACTATGTGTGAATACCATGATGAGATAGGTGTGTGCCTGATTAAGTTGTAAAAAGTGGTTATGAATTTTGAGCAGGTGTGATTAAATGAGAACTTGATTGCTTTGGATTTGGCTTGAATAAGCTCGTGATTACTGATAAGGAGAGTAACTCAAACAAGTTATCTCAATATGATTGTGATATAACTCAAGACAAGCTATTAGGGAATTTGTGTCACGTTGTGTGGATTTGGCTTGAACAAGCTCTGGATTATTGATGGGGAGAGTAACTCAAACAAGTTAATCTCAATATGATTGTGATATAACTCAAAACAAGTTATGAAGGGATTTTTGTCAGATGTGATTTGGATAAACTCGATAGTTGACAAAATAAGGAGTGAACTCAAACAAGTCTCCTAATGTCAGTTTGATATAGCTTGAAAACACACTATGGAGGATTGGCTAAAGCAAGCTAATGAAATCGGTGTGATGTTTTGGTCTTCGTTGTTGGATTGCTTGAACATTTTGCTTGGTATTGAATCGGTTGAGAAATGGTTTTTGTGGAACACGACTAGGATTTGAATTTTTACAATGAACACATTGATATCAACCAAGTTTGATGATAAAAATAATGCTAAACTATTTTGTTGACAAACAACAAGCAATCATGTGTATCAAATTGTTTTGGCTCAAGAGGTAGATTCTTCGGGAATGATCATTGTTTCATGCAATCATACAAGTATGTTGTGGAATGATGGATGTAGGCTCTTATCACTCCAAAAAGATGTGTCCTCTAATATACCTAGTTTTGTAAGGGGACGGGGTGGTACGGGGAACCCTTAGAGAACTGGAGGAGACTCACCAATTCTTACTTGCTTGCTTCAAAGTGAATCACCACGTCCAAGGTAGATTTTGTGAAAAGGTGGAAGGTGATGGGGGATGAATGTGTATGGTGTCCTTATAACTCCTCGAAGATTTACAAGGATGATTCCTAGGCTTCGTTATTGCATCTATCTAGGCGTGACTCGCATGATCCGCACGACAGTATTACCTATAAGTGAAGAGCAGGGGCGAGGTAGATACCGAACATTGTGATGAGACGATGTCTCAAAGTGCAATGCAGATGTAAATGTTGTTGGTGCATGGTAGTCAAGTCCACGTCACTGGTGTAGCGTCGGTGGTGATGAAATCCACCTCTACTACGTGTAAAAACAAGAATGATGATGTGATTATACGCAAGGTTCTTTCTAACTTGAAATAAATTACTGGCGGAAAATGACAGTGTGCCTGAACGTGCTAAATATTTTTTGTTTTGGTTTTAGCAATTTTCTTTAAATGGTGGTACTTTTGTGGAAAAGTTTAAAAAAATTGTTTTATTTTTGTGTTTTTGACAATATTCTAGTGACATGGTCCTATAGAAAACAAATTAGTAGTTATCCTACAAACGAAATGTTAGAAAAGTGATCGTGGCTGTTTTTTATTTTCCAGATCACTCAAAGGTGCAGGAAAAGAGCATACACAACCAACGACCGAACAAATATCAATAGTGCGATGAAATAAAATTGATTGAGATGATACTTAGAAACATAAAATAATAAGGAAGTGGATCCTGCAATGTTAGAACAAGAAACTTGTGTTCATGGATAAATTAGATATGCTATGGAAATGAAGTTAAAACCTATAACCTCAAAGCATGAAGCTAATCTACACTAAACCATCATGATAAGAGATAAACAAGACTAACATCTATCATTGTATGAACTAGATTAAATCTAAACTAACATGATAAAGCTACTCTCTACTCTTTAGATCACTTAATTAAACATTGAACCTAAGAAGATCAACTTAGCAATCAAAGGTGTGATTAGTTGTTTTATGGTTCTCAAGCTTTCAAGAATGGAGTCTCACCATTAATGGCTTCAAGGCCAATGGTTCTCTCTATTTACTCAAAACTTGGATTATGGATGCAAATGGAGGTTATTAGCTCAAGATCAATGAAGGGAGTAAGTTTAAGATCAAATGTCTTATAGCTTAAAGCTAATACAAATGGAATCCCAAAACTAGGTGTTCTTAGTGTTAATAAGATATCCTAGGTGTGAAGGTGTAAGTTGAATGGGTAGGCTTAGCCTTGTATTTATAGTTTTCCAAATGGAAGAGTTTGAACTTTGGGTGCATGTGGGACTAAAGTCTAAAAATCACTTTAGGATTAGATTAGGATAAACATGCTTTAGGCTTAGTTAAGCTTGGTTTAGGCTAGTTAACTAGGGTTTAGGCTAGTTAAACTTGATTAGCAAGTGATTAGAGACTCATTGAGAGTTAGGAGGGGTCTAGATAACCAATTGTGACTGATAGATAGCCTACGAAGCCAATATAAGTGGTCTAGAGAGAACTAGGGAGGTTCTAAATGGTCAAAAGGAGGAATGTTTAGCTAATAAGAGAGATATTAGCCAAATAATTTGATTATAGGAGGAATGTGACCGAAAGAGTGTCGTGAATGGGCATATGAGAATGGAGCGAAGAAGGGTTGATTAACGAAGTGTCATCAATGACTAGATTGGATGAAATGCTAAGTGTAAGCATGTTTTAGGTGTCTACAAAACTACACAATCGCGATCATTTCGACTTTCCAGATCGCTTCAAGGTGCAAGAAAAGAGCATATGCAGATACAATTGGAATAGATTTTGTTAAAAAATTAATGAGTATTACAATTAATCATGATTACGAAATAATAATAATGAATATCTTCACAAAAAGAAAAATGACGAAAGAAAAGTTTTAAAACATTACCAGAAGTGTCATCATGGAAAATTGGAATGTAAGGCAATTTTTGTTGTTTGCGAGGCACTGGGGCCTCCAAAGCAGCAACTTATGACTAGGAATGTGAACCCAATAATGTTGGCGAAAAAGGTTCGAAAAGGTCCTTTATTGTCGAAAAAGGTCCTACAAGAAAATGATTAGTAGTTTGTACTTGCACACAATGTTAGTAGAATGATCACTAAAAATAATTAATTATAATCACGAAGTGTTAAAAAATCACAAAATTAAGTTGATAAAAGAAAATGTGGAGATTGTGAATGAGGATGCAAAAATCACAAAACACGATTACGAATGATCTTGAAAAATAATCATGAAAAAGTGATAAATATCACACGATAAGTTGGAAAATGGAGCGCGAAAAAGTAAAGAAAATTGTGAAAAATGGTTAACAAGTTGGCATAAAGTGATTAAAAGCAACCAAAAAATTAGTAATGATAAAAGACCTAATTAAATTAAAATCCTAGTAAAGAGAAAATAATAAAATGACTCGAATCTACAAGTTGATGGGAGTACAAACGTGTTTGGTTTAAATAAGCTCTTATAGGACTATTAAGACAAAAATGTGGACTTATATGATAATAATGGGGATCGATATAATAGAAAGGTGGATTTAGACAAATACAAATGCGGGACGTAATGTGAACATATCAACGAGAATAGGTTAGGTGAAATTAGTAATGGAAGAGGGAAGGTGATAAAGGGATAGTGAACGGAGAGATGTCTATTAATAAGTCAAACGAACTATTCCAATCTATAGTCAGCAGGTAATGTTTTGTTGTATGTGCGGAATAAGACTTTGGGGGGAAGATTGTATATAATGTTCAAATCTCTTATTCAAAGTAACTATTCAAATGATAATTATGATTAATGATTTATTTGTATTTTAGTGGGTGTGGTCGAAAGGCATGTGTGGGGGCGAGGGAGAGAAGATGTAGTTCTATGTTGCGTAAAGGGAGAGTGGATGTCACTCGAGGAGAGAGTGGATCGGGGATGGGGCGTGGGAAGGGAAATAGGGATTGGTTGGACGAGGATATAAGTTTTAGAAGGGCTACATGGAGAAGGGAGAGTGGTTTGTGGAAGGCCGAGGTGGATGGGAATGAAGGAATAACGTGTGGGTGAGGGGTAGACGTGGGGGATAAGATTAGATTCGGGTCGGGGGTAGGAAATGGGGTGTGACCGAGTGGTCCGAGACATGGATGTGGGATATGGGAAGGGTTCGAGGTTACAGAGACATGGGGATGTCAGTGGGGATCGGGCTTGGGATGTGAGAGGCGAGTGGGTAAGGGATTGGGTTATGGCGAGTTGTCAAGAAAGGTGTGTGGCGGGTTGGGAGTTAATAGACAAGGGATGCAGGATAGAGGTAGGCGGGGAGGTGTGGGTAGGTAGGTTAAGATATTTAAAGTTTGTTTTTGTTTTTTTAATAAATAAATATACATGTTGATAGCATTTAAAATGAAAAGTTATAGAGATTTGAGAATTGAGATCTACATAAATATACTCATGAAGCGATATAGTATATATATGGTTTTGAACAAAGATTTAAATGTATGCAAAAACTAAGTGATTAAAAATGTGGTTGTAAGTAAGATCTATTGTTGAAAAAGGAGATCAATAAAACATTAGATAAACTAAGATCTAGATATTCAGGAAAAATAAAAATTGATTAGTAAATAAGATCGATTTCCTACAAAATAATTATTTTAGCTAAAATAAATAAATAAATTCATTTTCGGATTGGTTTCCCATGACAGTAGGATGATAAGCTAATGACTAGTTCATTTGTTTTTGCAGATTACTATTGAATAGCAAAAAGCGGTGTAAAACAATAGAAGAGATGTGTATTGACAAATACTACTAACCCAATCAAAACGACGAGATCGTAGCCCACACGAAATGACGAGAAAACTAAAATGGAAAAAAAATTGCCTTCCAAAACCAGAACCGAGAACTATTTGAAATGTAACCTCTGTGACGACCTTAGGATTGAATAGTTCCACCGTGATCCACAAGTATCTGGATCAGGTGATAGATGTCCTTCTGCTAAACACCAAGCACCGAGGAGATCAAAGACATGACAAACATCATAGTTTCATTGTTGTTATAACCTGCAGATGCACCACAAGATACCACACAATGAAGCACTTCCCATAGTGTGAAGGTTAACCAAAGAAGGCCATAAGGAACAAAAAAGAAAATAATAGCGAACAATAATAAACAAAGAATGGATAAAACCACTAATTTGGAAATCAATGGTAACATATCAAAAGTAACCGAGCGTTCAGGAATGTAAGCTAGGAAAAATACACTTACAAATAAGAAAGTAAAACACTAACAATAATACCTCATCCTTCACAATTCCATAACAAACATCAGAATGGGCAAGGAAACATGGATGAGCCCTGATTACGTGATATGTAGGTGCTTTTCTCGAAACAGAGCAAGGCCTCGTTGTAACAAGATCTACTTAATTTGCACCAAATGGATAAAAGGATAATGGATTTTGGGTGTTTCAAAATGAGGCTATTTGGGCATTAGGATGAGGTGGAGGGATGTTCTTTGCTCAAAGGATGTAAGAACTTAGACATGGCATTCAAGCTTATTCTTCATGTCCTAGAGGGGAGGGGTAAGGTTGTATTTATAGCCTAGGAAGTGATTAACTTAGAGTAATTTAAGTAATCATGGTTTGAAAATGTGGGCAAGATTAGGTGAGTGGGGACCACGAAGAATGGGTGAGGATTTGAATTGGATTTTTAATTCATGAGTGGAGGATTTTAGGTGAGTGGGGACCATGAAGAGTGGGTGAGGATTTGATTTTGAATTTTTAATTCAATAGTAGAAAAACATGGAGAATAATGACATGTGGTAAGGATTAGGTTATTTTTAGATTTGAAAGGGATAATTAATCAAATTATATTTGATTAATTTGAAGTGCATTTTTGTGGGAAATGAGGTAGGGGAATTAATTGATTTAAGAAAGATGTGAAATTAGGGTGTCTACAATTGCAATTTTGAATCAACTAGAACATTGGTCATTTTGGAAAGGTTGTTCTTATACCGTAAGACATATTCGCAAGATGTTCATTGGATCCTTGTTTGATTTTAGCTAGTTGTGCATAGGATATCTTAGTGTTGATGTTCATAGAAAAATGAGCAAGGAATGCATTGGCTAAAGATGTAAAAGATGTTACCAAATGGACAGGTAGATCATAGAACCATCACATAACATAATCATGTAAGCTTCAAGGAAACAATTTTGCCAATAGTGTAAGGTCATCAACATAGTCAAGACATGCAACGTGAAAGGATCAAAGGTGCTCCTAAGGGTCACCATGGCCATTGAAGATATGGAACTTAGGTGTGCAATGAAGTTGGGAGGCATCGAGATAAGAGGAGATGGCGGGTGCAAAAGGGATATAAAGAAGGAGTGAGGAATCTAGATATGGAGAGAAGGATGAAGAGGCTTGTTGTAATTAGCGAATTTGGGTTTTGTAAATCATGGTACAATAAATTTAAGTCATGGGTGCACGAAAAGGAGTCGGGTTGTGTATGGGAATTATTGGGAGGAATGAGAGGAGCGGTGGTTGTAGGATAGAAACGGGAATGGTAGCAGGTGGGGTGGAAGTCATGGGACCGAGGAGGAACCTACTGAGAGGGAGTGCAATATGATCTCAAGATTTTTAATGTGATTAGAGAATTTAGGCTATGAGGAATATGTATGGGGTGATCGAGTAAAGTGGAACGGAAATTAGTGATTTTGTCAAGTTATTATTGATCAACATTAGTGTCCTCATTGTATGAGTGTTCACTATCAGAAGCTTCAATATTTTCAAGAGGAATGTTGATTGAGTTAATCAGGGGATTATCATAGTTAGCCATTGGTTTAGAGATCTTATGGGTAGATGGAGGAAGCTCAATGTGCTGAAGAGGACCAAAATGACCACTATGGGTGATGGGCATAAAAAGAAGGCCTTGAAGCAAGGTAGGGTTCAAGCGAATGGGTTCACCAAATGATTTAATCTAAATTGAATTAAATCTAATTTTCAAAGTAACTACATTGTAACAAATGATATTATGATAATTATGTACAATATGCACAAGTAATAAACATTTAATAATGTAAAACCCTAAGAAAATGAGTGAGGGATGAGGACTTAACCGATTCTCGTGCAACCGGGAGTCATATGGACTGCTTTCTACTAGAACAGCCGGGAACAATGTCGTAAAGGCTCAATAAGGGTTCAAGACCCCTAGGAATGCATGGGATAGAAGTGCCCGCGGGAGGACAAGAGTGCCCCAGGCACACTAGTGACTGATATGGGTGTGTGTGTATACTTAAATGCTTAGGTTCTCATCTTTTCTAGGTAGGAATATATTTTCTCCAATACTTTCTTTATCCCTCCGGCTTCGTTGTTAGGGTTAGGATCGCACCTGTAACCTGTAAAACAAATGTCTACCTGATATGTCCAGAAACCACATCAAATCTAATAAAAAGATACAAAATGTGGATTTTGACTAGCCTCATTGGTCACCTGAAGAGTGAACTTACAATTGATCATTGCACTACATCTCATACTCCATGTAGTTCTTCGTGCTTGTGTATGAAATGATTCCCTAGGTTTCCCTTGTGTAAGTTGCATGATGATAGTGGGATAGATATAGATTGTAATGAGTATGCAAGATGTGTGATGAAATAGAATGAACTCCCCTCCTATGTTGTGTATGCAGATTGATGCAGCCCTTGTCCCTTGTATGAATGTGCTAGATGTGTCCTTGTAATGCTCTTGTGATTTTGTGCAATCTTAGGTGATGATAAATAATGTTTATAGTGTTTGGCCCTTTATTTGAGAGAAGTAACTAAGTATATATATGATTCCCTTGTTTGAATTTTGTAATTGACAACCTGAAAGGCCAACCCAAAGTTTTAAAAGGTGACCAAAAGGTGAAAAGGACCAAAAGAGTAAGAAGAAGATAAAGAAGGGGAGGATCACCCGGGAGGTACAGAGGAGCACCTAGGCACTTCTGTCCTAGTTGGGCGCTAGTGTCCGAGGTCATCAAAAGATAAATCAATCAAGTGTCAACAAAGCTGTAAGATGTGTAAAGCCAGTAAAGTGCAATAGATAAAGCAATCAAAATGCCAAAAGGAGTTTTCAACCATTAGTTTTCTTGCGTAGGAATCATGTATACATTAGTATGCTTTAGGACCTAGAAATGTACCCAAGTGCATAGATTTTGTGTCTACAAAGAGGAGGAGGAGGTGAAGTGAAGAGGGGTGAAAAAGAAGAAGATATGGGAGGATAAAGACAAATAAAAGGAAATATGATGCATATAGTGAAGAGATTGCATGGCAATAGAGTCTTGAATGAGGGTGAGGTAGAGAATTAGGAGGGTAGGAGGAAAATACAAAAATGGGACAGTCAAAAAAAGTTTTATAAAGGCTAGGAGATCTAAGAAAGGAGGTAAGTGGGAAAGGGAAAATAGGGCAAAAATGAATTTAAGATGGGGGTGAAAGGATTTTGGGGGAATAAAAGGGATGAGTAGAGGATAATGATTGGGGGAAATATGTGAGAATGGTAGAGATGTTGTATATGTTGACATGAAGGATTTTGGCGGGAGTGCAAAAGAAGAGTAAAAATGAGGGATGGGGGTGAGGGTGAGCACGGGGCAGAGGATGTCAAAAAGAGGATATAAAAGGAATTGAAGAGAAAGGGGTGAAGAGAGAAAAGGGATGTTAGAGGAGGTGAGAGAAAGGAAACTAGTCGAGGGGGTGGCTAAGTAAGATTCCCAAGTTGTATAGGAAGAGATGAAATATGATTGTGAAGGATTAAAGATCTTTATGTGATTCGAGTGGTAATTAGGGGGAGGATCATGGAGAAATAATGAATAAATGAGATGATAAGTGTGTTTATGTTGTACAATATGTAGAGGAGCGGTCTAATCTTAAAGAGAATCCTCAAGTAAGATTTGCAGGATACATGAAGGATCAAGTAGGATTCCCAAGTTAAGCGGTGTAGAAATAAGATGTGATACTAAAGGATTTGATGAGATAATGGGAGGTATGTGGTGTATTTAGGGTTGGTCCTGGGGAATATCGGTGGAAGGAATTGTCAAATGGATCAAGAAGTGTGTTTCTCTTGGATAATATGCACAGGAGCAGATTATCTCATGGAGGATCCTTGAGTAAGATTTTTAGGTTGCATTAGGGATTAAATAAGATTCACAAGTTGAGAGATAAGATGTGATGATGAAGGATGTGATAGGATGATGGAATTTATGTGGTGACATTGGGGATGGTTGGACGGGAGGATAATGGTGAAGTCTCAATCAAATAGAGAGATATGTGTGTGGATAGAAGAAGATATGTAGCAGGGAAGGTTTAGCTCAAGAAGTGACCTCAAGTAAGATTCTCATGTTACATGGGTGATCAAGTAAGATTCTAAAGTTGAATAATCAAAATGAGATGATGTTGGTGTTGTCGTTGATGTGATAGATGTGGCAAGAAGGATATGTACCAGAAAGGATTATCTTAAGGGGCGACCTCAAATACGATTACTATGTTGCATGGAGGATCAAATAATATTCCCAAACCGAATGGTGGAGAATGAGATAGTGATAGAGAGGTGATGGTAATGAAATATGTGATGGTAAGAGGAGGGGGATATTGATCTAAAAATATGGCCAAAATTTTTCTCGACCTCATACTGTATAAGTAGTTTAAACATTGACCGAAATTACCCGAAACAAATCAACTTGAAGTAATAAATGCAATGCAAGATAAAAACACCACACCAAGTTGATAACGAAAATCAACCAAAGTGCCTACATCTCCGGTTTCAATAGTTGAACCAATTCATTAAAACTTGATTTTCAAATCTAGTACAAAATTACAAATCAAGTAATGAATGTGTAATTGGACTTGATGTTAGTTGATTCAACAAAATATGAACCGGTCTTGTAAGCTCATTATAACAATCCCCCATGGCCGCCAAGTAGTATTAACCTTGGTCTCCAATTCGTAATGTAGAAGATCGAGCTTCGTGTCTCCTCTAGCGTGATCAATGCCCTATGGCTCCGTAATGGTACTCTAGGTGCTCACGCGAGAAAATTGTGGCTCAATGGGCCTTTACAAAAATTTGGGCCGATTAATAAAAATTAGCCACCAAAATTATACAATATTGCATGTTAAAATTAATAGGTATTAAGATCTCACAAAATCGCCTTAAAAATCCTAAGGCCTTTCCACTCTTCTAACTCTCCTTGTTCCTCGAATTGAGTGGCTTGTGTGTGTTGTCCAAAATAACTCTCCCAGTACTTTGAAAACTTACATTAACATTTTGATTCTAAGGTTCAACATTACAAGTTGTGCACACTTTGATTGCTTTCTTAACATAGTTCTCACTACGAGTTCCTCGCGCTCTTTGATTGTTTCGCACCTTCCACCTTTCTTCCCCTTCCTCTATCTTCTTCCATTTCTCTTGTGTGCACTCCTTGCACATTCATCTTCCTCCTAGTAGTTCATTCACCCTTTACGCGCGCCTCACACTTGCTTTCCTAGTAATTGTTTTTTATTTTGAATGTTTAATATTTTGGGGGGATTTTCATAAATTTGTATGGTTTTAGAAATTTTTAGGCATAAAAATGTTACAAATGCATGGCATTTAATAACTCAATTATTCATTTCCATCTAGATATTCTATTTAATAAGTGTTAGATCTATACTTTAGAATGATGGCATAGGGTCCGAAGCAATTAGGAGTGAACTTGTCACATTTGTCAAGTGCTTGGGAATAATTTTATTGGATTTTTAGTAGAAGATCACCTAAATAAAATTCATGAATATGAACCTTTTTAGTATAATATCATGATATACTTGAAGGTGATCTAGAGCATTAACAAGTCTCTCATCAAGAAGATCAAGTTGGGCATGGCGCTCACACGATAGTCATTGTTGATGATGAAATCTTGGAGCATTACCTTAATGAAGGGATCTCAATCTCAAGGGCCTTGCCAATGTTAGCCCCATAAATGAGCGAGAAAATATGTATCCCTAATAGGAATGTAGATGTTAGTGCGATATGCTCAAAGGGAATAAGGAAACTATGTGTGTCAATCTCAATAAGAAGCATTGTTGAATTTTTGAAGGATTTTCTTGATTGTTTTATTAGAGGACTTTATTTTCCCATTGTCTTGTAGATAGTATGGCGTGGAAAAACTATGTTCGATCTTGTATTTTTCACACGATGTTTTGATACATTATTCTTGAATGAGCTACCATGTATCACTATAATGATTTTGGTAGGGATACAAAAGTGGTAAATGATGTTTTGTACAATGAATATTAGAATTTGGGGACCCATCATGCACGAGGTGGGCACAACCTTGACCCATTTTGTAAAATATTTGATGGCAATAATGATAAATATGTGGCCATATGAAGTTAGAGGTGAAAAATTTCCAATAAGGTTAAGTCCCCACTAAGATAAGGGTCAAATGGACCAAAGAGGTTGTAGATCTTGTGTGGGAGCATATGATATATTTACAAACCATTGGCATTTACCACAACATTTGACATAAGTAAAAGAGTCTTGTTTAAACAATGTCCAATAATAGCCCATACAAAGAACATGTCACACGATATCCATGCCGCTAAAGTGACCCCCACATGTACCATCACGTGCTTATACAAGTGAAAGTATAGTCTCTAGGGGTATTATAATTCGTAAGAGTATTATAGATCAAAAATTTCCATGCTTGTTACTGTCAAGTTAATGCACCAAACTAAACACAAAAACCCTGAAAAACTCAAACAAAGTCGATACCTGATTAATTGGACAAGATTCAAAGATGTAGATGGAAAGAAAGCCTGATGGAATTAAGACAGGCGCACACGAGCAATCCTGCAAGTAGATCCAAGAAACCTGTGATGCATGAATACTTGACAGAAAAAGATGACATTAGAAGATATAAGGGTGAACTGCCCTAAAGCGGGTCCGAGAAGTGATTAACTTCCTCGGTGGATGTCAGTTCATGTTTTCAATTAAGAATAAAGGCATACATGATAAAATATGTAAGAAAATGTTTAGATTTTCTGATTTTAAGTTGTAGATAGAATGTAAAAACAAGCAGCAGAAACTGAAAGAAAGCAGAAACTGTAAAAACAAAGATGAAATTGTGTCACCTGGATTCTGTACCTTTCTGCAGACTGGTCGGCATCGATCAGACAGTGATCGACATCGATGGTTTGGAACGGCACCGATTTGGACAAATCGGCATCGATTGATGCTTAATCGGCGTCGACCGGGAAGAAATCATAGAAAGCTTGATTGATGATTGATGATGATCGGATTGTGGAGACCGCAGGAGCTGCAGAGATGTGGACAAAGTTCGCCTTGGCTGGATGGAGAAATGGAGTCACCCAAAGGTTGAAGAACCTAAGCGATATCGATATTATGAGGGCAGAATAATGGTGCACCTCTCAGGGATTGATCTGGATAGAATTCTCTCTCTCTTAATTGATAATTCTAAGGCTCGCTCAAGCTTTTCACTATTTCTCAAGTCTCTACCATCCAACCAGAACTGAGTTCAAGTTGTGTATTTATAATCGGTGCAACTGAAGGTAAAATCGGTGTCGTTCAAAAAATCGGCGTCGATCAAGGACCGGTCAGTGCCGATCAGGGAACAGACTCCCAAAGTGGCAAAAAGGGATGAGTTATGAGGATAAGAATATTATCCTTCCAACTCAAATACGGGAAAAATCTCGTTGCACGGTTCCATGAGAGGAGAAATAGGTGGGATGGATGGATAATAGTGACACGGGAGGTTGGGAAGTGATATGGGGTGAATAAGTAGTTGGAATAAATGTAAAAGATAGAATTACATGGTTAATGTTTAATTATCCATGGGTGAAATATAATGGGGTGGAACAAACTTAGGATAGACATTTTAATTAGATATTTAATTAATACCCTAAGAGAGAAGTAGTGATACAAAAGTGCACCAGGTTACCCAAGAATAGAACAGGTAAGCGAACACGGGGGACATTAAATTGAGTAACCAATTTTAGGTGTCTACATTTGCCCCTTTTTGTTGAGTAACTTGCGATAAGCAATGCTACGAGACAAAAACAAGGAGTTGGAAGAAAAGGAAGAATATTGATGATGCGCTCCCCCTCAAACTAGGGATGGGGTGGCCCCAAAAAAATCCAACCAATCCCGAGTTTGAAAAAGGTAGATGAAAAAGAATATAAGAGAGGATGCCCTAGCTAGATGTCTAGAGTAGATCTGATCATTGATGACGCACGTAAAAAACAAAAAGGCGGCGACTGCGGAACTCACATTGGTAAAGGCGAGACTGAAGCGGTCTTCATATGAGACGACGTTAGTGGCTACAAACTTGTGAGTTAAAGGTGACTGACAAAATAGTAACAACCAAAGAGTGACACATTGGTAGGGACAACTAGACGACCTTCGAACGAGATGACGTTAGTGCCTATAGACCCGCTATCTTTAGGTTGCAAAAAACACGAGTTACCCATGTATAGGGAAAAAACTCGGAATGGGTGATAACACTAAAAATATGCGCCAAAAGGCGAAATAAGGTCATAACAATGATCAGATAAACAAGCCAAGCATCAACACTTAGAAAAGAAGGATGAAGCGACGACCTCAAGAGGAGAGCCACCACGGAAATCAAAATATGGCCACTACAGTGGACTTTGTAATAGAAATGCTGCCAGACTAGGCAGAACAAGTGTGTTATGGGTGGCACATGCAAAAGATAGGATAACCAGACGAGAATGAAGTGCGTCCTGGTGTGATGAGATGACAAAATATATTAAGAGCTACCCAATCAGCCCCGATGAGAGACAATCGACATCAAATCATACCAATTCGACGTCGACCCGCATAATCGACGCCGACCCGAATAATTGGCGTCGATCGCTCCAAAAATCTATAAATACAGAAAAGGTGAACGGTAACAATTCATTTGCATTGTGACGATTGATTTAGAAAAAGTCAAAAGTTGAATTTGAGTGAAATGGAAGCTTCCGAGAGTGGTCAGAAGAGGAAGAGGACGCGAGGGGTAAGTGGTCCTTCCTTAGCCTATAGTTGTTGGTAGTATCTTTAGGATGTTTAGATTAGGAGGTTTTGGTGTCGGCGTGTTGATTGACAAAATCAGCGCCAACCAGATGCGATCGGCGCCAATTAGAATGTAATCGGTGTCAATCAGTAAAGTAAACGATGTTGATTGAATGGGTTGGCGCCAATGGAAAGATGAAACATTTGGAAGCTTTGAGAAAAAATTTGATGAAATTTTAATGATGTTGATTTTGATAAATATGAACCTAATGATGATTTTTGATGTTGTGGATGCAGGCACGAGAGGTCCTACACATGCAGGATGTTATTCCCAAGCTATTAGAGACTATATTGCAGATGTGACAGATGATGAGTGGCACCATCTGGAGTTAGTCGGACTAGGGGGTTTCCATTATTATCGATGGGTACCCGAGATGTGGAGCTGATGCGAGTGTTGATGCAGCAGTGGGATAACCGGACATGTACTTTTTGGTTTCAGACGGGTGAGATGACTATCACCCATGAGGAAATCTATAGGATCCTCAGTCAGCGATCATCACGGGGACCGAGTAGAGATTACTCCATGGGAGAAGAAGAGGAGGGCCCTAGTACGGTTATATGGAGACAACGCAGATGCCTTAGAGATAGTGTTTGGGGCTGTGAGGATAGCCTCACAGTACCGGAAGGATGACCCCAGGAGCAGACTGATAGCATTGATCCAGATGGCTATCTCATACTATGCACTACCAGATTCTGGAAGTGGACAGCTCCCACTGCTCTTGCTTGACTACATCTGTGATATCCTGGAGTTCATGCAGGTATTTGCATTCACCAATGCACTATTAGCACAGAATATATCATGAGCTGTGGATGTATTCCACAGGCAGACGGACTGGGATAGATGTCAGTTTTGTGCTCCATTGTTGGGCTTATGAGCACATATCAGTGATTAGACCGTCTAGACTTCCATGGATGCCAGGAGTAGAGGGAGCCCTTGAGTATGGGTTTCGACGATGGTGGGTAGACATGGCCCCAGAGATACAGGGAGATCGTCAGAGTGGTATTCCCAGAGATTCAAGACTCTGACACCACCACAAGTTATATGGAGGCCATACAGGGTCTATCCTACATGGGATGGATAGGACACCCACTTAGTGGAGCTGAGACGCAGCAGAAAGTGGTCAAGGGCTCAGCGAGATTTTAGAGTGGGTCCCATTTATACGGGTGATGAGACAGTTCAGATTGATACAGATTATTCTAACTGTATATGTGCCATACATATGGGATAGGAAGTAGGGAGACAAATCTATCGATACTGGTCCCAGCAGATCCACTCAGGGAGGCCCTACCTCCCACAGATGATGATGATGATGTAGGAGTGGATGAGGGTTACGAGGCATGGTATCACGAGGAGATACCACGGCATCTCATAGTGTCTGCAGAGTCAGACGAGGAGGATACAAGCAGAGAGCTAGAGAGCTGCGCAGGAGAGCATGCCGCCTTAGTACAAACACACCAGACTACTCTTGAGGAGATTAGGACTCTGAGGGAGGAGAGGGACACAACGATACAGGAGAGAGCCACCCGCTCGGGAGCAGGATACAACTATCCAGCAGAGGGATAGATATCATAGACACAGAGAGGCCCTCAAGGCCAAGTATGGTGATACAGCACCACATCGCCAGTCGAGGGCACAGGTGTCATAGCAGGAGGACCACCAGCAGCAATGTTGATGAGAGCACCTGGCATGGTGAGTCTGAGTACCTATCAGGCTCTCCTTACCGAGGTGAGATACTATGAGGATGCCTTGACACAACATGCCCCAGATGTGCCTTGTTACGGAGCGAGGAGGAGGATAGCGACAACCATTGTTGGCGGTGCATCGGAGGTTGAGCACCGGGGAGACCGAGGGAGATAGGTCGAGGGATGGTCGGGGAGGGAGAGCCCGTGCCTGAGGAGGGAGGAGGAGACAATGTTCTCCATTTATCTGATTTTACTATATAGAGATGATATTTGTAGAGATATACTGATGTAGCCTCGATTTGAAGGCATTTTTGATACGATGTATATGGCTCGATTTGAAGCCATTCATATATATATATATATATATATATATATATATATATATATATGCATCTTTGTGTTATGTGATTGGACTCATGCTTTTAACTTTGATAGATACAGATGGATAGATGTGATTTAATTTTGATTTATCATGGATGAATAATTGACTAAATTAACATGTTAAGACGTTAATTCAATTAAATGATATGGATAGATGGATCCACATAATACATGTTGCTTTGATGATTTTAGATGAAGTAGATAAGATGAGCATAGATAGATGATAGATTTGATTGATTAAATTAACATGTTAAATGTCAATTTAACTAGATAAATAACAAATGAACACGGGTAATGTCTATTTGATTTGATGAAAAGAAAGTGATGTAATGATCTTATCCCTTAGAAATAAAAATCACTACACCTAGATAGGAAAAGAATGATAAGTTAGTCCCCTAACCGACCATAAATAGAGACCTTGATGGTAAATTGAAAGACGATGCACATAAGGCCATAGACACGGATAAAATAAACTTGACACTAGTTAGTCGCAAACCAGATCTAGGAGGTAGATAAGGACGAGAGATAAGTATGCATCTCGTTAGAACACATGAAGGATTAAATACGCGCCCATATGGGGAAAACAGGGTCTCCATATGATCGAAAAGGTCTCATATCACAGCTTCATGATTTTCCTTTTGATAGAAAAGCAAACTGATCAATGCGGGTAGTTTTCTAGATATGGAAAGACTGATCGATACGGAAGTCTTTCAGAGATGCTAACAAGTGAACAAACTGGCGAGAGAGGAAGTTTTTTACTGCAAAGGCTCAAAATGCCATAAAACAAATAGCCGTCCTTCAAGGGAGTGGTCTGTATTTTGAATTTGATGGTAACCATCCTTTGAGGAATGGTCTACATTTTTATTTATTTGATAAGGCATGGATAGTTGTCCTTCGAGGGATCAATCTATCTTTTGGGACTAGGATAGCATCTCTCTTATTTATTTTTTTTTGAGCTTTGGAAGAAGCTGAGTTTAGACCAGATAGATTAGATAGAGGGAAAGAAAACGTATACAAGCATGTACTCATGCCCAAGTGGATTTGATCAAGATGAACACCTAGGGTAGATGAAGTAGTGATTAAGGTATTCCTACCATGAGGAGGAACAAATCTGTAAGGAAAATGCCATGAGTAGAGCCGTGGTACTCGTATTTAAGGTATAAAAAGAAATAACGCGGAGAACCACATAGTTCCAAATCACTACGAAATGCATGACTGGTTGCAAATGGATTTGTGACTAAGATCGTGTAAGATAGATTTTAACAGTAGAAGGGCCTTAGATGCAAGGCATTAAGAGGTTCCATTTCAGGTATACCATCCATGGAAGACAGGTGATAAGCCCCGGACCCGTACTTATGAGTGACAACGTACGGTCCCATCCAGTTAGGAGCAAACTTACCACGTTGACTTTGTTCCAGAGTAGTGACATTTTAGTTTTCTTTAAGAACAAGATCACCAACTTGGAAGTCACGTTGCTAAAAATGCTTGTTATAAGCATGCTTGACATGCTCAAGATAGACTTGATGATGTTCAAGAGTGTTGAGACGACGTTCATCTAACAACTCAAGTTGTCTTAGGACGGTTTTGACTATAGTCTTCATCGAGAGACAAATTCTCCGAGAGAGACACGAAGAGAGGGAATCGGACTTCCAAAGGAAGGATGACCTCTGCACTCCATAGATGAGAGAGAAGGGAGTAGCACCAGTAGGGGTATGAATGCTAGTCTGATAAGCCCAGAGAGCAAAAGGGATGTGTAAATGCCAATCCCTACCAGCTTGACTAGTTACCTTTGCGAGGATATTACGCAAAGTTTTATTAGAAGCTTCAGCTTGGCCGTTAGCTTGTGGATAGTATGGAGAAGAAAAGCTGAGTTTAATATTGAAGGTGTCACAAAGTTTCTGCAAATCTTTGTTTTTGAAAGACTTGCCATTGTCTGTAACAAGTTTGTGAGGAACACCAAAGCGACAAATGATATGTTGATAGAAAAAATCAACAATAGGTTTAGCTTTGGTCGATGAAAGAGGAATAGCCTCCACCCATTTAGTGAAGTATTCTTGTGGCAGTAATGATAGAGTGATGTCATTGCGAAGAGTGTGGATTGATGAGACCAATGAGATCAAGACCCCATTGTGAAAAAGGCCACAAATCTGCTACAGGTTGCAAAGCCGACTAGGGATATGTGTAAGATTAGCGTGTTGTTGACACTTGACACATTTCTTGACATATTCACAGCAGTCTTGATTAAGAGAAGGCCAATAGTAACCTAAACGTAGGATGCGCTTAGCCACGACCAAACCACCAAAGTGTCCACCACAGATACCATCGTGGACCTCCTGAATGGCCTTAGATGATTTGGGGTTTTGAGGCACCGAAGCAAAATACCCTCAAAACCACGTTTGTAAAGGACTCCGCCCAGAATAGCATAGCAGTTTGCACGTTGGATAAAAGATCTTCTGCCATTGGAAGTCAAATCTAGAGGAAGCACTGAGTAGGATAGATAATTGAAAATGTGTTGATACCACTCATCTTGAGTGTCAGTCGTGACGGCGTTGATTGAAGTCAACTGCCTGAGATGAGATGGTTGGTCTAGACACTGAACAACCACATAAAGTTGTGAGTCTTCAGTGAATGGAGGAATAAGCGAGGCTAAAGAAGCCATCGTATCTGCAAATCGGTTTGCAGTGCGAGGAATAGCCTGGATAGTAAATTTATCGAAAGATTGAAGCTGAAAGAGAACGATATCGTGATATTTTTGAAGGATATCATTTTTACACTGATAGACACCAGTGACTTGATTAACGATGAGCTCAGAGTCACCGAAGATGTCGATATGGCGAGCACCAAGATTAATGGCATTTTGAAGACCTAAAACGAGGGCTTCATATTTGGCCATATTATTGGTACATTCAAAGTTAAGCTTGTGTGCGACAGGGATAGGTGCACCCCAAGGAGGAATCATGATGAAACATGCGCCTCCCCCTTGCTGACACTTGGACCCATCAAAGAAGAGTTTTACTTTAAATGGAGATAGACCGAAATCGATTTTTTAGATGTACTCGTCTAGGAATTGAGCGAGGGGGACTTGAGTGTCCGGAAGAGGGGCATCAGCTAATTGATCAGCGATAACCTGACCCTTGATAGATTTCTATGAGATGAACTCAAGGTCAAACTCTATCATGAGCATGAGCCAACGAGTGATACGATCATTGTGATAGGGTTTTGCATGCATTGTCTTGAGTGGATTGACACTCGTAACAATGTGAGTTTTATGATTAAGGAGGTAATGACGAAGTTTAGAAGTCGCGAAGAAGAGAGCACAACACAACTTTTAGCTTCAGAATAATGAGTTTCATACTCATAGAGAGTGCGGACTGATATAATAGACAGCATGTTCCTTACCATTAGCATCTCGATGCAAGATCATGGCTCCTAGAGCATGGTCAGTCACAGAAATATAAAGATAGAATGGCTCCCCCTCGTGTGGAGGTGTGAGCATAGGTGGAGAAAGAAGACAAGCTTTGAGATCATCAAAGGCTTTTTGGCAACGTTCATCCCATTCAAAATGAATGTTTTTACGAAGGATATGATGAAAAGGTTGACAATGATCTGAAAGCTGCGAAATAAAACGATGCATTGATTGAAGGCATCCTTGAAGACCACGGAGTTGCTTTAAGTTGGAAGGAGGCATCTCAATGATAGCCTTTATTTTTGCAGATCGACCTCAATACCCCTGATAGAAATGATAAAGCCTAAGAGTTTACCAGTGAGAATGCCAAACACGCATTTAGACGGATTTAGGCGAAGACAAAAATGAATGAGTCTCTCAAAGAGAGGTGCAAGGATGAGAAGATGATCCTGATGGTGTTTGGATTTACTGAGGATGTCGTCGATGTAATCTTCTATAGTTTTGTGTAAGAGGTCATGGAAGATGTAGGTCATTGCATGTTGATAAGTCGCCCCTGCGTTCTTAAGACCGAAGGGCATGACACGATAACAAAAATTCCCCCAAGGAGTTATGAAGGAAGTCTTGTGTTGATCCTCTAGTGCGATGAGAATTTGATTATACCCAGAGAAACCATCCATAAGAGAAAGCATCTCGTGGCTGCAGTTAAGTCCACAAGTTGGTCGATATTAGGTAGAGGGAAATCATCTTTCGGGAAAGCGAGATTAAGATCCCAAAAGTCGGTGTAAATTTGAATTTTCCTAGTAGCTTTGGTTATTGGTACTACATTTGAAACCCATTTTGGATAGTCAATGGGTTGGATGAAGTTGGCGGAAAGCAAGCACTGCAACTCTTCTTTAACGAGGAGAGCTACACAAGGATGCATCTTACACAGTTTTTGTTTAACTGGTTTGATGTCTGGAAGAGTAACGATATTGTGGACCACGATGTTAGGATCGAGGCCCGACATATCTTCATATGACCAAGCAAACACTTGGCGATGGTTGGAAAGAAAGGCGGTCAAGTCTCCTAACTCCTGTGGGTTAAGAGATTGGCCAACCTTAATGATGTGAGGGTCTTCAGAAGTCCCTATATTAAGGTCGACAGTGGCTTCATTAAGAAGTGTAGATGTGTTAGAAGGAATGGTTTTAGGAAGATAAGAATCCTCCCCCTAGATAAGTAAGGACAAAATCATCATCCAAACAGTGGATAGTATTGATAGTAGGAGAGTCATCTCCGACTATTTTGGGAAGACCAATGGTATGGAAGTGGATTTGCCATTAGTCTTATAGGTCAGTGGACCTAAGGAAATGAAATTGACTAAAAAAAAGTTAGGCGGGATGGAAATGGTGTCATCCACATCAAGTGATGCTTCAAACCTGATGGGAGAAGATGGTTCCTCAATGGAAAGAGGCTCAGCGAGAATGGTGATGGTGGCTTTCGAGAGAGGTTTGAACCCTAAACCAAATTTTGATGTGGTTTAAGAGTTGGAATGGATGCGAGGTCATGCACACCTTGTTCATACTTTCCCAGGCCAAATCCCTTCCACGCGCATCGATATAGATAAGTTTTTACGAACACAGGATTCTGTAGATAATCAAACCCTACCGAATAGGGTTTGGCCCTAGGAGGAGAATTTGGATGATAGTGAGGTGCATCAAGACCACCGTAGACGAAGTCAGTCTATCGATTGGGTAGACCAATGGTGACAATGCGGCCAAGACCTAGTTGATATTCAGGTTGTTTGTCTGGCCTACCATACTTGTTAGGTTTGAGATGGGCATCAAAAGAGAGAAGGGGAAGCTCTCCTAGCGAAAAACACTGCAACATATCTTCCAAATTTTGTAGATCTGGTAGTTTTGTTGTAGGTATGGAAGAGGATGGAGCCTCGTCAGGAGAATCAACGTTCTCCTTTGGAGGGATAGACCCTGTGGTCATGTCACATTGTGCGGATGGAAAAGGGTCTCCTGGATGAGTATAGATTTTTCCTCATACCGATGGGACGCAGCGGTGCATTGTATGGATCTAGGAGCGTCCGAGGATCATATTGTAGTGGAATTTTCCTTTGACAATGTAAAAAAGCTCGTGAAGAAGTTTCTTGCCTACCCGAATGGGCAGGACCACAATTCCTAAGGTAACCACCAACTGATCGTTAAATGATCGAAGGGCAAAAGGCGGTGGTGACACTACGTTCTTTGGTAACTTAAGTTGCTCAAATGTGTGGGAGGAAATGATGTTGAGTGTAGCACCACTGTTGATCATAGTGCATGTTAATGTATTGTTATTGATTTAAACTTTGATAAAGAGAGGAGCCTCTAAATCCTCAGAAGAAAGGGGAGGAATTTCAGAATCCTCAAAGGAGATGGTGGTTGACAATCTATTCAACCGACAACCATCTCGAAAGGTCTGGGGCTCATCTGAATTCACCACGATGCGGTGCAGATTATCAATCAGTCCAGCGTCTTTGGGGAGATGACTGAATGAGGTCAAAAAGAGACATTTTGACCGGAGCATGGGTGAGTTGTTTCATAACACTCTCCTCAACTGACACGGGAATCTGAGCCCGAGGTGAAGCACGAATAGAGACCTAAGGTCTCGAGGCCGATGAGGAAGGAGGAGCTCCTTCGGGGGTAGCAGAAATAACGACTCGTGGTCGAGGAGCTGTAGAAGACGATGGATTATCATACCGTTGTGTTCTAGTGGCGATATGAATTGCGTCGATTTGAGAGGGTGGAAGATCATGGAGTGATATCAATAGAATTGGGGGCCTGAATAGACCGTTCAGGCTCAGACGTAGTTGGGATGACAGGAGACACTTGTTCCTCTTCCTCCTCCAACAGGAGATCATTTTCTTCCAAGAGGTTGTTAACGACAGATTGAAGGGCTTTACATCCCGGTGTCATGACCTAGAGTGCGATGGTAAGCACAAATCACATCAGAGTTGAACCATGAAGGTTTTACTCCTTTGGGATTATAGGGTTTGATTGGAGGAAGCGATATAAATGAAGATTGGATAAGTTGGTGAAGGATTTCAGTATAAAATCCAGTAGATGAAGATGTGGACAGAGGTGAAGGAGGCACCTCTTTAATCTTAGCAGACTGCTGAGGTAAAAGAGCCTACATATCTAGTTTTGACATATTTTTAGGGATTGTTTTGCTCTTCTGAACACTGGGAGAAGCAGCCTTAGGTGCTTGAGATGGAAGCAAGTGAGGAAAGATTGATTTTAGCGGAGGAGGAGCTCCTAAGATAGATTTTGAAGATGATGAAGACATGACAAGTGTTTTAGTCTTCAGAGATGAAGAAGGCTGCTTGACCGAAATAGACAATGATTTAGATAAGACTGATTTAGATGGGGGAGGAGCTCCCAAAATAGATTTGATAGGAGGCACAAAGGGTGCCTTGGTTTTTGGTGATGAAGATGATGGTTTTGATAAAAGAGGTGACGCCTTTCCAGTAGGTAAATCCATTTTACGAGGCACCAGTGAAGAAGATGGTGTTATAGAAGAAGATGCCTTTTCAGTGGATAAATCCACTTTTTATGAGGCGTAGAGAGGGATTTTTGAGGGAGGGCACCAAGAGTTTTGATGGTCTGAAATATTGGTTTTCCCTTTTCAGGGATGGTGACAACTTCGACCGCATAAGGTGATTGTAACCGTTTCGGAGGAAGTAAAGGAGACGATACCGATGATGCGACCTTAGACTTAAATTCCAACTATTTATGTCTGAGTCCAGAGTCAGAAGTATGGGTGTCGATGTTATCTCTTTAGATGTTTCCTTAATAGGCAAGGAAGCACTGATGGTGAAAGAGGTAGGTACAACTATGGGTACATTGACCAAAGGCATGGTCATGGCAAAAATGGGAGCGGCAGGTAGTAGAAGTATTTTGCAGTGGAAATTTGAAGGGATGTAAATGACTCAAGCACCAAAAGAATGTCTGATGATGAGACAGATGAAGATGACACTGTCTCAGGTATAGATGGAAGATCAAATAGAGAGGCGAGGGAGACGACTCTGTCTCTAACAATAAAGGAAGACTCAAAGATGGACCATCCGAGGATGGTGGAATCTCGTAATTTGAAGGAGCGGAAGGAAGTTTCGATTCAGTCGACATGTTTGTAGATGGCTCAGAATTAGAAGAAGAACTATCAGTAGAAATGGAGCTGATAGTATGCGTGTTTGGTTTTTGAGACCCGAAGCGTCATTGTTCGGGAATGATTTGGAAAAGGTTGTTTAAAAATGTCAAGCGCCTGATTTGGGGGGGCATTTGGGTTATCTAGAATGAGCTCGCCTCTATCAATGAATTTTTGGATGAGATTTTTGAAGGTCTGACATCGTTCAATGTCATGGCCTTTGTTTCTATGATAATGATGAAGTCATTTTCACGATACCAGAATGGTCGTTCTTGGTTCTCATCAAAATTTCTAATAGGAGGAAGTTTGATCATGTGAACTTCCAACATTTTGTCTAAGATAGAAGCATATGATTCCCCCAACGAAGTAAAAGACCGAGATGACGGAGGTCCTTTTCGAGAAGATGGAGAGTCTCTCCGAGGTGTTTGATTAGAAGTGTTATCAGATCGTGATGTTTTTAAGACGATAGCATTTGTGGACCCCTGATTCTTGTCTTTGTTAGAAGAAGGGTTTGATTTTGTAAACCAAGAAAAATCTGGTTTAGACTTAGAGTGAAGTTTTAACTTTCCTTGTTCGATGGTGCGAGACTCAAGTTTGCATGCCATCGTAAAGGCTTCTTCAAATGTATGAAATGTTTGAATCCTTAAAGTGGAAGAAATATGATTGGCGCAAGATCAAGTAAACAACTCGATTTTCTAAGATTGAGGGAGGGAGAAGGACAACTGATTTATTATTCCTCTCCAATGAGTGACAAAGTCTGCAATAGACTCATCATCAAATTGATGAATGTTATAAAGATATGTGATCGAGATCTTATGTGTGATGTTTATTGAGAAGTTTTCAACAAACATTTGGGCTAATTGAGAGAAAGAAAATAGATAATGTTGGGGTATGTTATTGTACAGTCTAAAGTGGGCCCTACTAAAGACATAGGAAAGATACGTAGCATAAGCTAAGCTGGTCCTTGACTATAAGGTAGCAAGCGTGTTTAAATGTTCGCAGTGTTGTTGAGGATCCTCCGATTATGAAATTTTGAGAACCTAGGAAGTTCCCATTGGGGAGGATATACGCTTAAAGCCACTGATGGATGAATTGGTTCATTACATACTTCTTCAAAAGAGTATGAAGGGCAAGCCCCTTTGGTGGAGGCTTCTAGGTCTACGATTTTCTTGAAAAGAAGTTGGACAACATCAGATTGAGGAGGGGGCATGTTGGTATGTCCCGTATAAGAAGTGAATGGTATGTTTTGTTGAGGCGTTAATGGGGGATTCATCTGCTGATTAATAGGATGATAAGAGGAATAACTAGGCATTCTAGGTGACACCTGGCGAGGTATTTGGTGTGAAGGAGCTTGAGTATAAACAGGCTGTGAGATGACAAGTGGTTGAGAGAAAGGTTGTTGAATGAAAGATGGAGCATGTGATTGGTGGGTTCCTACACTTGCCGACTGAATTGGAATGGATTGAGGAATGTGGGTGTTGATTTGATTTGATATGGTTTGTGACGTGGGAAACAAACTCTGAATGAGGCTTTGACTGTCGGATTAGTTATTAAGGGTGTCGACGCCAAGGGATGGGTAAAAGCCACTGTCGCTGGAGCATTGGAAGAAAGATCAGCTGGAAGACGAGATTGAGGAACCGATCGACTCATGAGGAGGGTTGGCTCAAAGAGGGATACTGACCCTAAGATGCAATAGACGACATAGAAGAATTGACAGCAATTTGTGGGAGTGTGGACGCACTCATCATAGCTGAAGAAGAGGGCCTCTCAAAAGTAGGTTGTGGGGTGGCGAGGTAGCTACTACACTAGGGATAGGCAGCGTCATTTGAGAACCAGTCGACATGGTTGGTGGAAGAGAAAAAGGAGGCATAGATGCACCACCTTCTTTCATGGTTCGAGGTGAGAAGAAGCATGCTAACTATTCTATGAGAGCCTGGGATGGCTCATGAGGATAATCGTAAACCTGTTGGATTGGTGGTCCATGATCAGATATTCAAGTAGACTTATGCACTAAGTAGTCCATAAGGGCTACCGGGTTGTGGTCAAGGAGTGCCTGAAATTCAGGATCTCTACGAGGAACATACTCTATATCAGAAGTAGATGGCACCTCTGAAGGATCGGGGAAGCCGGTCGTGATGGGATCGCTTTAGGATGATAGAAAGGATTATACGACCAAGATGGGGAACCAACTAATATTGGTCCCGAAGAAGACCCGAGGGGTGCCAAAACATCCAAATTAGCGGGGGTCTCAGATGAGGAAGAGGCCAGTTGAGCCATTTTTCTAGATTGTGACCGGGTGATGACCGACATAAACAAGCACAAACACAGAAAGAGATTAACCTAATTAATGCACTAGATAATTCAAGCAGCAGTAGGTGATTATCTCTTTTAAATTTTCATGCTTTTTAAGAAAGAAAATGTTAGGGAAGGCTTTTTAGAACGGGGACTACTCAATTGGCCAAACTAAGGATGGTTTGGGGAATGTTTTGTGATGAGTCTCGAAGGCACTTGATAAAAGATTGAGTACGTGGCTTGGTGCAGGGCCTACCCCGTACTTCACACACCATTGCGATAAAGGAGTCGGGTGCTTTGCACTCGAGAACTTTCATGAATTTATAGCGCGGCCTAAGTACCGTGTAGGTTCTTCCTCTTGGATGTTACTTCCAAGTAGGCGAGGCCAAGGAAGAAGTTTTGTTTAAATGCTTTATACCTAGTGATTTTGGCTTTGTGTGCAAGGGTGAAAAATAAAAAATCAAATAGTGTCACTACCGATTTTGATTAATTTTCCAACCTATTTAGAGAACTAGGTGAAGAACATACAACAGAAATGAAAAAGAAAATGTTCTTTTTAAGCATTAAAACCAAAGTGTTTGATTTCAATGAAGACAAGTCAAACAAGTTCTTTCCCAATGCGATTAATTCATTTTAAGGACCAAAACCGAAGTGTTTGAGTGTGATAAAAACAAACAAACAAGTTCTTTTTAAGTTCTTAAAAAGGAGAAAACACTGCAAAAGAGAAATACCTGTAGATTTAGCTCTCCAAGGTGTGTGGACTTCAAAAAGCGCATTGTTGAGATCTTCCCCTCGAACAATCCCGCGAACAAGCAAACCGCTCCACAAAACAGGTTAAGCAGAACACGCAAACAAATCCAACAAGATATATCCAGATAACTAGATACTAGTGGAAAGGAAATTTCTATTTTAAGAAACTAGAAAACTTTCAAGGAAATGACAATTTTGCACAAAGAGATGAATCAAAAATGCAACTTTGAAATCAAATGAAGGATTTACTAATCTTAGAAATAGAAATTGGAATTGAGATTTGCAAAAAAAAAGAAGGAACCTAACTTTGCAAATTTAGAAATGAAAGAAGCAAGACCGAAACGATGAAAGGAAATGCTTAAGAACAACTGATGAAAATCAGTGAAGAAAAAGAACAAAGCTCAAAACTAGAAAAGAGATGAACTTACCAATAAGGGACTTTGGTAGGGTCCCCCACCGGCGTGCCAGAATGTAGATCAAGAATTTCCGCACTTGTTACCTGTCCAAGTTAATGCACCAAACTAAACACAAAAACCTAAAAACTCAAATAAAGTCGATACCTGATTAATTGGACAAGATTCGAAGACGTAGATGGAAAGAAAGCCTGATGGAATTAAGACGGGCACACATGAGCAATCCTACGGAGTAGATCCAAGAAACCTGCGATGCACGAATACTTGACAGAAAAAGATGACGTTAGAAGATATAAGGGTGAACTACCCGGAAAGCGGGTCCAGGAAGCGATTAGCTTCCTCGGTGGATGTCAGTTCACGTTTTCAATTAAGAATAAAGGCATACATGATAAAAGATGTAAGCAAATGTTTAGATTTTCTGATTTTAAGTTGCAGACAGAATGTAAAAACAACAGCAGAAACTGAAAGAAAGCAAGAAATTGTAAAAACAAAGATGAAATTGTGTCACCTAGATTCTGTACCTTTCTGCGGAGATCGTCAACATCGATCGAGGCGTTGATCGGTGTCGATGGTTTGGAATGGCGCCGATTTGGACAAATCGGCGTCGATTGATGCTTAATCGGCGTCGATCGTACTGGTCGTCATCGACCGGGAAGAAATCACAGAAAGCTTGATTGATGATTGACGATGATTGGATTGTGGAGACCTGCAGGAGCTACAAAGATGTGGACAAAGTTCCACCTTGGCTGGATGGAGAAATGGAGTCACCCAGAGGTTGAAGAACCTAAGCGATATCGATATTATGAGGGCAGAATAATGGTGCACCTCTCAGGATTGATCTGGACAGAATTCTCTCTCTCTCTCTCTATTGGTAATTCTAAGGCTCACTCAAGCTTTTCACTATTTCTCAAGTCTCTACCATCCAACTAGAACTGAGTTCAGGTCGTGTATTTATAGTCGGCACTGACCAAGGTAAAATCGGTGCCGTTCCAAAAAATTAGCGTCGATCGAGGACCAATCGGCACCGATCAGGGAACAGACTCCCAAAGTGGCAAAAAGGGATGAGTTATGAGGATAAGAATATTATCCTTCCAACTCAAATACGGGAAAAATCCCGCTACACGGTTCTAGGAGAGGAGAAATAGGTGGGATGGATGGATAATAGTGACACGGGAGGTTGGGAAGTGATATGGGGTGAATAAGTAGTTGGAATAAATGTAAAAGATAGAATTACATGGTTAATGTTTAATTATCCATGGGTGAAATATAATGGGGTGGAACAAACTTAGGATAGGCATTTTAATTAGATATTTAATTAATACCCTAAGAGAGAAGTAGTGATACAAAAGTGCACCAGGTTACCCGAGAATAGAACAGGTAAGCGAACACGGGGACATTAAATTGAGTAACCAATTTTAGGTGTCTACAAGTATACTATCATATCCACATTTGTAGAGGTCCCCTATAACTACAAAGTGAGTGGCCTTTTTGACAAAAAAGTACAACCTCCTATTTTGGTGAGGCTTGGTGGTAATGTATTGAATTTCAAGTATGTAATAAGTTCCTCATACCAAAGAGGAGGTGGTGTGGTCTTGATGTTAAAAATGTTGAGCACATTGGTATAATCAAAATATGGATGTGACAGACATAAATGGGGGCATGGATCATATCGGTCTTTTTCTTAAGGTATATAAGATCCTAAGGAAGCCATGGTATATGTGGATCTATTTAAATATTGTGAGGAAAAATCAATTTCAAAATGTGTGAATTAGGTAACCAATGAATTCGCATAGGGTCTTTTTTATTGTTGCAGATGCTATTATTACGACATTGGTACAACCATAGAATTGATTAACAATGAGTTTTGAATCACCAAATATGTGTAACAACTTGATTTTGAGGGTAATAGCTAATTATAGACCTATGACTAATGCTTCATATGTGACCATATTGTTAGTGTATGGTAAATTGAGTTTGAATGAGATTGTAATTGAAGCACCTTAGGGCATGAAAAATGCAATGCCTACACCACCCCCTTGGTTAGTCTTGGACCCATAAAAATGTAAGGTCATGTAGAAATCCTTGTTGATGTCAACGTGGTCTTCTATTTTCAATATGATGAATATGGAATCATTCGGGAGGTCGAGATTGAGTGGTTGTGAATATGTAAGTGGTACTTTGACTAGTTTATCGACAATCACTTATGCCTCAAGGATTTTTGAGAGATAAATTTCAAGTCAAACTCAGTGAGCAACATAATCCATTTGAATGTACGGTTGCCATGGTATGTTTTTCTCATCATACAAAGTGTAGTGGATACGCTTTTGTGACAATTAAGTTGTATGATTAAGCATATAGTGTCATATTTTCTAAATGGAGAACACGAATGTGCAACATTTCATGGATTTGAATGCTTCATCATCACTCTCTCAATTGAAGAGGTTACTCCAATCAGTAGCTTCGACCTGGATTCCATCCAAAAGATGCATGGATTCACCATGCAAGGACGAGAAAATGAAAAATGGACAAGCATGATCATAAAGAAAGGGAAAGCATTGCTTGAGAGGTAATTTCATCAGTATAAATACATGTGCACAACTGCCGACAAAGCCCAGATGATAAGGGAAGGATTGGAAAAGGAAAAATAACATTGGGACCAAGTTCATCCACTAGTGATGGAGATGGGAGATGCTCATTCTCGAGTATTGGTAAGCAGGAAAGTGTTCAATGCTCCATCTGAGGACTTTTCGCATGTGTGGGCGAGGACCCTTGCCTCTCGATATGAAATGTTGAATTGAGCTATTGATGAGTTGGACTCAAATGAGGAGCATGCCTTCAAGATGCAAGACAACGTCAACATTGGAATGCAAAAGCTTGGAGTGCCCACTATTGATGAGAACACTTCGCAGATGAATTGTTGAGGCCATTTGAGGAGTATGTCCAGAAAAAGACCAAGGACCCATTTTCTTTCAACAAAGATACACTGGAGTCTCTATCTCGAGATCAAAGACAAAATTTCACACATTACAAAGAAACATCAGTCTTGGTTCACTAAAAGTAATAACATCAATGATATCTTAGATGGTTTACTAGAGTCCCTAAGTTGTGTATGCATTCCTCATGTGGAGAAAGTTGCACTCACGGCGGCTCGGTACGGAAAAGACTTCAAGGGAGTGGAATTTTTTCAAGTGGAAAACTATCAATCAATCAACGAGGCAAAGTCAAAGAAAGGCAACATATTCATTGGCCTAGTTATCTCTCCTCTCTTCTGTCTCTCTCTCTTCTCCCCTCTCCCCCTCCTCCTTCATGTTCTATTTATTTGTTGGGGGTTGCACTTTTTCATTTTGTCTTATTCATTTAAATGTGACTATAGTTTGTAATGTAATAAGTCACCCTTAATTAATAAAAGGGGACTTAATTCTATTCCTAAGAATATGAAAAGTCACATGTTGTAGGGGACAAATGAAAAGTCATGTGAGGGGTAGGTGAAAAGTCTTTCTCAAGTTTGTAAATTGTATTGTCACCCTCATTCTTAAAGGTTGTCAATTTTATATGCTCAAGGAGAGATTACTACTTGAAGTAAAGCAAAGGAGATAAGCAAATTTCCTCTATTCTTCCTCCCATGTGTTCTTCCATTCCTCATTATGTACAACTTTTCCAAAATATCAATGAAGAAGAAAGGAGTTCATTGATTTTATTGATGAGATAATTACTAAAACTTTGTGTTCTTAATTATATCTTGTCTTGGTGTTAGTAATAAAGTTGTTTTCTTTCTATATATGTGTGTTGAAGTACTCTAATTAATGTTTGCAGCATATGATTTTCTACCTAAGATATTAATCCCCCTTCCTTTTTCCCACTCCTTTTCCACCTTCTCAGCAAATTCCTCCCTTAAGCGATCGCAAGATTTTTCCATAGTACAGTGGAGTGTTCATGTTAGATCCTCGACCTCTAGGCCACCCACAAATTTCATTTTCATTCATGCATAATAAATGGAGTTACACCATTCAAGCAGAGGGACCTAGAGTCTTAGAGCGTTGGCGAATACCCACCAATTTTTCCACCTAACAAATTTTCTCGTTAACAGTTCCATTACATTATCAACTCACAACACCTTTTACTAATGACTTTGTATTTTATAGGTAGACAATGAAACCATATTTATTTATACTAAATTATAGCCTCACAATCCCATATACAATTCCATAACACTATCAACCCACAACACCTTCTACCAATGATTTTGTATTTTATGGGTAGACAATGAAATCATATTATTTATTTTAGGCATTTGGCTAAGCAAAAACCCCACAAACATTTTGTTAAATAGTTCGCATGCCCTCTCAGACAATGAAACCATATTTATTTCAGACATTTACTCAAGTAAAAACCTTACAAACATTTCGTTAAACATTTTGCATGCCACTAAACAAATTTGTGTCATCAATTGCATAAAAATGGCAAGAGATTTATTTGTTTGTAGAGCTTATATGTTTGTCAAGAATATGTGTTTTATCACTACTCTAGATTGGTAAAAATTGGTACTACAGATTATGGTTTGAAACTTAGCTTTTGAAATAAGATTATGCCAAATTTGTAGGAGTCTTTATGGTGCTTAAACATATTCCCTCTAAGTAACGATTCACATACATCGAGCATGCTCGAAGGCCTAATTGTCGGGGGGGTTGTATGGGATTAGTCAGAGCCCCTGCCACAACCGAAGGCTTACAACCTCGTTGGAGGATTTTTTTGGTGTTTGAACACAAGTTGTTACACAAAAAGTTATTTTTGGAGTTATTTTTCTAAAACCTACTCTCATTTTCCATTAATTGAATGATCATAACAATTCTTGTAAAGCTTTTAAAATATAGTAAAACATTCAAAACATCCATCCTAGGGTTAACCGAAGAGATCTTAGTGTTTGTACATTTCATCAAACACTTGGAAAACATCCTTATTTCTATAATTTGACTTATGAAATTCCATGGAAATGATCAAATAATAATTTTTAGGTATGTACATGAATTAAGGATGACTACACTCATTTAACAACCAAAATTTCACAATTTTCTCCTTTTAAAGTCAAATCTACTAAACCCATATGATTTTTTTAAATTCAGGTTTTCTATAGGAGGGAAAATGGCATGGAACATGTAACATCCCTATTTTCTTACTAATATTTCTTTTTCAGCTCCATAACCCTATCTAAGGATTGTTTTGTGATTTTCCATTAAGGAATGACTCTAAATATGAAAATATCTTTCCAGATTTAGCTCCATTTCTCTACAAACCCTAGGCATGAAAATATTACTTTCAATAATTCTAAATGCCATCTAAAAATGTAAAAAAATAGATTTTAGAAGTAAAAATGAATGAGATTTTTTTACTAATTTGGTTAAACCCCAGATGAATTCCTTTCAACAATTTTTTTCCCCACCTTCTCCAATCATATTCCAAAATTTTTATAGAGGTTTTATGCATTACATTTTTTTCTAGCCCTTCCCATAGTCACCCATTGACCTACTGCAATAATTTTTACATGGCCATGTGCCTTTCTATGCCACTTGTTCTATTATTCTCCTCCCACTCACACCCGTGTCCTTCCATCTACCTTTTGTTTTTACATATTTTGTGAATGCATGATAGGGTAAAATAAAAATAGCATGTAGATGGGCCCGTCCACTTTTATCTTTTAAGTTAGAGATGATGGTGGTCCAAATGTGGTGTTATTTACGTTACATTTGCATCACATTTGCACCACCACCATCACGTCATAAGTGTATCGAAAATTTAAAAAGAAAAGAATTGGGGATCGATCATAAATCAACACAAAATCAACCCCATTTTTGATGTTTTTAACATTATATGTAGTAGTGCAAGAACCCAAATTATAGTTTCAAAGGAGGAGATAGTTAGTAATAGTAATGAAAAGAAAGGGTTTGAAATGGTGAAACATGGCGGGGACCACCATTGGGATTGATGCCCGGGAGGTTAAAAATCCCGTGAAATTATGATATACAACATCCCATAAGGTATTCAACCATTTATCCACACCCTAGTTTTTAAAGTTACATAGGGACAATCGCTAGAGCGTGGGGATCATACACTCATCCAGGCATGATAATGAATCCATAGGGTAACTTACGATATAAGAGAGAGGATAAAATATTTGAACATAAAACAATATAAGTGGGTCCTAAGGCATATATAAACTTGGAAATTGAAGGAAAAAATAAAATTAAAAACTCACAATTATTCTACTAAAGGCAACACATAACATCCCAACATGAACAAATATAACAAATCAAACATAAGATATTCAAGGATCAAAAGTTCAAGACATGGAGAAGGAAAAAATGAGCAACGAAATGCATGATAGAATAGAAATAAATCAAGCCACGAAGCAATATCTTGCAACTAAATCATAATATGTAACCATCCCTTAACATTACATACAAGGAATATGGGTTAGTCTTGGAAAATAAAGAGAATGATCAGAAAAGGACATAGAGGAGGGATTTATCTCATAAAAAAAAGGACAATATACACTTGGAAAACAATAGATAATGAAGAAACAAATCGTGATAATAAGGAAGCTTATAACCACATGTTAATGTTATTAATGTGGTCATCAAAACTATATGTCAAAGAACTAATGAACATGAAAAGGAGGCTTGAAGATTTAGAAGAAAAGGAATAAATTACAAGGACAATAAGTTGAAATAAATTACAGAATCCAATTGGAAATTGACAAGGGAGAATGAATTACTTTAGGAACAAATAAACACCTTGCAAACCAACATGGAGAAAGGACAACAAGAGTTGACCTCAACTAAGAGAACCTTAGATCAATTGAAAGTGATAGAAAGAAACATACCAAAAATGGCCGAAAGGGAGGATATGTTGCACATAAAAGAGGCCAAATTTGTAATAACAAATAAAAGGGCAAAAGAAACTAGCTTGAAGATTCAAACCGAGCAATCTAATTCTTGGGTAGAAAGAGGAGGATCATTTAACAAAAAAAAGAACTCATAGAAAAACACATCATACTCCATATAAGGGGAGAAAAGGAGAGAGAAGAAAGGGTTGTAAACAATATCATTAAGGGATCAAAAGACTATGAAGAAACTAAGGCCACCAACCGATTGGTGAGAGACTTTCTTTAAGACCAATTGTAATGGGCAAGACATATTCACATAGCTAACAAGATTAGAAGAGCCATATGAGAAGGAGAGAAAATACATATTAGAGTTAAAAGGAATGATAATCGGATCGTACCAAGCTAAGAACCCAGATGTTAATCAAACACCACGATCTATAAGATGAAAGCAATTTGCGAATATCTTTACATAAAACCTTTGCAAAACAAATGAGTAACAATATCCTATATTATTATGGAACTCAATTGAAATACAATGAGAATGGGCCTTGCTTATATAGTCAAGGAATAAAATCTAAAAACCAGTCAAGGTCGTAGATCAAGCCATAAATCAAGGAAATAACTAGTCATCAAAGAACTAGTCAAGACCATAGATTTAAGAGAGAACTAGACATCAAGGATCTAGTCAATACCATAGATTAAGGAAAGAACTATACCTAACAACTAGATAAATACAATAAGTGGGTGAGGATAAATACAATAAAGGTAAATAAAGTACCTAGGTGAACATGAGCTAAGGTAAATACCTACTCTAATAAGAGTTAACTCGCACAATATAAAATATATGAATATGATACTATGGAACAAATTTTTTTCTTAGTGTAGACATAAAATCACACACTTTGAGTCATTATCTAGTCTCGATTGCATACTACTATTCATATGGTTCATAAGTAAGAAAAGTACTAATTAACCCATGTCTTTTGCTACCTTTGTTTGTTTTATCGTTCTACTTTCGGTCTTGCACTCTTACTTGCTCGGTTTGTCAATTCACCTTTCGACATTTATCATTCTCGGACACCGCCCACCAGACACCATTGTCAGCACCCCCATCCCTTCGGGTGCCCTTGTCCTCTTTGTACTTTGGTCACACTTTTGGGTCCTTTCTAGCCGTTTGAGCATCTTATCTTTTTCATTATCGGCCTTTTCAAGGTTAATTATGAAATTCAAGCAAAGGAATCATATAAATATAAAGATATGTGATCATAATAAGGGACCAAACACTAAGCATCTACTATCTCGCCTAAGGTTGCATCCATCAAAGGCTAATATAGCTCCATTTACATCCATCTAGCTCCATCACAAAGCACAAAAGCTGGTTCATCTGCATCACACTTCATAGGAGGGGATGTTATTGTTTCCATGCACACATTATTTACATTCTACATTTGGTTACTTGCTCGCTACTCACAAAGCATGATTGGCACAAGAGAAACCTAGGGCACAATTCCGCACACACACAAAACTACATTGGGTCTGAGATGTAGTGCATCACTCAGTGATAAGTCCATCATTTTGGCAAAGCTAAGGACAATCTGACCCCTTCATTTGCATATTTCTTTTTTGGGGTTTTATAGGTGATTCATTCATTCCAGATTTATAGATACATTTGGCAGAATTCAACGACATACACGCAACAAAAGGAAAACAAGTGTAAACCTCTTGTGACACCTCATAGGAGGTTTTCTGAGTATCTACGCAGACTAGGGCGTCCATAATCTAGACCAGGCGCCCTATCCTTTTCCAAGTGCCCCAATCTAGTCAAATCTACATGATCTACATTTTTACAAGCTTTTGTGCGACAGTCTTCCATCTTTGTTCAACCGGTCTCCACTGCGACACAATCCAACAACCTCTGCGAATCAACTAAGGCTCTTTTAACCCTCTTTACACATTAGGGTTTCATATTTTATAGCTTAGTTTTGCTTGGGTATTATTTCATTATTTTAGCATTCATTTATTTACTACAAACTTGCATTAGATCAGGCTAGTTTTCGTTAGATCATTGCTTAAGTTGTGCATTCATTTATATCATATACTCATCCATCGCATGCACATAGGCTTCACTCACTGCACAACATTTATCTGTTATACCACCACTCCTAGAGCATGATCACACGCTTTCGTCACCACAATCATCAAGTAGAGGACCTTCATCCTTTACTTTCATCGGATAGTTCACTCACCACTACACACTTGAGGGGGCATCACGCTTATTCTCTTACCCCCTCTCGACATTAATGTGTGTCTTATACTCTCATCACATCACACCTATACCTTTACACACAACATACACACTCATACCATCACTACCCAATGACGCACTCTTGTGCTTGATTCACACTTGACTATTGAGGGCATCCTATACACATGAGTCTCACACATTGCACAGTAGACACTACACACCATGTATCTTCACATCATCCTACATCTTACATCCTACATTTTACATCTTACTATGCATCTACACGACTTATCTCGTCTACATATATGGCATTACATACTATACCTCCTACATTACACACTACACATTACACATCACATGATGATTTCTCATCACCACATCTACTACACATATTCCACATCCTACTCATCTACTTATACGTGTTGCACTCACTACCCGATGACGCACTCTAGTCTCATGGTCCATACTTGAACTATTGAGGGTATACAAATCAAATTGACCTCATCACACCCACACATTCAACCATTCAATCTTTCTATCATGTGACATTCCTACATTAGTGATATACATTATAGGTTACATCATCACTTCTTCTAGCATCCTTTAGTGATATATGTTTTAGGCTAAATCATCACACATTCTCACACCTCATCTCTATGTCACATATAATCATTACACATTTATCACATCATGTTACGCATCCGTCACATCACAATACATACAACACATAGTTCGACCATTTCTGACAACGCACTCTCGTTTATGATTCATTCTTTAGTCTCGAGGGGCATAAACAAATGAACCTCACTACATATAATTCCATTCACTCGAGGGGCACATGGCTCCTACTGTTCACTTTGTATTCCATTCCATCCATCCACAACATACTGCATATCTTGGTTGCATTTACTTGTACATGTTCACTTTATTACACATGTTAGATAGATATCTTGTATGTCATTATCTTTATCATACACACATGCACATTCACTTGCTTTCTAGTTGTGATCATAGATTATACATGGCCATTACACACAACATTGATTCTTGGTGTAGTACTATGACCCGATCCCACAACGGCTCCCCAGAGGCATCCACATCCATACATTACGGGTGTTATCATTTCATTTTGTTTCATAACACATTTCATTATCAGATTATGCACGCATTGACATACTTTTTATCTTTCTAACATGCTAACAGGTGCTTCATGTGCAACATCATCTGTTATGCATGACTACTTATTTCAATGGTTATCTGTTACATTGCATGTACTTGTTTTTCATTGTTTGCTATTGTATGCAGGATTTGCCCTTTGTATTGTGTGCACACTTGTCTGTTTATGGCCACTATGGCCTTGATTGTCTTGCGACATCGTGAGTGATGTCCCATGTTTGCAACCCACTTTTCGCAGTCTACAAGGTCTTCTTGCGTGTTTACTTGCATGTGCCCTAACTTCCACATTGTCTTCGTAGTTTACACTTGTTTTCTACATGCATGCTTGTTTGTACTAACACTTTTTTCCTATCCATTTTCATGTGCCTTGGTTTCTACCAAGCACATCCCCTCCCCCCTGCAGGGCACAATTTCATGGTTAGTCCTCTTTTGGGCCACATACTCCTACAACGACATCACATACACCCCTAAAGAGGGGGCTTCATTTGGATGAATTAGCCACCTCATACAATGATCTACACAATATCTGACACATCACAAGATCTGTACAATTGGGTTCATGGCTTAGAATCAAACTTAGGTCCTTAGTATAGCGATGCCTTTCCTAGAGCGCCTATAACTAGGGGTAGTTACACACAATTGAGTTCAACATAGTCTATAGAACTCATATGCAACAGATTTTACAAGGCAGGTTGTCCTTAACACATGTGTTAGTACACATCATTTGCAGTGGTGTTTTATTTTGGGGATAAGTTAAAGTTTAGAGGATAACACCAGGATTTCCTCTCTACACAACTTCTTTCATGGCATCGGATCGCCTAAAAAACCAAATAGTACAGAGATCTCTACAGTTTTAGGAAGCAATTAAAGGTTGGAGGATAAATTAGACTTTCCTCCCTATACTTCTTTGGCCAGTGGCGTGAGATCGCAACTATGTTCCTTTTTCACATTTTTATCATTTTTACATACTTTTATACATATTCATGCATATTTGACTACTTGATCATCTTCTCTTTTACAGGTCTGTCTGTATGGGAAGCAAACAATCAACATCAACAACAACATCAACACAATACTAACAATAGGTATATCACGCACATCAACATTTACACACATGTTTTCACCCTAGGTTTTTTCTCATAACCTTTTTTTTACATTTTGGCATCTTTAGTCTCCATGCTCCATCTTTTTATCACTCCACGCTTTGTCTAGTCCCTCGACACGCTTGCTACATCAATCTACATGGATATCAGTACACATCTCTATTTACTTTATGTTACCGAGCATTCTGCTCACCAACATAAAGTGGGGGAAAATGTAGACACAAAATCACACACTTTGGGTCATTATCTAGTCTCGATTGCATACTACTATTCATATGGTTCCTAAGTAAGAAAAGTATTAATCAACCCATGTCTTTGGCCACCTTTCTTTGTTTTATCCTTCTGCTTTCAGTCTTGCACTCTTACTTGCTCAGTTTGTCATTTCACCTTTCGACATTTATCATTTTGGACACCAAGTGCTGTGCACCCCCATCCCCACTAGGCGATATTGTACTCTTTGTACTTTGGTCATACTTTCTGGATCCTTTATAGCCGTTTGAGCATCTTATCTTTTTCATAGTTGGTCTTTTCGGGGTTAATTACGAAATTCAAGCAAAGGAATCATATAAATATAAAGATATGTGATCATAATAAGGGACCAAACACTAAGCATCTACTATCTCCACCTAAGATTGCATCCATCAAAGGCATATATAGCTCCATTTGCATCCATCTAGCTCCATCACAAGGCACAAAGTCTGGTTCATCTACATCACACTTCATAGAGGGGAATCTATTGTTTCCATGCACACATTATTTACATTCTACATCTAGTTACTTTCTCATCTACTCACAAAGTGTGATTGACACAAGAGAAACCTAAGGCACAATTCCACACACACACACATAACTACATTGGGTCTGAGATGTAGTGCAACACTCAATGATAAGTTCATCATTTTGGCAGCTTGAGGAAATTTTGACCCCTTCATTTGCATCTTTATTTTTAGGGTTTGATGCTTTATTTGGGGTTTTACAAGTGATTCATTCATTCTAGATTTACAGAGACATTCGCGTAATTCAACGACATACATGTGACAAAAGGTGAACAAGTGAAAACCTCTTGTGACACCTTAGAGGAGGTTTTGATGAGCATCTAAGTAGACCAGGCACCCAAAATCTAGACCAGGCACCCACATACATCCCTATTCTTCTCCAGACACCCCCAATCTAGTCAAATCTATTGGATTTGCATTTTTCTAGGCTTCTGTGTGACAATCTTCCATATCTATTCGGTCAGTCTCCACTGCGACACAATCCAACAACCTCTACGAATTAGCTAAGGCTCTTATAACCCTCTTTGCACATTAGGGTTTCATATTTTCTAGCTTAGTTTGCTTGGGTATTATTTTAGTATTTTAACATTCATTTATTTACTGTCAAACTTGCATTAGATTAGGCTAGTGTATTTACATTTTAGCATAATCACTTAGGGGTACACAATTCTATCTAGATGAAGACCTAACACCTAGAGCAACAAGAAGAGAGAAGGAAAGAATGAGAGAAAGTGAAGGCAATAAGGGAAGCAGGAAAATGGGCATGGTTATACAATGGAAAATCCCAAATCAACCATCGAATGACACATAAGAAATAGGGATTCATGGGCCCCAATAACACTTAGACTTGGTAAAATATAATTGTAGAGGTTACCCTTGGAGAAAAGGTCTTAGGTTGGGGCCCATAATAGAATGAAAGGATATTATCATTCACATTGAAACACATGACAATTACAAAGTCCCAAATTTATAAGGATTTAGGAAATTTTAGTTTGGAATGAAAGGACTAAAAGTGGAAAAGGGCATGGAGGGATAATAGTGTTGATTAGAGAAATGTGGTGTAGAATTATAAAAGTGGAGAAAGAGGACCCAAACAAATAATATATATGGCTATAAATAATGGAAAATGAGCTAACAATGTGGCTTAACGCATGTTATTTTGCATGAAGAGGATAAAAAACATATAAGAAAAGAAACTTATATTGTGATGACCTTTATACGTCGCTCAATAATGACATTTCAACGTATAGTGTGTCTAGGGAAGTTCTAATAATGGCATACTTCAATTCAATAAAAACAAACAACCAAGCCTTTAACTTGAGAAATGAGGAGGGAATGAAAAACAATCCGCTATGGCTAGAGGAAGAAGAAGACAAAATTTGGGAGAGGACTTCACAAGATGAAAATGGGGTGTTGCACAATACGAGGTAGAATTGTTGGGGATGTGTGACCTATATGACACGGTCATATAACTGCAATGATATGAAAGCATGACCGAATTCAAGCAAAATCACTGCAGAAAACATATAACGATCAAACACATGTAGATTATGATATTTGTTCATAGGGGTGTATTTTGAGATTGAAGGATTTAGAAATAGGGGATTGCCTTATAGAGATGAAATCAGATCATAACCCAATTTATGTGAAGATTAACATACATATAAATAATCAACCAAGAGAACAAACCCACCACAATCAAAGAAAAGTGCCTCTTCAGGGTAAAATTATTATGACTCATGAGAATAAGCAAATTTTGAAGGCAACCCCCGAAAAACATATTAAAGAAGTAGAGGATAGAGTATCAACAACAACAACTAGTTGTCTAATGTAAAGCAATATGCTGATTCCCATCATCCACAAAGCACTAAGCATTTGCAAAAGGTCTAGCCCAAGAAGAGAAACATAAACAACTTTATGACAAATCCATGGTATGACAAAGAATGCAAGACAACAAAAAGAGTGTTGAGAGAGCTTGAAAAAGATAAAGAAAATAAGAAGGCTTATGAAAAATTGATTCAATCCAAAAAGGAGGGTTACATGAACATTAAAAGGAAAGAGTTGATTTTCTTAGGAAAGCATAATCCCAAAGGATTATGGAGAGAACTTGTGGAAGAGAAAATAAAAAAGAATACTATTATAGATGCCCAATGGCTAGTTTATTCAAAATCACTATTCTAGCAAGAACAAGATAAAGACACTCCCACTATCAACACAACAATTGAGCTCTTTTCCACAAGGGATATCACTCAAGGCATAAAGAGACTAGCAAGGGGAAAGACTCAAGATATAGATGGGATGCAAGTAAAGTATCTCAAATGGGGTGTGAAAGTCCTCACACCACACATCAAACACATATTCAATAGTATCATTCAAGAAGACTTCTCATCAAACTAGACAACTAGTGTTGTTATCCCTTATATAAAAGCATGTGTATAAATAACCCGTTAAGCTAGTGCACTATCATGGTAAACCCTCTTCTTGGAAAACTATTTGGGAGCATGATATAGTGTAAAAATGAAAAATAGAAAAAGATAAAAGGGACATGCAAGTTTTTGGTCAAGCGGTTCATTATCGACCATTACATCACTCTTAGACACTTGATTGAAAAAGTATGGGACAATCAAGGTGAAAAGGTTTTTTTTGCTTTTGTCGACTTTAAAAAGTGTTTGACATGACACCTATAAATAAACTCTGGAGTAGAATGGAGGAACTTGGAGTTCTAGATGAGTATAGAGTAATTGTTCATAGGCTCTATGAGCAAGTTAGGGCCAAAATTAGAATAGGGGAGGGAATGTTTGAAATTTTTGGGAGCAACATTGGTGTTAAACAAGGATGCCCACTTTCACCCACTTTATTCGGGCTTTACATTGATAAACTAGAGGAGTGGATAAATAAAATAGAAGAAAAAGGCATTTGCTTAGCCAACTATGTAGTAAAATTGCTTCTCTATGTAAATGACCTCATTCTAATTGAATAAACATCACACGGATTTGAGAGACTACTTGAGCCCTTTTACTAAGACGCTGTAATGTAAGTAAACATCAACAAAACCAAATTCATGATATTTTCTCCACGAAGAAAAATGAAGCAATTTAGTTTCCTTTTTAAGGAAAACCATTGGAAGAAGTGGAAGAATACAAATATTTGATGTTGGATTTTCACAACAAGCTTAGTTGGGAAACATACAGGGAAAAAAGAATTCAAGAAGGGTGGAAAGCATTATATTCATTACAAAATAGGTGCAAAAATGCAAAATTGTGGGATTGGAAAACCAAAAACCTTGTTTGACTTGTTTGTCACACCAATGGTACTTTATGGTTGTGAAGTTTGGGGCAACAATGTGTCTAATCTTAAGTGGAGACAAATAAAGAGAATCCAAAAGCACTTAATCATAAGCAACTTCAAAATGAAATCGTCTGCTCCATATCGATTCTATTAGCTGAAGCAAGAACCTTTCCTTTAAAGGCATCAATGATAACTCAATTGTTAACTTATTTGAAAAAGGTACAAAGCATGAAAATTTGCAGGTGGCCTCTGATGGTCGTAGAAGAAAAAATACGTGGATGAAACAAAACATTAAATGGATGAACAAGTGGAATATTAACATGCAAGAGTGTCCAAACACTAATGAGGAAATAAAAAAGTATGTGAAAGAAAAATTCAGGATAGGCATGTGGACACAACAACTTGGGTGAAAGAAAGAATACTACATCAAAGAATTTAATCCAACTTGTGACCACAAGGAAAATGCCTACTTAGGGGTAGAAATCAAATGGAAGGCAAAAATGTTGATGACCCAATTAAGGACTAGTTCACATCATCTTAAGTGTGAAACCAAGAGATGGACATCTCCTAAAGAAGAGTGGGAAGAAAGAACATGCATGTTTTACAACAAAGGGGTAGTGGAAGCAAAATGACACTACACTATGGAATCACACACCATATATCGACATTCGATCAAGTATGAGAACAATGTGAAAGTAAACAACCTACCATCCTTGTTTGAGGAAGAAAGACTTGTCAAAACAACAAATCTTTTGGTCAAGATCCACAACAAGAGATGCAACATCAAAAAAATAATGAATTCTATGCAAAATGGTTAGGGCAACCACTTCAAGTATAACTTTAAGTCACATAAACCACTTAATCTCTCGTAGATATTAAAATCATCTGTTCATTCCTACCAAGGAACAACTTCCACAAATAAACTCCGCATCCACTCATCTCTGTCCCATAGGTTGCGTGTGGTAGCGGTAAAATATCATCTTCTTCTTCTTCTTAAAATCAGCTTCATAACGTGGCGAACACTCCTTAGCATCGTTTAAACCACGTGCGATTCGCCCTCTTTTTTTTCACATTAAAGGTGAAGTAAGTAAAAGCCTAATGAACAAGGAGTCACGCCGTTGGTTTCAAAAACCTAATCTGTTGGGCGGCTGGTCGGTCTATAACACCCCTTCAGGAATCCCAAAGGGAATATAATAATAGAATATCACGTTACACTAGGAATATGCCTCTTAAATTTCGGTAGGCGGCCACGATCCATCCACGTGTCTGACGATCGTAACGCCTGGTTCGAACGAGGGTAGATTACCTGTGAGTCAAGGAAAGCAGTACCTAATATTTAAGGTAGTGAGAGTGAAGAGCATTTTTGATCTGATGTGAGGTTTCGTGGTTTTGTTTTTACTATCGAAAATTTTAATGGCGACCATTCAGAGCGTGAAGGCTAGGCAGATTTTCGACAGCCGTGGTAATCCCACAGTTGAGGTATGTCGCGGGTTCGATCCTCACGTAATGCAGTTTTAGCACAAATATTACCCAATTGCTACTTCGCTGGTTTATTACTGACATATCTGGATTCAACTGTGTTTTATTTTCCTGTCCCCATTAATTTCCTGGTACACGATCCGAAATAGTTATTTAAACTATGATTTTTTCGTCATTTATTTTCAGATATACTATTCAAGATGTTTACGGGGAAAATCCCAAAGATCTACTTATATCTTTCAAAATTTCAAAAAATCTCGAAACTCTTAATTTATTGGCTGCGATATGGATATGATTTTTGCTCGAGGTATTGTTTGATGACAATTAGAACCGGTGCTAAATCCTTATTTATTTTGCCGATGTCTTATTTATGAGTGATTTTTTCCCTCTGCCATCTTGTCTTCGAACCCTAGAGTCGTTAAAAGCTTTCGTTGTGGATTGAAGGTTTGGAAGACTTTTGTACAAGCACATTTCTAGGGATCATTTTTCCTGCAGTTAGATATTTGTGATATAATTATTCAGGTATGTTTTAAACTCTAGAGTCAGAATATATTGAATAGAGATGAGCTGAGGTGAATTTATCTTCGAACCCATGAATCATAGGAAGCTTTTCCTACGGATTGAACAGGTGGAAGGTTTTTGCATAGTCATATTTGTAGAGGATGGCCAGCCCTGGAGATTGTTCTTTGTGATATATTCATTCAGAGGTTATTTTTAATGGTCAACTACAGCTAGGTGAAACCTTCTTATCGGGAAATATTTGTTATTGTGAAATTTATTTTTGAGCCGTAGAATCATCAAAAACTTTTGCTTTGGATTAAACAGTTGGAAGGTTGATTGTATAGATGCGTTTGTAGACAACTGCTTTTCCTGGAGATCGATTATTGTGAAAGAATGAAGTGGATGCGAATTTATCTTCCAACCCTAGATTCATAAAAAGCTCTATATGGATTGAAGAGTTGGAAGGTTTTTGTAAAACGCACATTGCCAAAGGATTGATTTATCTAGATATTACTTTTTTGATAGAATTTTTAGGGTGTTTTATTTAATAGATAATTTATGCCAGTGTGAAACTTTTGTATTATAAAAATGTGTCGTTGAATGAAACACGGAATTTATCTTCAAACGTAGACTCATATAAAGCTTTTGCTCGTGATTGAATGGTTGGAAGGCTTTTGCGTGGGCATATTTGTAAAGAATTGTTTTTTCTGGAGGTATTATATTCAATGGATAATTTCTGCTGATTGAAATGTTCATATCAGAATAGATTTTACTACGGAATGAAGTGGATGAGAACTTCTGGTTTATTTTTCTTATTTGTAGAGGATCCTATTTTGAAAATGACTTTGGTATAATTGTTTTTCATTGAAAATGTCAACCATGTGAAACCCTCAGCATTAGATATAATAGTCGATATGGAACCAAGCAGAAGGGATTTTTTTGTTGTCTTGGAAGATTTGTTGTTTTTTGTGAAGGGTCCAGAAAATTGCTTGATCGATATGTCAAGACTGCCTCCAGGGCTCTTGTCTGCCCACCTGCCTGCTTCTAGGGTTGGGGCCACTGACTCCATGATGCCGAATGGGATATAAAGTTGATTTTTTCCATTAGACCATGTTTAGGTGCCTTGTGGTTGTGGGCTAGAAATCTGTCATCAGAGTATCTTGTGTGTTTTAAAATATTTTTATTAAAGTTGGTAAGTTATTGTTCTTATTTGATTTGGTAAATTCTCCTCCGTGAAATTCATTTAGTACTTGCACCTGCCCCCTTTGTTGGCTGCACCCAGCTAGTTGGATGCAAATATTTTACTCAATTAGAACTCTTTTTCATGTCTCATGGGATTTGAACTTAAGCTTGAGCTCATCACAAATGAAAATGGTTTTTAACGAATTGCATTATTTTGGTTGAAGCGATTCTATGTTACGGAATTCAGAGGTTGTTTTGTGGGATTCGAATTTAGGTCATTATTATCGAAGCTTTGAATTTTCACCTCTTCAGCTCATCCCAACCTAAAAGGTTTTAAGATGTTGATTTTCAGAATGGATTGCATTTATTTTGGTTGAAGAGATTCTTATAGGGTTTGAAGATATTGTTGCTTTTTAATGGATTGCAGTTTTGGTTGAAGTGATTGTGTTAAAAGGATTTTGTGGTTGTTTGTGCATCTGATGTTGAGTTTCATTATTATTTTATAGATTGCTGGAAATGCTGAAGTATTTGATTGTAGAGAGAATGATCTTTGGGCTGACTGATGCATTACCTATTGTGAACAGGCTTGATCTGGTATTAGGTCATTTTAGATTTGTTCTCCAAAATGTGTGCCAAATTCATTTATTTGCAAATTATCTAATTTTAGGATATCTACCTCCTGATCTGCGCATAATTCATAATTCCTTATTACAAATTGATAACCATCAGTTAGATAAAACAGGATATGCATAATCCATCATAACAAACCAATCATTATCAACAGTTTGGTGAAAATGGGTATGCATAATCCATTATAACAAACTTGTAATGTAAGGTGCGCCAAAATGTGTGCCAATCCATTTTGGAAAATTATTTAATTATGGAGGTTTTATCTAGTTTCGGGATATTAACCTCCTGTTCTGGGGGCATAAACGATAATTTCTTATTACAAACTGATCATTACCATCACTTTGGTGAAAAAGGGTATGCATAGTCCATCATAATAAATTGATCATTATATTTGTGAAAAATTATAAATATTATCCACCTGGAAATGCAGCACGCAAATGCTGTTTTACGGTTATAAATGCATGGTTCAAATTCGAAACTTTAGTTTATTTATTGAAACTGTTATAAACATTTTGGATGACAAATTCCACCTATTAGGTCAGATTAAGCTCCATAGGTTGCAGCTACAATGAAAGAAAAGTAACCTTTGGTGCTAACATAGCCAAAAAAGCGATCAAATATATCAAAAACAATCTTGGCTGTCATGTTGTCTGTGTTAGCATATGCAAAGAGAAGAAAGAATACAGAAGGCAAACTGCACTGTCCAAATGATACAGGCAGAGGTTTATTTATTGAGAGAGAGGTGGTTGAACAGTTACCAACCGAACAACTACATAACTATTTTACATGTTATATAATGTGTTATATTTTAACACCCCCTCTTAATGACTAAACCGGAAACAAGACAAAGTTTGTCCCGAAATTTTACAAATTTCCTAAAGCCCATATGTTTAGTCATTACATCTATAGACTGTGCCATAAGTTGTACTTTAAAAACAGCAGTCCATGACTGTGTTGCGGTTGTCGAATGAAGAACCGCAAAACAAAAATCTGGTCCCATGAACAAAAGATATGGCAAGTGGTCCACTAGTTCTTTGTTATGTGATTCATTGACTAGTGATGAATCACCAATGGTTGAGAGTGTCAGCCCCATCTCCAGAGTGCTGAAATCAGAACCTCGAAGATGTGGATTGAAAAATCTATTCCAGGCTTGTGTAGCCTGCTGGAGTTTGTACAAAGACTCAATTATCTTGCAATCGAAGTCACCTCGATCACGTCCTTGCACCACCATGTAGTGCTCATCCAACTTTTTCAAGAAGAGAAATGTGACCATCTGTGCAGTAGGAGTTAGAACCAACTCCACAATAGTAGGAGAAATAACCATCTCCGTCTTAGCAGTGGTCTCCATCTCAACAGGAGAAATAACCATCTCCATCACAACAGTGGTAGGAGTGAGAACCAACTCCTCCATCTTATCTATTTGCTCATCTATCCCCCTCTGTTGGGAAAGATCGTTCACAACACAATGAGCAAACTGGTCATGCTCTATTGTCCTTCGAGCAAGGACCTTTGAGTGAGTGGCTGGGCATGCCATCTCACCATGCACCATCAATGCATTTGGAATAGTGGAGTCTCCGTCCACAACAAATTGTTCTTCAGAATGAGGAAATCCATCCTCCCAAGGCATGTCCGCCTCCCATACACCTAGTATAGTGGATATTCCCTCCACAATAGGTGCATGTAGGTTGACTGTATCTAAGTCAACAGATTTGTGAGGAATGGCTTCCTCCCAAGGCATTGCAGCCTCCTGCACATCCTGAATGGTGGAGCTGTCCTCCACACGTGCATTCATGTTGATCGCAGCCGGATCAACAAGCCGATACTGACCACCTTCCCCAATACCAAGGGCAATTATCCGTCTCTGTTTCACATCAAAGACAACACACTTATTTCCACAGAAATCCACAGAAATATTGGGATTTTCAGACAATTAACGAATAGATAGAAGATTCTTTTGTAAAGAAGGTACATATCTAACGTTCCGTACCAACAATTTATAAGCATATTATTCAATACAATACATATATCTCCTATCCCTTCTACTGCAAGTGATTCTCCATCAGCTAGTACTATTGATTCAAAACATATATTTGCAATAAATGAAACATACCAGTCCCTACGACATGAAAAGTGTGCAGATGCACCAGAGTCAATGATCTTGCAACTCGTACTACTGTTATTTGAGCATGATGTCGTAAGACAATAAAGAGCATGTCTGTCATCCGAATCCCGTTCTTCTGCAATTGCTGCCACATGTTCCTCATTACATGGCTTTTTGTTCTGTTTTGAAAGACCATACATCCACTTCCGGCAATCCTTCTTGAGGTGCCCAACCTTGTGACAGTAATAGCATGTGACCTGATACCGAGTGGAAGACTCACTAGATTGACGTTTCCACTTTCCCTTTGATTGAGTGACAAGAGCACTCTCTGAATGGTCACAATTAGATTCTGCCTGAAGTTGTCTCCGTTCCTTTTGCAACAGGTAGGAACTCACCTGGTCAAACGTGAATGTTTGACTTTCAGCCATTAAATGGAGTGCCTCCACAAATGACCCATATGAAGAAGGTAAGCTGTTCAAAACCAGAGCCACCATATCATTGTCGTCCACCTTTTTATTGATGGAAGATAACTGGTCTCGAGAGATCTTTCATCCGAAGTAGGTGCTCAGACAATGATCCACCTTCTTGTAACTTTATGGAAAAGAGCATATTTTTCAGGTATAAAACCCGACTCTTCTCTGACGTCTGATATTTATCCCTCAGACTGGCCCACAACGTGCTTGCCACAATGGCATTCCGCACTTCCGGTATCAAATCATCCGACACCGATAACTTGAGAAGCAATAATGCTTCCTTATGACGTTTGTCATAATCCTCGAAGTTCGTCGCTGGTCGACTTTCATCACCCTCGCTTATTTTATCACAATCACAAAACTCCGATTGTTAAAATCTTATGGCTCCATACATTGAAATTAGTGCCCGTTAATTTTTGTCTCCGGCAAAGTTAAGTGTGATATATTTGCCATTTTATTATTCCAAAGTAACGGAAAATAATAAAATAATAATTTGCCTCACACTTAATAAAATATCCTTTTCCAGCAAATAATATTAAATGAATTACTTCCAGCAATATACGTGGCTGTGGGAAAGTATTTTGTACATAGGTAGGGAAATATTAAAAATACCAAATAGTTTTATAAAAGTATTTTTATAAAATCTTTTCTTTTGCCTTGCTCGGGACTTTACCTCTGCCCTATTCTTCTCCACGATTTTTGCAGGTTGCTGGTTTGCTGTTTGCTTTCCTTTCACAAATGTCCACGATTGTTACCCACGATTACCTCTGCCACGATTTTGCTATTTGCTGGTTTTGTTGCTTTTGTTGCTCACGATTTTGGCAGGTTGCATACGATGCCCACGATTTTTCCCTCGTCTGGTATCCACGATTGTGATCCACGATTTTATCACAGTCGCTGTTCACGTTTGCTACCTCTGCCACGATTTTTGCAGGGTTTGCTGTTCACGTTTTTTCCTCCCTGGTGCCCATGATTCTGCCTGCCACGTATTTCCTTCAGCGACTTCCTCCAGCGACAACAGCAACAGGACCACGATTCTGCCCTCAGAATTTTGCCCACGATTCTGGTGCCCACGATACTGCCTTCCAACGTTTTTCTTTCACGACTTTACAAAAAAATGTATTTTCTTCAACTGTCTGAGTTTTATTGCCCTCCTGAGCAGCCACGAACTGGTTTGTAGCCACGAACCATGTATTCCTTTCTTTCTTCTTGTGTATCTTCTACAATAAGCGATGGAATAACTTCAGTTTGTGCCCTACCAGGGCTTCCCCAAACTTCCAGTTTGTGCCTCTTGAAAAGACTTCCTCGAACTGCGAACCAACCGCTCTGATACCAATGTTAGCATATGCAAAGAGAAGAAAGAATACAGAAGGCAAACTGCACTGTCCAAATGATACAGGCAGAGGTTTATTTATTGAGAGAGAGGTGGTTGAACAGTTACCAACCGAACAACTACATAACTGTTTTACATGCTATATAATGTGTTATATTTTAACAGTCTGGAACCTGAGAAAAGCACAATATTTGAGAGTAGATTTCTCAAAAAGAACAATGTAAATGGGAAGTGTTTGCATACAAGATCCTCAATAATATTCTTGCCTATCCTAAAAGACTGCATTCTTTCTTCGTCCTTTGGAAGATAAACTGAACTATTTTAGTGCTCGACATAAGATCCATCACCCAATTTCAGTCCTTTGAGGTATTCTCTTAGATCCTTCACAGGCTACAGGCACCTTCACCATCTTCTCTACTGGAATTGACAATTTTAAACATGTAGAGTAAGCAAGAACAATGCTTGAAGCACTTTATGTGCAGTATCTTATAAAAACAAGTTACTTCTGTAAGCATTGCTCATGGCAAGTGACTTTACAATAGGGGTTAGTGCCATGTAAGAAACATCAGGCATCTCATGAGGAATAATTTTGTCTGTTTCTGGATGCCATTGTTGATCTTGAGAGTATGCCTGCAAATTACAAGCCTGGGCAACTAATTACTCATAAATTTTGCATTCGCATGGAGGTGCCATGCAATTTTTTTCCCATTACATCAGCCCATGATGAATCACGAGGAGGATTTTATACTAATTCGTGATGTGAATTGTGTACTAAAGCCTCCTAGGTTTGGGATAAAAACAATATGTTCACTTATAAAGTAAACATTCTTCCAAAAAGATAGGGAATGTGCCAAAAAAATAAAAATATAATAATGTCCATAATTATGTAAAAACTATAAGTAAATTCAGGATCTTTTCTCAACATTCTTTTATGTTATCTGCTCTTATTAGAATAGAATACAGCAGCCAACTCTTAAGTACTAACAAAGTGGAAACTCACATCTCTGGTTCGTTGTTGATCTATTTTGTCAAGCATGTTTTCAATTCCTTGTCCCAAGTTGGGTTCAAAAAAATGTTCTTTCCTTCAATTAATATAATTTGCTTTAAGAATTACGGAATATATGTTTTTTGGTGAAAATGGCTATACTTACATTGCAAGTCAAATTGGAGATTGCTTGATTGCTTTTGTTTCTATTTTCTCATGTTGCTGGTTGACGCATCATTTCCATCTATTCTGTCCTAATGAATAAAAAAGTTCTGATTACTTTTTTGGGTTAACTCCTTGAAATTGAGGCTTTCGGGGTCTAAAGTTGTATATTTATGTCGTGCATTCATTGAACTAGTTTCTTGAAAATGTTCTGTATCTGTAAACATTGGGCCAATATCTGGGAAACTCTCAAAACATTATAATTATCATTCATGAATGCTTTGCGAGCATAGCTTTTGATTAGGATGTCAGGAGTTCAGGTTTTAGAGATTTCTAACAAGTTGACCTATATTACTTAGCTTTTGTGTAGCATGAAGTTAAATGTCTATCCTTGCAAGTCACATAGCATGTAAAATACTGTCTTCCACTGTCAATGACTTGGAGATTGCTTGATTGCTCTTTTTCTATTTTCTCATGTTGCCAGTTGATGCATCATTGCCATCTTTTCTGTCCTAATGAATAAAAAAATTTCAGTACTTTTTTTTGATAAATTCCTTGAAATTGAAGCTTTCTGCAAGGGTTCTAAAGGTGTATTTCAATGGTGTGGACTAATTGAACTCGTCTCTTGAAAATGTTCTGCATCTGTAAGCATTGGGCTAAGATCTGGGAAACTTTCAAAACATTATAGTTATCATTCACGGGTGCTTCACGAGCATATCTTTTTATTATGATGTAAGGAGTTTGTGTTTTAGAGATTCCTAACAATCTGATCTATACTTCTTAGCTCTTCTGTAACATGAACAAGGACATGTAATTGGCTTAATTTCAACTAATCAACGAGACAAATAAACTCAAAACAACTTTGATTTCATTTATCCGACTGTTTGGTTTAAAACTAAAAACAAAGCAAGAAAGGTATATTCTCTAATTGCTCCCTCTGGGTTGCTTACCCACAATGTTCTCACTGTGTTTTGAAAAATTAAAATCTAAAATGTCTAGTTTTATTGCACAAATTTGTTCTTGATATATATGCTTTGTTTTGCTTATCCAATCAGCTTCATGTCTTCTGTAAGAACTAACATTTTAGGTCGTCCATATGTAGGTAGATATTGTACTCTCTGATGGTTACCTTGCCAGAGCTGCTGTTCCCAGTGGTGCTTCTACTGGTAAAGTTGAATATTTCCTTTTTGAAAGTTAATACTTAATTATCTATTGTCAAAGTTTGTATGTATGAGTACTGACATTCCTACTTTCTCTAAAAATATGTTTTTGCATTTTTCTACACAGCTGGACTTCCTTTATGCTTTGTTTAATTGTGGTCTACATACTTTCCTACCTGAATTATCAAACAGGTGTTTATGAAGCACTGGAGCTTCGTGATGGAGGAAAGGACTATCTTGGAAAGGGTGTCCTAAAGGTGTGTTTCGCACCCTGGAACTTTCAGTCTTCTCTAAAGAATGTTCTAGCTAATAAATATAAATACTTTGAAGGCTCCTTGCAACATTCTATAATTTGGGCCTATATTTATCGTGTGCTTGTTGGGAGCATTTCAAATTCTTGTTTTTTCCTCTAGGTAAACTAGTGACCAATCGATTTATTTAAAAAAATCTATGTTGTAGTGTAATAGCGAGTTTTTGCGGAGCACTTTCAAATTCTATTTGATTCTGTTGCAGGCTGTGGGAAATGTCAATACAATTATTGGACCTGCTCTTGTTGGCAAGGTATGCAAATCTTTTAGTGATCAGTATGGATGTTTTAGTATATGTTCATATTTCCTCAGCTGTTTTTGTTCCTGGGTGACTAAATGTTAAAATTGCTTCTTAATGGGTGCTAATATGTTTGCTTTCAGGATCCAGTAGATCAGACTGGAATTGATAACTTCATGGTACAGAGTCTTGATGGAACTCAAAATGAATGGGGCTGGTGCAAACAAAAGGTATGTTCATTTGTAGTGGTATTTGAATTTTGTCAAGATTATTTTCAACCCACGCTAGAAAAGCTTGACAATCTGATATACTTTTAACCTAGTATTTTAAGTTTTAACCTAGTATTTTGATGTAAATGAATTTAAACAGCTTGGAGCAAATGCCATTCTAGCTGTATCTCTTGCAGTTTGCAAAGCTGGAGCTTATGTTAAAAAAATTCCGCTTTATCAGGTACCTTTTCTTGTTATAATTTTGCTGCTTGCAGATAACTTCTTCAAGATTAGGGATGATGGCAAATCACTGTTTGAAACTTGTATTATATTGTATCTTGCATAAAAGGCCTGTTTTTTTCACAGTTACAGTTTTTTTGCTTCTAGAGGACTGAAATACAAGGAATTCTTTTCTTCAATTTTTTTTTGATTCTTCCCAGTGTCATTTTTATGATCTTGTAGGAAAAATATATCTCCTATGTTGAGGGTTGTACTCTTACTTTATACATTTAGCTGGAAATTGAAAGGAAAACATGTCAGCGTATGTTATGAATGATGTAGATTGTTTTGTTGGTCTATTGGGACCACATATACTGATGTCTAGCACTATGACCATGATGTGCAGCACATTGCCAATGTTGCTGGCAACAAAAACTTAGTGATGCCTGTACCTGCCTTTAATGTCATCAATGGAGGTTCACATGCAGGCAACAAACTTGCAATGCAGGTATACTTATTAATTAAAGATATGTCGTTGTCAACTTTTTGCAAAGTCATGTTCCTGACATGCTTGTGTGTTCTTGCAGAGTTCCATCATATTCTGTTTAATGAAATTAATTTCATCACGGATGCAGCAGATATCTGCATTGCTTAATTTTGCTTTGCTCATCTTTGAAAGTAGATGGCATGTACTGAATTTGAATTAATTAGTTCCAACTTTTCTCTAATTGCACTCACCATTGATTTTGCAGGAGTTCATGATTCTGCCTGTGGGAGCTTCTTCATTTAAAGAAGCCATGAAGATGGGGTCAGAAGTTTACCATCATTTGAAGGTATGGTAGTGCTGTTTGGCTTTCTCAGCAATTTGTTGTTTATATACAGCCTAATCAATCGATGAGAGTTATGGAGAATATGCGAAGAAATTCCTTTCATCATGGAAACTATAAGATTATTTTTATTGGAAAATTTGTAAAAGCAGTCTTTCAATGATATGGCAGGCCGTAATTAAGAAGAAGTATGGTCAGGATGCAACAAATGTCGGAGATGAAGGTGGTTTTGCTCCAAATATTCAGGTGTTTTGTTAGTTGATTTGATATTTTCCGTCTGTAAAGGACTACACAAGTTTTTCAATGATGTAATTTTCAAAGGAAGCTTTAGCATTCACAAAGCCCGTTCATTTGTCTTATCGGATATCCTTTCACTGAAATGCAGGAGAACAAAGAAGGCTTGGAACTACTGAAAATTGCAATTGCGAAGGCAGGATACACTGGCAAGGTCAGCAATAAGTATCATTTTTATTTCTTACCTTATAATGGAATTTTCTTTGGTATGTTATCCCTTCTGCTGTAGCTTATCAAGCAACCCTCAATATCTGTTACCCGTATTGGCAGGTTGTTATTGGCATGGATGTTGCTGCGTCTGAATTTTATGGTCAGGATAAGACTTATGATTTGAACTTCAAGGAGGAGGTAGTTGTCTAACTTGCATCACTAATGCCAATGTAATTTTTGCTCAAAACATTTTCTTTAAATTAGGAAATGGCATTCAATACTGTACAATAGCCCTAGGTATGTTAGGAGTAACCAGCTGCAGTAAATATCTGTTTGTGGCAATGTTTTGAATACTGAAAAGCAAGTCTCCTCTTGCACAAATGAAGGCTATGTCTGGGACCTTAATGTGGTGAGGTGATTTAAATGCTCTCCCCATGCAGTCATTGATTGGAAACCATGACTCCATACGCCCTGGAGCAAAACGGACATGAGTCAATTTCTTTTTGATTATAATCTTTTAAAGCAATAGCAGCAGCTTACTGTTGATGTCGTCCCTCCATTTAGTTACAAAAGGCATACCATAATGTGAAGGTAAATTCATAATGTTTAATTTCACCTTTCCGCTTGATGGTAGCCTAAAAACTCATTGGCGACTTCCACTATGGAAGCCTTTTCTGTGGGTATAGTTGTCTGTGCATCTTTAAGGCACCTGTTTATCAACACTGAGCATGTGTTTCTCAATGTTGTTCTTCTTTGCCAGTCCCTACCAGTATACTTCCATTGTGTTGTCTAAATCCACTAAGTCGTGCAAAGGGGGAGTGAAGGGCTAGGTCCAAACACAGTCAAAAAGCAAGTTGTCTGGCTGAAGCCATTTAAGTCCATCCCTTCCCTCATGTCCAGGCTATAATTTCGAGGGAAAGTCTGGCAGGTTGCAATTACCTAGGACATTTCATATGAATAACCTAAATTTTGCATTGCATATCTTTAGGCAGCAAATTGGTTTGAAACATGTGTATGAAGTGGATTGTGCAATTAGTTTGTTTAACTAATCATTTTGATCTCAGCTTCCTGCATTTAGTGTTCTACTCGTCAACCTTGTTAAATAGATGATGAAAAACAATTCTACTTTCTGAATAGATCCATTTTTGATTCATCCAATTAAGCTCACCACTTGTAGTGAGTGAATGAGTTCCTTTGAAAAGAATTTTTCTAGTACAGCTATGTCTGCAAGAACTTCATCTGCAGAATTAAGATCTGGAGGTAGAATCAGATGCTGGAATTTACTCTTGCATGTAAAAATTATATATGCATGACTGCTGGACAGAACCCAGGACATTTCATTTGAATAACCTGAATCTTTCATCCCTTTAGGCAGCAAATTGGATTGGAACATGTGTGCAAAGTGGATTATGCAATTAATTTGTTTGTCTAAGCATTTTGATGTCAGCTGCCTGCATTTAGTGTTCTTTCACCAAAACAGATGATGAAAAACCTAAGTAGTGGGTAGGTTTTGGATACGGGAGCGAGTACGGAGTATCCGCGTGGCAAAATTTTTTTGGCCCCAGATATGGTGTTGGATATGGCAGTACAAAAAATATATAAAAATAAAAAATATATAAATTTCAGCCTTCTAAATACATTATATACATTTCCATTAAAATAAAAACGTTAAATTAAATTTATATAATAAAAACTAAAAAAACTATAACATAAAATTATAAGAAATGAGTTATATTCTATAAGTTATTAAAAACTATAATATCTAAATTATACGAACTGAAATCCCACACAAATATTAATACTTTATAATCTATTAAAAACGTAATAAAAAAATCAAAAGTTATACAAACAAAAGAAAATCTTAATGAATAAATAATATTAAAAAATCAATTTAAAAAAACGTATAACCTAACCTTGCGCCAATAAGGGGAATAAATTAATAATTGCATGGTAATCCCATTCCCGTGCCCAAGAAGAAGCGACTGAACCAAAACAGAAAAATGGAAAGGGCAAAAATACGACAGGGAAGATATAGACACACCACAGTGAAGATATAGACACGTCACACACCACAATGATTTGATCACAGGGCACTTTCCCGTATCCTGGCCGCTACGTGCGCGCGCTCCGCTCCCGCTCCCGCTCCCGCTCCCGCCTCCCGCTCCCGCTCCGCTCCCGCTCCCGCTCCCGGAACGTTTCAAGCACCCTGGGAGTGCCGTATCGGCTATGTAGTGAAAAACAATTCTACTTTCTGAATAGATCTATATGTAATTTGTCCAATTAAGCTCACCACTTGTGAGCGAATGAGTTCCTTTGAAAGGAATCTTTCTAGAACAGTTATGTCTGCAAGAAAACTTCATCTGCAGAATTAAGAACTGGAGGTAGAATCAGCTGCTGGAATCTACTGTTGCATGTAAACAATATATTTGAATAACTGCCGGAACTGAAGGTAAACTGATTGTTTGTGTCCAAAGAAGAAACAAGTTATCCTTTTAACATGTGACAAGAACTAGAAAATAATGCCCATACCCATTGGGTCATGGGGTATGTGTTTTTCATTCTTATATAATGACAAAGGGATGTTTGATTGAGTGGAAACATTCAGTTTCTTAATGCCTAAGATTTGATATGGTTGCATGGAATCAAAGGTTCAGGGAAATATCAATCATACACTTATTTAGAACTGCGAATATAGTTATGAGATTTCATTGGATACAAATTGTGGATTGTTAGAAATAAGCCCATTTAATCAAAAGAACAAAGATGTATCTGCTTGCTGTGATTGAGGCACGCGTGCGAGACAGATACATCTGCTAGAGAGTCTACAAAGAGGAATAGTGTGGGTAGCCATTACGTAGTATACTGTCAATTTTTCTATGGTTAATTCATTTGCAATACAGACAGCTATGATTATGATTGGGTTTCACTTATTGTCAATTATTTTATCTTCTAGAGAGTCTACGGAGAGGAATAGTGTGGGTAGCCAGTATGTATTATTTTGTTACTCTGTTAAAAAGGGTTACAGGTACTCTTCTGGTTATAGTAGTACGTTGGAAATTTTGTATGGTAATACTATTCATACCTAGATTTTTGGCCACTGTTTTGTTTGGATACAATTTGGTTAGTTGCATGACCTTGGGTTTATGGTGGCTGCAGAATAACAATGGCAGCCAAAAGATATCAGGGTCTGAGCTTATCAAGTTGTATGAATCATTTGTTGATGAATATCCAATTGTATCTATTGAGGATCCGTTTGACCAAGATGATTGGGAGCACTATTCCAAATTCACGTCTACCATAGGAGAAAAGGTTCAAATTGTTGGGGATGATCTACTGGTGACAAATCCAAAGGTTCTCGTTTTTCTTTTCCAACTTGTCCAACTTGTGTCATTACATTATTTCTGCCGTTACTTTTCTATGAATCTACACCAGATTACTAAAGACAGGATCTGCCATTTGCTCAGACCCTTAATACTGATTGAGCATTTGAACTTACCATTTTTTGTGTATGCCAATTGTGCAGCGTGTGGCAAAGGCCATCAGTGAAAAATCATGCAACGCTCTTTTGCTGAAGGTAAGTTGATTGACCTGCTGCTATTGACAATTGGAAATAGCTGTTGCAGATTTAATGTGGCACCTAATTTGTTTCCTCCATTTCTACAGGTGAATCAAATTGGTTCAGTTACTGAGAGTATTGAAGCAGTAAAAATGTCAAAACAGGCAGGATGGGGAGTCATGACAAGTCATCGCAGGTATGACTCGAAACTGTTTAATAAATTTGTTCTTATCCATCCTTTGCAAAATGAAACTTCACTTGTATGCAAAATTTATATTTGTATTTACTGGGTGTTGTTCATTTATGCAGTGGTGAAACTGAAGATACCTTCATTGCGGATCTAGCAGTGGGATTGGCCACGGTAATGGTCATTTTCTGTGTACAGTATTGATTCCTACGAAATTAGCTATTTGATATGTGCAAGTTATTATAAATTACCCCTGTTCCGAAGCCTGATTCCTTTCTGATTATGCTTCTGGAGGTTTTTTTTTTTTTGTTTTTTTAATGTATTTGAATTCACTCAAGGCAGCTAAAGCAATTTTCTAGTTCTTGAAATCACTATGTTTGTGTTTTCAGGGCCAAATAAAGACAGGAGCACCCTGTAGGTCTGAGCGACTTGCTAAATATAACCAGGTGCATATACTTAAATATTATCACTTCATCTTATGGCATAATTTTGGCCTTTCTGTATTTTGCCAACTTGTTTCTTGTTTGCTTTGCAGCTCTTAAGAATTGAGGAGGAACTGGGGTCTGCTGCTGTTTACGCAGGCGCAAATTTCCGTAAGCCTGTAGAACCGTACTGAAAGGAGGAATGCACTCAGCATCCACGAAAGTTTTGTTGTTGATCACAAGGAGAGTGTCATAGGGTTGCCAGCTACATGAGGTTTTCTTCAATAAAAAAGTAGCAGACGAATAAATCTTAATACCACCAACGTTTTGCTTCTTCACGTGTGAAACAGAAATATCTTCCCTAGATTTTTCTCACGAATTTCGAGCAGGTCTCTATCTCTGCCGCTAAAATATTTTGATATTTCTGCTAGTTGTTTACCGCAACTTTTAAAATTTTATTGAATACATAGCTCCGTGGTTTCACGGCCAGCAATATTTATAGCCTTTTCTGTGGTGAATTCTTAATATATCGAAAATCTTATTCTATTGAGATGTATTTGACTTCTAGAACCGATTTAGGTGTGTATATATTTAATATTTGGATCTATAGCTTTCTATACCATTAGCATAAGAATACAAAAAAACATCGTTTTATGATTTATAAAATAAGCATCCCTATTTCTATGAGAAGAGTGTTCTATATTATCAAAGCAAGTAACTTAGTTTTGTACCCAATTTTTTTGTACGACTAGGTTTCACTACCATACGTTGTATAGGGACTATTTAAGAGGATTTTCAGGACCAACATCCCGAAGTAGAAGGCCGATTATAGTAATGCTTATATGGTTACTTTGTTTGCGAGACTCCAGCGCCAATGTGATTAAAAGGAAAACCACATAAGATCCAATGTGATTAGAGGAAAAACACAAAAGATCTATTATTAAATAACAACATTAAGGATTTAGATTGAAATTGTAAGGGCGAGGCGCAATCAAATGGGTTGTGTGGTCCAAGAGTGAGGAACAAAGGACTATGTTGGCACGAACCTGTATGTAAGATCACCAAAATGGACTATTAATTCTTGTGTCAATCTTATTAAGATATCTTTATAATGTGTAAACGATAATTTAAAAAAAAAACAATATATACTTAAAGATACTTTTAAATGAGGTAAGAATGGTATTTTTCTCATTTCTTTTTAAGAAAGTAAATAAAATTATCAACACTAAGAATTTAGACTGAAATTGTAAGAGTGAATAATGAAGTAGTATGTTGACATGAATCTATATATGAAGAGGTCATCACAAAGTAATATCAATTCTTGTATTATTTTAATTAAGATATTCTTAAAATGTGTAAATTTAAAATAATAATATCTATTAAAGAGATTATTACAATTTTTTTATTGAAATTTTTGTTTTATTTTAATTAAAGAGATTCTGCAAATGTGAAAAAGATAATCCAAAATAATAATATATATTAAAAAGATTAATAAAGTAAAATTATAGATACTTAAGGGTTTAGAATGAAATTATAAGTAGAGCCGTTTATCTTGGTGATAGGATTGCATGACCATGCATGCATGCAGCACATGGTATACACAAATCTAGTACTTAGATTTTTTTTTGGTTTTGTGGTATACATACCACAGTTTGTATACCACTAAAAAAAACCAAGATTTGAACTCACTTTATCATTATTATGTCCTACCAACTCTGTTGGATTATAGCACAGGAAGGTTGGGGCAAAAATACATCTTTACTAGTCTTTTCGAAATGTGCCACCTCATTAGCAGTGGGCCCCACAAAAATGCATGTATGTATGGGGCATTACATGCACCCAAGCAATCTTGTCATTAGGATAACCACATATCAAAATACTATCTTGGCATGAATTGTAGGTAAAAGAAGGCTCATTAAAATGTAACATCAATTCTTTTGTTAATCTAATTAAGATAATTGTAAAATGTTAATCCAAAATGATAATGTATACTAAAGACATTACTAAATTATGTTAGGGATAATATTTTACTTATCAAGGAAGGAAGCACTATGTTGGCATGAATCTATATGTATGTAATATCAATTCTTGTGTTAATAGAATTAAGGTATTTTTACAATGTGTAAATGATAATCCAAAATAATAATATATATTAAAGATATTCTAAAATTATGTAAGGATGATATTTTTCTCAACACTTTTAAAATAAAATTACAAATAATGTTAGGGTTTAGAATAAATACATCTTGTTTTGGGCTCAAATTGTGTGATAATACATCTAGAAATAGATGAGAAGGTTGTGCGGGCGTCATGAATCTTCTTGTGAGATTTAGAAAGCTAAAAATGAGTGCAGTTAGGTTCATTTGTCCAATGATAGATTCGCCTACCAAATTTGTCTTAAAGATAAAAAATGTTTCCTTTATTATTGTGATTTATGATTTTCTTTTGGCACAAGCTTCCCTATGTCTACGAGTCTATTTTTGATATCTAGGTCTATGTGATTACTCTTATGGACCTTTATATGTATTCTTTTATCTTCATGCTCGAGACTCTCCTCCTTTTGTCCTAAACAGGGGTGAGTATTGTTGACTTTTAAGCCACCTTGCCCATTTGCATGACTATTCCTTGCAAAATCCATGTTTCTTAAAGCATTGATGTAACCCTCCCCCACTTTTGTGCATTTCGGGTTTGAGAATCCATCTTGCATATTGCATTTCAGATTTTGGGTTTTAATCCATCTTGTATATTGCATTTCGTATTTTGGGTTTCGTAATCCATCTTGTATATTGCATTTCGGATTTTGGGTTTCGAATCCATCTTGCACATTGCATTTCGGATTTTTCGGGTTTTAATCCATCTTGTAAATTGCATTTGATTTCGGGTTTGAAATCCATTTTGCACATTGCATTTCGGGTTTGGAATCCATCTTGCACATCGCATTTCGGATTTGGAATCCATCTTGCACATTGCATTGCGGATTTCGTGTTTGAGAATCCATCTTGAGCATTGCATTTCGGATTTTGGGTTTTGGAATCCATCTTGCACATTGCATTTCGGATTTTGGGTTTTGGAATCCATCTTGCATATTGCATTTCGGATTTTAGGTTTCAGAATCCATCATGCACCTTGCATTTTGGATTTCGGGTTTCGAATCCATCTTGCATATTGCATTTCGGATTTTGAGTTTCAGAATCCATCTTGCACATTGCATTTCAAATTTGGGTTCAAATCCATTTTGCATATTGCATGCATTTCGGGTTTTGACTTCCGACCACGTATTTCTTGATTTTCTCACACTTTTTGGGATTTCTTCCGCAACCTATTTGAGTCATCGATTTTCTTAAGTGTCTCTCAAAACCTCCCCTTCTACCCGGACCATTTCGGAGGTTGAATTGCGTGAAACAAGACCCTTCCCCGGGGAAGTCAACAGGTTGCAAAACGGGTTTGTGGTCAAAGTTGCACAATCGTCTCGGCTATTTTTGAGGACTCTTTCATAGATGTAAATGCATCCTATTTTTAGAATGTAATTAGTTAAGAAGAGTAGCTAATATTGCTCAACTTTCTTAGCTATATATAGGAGGATGCATTATGTATTCAAGGACTTTTTGGATCTTATTATAAGGAGGCTCTATCATTTTGGGAGTCTACAAAGAAGCTTCAACCTCGATTATATTGAACAATATTTTACCTTTGAATACTTGATGTGTTGTGCATTTCAATAATTCATTTAATACTTGTGGATGTTTTAATTCCTTGTATGTAATGATTTATCTTGCCTTCATATTGATTGTCTTTCTCAGTTAATTTGCAAGTTGTGGTATACAATCTTTACTATTTCAGTTGTGGAAGATATTAAATCCCTTATGTTATTACAAGTTTTGTATTCTTTAAAAGCATTGATTGAAAGGATTATAAGGAGATGTGCATATTACATAGTGTTATGCAATAATACTTTGTGCATGTGAAGTAGATCTATTTGTTCCTTAAACTTTTGGTGCATCACCTCATTTTGTGTTTCAATTATCCCTCTATTGCTTTTTCTCGGATAATCAATTAGAGTAGTTTATTTTTAGCATCGTAGTTTCGCACCTTGATCTTCAATCGGATGCACATAGTTTAGTAGGAATCCGACCTTTTCCGGAGGTTCATCCCAATGAGCCAAGGTCCCACACCTTTTCCCATGTTGCATTGGATCATCTAGCGATTCAACAAGTATTTTATTCATCTCCCTTAGTTTAATTTAAATGCCCATTTATCTCTTCCATATCAATCTTTATTAAAATTAATTAATTATTAACATTTAATTAATTAATGCCAATACCCATCACTTTCCCTTAATATACTTCCTATTTAGCAACCCTACACTTTTTCTAACCTATCTCCACTGCCAACTCACCTACACCTCATCCTAAAACAACCTCTTCCCACCTAATGCTTTAAAGCATTCGACCAACTCTCTAAAAAATAGAAATCACGCCAAAGGAAGAAAAATCCTCCCATTGGGGAAACTTTTTCCCTGCAATCGGTGGTGACCCAGCCCAATCACCATCGACCCTATAAAGTGGATGCTTTCTTTCTATTCATCATCGAATGCATGTGAATTCCCAAGCTTCCTTGCGACCTGCAAACAATCTCCCGTTCTTGAGCCTCCTAGAAGCAAATTATAGACATCCCAGACCTCCTTGGAACGTGCTCATGTCAATCGTGATCGGCCTTTGTGAGATTGTTATCATTTGTATTTTTAATCAACTTTATCATTTTATCTCGGTATTTCTTACATCTAACCTTTTGCAGGTCTATAAATGGTCGGGACTCCATTATCAACTCCTTCTATAAGCTTTTTATGCTTGCAGGTTTTCTGATTTAGCTTGTTTCTCTCGGCCTTGTCCAATTGCTTAGATCACTGTGACCTTTCCAGGTCGCCATTGACCCGATCTTCTATCCTCATCCTTTTTGCTCAGAGTCCTTTTAGTGTCTGTTCATTTCTAGCTTGCTTTGTTTCTAGACCACGAATCTCCATCCTGCTCCTTTGAATTTGTTTAGTTTTAGCCCAAATCCATCATGATCCTTATTACCTTGTATTCCTTTCATTTCCTTGCCTCATACCTCCTCTGCGCAGGTTGATTTCCAAGTGCATCTCCGAGGCCTGCAGCTTTAGATTGCACTAAGGTTTTTGCATATGCATATTTCCCTCACATTATTGATCCATCCTTCTCCTCAGTCGCCGTTGACAACCTACCTCTCGCACAGTTGGGTCACCATCAACCTAGACCAAGTACATTTAATTTGTATTTCATTTCAAACAGATCAACATTAAATCAATCATAATTGCTTTCAAATTTTGTAAATCATTTCAGTCTCTGCATATTTCAAGTTTATTTTTCATTTATATCACTTTTGTTTAACAATGGGGTTGACATCCACCGAGGAAGTTAAACGCTTCTCGGGTCCACTTTGTCAAGAAACCCCGCCCAAACCATCTAATCATTTTCCTTTTAGTGGATCTTATTTGCAGGTTTGATTGATTTGCGCAGAGTATCCATCATCATCTTGTCTATATGTCGTATCACATCAAGGTAACATAAACCCTCCAACATTTCTGAGTTTGCTAGTTTCTTTAGTAGCTAGTGCATTAACCCTCATTAAGAATGAGAAACTTGGTAAACATTCCGACACGCCCAAAGTGGGACACCCTTTCGGTGATCTCTTTCTTATATATATAATGCTTTTTCTTGTCTTCCACTAACACTGCAGCGTGAGGCTTCACTTTATTGCTTGCTCATGTTGGGTTCATGGCTTGGATTTCATCACTCCAAGAAGTGTAGATAAATAGAAAAATGTTATCCATGTATTCCTCACTTTCCCCTATTTTCTCCTTTTTGCATCGTAATTTTTTGTTCTTTTGCATCCTCATCGAATATCACACTTCGTTTTGGAATTAAAAAGAACATTCTTTTTGCATCCTGCTTGCTCATATAGCTTAAGTAGGGCTTAACTTACTGCATATCACACTTTATCACACACAACCTTAAACCTCACAAATCAAATTAACACATCAAAACATCCTCTCACTCGATTAACTGATTGGGATTTCATCACCCAACAGAAGCCGCCTCAGACATTCCCTAGCCACAACAAACCCGAAACCAAACATAGTTTTCCTTCTCCTAGGTCCTTTGTTATCCATCCTTTCTTCTTTTCATACTTTCTTAAATAAATTAAGAACATAAAAATAATTATTTTCTTGACTTTCTTGGGTAAAACTTATTTCATGCCCGTAATTAGTCAATTCGCGACAAAGAAAATGGAGCAATTTTTTTCTTCCTCATCTCAACAAAAATTTCACCACAATAGTTACCTCATCCATGCCTTTGATTACTTCTTTCATGAGCACTCAACCCCTCATCGATGTCTCTCACCTAGAACCCCTTGTTCACACTACAACTTTAGGTGAGACTAATCCATTCTTACACCATCAATCTATCCCATCTAGCCAGCCTACCCCACCATTATTTTTGATTGCGAGTCTCTTAGACCTCCTAGGATCCCTCTTGGTGATACCATGTTCCAAGAACTTCTGGATGCCAATCCAGTGGTGCTCCAAGACTATCTCCTTAGGAGATCAACTCGATTCCCTTAGATGGTCCGCCACTCCAACAAATTTATCCTTATCAAACCAATCCCCAAACTACCTAGTTTGCAAGTAAATGATATTTCTACAACCCATCTTTCTTCTCTTCTACCAATCCCTCATCTCATCAAACTACCCAGATAGTCACACATATTCCTCACAATCTCCCTCCAATCAACACAACAATCAACACTACTCTCCCCTCACCTCTTCGGTCACTTTTGCCACTAGTGTCCTTGACCAATATGCCCAAACATCATATCCCCTATCCGGACAATACGATCTCCTCACATCTAGCATGCCCATCAACACCTCCCAACCCCCTTTCATGGGTGCTTTACATTATTCAGTATCAATCCCTTTCAAAAAAATTTCAACTTGTTCATACCCACATTCCGCTCAAAGCACTTTGCCGCACAACATCTACCCAATCCCAAATCCTATCATGTTCCCATCTCCCAACAACAATTCTTTCAACAACCACCTTTTCAATCACAACCCATGATTTACACTCACCCCAAAAATTCCTCAAACACCCACACATCCACAAGCTCATCAAAAACTCATCCTACCACATCTTACATGCAACCACCACCTCTCATTCCCCAATAGACTCTTTTGAATGATCCTATGCAAGCTCTTGTGAATAGGCTAGCTAGTCTTGAAGCCGTTACTTTAGGATCCAAGATCTCATTATCATATGAGAAAATATATAATGAGCCTATCCACCCATATGTACCAATCAAACCATATCCTCTACATTGGGAATTACCAAAATTTTCCAAGTTTAACAACAAAGAGGACCCATAACAATACCTTCATGAATTTAAGCATGCATGTTATCTTATCACACACGATCAGGACTAAATGCTTCGTACTTTCCCATGTCTTTGGTTGGTCCCACATTGGAATGGTACAATAGTATCCCCAATATTCAATATTCTCCTTTTCTTCTCCTAACTGCGACTAATTTTAGAACACTTTTCTATTAACATTGCATGCAAAGTAACTATCAATTATCTCTACACTATCCAGAAGTTTGAAGATGAGTCCATTACAGAACTTCATCATGTGATGGCATGGAATTATAAGTCATTTATCCTTCCCTCTCCCCAAAACCGATCTCATCAAACTCTTCTCACATTTGTGTGCGAAGCATATATCTTTGTTTTACAAATTCAATCATTTTAAACCTTCGATGAATCCTTTACCATGGCTCGCAAGCTTGAAACACATGCCCTCGAACATGACCATTTAAAATGAAATCAAATAAACCCAAACATGAATTTACTAAATCATCCACACCAAATGAAAAGTCAAAGGCAAACGCAGATTAATGTTGTGGTCATTAAATCATCTCCTACATCTACATCTAAGTATGTGGACTCAACAACGAGCCCTTTGACCAACGCCTAACTACACTCTCCTCTGGGGAGTCATATAGTACAATATTTGACAAATTAATGGCAGTAAATATTATCACACTTCCTCTTATCCGACTAGTAAATGAGTGTAGACTGAAGCTCATGTGGTACCATGAAGACCATTATTGTAAATACCACCAAGTTTGAGGACACGACATAGAGAGATGTCAAACTTTCAAGGACTTGGTCAAAGACTCATCGATCAAGGTGATCTTCAAGTGGAAAATCCAAACACTTCACCCAATCAACCACTTGACATATTTAAACAACCTTTCCCAAATCATACACCAATAAGCCAAACCACCACTTCTACTATGACCCAAACACCTAACGCTCATACTATAAATACCCGACCACTATTGATCAAGAATCTATCCCATCCACAACCTCCCCCCATCCCATCACCTTTGATATTGTTCCTACATCCATCACACCTACATTTGTTATTAACATTCCACATCTTAGGACCCTACATTCATGAATATATCATTTATGCCCCTAGAGACATTCATGAAGCAACCATTCCAACCTATTTCACATCTAGCGTTGATCCTTCATCAACTCCCTTACCTATCATATCCACCTCATCATCTACTTCATCCATTTCAGTAGGCTTGACACCCTCACCTATATCCATTCCACCCTTTCCATCATACCATCCTTGGAACCCAAGGCCGAGTTCCTCCTCCCATTCCTTTACCCACATCGACTATTGTGGTCACATCCACACCACCTTCTTCCTCCATGCAATTTCATCATTTGAGGAATGCTTAAAATCACTTTACCTTGTAATGACCTTGAATGTTCCTTCCATGTCATCAACACAATCCCATCAATCTCCACCTTCCATAGATCACCTTAGAAAAATGTTGTTTCATATACCTGAACCAACCATAACATCACCATCTGACCCCCTAGTTAAGGTTTTTATTACTCCTCCCAAGGATGCATCTTCACATACAAAATCTATAATCCCTCCTAGGTTAAACCATCAATCAAAATCATCTGTTTTAGGACCACAAACATTTCAACCCAACAATCCAAAACCGCTTAACACTAAAACATCAATCAACACCAAAATCAAATTCAAATCACCAAAACATCAATACACTTGGGTTTTACCCCAAACATCAAAATATCTCATAAGGCATCTTCTAGCACTTTAGTTGGATCATATATAAAAATCTTCCAACACTTATTGCAAACCTCTGTAATCACGCTTTCCCTATCAAGGCCTTTGACCCAAAAGGAAAGAAGCCTTTATGGTTTAATTCCAACCTTATGTGTGCCTTTCATCATACCCCTGGGCATGACACTGAGCATTGTAGAGCTGCTCCATGCCATTATCCATAATCTCATTGAAGAGGAAGACTTCTTCTTGGACCAAGTCAGTCCCTTCCTTCCACATCTAGTTCGACATCTACCATCTCGCCTTCGGGAGATGACTCTCCTAGGGATAGTCCCCTTTTTTCATTAATTTGTTTGGGTGACCACTTGATCTGGCCCACGTGATCCAAAACTCAACCTCCAACCAAAGGCCAAGACCTTCATCGCCATTCCTCCTCTTAAGGAGTTGACCACATCATCGAAAACCTAAAGGTTTCCATTTTAACAGCTCCTAAGCCTATTGAACAAAGCATCATTAGACAACTTCATCAGGATCTAGTCAAGATGTCACTCTACGAGCTCATCCAGAGCTCACTAGATCATAGACAGCTCTTATTGAAGCCTTAAAGTGCATTCCAACATCTGATGATGAAGCTCATCCCTTCGCATCTCTCGTAGGGGCACTTATGGATTCTACTACTACCATCTCATTTGATGATATTGAAATTATGGACATCCCACGAAGAGCATGATCTTCCCCTCTTTATTACGGTTAGGATCAATGATACATTCATTCGGATGATCCATGATCAATAATGGGGCAAGCATTAATATCATTCCTTCACATAATTTTTGACCAACTTAAGATCCCAAAGGAATCTATCGTCACCTACACACTTCGGTTCTCTTGATTTCAATGATGCCATTGCTCCCACCTTAGAATGGGATAGTCATCTTCCCATCTGCATTGGTGAGAAGCTCATCCATGAGGTCTTTTATATCATTGAAGGAGAATTTCAATACAATGTTCTCCTTGGATGACCATGGATCCGCGCCATGCATTGTGTCCCCTCTACACTCCATCGTTCCCTTAAATATGAGCATGAGGGAAATATTCTCATGCTTCCAAGGATGCTCCTCCCTTCCAAGGATGTAACATGACCTATAGACCAAATGATGTACTCATTCCTAAGAATGATCCATCTGCACCATCCACCAACTCAACCATTCCCTCATCCAAACTCCCTAATGATGACTCCTGGATAATGTAATGGAAAAAATTATGATGGGGAGTATCATCTCCTCACACTCAACACTCTTCCCACTCCTCATCATATCGGTAGACTTGATAAGGCACCTATGTACCAACCGACATCGGGGATGTTGTCCCTTTGATCCACCTCATCTTCACACCAATCTTATTTATGGTGGTTTTGATACCCCCTCTTCCCATATTGATGATATTTCACATGCCAAGGATTTATACCAATGGCTTTGGCTTTCTCAACAAACCATATTTTTCCTATACTATTTCCATCATTGTGCATGGAATGGATTTCGACCTAGGCCGTTATGAGCATAAAACACATGGCCTTATTCCTGATCAATGTCAAACCTCATGAATTTTTTGGGTTAGGCTACAAGGAGCGATCCTCGATCCCATTCCACCATCTGAGATACTCATGGACATGCCTCCTCCACCTCCTTTGTCTTTCCCAACTTTTGAAGACATGGACATACCTCCTCTACCTTCTCCATATTTTCCAACCCTCGAAGATCTGGACATGCTCAAAGACATGGACATACCTTCTTTACCTTCTCCATCTCTTCTGACTCCCGAAGACATGAACATACCTTCTCTACTATCTCTGAAGACATGGAACTGGATGACACCATTTCCATTTCTTCTATTTTTTTTTAGTCTCCACCATAACTTTGGGACCGGTCACTTATGTTGTGAAATAGACTAGGTCCCTTCCCCTTTACCATTCGGACATGATAGAAGAAGAATCTCCTACCATTGATGTCCTTCAGTGTGTTGATGATGATGCCATTCTTTCCCACATGGGGGTAGAAGATTCTTATCTTCAAAATACATTATGCCATCCGACACACCTACTCTTCTCAACGAAGCCACCATTGATGTCAATATTGGGACTTCTCAGGAGCCTCGTATTCTCAAAGTGGGCCAATCTCTTGATCCACACAAGCTAGAATATTTTACCGTATTCCTCTCCCATCATAGTCAGGAATTTGCATGGTCATATTTAGACATGTTAGGTCTTGACCCTCTATTATCATCCATAATATTGTCACCTATCTTAATATTAAACGGTGAAAGCGTAAGCTTTGCCGCATGCATCTCGCATTTCCCTCCTTGTTAAATAAGAGCTACAATGCCTTATTTTTGCCAATTTCATCATTCCCATTGACTATCCCTAATGGGTTTCCAACATTTTTCATCTCCAAAGAAATCGGAAAAGCTTGTATATGCATTGATTTTTGAGATCTTAATCTTGCTTTCCCTAAAGATGAATTCCTCTTCCAAATATCAATCAACTTGTGGATCTTACCATAATGCCATGAGATGATTTCTCTCATGGATGGTTTCTTTGGTTATAATCAAATCCTCACTAGAAGATCAACACAAGACATCCTTCATCACCCCTTGGGGACCTTTTGTTATCACGTCATGCCCTTTGGTTTGAATGCTGATGCTACTTATCAATGAGCTATGACTTATATCTTTCATGATCTCATCGAAAAAACCATAAAAGACTATGTTGATGATATTTTGGGAAAATCTAAACATCGATACGACCATCTTTCCATTCTTGAAATCCTTTTCGAGTGCCTCATTCATTTTTGTCTTCGCTCTCAATTTGGTCAAGTGTGTATTTGGAGTCTTAACAGAAAAATCCTTGGATTTATCGTTTCTATTAGGGGTATTGAAGTTGACCCACAAAAATTAGGAAATTATGAAATGCCTCCTCCTTCCAATCTCAAGAAACTTTTCCAAACCTTAAGGCCACCTTCAATCTATGTTGTTTCATCTCACAACTCTCATGATCATTGTCAACCTTTTCATCACCTCCTTCAGAAGGACATAGAATTCAATTGGGATCATGATTTTTAGAAGGATTTTGATGATCTTAAATAATACCTTCTATCTCCACTCCGTGGTCTTACACCTCCACGCGAGGGGGAGCCATTTTATTTGTACATCTGCCACTAATCATGCTCTAGGAGCCATGTTAGCACATCGTGATGACCAAGGTCATGAGTAGGTTGTTTATTACATCAGTCATACTCTTCATGACTGTGAAACCTACTACACTAAAGCTAAAAGGCTATGTTGTGCCCTCTTCTTTCAACATCTAAGCTTTGACATTATCTTCTCAATCACAAGACTTATGTCATTACTAGCTTTCATCTTCTCAAGACATTGCATTCTAAACCTTATCACAACGATCATGTTACTCGATGGCTCATGCTCATGATAGAGTTTGACCTCAAGTTTATTTCTTGAAAAATCCATTAAGGGACAAGTTATTTCCGATCAATTAGCAAAAGATCCTCTTCCCAGTATGCAACTTCCTCATGAGAAATTTTAGATGAATCCATTAACCATTTTCATCATGAATATAACCCTCTCAAATTCACTCTCTTCTTTGATGGCTCTAAGTGTTAGCAAGGGGAGGTGTTGGCATTGTTCTTATTCCTCCTTGGGAAACTCCTATTCCCTCACATATAAACTCAATTTTGAGTGTATAAAAAACATGACAGAATATGAAGCCCTCATCTTAGGTCTTGAAATGACCACCTTTCTAGGTGTTCAAATTCTTGACATCTATGGGGATTCGAGCTTATAATAAAACAAGTCATAGGTGAGTATCAATGTAAAAATGATACCCTTCAAAAATATCATGACATTGTTCATCTTCTCCTTGAAGCTTTTGATTCCTACACCATCCAAGTTGTTCCCGATCGACCAATCACTTTGTTGATACTGATGGCATCCTCTGGCTCTCATCCCATGGAAAACAAAGAGTATAAGCTTCCTATCATCATTCATCGCCATGATCGACCTTTCCATGAATTACCCAAGTTAATCTTATTGAATCTAATTCATTAGACCTTTGGTATTCTCAAATATTTGATTATCTATCCCAATCCATTATTCCTCCTGATCTATCCAAAAATGCTAAGAGGTATTTTCTTCAAAGCATGCTAACTACTATGTGATCCTTGGTGGCATTCTTTATAAACATGGATTTGATGGTGTTCTTCTTCGATGTCTTAAATCCCATGAAGCCTCTTGAGCCATCCAAGAAGTCCATGATGGTATTTGTGGTGGACACTTTAGTGGCTTAGCCGTTATTAAGCACGTTCTCCATCTTGGCTATTACTAGCCTTCCCTTAATCATGATTGTTATGAGTATGTTAAGAAATGTGAAAAATGTCAACAACATTCCAATCTTATTTGTATTCCTAGTCAAGATTTCATAGGTTGACTCATGACCTTTGGCCCTTTTCACAATGGGGTCTTGATCTCATTGGCCTTATTAATCCTCATTCTTCACAAAAACATCATTTTATCATCACTAAAATAGAATATTTCACCAAGTGGGTGGAAGCAATACCACTTACCTCAACTAAATCTGGCCCAATCATTAATTTTATTTATCAACACATTATCTTCCGCTTCGGCATTCCCCCACAAGATTTTCATGGACAATGAAAAATTCCTTTAAAAAAAATATCTCAAGAAAATTTGTAACACATTCAACATCCAACTTAGCTTCTCTTCTCCATATTATCCTCAAGCTAATGACCAAGCCAAAGCTACCAATAAAACCCTTGAAACATTCTTTCCAAAACTATTGATCAAGCAAGTTGTAATTGGCATCTCCTAGCTTCCTTTTTCCCTTTGGGCCTATCACACTAGCATTCATACCTCCATGAGGCTATGCATTTTCTCTTGTTTATGATTCTGAAGCCATCCTTCCCTTGAAGTTCAAATTCTGTCTTTGCGTGTGTCCCTTCATGACTTCATCTCTATGATGAAGACTATCGCCAAGCTCATCTAACACAACTTGAGTTGCTAGATGAGAGTGCCACCTTCTCGCTCTTGAACACCATCATGTTTATCAAGAGCACATTAAATGTGCTTATAATAAGCACCTTAAGGAATGTGAATTTAATGTCGATGACCTTGTCCTCAAAGAAAATTAGAATGTCACTACTCTAGAAAGGAGCCAACGTGGAAAGTTTTCCCCTAACTGGATTGGACCATACATTATTACACACAAGTATGGGTTGAGAGCCTATCATTTGGCCTCCCTTGATGGTAAACTAGAAGTGGAAAACTTTAACACATTGCACTTGTGACCATTCTATTGTTAGCACATTTACCAATGTGCCCTTAGTCATATCTTAGATCATTCCTCCATCTTAGCCTCTTCCATCTCTCATTGTGATGATTTGGAATTATGTGGTCTTCCGTCACTTCCTAGATGTGACCTTAAATATGGGCACCACTGGCTCTTCCCATAGCATATTCCTTATGGATAGGTTCTCCCCTTTGGTGAGAACTCCACGATCATCACATCCATCACCCTCTTATTCACCTATTGGAACCATGCAAAGGGTCTAGGGGTGTCTCTTGTACATTCATTATCCCTCCTAAGTGGTCTACTTAGCTATTCCCAGCTCTCCCCATGTAAAAAAAAAAAATTCATGAATGACAAAATCAAAAAAAGTTATCAAAAATATATTGATCCCTCGAAGGACAATTGTTCATGCATGCAAAAAAAAAAAGAAAGAAAAGAAAAAACATGTAAATCAAAATCAAGTCAAAGCAAAAAATCAAATAAATAGATGATCCTCAAAGGATGACTATCATATATTATTCTTTCCATCCATATTGTATAAAGTAGACCATACCCTCAAAGGATGGCTACTCCTTATGGCATTTTAAGGCTTCCTACATTGATCAACCTTCCATTTTTTGCATTAGCATTAATCAACTTTAGAAGAAGACTTCCCGCATTGATCATCTCTCTCTTTTCCCTTCCCAGAGATGGGGCATAATTTAGGGAACACCACTTTTGAGAACCTCTTCCCTTGAACAAGAACATCTCAAACTCCATTGTCATGTCAACATTAGGTTTATGAGATCATTTCATCCATTGTTTCCTTATGATCTTTGATATAACTAACTATCGTTGGTTATTTTCTAGCATTAGTTTTGGTCGCATGTGCCTTGCATCACCTAGATCCCCTCTTGTTTACCTCTAATGCGATTGGAGGCATATTTTCCTCGCATGTTCCTGATATGATGTAGAGACATTTACATATATAGGTCACTATCGTTAAGGTTGCATCTTATCCTACTCCTCACTGATCTTATTTCATCTTTTTATATTCAAGTCCACTTCTTGTGGCCATATTTATTTCCCTCTAGGAATTTTATTACAATATTCCAACTATCCCTTTTTTTTGGGGCATACATTTTTTTCCAAAAGACCACATTTGTGGCCATATCCTATATTCTCCCTTTAGGGAATTTTTTTTTATATTCTGAATCTTCTCCTTCTCATTTCTAAGTCCACTTTTGTGGCCATATTAACTCTTCCTTTTGGCATTTTAATCCTATTGTACTCTCAAAGTCCACCTTTTGTGGCCATGATCACTCCTCTTTTGGGAATTTTTAATTCACGATCCTATCTAATCCATGAACGAAGTCCTCCTTTGAGGCCATAATCATCTTCCCCTTTTGGGAATTACATTCATCATATCAAGTCCACTCTTGTGGCCATATTCGTTCCCTTATAGGAGGCACCATATTCATCATATCAAGTCCACCTTTGTGGCCATACTTTCCCCACTTGGGGAATAATTTGTTTTCCTTTTTCCTTCATGCCTTTTCCCACTTGGGACATATTTTATTTTCACCTTTTCGGCCATACTTTCCCTTTGGGGCATATTACTTCATCATTCGTCTTTTTCATTTTTCCTTCTGGCCATTTTTCGTGTCCCATTGGGCACCATATCATTCATCCTCATCCCTTTGGACACATACCTATTCACTCGATTCCTTGTGTACGAAGGATTTTGCATACCTTTTCACATATAGTTGCACATATTTTGATGACTTTCCCATGACCCATTGGTCATCCCGACTTGCATCCATACTACGTAGTGATCTTCACCCACTCACTGGTCGTAGAACGTTGTAGCCCGTCTCCATTGAGACCACAATTATCCTCTACCGATGTGATATTGGAGTCACCGCCATGTTTTTATTCATATTACGATCCTTTTTCTTGGGGCATCTTGCCTTGGTAATCACTTTACCCATCATTTTCTTCATCCACCTACCATTTTTCATTTACCTTTTTCAAATGCATCATCGATTTCCCCGACATCATCGATCCCCTGTTTGAGGGGAAGCTTTATCATCAATCCTTTTTCAATCCTCATCCAAATATCATCATTTTTGTCTCATGGCTTGCTAGCTCAAACCACTCAACAAAAGGGGAAAAATGTAGACACCTAAATTTGATATCTATGCCCATCACCTCATGTGTGCACATATTTCATTCATCTCCCTTAGTTTAATTTAAATGCCCATTTATCTCTTCCATACCAATATTTATTAAAATTAATTAATTAGTTAACATTTAATTAATTAATGCCAATACCCATCACTTTCCCTTAATATAATTCCTATTTAGCAACCCCCGTTTTTAACTAACCTATCTCCACTACCAACTCACCTACATTTCATCCTAAAACAACCTCTTCCCGCCTAATGATTTAAAGCATTCAACCAACTCCTAAAAAAATAAATCACGCCAAAAGTAAAAATCCTCCCATTGGGGAAACTTTCCCGCAATCGGCGATGACCCAACCCACCACCGATGACCCTATAAAGCTGGATGCTTTCTTTCTATTCATCACTGAAGGCATGTAAATTCCCAAGCTTCCTTGTGACCTACAAATAATCTCCCATGCTTAAGCCTCCCATAAGTAATTACAAACATCCTAGACCTCCTTGGAATGTGCTCATGTCAATTATGATCAAACTTTGTGAGATTGTTATCATTCTTTATTTCTTTAATCAACTTTCATCATTTTATCTCATAATTTCGTATCTAACTTTTTGGAGGTCTAGAAATGGCCGAGACTCCATTATTAGTCACTTGTATCAACTTTTATGCTTGCATAGGTTTTCTCGATTTATCCTATTTCTCGGCCTTATCCAACATTTCTCGATCATTGTCAACCTTCCTGTGTCACCGTCAACCCGATATTCTATCCTCATCCTTTTTCTCTAGAGTCCTTTTAGTGTCGCTGTTTGCTCCACGTGCACTATTGCTTCCAAACCTTGAATCTCTATCACGCTCCTTTGAACTTGTCCAGTTTTCAGCCCGGATCCATAGTGATCCTTATTACCTTACATTCCTTTAATTTCCTTACCTCATACCTCCTCTCCAGTTGATTCTAACATCTCTCCGTGCTTCGCAACTTCGGCTTGCACTCATGTTTTGCACAGTCTACATATTTCCCCACATTCCGATCCAGTCTCCCATGTCACTCACTGCCGACTTCTCTCTGCATAGTCTGGGTCACCGTTGACCCAAACCATGTACATTTAATTTTTGTTTCATTTCAAACATATCAGATTTAAATCAATCATAATTACTTTCAAATTATGTAAATCACTTAGTCTCTCGCATATATTTCACTTATTTTTCATTTATATCACTTTTGTTCAACATCATGGGTTGACATCCACCGAGGAAGTTGAACACTTCTCGAGTTTGCTTTATCGGGAAACCCCTTCCCATACCATCTAATAATTTTACTTTCATTGATCTTATTTACTGTGTTTGATCGATTTGCAGCAGCGATGGTATCCATCATCACTCAACGCCCGCATCACATCCAAGGTAGCATAAACCCTTAAACATTTCTTAGTTTGCTAGTTTCTTGAGTAACTAGTGCATTAACCATCATTAAAGAACGAGAAGCTCGATAAAAACTTGGCTTAATTGTAATTAAATAGAGGTATGATTTAAGGAAACAATAAATATGTATCCTCATTTGAGTAGATTTGATATAATGTGTTTCAAGAGAGAAATGATTCAACATTTGGCTTGGTAACATTTTTAGAGTGCGACTCCCTAATGAGTAATGGTGCATATGTTTTTATATATGAATTATGTGAATGATATCATGTTTAAGTGACCCTAAACCAACTAAGGTAAATTTTTAGTTTGAAAAGATGATCTATGCTATAAGTACAAGGGACAATCATCGGCCATGGGATAAATTCTTTGGTGAACTTGTCTTGGGCCCACAAAACCATTTAGGATTAAGTTGGAGCTAGATCTAAGAAAATACAACATACAACATACATTAATTCCAAAATGCCAAGATCAAGAACAAGTCATGACCTAGTGGACTCAAAGTGTAGGATAAAGTAAAAAGCTTTTAAGTTTAGTAAGACAAAAGACCAAATTTAGGGCAATATATGATTGGATTCTATGAAAAATGGCTATTAGAGGACACTAATAGGGTTGCAATATAGTTAATTAAATTAATGATATATATATTTTCCCTTTTTTATTAAATATATATTTACAAAATATTACAAATAATGCATACAATAAAAATAACACACTAGATGGTTATGAAGAGAGAGTGTAAAAATGGTTGTTAGTGACTCATTGTATCATCAATGAAAATTAGAAGATATGGGTATATATTTTTAGGTTGTGGATAAGTAATTAATAAAGTGTTGTCTTGGGTTTTGTGGGACCAAAAATTCAATAGAAAACAGACAACGATATCCATGTGTCAAAACTTCCAAGTTTCACCTTTCCAAGAAACCCTAGATCTACCCATTCTTAAAACAAAGAATTACTCAATCCGTGTAATGGTCCTCAATTGGATGTCCATCGAATGCCCCTAAGTGATTTAGGAAAGCAAAATAAGTCCCCCTATGTGATTTTAGGAGCTTTTGGAGAATGCCAATTTTGAGTAGTTTTGGGGAGGGATACCACTGGCCTTCCCGGGACTAATGCACCCCTCGGGAGTGGAAAAAAGGATAAAAATTAACCATAGAGATTCATTCAAGTGATAAGAACACCTCTGAAAATGTTTAGGAAAGATTCGAAGGTTTTGGAGCCGATTCAACAAAAGTGGGTTTTTGGGCCTAAAGGAACAAACACTGAAAGAGTGCCCGAACTTCAAACAAAGATTTTGGGAGATTTGTGAAGATTCAAGAGACCAAAAAAGTACCTATGGAAATTATTTTCCATTCCCTAAATTTTGGAAAAAATGAAACATCATGAAACATCATGCACTTCCCTAGGCAACTCATTCTTCTAGCACACAATCAAGGTCCCGAGAAAGAAGGGGAAATTTTGAGGTGATAAAGTAAGAATGAAGCTTAAAAAATCACAATTCCACTAAAGGTGTGTGGTTTCCAGTCAAATTCATATAAAAATTGGCCTCCGAACTCATCCGGAAGCTCGAGTTATCATCATCGCAAGTCGACTCGAGGTAAGAGTTCTCAGCATCGATCATTTCTTCAGGAGGACACATGTCAACACTAGGGGCCTGATAGGATTTCATGTCCCTTTCGTCCCTTTAGAAAAGGGACATAAGGGACAAAAATGTGTCCAACCCTTTTTAGCCCCCAAAAACACTAATGTGACCTCTCATTTACTAGTTAAGCCCCGAGAGCTAAGTTGGAGCCTTCCCTCTCCCTGCATGGATGATCGCCAAGTGTCACGATGAGGCGCGAAGTGGAAATTGATGTCCCTTTCATCCCTTTAGAAAAGGGACATAGGGAAAAAAAAGTGCCTAACCCCACTTAGGCCTTGTGGTCCCTCATACGCCCAAAATTCAACTCCCACGTGCTTCTCTCAAGCTCCCTAACTCAAATGCACATCCAACCAAAATTCACCAAGTGTTATAGCCAAGCACTGGGAATTTTGTGTCCATTTTTTCCTTTTAGAAAAGGGACATAGGGGACACAAAAATGTACCTATCCCATACGCTTGCTTTTTGAGATGAATAAAAGCTAGGACTTACCCATTTTTCATTCCGTTTCATCCCCCACACCTCCATACCCTGCCGAAACTCTGAAATTTTTTTCCAATCCTCCCAAACTCCATTGCTGCACTCAACCAGATATGAAAAATATTTCTCACACCGAAACCACAGGGATTTCAGAAAAGAAGCAGATCAAAATGAATAAGAACGAGTAAAAACAAAGAACTTCATCCGAAAAATCCTCAGAATCGCCAACGGAAAAATTGTTTGCAAACCATGACACAAATCAAAGTAGCATTTTTTTCTATCTTCATCATTTTCGGAGGATATAAAAACCCTAGAAAAAATCTCTCATGCGTAGCAAGGATCATTTACAACAAATAAATCCTCTTTTCTCGTAATGAATAAAAATCTCATTTCTGTTAAACCAGTGATCGGTTTGCAAAGAAATTTCACCTGTGAAACAAGCAAAAAAACCCACATCAAAAATATAAATTTCATCAAGATCTAAAGAGGAGAAGTAGACCTGAAAATTTAAAGCTCCATTAATGTCTACCATTCTTGTAACTGCTACTAGGTGAAAAATTTAAGATTTTAAAATATCACAAACCGACGATCGTTTAGGTCTCGAAATTTAAGAGGGTTGATATTGGGAAAAAAACCATATCAAAAATATTCGTCCCATCATGATCCGATCACTAGAAGCATACTTACTAAAAATAGTAGGCCTTCCTACATGAGAGATTGCTATTTTGGGTAAGTCATCATCTGAAAGAGCTGCGAAGAAGGCGGTGAACACAAAGGAAGTATCATAGGCAAAAATCATCGAAAAGGTCACCTTGGTTCAAAATTGACACGTATTAAAAATAGTAGGTAGTCCCATAAGAACCTGCTATAGATAGCAAGCTGGTCTAGAAGGTGAGAGGAACACAGTGAGAAGAAGGAATTCAAGCTGCCCTATCGAATTGAGGTTTGAAAAAGTTGAACTTTCACACTTACTAAAAATAGTAAGTTATCTCATAGACACTTACTAAAAATAGTAAGTCATTCCGAGGCGATTTCACAAAAGGAATGTAATCGGAGTTGGACATTCAATTTGGCAAATGCATTGGAGTTCGAGAGAGGTATTTTCTGACACTTATTAAAAATAGTAAGTTGCCCTTCCAAGGTATAGTAAGTATTGAGTAATCATGAAGTTCAAGTTTTCGTGGTCAAGCCAACACAACCTTTCTCTTCTGAGTATGAGATAGATGACAGTGATGTTTCCTACATGGATTTCAATGATCTAAAAGATGGCATGATGATAAAGGAAGGAGGGAATATCGAAGATAAAGTGTTCATAAGCGGGTTGTTTGCAAATGTGAGACACCCCGTGTCCGTACAATGTACCGAGCTGGTCTTGGCCTGCTCACATCACTATGATTCGACACATGGAAAATCAAATCTAAAAATGGTATTGATATCCCCCAGAACCATATCACTCACCTTGCAAATCCCGACATCACCCAACATGGCTGTCATCATAAAGGAGAAATTTGTGCACGAGTGGGAAAAAATGGATGCATACCTACAAGGGGTTGCACTAGGGTCATGGATGAAGACAAGAAGAAAGCCTTCAAGGATGCCAAAGACAATTTCGAGATGTAAATTTTGTGAAGGATATTCAGATGCAATCACCCTCCTCAACAGAGTGATGGGAGAAGCAAGTACGAGGGACTTTCAGGATTGGATGGATCTATTCATCCTAACATTGACTGAAGGAAAGAAACAGATTGATTGGGGATAGATAAGCAAAAAAAATTACATCTACAACTACTCCAGTGCCCATGACAAAGAAGTTCTACATGACTTCTTATTTGGTCTATTATCTCACCAAATCGAGGTCATTCTAGGGATTGGCTCGCCTAGAACATTATTGCCAAGGTTCCAACGTTCGAGAAAATCCCTCAGTTGGTTATGAAATAAATTCACAAACACTTCACCCGCATGAACGATGCATTCATGATGTTCATAGTATGAAATTTAGAGGGTGATTTAGAGGAAAGGATGTCACTAAAAACAACATCCTTAATTAGAAAATATGGTTCCTTTTTCATTCAATCCTCAATATTATCCTACTCGTGAGTTTCCACTTTGACCAAGATCCCCTAAGGTTTCCCAAGTACCTTAGTGATCAAATTGTGATATTTGACCTCTACAGTAGTTCATGTAGTTGAACAACAAACTTAGAAGTAGAAAAAGAAGCTGATTTCATTTCCCATCTCTCTTGGGGTGTTCATGTGTAAAAATGTAAATGATGCATCCCATTTGGAAGTCGCTTCGTACACTTAATTTTACATCCCTACATTTCCAAAGCTAACTTTCGATATGCAATCTGATCTCGGATTACTTTCATATCCCGAGTTGTGCCATGTTTTGAAAATTGTGGACTATTGGGCCAATCGTGTCGTTTAATTTTAATTCGAAGTACAGGAGAAGGATCACATGAGGATGACAGTTGATGAGATGAGGAAGTTTCGGTTGTCTGGTATTAGGATATTTTCAATACGATGAAACAAAAATGTATGATCCCGAATATGAGGTGATCAAGGCTTCCCTATTGTCTCAAGTAAATTGGTACGCCGCGAGTCAAGAGATATCAAGGAACAAATTGAGAAAGTGATCAAAAGAACGAGGGATTGGTTCCAAAGGAAGAGAGCCATTTCTATTCAATCACAAGGCACCCCCACAAGTCAATTTTTTTATCAACAAATTAATCATCAAAAGTGGTGGAAATTACTTTAAGTTCAAGACACTCCGGAAAATTTTAAAGTGAAAAGCCACAAAGTTGGATACTTCTTCTCACAAAACGTCACCTAAGAGAGTCAGAAAGAGAAAGACCCAATTGAAGAAACACAAGAGGAAAACCAAGTTGGAGAAACACAAGAGGAAGACCCATTACATAGTAAAGAACACAAGAGGAAGACCCAGTTGTAAAAACACAAGAAGAAGAAGAGCATGCAGATCAAGACCCAATATTTAAAATTCCATAGGATGTCTCAGCTCTTGTCAACACTACTGCCTCTCCCATCCAAGATATGCCTCCTCCACTCAAACATGGAACAATTGATATGCCTGCCATAGAGCGTGAGTTTGATGAAATGTTCCCATGGATGTAAGAGACAATAAAACTTGATACACGCACTGTTCAGCAAGTCACGGTTCCCGATTTATTGACAAATTCATCATTGGCCAACGAAATAAAAAAGAAAGCTCTCACGCACTTGAGTCATGATTCTATAGTGGAGAAATAGGTAACCAATATATTGAGGTAGCCCGACCTAAGGTGATCAAGCCAGTGGACAAAATGAAACTGGATGATTATGAAATGAGCACAATCCAACTAGGGTTGACTACTCATGAAGGAGATTTGCATATGTATCAACAATCTTCTTCTCACTTGGTGGCGAGGAACAAAGAATACAAGAAAAATATTGATGATCCAGGATGAGCAAGTGAAAAATATTTCTTCCTATGTATAACAACTGGTGGATCCGAATGCCTCATCAATTCTTATCGAGGAAGTTGCACCATACAAAATTTTAACCCATAATCTATCAAGAGGACACAAGAGATAATGGTGCAAGGACAAGCTAATGGTGAATGGATCAGCACAATTGTCAAAAAGGGAAAGTCAATGTTCCAAGAGGCAATATAACTCTTCTCCTACATCTATCCAACTACATATAGGGTGCGGGAAATCAGAGAATATTTGGAGAAATAAAAATATCACTGGGATCCTCTGTGTCCATTGGTGAGTTAAATGAGAAACACTTGCTCCCGGAGCTGATTGACAAGAATATTTTTGACACCGATTTCGAGAACTTGTCACGTGTATGGGAAAGGGCCTTAAAATTAGATATGAAGTTATCAACCAAGCCATCACATAGTTGGATGACAAAGAGGAACACACGTACAAGTTGCATGACAATATCAATTGCTGTGTCGAGAAACTTGCAAATTACTCGCAATGGGAGAAAGCACAACAATCGATGAGTTGATTGGGACATTTGAAGAACATGTTAAAAAGGATGCAAGAAATCCATTATCCTTTAATAAGGATACCCTAGAGTCCCTATCATAGATTTGTGCCGCCATTGCACTCATTACAAAAAATCAACCATCATTGTTCAGAAAGTGCAAAGATATTAACAATTTTTAAGATGGTTAGACAAAGACTCTAAGCTATGTACACATTCCTCACATTGATAGAGTGGCACTGCTGTGGCTCATTTCAGTAAGGAATTCAAGGAAACATAGATATTCTCAAAGAACGAGGGATGAAGATCGGTCAGCAAAAGGAGATCAAGTCTAATGGAGCGGCCTACTCTTCTGAATGATTCTTCCTCCTTATTCTTCTTTCTCTCTCTATCTTCTCTTTGCCCCCAACTTTATCTCTCTTCAATGTTCTAATTTTGCGTTGCGGTTGCAATTTTAAATATGCCTTTAAGTCAATTAAAAGTGACTTTAAAAACATGATGTAAAATTAAGTCGCGTTGTTTTTTTTATAAAAGGGACTTAATATTTGATAGGAATGTGAATAGTCTAAAGTCAAAAAATAGGGCATATGAAGGGTCATCGGGAAGATGAAGAGTTGTTTCTCTTCTATAAATTGTAATGAGATCCTCCTTTGAGATTATTTTGAACTTCTTAGCTGGTTGTTAATTTGGAATCTCATGAGAGAGTAATGCTTGTGAAGGAACAAAGAGATAACAAATTTTCTTCTTTTTTCTCCACCTCACATTTCCTTAATTCCCCACTATGTACAACTATGATTTTGTAAGCTAATAAAGGAATCATTTTATGTTTTCCAAGTCATAAAAATGTGTACGTCTTTGTACGTATGGTTTCCTCTAGCTAGTGACTTCAAAATCATGTTGTTTTCTTCTTTAAAATGCACATGTAATATTTCTAACTAGTGTGTGCAGGACTCTGAACATCTACTTGTGACATTGGTTTCTTCCCCTTGACATTCTCACTCCCTTTCTCAATCTCTTGACAAAGTCCTTTCTAATAAATAAATTTCTAGCTTTGTTACAGGGTCAGTGGAGTGCCCCTGTTGGATCTCTGGCTATAAGGCCACCAGGAAACATCCAATTTTTCAAGCTCATGCAAATACGAAAGTTGCACCTTCTAAGTAAAGGGACTTTGGCTCCCAGAGCGTTGGAAAGAAATCCTGATTTGTCCACCCGAAATTTTTCTCACCAACAGATTTTTGGTGCCCACCATGGGGCATATTTAGCAACATCTCAGTACCCAAATATGACCACAAGGTCAAGAAAATAAAAAAGTTTCAAAAAATCCAAAAGTTCAAAAAAAAATTCTAGAATTTGAAAAGTCACCTGAGATTTATGTCTAAAAATCACGGTTATTCTAGGTAACCCTCCTATTGAAAGACCTGAGTTACTGTTTCATATCCAAGAAGACATTGCTTTAGATTTGTGAGAGGCTATATGGTACAACCGAAATAATTTCGCTTAGTACTTCATTGCCACAAGAGTATTGGACCTCAAGGAAGAATGTGCTGTTGAACTATGAAGAAAAAGAAAAGTTCAGGATCCACAAAGAAGAGTGTAGATTTCAGGTTGGCATATCGAAGGTACACTTGGAAAAAAAGACAAGGAGGACAAAATGACCCCATCTTTGAATAAATTCAAAGAAGACAAGATCTTCTTAGAAATCCAAGGTCTCCACTTTGTCAAGAAAACATTCCCGATGGAAGTCCAAGAGTCATCAATCCATTAGATGTTGAGTTTCCATACATCAACGAGAATATTGAATATTTCAACGATGTAACGATCGAAGAAGAAGCTATAAAGGGAAGCAAGAGCTGAAGTGAAGATAAGAGCTCAAATTGAAGAAATTGAAAGAGCTCAAACTGAAGCAGATGTAAGAGCAACAATTGAGGCAACAACATTGGAAAGGTTGGAAGCTAGAATCGAAAACATAATGGCGGATCGTGATCATGAAGAATGCAGACCAAATGTACCATGGGGTGGAAACACCAACCCACTTTCTCTTCCTCAACCACTCCATGAGCTACCAAAAGGCTCGAGAAAAACTTCCCAAAATTCAGAGGAGATGGTTCTCAACTCTCGAGGAGCATGTAGCAGCGTTCATCACCACTTGTAGTGTATTACGTGTAGAACACGAAGATGTATCATCGACTCTTTGTGGAATCACTTCGGAGAAAGCTACCAAATGGCTCTACATGTTGCCCCCAAGGTCTATCACATGTCGGGAAGATATAAGAAAAATATTTGAACATAGGTTCAAATCTACAGAGGAGCTGCCATGATCTCTTGCAGTACGGTTGGTGCAAATGAATAAATACACTTCTAAATCGATGAGAGACTTCATCGCCAAATATAAAAGGATAATAAGAAGAATTCTTGAAGATGTCGTGCCTCTTGAAAATAATTTGAAAATATTCTTCATCAGTTCCTTTCTATCGAGGTTGGTTTCTTCCTCAGAAGAGCCCAACCTAGGGATTTGAAGGAAGCACAAGACTTCGCGATCGAGACTAAAGATGATTTGATCTTGTTTGGAAAAGTGAAAGGTCCTAATGGGAAACAAAAAGGTCAGAGTTCAAACTCGGTCACCACGGACCCAATGTTCCAGAAAATGGAAAATGACTTGGTTGCCATGAAGAAACAACTGTCTTAGATCACAATGCAAAGCACTCCAAGGAAGCCAAATCCTCCCAATATACCAAGGATTACCCCACCTCCTCACCGAATCAATCTCAAAGCATCACCATTCAATTCTACTTGTGACATCGATGTTCCGTAAGAAGAAGCGGAGATAGGAGGACCAAGAAGAAGAATAAGTAGGTGATGATGATGACTATCTTGAGATTGTTGAAGTTGAGGGTGATGCACATATATGACCTAATTGAGTATATTGATGGAAATGAAGATGACGACAATGAAGAAGCACCAAGTTTTTCATGCGTAGTTTTCACTCATGCACAATCCACGAAAGGAAACTCATCATCAACAACCAAAGTGAAGGAAAAGAAAAAGAAAGAAGACCCCCCTGCAAAATTTCCAAAAATAAAATCATTAGTAGAGGATCAACGCTACCACCTTCGATGGTGTCGGCTAAAAAAACTAGACCCATTGGTTAGCAATAAGCCCACTGTCACACCAAGTAAGTCTTCTAGTCCTTCTCCTAGTTCTAAAGTTTCTAAGGATAATTCTTCTTCAAATGTTACTCCTACAAAATCACCTAAAGTACCATCTAATCCTCGTTGCCTCATCTCCTTCTAAACCAATTACCATGCCTATGAAAGAAAATCCAACTCCCAAAGTAATGAAACCTTCACCATGTAAATCTTCCATCACCTCGGAACCTCAACCTCACCCACCATGACCCCATTTGATTATGTGGAACATGCGAGTAAAACCAAAGTCTAGATCATAGAGCTAGAATATTTACAAACGCACCCTGCCCAATTTGATAGGTTTGTTGATGTAGTCCGTGGTGGTAGCTCTATAGTATCAAACTCAAATTCTAAAGGCCTACTTCCCACACCATCCAAACCACCTTCACAAAACATGCTAGCCCTCAGTGCCTCCAAAACCAACAAAGTTGAACCTTTTTACTTGTCACTCCTCATTAAAGGCTTCCAACTCAATAATTGCATCATAGGTCTACGGAGCCTCCGAAAATGTAATACCCATCAAATTTGCAAATTATCTAGGCCTCACCTTGACCCGACCAAGTGGCTCATGTTATTCAATAGCATCCAAACTTGTTCCGTTGGTAGGAAGAATCAAAGATGCACAGGTGGCACTAGTTGATTTTCCGAGAAAAAGGTGCTTCTCACCATCCCTGTAATGACATTCCAACATCATTTGGGATGCTACTAAGTCAAAGCTTTTGCAGAGATTTGGGTGGATAAATCAAAATGGATTGGTCATCTACAACCATTCCAATAAAGGGCGAGATGAAGAAATTTTTGCGGTGAGAAAGACGAAATGCACAAAGACGAAAATATGATGACGTGTTATCAATTAATTTTGACTTCGCAAAACTAATAAATGTGAAAAATTTAAATTTTTTTGAAAGTGTTCTTTTGCATGATTTATCACCCTCGCCGTGATTGTCTTATTCTCATGATCATTTTGGTCTTCGTTTTGTCCATTTCGGGTGAGAACTCCTTCCGCCATGTCGCAAATTACGTTAATAATTAATTAATTAATATTTAATTAATTTCTTACCCGTTTATTTAATAAAATTAATTTTATTAAATTTTGGGGGTTTTTAATTAAATGAATATTAATTTAATATTTATTGAAAATCAATCGACAAGTTTTTTGTTATTTCCGTGGGAAATAAGAATTTCACTTCCAATGCTCGGGAATGTTAAATTGGTTTTCCACACTTGATTTTCCCTTTCCTCACAAAATCTTATTTTTCCTCGCTTGTGGAATTTCTCTTTCTAATTGCCAACCTAACCGGATGGAAAATTGGTAAAAGATCTCCCAATTTCCCACGTGGGGAAATAAATGGGAATTGTTAGTCCTGGTTTGCCATTGCCACGGGTAAATGATTCAGTTTTTTTCCCATATTTCCCTAGCAATTAATTCCCACTATCCTAGGAGAAAGGGAAATTGGTTATTCCAATGGAAAAAAGAAACAGTTACGGGGAAGCTTCTTTAATTCTCACAAGAAATCCTCCATGAAACTCTATGGAAGAAGTCGTGCGTAAGAAGTTGAGGCTCTTTATTTCTAAGTTTTTTTTTGTTATTTCCAAATTCTTCTTATTTCCCGAACGTTTTTAGAGAAATATTTTTCCAAAGATTCATAGCACATTTTTCATAGATGTTGTTTCTCCATGCAAGTAGGAGGAAGTCCATGTTGAGGAGGTTTTCACACATTTATCAGAGTTTTTAAACAACCATGCCAAATTAAACAGTCATCCATTCTCCACGCATCCATAACCAATTCAGCTAAAGAGGAATAATCCACGTAGGCGAATAGAATAGAATAGAAATTTTTTAATGTCCACGAGGCTAAAAATAGCCTATGAGACAGTAAAACCACTTTCTTCAGAATTCACCAATTCAGATCTTCTTTTGTTAATCTTGATGATGAAGTCTCCCATTCTAGTTATCCACTCCTCATCAAACAGAACCTGTAATGACAAAGTCTTGAAATTGATTGCATATCTAGAACAAATGTCATTATAGGCACTGCATTCTATAATAAAGTGTTTTTCTGATTCCACTGCCCCATCTGAACAAAAGACACAAAGTCTTTCTTCCCATTTTTCTTTAGGCCTTTTCCATCTACCTGTTTCACATCTAAGCCGGTGGGAGTTTGTCCTTAGTTGAGCTATGAGAATCTTAGCTCTCCACGGAATGAGGGCCCCGATGTATGCCTTTTGTTGATGGTCACAAGTGTAGTTAAATTCTTTGAGATAATATCTCTTTTTTCTACCTCTGTTGTCCCACATAGTTTTGCGGACCTTATCAATAACAAATGCTTGTATTTCTTTATTGCCTTAGGGCCATGTATTCCATTCAATATTCCATTTCTTCATCCACTTGATGTTTTGGTTCATCCATGACCTCTTCCTCTTGCATAATGGCTCTTTGAAGACAATGTTGGGCCACTTGTTTGTTGTCATCTGTTCAATTTTGTTGAGGTATCTTAGAAGTCGAATCATAACAATGGTTTAAATTGGAACTGCACCTGTTTCAGCTAAAATAATCTCATAAGGGACCAAAACTTTCAAATTAAATTTGCTTTGGAAATCATATGCTTTTGAATTCTCTTAATTTGCTTCCATTTTGATAATGGTATGTTCTTTGGACCATATTTCACACCCATAAAGTACAACAAAAGTAACTAATAATTCAAAAAGGGTTTGAGTAGTTTTCCAATCCCATAATTCTACTTCTCTACATTTGTTTTGTAAAGCATAAAGGGATTTCCACCCTCATGTCGTTCTCTTTTTTCTGCAAGTCTCCCAAGTAAGTTTTTGTTGAATTCAATCCCCAAGTATTTGTAGTCGGTTACTTCTTCTAGAATACTACCCTCAAAGAAAAATTGTTGTTGATTTCTTTTCCTTCTATTGCTAAAGATCATAATCTTGGTCTTGCTTGATATTAACTTGCATACCCACTTTTTTACAAAAAAATTCAAGTGTGAGAAAATGTTTTTGCAATCCTTGAGCGGACGTAGCAATCAATATAAGGTCATCAACATATAGAAGAAGCCTTATAACATACTCACCCAACCAGATACCATCACCACCCTCCATATTTAACAATTCTTCAAGTTGGTCTATATATAAACCAAAGAGTGTGGGTGATAGAGGACAACCCTGCTTAACACCAATGTCACTCCTAAAGCTCTCTAAAATGCTTGTTTGGGTTCGATTTTAATACACACCTTTTCATAAAGTCTATGAACCGCTGCTCTAAGTTGCACTGGTATGCCAAGCTCTTGCATTCTACACCATAACTTATCCCTAGGGACCGTGTCAAAAGATTTCCTGAAGTCAACAAAACAAAAAAACTTATTTATTTTCCTCCCACACTTTTTCAATGATATGTTTTAGAGTAATACCATGATCTAAGGAGGAGTGCTTAGGTCTAAAACTAGCTTGCCCTTTTTCTCTCTTCTCATTGTCTTCTGCCCACTTGCTGATTTTGTGTTCAACCATGCTACCAAATAACTTTGCAAATAAGGGATTGATCATGATGGTCCTGTAATTGGTTGGGTTGTCAACATCTCCACTCTTAAAAAGAGGTACCGCCATACTAGTAGTCCAATCATTTGGGAAACCATACTGAATGATGTTGTTGAATATATTCAAAATGTGAGGAGCAAGAATATCTAATCCCCATTTTAGGTATTCTGCATGTAGCTCATCTAAATCCTTGGCCTTACCTACACATAACTTTTGGATACCTGTTTTGACCTCCTGTAACGTGAATAGACTTGTTGTTGTGTACACTAGAGGTGGGGCCTTAACCTCTTGTTCTTGTTCATATAATTTTTTTGCATATTCTAACCATTGAGTAACTGTAATGTTATTTATTGTTTGTTTATTTCTTTGCTTTGAAGTTCTCTCCAAAATAACTTCGGCGTATTTTTCCCTAGATATATGAGTTCTTCTCTCCTATTTCTCATGAACTCATCTTTCTTTCTCTTAATAATCTTCCTGTATACCTTTATGTCTATTTTCTCTTTCGCTGAAATCTTAAGAGTTTTCCTTGCAGCTTTGCATTCCTCATCAAACCACTTATTTGTTGGAAAACCATTTGATTTTTTCCTCTTGTTTTTGGACCTCTTGCAACTCCCAAGTGCTTCTTGAATAATTTTTGTCAACTCATAACTTTTGATGTTCTTCCCATTGACTCTTTTTTTTGCATTAAATGTTCTAAATTTTCCTTGAAGACGACCCAATTTTCTTGTGTGATGAGAATTCTTCCCTTTGTTGGAGATTGGTGACTAGTATTCCTTTTATCTTGTATATTGATTTTGTGATCCCCAAGATATCTCTGTAAATTGAGTTGTGGTTTGATTTCAAATCATGCATGGGTTCCTCGACCCAACGTTTGTTATCTTATCAATCAAAGCTTTGGGAACAAATGACATAGTCAACAACACTTGCCCCATTGTAGGTTTTACATATAAATTTTACAGATTTTTCCATCTATTTACACCATTGCAAATAATCAAATCAAACATTCCACAAACATTAATTAGCTCTTCGCCAAAATGATTGGTTTCCTTGTAATCTTCTGAACATTTGATCCATGAATGCATTTCTTCTTCGGTGAGCCATATGGGATTGTGATCTTCCTTGTTGCATAAAATGTTAGATTGTTCATTCACTGTCCTAGCCTTGAAATCACCCAAAAGAAGAACTTCTTTGAGTTGAGAATACACAACTATATCATTTTTAGAGCTGCATATGGATCCTTTCCATTTAACCCATTTTTTTGTAGATTCTGGAGCCTTGCGGTGTAAAATAACAAGTCATAGATTCTTATGTGTCTCCCATTTTCTGATATTTTGAACCATATATACTGTTTATTTGTGTCTTCTTTTTCCAATTGGATCTTCCTACAATCTATCGCTTTTATTAACACTATTATGCCACCATAACCTTTTCCCCTACCCATTGTATTGTTCCAAACCGTGAACTTCGTATAACCATCAAAAGAAGGAGTCTTACAACCATCATGTTCATGAGTTTCTGTGAGGCATATCACGTCTCTTCCTTTTGCAACCTGGTCTAATCCTGGTCCCCTCCTCCAAGGATATCCTCTACAATTCCAACATACCAATTTTAAACATTCTTGGTGAGGGGGAGCTATGTTTGCTATTTATCTTGTTGTTGAAGACTCACCGCGAGCCTTTTTGCTTCTCAACCCACACTTTTCTTATTACATTCCTTGTAGTTATATGTTTTCGTGGTCTTCCTTTGTTGTTACCTTGCTTAGTTGATGTGTTTGGAGGCATGAAATTGGCAATGACAAATTTTCATTTATATAACCATGCTCTTTTACATTCATCTCTTGTTGCTCTTACTTTGATCAATCGTTTTCTTGTCTCTTCAACTTGCATTGGAGTTAAATCCTCCTCTATAAAGAAGTGCAAACCTTTCAAAAGTTCCTTTTTCTTAGAATTTGTTGTTTGTCTTCTATTTTTTCCATGTGAACTTTAATAGGCCTCATGTTCCCTTCCCTCATCTTTCCAACCCTCCGTGCTTGGTATATTTGACCTTTCCATTGTATTTTGTCTCTTAGAAAATTGGTTGTAATATTGAAGGTATTTTCATTCTTGCCATATTCTTTTACTCCTCTAATAATTATGTTAGTTGCTCTTTCCTGTCTTTCTTTGTCTTCCCTTTCTTGTCCTTTGCTTTGACTTGCATTTTTACTTTTGTCTAATGTGCCTTTGGCTGCTTGGGCCCATGTTTTGGTTTCTTTTGGTCTGTTATCTTTGTCATTTTCTATTACCATCCAATTCTGAGTATGCCCCTGTTGAAGTATTTTTGTCCTTGCTTCTACTATCTTTGAGTGTAGTGTGACTATATTCACTTTAATTGAATCTTGCATATTTTGCAATTCTGATTTCATGTTTTGCCATTCTCATTTTCCTACTATTAGAGCTTCTTGTAACACTGCCATCTGCACTTTTAATACTTTGTTATCTTCTGCTAAAGATTGGTTCGCTAATATACTTTCTTGTAGCTTGTAATTCTTTTCGTCTTCCATTTTTTCCAAATACTCAACTTTGTTTTTGACATATAGGAGCTCCTGTACAAGCAATTGTGCCGACCAAGTGAGTGGTGTAGAAATGGGATTGTAGTTGCTTGTGTCTTCCTTTGCTCCGTTGTCTTGTAGCCTGGGCATTTCAAACTTGAGTGCCTTATTGCTGATCTGTTGGGTTTTGACCTTTTGAGTATGTGAAGTCTTTGTCTCTTGTTGAGATTTCTTTCTTCGTGCTTGTAGCCATTTTAGATGGGAGACCCTGCGCCTTAAAATGCCACGATATTGTTTGGCATTCACCCATATCCATTTCCCGCTCTTATCTGAAGCTGCAATTTTTACTTGGCCCAATTGATTCATCTCCATCCATTCAATAGCTCCATCAATATTTGTTTGGTTGGTTTCCATTGCATAGAAAGACAATATTTGAGAGCTTCTAAAAGAGCAATTCATCAAATAGACATTGTAGGCTATCCAATGCTGAGTGTAATTTCTGTGATTTTACTACTGGGCATTTTGTCAAATAGTTAGTAGACACTATAGACTATCCAATGTTGTGTGGAATTTCTATGATTTTGATGTTGGGCATTTTGTTAAATGTTTAGTAGTCATTCCCAACACTTGATGACGTTCACCGAATTAACAATAAGAAACAAGCATCTCCAACTACAATTTACAAATATCCGAAACAAATACAATTCATGTAAATGGTGGCCTCCACCTCTTCGCCCTCTATTTTCTACGCACCGTGAAAGGACGCAAAGTCCACTCATTTGCATAAGGTTTTGAGAAGAAAAATCCATGCAAAGGAGACATGCCACGTTGGAAAGGAGAGGGTACGGTTTTTTTGTAGCAAATCCATGCATTTACCAAACAAATAATAGTTTCTCTACCGCAAAATCCAAAGCAAATTCAATGCCTTGGTCAAATAGAAGCATCTAAAAGCAGCCCACGCCAAAGGAAGTTTAGCCAACTATCAAAGAGGAAGATTAGCCAAAATAAAAGGCCACACAGTCCAAAGCATACTTCCACGCATTGGTAAAGAAACGATAGTAGTCTCATGAATTTCCAAGAACATATGCATTCACACACAACCAAAGGTGAAGTCAACGTTTAAAAAAGAAAAATAAAAAATGAATGATTTTGTAAGAAGACCACTCTTTGGAAAGAAAAATAGCTGTCCACACCAAGGCGAAAATAAAAGAACTCCATCAAAACCAAACAATCGATGTAAGGAGACATTCCCACGCAACCGAGGGAAGATTTATGAAGGAGAGAAAAGGATTCAACTCCCACACATTGCAAAAGAATAGGAAATCCAAATAAAAAAAAATCTGTTCATTCATCCACATCAGAGGAAAGAGAATAATCAACACAAGTTTTGGGAAGAAACAATAAAAGTTTCCACGCAAAAGAGAATAAAAATACCACGCATTCACTGTGCATGTTAAAGAAAAGATTTTCAATGCTAGATATTATCTTCCACATATCAATCCAAAATGAATTAATGATATATATCAGCACAAAGGAAAATGAATTTAATGAAGAAAACAATAGATGCAAAAAGAACGTGCCGCGGGTTGTATGCTTGAAGTAATCAACTTTGGACCTTGATATCTCAAAGTTGGATGCTTTTTTGTGAAAAAACCAATCATTTCCCAAAATTTTATTCATGTTAAGGTGCTTAAATACTCATTTGTAAATGCAAAGCACCTCATTTGGTATTTTTCATGAAGCCAAATAAAACACAGTTCATTTGATTTTCACCGTGCGCACTGTTTCAGCTTGTCTGAAGATCTACTTTGAGAATTTTTATTTTGGGCCTGAGTGATTTTCGAGAAGAACGGTTTCGTTAGTTGAACTTCATGTAATCCTTTTAAAAATTTCAAATGCACAACACATCATTTTATATTTTTCACGGAGCCAAATAAAATGTAGTTTGCTTGATTTCACGCGCCTAGTTTTCATCCCTGTCAAGAAGAGTGACATTAAGGGTTGATATTTTGAACTCGAGATGATCATCAAGAGAAAATTATTGGTTCCTTGAATTCTTCCCACCTTCATATACTCCCTTACAAAGTTGTATATTCCCAGGGTGATGTTTAGTATTTTTCCCAGGCTAAAACCAAACGGGATATTCACAGTTCTACACCTGCATTTTCCTAGCAATTTCAGAAGAGTCAAATTTGAACTTTAATATTTGACTCAAGAATTTGATTTGGGAAAAAAACATCCAAAATTTAGACTTGTGGCACCTTAATAGAATCCCTCATCCCGTGAGATCTTCTCGAAAAAGATTTACTATTTTTCCTAGGCGGTTTCAAAGGTGATTTGTCCAGTTTTGAAGTCTGGAAGTAATACCTAGAAATCAAGCTTTTGTCACGTCTTCACAATCATGTCATCTCCAAACGAAGTAGTGTTACGGTATGAGTTCCAGGGCATTCTACCCACCTCAGTGCTCCATTCAGAGTATGAGAACATCAGTGACGCTAACTTGGGACACGTCGGCGTAAGTTGGTTCGGCGATCACATATCAACCGAAGGTGAGTCAGAATTTTCTTGGTGCTTGTTCTTAAGCATTTTCTCATGTGCGATAGCCTTCCCAGTGTCCCTACAAATTCCCGAATTGGTCATTAATTACATGAAGCACTACGACACCTACATAGTGTGGTGATTCAACTCCAACAACTCCGAAGCGGAAGTGACCTCGACTTGTGAGCTCTCGGTCTCATTTCCGCGGCACCGACACTTCTTGATAGTACCAATGGGTCACCTATGACTTCCTCATTATGCGGTATAGGTCATAGCTATTGGCAAAGGTCTCTTCAGAGTCAAAATCCATGGTTATCGACAAAGATCGATAATGGGAGAAGCTTGTCTACATCAATTGTCTTCACTTGATCGTTGTGGCAGATCTATTCATTGAAAAACTAGGACCAATGACAAGTGCATTTATGTGGATCATCAAGCAAGGAAAAATCATTCAAGCATGTCCTCGTCGATCTCGGTTAGTAGCATGCACGATACTTCATCATCTAGTCTTAAAGTTAGAGTATTCTCGAATTGGATGATCGTGAGCGGATCAGAATGACAACACTTTGGGATGATGACAAAGACGAAAGACATAAATCCAAGAAGTGAATTGCAATATTGAATCTTAGAAGATATTCTAAAAGGAAAAATATTATGAGATGGATTCTGACAAGCCAAGGTGGCATAACGACAGCAATCTCGTGACAAATGAAGAATTCACCATGGAAAGGTATTCAGAGTATGTGGAGAATTGTGTGTAATTGTGAATGCGAATACAAATGAAGAAAAACTTGCTCACACTAGGATGGTGCTCAAATGGAGGGGTGGATGCATTGCTCAAGTTTCAAGCTTTGCTCTCTTTTCATCTAGAGGATTGTAGAGCATGGTCAATGAGTTCATTCTCGTACGACCGAGATAGGTGGAATCTTGGCCCAATGGATAAGGCACTGAACCTAGGTGTCTTGATCTAGGTGGCGTGTTATTGACTAAGGTGTCTATGTGTGTCCAAGTCATTTATGTGGGGTCCACATGTACCCATTGCTTTTATTTATAAAGTGATGTTATTGTTTAACTCACTTTTAATAACTTCAATGGTTTCTATTTTTAGTTACTTTTTCTAAAGATGGTTGAAAAAGTCAAAGTCATTTAAGGTGCCCTATTTAATGTGCATGTAAATCCTAACTAATTTGTAATCAAATTTTGGGTTATAAAAGGAAGTCGGGGCTCATTTGTAAGGGTGAATTTGAGATAGGAGAAGAAAATAATTTCGTATCCAAGATTTACTTCAAGGAAAGAAAATATGTGTTCTTTTGAGAAGATGTTTTAGAGTTAATGAAATATGAACTTTGTGTCGTATTCATTATCTCTGTAACATTTGGTGTTCTTATGTTCATTAGATGTTAGTGTTTGAATCTTGCATGCAAATATTGTCTTAGATCTTATTGAAAACTATATTAATACATTGTTATAGTTCACAATGAACAAGCTTTGATTATCTACTTGCTCACTTATGTTCCCTTTTACTCATTCTTGTTTAGATAACTTAAACTCCATTTTATTTGTGCTAGTTATTCATCATTCTTCTTTTTGAAATATTAGGCTATGTTTTTACTTAACTCTTGCATGTTCCTTTCATTCATTCCTTTCCATTCCTTTCCTTCATTCCATTCCATCTCCTCATTCACTTTTGTTTTCATTGATATTCCAAAACACCCCCACATAAAATTTTGAATGTATAGATGTAAATAAAGTTTTGGTTTTCAATAAAGGAAGCTCACCTTCATTGAGGAGGGACTTCGCTCCCATATCTTGTTGCATGTCATTTGCATGTGTGTAAATCCATATGTTAGCAGTTTTTGGAAACACTAATGGGGATTCATGAATCGTTAACCAGTGTTTGGTTAAATATTTATGACTATCCCCTCTACACAAGCTCCAGTTCTTCAACCGAATCTTGTGCCCAATGAATATTTTCTAGGATACATTGTTGCTAGCCTTCTGAGAGTAGCTTGGAAAAACTACGAAAGCTTGCAGCAATTTGTGGTCTGTTGATAGAGCCATTGGCATGACAGAGAATTCTACAATGAATACCTTAGAAGAAGGGCACCCGCACTTGTGGATAGAAGACCTCCTGGACATGTGTTGATCGTTGTTCACCGACATGGCCCTCTTCCACCAAGGCAATAATTTGTATCACTATTATAGGTAACTCACCTATCTTGCAACCGAATCTTCTTTTTGTAGATACTCAAGAAAACATATCATCATATTTGAGGCAAGCTATTTGGGAAAAGTGCACGAATGACTATCATTTTCATCTCACCACACTAGTAATGTATAATGAAGAAAATCAAGCTACAAGAGTTGCTAGAGTCTGTCAGGAAAAAAGAAATCAAGAAATAGAGCGAAGAGAAAAAGGCTAGAGATGATCGAACGTGCCAATGATCCCTTCACAGTAAATATTTCAAACTGACAGGAAAGAGATTTACACGAGGAGAAAAATCTAAAGGTCAATCTGATCCCATGTTTGATTTTCAAGGAAAGTTTGGTTTGAAGTTATCTCCTCCAAGGAGAAACACTCCCCGTAAATATGTAAGCCTTGCATCAAGTCTTGAAAGAGAAAGCAAGGAAGGAATCACTACAAGTCAAGCACTTGTTCTTGCTCACATTGTTTTGACTTTGCATACCACCTTTCCCAAGATGGAAATTAATGTACCATGGGGAAATGCCATAGGCCCATTGGCCTTACCATCTTGACATGACCTCCCACGAGGATCGAGGAAGATTCTTCCTACATTCAATGGAGATGGGAAGACTTCACCTGATGACCACATTTCCACCTTCTTTACTGCATGTGTAATTTTTTCAGTGGAATATGAAGATGTTGTTTGCCTCTTCATTGAAACATTGCATGACATTGCACAGATTGGTTTCATCATCTCGCCAAATGGATGCATTACAAACTGGAATGATATGAAAACTAAGTTTGAAGACCATTTCAAAATGGTAGAAGATGAACATGCCCTTCTTGCCCAACTATCTCAGTGAAGAAAGAACCAACAAAACCCATGAGGAATTTCATGGTGAAGTTCAACAAAATAGTGAACAAAGTTCCCGCCGGAATTCGCCCGAACCCGCTAGAAAAAAATGTTTCTTCATTAATGCACAACAACTATAAGTGTGCTATCAACTGAGAAGATCTAGAGTGGATACTTTGGAACTTGCTCAATCCTTTACAATAGAAATTGAGGATGACTTAATAATGGTGGGAAAATTCAAAAAAACTTCCTCAAGGGAAAGATCCAAGAAACCCCCAATGCTTCTGAGACCATACTCACTAAGTTGGCCAATGATGTGCTAGTTTTGAAAAAGCAAGGTGCTCAAAGTAGTAAACTGGATCCTTATAAAGATATCCAAAGAAAAGGCTACGTTCACAACAAAGACATAATTGTAGGCACTCCAACAAGGCTTGCTATTGAAGCAGCTCCCACAACTAACTCAAAATGTGATGTCATTAAAGAAAGTGATGATGAAGTTGAGGTTGTAAAGGTTGATGAAGAAGATCCAGAGTCAGGAACATCCGAACTTGAAGTCAAAGAGCTTGAAGGTGAAAGTAATAATCATTTCTTCGAGTACCGTTCAGAAGAAGAAGATAATTATGAAGAAATTATGGAAGATATGAATAGTCAATCCTTCACGGTCTTCACACACTCTCACAAAAAGGAGCAGAGTACCACTAAGGTGGAATTAAAAGGAGCTCCAAGGAAGTTCCTAAAGAATCTAAAAATAAATACACTTCCAAAGAATCCAAGACAAATGAGACTTCTAAGGGGTCCAAGACAACTGCGGTTCCCAAGGTCAAAACTATCTTAAAGAAAGGAGGATCTTTGTCAAGTCAATAGTTGATAAATCAGCTACTAAGAAAGTTTCTTCTTCCACCTCAAAGATCAACTAAGCTTGAATCAAAGGTCAAAAGTGAGCCATCATCAAGTTCGAAAAAACTTGTATCCGAGACATCAAGTACAATCATTTTTCCCATATTTGATATCATTGATCATATCAATAAAATAAAAATTTCAATGTCACAGAAGAGTACTTGAAGTCCAATAAGGATCAAATCAAGAAATCGGTCTAGTTTATCAAAAGTGACTCTCACTGTTCATTCCTCTTAAGGAATTATGAAAACTCCCAAATACGGAAGACTTAAAATATTGTGGTGGCCGCTACACCTTTGAATGAAAATATTGAACCTTTCTTTGTGATTGCATTATAGATTCGGAGCCTTGGATAATGTGATGCCTGTGAAAGTAGCACATTATCTTGGGTTGACTTGTACAAGAACATTTAGATCTTATTACTCCATAGAGACAAGACAAGTTCCTCTGATTGGGCAGATTAAAGATGCTCAAATGGTTTTAGCTCAATTTCCTCAAAAGTGAGTCAAGGTAACCATTCTAGTTGCTAACATTCTTGCTTCATATGGTATGTTGTTGAGTAGGAAATTTTGCAGAGATCTAGGTGGTGAGATTCAAATGGACTGGTCTCATGCTATGATCCCTATCAGTGGAGAAATGAAGAAGCTAATGTTGGAGACTTAGGAAAATTTCATGGTAACGAAAAATGATGATCCCCGCACATATGTCCTATTTCAAAACTCAAGTATGGGTAATTATATGATGACTACAAAGGTTCATGCACATAAGGTCACTTTCAAAGATCCCAATGAGATATGGACTCTTGAGTTTGATGGAAGTTGTTGCTCAACAGTTTTGGCACAGAGTGGTGCTTATATCTCCAAATGGTAAAATGTTTCCTTTTTCTTACAAACTCCAATTTTCAAATACTAACAACACTACAAAATACGAGGCATTAATCCTTGGCCTCCAAGTTACATAAGAGAAAGGGATCAAAAATTTGAAAGTCTTCGGAGATGCAGAGTTAATCGTGAAACAAGTTAAAAATTAATTTCAAGTAAAGAATGATTGTTTGAGACACTACATAAATAAAGTGTGGGATGCGATAGAAGTCTTTGACATTTTTTCCATTGAATCTATCCCTTGTGAAAAGAATGAAAAAAATTCTCTAGTAGTCTCAGCTTAATTGATGATCCCTCATTCAAATTTTGATCAAGACAAATACACTATTGAAATGGTTTTTAGGCCAAGTGTTCCCGACAATGTAGAAAATTGGCAAGTCTTCAATGATGATCAACAAATTATAGCCTTCTTAGAAAAGAGATAATTTTGAACAATTTTACTTTGAAGGAAGTGATTCCGCATTTCATGAATCAACGACCTCACCTATTCAAAAAGGATTTAAAGTGAAGATCCTAGCGATGACATCATTAAGCTCAAAGGGAATAAAATTCCAAAAGGATTGGTTTCACTTGAAGAAATTTTTGATAAGCATGACAAGTTTATCAAAGAGAAAGAGCAAGTAGGACTTGTGAATTCTACTTACTATGATCAAGTTAACATTGGTACCAAGGAAAAACCTTTCTTGGTCAACATTGGTAAGTGTTGTTCACCTGAGGAGTGCAAGAAATTTGTAAGCCTCCTTACCAAATATTCAGATGTCTTGGCTTACTCATACGAAGACTTGAAGTCTTTCGAACCTAGGGAAATAGAGCATGCCATACCCTTGAAACCTGGTGCAACTCCATTCAAGCAAAAGCAAAGGAAATATAATCCCAAGATAGCAGGGACAATATTCCATGAGGTTCAAAATATCTTAGACACATGAATAGTGTTTCCTATTTGAAATTCAACTTGGATAGCTAATATTGTCCCTGTTCGCAAGAAAAATGGATAAATTAGGATTTACGTGGATTTCCACAATCTTAATCAAGCATACTTGAAGAATAACTATCCTTTTCACGTTATGGACCATATTCTATAGGTAATCACTGGATCAAAAGTGCTATCCATGATAGACGGTTTCTCTGGTTATAATCAGATTGAAGTAACTAGAGAAGACCAACATAAAACCGCATTCACCACCCCCTAGGTAAGTTTTCATATAGAAGAGTGCCTTTTGGTTTGATCAATGCCGACACAACCTTTGAAATGGATATGAACATGGTATTCATAGATTATAAAGACAAAATCATTGTGATCCACCTAGACGACTTGACGGTTTTCTCAAAAAAGTGAGAAGATCACCTAAGAGATTTGGAGAAAATATTGCAAAGATTTCAACTTCATAGATCTCCCGAATCCAAATAAGTCCATGTTCGAAGTTATGGAAGGGAAACTCTGTTGATCGAATAATACTTGTCAAAGATCACACAAGGAGTCCGCACGGGATAGAAGGCCGGAACCAAGGGCGTGGAAGGAAAAGAAGGAAACACACGCTGGAAGACAAGTTTAGATTTCAGGACTTAGCCAATTTTGAGCATGAAGACCTATTTTTAGAAGATGGCATGCGGAACACACCAACGATGCAGAGACATGCACACCATGCATTGTCTATCTTTGGAGGAGCGGATCGAAGCATTTTGCATGGAGACGAGCTAAGAATAGGATTGACACTTCAATTAACTATAAGAGGTCTATATATAGCACACTTGCATGTGTGGTTATGCTTGTAAACGGCATGTGGCTATCGATAGCATGCGGCCTAATCCTGGAATAGATAAGCGGTGAAGGGAAAGTCCCCACCATATATATATGATGTTAGGTACATAGTAGAGATATATGTGTGTGTAACAGAGAATATATAGAGTGTGTGTATGTATGTGTGATGGATGTATGGAGGTATAGAGATATACGCATATGACTGAATTATTGTATCAGATCCATACGTGCATCAATATAGATTGACAATACTATAAGGAGCTTCTGTATTTATTAATAGATGGAAGATATTGGCTGAATCTAAGTTTCATTCTATGTGTAATTGAGTAGTGCATGTTATTAATTCAATCATGATTATTGTTTAAGATTGTTCTTTCATAGATCTGAATGTAGCATGCATTGTAGAATGATGGATTAGTTATGAATCTATATGTTTCTTCCTTCATCATGCTAACATCCTGCTACAACAACCCTAAAGAGGGACCTGATACCTTTGCATGCTTCGGGTGAGTGCTCGGTCAAGGCTGAGTGATGTGCCAACGTGACCTAGGTGTTATCTCGGTAAATTCTATGCTACATCATTGGTTAATCAATGGTGACCTTTACAAGCTAGGCAGAGATGAAGTATTACGCCATTGTTTATTAGAGGATGATCGTAAGGATAACATGGAAGAAGCTCATGCTAGTATTGCAAGAGGCCATTATGCAGGTGATGTGACTTCTTGGAAGATCCTACTTGTTGGATTATGGTGGGAGACATTGTATAAGGACTGTAAAGAATATTGTAAGGCGTGTGATCATTATCAAGCACCTAGGAAAACTAGGGCAAAGAGATGAGATGCCTTTGAGACCAATTACTAGTGCCGAACCATTCGAGAAATGGGCCATTGACTTTGTAGGACCTATTTCACCAGCCGCATGTAGGAATGGATCACGCTATATCATTACTTGCATAGATTATCTCACATGGTGGGTAGAAGCAACACCTACCAAGGACTGTACAACAGCTACAACAGCTAGGTTTCTATGGGAGAATGTTCTTACAAGATATGGATGTCCCTTAAGCTTGACAAGTGATAAAGGTACACACTTTTTGAATGAGACAATTAGGATCCTATTAGATGAGTTTATGGTTGCACACCATAAAACTACACCCTACCATCCTCAGGAAAATGGAACTTCTCGTGCCTTCAACAATATTTTGAGCGACTTTGACAAAAATTGTGATGCCGAAAGAAAGAATTGGGATGACAAAGTGTCAGCTGTTCTTTGGGCATATAGAACAACTTACAAGAGATTGAACAAAGCCACACCGTTTCAATTGGTGTTTAGTGTGGAATCCGTTCTCCCTATATAATTAATGTTACCTTCTTTGCACATTGCCCACACTGGAGGTCTAGTGATGAACGGGTGGTTTAGAAGAGCGTATCAAGAAGATGATTCAACTAGATGAGTGATGAGACATGACACGATGGAGTCAGAAGCAGGAAAAGGCCAGGGAGAAGGCATGACATGATAGAAACATAAGGGATAAGAAGTTTGAGATTGGAAAAATGGTACTTCTTTATGACTCTAAGTTCTTGTGCCATCCAGGCAAGCTCAAAGTAAATTGGTTGGGGCCATATGTCATCACTTATATACTTGAATCAGGTGCTTGCCAGTTAGAAGCACTTGATGGAACACGGCTACCCGATTACTTTAACGGGAGTAGGTTGAAGCCCTACTATAAATAAGTCTTCTTGGTGTTTGTAATAAGGCAGTATTGCCATTTAGATTAGGTTTTCAATTATGTATTTCCTTCATTTCACGCTATGCTTTGTCAATTTAGTTGTTATTTTTGTGTAATAAGCGCACTTGCATGCATGAAGCTAATTACTATATGAAGAATGTTTATGCGCAGAGGACTGCACATACCTTTCATGTGGGGTGGTTATAGTTATCCAAGTAAAATACTGTGGGAATTGAAAGGTGAAAGGAATAAGTTGCTATGGGTGTGCTTTAAGTCAAAAGAAGATTGCTTCTCAAAAGTGACCAAGGATGGAGATGAATGAAAGAATAGTATAATGCGAGGTAAGCGAAGGCCATGATAGCTACCAAGAGAAGGTACAGTGATGAGGTACTCAGTGCAAGGGCATGCGCTGAAGAGAAGTCTATGACCAGAGGGTAGGAAGGCATGCTAGAAGGTTATAGCTGGGGCACGAAGATGTACCGTGTGGAATGAATGAATTTGGTCAATGAATGAGGGGATATTTGGTAGGTGAAGGAGTAATAAATGCATCAAAATTTGAAAAAATTATATAAGGATGGAATGTGGATTCATTTTTACCATTGCAACTAAGAGTATTTGAGGAAAGATCCAAGTGTGAAGAGCCGAGTGATCGAGTTAAGGTGCGAAGGGTGTGAAACCAAGTGTGATAACCAGATTTGTGTGAAAAGAAGCTCATGCTCCTAGTGGTGAAGGGTTTGAGTGAAGCAGGGAGACAGTAAAAGAGTTAGGTTACAAATTTTCCACCTAGGGCATGATTGAATCAAGCTAGGGTTTGATTCGCAAAGTTGCAGAGTTAAAGAGGAGACATTTACAAGGTAAAAATGGCACCTAAGAAGGCATCTGCAGCAGTAGTAAAAGGAAAGAAGAAGGTGGTCATTGAGGAGGAAGAGATGGCACTCGAAAGCCATTTTTCAGAAATGTAATATCCAGAAGGAGTCATCGTCACTAGAAATGGGAATCACCCGTCAGAAAGAGAAAAGTAAGTGAATAAAATCACATGAATTCAGAGAACAAGAAGGAGCTTGATTCCTTGCTCACTGCTAGACGAACAAGTGCAAGGTGGATGAGATGCTAGTTTATGAAGATGCAAGCGAGAAGGTTATGAAGATAATTAGGGTCTACCAATTATATGAGCTTCCATATTTCGGGAAGTATGAGCCCTTGTATCAGTGGCTCATGAGCAAGGTGCACAAGGAATTCTTCTACTTTGCAGGATGCAGAGTTAGAATCTCATTTGCGTTTATCTCATCGATTACATATTTGAAGGCAAAAGAGAGGACATAAAAGTGATCTTTCGATAAATCTGTGATTTTAAAGACCGACATGAATTGGGGGTACTCAAGGGTCCACAGTAATGGATATAGACAAATTAAAGAACTATCTCGGTTGTGCAATCAAGAGCACACCTTGTTACAAAGTTGAAGGATCGGGAGCAGTAGTCACAGGTAAATACTATGTGGTTACATGTGGCGCATAAGATGTCAGAAGGGGAAATATACAACATTGCAGGCTATATTGTAGAAAAAATAGTTGAAGAAGCGCCAACAGAAGGGAAGATCAGCTTTGGGGCTGTTCTATTATCACTGGTATTCATGGAGATTGGAGTACCAGATGGACCGAAGGAAAAATTATGGGAATACCCCATGGAGAATAAGTCACTAGTTGAAAGGTTCAACAAGTATTTATGTAAAGGGGCCATGACCGACGACGTAAAGCAAAGGGCAGAGAAATGGTATGACAGGCTCCGCACGGCATTTAGAGAAGAGTGGCGCATCCCAAAGGACTGACTAACAATGTTAGGGAAACAAGTCCAGTTTGTTGTATATCAACATTTCTACATCATGCACTTCCCAATGAAAGATGGAGTCTAGAGCCCTTGGTGTAAATTACTTTACACATTCACTGCAAGGTATTTCCAAGCATTTGTTCATAGATTTACTGTAGACACATGACGACCGGTATTCAATGCGAGATAAGGTAGATCGCTACAACCATACATTGAGGAAGAAGTATGTGTATCCTGGAAAAAGTGATTATACAAAGAGGATCATTTCAGAGGTTCTGAATACTAAGCCAATAAGTCTAGTTGTAGAAGAAGTGGGGGCAACATTGGTGTATCTCCAACTGAAGCCATAGATGGAGAATAACAAGTATGTGTAAGGTGAGTTTGCACTTCCAGCACCACCAAAGGGAAAGCATACAATGGAGAACATCCCAACGCCTAAGCCCACAGAGCCAATTGAAGTGGAGGATGAGGAGGAGGAGTACGAAGATAGTGGTGGTTTGGAGCATAGAGGTAGGAGACATCCTATAAATAAGGGTGAAGCTGAGCGCGCCATTACACCACCTCGACACAAGAGGGGGATGATGAGGACTTGAATGTAGTCCAAGGGGAGCACATGTTTAAGAGGGTGTTTAGGAGAACAAGGACCCAAGGTGCTACTCCAACCACTATGTGCAAATCACCCAGAATCTCTCCACAAAAGGAGGCAACCATGCAAAGAAGGAGGAAATTGAAGTTAAATGAGGAGGTGAAAGAGTCAGAGGAAAGCACGCCTAATTCTCCTACACTTCTAGAGAACACAAAAGAACAGGGTGAGGAATCAAAGGAAAAAGAAGAGGATGAGAAAATACTAGAGGAGACAACTATAGAGAATGTTCAGGACATGGAGACACAAGTCCCAAATTTGGAAGCTAAAGTCCTTAAGCAAAGCAACATTCTAGAAGAACAAGTGGAAAGAACATTCCACCAGCCATGGGGTATGTAGAGGACGCATGAAAAATTGTCCGCACCCACTTCCAGAGCATGATAACACAGAAGGATTTATTTGGATGGGAGCTAATGGATGAGGATATGGCGATTGTGCGCACTTGAAAGAAACTATTGTGGTCAATGCACACCCACATGGAAGAACCTAAATTTGATGTATGCGAAGAGTCATGCATTTTGAGATGACTGAAGAAGGCATCCCAAGCTAGAAACATGATAGTAAAGCCTACTATCATGTCGATGAGCAGTCAACAACGCATTAGTGAAGGTTTCTGCACGAGGTGGCTAGAAGAAACATGGACAAAGATGCAACAATTCGAGCACCGTGTGAGGAGTCAAGACAAAGGATGCGAGATAACGCACATAACACAGAGAGGGACTTTGCATGAGAAGAAAAACAAGGTATTTATCAGCATTGCAAAGGAGATTGGGGACAATGTCATCGTGAGCAAGGCCACACTTGAGGCCAAGGTACCACAGACATTTCCTTCAGCGATACACTATGTAGAAAAGTTGGTGGACTTGGTATTTAAAGATGAACGTCTGTGCATGTCAGCACTAAGAAGCTCGTGAGCAAGATGCCGAATGGGAGAAAGCCTCGGTGATGCGAAAGATTACATCTTATAAAGGGTCATTGCAAGCATTACATGAAGTATTGAAGAAAGAAGACCAGGATTTAAGCATATGCATCCAAAGGTGATTATCAACATAAAGACATTAGAAAAAAACAATGAGGTTTAGAAAGCGATGAAGAATGAGACATTCAATGTGCGTAAAGATTGTCAATGGTTAAACAAAAGCGTGAGGCCCTGACAACAGCACTAGAGCCGCACAAGACTCGGGCCGGAAGAGCTTGGGAAGCTAATTGCACATGAAGTTGGATCTTTTAGAAGGGAGAATGACATCAATGTCCAACGTTGTGTTAGTTTTGTAGAATGAGAAAGGGGAAATTGTGAGGGATGAGTTAGAATCCATTGTTGTGGACATCCCATAAAAAGAAAAACAAGCACTCACCGAATGACAGTCTTAGAGGCCGAAATAAAGGAAGAGTATCCAAAGTTAATAATTCAAACCGATACGAGAGGAGGCCGTCTCATAACCTCATAGGAATTATTTATTTATCTACATTCTTTCATTCTTATTCTTTCCATTCTTCTATTCTTTACTTTTTAGAGATACCCATTGTCAGACAACAATGAGATTCATGTGGGGTAATGTTGATCGAAGAATACTTGTCAAAGATCATACAAGGAGTCCGCAGCAGGATAGAAGGCTCGGCACCAAGGGTGCGAAAGGTAATAAATTTGGTCTAGATTATTAGAAATAATATAACACAATAATAAAACATCGAATATTATTATATTGATTTTAGAAATCATTGGGGATGATTTATAATGAATATACAATTATATAGGTTGAGCAGCTCCTTAAAACAAGGAGTCAACCTTAATCTTGAATCCCATAGAATCCTCAACTTCTCCCTGAATATCTCAACACCCCATCCCACAATATCCTCAAAAACTTATCTATGTGAGTTGGTTTACCAACCAAATAACTCACTTACATTATTTAAACTTACACATTATATTATTATTATCTCACTCTCACTTAACTATTACAATATTATATTATCATCTAGATAATATAATTCTACAAACATTATTAATGTTCACAATAACTAAATATTAATTCCTAACATTCACCCCCTTAGTGTGAACATGGGGCAAGTAGCACCTGAAGACATGAGTATGAAAAAGTTCTGCAATTGCTATCTAGATCTTGCTATCTGGAACTTGCTGCACATGACCACAACTATGCGAAGGAACACATCCTGCATTTACTCCATGAAAAGAATGCACTTGGCATTCCACTGGCGGATCATCTTCATAAAGAAGGAAGGCAGTCAGAGGATCTCTGCAGTCAGAGGATCTCTAGTCAAGCTTCCCTTCTATAAACAAAGTCTCACAGTTCTGCATCTTCCACGCCACATCACAACACCTAAAGGAACTGCATTTGGAATTTCAATCTTACATGTGAACACATAATCATGTGTTTTTATTTCTCAACCACACACTAAAAACAAACACTCAACACACAATTGAAAAACACGGCCACCAAATCATTTTTGCGGCCTTGTCGATGGTGCCTGACGAGAGGTTCTGATTGACCTCCTTCCTCCGTTGCCTCCTTCCTCCATGTGATGTTGCTAACTCAACCGAATTTGTCTTTGAGTCTCATTTTATAATTCTATTGGGTGTTGGTTTAAACCGATAATGCACCCCCTCACAATGGATGTCACGTACAAAAAATATGTCTGATTAGATCAAACTCACACCATATCTAATTTCCATTCCAAACAGATGCAGAAACAAACTTTGACAAAAAAATTGTTTTAATCATATACAAATTCCATAATTTCTTCGGATGCCAGAATCTATTTCACGTTTTCTCTTAAACCAAAAACTGGGTTATTCTGAAATTTTAACCGTAGAGTAATAAAATATGTATCTTCAGACCTAAAAATTTTCAGAAGATTTGGAATCTAGGTTTTTGAGAAAAATATGATTTACCAGTCATTTTTTTTTAAGATCTGCATCCTTGAGGCTGTGGTTTTGTCCTGCAACCACCCTCATAAATCTTCCTAACCTGCTCTGATACCAAATAATAAATTTGGTCCAGATTATTAAAAATAATCTAACACAATAATAAAACACTGAATATTATTATATTGATTTTAGAAATCATTCGGGATGATTTACAATGGGAGAATATACAATTATATAGGTTGAGCAGCTCCTTAAAACAAGGAGTCAACCTTAATCTTGAATCCCATAGAATCCTCAACTTCTCCCAGAATATCTCAACACCCCATCCCACAATATCCTCAAAAAATTATCTATGTGAGTTGGTTTACCAACCAAATAACTCACTTACATTATTTAAACTTACACATTATATTATTATTATCTCACACTCACTTAACTATTACAATATTATATTATCATCTAGATAATATAATTCTACAAACATTATTAATGTTCACAATAACTAAATATTAATTCCTAATGAAGGACGGGAAGGACACGCACGTGGAAGACAAGTTCGGCTTTCAGACTTAGCCAATTTTGAGCATGAAGACCTATTTTTAGAAGATGGCATGCGGAACACACCAACAATGCAGAGACGTGCGCGCCATGCATTGTCTATCTTTGGAGGAGCGGATTGAAGCGTTTTTCATAAAGATGAGCTAAGAATAGGATTGACACTTTAGTTAACTATAAGAGGTCTATAGATAACACACTTGCATGTGTGGCTATGCCTGTAAACGACGTGTGGCTATCAATAACATGCGGCCTATTTTTGGAATAGATAAGCGGTGAAGGGAAAGTCCCCACCCTATATATATATATATATATATATATATATGATGTTAGGTACATAGTAGAGATATATGTGTGTGTAACAGAGAGTATATAGAGTGTGTGTATGTATGTGTGATGGATGTATGGAGGTATAGAGATATATGCATATGACTAAATTACTGTATCATATCCATACACGCATCGATATAGATTGACAATAATGTAAGGAGCTTCTGTATTTATTAATAGATGGAAGATATTAGCTGAATCTAAGTGTCATTCTATGTGTAATTGAGTAGTGCATGTTATTAATTCAATCATGATTACTATTTAAGCTTGTTCTTTCATAGATCTGAATGTAGCATGCATTATAGAATGATGGATTAGTTATGAATCTATATGTTTCTTCCTTCATCATGCTAACATCCTGCTACAACAACCCTAAAGAGGGACTTGGTACCTTTGCGCGCTTCGGGTGAGCACTCAGTCAAGGCTAAGTGATGTGCCAGTGCGACTAGGGTGTTATCTGGTAAATTCTAGGTTGCATCAAACTCCTAGGTCATATTGTTTCTAAAGAAGGAACTAAGATTGATCCTAAGCATATTCAAGCTATCAAGAATATTTCCTTGCCTACAAGTAAGCCTGGAGTCCACTCATTCTTTGGGAAGGTGAAATTTTTGAGAAGGTTCATGCCATATTTTTCCGAGCTAACCAAATAAATTATTGATATGATGAAAGGAAAAGAATCCTTCAAATGGTCAAAGGAAGGTAGAGAAGCATTTGAACAAATCAAGGGTGTTATTACAAAAGCTCCTACATTGGTATGTCCCAATTTTAAGAAGGATTTCATAATCTATCGCTACACTTCCCCGCACATGATCTCTGCCATCCTAACTTGTTGTCACACGGATCATGCACCCGTTGAATCTTTGAGTGATCCCATGCAACGTTGGAACATCCCCAAGGTGTGGGACCTTGTTTCCTTGGGATGAACCTCTCGGATATGGCTAGATTCTTTTTATACTTGGAGCGCTTGATTTAAGATCAATATGCAAGGCTAAAACATTTGAAAATAATTCTAATTTACTCAACTGATGAGCTTAAAGTCGATATAACAAAAGAATAAGGTGATGCACCAAGTATATTGAACAAATAGACCCACTTAAATGCACAATCAACTCCCACAACAATATATGATATGCACATGTCTTTCAATCCTCCTCTATCCATGCCTATAAATAATAATGCAACCTTGTAATAGAAAGGAAACAAATTTTCCACAACTGATATAAAAGTAGCTATATCACTTTTCACATGAATTGAAACAAGATAACTGGGATAAAGGAAGATTAACCAATCACATCAAGGAATTAAACATTCACAAGCTATAAATTGATCAATGATTAACATAATAAACCAGAATTTTCACAAAAAAATATTGTTCTGAATATAACTAAAAGGCTCAAAGTATATGAAGCACTCTTCCAAGCTTGAAGAGTAACTTCTCCAAATGATATATCTATATCTAAACTTAATGCATTTTAACTATTTATAAGTTCCAAAGGTTGAGCCATTACAATTGAACCTTAACTAACAAATTACTAAAAATAGAGTATAATAAGTTCAAGGGAACATGCTCCCATAAAAATAGAAAAGTTGTTGCAAAGGTTTGACTAAGTCAACCCTACAAATTTGACTAATTCAGAGCTTGGAACCATCCCAATCATGGCTGCCTAGCTCAGCTTGGACCTGCATCATCTTTCTCTTGTTTGGTTTTTCCCTGATCTTCTTCTTCCCACATAGCCATCCGGTGTTGGTAGTCAATGAAACGTTTGATGATTCCCTGTACCTCTCCTTCCTCTAGTCCGCAAGCATAATGATTCACCACGTCTGCTATATCAATCTCCTTGCAAATTTAGTTGGAAACCTTTTCAACTTATTCACCACTTTCTTCAGCTAACTTATAAAATTTTGCACGAGACCAACTTGTCAATTGAATTACTATTGAAATTTTTAGTTATTTCATCATCTTCCATTACCAAATATTTGAAGTTTGATTTAATTTGGTCCACTAGAAGAGCATCAATATTCTCATTGAAAAAATTGTAGTTGATATTATCAAAATCCTCTCGAAATATCATTTAAACCGTCCATTATTTCCATGTGTTTATCATCCAATTTCTTAATCAAGTCCTGCAACACTTGGGATCTAAATTCCATGGCCTTTTGAAACTCAAAAAATTTAGAAACATCATCAATTACTCCTTCTTGAAGGAGTAAATCTAGGTCCATATCTCTAATCTCACTCCATGTAGTTAAATTCATATTCAAATTATTGTTATCCTCAAAGAGAATTTCATCTATCTTGTGAATAGAAGTCCTCTCAGTTTGTAAATCATTATACAATTCAACAACTACTTTAACCAAAGGATTAGCTTCTTGAAGCATTTGTTATATCCATCCATCCACTGATCTTCCCTTCTGACCTATCTTCTCAATTTCATGATATGAAATATCATCTAAACAGAAGAAACTATTAGAGCAATTGTAGTTGAAGGATCAATAGTTGGAGTGGGTTGTGTTACTTTCCTTAATAGAGCAAGTGAGTTGTTCAACCTTCAACTTCAATTCATCTTTGGAAGCTTTATCTTTATAATATTTCCCAAAAAAAGTCCAAGGATGACCAACATCCTATTTGGCGCCTTCATGTGTTGCCTTCCCTAGTGAAAACCTAGAGATATGATAATCTGCTTGTTATGGTTTCTTTATTTTCCCCCTCAACAAGGGTGGCTACTTCCATGACCCTTTCTCTTGATCGGTTTACTGATAAACTAGAGATAATATTTGGCTATTTGGCCTATCTCTTTGGAGTAGGTTCCAAGCACACTCAGATCTATCACGTCTACAAGAGGCACCTTTTTCTTTTGCTTTGGGGTTTGTGCAATATAGCCATTCAGGTATAGTGGACATAGATGAAAGTGGCATGGTTGATTCAACACCTAGAGCACTAGATAAAACAATAAGCACTGGTAATATTAGTTGGAAATGAAACGGAGGTGGTAATGATAGAAGGGGTGGAAGTGAGAATAACCTCTAGAGCGGATGCAATAAGACTGGAAGTTGAAATGGAAGGAAATGAAAGTTGCTGAGACAAGTGGAGTGGAAATTGGAGAACCAATCATTTCCCCTACTAAGAGGACATGAAGGGATGAAAATAATTGGGCCATGGATGGAGATGGAAAAGTAGAGAGGAGTGAAGGAGTAGTGGATAATGATTGGGAAAGTGGAGCTGAAGATAATGACAATGATAATGAAGAAGGGGGTGGAAAATATTGTGATACAACTGGAGAATCACTGACTTTGACAACCTTTGTTACTTGTATTATAGGGGACACAACCTTGGCAATGGGAAATTTTTAAAGAGAGGAACTCCCAACAACAAATGAGATCTTCCTTGGAATTATATTGGCCTTTTAAGTAGACCTTTTACCTTTCGTGGGTGTAGGGAGACTCGAGTTGGTTGGGATTCTACTCTTATAGATTGATCTATCCCTTTGGGTGAAATTCCCAAGGTAGCCAACCAATCATATGTCCTTTGAAGAATGGGCCCCGCCCTTTCCTTAGTATTGCAAAGTTCTTCCTTGGACTAATCTATCCATGGCAAAGGTTGATCTGGTAACATTATTTTTCTTGTACACTGGATCCAATACTTCATCATCATCCTCCATCCCTTCCGGAATATCCACAATACTAAATTTTCTAACCTCATTCAAAGTCAACCTTTCATATTCTCGTTGCCTAATGATAACCTCATCTTGAAAATGAATCCAAATATCCTCTAGTTGAGGCAAGTGAGAACTAGCCAACCTTGTTTCACTGAATTTACCCCAGTAATAAAATTTGGTTATGGGATGGAAAGTTATCAAAGTAGCTTCCGACATTTCTCCATCCACATTATTTGCTTTATAAATGCTGACAAAGGTATATCTTCCTATTGAAATAGAAACCGAACTCCGGCTTATGTCGTTTGTTTTGAATTTTGTGATAATCCAACAATTTCTGAACCAATTCTAATAAAATCTATTTGTCAGTAGGACATCTTGGTAACTTGTTTGGGGAACCCAAGAATCCAGAATCCTAATGTATGTAAATGTTGGGAACTAAAGATAGATGGCTCCCCATTCCCGTACCTCTTTAAAAGCTTCATCAGAAATCCTTTGATTATACAAATCTTTATCAAAACAATAAAGGAGGACATCAAAAAGGCATCATTGACTCTATGAAAATGTTTGTTTCCTTCTTCCATTGTAATTTGAGGATAAAAGTGATAAATCGTGACACACTTCTGACACCTTTTGTGTTCAAACCATTGAATTCCCCCATGGTGGCGGCAACATAAATGAGGAAGGAAGTCATGAAGAATTTTTTAGACGTTAAAACATTTCCCAATTGAAAAAAATTGAGCTATTGATATGTTCCCCCCATTGTATGAACTCCTTATTCTTCTTGATAGTAGAAATGTAGAGGAACATCCATTCCTGAAACTCCTTCATAGAAGCAAGACCCAAAATTTGACTCAACAATACAATAAGATCACTTCCTACCTAGATGATGTAGCCTAGTATCCACCACAAATAATGCGGTGTCGACACATCACTCATCCTGAGATGAGTGCTCACCCGAAGCGTGAAAAGGTACTAGGCCCCTCTTTAGAGTTGCTTGTGTAGGATGTTAACGTGTTGAAGATAAAACATACATCTAAAACCCTAACTAACCATAAACATTCCACAAAGCATATTCTAGATCTAGATCTTAAAGAATCATGAATTAAACAATAATCATAATGAAATCAACCATACAAGAACCAGTTACAGTCATGTTTAACACCTTTATCCACCCAATATACTCCATTATATTAAACACCTGAAAAACATAAAAGCTTCTTACAATAAATAGTATCATAAGTTTATGTGTGTATCAGATCTAGTAGCATAACTCTACAATAGCTCATACACATTGTCTCTGGTGTATTTCTCTATAGACTAATACATACTTATAGGGGTGGGGACTTTCCCTTCACCACTTACGCACTTCCCAAAATAGGTCACATGCTAAAAATAACCATGCGCCTTTACAATAATATGCACACATGCAAGTGTACTAATAATATTTCTCCTACAGTTAATTAGTAGTAGTAATCATATTATTATCCTACGATTAACATGGTTACGGTATATTTTTGGAGAGAACGTGTGGAGATTTCCAATCTCATCCAATCTCATCCAATATAATCCTATTAATATCCTACAATTAACTATGAGCTTTCCAATCTCATCCAACCCCTCCTTATGTGAGTTTTATGTTGCTGCAAGGGCTTCACGCTTTTGTTTTACTAATGCCAATATTTCTGCGCACCCTAAAGTCTCATCTTTCATTTCCTTCAGACTTCATTATCTTCTATTATAGTCCTGATCTTGATCACTGCTTCTGGTGCTACACATATGTTTAGAGCTTGATCTACTTTCTTTAGCTCATCTTGTAAAGTTTGGAGTAATGCCTCGTAAGATGAAATATTTCTAACCACAGAGGCCCTTGCTCTCTCTGCTTCTATTTAAGATCCTTTGGCATTGACATTTGAATCAGTCCATCTTCAAGCACCAAATCAACTAATGTGTGCACATAATGCATAGCTGAAGGAAACTTCTCTAGGTACCTTAGACTCCAGATGCGGTCTTGCTTTTAGGACATAGTCACCAATTTCTTCTGCCATGCTGATGAAGGCCTCATTATTTTTCTTCTCTAGATCCTTCTCTCCTTTCAGACACACTATTTATGTAGTTTTTACCTTGTTATCTTCAAGTAGCACTCTAATAGTGGCAGCCTTATCGATATTCCTCCACGCCACCTCTATAGATACCTTAACTAAGGCATTGCTCACTTGCTCATCAGACATGAGAGTGGGATTTATAGTCATGTGCCTGCTCTGAGGTGCCTTCTTCACTCTTCTTGACACACAAGACTCCTCTCATACATACAAAGCTAGATCATCAATGTGAGTCTCGTATGGATGAGGACAAATGTTAACTTGTGCACATAGTGGTCATGTCTAGGTCCATCAATTCCCACCCATATAACTCCTTCAGGTCCACTATGTCTTGAAAAAGAGCACGACTGATTTTTCTCATGTCCTCAACATAGCCCATACTTGGAACAACATATTCTTCACTTGTTCTCCTTGTTCTTGGTCCCTTAGGAACCTAAGTGTTAAGGTTTGGAGTTGACCCTTCGACGTCCTGAGTAGTATCATGCATGTGAGGTTTCTCATGCTCTAATTCTTCTGCCTCCTTCACATCCTCCTCTTCATCCTTCATGTCCTCATCTCTGGGATCCTCCATTTCTTATGGATGTTTTGGGGTCCTAGGTGTGCTCTCTACATACTCCTCTACCTCTTCATTCAACTTTAGCTTTATCCTCTTCTTCTCAATTGCCTCTTTCTGAGGGGAGAGTCGTGGTGATATTCTTATAGGATATGGAGTTCCCGTGCCTTGGGTTCTTGTTCTTCTGAATACCCTCTTAAAACGATGCTCTTCATGGACTACCTCCATGTCCAAGTCCTTGTCTCCTTATTGCGCCTGAGGTGGAGTATCTCGCGCATTCGGCCTTCCACTCTATCTATGGGCTGCCTCCGGCCTCTATGATCCAAGCCACCACTATCTTCATGTTCTTCTTCCTCCTTGTCTACTTCTATAGTTGCTGCGCAGCTTTGGAGCTGGCACGTTCTCCACTGTATGTTTTCCCTTAGGCGGTCCTGGGAGCATGAACTCATTCTCCACATACTTGTTATTCTCCAGCTTAGGCTTAAGCTAAAGGTATACAAGTGTGGCTTCACTATCCCCAATAACCAAGCTTACTAGCTTCATACTTATGACATCTAAAATGATTCTTTCAATGTAAGTAGTCCAACCTAGATACACATATGTCTTCATGAGGGTGTGGTAGTCATAGTCTACCTTGTCTCACAAGGTTGAAGTTCAGATGACGCGCATCAGTAAATATGTGAACTGAGGTCTAGAAGTAGCGCGCTATGAAGGAATAGGGAACTTTACACCATGGGATCCATGTCCCATCCCTCATAGCAAATCACTTGATGCATAAGTGTTGGTACATCATGAACTGTACTACCTTTCCCACCACCGAAGGTAGTTCCTTGGGAATGTGCCACTCCTCGTCAAATGCTGCACGAAGTCGGTCATTCCACATCTCTACCCTATATTTAAATGACCTAATCATTGATCCTTCACATAAATTATTTTCAAACCTCTCTGTGAGGGACTTATTTTCCAAGGGGTAATCCCAAATCTTGTTCTTTAGCCCATCAAGCACTCCAATTTCTAAAAACAAAAGAGAAAGTAGGATAGTGCCAAAACTTATCTTTTCTCCTGTGTGTGTTTCCTTAACAATGGTGTCTGTAATATAGCCTGCTAAGTTGTATACTACTCCCTGAGACATTTTATTTGCAATGTGAAGCCACATGGTGTTTACCTACGACCATCTCTCTTGGTCATTCAACTTGGTTAGCAGATGCGCGACTTCCTGCACCACATGAAACTTCTTCAGTTTATCAATTTCCATTCTGCGCGGACCCTTGGTATACCCCAACTCCTTTCTTGTTTCTATGACCACTACTTTATTAGTTAAATCACTAACAAGGTCTACCCATGTGCCCTTCAATCCTGTTAGTGTCAAAACTAGGGTTGTTGTGATCCTAACCCTCTATCCAGACAAAATAAAAGAAGTGCTCATGGACTCAGCTCATCAGCCATTGGTATAAGGGTTCATATTTTAAAAAATACGATAGCTCATACAACTGATAAACATCCTCCACCACGTGCTTGTTTGTCTTCTTGTTTAGCAATGTGTCAAAATCTCCCTTGTTTTCGTGAGGTACGGTGGTTGTAGTCTCTTATTTTGCATCTGCGGATGTTGGAACCCCACTCTTGTCCGAGTATTACTCCTTTTAGGTATTGTATCTTTGAAAAATTAATCTTGGGAGAAATTTAAAATTCATCTTCTACCTTCTTCTTTCATTTCATACTGTTGCAAGTGCTTTCTTTGGTGCCATCATAAAAATCCAACCTTTTGTTGTCTGTAACGAGAAAACTTAAACCCTAGCTAAAATATGCGTGCCCTAGCTTGAAACCGTGTGCCCTAGCTCCTTCTCAATGCTTCTACTTCACTCAAACCCTTCACCAATGGGGATGCAAGCCTCTTCTCGCACAATAGTTTTCTCTCCATGTCGGTTTCACAATGGTCCATACCTCAACACGATTTGCTCGGATCACCACACTTAGCTCCCTTAAATACTTGTGATCGGAAAGGTAAAAATGAACTCGTGTCACGTCCGTATATAGACTTTCAAAAATTTAGTGCATTTATTTCTCCTTCACCTACCAACAATCCTCTCATTAATTGACCATTTTCACAATTTCCGTGCGGTACATCTTCATGCCCTAGGTATAACCTTCTAACATGCCTTCCTACATTTTGGTTACAAACTTCTCTTCAACTCACCTTCATGCGCCCGAGTACCTCACCACTACACCTTCCCACAGTAGTTGCCATGCCGTTGCTTACCTTGCATTATACTATTCCCCACCTAAATAGCCTTAATTAGCAAGAGTTAAACAAACTACTTAGCACCATCATGATAAGAATTAAACAAGGGTTAGATGCTAAACATTCATCAATAAAACTTTGAAACTAACAATGTTAAAACATCTAAAATCCTCTATTCTCTAACAAAAAATAAATGAAATGGACCTAGGTAGGCTCCATGGCTATCAAAAATGGTTGTTTTAGTGTTCCAAGAACCTAGGAATGAGGGCTTGTCAAAGTTGGGCTACAAGACCCTTTTGACACCTCCCATATGACCTAAGCACTTAGGAAAGAGGCTTAACTCTTCAAGATGATGAACTCTCAAGAAAACAAAAGGCAAGCTCTTAGTCTATTTTTTGCTATATGCTTTGCATTTTCTTTCTCAAGAAGTTTAGGTGTAGGTATAAAGGTAGAAGGAGGGCTCCTTATATAGCCCAATGGATAAAGGAAACACTTCATCCCTTTGCATGTGGGATAAAGGTAAAACATGATTAGGAATGGATAAGGTTGCTTTATAAAAGGTAACCTTACTTTAGAAGGGTTTAATTTATGCTTAGCAAGTCATGGGAGTTGGGGGTGTTTTAATTAATCAAAGGTGATTAACTAATAGGTAGATGTAAGCTTATAGAAGCTAATTAGAGGAATATTAGTATGATTTAGGCTATTAGAAGGGGATTAAATCAATTAAATATTGATTTATTGGTTAAATGGAAGGGAAAGCTAATTAATTAATAATAATTAATTAGTCTAGGTAGAAGGGGTGATTTATTAACAGAAGGTCGTTAATTAGGGTATTTGTTGGATAGGTGACTTAATTAATTAGCTTAGTGTAATTAATTAATGATGATATGAGGGAAAATGAGCGTTATTGACAATATGTCGTCAATTTTCTAGAAGATAGATAATTAGCGCAATTTAAGTATTTAAATTGCTTGGGTAATTATGGGTGTCTACATTTGCCCCTCTTTGGGGTGGCGTAAGTGACGCCACTTCAAAGATAGTAGACGGAAGAAATTTTGAAGGGATAGAAGAAAAATTAGTAGGAAGGAGAGATGCCCCCTCGAGTGTCGATAGGGTGATGAAGGAAGACGATCGACGATGAAAAAAAGGTGAGAGATAGATAGAAGAATGGGAAGGGGTAGGATGCCCCAGTAAGATGGAAGATTAGGGGTGAGAGGAAAGTGATGTAGAAGAAATATGGAGGAGGGAGAGAAGAGCTTAGCCTCTAGCCTTTGTATATTGGAACAATTTTGATGTCATCATATTTCCACAAGAGCTACGTCATCGGTCCTTATGAAAAATATAAGCATACGACAAAAGTAGAATGACATGAAAAGCCATACTACGAACAATTGTCCATTGCTGAAAACACCAACTCCATGCAACATACAAAATGCAATGCAATACGAGAAAGTGAAAGATGCCTAACTCCATGCAACATACAAAATGCAATGCAATATGAGAAAGTAAACAAGCTAAACTAACAGAGAAACATAATATAATGTTTTTATTATCGAGCTTCAATTATGACCTGTGTAAATTAACGACAAGGGTTGATGATGGTGCCCCAAGCAAGGATACATGCGAGGGGAATAACGGAGGACACTTGGGTCCGATGGAAAAGCAATGTGCACTATGAAATAGTACTAGGAAACTTGTTGTGCCCCAGAGTATAGATGAAGTAAGCAGCCTAGCTTTTGTTGATGGAGGTAGATCAAGATGATCCGCAAGTCACACACATGAACAAGTGAGAACCAAAGAGTGACATTTTGTAGGATGATTTTCAATTTTTAGAAGTTTTTTAAAACATATTTGAATGTTTTTGATGATTTTTCTAACATATTTGAATGTTTTTGTTGATTTTGAAAGTTTTATGAAACTATGTATAGGAAGACAAGGAAGCGTGGATGCCCCTAGTGATAGATGGGATGTAAGGGCATAAGGCCACGTGTGTACTAGAAAGGTGAAGATGCAAAAATGCCCCAACGATTAGGTGGGAGTATTCAAAGGTAAACTCTTCACAGGTAGAAGTGGGACCCAAGGCCATTATGGATAGGTTCAACATGATGATGAACATAAACCAATGAAATGTTGGGAAGAAGCAAGGATGCCCCCAACGTAAGTTGGCCTAAAAGCACATGATAGAAAGGAAGGAGAAGATTTTTTTTGTGAAAGGTGACAAACATGTCCACAAACATGGAAAACAAGTAATCTTATACACATGGATGTTCTGAATGAAGTAGAAGAATGATGTGAATGATATGAATGTAGCTTAGAAGCCTCACGATGAAGAAGTGATTAACCAAAGGAAAAAATCGTAAGATGAGATATGGACTAGAGTAAGAGTCTGAACAAGATCCAAAATGAGACACTTGGTAACATACTAATCCTACCTACTCATAGAGATCCTAGTGTGTGCACGTGGAGTTTATTACCTCTTGAAGTGAAGATTTAATAGACAACAAGTGAAGAGACCCTAGCCAATGTGTAGGAATGATTTATTGTGAAAGGTGATTTTGTGAATGGATGGTGAAAGGATAGCCATACATTGCTCCACTACCAACCAGGCGTCCATAGCCCCGATGGAGATGTATTTGATTCTAATCACAACATTTCTCTACTCTATCTAGTCAAGTGCATCCATAGCCCCGATAGAGATTATTGGAAATACCCCAAGAGAGAGTAATATATCAATTTTCTTTTGCTTTGTAGCTTTTAGCTTTTGATTTTTGATTGATTTTGATTTTTTTTTTTCGAAAACTTATTTCAGCTCTCTTGTTTGACAAGGGGTTAAGAACCACTGATGGCTTGATGGAAGGAGGTGGAAGTGCTTATGATGATGACATTGGCTAGTGTCAACAAATATGTCCAAAAGTTCTTCGCAACAAGTTTATTAGATGTTGAATGTGATAGGATCTCTAAGAGGTCAGTCATTCTTTAATTTACCAAGGTGATAAAAGACCAGGGTCAAATGGATACCATAGAGATAAATGTCACAAAATGCATGTGAATAAGCTAACCAAAATATCACCGAAGGGATGAAAATGGTAGGAAGACTTGTAGAAGAATAGCAAGGAAGGGAAGAAAGAAATATCCATGTGTACGCAACACCTGATTGCAATGTTTGATCTTTGTACCTTTGATTTTTGTTGTGTTTTCTCAATTTTTTTTTTTGTATTTTTGAATTGTTTTTTATTTTTAGATTTTTGATAGTTTTAAGAGGTTGGGACTAACAAAGTCACTATGTGTGGTAAGATCCAACAACAATGTTTGTGACTTCCTTGATAAGGGAGACTAGGCATGTTTGTTTATCAAGAGTCATGTTTTCCCGATCTCAATGATCGTGGTGAGTTCACACTCAACAAAGGACTGTGATTTATCCTGAAACATGGATTTTGTATGTGGGAGCTTGAGTTCCCTATCCAGAGGTTTATGCACTTTATACCATACTTGATGGTTACGTTGATGTGCGTTCTTGAATCACGCTTGATTTACAACTTTGAGATTGTTCAAGTTGTTGGGGGATTTTGAGCTCTTGGAAGTTTTGACCTGAGCTTGATAATGAACTTGTTTGGGTTTCTTATAAGCTGACTTGTGACTTTTCTGACCTCGAGAAGGAGAAGAAAGTGAATGTTTATGATTGATGATAGGAATGAGAGAAATGATGGTGGGCTTGCCCCGGTCATTGGTAGAAGGATGATGTGATTGATGAAAAGGATACGGTCCAAGGATTGAAGAAGATGGGCTACTGGGAGGTGAGCCATAGATAGAAGATGAAGGGCTACTAGGATGTGGCCCAAGAATAGAAGAAGAAGGGCTACTAGGATGTGACCCATAGATAGAAGATGAAGGGCTACTAGGATGTGGCCCAAGAATAGAAGAAGAAGGGCTACTAGGATGTGACCCATAGATAGAAGATGAAGGGCTACTAGGATGTGGCCCAAGAATAGAAGAAGAAGGGCTACTAGGACGTGACCCATAGATGTAAGATGATGGACTACTAGGATGTGGCCCAAGAATAGAAGATGATGGACTACCCGGGGTGATCCATACATAGAAGATAAGGGGCTAGTTGGACGTGCCCCAAGAATAGAAGATAGTGGACTACTCAAAAATGTCCCACAAATAGCAGAGGGAGGGCTACTAGAAGGTGACCCACACCTAGATGAAGATGAAGGGCTACTTGGCATTGACCCCATAAGAGATTGTGATTGAGGAATTATGATAGACAAAGAGTTATTGGGTGATGAGAAGATAGGCCATGGATCAATGCAAGACCAAGGAGTTTCATCACATAATGAAGAATGTGAAGATGGAAGAATAAGAGGAGGGTCAAGTTGCATGACCTGAGGCTCTTCCTCCATTTCTTGATAAAAGGAATCAACCTTTTCCTCACAATATGCAGACGCATCAAAGTCTAAAGAGAATCCTTTCTCATAATCTGCTAAAGGAATATCTTCATATGCCCCTATAAATGCCCTGATTGTTTCTTCATTCTGAAAGAGATCAATCGGTATGAGTTGTTGATCAACCACCAGGGGTTGATTGGAAGAAAGAGATCCAATTGGTGTGGAAGACTTAGAAGATGTTTGATGATGATTGATAGAAGAAAATGATGTGGGGGATGAAGAAGATGTGTAGCTAGATGTCTTAGGAGTAGAAGAAGGTGGTGTGGACCTACCTATACAATGGTATGTCGTATGTAAAATAGTAGGATTAAGTCCAAAGTCTGTAGATTATGACGCATGGGTCGATTCAGATGTTTGTCTCGAAGGACTTTGAGTCACACGAATCTTCAAAGGAGGAAGACTTATTGGGGGTGATTGATGAAGAAGGTCTGTGAAGAATGGGAGGACCGTGATTCAAGAATCACATCGGATGAATAATAACAAGGGTTCTGCAAAGAAAGAGAGGACCGTGATTCAAGAATTGTATTAGATGTTTGATTGGAGGGATTTGGAGTCACACGTATCTTCAAAGGAAGAAGACGTCATCGAGGTGACTGATAAAAGGGGTCCTGTGAAGAAAGGGAGGACCACGACGTAGGAGTCATATTAAATGTATGATGAAGAGGTTCTATGAAGATAGGGAGGACCATGACATAGGAGTCACATTAGATGACTTAGGAGTCGAATTAGATGAATCTGAATAGTAGTTTGGATCGAATAGTAGTTTGGATCTGAATCATCAGAAGAGTTAGAGGAAATATTTGGATTGGAATCCTTAGAAGAAGAGGAAATGTTTGGATTAGAATTAGAAGAAGAGTGGGGGGAACTCGAATAATAATTTGGATCAGAAGCATTCAAATCATACCACCGACTATGAGATGAAGGTGGGGAATGAGTTACCCGTATGGGCTCTCTAGCACATGAAGAACCAAATGAGGTTTAGTTGTAATGGGAATCTTTTGATTTGAATTGCTAAACCTAGGTTCCATATTTTTGTAAGTATGGGGAACCGCGATAGTCAGTCATTTTTGGCGTTGTTTTAAGCACAAATGTCTAGATCTAGATAGTGTGATGGAACTCCTTCAAAGGGAAGGAAGTGACATGTCGATTTGGGTAGCATAAGGACAACCAACTAGACATTGTGTAAGTATGGAGATGCGTGCGTGATTTTTGAAGAAGGTCTAAGGAAAATAGACATCGTGATGATGCAATCTCGATGAGATCGAGAGGGATTGTCCTAGAAAATAAGTTTTCTGAATGAATAATCACAAGGAACAATCATGCAAGTGTGAAACACAAAGCCAATCAACAAGGAAATACACCATATGAAAATGTGATGCAAAGATGATCAACACAACGTCAATATTTACGTCAAGCTCGAAATGAACAAGGCGTAAATATTAACAAAGGGTAGATGTGAATCCCAATCAAAGGATACCATGACAAGTTTAACAACCAACAAGGCCTAAATGTTAAAGGGTGAGGTTTACAAATGTAAGCTACGTAACCACACCAATTGGACACGTCTATCAAGCGTGGAGAAGTGAGATATTAGTGTCAAAGTGGTATCAAAATGATGCAAACAAAGTAAGTGACACCCTTCAAGATTTGGGACAATGTTTGAAATCAAACTAAGTCAAAGTATACTAAGGATGTGTTAAAAATGTGGGCAGCGTAATGCCACAATATATGGACACTTAGATCATGTTTACGAGAAACGTGACATAAGTATCTTAATTATGTCGAGACAATGCAAACGAGGTAACATGTCAAAGGGAGATAAAATGATGAATCATTCCTAACTATGATGATGATCCTGACGTGGGTATCAAGATCACAAAGGCTACCAATGATATAAATACGTCTCCACACACTTTAGATGTTTAACTAACCCAACCACAAACATGGATGGGCGTAAAATAAATGGAAAAAAGTGGTAAAAACAATCGATTGGTAACACAAGAGGTAGTCACCCTTCTTTTGATCAACAAAGTGTCAAAAGAATGTGAAGGAAGTAGATCAAAATGGGGATGAAAAATGTTGGCTTCACTTTGGCAGAGTTTCACCTTACCTTAGGGTAAGTGAAAAACTAAGCGAAAGTAACGTGTCACACGTTTCGTGATGCAAAGATGGCTCACAACTCAACACTATTTTGAAATGGTCAAAGTGGGCTCCTGGCCAAAGAATATCTTCCTAGGTGGTTCTCTCATCCTAGGTGTTACAAAATTATCCATCCACGAGGGATGATTTACCCAAATAGTCCCGACTATCTTGGGAGTATCTCGACTTTTCCCCCTTCAAGCACAGTGGGTAGTAAATGCATCCATCGTGTACTTAAAAGGGTCACATAGGGACAACTTGTAACGCTATCTCACAAAGGAATCACTAGTCAGATAGGTAGTGTGGAGCACTTCCCATTTCATCCACAAGGTTCCCTCTTGCGTGGACTACTTTGGGGTTCTGGAACCACCCCCATTGTTGTAGCTTAAGGTGTTATGCCAAAGGGGTTATGTTCTAGTTGAGCGGAGAGGGACGTACCCTTTTCAAAACCTGCAATACAATGTTTTGAATATGTTGTTCTTTTTATCTTGTTTAATTAGGTGTGGTTTTCTTGAACACCTTTTGCAACCTGTATAACAACTGTATTAGTAGTTTTTGACTTTGTTTTGATTCCTCCTTTTTTTTGACAAGCATTTTTAGGTCCTGCACTCAAGCGTTAGTAGTTCTCCAAGAAAATCACATTATTAAAAAGAGGATTAAGAGAGTTGCTTTTGATTCTCAAGATCATCCAAGGATGAGAAGAGCATACACAACAAATAATCCAACTAAAAATTAAAGAAAAATCTTTGCAATCAATGAACCATACAAAAATCTTGATAAATGTTCATTCCCTTAAACCAAAAGTAAAAGATGAAGTTTCCAATTTACCAAATGTTATAAAATGAAGACTAAAGTTGCTTTTGATTCTCAAGATCACCCTAAGGTGCAAGAGAAGAGCATACACAAACTTTATCCCAACTATATAGAAATGGAAAACTTCAAATCAAAGGACCATTGAAAAATGCTTTGTAAAAGGTTCATTCCCTTAAGCAAAATGAATAATCAAATTTCCAAGTTTAATCCCAATGTTAAAAAGATAGAGATCAAAGTTGTTTTTGATTCTCAAGATCACCAAAAGGTGCAAGAGAAGAGCATACACATGCTTTGGTCTAAATCAAGTAAGCATGGAAATACAACATTCATCAAAACATTAGACATGTTAGAAAATGACCAGTTTTAAACTAATAGAAAAACCTATAATTTTTGTAAGTATAAATCCCAAATTTATGTTTTCATTGCATATTTAACTTCAATACCTTTCCAACGCAAAAAAAAATGGAGTCATTTTGAGTTCGGGAGCAAAATTTATGGCCTTCGGAAGATGGGTTACACATATGCTCTTATGCTCACGGGTATGCACTTGACATGCACTCAAAAAAATGTCAAAAAAATGTCCCTTAATCTGCAAATGGTCAAATTTTTCCAACCAAGATTCAATTTTGACAACAACCCATCACATTAATATATGAATAGAAGACTCAACGCTATCAAACATTAACATACATGCTCAAGAATTTAAGATTTTCAAGAAATTGACAAAACTAGCATGTAGAATGATGAAAAAGTAAGCTCTAAAAATGAAAACATGATGAAATCTTGAAATTTTCTCACCAAGATTTAATTTTGACAGAAACCCACCACATTAATATGTAAATAGAAGACTCAACACTATCAAACACTAACCTACATGCTCAAGAATTTAAAATTTTCAAGAAATTGACAAAACTAGCATGTAGAATGTTGAAAAAGTAAACTCTAAAAATGAAAACATGGAGAAATCTTGAAATTTTCCCATCAATTCCAATTTTGACAAGCACTTCACCTCCTTTATACCTACAAGGAAGACTCAACACATGCAAACTCAACAAAACAAGTTAAAAAAAATAAGTTAGATCAACATGTAAAAAGGGTTAGTAACCAAAAATGAAACTTAACTACAAAAACTTGAAATTAAGTGCAAAGGACAATGGAGTAAGTCCCACCGGGCATGCCAAATGTGTGCATGTGTTGTTTTTAAACTAATGCTAATATGAGTAAAAGACTAACACCTAAATAGCCTTAATTAGCAAGAGTTAAACAAACTACTTAGCACCATCATGATAAGAATTAAACAAGGGTTAGATGCTAAACATTCATCAATAAAACTTTGAAACTAACAATGTTAAAACATCTAAAATCCTCTATTCTCTAACAACAAATAAATGAAATGGAACCTAGGTAGGCTCCATGGCTATCAAAAATGGTTGTTTTGGTGTTCCAAGAACCTAGGAATGAGGGCTTGTCAAAGTTGGGCTACAAGACCCTTTTGACACCTCCCATATGACCTAAGCACTTAGGAAAGAGGCTTAACTCTTCAAGATGATGAACTCTCAAGAAAACAAAAGGAAAGCTCTTAGTCTATTTTGCTATATGCTTTGCATTTTCTTTCTCAAGAAGTTTAGGTGTAGGTATAAAGGTAGAAGGAGGGCTCCTTATATAGCCCAATGGATAAAGGAAACACTTCATCCCTTTGCATGTGGGATAAAGGTAAAACATGATTAGGAATGGATAAGGTTGCTTTATAAAAGGTAACCTTACTTTAGAAGGGTTTAATTTATGCTTAGCAAGTCATGGGAGTTGGGGGTGTTTTAATTAATCAAAGGTGATTAACTAATAGGTAGATGTAAGCTTATAGAAGCTAATTAGAGGAATATTAGTACGATTTAGGCTATTAGAAGGGATTAAATCAATTAAATATTGATTTATTGGTTAAATGGAAGGGAAAGCTAATTAATTAATAATAATTAATTAGTCTAGGTAGAAGGGGTGATTTATTAATGGAAGGTCGTTAATTAGGTATTATGAGTGTTATTGACAATATGTCGCCAATTTGCAAGAAGATAGATAATTAGCGCAATTTAAGTATTTAAATTTCTTGGGCGTAATTAATTTTTATCCCCGATGTGCCTATCGTGCCATGCCTTTTTCCTATATTTTTCCTACTTCGACTCCAACATGTTATGGCGCACCTCTCATCTCACCGTATCAATTCTTTCTTCTAAGGCTTGCTCATCGGATAGACCTCCAGTGCACATAATACACAAATAAGGTAACATGAATTCCATAGAAGAACTATTTCTATGCCAAACACCAATTGAAAGGGAGTGGCCTTGTTCAACCTACGGTATGTTGTTCTATATGCCCAAAGCATGACATAAAATTTATCATACCAATATTTCCTTCCAACATCAATTTTTTTATCAATGTTGGCTCAAAATCTTTCAAGGCCTTAACAAAGTCCATTTCGCATGAGGATGATAGGGTGTAGTATTATGGTGCATAATCATAAATTCATCCAATAGCATCCCGATTGTCTCATTCAAAAAATGTGTACCCCTATCACTTGTCAAGCTTAGCGGGCATCAATACCTTGTAAGAAAATTTTCTCATAAAACCTAACTTCTTTAGATGTTGTACAATCCTTGGTAGTGCTACTTCGCCCAACTTGTAAGATAATATGTGTGAGTGATGATGTAATACGATCCAGTCCTACGCACGGCTGGAAAAATAGGACCCACAAAGTTTATAACCCATTTCTCAAACAACTCTGCACTAGGAATAGGTCTTAAAGGCATTTCATCTCTTTGCCCAAGTTTACCAAGATGTTGAAAATGATCACACACCTTAAAATATGCTTTACAATCTTTGTAGAGGGTATCACACCATAATCCAATGAGTAGAATCTTGTGCATAGTGGTGTCACCTGTATGGTGCCCACATGCAATACCACCATGATCCTCTTCCATGATATCTGTGTGCTTGTGCTCTAGTACACACCAACACAATACTTCATCTCGACCTAACTTGTATAGGTCACCACTGATCAACATAAAAGGTGCTGCGTGAATTACAAGTTGTTTCTTCTCTAAGGATTTCATTCCTTCTAGCGCCATACCTATACGTAAAAAGATAGAAATATCCTCTAATTCTGAAGGTGCACGTTGTAACCTATACAAATGTGCATCTGGCATCAGTATCTTCAATTGTCTATGCATCCTCCCCGATTGAATTCTTGATAAATGGTCTGGGCTAGAATTAATTTTACTTGGTTTTACCATAACGTGACATCAAATTATTGGAATAAAAGCACCCATCGACATATGCACTCAGTAAAAACGGTATTGTTTACCAAGTATTTCAATGCCATGTGATCAATAAAAATAAAAAATAGTGTTGGTAGCAGTGTATGCGAATTTATGCAAAGGCGTAGATCATTGACAAGGCTTCACACTCATTAGTTGTATAATTCTACTTTGTAAGAGTCAAATTTCTACTAGCAAAAAAAATAGCATGATCTATAATACCTTCTCTAGGATGAGCTAACACCACACCAATGGCTATTCCAGAGGTGTCCACATGTACATGAAATAGTTGGTTCCATGAGGGAAAACGTAGAATAATTGTTGTAGTAAGTCTCTCCTTCAATGCCTCAAATACACACTGCTGTGGTTCTCCCCAATAGAATGTCCCTTTTTCCTTTTAGTAACTCTTCCAAGGGTTTGGCAATCTTAGCATATCATTTGATAAATTTTCTACACTACCCAAAGTGTGACCTAAGAATCTGTGTAACTCACTCGACTAGTAGGATCTTACAGCCTATAATAACCGCAACCTTAGTTGGATCCACTAACAAACCTTCCTTGCAGATGATGTGCCCTAACAAAGTGCCAAAGGTGTAGCAAACACACACTTCTTGATGTTTAAAGAGATGCTTAATTGTCTACATATTTCAAACATTAAGCGAAAATTGTCACAATGATCCTTAACAAGTTCATATACCGTCTAATCATCCAAGTAAACTTGTAAGAAGTTGTGAATAAAATCCTGGAATGCTTGAACAACTATGCTCAAAAATACAACAGACACATTTTTTATACAAAAGGGCATCACATTATATGCAAAACTTACCCATTTAGTGTGAAGGTTTTTTTTTCTCTTGATCCTCCTATGTAATCTTTACTTGATGATACCCAAAGAATCCATCAGTAAAAGAATAGATTTCATGCCCTGCCACACCTTCTAGTATCTCCTTTATGAAAGGTGTAGGAAAGGATCAATAAAAATGCAGCCTTCAGTTCCCTATACTCCACACAAATCCTAATCCGACCATATTTCTTTATACTGATGACCATGGGGCTAACCCACTCCGATTCTTCTAGGGGCTTGATGATGCAAGACTTCAACATTTTGTCAATTGCTTCCTTAAATTTTATGCACATATTAGGGTTCATTATGTAGGTTCTTTTCCTGACCGAGTGCGCACCTTCCTTAAGCTTAATCTTCATCACTCCTAATGATTCATGCACTCCTTTTAATTCATGGTAGCCCCTAAGAAATAAGTCCTTAAAATCATGTAGTAACTCAATGATTTTTGCCACTTCAGAGTCGAACCAATAATCCCCAATTATTGCCTCCTTAGGTTCAACATCCGTACCAATATTCACTTTTTTTTTCTTCATGGGTTCATGATAGGCGTCTCGCATTCTTATCCAAACTGTCTAACACCTCACACATACCCGCTGAATTCCATATATCCAAATCTTCTACTTCCTCATCATTCACTATGTAGACTATCTTTCCTTTTTATTTCTCCAAGCAAGTGTGCTTAAGTAGCGTGACATCTGTCTCATCTTCTTTATCAAGTTCACCCTTAATTCTGTCTCACAAAATAACTCCTGAATGATTTCTTCTACCTTTTCACTGTCTCCCATAGCTAAGCACTTTATAACCCTTAATGATTCTTCCATTGGAGGTTTAGTAGAGAAGTAGTCAAAATTCTGGACCATCCCTGCTATCAAATCCTGCCAATTTTTAGTCTCTCTATGTAGCTCCGCATATACATACCAAGCGCGTGCGCAACCTTGTAAAGTGGAATAAATTTTGTGCACCCATAGTGAAGGAGGTTAAGATTCCTAATCCTTTGTCCAGAACCTCTCACACTGCTGAACGTGGTGCTGAACAAGTTGATTACCATGATATGTGTAGATTTGATTAGGTGCGTTGCTCTTGGAAAACCGAGTTGTGAGAGTAATCCCGAATTCATTCAATTCTACAAGATTATCATCATTTGTGAACCACCCACCAGTGTGCTGTTGTCCATCATAGGGTATATGATAACATATTTCTTCTTTCAAATTGGTTTGTCCACTGTTCCTCCATGGTGCATAGGAATACCGTAGGGTCTCCTTCTCTAGTGTACCGAGGTATAGAGCTATTACATATCCTTATAATGCAATATAGTTTTCTTCTCTGCACAAATGTACTCCTTACTTCATGCCCAACCATCTCATAAGTGTCATGAGCCCAATTATCACAAGCAATACTTGTGGTATCACTAATAGACTGTGCATCTTCCCACTAGAGGATTCCTTCCTTAGATGGCTCGAGTACTTCTGGGTCTCGAATGACACGTACATAAATCCTATTAAGATCTTCTTCACTCAAAGGCTCAACATAAGGTGTAAAATTTTCATCCATTAAAGGAATAATAAATCTTTCCTGATTATTCTCAAAACTTATATATCTCTTGTTGAACCATAGATCAAAATTATTTTTACAGAAGACAAAGGGCACCCAAGCAGAGCTGGGGAAACTGTCTATTTCTCGTAATTGCTAAAACCTCAAAGTCCCCAGTGAACTTGGCCCCTTGTATAGTAATGGATGCATCTTTTAAAACTCGATGGGAGTGGCCTTAGTCTAATTAGCCATTAAAAATACATTAGAAGATGGCTGTAATTGAGGTCTCCCCATCTGTACCCATGCATCTAAAGTAAGCACATTTACCTCCGTGCCTATGTCAATCAATATATTACTCAAGATACATCCATCCACAACAACATTCATAGTGATCTCCTTGTCTTAATCTAAGCTATGAGGTGGAAGATTTGCATACGAGGATCGATGTTCATTCTAAATATTCATGCGTGGAGTGTTTCCCTTTAGCCAACTCCTTAGTAATGGAATTATATTCTCCTAACACAACATTTTCCATACCTCCTTTAAGTCATCAATATCTGACTAGACCGTATTTACTGCCTTCTTCAGTTCCATATTTCTTGATTGCTCCTTCAAACAATGTATTTCCCCCTGAAGATTTCTGAGTACCTCTACGGTCTCCTGATAAACCTCCTTTTGGTGTGTAGGATACAAATACCTTGCATGCAAAACATACTCCTTAGTGAGGGTAGGCTTCTACTGTAATGCTTCTCGGCATGTATAACTTTAGCATGTGTAGTTATCTACATAGGTAATACCTTAGGTTCTAATGCCAAGTTTGGCATCCACCGATTTTCCACAACGTGTCCGTATTCTAACCATCCATGCGCCCTTGTTTTCCTGTTTGTGCTGCTTGCTAAGATACTCATATACGTCTGGGAATTCCTCATAGCTATGAATCTTACCACAAAAAGAAGAAGAAATATTCTGAGGACATGCACGCATGTAGTGGTTAGGAGATCCACATGTAAATTATGTTCCGTAAGTAAACTCATCTTGTCCACCACCACGACGTCGACCCTCGAATCCACCATGGTATCCCCAACCTATGCCACATCCTCCGTCATAGTGCCCCTCATTTCGATCATAATGGACTTGATTTTGATCCCAATCTTGGTGCTCACCTTTACCCTTAGTGTTATCTGATACTCCTATCTATCACACACTAATATCTATAGCATCATGGATCTGACCAATCAACATGCAGTCTTCTGTATCATGAGTCGTGGACCAACATTTTTTACAATAGCAAGATACATTATTCCTTATCGTGTGTTGTAATAATGGGCAGTGGTTGACATCATGGTTTATATGACATATCTCATATTCTTGCAATAATGAACACATTGACCTGTGGGGAAAACTATCCTTGGTGTGCCTTTCCACTTCACATCCCGTACACTAGATCCCAAAGCAGCGTCTCATGTGCCAAATTCACCGATAGTTTCTCCAACTACTTTTCCATAGTTAATATGTGATTCTAGGAATGGGCTGAATCCAAAGTGTCTATACTTCCAAGTGCCTCAAATGCGTGCAAATATGATTCAAGTGCTTCCCATGGATCAATGTATGTCTTATGTGAAAATGCCCTTCTAAAAGGTGTGATCAGTCCTGCAATGAACTATTGTGGCATTTGGCTTGCATGAATATCATAAGAAAGCTTAGAAAAAAGTGTTTTGAAATGGGTATCATACTCACGGACACTTACTTTTTCCATGCTTAATATCCTTGAGCGCGCTTATACTCTTCTACTCAAATTCAGGGATATGGAACTCTTTAAGGAAGGCATCTTTTAATCTGCATAATCTACACACGTTTGATTAGGGTCAACATTTTTGTACCAATTATGTGCGCATCCCGATATTGTAGTTGCAAATTGAATTGCCTTGCACTTAGAAGTTATGATCCCTTTTGCATGCCACAATATCTCTCACATGTGCATGTGTTCAACAACATCTTCTATACCCCTATACTCTGGAATACAAAGAGACATATCCATGTAAATATTCTAGGGTTGGTGTGGACCTTACCCACCGATCCGTAACCTCCGTGTTACTTTTGCCTCCGTAACCACTAGATCCACAAGAACTAGAGCCACCTATACCTCCCGATCCTCCTTTTTGTATTCGGAAGCGGACCGAGAAGATGTAATTCCTAGTGTCCCAACAATAAGATCTTGAACTAAACTTCTATAGTCTACGTGGTGGTACTACTCGTAGAAGTGAGTCCAAAATTCCGTGCGCTTGAATTATGTGCTGATGATGCACCTGAAAAGGTACCTCCAAACAACAATGAATATTTTTTCCTAGCTATAGATGTACTTGCTATGTGACTTACCCCTACTTCCCTACTGCCCAAATTAGCTTGCTGACTATTGGATGTATTAGATACTAGAAAACCAAGCATAAGGGCTAGGTTTCCAAGTAGATTCAGATGTGCGTGCCTCGTGGCCCGTGTCGTCTCTCTACCGGTGCACCCCATTGTAAGGCCGAGGGGGGTTCCCTATCATGCTTTCCCAAATGGGGGAGTTCCAGATGCTCTCGCTCCATGCCTTCTGTGTGAGCCCCAAATCCTTCACGAGCCATCTCTCTCCTCAGTGCCATCCACTCTACAATATCCCGTTGATTTTCCATCTCCATTTTACACATCACATTTTACTTAAGCCACCTTTCTTCTCTTTGATTTTTATCGCTAAGTCTGCTATATTTCACCAAACCTTCTCCCACCCCCACGTGTGGTGGGGTTTAGTTAGACATTGGTTTTTATTCCAAGTTCAGGGTCACCATCAAGATATTGATTGCTAGTGGAATTCCCTGCAAGTAAGTTCCCCTGGGATAACGTAAAAATTGGAACTCAGCTACCTTTGGGAAAGAATAAGTGGAATTGAGTACTCCAGAATATAACTATTCAAAACACCACGGAACCAAGTATCCATAATGCGTGTCCAAATCAGATCAACATCATACAGGGCCTGAAATTCTTCATGCATCTAGACAATTATGTGATACCTCCAATTTCATTGAGACACATAAGCAACTAGCCACTTGTACAGTTCTACCAGGAAAATAACAAAGAATCTCTCATACAAATAGGCATACAAATTATTTTCCACCCATGTGCATGCGTCAAACTCAGATCCGGTGCTAAACCTCCATGCGTAATCTTCTTCTAGATCTTTTATCCACTCCTCAACACTTGCTAGGGTCAACCGGTACGTCTTCATCACGAACCATCCGAAAAAAATGAAAAAGAGGTCCCGACAATAAAACCAATGATGTAGCCTAGAATCCACCATGAACAACCTAGGCACGCTGACACATCACTTAGCCTGAGATGAGCACTCACTTGAAGCGTACAAAGGTACCAGACCCCTCTTTAGAGTTGCTTGTGTAGGATGTTAATGTGTTGAAGATAAAACATACATCAAAACCCTAACTAACCATAAACATTCCACAGAGCATATTCCAGATCTAGATCTTAAAGAATCATGAATTAAACAATAATCATAATGAAATCAACCAATACAAGAAACGATTACTGATCATGTTTAACACCTTTATGCACCCAATATAATCCATTATATTAAACACTGCAAAACATAGAAGCTTCTTACAATAAATAGTATCATAAGTTTATGCGTGCATCAAATTTGGCAAAAGATAACTCTACATTAGCTCATACACAGTTGTCTTTGGTGTATTTATCTATAGACTAATACATACTTATAGGGGTGGGGACTTTCCATTCACTGCTTACGCACTTCCCAAAATAGCTCGCATGCCGAAAAAAATAGCAATGCACCTTTACAATAATATGCACACATGCAAGTGCGCTAATAATATTTCTCATGTAGTTAACTGATAGTAGTAATCCTATTATTATCCTAAACTCATGCATGGTGTTTAGTAGATGTTCATTTCCAAAATAGCATTTGTGTGTTGTGCAAGTATCCATTCCATTGTGTGTTCTCGCATGCTATCTCCAAAAATAGCCTGTAACCATAAAAATGGCTAAGTCCCCAAATCAACTTGTCTTGGCACGCGTTTCCTTTCCTATCCTTCCGTGCCTTCAAATGCACCTTGTTCCTATGCATGAATCTTATGTGTGCCCTCTCCTTAGTGTCATACTCTATTTTCTCAACACTGGATGAATTTTGAGCCAAACAATGTTTTAGGAAGCTTGTTGACACTCTTGGCCAAGTAACTCTTCATTATAACCTTCATACATAGTTCAATTTCTTTATCCCAATGTTCCACGGTGGCTTTTGGTGAAATTTTTGCATATCCTTCAACATCTGGAAGTTTAAATAAATCCTCAAAGAAATCAACATCCAACTTGATTACGACCTTATCTGTCATCATCTTTTACCGATTGTAATCCTTATCAAAATGGGCTTCCGTTGCTAAGAAAAACTCACGACAGTGCATGGATGAAGGAAAACCTACAATGAGAGTGAGACCACTGTCGAATATGGCCTACATCCAAGGCTTCTTATAAGGAGCTTTTAATCTTTCCTAGAAATCTGGAAAATTTATTTTTCCAAGGTTAATATCTCCAATATTCCCCAAATCAAGATAATCATGAGTGAGGGGAAACTCCTAAAAATATGTACTTCATCTTTCCCTTACCCCTTGATAAGGAATTTGACATTAATTCAGAATTTGGAATCTGAATAGTCTTTGGGAATTTTGTAAGAAACCGTAAAGGTTCCGAAATCCGAGTCCGAAATTCGAGAAAATGGTAATTCGAAAAGGATTCAACTCTGAAATACAAACCTCCAAAATCCCAAACTCCTCATAGTCCCGAAACCCCGAAAAGTAAATATTTGAAACCTTGACTACCTAAATCCCGAAATGACGAACTCCGAAACTCCGAAATTACGAACTCCAAAATCCAAAATTGTGAACTCCGAAACTCCGAAAGGCACAAAACAAAAATTAAAGGAAATGGTTGTAGGATTCTTGGACTTGATAAAATTAGATGTTTGTATGAATTGAAGTTTTCCGTATTGAGAAGAGAAATATATGTCATGGTTAAAGGAAGAACGTCGGATGATAAGGGTTTCCATGTCAAGCAAGAAAAGAAGAATAGATAAAAAGAAAAAAACAAAAAAACCTCAATCAATCATAACAAAAAGAAATAACTTAAAAATTTTACCTTGAAAATGATGCCTTGAAAGTACAAAAATGGTGTGGTAAAAACAGAGTGTCAGAGAAAAATCCAGGTGAAAATGACAGGTAAAAATTTGAGTTTATATAGGAAACTCGGAATTAATGCTCAAAGCCAACATGTGTGAGGGTAGTTGGAAATTAAATGTTTGTGGAAGGTCTGAAATTGCAACCCCAAAACTCTAAAATTGTGAACTCCAAAATCGAAAGTTCTGCTAACACCGAAATCGCAATCCCCAAAACTCCGAAATGAAGTATGATCATTGCAATGCGAAACCCAAAGTCCAAAACCCCAAAAGTCCAAAGTTCTGAAATTTTAGAACTTTGGAGTTTGGACTTGAACTTCGGAGTGAAATTATCCACAAAAAAATGTGAGACTCGAAACCCAAAAGTTTGAAGTTCAAAATTTTTGGAACTTTTGGGTTTTGAGTTCGAACTTCAGAATGCCGGACACGAAAATAAAAAAATGCTAAAGAGGATTCCAAAACTCGATAGTCCAAAAACCAAAATTTGTGAACTTTTGGGCTTTCGGAGTTGAAACTCCAAATCAAAATTTTATTTCGCAATCAACAAAGTTCTGAAAAGAAAAAAACCCCGAAACCTAAAATCTGAAAATTTAGACTTCAGAGTTTTGGAAAACTTCAAAAATTTTAAAAGCACGTTCAGGCAAGAAGAATTCAAGAAGGTTTAAGGAATTTTGACAATTTTTAAACAACACCTTCCTGTTAAGGTAAATTTAAAGGTTAACATTTTTGGCGATCTCCAGGGAATGCTTGCCTACTAAGCTTTAGGCTAGTAACCTTAAACAAACCATTGGGAAAAAGAGTCCTAAAAAGAAAATATTCAGAACACACACCAAACAAAAAGAAACAGAAAAGACAAACATCACAATGTGCAAAACACTTGGAGGAAAAGACAAAACAAACACTGTATAAAAGCAAAACTGTCATCAAAATAAAGCTTTGAGATGAATCCCATTCACATGGATGGGAAATTATTCTCCATTGAGTCTTGATAAGCAAAATGATTTTTCTTCCTTGCAACTTGTGATAATATATGGCCCGCTCTAGAGGGAATCAAATTTAGCATGCATACCTAGTTTGGCTCTCAACATTCCATTTGAGAACCAAATCTCCTTCATGGAACTCTTTGTTGGATGCCCTTTTGTCAAAAGATATTTTAACCTGAGACTGATGTTGTTCTAGAGTCTTCATTTCTTTATTCCTTGTTTCTTCTAGCTCCATTAATTTGGAATACCTGACTGTCATTGAATCACTTTCCATAAGTTCCAGTTGATATGCTAATTCCAAGGAAGGTAGTTCTAGAGATAGTGGGAGCTTGGCTTCCCTTCCATAAACTAGCATAAATGGTGAATTTCCAATAGCCCATTTGGGTGTGATCTCGGTCCGCCCACAGGGTGGTTTTAAGATGAGTGTGTCAAGTTCTTCTATTGGTTTCCATTGTACACTTGATGATCTCGTATGAGATTTTGTTACTGGAATCGACTAATCCATTTCCCTGTGGGTAGTAATTTGATGAGGTTTTTAGATAAACCCCATTCTTGATAGCCCATTCAGTTAATTTCAAACCCGAAATGTCATTGCATTGTCTAAAATTACTGTGAATGGAACACCAAAATGTGTCATTATTCCTTCCAGAAAATCAAGAACAACCTTTTCATTTCCTTCTTTCAGTGCCATGACTTCCGTCCAATGAGTGAAATAGTCCATTGCAGTGAGAACCCATTTATGTCCATCACTAGATGGAGGATTAAGCATTCGATGAAATCTAGTCCCCACTGAACAAAAGGTTGATCAACCTGAATTGGGTGAAGAGGGAGGGCTATCAATCTCTGTTTCCCTGTGAAAAAGGCACATTCCTTGCATTTCCTTACCAGAGATGAGTATCCTTGAATAAATCGGCCAATAGTAACCAGCCCTCATGATTTTTACTGTAGTAGTCTTTGTAGAGTAGTGTCCTCCATGCAAACCATTGTGAAATTTTTTTCAAAATCCTATCACATTTCGGCTCTATACATCGAAGTAGAACACCATTTAAATCTCTACAAAAAGAACATTATCCACCAAGACATAAGGAATAGATTGAAGATGGAAACTTCACCTTTGATTTTTATCCATGTCAACAGGATATATCCCTAACAGGAGGAAATTTTTCATCTTTGACAACCAATCAACCTGGTCATTTTCCTGAGGTTCATTCAGAGAGCACTGTGTCTTTTCCATCCTTTGTCTCCAAATCTATAGCCAACTATTGACATAGACCCTTACCCCTAACGAGCTTAGTGACCTTAATGTGTACATCATATTCCATAACTTTAGTAACCCATCTCGACATGTTTTTCATTCATGTCTTTATTTAGAAAAAAATTCCTTAACTCCAAGATGAGACACCATCAAATGTATTTTGTTGTTAGATAACATATGTCTGAATTTCTTCAAATCCCAAATGATTCAAAGACTTGTTTCTCAAAAAATGAATACTTTAGCTCATAATATTTTAGGGATTGGCTAAATAAGGCAATCGAGGTTGTTTCGTTGATTCGTTATTTTGTTGGGTGAGGATACCTGAAATGCTCTCTTGTCTTGTAAAAGCATAAAGAATAAAATATTTATCAAACCTGGGGTTCATCAGTGTGGGAGCTTGAGAAATTGTTGTCTTAATGGCTTCAAAAATCTCTTTTCCTTATTTTTTCCATGAGAAAGGCATGTTCTTCTTCAACATGGTTGTCAGTGGTTTAGCCAATGTTGTGAATTGAGGGATGAATCTTCACACAAAATTTATGGTTCCAAGAAAACTTTTGAGACCCTTCTTGTGACTTAGGAGAGATATAAAGACACAATCGAATGAATCCTGGATGGATCAATTGATAGTCCTTCCACTGAAACAACATGCCCCAATAACTTCCCCTCATGCACTGTAAAAATACATTTCTTAGGATTGAGTGAAACCCCAAACTCCCTACACCTTCAAAAACCTTCCTTAGATGCGTGATGTGGTCTTCTGCATTCTTAGAGTATATAGTTATATCATCAAGGTAAACCAAGATTATATCATTGATTAGCCCCTGAAATTCCATGTCCATGGCTCTTTGGAAAGTAGCACCAACATTGGATAATCCGAATGACATTTTACTATAGGCGTATGTACCCCACTTAGTAGTGAATGTTGTCTTGAACTGATCAGATTCTTTAACCAAGATCTAATTATATCCAGAATATCCATCAAGAAATGAAAACCTTTGCGCTCCTGCTACTATTTGGAGAATCTACTCCATCAATGGAAGAGGATAATGATCTTTCAACGAGGCACGTTTAGATCTCTAAAATCCATGCATAGCTGAATTTATCCATTCTTCTTCCTTACAGGGACCAGATTGGCCACCCAAGATGAATTCTTGATAGGAAAATTATACATGCCTCGATGAGTTTGGTGAGCTCCTTCCTCATTAGTGGCTCGATTTTGGGATTAATTGGCCTTTGTTTCTAATGAAATGTCTTGGCGTGAGGGTCCAGTTTGATAGTATGTTGTGCTATACCTGGATCAAAACCATGCAGGTCTTTGTAGCTCCATACAAAATGTTGTAATACTCTTGAAATTTTTTGATGAAATATTCTCTTTCTTCGGAAGTGCATACTTTACCAATCTTCAGAAACTTTTCATTTACTACCTCAACTTCCTCAAAATCTTCTTCTTTGACCACCATCTTAGAATTTTGTCTTTTGGCTTGATTTTCTGAATTGAAGATGGATTCTAGAGTAACTAAGCCTTTTGGTAGCTTGTTGCTTTTCAATTGTATGATTTGATTGCCATATGCTTCTTGCAACTTAGCTTGACCTTTCATGGAAAACTCCACCTCTGCTTGTAGAAATAGGACAATTTTTTGGTCACTATCAAACACTTGTTAGTTACTTACATTATCAGGGACTGCATGTCGAACCACTATTTTGACAGATTACCATCCTTCTTTTGTGATATCAACCGATATGTCATATTGCGAGCCAATCGTAGCAAGCCTATCAACATCTTGATTTTGATTTCTAGGGACATCATCGATCCCAAAAGCTTCGAAATATTCAATTAAATCCCAAACTTGGTTCTTGTATGATCTTAAAAGATCATTTTTGGATGCACTACGTGTTGTCACTTGATGAACTACTAACTCACTATCTCCAAAAATAATCAGGGCTTTAATACCCCTCTTTTGAGCAAGTTGAATTCCTTGCACAAGGGCCTCATATTTTGCAACATTGTTAGTACAACTGAACTACAACTAGAAAGATGAGAAGTATTTATCTCCTTCTAGATAAATTAGCATAACATTGACACCAGATCCATTCTTACTCCTTGATCCATCGAATAAAAATTTCCACAGTCCCTCAGATTACTTTTTGTTTTGACAAGTTGTGGTATGGTTGTACCTTCTTCGTGGATGTAGTATGTGCCCAATCTCGTCTCTTCCAACAACAACAAACCAAATTATTCCTCTGCCAACACATCAATGTAGGGATCATACTGATGGTCTCCACTCACTTCATCCAACACAATATCAAGGACTTCTTCCACAAGAGTGGTTGGTTCGTGATCAACAACTTCTTCCTCTCAATCATGGATGGTATAATTCCCATTTATAGGACTAGCCATGTAGGGTTATACATGATTATGGAAGATTGGTTCCACCCTTATAGTTACCTTGGTTTCATATTGAGTCCTGAGAATCATATGTGACCAATTAGCTGATAGATAATAGCCCATTTTTGCAGTGAAATTTCGTGATAGACATCTGGCAAAGAGAGGAGGGAGATCAATGACTGATATGTCTTGGGTGAACAAAAACTTGGGCATACATGGATGGTAAGTTGAAGTCCTTTGATGATACCAACAATCTTAACGGCTATTCCATCCAGTTGAACAAATCCTTTTGCAACAATCATATATTGTATCCCTAACACGTCTATAATTTTCTTGGGCATAACCGAGCTACTAGCACCAGAATCGATCATGCAATTATGTACCAAATGATCACCAATGATCAAAGAAATATAGAATGGTGGTGATTTTTTTTTCCTTAGGAATAATTTTCCCTTCTGGTTGACAAAAACTTGTTGCAATTGCTACTCCATGACCCGATGATCCATCAATTGTACCAAAACTGTTCAAATCCTCTCGCAACAAGTTTCTCTTAGAAGGAATCAAGAGTGCATCCCACATAGTAACACTTAGGTTGGTCTTCTTCATTTGTTCCACAATACTGAAGGGAATTTCTCCTACTTTGATAATGTTTCTTTGAGCATCATATTTTAGAAAGTGCTTATTGGGTACCATGATTCTGAAGATCCATCTCTCTTTGCAACTTGGCTGACATGTGTCTCTGAAGATTTATTTCCCGCATCTTTATCAATGACTGACTATAGCTGAGGTTTTGAAGTGGATACTTGATCAAATTTGGAAGGTTGGGATTCCATTGCTCTTTTTGGAATGAGTATTTTGTTATTGACAAGGAATCTATATTCACCTCGTAAAATATTCTACTTTTCAATTTAACAAAGTGGTTTCTTTAGGTGCATGTGGTTGATCTACTATTTCCTACGTAGATGAATTTTCTATCGGCTCCGAAGGGGTAGATATGATTTAAACCATAAGGGCTTGGATAAGAACTCCATTAGGGTAAAGATTTTTATTGTGAGGTTGAGAACAAGGATAACACCATTCATAATCTTGAACTAGATTATTTTGGATGGGTACAATAGCTTTAGAAGAACTAATAACAAGAGGATTCCTAAAATTTAGAGGTCTGACATTTGCAGCTTGACCTATAGCTTGGTTTTGAGGCTGATTATTCCCTTGAAAAGGAGGATAGTTAGCCTGATACTGCTGATTTTGTGGCTGGTATGGACGATTATATTGAATTTTATTTCCTTTTGAGTGCAACGAGCTCATTCCCAAAAGTTTACAGCAGTGACTTGACTTCAAATAGGTCATTTGAAGGGGTGGGGACAGACTGAACTGGTTTCTTGGAAGCTTATAGAATGGGAGCAATGGTAGGTTGAGCATTTGTAAGATCTAGAGACAATGACATTGGCAGTCGTGGAGCTATCTTTCCAGCCTAAATCAAGGAATTATCAGCTCTTATGGCAACTTCGTAGGCATCGATAATATAGTCCCTCCCATGGACTGGATCTTAACTGCTACATCGTATTTCAAGGCTCCCAAAATAGTATAGGAATGCATTATTTGAAGAAGGATTTATGAGTGCCAAAATCCTATTCTAAGTCCTTTGGAATCGAAAATTGAAATCGCTCATGTATTCTTGGGGAGCTCTCTTTATGGTAGTGAGTTGTTCCAAGAGTGACAAGTGATCGATTTTGTCTTCAAACTATTTACAGAGCTTCTTCCCCAACTTGTTCCAAGTATTAATAGTTCTAGCCCCTAAACCATGAAACCAATGAAGTCCTTTTCCTCTGAAGGAAGTAGTCAGGAGTCTGACTGCAAGGTTTTCTTCTATGACATTATGTACTACGTAAATGTTGGCTACATCAAGAATATGTTCTATAGGAGTGATATGAGTTTCTCCTATGTAAAAGGGTAAGCTTTTGAGTGCAAAGTAGTAGGTATGGGATCCCGTTGGGCTAATAGAAGAGGGATGCCCACATTAAACGTAGGAAATACTTGGTTCCTGGCCATTCTACTGAGAGGTTGATTGTTCCTAGGTGGAGGGAATATTTTGTAAGGAGGAGTAGAATGACCCCTGCATGGTGACACTGTGACTGGTGAGCTTGAAATGCCTCTTCTTCTTCTTGGAGGAGACAAGGGTAACTCAATTTGATGATAATTTCTTTCTCATCTCGCATAAGCTCTTGTCTGAATTCTTTGCATATGTTAGTATACTCGATATATGAAATCTAGAGATATGGAGTCGCCAGGTACTTTGAGTTATGCAAATATGAAGAGAAGTACCAACTCTCTCTCTATCCCCACGGCGTGGCAAAACCTATTGTCACATGGATTATGCACCCATTGAAACTCTGAGTGATCCTGTGTAACATTGGAACATCCCCAAGGTTTGGGACCTTGTCTCCTTGGGATGAACCTCTAAATAATGTGAACTTCCTTTGAAACTTAGAGCATTTTATTTAAGATCAATACGCAAGGCTAATTTTTTTGAAAATAATTCTAATCTACTCAAATGATGAGCTTAAAGTCAGAGATAACAAAATAATAAGGTGATACACCAAGTATATTGAATAAATAGACCCCTACAACAATATATGATATGCACATGTCTTTCAATCCTCCTCTATCCATGACTATAAATAATAATACAACTTTGTAATAGAAAGGAAATAGTTTTTCCACAACTGATATCAAAGTAGCTATATCACTTTTCACATGAATTGAAACAATATAACTGGGATAAAGGTAGATTAACCAATCACATCAAGGAATTAAACATTCAAAAGCTATAAATTGATCAATGATTAACACAATAAACCAGAATTTTCACGGCAAAATATTGTTCTGAATATAATTGAAAGGCTCAAAGTATATGAAGCACTCTTCTAAGATTGAAGAGTAACTTCTCCAAATGATCTATCTATATCTAAACTTAATGCATTTTTAAATATTTATAAGTTCCAAAGGTTGATCCATTACAGCTGAACCTTAACTAACAAATTACTAAAAATAGAGTATAATAAGTTCAAGGGAACAAGCTCCCATAAAAATAGCAAAGTTGTTACAAAGGTTTGACTAAGTCAACCCTACAACTTTGACTGATTCAGAGCTTAGAACCATCCTAATCATGGCCTCCTGGCTCAGCTTGGACCTGCATCATATTTCTCTTACTCAAGTTTTTCCTGATCTTCTTCTTCCCACATAGCCATCCGGTGTTGGTAGTCAACGAAATGTTTGATGATTCCATGTACCTCTCCTTCCTCTAGTCCACAAGCATAATGATTCACCATGTCTGTTGTATCAATCTCCCTTGTAACTTTAGTTGGAAAATTTTTCAACTTATTAACCACTTTCTTTAGCTGACTTATAAAATTTTGGCACGAGACCAACCTGTCAATTGAATTGTTATTGAAAGTTTTAGTTATTTCATCATCTTCCGTTACCAAATATTTGAAGTTTGATTTAATTTGGTCCACTGGAAGAGCATCAATATTCTCATTGAAAAACTTATAGTTGATATTATCAAACTCCTCCGAAATATCATTTAAATCATCCATTATTTCCATGTGTTTATCATCCAATTTATTAATCAAATCCTGCAACACTTGGGATCTAAATTCCATGGCCTTTTAAAACTCAAACAATTTAGAAACATCATCAATTAATCCTTCTTGAAGGAGTAAATCTGGGTCCATATCTCTAATATCACTCCATGTAGTTAAATTCAAATTCAAATTATTGTTATCCTCAGAGAGAATTTCATCTATCCTGCGAATAGAAATCCTCTCAGTTTGTAAATAATTATACAATTCAACAACTTATTTAACCAAAGGATTAGCTTCTGAAGCATTCGTTCTATCCATCCATCAACTGATCTTCCCTTCTAACCTATCTTCTCAATTTCATGATATGAAATATCATCTAAACCGGAAGAAACCGTCAGATCAATTGTAGTTGAAGGATCAATAATTGGAGTGGGTTGTGTTACTTTCCTTTATAGAGCGAAGAAGTATTCAACCTTAAAATTTAATTCATCTTTGGAAGATTTATCTTTATCATATTTCTCAAAACATTTCCAAGGGCCACCTGAATATCCTGTTTGGCTCCTTGATGTGTTTCCTTCCCTAGTGAAAACCTAGAGATCTGATAATTTGCTGCTATTATAGTTTCTTTAGTTTTCCCCTCAACGGGGTGGCTACTTCCATGAACCTTTCTCCTGATCAGTTTACTAATAAAATAGATACGATATTTTATCATTTGGCCTATCTCTTTAGAGTAGGTTCCAACACACTCATATCTATCATGTCTACAAGAGGCACCTTCTTCTTATGCTTTGGGGTTTGGTGATATAGCCATTCAGGTATAGTGGACGTAAATGAAAGTGGCATGGTTGATTTAGCACTGGAGCACTAGATAAAATAATAGCACTGGTAATATTAGTTGGAAATGAAATGGAGGTGGTAATGATAGAAGGGGTGGAAGTGAGAATAGCCTTGGGAGCGGATGCAATAAGACTGGAAGTTGAAATGGAAGGAAATGAAAGTTATTGAGAAAGTGGAGTGGAAAGTGGAGAAATAATAATTTCCCTTACTGAGAGGACAAGAAGGGATGAAAATACTTGGGCCATGGATGGAGATGGAAAATAAGAGAGGAGTGAAGGAGCAGTGGATAATGATTGGGAAAGTGGAGCTGAAGATAATGACAATGATAATGAAGAAGGGGGTGGTAAATATTGTGATACAAATGGAGAATCATTGACTTGACAACCTTTGTTACTTGTATTGTAGGGGACACAACCTTGGCAATGGGAACTTTTGGAAGAGAGGAACTCCCAACAACAAATGAGATCTTCCTTGGAATTATATTGGCCTTTTGAGTAGACCTTTTACCTTTCGTGGGTGTAGGGAGACTCAATGTTGGTTGGGATTCTACTCTTATAGATTGATCTATCCCTTTGGGTGAAATTCCCAAGGTATCCAACCAATCATATGTCCTTTGAAGAATGGGCCCCGCTCTTTCCTTAGTATTGCAAAGTTCTTCCTTGGACCAATCTATCCATGGAAAAGGTTGATTGGCAACATTATTGTTCCTATACACTGGATCCAATACTTCATCATCATCCTCCATCCCTTCTGGAATATCCGTAATACTGAATTTTCTAACCTCATTCAAAGTCAACCTTTCATATTCTCATTGCCTAATGATAACCTCATCCCGACAATGAATCCAAATATCCTCTAGCTGAGGCACGTGAGAACTGGCCAACCCTGTTTCACTGAATTTACCCCAGTAATCAAAGTTGGTTATGGGATGGAAAGTTCTCAAAGTAACTTCCGACATTTCTCCATCCACATTATTTTCTTTATAAATGTTGGCACATGTATATCTTCCTATTGAAATAGGAAACTGAACTCCCACCTTATGTCGTTTGTTTTGAATTTTGTGATAATCCAACAATTGCCGAACCAATTCTAATAAAACCCATTTTTCAAGTAGGACATCTTGGTAACTTTCTTGGGGCACCCAAGAAACCAAGAATCTTGATGTATGTAAATGTTGGGAACTGAAGATAGATGGCTCCCCATTCCTGTACCTCTTTAAAAGCTTCATCATAAATCCTTCGATTATACAAATCCTTATCAAAATGATAAAGGAGGACAACAAAAAGGCATCATTGACTCTACGAAAATGTTTGTTGCCTTCTTCCATTGTAATTTGAGGATAAAAGTGATAAATCTATGACACACTTCTGACACCTTTTATGTTCAAACCATTTCATTCTCCCATGACATCGACACCACAAATGAGGAAGTCATGAAGAAGTTTTTAGACGTTAAAAAAATTCCCAATTGAAAACAAATTGAGTTGCTGATATGTTCCCCCCATCATATGAATTCCTTATTCTTCTTGATAGTAGCAATGTAGAGGAACATCCATTCCTAAAACTCCTTCATGGAAGTGAGACCTGAAATTTGAATCAATACAATAAGATCACTTACTTCTTGGATGAAGTCTAAGCAAAACAATGTTTTAGGAAGCTTGATGACACTCTTGGCCAAGTAACTCTTCATTATAACCTTTGTACATAGTTTAGTTTCTTTATCCCAATGTTCCACGACGGCTTCTGGTGAAATTTTTGCATATCCTTCAACGTATGGAAGTTTAAATAAATCCTCAAAGAAATTAGCATCCAACCTGATTACGACCTTGCCGTCATCATCTTTTACCGATTCAAAATCCTTATCAAATTGGGTGCCGCTAATAAGACGAACTTATGACAGTGCATGGATGAAGGAAAACATTCAGTGAGAGGGAGCCTGTTGTCAAATATGGCCTACATCTAAGGCTTATTATTAGGAGCTTTTAATCTTTCTCAAAAATCTGGAAAATCTATTTGTCCAAGGTCAATATCTCCAATATTCCCCAAATTTGAAGATAGACATGAGTGAGGGGCAACTCCTAAAAATGTGTACTTCATCTTTCCCTTACCCCTTAACAAGGAAGTTGAATTTAATTTGGAATTTAGAATCCAAATAGTCTTTGGGAATTTTGTAAGAAACCGTAAAGGTTCCGAAATCCCGAAGTCTGAAAGTCCAAAATGGTAACTCTAAAAAGGCTTCAACTTTGAAATACAAACCTCCGAAAGCCCAAACTCCTCATAGTCCCAAAACCCCAAAAAGTAAATATCTGAAACCCCGACTACCGAAATCCTGAAATGACGAAATCCAAAACTCGAAAATCAAAGCGCTACTAACTCTAAAACAAAGAACTCCAAAACTCCAAAATTGTGAACTGAAACTCGAAAATCCAAAATTGCGAACTTCGAAAGGAACAATTTTTTTTTTTTGAAGGAAATGGTTGCACAATTCTTGGACTTGATAAAACTAGATGCTTGCATGAATTGAAGTTTGTAGTATTGAGAAGAGAAACAAATGTCATGGCTAAAGGAAGAATGTCGATGATAAGGGTTTCCATGTCAAGAAAGAAAAGAAGAATAAATAAAAAGGAAAAAACAAACAAACAAAACCTCAATCAATCATAACCAAAAATAAATAACTTAAAAAATTACCTTGAAAATGATGCCTTGAAAGTACAAAAATGGTGCGGTAAAAATAGAGCATCAGAGCAAAAGCCAGTGAAAATGACAGGTAAAAATTTGAGTTTATATAGGAAACCCTAGAATTAATGCTCGAAGCCGACACGTGTGAGGGTAGTTGGAAATTAAATGTTTGTGGAAGGTTTGAAATTGAACCCCGAAACTCAAAATTCGAACTCCAAAATCTAAAAGCGCCGCTAACTCAAATTGTAATCCCGAAACTACAAAAGGAAGCGCAATCATTGCAATGCAAAACCCGAAGTCCAAAAACCCTGAAAGTATAAATTTTGAAATTTCAGAACTTCAGAGTTTCAGACTTCAAAACTACGGCATGAAATTATCCACAAAAACAACATGAGAATCCAAAACCCGAAGGGCCGAAGTTCCAAAATTTAGGAACTTTCGGGCTTTAGGAGTTCAGAAATTTGAAACTCCGGACACGAAAATAACAAAAATTATAAAGAGGATTCCGAAGCCCGAAAATCTGAAAACACGAAATTTTAGACTTTCGAGATTTTGGAGTTCGGAACTCAAAATCAAAATTTTATTTCACAATCAACAAAGTTCCAAAAATAAAAAAACCCTCGAAAATTGAAATCTAAAAATTCAGACTTCAGAGTTTTAGAAAACTTCGAAATTTTTAAAAGCACATTCCGGCATGAAAAATTCAAGAAGGTTTAAGGAATTTTGACAATTTTTAAACAATATATTCATGTTAAGGTAAATTTAAAGGTTAACATGACTCAATACAATCAAGATGGAATTGAATCTCCTATTGCATTCATGAGTTCCGGATTCAAGAAACATGAACTAAATTTCATTCCCCTTGAGAGGCATGCATACGTGGTGGTTAAAGCCTTGAAACATTTCATGTACTATGTGTTGAATTCGCACACCAAAGTCTTAGTGCCGGACACCGCAGTTAAATCAATGTTGACACAATAGGAACCATGATCTAAAAGAGGTAACTGGGTCTCCAAGATCTAGGAATATGGATTGGACATCAAGCCTACCAAGTTAATTCGAGGAAGGGGACTCTGCCAACTCATCGCAGAGAATGAGCCATGAGATGACTCTGAAGAAGAACCAGTTGAAGAAAGTTTACCATTAGTAGTTTTTGTCAATAGTACCACAGATGAATGGTATTCTGATATCACTTATTTTCTCACATATGGCGAATGTCTTAAGAATGTGATAGCTAAGGAAAAAAGAGCTATCAAATTGAGAGCTTCTAGGTACGTCATTTGGGACAACACCTTATTCAAGAAAGGTATTGATGGCATGTTCCTAAGATGTGTTGATAAATAACAACAACCCAGGTTGCTTGAAGCCTTTCACAATCATGCTTGCGGTGGTCATTTCTCTAGACCAATGACAACTCATAATATTTTGTGAGCACATTATTATTGGCCCACTATGTTTTTGACGCTCAAAATGGGTAGCCAAATGCAAAGCTTGTCAAAAATTTATTGGAAGACCTAAATTGGTGGATTTTCCTTTGAAGCCAATTTTCATTGAAGAACCCTTTCAACAATGGGGTTTAGATTTCATCGGGGTTTTGAATCCAAATTCCAAAGTGCTAGTCATACTCATGTGCTCACTGCAACTAACTACTTTACAAAGTGGGTAGAATATATTTTGGTGAAACAAACATCTACTACGGTAATCTGTGACTTCATCAAAGAGAATATATTGATTCATTATGCAATTCCATAAAATATCATGATGAAAAATGCCACCGATATTTATTCTACAGAGATGATAGGTTTTTGCTATGGGTATGGGATATCTTTATCTCATTCATCATATTACTACTCGCAAGGAAACGACTAGGAAGAATCGAGAAACAAAAACATCATTACTATCTCGCACAAATTAGTTGAAGAAAATCAAAGAACTTGTCACAAAAAGTTATATGATGCATTGTGGGCTGACCGCATAACTCCCAAAAGGGAAATCGAGAATGTCTCCATTCCAACTCTTATATGGAACCGATGCTCAAATTCCCATCACTTTGGAGTTATCGACATTATGATTGGCTCAAACAATTGATGATGAATGCTTCACCAATGCATTGGATAAAAGGATCATGTTCCTAAGAAAGCTTGAAGAACAGAGAAGTCAAGTGGAAAACATTATTGAAGAAAACTAATAAAAAGTGAAGAAATTGTTCGACTAAAAAACTAAGGAGAGACAATTTCAAATCAATGACTTAGTTCTTCTCTGGGATAAGAGACATGAACCGAAAGGAAATCATAGGAATTTTGATTCACTGTGGTTGGGCCCTTTCAAAATCAGGCATTTCTGTGGAGATAACACATATTACTTGGCATATCCTAATGGAACTCATTTTCCTTTTCCCTACAACAGGCAATATCTCAAGCGCTAGAAAAATTAAAAATGAGTTGTTCCCGTATATACATAGGTAATTAGGTTTTTGGTTTGTTTTGTTTCCTTTTTCGGTTTCCTCTCTTTTGTCATCCCATTTTAGTGCACCGTTGTTTTTGGGATCATGTTCATTAAATTGTTGGGTATGGGTTTGTTACTGCGTACGTGAAGTCCTTGTCCCCAATTAGAGCCAGTTGTTATCAACTAATTTTGACTTCACAAAATTAATAAACGTGAATTTTTTTAAAAATATTCAAAAGTGATCTTTTGCGTGATTTATATCCCTCGTCGCGATCGTCTTATTCTCGTGATCGTTTTGGTCTTCTTTTTGTCCATTTTGGGTGAGAAATCCTTCCGCCATGTTGTAAACTACGTTAATAATCAATTAATTAATATTTAATTAATTTCTTACCCATTTATTTAATAAAATTAATTTTATTAAATTTTGGGGTTTTTACTTAAATGATTATTAATTTAATATTGATTGAAAATCAATCGATAAGTTTTTGTTATTTTTGTGGGAAATAAGAATTCCGCTTCAATGTCGGGAATGTTAAATTAGTTTTCCACACTGATTTTCCCTTTCTCGCTTGCAAAATATTCTTTTTCTCCGCTTGTGGAATTTCTCCAAATTGATCGCCAACCTAACTGGATGAAAATCGGTAAATATCTCCCAATTTCCCACATGGGGAAATAAATGGGAATTGTCAGCCTGCTTTGTCATTGCCATGGGAAAATGATTGAGTTTTTTCCCATATTTCCTGGCAATTAATTCCCACTACCCAGGAGAAAGAGAAATTGGTTATTCCAACAAAAACAAAGAAATGGTTACGGGAAGCTTCTTTAATCCTCACAACAAATCCTCTGTGAAACTCTATGGAAGAAGTCGTGTGTAAGAAGTTGAGGCTCTTTATTTCTATTTTTTTGTTATTTCCAAATTCTTCTTATTTCCCCGAACGTTTGTAGAGAAATAATTTTCCAAAGATTCATAACACATTTTTCATGAGACGTTGTTTCTCTATATAAGGAGGAAGTCCACATTGAGGGAGGTTTTCATGCATTTACCAGAGTTTTAAACAACCACACCACATTAAATAGGGCATCCATTCTCCACGCATCCATAACCAACTCAGCTAAAGAGGAATAATCCACACAGGTGAAAGGAGGCAAAGTCCACACATTTGCATAAGGTTTTGAGAAGCAGAATCCACACAAAGGAGACATGCCACGTTGGAAAGGAGATGGTACGGTTTATTTGCAACAAATCCATGCATTTACCAAACAAATAACAAGTTCTTTGCAGCGAAATCCAAAGCAAATTCAACACCTTAGTCAAATAGAAGCATCCAAAAGTAGTCCACGCCAAAGGAATTTTAGCCAATGTTGAAAGAGGAAGATTAACCAAAATAAGAGGCCACGCAGTCCAAAGCATACTTCCACACATTGGTAAAGCAAAGGCAACAATCCCACGCATTTCCAAGAGCATAACAATCCAAAACAACAAAGAAAAAACTGCCAAAGGATATCAAATCCAACGTAGGAAATAAAAAGAAGAGCCTGGCCATGCATTTTTTTAGAAGGTTGCCCATGCATAAGTAAAAAGAATTAAAAAAACATATGCATTCACACACAGCCAAAGGTGAAGTCAACATTTAAAAAAATGAAAAAATGAATGCATTTGCAAGAAGACCACTCTTTGGAAAGAAAAATAGCTGTCCACGCCAAGGAAAAAATAAAAGAAGTTTCCACTCCATCAAAACCAAATAGTCCATGCAAGGAGACATTCCCATCTAGCCGGAGGGAGGATTTGTGAAGGAGACATAAGGATGCATGCAACTCCCACACATTGCAAAAGAATAGGCAGTCCAAATAATAAAAATAAGTTGTTCATTCATCCACAGGGGAAAGAGAATAATCAACGCAGGTTTTGAGAAGAAACAATAAAAGTTTTCATGTAAAAGAGAATAAAAAAATACCACGCATTCACCAGGTAGATTAAAGAAAAGATTTTCAACACAAGGTAGAGATTATTTTCCACATATCAGTCCAAAATGCATTACCGATATATATCAGCACAAAGAAAAATGAATTTAATGAAGAAAACGATAGATGCGAAAAGAACGTGTCGTGGGTTGTATCTGTCGAAGTAATCAATTTTGGACCTTGATATCTCGAAGTTGGATGATTTTTGTGAAAAACCAATCATTGCCCACAATTTTACTCATGTTAAGGTGTTTAGATACTCGTTTGCAAATGCAAAACACCTCATTTGATATTTTCCACAAAGCCAAATAAAACACAGTTTATTTGATTTTCGCAGCGCTCACTTTATTTTAACTTGTCGGAAGACCAACTTTGAGAATTTGTATTTCGGTCTGGGTGATTTTCGAGAAGAAAAGTTTGGTTTGTTGAATTCTCCCCAAATTCATGTACTCCTTTTCCAAATTTAAAATACATAGAACCTCGTTTGATATTTTTCACGGAGCCAAATAAAATATAGTTTGCTTGATCTCGCTGCGCCTAATTTTCAGCCTATTAAGGAGACTGACTTTAAGGGTTGATATTTTGAACTCGGATGATCTGTCAAGAGAAAATTATTAGTTCCTTGAATTCTTCCCACCTTCATATACTCCTTGTCAAGTTGTAGATTCCTAGGGTGACGTTTGGAAATTTTCCCAGACAAAAACCAAATGGGATTTTCACAGTTTTACACCTACATTTTCCTAGCAATTTCAAAAGAGTCAACTTTGACCTTTAATATTTGACTGATGAATTTGATTTTGGAAAAACCCTCGACACGTAGACTTGTGGTACTTTAATAGACTCCCTTATCTAGTGAGAGATTCTCAAAAAGGGATTTTCTAGTTTTCCTAGGGAAGTTTTAGAGGCGATTTGTTCAGTTTTGAAGTCTGGAAGTAATAGCTAGAAATTAAGCTTTCATCACGTCTTCAAAATCATGTCATATATAAACAAAGTGGCGTTGCGGTATGAGTTCTGAGGCATTCTACCCACCTCGGTGCTCCATTCATAGTATGAGAACATCAGTGATACCACCTTGGGACAAGTTGGCGTAAGCCGATTCCACGATTGCATATCAACCGAAGGTGAGTCAGAATTTTCCTAGTGCTTGTTCCAAAGTGGTATCTCATGCATGGAATCCTTCCCAGTGTCCCTACAAAGTCTTGAATTGGTCATCAATTACACGAAGTACTACGACACTTCGCACAGCGTGGTGATTCAAATCCAACATCTCCGAAGTGGAAGTGACCTCGACTTGTGAGCTCTCGGTCTCATTTTTGCAGCATCGACGCTTCTCAATAGTACCAATGGGTCACCTATGACTTCCTCATTATGCGGTATAGGTCATAGCTATTGGAAAAGGTAAGCCATGGTTATAAAAAAGATCAATAATGGGAGAAGTTGGTCTACATCAATTGTCTTCACTTGATCATTGTGGCGGATCTATTCATCGACAAACCAAGACCAATGACAAGTGCATTTGTGTGGATCATAAAGCAAGGACACATCATTCAAGCATGTCCCCATTTGCTCTCGATTACCAACATGCACGATACTTCATTGACTAGTCTTAAAGTTGGAACATTCTCAAATTGGATGATCGCGAGTGGATCAAAATGGCAACACTTCGAGATGGTGACAAAGACGAAAGACATAACTCTAAGAAGTGAATTGCAATCTCGAATCTTAAAAGAGATTCTTAATGGAAAAATATTAGGAGTTGTATTCTGACAAGCCAAGGTGGTGTAATGACAACAATCTCATGAAAATGAAGAATTCACCATGGAAAGGTATTCAGAGCATGTGGAGAATTGTGTGTAATTGTGAATATGAATACGAATGAAGACAAACTTGCTCACACCAAGATGTTTCTCAAATGGAGGGGTGGATGAATTGATCAAGTTTCAAGCTTGGCTCTCTTATCATCTGGAGGATTGCAAAGCACGATTAATGAGTTCATTCTCGTACAACCGGGATAGGCGGACTCTTGGCCCAATGGATAAGGCACTGATCCTAGGTGTCTTGATCTAGGTGGTGCATTGCTGACTAAGATGTCTATGTGTGTCCAAGTCATTTAAGTGGGGTCCAATTGTACCCATTGATTTTATTTATGAAGTTATGTTATTGCTCAACTCACTTTTGGAAATTTTTTGATAACTTAAGTGGTTTTTATTTTTAGTTACTTTTTATAAAGTTGGTTGAAAAATTCAAAGTCACTTAAGGTGCCCTATTTAATGTGCATGTAAATCCTAACTACTTTGTAACCAAATTTTGGGTTATAAAAGGAAGTTAGGGGCTCATTTGTAAGGGTGAATTTGAGAGAGGAGAAGAAAATAATTTTGTATGCAAGCTTTACTTCAAGGAAAGAAACTTTGTGTTCTTTTGAGAAGACGTTTTGGAGTTAATGAATTAAGAACTTTATGTCCTATTCATTATATCTTGTAAAATTTGGTGTTCTTATGTTCATTACATGTTATCTTTTGAATCTTGCATGTTAATATTGTCTTGGATCTTATGGTCAACTATATTAATACGTTGTTCTAGTTCACAATGAACAATATTTTATTATCTACTTGCTCATGTGTGTTCCCTTTTACTCATTCTTGTTTAGCTAACTCAAACTCCATTTTATTTATGCTAGTTATTCATCGTTCTTCTTTGTGCAATATTAGGCTTTGTTTTTACCTAACTCTTGCATGTTCCTTCCATTCATTCCTTTCCATTCCTTTTCTTCATTCCATTCCATCTCCCTCATTCACTTTTATTTTTCATTGATGTTCAAAAACACCCCCACATAAAATTTTGAATGTGAAAATGTAAATACAATTTTGGTTTTCAATAAAGGTAGCCTTACCTTCATTGAGGAGGGATTTCATTCCCATACTATTGCATGTCATTTACATGTGTATAGATCCATATGTTAACATGATCTAAGGAAAACATGCTATTACAAGACAGTGGGCTAGGTAACTACTTCCTCACATCAAAGAAGGATGAGATTTTTTTGCTTGTCATGGAAGAGGAAGATGATCAAATCTAGATAATGGAGTTTGATGGTATCCATTCTAGTGTAGGGTCTAGAGCAGGTGTCATTTTGAGTTATATGTCTAGTTAATTGTACCCCTTTCCTTACAAAAGGTTGTAGTTTGACAACACAAACAACATAGAAGAGTACGAAGCTCTTCTTAGTTTGGGCATAACAGAGGATATGGGAATCAAAAAGTTAAAGTGCCAAGGTGATGCTGAGGTAATAGTAAAGTAGGTGAAGAATTAATACCAAGTGAAGAACCCAATATTGCGACACTATATAAATAAAGTGTGGGACTACATTGAAGCTTTTGATTCTTTCTTGATTCAGTAGTTCCATGTGAAAAAAATAGAAATTCATAATATCTTGTAGTTTGAGTCTCTCTAGTAACTCCTCGTCCATATTTTAGGAAGGATAAAGTGACAATGGAAATGGTGTTTAGACCCAACGTACTTGAAAATGTGGACCACTAGCAGGTGTTTAATGATAATAACCAACTCCTCACCTTACTAGAGAAAAAGGAAAATTTTAGTAACCTCTTCTTTGAAGGAAGCAAGAACCCACATAGGGAATCGGTGGCCAAAGATGATAAAGAAGGAATTGAAGGAGTGGACCAAGAAGGAGTGATCGGGCTAAGTAGGAAAAAGATTCCCAAAGGTCTCGTTTCTCTAGAGGACATTTTTGATAAACATGACAGATTCATTCATGAGAAAGTAAAGCAATCTTATCGTTGTCTTGTAGATTTTGAAAAAGAAAATATTTGCACCCGAAAAACCCAAGAATGTTTAATATTGGGAAATGTGCCTCACCTAAAGAGAAGAGGATATTTGTCACTGCTCAACAAATATTCAGATGTCTTAGCCTACTCTTTTGATGAGCTTAAGTCCTTCCAACCTAAGGAAATGCACCATTCAACTCCTTGAAGCCATATGCCAAGCCTTTCAAGAAAATCAAGGGCCATACAATCCGGAGAAGTTAGCCGACACCACAAAGGAGGAGGTCATAAAGATGCTCAATGTGAGGATCATTTTACCTATCCACCATTCAATGTGGGTAGCAAACATCGTGCCATTACAGAAGAAGAATGGCAAAATAAAAATATGCGTGAATTTCCACAATTTGAACCAAGCTTTGTTAAAAGATGATTACCCCCAATCATGGATCACATCTCGTAGAGAGTCACCAAGTTTGAAATGATCTCATTACTAGACATGATTCTCGGGGTATAATCAGATTGAGGTAGTGGAGGAGTATCACACCAAGACAGCTATCATGACACCTTAGGGCACTTTTGCATATAATAGAATGCCTTTTGGCCTAATCAATACAGGGGATACATTTCAAAGGGCGATGGACCTGGATTTTGAAGACTTAAAGCAATACATTTTCATCTACTTGGATGATATTACAATATTCACAAAGAAGAGAGGAGACCATTTTCATCATTTGGAACAGGTACTCATAAGGTGTAGAAAGCATGAAATATCCTTAAACCCAAAAAGTGTATCTTCGGAGTTATAGAAGGTAAGTCACTGGGAGCATTGTGAACAAGCATGGAGTGCACATTGATCCTAAAAGAGTGAGATATATTCAAGCACTATCTTTTCCCACAAGAAAGAAAGGAGTTCACTCATTTTTCGGTAAGGTAAAATTTCTTCGGCGCTTCATCCCGAAGTTTTTAGAATTGACAAAGCACATCACAACCATGATGAAACCTCAAGCAAGCTTTAAGTGGAATGATGATGGAAAGGTAGTTTTTGAAGAAATCAAGAAATCCATTACTAAAGCTCCGACCCTCGTATCTCTAGAATTCAATAAAGAATTCATCATGTATTGTTATGCATCGAAACATACTCTCTTTGTTATTTTGGTCCAGAAGAATGATGAAGGCGTGGAAGAACCTATTGCTTTCATGAGCTGACCGTTGAAGAAGCATGAGCTAAACTACAATTAATTAGAGAAATATGCCTATGTAGTGGTCAAGGTTGTAAAAAAATTTAGGTTTTACATATTCAATTCTCACACGGTGGTGATGGTTCTGGCAGTAATCAAGTCCATCTTGACTCAAAGACGACCCCAAAGCCAAAAATGAAATTGGATCACAAATAATCAAGAGAATGACTTGGAGATTCGACCCTCCAATTTGGTGTGGGGAAATGGTTTGTGTAGATTGATCACAAGATGAGGCCCTCAAAACTCAACATGGTGAAGATGACCTGTCTTTGCTCCAATTTTTTTGAAGATAGTCCGAAAGTTCTCTTTGTAAGTACCACATTTGAGTGGTATGCAGACATTTCCTATTATTTAACATATGAATAATTCCCCCATCATCTTGACTACAAGCAAAAGAGAAAGCTCAAGATGAAGGAAAAAAATTTAGTAATATGGAACCACACGCTCTAAAAAATAGGTTTTGATGGATGTTTTCTTAGTTGTGTCGACAAAGAACAACAAGATAAATTGTTGAAGGCATATCATGACCAAGCTTGTGGTAGGCATTTTCTAGCCATGGTCACGACACATAAGATACTTCGGGGAAGATATTATTGACCTAATCTCTTCGCAGACATCAAGAATGGGTTTCTAAGTGTGAAGCATGTCAAAAATTCATTGGGAGACCGCAGCTTGCAGCACTACCACTGAAGTCGGTTTTCAATGAAGAACCATTTAAACAGTGGGGACTAGACTTCATCGGTGCTCTAAATCCTCACTCAAGCATGGGGCACACCTATGTGCTCACAACGACAAATTATTTCATGAAGTGGGTGGAGGCCATCCCAGTCAAACAAGATAACACCGAGATGGTGTGAAACTTCATAAAGGAGAACATCATCATCCATTTTGGAGTCCCACAAAAGATCGTGGTAGACAATGTCACCTATTTTTCTACAAGGGAGTCGAGAGAGTTATGCTACGGCTATGAGATATCCATGTCCCACTCATCATATTACTACCCAAAGGGAAATGGTCAGGCCAAATAAAGTAACAAGAACATCATGACCATTTTTTGTAAGCTCGTGGATGAAAACCAGAGGAATTGGCACAAGAATCTATACGATGCATTGTGGGTGGACAAGATCACTCCAAAGAAAGTAATCGACATGTTGCCATTCCAGTTACTATACGAGATATAAGCGGAAATCCCCATCACGGTTGAAATGCCAACTCTCAAATTTCTCTAGGGATAGAAGATGAACAATATAAGGATTCGATGGACAAAATAAACCTATTTCTTGAGAAGTTAGAAGAGAATAAACTTTGAGTGGTTGATCGTATAAAAGATCATCAACTGAAAGTGAAGACAATCTTAAAAAAAAGGCTAAGGTCAGAGAATTCAAAGTTGGAGACCTCATTCTGTTATGGGACAAGAAGAGAGATCCAAAAGGGAGCCATGACAAGGTCGATTCATTATGGCTCAGTCCATTCTAGATTCATGAGACTTGCGGTGAAAATGCATTTCTACTCTCATATCTGGATGAGACGTTGTTGGAATTGCCTCGTTGTGGGAAATACTTGAAGTAGTATCATCAAGGAAAGCAGGTTGTCCCCCACCTTGTACCATAGGTGATTTTAAGGTGTGTTTTCCTTTCTATTGTGTGTCTTTTCCTTTATGTTGATTTTTTTTCCCTTTAAGTGTGTGTTTTGTGTTTCCTTTCCTTTGTTTTACGTGTTTTTTCTTCCTTGTTATCTCTCTCTTGTAAGTTGTACATGACTCCGCACGATCCGATGGATAAGGCATCGATCAACATGTTATGCGTTGAGATTATGGGATTCCTCATGTCATTTCTTCACACCGATCATTCCATATCATGCCCCCAAACTAGAGCCAAATGTTGTCTTGGGTTTTGCGGGAGTAAAAATTCAATAGAAAGTAAGACAATGATACCCTTGTGTCAAAACTTTCAAGTTTTACCTTTCCAAGACACCCCAGTCTACCCATTCTTAACACCAAGAATTACTCAATATGTGTAATGGTCCTCAATTGGATGTCCATTTTATTCCCTAGGTGATTTAGGAAATCAAATTCAGTCCCCCTCAGGTGATTTTAGGAGCATTTGGAGAATGCCAATTTTTACTTAGATTTTGGGGAGGGCTACCATTGGCCTTCCTAGAACTAATTCACCCTCTAAAGTAGAAAAAGGAGAAAAATTAAACATTGAGATGCATTCAAGTTCCAAGAACATCCGTGAAATTTTTTGGAAGATTTTGGAAAGATCTGAAGGTTTTGGAGCCGATGCGAGATAAACTAGGTTTTCGTGCCAAAGAGAGCAAACACCACGAAAGATTGCCTGAAATTAAAATAGTGATTATGGGAAATTAATTAATATTAAATATACCAAAAGAGTACCTATGGAAATTATTTTCCATTCCCTAAATAGTGGAAAAAATGAGACATCATGAAACATCATGCACTTCTCTAGGAAACTCATTCTTTTGGCGCACAATTGGTGGTCCCGAGAAATAAGGGGCCATTTGGAGGTGATTTATTTATATTTTAAACTTAAAACCATCACCATTAAACTAATTGGGTGGTTTCCAATCAAATTCATATAAAAATTTTCCTCCAAACTCATCCGGAAGTTCATGTTATCATCATCGTAAGTGGGCTCAAGGTAAGAGTTCTCACAGTTAGTCATTTCTTCAGGAGGATAAATGTTAGCACCAGGATCTTGGTGGGATTTCATGTACCTTTAATCCCTTTATAAAAGGGACATAAGGGATAAAAATATTCACCCATACCTTTCTAGCCACCAAAACACCAACGTGACCTCTCCTTTTCAAATTTAATTCCCGAGAGCTAAGTTGGAGCCTTCGCTCTCCCGCGTGGATGATCGCCAAGTGCTATGATGAGATAGCAAGTGGAAATTTATGGCCCTTTTGTCCCTTTATCAAAGGGAAACAAGGGAATTTTTTTTTCTCATCCCCACTTAGGCCTTGTGGTCCCTCATATGCCCAAAACTCAGCTCGAAGGTGCTTCTCTCAACCTCCCTCACTCAAATGCACATCCAACAAAAATTTGCCAAGTGTCGCAACCACATGCCAGGGGGAATTTTGTGTCCCTTTCATCCTTTTAAAAAAGGAACATAGTGGAAAAAACAATTTACCCAACCCCTATGCTTGCTTTTTGAGATGAATAAAAGCTAGGACTTAGCCATTTTTCATTCCGTTTCATCGCCCCACAACTCCATACCTGCCTGAAACTCTGGATTTGTTTTTCCAAACCTCCCAAACTCCATTTCTGCATTGAACCAGCTCTAAAAATATTCCTCACACTAAAAACATAGGGATATAAAAAAATAAGTGGATCAAAATGATGAAGAACGAGGAAAAATGAATAACTTCATCCGAAAAACCCTTGTAGCTACTCGACGGAAAAATTACCATAACTTGCAAACCACGACACGAATCAAAGTAGAATTTTTTTTTCATCATTTCTAGAGGCCATAAAAACCATATAAATATATATCTCATGTGTAGCAAGGATTTTTACAACAAATAAATCCATTTTTTCATGCAATGAAACTAAAAATCTCATTTTCCGTTAAACAAGAGATCAATTTGCAAAGAAATTTCACCGAGAAACAAGCAGAAAAAACTCACATCAAAAATATAAATTTCATCAAGATATGAAGAGAATAAGCGAACCTAAAATTTCAAGCTCCATTAATGGTTTTCGTGCCCACAACCGATGCTAGGTGAAAAACTTCAAGTTTCAAAATCTCACAAATCGACAATCGGGTAGGTCCGATATTTTAGAGGGTTAATATTAGGCAAAAACCCATACCAAAAATATTTATCCCATTATGATCCAATCTCCAAAATCATACTTACTAAAAATAGAAGGACTTACTATAGAGGAGACTGCTATTTCAAGTAAGTCATCATCTGAAGGAGTTGCGAAAAATGCGGTGAAAACAAAGGAAGTATCGCAGAAAAAATCATTGAAAAGGTCACCTTGGTTCAAAATTGACACTTACTAAAAATATTAAGTAGTCCCATAAACACCTACTATAAATAACAAGTTGGTCCGTAAGGCAAGAGGAACAGTCAAAAAGAAGGAATTCAAGCTTCCATATCCAATTAAGGTTTGAAAATGTTGAACTTTCACACTTACTAAAAAAGTAGGTCATTCCAGAGGGCGAATTTCACAAAAGGAGTGTCTTTGGGAGTGTGACATTCAAGTTGGAATCTGCGGTTGGAGTTTGGAAAGGTATTTTTCGACACTTACTAAAAATAGTAAGTTTCCCTTCCCATGTATAGTAAGTGTTGAGTAATCATGAAGTTTAAGTTTTCTGGATTGTAGAAAACACAACCTTTCTCTTCTGAGTATGAGATAAATGACATTGATGTTTCCTACATGGATTTCAATGATGTAAAATCTCACGTGATGGAAAAGGAAAGAGGGAAGATTGAAGATAAAGTGTTCACAAGTGGGTTGTTTGCAGCTATGGGACACCCCATGTCCTGTACAATGCACCGAGATGGTCTTGGCCTACTCACATCACTATGAGCTTGACACACAAACAATATGAGATGAAAATGGTACAGAAATGGAATTCATAGCCTTGAGAACCATCTCACTCAACTTGGAAATCCCAACATCACCCAACATGGCTATCATCACAAAGGAGAAGGTTATGCACGAGTGGGAAAAAATGGATACATACCTACAAGGGGTTGCACTAGGGTCATGGATGAAGACATGAAGAAATCCTTCAAGGATGCCAAAGACACTTTCAAGATGTGAATTTCATGAAGACTATTCAGATGCAATCACCCTCCTCAAAGTATAGTGATGGTAGAAGTAAGTACGAGGGAATTTCAGGATTGGATGGCTCCATTCATCCTAACAGTGATTGAAGGAAAGAAATAGATTGATTGGGGATATAGAAGCGGTGAAAAATTACATCTGCTGATCCAGTTGCCCATGAAAAATAAGTTCTACATGACTTCTTATTTGGTCTATTTTCTCGTCAACTCGAGGTCATTCAAGGGATTGGATCGACCTGAACATTGCTGCCAAGGTTCTAGCATTTGAGAAAATCCCTTAGTTGGTTATGAAAGAAAGCCGAGAGACACTTCACCCACGTGAATGATGCATTCACGATGTTCATAGTTAGAAATTTGGAGGGTGATTTGGAGGTAAGGATATCGCCACAAGCGACGCGTCCTTAATTAGAAAATCTAGTTCCTATTTCATTTAATTCTCAACTTTATCATACTTACGAGTTTGCAGATTTGACCAAGCTCTCTTAAGGTTACCTAAGTACCTTAATGATCAAATTGTGCTATTTGAGCTATGTAGGTAGTTCACACAGTGTTGTCACCCTCGAAATCCCCCTCATTTTTAAAATTCAAATTCAAAATTTTGAGCTGATGCCCTTCGAAGTGTTCAAGTAAAGTTGGAAGTCTTAAAAGATAGAGAAATTCACGCTTTGAAGTTGTTTAAACTCTCAAGTCTGCACGTTTTGATAAATTTTCCATTTTCCTATCTAGATGCATGAAAATTTTATTATTGTCCTCATTTGAATGAAATTTTCAATCTTTCTATGGCCATGGATCGTCAAACCTTGTATTGTTTTAAATTCCTTGGTTCACAAAATAAATATGAAAATCAGGCACAAAATGGTGGATTTTTCTTCTCTACATTTTTCCACAATCGTGAATGATGGGCGTTTTCTTCCCCATCAAATTATAGCCACATTATCCATGGGTACGTGGACATATCTCGATTAGATGTAGCATGGCCATGTTTCAAGCAATAACATAAGCCTCCACATGTCCAAATGATGCAACTCCAAGGGCAGGGCCTAAGGGACAATCCACAAATAAGCACAGGCTTTCCACATGTCCAGGGTCCAAAATGAAGACAAAACAAGCCTAAATCAGCTAAGTATGGAAGGTTCAATGATGGCGCCACGTGCTTCATTGACATAATTTCAAGGGTCGAAGCTAGGGGTAGTTCTCAAACTTGTGCCAATCCTCCACATGTCCTAGGTCCAAAAAGGGGACAAAGCTGATTGCTTAAATTGACTAAGTATGAGTGGGTTGGTGGAAGCCTCCATGTGCCTCAATGACGCAATTTCAGTAATGAAACCAAAGAACCAATCTTCAAATGAGCATCATCTCTCCACGTGTCCAGGGTTAGATATACAGCCCAACTAAACAAAAAGGAAAAAGTCAAATATTAAGCCCGAATAGAAATTCAAGGTGGGGAAGCGGGCTGTCGGGGAGATTTGAGAATTTGAGCCTTGTTTTCATTAAAGGGGATTAAAGTTAAAAAGTGACCCGTAACCCCACCCACGCCAAGGAAAAAGTCAAATATTAAGCCCGCATCAAAGGTAAAAGCGGGGAGGTGGGCCTGGTGGAGCAATTTGTGTTTTTGAGCCTGCATTGAAAAAGGGCTAAAAGTCATAAATTGACTGTAGTCCTGATCATGCTATGAGGAAAAAGTCAAATGTTGAGCCCGTATTGAAAGTCAAAGTGGGGAGCGGGTCAGCAGAGAACTTTGAGGTTTTGAGCCTCTTTGTAAAAAGGGATAAAAGTCATAAAGTGACTCACGACTCTGTCTCCACTCAAGTAAGGCCACGTGTCAAGACCATATCAAAAGCGGGTGAGTGGACCAAAAATGTAAAAAATGCCAAATCTCTATAAAGTCACAAAATGCAAAAGGCATCCTCCACACTCGCTCCAGTAAATTTCTCCCATGTGGATGACTCTGGTTTAAAGTTTCAAAGGAAAGATGAATGGTTCAAATTCAAAGTTACAAAATGAGTGTAATGGCTGCATTATGAAAAGTTTGGTTTTTCTCGCCATTGGCATTTCTTCGCGAATCAAGAATCTGAACGAACACAAATGATTGAAAAGATTGTAAACCGTTTCTTGCTAACAAAGAAGAATTTGTAACCATTTCTTACAAGATATTTAATGGCTTCTTCACGCCATTGTAAAGGGGTTGGCAATTGATCTTGTAAACTCGAGAGTGCATTGTACTTGGAGAAAGCAAAGGAGATAGCCATTTTTCTTCTAATTTCCTCCATTCTCAAATTTCTTCCATTCCCACATTATGTACAACTTCTGTTTAAGCATCAATACAAGAAGAAGGAGTTTGTAGCCTCTTCAGATTTGTAGAACATCATCACTCAGTGTTTCCCACTCACGGGTAACTTTTGAGAAACGGAAAGTGCTTCAATGAAAGCGGGTTGTCCCCACCTTATACCATAGGTGATTGTTAGGTGTGTTTCCCTTCTTGTTGTGTGTCATGTGTTTCCTTTTCATCCTTTTCGTGTGCATGTGTGTTTACTTCTTCTTTCTCTCTTGTTATAGGTTGTACATGACTCTGCAAAGCCCAATGGATAAGGCACTGGTCAACGAATTATAGGGTCTAGAGATTGAGATTCTGGATTCCCATGTCATGTCCCCAAGCTAGAGCCACTGTTGTCACCCTCAAAATCCCCCCCTCATTTTTTAAAGTCAAATTCAAAATTTTTGAGCTCACACCCTCTAGAAGTGTTCAAGTAAAGTTGGAAGTCTGAAAAGATAGAGAAATTCATGCTTTGAAGTTGTTTAAACTCTCTAGTCTGCACATTTTGATAAATTTTCTGTTTTCCTGTCTAGACGCATGAAAATTTTATTGTTGTCCTCATTTGAATGAAATTGTCAATCTTTCTATGGCCATGGATCATCGAACCTTGTATTGTTTTCAATTCCTTGGTTCGTGAAATAAATTTGAAAATCGGGTACGAAATGGTGGAGTTTTCTTCTTCTCTGCATTTTTCCACAGTCATGAATGACGGGTGTTTTCTTCCCCATCAAATTTTGGCCCCATTATCAACAGTACATGGACATATCTAATTGGATGTGGCATGACCATGTTTCAAGCAACAACGAAGCCTCGACATGTCCAAATGGCACAAATCCAAGGGTAGGGCCCAAGGGACCCACAAATAAGCACAGGCTTTCCACGTGTCTAGGGTCCAAAATGAAGACAAAACAAGCCCAAATCAGCTAAGTATGGAAGGTTCAGCAGATGGCGCCATGTGCTTCATCGACGTAATTTCAAGGGTCAAAGCTAGGGTAGTTCTCAAACTTGCGCCAATCCTCCATGTGTCCCAGTCCAAAAAGGGGACAGAGCCGATTGCTTAAATTGACTAAGTATGAGCAGGTCGGTGGAAGCCTCCATGTGCCTCAATGATGTAATTTTAGTAATGAAACCAAAGGGCCAATCTTCAAATGAGCATCAATTCTCCACGTGTCAGTGGTCGATATATGACCTCGCCAAACAAAAAGGAAAAAATCAAATACTAAGCCCAAACAGAAAGTCAAGGTAGGGAAGTAGGAAGTCGGGAAAATTTGAGAATTTGAGCCTTGTTTTCATTAAAGGGGCTTAAAGTTAAAAAGTGACCCACAACCCCACCCACACCAAGGAAAAAGTCAAATATTAAGCCCGCATCAAAGGTCAAAGTGTGGAGGTGGGCCAACGGAGCAATTTGTGTTTTTGAGCCCGCATTGAAAAAAGGGCTAAAATTCACAAAGTGACTTGCATCCCGATCATGCTATGAGGAAAAAGTCAAATGTTGAGCCCACATTGAAAGTCAAAGTGGGGAAGCAGTTGCGGAGAACTTTGAGGTTTTGAGACTTTTTGTAAAAAGGTTTAAAAGTCATAAAGCGACCCACGAACTGTCTCCACTCAAGTAAGGCCACATGTCAAGACCATATCAAAAGCGGGTGAGCGGACCAAAAAATCTAAAAAATGCCAAATCTCTATGAAGTCAAAAATGCAAAAGGCATCCTCCACACCCACTCCAAGTAAATTTCTCCCATGTGGACGACTCGGTTTAAAGTTTCAAAGGCGGGATGAATGGTTCAAATTCAAAGTTACAAAACGAGTGTAAAGATGCATTATGAAAAGTCTTTTTTTCTCACCATTGGCATCTCTTCATGAATCAAGAATCTGAATGGACGTGAATGATTAAAAATATTGTAAACCGTTTCTTGCTAACAAAGAACAAGTTATAACCATTTCTTGCATGATATTAAATGACTTCTTCACGCCATTGTAAAGGGGTTGGCAATTGATCTTGTAAACTCACAAGTGCATTGTACTTGGAGAAAACAAAGGACATATCCATTTTTCTTCTAATTTCTTCCATTCCCACATTATATAAAACTTCGTTTAAGCATCACTATAAGAAGAAGTATTTTGTAGTCTCTTTGATGAGGAGATTTTAGAAACTTTGAGTTTGCAATCTTATCTCATCTTGTTGCCATTTGCAGGGTTGTTTCTTCTCATAAATGCATGTGTTAAAGTTTCTAACTAATGTGTGCAGGAATCTAATTTCCTACTTGCAACATTAGTTTCCCTATCTCATTTCTCACTCCCTTTCCCACTTTCAAAAAAATTCTTCCCTAGCAAGAGATTGCTATCTTTGCTGCAAGGTCAGTGGAGTGCCCCTATTGGATCCCCTGGTTAAAATGCCACCACGTAAATCCACATTTTCTTGCACATGCATATATGACAACTACACTGGCTAAGTAGAGGACTTAGATTCCCAGAGCGTTGGCAAGAAATCCACAAGTTTTTCCACTCGATAAATTTCCTTGCCAACACGCAGTGAACAACAAACTCGAAGCGAGAAAAAAGAATTTGATCTCATTTCCCATCTCTTGGTGGGTGTTCATGTGTAAAAATTTAAAATAACGCATCCCATTTGGAAGTTGCCTTTGTACACTTAACTTTGCATCCCTACATTGCTAGAGCTAACTTAAACATGTGATATGATCCAGATGCCTTTCATATCCCAGAGTTGTGCCATGTTCCGCAAATTGAGGACTATTGGGCCAACTATGTCAACGAATTTGAAGTACGGTATAAGGATCACATGAGGATGAAAATTGATGAGATGAGGAAGTTTCAGTTCTCCTGGTATGAGGATATTTTACAAGATGATGGGACATAAATGTATGATCCTGAAAATGAGGCGATCAAGGCTTCCCCATTGCCTTAAGTCAATTGATACATTCGCGAATCGGGAGATATTAAGGAACGGAATGAGAAAGTGATTAGAAGAACGAGGGATTAGTTCCAAAGGAAGAGAGCCATTTCCATTCAATCACGAGGTACCCCCACAAGTCAGAAACAAGCATCACACAAGTCATAATCAAAAGTGGTGGAAATTACTTTGAGTTCAAGACAATCCAGAGCAAGTTCAAAGTAAAAAGCCACAAAGTTGGAGACTTATTCTCACAAAAATTCACCTAAGAGAGTCAGGATAGAGGAAGACCCAGTTGTAAAGACACAAGAGGAAAACCCGGTTGCAAAAAGACAAGAGGAAGATCCCATTACAAGTAACATAAGAGGAAGACCCAGGTTACAAAAATACAAGTAGAAGAAGAGCACATAGTTTAAGACCCTGAATTTGAACTTCCACAAGAGGTCTCACCTATTTTTGACATTATTTCCTCTCCCATCCAAGATATGCCTCCTCCAGCCAAGCAGGGAGCGGTTGATATGCATGTCCTAGAGCCTGAGTTTGATGAAATGTTCTCATGGATGTAAGAGATAATAACACCTAATACATGCACTGTTCAACAAGTCACTATCCCTAATTTATTGACAATTACATCATTGGCTAAGGGAAGAAAAAGAAAGCTTGCACACACGGCCTCACATTTCTACAGTGGAAAAATAGGTAACCAATATATTGAGGTAGCCGACCAAAGGTGATCAAGCTAGTGGACGAAATGACACTAATTGATTATGAAATGAGCACAATCTAACTAGGGCCAACTACTCATGAAGGATATTTGCATATGTATTAGTAGTCTTCTACTCACTTGGTAGCGAGGAACAAAGAATACAAGAAAAATATTTATGAGATGGAAGAGAAAGTGTAAAATATTTCATCCTATGTAAAACATCTGGTGGATCTAAATACCTCATCAATTCTTATCGAGGAATTTGCACCCATAAGCAACTTTAACCCAGAATCTATCAAGAGGACATAAGAGATCATAGTGTAAGGATGAGCTAATGGTGAATGGATCAACACAATTACCAAAAAGGAAAGTCAATGCTCCAAGAGGTAGTCAAACTCTTCTCCTACATGTGTGCAACTGTAAACAGGGTGCGGGGAATTAGAGAATATTTGGAGAAATAAAAATTTCATTGGGATCCTCTGTGTCCATTGGTGAGTGAAATGAGCAACACTCGCTCCCGGGAGTTGATCGACAAGAAGATTTTTGACACCCCTTATGAGGACTTGTCACATGTATGGGAAAGGGCCTTAGAAATCAGATATGAAGTGATCAACTGATCCATCATAGAGTTAGATGACAAAGAGGAACAAACGTACAAGTTGCATTACAATATCAATTGTCGTCGAAAAAATCAGAGTGTCTACAATGGGAGAAAGTACAACATTCGAAGAGTTTATTGGGACATTTCAAGAACATGTTAAAAAGGAGGAAGGCAATCCATTATACTTTAATAAGGATACCCTAGAGTCCCTATCGAGATTCGTGTTGACATTACACTCATTGCAAAAAAGCACCCATCATGGTTGTAAAAGTGCAAAGATATTAATGGTGTTTTGGATGGTTAGACAGAGACTCTAATATGTGTATGCATTCCTCACGCCAACAGATTTTCACCCATTGTAGATCATTTCAAGTAAGGAATTCAAGGAAACAGAGATCTTCTCAAAGAACGCAGGATGGAGATCGTCAGGTAGTGAGATCAAGTTTTTCTGGAGCAGCCTACCCTTCGAATGATTCTTTCTCCTTTCTCTCTCTCTTCTCTTTCCCTCCCTACTTTATCTCTCTTCAATGTTCTAATTTTGCATTGGGGTTGCACTTTTAATATGCCTTTAAGTCAATTAAAAGTGACTTTAGAAACATGATGTAAAATTAAGTCGCCTTGTTTTTATAAAAGGGACTTATTATTTGATAGGAATGTGAATAGTCTAAAGTCAAAAATAGGGCATATGAAGGGTCACTGGAAGATGAAGAGTTGTTTCTCTTCTATAAATTGTAATGTTCTCTTCATTTGAGCTTCTTTTTGACTTATGAACTTCTTAGCTGGTTGTCAATTTGTAATCTCATGAGAGAGTAATGCTTGTGAAGGAACAAAGAGATAACTACTTTGATTCTTTTTCTCCACCTCACATTTCCTCAATTCCCCACTATGTACAACTATGATTTTTCAAGCTAATAAAGGAAATATTTTATGTTTTCCAACACATATGAATGTGTACATATTTGTATGTATGGTTTCCTCTAGCCAGTGGCTCCAAAATCATGTTGTTTTCTTCTTTAAAATGCATGTGTAAGATTTCTAACTAGTGTGCATAGGGCTCTGAACATCTACTTGTGACATTAGTTTCTTCCCCTTAACATTCTCACTCCCTTTCCCACTCTCTTGAAAAATTCCTCTCTAGCAAGAAATTGCTAGCATTTCCGCCGTATCGGTGGAGTGCCCCCGTTGGATCTTCATTCAAAATCCACTGGGAAAAATCTACTTTTTCAAGCACATGAAAATATAGAAGCTGCACCATATAAATAGAGGGACTTCAACTAGAGTGTTGGCAAGAAATCCACCGATTTGTCCACCCGACAAATTTTCTCACCAACATAAAGTTGTGTGTGTGTGTGTGTATGCATATGTAGTTGTATACTACTTTGAAACTAGATGGTATAGCTGAATTGAGAATTTGTGATTTACAATCAGAATTTTATAAATGATATGCCAAATATTAAATTTTGTGGGAAGCAATGGAATTTTATAATAAAATGTTAAGTTCTGAAAATGGTTAAAATAATCATGTTTTGAATGTCAAATAAGAAATGAATTGAGTTAGGCCTCTATTGCATAATAAGTCTCCAACATAAAAGATAAAAAGTTACCCGGATGTTGTACAATCTTATTTTGTTTTCAATAAAACCCATATAAACCGGATATAAGTTCATGTGACTACCGCCAAGTATTTGATGAAATGCTACAACCCGTAATAGGTGAGGAGAATTCATTCCAAAATCCAACAAACTTATAGATTATAGTCAGTATCTTTATCCCATCTCCAACAAAGTGATTTATTCTATTATTTTACATTCTCTGTTGTCACCAATTTGGGTGTATAAATTGTTCCCTATATTATGTTCGTACCTATATGAACCGCCCAATAGCTTATTTATACCTCTTGATAATTGGCCGTAGTAATAACATATTAGAATAATATTTTGGGTTGTGAATGAAATCGAGAAATGACATAAAAAGAGAGATTTGTGTTAAAAAAATGATCAAGAGATTATGTTTTGATTTTATGGAGGTATATGTTTAGTTGTGAAGACAATGTAAATACGGCTAAATCCATGTGAAGAACAGTCATATATTTCCAATTACAATCTAGTTGGTTTAGAGATTTTATGGGTTTTTAGCCTTATATGTTATAAAAATAGTCTATCTTTCATAAAAACCCAAATGGTATTTTAAGAGATAAGGGAGAGGAGCCAGTAGTTGTGCACCCAAGTTGAGGGGTGTACAACACACATATAAATACATCAAATTTTGAAAAAAAAATACCCTTTAATAGATTTTTTTTCTTAATCTAAATAATTTTTTTGAGCATTTTTATTTTATGGAAAGTGGTTTTTAAAGGGATTTAAATCAAGTAGTTTTCCATACAAAGGAAAAAAAGGGTGGACCATTAGTAGGGCATTATGTCATGCATTTTTTTCCACTTATGTGGCATCATGTGATTGGGTGATTCTTTGATGTGATTTGATGTGACACATTTTATTAGCTACTTTTTTTTCAAATGTTGAATGACAAATGTACATGTACTAGTCACTCACTTTACAAATACCCTCACCATTATTGGTCCATGCTCCACTATTGGCTCCTCTCCCCGCACCTTTTCAATATCACTATTCAACCTTGTTTTTTATGTGTAGTGAGGGTGTAGATGAGCCTTTATGAGATGAGTTGTTGATGATCACAATTTGTTGAGATATAAGAATCATATGAATAGGAAAATGGATCAAAGTACCTAAATTAAATTTGGAATAATATAATGATGCCATACTTCCAAGATTTGGGTGCATCAAATCTTATATTATTTTGACTCCAAATAACATTTCAAGATCAATGGAACAAAATTAAATACTTGAATTTTCATGAAACTAAAATTTTAGGCCCATTTGTGTCCAGAACAAAGAGGGGGAACTGCACTATTTTGAAATGATTCATAAAACCTTCAAGCCTTAGAGAAAATTTGATATTACCACCTTGTAGAGAATTCCCATATAATTCCAATTCCTATTTGATTGCCTCTTAACTCCTTACGAAGCCCCTAGAATGATACAAAAGCATCATTTGCAGGCATGGAAATTATAGATAGGTGTTTTGTGATCATAAGAATATTGTAAGAGTGGTTTTCCCTACATTTATCATTATTTAAATTCAAACTTGTATGTAAAATTGCAAGTTAAGAGTGAATATTCTTGTAACGAGTTGTCAATACTCAAGTTTGATTAAGTAAGGGTGGTTATATGCTAAATAAGGTCATGAAGACCATGTAAACAAACATAAATTGTTGTACATGAGATCATGAGTTGTCTTGGGATGATATTTATTGTGTTTTCATGATTAGCATGTTGTTGAACCAAAATAGGTATGGTTGAGCAATGATAGGAGTTAGTTTAGGAATACTAAGTTGGGAAAATCTATCTTAAGAGGGAGATTCGAATGGAAAACCATTGTAAATTAAGATGGAGGAATGAATAATGAAAATATAGTGGATTTGGAGAAAGAAATACAAGGTGTTAGGAAATTAATGTTTACATTATAGTTTGGGTGGTTAGTTAATATTTAATAGTAATATTGTTATAAACAATATTACGATATAGGTTGTTGAGATATATTGTTATAACAATATATCGTCGGTCATTTGTTTGATTAAGGTGAGATATTGGTGGAGATTCCATCTCCCTAATTATAGGAAAGCCTTTTCCTATATATTTGTAATCATCTCCGAATGTTTTGATACAGTGAGAATAATTATTATATTGTTTTGTGTGTTTATTCTGAACCAAATTCAAGACAAGGTTATTTCAAAATTTTGAATTTTTTTCCTTATATTTTCCCATTTGAGTTTGTGAAAGGGCGGTGAGGGGAAAATTCAAAGTCACCAATAAAAACTATTTCTTCCCACTATTAACTCAAAAAATGGAGGAGATCACACAAATCCATCAAAATTTACGATAGGTCTTGATAATCAAATTTGAGGTTTTTATAGAAAATTATTTGTTCACACAGCTCAAATTAGGGCAAGACATTAAATTTTTTTCTATTTGGTAATTTTTTTCAAAATTAGAACAATCTCTGTCCCCGAGGAAGGAACATTCTTACAAAGTTTTAACCCATGGTCGCATGTGTGGAGGTATTTATTGTTGACAATTTTTAGCAGATCTAGGAAGGAACAAAATAGTGAACAGAGGTAGAATAAATTGATAGAAACTTAGTGAAATTCATGTATCAATGTCTAGAACAGTTAGAAATCAATGTTTAAGAGATTTAGAAGGTGATAACAATGAATTCAAGATGAGTTCAAGTATTTTTTCCCCTAATGTAGCTAGATATCCTTAAAAATAGGCCTACTAAGATTTCCCTTACCCTATTTTCTTAAATTTTACTCAAATAAACCCTAGTTGAAACTTGCGATGATAACTAAACCCTTCAAGGGTATCTTGAACGATCCTTAAAGGTTTAAGATAATTAAAATATAGAGAGTTATATTGGGATGCATGCCTAAGTAGACCTAATGGCTAATGATGCAAGAATACCGAGAATAGATTAATAAAAATATGGTCAAGGAACTCGAGGCACCTTGACATCATGGAATCATTCAGAGAAGTCATGTTTCACTTTTAAGGTGTTTATTCCTTGCACTTAGAAAACCCGTTGTTGAGCAGATTGCCCCTAAATGATCAATTATTTCCTAAATATTCGTAAATTTCTTCTAAAACTTTCAAGACTCCCCATATCACCTTTAGAAGTTTTAGATATTCCTGGAATGTTCTTGGAGGATACATAGTGGCTTCGAATGACTAAAATTGACATTTTTAGGCCTCCAAGAAGACTTGTCTTTCATCAAACTTCATTGAATTCAATCATCAACTTGTGTAATCATACCTACACATTGAAACAAACTGAATGATATTGTTAACACTTTCCTCCGAGCTCGATGAGTGTTGAAATAAAGATAGGATGGTGAGAGGAAGGATGCATAATGAATGGGAAACCTAATTTTCAATTAGGGGCTTAGTTGTCATGCTTCAAAATTTTCAATTTTCATGCTAGTTATTTTTCATGACAACATAATAATGGGAACTTAGAAAAATTTAAAACACTATGTATTTAGAAAATTCAAAACCACGTCATCATCTAAAAACACCCAAAACCTATCCAAGTGTAGACACAAAATCATGCACTTGGGTACATTTCTAGGTCTTAAAAGCATGCTAGCATTTACATGATTCCTAAGCAAGAAAACTAGTGGTTGATAACTATATTTGACCTCTTTTCTTTATTTTTTTCTTTCTCTTTGGTCTTCCACACCCTACAACCTAGTTGAAGCTTAACTGGTTTATATTTTATGGCTTCAGACACCAGCTCCCAACTAGGAAAACAATGCCTAGGAATTCTTGTCCCCTCTAGGTGCCCTTGAACCTTTTCTACACCACTCATTATTTTTAGGTCTCTTTTATCTTTTAGGCACATTTTTAACTTATGGGTTGGCATTCTAGTTGTCAATTGCAAAATTCAAAAAGGGAATCATATAAATACATAGTTGAGTTTTCAAAATATTAGACTAAGCACTAAGCATTACTATTACCACCTAAGCATACATTCAAAAGGCACCTAAAGCACTCCAATGAATTCATATAGCATCCATTCAAGGGAAAAGGGACTACATATTCTCGCATACACAACATAGGAAAGATAATTTCATTTTATTCAATCCATACATTCTACTACATTGCTACATTCTAGATACAACCCACTATCAGTGCAACTTGCACAAGGGCGTCATTTCTACACACACACAAGAACTACATGGACTCGAGATGTAGTTCAATGCTCAGTCGTAAGTTCAATCTTCAGTGACCATTGGGATTAGTCCAAATCCCCATTCTGTATTTTCCTTTTTATGTTTGATGTGGTTTGTGGGCTTGTACATGTGAACATCTCTTTTGCAGGTTATAAGTACCTTCGATGATTAAGGAGTGAACATAAAGTGATAACAAGAACCAACAAAAAATACCTTACGACACAATAGAAACCAAAATTTGAGCATCCGCATAGTCACCAATGCCTAGTTTCTGGGTCTCTAGCACCTAGGCACCCCTATCTTGATGTGGGCACCCATTTCTAGATTTGTTCTTGCACTCCATATTTTTAAGTAATCAGTGACAACTATGTTTCTAGTTTTTTCATCAATTACACTTTCCCAGTTCACTTTCTGTTCACTCAAAAATTAGCTAATTCCTTATATTTCCCTCCTTTACTTTTCACATTTACATGCTAGTTTTCTTGTTTCATATTGTATTTTAAATTTTTACGAAGTCATTACAATAGTTACTTTATAATTATATTTAATTAATCTAAATTAAATTAAATCATTTGGTGAACCCCACTCGTGATTAGTCATTCAAATCCCTATTATATCAGTTCTCTCTTTCATGGATCATAAGGTTCCATAAATCCCCTTGCATGACTTACTTCAAATCCACCCACCTTGTAAAGATGCTCTCCAAAAATCTTTAGAAACTATGTTTCTTCATTGCAATATGCCACCTACACAAGTAAGTGTCATCTTCAATCGTCTCTCCAATGACCTTAGTGATCCTGATACCACAACCAATCAATATATTTCCAAGTCAATTCAAGATTTACATTGTTTATTTCACGAAAAATTTCAAGATATGGAAACAATGGTTACATCTCTCAAAGCTAAAATCCAACATCTTAAGTCCCATGGTATTTATTCTTCTTCTACACTTCATTTTAATCCTATGTCCTCTACATGTGCTCATATCAAGAAACCTCAAGTATTACCATTACTAGCATCTCTCAAATTTAATCTAAATACTAAGTAATATGATATTCTTCCCGAGCTCCTCAATCACCAATTAATCAACTTATGAACTACTCATAGCTAACCTCATTATAAACTTCCCAAATATAAAGGTCTCCCATTTTGTAATTGTAACATATTTCATGGACAACCTTGCAGTAAACAATATTTTTCCTTCCTAGATGATCGTAGTGGATATAATCAAATCGAGAGCTTCTTGAGGATCGGGATAAAACTACCTTTACTTGTCTATGAGGTACCTTTACCTATAGGGTATTGCCATTTGGGCTATGTAATACTCTAACAACCTTCCAAAGAGTTGTATTAGAAATTTTTGTAGACCTAACGAATGATTGTGTAGAGGTATACATGGATGAATTTACTGTACATGTAAACACATTTGATGATGCTTTGAAGAATTTTGATAGAGTACTAACAAGATGTGAGGAACACCGTTTGTCTCTTAGTCATGATAAATTTTTAATGATGGTTGATGACGGGATTGTATTAGGACACCACATTTCAAAAAGAGGAATTGGGTTGACTCAAGAAAAAATTAGGATTATTTCAGACTTGCCTGTTTCCCAGCACCCCATAGATATCAAGTCATTTTTAGGGCATGCTAGATACTATAGGCATTTTATTAAGGTATTTAGTAAAATTTCTTCCCTGTTTAGTTTACTTACCAAGGATTGTGAATTCTGTTGGGATGAAAAGTGTCAACATGCTTTTGAGGAAATTAAAGAATAATTAATCATTGCCCCAATATTGAGAGGATCCGATTGGAATAAACTTTTTCACATCCAAACAGATGCCTCAAATAACTCAATAGGTGTAATTTTGGGACAAAAATATAAATAAGGGAAAATTTCGCTATTTACTACCTCAAGTAAAAAATATTACTCCCATCAAGATAAATTACACTACCACCGAAAAAGAATTTTTGTTGTGATCTATGTAAATAATAAATTCATACATTATATCACAGTGGTACAAAATATTTGTACACATATATATCACTCAAAGCAATTATATACTTAATGAAAAAACTTGTGGTTGGAGGTAGGATAATTAGATGGTTATTACTTTTACAAGAATTTGATATTACCATAGTAGATAATCCAGAAAATATAATGTGGTAGTTGATTTCTTGTCAAGAATGGCCACTATAGGGGAGAAAGATCCAATTAAGGACAATTTTCCGATGAACAATTGTTTTCTATTTCAACGAATACACCATGTTTTTCTCGATATGAAAATTATCTTGCAACAAAGAAGTTTCCTCCTTCTTTCACTAAGAAACAAATGAAGAAGTTAATCAGAACCAATGCACAATTTAAATGGTTAAATGGAATTTGTATCAAATGTGGACATGATTTGGTCTTACACGTGTGTGTGAGAGAAGATGAAATCTTTGACATACTCTGTGGCATGTCATGATGAACCAAGTGGAGGAAACTTTTCAAGTAAAAATAATAGCTCACAAGATACTTGACATCGGCTATTATTGGCCATCTCTGTATAAATATGTGAAGATATATATCAGCCGTGTGATCCGTGTCAAAGGATGGGACATAGTCCTCCTTCACAAGGAAAGTAACACATTCTTGTGTGCACCGATTATGTAAAAAGTGGGTAGAGGTGTAGGATTTAACAAATGCCACCTTTGAAGAAGCAGCTTGTTGATTTCCTTTGTACGAAATTATGATGAAGTTTGGTGCACCAATGAGTATAGTTTCCTATCGGGGCCCACAATTCATGTCTAATATGATCCATGCCTTCACAATGTACTATCGATCAATCATATGAAGTCATCTCCTATCACCCATAATCAAATGGACAAGCAGAATATAAGATAAAGAATTGGAAAACATCCTTACCAAAATAGTTGATTTAGGTAGAAAAGATTGAGTAAAGAGACTACCTGAGGCTATTTGGGCATATAATACAACTTGGAAGACTACAACAGGGTTTTCACCATATGATTTAGTCTATGGGAAAAATCCCTTATTACCTATTGAATTTGAACTACAAACATTGAGGACAACAACTAAAGTGGGTATTGAGTTGGATGCAACACAAAAGAAAAGAATTCTTCAACTCAATGAATTGGATGAGTTGAGAATGGAAGCACTTCAACAAAAAAATATAATCCAAGATCAAAGGAAATAGTGGCATGACACACATATCAAGAAAAGGAAATTCAAGGTAGGAGATTGGGTATTATCGCTTGTTTGATTCCAAATACCACCTATTCAAGGGAAAGTTGAGAATCGATGGTTAGGACCCTATCGATTGAGCAGATATTTGAAAATGGCTTTATTCAGCTACTTCCCATTGATGGCAACAGAAGGACACTTTTGGTCAATGGACATAGGCTAAAACTTTATAGGAAGCCTCCTACTAGGGATGAATTCTTGAAGCAGATTGAAGTAGAAAAATAATTTGATCATATGGAAGAACCCAGTTCTTCCAAAATGATCAAATAATCAGATGAATGGATCAAAAATAAAGGGAAGAGAATGAAAACATATAAATGGCGTTCTCTTACCCAAAAAAGAAAAATGAAAAAATAAAAATATATAAAGGGAAAGAATGAAAACCAGTAAATGGCGTTATCTTCCCAAAAAAATATCTCAAAGATCAATTGAAAACTAACAATGGCGATTGGTCTCCTCAATAAATGGCTAATGCAAAATAAAAAGAATTTGTTTGAATTCCAACTGTCTTTTCTAACTGTTTTTCCTTTTTCACTTTTAGGAATGACGAGTCATCAAGATGGAGGGATTACATCAGCAAAGGATGGTAATTATGTCTTGAACTTATTAAAGGTTAAATTAAAAGTTTGCATGTGTGATTAGACTTGATTTAAAAGTTTGGTATGATGAGTCATTTATTGTGCATTATGATTAAAAGCAAGTAATCATGAAGTTGATGTTGATAGAATAAGAAAGTGGTGGTGCATTTATAATTACTTATCATTTGGGCGGAATAAATGAAGTTGAGAAGCATTGCAGAAGAATTTTGAAGAGGAAGTAGAAGAATTGTATTTGAATTCGGAGCTAAACACAATAGTTCTCGTAGCTAAATAAAATAGTTCCATAGCTAAATCTAGTAGTTCTGCAGCTAATTCTAAATTTGAAGAAAGAAGAATTTGAATCATCCTCTTTGTTGTAGGGATTAAAAATAAGTCAAGAGCAGAGGATGATACCCAACTTCTTGCATATGAAGAAGTGGTAGCCATTTTTGGATGAGCAAGGTGGTTGGAGTTCCTAAAAAGTTCTCGAGGTATAATGATGAATTAGTAAGGGAATTTGTTGTAAATTTAGAAGAATCCAAAACTAAAGTTAGAAGCATTATAATTCCTTTTACCATCAATACAATGAGTAATGTGTCTAGAATACCAATTGTGCAAGTCCCAAATCCTGTCAAGGGAACCCTTAAAGATCTGGTGGAAGACTTGATAAAAGAGGGGAATATGAGCCCTAATATATCTATAAAACCAATAAAATCATAAAGGGGGTCGAAGGAATAGCTTGCCTAAACCCTTTGATAGGGTAGCATTTTGGGTAGTTAAGTATTTAACTTGTGACAGCAATTTTGGGACTATGGGAAGAGAAGTCCTGAAGATGTTAATATATCTTAGGTATGGGAATTCACAAACGAGAATATATAGTAAATATTCTAGGATTCCTTTTTGAATCCATCCGATAATGGCTCAAAGGTATTCCCGGGATTTGGAATAATCAGACATCATGGGTTAATCTATTTGGTAATCCAAAGCACCATTTTCTTTCAAAGAAAAATGGAGAAGAAATATGAGAAAAGTTTCTTAACAAGTTTAAGAAAAACCCTAATATTATTGGGAGGGGAATACCAACCCCTTTTTATCCTTCAAGTAATTTGGAGATTGATGCCCCTACAGAGGAAAAGAAAGAAATAGGTGGGGGTAATGTACCAAAATGAAGGAGATATAAAAGAAGGATTAAAGCTGTAGAATCTACTGTGTTTGTCAAAGAAACTCCTTCCTCTGCAATAGTACCAGAAGAACTAATATCAGTTTTTGATAGTGATAGTTCACCTAAGCTAGAGCATGAAGTAAAAGTCGAAGAATATCTAGGAGGAAACCTATTTTCAGAAATTTTGAAGCTCCCCAAAGAAGAAGAGTTCATAAGAGATCTAGGAAAATTCCGAGAAGATATGGAAGAATATGATGGGTTTGAAAAATAAGCTTCGATATTTTGGGAAACATGGCCATAACTCATCTGGACCAAGCCAAATTGATATGGAGAAAGGAGATGAAAGACTTTAATAACATGATTTTCAAGAGTTTGGTGAACCAACAACATAGTCACATGAAGAAGAGGAATTGGCATCCCGTAAACGAAAAGGAAATTCCTTTAGTAGAACAGGAATGCTCATTTCTCAATGAACTTTCGAGAAAAAGGAGGAAAAACAACATTTAAAATAGACTATGTTTTTGTCGAAAGAAGAAATCATCATCAGAGAGAAGGATGAGGAATTAAACTTTCTCAAACTTAAGTTAGAACAAAGGGAAATTCTCATTGAGCAACTAACAAATAAACTCACAAATAGGACTGAAGAATTGACAATGGTCAAACAACAGATGATGGAAAAATAAGAAGAGTGTCAATTTTCTAGAAGACCAAATGCTATGTCAACAATATCTGCATAGACTAAACTAACTTACTGGCCACTCAAACAATTGTGGGATGATACTTGTAGGGAACTTAATGAATTCAAAACATCAAATGAGGACCTGAGAAACAAGATGGAAGAAGAAAAGAAAAAAGTAAGAAATGGGAAGAAAAATTCTACAAAGAGGAAGAAGACAAATTTAAATGTCTTGTAAAAATACAAATGGTTTGCATGATGAGTGAAAAATTACTTACATGCAGGAGACCTTCTCCTGCATACAATATCTTTTAGAAGAATAATTTATTCGTTGAAAGTTGTCAAGAATTGCATGTGGCCTTCCACATGAAATAAAAGATGAATCTGAGTTTGTGACAGCCTATTCTCGGCTAGTGCAGAGCTGAAAAATCTTCTCTGTGAATTCTATCTCTGTAATCTTATGCTGGAAAAGAACACATGCTTTATGATCAATTTGTATGTAGGGGAAAGCCAGTTGAATGCATTTGTTTCTGTTCTTCAAAATCAGATTGCATGGAAAGAGAGAGATTATGAGCATCTATTAAAATCCTAATCATCCTGGTCTCTACATGAGGGCTCACTATGGTAAAACATATGCCTTTGCTATAAATTTCAGATCCCATGCCTTTAATAGTTGGTTCAAGGCACACTATTTGACCAGTTTACAGAAAAATATTAATGCCTTCACCTCTTATGAGGAGGAGAAATTTGAAGAGATTAATGATGGATGTTTGAAAATATGGGAGTTTCTCATAGTTGCATTGAGAAGTAGAGAAGTGATATCTCCCACAAACTTAATATGGAGCTTAGAAAGAGCTAAATCCTTGTGTACACCAATCCCCTAGGTCAATGAAAAATGTAGGGTCATATGGATGGGAATGAGAAAGAGGTCTCCCCTTCTTCTCACTCCCATGTCTCCATGGAAAAACATAGAGCCTCAAGATCCCACTCAATTTGAGGAATGACAGAGGAAAGTAGAAGTAGAATTAGGGTATAATACTTGTGAACTAAAACATTAGGATATTCAGTTTCAACCATTTTACCCGAACAATCAATTGGAATGCAAAATACACAACCAAAGATTTGAAGAGTAAAGTTTGTAAGGGGACTTACAAATAAGTAAGTACATGGGAGATGATAAGGCCAAAATATGTCTCATTAATGCACAATTAATGATCTTATTTTACTCTCCTTTTTATCAAGTTTGACTACATTTTGTGACTTTTGTTTGATCTAATGTAAGTTAGGATTTAATTGTCCATATTTTTTTGAATTTAGTTCTAAAGTTTTAAAAACTCTATAATTCCTAACAAAGTGTGTGGAAATTCAGTTTTTGTAATAAAACAGGTCATAATCAGTCAGAGAATGAAGTATGAAGCGATAAACATGTTTTTGGGAGCCTTGGCTTCAATGCGACTTAGTTCCAGAACTTCCGAATTAGTTCCAAAATCTATCACACGCTTATGAGCTCTATCACTTAGTTTGAACTTTCGGACTTAGTTCCGTAACTCCTGCGTTTAGCTCCGAAACCTTCATGGTTAGATCAAGAACAATCCCCTTTAGTTCAAACTTCTCCAAAGTTCCATAACCAATGGGAATATATTATTTTGATGACATCCAATGATAGAGCAATCAAAGAAGCCTTTCAATCGTGGATTATATTAGAATATTTCCGATTCTTCATACTCAAAGATCTAGGGATAACTTATCAGACAACTATACGTCCAGCAAGGTTCCAAATTCAACATCTATTTTGGGCATAATTCAGTTCCATATGAATTGGTAGAACAACTATGGTTGTAAATGCATATTTGAAATAAATACATATATAAAGACTTGTAGATAGATTAAGAAGAAGAACATATACATACAAACACATAGAGATAGAGATATAGAAAGATTCAGTACGTTTTTGTAAGACAAAATATTTCAGCAATAAAATAGCCACTTCATTTTGAGAGAATATCACTTTGTCAAATCCTGATTCAAGGTGGAGCAAGGGCCCACTCCTCCAAGAACCAGGATTCTTGTTTCATTGGTATTTATATTTCTAAAGAAAATAGTGTATATCTGTTAATTTTGTAAATGTCTTTGATTCTTTAAATTAAACTTTGTTTTATACTTGTCCCTGCAGGTGTTATAGAATAGATTTCCATTTCCTTGTAAGCTTTTCACCACATTTTTAACCATGTTTTTATTTCCAAGAAAAGTGTGTTTACTTTTGCATTGTGTGTTTATTTCTAGAAATCTATTTATTCCTATATGTGTGTTTATTTCCAACAATTCATTCCAACAATGAGTGTTTATTTCAGCAAGTTTCTTACAACATAGAGATAATAAGGCTTTGGCCATGGAATCCTAAAGACACTGCAAAACCCCGAAAATAAAATAACAAATACCTACAATCAATTACTAGATCACTAAGATTTCTTGTTGCATATAGCTTCGGACACCCCCTTGGTTTGAATATGACATCAACAAAGAGTTGATTAAATGAAGGGAATAACGACACCCAACATTTGTGGTGCCATTTCCAGGAGCTAATAGTTAGAATTGTCTAATTAGGTGTTAACAAGAGCAACAATCATATATCTAGTAATTGAAGAATCTTCCCTATGTCATCATAAAATTTATGAGTAGACCAAGAGACTCCAAGGGTCGATTCCTCCCAAAAATATCTGAACAAGAATCATCAACATCTTCTCGATCAGATAAGGAAGTTGACCAAGAATTAGAAGCAACATTATCCCCTGTTAGACAAGAAGCAGAATTGCCACCTTTGGAATTCTTGGATCAATTACCAGAAGGAAGTGGAACCTTTAGAAAGAGGATTATATCACAAGACCCATTTAGATCAAGTTTTGATTCACAATTAAGTAGTCAACCTCCTACTTCGACTTTCCACCTTCCCCAAAACAGATCTCATACCATATTGATTGGGAGAAAAGTCTTGAAGGTAGTGCGAAATGGCATGAGAAGATGAAAGAGAACCTGATATGACATTTACTTATCTAATTCAGTTGGATGATGACGATACACCCATGAATAATATGTCACCTACACACTTACCCACATTTATAGGAATTGCATCTAAAGATCCCGACCAATTTATGTTTGAATTTAAAGCATCGTGTCAAACTTATGATTACAAAACAAATAATCAGAAGCTCAATTTGTTTCCATCTACCCCGAAGGATGCAACAATGAGGTGGTTTATGGGATTACCATCTAATTCTATTACCACTTGGGCACAAATGGAAGTTTCCTTCCTAGACAAGTATCAAGACTACTGTAGAGGGAGGAATAAGAAGGAAGAATTTTTCAAAATCAAGCAGGAGAAGGGTGAGAATATGGAAGATTATTTAAACAAATTCCTCTTTGTGAGTAAAATATGTGGATTTGTACTACAAGAGGAGTTAAGCAAAACCATTTTTCTTAAAGGTTTGGATGATGAATCTAGGGAGGCCCTTAATTTTATGGGATGTGGAAATATTAATCAATTAAGAATGAATGATATTAAAGACATTTGTAGAAGCTATTCAAGAACAAGGGGTGGACCTAGAAAAGGAAAAATAATTAAAAGTCTGAACCCATATATGAAAAACTGATGGATGAACTGGAAAACTTTAAAACAAACATTTTAGTTTAATTAAACTCCACCATGGATGGATTGCAAGCTAAAGAAAATGCTAAAAATGAACCATTAGCTATGTATTATCCTAGATGTAGGAAGAAGCATGCAATAAGAGATTGTCCCTTGGATAAAATAGAAATGTGTCTTATCTATGAATCTAGGGACCATGAGAGTAATGCATGTTCTCTTCTTCCATTTATTAAAAATCAGCTTAAACAAACTAGCACTCCATCCACATTAGAAGAAGTAAATTTTTGTCCGAGACAACCTAGCCAAGGGCAGTTCATGCCCAGGTCAGTTCCTAACCCCTGGATGATGCCATGGGAAGCTCAGACAGTACCAAAAAGTTGGGGACAACCACCTTGGGTCCCTCAACCAACATGGAATCCTCAGGATTGGTCAGGAAAATCTCGGTATGTCCAAGGACACCAACAACCATGGTTTGGTCAAAGTAACCCGAATGTTTGGTCACAACCTAGGTGGAGTCCTAATAATTATGCTCAAGGGAGGACATATCCTAATCAGAATCAACAAGCCATAATGGGTTCCCCAACACAAAATTCACAAAACAAAAATGTGGTTCAAACACAAATGCCAACACAACCAGTTGCTAATCCCAGAAACAAACAAACAACTCCTGTCTATGTGGCAGAACAAGAAAAACTAGTTGATCTAAATGCCATGGATTGTAAAGATATTCAAACCAGATCTGGAAAATTAATTAGTAGTCCACTTGTTATAATTACTGACATGACAGAAGAAATTGAAACCCCTAGTGCGGTTGATCCCAAGAAAGATGAAAAATAAAAAGATAAGGAGTCAAGTAGCAAATCTGCTAAAACTCCATTCCCAGAGAGATTTCAAGAAGTTATAGGGACCAAGGAATCCAAGTTGGTGCAGGAGTTGAGGAAATTAAATATTGAAATACCATTGTTACAAGCAATCAAGGACATTATGATGTTGAACAAGTTAATCAAGATGCCATGTTTAAAAATACCTGGAAGGAAGAAGCAATAGCCCAGACTATTAAAGTAGATGGGAAACTTTTTGATTTATTAGCAGGAAAACTCTTACTTCCCAAATATAGAGATCTTGGTAGCCCTGTTATGTTTGTCTCTATAGGGAATAAAGGTATACATAATGTTTTGGTTCATTTGGAAGAAGCTATAAATGTGATGACAAAGTGGACACTTTGACAACATTACCATTAACAGTATCTAACCTACTAACACCATATTACGATGCCATACTAGTGTGTAGCAAAACTAGGAGTTATTGAAGATGTGGTGGTTATGGTGGAGTCATGGGAATATCTAATGGACTTCCTTATATTGCAGCCAAAAGGTAAAACACTTGGTTATCCCATTATTTTGGGTAGACCATGGTTAGCTACAGTTGTTGCCTTAATCGATTACAGATCATGTGATATGACTATCTCAAATGGTAAGAGTTCTAAGCAAATTTCTTTATACCCCTTTGCATGAACTTTTATTGATAATCAAGAGCAATTGTGGGTTGATGATCTTGACACTAATAAAAAAATATTTCTTCTTTAGTTATGATAACGTTGTAGGGTCATGTAGGAGAGATGGAATATATGATTAATCAACCGTTGAATGAACACCAAATGTCCTTGGAAAAAACTAGCTTAGTTCTGGAACCTATGGACTTAGTTCTGGAACCTACGGATTTAGTTTCGGAACCATCACATTTAATTCAAACGTTTGGACTTATCTTTGGAACCACGTAAAGAACAATCCCATGCAAATGCAAATAATTTCACTCTGGAGGAATGTGATTTCTCTTGAGGAGGAGAAGAAATAGCTACAAAATTAGTAGTTTCAATTTCAAAGATATCAGGAAATAGTAGCAATGAAGAGTGTGACCAAAAACAAGATAAGTATCTTAACTCTTCCTACTGTCATTTTTCCATTATTATTTCTCAAGGGAATTTTGGAGATGTTGTTGCATATCATATGTTATCCACATCCATGTCTAATAAACACCTTAATGAAACACTTTCAACAAATTAATTCATCACACATTGGAACCAAACATGCTGAGATTCAACAGGGTAAAATTTTGAACATTAATAGCTGGCTAAAGAATGATGAAGAAGCTAAATTGTTTGATGTTCTAGAGGATCATACTAGATATTTTGCTTGGGATTATAAAGACATGAAAGGAATCCATCCAAGTATTTTCACCCATCACATCTATACTGAAAACATTAAACCAATTAGGAAACCTTAGAGAAGGATTAATCCAGCCTTAAGGGACATAGTCAAGCAAGAAATTGAAAAACTATTACAAGTAGGTTTTATCTACCCTATCTCAGATAGTCAGTGGGTGTCTCCTCTTGTAATTGTGCCTAAAAAGAATGGAAAATGGAGAGTTTGTGTTGATTATAGGAGTTGAACAAATCCACAATGAGAGATTATTTTCCCTTGCCATTCATAGATCAAGTTTTGGAAAACCTTGCAGGTAAAAATATTTTTCCATCCCGAATGGCTTTAGTGGATATAACCAAATAAGAGTTGCTGCTTTGAGGATCAAGATAAAACTACCTTTACTTGTCTATGGGGTACCTTTTCCTATAGGATATTTCCATTTGGATTCTATAATGCTCTAGCAACCTTCTAAAGAGCCGTATTAGCAATTTTTGCAGACTTAACGAATGATTGTGTAGAGGTATACATGGATGACTTTATTGTACATGGAAACACATTTGATGATGATTTGAAGAATTTGGATAGAGTACTAACAAGATGTGAGGAACACCATTTTTATCTTAGTCATGAGAATTGTTTAATGATGGTTGATGATGGGATTGTATTAGGACACCACATTTCAAAAAGAGGAATTTAGGTTGACCAGACAAAATTAGGATTATTTCAGACTTGTCTATTACCCAAACCCTAACATGAGATATCCAGTCATTTTTAGGGCATGCTAGATACTATAGGTGTTTTATTAAGGATTTTAGTAAATTTTTTCCCCCATGTTTAGTTTACTTACCAAGGATTGTGAATTCTGTTGGGATGAAAAGTGTCAACATGCTTTTGAGGAAATTAAAGAAAAATTAATCACCGCCCAATATTGAGAGAACCTAATTAGGAGAAACCTTTTCACATCACAAATGCCTCAAATAACTCAATAGGTGTAGTTTTGGGATAGAAAGATGAAGAAGGGAAAATGTATGCTATTTAATACCTTACTAAAAATCTTACTCCCATTGAGAGAAATTACACTACCACTGGCAAAGAATTTCTTGTTATGATCTATGCAATTAATAAATTCATACATTATATCACAGGGTACAAAATATTTGTACATATAGATCACTCACCAATTATATACTTAATGAAAAAACTAGTGGTTGGAGGTAGGATAATTAGATGGTTATTACTTTTACAAGAATTTGATATTACCATAGTAGATAATCCAGGAAAATCTAATGTGGTAGTTGATTTCTTGTCAAGACTGGCCACTACAGGGGAGCAAGATCCAATTAAGGACAATTTTCTAGATGAACAATTGTTTGCTATTTCAATGCATACACCATGGTTTTCTGATATTGAAAATGATCTTACAATAGGGAAGTTTCCTCCTTCTTTCACTAAGAAACAAATTAAGAAGTTAATCGGAACTAGTGCACAATTTAAATGGTTAAATGGAATTTTGTTCAAATGTGGTCCCGATTTGGTTTTACATAGGTCCTGTGAGAAAAGATGAAATCTTTGACATACTCAAGGCATGTCATGATGAACCAAGAGGAGGATAATTTTTAGTAAAAATGGCAACTCACAAGACACTTGCATCGGCTATTATTGACCATCTCTCGTATAAATATGTGAAGAGATATATCAAGCAAAGTGTGATCCTCACAAAGGATGGGACATAGTCCTCCTTCACAAGGAAAGGAGCACATTCTTTTGTATACGATTATGTGACAAAGTGGGTAGAGGTGCAGGTTTTAACAAATGCCTTTAAAGAAATAGTTGTTTATTTCCTTCTGCACAAAATTATGATGAAGTTTGGTGCACCAATGAGTATATTTTCAGATCGGGGCCACAATTCATGTCTAATATGATCCAAGCCTTCACAATGTACTATCATATCAATCATAGGAAGTCATATCCCTATCACCCACAATCAAATAGACAAGCTGAAGTAACAAACAAAGAATTGAAAAACATCCTTACTAAAGCGGTTAATCGGGCATAAGAGATTGGGTAAAGAGACTACCCGAGGTTGTTTGGGCATATAATACAACTTGGAAGACTACAACGGGGTTTTCACCATATGAGTTAGTCTATGGGAAAAATCCCTTGCTATTGAATTTGAACTACAAACATTGATGACAACAACTAAAGTGGGTATTGAGTTGGATGCAACACAAAAGGAAATAATTCTTTAACTCAATGAATTGGACGAGTTGAGAATGGAAGCACTTCAATAGACAAAGATAATCCAAAATCAAAAGAAGAAATGGCATGAAACACATATCAAGAAAAGGAAATTCAAGGTAGGAGATTGGGTATTAATGTTTGATTCTGTTATTAACCAATTTTGATCATGCGCAAAATTTAAAAAAAAATAAAAAAAAAAAATAAAATAAAAATGGAAATTTCAAAAAATTTCAAAATTGGTTATTTTGCGTGGTTTGTCACTTTCATCACGACCATCTCATTTTTGTGATCGTTTTGGTCTTCATTTCGTCCTTTTCGGGCGAGAACTCCTCCCGCTAGGCATTAAACTACGTTAAAATTAATTAATTAATAATTAATTAATTAATTACTCTTTGTTTGATAAAATTAATTTTTAATAATTTTGGAGTATTTAATTAAATAAATATTAATTAAAATTGTTCGACAAGTTTTATTTTAATTGCCGGGGAAAATAAGCTTCCGCTTCCCATTGCTGGGAATGCCAAATTGGCTTCTCGGGCCCGGATTTCCCCTTTCCTGGCAAAATTGTTTAAAATTCCCGCTTGTGGGATTTCTTTTCCCAATTGCCAAATTAATAAATTGGCAAATGGGCAAGAAATCTCCTGATTTCCCACATGGGGAAATTGAACGGAGATTGCCAGCCCACTTTGCCATTCCCATTGGCAATTGGTCGTTGCTTTCCCCATTTCCCTAGCAATTAATTCCACTACCTGGGAAGAGGGGAAGTCGGTTTAACCTTCATAAATTCCTCCGTCGGACTCGTTGGAAAGAGTCGTACGAGGCTTTCTAAAATTTCTTCTCACTTCTTCTAAGGAACATCATAATATTTTTATCACATTCCACAATACTGTGAACGCCATTGTGAAGGAGAAATACAAGAGGACAGTCATAGAAAGTTTTATGCAAAAAAGAGAACACAAAGCAAAGAGGACAATAAAGATAAGCATTTCATGCTCAGCTAGAGGAAGAAAAAAATCTACACAGGTTTTGAATGCTCTAAGATTTTCAACACATGAGTAAAGAACAACTTTCCAACGCATTCCACAGAGATCTACCACGCATAGTTAAGGTAAAGGGTGAAATCAGTCCAAAACGTATTGCCCAAGGTAAACCACGTACTCACCAAAGCTAAGTTGGCAGTCTAAAGCACATATCCACGCATTGGTAGAAAGCCAAAAATCCACATAGGCCAAAGCCATACAAGCTTACATAGGTCAGAAGAAAGAAAGGCCACACATTTGCAAGGGATGACTACCCACGCATTCAAGGTCAAAAATCCACTCACAGTTGTCCAAAAGGAGAGCCCACGTAGCCCAAGGAAATTATAGGAAAACCAATTCATAGTTTTCATATAAAAAGTAATACACAAGTGAGAGGTAAACTTTGTTGTTCACGTAGGTAGAGGAAAGCCACATGCCACGCATTTGCAAAACTAAAGGATCTCCCATGCAACCAAAGAGGCAAGTTTCAATGCAAGTTATAAGGGAGAAGAAAGTAACACATTTTCACGCCTAAAGCACATATCCATGCATTTGCCTAGGCAGGTCACACAAGAGACAAGAAAGAAATACCGAAGCTATCCAAACATTGCTCACGCGGCCTGTAGGAGGAAAATTTTCAATAAAGACAATCACAACAATCTCCAAAATAGTCCGAGAAGATTCCACGCCAAGGACAAGGAAGGAACATCTATTTTGTCAGAGTAATTTAAATGCCACAGCTTTCTGAAACAATTTCCACGTAGAGCTATTACCTAGTGTAAGAGAAAGAATTCACCACGCATTTTCCAAAGTACGCAGTCATCATAATCAGGTGATTTCCATGCATATGAGGAAGAATTCACTCTGGAAAATTAAATAAAAATTAATTTTGAAATCGGGTGATTTCGTTTATTTAAAAAAAAAAAGGAAAACGTTGTCGCCCGAGTCGGAATTCAAACCTAGTCTCGGTGTGGTGTATTAAAAATAATAATATTTTTGTAACCAAGACTAATTATTATTATTATTATTGTTTTTAAATAATAATAATAATAAAATGAATCATATTGTTCTTGCACTGACGGGGATTTCAGAGACTGAGACCCGACCCTGCTTGCGTTGTTTTGCATGCCCGAGTCATTCTTCTGTGAAATTCATAATGGCTGAGAAATCTAACAAATCCGTAGGTAGATCGAGGAAGCCAATGGAGAAATCGAATAAGTCCACACTCAAGTACGAATTCCAAGGAATCATTCCTCCTAGTTCTATCAAATCAGCATATGACAATATAACTGATACAAATCTGGGTCATATCAATGTGCAACAATTCTACGAATGGGTGAAAACTGAAGGCAAAACCATATTCTCGGATAGGCTTTACCATAGTGGTCTACCTCAAGCAGCAAAGCATTTCCTGTCTCGGTGCAGTGTCCAGAGTTGGTTATCGCTTGTGCTGAGCACTATGATCTTGAGAGATGAGGAATTTTTAAAGATAATCGTGAGCCTTTCCTCTTAATCACACCAGAGCACATTGAGGAATTGCTTGGCATACCTGAATTTCTTGAGAATGTGGATATCACTCACCAGTCAGCGCAAGAATTTTGGGATGAGGAACCCTTGAGATGGAGCAAGATGGTTAATAACAATTGGTTAGTGACCAAGAGGCCTCGAATTGATAGGCTTCCCAAAGAACTGTACCGCATTGAGTTCGTGGAAGAAATTGAGGACATGATTACTCTCCTAAGTTGAGTTTTTGGTTTACCCTCTGCTAGGATTTTCCACCCATGGATGTATCAGTTTATCTGTATCATCCTTGCCAAGAAATAATTTGTGGATTGGGCCACCATCATCAGTAACACCCTTCACAAAAAATTGATAGAAGTTAAGATGACTAGATGTTTCTACATGACATCGTATTTAACTTATGCAGTAGCAAGAAGAAATCTATTTTCGGGACTTGAAACGAGAGGAGTCATGGGGATGTCAAATAGTGTTTTTCATTATTACCCGTAATTCAGTTTCAAAAATAGCTCTCACCATTTTAGAATATTCAATGATGAATTCACCTTCCACATGATTCGAACTTGAATGGAATATAGAGGAAATATTTTCTAAATAAGCCATCGTTGTCATTTCCCAATGGGGAACATGGTTTATTCAATTTTCATCCTTTTCCTACATTTGCGTGAGTGGCTTTACTGGTACTCCGTGGAAGCTTCCTAAGTACGTCAGTGACAGATGGGCATTAATGGAACTTGCATGACAACTATTCCAAGTTCACTATCTTCTCAGTGACAAGCACCATCCAGAATTCATTTCCCAATCCAAATCAGGGAATACCAATGTCCAAATATTTTCAATACACAACTCATGGAAAAAGAGTTCGTTCTCATTACAATCCATCCATATGTGAAGAGATCCCAGTTTGATATCAATGGATATATGCAGAAGATCTCGGGAGAAAATTATCAACATAACCCTACCATGGAAGATTTTGGGCTTCTTGTTCGAACGAACATTAAGTAAGAAGACGAGAGTTTTCTCACCTAACACTTGCTCGAGATCAAGACCTTCCGCATCAAGAATTCTCTGGATTCATTCATAAATGATGATGAAGATGTCATTGATCCCTCATATTATGCGTTTCTTTTACCCCATTGCCTCGAATCGATTGGACCAAAAGAGATGAAATTTCTCTTGATAGTAAGAATCAACCAATTCTTGAAATAATCATATCTTGGTATGACAGAGAACTTGCCAAGTTACAATCAATTCAAGATCATGCTTCGGGATCAAAAAATTTCTGACACAAAGAGGCCTTCATTCAAACAAAGCCTCTTCGATCAACCTTGTACCATCCAATCATACACAACAAGCAAGAAAGCAAAGTGGTTTCCAAAATCCTCTTCGCCAAGTAACATGTCACGAGGAGAAAAATCTAAAGACCCTAACCCCGAAGAAGGAAGAGAGCATGTATCGAGATTTTCTACCTCAAGTAGAGATTCTTCTACCCACATTGTTAATAGTGCTCAGAATTTTGTGGCAAATGATCCTCAGCCATGCTTGAACAAACGTCCACTCAGGTGCAGGTAGTCCAAATATCAAACACTTCTGAGCATGTAGTTCATGAAGGGATTTCCCAAAATCTCCCAAATAATCAGGAGGTGGATATTGAGGTTGTTTCTCCTCAAATCGAGGTCGTAGATAGGATTCAAGTAGGATCTCATGATGTCGAGAACAATGAGAATATTGATTTGAGCTCTAGGATTTTGTATGCGGAAATAGTGCATGATACTCCTTCCTGGGTTGATTCCGAGGTTAAGAAAAGGAAGAGGGTTGTCAAGGCAATTGACATTGATTTTGATGCCCTTTTCAAACTTTCAAATGATGTCATTCCAAAGAAGCCTAAGGTGATTTCTCGAATAATGGTGGATAGTGACGGAAATAGATTTGCAGATCTCGCCATCCCACAAGTTGATAAGGAGCGTGATGCCATGACACCTGCTGATTATGAAGTTTCCAGACTTGGACTTGGGAGGTCTACATTAGAAAGTGACATGGTGATGGCTCAAGATTCAATTGATATCGTGCTAAAGAGACTTGAGAAATATAAGTCTCAGAACTCTCAACTCAAGGCCGAAAAGAATCAATTGGTGGAATATGTTCAACATTTGATAAATCCCATATCATCCACTTTCCTAAGTACTGATGTAGTGGCTGCCCTAGATGAAGAAACTCTCAATTTGTCAAAAGAAATAAACACATTAGGCCATGTCACTAAAACTTGGCTTTCAAAGATTCTCATTTTAGGCCAAGGGATGATCAAGACCGTGGTTAAGCTTCATGAAGATGTCAGTGTGTATCTTGATCCAATTCTTTCTTTCAAAGAAAATTTTGTTTCTAATATATCAAATTTGGATGAGATATTGCCCAGTTTGCAGGAGATGACAAGTATGGAATCCTCAGTTTTAGCCATTGAAGGAATTCTCAAATTTGAACATCGAGGGACACATTTTCTTTGGTGTCTGCATCTCAAATCAAGGAAGACGCTTCTCGAGGATTCTATGATCCATTATGAGAGCATGTGCAATGAAGCCTTCACTTCACTCTCCTTGATTCAAGAATTCATAGCTGAGATTCCTTGCAACCTTGTAAATGAGCATAATCAAAGGTGTTCATCGGAGCAGGTGGAAGAGCAATTTTCACAATTGTTTAAGGACATGTACACTCCGCCAACAATTTCTCATCAGTTTTAATGGAGCGGTGCATCAAATTAAAGAACTTATTTGAGAACACTCAATCCAAATTGTTAATTTAAATGATATGAAGTAGGATTCTTTTATTGCAGGTATTTTGTGAGGCTATTCTTTGACCAAATGAGCCTCCAAAAGAAGAAAAGATGTTTTAAACTTTGGGAAGGTTTAGATCCTTTCAACTAGAAAAAGCTACAGATCCTAATTTCATTGGCGGTTTAGGGGGATAATTTTCTTGGTATCTAATGAAGTGGGAGAGTCCATTTCTCATATGCTTGAGATAGGTAGACCCCATTTCAATGGATAAGGCACTGGTTATTATTGTATATTTTAAAAAGTGGATTTTTAAGAAAAGGATGTTGTTATTTGTTTTGAAAACTGTGGGTAACTTAAGTGATTTCTATTTTTGGTTGTCTTTAATAAAGTTGGTTAGAAAAAGTCAAAGGTCACTTAGGTGCCTTATTTAATGATCATGTTAAACCCTAACTACTTTGTAACCAACTTTTGGGTTATAAAAGGAAGTGAGGGGCTCATTTGTAAAGGTGACTTTGAGAGAGGAGAAGAAAATACTTTTGTATGCAATCTTTAATTCAAAGAAAGAAACTTTGTGTTCTTTTGAGAAGACATTCTAGAGTTAATGAAATATGAACTTTGTGTCCCATTCATTGTCTCTTATAACATTTGTTGTTCTTATGTTCATTAGATGTTAGTGTTTGAATCTTGCATGCAAGTATTTTCTTTGATCTTATTGTCAATTTTATTAATCTATTGTTATAGTTCACAGTGATCAAGCTCTAATTATCTACTTGCTCATGTGTGTTCCTTTTTACACATTCTTGTTTGGCTAACTCAAACTCTATTTTATTTGTGTTGGTTATTCATCTTTCCTCTTCATGCAATATTAGGCTCGGTTTTTACCTAACTCTTGCATGTTCTTTTAGTTCATTCCATTCCACTCACTTCCTTTATTCCATTCCATCTCCCTCATTCACCTTTCTTTCCATTGATGTTCCAAAAACCCCCACATACAATTTTGAATGTATAGATGTAAATACAGTTTTGGTTTTCAATAAAGGAAGTCTCACCTTCATTGAGGAGGGACTTTGTTCCCACACTGTTTCATGTCATTTGCATGCGTGCAAATCCATATGCTAATGATTCCAAGTACCAGCAATTCAAGGGAAAGTTCAGAACCATATGGTTGGGATCCTATCAGATTGAGTAGATATTTGACAATGGCTCTATTTAGCTACTTCCACCGATGGGCGAAGGACACTTTTGGTCAATAGACATAGGCTAAAACTTAATAGGAAGCCTTCTACTAGGGATGAATTCTTGAAGCAGATTGAAGTAGACAAAGAACTTGATCATATGGAAGAACCCAATTCTTCCAAAATGATCAAATAATCAGATGCATGGATCCAAAATAAAGGAAAGAGAATGAAAACTAGTAAATGACGTTCTCTTACCAAAAAATATAAAATATAAAATAAAATATATATAAAGGGAAAGAATGAAAACCAGTAAATGGCGTTCTCTTCCCAAACAACAAATCTCTCAAAGATCAATTGAAAACTAGTAATGGTGATTGGTCTCCTCAATAAATGGCTAATGCAAAATAAAAATAATTTGTTTGAATTTCAGTTATCTTTTCTAACCGTTTTTCATTTTTCACTTTTAGGAATGACGAGTCATCAAGACAGAGGGATTACATCAGCAAAGGAAGGTAATTATGTCTTGAACTTATTAAGGTTAAATTAAAAATTTGCATGTGTGATTAGACTTGATTTCAAAGATCGGTATGATGAGTCATTTATTGTGCATTATGATTAAAAGAAAGTAATCATGAGGTTGACGTTGATAGAATAAGAAATTGGTGGTGCATTTATAATTACCTATCTTTTGGGTGGAATAATGGAATTTGAGAATTAGTTGCGGAAGAATTTCGAAGAGGAAGGGAAGAATTGTATTTGAATTCTGCAGCCTAAATTATGTTAAGACTATTTCAACACACTTCCGCAACTAAATATAATAGTTCGCAACTAAATCAAGTAGTTTTGTAGTTAATTCTGAATTTGAAGAAAGAAGAATTTGAATCGTCCTCTTTTCTATGGAGATTAAAAAGAAGTCAGATCCATAGGATGATAGCCAACTTCTTACAGATGAAGAAGTGGCAACCATTTTTGGATGAGAAGGGTGGCTAGAGTTCCGTAAAAAGTTCTTAAGGTACAATGATGAATTGGTAAGGGAATTTTTTGTAAATTTAGAAGAATACACAATTGAATTTAGAAGCATTATAATTACTTTTACTATCAATACAACAAGTAATGAGTCCTGGAATACCAATTGTGCAAGTCCCAAATCCTATCAAGGAACCCTTAAATATTTTGTGGAAACCTTGATAAAAGAGGGGGAATCTGAGCCCCTGTATATCTGTAACACCAATAAAATCATAAAGGGCATCAGAAGGACCAGCTTGCCCAAACCCTTTGACAAGGTAGCATTTTGGGTAGTTAAGTATTTAACTTGCAATGGTCAATTTGGGACTGTGGGAAGAGAATTCCTTAAGATGTTAATATATCTTAGGTATGGGAATTCAAAACTAGAATATATAGTAAATCTTCCAGGATTCCTTTTTGAATCCATCCGACATAATGGCTCAAAGGTATTCCTGGGGATTTGGAACAATCAGACATCGTGGGTTAATCCATTTGTTATGCCAACACCATTTTCTTTCAAGAAAAATGGAGAAGAAATATGGGAAAATTTTCTTAACAAGTTTAAGAAAAACCCTAATATTATCGGGAGGGGAATACCAACCCCTTTTTATTCTACAAGTGATTTGGAGATTGATGCCCCTGCAGAGGAAAAGAAATAAATATGTGGGGATAATGTACCAAAAGAATGAGATCTCGAAAGAAGGATTAAAGCTATAGAATCTACTATGCCTATCAAAGAAACTCCTTCCTCTACAAGAGTACCAAGAGAAATAATATGTGTCTCTCGATGGTGATGGTTCACTAAGCTAGAGCATGAAGTAAAATTAGGAAGAATATCTAGGAGGAAACCCATTTCTAGACATTTTGAAGCTCCCAAATAAGAAGAGTTCATAAGAGATCTAGGAAAATTCTAGAAGAGATGGAAGAACAGGATGGGTTTGAAACAGAAGCTTCGATATTTTGGGCAAACATGGCCATGACTCCTCCCTGGACCAAGCCAAACCGAGATGGAGAAAGGAGATGAAAGAATTTAAGAACATGATTTTCAAGAGTTTGGTGAAGCAACACACACGGTCACATGAAGAAGAGGAATTGGCATCCTATAAACGGAAAGGGAAATTCCCTTTGGCAGAAGAGGAATGCTCATTTCCCAATGAACTTTTAGAAAAGGAGGAAAAACAACATTTAAAATAGACTTTGTTTTTGTCCAGAGAAGAAATCATCATCAGAGAGAAGGATGAGGAATTAAAATTTCTCAAACTCAAATTAGAACAGAGGGAAATTCTCATTGAGCAACTAACAAATCAACTCACAAATAGGACTGAAGAATTGGCAATGGTCAAACAACAGATGATGGAAAAATAAGAAGAATGTCAATTTTCTAGAAGACCAAGTGCTATGTCAACAATATCTGCATAGACTGAACTAACTTACTGGCCACTCAAACAGTTGTGGGATGATACCTACAGGGAACTTAATGAATTCAAAACATCAAATGAGGACTTGAGAAACAAGATGGAAGAAGAAAATAAAGTCAAGTAAGAAATGGGAAGAAAAATTCTACAAAGAGGAAGAAGACAAATTTAAATGTCTTGTAAAAATACAAATGGTTTGCATGATGAGTGAAAAATTACTTACATGCAGGAGACCTTCTCTTGCATACAATATCTTTTTAGAAGAACAATTTATTCACTGGAAGTTATCAAGAATTGCATGTGGCCTTCCACATGAAATAAAAGATGAATATGAGTTCATGACAACCTATTCCTCAACTAGTGCAGAGCAGAAAAATATTCTCTATGAATTCTATCTCTGCAATCTTATGCTAGAAAAGAACACAGGATTTATGATCAATTTGTATGTAGGGGAAAGCCAGTTGAATGCATTTGTTTTTGTTCTTCAAAATTAGGTTGCATGGAAAGAGAGATATTCTGAGCATCTATTAAAAGCTAGTTCATCTAGTCTTTGCATGAGGGCTCACTATGGTAAACCATCTGCCTTTGCTATACATTTCAGATCCCATGCCTTTGATAGTCGGTTCAAGGCACACTATCCGCAGTTCTGTAAAATTATTGATGTCTTCACCTCTTATGAGGAGGATAAATTTGAAGAGATTTATGATGTATGTTTGAAAATATGGGAGTTTGTCGAGTTGCATTAAGAAGAAGAGAAGTGATATCTTCCACAAACTTAATATGGATTAGAAGAGCTAAAGCCTTGTACACACTAATCCCTCATGTCAATGAAAATGTAGGGGCATATGGATGGGAATGAGAACAAGGCCTCCCCTTCTTCTCACTCCCATGTCTCCATGGAAAAATAGAAAGCATAAATATCCCACTCAATTTGAGGAATGACAGAGGAAAGTAGAAGTAGAATTAGGGTATAATACTTCTAAATTGAAACACTAGGATATTCAGTTTCAGCCATTTGATCTAAGCGATCAATTGGAATGCAGAATACTCAACCCAAGATTTGAAGAGTAAATTTGTTAAGGGGACTTACAAATAAGTAAGTATGGGGAGATGATAAGAACAAAATATGTCTCATTAATGCACAATTAATGATCTTATTTTACTCTCTTTTTATCAAGTTTGACTGCATTTGTGACTTTTGTTTGATGTAATGTAAGTTAGGATGTAATTGTCCATATTTTGTTGAATTTAATTCTGAAGTTTAAAACTCGTAATTTCTAACAAAGTGTGTGGAAATCTAGTTTTGTAATAAAACAAGTCATAATTAGTCAGAGAATGGAGTATAAAGCGATCAACATGTTTTTGGGAGCCTTGGCTTTAATACGGATTAGTTCTGGAACTTCCAGACTTAGTTCTAAAACTCTATCACATAGTTATGAGCTCTATCGCTTAGTTCTAGAACTTTCGGACTTAGTTCGAACCCCAACACTTAGTTCTAGAACTCTTGTGTTTAGCTCTAGAACTTTCACAGTTAGATCAAGAATAGTCCCCTTTAGTTCGAACTTCTCCAAAGTTCCTAACCAATGGGAATATATTATTTTGATGACATCCAATGATAGAGCAATCAATGAAGCCTTTCAATCAGGAGTAGATCAGAAGATTTATGATTCTTCATACTCGAAGATCTAGGGATAACTTATTAGACAGCTATACGTCCAACAAGGTTCCAAATTCAACATCTATTTTGGGCATAATTCAGTTCCATATGAATCGGTAGAACAATTATGGTTGTAAATGCATATTTGAAAGAAATACATATATAAAGACCTGTAGATAGATTAAGAAGAAGAACATATACATACAGACACATAGAGATAGAGATATAGAAAGATTTAGTACATTTTTGTAAGACATAATATTTCAGCAATAAAATAGCCACTTCGTTTTGAGATAATATCACTTTATCAAATCCTGATTCAAGGTGGAGCAAGGGCCCACTCCTCCAAGAACCAGGATTCTTGTTTCATTGGTATTTATATTTCTAAAGCAAATAGTGTAGATCTGTTAATTTTGTAAATGTCTTTGATTCTTTAAATTAAACTTTGTTTTATACTTGTCCCTACAGGTGTTATAGACTAGATTTCCATTTCCTTGCAAGCTTTTCATAGCATTTTTAACCGTGTGTTTATTTCCAAGAAAAGTGTGTTTACTTCTGCATTGTGTGTTTATTTCTAGCAATCTATTTATTCTTGTACGTGTGTTTATTTCCAGCAATTCATTCCAGCAATGAGTGTTTATTTCAGCAAGTTTCTTACAACATAGAGATAATAAGGATTTGGCCATGGAATCCTAAAGACACTGCAAAAACCCCCAGAAAATAAAATAACAAATACCTACAATCAATTACTAGATCACTAATATTTCTTGTTTTATATAGCTTTGGACACCCCCTGGTTTGAATATGACATCAACAAAGAGTTGATTAAATGAAGGGAATAACGACACCCATCAACCCGACCCTTGAATCTATTTTCCTTTTTGCATTTTTGTCTTCTTATGCCCGTCACCCATAGTGGTCATTTTGGGTCTTTTCAATATTGTGAGCTTCCTCCATTTACCCATAGAACTCCTAAATTAATGGATAATATAAATACATTTATGAATGATAACCCTTTAAAGCATTCCCATTGTGTTCCTCTCCATGAAATAGAAGCATCTGATAGTGAGAAGTCCTACGATGAAGAAACTAATGTTGACCAAGATCAAATCAACACTATTACTTATTTTTAACAAGCTTTGCATGATAATCCCCACTCATCTCCCACATGTCTTACATGCTCTTAGCTAAGACAAATTGTGATGCTTTGGACTCTGTAATTTCTCATTCTTTGGCCCCCATGGCCCTTACTCTACCCACTTATGCTTCAGTTCCCACTCCTACAACTACCTTTCCCTCCATTCACCCTAGAACCCCTAATATTCAACTTGGCTCTTCTTCAAATGCTCTTGATTTAAACTCCTTATATCAGGATTTGTAAACTCAAAGTGTTTAGCTCCAACTTGCTACTTCTCACCCATCATCATCTTTAGACTCTACTTCATTTTTGTATACTCCTTTTGTGTCTACTATCTCGCTTATCCATTTCCACCTAATTTAATCTCCCCAAATTCCCGATCTTTAAAGGCCATGGCGACCCACAAGAATAACTCCTAGCTTTTCATTTAGAATGCCTACACTATGCAGATGATCACATTATACTAGCTAAGATTTTTCCTCGCAGTTTACAAGATTATGTGATGCATTGGTTCTACGACCTACCTGTTCATTCAAGTAACATCATTCACACATTTTGGTGATGCTGTATCATTCACTTATCCATTAACATAGGCTCTAAGATCTCTCATGCCCAACTTGCACAACTCAAACAAGGATCTAATGAATATTTACTTGGATTATGTCTTGCATTACAAAAACAACTTAGCTAGGATGTCCAATGTTCTTGCAGATGTTGAACTTTAGGACTTATTCATTCAGATTCTCTTACCACCTCTTCAGGAGAGTCTTATCTTTGAGACCTCCCTTTGTTCAATTGACTTTTCATACTCTCAAGCTCCGCGAAACAAAACTCGTTAGTTATAAGAAATATTTTGGGGTTAGCACAAGGTTGTACATATAATATATCAGATCTAAGCATACATGCAATAAAAGCAGATATTCTACCAGAAGAAATATACAAAACAAGAGATATAAATCAACACCATATTTAATGTGGTTCACCCAATGTGGGCTACATCCACCAAGAAACAAGCCAATCTATTATCCAAAGCTTTCAGAAGATATACAATTGAAGATTTATAATCTTCCACACCTCTCAGATGTACAATACTTTATTTCTCTCAAGATTCTCCTTCTTCTCCAATAATTTCTCTCTCACACAATTATTCTCATAATAATAATTAATTCTTACAATCCTCTTCTTCTAAACCCTAGATTTCATGCTTATATAGGCATATACAAACTTAGGGCACTTAGCCATGCAATTACAATCAATAGATCTACTTTAATGCTAAAATTAGATCTAATTCCCATGAGTTAAATAAAACACTCATGCATAGGTAACTGATGCCAATTATCCCTAACCGATGTCAGTTCCTACTTTCCTAACTAATGACGTTCATAGGTGACCGATGCGGTCCTTCAATAACCGGATGTCGGTTATTGTCCTCATCGCAAGTTTAATATAGTATGCTAATCAATTAATTGAGCTCCACAACTCAACAAATATTAAATATCAAGAGAAAGCATCGTCCTCCATGTGTTTTTAAGGTAAAACAACATTCAAGCCATCTATGACTAAACCACAGGACACAAAAGTCACCATCAACGCAGTAGCTTCTTCAGAGAGCTTCAATCACAACCACATAGGCATATTTTTACTAAGTTTAGTATACCTTCACGTATTTTATTCGCAATCGGTCGATAGTAACTTTATTACATTACCTTCACCCCTTTAAATTGATCCATCACGACCAAAAGGATGTAATTTTGATGAAAATTACCATTTCGATTATCATCAATGCATAGGACACTCCCTCGACCGTCGCTTCGAATTTGATTTATCATTCGGTTTTGATTGACAATAGTCAAATTGAGATTCCAGAATCTTTAGTTTCTCCACCTGTTAATGAAAATCATAAGCTCAAAATGTTTAACCATCTACCCAAACATGACACCAAAGCAACCGAGTCATTGACTAATTATGTATATCACGCAGTGCCTCCTCCTGTCTCAAGGGTTCTTGATTTTCAAATTGTACATACCAACACTTCACCACCTATTATCTCATTCTCTGACCATGATTATTATGCAAATTTTACATCTAATCACTTACATATCAATGTGTCTATTAGATCATTCTCCATCAATAATACCAAGGTTGACCCATTTTGGCTTATTAGTGTATGCTCCATTCCACTTCTTAAAGCTATTGGTACCCTCTATCGAAAATTGCATATCTTATGAAAAACTCATATGGTGTCATTAAACTACATGTTACTGTTGGTCCTCTCACTTTGTTTGTACCCTTGCTTGTTGGGTAAGTAGTTGACGGTTGTGACATGCTCCTAGGATTTAATTGGATGCATAGATCTCACTCCATAATTTTTATGAATCATCTGCAACTCAAATTCATTCATAAAAATCAAGTTATCTCTATTGATTTGGTATAAATCCTTCTATTCCATGGTCACCATCTTCTTGCGCATTGGTTCATGCACCTCCTACTTCATATAGCACATCCCACTCTATGTTGCTAAAATCACCATCTACTCCTAGTTCACCTACTCGCACATTATCTCGCACAACTTCACCACTTTGTTATTCCTACACATAGGTATAGACCCATTCTTAGGACAGCTTCGCATCTCGACATAGGCCACCTCCTTGTTTCATTCCACATGGGTGTCCATCACCTCCGCACCTAAGTTTGTGTAGATCTCTATCACCTACATAGTTTATCACATTGTTACATTCATTCATCACATGCACATAGACTTCACTTGCATGCACAACATTTATCTACTATACCACCATTATTGGAGCATGGTCCTATGCTCGGTCACCATAGGAATTAGATGAAGGACCTTCATCCTTCACTTTCATTGGATATTTCATTCACTCATATACACTTGGGGGCATAACATCCAACAAATCCCCCTCATGTTAGTATCAACATATCTCTCGGTCTTTGCATAGTCATACATCACACTCTTTTCATAGGCATATTCATCTACACTTTATCATTGACCATTTCCCAATGACACACTCTTGTGCTTCCGTTCACACTTTACTATTGAGGGCATACTTCATATGAACCCCACAAATTTCACAATAGGCATTACACATTGCATATCTTCACTCATTCTATAATACATCTTGCATTTTGCATACCACATTTTCAAGTTCCTGTACATCATTAGTATTTTGACATTTGCACATCTACCTATCATAAGTTTCTATCACATTCATATTTTCTACACCCTTAGCATTTTATATTACACTCCATGCAATTCACACTATTAGGTTATCTACATAACTTGCATTGCATTCTATACATTGCATATTTACACAATTTTCTCATTACATGGTCATCCTTTATGATAGCACATTCTACATATTTATAAGCGTTGCACTCACTACCCTATGACGTACTCTAGTTCCTTGATCCATAATCGACTACCGAGGGTTTACAAATCAAATGGACCTCATTATACTCACATGTTCATCATTTATCCTTTTATCATGTGACATTCCTAAGTTAGTGACATACACTATAGGCCAAATTTTCACCTACTCCAGCATCTTGTAGTGGTATATGCTTTAGACTACATCATGGCTCCCTCTATTCATCTTGTAGTGATATATGATTTAGGATAAATCATCACTCCTACACTCATCTTTTCATGGTATATGCTTCATCTATAGGGTCACGCGCAAAAACCATCTCTTGGTCATGTATCATCACCACTATGCATAAACATTCACTATAGCGTGTTAGACATGAAAATCACGCTTCGACCATTTTCTCGATGACACAATCTCATTTATGGTTCATTATTGATGCTTTGAGGGGGTAAGCCAAATGAACCTCATTGCATACAACTCCATTCACTTGGGGGACATGTGGCTCCTATCATCCATCTTGCATTCCATTCCATCCATCCACAACATGTTGCATATCTTGGTTGCATTTACTCTTGCTTTTTAATGTTCACTTGTTACACATGCTAGATAGATCTCTTATATGTCACTCTCTTTACCATACACACATGCACATTCACGTATTTATCTAGTTGTGATTGTAGATATAGGTATCTTATACACAACATGGATGTTTTCTTAATACTAGTCCCATAACGGTTCTTTGGGGGCATCCACATTCGTACTTTTTACGGGTGTTATTGTTTCATTTTGTACTCAATACTTTATATTACTTGGTTATACATGCTCTTGACATATGGGTTATCTTTCTAACATACTAATGGGTGTTTTATGTTTAACATTTGTTTGTAAGACTACTTGCTACCATGGTTATTTGTCTATTTTCTTATTCTTGTTTGTTATTGTTTTCTCTTGTATGTGGTCCTTTTCCTTTATATGGTGTGCACACTTGTTTGATGTATGCGGTCAAAATGGCTTTGAGTGTCTTGTGACATCATGAGTGATGTCCTATGTTCTGCAACCCACCTTTCGCGGTCTATGATTTCCTTCTTGTGTGTTTCTTTACATTTTAGCTTACACATTGTCTTTGTAGCTTACACTTGTTTTCTACATGCATGCTTGTTCGTACATTTAACACTTGTTTGCGTGCGCCTTGGTTTCTACTAAGACATCCCCTTCCCCTACAGGGCACAATTTATGTAGTCAATCCTCATTTGGGGCCGCATCCTCCTATCCAGAATGTCGCATGCACCCCAAAAGAGGGGGCATAATTTGGGGTTTTACACACTACACAACGTTCTACACTAGTATAGTTCAGCTTAATTTTCAATTCTTGACACAATGGTTTATACAAAGTGAGTGGGTTCGAGACAGTCTACAGTAACCCCATACGCAACATATTTTACAAGACATGTTGTCCTTAACATTCTGGGGAGAAGTTATAGGTTGGAGGATACAACAAACTTTCCTCCCTACACTACTTCGAGATAGCTGCGCGATTGCCCAAAATACTAGACAATACAGAGATATCTCTTCATATTCTCAGGGATTCAATTACAAGTTGGAGAATAACACAAATTTCTCCCTACACTTCTTTTGACCACAATGGCATGAGATCACCCAAAAACTCGCACTTCATCGACAGTTATAGGATATCCTTTCTATACCCTTTCTCTCAACACAGATCAGGTGCACATGTTCCTTTTACATTTTCATTCTTCTATTTACAACCTTCTTACTATATACATGAGTTTTTACACATGTACATGTGTATTTGACTACTTGATTGTATTCTCTTTTATAGGTTCACAAGATGGGAAACAAGAAGTCAACAAAAATGAAAACACCGACAACAACATTATGCAACATCACACACCTCATACTAACTTGTAGGTACATCACACATATCGGTAACTACACATGTGTCTCCATCATAGGTTCATTCTCATCACTTTCACTCTTTTGCATCTTTAGTCTCCACGCTCCATCTTTTTGTCACTCCATGCTTTGTCTAGTCCTTCGACACGCTTTCTACATCACTCTACATGGACATCAAGTACACATCTCTATCTACTTTATGTTATCAAGCATTCCACTCACCAACATAAACCGAGGGGAAATGTATTCACTAAATCATGCACATTGGGTATTATTTAGTCCCAGTCTCACACTACTATTCATATGGTTTTCAAGTGAAGAAATTACTAATTAACCCATGTCCTTTAGTCACTTTACTTTGCTTTTTTTCATCATTTCCGGTCTCGCACTTACACTTGCCCAATATGTATTAACAATTATCTTATTTTCTGTCTTTGATTGGGGTGTCCAACTTGGACCTGGGCACCCAGGTCCTCTTTACACTTTACCTTCATCTTTTGGGAACTTTCTAGACATTTGAGATTTCTATATTTTTGGTGGTCAGCCTTTTCGAGGTTGATTACGAAATTAGAACAAGAGAACCATATAAATATAAAGTTAGGAGACCATAATGAGGGACCAAGAAATAAGTACTACTATCATCCACGTAAGGTTCCATCCATGCAAGAAATCTAGAGCTTCATTTACATCCATCTAGATCCATCACAAGGGACAAGGATGGTTCATCTACATCACACTTCATAGGAGGGGATTTTATTCTATTCCATCCACCATCTATTTACATTTTTACATCTAGTTATTGCTCGCTACTTCACAAAGTGTGACTGACACAAGAGCACCTAGGGCATGATTTTCACAAACACACTCAAAACTACATTTGGATATGAAATGTAGTGCAACACTCAATTAGTAAGTCCACCATTGTGGTTCTTTTGAGGTCGGTCGACCCCTTCATATGCATAATTGTTTTTAGGTTTTGATTCTTGGCTTGGGGTTTTATAGGTGGTCTACTCATCTCGACTATTAGCGATATCCAACATAGTTCAATGATATACATGTGATAGGAAGCAAAGGCTTCACATCACTTAGGGACCTTGTAAAATTGGTTTCTAGACCTCCTGCATAGACGAGGTGCCTCGACACGCCAATCCCTTTCCAAGAACCCCACCCATCCAAACACCTTATATATGTAATTTTTGGAGTTCTTGTATGGCCATTCATGTATTTATTTTATCTAGTCTCCACTGCGACACATTCTAGAACAATCTACAAATCAACTAAGCTCTTTCTAACCCTCTTTGCAAATTAAGGTTTTATATTTCTATTTACTTAGTTACTTAGGCCATTTCCTTTATTTATTTATCTATTATTTAGTGTTGTGCATAACATTAGATTAAACTAAAGTAGGCTCCATATATCTCCACTTCAGTTTAATCAATAACACACTTTGAGCATCGGGGTTTTATTTCATTTGCTACACAACATTATGTAACATGCTCATCTCCTTTTATAAATCCCACTAGGCTTCCAATTTTTCTCTCTCTATGTCTAAGGAGCATCATTCCATAGTCACTAATGTTCCTTCTTTGGTAATTCAAGAGCCTCCTATTTAAACCATTCCAACTACGCAACCTACCCTCAAAATCGTCCTTCGTCTCATCTTATCAAGTATTCTAGAATGTTACCAATTCGACTAAGAAACTACCTCTTAAATTTTTTCCGCCATCCCCTCCTCCTCTCGGTCTTCTACAACATTACCAATTCCAAATAAGCAAGACCAATGAACTCTAGATGACCTCTTTAGGCTTCCTTCTTTCAACCCAAAATCTAACCCTAGTTTTACTCTTGCTCCTACCTATCATTGTGACGACCATATGCTTTCTTATGACCCATGAAATGCTCCTTCTCACCCCATCACATAGATCCCCATTACTCACACACTTGGGGAATTGCACTTCCCCCTTTAGCAATATCAATTATTTCTAGCATTTATTAACATACTTCACGCTCCGCACTTCATGTTTAATCTTCTTACGCACTCTCGCACCCTTTGATACACACATTGTATCATCATTACCCTATGAAGCACTCTATTTCCATGGTTTAGAATCGATTGTTGAGGGTCTAATTCTAAAATGAAGGTCACATCCACTACACATTTCACATTCAACATTTCATGATACATCTTTTTATCATCTATTTTCACTCGCACATTACCTGATGACACACTCTTGTTCTATAGTTCATTCTTGATTATTGAGGGTTTCTATAAATTAACCTCATCTCATACACACTCACCTGGGGTGCATGCTGCTCCTACAATCTACACACTTTACATACCATTCCCTCATGCTCACACACTCGCATTTGCATATCTTGATTTCACTTACTCTTGATAGCTTATTCTATCTACATGTTACACTTTATTTTCCATGCTAGATGGATTCTTAGTATGTAATTATCATTCTATAAATACACATGCACGTTCACTTGGTATTTTATGGTGAATGCAGATCTCTTACAGTCATTACACACTATAGTAATGTTGTATATTGTATCTTTACCAATCACACCAAGGCTCCTAGGGGCATCTACTTTCTCTAATATCACCTAGTACACATGTTTTATTGTTGCATGTCTTTTACAATTACTTTAATTTTCCTTGCTATAGACATGCTCTTGACATACCATTTATCTTTCTAACATGATTACGGGTGCTTCATATAGAGCATTTTCCTTGCAAGACTATGTACAACCATGTCTATTGTCATTACTTTCTTTCCATTTATTTCTATTGTATGTTATTGTTTGCCAGGCTATGCCACCATATGTCTTGTTTAATCACTATTTGATTTCTTATAGACATTTAGGCCATGATTGTCTTGTTACATTGTGATTGATGTCCTTGAATGAAACCTACTTTTTGTTGTCTATCTTATTTGCAAATTTTATTGTTACATTGTTTTCTCGCATACTAGATTTTTCTATTAATGCATGTTATCGGGCCACTTTGTTTACATGTTTTTCAGTTTCTACCAATCACATCCCCTACCCCATACAAGAATCCACTTTAGATCAGATAATTATGCTAAAATGTAAAATTATAGCCTAATCTAATGCAAGTTTACTGAAATAAATGAAATAATGAAATACAAAAATTAACCCACGCAACTAACCAATAAAAATATAAAACCCTAAGTGCAAAGATGATTAGAAAAGTCTTAGCTTATTCGTAGAGGTTGTTGGAATGTGCCGTAGTGGAGACTAGCAAAAATAATTGGAGGACTATTGTACATGAGCTTAGAAAATACTGAGATCTAGTTGATTTTACTAGACCAGTGGTTCTTGGAAAGGCATGGGGGCACCAGGGGTGCTCTGGTCTAAGTTTTGGGCACCTTGGTCTACAAAAAAACTTGGATCCCTGGTTCGATATTATCTCTAGGGCTTCAAACTTGGTCTCCTTTTATCGTATGTATGTCGCTGCAAGATCGTCAAGTACTTGTAAACCTGCAATGAAGAAAACACCTACAAAACCCTTAAATAGACATCAAATTGTAAAAAAGTAATATGTAAAATGAGGGGTCAAACTGTCCTCATCCACCATAATGGTGGACTTACAACTGAGCATTGCACTACATCTCAAACCCAATATAGTTATGTGTGCGTGTGTGCATAATTTTTACCTAGGTTACTCTTGTGCGTGTCACACTTGAAGTAGTGAGAAAGTATCAAGATGTAGAATGTAAATAATGTGTGCATGGAATAGAATGGACTCCCCTCCTATAAAGTGTGATGTAGAAAACCAACCTTTGTTCCTTGTGATGGAGCTAGATGGTTGCAATGGAGCTCTTAGATGTTTGATGAATGTAACCTTAGATGGTGATAAGTAATGCTTAGTGCTTGGTATTTTATTATGATCACATAACTTTATATTTATATGATTAACTTGCTTGAATTTCATAATTAACTTGGAAAAATCTGACTACCAAAAATATAAGATGCTCAAATGGCTAAAAGGACCCAAAAAGTGTAACCAAAGTGTAAAGAGGACAGGGGCACCCGGAGGGGACAGGAGAGTCGACGCTACTATCTTGGCTAGGCACTTGTGCATAGGATGAAAAATGTCGCAAAGTAAATAAAAAAACTAAGCAAGTTAGAGTGCAAGACCGGAAATAGAAGCATAGAGAAAAGAAAGGTGTCCAAAGACATGGGTTAATCATGAATTTCATACTTAGGAATCACATGAATAATAGTATATAATTAGGACTAAATAATTACCCAAAATGTCGATTTAGTGTCCACATTTTCCCCACTTTATGTTGGTGAGTGGAAAGCTTGGTAATGTAAATTTGATAGATATATGTACCGATATCCATGTAGATAAATGTAGAAATCATTCCGAGGGACTAGTCAAAGCGTGGAGTGATAAATTGTGGAGTGTAGAGACTAAAGATGAAAATGTGTGAAAATGTGATGAAAATGAACTTAGGGCATAAGATCGATGTCAATATTTTTGATGATGTTGATAAGGTTGATTACTACCTCTTATATGGATGGACCTACAAGGAGAATATGATCAAGTAGTCAAATACACATGTATATAATAGAAATGCATCAAAAGACACATGATATGTAAAATGTGTGTAAAAAAGCACAAAAATGTAAAAGGAACATGTGCACTGATCCATGATGAGATGAAGGGTGTAGAAAGAATCCGACGATGAAGTGTGAGTTTTTTTGACGATCTCATGCCACCGGCACCACCAAGAAGTGTAGGGAGAAAAGTTTGATTTATCCTATAACCTTTAACTACTTCTTGAAACTATATAGATCTCTGTACATGCTAGTTTTTAGGTGATCCTATGCCATGATAGAAGTAGTGTAGAGATGAAGTTCTGGTGTTATCCTTTAACCTTTAACTACTCTCTAGAATAAAACACTCACAGATGGAGTGCACAAATAAAATGCTAAGGATGAGCTACCCTATAAAATCCAATGTGTATGGAGTTCTATAGACTGTGCTCAACCCAATTGCTATGTAACTTCCCTCTAGTTATATGCACTCTAGGAAAGGCATCGTTGTACTAATGTCCCAATTCTAATTTGAGCCATAAACTATGATGTATCAATATCGTGTTGTGTTATGTACTATGTGTGATTGTTGTATGGGGTGACTGATTCACCCAAATGATGCCCCCTCTTTGGGGAACATGCAACATCATTGTAGGAGTATACAGCCCAAAATAGGACCGATTGATGAAAATATGCCCCGCAGGGGGAACATGATGTGCTTGGTAGATGATCTAAAAATCAGCCAAATTTTTTTAACTTAACCTCAAACCCCTATATGTTGTTAATATTTAACCTCAAAATTACTTCGTTTAAGAGAATCAACTCTAAAATAGATGTATAATAAAACGATGACCACAATGCACACATGTTGATAACAGAGTTTGGCAATAACATACGTTTCGGGTTTGTAATCAAAATGATTTATTATTTACTCCTTAACTGTAATTTTAATATGAAATTACAATAGAAGTATAATAAACCTGAATACTTAGAGAAGAAGAATCCTTATCACGACCACCAAGATTCTTCCTATCTTATGAAGTATATTTGATCCCAGTATTCTCCTTCACAATAAAAAGTCTTATAGCTCCCTAATCGGTCTTCCAGATAATTGATGATTTGCTATAGCTCCCAGTGCTGGTCTTCCGGACTGCAGTATGAAGTGTGGAGCTATGGGCCTATTGGCTAGTTTAAAATAACTCCCAATTCATACAAGTTACCTATATAGAATAGGTATTATCTCCCTCGCACAATTTACTATAATTTAGTATGACTTAATCAACAAAATTTCCTTCTAATTATAAGGCTTTTCAATGCCCCTTCGAATAGCTTGGAAGATATTTTATTATCCTCGTGCTCCTTTGAAATTGGCTTTCTTATTACCTTCATTGGGTTGTGTTGTTGGAGTGTATGTGAAGTGATTTATATAACCCTAGGTCACCCATAGATCGTGTTGATAGGGATTATCATGGGAATGATATCCCAACCAATTCGCTTAGTTGAGTTGGTTGGGTAGGTGTGCATTCGAAGGGGATGTTATGGGGTCGACTCCCCGCCCCTATTTTTCTTTTTAGTTTAAAACTGACTCCGACTTCTTCTTTGTGTGAGGGGATCCGACTGCCACATCACCCTCTGTAATTTCCACATGCTCCATGGCCCCTCCAACCGTGTCTATGTCCTCTACGAATTCACCCGGCCTTTCCATGTGGTTGTTGTGACCTCGCCAATGCCTACGTGTCCCCTGTCATGTCACTTTCCACCTTGTTGTCGGTGTATATCTATCGATCTCACCATTCTTTTCCCTCGGTGAGGTATTATGGATGTGGGGTTATCCCACATCTCTTGGGATGAGGATAAAACAAACCTTTTTAAGGCTTTCACGTACCCAATGTACACGTGGCTTGGATCCCCGACTTCTTCTTTGTGTGAGGGGATCCGACCACCGCATCACCCTTTGTAATTCCCACATGCTCCATGACCCCTCCAACTTTGTCTGTGTCCTCTGCAAATTTTTCCAGCCTTTCCATGTGGTTGTTGTGACTTTGCCAATGACTACGTGTCCCCGTCATGTCACTTTCCACCTTGTTGTTGGTGTATATCTACCAATCTCACCATCCTTTACCTCGGTGAGGTATTATGGATGTGGGGTTATCCCACATCTCTTGGGATGAGGATAAAACAATCCTTTTAAGGCTTTCACATACCCAATGTACACGTGGCTTAGATCCCCGATTGCTTCTTTGTGTGAGGGCATCCGATCACCACATCACCCTTTGTAATTTCCACATGCTCCATGAACCCTCCAACCACGTCGTGTCCTCTACAAATTCACCCGACCTTTCCACATGGTTGTTATGATCCTACCGATGCCTACGTGTCCCTCGCCATGTCACTTTCCACCTTGTTATTGGTGTATATCCGCCGATCTCACCATCCTTTTACCTCGGTGAGGTATTATGGATGTGGGGTTATCCCACATCTCTTGGGATGAGTATAAAACAATCCTATTTAAGGCTTTCACGTACCCAATGTACATGTGGCTTGGATCCCCGACTACTTCTTTGTGTGAGGGGATCCGACCGCCACATCACCCTCTATAATTTCCACATGCTCCATGACCCTCCAACCACATCTCGTGTCCTCTACGAATTCACCCGACCTTTCCACATGGTTGTTGTGACCCTACCGATTCCTACGTGTCCCTATCATGTCACTTTCCACCTTGTTGTCGATGTATATCCGCCGATCTCACCATCCTTTTACCTCGTGAGGTATTATAGATGTGGGGTTATCCCACATCTCTTGGGATGAGGATAAAACAATCCTTTTAAGGCTTTCACATACCTAATGTACACGTGGCTGGATTCCCGATTGCTTCTTTATGTGAGGGGATCCGACCGCCACATCACCCTCTATAATTTCCACATGCTCCATGACCCTCAAACTACGTCTTTGTCCTCTCGCGAATTCACCCGGCCTTTCCACGTGGTTGTTGTGAACTCCGTCGATGTCTACGTGTCCCTTTCATGTCACTTTCCACCTTGTTATCGGTGTATATCTAACGATCTCACCATCTTTTTGCCTCAGTGAGGTATTATGGATGTGGGGTTATCCCACATCTCTTCGGATGAGGATAAAACAATCCTTTTTAAGGTTTTCACATACCCAATGTACACATGGCTTAGACCACGTTATATGTGCCTTTTCTGGCATATGTGATATGACTAGCTCATTAGACTAAATGGTCAACTCACCCATGAATCCGTCTAATGCATAAATATAACTCAGTTTTCAACTTGATTGATTAATGAATAGCTCATTCAACTCAGTTGACTAGAGGATAAGTGGTGGTAGGCCATGTGGTGGCTTGAGGACCCACCACGTGGCAAATGTTTTTCTTGATCGTTAGTGAGCATGATTTTAATCGAATGTCGAATATTAGAGGCCTATCAATCCAAACCTATACCTTCACACGATATTACATTTTTCCACTTATGATTTCCGGTTGTCCTGGTCCCATCCTAGCATTGACCAAATTTGACTAGCCACCATTCCCACGCACGGAATCTATTTTACGTGTTCGGATATTCCCCTGGAAGCCTCTCATAGTGATCTTCCATATCTTTGTATCAATCTTAGGATATTTAGGGAACATTGTGTCCTTCGTATTATCCTCCTGGATCAAGTATAAACCATGGCACATGCAAACAAGTGGTTGAGAGACAAGTGTTAGTACAAGAAAAGACAAACATGCATGTATAAAATGAAATGTAAGCTAAGCAGAAAATGTGTAAGCTAGACACATAAGAAGAAAATTTAGAACTTGAAAAGTGGATTAAAAACATGGGACACCACAGACACTCAAGGTTGTAGTGGCCAGAAATAAACAAGTGTGCACACAAGACAAAGGGAAAAACCTGCAAACATTGGCATACCTTGACAACCAAGTACAAAAATGTGATAGATAAGCATGGTATCAAGTAGTCCACCAAAAAAATGTTGCAAATGAAGCACACAATGTTAACACGTTAGAAAGATAAAAATATATCAAAGTGTGCATAACTCGATAAATGAAAAGTTCGAGTACAAAATGAAGCAATAACACCTATATTGTATGAAAGTGGATGCCCCCAATAGCCACTATAGGACTGGTACTAGGCACTACGCTAATCATCCATGTTGCATGTATAGATTTGTAGATTATGTGATCGCAACTAGAAATCTAGTGAACGTGTAGGTGCGTATGATAAAGATAATGACATACAAGATATCTATCTAGTATGTGTAATAAGATTAACATGTAAACTTATAAGTAAGAAAAGAGTATATGCAACCAAGATATGTAATATGTTATGGATAAGGTGAAATGGAATGCAAAATGAATGATAGGATCCACATGCCCCTTGAGTGAATAGAGTTGTATGTAGTGAGGTTCATTTATTTATGCCCCCTCAACAATCAAGAATGAACCATAAACGAGAGTGTGTCATCGGGAAATGGTTGAACTATGTGTTGTGTGTAGCATGGTATGATGAATATGTAGTGATGATATGCGACATAGAGATGAGGTATGAATATGTGCGATGATTTAGCCTAATACGAAAATATGATTATAAGGAGTGATTATTTATCCTAAATCATATATCACTACAAGATGATAGAAGGAGTGATGATTTATCCTAAAACATATATCACTACCAAATGAGTAAAAGAAGTGATGATTTAGCCTACACTGTATATCACTATAAGATGAGTAGAAGAAGTGATGATTTAGCCTAAAGCGTATATCACTACAAGATGAGTAGAAGGAGTGATGATTTAGCATATGACGTATATCACTAATCTAAGAATGTCACATGAGAATTAGATTGAATGATGAATGTGTGAATGTGTGAATGTGTGAATGTGTGAATGTGATGAGGTCCATTTGTGATGTTTAACCTCAACAATCCAAAGTATGGACCATGAGACTAGAGTGCATCATAGGGTAGTGATCGTAGCACATATGTGTAATAGATGTGGCGATGATAAAATGTCATGTGACATGTAAAGTGTGTAATGTGTAATGTAGAATGTGTATTATACAATGAAAGATGCGTAGATGATATAAGTATAGGAGTTTAAAGTGCTTGTTGTGGTGTAAAACGTATAAGAGTGTAGTGTAGAAAATGTACGATGATGTATAGATGCGTAAAGTGTAAAATATGATTATATATACATCTAGGATGTAATACAATGCGTATGTATAATGTGTAGTTTGTGAGGTTCATGTGTATAGGATGCCCTCATGAGGTAAGTGTTAACCAAAGTACAAGAGTGCATCATCGGTATTGAGGTGAGAAAAGTCACCTACCGTGAGGTTAAGTGGTCATAGAGCAGTTGAAAGGACTATGTAATAGTGGTAGAGTTTGAAATGTGTTCGACCAGCAGAAGGAGTAGTTGTTCTAAAAAAATGAATTAGAAATGAAAGTAGAGTGGGATGGGGAGAAATCGTGAATGGTGGTATTGAAGATGTTGTAGAAGACTTGATAGGAGAAGGTGGACTAATATTGAGAGGTAGTTGTGGAGCTTGACCGGGTGATGCAGCAGATGACTTGAGAGGAGGAGTGTTATTTTTATTTTGAGAGGTGGTTGCTTAGGAAATGCTTGATCATTAGAATTGATGGCATGATGCTCATTAAATATAGATGAAATAGATTTAGGAACCCATTGGAATGTAATAATTTAAGGTGTACCGGGATGTCATGCAACGAATGAGATAAAACCTTAACACTCAAGAAGCTTGATTATTCATTGTAAAGCATAGCAATCATTGTCATTATGTCCATTGATTTGATGATATTTACAATATGGAATGCCTTGATATTTTGTAAGCTAATAAGGAAGATAACAATGAGTAGATAGTAAGATGATTGATTGATGAGTTATGAGTTATAGAATAATATCTTGTTTCTTAACATCAAGATTAAACTCAAGAGGTGCATGGAGTAGTAAGACTTGAGGCTCACTTATATGAGCACATGTAGAAGATGTAGAATGAAAATGAGAAGAAGAACTATCATGAGCCTAAGAAGCGTCTTTAAGCCATTAGATTTCAGATTTAAGAGATGCAATTGTGGCTTCCATAGCCTGAAATTTGTCGTAAAATAAATAATGCAAAGTTTGAATTGAATCCAATATGTGTTGATTAGATGGAGGATCATGAGGACTAGGGTCATCAGATAGACGATTGAATATAGGACTTATTTCATCCGGAAGTGTATCTTCCTAAAGATACATGGTATCTAAGGCTATTTGTAGAAGAGCCTTGTGATTGGGATGGATATTAAGTAAACCAAATAAAGAAATTTGAGGAATTTTGTGACCCATGATAGAAAGAATGAGGATATGAGAGGGTTTGAACATGGGTTCACTGAGAATGATTATGCTAAATATGTAAAATTATAGCATAATCTAATGTAAGTTTGTAGTAAATAAATGAAATAATGAAATACTGAAATTAACCCAAGCAATTAAGCAATGAAAATATAAAACCCTAAGTGCAAAGAGGGTTAGAAAATTATTAGTTGATTTGCAGAGGTTCTTTGGACTATGCCGCAGGTGGAGACCGACTTAACAAAATTGGAGGACCGTCATATAGAGTCTAGAAAAATATATATCTAGATGACTTGACTAATTGGGGCACCTGGAAAGGGATGGGGGTACCTAGGGAACTCTGGTCTAAGTTCTCGCACCCTAGCCTGTAAAAAATATTGAATCCTAGTTCTGATATGGTCGCTAGGGATTCACACTTATTCACCTTTTGTCGTGTGTATGTCACCGCAAGATCACTAAAGTAATTTTAAACATGCAATGAAGAAAGCACCTATAAAACCCTCAAATAGACATCAAATCCTAAAAAATAAATATGCAAAATGAGGGGTTAGACTGTCCTCATCCACCACAATGGTGGACTTATAACTAAGTGTTACACTACATCTCATACCCAATGTAATTTTGTGTGTGTGTGTGTAGAATTATGCCCTAGGTTGCTCTTGTGTGTATCACACTTGAAGTATCGATCAAGTAGCTAGATGTAGAATGTAAGTAATGTGTGCATGGAATAGATTAGACTCTCCTCCTATCAAGTGTGATGTATAAAACCAACCTTTGTACCTTGTGATGGAGCTAGATGGATACAATGGAACTCTTAGATGCTTGATGAATGTAACCTTAGGTGGTGATAAGTAATTCTTAGTGCTTGGTCCTTTATTATGATTACACAATTTTATATTAATATGACAGATTACAATGAGTTGTTTGATCCTCACATGAGTGACTTCGTGTATAACGTATGTCAAGACAACAATATCGATGAGATAGGTTTCTCTCTAATTTTTATTCATTTCAATTTTAATCGTAACAAAGGTTACATGTTTGTGCTTCAAGGAAATGTAGAGCTTCTATGGGGAGACAAAGTTCACATTGAGCCTCGAGCCATGGCTACATTGTTGATAATCCTTCAATGTGGCATATACTCGTGGATTCGGGGGATTTAAGAAATTCATTTCCAAATTGCATGGACACGATCCTTCTCTCACTAAGGAATTTGGCATGACATGTAAGGAATGCAAGTTTACAGTTTGTGGCATGGAGTTGGAGGTATTCAAGTAGGTCATTACCGGTCAATGAAATGGAGATGGATGGCCTCAAAATTTTCAAGGACAGGAATCACAGGGAACATGAAATCAAAACCTTCTTTGTTGGTAAGAAAAAATTTCATTATTTTACAGATGGCATAGCTAGATCTTGTATCTCGGGGTTTGGAAAGAGGTCCGTCTCGTATATCATGAAATATATTACCCGGTGGGAAAGTACCACAAAATTTATTCACACCATTTGTCTCTACTAAACATGTTTAGGCATAAAATTGTTATGAGTATCCCCTTTTATTATACATGTCTCTTTTAACATCTGTAAGGGATTTTTAGGGGGAGGTGGAGTCTCCTATTCATGAAGGTCTCATCCTTCTCTTATACCAAAAAGGTAAACTAGTTCTGCTAAGCTAGTAGCGGCCACCGAGGAGGATGATGACGTTACCTCAGTCGAGTGCCCTACTAATATGAGAGTGGGTAAGGAGGCCATTAATGGAGTGGAGATTGCGCAGATGATTTGCGAGACTAAGGTTGGGCAAGATGAGGGCAATAAGAGCACCTCCAAAGGGAAAGGCATTGTTGTTGATGACAAGGGGTATAATTATGAGGATCTTAACAAAAGGGTGTAGTATTTGGAAATGGTTGTGCTAGTCTATGGAGGAGACTAATACATATTTTAGGAATGTGATGATTGAGGGTATTGAGGCCACCAAGAAAATCTATATGTCTCATACCAAAGTCAGAAGGGAAGTTACTGAGCTGGATAAGTTGGTAAGAGAACTAAGGGAGCGTTTGGAGGCTACGGAAGAGGGACAAAAAGGAAACTCCAGATTTGCATGAGCAGATCCAATAATGAGGACGAGACGGGGGACACCTAAAAGGAGCTAGAGCAAGAGCATCATGAAGAACCTGCTATCACCCTTGGAAATCCTCCCAAATATCAAAAGATTAATTAGTTCTCTTTGTTTCTGCTCTTGGAATTTTTGCGGCTTGTTCGCAAACTGTTCTGGCTGGTTTACTTTATGTTTTGTTTTATTTCACTTTGTGTCTTGTGAGTTGGACCTTTCTATACTTGGAGTTGAGTTTGTTTAACTTTTTTTTTCCTTTTTATTCTATGCTTTCTTTTGTTAAGATTTCATAATGTATTCTTCGATATAAGGCCCTAGGAGCCTATCCTCGCTTATTACTGAATCTAATAAAAAAAATGATTTCCTTGCTTGAATTTCGTGATTAACTCTAAAAAGGCAAACTACTAAAAAGATAAGATGTTTAAATGGATATAAAGGACCTGAAAAGTGTAACAAAAGTGTAAAGAGGACATGGGCACCTAGAGGGGATAAAAGCGCTTGGCGTTAGTGTCATGGTTGGACGCTTGTGTCCAAGATGAAAAATGTTGCAAGGTAAAAGAGAGACTAAACAAATAAGAGTGCAAGAATGAAAACAAAATCATAGAGAAAAAAAGGTGACCAAAGATAGGGGTTAATCATTACTTTTTGTACTTAGGAATCACATGAATAGTAGTATGTAATCGGGACTAGATAATTATCCATAGTGCGTGATTTAATTTCTACATTAACATTGGGTCTTCTCCTTTAGGAAACATTCTCCTACATATGTTGCATGCACCCAAAATGTGGGGGCATACATTGGGTGAAAAAATCACCCCTACAACAGCTCAGAGCTATGGTACATATCTACACAATACAAAAAAAGCACAGGAACACAAATCACAAATGGCCCAGAATTTGACTTGGGTCCAAAACATAGTATAGACACCAATGCCTAGACTCAAACAGTGAGCGCCTAATAACCTATGTCCTCCCATAGCACTAATATTCTAGGGCACAAATAATTATCTCCTCATATCAACATAGTTCACATAAGTCTTCAGAGCATCTCTACGCTTACATGCATAGGCCTCCAATTACAAATTACATTCTATCTCCTTAAGTTGGAATAACTTGTAGACACTAAATCACACACTTGGGTACATTTCTAGGTCCTAATCACATACTACTATTTATATAATTCCTAAGAGAGAAAAATAGTAATTGACATCTATCTTTGGCCTCTTTTATGTCTTTATTTATTTCTCTCTAGTCTTGTTTATCCATAGGTGCCTAGAAAAACATACCACTTCATCGGCCCAGCAACACCATGAAGGAGAGTTGAAGAAAATGAATAAAATGAGGTAGACCGAGGTTCTGGAAAGAATCACCACTTTGTGCAAAGCACTTGATTGCAGAACCGCCACCTTGCAGGTGACGGTCCCTGTAACTACTTCCCACCAGTGGTGGCGGTCCTAATACTCTGAAGAAAATAAGAATGGAACATGAATGTACATGAACTTGAAGCACCCGACTATGTCTCTTCCCTTCCATGCCCTTTCACATCATCCAATGCATGGGAGGACATGGAAACACCTATAAATGCATGAAAGGAGTAAGAGAATTGATCATTTAAAGATCCAGAGAGATCGAGAATCAAATTATTCCTATGAGAGAAAGTGAGTAGATATTCTTCAGATGTTGGAGTGGAATTATAGGAGCAAGGTGTAAGAAAAAAAAGCAAACAAGTAATTGGAGAGAAGGTTTACATCATTGTTTCTTCTTTTTCATACTTATTGTAATCTGTAAAATTTGTTTAATTGAAGTGGGAAGATAGAGAAATTGCCTTTCCGACTAGTTTTCCTCATTTGGGGTTTCAAGATAAAAATTCTTGTGTTGTGTGTAGAATTCTTTAGCATTTCTCTACAATTCTGCATTCTAAGCACTAGTTAATTAGCCACTAAAGCTCTAATCTTCAATAACATTTGTAAATTTCCAAAGTTGAAAGTAGAACAACATAATTGTGTGATTCTTAGAGTTCCAAATTAGAAGTTTACAGATCATTTTGGTATTAGAGCTGATTATATATCCAAGACTGTGGTATTCAATTCTTTCTTATGATTTGTTCTACAATGACAAGGTCCAAAGGAGAAAATTTTTTACCTTGCGAGCTAGATATTTCTACGAAGAAGTGGAAATAGAGAATTTAAGCTCAAATGGAGGAAGAGAACTTGGTCCGTAGAGTCGAGATGCTAGAGACCATGATGGATAGATTGTATAGAAAACAAGAAGAGATTTCATATCTGCAAAAGACGGCTTCGGTTAAGCAAGATTCCATGGACTCAATGGTTCGAGCACTGGCTGAAAAATTTGGTATCGAAAAGAGCCACGAAGAGGAAGAATGGGAAGAGCGTGAAGAAGAGATGCCAATTGTAAGCAAAAAGGTAAAATCTACTCATACACCTTTTAAAGTTGAAACGAAAGTGGAAATAAGGAATTTTAAAGGACAAGTAGATGCAGAATTACTGGATAAATGACTAAAACAATTGGAATTCTATTTTAGTGTGCATAATGTTACTGAGGCACAAAGGATCACCTTTACACATCTCAAAATGGAAGGTCATGCTCTGGTTTGGTGGGAAACCCACCTAGCCACTTGTGAAAAGAAGAAATTTCCTATTGTTAGTACGAAAAGGTTTTAATTAATTTCTTAGAGCTAAATTTTATCCTATCGGCCATAAGAATGACATGATGATTAAGTGGAAGCACTTTAGCAGGGCAGCGGTCAAAGCATGGAAGACTAAACTAAGGAGTTTCAAAGACAAACCATGTTGATAAATATGGACTTAGAGGATGAGGACATTCTGACCAAGTATTTGGGAGGAATTCACAATCATCTTCGGAGGAAGGTAATCTCCATGAATCCCAAGGATCTCAATGAATCTTGTATATAAGCATACTACATTGATGACAAGAAGAAGCAAGGAGAAACAAAGCCAAAGGAAGACTAGTCAACAAATCAATAGGAAAAATAACAAGGGAAGACAAGTAGCAGAGGTAAATGGAAAGGTAAACATGCCACTACTACTTTGCATACTTGTAAAGATCCTAATAATTTCTGTAAGAATTGTGATATAAATGGACATATTGACGCCACATGTTAGAAGTTGCATCCAGAATTACACACAAAGCACCAAACCAAGGATTCCAAGAAATCCATGGCCACTGTGAAAACAGGAGGGGTGGAGATTGAGGATGATTCAAATGTAGATGAAAGGCTGGGATGCATGGCCACTAACATGTACAAGGGATCATACGAAGAAGAGATGAGTAAACTATTTCAAATCGGGATCCAAATAAAGAAGACTAAGGTAATAAATTTATTAGATTCTGTTCGGTCAAATTTTGATTTCTAATGCGGTTGTACAACAACTTGGCCTAGAGAATTACACGCATCCACATCCATACCCATTGGGATGGGTGAAGAGGGTGTAGAAATACAAGTTAAAAGAAAGTGTAAGTTTCGGTTTGGGATAAATACCTAATATATTGATGTATTAGAGGTTGATATCATTCTAATTGATGCATTTGACGTCATCTTCAGAAGTCCTTACTTGTATGTCAAGGATGTTGTGTTCACAAGGAGGGAGAACCAATACAGATGGGTCAAGGACAAAGTCAGTTTTGGCACACTAGAGAAAATCAAAGGTGGCTATGGTAATTGCCAACTAAGAACTGAGACTTATTTAGGAAAATCATTAGTTTTGTTTACTTTCATTGGAAGAAAAGCAAAATGGACGTGAGAGCACAGATATTTCTGACCAAAGGATGGAGAATTTGGATAGCACTTATAAGTTTTTTCAGAAGGAGCCACCACAACAATTGCTCATTCAAGGAGCAAAAAAACTTTTTCTATCCAGTCACCGTATCTACCGACAGATTCATTGGACCTAACCATGGGGTAGTAAGGAGAAGAGGGGATACAAGGAATAATGGTGACTATAGTATCATCGTACATGGAGAGGATTCGACCAATCCATCTCAAGAGACAAAGACAAGAAAGAAGGACTAAACCACTATAGTATGGGACCTTCGCCATACTTGAACAGGTTGGAAAAGAAACCTTCAGGCCATACTTTATGCAGATGCACGCGATAACAAGTTGCAAGAGCCCACACCTACTAACGTCATCTATGCATGAAAAAGAAGGAAATATACAAAAGTTAACTTCCAAAGAGGATGGTGTTGAGCAGACAGAGTATGACACTAAGGAGAGGGCACATAGAAGATTCATGTGTAGGAACAAGGCGCATTTGAAGGCATGAAAGGATAGGAAAGGAAACACGCGCCAGGATAAGCTGATTTGGGACTTCGCCGTTTTCATGGTTATGGGCTATTTTTGGAGATATCATGCAGAACACACAAGGGGATGGAGAATTACATGACATGCAAATTTTATTTTGAGGATGAGCATCTACTAAGCATCATGCATGAGTTTGGGATAATAATAGGATTACTACTACCAATTAACTATAGGAGATCTATTATTAGCGCACTTGCATGTGTGCATATTATTGTAAAGGCACATGGCTATTTTCAACATGTGACCTATTTTGGGAAGTGCGTAGACAGTGAAGGGAAAGTCCCCACCCCTATAATTATTTATTAGTCTTTGTAGTTAGTGAGACACAAAGAGACACTTTGTATGATTTATTTTAAAGTTATGTTGTTAGATCCGATACGCGCATAGTTTATTCCAGTAATTTGTAATGTAAGAAGATTTTATATTCTACAAGTGTTTAATATAAAGGAGTATATTGGCTGGATAAAGGTTTTCAACATGACTGTAATTGTTTCTTGTATGGTTGATTTCATTATGATTATTGCTTAATTCATGATTCTTTAAGATCTAGATCTGGAATGTGCTCTGTGGAATGTTTGTGCTTATTATGGTTATGAATATGCTCTAACTTCAACAAGTTAACATCCTACATAAGAAACTCTAAAGAGGGGTCTGTTACCTTTGCGTTCTTTGGGTGAGCTCTTAGCTCGGGTTAAGTGATGTGCCAACGTGCAGGTTGTTTGTGGTGGATTCTAGGTCTGCGTCATTGGTTCGGTTGTCGAGACCTATTTTTTTGGTTATTTTGGATGGTTCGTGATGAAGATGTACTTGATTGAGCCTAGAAAGTGTTGAGGAGTGGATAAAAGATATAGAAGAAGAGTATGCATGGATTTTCAACACTAGATCCGAGTTTGATGTACGTGTGTGGGTGGAAAAGAATCTATATGACTATTTGTACAAGAGATTCTTTGTTATTTTCTTAGTAAAACTATACAAGTGGTTGGTTGCTTATGTGTCTAAACAGAATTGGAGGTATCACACAATTTTTGGATGCAGGAAAAATTTCAGGCCCTATATGATGCTGATTTGATTTGGACACGCACTATGGATACTTGGTTCTGTGGTGTTTTGAACAACTATATTCTAGAGTACTCAATTTCCACTTATTCTTACCCAAAGGTAGCTAAGTTCCAATTTTTACGTTATCCCAGGGGAACTTACTTGCAAGGCATTCCACTGGTGATCAAAATCTTGATGGTGACCCTAAACTTGGAAGAAAAACCAATGGCTAGCTAAACCCCACCACGCGTGGGGGTAGGAGAAGGTTTGGTGAAAGATGGCAGACCTAGTGGCGAGAAAGGTAGAGAGAAGAAAGGTGGCTTAAGTACAATGAGGCATGTAAAAGGGAGATGGAAAAACAATGGGATATTACAGAGTAGATGGCGTTGAGGAGAGAGATGGCTCATGAAGGATTTGGAGCTCACGCAGAAGGTGTGGAGCTAGAGCATTTGGAACTCCCCCATTTGGGTAAGCATGATAGGGAACCCTCCTCGGCCTCATAAGGGAGTGTGCCAAAGCAGAGACGACTGGGCCACGGGCACACATATGAATCTACCTAGAAACCTAGCCCTTGCGCTTGGTTTTCCAATATCTAGTACATCCAATAGTCAACAAACTAATTTGGGCAAGTAGGGAAGTAGGAATAAGTCACATAGAAAGTACATCTATAGCAGGGAAAACATCTTCATTGTAGTTTGGAGGTAATTTTTCAAGTGCATCATCGGGAGAGAATTCAAGCACCTAGAATTTTGGACTCACTTCTAGGAGTAGTACCACTACATGGACTATAGGAGTTTAGTTCAATACTACTATTGGGACATAGTGAAGTACATCTTCTGGTTCACTTCCAGCTATAAGTGGAGGATTAGGGGGTATAGGTGGCTCTACTTCTAGTGGATCTGGAGGTAAAGGTAACACATGAGGTTGGATCGGGTGGGCGGGGTCCGTACTAACCCTGAATATTTACATGGAGATGTCTCTCCTTCCTCTAGAGTATAGGGCATAGAATATGTTGCTAAAAAGTGCACATGTGTGAGATATTGTGGCACACAAAAGGGATCATGACTTCTGAGCATAAGGCAAGTCAATTTACAACTACATTATAGGGACATGCACACAGTTAGTACAGGAAGTTTGACCCTAATCAAACTTGTGTAGATTATGCAACATTAAAATATGTCTTCCTTAAAGAGTTCTATATCCCGAATTTGAGTAGAAGAGTATAAGCACGCTCAAGGATATTAAGTAGGGCACTACTAAGAGTGTCCGGGAGTATGATGCCCATTTAAAAACACTTTTGTCTAAGCTTTCTTATGATATTCATGCAAGCCAACATGCACAATGGTTCATTGGAGGACTGATCACACCTTTTAGAAGGGCGTTGTCACATAAGACATACACTGATCTACGTAAAGCACTTGAAGTAACTTTGTGCACTGAGGTAGTTGGAAGTATAGACACTGGAGTCAGCCCATTCTTGGAAGCACAGATTATAGCTATGACAAAGTAGTTGGAGAAACTATCGATGAATTCAACACATGAGACGTGCATGCTGGGATTTGGTGTATAGATTGTGAAGTGGAAGGGCACACCAAGGATAGTTGTCCCACAGGCAGGCAGTGCATTCATTATTGTTAGACTGTGAGATATGTCATCTGAACCATGACATCAACCATTACCCATTATTACAACACATGATAAGGAAGAATGTATCTTGCTATTGTAAAATTTTTCGGTCCACGACTCATGATACAAAAGACTGCATGTTGATTGGTCAAATCCATGATGCTCTGGATATTTGTGTGTGACAGATAGGAGTATCAAATAACTTTAAGGGTAAAGGTGAGCACTAGGATCGGGATCACAATCAAGCATGCTATGATTGAAATGAGGGGTGCTATAAAGGAGGATGTGGCAGAGGTCGAGGATACCATGGTGGATTCGGGGTTGAGGCCATGGTGGTGGACAAGGTGAGTTTCCTCATAGAATGTGCTTTACATGTGGATCTTCTGGTGACTACAGGCGTGAATGTCCTCAGAATATTACTTGTTATTTTTGTGGGAAGAGTCATAGCTATGAGGAATGCCCAAACCTATATGAGCATCTTATCAAGCAACATAAACAGGAAAACAAGGGCGCATGGATGGTTAGAATACAACGCCTTATGTAGAAAATTAGTGGATGCCAAAGTTGGCACCAGAACCTGAGGTATTACCTGTGAATATTACTAGAGCGTCTTTGAAGCGTGCACGCATTAGAGAAGTGTTACAACAGAAGCCTACCATCACTAAGGAGGACATTTTGCATGCAAGGTATCTAGATCCTGTGCACCAGAAGGAGGTTTATCAGAGACCATGGAGGTAATCAAAAACCTTCGGGGAAATACAATGTTTAAAGGAGAAATCATGGAAGATGGAACAGAAAAGACAGTAGAGATGGTCTAGTTGGATATTGATGACTTAAAGGAGGTATGCAAAATGTTGGAGGTATGCAAAATGTTGCGTTAGGAGAATATCATTCCATTACTAGGGAATTGGCTAAAGGGAAATACTCTGTGCACAAGTATTGAGAATGGACGAGATCCTGCATACAAATATTCCCCCTCATAGCTTAGATTATGACAAGGAGATCACTCTGAATGTTTTTGTGGGTGGATGGCTCTTGAGTAATATATTGATTGACACAGAAGCAGAGGTAAATGTTATTACTTTAGATGCATGGGTACGAAGGGAGACCTCCATTACAACCATCTTCTAATGTAATTTTTATGGCTAATCGGGCGAATGCCACTCCCATCGTAGTTTTAAAGATGCATCCATTACTATACAAGGGGCCAAGTTCATTGGGGACTTTGAGGTTTTAGCACTTGCAGAAGCAAAAAATTTCCTAGCTCTGCTTGGGCACCCTTGGTGCTACGCAAATAATGTTGATCTACGGTTCAACAAGGGATATATAAGTTTTGAGAACAAGGAGGAAAGAGTTATTATCCCTTTAACGGATGGAAAATTTGTGCCTTATGTTGAGCCTTTGAGTGAAGAAGATTTGAACAGGATTTATGTACGCGTCATTCGGGAACCAGAAGTACTCGAGCCATCTAAGGAAGGAATCCTTCAACTAGAAGATGCATAATCTAGTATTTCTTGTTATAATTGGGCTCATGGCACTTATGAGATGGTTGGGCACGAAGTAAGTAGCGCAATTATGTGGAGAAGCAAACCCCGTTGCATTAGGAGGATAGGTAACAACTCTATACCTTAGTACACAAGAGAAGGAGACCCTACGGTATTCCTATGTGCCATGGAGGAACAAAGGACAAACGAATTTGAAAGAAGAAATATGTTATCATATACCTGCATGGGACACTAGCATGTTGGTGGGTGGTTCACAAGGATAATCTTGTAGAATGGAATGAAGTCAGGATTTCTCTAACAACTCAGTTTTCCAGGAGCAATGCACCTACTCAAATCTGCACATATCATGGTAATAAACCTATTCAACACCATGTTCAGTAGTGTGAGAGGCTCTGGAAAGAGGGGCATGAAGCTTTACCACCTTCGCTATGGGTGTACAAACTTTACTCCACTTTATAAGGTTGCGCACACCTTTTCAGTTGGTGTTTAGCTCAAAATCAGTTCTTCTTATGGAATTCATGTTACCTTCTTTGTGTATTATGTGCTAGAGGTCTAGCCGATGAAGAAGCATTGGAAGAAATAATTTATAAATTGATACAATTGGATGAGAGGCACATCATATAACGTTGGAGTTAGAAGCAAGAAAAGGCTAGGCGAAGGCATGGCATGACAGGCACATCAAGGACAAAAACATGAGATGGGACAGATGGTGCTTCTTTATGATTCTAAGTTTTTACGCTATCTAGGAAAGATTAAATTACATTGGTTGGGACTGTTGATCAAGAATTTCCGCACTTGTTACCTGCCCAAGTCAATGAACCAAACTAAACACAAAAACCCTAGAAAAACTCAAATAAAGTCGATACTTGATTGATTGGACAAGATTCAAAGATGTAAATGAATGTCGATGATGTCAGCCAAGAGATGTGCGATAACAAGCAATCTATGGAGTAGATCCGAGAACCCCGCAATGCACAAATGCTTAATAGAAAAAGACAACATTAGAAGATAAAAGAGTGAACTTCCCAAAAAGTGGGTTCGGGAAGCGATGAGCTTCCTCGGTGGATGTCAATTCACGTTCTCAATTAAGGATAAAGGCATACATGATAAAAGATGTAAGCAAATGTTTAGATTTTATAATTTTAAGTTGTAGACAAAATGTAAAAACAACAACAATAAGCTGAAAGAAAGGAGGAAGCTGTAAAAATAGAAGCGAAATTGTGTTACTGAATTACGTAATTTTTAGCAAGGTTTGGTTGGCATCGATCGGCGGTGATCGGTGTCGATGGTTTGAGTTAGCATCGATTCAGATGTAATCAACATCGATTGGACAAATCGGTGTCGATGGAAGATTAATCGGCGTCGACCAAAGGAAATTACGAGAAACTCACAAAGGGAATACCTAGAAAATGCTTGATTGATGATTGATGATTAATGAAGGGTTGTGGAGACCATGAGAGCTATAGACACACGGATAGAGTTCCGCCTTGGTGAAGGAGAATTGGGGATCTAGGAAGTTTGAGGAACTTTAACAAATTTTTTTGGAGTTACGCGAGCAGAGAATGTGATGCACCTTTCGAGGATTAAAATGCACAGAACTCACTCTCTCTCTCTCTCGATAATCTCTTTAATCACTCAAACAAAGTAATCTCCAAGTGACCAGCTCTTCTGAATCTAACCAGATAAGAACTCCAGTCGTATATTTATAGTTGGCGTTGACTAAGATAAAATCAGCGCCGTTGCAGAGAATTGGCGTCGACCGAAGATCGATCGGCGCCGATCAAGGCGATCTCCCAAAGAGGCAAAGAAATGAGTTGTGGGGATAAGAAACTTATCCCTCCCACTCAAATACGGGTAAAAACTCGTTGCACATGTTTAGGAGAGGAGAAAAAGGTGGGATGGATGAAGAATAATGATACGGGAGGTTTGGAAATGATATGGGGTGAATAAGTAGTTGGAATAATGGTAAAAAAGGTAGAATTACATGGTTAATGCTTAATTATCCATGGGTGAAATATAATGGGGTGGAATAAAATTAGGATAGGTATTTTAATTAGATAATTAATTAATATCCTAAGAGAGAAGTAGTGATATAAAAGTGCACCGGGTTTCCCGAGAATAGAATAGGTAAGTGAACACGGGGGACACTAAATTGTGTAACCAATTTTAGGTGTCTACATTTTCCCCTTTTTCCGAGTAACTTGTGATAAGAAATGCTTTGCGGGATAAAAACAAGGAGTTGGAAGAAGGAAGAATATTGATGATGTGTTCCCCCTCAAACTAGGGATGGGGTGGCCCAAAAGATCCAACCAATCCCGAGTTTGAAAGAAATATGTGAGAAAGAGTAGAATGAATGATGGCCCGAGCAAGATGCCTGTAGTAAATCTTACCATTGATGACGCACATAAAATAAAATAAAAAGACTGTGACCTAAGGAACTCACATTGGTAGGGTAGACTAGACGGTCTTCGTATGAGATGGCGTTAGTGGCTACAAACTTGTGAGTTAAAGGTGACTATAAAATAGTAACAACCAAAGAGTGACACATTGGTAGGGACAACTAGACGGTCTTGAATGAGACAACATTAGTACCTACAGACCCACTATCTTTAGGTTGCAACAAACGTGAGTTACCCATGTATAGGGAGAAACTTCGAGAATGGGTGATAACACCAAAAATATGCGCCAAAAGGTGAAAATAAGGTCATAATGACGATCAGATAAACAAGCCAAGCATTAACACTTAGGAAAAAAGGATGAAATGATGAACTCGAAAGGAGGGCCGTCGAGACGTGACCCACAACGAGAATTGAAATATGGCCACAACAGTGGTCTTTTTGCAATAGACACGAGACTAGGCATGACAAGTGTGCTATGGGTGGCACACATGAGAGACTCAGTGAAGTCACAAGACAAAGGTGCCCCAGGTGAGAGCACAGGAGAAGGCAACCACATGCTATAGGTGACACATGCACAAGACATGATAATAGATGAGGACGAAGTGCGTCCTGGTGGGATGAGATGAAAAATATTTCCATACCTAACCGGTTGGTGTAATTTCTTATAATCGGTGTCATTAGACCTAATCGACGTCGACCATAAGAAATGATGCCAACTAGAAAAAACGGTGTCGACTGCTCCCAAAATCTATAAATAGGGGAAAGGTCAACGTCAACGATTCATTTGCATTATGGTGATTGATTTGGAAAAATTCAAAAGTTGAATTTGAGCGAGATGGAAGCTTCCGGGAGCAGTTAGAAGAGGAAGAGGATGCGGCCAGGGGTAAGTGGTCCTCCCTTAGCTTTGTTTATATTTTTTTGTTGTCTTGTAGTATGTTAGGATGTTAGATAAGAGGGTTTTGTAGAAAAGGAGGAGGCAAAAGAGCTTATTTGGTGCTCTGCCTCCTAATCGTCATTGATTTTCCAAATCGGATCTACTAGGATGAAATCAACGCCTATTAAGCTCAAGCTGGAATTGATTTGAAAAGTCAATGGCATTGATTGAGTGTGTCGTCGCCGATTTGAAAGAAATGTTGCCAATTGGAAAAGATGAGACACTTGGAAGCTTTGAGAGAGTTGTGATGAAGTTTAATGATTTTGATTTTGATAGATACATATACATGTTATAGATGTGATAAATAGATTATAGATGATAGATGGATTATAGATGTGATAGATATATTATAGATGATAGATGGATTATAGATGTGATTTAGTTTTGATTTGACATAGATGAATGATTGATTAAATTAACATGTTAAGATGTCAATTTAGTTGGATGAAGAACAAATAAACACGGGTAATGTCTATTTGATTTGATAAAGAGAAAGTGATGTAATGATCTTATCCCTTAGAAATAAAAAGCACTACACCTAGATATGAGGATGAATGATAAGTTAGACCCCTAACTTAACCATAACTAGAGACCTTAATGGTAAACCGAAAGACGATGCGAGATAAGGCCACGACAAAGATAAAATGAACTCCGACACTATTTAGTCACAAACTAGATCTAGGAGGTAGATGGAGCGAGAGATAAGTATGTATCTTATCAAAACACATGAAGGAATGAATACACACTCATATGGAAAAAAATAGGGTCTCCATATGATCGACAAGGTCTTATACCCCAACTTCATGATTTTTTTATTTATGATAGAAAAGTAAACTAATCGATGTGGGAAGTTTTGCGAGATATGGAAAGACCGATCGATACTGAAATTCTTTCAAAGATGCTAAAAAGTGAACAAACTAATCAATACGGGAAGTTTGTTCTTGCCAAAGGCTGATCAATATGAGAATCTTGGAAATGCCATGAAACAAACAATCGTTCTTCAAGGAGCGGTCTGTATTTTGATTTTAATGGTAGCCATCCTTCGAGAGGAATGGTCTATATTTCTGATTTATTCAATAAGGCATAGATAGTTGTCTTCGAGGGATCAATCTATCTTTTGGGATTAGGATAGCATCTTTTTTTTTTAGCTTTGGAAGAAGCTGATTTTAGACTAGGTAGATCAGATAGAGGAAAATAAAATTTATATAAGCACGTACTCATGCCCCAAGTGGATTTGATTAAGATAGACACCTAGGACAGATGAAGTAGTGATTAAGGTGTTCCTACCATGAGGAGGAATAAATCCATAAGGAAAATGCCATGAGTAGAGCCGTGGTACTCACATTTAAGGTATAAAAAGAAATAATGCGGAGAACCACATAGTTCCAAATCACTACGAAATGCATGACTGGTTACCAATGGATGAAAGATCTATTTTGTGACTAAGATCGTGTAAGATAAATTTTAACAATAGAAGGGCCTTAGATGCAATGCATTAAGAGGTTCCACTTCAGGTATACCATCCATGGAAGACAAAGCGATAAGCCCTAGACCCATACTTATGAGTGATAACGCATACGGTCAATCGATCGGGAGAAAACTTACCACGTTGACTCCATTCTAGTGTAGTGACATTTTAGTTTTCTTTAAGAACAAGATCACCAATTTTGAAGTCACGCTCTTGCAAGTGTTTGTTATAACACGTTTGACATGCTCAAGAGCATTGAGATGATGTTCATCTAACAACTCAAATTGTGCTGACGATTTTGACGATAGTCTTCATGAGAGACCAACTCTATGAGAGAGACACTGAAGAGAAGGAATCTAGACTTCCAAAGGAAGGACAACCTCGAACCCATAGGCGAGAGAAAAGGGAGTAGCACCGGTAGGGGTACGAATACTAGTCGATAAGCCCGAGGGAAAAAGGGATGTGTAAATTCCAATCCCTACCAACTCGACTAGTTACTTTCACGAGGATATTACACAAAGTTTTATTAGAAGCTTGAGCGGCAGCCGTTAGCTTGTGGATAGTATGGAGAAGAAAAACTGATCTTAATATTGAAAGTGTCACAAATTTTCTTCAAATATTTATTTTTGAAAGACTTTTCGTTGTCCGTAATGAGTTTATGAGGAACACCAAAGCAACAAATGATGTGTTGATAGACAAAATCAACAATAGGTTTAGCTTTGGTTGATGAAAGAGGAATAGCCTCCACCCATTTAGTGAAGTATTCTATGGCAGTAATGATAGAGTGATGATCGTTGAGAAGAGCGAGGATTAATGAGACCAATGAGATCAAGACCCCATTGTGAAAAAGGCCACAAATCATTGCGGAGTTGCAAATCCCGACTAGGATATGTGTAAGATTAGCGTGTTGTTGACACTTGACGCATTTCTTGACATACTCACAGCGGTATTGATTAATAGAAGGCCAATAGTAACCTAAATGTAGGATGTGCTTAGCCATGGCCAAACCACCAAAGTGTCCACCATAGATACCATTATGGGCCTCCTGAATGGCTTTAGATGATTAGAGGTTTTAAGGCATCTAATAAAAATACCATCAAAGCCACGTTTGTAAAGGATTATGCGAGAATAGTATAGCGGTTTTGCGCGTTGGATAAAATATCTTTTGTCATTGGCAGTTAAATCTAGAGGAAGAACTGAGTAAGATAGATAATCAAAAATGTGCTGATACCACTCATCTTGAGTATCAGTCGTGATGGTGTTGATTGAAGGCAACTACGAGATGAGATGGTCGGACCAGATGCCGAACAACCACGTAAAGTTGTGAATCCTCAGTGAATGGAGGAATAAGTGAGGCTAAAGAATCCATCATATCCGCAAACTGGTTTTCGCAGTGTGAGGAATAGCTGGATAGTAAATTTATCGAAAGATTGAAGTTGAGCGAGGACAATATCACAATATTTTTGAAGGATACCATTTTTGCAGATGATAGACCGGTGATTTGATTAAGGATGAGCTCGAGTCATTGAAGATGTCGATATGGTGAGCACCGAGATTAATGGTATTTTGAATACCTAAGATGAGGGCTTCTTATTCGGCCATATTATTAGTACATTCAAAGTTAAGCTTGTGTGCGACGAGGATAGGTGTACCCCAAGGAGGAATCATAACAAAACTAGCTACTCCCCTTCTTTCACGACACTTGGACACTGTCAAAGAAGAGTTCAACTTTAAATGGAGACAGACCGAAATCAATTTGTTAGATGGATTCATCACGGGAATTGAGCAAGAGGGACTTGATTTTCGAAGAAGAGGGCATCGGCTAATTGATCAGCAATAACTGCCCTTGATGAATTTTTGTGAGATGAACTCGAGATCAAACTTTGTCATGAGCATGAGCCAACGAGTGATGTGATCATTGTGATATGGTTTTGCATGCATTGTCTTGAGTAGATTGACACTCGTAATAATGTAATTTTTATGATTAAGGAGATAATGATGAAGCTTAGAAGTTGTGAAGAAGAGAGCACAACACAACTTTTTAGCTTCGGAATAGCAAGTTTCATACTTGTAAAGAGTGCAACTGATATAATAGACAGCTTATTCCTTACCATTAGCATCTTGATGTGAGATCATGGCTCCTGAGAGCATGGTCGAGTCACATAAATATAGAGATAGAATGGTTCCCCCTTGCGTGAAGGTGTGAGCATAGGTGGAGAAAGAAGATAAGCCTTGAGATCATCAACGGATTTTTGACAATGCTCATCCCATTCAAAATGAACGTTTTACGAGAGGAGGTAATGAAAAGGTTGACAATGGTCCGAAAGCTACGAGATAAAGTAACACACTAATTAAAGGCGTCCTTGAAGACCACGAAGCTATTTTATGTTGGAAGGAGGAGACATCTCGATGATAGCCTTTATTTTTGCGGGATCGACCTCGATACCCACGATAGAAATGATTAACCCTAAGATTTTACAGTGAGAATGCTAAATACACATTTAGATGGATTTAGGCAAAGACAGAACGAATGAGTCTCTCAAAGAGAGGCACAAGGATGAGAAGATGATCCCGATGGTGTTTGGATTTACCAAGGATGTCGTCAATGTAATCTTCTGATTTTGTGTAAGAGGTCATAGAAGATGTAGGTCATCACGCGTTGATAAGTTACCCTGCATTCTTAAGACCAAAGGGCATGACGTGATAAAAAAGTTCCCAAGGGGTTATAAAGGAACTCTTATGCGATCCTCCAGTGCGATGAGAATTTGATTATACCCAGAGAAACCATCCATAAGAGAAAGCATCTCGTGGCCTACAGTTAAGTCCACGAGTTGGTCGATATTAGGTAGAGGGAAATCGTCTTTCAGGAAAGCGAGATTGAGATCCCGAAAGTCGGTGCAGATTCAAATTTTCCCAGTGGCTTTGGTTATTGGTACTATATTTGAAACCCATTGTGGATAGTCAATGGGTTGGATGAAGTCGGCTGAAAGCAAGCACTGCAACTCTTCTTTAACGAGGAGAGCTACATGAGGATGCATCTTACACGTTTTTGTTTAACTAGTTTGATGTCTGGAAGAATGATGATATTGTGGACCATGATGTTAGGATCGAGGCCTGGTATATCTTCATACGACCAAGTAAAAGCTTGGTGATAGTAGGAAAGAAAGGCGGTGAAGTCTCCTAATTCTTGTGGGTTAAGAGATTGGTTGACCTTAATGATGTGAGGGTCTTCAGAAGTCCCTATATTAAGGTTGACAGTGGTTTTTTGAGAAGCGTAGATGTGTCAAAAGGAATAGTTTTAGGAAGATAAGAATCCTCTCTGCCCCTGAGATAAGTAAGGACAAAATCATCATGAGCAGTGGATAGTACTGATGGTAGGAGAATCGTCTCTAACTATTTCAGGGTAGACTAATGGTATGGAAGTGACCTTGCCATTAGTTTTATAGGTCAATGGACCTAAGGAAATGGAATTGACTAAAAAAAGAGTTAGACAAGATGGAAACAGGCATCATCCGCATCAAGCAATGCTTCGGAGACATGACGGAGAAGATGGTTCCTCAATGGAAAGAGGCTCAAAGAGAATGGTGATGGTGGCTTTCGAGGAGGTTTGAATTCTAAACCAAATTTTGATGTGGTTTAAGAGTTGGAATTGATGCGAGGCTATACACACCCTATTCATACTTTCCCGGGTGCCAAAGCCCTTCCACACGCATTGATATAGGTAAGTCTTTGCAAACACGGGATTATGTAGATGATCAAATCTCGTAGAATAAGGTTTGGCCCTATGAGGAGAGTCTCGGACAAAAGTGAGGTGTATCAAGACCACCGTAGATGAATTTGAGTCATCGATTGGGCATACCAATGGTGATAATGCAACCGAGACCTAGTTGATATTCGGGTTGTTTATCGGCCTACCATACTCGTTAGGTTTGAGATGGGCGTTGAAAGAGAGAAGGGAAGCTCCCTAGTGAGAAATGCCTTGCAACGTATCTTCCAGATTTTGTACATCCGGTAGATTTGTTGCAGTATGGAAGAAGATGAAGCCTTGTCGGGAGAATCAATGTTCTCCTCTCGGAGGGACAAGCCCTATGGTAATGTCACTATGTGCGGATGGAAAAGGGTCACCTGGATGAGTATAGATTTTTCCCTCATACTGATATTTTATGCATCGATGGAGGGTTGATGGGATGCAATGCATTATGCAGATCCAAGAGTGTCGAGGATCATATTGTAGTGGAACTTTCCTTCGACAATGTAAAAAATCTCGTGAAGAAGTTTCTTGCCTACCCGAATGGGTAGGACCACAGTTCCTAAGGTAACCGTCAGCTGATCGTTAAATGATTGAAGAGCGAAAGGTGGAGGTAATACTACGATCTTTGGAAACTTAAATTGCTCAAAGGTGTGGGAGGAGATGGCGTTGAGTGCAGCACCACCTGCCGATCATAGTACGTTTTAACGTAGTGCTTATTGATTTGAAGCTGTGATAAAGAGAGGAGCCTCCAAATCCTCATAAGAAAGGGAGGAAGTTAAGAATCCTCAAAGGAGATGGTAGTTGAAGATCTATTCAACCCAACGACCATCTCGAAATGTTGAGGCTCATCTGAATTCACCACGATGCAACATAAACTATCAATCAGAGCTTGACGATGTTGAGGAGATGATTGAATGAGGTCAAAAAGTGACATTTTGACAGGAGCATGGATGATTTGTTCATAACACTCTCCTCAACTGACACGGGAATATGAGCCCAAGGTGAAGCACGAATAGAGACCTGAGGTCTCAGGGCTGATGAGGAAGGAGGAGCTCCTTCGGGGGCAGTTAAAATAATGACTCGTGGTCGAGAAGTAGCAGGAGATGATGGATTATCGTACCATCGTGTTCTAGTGGTGATACAAATTGTGTTGATTTGAGTGGGTGGGAGGTCATCCGAGCTGACCGAAGTGATATCAATAGAATTGGGAGCCGAATAGGCTATTTAGGCTCGGACGTAGTTGGGATAACAGAGAAACTTGTTCCTCTTCTTCTTCCAATAGAAGATCACTTTCTTCCAAGAGGATATTAATGACATATTGAAGGGATTTACATCCCCGGTGTCATGACGTAGAGTGTGATGGTAAGCAAAAATCACATCGAGAATTAAACCACGAAGGTTTTACTCCTTCGGTATTATAAGGCTTGATTGGAGGAAGCGATATAAATGAGGATTTGGATGAGTTGGCAAATAATTTCAGTATAAAATCCTATAGGTGAAGATGTGGATAGAGGTGAAGGAAGAACTTCTTTAATCTTAGCAGACTATTGAGGTAAAAGATCCTGCATATCTGAGTCCAGCGGTCTTTTTAGGGATTTTTTTGCTTTTTTAAACACAACGGGAGAAGTAGCCTTAGGTGCTTGAGATGGAAGTAAGTGAGGCAAGATTGATTTCAAGTGAAGGAGAAGCTCCTAAGATAGATTTTGGGGATGACGAAGACATGACAGGTGTTGTAATCTTCGGAGATGAAGAAGGTTGTTTGACCAAAATAGACGATGATTTAAATAAGATTGATTTAGATGGGGGAAGAGTTCCCAAAATAGATTTGATAGGCGGCACAAAAGGTGCCTTGGTTTTTGGTGATGAAGATGATGGTTTTGATAAAAGAGGTGATGCCTTTTCAATAGGTAAATCCACTTTACAAGGCATAGATGAAGAAGATGGTTTTATAGAAGAAGACACCTTTTTAGTGGATAAATTCACTTTTTTATGAGGCATAGTGAGGGATTTTTGAGGGAGGACACCAAGAGTTTTGATGGTCCAAAATATCAGTTTTCCCTTTTTAGGGATGGTGACAACTTTGACCGCATAAGGTGATTGTAACCTTTTCGGAGGAAGTGGAGGAGATGATACCGATGATACGACTTTAGACTTAAATTTAAACTATTTATGTCTAAGTTTGGGAGTCGGAATTATGGGTGTCGATGTTATCTCTTTAGATTTTTCCTTAATAGGCAAGGAAGCACCGAAGGTGAAAGAGGTAGATAACGAAGAAGCAATTTTTGTGAGGAGAGTACTTGAGATGTAGTAATCATGGGTGAAACTACCGTAGGAAAAGAGACGGGAAGAGTCAAGATCAAAGATGCTTCCCAAGGCATAGAAGTTGGTACTACTATGGGTATATTAACCGAAGGCATGGTTGTCGCAAAATGGGAGCAATAGAAGTAGAAGTGTGTCTCGTAGTGGAAACTTGAAGGGATGTTAATGACTCAAGCACGAAAAGAATTCTGACGACAAGACAGATGGAGATGACATTGTCTGGTATAGATGGAAGATCGAGATAGAAAGACAGAGGGAGATGAATTTGTCTCCAATAATAGAGGAAGACTCGAAGATGGACCATCCGAGGATGGAGGAATCTCGAGAGGTTGAAGGAGCGGAAATAAGTTCGATTCGATCGACATTTTTGTAGATGGCTTAGAATTAGAAGAAGAACTATAAGCGAAATGAAGTTGATAGTATGCGTGTTTGTTTTTTGAGACCACGAAGTGTCATTGTTCGGGGAATGATTTGGAAAAGGTTTTTTAAAGACGTCAAGTGCCTGATTTGGGGGAGCGTTTGGGTTATCCAGAATAAGCCCGCCTCTATCAATGAATTTTTCGACGAGTTTTTTGAAGGTCTGACATTGTTCAATGTCATGGCCTTTATTTCTATCATAATGAAAAAAATCATTTTCACGATACCAGAATGGTCGTTCTTTGTTCTCGTCAAAATTTCTAATAGGAGGAAGTTCAATCATGTGAACTTCCAAAAATTTTTCTAAGATAGAAGCATATGACTCCCTAACAAAGTAAAAGACTGAGATGGTGAAGGTCCTCTTCGAGGAGATTGAGAGTCTCTCTGAGGTATTTGATTGGAAGTGTTATCAGATCATGATGTTTTTAAGACAATAGTGTTTGTGGACCCCTGATTCTTGTCTTTGTTAGAAGAAGAAGGGTTTGATTTTGTAAACCAAGAAAAATATGGTTTAGACTTAGAGTGAAGTTTTAACTTTCCTTGTTCGATGGCGTGAGACTCAAGTTTACGTGCCATCGTAAAGGATTATTCAAATGTATGAAAGGTTTGAATCCTTAAAGTGGAAGAAATATGATTGGTGCAAGATTGAGTAAACAACTCGATTTTCTAAGATTGAGAGAGGGAGAAGGACAACTGATTTATTATTCCTCTCCATCGAGTGACAAAGTCTGCAATAGACTCATCGTCGAATTGATGAATGTTATAAAGGTCCATGATCGAGATCTTATGTGCGATATTTATTGAGAAGTGCTCAACAAACATCTAGGCTAATTGAGAGAAAGAAAACAAAGAATGTTGGGGTATGTTATTATACCAATCTAAAGCGGGCCCTGCTAAAGACATAGGAAAGGTACGGAGCATAAGCTCCCGATCTTGGTTTATAAGGTAGCAATCATGTTTAAACGCTCGCAGTGTTGTTGAGGGTCCTCCCGACTATGAAATTTTGAGAACTTAGGAAGTTCCCATTGGGAAGGATAAGACCTAAAAGCCACCGATGGAAAAATTCTTTCGTTACATATTTCTTCAAAAGAGTATAAAGGGTGAGCTCCTTTGGTGGAGGCTTCTAGGTCTGCGATTTTTGAAAAGAAGTTGGATGACATTTGATTGAGGAGGGGGCATGTTGGTATGTCCCGTATAAGAAGTTAATGGTATGTTTTGTTGAGGCGGTAATGGGGATTTAGCTACTAATTAACAGGATGATAAGAGGAATAGCCAGGTGTTATGGATGATGCCCAGCGAGGTATCCAGTGTGAAGGAGCCTAAGTATAAATAGGTTGTGAGATGACAAGTGGTTGAGAGAAAGACTGTTGAATGAATAATGGAGCTGTGATTGGTGTGTTCCTACACTTGCCGATCGAATCGGAATGGTGAGGAATGTGGGTGTTGATTTGATTTGATATGGTTTATGACATGGGAAACATCCTCTAAATGAGGCTTTTGACTTCGGATTAGTTATTAAAGATGCCGATGCAAGGGATGGGTAAAAGCCATTATTTTTGGAGCTATGGAAGAAAGACCAACCTGGAGGATGAGAAAGAGGAATGGCTGACTCGTAGGAGGGGGTTGGATCAAAGGGAGATACTAACATTGAGATGCAATAGACGACATAGAAGAATTGATAAACTTGTGGGAGTGTGGACGCACTCGTCATAGCTGAAGAAGAGGGCCTCTCAAAAGTAGGTTGTGAGGTAGACGAGGCAGCTGCTATACTAGGGATAGACAATGTCATTTGAGAACCAGTCAACATGGTTGGTGGAAGAGAAAAAGGAGGCATACATGCGCCACCTTCTTTCATGGTTTGAGACAAGAAGAAGCATGCCAACTATTTTATAAGAGCACAGGATGGCTCATGAGGATAATTGTAAACCTGCTTTGGATTGGTGGTCCATGATCGATATTTGAGTAGACTTATGCACTAAGTATTCCATTAGGGCTACCGGATTATGGTCTAAGAGAGCCTAAAATTCAAGATCTCCATGAGGAATATACTCCATATTAGGGATAGATGATGCCTACGAAGGATCGGGGGAAGCCGGTCGTGATGGGATCGTTTTAGGATAATAGAAAGGATTATACGACCAAGATGGGGAACCAACTAACATTGGTCCTAAAGAAGACCCGAGGGGTGCAAAACATCCAAATTAGCGGGGTCTCAGATGAGGAAGAGGCATGTTCAGCCATTTTTCTAGATTGTTACCGGGTAATGACCAAAGATAAACAAGCACAAACACGAGAAAAGAAAAAGAGATTAACCTAATTAATGCATAGACAATTCAAGCAAACGTAGGGGATTATCTCTTTTAATTTTTCATGCTTTTAAGAAATAAAATGTTAGGGAAGCCTTTTGGAGCAGGAACTACTCAATTGGAAAACTAATGATGGTTAAGGGAATGTTTTGGTGAGGAGTCCCGAAGGCACTTCAGTAAGTGAAAGAATGGTACGTGGCTTGATATAGGGGCCTACCCCTACACTTCACACACCGCTACGATAAGGGAGTTGGGTGCTTTGCCAATATATACCAGAAATTTCGTGAATTTGTAGCGCGGCCCGAGTACCATGTAGGCTCTTCCTCTTGGATGTCACTTCCAAGTAGGCGAGGCCAGGGAGGGAGTTTTTGTTTAAATGCTTTATACCTAGTGATTTGGCTTTGTGTGCAAGGGTGAAAAATAAAAACAAATCAAATAGTGTCATTACTGATTTTGATTAATTTTCCAGCCTATTTAGAAAACTAGATGAAGAACATACATCAGAAATGAAAAAGAAAATGTTCTTTTTAAGCACTAAAACCAAAGTGTTTGATTTCAATGAAGACAAGTCAAAAAGTTATTTTCCAATGCGATTAATTCATTTTAAGCACCAAATCTGAAGTGTTTGAGTGTGATAAAAAACAAACAAACAAGTTCTTTTTAAGTCCTTAAAAAGGAATAAACACCGCAAAAGAGAAATACTTGTAGTTTTTAGCTCTCCAAGGTGGGTGGGTTTTGAAAAGCGCGTTTGTTGAGATTTTTTTCGATCAATCCCACGAACCGCTCCACAAGACAAGTTTAAGCAAAAACACACAATACAAGAAACCCAAGAAAATATATCCAGATAACTAGATACTAGTGGAAAGAAAATTTCTATTTTAATAATTTAGAAAATTTCAAAGAAATGACAATTTTGCACAAAGAGATGAATCTAAAATGCAATATTGAATTCAAATGAAAAATTTACTAATCTTTAGAAATAGAAATTGGAATTGAGATTTGTTAAAAAAAGAAGGAGCTTAACTTTGCAAATTTATAAAAATAAGCAAGATTGAAACAAAGAAAGGAAATGCTTAAGAAAAGCGATGAAAATCAGTGAGGAAAAAGAACAAAGCTCAAAAGCGGAAAAGAGATTAACTTACCAATAAGGAACTTTGGTAGGGTCCCACCGGGCGTGCCGATGATGTTGATCAAGAATTTCGCGCTTGTTACTTGTCCAAGTCAACGAACCAAACTAAACACAAAAACTCGGAAAAACTCAAATAAAGTCGATACGATTGATTGGACAAGATTCAAGATGTAAATGAATGTCGATGAAGTCAAGACGGGTGCACACGAGAAATCTGTGGAGTAGATCCAAGAACCCTACAATGCACAAATGCTTAACGAAAAAGACAATGTTAGAAGATAAAAGAGTGAACTCGCCCGATAAGCGAGTTCGGGAAGTGATGAGATTCCTCGATGGATGTCAGTTCACGTTCTCAATTAACGATAAAGGCATACATGATAAAATATGTAAGCAAATGTTTATATTTTATGATTTTAAGTTGCATAAAATGTAAAAATAGCAACATAAACTGAAAGAAAGCAGGAAACTGTAAAAACAGAACTGAAATTGTGTTACCTAAATTTTGTACTTTTCTATAGGCGGTCGGCGCGATCGATCAGTGCAGTGATTAGCGTCGATGGTTTGAGTCGGCGCCGATTCGAGATGTAATCGGCGTCGATGGAAGATTAATCGGTGTTGATCGAGACTTGTTCGGCATCGACCAAAAGGAAATTAAGAGAAACTCACGAAGGGGAATACCTGGAAAATGCTTGATTGATGATTAATGATTAATGAAGGGGTTGTGGAGACCCGCAAGAGCTGTAGACACACGGATAGAGTTCTCGCCTTGGCTAAAGGGAAAATTGGGGATACCAGGAAGTTTGAGGAACTTCAACAAAGTTTCTGGAGTTACACGGGTAGAGTAACAATACACCTCTTAGGGATTAAAATGCATAGAACTCTCTCTCTCTCTCGATAATCTCTTTAATCACTCAAACAAAGTAATCTCCAGGTGACTAGCTCTTCTGAATCTAACTAGAGAAGAACTCTGGTCGTATATTTATAGTCGGTGTCGACCGAGATAAAATCGGTGCCATTCCGGAGAATCGGTGTCGACCGAAGATCAATCGGTGCCAATCAGGGAACAGTCTCCCAAAGAGGCAAAGAAATGAGTTGTGGGGATAAGAAACTTATCCCTCCCACTCAAATACGGGTAAAAACCCGCTGCACATGTTTAAGAGAGGAGAAAAAGGTGGGATGGATGAAGAATAATGATACGGGAGGTTTGGAAATGATATGGGGTGAATAAGTAGTTGGAATAATGGTAAAAAAGTTAGAATTACATGGTTAATGCTTAATTATCCATGGGTGAAATATAATGGGGTGGAATAAACTTAGGATAGGCATTTTAATTAGATAATTAATTAATATCCTAAGAGAGAAGTAGTGATATAAAAGTGCACCGGTTACCCGAGAATAGAATAGGTAAGTGAACACGGGGACACTATTGTGTAGCCAATTTTAGGTGTCTACAGGGACTGTATATTATCACTCATATACTTGAATTAGGTGCTTTCTAGTTAGAGACTCTTGATATAATATGGTTACCCGGTTACTTGAATGGGAGTAGGTCAAGCCCTAATATAAATAAGTTTTCTTGGTGTTTGTAATAAGGCGACGTTACCATTTAGAATAGGTTTTCATTTTTGTATTTCTTTAATGTATTTCCTTCTTCTTCATTATGCTTTGTCAATTTAGTTTTGTGTTTTGTGTAATAAGCATGTTTATGCATTAGAAGCTAATTATCATATGAATTATTTTTATCACAGAGGACTACATATACCATTGGTGTAGGGTGGTTATTCTGGCCCTGGGTACACATGACAAAAAAATGTTACATGTACTAGTTAAGTTTGGAAAGGATCGATAGAAAGGAGATTTCTCTAAAAATATGACCATACATGAAGATAAATGAAGAAACAATATAATGCTAGGTAAGCAGCGGTGTGGAGACTACCAGGGAAGGTGTAGTGGCAAGGTACTTAGGCGCATGGAAGTGTGTTGAAGAGAAGTCCTGGAGCCAAAAGGTAGGAAGGTGCACTAGAAGGTTATAGTTGGGGTGTGAAGATGTACATGTGTAGAGATTGTGAAAATGGTAAATTAATGAGAGGATTTTTGGTAGGTGAAGGAGTAATAAATGCACTAACTTTTTAAAAATTTATATAAGGATGTGATACTGAGTTCATTTTTACCTTTGCGATCACAAGTATTTGAGCGAGCTAAGTGTAACCGAAGTGGGTGAATTGTGTTGAGGTGCGAGCATTGTGAAACTAGATGTGGAGAGTAGAATATTGTGTGGAAGAGGCTTGCATCCCCATTGGTGAAGGGTTTGAGCGAAGCAGAAGCATTAAGAAGGAGCTAGGGCACGTGGTTTCAAGCTAGGGCACGTAGATTTGAGCTAGGGTTTGAGTTTACTCATTACAGACAACAAAAGGTGGGATTTTTATGATGGCACCAAAGAAATCACTTGCAACAAGCATGAAAGGAAAGAATAAGGTAGAAGTTGAAGTTGAAATTAATCCCGAGAGTAATTTTTCAGAGATATAGTACCCGAAAGAAGTAATAGTCAGAAAAGACAGAGATTTCCAAATACGAAGATGTAAAATAAGTGAATACAACCATTGTACCACTGACAACAAGGGAGAGTTGGATGCTTTTACGAGAATAAGAAGACCAACAAGCACACGGTGGAGGATATGCCAGTGTATTTTATTTTTCTAAACGAAGGGTTAGGATCACAACAACCCTGGTTTTAACACTAACAGGATTGAAGGGCACAGGGGTAGACCTTATTAGTGATCTAACTGATAAAGCAGTGGTCATAGAAACAAGAAAGGAGTTGGAGTATACCAAGGGTCTGTGCAAAATGGACATTGATAAATTGAAGAAGTTTCTTGTGGTACAGGAATCCGTGCATCTACTCACCAAGTTAAATGACCAAGAGAGATGGTCACAGGTAAACACCATGTGGCTTCACATTGCAAAGAAAATGTCTCAAGGAGTAGTATACAACTTAATAGGCTATATTGCAGACACCATTGTTGAGGAAGCATGCATAGGAGAAAATATAAGTTTTGGTGCTATCCTACTTTCTCTTGTGTTTTTAGAAATTGGAGTGCCCGATGGGCCAAAGAACAAGATCTGGGAGTACCCCTTGGAAAATAAGTCCCTCACGGAGAGGTTTGAAAAATATTTATGTGAAGGATCAATGAGTGGGTCGTTTAAGCAAGGGGAAGAGATGTGGTATGATCATCTTCATGTGGAGTTTAAGGAGGAGTGGCGCATTCCCAAGGTAGTACAATTTGTGGTGTATCAACACTTCTGCATCATGTGGTTTGCTATGAGGGATGGGGCATGGAGCCCATGGTTCAAACTTCCCTATGCCTTCACAACATGCTACTTCAAGACCTCAATTCACATATTTACTGATGTGTGTCGTTTGAACTTCAATGCAGACAAGGTAGACTGTGACTACCACACCCTCGGGAAGACATATGTGTATGCAGACAGTCTGCCTACATTGAGAGGCTCATTTCAGACATCATAAGTATGAAGCTAGTAAGATTGGATATTGGGGAAAGTGGAGACATGTTTGTATATCTTCATCTTAATCCTAAATTGGAGAATAAAAACTATGTGGAGAATGATTTCATGCTCCCATGGCCGCCTAAAGGAAAATATATAGAGGAGAACGTGTCAGCTCTAAAGCCTACATTGAATATAGAGGTAGATGAGGAGGAAGAAGAACACAAAGATAGTGGAGGCTTGGATCATAGAGGCTGGAGGTAGCCCACATATAGAGTGGAGACAAAGCATGCATATACTCCACCTCAGGCGCAAGAAGGAGATGAGGAATTGGATGTGGAAGCAGTCCATGAAGATTGTCATTTTAAGAGGGTATTCAGAAGAACAAGGACCCAAGGCGTAAGAACTCTATAGCTTGTAATAATATCGCCACGAATCTCCCGAGAAAGAGGCAACCGAGAAGAAGAGGAGGAAGATAAAGCTGAATGAGGAGGTAGAGTGCAGAGAGTGCGCTGGAACCCTAGTGCAACCAGAAGATATGGAGGATCCCAAAGATGAGGACATGAAGGATGAAGAGGAAGGTGTGAAGGAGGTAGAAGAATCAGAGCATGAGAAACCTCACACACATGACACTACTCATGACATCGAAGGGCCAGCTCTAAACCTTAGCACTCGGGTTCCTAAAGGGCCAAGAACAAGGAGAACAAGTGGAGAATATGTTGTGTCGAGTATGGGCTATGTTGAGGACACAAGAAAAATTATCCACGCCTGTTTTCAAAGCACAATGGACCTGAAGGAATTATATGGGTGGGAGCTGATGGACCCAGACATGGCCATTACGCATGAAGGAAACAACTATCCTGGTCCATGCAGATCCACATAGACGAGCCATATTTTGATGTATGCGAGGATTCTTGTGTGTTAAGAAGAGTGAAAAAGGCACCTCAGAGCAAGCACATGACTATAAAGCCCACTCTCATGTATGATGAGCAGGTGATAAATGCCTTGGTTAAGGTATCTACAGAGGTGGTGTAAAGGAATATCGATAAGGCTGCCACTATTAGAGCACTACTTGAAGATAACAAGGCAAAAACTGCAGAAATAACACATCTGAAAGGAGAGAAGGATATAGAGAAGAAAAAGAATAAGGCCTTCATCAACATGGCAGAATAAATTGGTGACTATGTCCTAAAATCAAGACTACACATTTGGAGTCTAAGGTACCTGAGAAGTTTCCTTCGCTATGCATTATGTGCGCACATTAGTTGATTTCGTGCTTGAGGATGGACACATTCGAATGTCGGCGCGCCAAACGATCAGAACAAGAAGCAGAGAGAGCAAGGGCCATCGTGGTTAGAAAAATTTCATCTTACAAGGCATTACTCCAAACTTTACAAGATAAGTTGAATAAAGTAGATCAAGCTTTGAACATATGTGCAGCACTGAAGCAGTGATCAGGATCAAGACTATAATAGAAGATAATGAAGTTCTGAAGGTAATGAAGGATGAGACTCTAGGGCGCATAGAAATATTGGAATTAGTAGCAAAAAAAAACCAACATAAGGAGAGGTTGGATGAGATTGGAAAGCTCATAGCACAAAAGATGGATCTTTTAGAGGGAAGGATGTCTGTTATGACCAATGTTGTCCTAGTACTACAAAATGAAAAGGAAGAGATAACCCAGACGAGTTGGAATCCATCGCCACATATGTTCTAGAGAAGACAAGAACCACGTTGGATGACTGGAAAAAATTGGAGGCTAAGATTAAAATAGAATATCTAGAGTTGATCCTCCCAGTTGAAGCAAAGGGTGCGCAGAATAGAAGTCTATTCTTTGTACAATGATTCTTTACATTCTTTCCATTCTTATTCTTTATTTTTTGGGACAATTAGGAGAAACCTCATTACGGGACGACAATGTACATTAGTGTGGGGTAATGTTGAACAAAAAAAGTATGACACTAAAGAGAGGGCACACAGAATATTCACATGTAGAAAAAGGTGCATTTGAAGGTGTGAAAGGATAGGAAAGGAAACGCGTGCTAGGACAAGCTGATTTGGGACTTAGCCATTTTCATGGTTATGGGCTATTTTTGGAGATAGCGTATGGAGCACACAACGGGATGAAGACTTGCGCGACACACAAATGTTATTTTAGGGATGAGCATCTACTAAGTGCCATGCATGAGTTCAAGATAATAATAGGATTACTACGCCAATTAACTGTAGGAGATCTATTATTAATGCACTTGCATGTGTGCATATTATTGTAAAGGCACATGGCTATTTTCAGCATGTGACCTATTTTGGGAAGTACGTAGCGGTGAAGGGTAAGTCCCCACCCCTATAAGTATGTATTAGTCTATGTAGTTAGGGAGACACTTAGAGACACTGTGTATGAGTTATTGTAAAGTTATGATGTTGGATATGATATGTGTATAGCTTATGACAATACTTTGTAATGTAAGAAGCTTCTATGTTCTACTGTGTTTAATATAATGGAGTATATTGGCTGGATAAAGGTGTTAAACATGACTATAACTAGATCTTGTATGGTTGATTTCATTATGATTATTGCTTGATTCATGATTCTTTAAGATCTAGATATGGAATGTGTTCTATGGAATGTTTGTGCTTATTATAGTTCTGAATATGCTCTATCTTCAACACGTTAACGTCCTACACAAGCAACTCTAAATAGGGTTATGGTACCTTTGTGTGATTTAAGTGAGATCTCGGCTCAAGTTAAGTGATAGGCCAACTCGCCTAGCTTGTTCATGTTGGATTCTAGGCTACATCAGATGGTACTCGAGGTAACTCGGAGGAGAATGTAATCTTGGAGCATCAAACCAGATATCCACAAGAGTCTTGGCAAAGTTAGATGAGAGAAGACACCAAGGCAAACCAGTGGTACTTGAAGGTGCAAGAGAGGGATTCAATTCCTCTACCACTCCCCCACTAATCTTTTGTAGGACCAAAAGCCTCCTAAGCATGGGAGGTATGATTCATAGGGATCCAAAAAAACATACCAATTCATCAATTCCATCAGCACCAAGAAGGAGAGTTGAAGAAAATGAAGAAAATGAGGTAAACGGAGGTTTTGGAAAGAACCCCACTCTATACTGAGTGGAATTTACGAGAACCACTTCCCTACAAGGTGGTAGTTCTGTAACCACCACCCATCCAAGGTGGCGATCCTGAAACCACTAGTCTGTTAAGGGCGGTGGTCCTGACACTCCGAATAGAAAAGAAGAATGGAGCACAAATGGATGTGAATTTGAAGTACCCAATTATGTCTCTTCCCTTCCATGCCCTTTCACATCCTCTAGTGCACGGGAGGACATGGGAAGGCCTATAAATGCATGAAAGGAGCAAGAGAATTGATCATTTGAAGATCCAAAGAGATCGAGAAGCAAAGTATTACTATGAGAGCAAGTGAGCAGAGATTCTTCAGTGCTGGAGTGGAATTGTAGGAGCAAGGTGTAAGAAAACAGAGCAAACAAGTAATTGGAGAGAAGGTTTACATTGTTGCTTCTTTTCATACTTATTGTAATCTATAAAATTTGATTAATTGAAGTGGGAAGAAAGAGCAGTTTCCCTTCCCGACTGGTTTTCCCTCATTGGGGTTTCAGGATAAAAATTCTTGTGTTGTGTGTAGAATTCTTTAGCATTTCTCTACAATTATGTCCTAAGCACTAGTTAATCAGTCACTAAAGCTCTAATCTTCAAGAAAATATGTCATTTTCCAAATTTGAAAGTAGAACACCATAATTGTGTGATTCGTAGAGTTCCAAAGTAAAATTTTATAGATCACTTGTGTACCTCACAACTCAATTTGATCTTCAGTGATTTATCTTTATTGACTCGGACACAAGTTGCCAGCCAGGATGCGAACACTCAAGCGCCCTCATCCCCTCTAGGTTCCCCGATCTACTTGTATCTTTCTCACCTCTTTTGGTCCTCTTTTATCTTTTTGCCTCTTGTTTTCTTATGGGTTGGCATTTTAGTTTTCAATTACGAAATTCAAACAAGAGAATCATATAAATATAAATACATGTGACCATAATAAATGACCAAGCTCTAAGCATCTACTCTCACCACCTAAGGTTACATCCAAAGGAATTCTAAGAGCATCAAGGCATCCATCTATCTTTCATTCAAGGCACAAGGGAATGCATTTTTTTCATACACTTCATAGGAGGGGAAGTTAATTTACGCATTCACACATCTAGCTATTACTCGTTATCAAGTGCATCTTGCACACGAGCTTCCTAAGGCATCATTATTACTTACACACATGAAAAATACATGGATTTCGAAATGTAGTGCATTGTGTTGTCATAAGTTCACTCTGTCAGGTGACCACTGGGGTCATTTTGACTGCCCATTTGCATTCTTTTATTTTTAGGATTTGATGTGTTTTGGGGTTTTGCAGGAGATCATTTATTTTACAGGTTATAGGTGAATTCTGTGGGCATAGTGCGACATACAGGAGACAAATAGAGAAGGCTAGCGACATTAATGCGACACAAGAAAAATCGGTTTTGAGGTTACGCACAATCACGAGTTCCTACCGGAGGTCTCCACAGCTTCCTAGTACAAACTCATTTGGAAATTCTAGGATTTATTTTACTTGATTGCGACAGATCTGCACCTCTTATTCATCAATCTTCCAATTCATAATATTTTATGATTAATTGCAAAATTAGTTAAGTCTTTTATCCTCTCTCTTGCACCTAGGATTTCAATTTACTTTTCTTATTGCTTGCATCATATTTTTACTTTAGCATCTTATTTATCATATGTGACTCTGCAATATCTAGGGTTTAACATTATTCCATATTTGTTAAATCACAACAAATACAATCGAAACTATTTTGGGACAATCATAACTAAATCTGCAATGATGCTTATGAGGATAAATTTATGGAAGAGAATAAAGATTGATCTCTCTCCCCAACACTCACTCTTGGCGTGAGATCTCAAAAAAACTCGTACTTGGCATGAGATCACCCAAAAACTCATACTTGGCATGAGATAGCCCAAAAAACTCGCACTTGGCGTGAGACCGCACAAAAACTCACTATCAGCATGAGACTTCCTAAAAACTCACTCTTCACAACATTTCATGACAAATTTCTATCCTTTACACTCTTTTAAATCAGGTGCACACTTTCCTCTTCTATTGCTTTTGCACACTTTTGCATACTTTTCTTAGAATAATCATATACAGGACTTTGACTACTCTTTTGCACTTCTATTGTAGGTCAATCCTTAATACGAAACAAGTAAAGCAACATATAATAGTAAATACAAGCACAAAAATAGGTACCGAAACACATACACTTCACCCCTAGGGTCACTTTCCTTTTATAGTTTTCATGCTTCACTTTGTAGTCATTCTATGCTTCACTTGTCCACTTGACATGTTATTCGCTACACTCTCTACATGATCATAAGGTATGCATCTTCTATCTACTTTATGTTATCAAGTATTCACTCAACAACATAAAGTGGGGGTAAATGTAGACATAAAATCACACACTTGGGTACATTTCTAGGTCCTAAAAGCATGCTAGCACTTACGTTATTCCTAAGCAAGAAAACAAGTAGTTGATAATTATCTTTACCCTCTTTTCTTTATCTCTTGCTTTCTTTTTGGTATTCCACACCCTAGAACCCAATTATAACTTAACTTTTTTATCTTTTATGGATTCAAACACCAACGCCCAACCAAGATAGTAGTGAACATGCTCTCTTATTCCCTCTAGGTGACTTTGACCCTTTTCTACCTCACTCACTCTTTTGGGTCTCTTTTATCTTTTGGGCATATTTATCTCTTATGGGTTGGCCTTCCACTATCGATTACCAAATTCAAATAAGAGAATCATATTAATACATAGTTATGTTTTAAAAATAATAGACCAAGTACTAAGCATTACTATTACCACCTAAGCATTCAAAAGGCACTTAAAGCACTCCAAGACATTCATCTAGCATCCATTTAAGGGACAAGGGACTGCATATTCTACATATATAGCATAGGAAGGGGAGTACATTTTATTCCATCCACACATTCTACTACATTGCTATATTCTAACTACATCTCACTATCAAGTGCAACTTACACAAGGGCATCCTATGGCATCATTTCTACATGCACACACAAGAACTACATGGAGTCTGAGATGTAGTGCAACACTCGGTCGTAAGTTCACTCTTCAAGTGACCACTTGGGTCGGTCGACTCCACATTCTACATTTTACTTTTTAGGTTTGATGTGGTTTGTGGGCTTGTGTAGGTGAACATATCTTTTGCAGACTACAAGTACCTTCTGAGGTCAATGAGTGAACATTAGGTGATCAAAATGCACCAATAGCGAAGACCTTGCGACACATCAGAAACCAAATTATGAGCATTTACACTGACTAAGCACCATTTCAATCTCCAGCGCCCATGCGTCCTTGTCCATTGTAGGCACCCATGTCTAACTCTGTTCCTCCACTACAAATTTTTTAGTGATTAATAATGGACCTATTTGTTGTCTATTCATCGGTTGCATCTACTCGAGATCACTTCCTATTCCTTGAAATTATCTAATTCATTCTATCTCCCTCTCTTACTTAGAGTTTCACATTTACATGTTGGTTTGCTTGTGTCATACCTTGTATTTTAACATTTGTACATCATTCATTAAAATAGTTACTCTACAATCAAATTTAATTAATTCAAATTAAATTAAATCACTAAGTATTTCCAAATCCAAACCCATCAATAGAGACTAAAAGCTTTCATGGCATGGTTGTAACAATGGCACCTCAACAAGATAGTTCAATTATTTTTCCACAACATTTCAAAAGTAAATTCCAAGTGGCCCTTATAAATTCATGCAGTGGGTCCATAATAGATCAAAACTTGAGAGAGATAGTTGAGTGTGTGGGTTTCTTATAAAAATATTCAAGAGTGTGTCATTGGATAGAGGAGTAGAGGGAGAGAGCCTCCTTTAATGAGAGAATATACTCATGTAAAGTAAATCCTTCTTTGAAAGATCAATATAAAGAATTAAAATTGGAGGCTATAACTTTCTTGGTTGTTGAATTTCACCTGTGGTGATTACTTAAGTTTGTGAAACTGGTGGTTTGATTACATATTATCTTTAGCCCTTCTTTATTTTCATTCTATTATACTTGAATCTATGGTGTTTATTGAATGCAACACAAAAAAAAACCCACAACTTGTATGTGAGTAGTCAAAATTTCTGCAATGATCGTTGTTGATAAATCGTCAATTACAATATCTAATCCAATTATACACCAACCCATGTCATATATATAATAATTTTTTTGAAAGTAGCTCGGTTTACTAGCCTATGTATATAAAAATTAAAAAATACTATTGTTATTGTTAGAGACTTCAATCTTCTATAAACCATAGTGTTTTAAGAGAAACATATTTTTAATTTAATGTTTCAAATCATTCCAATATAATAAATTCCAAATAATGGTGTATTAAAAGCTTTGTTTCTTGAATATTATTATTATTGTTGGATTAGATTTGCATTTTATTAACACCAACATTTGTTATTTCTGCCACTTAGAGCAAGGTATTTTGGGCTAGGGATTTTACAAAGTGATATTATTATCTTTGTGAGGGGGATTAGAAATTATTCACAATGGAAATTATGGTTTCTGTAACTAATAATTAAAAGTTTTCCTTGACATGATATTCAAAGTCTATTTGTGTTTGGTTTGTTCAAAATTAAATTTGTTTTCAGGGGCAATATTAACATGTATGAGGAAATAATTAATTACCAACTATTGTCAAGGCTATAGATTATTGGAAAAGGGATTTTGTTGCTTTGTCTTTCATGAAACTTTGAAAAGGTATTGAAAGAGAATCTTTCCCAACTAAAGTTTCATGATTGAAAAGTAAAATGTAAAATGTTTTCATGGAATTATAATAAGTAAAACCTTGTTCCTATCACTCAATAAACTAGACAAGGTGTATAATAATAAAATGTATATATGAAACTTAAAATATTATCAAGATTAGGGATTTCTCATCTCTACTTTCTACTTTTAATATTTTGACTTTATTTTAATTTTCGGGATATGAGATTGCATTACAAGTCCCTCTAATTAATAGCTTGAAATTGAAATGACAAAAAACAACTTATATCATTGGGCTAATGATTATCCATTATTATTTACAAAATGTGGAAGCATACTTAAGGGCATTAATACTTTTCTTCACTCTACATGGTCCAGTCCATTCCTTCCATTGAAAATTTCCATTAATACAAATTAAGGCTTCTTCATTAGTTAATACCTTGTATTCATTTATCATTGAATTAACTGCATCATTGTCATCCTCCTCATATGTTAACAACATATTATGCAATATGCAACAGATAAAAAATATTTTCGGAAAGATTTGTAAATTAGGCTGACTTGGAATGAAAATTTCACCATATGCTCTTTAGCTTTCCCAATGCACATTCAACAACAATTCTTGTTGAGGATAACTTAAAATTGAATTCAATTATATTGTTTTTGATGCTCTAGGAAAAAGACTAATTATTCATGATATAATGGATAGCCATCATCAACAATAATATATTCTCTCATCATTTTTGAACCAATGGAGATGGAAGGAACATTTATCTTGTCATCCCCCTAAAATATTGGCTAAGTATAGAGAAGCGCATAAGGACAAGGCGTGCATGAAATAGGTGTGTAGAGCACGCGAGAGGATTAACAAAGAAAGGGCACGCATGAAAAGGAAGTGACTAAAGACTTAGCCATTTAGAATGCATGGGCTTGGAATAACATGGAGTGCGGAACATGGCTTAGAGTGAGGTATGAAGACTTGGAAAGCACACAAAGTCCATTTTGGGAGAAGAAAGAAGATCACATGCCATGCAAGATCAAGCTAATAATAGGATGTAGAACTAGATGTAGAACTAGAACTAGAGTTAGATGAAGCTTGCATGCATATTTTGATACTTTGGTAGCAGAGAATAGTTATTATGAGCATGCAACCTATTTTGAGAGTGCATGGGCGGTGAAGGGTAAGTCCCCACCCGATGTGTGTGTGTGTGTGTATTTATTTGCACGGTTTGTAGACACGATATTTTATTAAGGTTATGTTGTTGGTTTGAGGTGTGCATGACCTTGAGAATTTACTTATTGTGTATTCATCTATTATATTACATGGTGAATTAATATAATGGATCATTGTGGATGGTTACTTTTTATTGATGTCTATACTATTGGTTATTGTATGGTAAATCTTATATTGATCTTTGTTTAGTTTACTTTGCATATGGATGTGATCTCGAATCCTTTATGCTAAGCACTAGTTTATCTGTTATGATTATGGAATATATATTCATGCATGCTAACTCCTTGACAAAGATTGATCTGTAAACTCTTAAAATTTGGAATTATTCACAAAATCACAATTAATCGCTGCTGTTTACTTTCTATTAGAAAATAATAGAGATAGCTAGTGAAAGAATTATTATTGTGCTTAGAATCAACAATTGTAGTAAAGGGAAGAATATAAGCTCATAACACCAACAATTTTATCTTGGAAAACCTCCAATGGAGGAAAAACCAGTCGGGAAGGGCAATTTCTCTTTCTTCCCACTTCTATTGGCCAATTTAAAACAAGTACAGAATTACAATAAGTATGAAAGGAAAGTAGATAATATCTCAACACTTCCTTTCAATTACTTGCTTGCTCTATCTCACCACTCCTTTCTTCTACAAAATACAATTTCCAGCACTAAGTCTTCTTGCTCACTTGCTCTCATGCTTCCAATGCCCCTCTACACTTCTACAATCATGTATTTATAGCCTTTCTCATGTCCTCCCATGCACTAGAGAATGGGAAAGGTCATGAAGGAGAAGAGAAACGAACATCCTTTCAAATTCGGAGGTTGTTCGTTTGAAATTTGTTTTCTATCCATAATGGCCAGACCACCGCCCTGGCTGTGGCGGTGGTTCAGAATCGCCACCCCTGCATAGGGCGGCGGTCTTGTTACTTAAAATATAGAACCTCCATTTTATTGTTTTTCTTCTTTGTGTTGATTGTTTCGATGAAGTAGAGTTATTTTTGGATCCCTATGGATCACACCTCCCCTTCTTAGGAGGCTTTTGGTCCCACAAAAGCTTAGTGGGGGAGTAGATGAGGAAACAATTCCCTCGCTTGCTCCTTCAAGTACCACCGGGCCTGCCTTGGTGTCTTTCCTTTCAGTCCGATCTGCCAAGACTCCTGTGGACCTCTTCTAGTCTCTCTGACCTTCTATTGTAGTACTACATCCTCCTCCAATTCACCTCGTGAGTCCAAGACGCAATCCTCAATGGAAGGTAGCAACTGTAGTTCTTCATCTTCATCTAGCATGGATGGCTCATATAGGTGCAAGTTTTCACAATTTACTACAGATTACATCCTCATAAATGACAACAAATCAAGTCGAAAAGCATTTTCTCCAACCTGCTCCAATATGGTGAAGGGTCCATATCGTAGTGGCTTGAGCTTCCGTGCTTGACCTTGTAGTCTCTCCTTACTCAAGTAAATCCAAACTTTATCTCCAACATGAAGCTTGTGTTCCCTCCTATGCTTGATCGTGCCTAGCTTTGTGCTTTTCTTGAGATTTCTCTAGTTCTGCTTTGACCTTGAGATGGATTTTCGGATCCTCTCAATGAACTTGTTGGCTTTAGTTACCTCTGTGTCTCGTGTATCCTCCTCATCATGTTGTCTGACTGCTATGTCTAGTGGATTTGTAGGTAGATATCCCAAGCATGCTTCAAACGGTGACTTCATAGTGGATGTGTGTACTGCCTGGCTATAGGAATGTTGAATGTAGGCTAAGGACTCGTCCCAAGTCCTTAGGTACTTGTTGTTATACCCTCTCGATCAACTGTACCAAATTCTTGTTTACCACAATTCTATGGATGGAAAGTCGTGCTCTCTCGTATCCTGGTATCCATTTTGTCCCACAAAGTATTCCAAAACTTCCCCAAGAACCTGGAATCTCTGTCAGAGACAATAGACTTTGGAAAACCAAAATGCACCCATACATTAACAAAGAAAAGATCTTCCGCCTCATGTGCTTTTATTGTATTTTTACATGCCATAAGAATACACATTTTATTGTATCTATGAACAACAACATAGAGATAGTCATGGCCATGTTTAGACATAGGTAACCCTCCTATAAAATCCATAGAAATGTCCTCCCATGGACGAGTAGGTAGCGAGTAAAGGCATATGTAAACCTTCCTTCCTAGTTTTAGGCTTGCTAGTACAACAAAGTTTACATCCACGAATAAATTTTGATACTTCCTCTTGCATGTTGGGCCAATATACATACCTTTGCAAGTGGGATAGGGTCTTACCAACACCTGAAATATCCCACTACTTTCGAGGTATGTGCTTCCCTCATCAATAGAAGTCTTTCTTCTTTAGGTACACAAAGTTTCCCCCATTGGTAGAGCAGCCCATCCTTGAGATAACAATCTTCAATCCCCGTCTTTTCAGCCCCTTGGGACTGTAACTTCTGAAATGTCACCCCAAAGTCTTTGTCTTGGGCATATGCCTCTCCGTAAGCTTCCTTCGTGAAGGGCTCGATCTAAGAGATGGTGGCCAAATAGGAGAACTTTTCCTGTGTGGGTGGCCTAGATAACATGTCTGCCACCAAGTTTTTACTACCCTTCTTGTATTTAATCACCAGATGGAACTGTTGAAGAAACCCCATCCATTTGTAGTGCCTTGCCTACTGCAATTTAGATTGTGCTTGCAAATACTAGAGAGGTTTGTGGTCAGTGTGCACAATAGTTTCTTTACCCAACAAATAATGTTTCCATTTTTTAATTTCTTGAACTAGTGCATACATTTCTTTATCATATACTGAATATCCTTTAACTGCTGAAGTGAAGGTTTCATAATGATAACATACATGAGTTTACCTCCTTGAAGCAACACTGCACCCATAGCGTAATCACTGGCATCTGTCTCTACTTCAAAAGGCTGCTGCAAACTAGGAAGAGAAAGTACTAGAGCATGACTAATCTTGTATTTCAATAACTCAAAGGATTTGTCTTGTTCCTTACCCCAGTCAAAACCCTTACTCTTTGCGGCCACTATGTGTAGAGGTGTTGTAATTTACCGAGAAACTTGGAATGAATTTCCGCATGTATTGTACTGCTCCCACAAAAATTCTAGTCTCTGTGGCTCCTGTTGGTGTTGGCCAATTTGTGATGGCTTCCACCTTCTTTGGATCCACTCGTAGCTCTCCTCCTCCAACCACGTGCCCAAGATAGACAAGTGACTGTTTGGCAAATTCACATTTCTTCATATTACAAAGTAGTTGTTTCTCCCTGAGAACTTGCAAGACTTGCTACAAATGCGTTAGATGTTCTTCCCATGTGGCACTAAAAATCAAGATATCATCTAGATATACAATGACACATGAATCTATGAAATCCCGCAATACATCATTCATCAATCTCATAAATGTAGCGGGTGCATTGCATAATCCAAAAGGAAGTACTAACCATTCATACAAACCCTGTTTTGTTTTGAAGGTAGTCTTCCATATATCCTCCTCCTTCATCTTGACTTGGTGATAACCTAACTTGAGATCCAACTTCATGAAAATTTTTGCATGTTGAAGCTAGTCCAAGAGATCATCTATGCGGGGAAGTGGATATTTGTTCTTTATGGTGATCTTGTTCAAAGCACGGTAGTCGATGCACATTCTCCAAGAACCATCCTTCTTTGGCACCATCACAATAGGTGAACCACACGGTGAGGTGCTCAGACGTATCACCCCTTGGTCTATTAGTTCCTAGAGTTGTTTCTTTACTTCAGTACTCTCAAGAAAGGATTGCCTATACAACCCAATGTTTGGTAGAGGTGACTCTGGCAATAGCTAAATCTCATGCTCTACTTCCCGTTTTGGTGGTAATCCACTAGGATCCTGAAATAATTCTGAAAAGACTGAATAATACTATCCAAATATGGTTTTCCTTGGTTAGAAATCTCTGAAACTTCTACCCCATCTTGTTTATCTTTTAACAAAAGTAAACAAAACTGATTATGATTTTCCTGAATAAGTCATTTTTCTTGGTTAACACTTACCATAGTAACTCATGTCTTACGCTGGTGTGCCCGGATGTTGTAGTTGATCCCATCCTTGACCCATCTGTACCGGTTTTCCCTTCTCATAAATATAGCATCCCTAACATACAAGTAAGGACTTCGAATACAACATCAAAAGCATCAAGTGGAATAACGTCAGCTTCAAAAACATCTATATATTGGGAATTTATCCCAAACTTGACCTTACATCTTCTTGTTACCTGAATTTCAACACCCTTCTTCACCCAACCCAAAGGATAAGGGTGCAGATGCTCGTAAGTCTCAAGACCAATCTTCTTTACAAATACCTCAGAAATCAAGTTAGATTGAGAACTGGTATCAACCAAAGCATTTACCTTAGTTCTCTTGATCTGGAATAGTCTACTCATCTCCTCTTCACTGTCCATGTTGGTGGCCATGCATCCAAGCCTTTCATCTACATCAGAGTCATCTTTGATTTCCACCTCCCCTTCTATCTTTATAGCTGTCATGGACTTCTTGGAGTCCTTGGTTCGGTTCTTCGGATGTAACTCTAGATGTAACTTCCAACATGTAGCGTCAGTATGACCATTGATATCACAATTCTTGCAAAAATTCTTGGGATCTTTACAAGTATTTAAAGTAGTGGCAGCTTTTTTACCTTTTCCTTTCCACTTACCCTTGTTACTTGTTTGCCCATAATCTTTTTTTTGCTGATTTTTTTATTGTTTTACCCTCGGCTCTGCTTCTCCTTGCTTTTTCTCATCATCTATGTAGTATGCATGTACACATGATTCATTGAGATCCTTGGACTTTGTGGAGATGAATTTTCTTCAAAGGTGAGTGTGAAGTCCTCCCAAGTATTTGGTCAGAATATCCTCATCCTCCAAATCCATGTTTAGCAACATGGCTTGCCTCTCGAAACTCGTGGTATAGTCCTACACACTTTGACCACTACCTTGTCTAAAATATTGCCATTTAATCATTTGGTCAGTTTTATGGCCAATACGATAGAAGTTAGCTCTAAGTAATTCCTTAAATTCTTGCCAAGACTTCATAATAGGATGCTTCTTCTTTTCACAAGTAGTTAGATGAGTTTCCCACCAAACTAGATCATGTCCCTACATTTTGAGATGTGCAAAGGTGATCCTTTGTGATGCTAAAATAGACTTCTAACTGTTTCAACCATTTATCAAGTAACTCTGCATCTACTTGTCCTTCAAAGCTTTTGATGTCAAATTTCTTCTGAACTTTAAAAGGAGCATGTTCATATTTTACCTTTTCTCTTGTGTTAGAAGTCTCTTCTTCATGTTTTTCCCCATAATATTCCTCATGGTGGCTCTTGCCTATACCAAAATTTTTGGCTAATCCTCGAACCACCAAGTCCATGGAGTCTTGCTTTATGGAAGATATCTTCTGCAAATCTAGAAATTCTTCTTTCCTCGTAAACCTCTTATCCATCATGGTCTCCAACATCTCGATTCTATGGACCAAGTTCTCTTCCTCCATTTCTCCCCGAATTCTTTATTTCCACTTCTTTGTAGAAATCTTTGGATCGCAAGGTAAAGCTTCTTCACCTTTAGATCTTGTCACTATCATACAAATTCAAGAATGAAATACCACAGTACTAGATAATTGTTAGCTCTGATACCAAATGATCTGTAAAATCTTCAACTTTGGAATTATTCACAAAATCACAATTAATCGTTGTTGTTTACTTTCTATTAGAAAATAACAGAGATAACTAGTGAAAGAATTATTATTGTGCTTAGAATCAACAATTGTAGTAAAGGGAAGAATATAAGCTCATAACACCAATAATTTTATCCTGGAAAACCTCCAATGGAGGAAAAACCAGTCGGGAAGGGAAATTGCTCTTTCTTCCCACTTCTATTGGCCAATTCAAAACAACAAGTACAAAATTACAATAAGTATGAAAGGAAAGTAGATAATATCTCAACACTTCCTTTCAATTACTTTCTTGCTCTGTCTCACCACTCCTTTCTTCTACAAAATACAATTTCCAGCACTAAGTCTTCTTGCTCACTTGCTCTCATGCTTCCGATGCCCTTCTACACTTCTACAATCATGTATTTATATCCTTTCTCATGTCCTCCGTGCATTGGAGAATGGGAAAGGTCATGAAGGAGAAGAGAAATGAACATCCTTTCAAATTCGAGAGGTTGTTTGTTTCAAATTTTGTTTTCTATCCGTAATGGCCAAGACCCACGCCCGCTTGGTGGTGGTGGTTTTGTAACCGCTGCCTTGCATAGGGCGGAGGTCCTGTTACTTAAAAGACAAAACCTTCGTTTTATTGTTTTTCTTCTTTGTGCTGACTATTTCGATGAAGTAGAGTTATTTTGGATCCCTATGGATCAAAGATGGAATCAAAAGAGAGACTTGATACCTTTGCGCACTTCGGGTGAGCGTTCATCCTTAGTTGGATGAGGTGCCAAAGTGCACCTAGGATTTGGGTAAAGAAATGGCGACTACATTTTGGTTTCATTGCGGGACCTCTTTTCAAGTTGTTGCAAGGATGGTGCATTATGAAGATATATCAATTTACTTTGGACAACATTGATAATTGCGTAGTGAACTTAGAGGATGATTTTACTCACATATATAACACTAGACATGACATTGATGCACGTGCGTGGGTTGAGGAACATTTGTATCATGAACTCTATGAGACGTTCTTTAGTTGTTTTCCTATAGAATAATATGAGTGGTGGTAGCATATAAATTGAAGAGGAATTGGAGGTACATATCTATTTTTGAACACGGGAAGATTACCAAGATTTTCATGACGTTTCTTTGACTTAGACATGCATTGTAGATCATTGGTGGAGTGTTATTTTCCATAATTACACACTGCAAAGTACATTATTTCTACTTATTCTTGTCTAGAGGTTGTTGAGTTTTAGTTTTTGTGAGAACCCATAAGATCTTATTTATGTGTTATCCCTTTTAGCCATTAAGATTTTGATTGTAACTTTGGATTTGGAAGAACAACCTATGGCTAGTTAAACCTCCACCGCGCGTGAGGGTAGGGAGCAGTCCGGTGAAAATGGTAGATCCTACGAAAATAGAGAAAGAGAAGAAATGCAGCTTAAGTTTAATGAAGCACAAGAGAGGGCTTTGGCGAAGAAGAACAATTTTTCCGAGTCAATGGAGTTGAGGAGACATGTGACACGTGAAGGATTCGAGGTTCACCTGGAGGATGTGGAACTTGAGCAAAGCATGTGCTCCCCATTTAGGTAAATGCAGAAGAGAATCCCCTTTAGCTTCAGATGAGAGTGCATCATAAGAAGAGAGAACAAGGGTCATAGGCACGCATCCGATCCATCCTGGTGACCTTTCCCTTGCACTATGTGTTCCTATTTCGAGACTATTATTGAAAATCGGGCTAGTAGTGGTGATAGAGTAGTGACAGGTAGATATCATTTTCCTTTGAATTCATAATTTCATCGAGAAGACACATATACATATGGCTAGGTAGACATCATCCTTGTTATTTGGTGGCTCGATCGGTTGTATTTGTTGGGTGCATCATTAGGACATAATGTGGGTGCGCAAAACATTGGGATTGCATCTAGAAGTAGCACAACTTTAGACGTTATGGAATTTTAGTTAAAGTACCACCATTAGAACACGAGTAACACATCCTCTAGTCGATGCCCACTACGGGAGGGGGACCATGAGGTTTAGGATCCGGTGGATCCGGTGGTTTTGGAGGTGGAGGGAATACTGGAGGTAACATAAGTTCGGATATGGTGGGCATGGTCCATAGCCCCATCATCTCCAACAAGTTAATTATGAGATGTCACTTCACTTACCAAAGTATAAGGTTATTAAAGATGTTGTTGAGCATGTGAACAAGTGTGAGATACTATGACACGTGAAGGGAATTACAGCCCCTGAGTGGAAGGTGAGTCAGTTTTCTATTACTTTGCAAGGCACACACACATTTGGTATAAGAAGCATGACCCGAACTAGAAAATTGTGGATTACAATGCATTATGTGATGTTTTCTTGGAAAATTTCCATATACGAGTTTGAATAGATGAGCATCAACATGCTAAAGGAGATTAAACAAGGCATGGCAAGAGCATAAGGGACTATGATCCACATTTTAAAATTTTATCATCAAAGTTTCCTTATGGAATTCATCCTAGCCAACATGCTCAATGGTTTTTGGTGAGTTGATCACACATTTTCGAAGGGTTCTCTCTCATAAGACATTTACTGAGATCCATGTGAGGTTTTAAAGGCTCTCACGCATGCTTAGGTAGTTAGTAGCATTGACATTAGAGTTAGCCCATTTTTGGAGGCACAAATTACATCCATCGCAAAGAAATTGGAGAAGTTATCTTCCAATTCAGCTCATGAGACGTGCATTGGTATTTAGTGTACACATTGCGAGGGGGAAGGACATATTAAGGACAACTACCCTTGTAAATTAGTGTGTGCCATGTTACTGGATTATAAGATATGTCACATGGATCATGATTCAAGTAGATGCCCTCTTTTGTAGTAGCGTGATCCAAAATGACGTGTCATGTTACTATAAAATTTGTAAATAAACTACTCATGATACTGAGAAATGTAGACTGATTGATCAGATACATGATGTGATTGAAACTTGTGTGCATCAGACCAATGTTGAGAATAATTCAAAGGATCAAGGACAACATCATGAATGGCACTCAGATGGAGGTGGTAGAGGCAGAGGTTACCATGGAGGATAGAGAGGTCGTGGTCGCGGTGGCGGAAGAAGTGAGTTTCCATGAGGAACTTGTTTTGTATGTGGATCACTTGATCATTACAAGCACGAATGCCCTCAAAATGTGGTTTTCACATGGTGTGGGAAGCAACATAAGTTTGAAGAGTTTCCTGACTTGTATGAGCACATTAGTAATAACTATAAGAATAATGATAAGGGCATAGAAATGATTAAGGTACAATGCATTGTGGAAGATCGGTGGATGCGCAAGGTTATGCCGAATCCGAGATGTTTCTGTGTTAGTGACTCGCACACACTAGGGATGCACGTGCTCAAGAGGTTCGAAGAAAAAACCTCTTAGTACAAAACAAGAGGTGTTAAATGTAAAGTATCCTCATCCTACCCATCATAAGGAAGTTTATCAAGAAACTATAGATGTTATATGAAGCTTGCGGGGTGAGATTCAATATTTGAGAAGGAGAAATCTCGAGAAGATGGAGCATGTGAAGAATGTTGAGCTTCCTCAAAAGGATGTTGATGACTTAAAGAAGGTTTGTAAGATGTTATGCCAAGATAATATCATCCCTTTACAAGGTGAATGGTTGAGAGAGAAGATACTGCGTGCCATAGTTGAGCATGAGAGATAGATATTGCATGCAAACTTACCTCCTCACGATTTGGAGTATGATAAAGAGATCAATTTGAATGCAATTGTTGATGGGTGGTTATTGAGTAACATATTGATTGATATATGTATAGAAGTAAATGTACTCACTTTGGACACATGGACTCAGATGGGGAGACCACCATTGCAGCCATCTTCAAATGTGTTGTATATGGAAAACAAGTCTAGAGCCACACCCATTAGAGTTTTGAAGGATGTTATTATTACTATTCAAGGTGCCAAGTTTACCGGAGACTTTGAGGTATTAGCACTTATGAAGCATAAAATTTTCTAGCATTTCTTGGGTGCCCTTGGTGTTATGTGAATAATGTTAATATGCGCTTTAATAAAGGTTATATCAATTTTGAAAATAAGGAGGAGTGTGTGGTTATTCCTTTGATAGATGGGAAAGTTGTGCCTTAGGTAGAGCCTTTGAGTGAAGAGGATCTGAATAGAATTTATGTATGCACTATTAGAGATCTGAAGTAATTGAGTCATCTAAGGAAGGTATTATTTAGTGGGATGATGCTCAGTCTATGAGTGATACAACCAGTATTTCCTGTGATAATTGGGTGCATGGAACTTATGAGATGGTTGGAAGAGAAATGAAGGGTATAATTACTCGTGTAATCGGGGCGCATATTGTTAGGCATTTGGGGAGTTACAGTACCAAGGTACTTTGGCTAGGGAACCCCGATGCCTTTTTACGCATTATGGAGGCTGATGGAGTAATGTTTGAGATAGGAGAAACATGCTGGTTTATACCCTACACGAGACAACAACGTCTTTGGTGAATCACACACAAAGATAATATTTTGGAGTGGAAAGAAGTGAGAATCACATTCTCTAATATATTTCTTAGAAGAAATGCACCTTGTTCCATATGTGACTATCATGGGAAGACCCCTACCTTGCATCACATTTAGGAATGTGAGAGAGCTTGGATGGAAGGACAAGAGGCCTTATCGCCTTCACTTTGGGAGCATAAGTTCTATTCCACCTTTACATGGTTGCATGCGTGCATGGTATGTCCACGTGGAGTTGAATAGATAGATAGGAAATTAGAAAGAATTGACTACAAGTATGGTCTATACCTTTGACTATTTTTCATCTAAACCCTCGTTCCATGAGGCTTTACAAGTTATAAAGTACCTTACTATGGAGGATAGTGCACATGAAGAGGAGCTCATCCTAGATCTGCTAGGAGAGCCACATTTAGAGGCACGTTTTGATGATGTAGAAGATATAGATGAGGAACAACTTGTACACGCCTACTTAGAGAAGGAAAAGGGTAAGTTGGTTTACATGATAGATGATGAGGAAGTGGGAAATATGGATGTTGATCACATAAAAGGTATGCACGAGGTCTTGGATAGTGTAGAGGAGAAGGTGCACACATCACATGAGCCTTTGAAAAATAAGAAGGTCAACATTGGGACAGAGAGAGAACCTAAGGATTCCATTATTGGTGATTATTGGTTAGATCAAGAGGTTGCAAAGATAATTGAGCTATTACATGACTTCTAGAAATTATTTCCATGTGGCTATCATGAGTTAAAAGGAGCTCATCACTCATTAGGTGAGATGAGGATCAAGTTAAAAGAAGGTGCACACCGGTTAGTAAGAGGCCTTACAAGATGAATCCTAATGTGTGTCAAGGTGAAGGAATAAATTGATAAGATGTTGAAATATGGAATCATTGGCCCATTGAGGAATCAGAGTGGGTTAGCCCATTGGTGATAAGTATAAAGAAAGATGGTAGGATAAGGATTTGTGTGGACTACAGGGAGTTGAATGTTTCTTGTGTCATAGATTATTTCCCACACCTTTTACTAAGGAGATATTGGAGGGTGTTGCAGGGTGTGAGATCTACTTTTTTTCACCGATGGATTCTCGGGTTACCATCAGGTGTGTATTGTTAAGGAAGATCAGGAAAATACAACTTTCAACACTGAGTGGGGAAGTTTTTCATAAAAATGTATGCCCTTTGGGTTGAATAATGCACCTCAATCTTTTGGCGCATTGTTGTACATGCATTTGAGGACTTTATTCATAATTTTTACAAGTTTACTTGGATGATTGGAAAATATATGGGTTGGTAAAGGATCATTGTGACAATTTTAGATTAATGTTCGAGAGGTTCCGACAAGTTGGTATCTCTCCTAACATTAAGAAGTTTATTTTAGTACGCCCTTTACAACTTTGTTGGGACACATTTTATGTAAAGGTCTATTGGTAGATCCTATTAAGGACACTATTATTTTAGGATTGGAGGAGCCTACCTACCAATAGAGTGAGGTGTTTGGATTCTTGGGACACTGAGTTATTACAGAAAGTTTATTAATGGATACGCCAAGATTTCCATGCCCTTGGAGGAATTGTTGAGGGGTAAACGAAAGTTTCATTGGGATGAGGAACAATAGACAATGTTTGAAACATTGGAGGAAAAGATTACTCTCGCACCCATTTTTTGCACTTTCCTTTTCAAGACAACCATTTCATGTGCATGTTGATGCATCTGGCATGGCCATTGGAGTAATATTAGCCCATCCTGGAGAAGGGATTTTTGATTATCCTATATGTTTTGCAAGAAAAAATTTGACGCTAGGTGAGAAAAATTATACAACTACGGAGCACAAAACATTGTCCATGATTTATGTGTTGCATAATTTTAGGCAATACTTGTTGGCAACTTCATTTATCTTATATAAAAATCATGTGGCACTTAAGTATTTGGTTAATAAGCATGTTTCTACGAGGGCACATATGTCAATGTATTTTTTGTTCAGAATTTGACTTTACTGATTATGGTAAAAGGAAAAAGTAACTCTAGACTTGGTCATTTATTAAGGATTAACTCAAGTGAGGATGTGCGAGCATTGAGGACACAATATCAGATGCACAAATTTTTAGATTGAACCATGCACTGTATGAATTAGAAGATATTGCAGTATTTTTACGAATAAGTGTGGCACCTGAGGGGATGAAGAGTATTGAGAAGAAGCAGCTTTTCATACACATTGTGCCTTATATGTTGATTAGTGGAGATTTATACAAGTTGGGACGTGATGAGATTTTGCGCCAGTGTGTACTTGAGAATGAGCGTGAAGCTATTATGGAAGAAGCCCATGTTGTAATTATAGATGGAAATTATGTTGGGAATGCTACCGTGCACAATATTTTGATGGTTGGTCTCTAGTGGGAGACTTTGTATAAGGATTGTAAGGAATATGTCAAGGCATGTGATCATTGTCAATGCCTTGGGAAGCCCAGGCATAGAGATGAAATTCCCTTGATACTTATAGCGAGTGTAGAACTTTTTGAGAAATGGGAAATTGAATTTGTGGGTCCTATTTCCCCATTGGCAAGCAGGACTGGATTGCGCTACATAATAACTTATATAGACTATCTCATTAAGGTGGGAAGAAGTAGCGCCTATGAAAGGATTACACACTACTTTCAAAAAGGTTCTCATGGGAGAACATTATTAGTAGGTATGAATGTCCATTGAGCTTGACCAATGATAGGGGCACTCATTTCTTTAATGAGACTATTAGAATATTGTTGGTTGAATTTATGTTAGCACACCACAAGAAAACACCTTATCACCCACAGGCCAATGGAACTATTGAGGATTTTAACAAGATATTGTGACATACATTGACAAAGATCTATGATGTTGGAAGGAAGGATTGGGATGATAAAGTCTTTGTTGTACTTTGGGTATACAAAACAATTTAAAAATGTTGAATAAGACCACGCCCTTTTAGTTGGTGTTTGGTGCAGAGGTTGTTTTACCAATAGAATTCATATTGCCCCCCTGCATGTGTGTGCACATGTGGAATGGATGATGAGAAAGCACCTAAAGAGTGCATAGACAAATTGATGCAATTGGATGAGCAACGTGCCATTGCACATTAGAGCCAAAAGACAAAAAAGGCCAGAAAGAAGGCATGACATGATAAACACATTAAGAATAATACATTGGAAGTTGGACAAGATGGTTCTTCTTTATGACTCCAAGTTTTTGCACCACCCTAGAAAGTTTCAAGTGCATTGGTTGGGACCATATGTTGTGACTTATATACTTGATTCAGGTGATTTTTAGTTGCGGACATTAAATAACACATGGTTTCTGGTTACTTTAACTAGAGTAGGCTAAAGCTCTACTATAAATAAGTCTTCTTGGTGTTTTTAATAAGGCAACATTACCATTAATAGATTAGATTTATTTATGTGTGTTCCTTTCATCATTGTTATCCTTTGTTAATTTAGTTTATTGTTTTCTATAATAAGCTTGTGCTGAGCTTGAGCTTATTATTATCTAAGAAGATTTCATGTAGAAGACCAAACATACTTTTAGTGTGGGGTGGAGTAGATACATGTAAAATGGTCCAAGTTGGAAAGAGATTGAACATCCTCTGGAATATTGGTATGCATAGAAGAAAAGGTGTGGTATGCATGGAATATTGGTATGCATAGTTGGAATGGTGCAAGTGCTTGAAGTGAAGGGCGGATCAAGAAAAATTGCTTAGATTAAAGACCACTTGTTGATGGATGGAAACACAAGTGTAACAGGAGGTAGGCTACAACATGGGAGACTACTTGGTATTAGGTGCAAAGGCTTTGTAATTTGACACATGGAGATGTGTGAGAGGAAGTCTATGGCCGGGAAGTAGTGGGCACACCAAAAGGTTACAACTAGGTGTGAAAAACTCGATGCAGAAAATTTAAACGGATGCATAGAAATGCAAAGAAACATCATTTAATGTTGAGTACAATGGTAGGTGAGGAGTAATAAATGTGGGAAAAATTACATTTTCTATAAAAGGTAGGAATGCGATATCATTTTTACCTTGCATGTTGAAGAGTTTGTTGTGAAGAATGAGAAAGAGATTTTTAAGTGTGAAAGTGCATGTGTGTGTAGGAGAGTGATTTAGGTGATGAACCAGAGAAGTTTGTGCACAAAAATTGGTGAGCTCCATCAATGAAGGTGTTTGAGTGAGAAGCAAGCGTGCGGGAGATGAATTTGGAATTAGGGTTCACAGAGAAGCTAAGGCACACAAGTTTAAGTTGCAAAAGTGAAAACCACACACATAGAGGTAGAAATTGTTGCAATCGCACCAAAATGAGCACTTGGGGAAGCCACAAGGGAAAGAAGCAAAAGGAAGTGGAATTTGAAGTGGAGGATACCCTTTGAAAGTCGGTTTTCAGAAATATAGTATCTAGAAGGGGTGATAGTGGAACGTGAATGGGAGTCCCATATCCATAAAATCAAGGTGTGTAATTATAACCATAAAACAAATAAACAAAGGATGAATTGGATAAGCACTTGATAGTGAAGACCAATAAATGCATATAGGATGAAAAGCCAATATATGATGATTTCGATGAGAAATTACTTGAGCAAGTTAGAATTTTACAATTGTATGAGCTTCCTTACTTTGGGAAGCCAAAAGAATGTATTAATGGTTAATGTTCATAGTACATGAGAAATTTTTCTACTTTGTTGGGAGGTGGGTGTGCACACCTTTGCCCCTAGTTGGTTCGCTAATTGGTTTGAGAAGCTCAAGAACAGAGATCCCAAGTGATCTCATAGATGACCAGGAATTTGATGCAACCTATGTCATGATGTCTTATGCGAAATGCATGCGCACCATGGACATTGAGAAATTACCAGATAACTATCCTATTGTTAAGGCAGCCACGCACCTGTTAACAAAGTTGAACAACCAGGAAAGGAAGATGCAGGTGAATAGAAGGTGGTTTTACATTTCTAAGAAGATAACAAAAGGCGTGGTATACAACGTTGCAACCTTCATCCAAAGGTAATAATTGAAGAATCCAAAAAAGGTGATAAGATAATTTTTGGCAAATTTTTTTGTCTTTGATTTTTGTTGAGATTGGGGTTCCCGATGAGCTAGATAGTAAAATATGGGAATTCCTAGAGTCAAAGAAATCTATGCCAAAACATTTTTGAATTATTTATGTGAAGGGTACATGAGTAGCTCATATAAGAAGAGGTTGGAGTTATGGTATAAGTTCCTCGAGAGAGGCTTTAGAGTACGAATGGAGAATACCCAAGGACCTCCCTTCGGTATTAGACAAACAAGCTCAATTTGTAGTCTTCCAACACTTTTGCATTGGAATATTTAGAATGAAGGATGGGACTTAGGGCCCATGGTGTAAAATTTACCCTATGCATTCACAATGTACTAATTCCAGTGTCAATTAATAGGTTCTCAAATGCATGCAAGATAAGGTTTGATGCGAGAAAAAGTTGATTGCAAGTACCATACGCTCCGAAAGAGGTATGTGTATCCTGAAAAATTTGCATATATAGAGTGAAAATATCAGACAACATCACCATTATTGATTAAAGTGTTGTAGGAGGACCTTGGCACGAATAAGGTATACATATACCTTAAGCCAAGACTTGTCGATGGTAAATATGTGGAGAATGAATTTAAAGTTCCCTGAATTTCCTAAGGGGAAGCACACAATTGGCACACTAGAGGATGAGGAACCAATGGTGTATGAAGAAGAAGAAGAGCATGAAGATAACATGGGACTTGACCATGGGTGTAGGAAGCAACCTTCGAGTAGGCATAAAGAGATTGCGTGAAGTAACTCCTCTCGAAACAACAAGAAAAGAAGTTGGAAAGGAGATGGGCATAGAAAAGGAGACAAAAACAAATGTTGTGGGTATACGATTATAATATTACAGAGGGTAATATGAAAAATGAAACCATAAGTGTGGGTGCATGCATGAGGACCCCTTAGAGCTGAAAAATCCAAAGCCCTCTCCCACCAAGCTAGTTCAAGAGAAGAAGAAATGTCGAGAGGTATGAGTGACTAAGGAAGAAGAGGAAGAGGAGAAGTATGAGGAGAGCACGCAAAAGGTGAAGGAACCAAAAGTGATTGATCTCGATGTAGAGGAACCTTAGGAGGAAGAGGCTCGACATACCGAAGAGACATATATAAGAGCATGAGGACATTGGTGGGGATGAAGGTGAGGAGATAGAAGGTATGGATAAACCTTTCGATGAGCATGCTAGAGAAGATAAGAGTAGAGCTTTAGTGAATCTTTAGGAGAAGACACAAAGGTGCTACTAGAGGACATATAGTTTTAGATGAAGAAGTGGTGATACCAAAGGGTAGGTGCTTAGGGATGCCTAAGCCCAATGAAATGCACAAGACACCAAAGTGATGAGCTACATCGATGATCCAACAAAATCATACGCGTCGAGTTCTAAAGTACCTTAGAACCTAAGGAATTATATGGTTGGGAGCTATTTGATATAGAAGGTGTGAACATGAGGAAACGAAGCAATTTTCTGGATTATGTAGAAACACACCGAGGAGCTTGAGTTCGATGTTAAGGAGGATGTTTGTATAAAGAGAAGATGAAGAAAAAGGAAGAAAGCGCACAATGGAAGGTAAGGCCAACGAGTTCAAAGATGAACAAGAAAGCAATGCCTTAAACAAGATGGCGCATGAACTTGCACACATGAATGCCAATAAAGAAGCAACAATAAGGGCATTGATGGAGGATAACAATAAGTGAAGGAGTAAGTGAAAGAGCTGACCAAGGAGAAGAAGAAAATGGAGAAAAATTTGGGGTTTGTGAAAGAGATAGGTAGAGAAATAATTAAGGAGCACCGAGAATTTGATGCATTAAGCGATAGATCATACCAATATTCATTACACTTCCTTCAACATTGTGTACACTTACTCCTGGATAAGAATTTGAGTGCCCAAGGAGAAAGAAATTGTTGAAGAATTCAAGATGCAAAAGGAAAAAGAGGCTACAAGGAGAAAAAAAGAACTAAGAAGATGATAGCCCAAAAGATTGTTAAATATGATGAGATGCTATTGCAAACAATTAAGGATGAATTAAAGAATGAAGACTCAACGTTCAACATATGTGAGGACCAGAACCTCTTATAAAGATGAAGACATTAGTTGAAGAGAATGAGGTTCGAAGGTAAAGAAAAGGATGAAACGTTGGGCGAGAGAGGAAAAGATGACCAAACTTGTAGAGAAGCACAATGCACTTATAAAACTTAAGATCCTCACAAGAAAAGGCTTAAGGAACTTGGGAAACTCATCACCAAGAGAATGGATGTGATGGATGGGATGGTTTCTTGCTTAGAAAATGTAATAACGGTACTTAAGCACAAGGAGAGGATATGAATTGGGATGAAATGCAAGATGTGCTTGGAGAAGTACTTGAAAAAAATAAGGAACTCAAAGTGAGTGGAATGAGCTCAAGGAAGAAATAAAGAAAAAATACCCCAAACTTCTTTTTCTTGTAAAGAATAGCACGTAAATTCATGATTGGTATATTTATCATTCTTTCATTCATTGTATAGTCATTCTTTGGTTCATTATTCTTTGTTGTTGGAGGAAAATGGTTACCCATTTTCAAGGGTGGAAATGAAGTTAGTGTGGGGTAATGTTATCCCCCTGAAATATTGGTTAAGTATGGAGAAATGTACAAGGACAAGGTGCACAGGAAATAGGCACGTAGGGCGCGCGGGAGGATTAACGAGAGAAAGGGCACGTGGGAAAAGGCAATGACTAAAGACATAGCCATTTGGAATGCATGGGCTATGAATAACATGGAGTGCAAAACATGACTTAGAATAAGGTATGATGATTTGGAAAGCACAAAAATTCTATTTTGGGAGCAGAAAGAAGATCACGTGCCATGCAAGATCAAGCTAATAATAGGATGTAGAATTGGAGTTATTGTTAGGAGATCTATTATTAAATGAAGCTTGAATGCTTCTTTTGATGTTTAGTAGCAAACACATAGCTATTATAAGCATGAATCCTATTTTGAGAGTGCATGGGCGGTGAAGGGAAAGTCCCCACCCCCTATATATATATGTATTGATTTGCACGGGTTGTAGGGACATGATTATATTAAGGTTATGTTGCTTTGGTTTGAGGCACGCATGACTCTAAGAAGTTACTTATTTTGTATTAAGCTATTGTATTACATGGTGAATTAATATAATGGATCATTGTGGATGGTTACTTGTTATTGATGTCTCTGCCATCTTTGGTTATTGTATAGTAAATCTTACATTGATCCTTGTTTAGTTTAATTTACATATGGTTGTGATCTCGAATCCATTATGATATGCACTAGTTTATCTGTTATGATTATGGAATATATCTTCATGCATGCTAACTCCTTGAAAAAGTTGGCATCAAAAGAGGGACCTAGTACCTTTGTCCACTTTGGGTGAGCGTTCAACCTTAGCTGGATGAGGTGCCAACAAGCCTAGGATTTGGGTAAAGAAATAGTGACTACATATCCTCTCCCTACCTTCACATAATCTGTAAATAGAAGAATTTCGTAAGAGTCTAGTATCATTGACAAAATCAGGTCACCCGGTGAAAACATCCATGAAACACATGTTACTATCAATAATATATTGCAACAAAATACTATAGTTATGATCTTTGTCATACCAATCGATGAACACTCATTAGATGGAATTTTAAATTAGATGTGACTTACATCCGTACCACCACAACAATTTGGAAAGCCTTGTTTTGTCCAAAAAAATTCTTTCACATGCTCAATCATTAAATCACAGTTACTTCACCATTTTTTACCGAAAGCAAATGTTTATATTGATAAAGACAATAAAAGTACACTATGGCTTCAAATCAAGAAAATATAGGTGGAAAAGTCACACCCGAAGCATCAAACCTGGGAAACACGTGTCACGAAAACAAGCTAAAGAAAGAAATTACATAAGCCACAAGGGCAACTAGCTAAGCAACATAAGCAAACATGGCAGTCAAAGGAGGCGAAGGAGAGGGCGACTGCGCAGTAACATCTCCCCAACCTGAAGTAGGGGGATCATAAGAAGTAGGCACAAAATTCTAGCCATTGCCATGATCAAGGTCTGTTGAGTCCTTCCGATTAGGATAAATACCTAACACCATGTGTGGAAATTTATCGGGGGAACATCACTTAAATCGGAACCGGAAGTCGAAGAAGAAGACAACCAACTAGAGCCAACATCACCATAAAGGGAAGAGCACCTAGTCGAAGCCACCACCATCATGGGAATGGGAGGAGCCCCCACCCGTCCCCGCCACTAAGTGTTGAAAGACACCACCATCATGTCGCCGAGGTGGGGAGGGCTCTGTCGAGCCTAAGCACACAACCGCTACCGAGCACCTTGGCTATGGGGCCGAGAATTAGAGCGGGGTAGAGAAGGACACCAAAGTTGGGAGTGATAGTGAGGTGGAGAAGAAACCTAGATGACCGAGCCCACCGGGAGAGGAGATCCTACAAGTGCTCCACTTCCAAGTGGGATTTTTCACTGGACATGGATCTCGAAATAACACATGAGAAATAATATCTATTTTAGCAGTCACAAAAATTCCAGGCTAAGAATAGTGTGATTAAAAATAGAATCATTTCTAATCTTCCAAATTTGAAATAGAATTTCTGCACGAAAAATTTGCCAAAATTTGTTGTATTTACAGGAAGCAAGGCCGAGTCCCCCAACAAGACAATTTTCTAGGTGAAGGGTTCAAGGTGAAAGGGTTGAAAGAGGGAGTGGATCCACTTCCAGGTTGACTGAGCGAGAGGAAAATACCAGAAAAGATGTAAAAGAGACTCAAGTTGGTGACAAGCAGGGCACAAAGGGTTAACAACTCCCAAATTCTGAAGTTGTTTTCCAACAGAAAACCCCTGGTATAAAATAGACCAAAGGAAATGTACTTTTTGGGTTTAATGGGGGCCTTCCAAATAATATTGAACCTGTGTTTCCAAACCCTATGAGGGGATTTAATCTTCCAAGTAATTATTCAATTTTATATGACTTCTCAAATGATTGTGCACATAATTAATGAACTTATTTATAATTCTTACCACTATTGAATTTCCACAACCAAACATCTCACTAATGGAAATCATTGTCATTCCAAATGATAATTGCAAAACTGCAATGACCACTTTTTCTCAACTGAAAACACCCTACCCTTTATAGATCTTGCCAATGATAACGAAAAATCACCTTGGCTAAGGTCTTCATTCAACAATTCAATAAGAGATGTAAATAACTAAAAGGGAAACCTAAAAATGCTATGAAACCATTCATCAACACATGTAACTTTAAATATATAGTGGTTTCACCAATGCAATGAATGAGGCTTGATATACCATTAATTGTAAATCCTCCCTTCACATTGAGAATTAGATAAATTTGTTTCAAGGATTGTATTTTCTTTCTTTGAAGTGATTGCATAGATCTCCACATCCATTTCAACATTTGAAGACTCTATGCTTGCAGATGAACACATCTTATTTTTCTTTAATACATATTACATATGTTTGAACCTTGAATATCATACCAAATTTGTAAAGCCTCTTGGACAATAATATATGCACTTGACATGAGGATTTAAATTAGTTCTTTTGAATAAAAATTCGTTTGATGACAAGAGATGTTGTTCAAGATCACAATGCAAAAACCCCTACAAAAATGAGAAATCCATAATAAAATGCCTAATCAATATCATTGAGAAGATTGCACTTTGACTACAAAACATAACAACAAATTATAACATCCACATACAATAATATGGTTTTATCAAATTCAACAAAGTTAACCAAAATTTCAAAGCACTAAAATTTCATCTTATACAATAAATTCTAGGTTGGACTTTATGATAACATTCATAACAACAAATACTATTTGAAAATAAAATGAACTAAAATTCAACTAGGAAATTCAATTTTTATTGAAGGCCATGTCATCCATATAACTTGATAAGAGCTACTTATAGGATGAGAAAAGGCTACATAAGGACAAGGCGAGATATATTTACTAGGGGTCTTAAATTATCATATCTAATGAAAATAATAATTTATTGTTGGAAAAGGATTCACTAATCTTAACCATGGCCCGTCAATAGAATATAGAGTTGAAACCAAATTGAATTGCACATTAATATTTTGTTCTTAAATTTCGATCAACCATTGCTCATTCACATCTTCCCATCGCATCCATTCTTCAAGAAAAAGACATTCCTTCTCATGGTGTTTCATTTGCCCCTCCTTGGCCATATGTAGAGTAGTAATCACCGACTTATTATTCTCAACAATAGTATCTTTTAGACCTATAGCTTTGGATATTGCTTTTCATTTTTGCTGTGTGGATTTAGTTTTAAAGGCCACTTTAGGTGTTTAGCACTCAAAATACTTTTCATTCTCGTTTGGTGTAGAAAACTCCTCATCAACCACATGGTTCATTTTAGAGCTATCAATGGTTATATTAATGACATTGATGGCTCTGTCTTTATGAAAATTGACCTCCATCAGATGGAATAAATCTTTCGAGATACTTTGCGCAGGAGTTTCTTATCACTTATTTCTTGTGCTATCATACTCCTATAATTGTCATTCCCTGAGGGAAAATTGGTCTCATAGTCTCTAATTTTTTTATACTTTAGCTGAATATTTTCCCATCGATCTTGACATTGGTTTGGTGTGCAATTCACACCATGATCAACACAATAATTTTGCAGTTCTCCACTTTTCAAAGGATGCTATAGCCTTTTTCATGGCTCTACCATTGGACTATGTTTCCCTCTCAATGTGTTTCATGGCTCTATCTGTAATACTCCAACGAGTTCTACCCTTTTGGGGAGGAAGGACAAAAATTGAGATTTCATGACCTCTGGGTATGTGGGAGAAATATTTCCTTGAGGGAAAGATACATCAATGTGTTGGGGAGATTGTTCTTCATGGTTCAACTCTTCAAAAAAATATGTCTGCTCACATAAAGTGATGTCAACATCTTCCTCAATGTTTACTTGTGTGCTTGGAAGTTGGGTACTTGGAACAAATTCAAAAAATTTATCATTATTCAAGGACAATAGATCTCCATATTGTATGTCACCCTGTGAAAGCAATGGAGTATATGTACATAAAAACCAAACTTTTTAGGGGTTGGATGATGCACAAATTTATCCATGAAAAAATCTATTTATATTTACAATAAAGAAATGGGAAAATACATTAAAAACATAAACCATCTATCCTATAAAAGCTTATTTTGTTGAGATATGTTTTGAGGTGAATGATGAAAACTTATCATACAAATGTCATGTAATTCCTTTGTTATCACCCCTTGTTTGTGAATCATTAACAACTAAAGTTTAAAACAAGAAAAAATGCATATGATCATCAACAACCGCCAAGATAGGAGAAAAGAAAATAATCAAAAAGCTGAAAATGCTTTAGGTGATGGGTATGGATGACAACACCCTATTGCTTCTCCATTTAAAAAAAAAAATCTCTATTTAAGAATAGAGAATGATATCAAAGAAATAACAATGAAACGATGCAAACTTTGTAATAAAAATTAGAATTTTATTTTGGTACCTATATCAATGTCTTCCTTTGATTTGTTATCTCGTGCACTAATATATCAACTCAATGCTCAAATTTGTAGATATAGTGTAGAAGGTTTCTTATGTGAATTTGAACAAAATTTTGGAGGGAAATATATAGAGAGAAACTAAAACAAAAAACCAAATGGCAACAAATCGGGTGAAAATTTATGAGCGGGTAAATAATTTATCGTGCCCCTACTCCTTTCAAGGGTTGGAAAGTGTCTCCCTAAAAATCAATGGCTCGAATTTTTCAAGATATATCTCACGAGAAGCAACAACAATTACATATTTTTAGTGGTCCCATCTGGGGCCCTTGCTTCTATTTGCCTGCAAATCCGGTCCCATGCCAATTTTTTGCAACGGCTGCTGCTAATGCCAGACAAACTTCCACAAAAATCTCTCCCGCAGAAGGATAGGAAGACCATTTCTAGCTGAACAATGGTAGAAAAATTCTTTCACCCGCTCAGGAATTTTCTCCATTTTTCCTGCCACTTGGCATCAGTTTTTAGTTTCCCTCCATACTTTTCCCTCCAAAACTTTGTTCGGGATGCAGATAAAAAGACCATTTACATATAGTTTTTGTAGACATCTACATATCTGAGCAAGGAGTTGGACTGACAAATCAGAGAAGCATTGTTCCAGGTACACCATTTAAACTGTCTTTTACTGCAAATTTCAACAATATCTTCAATATAGTGTAGTGTATCAATTTCTTTAGGCTTTGTATGAAGGGGAGAGTGTCTATTGGGGTTTATACCTAGTTTTGGTTTGTTCTTTCTGAGCCAGCATTCTCCACTGCTCTGGCTTGTGGTAATTCTTTATTTTGTTTTGCTGAAACATTCAACTATCCCAGTCGTTTTTGCTTTAGGTGGTTTTGTCTTCACTGCAGAGGATAGGAAAATGCAATGTTGTTGCAGTCTGAGACGGTTCTTCCTCATCTTATTCTTTTGATGCATGATTTTGGTCTAGATCACCAGCTATGCACACTTTGTCATTCTTATTATTACTTATCTGTTTAGCCTGAGAGAGCTATTCCCAACCTCCATTAATCTATCCATAAAAAAGTTAGATTTTTTAAATACCCGAGATCAAAGTGGTAATTGGGGTTTATACCTAGTTTTGGTTTGTTCTTTCGAGCAAGGATTCTCCACCGCCCGGCTTGTGGTAATTTTTTTATTTTGTTTTGCTGAAACATTCAACTATCCCGATCTGCTTTTTTATTTAGGTGGTTTTGTCTTCACTAAAGAAGATAGGAAAATGCAATGTTGTTGCAGTTTGAGATGGTTCTTCCTCATATTATTCTTTTGATGCATGATTTGGTCTAGATTAATAGCTATGCACACTTTGTCATTCTTATTATTATTTATTTGTTTAGCCCGAGAGAGATGTTCCCAACCTCTATTAATCTATCCATAAACAAGTTAGATTTTTTAAATACTTGAGATCAAAGTGGCCAAAAAATTGTAATTTTTATTCCGCTACAAAATAACCAGAAACCTCTATATTTAAAGTTACAACATAAGCAAAAAAAAACAGTAACTTCCATTAAATATTTAAGGTTTTTCTGGGAAAACATGATGATGGTGAGCAAAAAATCAGACTTTCATACCTTTAGAGACAAAAATTGCCTTCGGCACCAAAAATTCAACAACAAGCATTAATGCATCAACAACCAGAGAAGCCTGAGTAGTGGATTCCTGGACATTAGACAACCCATTATGCAGGACAACGTCGAACATATTGCAGTCATTATCATTCATTAATTTTCTGATAGACGCCTTACACTTGGGTGTAGTAATATCTTCATGTAAAGAGAAGGTCCCTCCAGGCATATGCTTCATGGCCACCTGCAAATAGGAATCATTTTCAAATACATAATAGTTAGCAAATCCTTCCATTTCAAAAACTCCAAAAAATATACACACGGTTATCTAGACCAACGGTTAGTGTGCATAGCTTTTGCTTGTTATTTTATGTTTAGTTTTTGGGTGGTTGTCAGCAGCATTAGGACAAATTTGTTCATTTTTTTAATATATTCTCCCCTTCTTTATTGCAGGTATAGATAGAGATTATCATGGATAAATCTGTGCATCGTCCTATTCCTAGAAAATCTGGTTTTCATAGATTTACTTCATTGCTTTCGGAGGATGATTTGCAATATGGGGATTTTTCCTTCAATAATGATTTACATGAATTTGTTCCAAGTACCCAACTTCCTAGCACACAAGTAAACATTGAGGAAGATGTTGACATCGTTGTAACAGAAAATATTTTTGTTCAAGAAATGAACCATGAAGAACAATCTCCCCAACATGTTGATGAGTCTTTCCCTCAAGGAAATATTTCTCCCACACACTCAGAGGTAATGAGATCTCAATCATCTGCCCTTCCTCCCCAAAAAGGTAGAGCTCGTTGGAGTATTACAGATACACTAGTTTTGATTGCTGCAAAACACATTGAGAGGGAAACACAGTCAAATGGTGGAGCCATGAAAAAGGCTATATCATCCTCTGAAAAGTGGAAAATTGTGCAAAAATATTGTGTTGCTCATGGTTTGAATCGCACACCAAACCAATGTCGAGATCGATGGGAACATATTCAACCAATTTTAAAAAATCAGAGATTATGAAGCTAATATTCCATCGGGGCATGACAACTATTGGACTATGACAGTGCAAGAAAGAAATGATAAGAAACTCCCTCCAAAGTATCCTGAAGAGGTATTTCGTTCAATGGAGGTCAATTTTGGTCAAGACAGAGCCATAAATCCTGGCAATATAACCATCGATAGCTCTGACCCGAACCATATGGCTGATGAGGTTTCTACACCAAATGAGAATGAAAAGTATTATGAGAGCCAAACACCTAAAGAAGTAGTTGAAACTCAATCCACAGGGAAAAAATGAAAAGCAATATCCAAAGCAACAGGTTTAAAAGATACTCTTGTTGAGAACAATAAATCAAGTGATTACTACTTTGCAAATGGCTGAGGAGGGGCAAATGAAACGCCATGAAAAGGACTGCTCAATGCTTGAACAACGAATGCAAATGGAAAATGCGAATGAAGAAAGGCTGATCAAAATCGAAGAACAAAAGATCAATGTGCAAGTCAATTTGGTTTCAGCTCTAAATTCTATTGGGCAGGCCATGATTAAGATTAGTGAATCATTTTCCAACAATAAATGATTAATCTCTTTATGTAGCCTTTTCTCATCTTTTAGGCAACTTTTGTCATGTTATATGTGAGACACGTTCTTTAATAAAAATTGAATTACCTACTTGAGATTGAGTTCATTGTTATTTCCAAATAGTAGTTGTTGCTCTAAATGTAATCATAAAGTTCATCATGCAATTTATTGTATAAGATGAAATTTTAATGCTATTTCTTGTCATCTATGTTGAATTTGATAAAACCATATTGTGTGTTGATATTACAATTTGTTGTTATATTTTGTAGTCAAAGTGCAAGGTTTTCAATGACATTGATCAAGATTTGATTGTGGATTTGTCATTTTTGTAGGGAGGATTTTGTATTATCATCTCCAACAACATTTACTCTCATCAAATGAATTCTAATTCAGCTGAAATAATAAAAATCCTCATGGCAAGTGCAACTATTATTGTCCAATTGGCATTTCATATTTGGTATGATATTCAAGGTTCAAACAATATGCGACATCTATCAAAGAAACGTAAGATATGTTCATCTGCAAGTACAAAGTCTTCAAATGATGAAATGGAAGGGGAACTCTATGCAATCACTTCAGAGCAAGAAAATGCAATCTTTGAAACAAATGTATCAAATTCTGAATTTGAAGGGAGGATTTACAATGAATGGTATATTAAGCCTCGTTCATTGCATTGGTGGAACCACTATGTTTTTAAAGTTACATGTGATGATGAACGATTTCGTAGCATTTTCAGGCTTCCCTATTCATTATTTACATCTCTTTGTGAATTGTTGAATGAAGACCTTCATCAAGGTGATATACCGTTATCATTGGCAAGATCTATAAAGGGTAGGGTGTTTTCCGTTGAGAAAAAAGTGGCCATTGCAGTTTTGCGGTTATCATCTGGAATGACAATGATTGCGATTAGTGAGCTATTTGGTTGTGGGAAGTCAACAAAGTGGTAAGAATTATAAATAATTTCATAAATTCTATGCACAGTCGTTTGAGAAGTCATATACAATGGCCAAGTAACAATTTTATGATTGAGCATGTAAAAGAAGGATTTCGAAAAAACAAGGCTTTCCAAATTGTTGTGGTGCTATAGATGTAACTCACATCCAATTTGAACTTCCATCTAACGAGTGTTCGTCTGATTGGTATGACAAAGATCATAACTACAGTATGTCGTTGCAAGCCATTGTTGATAGTAATATGTGTTTCATGGATGTTTTCACTAGGTGGCCTTGGTTCAGTCAATGATACTAGACTCTTGGAATTCTTCTTTTTACAGATTGTGTGAAGGTGGGGAGAGGCTAAATGGTCCTTCCATTTCCATTGGTTCAACAACCATGAGAGAATATATTATTGGTGATGGTGGTTATCCATTATTACCATGGATAATTACTCCTTTTCCTGGAGCGTCAACAAACAATCAAAGAGATTTCAATTTTAAGTTATCCTCAACAAGAATTGTTGTTGAATGTGCATTTGGAAGGTTAAAGAACATATGGCGCATTTTTCATTCCAAGATTTCTCACCTAATTTGCAAATGTTGCCAAAAACAATTTTTGTCTGTTGCATATTGCATAATATGTTGTTAACATATGAAGAGGATGACTGTGATGCACTAGATGTCAATGACAATGAATACAATTTATCAACCAATGAAGAAGGCTCAAGCGATCCAACTGCAACAGTAGCCCGATTGGCATTAATGGAATATGTCAATGGAAGGAATGGAGTGGAGCATGTGGAATAATTTTTTTTTCGCTTTAACTATGCTTTCACATTTTGCATAAGTTTTATGTGGCTTTTGAGCCTACCTTTTTTTCATTCTGAACCTCTGGTGACAATGTTTTTTATTTCACTTTTGGTACAGTTACTTGTACGAAAGCTTTTCTTTGACAAATAAATTGTTGCCAATCAATATACTTTACTGGAAGCATGCATCTGTTTTATTAATGATGGCCTGATTCTATTTAGCATATTTGTAAAGTGCAGCTAAAGTCTAGCAGTTCAAACACCTCTTACATAGAATCTTATCTCTGCAGCTTGAATTTGGACTTGAATTTGGCATTTGTTATTTAATTTCAATGGAATTTGGATTTGAATTTGGCATTTGTTATTTAATTTCATGTTTCTAATTCTAGGCTTAAAGAGGTAATCTTAATTGAAGGAACGTCTTGAAGTATCCTCTGACTTTTTGTGCCAAACTTAGGTAGTAGGAGCATTGTTTAGCAGTCAAATTCTTGTGGTCAGATATATAAGCTTTCTAGACTATTTCAGGAACTATCAATGGTTATTCACTGCCTTAAATTGAGAAGCACCTTGAAGGAATGTTTTGAAGTAATAGTTATCCTCTGATTTTTTGTGCCAAACTTGTATTTTGCTGAACTAGATAGAATCCTCTCCCAGCAGTGGCTAATTTATTTAAATCCCAATCCTTTTATTAAATAAGGGTTTCATTTGACAACAGGGGATGAAATATTGGAGATGGGTCAACATAGTGTGATGGTGTAGATGTAGGCACCTAACCAACACAAAACCACCAGACATTGATGTGCAATAGTAACTATACATGTCCTTCATTATCCAGTGTTTATCCACTCCATTTGGAAGTTCAAAATTTGGAAACCCGTCCCATCCACAAAAACAAGAAAACAGATTTTTAAGAACATCTTCCAGTTGGTGGTACCAAAATACATATTAAGTGAGCTCACACATGTTTGATATGCTCCTATTTGAAGTTGAGATCAAGCAATTTTAACATCAAAAAATCGTCGCATTATATTCAAGGAGATTTATCAATTATCCCTTCTGGAATAGCTTCAGATCTCTTTGCTTTAATTGGAACATGTCTATTGACACATTATGTGAAATGGCAACTTGATGGTACAGGACTATGATCTCAGGTATAGTGTGGGCAATAAATTGTGAAAAATTATTGAATCGTAATTGTTATTTTGTCTGCTATTGACTAATTTATATCATGCTTCATTTGGTTTGTGCTTGAATGTTAGTCACATAGCATAAATGAGCAACAGGAAAACCAAATATCAATGCCCACCAAATTTCTAACTGGTTTGACACAGATGAAAAACTACATTATGGTAAATTCAATGATTGGTCATGAATCCTGTTCGTCCACCTTGTTGAGGTCCATATTCTTCATCAAATCAGGAACATATTCCTCCAGTTTCTTGTCTAAGCTAGAATCAGAGGAAATTGCCCTGTAGCAAAGAAATGACTAAAAATAAATTTGCATGGGACCACAAATTGGCCTAAGCTCTTTCAGAGTAACCACTGAGCAAAAATTTACATGGGACCGCAGTTTCGCTTAACCTCCTATTTGTACATCTAATAGTTTGGAGATATTTGTACTTATAGATGTCTCCAAATGGCCCTAGTGAACATCATCAATATCCAATTTAATTGTTAGTCGCCAAGTTTAATTTGATGGTTGGTTTGCATTTCAATTAAATTTAAGTTGTTTAAAGATAAAATTTAAAAACATCCATACTGAACGACGTAGATTAATTCCTAGCTGTTTTGAAGGAATCTACACCGTTCCCTACAACAGAAATTAGATTCATTCCTGATCTTTTGGAACGAATCTAATCCGTTCCGAACACAGAAATTGTGCCACTATAGTATTTGCCACATTCCACCGCATATCCCCTCCCTGGAAGTAATATAGCCATCCATGGCGGCAGCAGCAACAGCAGGAGCAACGGCCGTACGCAACGGAGCCCCAAGAGCGCCATCGTTGCCCAATCTATTGCTACGCTCAATGCCATCTAACATAAGAATTCTCCCGCTCGTGTTTCAAGTTCTTATGCGTTTTCTTCCTTGTTTCTCTCAAACCCTAGAAAATTGTTTCTTAACCGTAGCAAACCTAGCAACGTTTACCGTAGCTCTATCGTAGCCAAGGCCAAAGTGGAAAAGCGTCTGCCGGAGGCAACATTACCATACTTCGACAAAGGCGGCGAGCTGCAGACTACGTCGGTGACGGAGCTCACGCAGGGCAAGAAAATATTTCTGTGGACCGTCAGGTCGCTGAAAAATTTACAGCGGTGCGTGAGAATCGCCAAGGAGTTTAAAGCTGACGGGCTGGACACCGTTGTGATCGTGGCGGGCAATGAAGCGGGCGTTGTGAAGGAGTGGAAGAAGGAATTGGAAGTCGGTGATGATATAGAGCTGCTTGTTGATGCCGATTCACAGTTTACGAAGGCCATGTATGTTGCGCTGGGGCCCAACGAGGATCCCTCTGGTTTTGGAGTTTATGTGGAGGATGGCGCTGTGCAATTTTCTGCAAGGAAGAGTAAGAAGGGTTTTGGAGCGCTTTGATAATGCCGTTGATTTTGTAAGTTTTCGTTTTCAGAGTGTCGGCTCTGTGATAATGGGAATTTTTTTGTAAAACTTTTTATAAGGTGTTAATAAGTGTTTTTATGGTTTCTTGGCATTTTGCTGATGCAGTTTTTAAATTTGAAATGGTTTTTTTCAAGGGGTAGAGGAAGCTTTTCTGAACTGTCACATTAATGGTATCACAGTGTTGAAATGAATGCTGCTTTACACGGATTGTTTTCCTGTTTTTAAAAGGTTTAATTACGAAAACAGGACACACACGTTTGAGTCATGCAGGACGAGGGTTTGTTCTTTCAATATCAATAATAAATAAGGTAAACGAAAAAACAATCCGTTTGTGGACTTATCCATGGGGCCTTACACCCAGAAGGTACGTTTCCATGGGAGGCCTCACACAATCCCCTAGGGAACTCTTCCACTGTCTGGTTCCTCACTATGCTGTTTCCCCATTTTAAATCAAGAAACAAAAAAAAAAATCCTTTGCGTTCAGAATGTTTTTGTAAAATAGAGGGAAGGCTACAAACAACAAACTGATAATTACTTGTGATGTAATTTCTGGCTACATTGGAAGTTAATCTTTTGATTTTAAAATTTGTTACAGTCCAATAGTGTAACAATTATCCCCTATGAGTCAAGGGGTGATTCCCGAAGACTGCGCTTGCCCCTGACCGGCCTGAGCAAGGAACTCTTCTAGTTCAGGAAAACTAGGAAGAAACTAAGAGTATATGGTGCATTGAAGAGACTTGTTCATTGGAGGCCTCATTCACCCAAGAGACTTATCCACTAGCGAACTCATGCCCCAGATTGGTTTCTCACTTGGTTGTGACTAAAAAAACTCTCTACCTTCAGCATTTGTTTGTAAAATAGAGTGGGGCTATAGACAACAAAATGAGATTCTTTTTGGCTACAAAGGAAGCTAGTCTTTTGATTTTAAAATTTATAGAATCCCAACCCATAAAATTATATCACAAGCATTATTAGTTTGTTGTCTGTAGCGTTACCTCAATTTTACAAGATTATCAGATAAGAGGATACAATTGAGGTGCATTGCGCTTATTCTGTTTGTTTTCACATCTGGAGTGGGAACCTTCTCATTGAGTAAATAATGGGCAGAAGCTTAATTACAAGAAAGGTTGGGCTGGAATCAAATAGCTTTAGCAAGTCCTGAGCTTAGATTTTGCTGGAAACAATAGGCCTGCCAAGCTATCAACAAATTGAAGTGTACCTTCCAGAACATCACTTAATTTTGTTCTAGGAACTTGGAAATAATACTAACTAGACCCAAGATCTTGCTAGAAACGAGAGATAAATTGAGGTGCACATTCTTGAACCTTTTTAATCTTTGTATTAGGAAGTAATATTAACAGTTGCACCAAGTGTTGCAAAAAAACCCTGAGAGAGAATAAAACTAAGAGAGAATAAAACTATAATTTATTTTGAAAAATAATAATACTAATGCAGTTATAATCTATTTCTGTACATTTAGACATACTATGATACCTCCACATCTATATATATAAATTACAATAAAGATTTGTAATAAAATAAATCAACTAAGATATATGGGAAGAGAGAAAAATTCAATCAATAAGTGTTTATTTGTGTCTAATTATGCCAAAGAACCTAGAATTTTGCATATGCTTCACATTTTCTATTTTTTTCTTATAGTTACATATCCAACCCTAGTTTAGCACATTGTCACTTGTCCTGAAAACTTCCTTGTTTCATCATGTTCTCAACCTTAAAACTTGTGTAGCATATATACACATGTGCATACGTGTTTGTGTGAGCATATACATATCCCCTGCATTTCCCATACATAATGGCAATGATTTATATGCACTGGATACACCTGTGCATACGTGTTTAGAGATGACAATTTGTTGCTTCCTCATCCAATACAATGTAGTTGATTAAGGGTAAAAGAAACTCAAGAGGAATGTAGCAGGGCCTTGAAGAAACTTGCAGTTAGCGTGATGACAGAATGGTGTCCCGAATGTCAGTTTGCAGGACACAGTCTTGGCAACCTTCATGTTTCTACAATTCTACCAGGCAATAATTCAGATTTTCACCGGTAATTTGGCAAAATTGTTGGGAGGAGTTATGAGATGAGCTGGCAGGTAGAACGACATGGAGTTTTGAGGAATTCAGACTGTTGGGCGTTCACACCTTTCACCCTTGTTAATAAATACAATTAGGTTTAGGTTTACTGTTAAAGGGTTCTTTTGGCAAGATTTGCAGCAACATGGAGGAGAAAAGAGGATTAAAGACATTTCAATGCTGCAGAGAGAGCACTACCTCTATACACACCTCTATGACAGCATTCTTGATTGGGAATAAAGCTGCAATCTTTTTCTGTGGAGTTTTCTTCCCTAAGAATGCTTGATGTCTCACGTGTGTAATGTTGTTCCAAATTTCTCTCCACAATAGTTTAATTATTTTGTTTCTGTCAATTGAGCACCTAGATGAGCTTCAGTTGTGCACATGTTGTTTCACCAGATTGATGAGTTGTATCAGCTATAAGTAGCAAGTTAACCCACTAGCAAATTCTTTCTAATTAACTTGTTTATTTTTAAAAATTTACACCATTGTTTTGATTTCTTCCCAATTAACTTTCAAAGTTTTCGAATTTTGTACCAGAAGGTTTCTCAGGATGAAGCTGGCAAGTAAACCAAACCCTACCAATCCACCTACACCAAAGATACTGCTTAATATGATGGGCCCTAAGTGAAGCCTTCTTCACAATGTAATGATTTTGCAAGCAATCGGCTTAAAAACATCCAGCATAGGCATAGCCAAAAGAATATTACTGTACTAAATATATAGAGTCCACGAGGATCAAAGGTTCGTGAGAAGGCATAGCTTCAATTTGTTATCACAATGGCCCGTGAAAAATTCCAAGTTTTTTTAGATAGGTACACGAGTGACAAGGAATAGCTTCAATTTACCATTACATTGACCACTCAAACATTCAGCCTCGAGTACGGGTAAGTGGTTTCAATTTTCCATTTGCACATTTATTTTTAAGAGTTGTTTATTAGTATTGCCGGAGGCGGTATAGTTTATAGTTACCAGCTTTGTTTAACCAATTATTATTATTTGCATAGTTACCAGGTTCGGAAATCCGATTAAATTCGGAAGGGCAAAAAAATCCGAAAATACGGAGTTCTCGAAAAAATCCGAAAAAATCCGGTTATATACTTATATTATTTTATATTTATATTATTGTACACTTAAATTATTATATATAGACAAATCATACAAAAAGTATCAATCTACCATCATCATCATCATAAAAACATAAAATTAAAGTTTGTAGAATTGAGAAATGCAAAAGAGTTTGAAATTCAATTAAAAGAGTGACATGGTTTCGAGCCTAAGCTCCACACTGAAATGAAACTTAAAAGTTTCAAACATTTGCAACATCAAAACCTGCTTCAACATCAAAGTCTTCTTCAAAATCAAAACTAGCTCTAGCACCATCATCTAATCCATGTTCATCATCACTATCAATGATTTCTTGAATTTCTTCAACAGATGATGCTCCAAAGTGAGACTCGCCATCTTCTTTTGCAAGATTGTTCTCAAGCAAACGCAAATTGCTATGGACAAACACAAGATCTGAGAGTTTTTTAGCTCCCGTCGATTCCTCTTGTTGGTGTGGATCAAATCATGTGTGCTCCAATTTCTTTCGCATGCTGAAGCACTGGCACACTGGCTGTGAATACGCACGGCAAACTTTTGAAGCTCTGAAGTAGAAGAACCATAAGTTTGCCACCATAAATGGGGATCCATGCAGTGGATGTCTTCTTGTGCCTCCTTACGAGAAAACATGCCCTCTTGGTTCTTGAATATAGTGAGTTGCCTTCTCACCTTAGCCTTCTCATCATCATCACGAACCAACCTATTTATAGTTTCCAATACACCGTTCTTTACCTCCTCATCTGCATCATGATCCACCTCTATAAGCTTAGGATTTAAATAGCACCCTGCTGCATGGATAGGGCGATGTAGCATGTCCCAACGTATGTCCACAATGTCCCATATTTGCTGAACTTCAGAATCATCTGCAAGTACTTTTTTATTTGTTCCTTTGCTTGTTCCATGCCCTCATACACAAAGCTAATGCAAGGTTTCATGCCATCAGCCAATCTCAACAGTTGGACAAGTGGCTCAAACACCTTTAAGGCCTTCTCAAAGCATTCTCCCAAAATGAACTTCCTAAGATGATTCTCTCAACATCTTTTGCAAGGCTTTCCTTAGAAAGCTTAGATTGTGCCCATTCTTCACTCACCACAACTTTTCTCAGAGCTGTCCTCTCCTCCACCTCTCTCTGCAAAGTGATAAAATTGGATGCAAATCTTGTTTCAATAGGGAAAGAAGTTCACGCTTTGCAAATGACCGATACAAACTCAAGGTCAAGCGGTGATTAAGTATGAATTTGGAAATATGTTTCCCTTCTCTAACAACATTATTTACCCACTCTAACTTTGCTAGATCTTCAAGCAAAAGATCTAAAACATGAGTTGCACATGGGGTCCAAAACAGATGAGGAAACCTAGCCATAAGAAGTTCACCTGCTGCTTTACAATTTGTTGCATTATCTGTAATAACTTGTACTACATATTCTTCTCCAATCTCTAGAATGGCAGATTCAATGCATTTGAAAATGAAATCTGCAGTCTTTACCTCCTTGCTTGTATCAATTGATTTGATAAACATAGCACCTTTTGGACATTGTGTCAGAATGTTTAGGAGGGGCCTTCGTTTTGTATCAGACCACCCATCACTTACTACAGTGCACCCTGATTTTCTCCAATTCTTTTTCATATTATCTAGTTCGCTAGATATTGATGACACCTCCTCTTCAGCAGAGTAGTTCTAAGGATTTCAAAAGATGGCATTGTATAACCTTTCCCAAAACTCGCAATCCCCTCTACCATGGCTTTTGTATGGGGATTTCGAACAACATTGAAAGGGATGACATTTGCATAAAAAAATTGAGCCACCAATTTGTCAACATCATGCTTTTCTTGTGGCTTCCACAGCGATTTCAATGAACCCTGAGACATCCCTTGTGCACTTTTACTTCCTTGGGCAAATGTTGATGAAGGAGTTGAGCTACTAAAAGAGCCAATCTGTGACATATTGCTTTGGATTTTGGCTTTTTTTGAAGTTGTCGTTGATGTTGCAAGTGTCTTCAATTCATATTTGTTTCGAATTCGATTAACGAATTCAACATACTTCCCTCCCTCTTTTGTAACTGGGCAAGTCTTCACATCTTTACCCCCAATATAATGATTACGAACCCTTGTTACGGTTCCTGTGATATTTGAATTACATAGAGTGCATCTCATATTTCTGAGATTATTTTCATCGTCTCGCAGGACAATGTATTTCATCTCCAATTGATTACTTGTCATGGTGGTGTTGATGAATTCACCTTCCTGCAAAAAAATGATAAACAATTTCAATACATATAAATTTTATTGACGACAAATGTAAGAGATCATCATAATTAGTATTTAAAATTTAACTATTAAAAATGAAATAATAAATTGAGAAAAAATTAAATGGCATAATTTATTATTTATTTGAAAAATATTATTCACGTAATATAATAAAAATATTAAAAATTATAAAACATAAAGATTAAAAAGTATCTAAATCAATAACTAGTAATAATATATTAACTCTTGAAATAAATAAAACTAAAACATTAATTAAAAAACTATAAAACTAATATATTTACTTGAAATAAATAATTAGATTAGTTTATTAAATTATAGATCTATAAAATTAAATCATTTACTTGAAGTTGAAATAAATAATTAATAAAATTAAATAATAGATTGATTTATTTTTAATAAAATAAAATAAATACACAAACTAATTACTAATAATTTAAATTAAAAATAATACATACATAAATAACTAATACATATAATAATATAAATAAATGTTTTTCGATAAATTAATTATAATATTATTTATAAATTATATTATTATGTATATATTATTTATTTTAGTTAATTAATTTATTTATTTTAAAAATAATAAATAATAAATAAATTTAAAATTGCGACTATAATTTAAAAATAATACATACATAAATTAATAAATTTATTTTAAAATAATAAAAAATAAATAAATTTAAAAATAATAAATACGAAATTACTATTAAAATATAATAATAACATTATTAAAAATAAATTAAAAATACATAAATAATATAATAATATTATAAATTATATTAAAAACTTAAAAAGTTATAAAGTTATAAATTTATAAACAATACGTAAATATAAATTTATAATACATATATTAAAAATAAACTATATTAATACATAAATAATATTATACAGTTATAAACAAAATAAAACCTAAAATCGAACCATACCTGTGTTTTTCTCCCTGCCGCCGCCGCCGCTCCAGCTCCTCCCGCCGCCATTGCTCCAGCCTCTCTCCCTGTCGCGCCGCCGCTCCAGGCGCCTCCCGCCACCCGCACCCACGAGCTCCTCAAAGTTTCAAAGCACTTGGTCGAACCTCCGCCACCACCGCTACGAGCTCCGCTACGCAATGATTCCGACCTTCACCGCCACTGCCGTCGCCGTTCAGACCTCTCACCGATTGAATCTTGCAAACTAATGCCAAATATTACCGCCGCCGTTGAATATTACCTTGCAAACGAATGCAGAAGCGCTTTGTATTTTAACAACCGATTTGCGGTGCTTTATAGCATTTTTACGCGTCTAGGGTTAACGCGTTTAGGTTTAGGGCTTTTTTTTTGTTTTTAGTGCAAAAAGTCACCGAATCGAACCGGATTTATCCGGTCGCTTCGAAAAATACGGTTCAAACCGAATTGAGTCAAATCCGCCGAACTCGGTAACTATGATTATTTGTGATTCTTGACCAATCAAACATTGTTATTTTCATCAACAAAATATACACTTTCCACATTAATAAAGATTAGTAAGCATGCACATTTTTTAACAAAATAATAGTAAAAATGCATTTATCTTCAATCTGATTGGCCTAAAAATTAACATGTTATTACACTCTTCAACAATTTCGAGGAAAACACGATGTTATCGTATTTATGAAGTCATAACATTTATGATAGCATTTAAGTTTAAAAGTTGCATCATTACATAAAAAGGACAACATTTAAAATCACCATAAACAATGTTTTGTACTTGGAGCAACAACAAACGACAAGAATCAATTTGGACACTAGTATTGGGCTTTATCTATCCTCTATTCTGCGACGTGAGGCTTTGACCAATCAAATAGCTCTACCGTCGCCGCAAATGTCGATCTACTATGTTAGAGTTGCGGCCCGACCCAATGAGCTGCGGTATCGGGTTTTATCTATCCTCTATTTTGCGACGTGAGGCTTTGACCAATCAAATAGCTCCACCGTCGTCGCTACTGTGTTAGAGTTGCGAAGCCCAAACCAATGAGGGAGCTCTAGTATCGGGTTTTATCTATCCTCTATTCTGCGACGTGAGGCTTTGACCAATCAAATAGCTCCACCCGCTGCCGCAATCATATTTATCACTTGTTTCCGTGGGTTTTTCCAAACAAATTCATCCTATGGACACAGGGTCCCGGAATTAAGCAAAGACTGGACCATTTTGGGTCCGGATAGTTTGTGAAGGCAAAGGACAAAGACAAGTGTTTAAATTCCATTCAAACCGACACAGTTCTAACAATAAATATGATATGCGAAAGAACGTGGAAAAACTCTATTGGCTCGCATTCTGACTATTTGACAAAGGGCTGACACCGCAAAATTGGTTGCTTAATCTTATTGGTTAACAACTATCACAATCGACAAAAGATTGACATCGCAAAAAGCCATGAGACTTGGAGTAATTTCATTGGTTTAGGTTTTGCATTGGTTAGAAAACAAGCTAACCTAAGTCTGAATTCGCAAAGAACATGGAGGGATCTCATTGGATCATACTTTGCAACGCTCGAAGGGTGACAAAGTCGACATTGCGAAGCTATATAACGCTATCTTATTGGCTAAAACCTTCACAATAGACAGTCAGGTCTAATATTGTTGTGACAAGGCAATAACACATGGATTTCTCTGATTGGATAAAGCTTCGCAAAAGTTAGAAAGGACCTAACCAACTTTGACACAATGAAGTACACACCACACATTTTTATTTGTTCTAACTTCGCAATTTTATATTATTTTGGTGTCATGCAGACTTAGAAGCCTATAATTAACTATGTCTAAGGCAAGCTATCGGGTCCATAACAACAAAACAGACAATACGACTCCGAAAGATAGATAAACAGAAGCCACAACCATATAATACTGAAGACAGACAATTCAGTTTGTAAACACCTTTTAAATTGTAGGATTATTCTTTAATTACGATCAAATACATAAATATAATCTTATTCAACATTAAATCGTACAAGATCTTTTAATTAACGAACATACATTGTTAGGAATACATAAATTAGTGCTTCACATATATCTTGTTAAGTTGTTGTATGGTGGTTGGGTAATCGTAGTGTTATATTGGGTTGCATACGTGAAGTTGTTTGGGTCTTTGTAACAACTCACATAATTGGCTTATAACCTCCTAGTTTGTAGGAGGTAGTTTCCCTACCTCCATGGCTATTTAATAGCCATTGTAATAGTTAAGTTTCACAACAAATCAATATTGAATATCAATCTTCGTTGGTTTAATCTTTGATTTCCAATATCCGATATCAAATTTGTGTTCGTTTAAAATAGAGTCTTTCGTGAGAGAATTATTTGTTAGTGTTTATATATTGCAATCCGCACTTGGCTTAAGATCTTCAACAATTTTGTTAAGGAGTCACATGCATATTAAATTGGAGGATTTCACGTCCCTTTGTCTTCGCTTTATATCTCTGTCATCATGCATGATCTAGTCTCAAAATATTTCGCCTTGATTGATTTGTATAGAATATTGTTTCACAAAGATGGCGAGGCTTGAAGCAAGAGACCCACATATTTTGTATGTGGAGCTCGTGGTACAAATCATAATGAGTTGTTTTGCACGTATCTTTGGAGGATGAAGGCACATGAGGCCGGAGGTCAATCAACGACCTCTCGTTAGTCACCAACGATAGGGCCACACGTATTTGTGGTGGCATTTTTGGTGTGAGTTTTCTTTCAGTTGTGAGCTTCATTTTTCAAATTGTCTATTTTGCGGTGTGTTTCTGTTTCCAGTTTCCAGTTGATTTTTGTGATATGTTTAAAGATCATTCCTATTCAAGTGAAACAGTGTTTCCTACAAAATTCCCTAAAGGAAAAACATAGTGGGACAGAGATAAAAGCAAGAAAAAACAACATCATGATATTTGAAATTTGTTGGTTGCCTGTAAACCCATCATTGCAGATTGTTGGCCGTCCTTGGAAAACCATCCTTGTTGAGGTTGTTGGCTGCCCTGAAAAACCATCCAGAGCATGAGCACGCACGGACAACAAGCTGCAGAGGAAGTGAGATTATTTTTCTCCCATGTTTGCACTAAGGGGGAATGTTAGGAATATATAAATTAGCGCTTCACATATATCTTGTTAAGTTGTTGTATGGTTGGGTAATCGTAGTGTTATATTGGGTTGTATACGTGAAGTTGTTTGGGTGTTATAACAACTCACGTAATTGGCTTATAACCTCCTAGTTTGTAGGAGGTAGTTTCCCTACCTCCATGACTATTTAATAGCCATTGTAATAGTTAAGTTTCATAACAAATCAATATTGAATATCAATCTTGTTGGTTTGATCTCGATTTCAATATACATATCTAAATTACGTATTTCATTAACTTATTTCATGTAATTCATTGTTTATGATAACATAAACACGTATTTTCAAGATATACACACGGTCATTTAACAAAATACATGCATTTTCTCTTTTAACATAATAAACTCCTTTCCATTAGCTTCTTCAATAGAATTTGCATAGTTGCAAGAAGTTAGATTGAATGTCGCCACGTGTATATTTGTGTATGACGGTCGAGATCTCCGCTAACTCGCCATGACCAAGAGCCCGAACCCGACACACTATGCACCACGGTTAATTCCGTTGGGTTGAGATCTGTGGGAGGAAAAACATTGGGAGGGCAGCGGAATGTTGCCACATGTCCTCTCGCATTGTCGGGGATTCAATTTGGCATCATCAATGAATTGAAGTGCTCGACATTGATCAAAATTATCTTAGTTATGACATTTATTTGGCATGTGAAGTGGGTACTACCTGTTTTAAATGATCTTGTGCGTTGTTCTTTGCGCATTAATGCATGGAGATTAAATATTAGGAGAGCAACTTCCATCAATGGCATTCCACTTGGTAGCTATTTTGGAAAAAAAAACAGTGTATTAGCTTGTCGGTTTTAAAGGCAACAAAGAACAGATCGACGACTATTTTCTTTTGTAACAATCCTTTTCTTTGTTTTTCTATCCTTGCTTTTTGTTTTTCCGTCCTCTTTTGTCAAAATCCGGACTCAGAAAACATATTTTGGTGGTGTGGAATGTTGGATTTTATTTTCTTGGCAAAATGTTTGGCTGCAGTATTTATCGGGCTAACAAATATTCCACATTTCGCATTTGCATAAAGGTTGTAGATCTCTTATAAAGAATGTTAGGATACCATTGTTTGGAATTCTGTTTGATTTTATAAAAAGTTTTTCTATTATTGTTTTTTTGTTTTTTTGTGGACTGAGATTTGAGTTATACGAAAAAAAAACAAATAGACTATGGTTATTGCCAGTGCATTGTTGTTGAGGACTATGTCCCCATGAAAAAAATTGTTTACATTGACAATATATTGAGAAAACATAACCTTTTTAGAGACATTGCGTTCAAGTATAATGTAGGTGATTGCTTGTTCGATACATTTGTTGTTTTGTTACACTTTTGTTATACCTCCATTGAACTTCGAAATGGAATCATAGACCACTTCTTGCATTCTTTGCAAAGAGGTCATGTGAGATGCATTCAAATCGCTCCAGCTAGAACTTGATCATAATGCGCTCTACACTCTGCATCGTATTCACAATGTGGAGACATATTTCCGACAAATGAAACTTTTAGCGATGCCCGTTGCAAATGCAACTAAAAATGGGCTATGAGACAACACTTGTACATAAATTGGTTGGCAAAATGGCTTGATATTCCGATATGGGTCAAGTTAAAGACAAAAGGTAATAACTATTTTCAATTCAATGCACAAGCCCATGTGCTTCCATTAGTGTGTTGTTTCATGATGCCAATCCTTGTTGTGGCCATTATGAACCTTGTACTTGGAACAAAAACTTGATTGCATTTATGTAATTTAAGAAAATTTGTTTCAAAGTGTTGTACTATAATAGGAACTAATTGGGGCAATGTTGATTCTAGTCTAGAAAGTGTAGGTCTCCATAGCACCGAACACGTGTAAACTGTGGTGAAACCTTGTTCAACTCTATTTGTGCATTATGCAATCAAGAATTTGATGTTCTTTTTTGAGGCGATATGTTGCGCAGTTTTTTAATGCATATTTGTCTCAAAATGCGAATGCATTATCTTTCTTGACAATTACCTTGACATCGGTGCATCCAAAGCATGCCATGCTTTCTATAAATTGGCAAGAATTTATTATAAACATGGCCATTCCATATAACAAAGGAAAAATTGAAGGAAATCAATTCTGCTTACAATGGTTGTTGATCATTTTCAATGTAAAAATACAAATATGGGACGGAAAAATGGTTAGTATTCTCAAAGTTTATTCTAGTTTACCATGGTTTACCAAAGCACATGACTACATACAATCTTTTACACTTTTTGTCGAACGAAGGTCATTCTCACTATGAAGCTTTGATTCAAACATCAAGTACATCAATTGCTTCTACTTCCTTTCCATGTGAGAAAACACAAAGAACACAATCAAACAAATCTTTGTGCAAGATCAAACTTGAAATACGAAGAAAAACAAACAACACATGCTCACACACTTCAAAAGAATCCCATAACCAAAACAAAAATTACTAAATGCTTTAGAATTTCACTTCACTGCATTAAAATTGAAATTCGACAAAATGGGAACAAGAAATTGAAATCTAATATTCATATACAAAATACATTAAAAAAACATTAAGGACACAACATACATGGTTGTCTGATCCTCAAGCAATTGAAATTTAAATCCAACATGACTATGTTTAGAGATTTGGAAAAAACATATTTCAATTTAACTAGAGACAAAAAAATGAGAATAGAGAACCATATGTCTCAAGCTGACAATTATAAGTGTTTAAGAACTAGAAAACTTGCCAAAACTTGTATCCCTGCTCGAATATAATTAAACTCCATGCTTCCTCTCAGCATGCAATACTTATTGATCTCGAAGAAAGGCTCGTTGCTATGAGAATAACATTTGCATAGAAATAAGATATTGTACACACATAAAACTATAATTTACCCTAAAAGGAGCCATAATAAACGTGCCTTTAGATGTGGATATAATACAAAGAGCATTGCCAAGGCGCATAGAAGAAATAAAAACTATTGTTGTTGAACTCAAGTGTCGCTTGGAATACAAAGATGCCTTTCATTCAAGAAATGTACATTTGAATGTCATCATGAAAGCATTACAACAACTTTGTATTGGATGGAAAAAGTACAACTAAATAAAGAATGGAATCGTTTCCTTCCTTGATTGTTGATGATGATGCGAACAATGAAACAATGTCAAACAATAACACTATAGATGAAGACAATGACAATGAGTATGTCAGTGATACTTTAGTCCATGGATTTATAAATGAAAAATGCATAGCTGACCTCCAAGATAAGTTAATACAGATTGCTCTAGCAGAAGAGGGACAACGTCCACTTGGTATATTCCATGATAAATTTTCAGAGGAAATGAACTTTCCTACTCTTTTTTGGTGAACCATGTCACGAAAAATATTGTAAAGTCAATTTCTTTCCATAAAATTGCATAGTGGGAGGTCTCAAATACTGATAGGAAATTTGCATATCATATCACTAACTTGTTTTTCAAAGCGATTAAGATCATTTTGCCCAAGTACGAGCATGCATTTGGGTTCAGATTCAAAAGGGGCAACTGAAGGGAAAAAAACTCCTAGCAAGAGATGAAAAATACAAGCCAAACCTAGAAAAAATATTGAAATATGATATTGGATACATTGACTTCAAAAAATACGTATATTGCCGGACTACATGCAACAAGTTAAGAAAAACATGTTTTTGCCATGATACGACAACTAGGACACCCAATTTTTTTAACCTTTTCGAGTGTTGAGCATTGTTGGAAGCCTCTTTCAATTGCTCTGTCAAACTTATATGACCTACACACAATTTTGTCCTATTGGGAAACCACCACCTGATGATCACAATGACAAAACTTTCTCATAAAAAATGATCCAATCACATGTACTCGTTACTACAAACATCGACTAAACGCACTCAAACAATTGTTGTGTAAGGATAATACATTCTTTGGAGACATTGTTGACTACTTTTGGGTTACTGAATTTCAAAGCCGGGGCAATGCCCATAGCCATTGGTTAATATGGACAAAATATGCACATGTATATGGAAAAAACAAAAATTCCTCCATTTCACACTTTGTCGACAACTACATAACTTGTAACACATAATATTTTGATCCAAAAATAGCAAAATTGCATGAACATCATCACACGAAAAGTTACAAAAAAGGTAAACAAACAAAATGCAGATACAATTTCCCTCACCTTCAAATGAAACAAACACAAATACTTGAACCACAAGAAACCACTTGTCCATTGGCTTCCAAAATGCAAAACACATTTTCTCAATTCTAACAAAAATGATACGACAACTCATTTTCCTTTGATATGTTTCTAGATGAATTGAACATGAATGAAGCTACATACATAGAAGATATTCAAAGCACCCTTAAGCGACCAACACTTTTATTACAAAGAAAACCTTCACAAGTATGGAACAATACATTTTCAAAACAAATGTTACCAATATGGAAAGAAAATACGGATGCACAATTTATTCTCAATGCATATGCAGTTGCAACCTATGTGAGTTCCTACATGACAAAAATTGACAGATCAACCACAAAAGCATTCAAAAGAATACGTAAAGAGCACCAAGGATCACATATTGATGTTGTACAAATGATACAAATATTGGCTAATGAAATGCTTAATTCACAACAAATGTCTACACAACAAGCAACACATATTGTCTTATCAATACCCTTGAATAAAGCTCAAGGAAATGCACATTTATAAACATTTTGAAGACCGAACATTTATTTTGAAGCATCCAAAACAATTGAGTCAAGAACCTGATGACTCCGAAAACATTATGTGTCGATCTATCATAGACCATTACATTGCATGACCACAATCTACTGGGGACATTTTCCTTGTTGATTTTGTTTCTAGATATAATAAAAACGACCAACAAGACTACAAAAAGGTAGAGAATGTGTAATCCAATTTTTCAACTACAAAAACATATAGACATAGAGAATTATTGTCGAGAGAAGCTTTTGTTGTATGTTCCATTCCAAAATAATGAGGAAAGCCTCAAGCATGGCTCCCCACATGGCAAGATGCATACTTGCTTCATCAAAATACAATAAGATGAAATGAGGCAACCTTTGTTCATAATATTGACACTAAATGGGGTGACATAAATTCTGCCCTTAAAGACATAAAAAATGAAGCAAACAATATCCATATGAAACATCCACTCTCCACCAAAAATCCAAGCATTCAATGAAACATATGCCATGCATCTAGATCTTCCTTTATGTAATACGATAACACCCAAAAAAACCTAAACTATTTGAAATTGGAAAACATCCATTCATCTTTAACAACACAATATATTACAAAATATGAGATTGTTAAACAAAAACAACAAGAAATCATAAAATACATTGCACTCAAAAAACATATCAATCCTACAACTCCTTTATATCTCTTCCTAACAAGTGGTGCAGGAATAAGGAAAACATTCACTACAAAAATGATATTTGAAACTTTACTTTATTTCTATAATAATTCTACCAAAAGTGATCCAAACAAACCAAAATGACTTATTTGGCATTTACAAGAAAACAACTTGCAATGCCGGAAGAACAACATTTCATTCAACACTATTATTGCCTTTTAACAAGTCTCAAGTGACTCGTTGAGCGTTGAATGACTCGACACATTCTGAAACACTATCAATAGTTGTAACTTGACTATATAGATGAAGTCTCACTTGTCGGTGGCCAATTTTTGCATCACACTAAGAGTAGACTAAGGAAATAAAGCAATCACCACATTGCACTTTGGCAACATTGACATTATATTTTGTGGTGATTTCTACCAGGCCCGACCTTTCAATGAATGATTTGTATTTGAAACACCTCATATAGACAAACAACCAATTCCATATGATTTTGGACAAACAAGGTGAAGGTCTATGAATTAACCAAGACAATCAGATAAAAAGACTAATTTTTTTTCGATTCTCAATAGAATTCGAACAGGCTCGCAAACATATTTTGACATTTCCTACCTCAACAATAGGTGTCATAGACCACCACCAAATGACCCTACTTTCCATACTTTTTTACAAAAACACATATGTCAATGACCACAACAAGAAAATGCTTTTATAGATGCAAAGAACAAAGATTGTCATCAATGCAATTGACGAGAAAGATTCTTTGAGTGATGAAACAAATGCATATGCCAAGACAATTTTTCTTCCAAAGAGCATTGCTTTCAAAAAAGGCATCTTGGTTGAACTCTTTGGCAAGTAACTATGATATCCAAGATGGATTGGTCAATGGGTTAGATGGCACTTTGATGCTTATACAACCACAAAAATCAAGATATCATATGGATACGATTTAACGATTCAAGCATTGGACAACATCAAATTGCTAAACATGCACACTTACGACTAGCCAACACAGATCCACAATATATGTCTATTTTGAGAATTGCAAGGCCTTTACAACACTCACCGAATAAAAAACTATGACAATTCGAAGCTAGTTCCGGTCTAGCTTGTATGGTCATGCACGATACATAGAGCTCAAGGACTTACAATAGACGGTCTTGCATTTAGCCCTCTTGGAGTCACAAGACATGGATTGACATACACAACCTTTTCACGTGTGAAGACTATATAAAACCTATATTTTCTATAACCTTTGATCAAAAACTTCAAAATAACAAATCAAGTCGCTATTGAAATGAATCGCCTTCAATCACAAGAAAAATGGCAACTTGAAAATGATTTCTTCTTGGTGATATCCACCCATGCATTTTACTGTGTTGTTTGAATACTCAAAGCCTTCAAACACATTTCTAAGACGTCGTGCACGATATATGCTTAATCACAATTTGACATATTGTGTTTACAAGAAACGCACATAGCAAATAACTCAACATACACTCTACTTCCAAACTTCCATCACACACACATACCATGTACATGGTATAATGATCTCTACTAAAATGCATATACCATTTCTACACACAATGCAATTTCAAGATGGCAAAGTAGAAGCATTTGCTTGTTGTTGTCTAGGTTCACAACAAACAATTGATAATTATAAATCTCTATGCAGCCCCAAATGCAACACCACAAAATATCTTTCTAGTTATTGATGAAGCATTGTCAAACCCATCTCAGAAACATTCCACATACATATGTGGAGACTTAAATATTGATATGCAAAAATTTAATAATACCACAAACCTTTTAAATCAACACATGTCCAGATACAACTTTCATTTTTGCATTACAAAAGAAAATCCATTCACTAAAAAACACATTGACCACATATGGTCAAATTGCAATACCTACAACCAACTATTTCAAAGACATGTATACTGGACTAACCATTCTGCCATATTCCTCACACTTGACAGAGTCATCTAAAACTTATTTTCTTGGACCGTAACCAAGCCAACACCACACTTCCATACATTTTACCTTGACCAACTTAATTTTTACCCACTCTTACTTTTACAAGATGTGTTTTCCTATTTTAAGAATAATAACTATCATCACTTTCCTAGGATCAAAATAGAATAAACAATGAATCCTTAAGCATACTTAAGGTATTAAAAAAACTTATTAGTAGTCATATTGTGTATCAATACAAAAAGCTACACTTTTTAACAAATTCTATAATATCTTTGGCTATTCATATTACATTATACAAATTCTATATAAAGCTCTAACACTTTGGCCATGACTTGCATTTATTTTTTTCCCCAGTTACAACAAATGTTGATTCAACAAAAAATTGGCAAGAATGAAATGAAGAGGAACTTGGAAACCATTCCTTTAAATGAAGAAGCACAAAAACAAGTGAAGAGGTAAGAACTTACAAATATCATGTCTAGCAATCTCATGTACGACCTCTTTGTATCATTAATCCATTTCCATCATGTTTTGCGCAGGCAAGACACAATTTCATGTGCCTCCACATCAATCGATGACCCCAATAGTCACAAGGTTGCAAATTTGTTTCAAGTGCACGTCGTTGTTGCATACAAAACAATACTCGACAATCATTTTTAGAAACTACAATTCATATTTTCGATTTCTACAAACAGTTTGGACTTAAATCTTTCATTTACAATCACTAAATTTCATGTTTTATGATATTATTGCAAGGAGAACACAATGAAGATGAACTTAGATACCATTCCTACAAATGAACAAGCTGCAAAAGCAAGCAAAGAGGTTAGAATTTACAAATATCTTATCTAACAATCTATCTATAGCTTCCTATATCATCAATTCATTTCCATTCTGTTTTGGCAGCCAAGAGACGCTTCCATGTGCCTCCACATCAATCGCTGGCCTCAATAGTTGCGCAAGGTTGGAAATTTGTTTCAAGGGGACATTGTTGTTACATACAAAACAACACTCAACAAAGAGATGAATAAAGCAACGCTTTGCATAGATTTAACATGAGACACACAAGGTGAAATGACAAAGTGACGCTAAACATCGGTGGAACTCATACTCATAGATCGAAAAAAGGAAGTACAAATAGGGGTGTTGTGTAACCCCCATGCCTAAACAAGGAAAGAATATCAATGATACCACTGACGCATATGACGCCACTAAAGGAGGAGTTACAATTCCAAATAAGGAATGTAACTCCTATGACGCATTGACGCAAATGAAAATGACAGATTCTATGACAGAATATGACACTTGTCATTTGACTTCCTAAGACCTATGACTCTCGCAAGGTGAGATGACTCACCAAGTGATGTGGATGATGACTAGGCATGTCACACACACCAACACCCCCTTCATCGAAGCCGAGGAAGAGGTCATGGTAAGCAGAATAGAAAAGAAGACTCCCCTAGACAACTAAGAAAGATGTGTCAATGGGCCCGACAACTAAAGGCCTGATAAGGTGCCCATATACAAACAACATCTTTCTGGAAAGAAGAAGAGGAGAAGAAGGAGGACTATATAGCCCAGAAGAAGATGGGCGGTGCAGTGAGACCTCACCCCAAGAAGAGACCACAAGTGAAGAAATTTCACCTCAGTGAAGGGCTTGGTGAATATATCTCTGCAACTTGATCAAGTTATTTGAACATATTGTATGTCGATGATGTTTTCATGTATCAACTCCCGTATGAAGTGCATGTGAATCTCAATGTGCTTCATCCGCTGATGCTGAACTGGATTTCTACAAATCGAGATAGTGCTCATGTTGTCACAATAGATAATGGTAGGGCCGAAAGTGGATGCCAAACTCTGTCAAGATACCCTGTAACCAAATAGCTTGTGTAGCTGTGTTAACTGCTCCTTTGTATTTTGCTTCTATCGATGATATGGCAATGGCGTTTTGCTTCTTTGTTGGACCAGTGAGGACTGAACCAAGAGTGAAAGCTATGTAGCCTGAGGTAGACTTCGATGATCTAGATCACCGGCCCAATCTGAGTCTGTAAATCTAACCAAGTCAATCTCAGTCCCTCCTAAGTAATGAATACCATGTGTGAGTGCCACGAACATAGTGAAGGATCCACTTTTTTGCTTTTAAATGCAGCTCATGAGGCTCCTGCATAAATCTGGACACGATCCCGACAACATACGAAAGATCTGGCCGAGTGTGAGTAAGGTAGATCAAGCTCCCCACCAACTTGCCGATAAAGGGTACCGTCAACCAAGGGGGAAGAGCAATCAGAAACCAACTTGACCCCGGAAAGAAAAGGAGTAGGTGAGGACTTGTAATCAGACATGTGAAACCGAGCAAGCAAATCAAGAGAGTACTTAGGCTGCGAGATCATAATTCCGAGTCAGATTGTGAAATCTGGATCCCAAGAAAGTAATGAAGCAATCCTAAGTTAGACATGGAGAACTTGTTGGCCAAGGAGATCTTCACAGAATCAATGATAGAGGAAGAGCTACCCGTGATCAACAAGTCATCAACATAGAGAACAAGAATAAGCATGGAGTCATCCCCTGTAAGAATATACACATTTGGGTCAGAGTGACAGAGTGAACCCTGATGCAAGTAAAAGGAGTCCATCTTGGCATACCAAGCCGAGGGGCTTGTTTAAGGCCGTAGAGAGACTTCTTTAACTTGCAAATGAGGGATGGATCATGGACATAACCGGAGGTTGTTCCATATAGATCTCTTCCTCTAGGTCCCCATGAAGGAAGGCACTCTTAACGTCCATCTGGTGGACTTCCCATCTGTTAGCGGCAAGCGATGATGGCAAGGTTCAGTTGAATGGAAGTCATCTTCGCAACCGGAGAAAAGGTTTGAGTAATCAACCCCAACTACCTGGGAGAAACCCTTAGCTACAAGTCGTTTGCGCTTTATACTTCTCGACTTCTCCATTGGCTCCATACTTTGTTCGATATATCCACCTACACCGAATGAATTTTCTTCCTTTCGGAAGAGGGGTAAGATCCCAAGTGTCATTCTTTATGAGTGAGGAATACTCCTCATCCATAGTAGAATCCCACTTAAGAATCCCAGAAGCTTCTGGAAAGATGGTGGATTAGAAGTAGAGAAGAAGGAGTGGGGTCCAATGAAACTCGAGCATGTACGTCTCTCATCTGAAGGATCTCCAACTAAATCTCAGCACTCTATAAAGTTTTCTGGCCCAAAGAGGTCCGAAGGTTCAAGCTCAGAGTTGGAAGATTCTTCACTTGAGTGAGAAGGGACATAGTCCTCATCATCACTATTGTTAGAATCAGAAGACTAGAAGTTTGAGGATCGGGAGGAGCAGGGAGAGGAGGAACTCGCTCAACAACATCATCATCTGATGAGTCAGAATCTGAATCAGTGGGAAAAAGAACCTTAGTGGAAGTCAAAGTCAAGGATGACTCATCAAACTTCACACTCCTCTCAATATAGAGCTCATGGGTAGTAGGGTTCAACAATCGATATCCCTTCACGCCATCAGGATACCCGACAAAGATACAAGGTTTGGATTGTGGATCCAATGCCTTGCGTTTCTTCTTGGGAATCGAGCCATAGCCTTGGATCCGAAGACTCGAAAGTGCTCAACATCAGGCTTGTGTCCAAACTAGGCTTCAAAGGGTGTCATCCCTCTTACTGCCTTGTGTGGAACATGATTCTGAATGTAACAAGCACAATTCACTGCTTCAGCCCAATACTGTGGAGGAAGGGACTTGAGTGAACCATACAAGTAGCCATCTCCTTTAGAGTTTGGTTCTTTCTTTCTGCAACTCCATTTTGGGAAGGGCTGTAAGCAACTGTACTGCTAAAGCAATCCCCTCAGAAGTGTAGAAATCCTCAAACCTATTGCTCACATACTCACCTCCATTGTCGGTTGAAGAACCTTGATAGACCGTTCCGCTTGTTTCTCAGCAAGAGCCTTAAAGTTTTGAAAATGCTCAAAGACTTCAGACTTAAGCTTAAGAAAATATACCCAAGTATAACGTGAAAAGTCATCAATGAAGGTTAGTATATATAGAGCTCTAGTGAAAGAAGGAGATGGAAAGGGGCCAGAAACATCACTATGAACAAGATCAAGGGATGAGTAGCTCTCCAAGATTTTCCCTTATCAAAGTTTTTTTTAGGGTGCTTTTCGAGGGTATAACCCTCACAAAGACCTTTAGAAAACTTAACTCGGGGTAACCATTGACCATTTCGTTTTGGCTCAATTGTTCAAGGTAACGATAATTTAGATGCCCAAAATGCTCATGCCATAGCTTGCTAACCTCATTTGCATGAGTGAGCAAGGCATTTGGGTCAAATCAGAAGAGAAGTGGGAAAAGGTATACAACCGTGAATGGTGATCCACCTTTCCCTCAGCCACAGTGCAGTTAGAGTTAAGCTCACGAATGATCACCGAGTTAGGACCAAATTCCACTCGCATTCCTTCACCAAGGTGGGTGATTTGGTAAACCGATAGGAGATTGGTAGAGAGATTGGGAACACTCAACACTTGGTTAAATGTTCCACCTTCTATCTCTACCGATCCACTACCGAAAACCGACACATGAGTGTCATCACCCAACGTGATTTGGGACATGCCACATGGTTCAATGCTAGAGAATTCAACCTCTGAAGAAGCCATGTGGTGCGAGGCACGGAATCAATAATCCAAGTTGATGATGGAGCTGATCTAGCTACGAGGGCCTTACCTTTCTTCTTTTCATTTTTAGACTCCTTTGCTTTAGAAGACTCACCCTTTTGAGCATTTTGTTTAACGGATTCAGGAACACTTATTTTATTCTTCTCAAGCAAATGAGTTAAGTGATCAATTTGTTTCAAAACAATGATGCTCATCGTGGCCAGAATTCTTACAATAGGAGCATTTAAACTTTTCCTTCTTCGCTTTAGGCTCAGAAGTTGAAGTGTTAGTGTTGGGCTTAGTTGGGGGTTGGTTGGTCTTGGTTTCTTTCTTAGGTTGGTCCTTTGTTTCTTTCTTCTTTTCATTTTTCTTGCCCTTATTCGCCATAAGGGCATGTGACTTGGATTTTAGAGTCCCCATTTGAATGAGTTTGTCCTGTTCTCGAATGAGTTGGGATGAAAAACTGTCAAAGGAGGGCATTTCCAAGCACTACCCAAGGTGGCTTTCGTGGCGTGGAAAGTTGAAATGAAGACAGAGTATTCAGGACCTAATTTAGAAAGAATCGACAAGATCAATTGAGAGTCTTTCTTTTCCACTTTACATTCCTTTAGAAGCAGTCTAGTGTGGACAAACTTTGAGAAGAAGGCTTGCAGGTTTTCAAAGTCACTAGGATTTAACCCTAGTAGTTCGTTTCTCAACTCATGCACTCTCATGTCATCTTGCTTCCCAAACATATCGTCGAGTGTTTTCCATGCTGCATCAGGTGTCGAGGAAGTTTCGATGTGGAAGAGCAAGTCGGGAGAGATGGACATACAGAGAAGACCTAAGGCTTCATCACAATGGTTGAACCACTTAGATTTTTGGGTTCATCATTAGGTTCGGTCTCTAACCCCATGGCGACACATGGTATAACCCTTTACTTTGCAAAACCAATATAATTTTAGATTTCCATTCAAAGAAGTTAAAAGGTGTGAGCACTGGTACTTTAGAGATATCCATAATGAAGAGATAGAACCAAAGGATGCAGAAGGAAGGAGAGAGAAAAGAAACAACCACCCCAGAACAATATCACACCCCGAGTTTGGCACTTTATAGTTTAGTGTGTTGATTACAATCTAGATGTGACTGTGTGCTGAGAACAGTCTGTCACTCACCTTGTAATCAACGTAATAACATGCAATAGTGGAGACAACAATCAAGGTTGATTGGGCGCACAGATCGACACCGTAAGCAAGCACAAGAATGAGAGAAAATAAGAAGGGGAAGAGAGGGCTTTGTGAGAAATAACGTCTCACGTCACATGAAAAGAATCCCTTTCTTTGTAAGACTGTGGTGGACGTGCTCACAAGTCCACAAGCAATAAAAGGGATAGAACAAAGCTCAAGATGATTGAAATGAGCTGAATTAAGCAATACAAAGACACCCCCAGAATGTGGCACTTTATAAAATAGTGCATTTACAAAAATTGATAATCCCATCACTAGAGTGTGAAAAAACATGCAACTTTGACTAAAGAAGTGCTCAAAACCGAGCAACGAGTCAAAAGTTATAGCAAAAAAACAATTCCCACAACTGATGGAAAAATGCTAATAAGCCTGCAAATGGATTTAAAAAGTGCCCTAAATGCATGCAAAGGGTGTCGTATGTATGCTCGTTGGAAATGGCATCAAATTTTAGATAGGGTTTGTTTTAATTGCGAGGGGGATTAGCCTCCTGCCAACCCCGGACCTCACCCTCCGTCTTCGACACTCGAAGGAAGGATAATTAAAACAAGCAAAAAAATATCCAAAAAAAAGAAATTACAATGCCAATTAAATGTTTTACACCTTAAAATATTTTAAAAGGTGATTGATTTTACCTTCAAATAATTCTAAAAGTTTGACCGAGCTGAGTTGTTTTATTCTTAAAACATTAAAAATTTGTGTTGAGCGGGAGGTGGCGATGTCAAGATGCAATTCAACGGCGAGGTGGCGTGAATCACAAAAGGCCGAGCAAGAATCGGGAGCTTAGATGGAGTGTAGTTCACGATAAGGAGCACGAGCGGTGGGAGTGCCAGAGAATGTGGGCCGAGTTGTACCATTTGTTAAGCAACGAGCAGAGGGCAGGAAACACATGCATAGAGCCAATATGAGGAGCCAAGGACGGAAGGCGAGCCAGAAGTGAAGCCAACACGTGAAACAACCTCTAAACGTAGGTGAAGCATGAAGCAGGGGATGGAGAGAATGGTGAGCGAAAGTGTAGAAGAAAGGAAGCTGACAATAGAAAGCGATCAAGGCAAAAAAAGAGCTCGAAGGGTCGAGTGAAACATGAACGAGAAGGCAAGCAAGCATGATAGAACCGAGAGAAGGAGGGATCTCAAATGGTCAAAAGTGCCTAAACTCAAACACAATATGACCCCACAACTAAAGATCCAATGCAAAGAACCACGAGTTGGAGAAAGCACTGAGTAGTATAAAACGTGGAGGGGTCAATGAGCTCCAACAATGCAGGGGTGAATGGAAGGCCCAGCCAAGGTAGATCTCGAGAATGCAACTAGGTGAATAATGCATGATCGAGTGGAGAAGGGTTGAAGAGTGGAAAAAGGTCGAGTCAGAAGAATCCAAGCAAAAAAACTAACCAAACACGAATGCCAAAGTAGATCGATCCAAAATGCAAAAAGAGAGGAGCCAATGCACGAGCAAAAATGATCCTCAAAAACTGAACCTGCAATCATGAAGCCCACAAAACATGCATGCAACCCTAGAGAATCGATCAGGTCAAAGAATAAGAAAACAAGTGAACCTGAAAACTTGAAACCAAAAAGAAATGCATGCATCATCCTGGAAAAATCGAACCGCTGAACCGATAAACGTAAACCCCAAAAAACCTCTCAACTTTACAAGCTGCTTTGAAACCTCAATACGAGGTGAGTAATACAATTCCAAAATAATAATAAAAAAAACTTGCATGAGGAAATAAGAAGAAACTAGAAGTAATAAACAACTTGATAAACGAAGAGTGCACATTTTACGAAAAACCAGCTCTGATACCATGAAAGAGGGATTCGCGAGAACCGATGTCGAAAACAATGCACCACAACGAAGTTGCACTCCGATGGTAACGTCAAGCTCCAACGCAATAAGATAAGAAGATTCAAACAATGGAGAGAATATGCAAATAAGAAAACAGGTCTACTCATACTCATAGATCGAAAAAGGAAGTACAAATAGGGGTGTTGTGTAACCCCCATGCCTAAACAAGGAAAGAATATCAATGACGCCACTTGATGCATATGACGTGACTGATGCATATGATGCCACTAAAGGAGGAGTTACAATTCCAAATAAGGAATGTAACTCCTATGACGCACTGACGCAAATGACAATGACAAATGACACTTGTCAATGAGTTCCTAAGACCTATGATTCTATGACTCACCAGGTGAGAATCATGACACTTGTCATTTGACATTCTTCTAAGACCTATGACTCTCGAGGAGTTCAAATTTATAGGCGAGATGACTCACCGGTTGGTGATGTGGACTCAGTTTGATGACTAGGCATGTCACCTCTTTCTATTCTCTCCATCGAGTGCAAGGTGCATTGACCGCCTCCAACGTGTACTCCATGTCGTTTCAAATCGTATGCTACAAATGCAGCTTTAAAGTTGATGAAGCTTCTTTCATTGCAAAAAAATTACATGTGTAAATTGCAACCAAGAGAGCACACCGTAACATACTTACCAATTGATATGTGATATAACATCTACTTCAACTGTCAAATGCACTCTTTTTGGTTTTTTCATGGCGGATTGCGCCTTCGCTTAATGAAACAACTCATGAAAAGTACTGCAGAACAAAAGCTCCAGTGTGCGTCTCCTTTGAAATTTTACACTGCAAGTAACTTTTACGTTTGATCAAAATAACACCATTGTCGATGTCAACACCGATATCCGACCATAAGGTTTATACCTATTCACATTTATACTCCCACATTTTATTCATCTGCAAAAAATATCCTTTGTCACTAACATCTATGTTTTTTCCACTTTGTAGGTACATTATCAAAAAAATTCTAGCTTCAATTCCAGGAACAACACTTGTCATATGAAGAATATTATGTCACCGCTTAAATTTGGCTCTCCGTATGATAAAAATAATAATGTCGAATATCGATATAGTGTTTCGGTGACCACATTTTGTAATTTTTGAAAATGCTACTCTTTATGCTCTCCCAAATATAAACAACAATGCCAACATTGTATATAGTTTTGACTTTTTTGACATTTTTGAACTTAAATTTCTACTCTTATTTCCTATGTGTGTTTCATTCTCAGCTTGCATCTCTCGACCCCTCTTTTCCTTCCGGTTTACATGCTCTATTGCATATTAGTTTGTTGTTAACTATCACACATATTTCATTTCTTCACGAGATCATGGATTTGCATTTATAACATAGTTGCACTTCATCTCGCACAGATACTAGTTTGTTGTTAACTATCACAGATATTGGTTTGCATATTAGTTTGAATATTAGTTTGTTGTTGACAACAAACTAATATTTGCATATTAGTTTTACGTTTGTTGGATCTTTGTCATGTGTCATATGTGTTGTCATTGATGTCAAGCTGCATTGATGGAAAAAGGAGTGAATTGGTAAAGTGAGCAAGCTGAAAAGATGAAGGTTGATTGGTAGTGTTAGCTCACAGAGGCTCAGGATGACTAAGGATAAGTGCTAAGGGACTTAGTCAATGTTTTGCGCACGCCACGACATAAGGAGATATCCTCCGAAGTTCAGCAGAAAGCCGCAGATCTCTCGGAAGAAGTTGCGGAAGGAAAGTGAGTGTCGCGAGCATAGGAATGAAACCGCGAAGCAACATGGAGCCAAATGTGATCCGAAAATAATCGATTATTATGACTCGATCTCGGACCCTTATAGGCTTAAATTATTTGCTGATAATTTACTCCTTTTAAGTAATCAATTTAAAAATAATGCAAGACAATAACGACAATTGCACACAGATTGATTACGGAGTTCGGCAATTGCCTACGTCTCTGGGTTCGTGATCGAACCATTCCACTAGTTAAAACTTGTAAGTTACAATAGTACTTTCACAAGAAAACCTAATGGAATTTTACTTGCCTACCAGTACACCAGTTCTTCGGACGATAAGGGTGAAAAATAGCACCCGACTCCCACCTTCCTGGCGTACAATCTCCTTCGGCTGTGATCGGCCTTCCCGATGCAAACAATGCGAAGCTAGCACTCCGGTCAACAATCCAGGATTTGCAAGTAATTGGTGTGGCGCTATGGGCCAACTAGGTAGTTTGAATAACTCCTAGCCACAAATATTCCATCTAATATTGCCTAAAGTAATAGGCCAATAGACAATACCATCGACACATCCCCAAATAAGCTTAACAAATAATAAGCTCGAGATCGGTGTCTCCGTTATAATAAGCTCGGGTGTGTGTCCACCTTTTCCGTGCTCAAGCAATGAGCTTCTCGTGGCTTTGGTGTGATGTCACACAAGCTTAACAAATAATAAGCTCGTGTTGTGTATTTACAATGTGTGTCCCAAAGCTTAACAAATAATAAGCTCGTGTTGTGTAATGTGTGTTTTACAATACAAATGGGTTCCCTATTTATACATTTTTAGGGCCCAAAAAATATGCATTGCATATCATCCATAGGCTAATAATAGCATAGCCCGTAGCATAGAAATTGGGATAACATATAATCCACTTGGGCGGTTTGCATATAATATGGGATTAATTCCCATTTGGCGCGGCATGCATATTAAAATGGGTTAAAATTCCCATGTTTGGCGCGGCTAAGGATTGACATGGGATTAAATCCCAAGTGGAGCGGTGGATAATAATGCCTTAGGCTTTATTTAAGCCTTTCCCCGCATGAATGAAGTGGTCAATGACCACGTTGGAGCTTAACCGCCCCATCTCCACCTTGTTCGCCACGTGGAACAGTCCACGCATGGCTTAATGCCATTAAACTTGCTCAAAACATATGCATGTTTTAATACTAATGTTTTAACATATATATATATATATATATATATATATATATATATATATATTATATATATATATATATATATATGGCATTTGGATATATATGGCGCCATTTGGAACGTGAACTTACCAATATAATATTATTTCGACCCATACAATGGTGGAATAGAAATAATCCTGTAGTCCACTTGTCGTCTCCCGATAGGCAAATCGAGCAAATTCGACGAGTGTTGGCAAGCCACGTGTCACAGTGCGATTGGTCCAAATATTGACCAGTTGACCAGAGTTGACTTTCCCATTGACCGAACTTTGACCGAACATATCTAGAGCTCCCGATGTCCGTTTGTCGCGTTCTCACAGTCGTTGGAAAGCTCTCGAGATGATCTTCTACACTGACACCATTTAGAGATGTTTAGGGAACTTTCAGAAATGATCCCCTGATCACACCTCCCCACTGAGAAAAGCTTTTTGTCCCAAAAAGCTTCCATACTGTCCTGAATCTGAAAAACTCTGCTGCCACCTCGGAAGTGCTGCTGTAGTAGACCCTTGGGTCTTCTCCTCCAACCTTCTCACTTCAACAACTCTGCTCCGATCCTGGGACCTGTGGGTTATGGGTCCATGATGCTTCCGCTGCGCCACTCTGATATCCGAAGAAGACCTCCACGCCTCCGCTTTATGGTGCTAAGTTTCTGAATGAAACCTCAACGCTCCTTCTGTGCGGTGCTAAGCTTCTTGATATCTGACAACAAGGATCTTCTTTTACTCTATAACACAACTCCTGGCTCCGAGTTGATTCCGCAGAATCCGAACTGGTTTGAAGGAACTCCATGTTACGTAGAGCTTTGATTGATCCGATGTCGGTGATGGACAATGCCTTGTCCCTTTACAGACCTCAACGCCTCCGATGCATGATGCTAAGCCTCTTTTAAGACCTCGAGCCTCTAATGCACGATGTTAAGTCTGTCAGACCTCAACGCCTCCGATGCATGATGCTAAGCCTCTTTCAAGACTTCGAGCCTCCAATGCACGATGCTAAGTCTCTGTAGACCTCAACGCCTCCGATACATGATGCTAAGCCTTTTTCAAGACCTCGAGCCTCCGATGTATGATGCTAAGTCTCACAGACCTCAATGCCTCCGATGCATGATGCTAAGCCTCTTACAAGACCTCGAGCTTCCAATGCATGATGCTAAGTCTGTTGATCAGCTACCATTCGTATGTGTGGTCACAATGCCTTCACACCGAATGAAGTTCCGAGCTGATCTCTTGAGAGCTCCTCTTGTTGACACACAATATCAGGTACCATTCTGCTGCACGGTCGCAATGCCTCTACACAGAATGAAGTTCCAACCCGACGTCAATGCCAACGGTGATTCAGCTACCATTCTGCTGCACGGTCACAATGCCTCTACACAGAATGAAGTTCCGAGCTGATCTCTGCGAACTCTACTGTCTGCACAAATGGCAGATCAATCTCCGAGCTTTATATGAGTCAAATCCTGTATCCAAGTTATAACAGGTACTCACACGCTGATTAGGAGATATGTTAGGAGCATTAATCAAATTTTCTAAGTAAGAAAATCCACTGAGTATTGTAAACCTTTCTCTCAGCATTTTCTCACAGAATCTGATCTCCAAACTTAATACTGCATACGATCCATCAATCTGAATTATGCAATATATAATTGAAAAATTGTTGACTTACCCATTTTAAAGGACTTTCACTTTCAGGTATTACCTGGTCCTGGGTTGACTTGTCAACTAGTGGTGGAGTAGAAACTTTACGCGCTTTGCATAGGCCTCCATTCCATCTTTGGCTTGCCATTACTCTGATGGCGAGATGGATGCAGTTTCCAGCAATTTTCCACCCGATGCCCATTCCTCTGGCAATGAGCACAAAAATTCCTCTTAATCTCCTTCTTCTGGGATGAGGAACTCTTTCTACCATTTCTCGACTCTGCATGACGAGATTGGTCTTTCTGATTTGCCTTGTTCTTGACGAACGGCATCAACTTCTTCATCAGTGTCCTTCTCTTCCAGCATCTGGCCACTGAATGATTATGCAATCCACAAAAAGTACATGGAAAAGAATTCCACATCTTCTGAAAATCATAACCATACTTCTTAAGCTGAAAAAGTGGATCAGAAGTTTTACTTGTGCTTATGATTATGGTAAGAAACTGGAGGTGGAATCTCATTACCTCTTCGCTGATTTCTCTTACCACATCTTGCCTGTGACGACGAAGCACAACTTTCCTGCTTAGAATCTTCTCACAGGACTAGTGGGGTAATCACTTTGCTTTCGAAAGCTTGTCTCCGTTAGCGTTCTTGGAGCATTCTCCAATTTCCATTCCCACACTAGGATAACCCAAACCTGCAAAACGAGGACGATCCTCGACCTGTATTGGGTTAGCAATACCTTGGCCATTTTTACCAAGGCCTCTTCCATCAAATCCCATTTTATCTAGTAACTTGGATCCAATGCCTCTAGTATGCTTTTCAAACAAACCAAAGACTTTATTACCTGAATCTGAAACCAAATGGGAGGAAGAAGAAGATTCCCGTGGTGAACAACTTACAGTGCAATCATCTGCCATGGCCTCTGCATCTGAAGTTGAAGGTATTTCCTTCCTCTGATCACCACACTGCAACCTTGCCAAGAGCTCATCCTTGGTTTGCAGTTCCAATTTCAAACGAGCATACTCCTCTTCCAAGGAGGAATACATTGATCACAGGAGAGAATTCTCTTCCTGGATCTGGTGATTATACGCTTCAATCTCATCGAGCTTCACTGTTTAGACATCTTGCCCATAGTGCACTTGTACACTGTTCACACAAAATGAACCAACTGCACCAATCTTGAAGCAATCACTCTGTTAATCAAATTTACCAGCTCTGATACCAAACTTGATCCGAAAATAATCAGATTATTACGACCTGATCTCGGACCCTTATAGGCTTTAATTATTTGCCGATAATTTACTCCTTTTAAGTAATCAATTTAAAAATAATGCAAGACAATAACGACAATTGCACACAGATTGATTACGGAGTTCGGCAATTGCCTACGTCTCCGGGTTCGTGATCGAACCGTTCCACTAGTCAAAACTTGTAAGTTACAATAGTACTTTCACAAGAAAACCTAATGGAATTTTACTTGCCTACCAGTACACCAGTTCTTCGGATGACAAGGGTGAAAAATAGCACCCGACTTCCACCTTCCTGGCGTACAATCTCCTTCGGCTGTGATCGGCCTTCCCGACGCAAACAATGCGAAGCTAGCACTCCGGTCGACAATCCAGGATTTGCAAGTAATTGGTGTGGCGCTATGGGCCAACTAGGTAGTTTGAATAACTCCTAGCCACAAATATTTCATCTAATATTGCCTAAAATAATAGGCCAATAGACAATACCTGTCGACACATCCCGCAAATAAGCTTAACAAATAATAAGCTCGAGATCGGTGTCTCCGTTATAATAAGCTCGGGTGTGTGTCCACCTTTTCCGTGCTCTAGCAATGAGCTTCTCCGTGGCTTTGGTGTGATGTCCACAACAAGCTTAACAAATAATAAGCTCGTGTTGTGTATTTACAATGTGTGTCCACAACAAGCTTAACAAATAATAAGCTCGTGTTGTGTAATGTGTGTTTTACAATACAAATGGGTTCCCTATTTATACATTTTTAGGGCCCAAAAATATGCATCACATATCATCCATAGGCTAATAATAGCATAGCCCGTAGATTAATAGAAATTGGGATAACATAATAATCCACTTGGGCGGTTTGCATATAATATGGGATTAATTCCCATTTTAGCGCGGCATGCATATTAAAATGGGTTAAAAATCCCATGTTTGGCGCGGCTAAGGATTGACATGGGATTAAATCCCAAGTGGAGCGGTGGATAATAATGCCTTAGGCTTTATTTAAGCCTTTCCCCGCATGAATGAAGTGGTCAATGACCACGTTGGAGCTTAACCGCCCCATCTCCACCTTGTTCGCCACGTGGAACAGTCCACGCATGGCTTAATGCCATTAAACTTGCTCAAAACATATGCATGTTTTAATACTAATGTTTTAACATTAATATATATATATATATATATATATATATATATATATATATATATATATATATATATATATGTGTGTGTGTGTGTGTGTGTGTGTGTGTGTGTGTGGCATTTGTATATATATGGCACCATTTGGAACGTGAACTTACCAATATAATATTATTTTGACCCATATAATGGTGGAATAGAAATAATCCTGTAGTCCACTTGTCGTCTCCCGATAGGCAAATCGAGAAAATTCGACGAGTGTTGGCAAGCCACGTGTCATAGTGCGATTGGTCCAAATATTGACCAGTTGACCAGAGTTGACTTTCCCATGACGAACTTTGACCGAACATATCTAGAGCTCCCGATGTCCGTTTGTCGCGTTCTCACAGTCGTTGGAAAGCTCTCGAGATGATCTTCTACACTGACACCATTTAGAGATGTTTAGGAACTTTCAGAAATTATCCCCGATCAAAATGACAAGTCATGAGTGAGATAGGTCGCAACTATGAAGGAAGGGTCACGAAGTTGAATTCAAAATCGTGGATAAAGAGAAAAGCCACGAAGAACTAGAGAAGTCACTAAGGATGGAAGATAGGCGTGGAAGACAATAAAAGCCACGGGTAAAAGAGATAGAGTTGCGAGACGAGAAAAATCCGCAGGAAGGTAGCATATAAGGAGGAACATCGCGTAACATTTGGAAAGCCGTGAGAAGCATAGAAAATCTAGGGATAACTAAAAAACCACCAAGGAAGAAGAAATGCTACTGAACAAAGGCAAGTGTCGTGATTCAAAGGAGAAAGTCAGAGGAGCTAAGGAAAGTCACGAAATGAGAGAATATGGACTGAAAAGGGTTGAAGCCAATGAAATTGATTTAAACATGAACAAGTAAGATTTTGGTTTTCCAAAATCAATGGTGATTCCATTGTTAGGAAATTACGGCCAAGTGCATGACTTAAACTCCACGAAGAACGAAGAAATCCATTTTTGATTCTTTGGCATTTAATGCTCATTGACCTTGTGGCAATGCAGTTGAAATTTTTTATGTGATCCTGAGTTTTAAGGCGAAATAAAATATGGAGAAGGAAACGACTCACTCATCTCTGTCACGATGCAAACTGTCAAAAGAGGGAAAAACCTATTTTTGGCAACGACAAATAATTGCTCTAGCAAGTGCATGGAAAATAGTGTAATCAAGTCAAATACAAAAGGAACAAGATCTGGAGTTAGCTGTATGCATTTAATGGGCCAAATTCTCAGGTGACCAAGCAAGAAGGTGCATGACACACAATTTGAAGTGAAGGAATGGGTTGATTGTAATATAGTTCGAACTTGGAACTATTTTGGTTGTTTCTCAAGTAAGAGAAGGAAGCCATCGAGCTAAAGAAGAGCAACACAAGAATGAATACGATGCAATCTAGTTGAACAAGAATTGTAGATGAAAAGAGAGAGGAAAGAGGAGAGTAAATTGATGATGCATTGTTTTTTTAGATGAGAGAAGCATCAAGAGGGGTAGATTGATTAAATAAACATGATCAAATAAGTTTGAGTAGAAGAGAGTGAAAAGAAGAACATAGACAAAGCCAAGAAAGTGATCATAATTCATTGTAATAACAAATGTCTGTAACTAGATGATCAAAATATGTATATAAATAAAGTCTAAGTTGTAGCTTAGCACATTCAGGGAGTTGTAGCTTCCTTATAGGTGGGTGCCTGCAAAAGAAATATCTTGTGATGTGTAATATTCACTAGAGTCCTTTGTTGTGCGTAATATCAGCAGAGGTGTAGGGGTTGGAGCTCCTTGTGGGGTTGGTGCCTCACTAAACAAATCTTGTAAGATGTGTTATATTCTTATGAGTCCTTTCTTTGTGTAATATAAGCAACAATTTTGGTGGGTTTTTATCCTGAAAGGGTTTCCCACGGTAATTTTTGTGTTCTATGTTATTGTGTATGACATATGTGTGATTGAATGCTCATAATTTAAAGTCGTACATCATTAAAGGGTTTAAAATTAGCATTAAGTGGAAAAGTTTTAATCTGCACTGATTCACCATCCCTCTCAGTGCTTTTGATCTCTAACAATTGGTATCAGAGCAAAATCCTTATTGTAGAAGCTTAACATCTTCAAGGAGATCCTCCTATCACAAGCATGGCAACAAATTAGGCACAAGGCGGTTTGTCACTGTCAAGATCACCTCTCTTTACTGGTACAAATTATGCATTTTGGAGAATAAGAATGAAGACATATTTTATGTCACTTGGTTTTGACATCTAGGAATGCATTGAGAAAGGTTATACTGCTCTAGCCACGCTAATCACTACTTCTGTGGATAAGGTAGAATATTAATGTAAATCAAGAGCTATGAATGCTATTCTATGCGGCCTGATTGAGACAAAGTTTGTGAAAGTTATGCATTGCACAACAACAAAGGAGATATGGACCAAACTACAGAGTATCTATGAAGGTGATGAAAATGTCAAGCTAGCAAAGCTACAAACCTATAGAGCTTAGTTCAAAAATTTAAAGATGAAGGATGATGAGAGTATAGCAGCCTACATGCAAAGAATAAATGAGGTCATAAATATGATCATAGGTCTAGGAGAGAAACTAGAAGAATATGTCATAGTGCAGAAGATTTTGAGATCTCTGACTGACAAGTATGATGCAAAGGTATCAACTATAGAGGAAGCCAAAGACATGAAGAATCTCACGATGGATGAATTGCAGAGCACTCTTTCAACATACAAGATGAGGAATATTAGATCCAAAACTTCCAAGAAAGAAGTAGCATTCAAGGTCAAGAAATAAACCCATTCCAAGCAAGAAGAAGAAAAAAGAATCAGCTTCAGGAGATGAGTTGGATGATGAAAATATTGAAGCAATGTTCGTCAGAAGATTGAAAAGAGGTTCATGTAAGTATAAAGGAAAACTCCCATTCAAGTGTTTTGCATGTGGACAAGTAGGTCACTTTGTTGGTAAGTGTCCAAACAAGAATAGAGACAATCAGTCTGAACATGAAGAGCACAGTCATAAAAAAAAAAGAGAAATTGAGTCTATAAAGAAAAATAACAAGAAGAGGTTCTTCAAAAACAAAAGAAATTTTTACTCAAAGGAAGAATCAAGATCAAATTCAAGCAACTCAAGCAACTCTAAGAATGAAAATGATGAAGATCAGTCAGAGTGTTTGTTTAGAAGAATGCAGTTCTAGAGGGAAGAACACATTTGAGTATGAAGATTCAGATGAAGAAGAAGTTGAAGTGAATCTAGAAGCGAGTTGGTATGTGCTCTTGAAGAGTTGAAACTATGCAGGAAAAAGAATCAGAAACTAAGATGCACACTGAAGGATTATGAAGAAAAAATCTACATCTTTGAAGGAAGACAATCCCAAAGAGAATAAGAAGAGGAAAATGAGCTTAAGGAAATTGAGACATAAGCTGGAGAAGATTTCTCAGTCTTACAAATCAAAAGAAGAAGAATGCAAAAAATTGAACTTAGAAATGGAGCAAACTAAAATCTAAGATGAACCAACTGACCAACAAGCTAGCAATGTATGAAAAGCTAGAGAAAATTTCAAATGTGTTGATCGACATACTCAACAGATCAACGGACACAACTGATAAATCTGGAATTGGCTTCAAGGGAGAAAATAAGGAAAAGGAGCCAACTAAGAATGAAGGAAACAAGTCCGTGGCAACACCAAGTACCTCCTCTGCTGCAAACAAAGGATTCAACAAATCCGCGAGAAGAAGAACCACTGCACCAAGGATCACCTATGTTATGAGGTACACTCACTCTTTCTATGGTTCTTTGTTATTCATGTAATTAGTTTGGACATAAAGTTGCCAAGTGTAGAAAATTATCTAGAGGCTATAGGAGAAACTTTGGCCCATCTTACACCAAATCAAACTATAATGGTGTCCAACATAATCATCATAAGAAGAGTAATGCGGTTTCAACAAACAAACAAGAACCACCCAAGAAAAAGAAGTGGGTATATGTGGCAAAGAAGGATGAGAACAAGAGAAAAGAGTTGTGCTCAATAGTATAGATTGCATTCCATGTGCAAAATGAAGATAAAATCTAGTATTTGGATAGTGGATGCTCAAGCCACATGACAAGTGACAAAAGTAAATTCATTACTTTGTCTAATAATGCATCAAGTGTTGTGAGGTTTGGTGATAACAACTCAACAAACATAGTTGGGAAAGGAACATTGAGTCTAGATAATGGAAAGACTATAACTGAAAATGTTTTATATGTTGAAGGTCTTAAACACAATCTACTGAGTGTGAGTCAAATGTGTAAAAGGGGATATAATGTGATATTCCATGACAAAGGTGTGACATTATAAACTGCAAAATAGGAAAGAAATTTGTAAAGGTCAAATAGACAAAGAACAACATGTATGTTCTTAATGAAATAAATAAAGATAAGTTCTTTATAAGTAAGATTGACTACAACTGATTGTGGCAGTAGAGAGATTGGGGCATATGAGTTTTGAAAATTTGGTGAAACTAAGTGCTAAAGGTTGTGTGAGACATATGCAAAAGATTGAGAAAAACACGGATACATTATGCAAGAACTGTTTGCATGGAAAACAAACAAGGAGGTCATTCAAATCAAAAGAGTATTCTACAACCAGGCCACTGGAGCTGATCCATACAAACCTCTGTGGACCCACCAGAACTAAAGGCATAAACGGTGAGTCATATTTTATGCTTCTAATAGATGATTACACTAGGATGACATGGGTGGCGTGTTTGAAACAAAATTCATAAGCCTTAGAAAAATTCAATAAATTCAAGGCATTGGTGGAAAATGAGAAGAACAAAAAGATCAAATGCCTAAGATCTGACAGAGGCGGAGAATTTTGGTCAAATGAGTTTGATGAATTTTTGAAGAACATGGAATTAGAAGACAATTCTCAGCCAGAAGGACACCTCAACAAAATGGAGTTGTTGAGAGGAAAACAAATCTGTTCAAGAAATGGCAAGAATAATGCTGAATGAATCCAAACTCTCATATAGGCATTGGAGTGAAGTGGTTTACACCGCGGTTTACCTTTTGAACAGAGCTGAACTGAGAATAAACAATTATAAGACTCCTATGAACTATGGAAGAAGAGACCAGCAAATGTAAAACACATAAGAGTATTTGGAAGTAAATGCTACATCAAAAGAGATGAAGACAACTTGGGAAAATTTGACTCAAGATGTGATGAAGGAATATTCCTTGGTTACTTAGTGGTTAGTGTGGCTTATAGGTGCTACAATAAGTGGTTGCAGAAGATTGTTGAAAGCACCAATGTGAAGGTGGATGAAACACAATACGCCAAAGTCAACACCCAACACAAAGACAATCATGAGGAACAAGAAGATGATGATGAAATGGATAGTCCACGTGAAGAAGCGAGATGAAGAGGAAGAAAGACCAGACACTAAGGAACCCTCCAGGAAAGTTAAAAAGGACCATCTTGCTAATCATATCATTAGAAACAAAGATGGCGGCATTCTCACTAGAAGAAAGTTAAGAGAGCAACATAACCATGAAGACATAACACTCCTATCAATGATAGAACCCAAGAATGTTGTAGAAGCATGCAAGGATCAACATTGGGTAGACGCCATGAATGAAGAGCTGGATCAAATTGAAAATAATGAGACATGGGAATTGGTACCCAGACCGCAAAACAAAAATTTGATTGGAACTAAATGGGTATTCAGAAACAAATTGAATGAAAAAGGAGAAGTGACAAGAAACAAGGCAAGGCTAGTGTGCAAAGGATACACGCAAATGGAAGGAATTGACTTTGATGAAAAATTTGCACCAGTTGCAAGAATGGAGGCAATAAGGCTATTTATGGATTACATGGCATAAAATAAGATCAAAGTATTCCAGATGGATGTGAAATCAACCTTCCTAAATGGTTCCTGAATTAAGAGGTATACATTAAAAACCGATGGATTTTGATGAATCGAACTTCAAGACTATGTGTGCAAGGTTGAAGAAAGCTTGTATGGATTAAAACAAGCTCCCAGAGCTTGGTACAACAGATTGGATTCATACCTCATTGAGCAAGGATTCAGAAAAGGTGTTGTAGACAACAATCTCTACATCAAGGAAGAAGGAGACCACTTGCTAATTATCATTGTGTATGTAGATGATATCATATTTGGTAGAGACCATGATAAAATGACATATGAGTTTGTTGACATGATGAAAGAAGAGTTCGAGATGTCAATTCTTGGAGATCTTTCATTCTTTCTGGGTTTACAGATTAGTCAAACAAATCAAGGTATATTCATATCCTAAACTAAGTATATCAAGGAGATGTTGAAAAGATTCAGAATGGAAGAATGTAAACCGATTGGGACACCAATGGAAGTTGGATGCAAGCTGAGCAAAGATGATGACTCACCTAAGGTAGATAAAACATTGTACAAATCCATGATAAGAAGTCTACTTTACTCCACAGTATTTAGACTGACATAATGCAGGTGGTAGGTCTTGTTGGAAGATTTCAAGAATATATAAGGGAAACACACCTCAATGAGGTGAAGATAATTCTGAGATATCTCATGGGAACACTTGAGTATGGACTATGGTACCCCAAAAGTAATGACTTCAACATAAAATCATATAAAAATGATGATTGGGTAGGGAGTGTTGATGACAAAAAGAGTACAAGAGGAGGAACATTCTTTGCTGGAGATTGCTTAGTATCTTGGTTGAGCAAGAAATAATCATCATTTGTTCTCTCAACATGTGAAGCAGATTATATAGCTGCCACGATGTGTTGCACTCAAGTTCTCTGGATGAAACAAACATTGGAAGACTACAAGGTAAAATCTGAACATCCAATTCCCTTGTTGTGTGATAGTACAAGTGCAATTAGTGTCTCTAAGAATCTTGTGTTCCACTCGAAGACCAAGCACATTCCAATTAGATATCATTTCTTGAGGGAACAAGTGAATGATAAGAATATCAGTCTAGAATATGTGAGCACTAAAGAGGAAATTACATATATAATGACCAAACCGCTACCAAGAGAAACATTTGAACACCTAAGGAATGAATTGGGGGTTATTCCTGATCCCGCCAACAACTAGAGGGTGTGCAAAAAAACACGAGGGAGAATTATCGTCGGGTAATATAAGATCCTAAACAATGCCAAAGAAAGAGGCAGCTAGTCTTCTAGCTCAAATTCATCAAAGTATGCATCAACTCAAGGGGAGCATTTCCATGGACACATTAAGGCATGTGTAAGATAAGCATAAGCCAAGGGGGAGCTTATTAAGGCAAGAAAATGTTGTATCTAGCTTACCGTAATATTTAGTTATATGCGACACAATTAGCCCTTTGTCATTGTTGTCACAAGGGGAGAGAAATTGATGAAAGTAAAAAATCAACCCGTTATACTCATAAGGGGAGAAATGTTGTGATATATAAGGGGAGAGATGATGGAATTAGCCAATTCATATACACAAAGGAGTAAAGATGAAAACAGAAATCAGTGTATGCAAGTATTTTTCCATCAAAAGGTTTATGAAGGTTGGAATATTGCCATCAATGACAAAGGGGAGATTGTTGGACCTTTTCATGTGTCATATGTGTTGTCATTGATGTCAAGCTAGATTAGTTGATGTCAAGTTGCATTGATGGAAAAAGGAGTGAATTGGTAAAGTGAGCAAGCTGAAAAGATGAAGGTTGATTGTAGTGTTAGCGACAAAGGCTCGTGGATGACTAAGGATAAGTGCTAAGGAACTTAGTCAATGTTTGCACATGCCACGGAAATAAGGAGATATATGTTGAAGTATGGAGACAGCTGCCGAAGTATGTTGAAAGCCGCGGATCTCTAGAAGAAGCCGCGAAAGGAAAGTTAGTGTCATGAGCATAGGAATGAAACGATGAAGCAACATGGAGCCAAAGGACAAGCCGCAAGTGAGATAGGTGAAGCCGTGGATGTGAAGGAAGAGTCATGAAGAAAGGCAGAGATTCGAGATAAAGAGAAAATCCTCGAAGAACTAGAGAAGTTCTAAGGATGGAAGACAACCATAAAAGACTATATAAGTTGCGAGAGTAAAAGAGATAGAGTTGTGGACATGGAACAAAGCCGTGGGAAGGCATAGAAAAGCCGTAGATAACTAAAAATTCACCAAGGAAGAATAAATTTTGTGAACAAAGGAAAATACCATGATTCAAAGGAGAAAGTCAGAGGAGCTAAGGAAATCCATGAAATGAGAGAATATGGATTGAAAAGGGTTGAAGGCAATGAAATTGATTTAAACATGAACAAGTAAGATTTTGGTTTTCCAAAATCGATGGTGATTCGATTATCAAGAAATTGTGGCCAAGTGCACAACTTGAACTCCACGAAGAATGAAGAAATCCACTGTTTCAATTGCCAAGCATTTAATGCTCATTGACCTTGTGGCAATGCAGTTGAAATTTTCTATGTGATCTCAAGTTTCAAGTAAAATAAAATATGGAGAAGGAAATGGCTCACTCATCTCTGTCATGATGCAAACTATCAAAAAGAGGGAAAATCTATTTTTGGCAACGACTAATAAATTGCTCTAGCAGGTACATGGAAAATAGTGTAATCAATTCAAATACAAAAGGAATAAGATCTGGAGTTAGTTGCATGCATTTAATGGGCTGAATTCTTAGGCGACCAAGTAGGAAGGTGCACAACACGTAATTCAAAGTGAAGGAATGGGTCGATTTTAATATAGTTCGAACTTGGAACTATTTTGGTTTTTTCTCAAGTAAGAGAAGGAAGCCATCAAGCTAAAGAAGACCAACACAAAAATGAATGCGATGCAATCTAGTTGAACAAGAGTTGCAGATGAAAAGAGAGAGTAAAGAGGAGAGTAGATCAATGATGCATTGATTTATCAGATGAGAGAAGCATCAAGAGTGGCAGATTGATTGAACAAGCAAGACTAAACCATATAAAATAAGAGAGTGAAAAGAAGAACACAAACAAAGCCAGGAAAGTGATCATAATTCATTGTAATAGCAATTACTGTAACTAGATGATCAAAATCTGTATATAAATCAAGTCTAAGTTGTAGCTTAGCACATTCAGGGGAGTCAGTAGCTTCCTTTATAGATGGGTGCCTGCAAAAGAAATATCTTGTGATGTGTAATATTCACTAGATTCCTTTGTTGTGCATAATATCGTAGAGGTGTAGGGGTTGGAGCTCTTTGTGGGGTTGGTGCCTAACTAAACAAATCTTGTAAGATGTGTTATATTCTTATGAGTCCTTGCTTTGTGTAATATAAGCAATGCAACCGTTTTGGTGGGCTTTTCTCTTGAAAGGATTTCCCATGGTAATTTTTGTGTTCGTGTTACTATGTATGACATATGTGTGATCGATCGCTCATAATTTAAAGCCGCACATCATTAAATGGTTTAAAATTGACAATAAGCGGAAAAGTTTTAATCTGCACCGATTCACCCCCTCTTGGTGGTTGTGATCTCTAACAATGTTAACTATCACACCGAATATTACTTTGCAAAAATACCTCTCTAAAAAAGCATACTCTGTTATTGGCAAACGAAAAATATAGATTGTGCATTGTCATGACATTTAACTTTTCTCTTCACCAATGCTTCAAACCAACTCATTCATTCTCACATTATCATAGACTTGTAATGGCCAAAATTTGGGTCTCTCCATGGTTTTTTCAACTTGTTCACACAAGGGCATTGACACAATGAGATTAACCTTGCAACAATGCATGATATGTTAGGCTTTAATTCTATGATTAGTTGTTCGATTATGCATCATTGTCTCGCAAAACTAAATTCACAAAGTCCTTAAGACTCTCTTGCAATTATTTCTCTCGAATTAGAATCATAATTCATTTTGTTCTCTATTCACTTTTACATCCCTTTTTATAATACTTCATGGGTGGTTATAAACCATCACAATGGTTTCCACACCTTTTCATTTTAATTAATTATCTTTACCCAAACGCTCGAGATATTCATTCCCCATTAATACAATAGTTTATTACAACATCTATTTTACAAGTAATCTTATCTCAAGCTTTCAATTTGTGGGGATTTAGTCACATAACAATTTCAACAATATATGTGAATTAGGCCCCATCAACTAAATGTTTATCCACATGTCACCTAAATAACACAAAACAAAACAAAACCAACCTTGAAATAATATAAACTCGCCTTATCCCGGGGTTTCACGTCGGTCGGAGTCCATTGCTTTGTGGAAAGTGGCAGAACTGTGCCATGTGTCCTGCATGGACCATCAAGATCTCCACCGACTCACCTTGACCGAGGGTAGGACCCAAAACATTATACAATGTGGCTCATTTTGCGAGGTTGAGATTCGCCGGGGCTCATTGCCCAAAAGTTAACCGGAATGCGGGCCCATACTCTACCTTGGACGACCAATATATAACCACTGACTTGTTGACTTAAACTAGACCCAACGAAAATATAAGCTGCAACTTATTCCGTGGACTTCACCTTCACCCGAAAGATCTACACAAGTAGGTTCCAAAAATACAACACATGTTAGCTCCTAGACCGTCGGATCCTCACAATGTTGTGCGACTTTTTCTTCACCTTTATTTCGCAGATTTTGTGGGCAATTCAAAAATGAACGGCAAAAAGAAAACAATCACAATTATAAATTCTGTCGCGGGGTAAATGGGAAGAGAGGGAAAATAGTGATTTGGCTCCCACCCCTTGCATTTTCTTACCAAAGACACCCTCACTCACTCACCTAGCTATTAGGGACTCTTATACACGTTTCATAGATTAAGTCACTCCCAAGATTACTACAACTTACTGTTTAATTGCATTACAATTCACTCATGGGTTCATCATGCAATGATGTTTAACAACAAGAAGGATATCTTTGAGCCTTGAACAACATGAAAAATTACTCGAGGATGCACCCAACAACATTATCACGGTCATAAAGCATGCACTCTGAATATCTTCAACATTCACGAAGTCGTGACACACAATAACCAATTGATTAACTACAATATGAATGTTTTAGTAGTAATTTAAGAAGTACAACAATGTAATAACTGGAATATACTGAAATATAGATGCTAGATATTTTTTTGATATTCTAAATGAAATAAATGAATTAGGATGGAAAGAGTACTAACCTGAAATATAGATTACTTCGCAGTAACAAAGTGATGTTCTAGAAGAACTGAATACAATGACGAACCTCAGAAAATTATAGAAGTGGAAGATCTGGCTAGACTGGGACGTCTGGAGGAGTACAAGGACACCTGTGGGCACCTTGGTCTAGAATATGGGTGCCATGGTCTGCAGAATGATTTGGAAAATGAATCGATAGGGTCACTAAACCTTTGCAATGCTTCTCCTTTGATCAAGTTGGTGTCGCACTTGATTCGTTGATGTCACTATAGATCTCCAATGAATAATCTCCTACAAAATCCCACACAAAAGCATCAAACCCTAAAAATGAAAAATGCAAATGAATGGGTTGCACTGTCCTCAACTACTAAATGGATGGAGTTATGATTGAGCACTACACTACATCTCAGACCCAATGTAGTTTTATGTGCTTGTGTGTGCAATGATGTGTCTAGGGTGTCGTAGCGCCAATGACACCAAAGTATCAGAAATAGCTAGATGTAAGATATAAATGGTGGATGGAATAAAATGAATACAACCCTTCCTATGCAAAGTGTGTGATACATAATAGTTCCCAAATGCAATCCTTTGCCTTATGTAGATAGCTAACCCTTAATGGAATAGTTCACCCTTAAGATAGTGTGTATGTTGTGTTTATATAGGGATCTCTTGCTCAAATTTCGACACTAATGACTCAACATACTGACTAATGCATAGGGAATGAGAGAACAAACCATAAAGACCAAACTCAAAATTATTAATTAAAATTAAGTGCAACTAAGACCAGGGCACCCAGAAATGAGGACCAGGGAGCCCGAGGCGCCTTAATCCCTTCCCTGTGCCCCGGTTAAAGACTAGATACAAAACATGAGTAAATAACGACAGCTAAGACTCATCAAGAGATAACTAGAATTATGTAAACAAGTGAAGACTATGCAAGACACAATAACAATTTTCAAATAGATTGACGACATGACTAAGGGATGGGTCATTAGTGAATAATTTTCTTACACAAGATCCATTTATAAAACAACATACTTGGCGGTATAATTATAGTAGTAAGTGCGTGATTTTAAGACTAAATTTTCCCCACTTTATGTTGGTGATCGGAAATCTTGGTAATATAAATTAGATAGAGATGCATACCTGAGAGAAATATGGAGAAGCCCATGTTGTAGTAGAATGCACATATGTGGTAGAAAAAGCATGCCGAATGAACCATATAGTGTGCCAAACCATGGATCAATGTGTTGATCCATGCAACGTAGCGACAAACATAATATCGCGGTGAAGTGCACTGATTGAGAGTGATGATTGTAATTTTGAATGGTTGATGATTACAAATAACGATATGATGGGGTAGGGAGTGATCTATTCCCAACCCAATTGCATGTATATGAAAAATCGATTGGAGGATTTGGGCATCCTGCCGCCAGAGGAAGAGTGTAGGGAGAAAGGTGCGTTATTCTCCAAGCTTTAACTATATGCTCAAGATCTAGCCACTACAGACGAACTCAGATCAAATTCTTTGTGGTTTTTGGATCCAAGTAATTTTGATCAAACAATTGACCCATATAGGAGTGGTATATGAAAGGAAATCTTGCCCCCACTCCATCCACAGTGTTTCCGCAATGTGATGGCTTCTAAGTTAGGTCATATGGAAGAAAATGTGAAATGTATGATGGATTCCAAGTTAGGTCATCTAGAAGAAAACACCAAATATAGAATAACTTCCCAAGTTAGGTCATCTAGGAAAGTAATGAATGTAACTCCCAAGTTAGGTCATCGGGAGGCTGATTGTGGTGTAATGTATTGATTGTGTGGTATGATTTCAATTATAATAAATTTAAACGCATCGATTGATTAATTCCGATTGGTTACTCATAGAGATATTTTACGCTAGTTTCCCCCAGTTAGGTCATTAGGGGAATCGATAGAGATTGATGAAATATCATATAGAGGAAAATTATGTTTGTTGCCCCCATGTTAGGTCATTAGGGGAATCGATGGTGAAATGTCGCATAGTGCATTAGTAAGTGTTTGAAAATGCCAAATTAGTAGTGTTGATTGATCACATGATGTCGTAAGGGGAATTATAGAATGACCCCAATTGTATGCCCCCTTTTGACGAAAGGGGAAGTGATGATAAGAACAAACGTTAAGCCAAAAGTAAGCACAAGATAGATAAAGTGTGATAAAGATCATCAAAATTTGTGTAGATTGATTGAAGGAGAATATGAAGGAGAGATAATGCATGTGTCATGTGTATGGTATGATGGTAGGTGGAATTCTAAAAGAATGCCAAAAACGAAGTGTAAATTAGAGTAAATACGCTCAAGTAATGGTGAAGACCGTGGTAGTATGTATTAGTTGAGGTGGTAATCTTGAAATAATGACTATAGTAAAGTTTGTGATGTAAAGTAACTATAAGTAAGAAGGTGAAAAGGTGATTAGTCACTTCATTTGTCTTTTTACGTAATTGTGAGAGTGAGCGCTAAGTGAGAAAAGATGCCGCAAGTGAGAGTAGCATGACCTAGCTGATTTGAGATGGTGGTGACTACAATGGCATCACATACGACGATGGAGTTGGTAAGTGCAAGGTTTTTTGAAAAATGTGTGTCATAGTCGTTTTTGTCGAATTTTTACAAAATTATGATTTTTAATGTTCTCGGTGTTTTAGACCTATAAAAGAGCAACGAAGGTGTTAATGGCCTTTGGGATAGGATATTGCCTGACACAGGTGGTGGTGTCTTGCTCATGGGCGCCCAGGTACCTAGAAAGGGTACATTTAGTCTAAAATGATGGAAATGTTATTTTGGATGTATAGTAATGTTGTAAACGAGTGTGTTTGGATTTATATAGTGTTCTAACGTTGTGTTTATTGTTGTTTTTTGTGGTGTGTAGAGGGATATCCACTCGAGGGAGTTCTCGCAGGGGTCATCATTTGAGTAATTTGCTTGGATTGGGTTTTGTCGACGATGATTGGGAGATCATGGACCGTGCCGGTCTATGACATATAACACAGATGGGGATGTGCCCCATAATATGCCTATGTTGACAAAGACTATGCGAGAGATGGAACTAGATACTTGTACATTTTTGGTTGCCTATGGGGAGATGATTGTTACATTAGAGGATGTGTATCATATATTGAGGTTTCTAGTTTTTGGGAGAGGGTATGTGTCATGGAGGTGGAGAACATGGAGAGGCATATGAGAGATTCCCGATGGTATTTTGTGGGGACTCGGGTACCTGCCGAGGTCCATATCAGCTTGGATGCCATTTTGAGGTATGGGGTTCCGCGCTTGCGAAAGTTCACAACTTGTTGTCATTGCATCATCTATTTCCATTGAGGGAGGTGGTGTAGGCATCTTATATAAGATGCGAGACATATGCTTGTCAGATTGAGGAGGAGGGTACTAGATATGTGTGGGCACATTGTGTGTTGGCCCACCTATACAGAGACTTGTACAAATTCACCCAGGATGAGCACAAAGGTGGTATAGGAGCTACAACATTATTGCATGTGTGGGCCTATGAGCACATAGTAGTGTTGAGGCCAATAGGAGGTCCTAGAGTAGAGTGGACTAGACCTGACATATATGCTAGGAGGTGGATTGGTGTGCGTGGACGGAAATTGGATACAAATACCTATAGAGCACTTATAGATCATATGGGGTCTGAGACAGTGATATGGTGGCCATACCGAGACTATGGGGGATGGCTAGAGGATGTTATGGAGCTATAATGTATACGAGAGGACCATGTGGTTGGAGGATCGATTCCCAGGTGTGACCGAGCTATTCCAGGTGGAGAGGGTATTGTGCTAGTTTGGTATGGCTCGAGAATGTGATCAAAGAGCCGTATGTGTGGTTGAGGGAAATTAGAGCACCTAGAGAGGAAATTAGAGCACCTAGGAGAGTTGGAGCTAGATTGAGGCCGACAACGAAGCGAGATAATACCCCCAGGCGAGACAAGGCAAATCCCTCTGATAGAGCTAGTAGATGGGGATGATGCGGGATGCACAAAGGCATACCGAGCATGGTGGGCAACACATAGATGGGTGTTCCTATTTCGTGTTTCAGAGGCGGAGGGAGTAGCACATGGAGGAGGGTAGAGGGGAAAGGAGATGCCCCCAATCCTATAGTGACGAAGAGATATGAGCGTGAGTATCTATAGTTGTGTTGTAGGTTTTGTCACTTTCCTATGTTATGGTTAGTATTTTCTAACACATGTTGTTTGGTTGTTTTTAGGTGACGCATATTGGTCTTTGATAGTGGACACATCCATCCACACATTAACGCGGAATGTGCCCAATGACGTATTGGTGGGTGGAGGGATACTAGAGCGCGTAGATGACATCATGCGAGTGAGCATGCCCATTTTTTTGAGCCAGTGGCCATAGTAGCACCACATGCACAATCTTGCTGAGTGAGAGAGATGAGGCCCGTGAGGAGACTCAACAAGCCGCAGAGGCAATGTGGTGGTAGTCCATCAACACAAGATGTATTTGCACACTATGTTGAGTTACAAAGACATCAGTTTTGAGTAATCTACCGAGGTTACACTATTGTGAAGGTAGGTTGAGAGGTATTGAGGTCGTGATCAACGAGGTAGAGTTAGTGGCGAGGCATCTAGTTTTAGGGTTCTCACAGTACTAGAGAATGATAACGATGATGGGATTTGATTTGTGATGATGTATATCATGTATGGGCATTACCCCAGTGATGAGATGCTTTTTCTAGTGATGATTGCACTTGATATATAAGTATGATGTTAGTGGCATTTGATGATTATATTTTCTATGTATGAATGTTTTAATGTGACCTTTGAGATATGATTTGTGAATGATTGTATTGAATGCCTCCCATGATGTGTAATTGTTAGTATAATGTGATTAATGACATATGATCCTTGCGGTTGTAATGTGGTGGATATTGTTAATGGTTTTTGATTGAGATTTGTAGTATAATAATGATAGACAAAGATGTGTTGATGATGATATATGATATATATGGTGTGATCGCATAACTAAAATCGTGATAAACAATCAATTGATATGTACTAATACAAGCACTCACATGTTAGTATGATGAACATAGGGTGGGGAAGATTAGCGATGCCCCCCGGTGTATATACGACAAGGTTCATTTAGTTAAGACCCCTGAATAATGAACCACGTAAAGCAAGAGTGCGTCATCGAGAAATGATTGAGTGCGCTAGATGAATCGATGAAGCGCGTGATGAGAGGTTCTTATAGAAAATACCTCAATAGTTGTGTAAGAATTGTAAGAACACAAGTGCGTCATCGGGGGTAAGGTGATAGTAATCACCTACCAAAGACCAAGGTGACATGAAGTGGTGGAAGCATGTGGGATGGAAGTAACATGAGTGCATGAACTAAACTGAATATCATATGGAGCTTGGTGGGATGGCCGAATGCGGAGGGAAGTGGCTGCCAATGTGAAGCAATAACATGATGTGGTGGATGAGATGGATGGAGCGGATGTGGGGATGTGATGGTGCAATTGTGGATGTATGCGGTGGAGAGCATGCATGAGTGACAACCCGTGGTGGTAGACATATAATAACCTTAGTATTGGATGGAGGAGACAAGTCAACGTGGGTAGAAATGTGCTGATGAGGTAGAGGAGAGATGGACTGCTCACATGAGTGAGAGCCAAAGGAAATAATGCCCTTATCCTCTAATTGTTGCAATCTATTGTGAAGGGAAAAACAATAATCATTTGTCCTATGGCCATTGATGCGATGATAATTATAATAGGGTTGATCATGCTGACGTCTGTAGACAATGTTGTAGATGATGTTGATTAGAGGGTAAGTGAATTATATGCTCATTAAGTAAGACACACAACACATCATGTGGTCGAGTGTGATGAGAGAAGTGTAATGGCTCATGCGAAACAGATGGAGTAGATGGAGAAGTAGTCTGTCGCGGAGGAGGAGGAGAAGGATGTTTTTGTGTAATTGTAGATTGAGCTTGCTTGTGAGGTAGAGATGGAGATTGTGTAGGATGCTCAATTGATGGAAAAGGAGGAGAACTAGATGATACCACAATAGTAGGAGGAAGTGGAGGATCAATAACATGTGCTGAGAGAAGATCTTGTTCTAGGTCAATGAATTTATAACACAAGAGTATGAATGACTCACATGTATCATATTGCATCCATTTTTGAGAGCGGGAATGAGACCATGACAAAATATGAATTGCTTCTCTAGATTGATAGGTTAGAATACTAGTTGATGCATACAAGCATTGAATCATAAAATGTAATCCTTGATAGGTTCAGATGCACCTTGATGTAAAGTAGGTATATGATCATAAGTAGCTCTAGGGCCATTGTTGATGATAAAATGATGGAGGAAGGCGTCTTCCATATCATAATAAGTACTAATGGAACCAAATGGAAGATGAGTGTACCATTGTAATGCATCATCAATAAGACTATGTCGAAAGGCCTTAAGAAATAATCTATCATTAGAATAGGAAGCCATAGCCATGTGGTAATGTTGGAGATGTAGGTGAGGGTCACCAATACCATCAAATCATGTGAATGTAGGCATGATAAAGTCTTTAGGAAATGCGGAGTTATGGATCCTCTTAGGAATAGGGTTTCCATGTAATGAGTTGTTATCAATTGAAGCATAATAAGCCCTACTTTCTAAAGTGAGTGACTGAACCTGAGATTGTAATTGACCTACAACATGCATGAGAGACAAAATGTCTTGTGAGGAATAACAAAAGATGGAAACAATGTATTAAGCGGTTAGTAACTTGCCATTGTGAGTAATCATGGGTACCTCAAGAGAAGATAAAGGAGATTTTGATGCTAAAGGAACACTAAGGTAGGTGATAGAGGAGGAGATGGAATATCCATAGCAGTAGTAGGACTAAGCATCAAAAACATCCCTAGGAGGTGAAGCAACCGATGGAGATACCTTGATAGTAGAAGATGAAGTAACAAATGTAGGTGAAGTGTTAGGAGGAGATGAAATGGTAGGAGTAGAAGAACTAATAGATGGAGGTGCCTCATGCATTATGCTATATATAACCTCAAGAGAAAGTGGAGTAGGAGATTCAGACTCAAGCAATATGAAAAGTAGTAGAATCATGACTATCAATTGGTTCCTCAGAATCAGAAAGTGACTCAGATATAAGTATGTCACTAAGTGGATCATCGACATAGTGTGAAGGAGTATGCGAATTAGTATGTGATGGATTAGGAGAAGAAATATCAGAAGTAGGAGAGTCATGAGATGTAGCCATAATAGTGATCTAATGAGGAGGAGAATCAATATGAGAGTTATTGTCAAGACCTAACATGTAATCAATAAGAGAATCATCTATAATTTTCTTAGATAGGTTAGCAAGAGGATCACTAGTAGTCGTATAGCATGGTGTACAATGAGTGAAGGCTATCAGATCCGAAACAATACTAATTCTAATGGGAGAGTCTTCAAAATGAGTAGGTACATATTGTTGACCGTCTAAGAGTTGTTGGTGAATATGATTTGGTACAATAGTATTACTATAGAGAGTTGTGAGCTCAGTGATAACAACCTCATCATAGATTGGATTAACACTAAAGTGTGACATGATGGGCCGAGAAGGAGAAGAGCTATCCTTAGCCATTAGGGTTTGAAGTGGATCCTAGGGAAAAATGTTCTAAAGTACGGGTTCACCAAAATGATTAACTAAAATATGAATGTTTTAGTATTAATCTAAGAAGTACATCAATGTAATAACTTGAATATACTTGAAATATAGATGCTAGATAATTTATTTGATATTCTAAATGAAATAAATGAAATAAGAGGAAAGGGTACTAACCTGAAATATAACTTACCTCGCAGTAATCAAAGTGATGTTCTACCTCAAAAAATTGTAGAAGTGGAAGATTTGGCCAGACTGGGATGCGAAGAAGGAGTACATGGGCGCTTGTGGGTGCTCAGTCCGGAATATGGGTGCCCTAGTTTGTAGAATGACTCAAACTGAATTTGATAGGGTCACTAAATGTTTGCAATGCTTCAACTTTGATCAGGTTGGTGTCACACTTGATTCATTGATGTCACTGTAGATCTCCAATGAATAATATCCTACAAAAATCCCACACAAAAGCATCAAACCCTAAAAAAGAAAGATGCAAATGAATGGGTCAGACTGTCCTCAACTACCAAATGGATGGACTTATGATTGAGTGTTGCACTACATCTCAGACCCGATGTAGTTCTATGTGCTTGTGTGTGTGCAATGATGTGCCTAGGGTGCCCTAACGCCAATGACGCCAAAGTAGCGAGCAATAACTAGATGTAAGATGTAAATGGTGGATGGAATAAAATGAATACAACCCTTCCTATGTAGTGTGTGATGCAAAATAATGCCCAAATGTAGTCCTTTTCCTTATGTAGATAGCTAACCCTTAGTAGAATAGTTTGCCCTTAAGATAATGTGTATGTTGTGTTTATATAGGGATCTCTTGCTCAAATTTTGACACTAATGACCCAACATGCCGACTAGTGCCTAGGGGAATGGGAGAACAAACCATAAATACGACCTCAAACTTCTAAATTAAAAATAAGTGCGACTATGACCAAGTGCACCCATAAATGAGGACTAGGGAGCTTGGGGCACCCTAATCCCTTCCCAGTCCTGTAGTCAAAGACTAGAGATGACAACTGAGTAAATAACGATAGCTAAGACTCGTCAAGAGACGACGTAATCATAAACTGTGCAAACAAGTGACAACTATGCAAGACACACAATAAAAATGACCAACTAGATTGACGATAGGACTAGGGGATGGGTCATTAGTGAATACTTTTCTTATGCAAGATCCATATATAAAACAACATACTTGGCGGTATAATTATAGTAGTAAGTGCGTGATTTTGTGACTACACCAATCAACTCTAAGTATTTGATCTCAAAGGTTCATCACCAACTTAGATCATCTAGCATTCAATATGAGGACAAGAATGTCACTCGAGATCAATAAGAATACACATGCACATGATTAATGCTATCAACTTCCCAAGATCACTTGTATCAAACCTCTAGATTTTTCTCGCCAAAAACCGAGACAAACATTCTTCAAGTTTCCAAGCCTCACTAAAAAAATAATGAATCATTCCAATGCATGTAATCACCCAATCTAAAGCTCTTACTAATCATAATCCCTTTCACAATACATGATACAAGATTTAATGGTTACAATCTCACAAGAACACAAGTATATAGTCATCTAAATTCACATGTAATAGTCACAAAATGAATTTTTCACTTTCAATGCCTCTTGAAACTCTTACATTTGATTCTTATACATGTTTCATAGATCAATTCCCTCCCAAGCTTGCTATAACTCACCGTTTATTTGCAGTTGTAGTTCACTCAGGGGTTCATCATGTAATGATATTTAACAAAAAGAAAGGTATCTTTGAGCCTTAAACAACATGACAACCTACTTGCTTGACAATGAACCCAACAAGATTATCATAGTCATAAAATATGCAATTTTGAGTCTCTTCAACATTCACAAATTCAAAGTGACACACAATAGCTTGATCAACTCAAATTATTTTCTCTCAAAGGTTCATCACTAAGTTAGATCATCTAGCATTCAACGAGGACAAGAGTGTCACTCCGAATTCAAGAAGAATACACATACAAATGAGTAATGTTATCAATCTCCCAAGAACACTTGTAAATCTCTAGATGTTCGCCACAAACCGAGAAAAATATTCTTCAAGTTTCCAAGCCTCACTAACAAAACAATGAAGTATTCCAATGCATGTAATCACCCAATATAAATCTCTTACTAATCATAATCCATTTCACAATACAATATACAAGATATAATGGTTAAAATCTCACAAGAACACAAGTATACCATCATACAAACTCACATGTAACATCACAAACTGAATTTTTCACTTTCAATGCCTCTTGAAACTCTTACATTTGATTCATATACAAATAAGAATGAATATTTTCAGTTACATTGAGTTTATTATCCTCTCTCCATCGCCCTCATTCGAGATTCTTCTTCATGAGAGCTGTTACAAAATATGAATGATGATAAGATTCCATCATAGGAAGTTTCATTTACGTAACATGTCTCAAATTTAGCATGACTAACACATTTCATGACATGTGACCCCCTAGAGGACCTAAATACACCATATTTGCTTCATTCCACCTTCTTATAAATTTCTCAAGCTTTAAGAGTGTTTAAAATGACCTCAACAAACCAAAATGACTTGTATATTCAAATAGTGCAAAATGGAGGGAAATGCTCCATTTGAAATTTGAAAGGTCTAACCACTAGCATAGAAAACTAAACAACACCTAATGACGTACAAGAAAGTGCTATTCCAATTGGAAAGTTAACTAATGTCCTTATGACTTATTTATAGGATAAATGTCTTAAGGAAAATTTAAAGCTTTGTCATATCCGGGGCACTGGAGCGGGAATGTTGATCGAGTTCAAAGGGGAGAAACCTTGACAACAAACTGCCGAGCTTTGCGGAGTGGACACGTGTCCACATTCTATGGAAGAAATTCAAAAGAAGGGGAAAATCAATCGGAATGTCAAGAATAAATCAAACAAAGATTTCAATTTCAGTCCACATTTCACAAGGTACAATGCAAATCTTTCATAGAATACAAATGCATTGTCTTGCTTGCAGAATTACCTTGAAATCAATGCCATCCAAAGCATGTTATGCACTACAAATTGGCAACGTTAATTTTTCCCGGATAAATAAACCCGGCTCTAATTAACTGAAATTAAAATTTTAACTCAACAAAACCTAATAATTCTTGACAAAATCTCAAATTACAGAAGTTTGATATGTTTTCTAACATTCTTATACTATTAAACTAAGAAATTATGTTGTTTTACGTAAGGGAATTACTTTTTTATTAAATAATCTATTTAAATTAACAAGCTAAATTGATTACAAACATATTTTATTTAATACAACAAGAAATAACTTTAAATTCCATGGCTAAATTTAAAATTTGATTAATTAAGCTTCAAACACAATTAAAATTAACTTACGAACTTCATGCCTACGAAATAAACCAAAAATCCAATTAGCTTTGGGTAGGATGTGTTGTTTGGAATTTTTTTCTCGAATACAAGCAATGAGTTCAGGGGACAATATTCCCTCTCTATGGGAGAGGTTCCCTTATTCACCAAAACCTGGGAATCTACTTATTTACAAATATACAACTAATTATCATTAAATGAGGATTTTGGTGTACAAAATGTCTCCATATTCTAATAATCTCAATACAAAAGATGAAAATAGAGAAGGATTTCAAAGGAGGAAAACAATAACTTATATGAGTAAGATAGATGAAATAGGGACACCAAGTTCAAGCTAATCCACCAATCAAGAATACAAGTATTCTTCTTGGTCGTACAAGATTACTCGCTATTGTAAAGAAAAGAAGTGAGGAAGGCAACACTTTCAGATATAGAGATTACAAAATAATATCCTATTGATGCATGCATGGAACTTTAAGAACATATGAATTGGTGTATTTTAAAATCCACAAAACATAGATGCAGCAGACACAAAGTTCTCCACACTACACAAATAGATTGAACACACAGTTTCAATATTCAAATATACTAGATTCACATTTGCAATGTCAAGAGATAGAAACAGAAAGAACATGAAGAGTAAGAGAGAAAATCTTCTTCTGTATTGATTTCAAAATTTCTGTATCATTACATTCTTATGGCACCAAAATCCAACCCCTTTACAATGAAAAAGAAACTTTATATAACTTAAGGGGTGGTTGTAACCAAATTTCTTAACTAATTTTCATTTAATTAAGTGATAACACTTAATTAATGAGTTACATTTAGCTAGTTTTATTTACAATTTTATATTTCCAAAATGATAAAGCTAACTTCAAATTATAATATCTAGAAAGGAGTCTCAAGAACTAGAAGAAGGAGCACTTGTGAGAGATGCAACAGGGGTCTTCACTTTGAGTACATGATACCTGAATTTTTCCAAGGCACCAACAATCTCCATGCCCTTTGGAATGACAGTGTTTGTTGTGGCATTCAACCAACTACCCAAAGAGTATTCCATTTCCTTTCTAATGCCTGCATTTTGTAACAAGCCCTTGGTGGCCTCTATGACAACGTTGTGCAACTCTGTAATCTCCTCCATATTTTCCTTGTAACAGTTTTAACCTTGAATAGGTCCTCCTTGACAAGTGCAGTGAAATTTTCTTTTACCTCATCCACTGGGTGCCTCTCTGTAGAATTGTCCTTATATACTTGGCATCTAAGAGCTTGTAAATCAGCCAATATCTCAGACTTGAAGGCTTCTCCTTTTTGTACCATGCTTTTGAGTTCAATGACTGCCTCTTTAAGTACTTTGATTTTCCATTCAATACTGAACACCCATTTTCTGGAAAGATTACTCTTGGAATCATCAAATATTTTATGAGAAAGGAGGATTTTATCATTTGTGGTGCTCATGATTCTTAAATCTTGAATGCATTCCAGCCACAACTTGAGTTCTTTCTCAGATCCTGTGATCACTATATCAAATTGACTCTGGGCTAAGGAAATATTGTCATATACTTTGTAGGCCTCATCTATGAAATTTAAACCAGAGATCAACATTCCTTCCACCAATGCCTCAACAACTCTCCCATATGAAGCATGTTTATGAATCTCCTTGATAGCTTTGACATATTCTTCAGACAAAACAATGGGAGGAGGCATTGAGGAGAGAGGAGTTGGATCAAGGACTTTTTCACTTGAGAGGAAAGACTTAATAAAAATGGAAAGAACATGAACATGTTCTACTAATTGATCCTGTGTTTGTTTGTCTTTTTTTACTGTCTCAATTACTCTAGAAACTGTTTCTTTCAAATTATGAACCTCCCCTTCAGGAGTAGATTCACCAAGTGGAATTCTAGTTAGTTCTAGGTTTGCAATAGTTATATATTTTCATCCTTTTCTCCTCTTGGCTTTGCAATTTCCAGAAATTGTTGGCCCTTTAAATCAGAGACTAACCTTGAAGTTATTTTGGATCTTTTGGGAGGAGGATTTAGAGTTATACCAAATAGGGCAATACTGGGAAAATTTTAGCGAGAAAATATTCGTAGTTTGGTGAATAGTAGACTTTTGGGAATTTGATTTTGGTGAATTTAATAGCAACGACAATACTTAGGTTTCGCCCAAAAAATTGACAAACAATAATTTGTCCCATGTGAATTGCCAAGAAATTTCCAATCGCAATGTATATTTTTATATTAAATTGCCACGCTGGGACTTGAAAACATTAATGTTTCGCCAAGAAATCGAGGCACCGGATTTGAAAACATTAATGTTTCACCAAGAAATCTATGGAACCTTATTGGTTCTTTGGGCTCATTCACTGACATGCATGAGAGTTTTTTTCTAGGAATTGGATCAAATTCGCCACACACACACACACACACACACAAAGGTGATGTTTTCCGACAATTTTTCAATTTGTGAAGTAGTAGAAATGGATTTAGCGAACGGGTAAGTGCACCAAGTTGGGGGCCAAAAGGGGGTCTTAAGTGGACACATTTTTATGAAAAAAAACTTCAACTTGTACGAGTTTTTCGAAATAGTTACACTCAAAATTGGAAGATGTAGAAATATGAATTGTAGAATTTTGAGTCTAGTTTCTAAGCTATTAAATTTTATTGAAAACGAATAAGTTTAAGTGGGTCAAACAACTAAAATACCAACAAATGCTCCTGTTTTTGTTAAAAAAACATAATAGAGTGACTTTTGTGCCCCCACCATTTTTTGAGCACCATTTAGTATTTTTGAAAACCCTTTGGTAGAAAGATAGCTAGGAGCATCTAGTTTGGGCTCCATTTTTAAAGATTTTTTAGAGATTATTTTTTTATTTATGATTTTTCTAGTACAGAAATTTTATGTTTTGAAAAATAATGGAGCTCTAACCGTGCCCCTCCTAACTACCTCAAAAAATATCAAAAATTACATTTTTTTAATATGTATAGAATTATGCCTATTTTAAGTTTGTATAATTTTTTTAATTTCGATCACCCAAAAAAAGATACACCATGAAAGATAGACATATTTACACTTCAAAAATAGCTATAAAAGGCATAGTTAGAAAATAAATAATATGGAAACCTTATATTAGTCGAGAAAATTAAAAAATTATATTTTTAGAAAGAAGAGACTTTGTTCTATGTCGTGGTATAATTTTTTTAAAAATGAATCGATTGTTTTATTTTGATTTATCATAGAGGAAGTGTCATTTTTACATTTTCTTGTAAAAACTCGTTGTTTCTTTGTGTTTGTGCGAGTATATGCCTCGGCTGGGGATCAATTGGATCCCAAGCCTTGAGGCATGGCAGAAAAGAGAAAACGCAAAACACATACACGTTTTTCTTTGTTTTATATATTGTGGCCCCCCAACGTCCCTTTCATCTCTTTCACGAGAATTCTGTAAATATTCTGTTTTGTCTGCATTTTCTCTACATTCTTGCACGATTTTTTAGTATTTCATTTTGTCCCCTACCCCACTAGTTGATTTTTTCTAATCATGGGCAATAAACATCGAGCTAAGGACAAGAGGAAAGTCAAGAATAAGACACCGAGCAATTCAAAGAGAAGAGAATAAAGAAATTGAAGAAAATGTAAAAACTTGAGTAGGCAAGGTACATTCACTATATCAAATGTAGCTAATGTATTAGAAAATTGGGGTGAAATACATAATGAAAATGTAGAGAATAATGATTTTATAATGAATAATGATATTGAATTGAATGATAATGTTGGTATGGATGAAGAAATTGATATGAATCCAATTGTTGAACCCTTACTTGAGAATCTAAATGTTAACTCTGAAATTTGTATGAAAACACTGAATGAAGAAAGTAACCTTGTAAACAAATCTTCACCTCTAAGAACACCTCCTTCCATTTCGCGAAGAAACCCAATTCACTCAATTGAAATTGATGAAAATATTATAAAACTAATGCCTAACAAAATGTCCAGAAAGAAATGCGAGAAGAAAAACTAGTGGAATTTGGGATAATTACTTTGAGAATTTAAATGACACACAAAGATGTCAATTATTTGTTTCATTGATGAAATTAATTAAGATGAGACCTATAATGAATACCCGGGGTTAAGAACATCTAATGTTGTTGATCAAAATACGTCAATTGTTGAAAACATACATAAAGCATACCACCGTAGGTGACAAAAGACACACCAAATATAGTAATACCGCACGACGTGCACTAAGTAATTGTATAGTAAGTGATAAAACAGTTAATAAACACTTGATTAGAAAAACAAGCAGTGCTTTGAAGCTAAATAGAAAAACACTAATGAAAGCAATAGAGAGACGTAAACGTCTTGAGTTAGTCAATAACACCGACTATTGGGTTTTCTTTAGCAGACTTCCATGAAAAGACAATAAAACATCCGATATTCTAAAAGAATTAATTGTAAAATTTTGGAATGAGAACACAAGGGTGTCTCTAAATAGAAGAAATACAATAAGAAGAAGAATAGGTTCTCGTAATCGTGAATTATGTAAAATATTTCTTAGATATGACTCAAAACAATTGTTCTCTAAGTTTAAAAATGAAAATCTAACATTAGCCAAAAATTCTTTGAAATGAGAAAACCCTTTTATGTGAAAATCAATCACTCACGTACTCACTTGTTGTAGGCATCATGTTGAATTTTTAATGCATTATGATGTTTTTGTCAAACACGTAGTGTTTTACATACTAACATCATGTTGCGAGAGTGTGGAATAAATGTCCCACAAAAATCTTCAAGGAAATTTATTCTCGACAATATTTTGTGAAAAATCAATAAGACAATTTTTTTATAACAAAGCATGTTTGGATGGAACGTGTAATGTATGCGGTGGCTTGCAAAATCTAAAAAAATGTATCCACAAGGAGAGTACATATTCAATAGGAAAATAATTGGTTGATTTCACCAAATATAAATTGGTGGCATATCAATTAAAAGATAGAAAAGAATCTAAGAGGTGTGAGCTTATTAGAAAACAATTACCCGTATCGTAATATATGGTCAAATTGAGAGAGAATTTTTTTATGAGTATGCAAGGCACACATAGAGTTCGATGGTTGGATGAACAATTCAAGTTAAGAAAAGACATATTCCCACTTGGTACTATTGTTTCAGTAGTTGACTTTGCAGAGAATTACACATTGTAGACATAAATGGAGGTTCAATCTCAATATTATAACTCAGTGCAAGTTTCTATTTTCGTGCATATAACATTCATGCACTCTCCTGAAAGTATTGAGTAAGATCAAAAAATATTAAGAGAGTATAATTTCTACATCGGTGATTATCGGACACATTCTCTGATTATGTACAAGGGTGTTTCAGTGTTTTATGCGAACTTGAATGCGAGGAACATTAGTTTCAATCAACATTAAATTTGGTCGACAATTACACATCACAATTCAAGAATGCATGATGTTTTATTAGCTAAGAAAGATGCACAAAGAAACAAATGTACAACATATATGAAGTTTTACCGAGGCGGGGCATGGAAAAGGAGAGCATGATGGTGCAGGAGCATGTGTGAAAAGAGCACTTGTAAAAGAAGAGTTAAAGTTCAAGGATGGTGTTAAATTTACAAATGCAAAAAATATTGTTGATTGGTGTGTTAAGAATATGGGCCATGAATCTCAAGAGAGATCAACGGTTCATAGATATTTTGGTTGATAGAGCAACAACATCGACAAACTTTGAAGATTGTATGACAAATTGCAGTAATCAAGTGATATGCACTCATTCTATAGTTCAGATGCAAATGCTTGGACTATTTATACTAGGTGCATGACATGTTTTTGTATATCATGCATTGATTTTGTGTGGAATGAATGTGAGTCATAGCAGTGGGTGGATGAATGGACTTGTAGACCTCTAATTCCACTCGACACATTAAGTTCCATGAGCATTACAACTCGCAAGGTCTTCAAATCAAATGACAACATCACATATCTTCAAATAAGAGAAAACCGTGAGAGGATTTTAGAGGGCCTCGACGTGGAGGTCTCAGATTTAACAAGACATCTTTAGATGCCACGAGTCCGAGAAATCATCCGTCGAAAATATGGCGTGATTGGGCCTCATGACTCTTAAGCAACTACGCCCAGACGAGTTATTCCGAAAGCATGGGGAGCGTAGGGAACCAAAACGAAGCCTCCAATAGTGTTCACTTGGCCACCCTGACATGTTGGCATAGTTGGTTTAGTCCCATGAGCTTTTGTTTGTAAAATACAACATCGCGGAGACCTACACTGACCGAGACCGCACTATTTTGTGTGTTTACAAATAATAGCACAACAAAGCAGAACCAGATGGAGACGGAGAAATCCGAGAGGATTTTTAGAGGGCCTCGACGTGGAGGTCTCGGATATGAAAAAACATCTCTAGGTGCCACTTGAGTCCAGAAATCACCCGTTGAAGATATGGCGTGATTGGGCCTCAGGGCTCTTAAATGACTACGCCTGACGGGGTAGCCCAAAAGCACGGGGAGTGTAGGGAACCAAAACAAAGCCTCCACTAGTGTTCACCTGTTCATCCCGATGTGTTGGTGTAGTTGGTTCGGTCCCATGAGATTCTATTTGCAAACTACAACCTCTGGCAGCCCTATCGACTCAAACTGCACTATTTCGCGTGTTTGCAAACAATAGCACATCGAGAGAACTATATGGAGACGGAGAAAACCATGAGAATATTTCATCGAGGGCCCCGACGTGGAGGTCTCGGATCTGACGAGACGTCTCTAGGTGCCATGGAGTCCAGAAATCACCCGTCAAAGATATGGCGTGATTAGGCCTTAGGGCTCTTAAGCGACTATGCCCGGACGGGGTAGCCCGAAAGCATGGGGAGCATAGGGAATCAAAACAAAGCTTCCACTAGTGTTCACTAGGCCACCTGACGTGTCGGTGTAGTTGGTTTGGTCCCACGAGCTTCCATTTACAAACTACAACATTTGGCAGCCCTACATTGACTCAGATTGCACTATTACGCGTGTTTGCAAATAATAGCACAACAAGAGAGCCAAATGGAGACGGAGAAAACTGTGAGATGATTTCATAGAGGGCCCCAACATGGAGGTCTCGAATTTGACAAGATGTCTCTAGGTGCCACAGAGTCCGAGAAACCACCCGTCGAAGATATGGCGTGATTGGGGCTCAGGGATCTTAAGTGACTACGCCCGAACGGGGTAGCCCGAAAGCACGAGGAGTGTAGGGAACCAAAACGAAGCCTCCAATAGTGTTCACCTAGCCACCCCGATGTGCTGACATAGTTGGTTCGGTCCCACGAGCTTCTGTTTGCAAACTACAACGTCCCGATGACGCTGACCCTTCTATATCGACTTAGACTGCACTATTTCGTGTGTTTGCAAACAACACAACGATAGAACCAGATGGAGATGGAGAAAACTGCGAGAGGCTTTTGTAGAGGGCCCCAACATGGAGGTCTCAGATCTGACAAGACGTCTCTAGGTGCCACGGAGTCCGAGAAATCACCCGTCGAAGATATGGTGTGATTGGGCCTCAGGGCTCTTAAGCGACTATGCCCGGACGGGGTAGCTCGAAAGCACGGGAAGCGTAGGGAACCAAAACAAAGTCTCCACTAGCATTCACATGGCCATCCCGACGTGTTAACGTAGTTGGTTTGGTCCCATGAGCTTCCGTTTGCAAACTACAATGTCTAGCAGTCCTACACTAACTTTCATCGCACTATTTCACGTGTTTGCAAACAATAGTACAATGAGAGAACCGTATGGAAATGGAGAAAACCGTGAGAGAATTTTGTAGAGGTCCCCAATGTGGAGGTCCAGAATCTGATGAGACATCTTTAGGTGCCACGGAGTTTGAGAAATCACCGTCAAAGATATGGCGTGTTTGGGCCTCAGGGCTCTTAAGGGACTATGCCTAGACAAGGTAGCTTGAAAGCACGAGGAGCGTAGGAAACAAAAACAAAGCCTCCACTAGCATTCACCGGCAACCCCGACGTGTTTGTGTAATAGGTTTGATCCCACGAGCTTCCATTTGCAAACTATAGCCTCTGACAACCCTACACTGACTCGTGATCGCACTATTTCGCGCATTTGCAAATAATAGCACATCGAGAGAATCAGATGGAAATGGAGAAAACTGCAAGAGGCTTTCAGAGGGCCCGACATGGAGGTCTCGGATCTAACGAGACATCTCTAGGTGCCCGAGTCCGAGAAATCACCCGTCAAAGATATGGCGTGCCTCAAAGCTTTTAAGCGACTACGCCCGGACGGGGTAGCCTGAAAGCACGGGGAGTGTAGGGAACCAAAACAAAGTCCGAACTATCTTTCACCTAGCTACCCCGACGTGTTGGCATAGTTGGTTTGGTCCCACGAGCTTCCATTTGCAAACTACAGTCTCTGGCAACCATACATTGACTCAAATTGCACTATTTCGTGCGTTTGCAAACAATAACACAACGAGAGAATCGGATGGAGATGGAGAAATCCGAGAGAGGATTTCACATAGGGCCCCAACATGAAGGTTTGGGATCTGATGAGACATCTCTAGGTTCCATGGAGTCCGAGAAATCACCCGTCGAAGATATGACGTGTTTGGGCCTCAGGGCTCTTAAGCGACTATGCCCGGACGGGGTAGCCCGAAAGCACGGGGAGCATAGGGAACCAAAACGAAGCCTCCACTAGTGTTCACTGGCCACCTCGACATGTTGGCATAGTTGATTTGGTCCCACGAGATTCCGTTTCAAACTACAACCTTTGATGACGACCCCTACACTGACTCAAATTGCACTATTTCGCGCATTTGCAAACAATAACACAACGAGAGAACCGGATGGAGACAAAGAAAACCGCGAGAGGCTTTCATAGAGGGCCCCAACGTGGAGGTCTCGGATCTGACGAGACATCTCTAGGTGCCATGGAGTCCAGAAATCACCTATCGAAGATATGGCATGTTTAGGCAAGCGACTACGCCGGATGCGGTAGCCCAAAAGCACGGGAGTGTAGGGAACCAAAACAAAGCCTCCACTAGCATTCACCAGGCCACCCCGACGTGTTGGCATAGTTGGTTCAGTCCCATGAACTTCTGTTTGCAAACTACAACCTCTGACATCCCTACACTGACTCAAATTGCACTATTTCGTGCGTTTGTAAACAATAGCACATTGAGAGAACCGGATGGAGACAAAGAAAACTGCGAGAGGCTTTCGTATTGGTTAAAGAATTCCCTAGCTCATTGATCCACTTTGCTAAAAGCATTAGGTATTGGTCATTTAGTACAAATCACACATCCTATAGAGGCCCAAATTAATCACATTAACTTTTTATGTCTATCCTCAAGACAATACGAGAAAGATACCGGATTTGTGTTCGATATTAATAAGATGCCTACGCATGCTTTGAGTTAGCATGGATAGGTGATTCTACATTGTATTTGCAAATATGGATCTATAACATTTATGTCAAGAGATCGATGATGATGATGAAGCTGCAATTAACATTGTTCCTTTCTCCTTTTACGAGAATCTAGGGTATGGAGAAAAAATGTTCTTCCAATAGAAACACACTACGAGGTTATGACATCTTAAAAGACACTTTCATTGGGACTATAGTTCTCCCCATCACTCTTGGGCCTACAATCATTATAACTGAGTTTTATATTATAGATATGTGAATCAATTATAATATGATCCTTGGTAGATCATGGATTCATAAAATGAAGGCTATTTCGACAACATTATTTCAAGAAGTAAGATTTCTTCATTTAGGGAAAGTCTTTGTATCTCAAGGTGATTCAAAACCTTTTGATATTCACCTAGCGAATCTTAAGAAGAAGGCTGGGGTCTATTCTAAGTTTTAACTCCCAACTAACGATTGAACAAGCCTCTTTTTTAAAGGGACTAGGTCCCACATCAAAGCTAGCTCGACGACGAATTGGAGTCACATAAAGCAATCAAAGGGGTGGATATTAATGAGGATAAGATTGTTGTGGTAGAGATTGTTTTAACCAAAACAAAAATAGAGATATTGAATCTTCGGAAAATTATTTTCCAATCATTCTTCCTTTCGTTTCGTAGGAATAAGGAATTCTCTTGAATAATATCTCTCTGTTAGATGGCCTTGGAGAGATATGCATGGTTCTAGTTTTCGAGGTCCAGAATAATATTCAAAGAATGAAGAAACATCTATTTTCCTAATAACTGTGTGACCCTTAACTACGATGGAGAAAAATAATCTTTTGTGGTGTAGGGGCGGGGGTTATTTTCACTTCTCTAGAAGGAAGATTCATTCCCATTGCCTTAAAATTAAATTTCAATTATACTAACAACGTTGCAAAGTACGAAGATCTACTTCTAGGTCTCATCGTAGCCAAGAGGATGGGAGTGCATAACGTTAGAGTCTTGGGTGACTCACAACTCATCACAAACCAACTCTCAAAAGTGTATGAGACTAGGGAAGAGTATTTCCAACTCTACAATGACATAGATCACTTCAAACCAGGAGATTGGTTCTCCAAACAATCAAACACCTTTTGCAAGAAACTTCTTGAAGCACGCCTCGGTTATTAAACATTTTAGGTATCAACATTTTTTTCGAATTAGGTCTTCATCAAGGGTGAATAGTCATTTAAAAATTTTCCTTGTATAATGAACACTAAAATACTCAAACAATATACACTTGCAACATCATCTTAATAAAGTAAAAATGCACACGAAAACATTCCAACTTGTCCCCCGAGATGATGCATGCTTCTATATAATATTCATACACTTCTTTTATTTCAATGGATGCTACTTCATACCGAGTGTTTCTTTAACAACACATACCATAACTATCTTATCTTGAAGCACATGTAGAGTCTTTAACCATATGTAACTTTTTCCAATAACTATGCACAATCCTACAACCATACTATACTCCTTTCGGGGCATGGAATCTCATTTGGAAAACCTCCTTGATCTTGGACATGATCAAATTTAAGCTATATAAACCTTGACATACCTTAATGCATACTTAAAACCTTTATGTGACCATATGATGCATGAGCACTACTGTCATACTTGATCGACTTTCAAGATCCATCTTATCGTTAATCAACTTTTTATCCCTTTTGACTATATTTTGCAAAAAGATACTCGACTATGAAAATTAGGCCTTTGACTTACTTATCATGACCGAAACCATCTCGATGAAATGATGGAACCTATATCTAATCGAGTCCCCTTGAGTCCATTACCTCATCATTCTCACATCAAACTGTTGTTTATGATATTCAAGAGAAAACATAACACTTTCATACGTTGGAGGTCTTTACCGCACATATTATCACCGAGAGGACAAAATTTTCTAACATCTATTATCTTTGGACTATCTTAAAACTTCTTTTCATCAACTAATACTTGGAACACATGTTTTTCTTTCTCAAATAATACAAAAACATGCTTACTTAGAATTTGGTTCTTCAAAACAACACACCAACTTACCTCGGATACTTATGATATCTTTCCCAAATCTCACATCTTTTATAAGAAAATTATAAATAAGGTGTTCAAAAACACCTTCACAGGAGATTCTCTGTCTAATCGATGTAGACCTCTCATACCAACCCACATTATTGCAATGCTTCACTTGACACTTCAGATATTGAGTTCTTCATAGTAATAAGATAGAATATGTAAAATCATACCTTAGAATATATCACAGTTATCTTTAGATTTTCATGGTCATCACATATTTTTAACTTCATGAATGATGCATGATTAAAAGAAACAAAGGTTAACTTACCTTGTCAACATGCCCGAACATTGTCACCTTGACATATTCAATCTCAACCCTAATTGTACCGACTTATATCAACCTTCCTTTGAGATAAGGCATTATATGATTTGAATGTTACGATCATGACTTCTTTAGTGTGTTATGAGCCATTTTCATGATGATGCATCAATGATCAAAACTTTATACAAGTCTTCACGTATACTCGAGATGATATCGAATCTTGATCATAACTTCTTGACTACAGAGTCTAATGTCAAGCTCATATTTCTTCTTCATTTGATGCTTATAGAGGCTAAATCCTTCATTATAGTGCTTGAAGAAACAATTTATGATAGCTTCATGTATCAAATCAACATACTGAGACATAACTTTAATCGGTCTCCATTTTCCTTGATCATCTGTCATTAACATCTACAAAACTTACTAAGGTCACACAACTGTTGAAACATTGATCATCCCGACATCATTGTTCCATGCTTATAGATCTCAACCACCAACTTTTCCAAGAGACTCATCTTCTTGCAACAACAACTACTAATACACAATCACCAATAATTCATACCATCAAAAATCATATTAAAACTCATGGACCATTTTACTACGGAAAATATTCTTTAAACACGGGAACAAAGATCCTCAAGGCACTCAATCATCATGATACAAATTCTTATGTTAGAAACAAGATATTGCGATCTTCACCTAAATGTCGGGACAACTTAAACCTTTTTGAGGTATTCCATATGCAATAGAACATGATATCATACTTTATAGCATGGAATCATTACTTGTTCATCTTATCAACAATCAACGCATTCGAGATCGGATGGTTAAACACAAATATGCCTTCAAACTCGACTTGTAGGGCTTCATTATTCTCGAGACTCCAATGAGAGTTCATCCAATGAATCTAAAAAACATATACATAATCCTCGTAGATTTCATAGTAGAGCACACCTATGCTTCTAAAACTGATAAATGTCTTTATAAGGCCTAATGAAAGCATCCCATGCTTTTAGGGCATTAGATCAATATGAAATCCTCAAGAGAGTCCTAAATATCCAACTTCTTCTTCTTATCTAGTTTTCTATCGACTTTGAGAAAATTCTTGACTTCTTGGATGACTTCTTAGACTTGATGACAACATCCTCATTTTCCACTTTCGATTGGAATCATGTCAAACATTCATGATAATCTTCAATCTGATGTAGAGAAAATGTAGACTCTTCAAACATTCAATCAACAAAAAAGGTTCACAAAAAAATTCACCTTATCTCTGCATATGAGGATCTTTCGTAAGCCTAAAATGGCTAAAACTTGGACAAGTGAGTCAAATTCATCTTAATAATTACCATACCTTGTGCATTCCCCTACATTCAATGTCACATTAACCATCTCAATGATTCATGCTCGGTAAGAAGAATCAAATTCTCCTTTACTCCCACTTTGCTCTTTCACTTTTCTTGACTAGCATCTAGTCCTAATGAAGCAAAAATTGGCTCTTTAGCCTTCAATGGACTCTTCCTTTGCATATACCTTGTTCCATCACTTCAAACCAATGTTATACCAATCAAAATTTGATGCAAAAAAAATCAAAACTCAATCTTTTACCTAACTTTCTCTAAACCGCCCTTCTTGGCTCTTAAGACCAAGGCTCATGCTAGCTTCTTGATTGGAGGAATCTATAGCTACCCTCAACAAAATATTTAATTCCTTAGGCACCCTTTACCTTTCTCATGGTGTGTGAAAATTTTTATAAGCCAACTCTCCAACCTCTGCTTGGAAATCCACTTCCTTCCTTTGTGGCTTACTAGCTCCTACTAGCCGTTGTTCGATCCTCTTTTCTTTATAACTCCCATTACTATAGGTCCCAAGACAAAATATCACCCTTTTAAAACACCATTTTCCTTTTTTTTATCAATGTTTAAAGATCCAAGATTGGATGCCAAACCTAAACACTACTTACCTTGTAAAATGCCCTTCTCAATTAGACTTCTAAAGCTGTTTCATTGTCCTTTGAACACTTATTTCACTAAATCTGGACATATTCCAAGTAAATTTGGACTCCAGTATTTCAAGTATTGGAAGAAATCCATCTCTATTTTTGCGTATATTGGATTCCATTATTACTATTATTGGAATCCATTAGTAGCAATATTGGATTCCAATATTGTCATTATTGGACTTATTCTAGTTCCAATTTCACTATTATTGGATTCCAATTTTGCTATTATTGGATTCCAATATCACTATAATTGGATTCCAATTTGGCTATTATTGGATTCCAATTTCACCATTTTTTAGATTTTCAATGTTGGCAATATTGTAAGGTTAGCAACCACTAACTATTATAAGGCATGAGCCCGTTGGATTAATAAAAATAAAAAATTAACAATAATTTCTGTAAAAGCAAGTTCAAAGTCATGAGTAGTTGCTAACTATTTATATGGTGAGCCCATTGTATTAAGGTGAGCGGTCGCTAACTATTATAATTCATGAGCCTCGATGTAAGGTGAGTGGTTGCTAACAATATTGTAAGTGCGAGGCTCTCAAACTTTTCAAAGTGCTAAACTCACACTTTAAAAGTGCAAGCCCGACACTCTGAAAAATCCGAGAATCTCACACTTTCATAGTGCAAGCCCCACAGTCTGAAAAATTGAAGTCTCGCAATTTCGAAGTTTTAGATTTGCACTTTGAAAGTGTAAGCCTCATACTTGCAAGGTATGATTCTTAAACTTTGAAAGAGTGAGTGTAGACACCAAAAATATACACTCCCATCTTCACTCAATTATTCAATCAAATACCCCATCCACATCCATCATACATCAAAACATTATTTTATACCCCTCCCTCTTTAAAACAATGACGCTCCATGACCTATCTTATATGCTTATACACTTGTACACCCTTGATTAATTGAATTAAATACACTAAGACTATGAATGCACATCCGCTAAACATTAATATTTATATCATAGTCCTAAGTCCTACACCCCACACTCTTCATTGATTAAAACATGACCACATAACCCTTTCACACATACACATAGTCCTAAGTCTTACACCCCACATAAACCCCTTTTACAAATGTTAAATCTCACCTAACTACCATGGAACTTTCCTAAAATCCACCCTAAGTGATAACTTATGTTGGTTGTGGAGCCTGATAGCGACGTGGGTTGCGAGGGGTTTCGCCCTCTGCAGGTCCAGGGCCGCGTGCCCGGTGAGGGTTTGGGGGAAGCACCATTGAAATCCACATTTTATATGTATTTATGCATTGTGAAATATGGACCATTCCTTATTAGGTCACAGATCTAACGGGTGGTTTTCTATGTTTCCCCAAAATGATAAAAACCCTAATATCTTTAAAGGGTCGTTATGTATGAGGCTCATTGTATTAGTGGTGGCATTATGAGAGAGAGTTTGGCTGGAATGAATAAAAGGATTGGCTATTTCTGGTGGACGTAGCCCATTTTGGGTGAACCACATTAAATCTGTGTCTCTGTTTTATTGCATTCTTTTTTGTTTTATGTTTTCTGCATTATTCATTGCATGTTTGTTTATTTGTACAACTGGTATAATCCTAACAACTGGTATCAGAGCACATTTGAGATTTATTTTTTGGAAGTATACTCACAGAGGGATTTCTATTTGAATGGGAGAAATAGCAATGGCCGAGGATAATAAGTTCATAGTTGATAAGTTTGATGGCCGAAATTACCAGCTATGGAAAATGCAAGTAGAAGATTACCTGTATCAAAAGGATCTATACCTATCATTGGGAGGTGAAGAATCGAAACCCTCAATCATGTATGATGAGGAGTGGAAGGTTTTGGACAGGAAGGCTCTCGATGCGATTCGATTGAGTCTGGAATTGTCTATAGCTTCAAATATCTCACAGGCAAAGAGTACGTTAGAGTTGATGAAAAACCTAGCTAATTTATATGAAACACTTTATGCATCCAATAAAGTTTATTTGATGAAAATATTGTTTAATCTACAAATGCAAGAAGGTGGGTCTATATCTAACTGTCTTAATGATTTCCACACTATTGTAAATCAGTTAGATTCAGTTAATATCCCATTTGATGAGGAGGTTAGAGCATTATTATTCCTATGTTCTTTGCCAGAAAGTTGGGACAACTTAGTAATGGCAGTTAGTAATACATCAGCTACTTCTCTTAAATTTGAAGATGTAGTCAGTGTCATTTTAAATGAGGAAATGAGCAAGAAAAGTACACGGAAAATTCTTCTTCTGGAAATGCGTTGAATATGGAGAGTAGAGAGTGGAGCAAGGAGAAATCAAATAGTAAGGCTCATGGGAGATCTAAATCGAATATGGGAGATCCAAATCTAGGAGTAGAGGCATTACTTGCTGGAACTGTGGAAAGAGAGGACATGCTAAAAAGGATTGTTGGTTCAAAGGAAATAAAGAAAACTAGCTTGAAGGTATTAAAGAGGAAAATCCAACAGGTAATATTGTTTAGGATGCTCTTATACTTTCTCTTGATACTAGAGTAGAATCTTGGGTAATAGATTCAGGTGCCTCTTTCCATGCAACCCTTGATAAGGGCTATTTTAAAGAGTATGTCCAGGAAATTTTGGACAAGTTTATTTGGGCGATGATGAGCCATGCAACATTGTTGGGAAGGGCAATGTACACCTAAAATTACAGAACGGAAATACATGGATATTGAGAGACATGAGGCATGTACCTAGCCTCAGGATAAATCTCATCTCTCCGAGACAATTGGGTGGTGAAGGTTGCATAGTCACATTCACTTCAGATTCTTGGAAGGTTTCCAAGGGTGCCCTAGTAGTGGCACGGGGTAAGAAAGTAGGCACTCTTTATTTGTCTACTTGTATATCTAATTATTCTACCATATTGTCTACTTAGATGAGGATGCCAACATGTGGCACAGTAGATTGGGACATATGAGTGAGAAGGGCATGAAAATTCTACAGGAAAAAGGTAAGCTTTCAAGTTTAAAGAAATTGGACTTAGAGTTTTGTGAGCATTGCATTTTTGGGAAACAAAAAAGAGTTAAATTTCTCAAGGTAGGGAATACCAAGAAAGAGCAAAAGTTGGAGCTAGTTCATACAGATGTGTGGGGTCGGCCCATTTTGCATCTCATGGTGGTTCTCTATACTATGTCACATTCATAGATGATGCCACAAGGAAGGTATGGGTATATTGCATTAAGTGTAAGTCTGATGTATTTGATACATTTAAGAAATGGAAAACACTTGCTGAGAATCAATGTGGTTTTAAATTGAAATGTTTGGGAAATGATAATGGTAGTGAGTATTGTAGTAAGAAATTTGATGATTATTGTTCCTTGAACGTGATTCGTAGAGAGAAAAAAATCTCCTAGGACTCGCGCAACAAAATGGTGTTAATGGGAGGATGAATAGAACAATAATGGAGTGTGCACGGTCAATGAGATCTGCACGTGGGGTTGCCTCTTCGAGTTTTGGGCGGAGGTGTAGATATTTTTGTGTACTTAATCAATCATGGGCCTTCGAGTGCACCATATGGAGGAATTCCCGAAGAATCCTAGATTGGGAAAGAGGTAGACCTTTCATTTTAAAGAGTATTTGGTTCAGAGGCATTTGTGCATGTTAATAAAGAAAACAAGAAGAAATTGGATTCAAAATCCAAACATTGTACATTCATAGGCTATGGCTCCAATGGTGATTATGGATTTCGGTTTTGGGATCTAGATGAATCTAAGATAATTAGGAGTCGTGATGTTGTTTGGCATGAAAATAGAATGTATAGGGATTAGGTACAAGATGAAAAAAATCCCAAGGAAGAATTGGTTGAGGATATAGCTCCTAAAAATGAACTCTCGGGTGGAAAATATCCACCTACAGGTACTAAGGTTGGTAATTTTGTAGGCCGAGTACGACAACCAATGTCGGCATCGGCACCTCTGTTAGAAATTCAAGAAAATGAGCAGTAAGAAAATAATGATCTCGTGACACCCCCATCTTGATAAGAAGGTCACAATGTATTAGTAGACCTCCGAAAAAATTTCCCTGCTTTGTATTATTTGTTACTAACAAATAGTGGTGAGCTAGAGAGCTTTGATGAGGCAATGCAGGTGGAGTCCACTAAGGAGTGGGAGCGTGGCATGAATGAGGAGATGGACTCCCTGGAGAAGAACCAAACATGGGATTTAGTCAAATTTCCAGCTGGGAAGAGAGTACTACAAAACAAATGGGTCTACTATGTGAAAGAAGAAGAAGGTGGACGAAAAGGTACAAAGCAAGGCTTGTAGTGAAGGGGTATGAACAAAATAAAGGTATCGATTTTGATGAAATTTTCTCCCCTGTTGTAAAGATGTCTTCCATTTGTACTATATTAAGTTTAGTTGTTGAAGATTTACACTTAGAGCAACTTGATGTCAAGATGACATTTCTCCATGGTGACTTAGAGGAGGAGATTTATATGTAACAACCACTTGGATATGAGGTGAAGGGTAAGGATAAATTGGTTTGCAGGTTGAAGAAGAGCCTATACGGGCTCAAGCAAGCTCCCGATAATGGTATTTAAGGTTTGATAGTTTTATGCATGAGCATGGTTTTACTAGATGTCAATTAGATCATTGTGTGTACTTTAAATGATTGGATAGTGGGAGCTACATTATTCTTTTGTTATATGTAGATGATATGCTTGTAGTAGGGTCTAATATGCAGGAAATTGCAAAGCTTAAGGAAAAGCTTGCACAAACATTTGCAATGAAGGATTTGGGTGCAACAAAGAAAATCCTCGGTATGCAAATCAAGAGGGACAAAAAAATAATAAATTGGTGTTGTCTCAGGAGGACTATGTAGAAAAGGTGTTAGAGAGGTTTTAGATGCAGAATGTGAAACCAATTAGTACACCATTGGATGGGAATTTTAGATTAAGTAAAGAGCAATGCCCAAAAACACAAGAGGAAAAAGATTATATGGCACGGGTTCCTTATGTATGCCATGGTTTGTACCAAGCCAAACATTACCCAAGCAGTGGGAGTTGTTAGCAGGTATATGGAAAATCTGGGTAAAGCACACTAGAAGGCAATCTAGTGGATTCTCAGGTACTTGAGAGGGACTAGTAGTAGGCACTTGTGCTTTAGAGGGTCAGATTATACTTTACATGGATTTGTGGATTCAGATATGGCAGGAGATGTGGATAACAGGAGGAGCACTACTGGATACATGTTTACAGTTGGTGGTGCGGTAGTGAGTTGGATCTCAAAGTTGCGAGAAGGTAGTTTCCTATCAACTACATATGCGAGAATATATTGTAGCGATTGAGGCAAGTAAGGAAATGTTATGGACAAGCAGGTTCATGGAGGAGTTGGGTAAGGAACAAGGGGATTGTAAGTTACAGGTGATAGTCAAAATTTAATTCACCTAACAAAGAACTCGGTCTTCTATTCCATAACTAAACATATTCAACTAAGATATCACTTTATACGACATGTGTTGGAGGATGGGCAGCTTGAGTTAGTGAATATTCATATAGATGATAATCCTACTGATATGTTTACTAAGCTAATGAAAAAGGAGAAGTTGGATTTACATTCAACTTCTGTGGGTCTTCAAGATTGATCTTGAAGTGGAAGAAACAAGCCAAGAAGAAAAGTCTATGCAAGATTTGTAGTGGTGGAGCTGCATTAATTAGTCTCTAAGTGGTAGATTTTTGGTTGTGGAGCTTGATAGCGGCAGGGGGGTTAAGGGGGATTCGCCCCCTTTGCGGGGATCTGGGGGGATGGGCTCCCGGGGGGTTCGGGGCATCGCCCTGAAAGCCACTTTTATATGTATTTATGCATTTTGAAATTTCGACCATTCCTTATTGGGTCATAGATCTAATGGGTGGTTTTCTATGTTTCCCCAAAATGATTAAAACCCTAATATCTTTAAAGGGTCATTATGTATGAGGCTCATTGTATTAGTGGCGGCACTGTGAGAGATTTTTGGTAGACTAAATAAAAGAATTGGCTGTTTCTGGTGGACGTAGCCCATTTTGGGTGAACCACGTTAAATATGTGTCTCTGTTTTATTGCATTCATTTCTATTTTACGTTTTCGCATTATTCATTGCATGCTTTTTTATCTATACAACTATTATAATCCTAAAATGTTATTCCTCAATCATTTTTCTATAAATGTTACTCACAAAATCACCATTACTGACCTTGCTACAATAAAAAAATCTTAAAACAAATCCGTTGGAGATTTTTTTCACTAGATAGGAAAACACCATCAATCAATTGTCCTTTCCGCTTCCATAATCAGATCTGTTTGATTTGTTTTCTCGATCATGTTCCCAACATATCCCATCCACTCTTTGGATCCACACATTTCAGAACTTTTAGGAATTCTTTTTCATGGCCTAGAAATTAGAAATTCAAGCCCTCAAAGAACCCCATCTTGATCCTCAATCTACACATGTTCCACCTGATTCCCCTAGGTCTTCCTATGATTCAAATGAAACTACCACACATGATATCTTCACTTGTCTTCCTGATCCAATCCCCTTGATGGAATCAACCCATATAGATACTATGCATCCTTTAAGTCATACCATCAACTCTATTACACAGGTTCTTCCCCTTGAGGAGACCCCTTCATCACCAACGCTTCCCCTTGAAGACTCACATTCCTGGATCCTCTTTTTGATGATCCTCATACATTGACATTGTTTGTGTCTACTATCCAATCACCTATTATCCCCTTGCAACCTTTAGATTCCACCTTGGAAGTCATTACCAATGAATCATCGTAATTGAAAATATCGATATCCCACCACTTATTAAACTACTTGAAAATATTGAAAGCACATGTAATCCATCTCAATAATATCTAGAGACAACACCTCCCTCATCTAAATTAGGCCCAATCCTACTCTCAGATACCCACTTACCATATAGTCTGAAACATTTCCCTGAATCAAATACTACACAGTAAAAAACCTTCACATCCATGGCCTTGCCCTTTTCATTTGACATGAGTCCCTCTTCTCTATCTAATGTAAACATTACAAAATCAAAATCTATCACATTCACTACCTCATCCTTGTCATCTATCATAAAACCCCCTCCTTTACCTAAAATCAAAATTACAAAGCCAAAGCACACATCATCTAAGGTCTCAAACTTTCCATCCATTTTGGGACCCCATCCTCTCTCACAATCCAAATCTATCAAGTCTACAATTTCACCTTTACTATCGATCCTTTATCTCAACATTGTGTCACGTAGTCATACACTATCAATCCCTCCTCATTTATTTTGGGACCTTATCCATCATCCAATTATATCAATCCTATATCTTACCAACCTCACAATGTCCCTACGATGTTTCAATACCATACAATGTCTACAAATCTACCCCCATCCAAAAACAAGATGTGTCATACTAAGTGTCCTCATAAAACAAAATCAAAATCAAAATCCATTAATCCAAACCCTCTAAAATGGACTTATATTGATATCCTTGAGAGGCTCATGCAAGCATCTCTTATCACATTACCACCCATTAAAACACCTAACCCACATACTTGGAAACCTACATGGTATGATCAAAACAAAACATGTGCCTATCATCAAAGCCCATGTCATAACATAGAGAGTTGTAAAGCGCTAAAAGCCATAATCCAACAACTTTTCCTCATTGATGATCTTCTCCTAGAAGAAGACCATCCTAATCCATCATCAATATCTCCACCCTCGCCAATATCCTAACCAACATCCGAATGAAAAGGTGGACATTATCATTCTCTTGCATCAACAATCCTTTGTCGGACATCACGTTAGCAAATTCCATTGAAATTCCATCAATTTCATTAACACCTTCCTTTGAAGGTCCACCAACCTCGTTAGTACCTTCCTTTAAAGGTCCATCAATATCATTAGCACCCTCCCTTGAAGGCTAATTAATCTCTTTAGCACCTTCCTTTGAGGGTCCATCAATATGTTTAGCACCTTCCATTGAAGCTCCATCAATTTTGTTAACACCTCCCTTTGAAGGTCCATGAAACTTGTTGGCATCTTCCTTTGAAGGTCCCTTAATTTTTTCAGCACCTTCCATTGAAGGTATCTTAATATCATCAATATTTGCACCTCAAAATATGGTTACACATGTAAAAAAGGCTTCCCGCATTGATTAGCCTTCAAAAATCAAAGGTAAAAGCATCCTAGGAAAGCTTCCCACATCAATCAAATTTCCCATTATATCAAAGTTTGTATCAAAATCAAATATGTAAACCCTCTTCCCGCATATACACATACACATCCCCTTTCATGTCATAAGAAGATACAATTATACCATTCCACTTTTTTACTAAAGATTTTACGTAGCTACTTATTGATGATCTTGTTTAACATTGGTTAAGGCAAGTGCAAACATGTTCACATTGTCAAAACCTATCGTGTATGAATAAAATCCATAATGGGTAATCATTCTATTTTTACCCTATCTTACTTAGTCACATTTTAAGGAAGTCCATTACTAGATCATATTCTAAGTCATGCCATAATCAATTAAACATTTTATCACATTTTATCACATCTATCAAAATCAGTCTAACACTAACACATTCAAATTAAATGCATACACCATCAAAACATGCAAATAAAAAATAGAATAGATCATAAACCTCATCATCATCATATATAAATCAAAGTCGATCAATATCAAAATATCAAAGTACATCATCATACCAAAATGGGCTTCTATGAATACATCAAAAATATCATCAGCTAGTAAATTAATAACCTTCGAGGAACTCGTTAGGAGGGGTATTACTTCCCTTTTCTCCTTGATTGCTGACACCACCAACGGCTCCAACATCTCCACCATCTCCTCCCTTGTTGTTTCCTCCTCTCTCGGTCTCCAAGGTGAGAGACCCACACTCGCTGCACTAGTACTTGGGGCTTACGCCTTTGCAGCCAAGTAATTAGCATACTGATGTCACATTTGGATAATCTCGAGTCACCATATCAACATAGTACTATAACTCGGCCCGTAACATCTGATAATGTGCCAAAGAAACCATCCCTGCAGTACTGCGGGTGCTCTTCTAGATCCACTAGCTCGTGGTCTCGATCCACTAGCATGTGGCCTCAATCCACTAGCTTGTACTCTTTTTCTACTTGGTTGTGTGATCGCCGCCAACTCGCACCGAGAAATAGAATACGATAATCCCTAAGGCCTTCCTCAGGCCATCCCTCTTCTCATGATATTTATCACGATCTGTAATAACTTGAGCCAACCGAACCCACGAGTCCTTCTTGCTCACCCACTGCAGTATCCCACTCATTCACCACCCAACCCCGCTCAACAATCAATGCATCCCTCACACCCATAATATCACCTCACTCCCTATGAACTCTCTCTCTCCCTCCACTATAGTATTTTCATCCGTCACTATTGCAATAACTACTACTAGCTCCCATATCCCTCCTCATCCTCCTCATTTTCATCATCGGATGCATGGATAACATTTGGTTCCTAGACTCCCCCTCGGCCTAAGCACATACTCATCTAACCCTTTGTATAATTTGGGTCCTATCAAAATCCCTTAGTGCTCGAGTCCACCATCTTTGTAAAATCCCTAGTCACCCATGCATTGTCAATAGGCACTATCTATTTCTCATCATTAGGACCCATAGCCCCTGCTACTCACTAATGATCTCATGCCTTACCACAACAACCTTGAAGTCTCGGTATCTCTGTCATATTGTCTCGCACTATACGGGTTCCTCGGTAAATCCATGTACCAATCAAAGCTGTCTCGATACGATCAAAATAGAGTAACTCGTGCTCACCCAATCTACGATCTTGAAGCCACATAGTGTGTTGTAAACCTATCAACTCATGGGGATACTCAGGTCAAGCATGAAAATCCAAATAAGGCCTTCATACTACATCACCCACCTACAATCCAGATAATAACTCTCAATAATATCATATCCTCCTCCTCTTTAACCCATGACCCATGTCCTACCTCCACCTCATGAAGCCAGGATGCCCATCACCAATCCTCCATGGCAACCCCACTAGTCGAGAAATGATAATGTGCTTAAAGGCCCAAGCCTATAGAAGAAAATCCACATCAATCCCAAACCTCTTGCGGGCCTTCCAGCCCACAACTCCCTAAAATTTTGTGCAAGTAGGGTAGGACCCCACTCAAAAATAGTACGACACTCCATCATCTCAGCCACAACCCCAGTCATCATCCATGGGAAATGGCCACCTCTAAAATCTGGAAAATCATAACAAATGATGGCCATCATCATCATAGTCATACAGGTACAACCCTCTCTCTCAACTGAATATAATCTACCATAAGCAAAGGCCCCCGATGCGTATACGATATGCTCCATATCCTCTCCATATAATCTAGTCATCACATCGTCCCTCTCCACCTTAGTAATAATATATACGCCCTCTCCATGGATAGGAAGTCTCAAGATGCGGTGTACATCCTCTAGAGTAATCGTAATCTCCCCAAGTAGGCAACCAAAAAGTACAGGTGGAAGGATTCCACTACTCCAATAAGGCCAACATCAAACTCAAACATATATGGATATGTAGATATTGCCTCATAAAGATTGAATCCAATAGCCTTAACATGCTCATAGTCATCTGCTTTGTCATGTCCTCCCTCACCTCATCCAAAATCTTTGAAATACGGTCATAAATGGTCAATTGTGCATCCACCTGCAAACACTAATAAACCAACATTAGTATCATCATTAAAAATATATCTAAAACATTAAAATTATCCACAACATATCAAAAACATTTGTATTAAGACATCAACATCAACATCGTCACCGAACAATACTAAAAACATCTAAAACATTGAAAAAACCTAACATATTCATAAAAAATGTAAATTGTCAACAACCAAGGTAGATCAACAACAATTTTAATTTGAATCACCAGAAATTCAACGTTTTCAATTTAGGGCAACCGTACGCTCCCCAAAAATGGTAAAAAAATCCTAAAAACTATTAAAAAAACACTTTGAAAAACAGGTCAAAATCACTTACCTCAGCCATAGTGGGCTTCATGTGCTTCTTTGGAAGTCACCATCTGGATCAAATCACTCAAAATCGCTCCAAAATATCTCTCACTTACATTTTATTACGCGGTTAAAATGAGGTTTAACCATGGGGGATCGACTATTTATATGGCCCCATTTTTACTATGATCCAATCACTTGCGATCACATTAGTCACCAACGATTTAGCATAAATCATGGGTGATTCGTCGAATCATTAGCGATTCACCCCATTACAACATATACAATCATTTCTACCCCAAACCACATAGCAAAACACCATTTTTTCACAAGTGTGTCACTTTCAAAAGACCATAGTCCTTGAAACATTTAGATCAGACAAATAAAATCAACTTTGGGACTTGTCATATGTCTATGGGATATGTGCCCTTTGGCCTCCCATCACTTGATCTTCCCATCAAATTAGCCTACTTGTACGAATCATACGTCTATAGGTGTCGAACCCTTTGGTTCACCTATCATTTGATTCCTTAGTAGCACATCATGTTTCGGTATCCCCTTGGACTGGGGAAACTTTTGAAATGAAACACATTACAATCACTTGTATTTCATGTATTGCGTTGTAGTTGAATCGCCCATACAAACAACTTTTTCATCGTTTTAGTCTAACGATTTGTCAAATCATCAAACAAAAAGGGAAAATGTAGACACCGAAAATCTACACTCCCATATTCACTCAACTATTCAATCAAATTCCCCATCCACATCCATCATACATCACAACATTATTTTATACCCCTCCCTCTTTAAAAAAATGACACCCCATGACCTAGCTTATATGCTTATACACTTGTATACTCTTCAGTTAATTAAATTAAATACACTAAGACTATAAATCCACATCCGCTAAACATTAATATTTATCTCATAGTCCTAAGTCCTACACCCCACACCCTTCATTGATTAAAACATGACCACATAACCCTTTCACACATAGTCCTAAGTCTTATACCCCACATAAACCCCTTTTACAAATGTTAAATCTCACCTAACTACCATGGAACTTTCCTAGAATCCACCCTAAGTGCTAACTTAGGAAAAATCTAAACAAATCAAGCCTATTCTATCCTTTCCCCAACAAATATCACATGTCTACAAAAAACCCAATGAATCCATCCCGAAATCCAAAACAAATGCTCTTAGTTTAGCAAATTGTTCTATCTATATCCCTCACAAATTTTAAACAGATCAAAATCAGCGATGATTATTTAAGCCTATTTTCTACCTTCTCTCAAGGATCTTCAATTAACATTAAAAAGTCTTATCTTTTTCTTTGAGTTGGTATCCTCCTACAGATCATCTTTGAACATCAAAACTTTGAGATCATCAGTTGTCATCATCAAGCCTCTCAGAACCCTTATGGAGCCATTGTAGAGCAACACTTTATCAGTCCCATTTGCAGACTTCATCAGATATTTGTATCAACTTTCAATCAAGGTCAGAAGCTCCTCTCAACCCCCATACTAGTTTCCAAGTAATTCTATCCATTCATTTAGTCATTCTACATCACATTTAAGCTTCTATAAGTCTGAATTATCAAGTTTAATTAGTCAAGTATTTGAATTTATCAGATTGTGCATACTCTGCCTCGATTGCTAAAAATTTCCTTAATCACCGATAATTGGCCTAATCATTAGTGATCCCTATCTTTCAGGGGCCCCTTATCACCCTAACTCTTCTTTCCGACATTCGAGATCATACCTCTTGTTAGTAATTTGTCTTTGCAAGCATTTATCAACCCCTATCAAGTTCCTTTGAGCCATCTATAACATTTTATCATTTAACTGATAAAATACATTGCCTCGCTTGCCTTTGTGAGTTCATAAACCATTGACATCTTTGCTCCTATAATCCATATTGTGATCCCTAGACTCTCCTTGGATCAAGGAAAAACCATCAGACCTTCATATAGCGTTGGACCGCATCAGTCCCTTTTCCTTTGCATTGTTGGTTGTATCATCTATTATCAATTTATTTCATCATTATCATATTAACTTCTTAAACGCATATTGACATCCTTGTGAGGAAGTCCTTTGACTTCTAGGGACTGGCCTTTTCCAAGAAATTCACCTCATATTTTACTAATCATATCTTGTTTAGTGTATTTGATTTGTAGGTTTTCTTGCGGGGAAGGATCCTATCCACCTTTTTATGGAGCACAACCATCAAGCATTAGTCATCCACATCCACGGGTATCACTAAACACTTTCATTCGAGAGATTTGTTAAATTTTAGTTTCTTTCTTACTTAATTCAAGTTGAAGAGGTGGGATTTATTACCAATAGTGAGGCTCACACTTTCAATGTTTATTATGCGCATAATCCTTAAATTTTACAATGGACTTAAATGCTATTAGTGTTATGTTGATTTCTGGTGGAACTTACTAGAAAATTACGTTCTCACCCCAAAATATACCTTGTAACAACTCAAGTATTTTTTTCTTAGATTGTACACGGCATTAAGTTCACTAGTGTTTATTATTATAAACTATAACTCCGAGTAATCATTAAAAGCAAATAATATATCAAAAATTCTATTACTCTGAAAGATAGTAGAATTTATGCTTGTAAATTGTTCCATTCTCCATATAAATGATGAGTCACTTCCGTGAGAAAGAAAATGAAATAATCCTTAACACAATTCAAGCAAAATGTTTATGAGAAATGTTTTCTTACGCCCTCAGAGATACATTGAACCAATATTTTATAGTTTACATCATTCAAAAGACTCATTGTACCACTATTATATTCTTTGTGAGTCAAGAAATAACACAACTGATATGTCATCATATTTACATTGAAAGGTTCTATTTGTACATTTCAAATGTGTTAAAAATTCATATATATACAATTGTAAATATTATTTGAGGAGTGGTCACCTTTTGTGGAAAATTTTATTTGCACAAAACATGAATACCTTTGTTGCCTCTTGAATGGGACTACCGCTTTGGATATAAATAGTGTTGAGTAAAGTAGCAGTGGAGGTGTTATCAAAGTAGAGACTAGTATTTACGAGTAGACAACAACTAGAAGAGTGTACTAATACTAGTATCGAAAGTGGATTGATTTAGAAATGACAAAAACAATCCTATTGGGCAAGTGGAAAAGGAACAAAATGCCGAAAACTCAATTTTTCCCCTTCAAAAAGAAATTCGGGTGCAATTTTCTATTTTAAGGGTTCAAAGTGGTCTGAAGTATTATGGAAAAAAATCTATACTGTCAGCAATGAGGTAAAACTGGTCATTGTTTACTTGAAATCCGGCTCAGCCATTGAGAAAAGTAGACCATCCAACACCGTTGGATAGAGAGTGTTGGTGCCCATTTTGATCCTCTATCATTTTGCCATGTTTCCCCTATGCTCTTTGTGCTCTGAAATGTTTTTTCCTCATAAAATCGATGATGTGAAGTTGTAGTTCCATTCTTGTGCATTGGATTGTTTGCAAACTCATTACCTTGCCCTAATTTTCTAAAGAGAAGTGCGTTTTTGCCCTGTTTTTGAGAAAAAATGGCTTTGGATCTTCCCATCCTTCGAATTTGATGAAAAACAACCCATACCTGTGTTTAAATGCTTTGAGTTGTTCATTTTTTCTCCATTTTTTCCCCATTTTGAAGAAATCTCCAGGTTTGCCATGGTCATGCCCTAAATTTTTTCCAAATCCACGGGCTCTACTATTTTTCCATTTTTCCCGATCATGGATGCTTGAAAATGATCGATTTATGCTTGTTTGCCTTTGAAAATCTATCCCCATGGTCGTAAATTGCTTTGAATCACTTTCCATTTGTCCTTTGATCAAAAATTTCCTCACCCACGAAGAAAAAATCAATTTTGGGCATCCTGGCATTTTTTGTGTTTTTTACGACGGACGTGCGCATTTTCCCATCAAATTCATCTTCAGCATTCTAGGGCATCACTGAAAATTTTTGCGTTGTTTGATGAGTCATACGGGTGTCCTTTTCCGTCAAATTTTAGCTCAAACATCTTCTCATACATGGTCGTTTGTGGTTGGACAAGGTTCGGTGGGTCTGCTTGAAAAACTTAACGTTTTTTGTGTTTTGGAAAAAATTGCTAGTTGCCCCGCAACTTTGCAGCCCCAGAGATGAGGTACACATGTCGTAAGAAGAGTGAAGGAAGACGAGAAGGTCTTTTTGTGCCTTAAGGCATTTTGGAAAAAGAGTTAAAGTACAAAGAAAATGCCTAGGGCCTGTAATAAATCAGAATGGAACACGTGGCGGCTTCAGAGTGCAGGCCCGCAACGAAATAGAATGGAACACATGGCGGCTTCAAAGTGTAGGCCCTCAGCGAATCAGAGGTGGACACATGTCATGTTTTCATCAAAAGTGGGATGGAAGGCTAGCGAGGTACTTAGAAAAATTTTGCTTTTTTGTGAAGGGGGCAAAAGTTATGAAAAAGGCTGTGGGTCCGTTGGGCCACTCAGAAGAGGACACGTGGCAAGATCGGGCAAGAAGGGAGTGCGGGCCGTCGGAGGAAAAAGGGAAATATTTCTTTTATAGCAAAGTGAGTTAAAGCGGTAATTTGAAACGTGGCTCCATAATGAATCAGAGGGAGACACGTGTCAAAAGCAATGCAAGAGGGGAGTGCGGGCCGGTGAGTTTTGAAACTTTTAAAAATTTTGAGGAGTTGAGTAAAGTTTAAAAGGAGGAACGCAAGCCCGCAGTGAGTCAGTGATCGCCACGTGTCAAGGATAGAAGTGGAGGTGCGGGTCCACGGAGGAAATTGTGAAAAATTTCTTTTTTCCAAAAAGGTGGAAATGTGTAAAATTGAGCGGTAACCCGGATCAATCATATTGTGCCACGTGTCAGCGCCAAATCTCAAGGGCGGAGCGGTGGAGGAAATTGTGAAAACTTTCTTTTTTCCAAAAAGGTGGAAATGTGTAGAATCCAGTCGCGTTTCCAGTGGGGCCCACTTTGGGAAATGTGTTAGGCCCGTTTTCCAAGGGCGGAGGCGGAGAAAAATGTCAATTTTTACATTTTTCCAAAAGTGTTAAATAGTCAAAAAAATGATCCCAAGCCCATTTCTAATCACATTATGACACGTGGAGGGCTTAGATTGAAGGGAGAAAGGAAAATCAACGGTAACTGTGCATTTTTCAGTTTGGCCGCCATTTTTGCTCCAGGAAGTGTGGAAATGCAATTTTTGCATCAATTTTCACCAAATTTTTGGCGAATTCATGTCGTTTTTGCCTTTAAGGATCAATGGAATCAATTTGAAAATTCAATTTGTAGATCTAAGGTACTTTTGAAATGAAATTTTGTTCGGGCTCGAGCAAAAACGTGAAATATCAGATCCAAAAGTTGCAGAGTCAAATTTTGGAGGGATAAGGATGAAATAATGAAAGGAAGGGGGTTTGCATGCTTTGAAGATGAAACGTGCCTCCATAATGGATAATGATGTGAATTTTGTAATGATTCACCTTTTTGAGGCACCTGGCAATTTTTTGAATGTTTTTCTGTTATATGTCCCTTTTTGCAAGTCATGAGTGAATTTGTAACAAACTAAGATGCCATAGGATATTATTTTCTTGGGAAAGAAGGATCAAATGTAATAGAGAGATATATAATGCATGTTTTGAGACATGCAAAAAAGGTTAGAAATTGAAAATCATGAGAAAATTTTGAGAGAAGCTCATCTTTTGAGAAACCCTCCAAAAAACTTGGTTAATGTCTTATGTGTTAGATCTTCATTCATGTTGAGTTGGTTACAAGTGTATAGCCATCACACAGCTCTGAGATTGTTCCTGAAACTCTCCCTGCTGATGAATCTAACAAGCTTTTGAATTAATCTATGTTATTTTGGGCAATATGATGTTTGTTATCATGTTTAAATGTCTGCAAATAGTTTTCCTTGTTCTTGTTGCAATCTTGCATTGAAATCTTTAGGAATCACATAGATCTCATCCTTATTGATAGTTTAGTGGAATTTGTAATTTCATTTGTCAGAAGAGCTTTCATCTGGCATTGAAAATAAGTAGTTTAAAATCACTTCACCTTCATTTGTTGACAGAGATTGCTTGTAAGCCTTTGGGGGTACCTTAGGTGTGATTTGATCAAAGATTTTGATGTTTAATTGAGTCCTTTAACTCAAGATTTTGTGTTGAGGTCTCAAAGATTGTGTGAAGAGTGCAAACTGGGCCTCCATTTTTGTATCTCTTCTGGTTGAAAGAACATCTTGACTGTTTTGAAGAATTTTATCTGATAGTTGTTCAAATGTTGTAGAGGTTGTCAAAGATCTGGCATAGTCAAGTTTGTCTTGTCAATATCCCACCAAAAATCATTCTAAACAACTTATCCTACCCCATACTACCCCTGTTTTGACATGTATACCCACAGAAGATCAAAATCCATTTGCTAAAGTATGCAGAACATATCAAGATTTCAAAATGTCTTTAGTAACCCTTGCCTTGCATTGAAAGTATCTCCATAATCTAGAAGTGACAACTTGTGAAAGTCAGATTTGGAGTGTTGATCATATTTTCCCAAGGCCCCTTCATACTATTTGCACAAATTGAGGGATATCTTCATCTCCTTCACCATTTGAGGGTTACAAAATAGGTCCTCTTACCTTGGTTGAAAGGAACAACCTAAAACAATTAGGACAAGATCAAGTCCTATTTGAGTGCTATCCATCTCTCCACAAATCTGAGTGTCAGTTAGATCACATCCCCAGCTACAAAACAACATACATCATGATCTATCTTCAAGCTTCATGCCATATCTCTGATGTTGCTTAAACCGAATATGATAACAAATTTGGGTACCAACAGAGAAGGACTTTGGGGATGCTTTTTTCCATCACAACACCATCCAAGTCTCATTCCAGTCAAAAAGTGTTTTATTAAATCACCTCACTAAATCTCACAAAAAATGCCTATTTGAAGTGCATCTCATGCTAAGCAGTAACATCTTTGTCTTTACCATATACATATCCATCGAAATACCTCATGTAATTATTACTGGGGTCGATTGTTTCATTCGGATACTAGGTATTTTCATAGGATCGAGCTTTGGTGACGTCAACTTTAGAACTCTGGCAACATCATGCATAGTGGGTCGAACAAATGGTTGTTTCTTGGTGCAAAACAAGGCCAACTGGAAGTTTTTTCTAACAATCCAAATATCCCCGTAGGCTACTACAACTTTTGTATCAATACTTTCCATGATTGTGTTGTTGTCTGCTTTTTATATAATCTGGGTTCACTAGCCAATGTCAAATACAATTCCATCCACATTTGATTGCTCCAAACAACAAACATTAAAAATACTTAAACAATGTATAGTGTAAGCTCGAATGAAGATTAAAAAACATGAATCTTACCAACTTTGGTAGATTTGAGTTATTGGCCACAACTTCCTTCCCATCAACAACTCTAGAAGAGAAATCCTGTAACTGTTTACATCAGATTTCTCATTAATCCTTGATGTTCTTGCATATTCTAGGTCAATGCAACAAATGGTACCCATAACATATGTAGAGGTGTGATTTTTGGCTAAGGAAATGCACTTGGAAATGCCAAATTCTAACTAATGTGTGTCAAAATTATAATCCAAAAGAATGTTTGAAGTCTTCACATCCCTGTGAACAATGTGTGGGTTACTAGTCATAATGAAGATATGGTTATCCTTCTTCAGCACTAGGAGCAATATGTAGCCGATTGTTCTAGTCTAGCGTAATCTTCTTTGATGATCCTATACGAAAATAAAAATTAATAAAACACTTGTTATATTTTCCAACAATTCATTTTAATATGAAGGTTAGAGATTGATTATACAATTCTATTTCAAAAAATGAATTTACAATGTACATGTGATCCATTTGTCTTCATAACATAATCATTTTACTCACCATGTAGGATATCCCACAGACTTCCATTTACCATGTAATCACAAAACATCAGATTTCCAAGTGGAGAAAGTGAACATCCATGCAGACTCTCAAGATTATGATGGTTGATGCTTCCAACTGTTTCCACATTAGTTTCAAATGAAAGCAAGCTTAGTTGGTAGTGGCTGTACATTCTATTTAGAGAAATTGGCTTAGAATTCATTAGATCACAGTTATAAATAGTGCTTGTAGCACCATATCCAATTACATATTTCTCTTTTATATTTTTTTAATTGTCATTATGTTTTAGTACATGTAAAGAGTCATGTTCATGTGTAGTATGACCAACCTTGGAGAACCTAAATGTAACAAATAGATGTGTCAATAAAGAAATTGTAATAAGATATTGCTTTCTGATGTGTTGTCTGATAATCTATACAATATGAAATCATGTCTAGCCATGTTAGTGTATACACCTTGCTCCATGTTGTTTGCAGATCCTTTTGTAAATACCTTTGGATGTTTTGAATGGTACAAAGCTATAATTATGCACAATAGTAGTATTGAAATCTAACAGATGTAAACGATTTTTGGTTTTGAGATGGATGTTGTTCATTGCATTGGGCCACAATTTTGTTAGACAACATCATACTATTCCAAGTTTGCCAAATTTCAATAACAATAGAAGAATGTCTCTGGAACCTAAGCTATTTAAAAGACAACTATTATTTCTTGCATCAGTTAATTGATGATATCCAAAAACCATAAGAAACAAAACTGACTTGGTACGTAGAGAAAATTTGTGTTTATATCTACACCGGTCTAGAGGAAATAATGAAAAATTTATTAATGACAAGAATTTCCCCAGACAAATTGTTGTAGGAGAGTTTTCTGTAAGAGAAATAGAGCCATTTACAGTATCTTCTATTATTAGGGCAAGAGAATGAAATTTATTCCTTTCTCAAATACCTCTTGGTTTCCATAATGATGAACTGTAACTCAAATATGTTTTTTACAGTGATGGGAAGATAGCCATCAATCCACTATTAGCTCCTTTATCCTAAAGATATACAGATTGTTTTTTACATTGACGGAAAGATATCCTATAATATATTGATGCTAGCGGCCACTATTCTTCACTTCTAGAAACAAATTGACATCTTTAAACAAACCAAATTTAAAAGCGATTAATTGTTGAATCGCTTAGTGCAACGCATAAACAAAATATTAATGATTTCTTGTTTTTATAACTAAAGGAGGGTTGAAGGGTCCCTTTCCCTTTACATTACAGATATAATGAGAGGATCAGTCTAAAAACCCGAACGATCCAACAATACTTTGGTGAAAAAATTCTTAAGGGCATATGCCAAAAACACAAGTGATTGGGAATACCAAAAAAATCCAGACCAGTAAGACAAACATGATGATTTGATAACAATGGAACTGGAAAGGCTATATAACAACCAAAACAAAGTTACTGACCTTATGGATTTTAGAAGAACTTATTTATTTGAATCATATGACATGTCCGTAGCCTCCACTTTAACGAGGATGAAAATGGTTTCTGCGGGCGGTTTCGGAAAGAGATGCTCTTTTCCAGCAACAACCCAACTCTTTAAGCAATCATATGTCTCGCAACATTTCCAGTGAAGAAGATCCCAACGTGCTGATTCCTATTGCAGTGGATAAAACATATCATCCAGGTCAGGCGAGGGGAGAAAAATATGTCTCGCCCTCGGTGTCTCACCCCATTTGGACACACCAAACACAAATCACATTAGGATGTCAAACCGTTTGTACAACTTTGAAAAAATGGCCACGTCCACCAAACCTTCCTATTTATAATGAGCATTAGATAACAAGGGCCATGACGCACTTGTGGTTTTGTCTATTCCTACTTCCATGCCAACCCTATGTGTTGGCTTGATCCAGTGACGACCCATCTCCAAAGCCCAATCCTTCATCGGGTGTATGATAAGAATATGAAAAACGAACATCGAAGAAACTTCCACATTTACCCTTGAACGTACCTCTAGAGAAAGATAATCATCTCCAAGAACTCCCTTAATAACAACCAGGTTTTGCTTTGTTTCAATTCAAAAAATGGATTTCAAACGACAACGCGAAATTTTGGTATAAAATCCCATTTCACGCGATGATGTGGAAAATTGCATGAAAGGAAACATTGGAAAGGCCATGACAGAAAAAATGAAAGCCAGTGAAATAAACCTGAAAGTTGTGAAAATAAGGAAGATCGGATCGGTAAATATATGGAGTGATTATGCCATCGCATGCTTGTAATTAATACAAACTTACTAGGGGCTTTAATATCGACCTTTATTAGAAAAGGTAATGAGTCCGAGAAATCAACATATTTATTTCCAATCTTATCACAAAACGCTTTTTCAATCCCACGATTTTCTATAAAAGCACCTATTTAGTAGCCTGCAAATATATAATATTTAAGGTCAATATGGAACTAATGAAAGCATAAAAAATAATTTTATTCACACAAGATTTTTGATGGCGGCGTTAGTAATAATATGAGATTCGCCTCAAATATTTAATTCATTACTATTCAAGTCATTAGCAACAAACCAACAATGTTCTAGCACTTTAATTTATTGATTCATACATTTATTAATTTACATTGGGCGGGAACAAGGTCTATAATCTACATTCAGGGGAAACCTCGGTAATCAATATCATGATATTGCACAATTTAATCTTCAAATTATTAATAATCTTTGAAAAATAAAAATTCTATATTTGGTCCTTTGAATAATCTTAATAATTTTTACATATACTTTTAATTTACTAATTTTGGATTGGTGGTGTGTTTTATTAATGAATAACATCTTATATTATATTAACAAGTAAAATGATATAAGAATATTCACAAAAAAATTGGGTGGTATGGAAGCACACCCCAAAGCCACAAGTTCAAACTAGGTAGACAAAAAGCCTAGGAGTACATCCAATTACAAAACATCACAAGACAAAGAAGCAAAAACATTAACCCACCACTATGAATTCTTGACCGGTAGGGCACTGAGATCTTGATCATGCTATTGAGATCAAACAAGTCTCGAGGATAAGTAATTCCCTTCATTTCTTTTCTTGAGATAACAAATATCAGTGTGGTCTTGAACAAAAAAACTCATTACTTAAAATTTAATGAAAATAGTCTAAAACTTCCATACTGCATCTTGTTTCATGATACAAATCATATAGTTGGGCACTACGAACCACTATATTGGAAAAAATGATCTATACAATATTGTATCGAAAAGGTTGGTTATAGCCAATTATTTCTACACAAATTATACACAACATGTTTTCCACTAACATTCTTTTCTCAATACCCTCTTCAACATTCTCTGTAATAACACCTTCCGCATTTGCCAAACGACTTCTCAAAATTTACTACATATATACACAACCATACTTATCTTACATCAATCAACATTATCAACTTCTATCAATCCAAAAAACACATTCCAACAAAAATTCTAGTCATTAGTCATGTTATTAATTATGTGATTAGCATATGGAAGAAGGTCACCCTTTTTTTGCAGCTATCTTTCCAAACTAGCTTTGAGGATTGGAGAGAGGTGACACACACATATAACACTTAGACCCAGATTTTTGTTTTTCTTAGGCCAACAAAAGTTTGTTTATTTTATCAAACACACCATTGGGCATACTTAGAATAGAAACCATGAATATTTGATCAATGAAATAGAAGTATGTCATTTAATATTGCATGATAATCATGTTCACCTTCACCCTGCATATGTGGTTGATCGTTTAGGTATATTTTCTTTGAAGGATGATTTTAAGAAAATATGAAAGGCCAAGATGGACAGAACATGTCTTCAAGTTTAAATGATGTACATTTGTTACGATGATCTAACATTGTCATACTACGTGGCTATGTTAATTACAAGAAATTGTCGATTGTAGAAATAGCAAAGCCTTCCCTTTCACTAACTAACAACGCTTATCGGTTGTAAAAATTCTAGTTGTTAGTCATCCTTCTCAAAGGTTTGTATTCAAGGACTTGGCTTTGCCAAGGATAGTCCATCGAATATAATATAATTACAAATAATGACAACAAACTTGTTGAGATTGTTTTTGCATTGTTAAAATGGATTCATTGACAATATAGAGGATAGCGGTCGATAGCCTTCTCATCAACGAATAATTGGTAAACATAAAACATGCATTTCTCTTCACGGACTCGAGATCATTCATTCTTGAGCAAGACTGTGTTCATCTTTGCCCTCCATTTTTAGTAAAATGTTTAGGACTATTTTGTTTAACGGGTTATTTTTGGAAATATGCAGGGCCAAGATGATCATGATACATCTTCAAGTTTAAAATATGTACTTCTATTATTATGTTCTAACTCTTATCTTTGTCATTAAGACAGATAATGATTTTTATTAGGTCGATATTTAAAAAAATAGAAACAGTAGAGCCTAGTGAGCGTCAAGTCACTTCTTTTAGTAAGTAATGTAGCTTAGCGGTCACTATGCATTTTATTCGATCTGAACTGACGACAAAAAATGTTTTACGACCCCATTTCATCCATTTATATGATATGTTATCTCGAGCACTATGTTACGTAAGTATCATAGCTTAGCGGTCACTAAGCATTTTTTGTAATACAAACTTTTTTATCTCTATTTTTGTAATTAAGAAATAGTTTAGCCTAGAGGCCACTAATCTATTCCTTTCTCATTTAACAATAAACAATAAGTGTAGAGCTCATGGCTTGTAAGTATTCGAGCTTAGTGGTCATTTAGGCATTTCTTTTATATGAATGTTTTTTCTCTATTTTCGAAATTAATAAATAGTTTATCCTTAAGGCCTCTAATCTATTACTTTCTCAAAGGCCTCCATAGATTTTGTGATAAAGAATTTTCATATCTAACATAATTTGCATTTTAAAAATTTACAAAAAATGCCTAGCGCCCAATAATATCTATTACTATGATATGTTATTAGAGTGTTATGTTCGAAGTAAGATATTGTTTAGCCTAGTTGCCGCCAAATCATTCCTTCCTGTAAGTATTCGAGCTTAACAGCCATTAAGAATTTTCTTCAATACGAATTGTTGTTTGATATCTATATCCAAAATAAAAAAATCATTTGAGCCTAGTGGCCGCTAATCTACTCCTCCTAACAAGTAGCCGAGCTTAGCATTTGCTACTTGCATTTTCATTAATGCACATTGATGTGTAAAAAAAAAGCGATGCAAAGGTGTGCACCTAAAATTCCCTATGATGTTATATGAGCACCCTGAAAACATTTTTAGTAACCATATTTCTTCCGACTATGCAAAGACCTCCATAGCTTTCAATAATAAAAATTGTCCATATCTCACATATTTGTCATCGAAATATATTATGGAAAATGCCTAGCGACCACTAATATCTATTACTATGATTTTTCATAAAACATCTATGTTATCAAGAAATTGTTTAGCCTATTTGCGCACAATCAATCCTTTCGGTAAGTATTTGAGCTTAGCGTTGCACTAAGCATTTTCTTTCACATGAATTGTTTGATTGATCTTGTTCAAGTAATGGAGCTTAGTGGTCACTAAGTATTTTACTTGATACTGAACCGATATAAATTATGTGTTATACACACAAAAAAACTTATGAGTAATATAGAAGTTGTGATATCTTTCAATGGTATGTAGTGTCACACTTGGTTGTGGAAGGAATGTATAGTCAATAAGATAAGATTATAGTTAATGAAAATACTAGTGATCAAAAATTATAGAGATATTTATTTACATTATTGGAAATGAAACCTAGGAGTTGTAGAGGCTAGCGACTGCTAGGCTTCTGCTCAAAAAATAGATGGACAACATATGACATACAAAGTTGTTCATTAACACGTGCTGAAGAGAATACCCGATCCCCTATAAAATCTAAGTATTTATTATTTTGAATTCGATGTTGCAAAAATATCATTATAATGGAGCTTAGCGGTTGCTATTTTATTTCCTATCTATAAGGTACTCTCAAATTCTAGTGAAGCATAAAATTATGTTTTAGTTTTTCTAGAGTAAAGCATAAATAACTCCAAAATATCAACGATCACGAGATATATTAGAAATTTCATGCCACGTGTCAACATTTTAATGGATTACGATTCAACTTAATAATGCAGATTTTTATAGGTAATTTTTTTGTTAATTTTATCACTAATTAAAAATTTCTTAATAAATGTGTCAATTATATAATTGTGTAATTAACTGGTTTAAACTTGCAAGATGCCACATTTTATTGGATTTTTTTAATTAACGCGAGATGATAGCTAAAAATATCAAATTCGCACTCGATAAAAATTAATAATAAACGAGGCGTATATCGCTCTCTTAAAATTTAAATTTTTTGTTTCCTAATGTTCACTTCTATTTTCTAAATGGTTTTTTATTATGCTTAAATTAATATTTGTCATTTTCCCGTGAGTTCACAAAGAAACTTTTGACATTGTCCCACTTGTTTCTAAAGTAGGTAAAATTAATAAATTTGATTTCCTCATATCCCACGCTATCCCCGAATTAACGTGAATTATATTTATAAAATATCGAATTCGCACTAGATAAAAATTAATAATTAACGAGGTGTATATCGCTCTCTTAAAATTTAAATTTTTTATTTCCTAATGTTCACTTTTGTTTTCTAAATGGTTTTTACTATGCTGAAATTAATAATTGTTGTTTTCCTGCAAGTCCACAAAGAAAATTTTGTCGTTGTCCCACTTGTTTCTAAAGTAGGTAAAATTAATAAATTTGATTTCCCGTGTCCCACACTATCCCCCGAATTAACGTGCATTATATTTAAAGAATATTGAAGTCGTACTTGATAAAAATTAATAATTAACGAGGCATATATTACTCTATTAAAATTTAAAAAAATTGTTTCCTAATGTTCACTTCTATTTTCTAAATGGTTTTTATTATGCTTAAATTAATATTTTTCATTTTCCTGAGTGTTCACAAAGAAACTTTTGTCACGTTGTCCCACTTGTTTCTAAAGTAGGTAAAATTAATCAATTTGATTTCCTCGTATCCCATGATATCCCCCGAATTAAATGCAAATATTAATGACGGGTGAATTCAAAGTACGATATGTGAAATCCCCTGCATTAAATGCCAATATTTGAAATATCAAAATCCCACACTTTCTCTTTAAGAAGGGGAAATTCAAAATTTGAAATTTCCTATTCCCACTTTTTTTCAGTTTTCGAATTTCTTTCGTTGAATGCATTTGGAAAAAACTAAATACAGGAGAAATATATATTAGGTTTTATTTTTATTTTGTAATCACGAAAAGGAGCTCTTGAAATCAGAATACAACACGCACAAGAACTAATTTACTGGTCCGAGTTCTTGATTCTTGGACGTTTTTTTGAATGGTAAGTTGAGGCAATGATTGTAATCACATTTAGGGGCACACAAACAAGACAAAAAATAGTGATTGTGGATAGATCACATGGTGCGAGTGTAGATCAAGAGGCCCACAAAGGATGGAATCAAAAGAGACAAAAAAAAATGTTGCAGATAGAATCTCACAGACACTGTGTTTTAGAGAGAATACGAAGCTTTAACAGACATTATCAAGCACATCAAAATTTCAACTAACTAAAACATGTATTTATCAAAAACATCTATGTTATTGTATGTGTACCGTAGTTTATGGTAAGCACTTGCAACCACTTTGTATTCATCTAGTTCTTGTGTTTTGCATCATAATCTGTCCCTTCCTTTCCCTTTGGCGCCTTTGTAGTTCCGTTTCATCTTCTTGTCAAAACACGTTGCTTTGTTTGAAACCACATTTTTTTCACCCATGATTGAATATTTTGTAATCCCTTTTACAATATTTATTCCTTTTGAAAACCCATTTTTATGTTCAGTTGTAGCTCAAGTATTCGTGTCTATTAAACGGGTTCCCCTTTTAGCCCTTCTTATCTCTCTCTGGTTAATTTTTGTTGATTTTTTTGTTCTTCTTTGTCTGTTTTTATTTTTTCCTATAAGTGTTGGCATTTATCCTAAGCGTGCAAAAAAAAATCACATATTCTTTTTTTATAAATCATAATGGTTTTATTTTGTATAGTTTAGGTAATCATTTTGACCTCCTTTAATGATTTTTTAATATGAAAGAAATAATTGTGACTAATTATTCAATATTCGATTCTCACTTGATTGTTGCATTGATATATATATATATATATATATATATATATATATATATATATATATATATATATATATATATATATATATATATATATATATATATATATATATATATAGTTTTTTATATTTACTTTCCCACGTATAAATAATTAAATGCAATGTCTTTACAATTTTTATGTTTAGTAAAAGGTAAGCACATTATATGTACTCATAAATATTATTAAATATAAATGTTAATCATTCTATTTACAAACATATATTTCATTTACAGATTAGTGACAACTTACTTAATAAATGACCCAATATAAAGTAACAATTTTAAATTCTAAAATAACATATTCCAAGAATAAAGGTCGTTTAGTTGGATTTTACGACATTACCTAGCTATTACAAGACAACACAAGGAAAAAAATATTCCAAGACAAGACAAATATTAAAGAGTTTCTTGAATACATTTTTCAAACAAGAAGGGAGACTAAGCGACCACTAAGATTCTAGTTGACTCACATACGATACAACTAGGATGGCTCGCTTGAAAACCGAGCTAAGCACCATTATTATATTTAGATTTCTATATTATGATATCAGAATCCTACCATGATATTTGAAGCCTAGCGACCGCTAATGTCGAAGATTATTAAATAGCATTGGTGCAACATAACAAAGACTTGAGATTAACGGCCACTCAAATATTTGTTGCATTGCATACATGATAATTAGTAATGACCAACAAAAAACTAACTAAGCTCCTTTATTATATTTAGATGTTACAATCGCCTTTTACGACTAATGACCGCTAGGATGGATGTTTACTTTATTTCATTGATATTCCAAGACAAGATTAATTTAAACGATTTTCCCATATACACATATTCCAAAACGAAATTTTTACGCATTGTGGCCACTAAGGTCAATATGTTATTCAAAGTCTATCACATGATATTTGAAGCCTAGTGGCTGCTTAAGGTCGTAGATTATTCCATTGCATTGGTGTAACATAATAAAGACTTAAGATTAACGACCACTAGGATAATTCTTGTCTTGCATTCAAAATATTGATTAATGACCGAATAAAAACTTAAACTGAACTAAGCTCCAACACCAATTGTTTAGCCAGGTGCCTCTAAGTATCGCTTTGGCTAAAAATTACATAGTTATTTGAATTTTATTACATGATATTCCTAGCATCCACTACGGTCGAAGATAATTACATAGCGCTAGAGGAAAATCACAAAGAATTGAGGTTAGCGGCCGCTAGGATATTTGATGTATTACATTCGGAGACAAGGAGTAACGACTCGATTGAAAATATAACTATGCTCCACAATTATATTTAAATTTTAAAAGACTATTGACCATTTAGGGTGGATGCTCACTACATTTCTTTCTGAATACTCGTGATTCCAAACAAAAAATTAAGCCCAACTTTGAGCCGCTAAGCTCAAAGGATATTTGAAGTTAGTAGCCACTAGGCAACATCGTAGAGGATTGAGGTTAGTTAGTGCCCATTTAGGATAGTTGTTATCTTGCATACAAGACAATTAGTAATGACTCGATGGAAAAATGCACTAAGCTCCATTATTATATTTAGAATTTAGAAAACAATGTTCCAAGACTAGTGACCGCTAGGGTGGATGTTTATGTCATTTCTTGGATATTCGAATACATGACTAGACAACAAATATTTGAAGACATGACATATATTAATGATTTTCCATAGTACACACAACCCCTTAGATCAAAGCATATTATATTCCCGTTGTGTAACATAACAAATTTTAACGAATTTCCCGATTACACATATTCTAAAAAGAAATTTTCAGCCTAGTGGCTATTGAGTTCAATATGTTATTCGAAGTCCACCACATGATATTTGAAGGATAACGGGTGTTAAGGTCATAGATTATTTCTTCACGTTGGTGTAACATAACAAAGTCTTGAGATTAGTGGCCGCTAGGATAATTCTTGTCTTGCATTCAATCCCCTCTAACCTAAAGCTATAAAGATTGTTTTTTTACATTGATGGAAAGATATCCTAGAATATATAGATGCTAATGGTTTGCTTAGTCTTCACTTCTACCAAAAAATTGACAACTTGAAACAAACCAAATTTAATAGCGATTAATTGTTTAAATTGCTTAGTGTAATGCATAACATAAACTTCTACTAATTATTTCTTGTATTTTATAATTAAAGGAGGGTTGAAGGGTTCCTTTTCCTTTATATTATATCTGATATAATGAGAGGATCAATCTAAAAACTCGAATGATCCAACAATACTTTGGTGAAAAATGCAAGGGAAAATGCCAAAAACACAAGTGGTTGGGAATACAAAAAAACCCAGACCAATAAGCACAGACAGTATGAATTGATAACAATGGAACTAGAAACGTTATATAACAACCAAAACAAAGATACATCCTGATGTATTTTAGAACCACTTATTTATCTGAATCAAGTGACATCTCCGTAACCTCCACCTTAACGGGTATTAAAACAGTTTCCATTGGCGGTTCGGAAAAAGATGCTCTTTTCTAGCAACATCCAGACTCTTTAACCAATCATACGCCTCACAACCTTGCTGGAGAATATCATCCCAATGCTCCAGATCTAGTTTCAATGGAGCAGACATAGCATCTAGGTTAGGAAAGTGGAGTGACCTACCTCCCATCAATGATGTCTCGCCCAATTTTTCCACTTCATACAAGAAATGATTTAGGACGTGAAACCATTTGTGCAACTTTGAAAAAATGTCCACGTCCACCAAACCTTCTTGTTTATAGTGAGCATCAAAAATCAAGGGCCATGATGCACTCAAGGTTTTGTCCATTTCACTTCCATGCCAACCCTATAAGTTGGCTTGATCCAGTGATGACCCATCTCCAAATCCCAATCCTTCGTCGGATGTATGATAAGAAGATGACAAATGAACATCAAAGCAACTTCCACATTCACCCTCGGACATCCCTCCAGAGAAAGATAATCATCTCCAAGAACTCCCTCAATAATGCAACTAGGTCTTGCTTTGATTCAATCCAAAAAATGGATTTCAAACGGCGACATGAAATTTTGGTATAAAATCCCATTTCACGCACCAATGCAAAAAATTACATGAAAGGAAACATTGGTCTAGACATGAAAGAATAAATGAAATCTCGTGAGAGAAACCCAAAAGGTGTGAAAATAAGGAGATCGACTAGATAAATATATGGAGTGAATATGGCATCACATGCTTGTAATTAATACAAGCTTGCTAGTGATTTAATATCAACCTTTATTGGAAATGGTGATGAGTCCGCCAATCAACATATTTATTACCAATCTTATCACAAAATGCTCTTGGTTAATCCCTCGATTTTCTACAAAATCTACCTATTTATTAGCTATCTTAATAGATTATATTAAAGGTTCAATTTGGAGTTAATGACAACATATGAAGGAAATTTTATTCATACAAGATTGATTTTCCTTAAAAGGTCTAGTTTTTTTACGGAAGTGTTAGAAATAATATGGGAGTCTCCATAATAATTAATTCAATGTAATTTGAGTCATTAGCGAGGACCAACAACGTTTTAAGTGCTTAAACTTACTAATTTATACATTTAATACTTTACTAAATTTATAAACATTACTCAAGTTATTAATTATGATGGTAGGCTCTAGAAGAGGCTCACCCATTAATTTTTCGTGGCTACCTTGCCATACAAGCTTCGAGGATACTTTTTCCACTATGATCTACTTCTGCTACTATGATTTAACCTTGTCGATCTATGTGGCCGTGTTTATTACGAAGCTGTTTATTTATTCATAATAGCAAAGCCTTCCCTATCATTAACTAACGGCGCTTACCGGTTGCCACACATTTTTATTTATATGAAAAGATATGAATTGCATTTTCTACACAATATATCAAATGAAAACTACATAAGGCATTAGCCTTATCGAAGGTATGTATTCAAGGACTTGGCTCTTCCAGGGATAGTCGACAAACATAATATAATTACAAATAATGACAAAAATTGTTTAGATTGGTTTTCATTGTTAAAATGGATTCCTTGACAATGTGGAGGGTGGAAGTCGCTAGCCTTGTCATCAACGAATCATTTATTCTGAGAAATATTCGTGTTAAAATGGATTGTTATTCTCGAAGTTAAAATGAATTTCAACAAAATATAGAGCATACAAAGGGAAATTTATTCACACGAGATTGATTTCCCCTAACAAGGTATTCATTTTTATGGCAACATCAACAATATTATGGTGGTCTCCTAATAATTAATTTTTACTATTCGAGTAATTATCCAGGGTAACAATGTTCCTTGATTTTACTTAATTAGTCATTAGTCAAGTTATTAATTATGAGGATAGCCTCTAGAAGAGGCACACCCATTATTTTTGCATATACCTTTCCATACAAGCTTCAAGGATACTTCTTCTACTACTATGATCTAACCTTGCCTAACTATGTGGTTATGTCTATTACCAAAACTTGTTTATCTTAGCCTCTGATCATATATTCCTGAGAAAGATTTTTCTTCATCTTCGCACTCTATTTTTAGTAAAAAAATTATTTAGGATTATTTTGTTTAGTGGGTGATTTCTGGAAATATGAGGGCTAAGATGATTAGGATATTCCTTCGGAGTTTAAACTATGTACTTCTATTATTGTGTTCTAACACTTGCATTTACAAATTAAGGTAGAAAATGACTTTTTATTAGGTCGATATTTAAAAAAAAAAGGTATAGCCTAGTGAGCACCAAACCACTCCTTCAATAAGTAATGTAGTTGTAGACACCAAAACTCTGCATGCTCGCTTCCACACAAATAGTTGAACAAAAACAAGCGCCACATACCATTTCATGACCTAATTCATTCGTTCGATTAATCAAGCTTTTCGTTGCATCATTGCAACCTAGGTAATTACCCCCACACCCCTTGAATTAATTAAATCATTTATCCCACATCATATCCCCCCTTTCATGGCTAATTAATTAACTAATTAATATATTCACCCCTACACCTCACTCATCCTAACTCACTAGTTACGACTAGTCTAAATAAGAAACCTTCTAAATATATTGTCCTAACCACCTCTAACTTATACCCATAACAAATACCTTACTTCTCACTAGACCTCTCGAGTTATCAAACCTAAATTCCGTGCACCTAAGCTCAAAATAGAAGTTTTATCCCCTCGAAATCTCACCCAAGATCTAATTGCCCATGAAAATGCTGGAAATTTCTTTGAATGCCGGTGATATATAAATACTAGTTTTTCTACCTCTTTACGGTAACATTCACGACCATCCAAGCAAAATCAAGAGGATCATCAAGCTTTCTCATATGTTACCATGTTTCATTATTGTCGTCTTGCATCCATTCAGATCTCACTCACGTCTGTCAGGATTTTTGGAGCTATTCAAGAGCTCGTCCATCGCTAAAACATTGATCACCATCAGAGTATTATCAACCATTGGCATTCAAAGGTTTGTCTTATCCTCTAATTCTGTTCTTTCACCTTAATCTTATCTATTTAATCATCTCTAGTCTCACTTTTTCTCTCAAGAAGATCATAGCTTCTTATTAGACAATCAAATCATTTATTTTAGCAGCATGTTAGTATTTCTCAAAATCTCTTACAATTAGCCTAATTTCCTATGATTTATGTGTTTTTTGTCTACTTAGTAATCAGATTTCATTTAGAAGTTGTTATCAATTACTTTGTTCTTTTGTGTTACTAACCTCTTGTCAAGTATGGATCTTGTAGATGGCCATAGGAGGATTTAACCATCACATCACCAATATCAACTCATTGTCAATTGTCCAACATCTTTTAAATTGGGAATAATACGACCTACTACATGACTTAGAGTTGTGTGTCATTCACGCAACCCCCATTAGTCAACTAGAGACTATCTTTTCATCAACCTAGAAGATCTGTGAAGCCGTTGAAGAGTTATGGAAAGCCTACTACAAAGTAAAGTGAATCCAAACCAATCTTGCACAATTCTATTATTAGTACAAGGCGAGACTGGACATACTTGAAGACACAAATATTGCATCCGAGTCAAAAGTCAGGAGTGAAATCAGCCTTGTAGATTTTGATTCTAAGTTTTCCCTTGATCGACACAGAGGAGGAGCTTTATGAATTCTTTGTTGATGATTAAATCAAAGAACGACTCATAATTTCCGAGGATGATGACCTATCCTGTTCAGTGGGCTCTAAATTTTATGAGAATCTAGATACTGACCTAGATTCCGATTTCGGGTTCTAGACATATTTCCTTTCATATCATCATCATTATCAGCTGATATTTGTAATAGACTAAATAAGTGAGATAGATTTTGATCACATTTTCACATATCTTATATTTTATCCTATTTTCATGAATAAACGTGAGTTTTTTTTTAAAAAGCGGGTTGACATCCATGCAAGGAAGTCCTTGACTTACTCGGGAAGGCGGCCTTTCCGTGCAAACCCACCTACACATCTTACTAATTCCATCTTGTGTAGTTTTTGTTCTTGCAAATTTAGTCGGAAAGGAAGCTTAATACATTCTTCACAGAGTGCACAATAAACGTCCATCACCATCATCCATGGGTATCTTGCAAACCCTGTCATGTTCAAGGTTAAATTGAAAGGTGAAATTACAATCAATAGTAGCTTTCAATAAGCATTCTTTAACCATTTTCCTCGATAAGAACCAACATGAATTACATGATATGACAATATATCCAACTAGTAATACGTAAGGCTCCATCCTTCCAATTGTTATTCTCCAAGTTAAAATGGATTCTAACAAAATAGAGAGGAAAATACCTAAGGGAATTCGAGAAGCTTAGCGGTTGCTTTAAGGATTTTTTTTTATGTTCTAAGACAAGAGAAGACAAAAGATATTCCAAGACAAGAAAAATATTTACAACTTTCCTGAATACACGTAATTAAAAATAAAATTTTAAGCCTAGCGACCACTAAGTTCAATATGATATTTGATGTCTATTACATGTTAGTGACCACTAGGAGATCTGCAGTCTTTCATATGGGACAAGTAGTAACAACTCCACTGAATAACTAAATATGCTCCATTATTGTATTTATATTTTTCAAGACTAGTGACCACTAGGGTGGATGCTTACTACATTTATTTAATGTTCCAAGACAAGAGAAGACAACAAATACTCCAAGACAAGAAAAATATTTACAACTTTTTCTGAATAGATGTTATTCAAAAAGTAGTTTCAAGAGAATATAATATACGTAGTCAAACACATAATCTTAAGCCTAGCTCCTACTAGGTATATTTTCTATGATCCTAGTAGATGTCGGGGTTTTCCATTTTTTTGTTATTCAATCACTAATTTTAAAATAAGAAATTATTGAGGCTTGATACCGAGGAAACCATTACTTTCAATTACTAATTGAACCTAACAGCTACTAGGCATTTTCTTTTTACTAGCCAATTTCAATTATGTGATATACATGATATATCTTATGAGAACAATAAAAACGTATTTATTACAACACCTAATCACATCATGACATGTAAGATTTGTTATTATTAAATATTCAATTCTCAACCATTATCACTCATGTTGGATTCCAAGTTTCCACAATTAAGTAGTGTAACTCAAATATGTTTTTATAGTGATGGGAAGATAGCCATCAATCCACTAATATCTCCTCTATCCTAAAACTATGTCTGATTGTTTTTTACATTGACAAAAATATATCCTGGAATGTGTGTGTGTGTGTGTGTGTGTGTGTGTGTGTTGGCATCTGCTAGTCTTCACTTCTAGCAACAAATTGATAACTCGAAACAAACCAAATTTAAAATCGATTAATTGTTTAAATTGCTTAGTGCAAAGGATAACAAAAAGTTTTATTAATGATTTCTTGTTTTTATAACTAAAGGAGGGTTGAATTATGCCTGATGACCGCTAACCTATAAATATCTATTCTCTGACTTTTACTCTATGAAAATAATGACATCAATAGACAACATCTCCTTGCTTTTTCACTATTGAGAAACAATATTTATCCTTTCAATTACTTACAAATTATTAATTTGTTTAATTCCTTTTTCAAGGAATATGTCTTCCATTTGTCACACTTCGTTCTTGAAAATTCCTTTGATTAAAGGAGCAGAGGATATGAAAAAGATAGACGATGAATGGTTTGTAGAAATACATTCCCCAGAAAATTACCACGGTGATTTGTGGTTATTTTTTGTTGACGAAGATGTTGTCAAAGAAGTCGGTATGGTACTAAATTCAAAGGTTATTGAAAATCAAACATTACGTATTGAGGTTGAACACATTGACGTTGTAATGAATAAGTGCCTTATTCTTGACATGGAATTGGAAGTTTCATTTTTCAAGAAACTGGAAATGAAGGCTTCTAGAGAAAATAAAATGTGTTCTTGTTAGAAATATGGTTGGAATTTGGGGTTGTTCATACAGTAAAAAAATAGGTTGTGAAAATGCCTTGAAATTCATACTAATATGAATTTGGTATTCAAAAATTTGTATAGAACTAAGAATACCTCTTCTATTTGTCATTATTTGAATAGAAAAAATTGCTTTCTCCGAAACATGCAAAGCTATTTACAACGTTGAGGCGATCTTATTTGTCTAAATTAGAGATAGATCCCTCTAAGTCAAAGTTGCAAGGGCTTAAAAATAATAACAAATCGGTTGTGTTGTTGAAGAAAGTGACCAATATATTTGAGAAAACAGAAATTACAAATTCTGAACAATTAAAATATATTTTGTTCAATGGTGACGCTTTTTAGGTTGAAGTTTCTATATGCCATGTGCCACCTCTACAATATCAATTTAGTCATGTGTATGAAGATAATGTTGACCTTCTTTTCCATTCAATGTTGATTAATGTTATTCCTTCACTAAGGGATGCAATTCTTCTTCCCTTTTCACCATCTACAAAGGAACTTGTGCTACTCGAGGATCCGGATGCCCGAAAAGGGATGATGTGCAATTCTATATTCGGACAGCCAACATACCCTTTGTTCTCGGGGAAATCAGGGACATAAAAATGCACCTAGCCCCCAAGGAGACTCCTGGTCACCCATGTGACCCCTTCAAGAGAAATTTTCCAGCCCTCAAGAGCTAGTGGAGCCTTCATCCCCTGTCGTTGGATCTGTGCCACATGTCATCGCGAGGCGCGTCGTGCAATTTGATGTCCCCTTTGTCCCTTTGTGAAAAGGGACATGGGGGACACAAAATTTCACTCCACCCCGATTGGTCCATTTTGAAAAAGCCCCATGGTTCTTCATACGACCAGTTTCTAGCCCCCCAAGTGCTTCCAACCTACTTTTTGGGCTTAAACCTTCATTGTTGGATCTCCGCCACTTGTCATCACTAGGCGCCACATGAAAATTTATGTCCCTCTCATCCCTTAATGCTTAAGGGACATGAGGGACATGAAATTTCACCTCACTCCTTGATTTGAAATTTTGAAATTCCTTCTGCTTCCCACTTCTAACTTCTAACTTCTTACTCTCATGTGCATAGCTTCACTCTGCAACTTGCTCTGTAGCTTCTCACCACCACTCCACCATTATTGAACCTTGAACCAACTCCCTCATAACACATTATCCTCCACTCCATGACAGCATACCATTCTCAGAAGAAGGGTTGGTCAAACAAGAAAGAAGAAGTGAAGAACGAAGAGAAGAAACCGTGAAAATCTCCATTGTTGTGAAACAGAGATTCGAAGAAATATTGCAAACCAACTCATAGAACAACAACCCTTTTTTATGCTCATTCCTCTCACAAAAAATCAAAACCTCACCTTCAAACCCTCCTTTTATGGCACAGAACACTCATAGTGAAGAAATTCTCTTTTCGGCCCAACGAAGAAAAAAGCTCGATTTCCCATCTAACCGACAGTTGAATCAAAGATAAATTTCACCGGCGGAGTAAGAATTAAAAACCCATATCAAAAATTTCATTTTCATCGTGAATGGAGGAGAAAAATAAAATTGCAATTTTTGAGGTCCATTAATGGTTGTCGCGTTCAGAAGAATTATTAAGTCAAAATTTTAAAACTTTAAAATCTCCCAAACCGTTGATTAGGTAGGTCCAAGATTTCAAAGGGGTGATATTGGGAAAAAACCCATATCGGAAAACTTCATTCCATAAAGCGACCCAACCACCGGAGGCTCACTTTCTAAAAATAGAATTTCTTTTACATAGAGGAATTTCGCTATTTGGGAAAGTCGCCAAGCTCAAGTAGCTTTGTGAAGGAGGCAGTGAGCATCGAAGTTGTATTGCAAGGAGAAACCATTGAAATGTTCACCTCGGTCCAAATTTGACACTTACTAAAAATAGTAAGTGGTCTCACAAGCACTGCCAAAAATAGAAAATTTATCCAAAAGGTGAGAGGAACACAGGGAGAAAGGGAAATCGAGTTGTGTTGGGTTTGATTTGCACAAACCTATGTACAAATGCACAGTCTTTCATTCAATGGTGGTTTCGATATCTTGTAATGTGTTTTAAGCCTGGAAAGTTATCAATACATGAGGATAGAAGATACTTTGAAGAGAGGAGGGAGGTAGAAGAAGACAATACTTTCAGGGAAAAGAGATGGTAGAGAAAACCCTTATATGTATTGTGCAAATGAGATACAGAGTAGAACCATCCATGTTTATAACAGACACAATTCGCAGACTCAAAGTTCTGGAGATTGTACAAACTAGAACACAAATTTTCCAAGCACACAAGGATTAGATGATTCATAGATCAAAACCAGAAGGAAAGAGAAAGTAGAAGAAAAAGGGAAAAACCTTTGTATTGATTTCTTCTAATTTGAAATTATAGTTCCAGAATAATCAAAATTCCAACCCATATAATGGCTTTGAAAGCCCATGATATAGCTCACAAGAGATGGTTACAACTTCCTCAAGCAAGCAAGAAATAGTTACAACTTATTCCAATCATCCATGCCCTTTCGAATTCTTGAAAATGCAAAGAAATGTTAATGGCGGAAAAACTAGTTTTTTTAAATATACGGTCGTTACATTATTTTACCAGTTAAAACATGGGCCATTTGATTTGCTTTTACAACTTCAAATTTGGGCCACCCACATGGGAGAAATTGATTAGAGCGGGCTTGCGAAAACCTCTTGAATTCTTTTCCTTTGAAGCAGCGCTAGGATGACATGTGGAGAGCTCCGCTGGTTCCTTTATACTTTACCGATTCGGTCTATTTCCTACTTGACCTATGTTGACCCCTAGACACGTGGAGGGTTGGCACTCATTTGAGTTTCTATTTTGGAAGCGCCCCTTAAAATACACGAGCTGACGCATGTCTCCTTCCACCGGTCTTGGACTTTTCAATGGCCAAACTCATCTTCATATTGACTTTAACCATGTGGCGAGCTAGCGCTACTTGGAGACTGACCCTTTGATTTCACTTTTGAAATGACATGTTAAGGCACGTGGCGGCTTCCGCCAACCCACCCATACTTAGTCAATTTTAATGATCGACTCTATCCCTTTTTGGACCTAGGACACGTGGAAGGACTGGCACAAGTTTGAGAACTACCCCATCTTTGACTCTTGAAGCTACGCCGATGAGGCACATGGTGTCATCCACTGAGCCTTCCATACTTAGCCGATTTTAGCTTGTTTTATCTTCATTTTGTACTGGGACACACATAAAGCTTGTGCTTATTTGAGGACTATCCCTTGGACCCGCCCTGGAGTTGCACCATTTGGACACATGGAGGCTTCGTTAAACCTTGAAATATGGCCAAACCGCATCCAATCAAAGATATTCACGTATTACCCGTGGACTCTGGGGCAAAATTTAATGGGGAAAATATGCCTGTCATTCCCGACTATGGGAAGAAAAAAATAAAAAGAAGGAAAGGAACTTCACCATACTTGACTTTCAAATTGTTCTCCATGAATAGGAAAACTACAAACAATGCTAGGCTCGACACGATTCAATACTCCAAGGTACAAACTCAAAATGTTTTTGAAACTTGACTTCAAAAGAGGGGAATTTTGGGGCCGACACAACTAGCTCTTTTTAGGGATGACTTGGCTTGGAACAAAGACACAAGGAAAGATCAAGAACTAGATAACTCTGGGAAAAGAGGACCAATTCTTTATCCATTGGGAAAAGGATTGAAGAAAAACCAATACAAGGCAACACACACAAGACATGAAAAGAAACAAAACAAACCAAAAGGGAAGAACATAAATGAAAAACAAAGGAACGACCCAAAACCAAAACATTGTACATAATATATAGAAGGACCACCTAGTCACCTAGGACTTGAACAACTTCGATACTACCCACTATAAGGAAGTGGGAGAGGAGAACCATCCATGTAATCCAGATAAAAAGAGTTCTCTCCAGCAAAATGTCTAATTCTAAAAGGACCAAGCCAAAGAGAATCAAACTTACCATGACTTCCTCGTGGCTCATGTCTTTTGTCCCAAAGCAGCACAATGTCTCCCACTTGGAAAACTCTGGGTTTGGATTTCTTGTCAAACAAAGCCTTCACTTTCAACTGATGAGTTGTTATCCTATCAACCACTTATAATCTATCTTCATCAAGCTTCGAAGGTATAAAATTCTCTTATCCAAAGAGCTACTGAAACTTGAATCTTCAATGGTTTTCATCAGATGCAAGGCTGGAAATTCCACCGTGATTGGCAAGTTGAGCTTCCACACCATACACCACTTGGAAAGGAGACATTCCAATCACTCTCTTGGGTGTAATTCTATCATCCCAAAGTGCATCATATAGCTTCTTATGCCAATTCCTCTGAGAATCATTTACAAGATTTCTAACTATTCTCACCAAGTTCTTGTTTTTTGATTCTTTGTCCATTCCCTTGGGGGTAGTAATATGAAGAATGAGCAAGTGAGATCCCATACCCATAGTAGAAGTCCATCATCTCAGCAGAAGAAAAGTTGGAAGCATTATCAGTCACAATTTTGTTTGGGATCCCAAACCTGATCAATATGTTCTCTTTAATGAAGTTACAAACTACCTCGGAGGTAGTGCTCTTGACTGGGATGGCCTCCACCCACTTGGTGAAGTAATCTATGGTAGTCAACACATGGGTATGTCCAGCACTGGAAGGTGGGTTAAGAGTTCCAATGAAATCTAAACCCCATTGTTGAAATGGATCTTCAATCACTACAGGCTTTAGTGGTAAAGCAACCAACTTAGGTCTTCCAACAAATGTTTGGCATGCTTCACATTTACCAACCCATTTTGATGCATCTCTAAATAGAGTGGGCCAATAATAACCAGCACGAAGTATTTTATGAGTTGTTACAATAGAGGAGAAATGACCTCCACAAGCTTGGTCATGAAAAGTAGAGAACAACTTCTTTTGTTGCTCCTTGTCTACACACTTCAAAAACCTTCCATCTATGCCTCATTTGAACAAAGCATTCTCCCATAGCACATATTGTGTAGACCTCAGTTTGATAGCTCTCTTCTCTTTGGCACTCAAGTGAGAAGGACACTCTCCATAGGTTAGAAAGTGAGCAATGTTAGCATACCATACATCTGTTGAGTTGAGGAACAAAACAATAGGGACATCAACTTCATCTTTGGACAACTCCTTGGCAGCTCCTTCAGCAATGAGTTCACACAGGCCCTTACCCCGAACTAGCTTTGTTGGCCTGATATCAAGATCATACTCTTGCACCTTTGCTACCCAATTACCTCTCTTGGTTCCAAATTCTTGCTGAGTAAGAATGGATTTGATTGTTGTATCAGGCACCAACACCATAAAATGAGAATTAAGAATGTAAAACCTAAAATTCTTGACAACTTTGACAACTACAAAAGCATGTTTCTCCATCATAGTGTACTTTATCTCATGATTTTTCAAGACATAACTCATGAATGCAATTGGGAGCTCATGATCTTCAACATTCTTTCTGGGCTAACACAACAACTAGGGTATTTTCAGTGGCATAATAATAGATAATGAAATCTTTGTTAAAGTCAGGGCATGCCAAGATTGGAGTCTTTGCAATAGCCTGTTTAATGTCCTCAAATGATTTCTTCCTTTTGAGGACCAACCAAAAGTTTTTCTTCCTTGCATCATGTGAGCAATGCTCATAGTAAGTTCTACAAAATCGGGGATGAATCTCCTTAGGAAATTGATCTTACCAAAGAAAGAATGGACACCTTTCTTACTTGATGGAAGAGGAATTTGTTGGATGGCCTGAACTCTCTCTGGATCAATCTTGATCCCTTCCTTTGAAACAATGTGTCCCAACAACTTTCCTTCTATGACACAAAACATAGACTTCTTAGGGTTTAAAGAAATTCCATGCTCTCTACACTTCTAATATTATTTCAAGGTGTTGGAAGTGATCTTTTCTTGCTTTAGAAAACATTGTCAAGTCATCCAAATACACAACAATGCATTTCCCTTTCAAACTGCCAAAATCCAAGTCCATGGCCCTCTGGAAAGTAGCACCAACATTGATGAGACCAAATGGCATCCTCTTGTATGCAAAGGTGCCCCAAGGAGTAGTAAAGGTAGTCTTATGTTGATCTGCAAGTATTCACCTCTACTTGATTGTACCCCAAGAATCCATCTAACATAGATAGCATCTCCGAGCCTGTAACAACTTGCAATACTTGGTCCATCATGGGGAGAGGGTAATTGTCCTTCAAAGAACCCTGATTTAGATTTATGAAGTCCACACAGATCCGGATCTCACCATTCTTCTTCCTGACATGCACTATATTAGCAATCCACATTGAATGGTGGATGGGGAAGATGATCCTAGCCTTCAAAAGCTTTTGTATTTCTTGGAAAATTGTATCAGCTATCTTTGGATTATATTGCCTTTGCTTTTGTTTGAAGGGTTTGATCCCAAGCTTAAGAGGAATGAAATGTTGCATTTCTTTAGGATGAAAAGCCTTAAGATCATCATAAGAGTAAGCTAGAACATCAACATACCTTTTAACAGATTCACCACCTTATTTTTCTTCTTCGAGTGCAGCATTTTCCAATGTTGACCATTTTGGGATCATCAAGACTCCCAATATTCACTTTCTCATTCAGTAGATTGTCGGGCTCCTTGGGAAACTTTAGACTTCATATATCTATCATGTTTATCAAAAAGATCCTCCAAACTCACCATCCCTTTAGGAATTTTGTTGCCTTTCAATTTGATGCATCCATCTTGATCCATCTCTTCTTTGACACCCTCTTCATTTGATGACACACACTCTCTAGGTAGATTATCACTTCCTTCAAAGTACAACTGATCAAAGTTGTCTCTGAGCTCCAAGAAAGAAAGCAAATGTTGGTCATCATTGAAAACTTGCCAATTATTTGCATTGTCAGGCACACTGGGTCTATGGATCATCTCAATGGTGAATTTCTCTTGAGGGAAATCAAGATGAGGAATCAACAAGGACCCCAAAACAGCTAGAGAGTCAGCCCTAGTGTTCCTTTCCCTTGGCATAGATTCAATGGAAAAAGCATCAAGGAATTTGATGGAATCCCAAACTAGATTCCTATAGTGTTTCAACCTTTTGTTCTTTACCTGATAAAGGTCTCTAACTTGTTTTACAATTAGCTCGGCATCTCCATGAGAAAGAAGGTTCTTCACTCCCATTTCCTTCACCATGCTCAACCCAAGAATAAGGGCCTCATACTCAGCAAGTATTGTTGGTATTTTCAAACTGAAATTTGAAAGAGAAAGGATGAACCTTACCCCAGGAGAAATGAGCACTACACCAGCTCTAGAACCAATTGAGGAACAACTTCCATCAAACTCCAAAGTCCACACACCATTAGGATCAAGCAACACTCCCTTTGGCAGACTTGTCTCCTCTTGTGACATGATCATGTAGTTCCCATGCCCAATGTCTTCATACAATATTTGTGCTTTAGGATCATCTATCTTTTGCACAATATACTCTACTTGTTTCTTAAGAAGCAACTTCTTCATCTTCCCATTGACAGGGATCAAGGCATGTGACCAATCCATTTAGATCTCACCTCCAACATCTTTGCAAAAGTTCCTACTTAGCAACATGCCATATGAAGGAGGGATATCAACAACCAAGATGGTAGCCAAGACCTTCTTCTCTGGTAAAGCAACAAAAGCCACTTGTGCATCCTTGATTCTCCCAACCAAAGGCACTTCTCTACTTTCCATGGAATAGCAAGAACCATAAGTGTGGGTTAAGGTTAGACCCAAAGCATGAGCCACTTTTGTAGGCATTACATTATCAGATGCACCAGAATCAATGACACAATTGCTAAGCTTGTGGCTAGCTATGAGGAGAGTCACATAGAAGGGTTTGATCTTCTCATTGGGTGAAGTGACTACAGCCACAAGGCCATAGGTTGAGGTGGAGAAGGAGTGGGAAAAAGGCCTTTAGAAGAATGGGCTAGGGTTTTAGATTTAGAATTTACAAAGTTAACCATTTTGGCAAAGGCTTTAGGATGGGTTTGATAGAACTCTGCCTCAAAAATCTGAATCTTGGTCTTTTTAAGATGGTCTATAATGTCAAAAGATCCAGATGTGGATGGGGAATCACTACTAGGAGTAGGAGGAGCTTTTGATCTATCAGTTTTATCATTTGTTGGACAAGAATTCTCAGAAGCAGAAGTAGAGGAAGAAGGACTAGCAGAGCTTACCTTTCGGGTGGAAGTAGTAGGAATAGGATCTCCTCTTCTTGCAATCACCGGGATGGTGATGGGGTACTCCTTGGATCTTTTTGTAGGTTGCACCACTTTTTCCTTTTTGTTGGTCTGCTCTCGGGTCATAACAACATATGATTCACTGTTCATCTTAGCCACTACATCATCATAGTCATCTTGATCATCCACACCCTTAGTGGTGAGGAAATGAACTCGAGAACCACCAAGCTCCTCCAGTTCTTCATCATCTTCCTCTTCTTGTTCATCATAGAGCTCATTTTCTTCCTCATCATTAGGCTCAAGAACTTCACAAGTAGCATTAACAGGCACCTTGAGGGGTGGACCTTCAATAGCCAACCTGGTTTGGGAAGAGGGAAAGTGGTTCTAGGCTGAAAGTTATTCCTTGGAACATCTTGATATGGAGCATGTTGAGCCAATTGTTTCTTAATGGCAATGAGGTCATTAGCCAGCTTTTGCACCAACTGATCTGCATTACCTCCTAGGAGAAGGGGAAGAAGAAGATGCTTTGGATTTGAAAGACTCCCTTTTCAGCTTGCCAAACATGATCAAGTCATCTTCCACACTGACAACCAATCTCTGATCAACATCCAAAGTTGTAAGATTTTCTCTCCTCAAGGCATAGCTTACTTCTAGAAATTGAGCATTCAAGAAGAAACACTTCTGAATTTGATCAACAAGCCTAGTATTTACTGGAATCTTGTTAATCAACTTGTTAAACTTGGCCACAAATTCTCTCATAGGCTCATGTGGCTCCTTCTTGATTTGAGAAATATGAGCTAGCAAAGCATGCACATCTTCAAAGCAAGTTTGAAACATTGCTCAAATTTAGTCCTCATAGTAGTCCAATCGATGATGGTCCCAGTAGGAAGATGGTAAAACCAATCTGTAGCATTGTCTTGTAAGGTTCCACAAACAACCTAACAGAGACATCCTCATGTTCAACTCCAAGGACCCCACATGCAACAATGAAGGTTGCAATGTGTTCATCAGGTGTACTTTTCCATCACCTCTAAATTTGGGAAAAATCTTCCTATTACCCCTAGGTAACTCATGCAATGGTTGAGGAAGAGCCAGAGGCCCAACTCTTTGTCCCCAAGGCCGAGGTGCTACCATCCTTGGAAAGATTGCTTGAAATGGAACTGAGACACCAACAAGAATTAGGGCACAAAGATTAGGGCTAAGTTGTGCTTGAGGAATGCTACTACCAGAAGCTCTGTCTTCAACATGAGGTGTGCTTGTGGAATGAGCTCTTCTATTTATTCTTGTTGGAGGAAGTTAAAAACCTTATTGATCTAAGAGTTGAAATTGGGGATCTTCAATTCCAAGAGCCCTTCTACCATGAGTATATCTTAGAGTCGTCCAGATCAAAGAAATGATCAAATTAGTTGTTCTTTTTAGAAAGAAATTTTTCCAAACAAATTTCCCAAGTGAGTCACCAAAAATTGTTGGGTTTCAGATTTGCACTTGGAATGAAACCACAGTCAAGGGACAAGCAAGTCCCTCCTCTTTAATGGGAGAGGTTCCCTTATTGAAATCAGGGCAAAACCTATGTACAAATGCACAGTATTTCATTCAATGGTGGTTTCCGATATCCTGAAATGTGTTTTAAGGCCTGGAAAGTTATCAATACATGAGGATAGAAGACTTTAAAGAGAGGAGGGAGGCAGAAGAAGACAATATTTTAGGGAAAAGAGATGGCAAAGAAAACCCTTATATGTATTGTGCAAATGAGATACAAAGTAGAACCATCCATGTTTATAACAGACACAATTCACAGACTCAAAGTTCTAGAGATTGTACAAACTAGAACACAAAGTTTCCAAGCACGCAAGGATTAGATGATTCACAGATCATAACCAGAAGGAAAGAGAAAAGAAGAAAAAGGGAAAAACCTTTGTATTGATTTCTTCCAATTTGAAATTATAGTTCTAGAATAATCAAAATTCCAACCCTTTACAATGGCTTTGAAATCCCATGATATAGCTCACAAGAAATGGTTACAACTTCCTCGAGAAAGCAAGAAACAATTACAACTTATTCCAATCATCCATGCCCTTTCGAATTCTTGAAAACACAAAGAAACGTTAATGGCGGAAAAACTAGTTTTTAAATATATACGGTCGTTACATTATTTTACCAGTTAAAACATGGGCCATTCGATTTGCTTTTACAACTTCAAATTTGGGCCACCCACATGGGAGAAATTAATTAGAGCGGGCCTGCAAACACCTCTTTCATTATTTTTCTTTTGAAAAAGCTATGCTAGGTGACACATGGAGAGCTCTGCCGGTTCCTTTATACTTTACCGATTCGGGTCTATTTCCTGCTTGACCTATGTTGACCCCTAGACACGTGGAGGGTTGGCGCTCATTTGAGTTTCCATTTTGGAAGCGCCCCTTAAAATTGTGCCGAGTTGACACGTGTCTCCTTCGGTGGTCTTAGACTTTTCAATGGCCAACTCCATCTTCATATTGACTTTAACCACGTGGTGAGCTGGCGCTACTTGGAGACTGACCCTTTGATTTCACTTCCAAAATGGTGTCATTAAGGCACATGGTGGCTTCGCCAACCCGCCCATACTTAGTCAATTTTAACGATCACTATCTGTCCCTTTTTGGACCTAGGACACATGGAGGACTAGCGCAAGTTTGAGAACTACCCCATCTTTGACTCTTGAAGTTGTGCCGATGAGGCACGTGGCGCCATCTCGTTGAGCCTTCCATACTTAGTCGATTTTAGCTTATTTTGTCTTCATTTTGTACTGGGACACGTAAAAGTGCTTATTTGAGGACTTTCCTTGACCCCCCCTAGAGTTGCGTCGTTTGGACACGTGGAGGCTTCCACTGAACCTTGAAATATGGCCAAACCGCATCCAATCAAAGATATTCATGTATTTCCCATGGATGCTGGGGCAAAATTTAACGGGGAAAATATGCCTGCCATTCCCGACTGTAGGAATAAAATAAAAATAAGGAAAGGAACTTTACCATACATCTAAATTTCAAATTGTTGTCCATGAATAGGAAAACTACAAACAATGCCAAGCTTGACGCGATTCAATACTCCAAGGTACAAACTAAAAAAAAACTTGAAACTTGACTTCAAAATAGGGGAATTTTTTTTTTACGAAGAAATCATGAAGCATAAATGGACATGGTAAGAGAATCCATCCTTTCTCTTCCGAGTAAGAGATATAAAATAGTGCATTCTCTATCATCATACTATGTAGAGTAGGTGATAGTGAGGATGTCAACAGTGTCTTTCAATACTCATTTCATGCTTCAATTGGTATGCGGGAGGTGGAATTCGTAGTCAACATCGTCATTACATTCATAAGATGCTTCATCAGGATCATGTCCAAATCATCGAGCATTGTGGCAATGTTGTAAGGATTCAAGGTAAGATTCGTTCTAAGGCTCTAGTCCCTTCAGAGGAGGATCTTCATGAGTGATACTCACGGCCACCAAATGAGTCATTCGACAGTGTTTTTAAACACTTAGTTCACAAAGTGTTCACATGTCATCTAAAAGAAGTTTCTCAGTGTGTGCAAGAGTTTGAAGATTCAGATTTCATCACATTGGAGCATTTCATCGAGTCATCTAGAAGGATCAACGGGCTTTATCAGAGGTGGAATATGTCATCATCAACATCATTCTTCCTTCTTCTTCTTCTCTCTCTCTCTCTCTCTCTCTCTCTCTCTTCTCTCCCCAACTTTATCTCTCCTCAATATTCTAATCTTGCGTTGGGGTTGCACTTTTCATATGTCTTAATGTTTCTAATGTAATAAGTCACCTTTATGTTATAAAAATGGACTTAATGTTTTCCTAGGAAGACGAAGAGTCTTAAGTCTTGTCGAGACATACAAAGAGTCATTGGGGAGTATGTGAAGAGTCGTTTCTCTTCCTATAAATTGTAAATCCATTCCCATTTCAAATGGTTTGTGATTGATTTTTATACTCAAGAATGCATTGAGAGAACAAAGGAGATATTCAAATTATTCCATTCCCCATTCTCAATTTCCTCCATTTCTCCAATATGTACAACTTATGTTTGAGCAATTAATATAAGAAGTATTTTTAGCTTTCTTTGACTAAGGTATTTCTTGATACTTGGTGATCATGAATTCTATTTGGTCTTATTGTTACTTGTAGAGTTATTTCCTCTTAATTTTAGTGCATGTGATGAAACTTCTAACTAGTGTGTGCAGGAATCTGATTTTCAACCTATAATATTAGTTCTCATATGTCTTTTCTCACTCCCTTTCCGCTCTTAAGACAAACTCATCCCCTAGCAAGATATTGCTAACTTTGTCGTAGGGTCGGTGGAGTGACCATGTTGATTCTTGTCTGTAAGGCCAACCCGGAGAAAACTCACTCCACTCGTGCATGCATATACGGAAGTTGCACAGTTAAGTAGAGGGACTTAGATTCCTAAAGCATTGGCAAGAAACCCATAAGTTTGTCCCCAAAAATTTTCGCCAACACAAGTACACTCTCGAGTACCTTGTGAGTGGTGCAAGTTCGACATTCTGCCAACTAGAACTCTACTAGAGTGACCCCACCCACCGAGATCCAAGGCCGAAGATTCCAAGTCCGGTGGAGATGCATTATTCGGCCTCTCTCACTCCAAGTAGTAGTGCGGTGCTCATAATTTTTCATATCTATAGTAAGAAGGGAGATAATTGTACATCAAATTTTCCTTATAAGGATCTCACCCCACTGCTCCACAAATACCTTAACAAGGGATAACGTTGTCGAGGGCCTCACCTATGGAAAAAGCATCACTAGCAGGTTATTGCTACCTCCGCCTGCTAGGAACCTCCCGGCCTCGTGGTCGGTGTGGACCACTTCGTAAACATCATGCGCCGTAGAAATGATGAAAAAATTGTTTGAGTTACTAGTCTATCCGAGGACCACAAGGGATGTCAATATGCATGATTTTTTCAATTCATTTGGACACATCACGCGTGTCTACGTGGTCATGGATCAGAAGACTGATTAGAAGGGGATTTGGTTTTGTTAATTTTGTCAACATGGAGGATGCTTTGAGAGAGATATCAATAAGCTCAATGCCTATGGTTATGATAATATTATTCTCAGAGTCGAATGGGCCACTCCAAGGTAGACCTTTTTTTTAAAAAAAAATTGAAGCAAGGTAAACTTAAAATCAGGCATCTTTCCTTCTTTCTATGGAGTCCTTTACCTATTTTCACTTTAGGTTTTGTAGGGTTTTTAGTGTTGATAGGATCAGTTTTTTTACTTGAACGCAACGATTCTCCTTTTATTTTGACTATCCTCGTTCAGTATAATGATTTATTTGTTTTCACTAAATAAAACCTATCAAGATTATCCACCATTGATTAAGCTCAACAGGTGTCCACTTTAATGAACACGTTTGTTTAATTTTATTTATAGGGTGATTTGTGTGTCTGTAAACCCTTAAAATTTACTCCGGATGCTTGAGGATTTCCCAAATTTTCCTATTTCTTGAGTTAGGGGTAATAGTGATGGCATCTGACAGAGTGAGATACGGGGAGCTTGAATAGGAGGATAATGGAGATCTGGAATTTTTCTTCCACCGCCGAATATCATCAGGATGGATGAATAATATCATCAAATACAAATTCAACGACTAGGATGGTGGTTTTCACCACTACCATGCACATCAGAAGAAAAATTGCATTTAATTATATTATCATAGTTTGGATCGACGCCCTCTGCTAGTTTCTTCATAATATCTTCAGTAATTCTCTAGTTAGACTGAGGTTTAATCACATCATAGTAAATGAAACCTGGAAGTGTCTCACATCTCTTAATTCATTAGCCTAGTGGCTACTAGCCCATATAGAAAAATAAACATGGTCGGTTTATTGTTTTGCAAACCAATGTCAGATTCCATGAAATCATTAAAATATTTTCCCAAGATCTACATAGTTTAATGGTAATGACATTTTAAAATTGATAAGAACCTTATTCCAAAGCAAAATTAAATCCTAGTGGCTGTCATCCCGTATAAAACAAAAACATGTTATATTTATGGTTTTGCAGATCAATGTTGGATTCCCTGAAATCATTAAACAATTTTCCAACAACTGCATAGTTTAATCTTAAATAAATTTTAAAACTAATAAGAACCTTTATTCCAAAGGAAGAATTGAAGCTACGAAAAGCTAGCTTTGTATAGAATGGAGACATGTTCTGTTTATTATTTTTCATATCAATGTCGGATTCCAATATTTTGATTTTTGGATTCCAGTATATGTGACTTTGGAGTGTAGTAAATTCCAATATGTGTGATTTTGGATTCCAATATATGTGGTTTTGGATTCCAATATATGCGATATTGAAATCCAATATGTAAAATTTTGGAGTCCAGATAATTCCAATATTTAACATTTTGGAATCCAAAACTAGTAATTTCATATTCCAATAATGGTGGTATTTTTTTCCGTCTCAAACTGGATTAAGTCCATATTTAGTGAAATAAGTGTTTTTATATGAACTGTCACAAATATCTCAATTTCTTACCCATGAAAAATCAAATTTATTTTTAATTCTATTGACGCACCATGTCATGGCTATTCCTTCTAAATTTCAAATCTAGAGGTTTTTAACACATATTTTCTTCAAAACCCTAATTGTGCACATAACTAGCCCAAGAAGGTATAAAAACCCTATAAATTCCACCAAAATTCGATTCAAGGCTCTATATTTTGCACAAATGTCTATCTCAATGACATTCAATAGGGTTTCTTACTATTGAGGCTTTATGATCATGTCAAAACTCCTTTCTCTCGTTTTCCTATTGTCCTGCCTATAGGTACTCACAGTCACATTCATGCAATGAAGTCTTTGTGTTTAAATTTTTATAACATGCATATGTGGGTTTTTTAGTCCTTTTCAACACAATGGAAACACCCTTGAAATTTTCATACTCTCACCTTCTAACCTTTAGAGCATAAATTCAATCTTTCAAAATAAAACAATCAATATTCATAGTCACGAGATAGTCTTATTAAGCACTTTCCCACGAGAGTGAGATAGAACAAGGATTTCAACCTTCACCATTATGCAATAACACCTCTTCAGTCTATCCACCATATGATTATCCACCAAATAACTCCACTTCAAGACTCTAGATTCAAATATCACAAGAAATTCTTACAAACACATAGTATTTCAACTATCCTAAGCTTACGCATCAACTTCATGCTAAAAACATAGTAGTCACAACTTCAAATCTTTAACATTTCCTTGGAGATGGCATCAAGAGATTATCCTAATATAAATAAGGGAAATTTCTTCAATTCAACCATCAAACACAAAAACATGCATCACAAAGCCAAGATTTCATACAAAATAGAGCTATATTACTAGACTTCTTACAAAATTTCAGTCTTACTTTCCACTGAGCTCCTTTCTCGAGGAAGATATTTTCTTACCTCCTCTCTCTCTCTCTCTATCTCTCTCTCTCTCTCTCTCTCTCTCTCTCTCTCTCTCTCTCTCTCTCTCTCTCTCTCTCAGGAGATTACTAACTAGCTCCATTTGAATTCCATCCATTTTTAACTTCTTCATTTAACCCTAACTGACTTTTATGACCTTTCATATGCCCATGCTCACACAATGAGGCATTTTCACATCTTTAAATCATTTATGACTCACATTTCAACCTAGGACCATGACAAGAGCTTAGACATCTAATTTCACACCCTTACAGTCATTACAATCTCTCTTGTAGCTCCATGACAATCATATTTCCTTACTTTCATGTTTTCAAGATTCAAATTCCCTTTTGGAGGGAAATACAATAAGAAGGAAAATTCAAATTTCCAAACCTTATTACTTGCTTGAAATGACTCACATGGTCCTATTAAGACCTCTAGGGTTTTCCAACAACTCAAGCTCATGACTAGAAGGATCATTATCACTTGGATGCTTTTCATTCCATGATTCTCTTGCATCATAATCACCGACTCATTTTCAATCATGGAAAACATACCTTGTAGACATTTAGGGTGATCTGATTTATACTCCTTGACTATCTCTTTCTCCTTATCTGCATGATTTGGTTTCAAAATTATTTTGGCTGCTTGAAGTTCCTCTTTGACTATGTTTGGCATCTATAATTTCTTAGTCTCATGCTTAGAATCATCCTTCTTGTTCATAGAATCATACTTGATTGTCTTAGGCCCGTCTTTAGACTTGGTATTCTTGTTGAACTCTCTTCTATCTGCCTTTTAGGAGCATGAAACTAGTTGTTATGTCTTAGAGAACCATTTTGATAGAAAAATATAGCAACATGACCTGATTTGTGATAGTTATAACACAAAATACTACTTTTATCTCTTGACTGATATGATATGAAGTTCTAACCACAATCCATAGCCTTATGAACATATTCATTACATGTAAAACAATAGTCATTGAAGGAGCTTTCACCATTCCATGAATAGTTGTTCCTTTAGAACCTTCTTTCACATTATCTTTCCTTATGATAAAAATCATGACAAGTATAATAATTACCATTGGAAGAGTAACCATACCTTTTGGTTGTGTAACAAGGTTAGACCTTCTTGAATTTGTCTTTTTGGTATCCTTCAAGTCTTCATGGGCACTTGGTGCTACCTTGTCATCTACACAACTCTTCATGTGATTTCCTTTGAAACCTAAGCATGTTTTGTCATTGGCTAACCTCGATTTATCAAAGCATATCATCTAGAGCCTTAGATCTCTTCTCTAACCTTTCATAGGTCTTCAACCTATTAGATGCTTTCTCCAATGTTGTCTTTAGGGATCCCAACTCAACTTCATACCTGAGGCAATCTTCTTCTTTGTATTTTATGGATTCTATTTTAGACATGAGCTTATAACATTTTTCTTCTATTCCTTTGAGGGCTTCAAATTGATATTTCAATACGTTGATGGCTTGATCATGCTCAACCTCCATACGGTTGATCTATTCTTGAAAAATATAAACCAAGGATTCTGAAACTTCATTATTCTTGCTTAGACATATCAATGTTGTTTCAACATAAGATGATTTTCCCATTATTGTTCTTTAAGGATCTCCTCCAAGTTGTTAGACATGCTTCATAAGTACTTTTCTCTTATACCAATTGTTATAAGCACAATGATTGGGTGGTGAATCAGTCTTCTTAAAAATTTACTTCATTTAAATTAACTTGGTTATATGATTCAAGGAATCGAGAGAATATTAATTAATCATTATGATCTTATTAATTAACTTAGCAAACCATCAAATAACATTTGAACCATGCACATAAGCATGAAACATGAGAGAACATAAGAACACATTATTTAAGTGGGAAACCCTCAAAAGAAATAAAACCCCTCTGAAACATAACATTATATTTCTATGTTTCAGATTTGGTGAGACACTAACCCCACAATGATCACCAACCCTAGTTTAGTAGGGTACTAACCCTACAAAAAGCACTAACCCCGATTTAGTGAGACACCAACCCCACAAGGAGAACCATCCCTTGATTTAGTAAGGCACCAACCCTACAAGGAGGCCATTACCCCCTAATATGACTTGTAGACACCTAAAATATGCTTACACCTAGCATTTCCTCCAATTCAACCGATTGACAACATTTCGTTAATCAACCCTTCTTCTATAATCAGCTTATTTGGCTAATATCTCTCTTATTAGCTAAACATTCCTCCTTTCAACCATTCGTAACCTCCTAGTTCTCTCTAGACCACTTCTATTAGCTTTAGGCTATATATTAGTCACAATTGGTTATCCAGACCCTCCCAACTCCCAATGAGTCTCTAAGCACTTGCTAATCAAGTTTAACTAGCCTAACTAGCCCCAAGCTTATCCAAGCCTAAAGCATGTTTATCCTAATCTAATCCTAAAGTGCTTTTTGAGACTTTAGTCCCACATGCACCCAAATTCCAAATTCTTCCAAACCAAAAACTATAAATACAAGGCTAAGCCTACCCATTCAACTTACACCTTCACATCTAGGATATCTTATTAACACTAAGAACACCTAGTTTTGGGATTCCATTTGTATTAGCTTTAAGCTATAAGACATTTGATCTTAAACTTACTCCCTTCATTGATCTTGAGCTAATAACCTCCATTTGCATCCATAATCCAAGTTTTGAGTAAATAGAGAGAACCATTGGCCTTGAAGCCATTAATGGTGAGACTCCATTCTTGAAAGCTTGAAAACCATAAACAACTAATCACCCCTTTGATTGCTAAGTTGATCTTATTAGGTTCAATTTCTTAATTAAGTAATCTAAAGAGTAGAGAGTAGTATATATGCTAGGTTTTGATGTTTTTGTCAAAGTTATGATGCATGTATAGGATTAACTCTTGTTTATCTCTTATCTCATGGTGCATGGATGAGTTAACAAAGCTTTGAGGTTCTTTAGCCTCATTCCATAGCTTTTGCAACTTTCCATTGCATACATTTGGCACGCCTGGTGGGACACTTATGTCCATCCTCCATTAATGGAGGTCTTTTAGGTTTTTCAAAGTTCATTTTCAAGTTTTTGGGTCAAATCACTTGTTATTTCCTCATTTTTATTTCTAACCCTAGATAAATGACCTTCATTTATATAATTTTGTGGGTTTGATATAGAAATAGGACACTTTGACTAACAACTAACCTATGTTTCTCTTGAAAATTTTAAAATCCATGAGTTTTACAGGTTTTTCACAGGGTGTGCGTAGGTGTTAACAAGGGGTGCATACACGTTAAAACCCCTAGCATCTCCATCAGAACAGGAACATGCACCTGTCTGGAAGTCCTCATCATTTGTAAATTTTTTCTCTACAAGGATGCGCACACGTCTCTATCATATGTGCCGCATATCCCTTTCGGTGCGTATGCATAAAGCGCTCGATCATGTAAAAATTGTAAATTTCACTCTCATGGGGACATGCACATGTCTCCATCATCTGGGAATGGCGTATCCACCTCTCTCTCGGCTATGTATGCATAAATGGGTTGATTGTAAATATTTGAAATTGTCTATTTTTTCTGCTAGGGCACATATTCGTTGGCTAGGGCGTGTATGCGTTACTTTGGGCGTGTGTCCTCCTTTTTACTCGTTGACTTTTTTTTTTTTACCTTTCCCATGTACACCTGTCTAATTGGGCACGTATCTTTTGGCTTGGGTGCACAAGTGCATTTTGGACATGTAAGTGTCATTATGGATGTGCGGTGTCTCTGTGTAGTCCAGATTCATTCATTTTATTTTTAATGCTCCTTGTTTTGATCATATCTTTTGACTCGTTAACCCATTTTTAGAGTTTGAACAGGCATGGAAAGATAACAAAGCATACTTTTGCGAGGGAACTTCCAAAATTTAGATACCTTTGGTATACCAAATTCTATCACAAAACTCCCAAAGTGCTCCGGAGACCTCAAAAATGCAAATTACTAAAAACTGTTTAAAAAGTGCAAAAATTGGATTTCTAGAATTTTTCGATTTTCTTGGTTTTCTAACTCTTACAAGGTTCTAATAAAGTGGTTTATAGGTTTCCTTTGCATTAAGTTTTTTTATACTAACTTGTTTAAAAATGTTTGCATCTTTATTCATGAAAGTTTGAAATGTGTATGCTCTTCCCTCGCGCCTTTCTAGGTGATCTTGGGAATCAAAAACATTTCACCACTTTCTTCATATTTGCAAAATGGTTTATTTAGCTTTCAAAGTTGGTTAAAAGGAACTCATTTTCACATTGTACTTAGGAATTTTCCATTTATTGCAAATTTGAGTGAGATGCCTTGTTGTGTATGCTCTTTCCTTGGGATCTTAGGAATCTAGGAAATCAAAAACAACATCTTATCTCCTTTATATGACATTTTGGAAAATTACTAACCTTGGTATGTAGGACCAAAATCACTTGTCAAAGAAAGACGTCAAAAGAAACAAAACACAAACCCTCTAATACATGTGTTCTTGCAGGTTTCCAAATGGTGTGCTACTTAAAACCACATTAAGTTAAACAAGATAAAAACACACCATATTCAAAACATTGTATTGCAGGTTTTAAAAGGGTACGTCCCTATCCGCTCAACTGGAACATAACCCCTTTGGCATAACGCCTTAAGCTATAACAATGGGGGTGGTTCCAAGAACCCTAAAGTAATCCACCACTGTGTAACCTCGTGGATGAAACAAGAAGCACTCCGCTTACCCACTTGATTAGTTTTCCTTGTGAGATAGAGTTACAAGTTGTCCGTATCGTGACCCTAGTAAGAGTACATGATGGATGCATTTATTGCCCACTGTACTTGAAGGGGGCAAAGCCGAGATACTCCCAATTTAGTCAGTGTGACTTTTTGGGTAAATCGTGCCCGCTCTTAGATAAACTTTGTAACACCTAGTTGAGAGAACTTATTAGGAAAGCCATTTTGTCTTGGAGCCCACTTTACTAGTCCTTTTCGTCACATCTTGGCCATCATGAAGTGATAACTTATTTGGATTTGAACCTTGTTTTTCAAACAAGGAAAAGAATCCACTTAAGTTGGATCTAAGTGCCTTTCATCATGAAATTAGATGACGTTTCACTTAGCTTAGCTTCTTTCTCACCTTTGATGAGGTGAAGCTCTACCAAGTGACGCTTAGTTTATTTTCATATTTTGATCTACACCTTTGCATTCTTGTTTCCCATTTGGGACAACAGAAGGCATCTTTTGGGAGTGTTGTCATAGATAGTGTTCACCACTTTTTTGTTTGTTTACACTCATCCATGTTTTTGGGCTGAGTTGTTAAACGTCTAAAGTGTGGATGCATCCTATATCTTTGATGGCCACTTGATCTTGATTTCAAGATCATCATCATAGTTAGGATTGATTCATCATTTGATCTCCCTTTGATGTGTTACCTTGTTTGCATTGTCTCAACACAATTAAGATACTTATGTCATGTTTTTCATAAACATGATCTAAGTATCCGCATTGTGGCATTACGTTGCACACATTTTAACACATCCTCAATATACTTTGACTTAGTTTTTCTTCAAACATTGTCCAAAATATTGAAGAGTGTCACTTACTTTTTTTGTGTCATTTTGATACCACTTTGGCACTAATATCTCACTTCTTCGTGAAGCTTGATTAACGTGTCCAATTGGTGTGGTTACGTGGCTTACATTTGTAATCCTCACCCTTTAACATTTTGGCCTTGTTGGTTGTTGAACTTGTCATGGTATCCTTTGATTGGGAGTCACATCTACCCTTTGTTAATATTTACGCCTTGTTCATTTCGAGCTTGACGTAAATATTGACATTGTGTTGATCATATTTGCACACACATTTTTATATGGTGTATTTCCTTGTTGATTGGCTTTGTGTTTCACACTTGCATGATTGTTCCTTGTGATTATTCATTGAAAACTTATTTTCTAGGACAATCCTTTTTGATCTCATCAGATATTGCATCATCACGATGTCTATTTTCCTTAGACCTTCTTGGAAAATCATGCACGCATCTCCATACTTACAAAATGTCTAGTTGGTTTGCCATTATGCTTCCCAAATCGACATGTCACTTCCTTCCCTTTAAAGGAGTTCCATCACACTATCTAGTCTAGACATTTGTGCTTAAATGATGCCAACAATGACTGATTATCATGGTTTCTCACATTTACAACAATATGGAACCTAGGTTTAGCAATTCAAATCAAAAGATTCCCATTACAACTAAGCCTCATTTGGTTCTTCATGTTAGAGAGCCCATTCGGGTACCCTGTTCCCCACCTTCAGCTCATAGTCGGTGGTATGGTTTGGATGCTTTTGATCCAAATTATTATTCAGGTTCCCCCACTCTTCTTCTTTCTGATTCAGATCCAAACTACCATTCAGACTCCCACTCTTCTTCTAAAGACTCGGATCCCAACTATTGTTTGGATACCCCTAGATCAAATCTTGAATCATAGTCCTCCCTTCCTTCGCAAGACCTTTATTCCAAATCACCTCAATGATGTCTTCCTCCTTTGAAGACTCATGTGACTCCAAGTTCCATCGATCAAACATCTAATTTGGTTCTTGAGTCATGGTCCTCCCTTTCTTCACAAGACCTCCTTCATCAGTCATCTCAATGACCTCTTCCTCCATCGAAGAGTTCCATGACTCAGATTCCCTCTAGTCAATCATCTAATTCAAATCCTATGTCACAACTTAATGAATGGCTATGTGATCCTACTTTCCAACCTACATTACATCGTCATCTTCTAGAAAATGACATAGGTCCAAATCCAAATCATCCATTCATGAGACGCTTACCTCCAATCCTACTTCCTCTCTTGAGTCATCTTCTTCTATCAATCAATCTTCCCTTGCTTATCGGACTGTTTCTTCTATTCAACCTTCTATGGACAAAGAAAACAACCTCTACTGATTGATTTCTCTCATAATGAAGAAACAATTAGAGTACATGATGATATCCCTTTAGAGGATTGTAAACAAGGATTCTTTCTAGAACTCGATACGCTCACGTATTGGGGAAAAGAAGTTGATTCCTTTTATCAGAATATAGAGGAAAATCCTAAGGTCATGGAACTTGATTCTTCTTCTATTCCATCTTCACCTTCTTCTGAGCATGATGAGATGTTGGGGTCTAGCATTGATCCATGGCCTATCTTCTCATTACCAAATCATTCATTATCTATCACCATTCCTCAATCAAAATCTCTCCTTGGGTCACCATTGAGTAGCCCATCATCTTCTTCTATCCTGGGGCCACATCCTAGTAGCCCTCCATTTTCTACTTGTGGGTCACCTCTCTGGTAGCCCATTACCTTCTATTCTTGGGCCACATCCTAGTAGCCCTTCTTCCTCTTCTATCTATGGGACCCCTCCGAGTAGTCCCTCCTCCTCATCTATACTTGGGCCATGCCCTAAGTCCCTTCCATCTTCATTCATCCTTTCTGGGTCATATTCATTTCTATCTTGGGCCATGTCCTCGTAGCCCAATTTCTTCCATCTTAGGGCCATATCTCTAGTAGCCCTTCATCATCTTCTATAGTGGCTCACCTCCTGGTAGCCCATCCTCTTCAATTCTTGGACCGTATCCTTTTCATCCATCACATATTTCTTCTATCAATGGTGTGGCAAGCCCACCATCATCATTTCTCACATCATCAATCTAAATGTCAACGTTTCTTTCTTCTCCTTCTCGAGATCAGACAAGTCACACATCAACTTATAAGAAACCCAAATAGTTTCATTAATCAAGCTCAGATCAAAACTTCCAAAGAGCTCTAAAGCTCCCAACAAATCAAATGATCTTAAGGTTAAAAATCAAACACGATTCAAGAATGCACATCAACGTAACCATCAAGTATGGCATAAAGTGCATAAACCTATGGATAGGGAACTCAAGCTCCCACATATGAAATCCATGTTTCAGGATAAATCACAGTCATTTGTTGAGTATGAGCTCACCCTCGATCATCGAGATCGGGAAAACATAACTCTTGATAAAAAAACACCTAGTCTCCCTTATCAAGGAAGTCACAAACATCGTTGTTGGATCCTATCACACATGAAGTGACTTTTTTGGTCCCACCTTTCCAAAACTATCAAAAATCTAAAAATCAAAAAACAATTCAAAAATACAAAAAAACATGAGAAAACACAAAAAAATCAAAGGTACAAAGATCAAACATTGCAATCAGGTATTGCGTACACATGGATGTTTCTTTCTTCCCTTTCTTATCATTCTTCTGCAAGTCTTCCTACCATTTTCATCCCTTCGTGATATTTTGGTTAGCCTTATTCACATGCATTTTGTGACATTTATCTCTATGGTATCCATTTGACCTGGTCTTTCATCACCTTGGTAAATTAAAGAACGACTGACCTCTTAGAGATCCTATCACATTCAACATCTAATAAACTTGTTGTGAAGAACTTTTGGACATATTTGTTGACACTAGCCAATGTCATCATCACAATCACTTCCACCTCCTTCCATCAAGCCATTAGTGGTTCTTAACCCCTTGTCAAACAAGAGAGCTGAAATAAGTTTTTAAAGAAAAAGAATCAAAATCAATCAAAAAAAAATCAAAAGCTAAAAAAAAAAAGAAAATTGATATATAACTCTCTCTTGGGGTATTTCATAATCTCTATCTGGGGCTATGGATGCCCTGATGGCAAGTAGAGAAATGTTGTGATTAGAATCAAATGCATCTCCATCGGGGCTATGGACGCTTGGTGGCATAGCGGAGCAATGTACAACTATCCTTCCACCATCCATTCACAAATCACCTTTCAAAATAAATCATTCCTACACATTGGCTAGGGTGTCTTCACTTGTTTTCTATTAAATCTTCCCTTCAAGAGGTAATTAAATTCCACATGCACACACTAGATCTCTATGAGTAAGTAAAGGATTAGTATGTTACCAAGTGTCTTTTTTTTGGACCTTGTTCAGACTCTTACTTTAGTCCTTATCTCGTCTCACGATTTGTGCCTTTGGCTAATCACTTCTTCATCGTGAGGCTTCTAAGCTACATTCATATCATTCACATCATTCTTCTACTTTGTTTAGAACATCCATGTGTATAAGATTACTTTTTTTCCATGTTTTGGACACCTTTGTCCCCTTTCACAAAAACAAATCTTCTCCTTCCTTTCTATCATGTGCTTTTAGGCCAACTTACGCTAGGGGCATCCTTGCTTCTTCCCAACACTTCATTGGTTTACGTTCATCATCATGTTGAACCTATCCATAATGGCCTTGGGTCCCACTTCTACCGTGAAGAGTTTTCCTTTGAATACTCCCACCTAATCTGGGGCATTTTTGCATCTTCACCTTTCTCATACGCACGTGGCCTTATGCCCTTGTACATCCCATCTATCGCTAGGGGCATCCACGCTTCCTTGTCTTCCTATACATAGTTTTAGAAAACTTTCAAAATCATCAAAAACATTCAAATATGTTAAAATCAAAAAAATTCAAATATGTTAGAAATTCAAATATGTTAGAAAAATCAAAACATTCAAATATGTTAGAAAAATCAAAAACAAATTCAAATATTTTAAGAAAATCATAAAAACAATATAAATCATCCTACAAAATGTCACTCTTTGGTTCTCACATGTTCATGTGTGCGACTCATGGATCATCTTGATCTACCTCCATCAACAAAGCTAGGTTGCTTACTTACTTGTCATACTGGGGCACAATGAGTTGTCTGGTATTGTTTCGTAGTGCACATTAATTGCTTTTTCATCAGACCCAAGTGTCCTCCATTATTCCCTCGCATGTATCCTTGCTTGGGGCACCATCATTAACCCTTGTCGTTAATTCGCATAGGTCGGAATTGAAGCTTGATAACAAAAACATTGCATCTTGTTTCTCTGTTAGTTTAGCTTGTTTACTTTCTTGTATTGCATTGCATTATGTATGTTGCATGGAGTTAGGCATTTTTTACTTTCTCGTATTGCATTGCATTATGTATGTTGCATGGAGTTAGGCATCTTTTACTTTCTCGTATTGCATTGCATTTTGTATGTTGCATGGAGTTGGTGTTTTTAGCAATGGACATTTGTTCGTATATGGCTTTTCATGTCATACTACACTTTTGTTCATTCTTTTTAATAAGGACCGATGATGAAGATCACTAGCAATATGATGAAAATAAAGTTGTTTAAAAGGCATTGGATGGATGTTAGCTCATCCCCCTTCCTCATACTCTTTTTCTTCTATATCCCCTTTTCTTCTTCTTCACACTATTCTTTTTTTTTCTCTTTTTATCATCTTTTTTTGATCATCAATCGAGTTCTTCTATCACCCCATCGACAATCGAGGGGGCATCCTCCATTCTACTCATTTTTTCTTCTATCCCTTCAAAATTTTCTACTTGTTTATGCTTGTCTACTTTCTTTGAAGTGATGTCACTTACGCCACCTCAAAGAGGGGAAAATGTAGACACCTAAAATATGCTTACACTTAGCATTTCATCCAATTCAACCAATTAACGACACTTCGTTAATCAACCCTTCTTCGCTCCATTCTCGGATGCCCATTTATGACACCTTCTCGGTCGTATTCCTCCTATAATCAACTTATTTGGCTAATATCTCTCTTATTAGCTAAACATTCCTCCTTGACCATTCAAAACCTCCTAGTTCTCTCTAGACCACTTCTATTGGCTTCGTAGGCTATCTATCAGTCACAATTGGTTATCTAGACCCCTCCCAACTCTCAATGAGTCTCTAATCACTTGCTAATCAAGTTTAACTAGCCTAAACCCTAGTTAACTAGCCTAAACCAAGCTTAACTAAGCCTAAAGCATGTTTATCCTAATCTAATCCTAAAGTGATTTTTAGACTTTAGTCCCACATGCACCCAAATTCCAAATTCTTCCAAACCAAAAACTATAAATACAAGGCTAAGCCTACCCATTCAACTTACACCTTCACACATAGGATATCTTATTAACACTAAGAACACCTAGTTTTGGGATTCCATTTGTATTAGCTTTAAGCTATAAGACATTTGATCTTAAACTTACTCCCTTCATTGATCTTGAGCTAATAACCTCCATTTGCATCCATAATCCAAGTTTTGAGTAAATGGAGAGAACCATTGGCCTTGAAGCCATTAATGGTGAGACTCCATTCTTGAAAGCTTGAAAACCATAAACAACTAATCACCCCTTTGATTGCTAAGTTGATCTTATTAGGTTCAATTTCTTAATTAAGTAATCTAAAGAGTAGAGAGTAGTATATATGCTAGGTTTTGATGTTTTTGTCAAAGTTATGATGCATGTATAGGATTAACTCTTTTTTATCTCTTATCTCATGATGCATGGATGAGTTAGCAAAGCTTTGAGGTTCTTTAGCCTCGCCCTTATTCAACTTGATATTTTCATATCAAAATCATAGAAGAATTATCCATCATATGCAATGCCACATACTCTTCATATTTTTCCTCATAACTCGCTTATATCTTCATCCGAAATTTGTTACATTACAATCTCTCTCACTATTTCAAATGAGCCTTTTAAACTAGCTTATATACCTATCTTGTTCATCCATATCATGTAGGTCAGCCTTCATAGAGCATATATCACCAAAAATAATAATTATTACATCATATAAATGACCACATAGGTCAGTCATATCACCAACATACCCAATTTTCTCCATTAGGTCTCCAATAGGCCTAATTGCACCAAAAATCCATCTCACCAAAACCAAACCACTTTGTGCCAACATGACCATCACCAAAGCCTTGAATCACTTCAGGAACATCATAAAATACCTCATCATTCTTCCACCATACCTGGAAATCTTTACATCATCACCTCATGCCATGAAACCATCTCAAGAACATGTTTGTTCTTGTGCACCAAACCCTAGACCTCAAATATGAGGCTCAATACCACATCAAATGACCTCAACTATGCAAGTATTATATATAAATGGAAATATATTTATGTCAGCTACATCACCATGTACTCATACAACCAAAAATCAAACATTAGATGCCTCAAAACAACTTTGCAAATAAACTTCTTTGAAACTACCATTTCATCCCCAAAGACCAATCTTCAAAGATAGGGCACAATTTTCATTCTAGGACCTCAACCATGATATGAAAATATCATATACATGTATTACAACTCCCATTCTTCCATAAATTATAAATTAGTCATTAGGTTCAATGGAAAAAAATTAAATGAAAAACTCCAGAAAGAATCATTTTTAAGTAGGGCCCACACACAACCAAGACCTATAAAATACATCAAAAAAATATGGAGGAGTCCTCTTCATCATAAAATCATCACATTAGAAAAATGAATCAATTATAGGCTTTTACAACCATTTTCTCTCAAGTCACTTTCAAACTAGGGTTTTTATATCATAACTGAGCATTTTTTGTGTTAATGAGGATTCATAAATGTTTAAGGTCCAAATTATCTCATTATTTTAAATTAACCTTATTATCTCCATGCCCTAACATCCCCTAAGAGATCATACCCCCATGCACAACTCACATGTGTATATAAAGATGACCTTCAAACTAGAAAATTCACTTTTAAGAGCTCGATATGGCTAAAAATAACTTTTCTTTCTTTGTCTTCACTCTCCCGACTTGAAACTTGACACAAAAAATTGTGATGACCTCCTTACATAATAAAAATCTCATTTATATCTTTACACATCTGAAATTTATTGATTTTGGATCAAAATAAAATAATATATTCGTCTTCTACGTAATTAACATACACAATACATGGCTAATAAATAGCCAAACAAATAGTAAAAACAACCTCCTATAATTTAGGAGTGGTTGCAAACAACAAGCTAAATACGTGAAGTTGTTTCACCAACTTCACATATAATACCAAGTAATTATGAGTTGTTTCTCAATAACTCATAATACAATGTTTACACTATTAATTATTCCTAACATTCACCCCCTTAGTGTGAACATGGGGTAAAGTGTAGTTGAAACCAGTAATCATATGCCCGCACATATTTTTAGGTCTACATATTGCTCCTCTCCTCTGGACACCAGCTGCCCTCCTATACAACTGTTTCACTGACTAACACCTTCCACGCCACATCACAACACTTCAAGAGAACATATAGGAATACTCGCATGTACCAAGCAAACATACACAAACTGTTGCTCTTTATTCTGCACACCAGATAAAATAAACACAATTGGAACTAAATATGTCACCACCACAAAATGCAACCTCGTGCCGTTGGCATCGATGAGAGGTGCCGAGTAGCCTCCATCCTCCATTTCCTCCTACCTCCAGTTAAGATGCTACTTACTTAGTGGATTTGTCAATGAAGCTCATTTTACAATTTTGACTCAAATGATAAGACGTCGCTTTCTACCGATATTGCGCCTTTTTACAATAACACGACTTTAACACTTGACAAGACAATAATCCTAAAATCACCTATTTAACATTGACTACCTATATTCACCTAAACACAATTTTAACAATGTTGATACCTAGACAATACTAAACTTATGAAGGAAACGATATATATATTACAAGACTATTAACTAAATACGATCAAAGAGTCGATGACTTAATTGACATAATTTACAATGGACAAATAAGTTTTGATAGCGAAACTTTTAATGACAAATACTATGACCTTCTTCATTAAATAGACACTAAACAACTTATAATATTTTGACCGCTGCTAACCAACTAAACTAAAAACAAAACTCTGTGGAACAAAATCGACTCTTGATACTTTAAACAGAAAATTGACTAATAAATAACTCAGACTTGAAGCCACTTGGAAATGACATGCACGATGACACGTCTTCACAGGATAACCAACGGAACTCTGCAAACACAATATCCAGTGAGGTTTAACCAAATTCGATGCCTCCAAGCTATTTGTGTCGGCGTCAAGATTGTTATGCGTCAAGATTGATGGGAAAACTTGTGCGCCCACCATAACATGAGTTTATATCAGTCGATCTGTAAATGTCTGCAGTTGTTCGCTAACACTTAATTTGTAGAATAGCCTCAAAATCAGAGGCCGAATGCAAGTCCTAATCCTTCGCTCATCTTTTGTTATCTTATAGAACTAGAATTGCCCGTCTTGCAAAGCAAATTTCCGTGTATTTCAATTTATAAAACCCAATTATTTAACATCAAAAGTGGTGTCTTCCAAAACGCCCAATACCATGCATGCAACGATGATTCTGATATGGCAGAAGAAATCTGACACAATGCAAGAATGAAACAACTATTCCAAATAAAATACAACTGCTCAGGACGACATGCAATATTAGAGAGGATAGATACAGATCTGAGCGGGCCAATGAAAAGTTGTGACTGTAGCAGAAGAACAGATACAGATAAATACGTGCCAATAACTGTAAGTAAATAATGCCTCTTAATATTCCAGTATGAGGATGTTAAATTAAACTCTCATCAATCCAGGGCAATTCAGCACAGAGCTGCCCCTTCTCACTTATTGAACCATATAGTGATCAAGATTAAACCGCTCTGATACCAAATATTGATTTTGGATCGAATAAAATAATATATTCATCTTCTGCAATTAACACACCCAATACATGGCTAATAAATAACCAAACAAATAGTAAAAACAACCTCCTATAATTTAGGAGTGGTTCAAACAACAAGCTAAATACGTGAAGTTGTTTCACCAACTTCACATATAATACCAAGTAATTATGAGTTGTTTCTCAATAACTCATAATACAATGTTTACACTATTAATTATTCCTAACAAAACTTTGTATCCACCATGACTTACCCATGCTTACTAGCCTTATCTTCATGGTTCTTGCTTCAAAGGACCTTAAACTTACATTATACATCCGAATGGTGACCTTGTACAACATCTACACCTATTATGTCATGCCACAACACATTTTAAATTCTTATATTGACATTTTAGATACTATAATCAATGTTACCATCTCATTCTCGCTTACACTAGGTCAATAACAAGACGTAGAATGGCTTGTTTCACCACATGACATGATCGAAACTAGCCTCACCTTCACCATGCAGACCTATTAACACCTCGCACACATCTACTTGGACATGCAAGACACCATAACAGCCTTTGGGTCTCATAATCAAGAACTCCACATGCACCCAACCTCTTGAGGTCGTGTCAAGACAACCAATGTGGAATGTGTGGACAGAAGGCTATGGGAGAATCAATTACTAAGATCTAGTAGTGTGATTTCCCAGTAGCATAATTAGCAAAAGGGGATATTTAGAGGCTATGAATGGGTAGCGTAAATTCCCAATGGCCTATTTGCATAATTGGATCCAAGTGCTAAAATAATTTGAAGCATCAATGTAAACTAAATAAAATTAACAATCTAAGCTAATACTGAAGGAAACTAATCTAAGAAAATCAAAAAAACTGAAATATTACAATAACTAAACAACAATTTTCTTTTATTATAAATAATCAAATTTACTTCTACACTAAAACTAAACAAGAAAAATAACTCAGTGTGCTTATTCACCTATGTTGAGTGTATTCTAAATAATGCTAACATAAAACAAGAACTTTTCCAAATAATATATGATATGCGTAAAAATTCCTACAGATATTTTCTCCTTCAAATCCACAAGTATAGGAAGAAGAAGATCCGTCACGGTGCTGGTATGAAAGGTGTAAACCCTCTTGGAAATTAACTAATAACTTGCAAATGAAAGCGAATTATTTTCTACTCTATTTGATATGATATAACAGTAATAAATTGCAGCAATGAAGGAAAATCAAACAACAACCCCAACCTGGAATTTACAAAACAAAGATAAATCTAGCTATGTGATGACTTATCCCCTCAGTTTATCCTTTCTTTCTCTATGTTTCCATATGAGTCCAAGGAATTGGGAATGCAAAGGCAGCAGTAGGAGAAGGCGCTTGAGAAATGGAAGCTTGAAGGCAAATTTGGTTGTAATGCAAGTAGAAGAGAGATAGCACAAGTGAACAGAGCTTGGCTATGTAATTTCCAGTAGGATTATTGCAACAATACTATGCAAGATACACAAATTCTCATGCCTTTTGCTTGAATAAAAGCATGAATATATAGGAATTGGTTGGGATGTGCCTTCATACACAAGGCAGCCTTGGAGTGCCAAATCATTGGGTGAAGAGGTAGTTCAAAATAATTAAATCTATTTAAAAATAGAAGAGGGAAGGAATACCATGCAATCAAGACTATTTTTAGGCAATTTGGTTCACAAACGCACCTTAGAAGTCAAGTTAAGTGAAGTGTCGCATGTTTAAATCACACATGAAAGGTTCTGGAAAAATGTACGGGAGCGCCGTTTCGCATGTGCAGGTGACGATCACGGGAATCGCCGCCCTTTCTTAGGTGGCGATCACAAAACCGATGCCCTCCGGGCGGCGGTTACAAAACCACCGCCCATGTAGAGCCGCAGTTTTGACACTGAAGGACAAAACATGCACATGAAGGAATGGGAAGCTAGAAGAAAGAGTGGATAATCGAAGTACAAATATCTAGGCTACAAATATGTACTTGAATGAGCTTAGGAACTCGAACACCTTCTGAAAGGACATGAATCATCATTGGGAAATTTTGTAACTGTTTTTCGACAATGTGGCACATGCAATTTTGGGTGCGTACATATTTCCCCCTCGAGAAGCATCTTAGCCATGAAGAGGCATAAAACATAGAGTCCGAGTATGGCATTCCCAAAATGGGGAGTTAGAATCTATACTTGACACACCCGTGTGTTGAAATATCACCATCGAATCTCCCTCTACTTGCAAGATGAAAAAGAAGACTCAAGGGCGAGATAGATGAGATATTGAAAAATAAACACTAAATTAAAATGACAAGAGGACTTATCATTTGTGTGAGCATATAGAAGTATACCTATGCCAATGCTCTAGCCTGCGATGAACATGCACTCGAGAACATGCATATATATATATATATAAGGTATATATATAATACAATATATATATATATATATATATATATATATATATATATATATATATATACATATATATATATATATATATATACATATACACACACACACACACACACACACACACACACACACACACACACATATATATATATATATATATGTATATGTATATACATATATGTATATGTATATGTATATACATATATGTATATGTATATACATATATGTATATGTATATATATATATATATATATATATATATATCAAAACAAACTCATTTTCCAATTCTTTTCGCAGCCTATCCTATTGGTAATTTTTGGAGCTCGGGGTCCACGGTGACCATTTCGTTTGTGAGTATGGTTGAATTGGAATGAATTTATAAATGGCGGCATCAGACCCGTGAAAGTGAAATAGGATTAGAAAGGGTTTAGATGCGAGAGACTTGGTCTTTTGCGGTATGATGCATTTGAGAGGATTTTCTAGTAAATTCGTAATTGGGGAAGTTGTAAGGGGCCTCAAAGAGGTAAATAGGCATAGTTCCTTTATGTCTTAGTCTCCATTTTGTCGTGCATATATTATGTTTTGGTATTTCATTCTCATTGTGAGTGTTTTGACCGCACCTAGTGTGCGATGGGTTTGTACAAAAATATGGCACACCATGATATGTACAGATATCTCTTTTTGGCTCTGTTATTCCTTACATAGAGTTGACTTCTACTTATGATTTGATTCACGTGTGTACTCTTAGATGTTTATAATTTCTTATTTTCTATGTTTTTTAGAATGTATGTGATGGATTGTTTTTTGCTTTATAAAATAATGATGCAAAATACGATGTAATTTCATAACTTTAACCTCTCAAGAAATATTTGTTACTTCTTATTTGTTTGGAAAATGTGATGAAATGATTTGATAGTAAAATAAATCCACTCTACTTCTAACTTCGTGCAACCAGTAAGATGCAAGGGCTCAACACTGAGAGCCAAAAGGGACACAAGTTATATGAATTTTTGAATGAATGTGATGAAAGAAAGAGACTATTTTAGCAGAAATCCTATTAGGAACCTACAACCTAATTCCATACATAGTTTACTACACAATTTAGAATATGATTTTCTTGTCAGTTTATCTAGACTTAGATCCGTAGATGGCCACTTGATTGACAAAATCTGGTTTTAAGGTTTACAACTCTCTTGAAACTTAGACATCTAATTCACTTTGTTGGGATTTATGATTTCAAAGCACTTTTTATTGAATGCATTACTTTTAACTTATTGATTTATTTGTAGAGACACCCTACACCTTGCCCCATGCTACCAAAAAGATGAAGTATGGTCTCATCATTAAGGACAAGGCATAGGCGACATTAAGGGCACTTCTTCTCTTCCCCAACCTCACACCACCAAGAAGAAGTGTGGGCTCAACACCGAAGATTGGTAGGGCAAGGAAGTGTGTAAATGAAAATTTTGTATTTGATTTTGACTTGACGTATATACTTTTTTTAACTTTAATCTTTTTTTGGGAGTTAGAACTTGCCCCTAGCCTTGACCCCACGCAACTAGTAGGATGCAAGGGCTCCAAACCGCAAGCCGAGATAGGAGAGCAAGTAACTGGGTAAAATGTTTAGATTGTTTTTCTACTAAAGAGGTTTTTTTGGGAAAGATGTGACACCAAGAAGCTTCTAGAATAGACTTATGGGAAAAAGACACCTAAGCTGAAAGTAAACTACAAGCAGAACCAAGTATGCAGGCCTTGGTAGGATAATTGTCAAAACTATGCCTTACTTGCTAAATGATGAAACGATTAAGAAATTTTTGATGATAATATTACGGATATTTGAAGAAGTGTGATAGAGGTTTTGCCAATATTTCAGAAGTTGCTAAAAATTGTTTGAAAGATAAGTTCTTGATTACAAATTTCATTGAATGAGTTAGCAGATGAGAATGCAAATGCGGATGCTAGTAATGTACATATGGAAATGTAGGTGAAACTACATGTCATGATGGCTAAGGTGAAGAAATTTGACGAATATCAAATTCTTCACCCCTAAAAGTACAATGGAGAACCATGATCCTCTAAATTTTCGTTCTCTTGACAAGGACCTACCACCTGCGGGTTTAAAATTACAACCCTTTCCTAGAAGTGTATATGTCTAATTACTAAAAAAATTTGTCTCGAGAGAGGAATTCATGAACCTCTTTGTCACATTCTTGAGACACGATATGTGGGTGAGAATGACTATGCAGCTTAGCCTTGCTTCTTATGTATAGCATTGTGTTTACTTATGACCCTTGTTAAATGATGAGGCCTTGCCCCATGAATATAAAAAGCTTATTTTCATATGCACATGGGTTGAAACGGTGGTTTAGAATAGAAAAACCCTTAGAAATGGTTTTGATGGGCATCGTTTCAATCTCAAACTACTCTTCTTCATTTTTAATTCTATCATGTTTATACCTAGACCTAGGTTGTCAAAAGGAAGAGATGCTAAATCGAGAAGAATACCCATCCTTTGTGGTTCAAATCGAGGAAAATGGATCGTTACTCTCAAGGAGTTTGATGATTTCTGTTGTGGTCTTATTGGACACTATTTCCACATATATTGATTTACCCTTATCTATTTTTGCCACCTCAAATGTTTTTGGGTGAATGAATTCAACCTTGGAAATACTGGGCGATCGAGACTAACTCTTTTGATGGAGGTGGTTTGTTCAATTGATTCACATGAAGTTTATACTCTTTATGGACTCATTTCTTCTTCTTGAGGTTTTATAAGTGTATATCAAGGGCTTAACATCCCCTTGAGCAATGAAGACTTTTCCCAAATGGAGGAGTCTAATTTTCTGGAACAGGGTAGAAGGGATGGCCTTCATTTGATGAATCCAAGGTCTCCCAAGGATCATCTTATAACTTTTTTCCCCGTCAATGATGTAAATTCCATCAAGATGGTTTTTGGACCAACGTGATCTGGAAGAACGCCAATCGAGATTGCTTCAAGATTGTGCACTTCGTAACGTGTTTCTTGTAGAGGAACAATTTGTCTCTCCATATCCAGGACTTTTGCAATAAAGTGAAGGGAACCACTTTTACAGCAGCCTCATCATCAATCATGGATCTCTTAATGAAATTGTTGTAAACCCAAACTTGTAAATAAAAGGTAGGATCACCTCTTCAGGAAATTTCAGTGTTAGATGGCATCTTGTCTATATCGAAAACAAACCCAACATCCCTATCATTATGTCCTGGAGGATGTATATCAAAGTCAATATGATTTATTTGAGTGTTAGGAGGTGTCGTAACATGGATTATATGACCAAGACCTAGTGCATTGAGCAATGCAAAATGATGTGCAGGTGAATACTTCAACAAATATAGCAACGAAATGTGAGAAAAGATCTTGTTCAAATCTGATATTAAATCATAGGCTCCTACTGGCTTTGAAATTGTAGGAATGTCATCCTATGGGAAGGAAAGAGTGGGTAGGGGTTGTGAAACATACTCCTTCATCTGAGTTGTTGCATTAATTTCTAGCTCGACCTCTAGCTTAACTAACGCTGAGATTTTTGTATTATCGTTTGAACCAAGGTTAGGAGCAACCTGAGAGTTGTCAGAAGTTGAGGCTTCATGTTTGTTGTTTCCTATAGGAATGCCCTTGTTTATATTCTGAGGATTAACTTAGGCATCCCTAGGGTGTTTAGGGTTTCGCATTTTGAGGTGTGATAGGTCCAATATGACTAGGTTGTGGGTTTGTTTTAGGATTTGCTAAGAACATGTCTACAAAGAGTTTCTTTGGTTTTTGGGAAGTCTTTGCATAAACTTGTTGCAATTGTGAAAAGTCCTATCATCATGACCTCAAACCTTATGGAAACCACAGTATAGGTTAGGTTCGTAATCTCTTGGCCTTTGATAAGCATCTTGTTGTTGATTATAACCTTGGTTGTAGTTTTGAAATTGGTTGTTATAACCATGATTTGTTGCCCCTTGGCCAGAGTTTTGATACTGGTTTGGGCCTTGGGTTTGATTTTTCTTTTAAGAGAAACAATTTACATCAACTGTGTTGACCAAGGAGATAGTGTTAAGGGCTTTTGATTTCCTATGTTGTTATTGTTAGTGTTACTATTGTTTGGAAAACCAACGTTCTTGGCTTGATCAATAGCACTATTTGTGGTAGCACCATGATTGTGATTCACACCCTTAGGTCCTTGGTTTTTGGCACCATTTTTTTGATAATTTGCATTATTTTGATTTCAGGGATACCAATTTCCCATTGGACTGTAGATATTACACCCACTATCTATAGCATCTTGGTCAATCAACCGCACCTTCCAATACTTCCTCGTAACTACGGAAAGGAAACTTTTGGACTTCCTCCCTAGTCTCTCGATTGAGCAAGTGAAGGAAAATATCGCAAAGTTCCATCTGGTCCATGTTAGGCGCACTTATAGAGGAATAGAGAACTTGGTGCCATCTCTGGATGAAATGGGCAAAAGAGATTCATTTTGCTCCTGTCTAATATGCAGGAACTCCCTAATCCCTATATGCAACAACTTGTTCATGTCAAATACTTTGATGAACTCGGAAACAAGTTGTTTAAAGGAATGTATAGAAGCTTCTAGAATATGGTAATACCAATCCAATTTGATTCCTTCGAGATTATTTGGAAATATCTTAGCCACTAGAGAATCCTAAGGAAGTAATTCCCTAATAGTAGTAGTGTAGACCTTGATATGATCATTTGGGTCTCCTTCTCCCTTAAATTTTGGAAGATTTGGCAATGGGCATGGAAGCATGACACCACATATGGTGAAGTCAAGAGGATCCTTTAAGTACTCAATGTATGTACCCATTGCATAATATTCCACCATTGAAGATCCTTGATAAGGAGGTGGAGGAGGAGTTGGATAAGCTACATTATAAGCATTGACGGGAATGTATGGGGTCCCTTGATATGGCATGTAGGGAGCGAGAATGACATATGGGTCCATCTGGGGTTTTTGAATACATGTGCATGTAAGGTGGGATAGTACCAGGATATGGACTAGCAGGCATAAAACCAGGGAATGTCACATTGCTGTTGTGGTGGCATTCAAGAACGCACTTCCGACTAGACCTTATGTACGATAATCTTGAGAAGGATGAGCACCCATCCCTAGTGTGTCTAATCCTATGAGAAGATCACCTGGATTTGAATGAACCGGATAACCTTGTTGTATAGGATATTGTGTTGGTTTCTCATTGGAAGGGATGTATCCTTTGTTTTCAATTGGATACCCGTGTTCTACCCTATTGCATGTGTTTGTTGTGAATTCTGGGCACGTTCTAGTTCTCTAATCCTCCCTACTAAATTAGAAATGAGATCGTTGGGAGAGGATTGATTCCCTTGTTGGGGTGCTGCGTGGCATAGTGAGAAGGCTCTCATGATACCCTCGTTATGAATTGTTCAGGTGTTATAATTCTTTTCTTGCTCGAAGTAAGAATCTTAGGATGGTCATTCAAAATCTCGAGGTTATATCCTTCATTCTATACAAATACTCATCTATCGGCGAAGAGGATTAGCTATTCATGCAAATATATCATATTTTATTAATTGCATGGCAATGTGAGGTCTTGACAAGACTTTGTGGTAAGAACTTGTTCCATTTTTTATAACAACGTGGTTTCTATTGGTTTGACATTATTGCATGTTTAACGGTTGATCAACCTCCTCCATCCTTACATAGCTAATGGGGTTTGAAGTGTAACTAGGGAGGTTTGAACGTTACTAGTGTAATTTTCACCGCACCTCAAAAGAGAAGGGGACTGTTGTGGTTAAAATTTGGTGCAATATCTATCGTAACCAAATGGCCCACCAAACTATCTTCCATACATATTCTAGAAAGTATTAAATACCTATCAAAATAGGGGAAGAAATGGAAATATGAGATAATAGCAATGAAATAAAAGGAAAAAGAAGGATTTAATCCTTCACGTCAGTTCACCAATTTATACGAAAGAAAATCCACACGTGACCTCCTGAGGTCGTGCTAGGATAGTTGGTGTGGAATGTGTGGATGAAAGCTATGGGAGAATCAGTGACTAAGATCTGGTAGTGTGATTTCCCAAGAGCGAATTCAATAAAAAGGGGAGATTTAGAGGCTATGAACGGGTAGCGTAAATTCCCTATGGCATGTTTGCCTAATTGGATCCAAGTGCTAAACTAGTTTGAAGCATCAATGTAAACTAAATGAAATTAACAATCTAAGCTAATATTGAAGGAAAATAATCTAAGAAAATCACAAAAACTGAAATATTACAATCACTAAACAACAATTTTCTTTTATTCTAAATAATCAAATCTACTTCTACACTAAAACTAAACAAGCAAAATAACCCGGTGTGGTTATTCACTGTGCTAAGTGTATTCTAAATAATGCTAACATAAAACAAGAAATTTTCCAAATAATCTATGATATGCAGACAACTTCCTACAAATATTTTCTCCCTCAAATCCACAGGGATAGGAAGAAGAAGATCCGTCGCCGAGAGCTAGTATGCAAGGTGTAAACCATCTTGGAAATTAACTAACAATTTGCAAATGAAAGAGAATTATTTTCTACTCTATATGATATGATATAACATTAATAAATTACAGAAATGAAGGAAAATCACACAACAACCCCGACCTAGAATTTATAGAATGGAGATAAGTCTAGTTGTGTGAGGACTTGTCCCTCGCTTATCCTTTCTTTCTCTGTGTGTCCATATGAGTCCAAGGAATTGGGAATGCAAAGGCAACAACAGGAGAAGGCGCTTGAGAAATGACATCTTGAAGGAAAATCTGGTTGCAATGCAAGTAGAAGAGAGATAGCACAAGTGAACAAAGCTTGGCTATGCAATTTCTAGCAGGATTGTTGCAGCAATACTATGCAAGATACAAAAAATCTCAGGCCTTTTACTTGAATACAACAAGAATTGAATATATAGGAATTGGTTGGGATGTGTCTTCATGCACAAGGTAGCCTTGAAGTGACAAATCATTGGGTGAAGAGGTATTTAAAACTAATTAAATCTATTTAAAAATATAAGAGGGAAGGAATACCATGCAATCAAGACTATTTTTAGGAAATTTGGTTCACAAATGCACCTTGTAAGTCAAGTTAAGTGAATCATCATGTGTTTAAATCACGCATGAAAGGTTCTAGAAAAACATGCATGGTCTCCACCCTGTGCATGTTGAAAATAGCAGAACCGCTACCTGTCCAAAGGCGGTGGTCACAAAACCACTGCCCTGTCTGGGTGGTAGTTACAAAACCGCCACCTAGGCAGGTGGTGGTGGTTTTTGACATCAAGGCCAAAACATGCACAGTAAAGGAACGGGAAGCTGGAATAAAACATGGAAAATCTAAGTACAAATATCTATGCCACAAATATACACGTGAATGAGCTTAGAAACTCAAATACCTTCTCGAAAGAACATGAATCATCATTGGGGACCTTTGAATCGTTTTCCACAATGTAGCACGTGCGCTTTGGGTGCATACAATCACCCTTCGTTTTATCCGCTTCTCTTCATTAATTATCTTCCTTTCCTCCTTCTAATGCTACCAAACTCTCCTTCATTTGAATATATCATCCAAGTAACTAATTTTTCTTTACTATGAACCTAACTAGAATCCCACAACTCAAGTTAAGCATATTGAGTTAAGAACTTTACAAAGTTTAACTTGAAAACCAACTAGAAGATGATAAGTACCCTTTAAGAAGGGCTTACAACACTTTATTCATGCACCCTTAGACATCATGTACATCTATCCACCCATAAAAATCCAAAATTGGCTAGAAGGAAGTAAATACCTTGTTTTGAAATTTAAACCAGTTTGGAGGGAAAACCTTTATAAATCCCAAATTCAAATTTTAAAGACTTCTAATGACTCTAAACCACACCTAATGACTTAATTAGACACTCCATACATGTTTACCAAGAAATTTGACTTCAAGAAGTATTAAAGACTCGGTGTTTCTACATCAAGTGTCTAATTTCACTTGTAATCCTACATCATCCAAAACATAGTATATTAGAAATAAGTTAAGTCTCACATTGTGTTAAATATTATATTTTTCTTAAGTAATGTTTGTATGTTTCAAATATTTTTCCATCAAGATGTATTTGTAATGTTTTATGTCACTTATGTGCATGTAAAGTTCATGTAAAGGCCTATTTGGTGTTATGTGCATAGTTTCTATAGCTCAAGATTGATTGTAGTGTTCTACATTATCATTTGATATATACAAGTGTTTCCAACTATTAGTCAAAGAGGTTATGAAATTTCCAAAATTATTCATCAAGGATCACAATATCTTCTAGAGTTTAGAACATCATTCAAGAGACCAAAAATATCTTTTGATTGCTAACACAAGTTTTTATCTCTTAGTGCAAGAGTGGTAACTTCAAAAAAATTGTAATAGTGTCACTTGTTTTGTACATGACAACACACCTACCTTTTATAAAGGGTTGTGCTAATAACATGTGTTTTATTTAGTGGGACCCATCTCAAAAGGAAATAAAAATTTGGGAAGGGTAATTGAAAAAGTATAGAAAATAGGACACGAGACATGTAATATAAAGAACATGTGGTTAAGTGTGAGGAACAAGACATTTAGGGTGTGACTTGGATAAGCACATTTGAAGTGGTGAAACATGGAATGTTAGAAAAACCATAAGTAGTATCTTATACATTTCTTGTTACCCTTGTTGTATGAAAATATCAATTGGGTTTACTTGTAATCCTACATAATCCAAAAACATAGTAAGCTAGAAATAAGTTGTCTAACATTGCATAAAGGTTTCTATTTGTGATTGAGTCTTTTTGTATGTTGTTGTGCATTTTTTTCATGCAAGATGTATTTTTAATGTTATACATTACGTGTTTGTGTGCAAATGTTATAACTATGTTGTGTTTTCCCTAGTTTTTATAACACAAGATTGATTATAATGCTTTGCATTATCAATTGATATGCACAAGTATTTCAAACTATTAGTCAAATTGGCTATGGAATTTATACAATGATTCATGAAATGATTGCAGATATCTTCTATATTTCAAAACATCATTCAATATATCACAAAGAGCTTTTTTTTTTTATTATGGGTAAATAGTTTTGAAGGGACTATACCCTAAGTACAAAAAGGCTCAAAAGCCATATATTACAAGAAGAGAAACCAAACCTAGATAGGCAAAACACCATAAACTAGGAGGCTCAACAGCAGATAATACAATAAAGAGAGAAAAACAAGATCAAGATAGACAGTGATCCGATTAAGAGAAAAAGAGACAAAAAACGATCAAGAGGGATCCACAACTGGTCATCCCAGCCAAAAATAGCATCAAAACCGCCGAACAACAACAACTTCACTAGTAAAAAAGAATGTGGCATCGATGCATCAATTGACTACCACAATCTTGGCCTTAATCTTTTGAAGCAAGGCAAAGAATGCAATGGCTGTGGCTTGGGATGGATCTTTCATATCCACCTGGGCAATTACAAGATCTCGGTTCTCCTTTGATCCCCATATATCATCGGGAATGCCACTAAGACTGCACATACTTCACACATGTTGCTCTATAAAATTATAGATACTTTTAAGAGCTGAGAGGATGCAATCATGACGCCCTTTTGCATTGCCAAGCCTGGCATCCAGAGAAAGAAGCTTCTTGAATATTTCAGCAGTGGTATCATCTTCTTCAGAGTTTTACAACTTCCTCTTTCCCTTTGTTTTATCCATATCCCTCATAGCACTCTTGAGGTCATGAATCTCCTTTTCCATCTTTTCAACCCTGACCAACAGGTCCACATCCTTGGATTCCTTCACCGGTTTACTTATGTGTAATAAGTTCTCTACAAGTTCCAGATCCCTATGGCTTCTTAAAACCCTCTGTGAAGATGGCAGAGGGACCTTAGCTTTCTTATCTTTCCTCTTCCCGCTGTGGGTAGCAATTTCAAGTTTTCTATCGGCAAGGGGAGGAATGAAGGCGGGGGAGTAGGTTGGGGGCGGGAGCAGGCTAAGAAATGGTGGTGGATGAGTAGGATCAACCCTTGGTGAAGGGGAACAGCCCTGGTATGATTTTGCACCTCAAGAACAAATTTCTCCAAGGAATTCAACAAATAATGAGGAAAATTTATGGTAAGGTTCCTATGAAAGTGATTGAGGAAAATTAAGTGCTTCTGGGGGATAGTGACAAATCTCCCCTCCAGAGTAACGTACCTTACCACCATCCTTGCAATCTCAGTGAAGGGCTCAGGAATAGATGCTATTTTGATGTCACCACCACAAACTCCAGATTCTCCCCCTCATCGAGAAACTTTTTAGCCTCCACCTCTCTGTCCATGCATTTGTTGAAGAATTTGGTTCCATCCAGATTAAGCCCGGTGACCTGGGCAATTAGCTCCTCAAAAATCTCGACCTTGATATTACTATACTCAACAACACGATTCCTCCAGCCATTCGTGAATTTTATTGAAATATCCTGGTCAAAACCCTGAATCTTTTCAATAAAATTTGTAATACCCCCTATTTGCAAATAGTTCCAAAGTATTGTATCATTTTTCCATGTTGGATTATGGGTGGGCTCAGTCTTGCAAGGTGGTCCCCCATTTTGCCTGTGATGCTTCTTCTTCTTACAACGGTAAAAATTTGAAATCTATACAATTCATCCCCTGTTCTACTTTTGAAGACCTCCAATACGTGTAGAAAATTGTAATCATTAATCCTCACTTTGTAAATAATAAACCGCTCCTTAGCATCTGCCCTACATCTATTAATGATTGCACTCCAAGTCATGAATATCTTTAATGATGTCATCACGTACTTTAGCAGGAAGAGTGTCGCCCCTTAACCAAGTTTGCAATGCATTGTTTACCCCAATATTTTCCAAACCATCTGCCACACTATTGCCTTCTCGGTAGGTATGGTTAATTTTAAAATTATCAAAACTCTTGCAAATATCAATAGCTTCAGTTATAAAGTCCCTGATTGACCAACTTGGAGCTTGTTTTTGGTTTAGCAAATTGATAATGTTCAGTGAATCTCCTCAATTATAATATTGGAAATATTACAATCTCTAGCTAACCTTATTCCCAAAGCATTGCTAAAGCTTTGAGTAGTGATTGGTACAAAGAGCTTCATATTAATATGGAAAGTTTTTATCACTTAGTAATAGAGTTCCAACTTTAGGATAATGCACACGAGTTTTACATTTTTTGCATGCTAACACAAAATGTTTCTAAAGGCTCACGTTAACAACATGTGTTCTATTTAGTGACACACAAATATCCTTGAAATTTCAAATTCATTGGAATTGTATTGTGCAAGATTTCATGGGTTCATTTGAGAAGGTCAATGTGTATTCATATGTACAATGGAAAAACATGACATGTACTTTCAAAGTTTCAAATATGAATTTTTTTATTGAGATGATATGGATTTAGCCTAATCCAAGAGTGGTAGTTTTTTATCCGACTTAATTTGCATCAAATTATGTTTTTGGGCCCTATCATGCATAAATGATTGTGACACAACTATAATGCTATATAGATCACTTGGGGATGCAAGGAAATAGTGTAATTGTAGACAAAAATCATGTACTTTAAACACTATTTAGTTTCGGTCTCACACTATTATTTAGAAGTTGTTGAGTGAAGAAATTACTAATTAACCCCCATCTTTTGGCCATCTTACTTTATTTTATTTTGGCATTCCCGACCTCTTGACCCGCATGCCCAGTCATATTTTGTCATTTCACGTTATGGGAACCCTAGTCCCACCAAGGGTGCCCTGATCCTTTTTAAAATTTCCTGCCAATTTTTGGGTACTTTCTATCAATTTTAGCTTCTTATATTTTTGGTGGTCCGTAATTTCAAGGTTAATTACGAAATTAGATCAAGAGAACCCTATAAATATAAATTTATGAGACCATAATGAGGGAACAAGAACTAGTCACTACTATCATCCACCTAGGGTTGCATTCATCTAAGGCATTTGGAGATCATTTGCATTCACTTATCTCCATCACAAAGGACAAGGATGGTTCATCTGCATCACACAAGCATAAGAGGGGATTCTATTCTATTCCATCCATCATTCTATTACATTTTTACATCTAGTTATTGATCACTACTTCACAAAGTACGACTAACACAAGAACACCTAGGGCACATGATTCACACACACACTAGAACTACATTTGGGTCTGGAATGTAGTGCAATGCTTAGTTAGTAAGCCCACTATTGTGGAAGCTGAGGTCAATCGACCTATTCATTTGCATTCTTCTTTTTTAAAGGTTTTGATACTTCTTGTGGTCTCTTGCAGTATTTCTTTCATCTTGGATTATCAAGTGACACCTAGCGTAGTGTAGAAAATCTGATGTGACACACAGTGAGTATTTCATACCACCTTCAAACCTATAAAACTCATTTTTGGACCTCCTACATAGACAAGAGCACCCATACTATAGACTAGGTACCCATAGGCACCCTAGCCTTTCTCTGTGCACCCTAGTCCAGAGAATCTGCCCAGATCTATCCTTTTAGGACCTCTCGCACATTCGTTTGTGCTTCTATATTATTCATTTTATTTTGTGACACATTCCAGCGAGCTCCTCTTATAAGTTGAGTCACTTCCTCACTCTTCATTCATATTAGGGTTTCAATTTACATTAGCTTAGTTGCTTGGTCCATTTTTGTAGTCATTTACTACATTTATTTACTGTATTTACATGCTTTTCTATATTATATTAACTATCATATATCCACATTTTTAGTTAATCATTTTGGTGAACCCAACGTCATCCTATAGTCTTCTCACCATGAATATATCTAGTCACACTTATTTATAAAATTACCCCGACTATATCGATAAGCTTATGAAATACTTGGCTCGCTAATTATATTCCTCCCGATACTTTGCTCAACTATGTATACCATAATTTCACCTCATCTTTATCCCTTAATGAGGATCAAATAAATTTCACAACAGATGATTTACCTTCTCGAGAAATACTACAACATGATCCTCCCTTGTATATTCAAGTTTGTGTTAACAAAGTCGGAGTCAAACGAGCATTAGTTGATAATGGATATGGCCTCAACATTTGTAACATCACTTTCCTTCATCATTTAGGTATGTTGAAAGCATCTTTATCTCCTTCATCCATCTCCATCTGTGGCTTTGATAACATTCCAAAGCATGTATTAGGTACCATCTAATTACAATCACTATTGGTCCATGTACAATTGATATTTTGTGTCATGTCATGCCTAATAACCTTAATTATAATATTCTTCTTGAGTGACCTTGGATCCATGCTATGCATGCGGTCCCCTCTACACTACATGTACAACTTAAATTATATCATCAAGGCACTGTATATGATGTACCAGTTGATCCATCACCTTTTGAGTATTGTAACTCTATTGAACAATCTACCGATATTTCCACTTCCTCTGATATTGCTCAGAATTTTCTAGGTATGGGTTAGGGTATGAATACTTGCACCGCTTTGGATTCTCTGATACAAATATAGATCAACAAGAACATAAATTTATCGAGCTTTGGGATCTCCCTAAGCAGTCAAACAAGTTTGGCCTAGGTTATCAACATCCTTCTGTACCTCCTATGGATACTTATACTACTTTCCATGTTACTTCACTTCCCTTGGTACATCCAAAACTCATTAGTGATGATGCATCCACTCTTTGGGATACCCTCGATACTTTTTCTACTAATGAGGAACTATTTGATTATATGGGTGCTTATGATCATCTTCCTTCTTTTCACCATAAGAGGCATCATTATTTATCTCTCACTAATACGACTTATCTGGGAGAGTCTGAAGTTGCCACTGACAACGCCAATACACCTGAAACTATTCCTACTGATTCATTTATTGAAGATCATTAGCCCTTCTCAATGAAGAAACAATACAATATAACCTAGGCACATTTGAAAATCCATGCATAGTTTTACCCGTCATTTCCCTCACCCCTGTTGAACAAAATGATATTAAACAATTCCTTCATTATTTCTCTGATATTTTCATGTGGGACTATAGTGATATGCCAAGAATTGATCCCTCAATTGCAATGCATAATATTTTCCTTAATCTAGGTGCCAAGCCTGTCCAATAGAAAATTTGTAAGATGCACCCCAAGGTAGCTCCCTAGTCAAAAAAAAAAAATCCATAAGCTTATCAACGCATGTTTTATTCGCATTGTTGACTATCCTGAATGGGTATCTAATATCATCCCCATAATGAAACCAAATGGATGAGTCCGTTGTTGTACTGATTTTCATGATTTAAACAAAGCTTTCCCTAAAGATATTTTACCTTCACACATCGACGCTATTGTTGATTCTACAACAAGATATGATATTATTTCTTTCATGGATGGCTTGCATCAACTTAAGATGAACAAGAAAATACCTCCTTCACTACCCCATGGGGTACATTTTTCTATACAGTCATGCCCTTTGTTCTAAAACATATCGGGGCTACTTATCAATGGGAAATGACACATATATTTCATGATTACATTCACAAGATCATCAAATATTATGTAGAAGACATCTTGGCCAAATCTAGGCATCGGTCTTCCCATGCGCATGATCTACAAATACTATTTGAACAATTATGATAATACCGTGTGTGTTTGAATCCTAAAAAATGTGTCTTTGGGGTTACAACAAGGTAAACTTCTTAGATATATTATCTCCCAATATGGCATTGAGATTTATCCTAACAAAATAAAATCCATTATCGATATGCCTCCACCCAAAAATTTACATCAATTATGATCATTACAAGGTAAAATTCAAGCTATTCAACGATTCATTACACAACTTGTTGATAAGACCCAACCGTTCACACAACTCATGAAGAAAGATACTAAGTTTGTTTGGGATGAGAAATGTCAACAAAAATCAATTATATTAAAGCCTACTTACTAAATCCTCTTGTTCTAGTTCCTCCCTTAGCCGATCAACCTTTCTTATTATATATCTCTCGCTACGTATTCATTAATGCATTGGCATAACATCTATTCTTAGAGCTATATATATATAACATGATGATTATATATATATATATATATATATATATATATATATATATATATCATTCCACTTCTACTTTCTTATGAATGTAACTATAGCTACATTGAAAAACTATGCCTCTTGGTCTTGTCTTCGTTGTAGAAAAATTGTGACATTATCTCCTTAACAATGAGGTACATATTATAACAAAGGTTAATCCATTGTGTTACCTCATATCCCACACACATTTTCAAGTACATTTGGCACATTGGGTCATGCTTCTCACTGAATTTGATTTTAATTTTATACCACAAAAAGTAATCAAAGGACAAGTTATCATTGATCAATTATCTATGGCACCCCTCTCAGATGCATCGCCCATTTCTGATTCTTTTCGTGATGATTTCACTGCCTATACTATTGAGCCACACACATGGACAATGTACTTTGATGGCTCTCATTGTCGATCTGGTGTTGGGGCTAAGATAGTCTTCATTACACCACATGGTGACCCACATCCTTTCACATTTGGATTAGGGTTTTCTTGTACGAATAACATCGTAGAATATGGAGCTCGTATTTTAGGCCTACTTATTGCTCAAAAAATCCTCATTCACCACTTATGCATACATGGTGACTCTCAGATATTCATCAATCAAGTCAATAATACATATAACACAAAGGAGGAGCATTTAATTCCTTACAATAAGTTTTTCAAATATCTCCTAACTATATTCGAGTCCTATTCCATTACTACCATTCCTCGTAAGGATAATCGTCATGCAGATGCCATGGCTAGTGCCACATCACTCATCCTAGAAGACATCACTTATGAATAAGACAAATTCATCATTACACACTTACATCATCCTTTTATCTTTCGCATTACCTCTTGAACTTACGCCATAACGCACAATCAAGACAACATTGAATGGTTCACACCTATTTATAATTACTTATATAAGTAAACTATCCCTGATACTCTACAACCTCATGAAGCTCACCGGTTACATCATGAGGCTACTCGCTATGTTATCGTTGGGATAGAATTATTCAAATGTGTTATTGATGGTCATCTTCTACGTTGTCTTGCACTTCGCATACATTCCCACCGCTAACTCAGTATATTCATGACAACAAATGTGGTGGTCATTTCTTGGGTAGAGCTATGTCAAAAAATTTTTTACGTCAAGGGTATTATTGACCTACAATGGAAAAATATTGCCTCAAATATGCCACTCGTTGTGAAAAATGTCAAAAACATGGCAATCTCCATCATGCACCTGCATGTGATCTTCAACCCATTGCATCAACTTGACCTTCTCCCTTTGGGGTCTCTATCTAATTGGTATGATCGATCTAAATCAGTTGATTTGACACAAGTACATCATTACGGCTACCGAGTACTTTACTAAATGGGTCGAGGAAACTCCCATACGAACGACTATTAGTACAAAATTTACAACTTTCTTACCACACATATTATCACACGTTTTGGTGCGCCTTCTGCTATAATCGCGATAATGGAACCTCATTCAAAAATAAGGATGTTAAGAAGTTTTGTGCTAAATTCAAAATCAAACAATCATTCTCCACACCTTACTATCCACAAGGCAATGGCCAAGCTGAGGCCACCAACAAAACCATTGTAAAAATATTACGGAAGACCGTTGAATCTAGTGGTACCGATTGGCATAATCAACTATTCTACGCTCTATGGGCTTATCATACTAGCGTTTGTATACCCACTAATGCCACCCCTTTTCATTAGTTTATGGCATTGAATTTGTTTTCCCGCTCGAGATTGAAATACCTTCCGTATGGATTTCTCTCAAGGCATCATTAAAGATAATGAATATCATGAGAACCACTTACACGAACTATAAATGTTGGACTCACATCATGTCCAAGAACTCAAACATCTTCATGTTTATCAATCTTTCATCGCACATGCCTACAATCGCAAAACTCTCAAGAGAGAGTTCAACATCGGTGACCTTGTCTTGAAAGAAAATAAAAAGAATACAAATGTTGAAGCACCTCTAAAAGGTAAATTCAAGCCCAATTGGCTTGGCCCATACATTATCACTGACAAACTTGGTGGTGGAGTCTATCGCCTTGCCACCCTTTTAGGAAAACTCTCAAAAATCCACTCAATATAATGCATCTTAAGAAATACTATGCTTGGAATAATACAATTTAATCACTACCCTATGACGCACTTTAGTTCCTCGAGTCCATACTCAACTGCCAAGGATTTACAAATCAAATGGACCTTACATTCATCATGTGTTTATCATTTGACCTTTCATCATGCAAAATTTCTAGGATAGTGACACACATTATAGGCTAAATCATCACTTACTCTATTCATCTTGTAGTGGTATATACTTTAGGCTACATCACCACTCTATATTATTCATCTTGTAGTGATAGACAATATAGGCTACATCATCACTTCCTCAATCATCATGTAGTGATATACACATAGGTCTAAATCATCATTCATTTCATCATTGTGTTGTGATATGCGCTTAGGCTATAGGACTCACGTACACATCATTTCTAGGTCACATCTCATCAATACAAATACACATTCATCACAACACATTAGACACAACACACACTTTGACCATTTCCTGATGACGCACTCTCATTTACAGTTCATTCTTGACTGTTAAGGGGGGAAACCAAATTAACCTCACTGCATACATTCTCATTCACTCAGGTGGCAAGTTTCTCCTACCATCCATCTTGCATTCCATTCCATCCACCCACATCATACTGCATATTATGGCTGCTTTTACTCTTGCTTACTTTTTCTTGTTCATGGTCTCTTTATTACACATTCTAGATAGATCTCTTGTATTTCATTTATCTATACCATATACACATGCACGTTCATGTCTTTGTTTGATTGTGATCACATATATAGGTTTCTTACACGCAACACGAAATCTCATCTTCTACCCTTCCTACATTGGTCGCTAGGGGCATCCACATTCATCTCTCACAGGTGTTATTGTTTCATTTTGTACTTAGCACTTTACATTACTTAGTTATACATGCTTCACATACATCTTGGTTATCTTTCTAACATTCTAATAGGTGCTTCATGTGCAACATTTTTATGCAAGGATATTTTCTTCCATACTTGTTTGTTATATTGCTTGTCTATTGTTTTCTCTTGTTTGTGGGAATTTCCCTTTTTGTGCACACTTGTTTGTTTGTATGTGGCCATGATGGCCTTACGTGTCTTGCGACATTGTGAGTGATGTCCCATGTTTGCATCCCGCTTTGTGTGGATTACTTTGTCTTCTTGTGTGTTTACATTACTAATTTTCTTGGTAGCTTTTACACTATTTGCGTATCTTACACATTGTCTTATACATGCATGCTTGTTTGTACTAACACTTGTCTTTGGATAGCCTCTTGTTTGTGCATGCCTTGGTTTCTACCAAGTGCATTCCCTTCCCCTATAGGGCAGAGTTCTGATTTCATGTGGTCGGTCCTCTTTTGGGGCCAAATTCTCCTATCAACGACATCGCATGCATCTCCAAAGAGGGAGGGAATCATTTGGGATTTTACATCAGTACACACAACGCTTCTACACCGGTTCGAAAGTGCACTTTTTTTCCCTTGTAATTATGGGTTACATACAGTAAGTGGGTTCAGAATAGTCTACGAACCTCATACAAAGTGGCTTTTATAGGACATGGTTGTCCTTAGCATTCTGGGAAGAATTTAAAGGTTAGAGGATACGACGGAATTCCTCCCGTACTTCTTCGGCCAATGGCATCGGATCGCCAAAAAAAAATATGTACAAGGATCTCTTCATACATGTTTAGGAAATTAGTTAAAGTTTGGAGAATACAAGTGGAATTCCTCCCTATACTTCTTCGGCCTATGGCATCGGATCACCCAAAAAACCTAGCAGTATACAGATATCCTTCTACACTCTCTTTCTCGACATGGATCAGGTGCACATGTTCCATTTACATTTTTAATTTTCATATTTTACATTTACATGCTTTTACATACATATATATGTGTGTTTTACATTACATTTTTACATATACATACATATATACATACATACATGCATACATATTTGAATACTTGATCACTTTCCCTTGCAGGTCCTAGCCGTATAGGGAAACAAGTAGTCAAATAGGGGAAACAAAAACAATGTCAACAACAAAATTTCATGGCACCACACACCATACTAACCATGTAGATACATTACACACATCAGCAACTACACACGCGTTTCCATCCTAGGTTCACTCTCACCACTTTTTTTGCACTTTTTCATCTTTAGTTTCCACACTAAATCATATTTTTTCAATCCTCACTTTGTCTAGTCCTTCAGTGTGTTTCTACATCACTCTACATGGATTATCAGGTATGCATCTCTATCTACTTTATGTTACTAAGATTTCCAATCACCAACATAAAGTGTGGAAAATGTAGACACAAAATCATGCACTTTATACACCATTTATTCTCGGTATTATACTACTATTCGAAGGTTTTTGAGTGAGGAAAGTACTAATTAACCCCCATCTTTTGGCTATCTTACTTTATTTTGTTTCTTCATTCCTAACCTCTTACACCCACATTCCCAATCAACTTTTTTATTTCACACTATTTTAGATTTGACTAGGGCATCCATGGGCGCCTTGGTCCCACCAGAGGTGCCCCGATCCTTTTTTAACTTTCCTACCACTTTTGGGCACTTTCTTGTCATTTTAGCTTATTATTTTTTTGGTGGTCATCCATTTTGGGATTAATTACAAAATTAGATCAAGAAAACCCTATAAATATAAAGTTATGAGACCATAATGAGGGACCGAGCACTAGTCACTACTATCATCCACCTAGGGTTGCATTCATCTAAGGAATTTGGAGATCATTTACATTCACTTAGCTCCATCACAAAGGACAAGGTTGGTTCATCTGCATCACACAAGTATAGGATGGGATTATATTTTATTCCATCTAGCATTCTACTTCATTTTTACATCTAGTTATTTCTCGCTACTTCACAAATTACGACTGACACAAGAGCATCTAGGGCACATGATTCACACACACAATAGAACTACATTTAGGTATGGAATATAGTGCAGCGCTTAATTAGTAAGCCCACTATTGTGGAATATGAGGTCATTCTGACCTATTCATTTGCATTCATTTGTTTTTAATGTTTTGATACTTCTTATGGTCTCTTGCAGGTCTTTCTTTCATCTTAGATTATTAGTGATACATGGCATAGTGCAGTGAATCTTATGTGACACACAGCGAGGGTTTTGAACCACCTACCAAACTTGTGAAACTCGGTTTTAGACATCCTGCAAAGACTAGAGCACCCATACTATAGACATTGGCACCCACAGTACCCCAATCCTTCTCTAGCGCCCCAATCTAGAGAATCGCAGTACAAAAATTTCCTTTTAGGACGTTTACACAATCGTTCCTACTTCCAGATTATTCATTTTATCTCGTGACATATTCCAATGAGCTCCTCTTATCGTTAAGTCACTTCCTCACTCTTCTTACATATTAGGATTTCAATTTACATTATCTTAGTTGTTTGGGTCATTTTCTGTAGTCCTTTACTATAATTACATGTTGTTCTAGATTAGATTAAATATCATATATCCACATTTATAGTTAATCAAGAATTAGGTAGGTCTTATGAATATATAAGCATGTCACTACACTAGTGTATAACTCCCACAAAATTGATTTTATACCTTGGACTAGTCATTTTTATGTTTTGTAGAGTTATACCTACAAATACTATAAGTTAACAAGTAGAGATGTGAAGATCTAATGTTGTAGAGTAATAATACCTAACTTTTGTCTAAGCAATAGGAAACAAAACTATTTGTACTTATTTTAATACATAACTCATTTACACTTATTTAACCAATTTCAGTAATCTTTTGCTCTATTCACACCCTTTAAACAACTAATCAACAACCCTTCTATAGTTCAGCTTATTCTAAGTCATTTAATATGTAATTGATTATTTGTACAAACTCTTCCATATTTTAGTTAATTTATGTCATTCATCGAAGAAGTATGTAACTCATGGATAGTATCGATCCCACGATTGTCCAATTGATACAAATATTTCCTATTTTTTCTTAAAATGTTAAATTCAATTGGGTAACTTGACATATTCAATCCGGGCAATATTTTAGGTTTGACTGAGTAGGAAAACTAACCAAGGTCATATATAAATGCAAACACACCCAAACCTATTAGCGGACCTAGCACTCCTCTTAGAGTTGCCTTGAAAAATCTAATGTACTCTTACACTTCTTTGATCACGTCATATATATGTCTAAAGATGACAAAATATAGCCTAAATCACACATACCGAGCTTAATTTTGAAGTACAATCTCCAAAGTGAATGTTGACAAGTTTTGAGTCAAATCAAGGGATCATTCTCTATTATATATTCTCTTTCATCTTATCATAGGATTGGGAGAAATACATGTGGCTAGATACATCTATAGAGTAGTAGTATGTAGGAAACTTTTGTCTATTAACAGAGATGTGGTGAAGTCATCCAACCTATTCTCGTCAATCCCTTTGTAGGTCGAGGCACTAAAAATAGGGTTTCATCAAATGAGAGATTATATTTTATTATATTGCAGTCATCACAAGGTTATGAACCACAAATGTAGATATACAAACATGGTTGAACCTACAAAGAAATAATGAACAGACACATGGACATAGAGGACAAGCTCTTTTCCTTCTAGGACAATTTCAGCCACAATATTATCTAGCATCCCATGAATTCGTTTAGAGAATACTTCAAGATCCTAATATTTACTAAGAACCTTGATGATAATATTTAATGCTTCTTCATACTACCTAAGCATGTTGTCTAACTTTATGTCTACATGTTGTGGTGGGTTTCTTCCATTCCTCGACACTAATTGTGCTTTGTCAAATTTTTATCACACTAACATAATACAAATTCAATCTTTTCAAACTATGGACTATTTTACAACTACCTTTATTATTCTCGAATTATTCATATTTTCTTTAGGTAGATTATGTGTAAAACCTAATTTTCCTATCACAAGAGCATCTCACTTACGAGATATATGTTTACTTGTTTACATTGTAATTCCTTTGAGATTCAATCAATAAATCCACTAAGATTGAAATTCACATTTGTGGTGCATGTAATTTTATTACATTTTCATTCAAGATTATGAGGGTTTTGTGTTCTAAGGCTTCCCTGATTGGGACCCCTAACCACCATCAAGGTCATATGTGCACATCAAATGATACCAAATAAAAGGCATCTCATGGAGAATAGTTCATTGAAGTAAATTACTTTGTGTATATAAAAACCCTACAAAAATAAAACTCTAAAATCATACTCACTTGTAGAGGCTCATGTTACTTTATAAAGTGTTATGGAATAAGCCAACACTTAGTCACATAGGGAAATCCATTTTGTTGAGTATTTATAGGTGACATAACTTTGGCTTTACCATTTATAAGTAAACATAGCTATGTAGACACAAAATCACACACTTGGGGTACATTTCTAGCTCCTAAAATCATACTTGCATTCATATGATTTCTAAGTGAGAAAACTAGTAATTAAGATTTATATTTGGCCTCTTTACTTTGTTTCTTGTCTTCTTTCTTTCTTTTACACCCGACAACCTAGTCGATCTGTAATTTCTTATCTTTTATCACTTTGGACACCAAAGGCTCAGAACCCTCGTCCAATCTAAGCACCCCGACCCTTTTCTATCTTACTCGATTCTTTTGGATCTCTTTTATCTTTTGGGCATATTATTTTCTAATGGGTCGGCCTTCCAGCTATCAATTATGAAATTGAACCAATGGAATCATATAAATACATAGCTATGTGACTAAAATAAAGGACCAAGCTCTAAGCATCTACTATCATCACCTAAGCTTGCATCCAAAGGCATCTAAGAGAATCAAAGGCATCCATCTAACATCCATTCAAGGGACAAGGGACTGTATTTTCTACATACATTACATAGGAAGGGGATGTTCTCTATTCCATCCACACATCTATTTATATTGATAAATCTATTTATCACCCGCTATCAAGTACACTTGTACAAGAGTTTCCTAGGGCACAATTCTTTCACACACACACACAAGAACTACATGGAGTCTGAGATGTAGTGCAATGATCAATCGTAAGTTCACTTTATTGGGTGACCACTATGGTTAGTTCGAATCCCCATATTGCATATTTATTTTTTTGGATTTGATGTGGTATTGTGGGTTTTGTAGGTGAACATCTATTTTGTAGGTTATATGTACACTCGGTGATCATACTTGTGACATATAAACAACCAACAACGACTATCACCGACACTTGTGCGACACCATAAAAGTCATATTCTAACCATCTAATGTAGTCACAGGCACCCAATAGCAGAATTTGGCACCAAATGCCCCTGACCCAATCTAGGTGCCCAAGTCTAGCCTTATTTGATAGTTGTATAATTTAATATGATCGTTAACAATGGTATTCCCTTTCTATTCACCGCTTTTCCCAATCTACATCACCCCACATAGTGCATAAATTAGCTAAGTCCTTTCCTCTCTCTCTCTTACACTTAGGGTTTCATATTTTATTGGTTTATTTCTTATTTCGTAGTGTATCTAAAGTTTGCACTTCATTGTTTCCATCGATTACTCGCAATTAGAGTTTAGCATTAAAGCTTATTTTTGTTAAATCAAGCTATTATCAATCGATAGACTGTATGCATGAAAAATTAACATGGTGTGACATTCAAAAATAATTCTCTAATTATGAAAAATTATTTTCCAAATAAGAATGGATTACATATCCTCTCGACTCTTTTGTGAAATCCCTAGTTTCCCTTTATCGCTCCAAAATCCCCTTTTTGATGTTTTATGTTTTAAGTTTGGTGTTTTTAGCATTAATATTGGAACCACCGGTCCGACATGACTATAAGTTACATCATAATTAAAATAAAAATTAAATGTGCATTTTGATTGCCCGATCAATTACGATTTAATTTCTACCTTAATTTCTTTTTCAAAATTACTACAAATAGGCTTGTTGAATTCGAATTTGTTTAGCCTTTCATCTTTTCTATGTTTAGTCCATTGATCTATTCTACATAAGTTGAGTCATCCATTCTAAAATTAGAGTCCAAGTTTGATTTCTTCACTTCCATAAACTTAAAAATAACTCGGCCCAATATTTTCATGGGTTGGATTTTTTTATTTTTGAGTGGGGTTATGTTGTTTCCTTCTAAAATATTCTGCTATAAACAACCGACACTTTACTTACACTTCCTTTATCTACATTTAAACCATTTCCTTATGTCATACCAACCAACACTTCTTGTATTTTATTGCTAAAGTTTTTCCTATCATTTCTTCCCATTCATACCATATTGGACTTTGCAGTCTATAAGGGACACATATTCCAAGGAGACACAAAATCATCACAATAATCTTGGAACAAACCTCCAAACTGAATACAATGAACAAGTAGGGGATGTGTTTCATTTTCTTTGGTTTCATTAGAATAATTACTATCTCGAAAATATTTATCATTTAGATTTATATCTATCGAATTTTATTTGTATAGGAAATAAATTGAAGAGGATTGCATAAACAGCTTTTCTTCTTCGTTATCTCAATTACTTTGAATCAAGAATCCTCATTATTGATAATCAATTCCCAAATTATTCTCCCGTATATTTTCATTGGAAAATATTGGAAGTAGGGAAGAGAGGTTTCATTTCATTTATCTCACATTTGAAAAGACAATTTCACTTGGGAAAGTTTCTTTGGGTGTATAAAAACAAATATGAGAATATTCCCTCCTAACAAACCAAAGGTAATTTTTTTGTTGGAGGAAGCTTTGATATTGCATTTGTTTTGCTAAAATTTTCCATATTTACTTAGTTTAATTTTCAACAACAAAGAGATAATTATGATTGACAATCATCTGTTTAGTTTTTTTTTTTCTAAAAAGGTGATAGATTAGTTTCCTTGTATTCATTTCTTCTTAGCTTGTTACTTTCTTTAATTACTTCCAAATACCTAGAAAAATCCAACAACTTACTTGATTACTAGTTCCATTTCTAATTCATTTTAGAGTTGAATATCTATAAAATACTAAAAGAATTTAGAATAATTGTCATTTGGTTTTATTAAATGAATGGTTAAATTTAATTTAAATATATTTAAAGCATTATTTTAGAATCTTTTGATTTAAATAAAAATTTATAATGTTCACTTTGTATTAGTGTTCATCAATCAAACTACAAACTAAAAACACAAAAACATGGTTATTACAAACTCATGCTTCCTACATTTATTCTTGGATTCTCATTTAGGCCCCTTTTGGTCATCCTCTTACTCATAGTTGTAATATGTACATGACCATTCCTGGTCCGCACAACCTCACGGAAGAATCTTTAAACCAATAGTCAATCCTCCTGGTTTTTACCAATATCAAGGAGGCATAGATTTAGAATTTAATTACACCCTAATTATATTTAACATGAAACCTAATTGATTTTAGTGAATTAACATTCTAAAGGATGTAAGGGTTAGTAACATGTGATTATTATGATTAATTAACTTCTAACATTAATTATCATAATTAAAATAACACTTTTATACTTGTAATTGATATGCTAAATAAGATACAAACTTGAAAATACAAAGGAATGAAAGTGCACTTAGTTGATTACAAATGATTTTGGAAAGTTTTGGGAGGATGCATTACTATAACAAGAAGATATAAACCTGATGATGATTCATTCTAGAGACTATGATTGTGTAGTCTTTTTATTGCTAACAATAGCTATGCATGTTGGAAATTCATCCAATCAATCCTAAGCTCACCCAAGCGCGCGCACCCACCAGTCCCTCATTTTTATGATTAGCAAGATGTTAGCATGCATATTTAGCATATTCATGACCAAAACAACCATTAATGTAGAGAGATACATCATAACATGACAATTCAACAACACATATAATAAGGAAATTCACTCAACATAAAGAATAATCAACAAGATTTGGATTCCCATTATACCATGCTCAAATCTAGTTACTCTAGCAACCCATACACAATTATCCATTATAACCACAATTCATAACATAATATAGAAGTTGAATACATTACAATCCATTACATCAGTTCACGGGAACATGCACGTATATAAACTACCATCATTGATATACCACATGACCATATATACTAGCACTCGTACAAGATCCTTATACCTCTAACTCACACTTATCTACACTCACTAAAACAAGGATACATAACCTATATTTATACTCGGTGGGGATTTTCCCTTCACCACCTACATGCACCTTCCTAATAATAGGTGTTTTTACAATAGCTTGCATGCTTTTCTAATCTTGGCTTACAACAGTTCAAGCTATAAATAGCTTGCTTTACTCATGCTTTAATTCCTATTTTTAGCCTTCTCCATGTGTTTTTCCTTTTCCTTCCTATGCATGTGCTTTCTTTTCCTTTGCTTGGTCATTAAATCATCTTGCTTTTGTTTATTTTTGGACTTTGCTTGAGCAGAACTCCATCTTCTCGATTTTCTATTTTTAGACTTGTCTAGAAAATAGGCTAAGTCATTGATCCTTTGTATGCATGTATGTAGCCTTGTCATAAGGCCAACCTATTCCTTCATGGTGCACATACATCCACGCACTCATCTGCTCTTTCTTTCTCTTCTTGTGTGCATGTTTTTACGTGTCACTCCAACTCCCACGCATGGCTAGTACTTATCCATTTTCTCATACCAACATTACCCCACACTAGGGATAGTGTCCATCCTCGGAAATACTTATATCAAAGGAATTCTTTCCAAAGAAGTAAAGAATAAAGAATGGGAAGATCAAATAATGGTGGTACCCAATGAATAAAATAATATCAACCTTCCTAATGTGCACATTCAAACTATTCTTGGTGTGGCTGGAGTAGTTTTGGGAACTTTGTATTCATGATGCTCTTCACCTCTTCCCACCCTGTAACCTCCTTGGTAGTTGCATCTGACACCATTCCAGCAATATATGGCACTTTCTCAGGGGTAAACTCTTCACCTTTCTCCTTCAGCTCTCTGATTATTCCATCAAGGTCTAATGTCATTCCCTCTAAGGAATCCATTTTGTGTGGAACCGATCCAAGTTATTTGAGTCTTGTCTCAAAGGTATCCCTCACGTTCCTAAATAAATCTCTCTTCCTCACCACTTTTTCATGATCTCCTCGCATCCAACTCTAATGTCTTTCATGACTTCCTACGCTTGTTTTAGTTCATCCTCCTCTTGATTGGTGTGCACCTTAAGAATGGGGTCTATATATGACAATTTTCAAATGCACGCCATGATTTCTTTATGGCTACTTTGATCATGGTGCTCAACACATCGACTCCACTATCATCCGTGTGACTCGCTTCCTTATTATTTTCTTTCTCATGCAGTCAAATCTTCCTCTAATTGCCTTGACACATAATTTTTCTCATGCAATAGCATCCTCACCAAGTCTTCTAAGTAATGCAACTCATATGGATACTCATCTTGGGATTTATCCACTAATTTGGGGCATGTAATTGTGATGGCATTTATTATCTATTTGGCCTTATAGACATAATTTTTATGCTTCATTTCTTCCTCCAACTCCTCTGTGAGTCATTGTACCTCCTCTTTATCCTTCTTATCTTCAAGTAAGACTTTTATCGTGGCCCCCTTGTCTAGATTCCTACATGGCATCTCATTTTTCATCTTATTCAAAGAATTATTGGCATGCTTATCTTTCATCTCTATGGTTTTTTTGTACTAAGGATTGTGCCTAGTTCCTTCTTCATTTTGTGTCCTGGCATATGCTTCATTTTTAATCTCAAACCTCAGCTCCTCCATGTGAATTTTCATGCTCCATAAGAGCATCTTCTTAGTGCTCATCTTCGCGCCTTCAGTGGTCAATCAACTCCGATCCATAGAGGTATTTTCTTGGTACCGTTCTTTGGAGCCTTCGCACGCAACACCTTCATTTGGTCATCAATGTAGCTTATCTGTGGGGGTCGCGGGATCTCCTCCTTCTTTCTACTTCCATCGCTATTCCTCCCCTTGGGCATCCTTGTCTCATTTTACAACTATGTGGTACCCCATCTCCACTCGCATCATCTAATCCTTCCCAGTAGGTTGTTCCTTGTCATTTTCCTTCTCTTCTTCCTCATCTCCTTTAGGACATCCACCTTGCATGTTTGGTACCTTTGCATCATGTTGCACAGCCTTGTCCTTAGACACTCCCTCCTCATCATGGGTCGGATCTTCATTAGGCATGACCTCTTCCACAAACTTCTCTTTATTTATCTCATCCATATTAACCAATCATATCATTGTCTTTCTTGGATGGGTTTTCTTCGCTGCAATCAGTTTGGTTAGAGTGACCTTAGGTGATTTCTTATGTGCCTCGAGGTCCTTGCGCCTTTTTCCCGCCCTCTGCGCCCCCTTTATATTTTTCTTCTATGGGTATGGTCGAGCATGGTGTCCTCTTCCTCTATCTCCTCCTCCTCATCATCCTTCTCCTTTTCTTATTTTTCTTCTTCTTATTCATGTTGGGGAGGGGTCTCCTCACGCATTCATTTTTTACCCACAATTTTTTTCCCTTAGGTAGTTTTTGGGGTCAAGGTATGTTCCATCAATATACCTCCCATTTTTCATTCTAGGCCTCGATGTTTGTAAAATCTTGTTCCTTCCTTTCCTACCACAATATTTTTAGGAGTAATATCCATATTCTCTTACTCCATTACCTCTACATAGGTTGATTTAGAGGGGTATACAAATGTGGTGCGTAAAGTGTGACGGTCATAGTCTACCTTGTTAGTATCAAAACCAAATTTCATGAATCATTATCCTGTTCGCTGATTCTTGAAAGTACTTAGTAGTGAAAGTGAAGGGAAATTTGTACTGCTTGTGGGCCCTTTTCCCCATTGCTTAGGTAAAAAATTCCTAGATTGAAATGCTAATGTACTACAAATTCCTACAAATTCTTCCTTTCTATCTAATACCAAGGAAAATGCCTTAGTACATGCCACTCATTCTCGAATGCTTCGCATATTTTTCCTTACCATTTATTCACCTAAAGCTTATATGCATTTTTATGGCTCTGTCGCGGGTGTATTGTGTAAACCTTTTCCGGGGAATTTTTTTCTCCACCGTGTATATCCAAACCGTGTCCTTAGGCCCATCGGGTACCCATATCTCCCAAAATACAATCAAGATTAATATGGCGGCCCAAGTTATTTTCTAACCTTTTATCACTTGGATGCATGCCTCCTCCAATATGCCTTCAGAATGAATCGACAATATTGTGTATGGCCTTCAATACCATCTTGTTCTTTATGTACAACCATTTCTTGTTCACTTGGTATCATCTCATTGATGTGCCTAATTTACATCTCAATAGGTGCACTACAACTTTGGTGCCGGGTCATTGATGGTTATGACATCCATCGCGTGATTCTCACATTGATAGTTTAATGGCTTAGTTGTGGGCTCTCTACCGCCTCATCATCACCTATGTATTGTTTAATCTCAACGCCTGATCTACACAAACTTGTCACGCGTACAATCATTTACGTGGTGATGTTCATTCTTCTTCTAAAATAATTCCTTGTGGACGCATGACATAATCCATTGGTACATTCGCTTAGGTTTGCGTAAGAAGGGAAATTTATATAGTGAGAGAAATCATGCACTCTCCAAGTCCTTCTTTATTGCATCATCATACACTAACCGACTTGCTTATGTCCTTTGGTCTATTTTTATCATCACATATTTGTTAATTTTTTTCTTCATGGGCCTCAAGCGATAGTTATAGTCGTTAATATTGCACTTGGTTAAGTGTGATTCCCATGGTTGCTCTACTGGTACCTTTGGGGCTACTGCATCTCTGAGAACCACTCTTTCGGTGCATCCCCACTTCATGATTCTTGTTTTTCCCTTACCATTTTCTTTAGGTGATATGGTGGGTGCTTTCTTAGGTGTCATTCTCAACTTCTCAATTTATTCATATTTAAAACTTGAAAATTACGTAAAGCTTATGGCCTAGGTACTAATAAAACTTACTCAATCTATGTGCTACAATTTTTGGGCATTCAACTCTTTCAAGTCCTTAATCTAGTCTTCCTTTTCCTCCGGTTTATGACAAGTAACCCCATGTTTTAGTTTTATAACTCATATTTTTACGAATCCACTTTTCTCCAGATCGTATCTCTACGAATACAAACCCTCGAACCTCAATCTTTATGTATTTCCAACTTTCATGCCTTCTTTCCATGATCTTACTTCCAATGAAAGAGCTCCCAACTCAGGTCATGTGTATCTTTCTTTGGTTAGTCTCAAATCTTCCTTCACATAGGCTCTCCACACACAATTTACACTTAGTCACTCTTCAATCACTCAACTCCTTCAATATGCAAGATAAGAATGAACTTTTCTCACACTTGTTTTTATAGTTTTCCGAATTTTTAGTGAATTAATTGCTCCTAGCCTACAACCACTCTAAAGCATTAAATGTGCCTTTTGATTTTTCCACATTTTTTACTTCTTTATTTCGTGTGCGCAGATTGTAACCTTCTCGGCATGCCACTACTTTCCAGTGTTGTAGTCATCCTTACGTGTGTAGTCACTAAATCATGCACTTTGAGTCAATATTTAGTCTTGGTCTCATACTACTGTTCATATGGTTTTTAAGTGAAGAAATTACTAATTAACCCATGTCTTTTTCCATTTCACTTCACTTTCTATCGTCACTACCGACCTTCCACATGTACTTGCCCAGTCTGTTTTGTCATTTTGCGTGAATTCCTATTCTTGACTATGGCACCCAAATAGGATTGGGGCACCTTAGGTGCCCTGGTCCCCTCTGGGTGCCCTGATTCTCTTTATACTTTACTTCCATCTTTTGGGAACTTTCTAGCCGTTTGAGCTTTCCATATTTTTAGTGGTCACCTTTTCGGGGTTAATTATGAAATTAGAACAAGAGAACCATATAAATATAAAGTTATGAGACCATAATGAGGGACCAAGCACTAAGCACTTATTATCACCATCTATATTTTCATCCATCAAATGCACCTAAAGATACAATTCAATCCATCTAGCTCCATCACAAGGCACACAAGGTTGGTTCATCTGCATAACACTTCATAGGAGGGAAGTCTATTGTTTCCATGCACACATTTGTTATATTCTACATTTAGTTATTGTTCATTACTTCACAAAGTGTGGCTGACACAAGAGAAACCTAGGGCACGATTTGAACACACACATAAAACTACATTAGGTCTGAGATGTATTGCAATGCTCAGCTAGTAAGTCCGCCATTGTGGCTGTTAAGGACAGGTCCACCCCTTCATTTACATATTTATTTTTTAGGGGTTTGATACTTGTCTCAGGATTTTATAAGTATCTCCTTCATCTTCGGTTTACTATGACATCTAGTGCAGTTTAATGAAATTAGTGCAATAGGAAGAAATAATAGGTGAACATCCAATGACACCTCATATGTCAGAGGAGGGTTTCAGACTATTTCCACATACCAAGGTGCCCAGATCTCAAACCAAGGCACCCACAGCATCCCCTGTCCCTCTCCAGGTGCCCCAATCTAGTTAGGGAGCTTGGATATGTGCTTTCTAAGGCTTCTATGTGGTCGTTTCCTCCTCCTATTTTCCTAGTTCACACTACGACACAACCTCACACCTTCGTTGAATCAGCTAAGGAATTCCTAACCCCTCTTGCACATTAGGGTTTTACATTTATATTTACTTAGTTTCTTGGGTCACTTTCTTTATTTTATTTAGTTGTTATTTACTACTTTGCATAGCATCATATTAGACTACTATATTCAATTTTAGTTTAATCTGCGTGTGCACTTCCCACGCGCAAAAAACCATCTTCCTCTACGACTCACACCAAGTATTCTATCATGTTGTTGCATCCTTGTGTTACACCGCACAAACCTATTCATGGTCATCCAATAATTTGAGAAATTTCTTTCAAGAACCATCATAACTAAACACCTATGACACTTTGTTTTGCTTTTGCACACCCAATTCATATCCATCAAACACCTTTCTTTCATATTGTCTTGTACATCTCTCGAACCAACCGCAATCCACGTACTAGCATCACATAGTCTCTTTTTAGACATGCTCACTCATGTTTCTTATGTATACTCACACCTATTTCACCCTATACTAAAGGTATGTGTAGTCCTCTGCACATCAATTTATAAGATAGTAATAAACGCACACGAACATGCTTATTGCAACAAAACAAATAAATAAAAACATGAAATGGAAATCTAATCTAAGTGGAAATATTGCCTTATTACAAACATAAAGGAATCTTATGTATAGTAGGGCTTCAACCTACTCCCATTGAAGTAATCAGGCAACATGGTGTCATCCAACACCTACAATTAACATGCATGTGATTCTAGTATTTTTATCATGAAAAAGGTCCCAACCAATAGAATTTAAACTTCCTCGATGGCACATGAACTTGGAGTCATATAGAAGTACCATTTTTCCAACTGTAAAAGACTTGTTCTTGATGTTCATGTCGTGCCTTTTATGTCTTCTCGACTCCAACATGCAATGACCCGCCTCTCATCTAGTTACATCAACTTTTCAATGAGATTATCAATTTCATGTTCATCATCCAATCCTCCTACGTGTGTAATACACAAGGATGGTAACATAAATTCCACATGTAATACAACCTCCGCACCAAACACCAACTAAAAGGGTGTGGCCTTATTCAACTGTTTATATGTTGTCATGTATGCCCAAAGAATAGTTGATACCTTGTCATCCCAATCCTTTCTTCCAACATCACATATCTTTGTTAGTGTTTTTCCCAAGATCTTGTTAAAAGCTTTAATAGTGCCATTATTCTGGGGTGATAAGGGGTAGTCTTATGGTGTGCCACCATAAATTATGCCAATAAAATTCTAATGGTCTCATTCAAAAATGAGTTCCTGTATCACTCGTGAGGCTCAATGGACATCTATACATGTTGATGATGTTTTCCCAAAGGAACCTTGTTGTTATTGTTATCATGCAAGTATTTTGTAGGTGGTGCACTGCTCTTACCTAGTTAAGTATGATGATGTAGTGTGCACTTGTCCTGCAGGCAGTGGTGCAATAGGGCATACAAAATCAATGGCCCACTTTTCATATTGGTATGCACTCACATTGAGTCGCAACGACATCTCGTCTCTATTCCCAAGCTTTCCAATTATGTGGCACTAATCGGATGCTTTGACAAAAGCCTTGGTATCTTTATACAATGTCTCCCACCATAGACCTGCTAAAAGGATCTTGCACGCATTGGTATCTCTTACATAATGGCCTCTTGTTATTCCTCCATGAGCCTCCTCCATGATGGCTTTTAATCGTGCTCCAAAACACATATGTGCAAGACCTCATCTCTTCCCATTTTATACAGTCTCCTCAAATGAGATAATATGGTGCAACACGAATTACAAGTTGCTTCTTTTCCAAGGCCTTCATTCCTTTTTGTGTAATCTCAATGCATAAAATTATTGTTATGTCTTCCATATCATATAGCACATGGTTCAACCTGAACAATTGTGCATCGGGCATATAATCTTCAATTCTCTACGCATTCTCTCCAAATTTTATCCTTGACAAGTGATCAAGTCCCATATTTCTCTTGATTGGCTTTACTATGACTATAAAGTCAAATTCCGAAAAGGAGTATCCACCAAAAATGCACCATTATAAAATTGGTTTATTGTCAAGTATTTCAATGCCATATGATCTATGTAAAATATGAACGGTGTGGCCAATAATTATTGTTGAAAAATTTTAAGCACATGGATCATGGATAGCACATCATGCTTTGTCATTGTATAGTTTTTTCTCATGCGGGTGTCAACTTCCTACTTGCAAAACATATGAGATTATCCGCATTTCCCTCCTTTGGTTGCACAAAGACTATGTCAATAGCCATGACAAAGGAATCTACATGTAAATGGAATGGTTTATTCCATGAAGGGAAGCACAATATATGTGTGGTGGTAAGCTTCTCCTTCAAGGTCTTAAATTCCTATAGTTTGCGTGTTACCCTAATAAAACTTGTCTTTGGCCTTGAAAAATTCTTCCAGGGGTGCGGCACTCTTTGTATATCCTTGGATGAATTTTATATAATAATCAGTGTGCCCCAAGAAACTATGCACTTCACTCTGGTTGGTAGGTTCTTTCAACCCTAAAATGAGTGCAACCTTAGCAGTGTCTACCAACTAGTCCTTCTTTATAAATGATGTGCCCAAGTAAAATACCAAAGGGTGTAGCAAATATGCACTTCTTGATGTTTCATTCTTCATTTAATCTATGATATGAACTTAAAATATTTGATGCTAATCTACTTGCATATTTCAAACATCAATCTCATATTATCACATTGGTCTTTTACTAGCCCATAGACATTCCAATCATCTAGATAAACATGTAAAAATTTATGAATGAAGTCGTGAAATGTGTGCACAACTATGCGCGAGAATACTATTGGCACATTCTTCAACCCAAATGGCATCATAGTATATGCAAAACTTCCCCATTCAGTTGTGAAGGTAGTCTTCTCTTAATCCTCGCACACAATGTGTACCTAATGGTACACCAAAAATCCATTAGTTAATGAATAAATCTCACACCCTGCTACACCTTCAAATATTTCCTCAGTGAATGGAGTAGGAAAAGGATCTATGACACATGAAGAATTGAGTACTCTATAGTCAACACAAATCTTGATCCATCCATCCTTCTTAATATTGATCACCATGGGGTTGACCCACTCAAATTATTTAATAGGTTTTATAATCCCTAATTTAAGAATCTTGTCAATATCCTCTTTGAACATCTCGTGCGGGTTTAAGTTCATTCTATAAGGCCTTTTTCGAACCGAACACATTCCTTCCTTCAACTTAATATTCATCTCGCCTAACAAGGGATGTACGCCCTTTAACTCATGCTAACCCATTGAGAAAAAATCTTGGAAATCGCACAACATCTCAATGATCTTCGCAACCTTTGGTTCTAACCAATAATCTCTAATAATATCCTCCTTAGGTGCATCCTCAGTGTCAATTTTCACCTTCTTAGTCTTCATAGGTACATGGTATGCATGTGCTTGCTCACTATAGAGTCTAAAACTTCATGTGCACCCTCTCGTGTGTGTGCTTGATATCCAAATATTCAACTTCCTTAGAATCAATGAGGTAAACCGTATTTCATTTTTCCTTCTCTTTACATGCGCTCCTTGTAGTGTTTCTTTTGTTTCAAAGTACATCCTTGTGTTCCTTAATACCAGTTTCTTCTCTGTTTCCAGCACGTAATGCACTTCATGATCTACAAGGCCTCTAGGTGTCTTATTAGAAAAATAATCAAAAGTGTGGATGAGTAATCTTCATGGATGCATGTGTGACCGGATATTTTATAAGTTCCATGGGCCCAATTGTCACAAGAAATTATAGTAATTTCACCGATAGATTGTGCATCTCTCCAATGAATCGCACCCTCCTTAGATGGCTCCATGATCTCTCGGGTCACACATTGTGTGTGCATTTATGCTAAACAAGCTCAATATATGGAGCAACTAATAGTGCAAAATCACAACACCCCCAAATGAGTCGTTAGATCTTCTTTTCTAAGGCAGATTCATTTGGTGTGATTCACATAACATTGAGTTTTCCCAAAGTGTGGGACTTTGTAAATGGGAAAACTCTCCAGATTAAAGGTTGGTTCCTATTCCTCTATTTAGGTGCATACGTGGAAACTTGTAGAGGACCTATTCCTAAACCTAATCTAAGTTTTACCAAGGAGACAGGGATAAAAGGAATACAAGAAATAAAAACTAAGCTACAAGGTGATGCACCGAAGGAATGATGAACATTAGTTTTGTTGATAGACACAAACCAAAAAATACATACAATAATCTAGCACAGATAACCAGATTTATAATGAAAGACTAGATGAGAGCAAAGGGGACAATAAAGGATCTAAAATCAATCTCAAACATGTTATATTGCTCTACAGATTGATGCAATGCATTATAAATGGCCGAAGGCAGGAATGTATTTGAAATTTAAATGGAAGGTCTGAACTCCATGAATTCCTTTGCCAGAAGGAAAGGGGAGCATGAAAAAACAAAATAACATTCAACCCTTTACAATGAGTTCTGACCCTACTCTTATAGATTCAACACAGAGGGGAGAAAGAGAGAGAAGTGGGGAAAATAGTCCGAAGCTCAACCACTCCTATTAATGCCTTTCACAAAATTTTCCCCAAATCTGTCTTGACTGCATCAATTTCTTATTCGGTGCCTCGAAGGAGGAGGAAATGGCGGATCAGATCGAATCCGATCTGGTTGTTGGAAAAAATAGATCCTGCATTAATGCCCCGAAGATGTTTCTCCATTTTTCTCCCACCTAACCTCCCTAAACTTAAAGCTTTAGATCTTCATGGTGTAGATGAGGCTGAGATCTTTCCAATGGTGTCAGATTTGTAATATTTTGAGCCCCGAGTTGAAAGATATGCCCCTTCGAAGTTTGTATCGGGTCCGTACAAAAAGGTGGGAAAACTAGTTCGAAAAATGGGCCCCCTTTTAATATGGGACACGTGGAGGGTTGGCGCTTGCTTGGAAACCTCCCTTCAATTCTGCTCTAGAACTAGCGCCATTTAGACACTTGGCACTCTCCGCCACTCGTCACAATGCATTGGCTATTCAACCCGACCTTGTCCCCTTTTTATATCTTTGGACGCAGTGGAGGCTCCACGCCGCTTAAAAGCCCAATCAAGATTTTCCTTTGAAGGAGCATCGGGTTGACACTTGGAAGCCTCCACAGGTCTTTGGAATTTTCAACAACCTCCCTCTTACCTTTTCGGACCTTGGACTACGTGGCGAACTAGCGCTTGTTTGAGCCTCCACTTTTGGATTTACCCTTGGAGATGCGCCACTTAGACACATGGCGTCTTCACCGCACTTCTATAATATCCCTTTTTGAGGCTTTCCTATCTACCTTTTGACCTTTGTTGACCATCTACTACATGGAGAGGGCTGGCGCAAGTTTGAGTCTCCGCCTTGGGCTCCCATTTGGAATTGTGTTGGGCCGACACTTGGCCCCTTCCGCCGAGTCAGAGACTTTTCAATGGCCATGTAAATTTTTGGAGCTCTAGACGCATGGAATCCTGGCACTCATTTGGGCTTCCCATTTTGGATTCAAATTTAGAGAATATTTGTTCCAACACATGGCTCTCTCCACTTCCTCCTCCATACTTAGTCGATTTTTGGACTTGTTTTGAACTATTTTGAGCCCGAAGACTTTGGATCTTCATCGTTTCTTCTCTTTCTTGCTCCTGGTTTCTTTGTGATGTTTCTCCTCCTTCTCTGACCATACTATTCTATTTCTAATCCCACCTGTAATTTGTTTGTTGGATTTGAGGCATGGGTTTACTCGATGATCCGTTTCTTTAATTTTCTTCGCATGGGGTCGTTTGATCTTTTGCAGGCCCCACCACTCCATTGTAAATTCCCTCTGCAACCTTGTTTTTCATCTGGAATGTGAGCTCACAGGGTCTGAGTCATTTTCTTCATAATTTCCTTAAGTGCAGGACTTGTCTTGACCAAATTTTCTGGGGTGAATTTGGGATAACAATTTGGCGACTCACGGGGACATTTTCCTGCTAGATGAAAAGACCAATTGCCTTATCATATCCGTTGGGCATGGAGTCAAGAATGATGGTCTGATACTGATCCTGCATCTGATTCATGAGCCCTATTGTTTACACTCTCAATTTTCATAAGAAATCTCAAACGATGGTTTCGAGAGTAGAAAATTACTTTGGCCGAGGATTTATCTGTCTCTAAATGGGTTGTCTTGAAAATGTTATTTAGTTGCTCTGTATTTGTTTTATTTTGAAATTTGCAACCGTTACAGGAAACTATGAGCCTCCTATCATAAATAGTGAAGGGCCTGTTCTCAGTAGCTTTAAAGCAATATGAACAAAACTTATGTACAAAGGAAAAATTATACATGCCTCAAATGAGACATGCAGAGCATGCACAAGCACTTCTTCTGTTGGAAACAAATTCTACTCCTACTCCTTAACTAACTAGAGAGAAAAGGGGCTAAACAAAATCTGCTATATAGGAGGGAGAAGTAGCTTCCCTTTCTCAAGAGAAGCAGCCATCTAAATGATTTGACACTAAATATGGCTTCCCGTATGAGTGAAAAACTAACTTTAACACGATCTTCTACCCACATCAGCAAGGTACCAATATTAATGGAAAATACCTCCTCAAGCTTATTTGTATTGGACTCCCAGAGGTGTTGATGGTGACCCTTGGTGCTTTGATACTCATCCTCATGCCCTGAAGTAGGCATGACTGGTTTTGGTTTCTACCTTGGCTCCAATGAAGCCAAATATCTGATTGGGAAAGGTATGGTCCTTTGAATCTTCCCATGGTTCTGAACTCTAACTCCAAGAATGCAGCCTTCTTGCTGACTCTCGTGGATGGATGGTGTGGGAGGAATGATATCCTCATACTCTTTCTCTTCCTCTACAATAGGTGTGACTTTTGGAAGATTGAAATCTTCCAACTTTGATTCAGGAGGCATGTTACAAACTGTAGGTTGTGTTTGCATGCTTTCTTCCATGGCAGCAGGTTCTTGTGATTTCAACTGGCTCCCTCTTATCAAAACATTCTTTTGAGTCTGGTAGGAAATCAAACTCTTTATTGTCCTGTTGTAACAAGGTCTCTCCCTTTTGCATGGTGATCTTAAAATCTTCGTTATCTTCACCATATGAAGCTTCATCTTCAAACATGAAGCTAATGAGTTCAGGCTCCTCCAAAAGATCATAATTTTGGAGAGGTTGAATGGGAGAGGGGGCTGTATTTTCTTGTGCAACCAGATCATGACTCAGTGCCTGAATTTGTCTTGGTCACCTCCATATGCTCCTTTTTAACTGGGCTTAGAGTTGGTTGTTCTTCTTCCTTCTCTTGTGAAGAACATGGAAGACTCATATCTTCCAACCTTGGTTCTAGAGATACGTTGTGAGACATAGGCTTCTGCTCTTGAATGCCCTCCTTCATGGTAAGCAGAGGCTCATATGCTTGGAAGATGGATGATGGAAGATAAAATGATGTGATCTCCATGGGATTTTCTCCATCAAAGCAATCCTCCAAGTCAGAAAGATAATCCACCTCGTTATTATCCCCGTTGCACATGCTCAACCTCCTCCATGGTGTCCTCCTGATCTGTAACTTGATCACCATGACTCCCTTCATCCTCAAACATGAATTTTGCAAGCTCAAACTCTTCTTCAACATTAGAGATTGAAGGGGATGAAGTGGAAGGAAGAACTAAAGGTTCTCCTGTAGCCTGCTCCACACTTGGGGCCTCTGAAATTGTATGATCCTCCTCCTCTGCTACAAATTCAAACTCAGCCACCACTGGATCTTAAACCTTGACCTCCTCTATTGGCTTGACCATCAAGGGGATCTTTGTAAACCCAAATTTAGTAGCCCAACTCATCAAATTTTTCTGTTATTTCTTTTCTGTTGGGCTCCTCTTCTTGTTTTCCTTGACTAGATTCTTGAGTATCTTCCCAACATGGACTTAGGAAAGTAAGAGGAGTGGCAGGTTGGGGTTCAACCAGCTTTGCAATTGTTTTTGGTGGGGAGGGAGGTGGAACTTCTTGTTTGTTTAGAGGGGATGACTGTTTGGAAGGGAAAAGGGTAGAAGAACTAAGATGGGGTGAAAGATCATGGGATGGAGAAGAGAAACTAACACTTGGGGCAACAACTGAGGGGCTTAACTCTTGATCATGCTGAAATGATAAAGACTGAGGAAGATAAAATGAAGAGCTAAGAGGTGGTGGACTTACCCATTGATAAGGTTGTCTCGCACTTTGCTCATAAGCCTCAATGTCCTTAATCCACTATGTAAGTTGAGGCAACATTTCAACAATGAAGTCTAGATTCTCCTGAGGGTTGTAATGTCTTGGAAAAGGGCCTTCCCATAGACAAGGTGCCCTGTAACCAATCTTGAATGCCTTCATTTGTGTTATGCCCCTTGATTGAACCATGTCAACCTCCATTTTTTGAATTTTCTCCAATAAACCAACATTCTCCACATAGTTGTCACCATTGTATGTGTCCCCTTGTTCTTGATAAGCTCCATGGCCAAACTGACTTTGACCCTGCTCATATGGGTAAGCGTAATGGTCCTGGATCTTATTATATTACTGATTTGGAGGAGTTGAGAAATGCGCTGGAGGTGGACTACATTGTTGTAAGTGTGAGTCGCATGAAGGGAATGAATTCGTGATTGCACAACCTCATGGAATGGGAGAAAATGAAAGAGATGGAAGAAGAAAATGGATGAAAATGAGCAAGAAATGGATGGAAAATGTCGTAGCTCGATGATGGGTTTTTTACTAGATGGAGTTGTTAGATGTGCTTGCATGTGCCTGAAAAGGCTGAATCCCACCAACAACACATCAACTTGATGAAATAAAGTGAAGACCTCTTGTCCCACCAGGTGTGAAAAAACTGTTAGTGCAAAATCACAACACCCCCAAATGAGTCGTCAGATTTACTTTTCTAAGGTAGATTCATTTGGTGTGATTCGCATAGCATTGAGTTTTCCCCAAAGTGTGGGACTTTGCAAATGGGAAAACTCTCCAGATTAAATTTTGGTTCCTATTCCTCTGCAATTTGGTGCATATGTGGAAACTTTCATAGGACCTATTCCTAAACCTAATATAAGTTTTACCAAGGAGACAGGGATAAATGGAACCCAAGAAATAAAAACTAAGCTACAAGGTGATGCACCGAAGGAATGATGAACATTAGTTTTGTTGATAGACACAAACCAACAAAATACATACAATAATCAAGCACAGATAACCAGATTTATAATGAAAGACCAAATGAGAGCAAAGGGGACAAGAAAGGATCTAAAATCAATCACAAACATGTTTTATTGCTCTGCAGATTGATACAATGCATTACAAATGGCCAAAAGGTAGGAAACGTATTTGCAATTTAAATGGAAGGTCTGAACTCCATGAATTCCTTTGCCAAAAGGAAAGGGGAGCCTACAAAAACAAAATAACATCCAACCCTTTACAATGAGTTCCGACCCTACTTTTATAGATTCAACATAGAGGGGAGAAAGAGAGAGAAGTGGGGAAAAAATAGTCTAAAGCTCAACCACCACTATTAATGCCTTTCACAAAATATGCCCCCAAATCTATCTTGACTACATCAATTTCTTATTCAGCACCTCAAGGAGGAGGAAACAGTGAATCAGATCGAATCCGATCTAGTTGTTGGAAAAATAGATCCTGCATTAATGCCCCAAAGACGTTTCTCCATTTTTATCCCACCTAACCTCCCCAAACTTAAAGCTTTAGATCTCCATGGTGTAGACAAGGCCGAGATCTTTCCAACAGTGTCAGATTTGCAATATTTTGAGCCCTGAGTCGAAAGATATGCCCCTTCAAAGTTTCAGACGAGTCCGTACAAAAATGGGGAAAACTATTTCAAAAACGGGCCCCCTTTTAATATGGGACATGTGGAGGGTTAGCACTTGCTTGAAACCTCCCTTCAATTCTATTCTAGAACTAGCGCTATTTGGACACTTGGCACTCTCTGCCGGCTCGTCACAATGCATTGGCTATTCAACCCGACTTTGTCCCCTTTTTGAGATTGGACGCGTGGAGGCTCCGCACTCGCTTAAAATCTCAATCAAGATTTTCCTTTGAAGGAGCATCGGGTTGACACTTGGAATCCTCCACAGGTCTTTGGACTTTTCAACAACCTCCCTCTTACCTTTTCATACCTTGGGCTACGTGGCGAACTAGCGCTTGTTTGAGCCTACACTTTTGGATTCACCTCGAGATGGGCTGCTTGGACATGTGGTAGTTTTACCAAAGACTTCTATACTTAGCCCTTTTTAGGCTCACCCTGTCCTCCTTTTGACCTCTATTGACCATCTGCTATGTGGAGGGCTGGTGCAAGTTTGAGTCTCTACCTTGGGCTCCCATTTGGAATTGCGTTGGCCGACACTTGGCCCCTTTCGTGAGTCGAGTGACTTTTCAACGGCCATGCAACTTTTTATATCTCTGGACACGTGGAATCTTGGAGCTCGTTTGAGCTTCCCCTTTTGGATTCAACTTTGGAGAAGTGTTATTCCAACATGTGGCTCTCTCCACTGCCTCCTCCATACTTAGTCAATTTTGGACTCATTCTGAATTGTTTTGAGCCCAAAGATTATGGATCTTCACCATTTCTTATCTTTCTTGCTCCTGGTTTCTTTGTGACACTGCTCCTCCTTCTCTGACCCTATTATTCTATTTCTGATCCCACCTATAATTTGTTTGTTGGATTTGATGCACGGATTCACTCGATAGAACTGTTTCTTGAATTTCTTCTTCGCATGGGTTCGTTTGATCTTTTCCAAGACTCAACACTCCATCAGTAAAGTCCCCTCCGCAACCTTATTTTTCGTCCCGGAATGTGAGCTCACAGTTCGAGTCATTTTCTTCATAATTTCCTTAAGTGCAGGACTTGTCTTGACCAAATTTGCTCGGGGTGAATTTGGGATGACACCAACCTTTTTCTCATCCAAAGTGGCATGACCACTCGCTCATCCTTGTTCTCACAACTGATATATCTTTGTTGAATTGCAAATCAACGTTGTTCACATAAAGACTATGGGTGGCCTAAAAGTGTTGGGAAGTTATCTACCTCTATGATTTCTAATACCTCAAAATTACATGTGAATTTTGCACAATAAATAGTGATAAAGGCATCTTTCAATACACCAATGGGCATGTCACCTGCCTTATTTTCCATGTGAAACACATTAGAGGATGGATGCAACCGTGACCTTCCCATTTTGTTCTAAGCATCTAATGCCAACACATTGACTCTCGCACGTGTGCTAATAAGAAAGTTACTCACCAATCAACTATCTATTACTGCATCTAGTATAATCTCTTTGTCATACTCATGGTTCTATGGTGGTAAATTAGCATGGAGGATTTGGCTCCCACGCTCAACTCTTGCATGCGGTACTTTCTTGTGTAATCATTCTCCAAGCAGAGGAGTGATGTTCTCATGGTGCATCATCTTATATGCTTCCTTCAAATCATCAACATCTTTTTGTAGAAGCTTAGTTCACCTCGCATGCTTGCTCCTTCAAATGTTGGATCTCCCCTTACAGCTTCTCTCGACAACACCCATGGTTTCTTGGTAAACCTCCTTTTGATGAGAAGCATCCAAATATTTGACATGTATGACTTCCTCTTTCTTTATTAGGGTTTTGCCTTTATATGTCCTAGCACTGCTTCGCGCGTGAGTAAGAATTCAACACAGTTTGAGATTCGGATCATCCATATTATTAGGTGCCTATTAGTGCAAAATCACAACACCCCCAAATGATTCAAAGATCTCGCTTTTCTAAGGCATATTCATTTGGTATGATTCGCATAACATTGAGTTGTTTCCCCAAAGTGGGGACTTTGCAGATGGGAAAAACTCTCTAGAATAAAGGTTGATTCTTATTCCTCTGTTTAGGTGCATGCGTGAAAACTTGTAAAGGGCCTATTCCTAAACCTATTCTAAGTTTTACCAAGGAGACAGGGATAAAAGGAATGTAGGAAATCAAACTAAGTTATAAGGTGATGCTCCAAAGGAATGATGAAAATTTATTTTCATTGATGGACACAAACCAACAAAATGCATACACTAAGCAAACACAGATAACCAGATCTATGATGAAAGACCAGATGAAAGTAAAAGAGACAAGAAAGGATCTAAAATCAATCACAGACATGTTTTATTGCTCTGCAGATTGATACAATGCATTACAAATGGCCAAGAGGTAGGAAACGTATTACAATTCTGAAGGGAGGTCTGAAACTCCATGAGTTCCTTTGCCAAAAGGAAAGGGGAGCCTGCAAAATAGAAGAATGTCCAACCCTTTACAATGAGTCCTGAACCTATATTTATAGATTCAATCAGAGAGAAGAAAGAGAGAGAAGCGGGAAAAGCATGTCAAAGCTCAACCACTGCCATTAATGCCTCTTAAAAAATCTACCCCCCTAATCTATCTTGACTACATCAACCACTGGTTTGGCGCCTTGAAGGGAGAGGAAACGGTGGAACAGATCGAATCTAATCTAGTTGTTGAGGCAGATAGGTCTGCATTAATGGCCCTAAAAACGTTTTCTCCATTTTTCTTTACCTAACCTCCCCAAACTTAAAGTTTCAAATCTCCATGGTGTGGGTGAAGCCGAGATCTTTCCAACGGTGTCATATTTGCAATATTTTGAGCCCTGAGTCGAAAGATATGCCCCTTTAAAGTTTGTATCGGGTCCATACAAAAGGGCAAGAAAACCAGTTTAAAAATGGGCCCCCTTTTAATATGGGACATGTGGAGGGTTGGTGCTTGTCTGAAGGTGGCCTCTATATTTTTCTCTTGGAATGGCACAGGGCTGACACGTGGATTCATCTGCCAGCCTGCTTCATTTCTTTGTTTCTCAGCTAAGTCCTTTGCTCGGCGGGGTCTATTCCTTGACCGGGGACATGCGGCGGTTTGGCGCTTGTTTGAGAACCTTTCTCTAATTCACCCTTGAGTTAGCACCATTTGGACACTTGGCACTCTCCGCCGGCCTGCCACCATGCATTGACTATTCAACCCAACTTTGTTCCCTTCAAAGAGACTAGACGCGTGGAGGCTCTGCACTCACTAAAACTCCCGATCAAGATTTTCCCCTGAAGGAGCATTGAGTTGACACTTGGAAGCCTCCGTAGGATTTGGACTTTTCAACGACCTTTACCTTACCTTTCCGCACTGGGCTATATGGCAAACTAACGCTTGTTTGAGCCTCCGCATTTGGATTCAACTTTGGAGATGCGTCACTCCAACACGTGGCTCTCTCCACTAGTACTTCTATACTTAACCCTTTTTTAGGCCTGCCCTGTCCACCTTTTGACCTCTATTGACCATTTGCTACGTGGAGGGCTGGCATGAGTTTGAGAACCCACCCTTTGGCTCCCATCTTGGATTTGTGCTAAGCCGACACCTAGCACTTTCTTGTCTAGCCGAATACATTTCAACGGGGCACAACTATTGGGGTCTGGATGCTTGGAGGCGTGACGCTCGTTTGAGATTCCTTTCTTGGACTCACCCTTGGAGAAGTGTCATTCCGACATGTGGCTCTTTCCGCAACATCCTCCATACTTAGCCAATTTTTGGACTCATTCTGAACTGTTTTGAGCCCGAGGACTCGGATCTTCACCGTTTTTGCCTTTAATTTCTCCTGGCTTCTTTGACATTGTTCCTCTTCCTCCAAACCTAGTTCTATTTTTGAGCCTACCTGAAACTTGTAGAATGGATTTAAGGCCCATATTTTCTCGACAGAGCCACCTTTCTAGATTTCTCCCACACAGGGTTATTTGACCTTCGCAGGCCCCGCCACTTCCATTATAGAGTCCCTCTATAATTTATTTGTAGGATCTAAACGTGATTTCTCAAGTTCTTTTTCAAGTGTGGGTCGTTTCGATTCAATATTTTACCCCGAGGGTAAAATATGGATAATAATTTGGTGACTCATAGGGGTATCTACCTGCTAGATAAAAATACCAATTGCTTTGTCGTATCCATTGGGCATGGATTCGAGAATAATGGTCTGATACTGATTCTACCTCGATTCATGAGCCTGACTGTTTGCACTCTCAATATTCATAAGAAATCTTGAAATGATGGTTTCTGAGAGTAGAAAAAAATTGACCCGGGGCTTCATCTGCTTTCGAATGAGTGTGCAGAGCAACAAAACAACACCACAACTATATACAAAATTTGAAATCATACATGTTCCAAGTAGAACATGTAGAGTGTGCAAAGAACTTAGGATAAAAGCAACCTAAACTACAACAAGACAATGTGCACAAGCACTTAGAGGAATGAGAAACTAAACTAATATATACAAGGTGAGATCTTCCCTTCGGTAGTAGTGTTGAAGATAGATTCTATTCGATGGAATCAAACCCTTCACCATCCAAGGTAGACAATTGGAAAGCATTGCTACTTTTACATCCTGTGACCATGTAAGGGTCGCTCCAAATGGCATCGAATTTGGAATGCCTTCTTGGTTTTTCCCAATCTACATCCCATTTCAAAACTAGGTCCCCTTCTTGGAAGGTCCTTGCTCTTTCCTTCTTGTCAAAGCAACTCTTGATTGAGGCCTGATCCTTCCCAATTGTTTGAAGTGTGTGTTCTCTAGTTTCTTCCAACTCCATCAGCTATGTATACCTGGCCTCCATTGGTTCAAACTCAGACATCTCCAGCTGCTTCATGAGTTCTAATGCTGGAAACTCAAGTGATATAGGCAACACTGCCTCTTTTCCCTTGCAGACAAGTTTGAATGGAGAGTTGCATGTAGACCTCTTGGGTGTTGTCCTATCAGCCCATAAGGTTGATTTGAGTTTCATGTGCCAAGTTCTCTGATTTTCATCTAGAGTTCTTCTGATAATCTTTAGCAGGTTCTTGTTTGTAGACTCTACTTGGCCATTACCCTGAGGGTAATAATTTGATGAAGTGCTTAGGTAAATCCCATTCCTCATGGCCCATCCTATGATTTTGGAACCCATGAATGCCAATGCATTTTTTGATATAATGGTGGCTAGCACTCCAAATTTGGTCACTATCCCTTCATAAAAATCTAGTATACTAGACTCATTAGCTTCTTTGAGTGCCATTGCCTTGGTCCACTTGGTGAAATAGTTTTTACGCCATCATAATCCATTTATGTCCTTGGCTCTAATTTTTATTGATGACCCCAATGATGTCCAATCCCCATTACATGAATGGTCACCATCGATATTGGATGCAATGGCAGTGTTGCTAGCTTTTCCTTGCCTCTAAAGAACACACAGTTCTTACACTTTTTGATCCATGCATAGCAATCACTAAACACCCTAGGCCAATAATAACCCACCTTCATGATCTTAAGTGCTATCACTTATGGAGAAAAATGGCCTCCAGCTGCTTCATCATGGAATTCTTGTAACACTCTTTCAATCTGATATGTCCCAATGCATCTTAACAGAATGCCATTGATGTCCCTTTTGAACAAGACGTCGTTAATAAGCACATATGGGATGGCCTGTAGCCTAAAATGTCTCCTTTTTGTTTTATTCATTTCTAGAGGACACAGGCATGTTTGTAGGAAGTGTATAATACTCTGAGTCCAACAAGGAGTGGGAACATCCTTGTGACTATCCTGTAGGACAAAAACAACTTCTTTTTCATCACTTGCTTTTTCTTGTTGACCTGAGGCCAACTGCTCACACAATCCCTTTCCCTGGACCAGCTTAGTGACCTTGATCTCAATGTCATACTCCATGACACGAGTGATCCATCCTGCACATTTTTCATTTAAATCCTTGTTGAGAAGGAAGTCTTTAACTCCTACATGGGAGACTAACAGTTGGATTTTATTGTTCAAAACCAAATGCTTAAACTTCTTCAATCCTCTTATCACTACCATGAAATGTTTTTCAATGAAATATTATTTCACTTCATAATCTTTTAGACCCTGGTTGAAGAAAGCAATTGGCTTCTCTGTATCTTCTTTGTTCTGTTGTACTAGGATTGCAGAAATCGTGTCACTGCCACCAAAGGCATACAATATGAAATCCTTAGAAAAATCTAGATTCACGAGAGTTGGGGCTTGTGATATGGCTTCTTTGATGGCCTCAAAACTTGCTTTTCCTTCAGCTTGTCCACCTAAATTCCAAACTCTTCTTCAACATCAACATGATTGGCTTGACGAGGGTAGAAATGTTTGGTACAAACCTGTGAACAAAATTGATTTTCCCTAAGAAGATTTGAAGATCCTTCTTGTGGCTTGGAAATGGAAATGCTCTTATAACTTCAACTCTTTTTGGGTCAATTGCCAAACCTTCCTTTGACACAATGTGGCCTAGAAGCCTACCCTCATGGGCTAACAATATGCATTTTTAGTGTTAAATGATACCCCAATTCTCTTACACCTTTGAAAATCCCGCCTTAGGTGAAAAAGGTGGTCCGCCGCATTTTTGGAGAACACAGAATGTCATCCGTAGATCAACACTATTTTTTTATCAGCCCTTTGAATGCCATATCCATTTCCCGTTGGAAAGTGGCTCCAACAAAGAGACAATCCAAATGGCATTTTTCTGTAAGCATAGGTGCCCCATTTGGTGGTGAAAGTTGTTTTGAATTGATCATATTCTTTCACCATGATCTAGTTGTACCCTGAGTAGCCATCTAGGAGAGAGAATCTCTCTGATCCAGACACCACTTGCAAGATCTACTCCATTGAGGGTAATGATCTTTGAGGGATGCTCTATTCAAGTCACGAAAGTCAACACACAACCTAATCTCTCCATTCTTCTTCCTGACTGGGACCAAGTTTACAACCCAGCTTGAGTGTTTGATTGGAAATATGATACTTGCCTCTATCATCTTGTTCAACTCTTTCTTCATCAGAGGCTCAATATGTGGATTGACTAGTCTCTACTTTTGCCTAATGGGCTTAGTAGTTGGATCTAGTTTGATTGTGTGTTGGGATAACTTCGGATTGAACCCTCTTAGGTCTTCATAGCTCCAAGAAAATACATCTAGAAACTCTTGGAAAAGTTGCATGAATTCATACCTTTCTTGCTCGGTGGCCACTTTTCCAATTTGTAGTGTTTTGCCTTCTCCAACTAGAATTGGCTCTGAATCTTCCCCTTTGATCTGTATGTTAGCCTTCTCTTTTCAAAACTGATCATTAGGATTGAAGATAGACTCCAATGTCACTAAGACTTTAGGAATATTGTTTGTATGCAGCGCACTACCCGATCTCCATATTGTTGCTCTAATCTATTTTGATTCCTAATGAGAACTTAGCTTCCTCTTGCAAAAATTGCTGATCTCGTGGATCATTCTCAAACACTTTCCAAAGCATGTGTTATTATCCTGCACCGCTGGCCTCAAAACTACATGGATGTGTCGTTGTCTTATCGACACTAAAATTTTCCTCCGTAATTTCTATTTCATTAATGTATGTATTAGGAATAGGATGTTGTTAAGTATAATTAGTAGTAGCGTCTGATAGAAGATAATGGCGCCGTCAGTATGGTGCCGCCAATAATGTGGAGTACGGTAACAGTCAAAGTACAATAGGAATGTTGTAAAAAGTAAATATTTGTCGTAAGTGGTCCGGTAATGTTAAAATGTCAAAGTTTGGGTAATTAGAGAAGTAGGGTCTACATGATTAGGAATTAGAAATATTATATTGGTAATAAAGACAAGGAGTGAGGTCATAAATATTTTGTGTATTTTATTTGTAAAAAGTCTAAAAATGTGGAACCCATGTAAAATGATAAGGTTTATCTTATCTTAACAGATAAGCTTACATGTACAGATAAGAGTTAAGGTATGGAATATGATTCATCATAGTGGATTTCTTATCCTATCTTAGAGATAAGATGGATAAGCCTGGAAGTTCTATAAATAGAGAGGCCACCCCCCTCATTTAGCATAGAAGGAAGTAGTGAGAAATATTGTAGGAAGTGTGCGAAGGAAGCCATCAGTTTAAAGGTGTGTTGAAGAAGCCATTAAGAGGTGTAATTGTAAAGTTTCTCCCATAGTCTTGGTGAAAGGCAAGTGAAGTCAATAACACTTGAAGTACCTCATGGGTGAGATTGTAAATAGCTTTCATGTTAATATTATAATTTATTTTGATATTTCAGATTTTTCATCATTCTATCTTATCATTGTCGATGGTATTCTTGTGTTATGTTGTTGTTTTGTTTCATTACATCCACCAAACTAAAGGTCATGCATTAGTAAATAATCATAAGACGAGGAGTTCCGGTGAAGAATTATCATAGTGCTGGATTGGTGATGACATTTTGGTTCCGTTGTCGGGACCATTCCTCGTTGGTGGATTTTTTGGAGAGATATTCCCACTTAGTCAAAAATCAATTAGAGGGTAACCTTGTTTTTACTGTGCATAGTAGTTACCATGGTAAAGTCATTTTGCCATGAATAGTAGTTACCATGGTAAAGTCATTTTTGCTGGAATAGTATTTACCGCAGTAAAGTCACTTTTTACCGTGAATAGTATTTACCGCAGTAACTTCACTTTTTACCATGAATAGTATTTACCGCAGTAACTTCACTTTTTACCGTGAATAGTGTTTACCACAGTAAAGTCAGTTTTTACCGCAGTAAGTCAAGTTTTACCATAGTTTACCGTGGTCATTTCTATTTTACTGTAGAAAGGTGTAAAGTCACTTTCTAGTATAGTGATTCCAATTATTTGTACACATAAGTCTTGTTGATTGTACTTGTGAGTTGGTATTTCACGGTGGTTACTTTTGAAAATGGGAAAGATTCCTATTTTTTCAGCTCAATCTAATGAAGATGCTTCTTCTTTCATTCAAGAGTTTAAGCGATCTTGTATTTGTAATGGCCTTATAAGAAGGGAACAATGGACTGAATTTTTTCCTACCTTTTTGGATGGTTCAACACTTAGGTGGTTTGAAACACTAGGTGATAATGTGAAAAATTCATGGGATTTATTAACTGAAAGTTTTCTTGAAGAATTTGGTGAACAATGTGAAATATGCGAGATCTAATGATCGAGATCACAAAGCTATCCCAAGGAGAGAAGGAGAAGATAAGGGATTATCATGCTCGTGTTCTGAGCTAAGGAGGAAGCTCGATGCCCAGATCCGGAAGGAAGGACTAGCGGATGGGTTGATGAATGGCGTGGATAATCTCCTCTGTAAGCACTTCATTCTTGGGATGAAGCCAGAGATCAGACAACGAGTGAAGTATGACCACCCAACTACCATTGAACAAGTAAAGGAGATTGCAAGAAGGCAAGAAGAAAGCATGGAAGAGGAGCCCAAAGAAATTGTTGCTAAAGTAGAGCCTACACCAGCACCTTTGGTCCATAATCCACAACCACTCCCGGTGAGCACAAATATTTCTCCTAGTACATCTACTGAGTATGAAGATCTCGCTCAAAAAGATGAGCCGAGTTAACTATTAATCTTCTTCAAGGAAAGGAATTTTGTTATGGTTGTTATAAAAAGGGTCATTATAAGTATAATTGTCTAGATAGAGCTTCTACATCTGGTAAAGGAGATAATGATAAAGGAAAAGCACCTATGAATTCTTTTGATGTAGTAGATAAGAGCAGAAATAATGAAGTAGATGTGTTTGTAACAAAAAGAAAGAAAGAAAAAGATAATCAAGATGGAAATGATCCTAAGAAGATGAAAGAAGAAACTAGTAAGAAACATAGGAGAAGAAAGTTGGGTGTGCAGGATTTTCTGATTTCACAAGGGCAAGGACCATACTCCATCTTGGAAGATCTGTCCAAAAGGCCTGCAAATATTACATATGGTCAACTCTTGGCTATGTCTTTTGAGAAGAGGCGGGAGTTGCGAGGTGGACTCAATGCTCGAAGAAGGAAGGAGGTTGAGGTCCCTGTTTTGGAGGCAGAGGCAGATCCCTATGCTCCACAAGTTGAGGTATTATGTAATGGTATTTCAATTCATGATGTCTTAGTTGATGGAGGTGCTGCAGTTAATGTAATGACCGAGTCTGTAATGAATATGTTGGGTTTAAAAATTGATCGCCCTTCAACACTTATGTTAAGGTCATTAAATAAGGGAAAAACTAAACCAGAAGGTGTAGTTTCAAATGTGGCAATATCTGTTATGGGTGTGGTATGTGTGGTAGACTTTCAGGTGATGAAGAATGGTACTGTTGCGTACCCAATGCTACTAGGAAGACCATGGCTAAGGAGAGTTCATGCAAGAAACTACTGGAATGAAGGTTTCATGACACTTGGACATGGTAGAGAGAGGGTGAAGATAAATGTGATCCCTCGACATCATAAGGCAGAACCTATGGATTCAAGTGATGAAACTGATGATTAGACATCCTCTAATTACTCTAGTACCAGTGAAGTGGACACTAAAGATGAAGAAAGCGAGGTGGATGTTTCAGTCATGGATATCCTTCCAGTCACACCAACTCATGACCCCATAAAATTATCTGAAGAAGAAGTTGATGATCGTCTCCAACAAATAAAGATTGGTGATGTTGTGATGGAGAGTGAGAAGGAATCCTACCTCCAGCTCTTTCGAAGGTACATACACCTATTCACTTTTGATTACAAGGAACTCCGTCAAGTAAGTTGGGTAGAACATTGTATTGAGTTGGTAGATGGTGCTAAGCCCATAAAGCAAATGCCATATAGAATGAATCCTAATTTTTCCAAGACTCTGTAAAAAAGAAATAGATAAGTTACTTGATGAAGGATTCATATTTCTTTGTGGAGAATTCGAATGGGTTTCTCCCATTGTGATCTCAATAAAAGAATGGGAAGCTACGCATTTGTGTTGATTATAGGAAGCTCAATAAGGCAACAAAGAAGGATCATTACCCTCTTCCATTTCAGATCGATCTTGGGACGAAGTAGCTAGCCAAGAGTGCTATAGTTTTCTTTGATGGATATAACGGCTACAACCAAGTTCGTATAGCAGAGAAAGATCACCAAGACCACATTCACCACTCCTTGGGGAATATTTGCTTATAGAGTTATGCCTTTTGGGTTGTGTAATGCTCAAAGAACATTCCAGCGTTTGATGAATAGGGTGTTCGAACCCTACATTGGGACCTTCATCGAGTATTTCTATATGATTTTTGCATCTATGGGAGCAAGTTGGACCACACCGCACCAAATGGAGACAAGATTTCAAAGGTTAGATGAAGCACAAGCCTCACTAAACCCTATAAAGTGTGTCTTTGGATGTTCTAAAGGCGTTTTGTTAGGGCATGTTGTATCCAGAGATGGTATTGCATGCGATCCCGATAAAGTTTCAAAAATCAAAGATTTACCATTTCCTATGAATAGAAGTAAGTTGAGATCATTTTTAGGCCATGTGGGTTACTATAGAAGGTTCATCAAGAATTTCTCAAAGATTACACAGCCACTAACCCAGTTCTTGAAGAAGGATGTTACTTATGAACCAGGAAATAAGGCGCATGAAGCTTTTAGACAACTGAAGGAAGCCCTGGTGTCTTCACCTGTTTTGAAGAATCCATATTGGAGCAAGCCATTCATTGTGTACACTGATGCCTCAGATGCAGCACTAGGAAGTACTTTGAGCCAAAAGGATGAAAATGGGAATGAACATCCAATTTACTTTGGGAGCAGACAAATGAGCAGTGCTGAGGTAAATTATACTATAACTGAAAAAGAGGCTCTGGCTATCATTTTTACTGTAAAGAAGTTTAGAAATTACTTGCTAGGGCAAAAATTTCTAGTTGTAATAGATCATTAGGCTCTAAAATATATTGTAAATAAGCCTAACCCATCAGGGAGGATAGCAAGATGGATAATTTTGCTACAAGAGTTTGAATTTGATATTATAGATAGGCCAGGAAAGAAGCATGTCAATGCAGATGCACTCTCTCGAGCCTATGATTGTTTAGGATCATCTTGTGATGATGATGATTTCCCGATGCGGCATTGTTATCCCTCGACACAATCCCTAGTGAATACATAGATATTTGGAATTATCCGAATGAATTCAAGTTTCTGATGGTGCCAATGCAAAGACTAAGAGAAAGATTACTCAAGCCGATGCTCATATTCTATTCTCGCATGGAGTATTATTTCGAATAGGACTCGATGGACAAGACAAGAGGGAGGCGATTGGACGTGATCAAGGAAGGATGCTAGAAGAATTCCACAATGGTACATGTGGAGGGCACTTCTCTGGACAACTTACAGTAAGAAGGATCTTGGATGCAGGTTATCACTGGCCCACTCTTTTTAAAGATTGTTATAATTATTGTAAGACATGTGATATTTGTCAAACACATGGTAACCGTAAGACTTCATCAGCTCCATTATGTCATATTCTTCCCCTTGGTCCCTTTGAAAAGTGGGGAATAGACATTGTAGGTCCACTTCCAACTACATCACGCCAAAATAAGTATATTTAACCAAGTGGGTTGAAGCTAGGCCATTGAAAACAACTTCCATGGATGAAGTGGCAAGGTTCATGTATGAACGCATTGTCACCAGATTTGGTTGCCCATTAGAAATTGTAACAGATCAAGGAAGCCACTTCATTAATGAGGTGGTAGAAGCCCTAGTCAATAAGTTTTCTATTAAGCACAGGAAGGCAACAACATACAAGCCAAGCACAAATGGACAGGTGGAACGAACAAATTTTGTGTTGTGTCAAATTCTAGCAAAAGATGCAGCCTTGCAGGTACATAAATGGGATAAAAGGATTCATGCAGCATTGTGGGCATATAGGGCAACATCAAAGTCAGCAACAGGATACTCCCCATTTCAGTTGGCCTATGGCATTGATCCAGTTCTTCCTATTGAGTTTGATATTCCCACTGTGAGAGTTATGAAAAATGAAAGGATGGATGAAAGTGATTCAGTAAAAGAAAGGTTGGTACATCTTCATTTGCTAGAGGAAATGAGAGAAATAGCAAAGGATACAAGCCATAAGAAGAAAATGAAGCAGAAGGAATACTTTGATCAAAATATCTCGGTGGTCTCCATTTCATGTGAATGACTTGGTTCTAGTATATGATTCCAGATACAAAAAAAGAAGACAGAGAAAATTTCTTCCAAAATGGATGGGGCCCTACAAAATAGAAGTTGTGCATGAAAATGGTACGTACCGATTGGAGGAATTGGATGGCACTCCCATTACGAAATGGGTCAACCACGACAAGTTGAAGATTTTCCAAGCACCATAATAGTCTACTCCGAGGACGGAGTAGAAGCTAGGAAGGGGGAAGATGTCGACACTAAAATTTTCCTCCGTAATTTCTATTTCATTAATGTATGTATTAGGAATAGGATGTTGTTAAGTATAATTAGTAGTAGCGTCTGATAGAAGATAATGGCGCCTCAGTATGGTGCCGCCAATAATGTGGAGTACGGTAACAGTCAAAGTACAATATGAATGTTGTAAAAAGTAAATATTTGTTGTAAGTGGTCCGGTAATGTTAAAATGTCAAAGTTTGGGTAATTAGAGAAGTAGGGTCTACATGATTAGGAATTAGAAATATTATATTGGTAATAAAGACAAGGAGTGAGGTCATAAATATTTTGTGTATTTTATTTGTAAAAAGTCTAAAAATGTGGAACCCATGTAAAATGATAAGGTTTATCTTATCTTAATGAGATAAGCTTACATGTACGAGATAAGAGTTTAAGGTATGGAATATGATTCATCGAGTGGATTTCTTATCCTATCTTAGAGATAAGATGGATAAGCCTAGAAGTTCTATAAATAGAGAGGCCACCACCCTCATTTAGCATAGAAGGAAGTAGTGAGAAATATTGTAGGAAGTGTGCGAAGGAAGCCATCAGTTTAAAGGTGTGTTGAAGAAGCCATTAAGAGGTGTAATTGTAAAGTTTCTCCCATAGTCTTGGTGAAAGGCAAGTGAGTCAATAACACTTGAAGTACCTCATGGGTGAGATTAGTGATTTCATGTTAATATTATAATTTATTTTGATATTTCAGATTTTTCATCATTTGTCTTATCATAGTCGATGGTATTCTTGTGTTATGTTGTTGTTTTGTTTCAGATTACATCCACCAAACTAAAGGTTGTGCATTAGTAAATAATCATAGCACGAGGAGTTCCAGTGAAGAATTATCATAGTGCCGAATTGGTGATGATGAGTCCCTTATCCCTCTTGATGTTGTCAACCACATCAAATGTTGCTCCAATCTGCCGCAAGCCTATAGCCAGACTTCGTTCTCCTTTCTGGGTATGGACACAATGTTGAAGGCTTCAAAATCCTCCATGAGGTCCCATACCCTACTCTTGTAGCTTTTGAGTAGGTCATTCTTGACAGCATTTTTTCCTTTGAATTGATTGGTAACCACTCACTGTCACCAAACACTTGCAGGTTCTTGATTCCTCATCTTCTGGCCCAATGCAATCCATGGACCAAAGCCTCATATTCTACAGTGTTATTTGAGCAGGCAAACTAAAATCTGAAGGTTGAATAATACTTCATACCTTGGGGGGACACAATCATAGCTCCTCCTCCGGCTCCTTGTCTGCTCCTCGAGCCATCAAAGAACAATTTCCATACTTCATTGTCATCTTTGTGTTCTAGCTTGATGATGTCAGGAAGAGGATGATTCTCTTCATGCAGGCAGTAGACTCCTAGTTCAGATTCTTCCATCTCCTTATAGGGATCAAAAGCATGTCTTTTGACCGCCCATTCGTCAAGAGTCAGGTTTGGGATACACCCTACTTTGGTATCTGCCTCAGAAGTGTTTAGGAGGTCCTCCTGATCAAAAGCCGAACAGTTTGCATTGATTGGGCTAGGCACATAGGACTCAATGTGATAATCTGTTATGGGCTCGGATCTGATTGTGGCCTTCACTCCATACCTTGTTCTAAAGATCATATGCGACCAGTCAGTAGACAAATATCCTCTAATTTTGGTAGTGAAGTCCCTGGACAAACACAATGCAAAATGTGGTGGCAAGTCTATGACTGATACATTCTGCAATACAATCACATTAGGGTAGGCATGTAGAGTGAGGCTTAGATCCTTAATGAATCCAACAATGGTCACCTGTTCTCCCGTTCAATTGTACTACTCCTCTAGAGATTACTTTATACTAGAGACCCAGTTGATCAACTATTTGTTTGGACATTACAAAAATACTTGCCCCCGAATCGATCATGCAATTGTGCACCAATTTATCCCTAATGATTAATAAAACATAAAATGGAGGAGGCTTCATATTCTTACCTCGTTGTTCTCCATGGTTTCTCTCGGGTTGGCTAAGGGGTTGATCCGAGCTTGACCAATTTTACATGGTAGTCTACAATAGATCCCTCGACTGGAATGGCCAGTGAATCCCATAGTGAAATGTTCACACTTGTCCTCTTCATTTGCTCGATGATATTAAATGAACTATCTTTTTGCTGCCCCTTCCCGGCACATTTTTCTCTTACACATGGGCTGTTACAATTGGTGCCTGAGTAGGTCTGGAAGGTGGCTTGGATTGACTCTGCACATTGGGAGTTGTATTTTGAATGCCAATACCTTGTGGAGTAACAAAGGGTTGAGGATCACCTGAGCTTGGTGAATTTCCTTCTCCAATATTTCTCTTTTGGATCATGTATTGGCAGCTATACTTTGAGAAGGGGTCTGATTCATTCCACAAAAGTCCTCAGCCTGCCAATTGACAAGCATAGTTTCACTTGGGGGTCCCTCTTGCTGAGCTCCTTGCTGCTGATTTTCTTCTGGCTAGGTTCTTGTGACACACCAATGGTTTGCACCATTAGATCCTGATTTAGTGCACCATTGAAACACATCGATTGATTATGTGGTTGATTGCATGGGAAACACCAATCATATTCTTGTTATTCTGTGCTAGAACCAATTCTCTTGATGTTAAAGTTGTGTTTGGATCATATGACCTGAAAGGTCTAGTGGCTTGAGGTTGCCCTTGGTGTTGACTCTGATTTATAGCCTGGGTTGGTGGTCTATTTTACTAATACGGGGTCTAGCTTGACACATCGAGCACGGGGCTGATATGGCCTAGAACTCTGAGCCTACTGTCTTTTGATGAATGCTAGCTCATTTCCTAGGTTTTACTGGGGTTGTTTCATAACTTCCTAAAGCTCCTTTGAGGTGTTAGATGATGAAGTGGAGGCTTCAACTGAACTTTTACTCTTGGGGTGGGTATAGGAGTTAATGTGGGTGTTTGGCTATTACCTAGGTTTCCTAACTCGAGGTAAAGAGGCATGGATGGCCTAGGAGAAAGTTTACCAGCCTGAATCAAACGGTTCTCAACTCCTATGGAAAGGCTATAGGTTGCAGGCAAGGTTTTTCCCCCCATTGACTAAATCATCAAAGAAATATTAGAATTTAAAGCTCCAAAGAAGTATAAGAAGGCACCTTCATTAGTGGGCTTTACTGTTGTTGGAATCCTAACCTAGGTTTGTTGAAATCCGAGGTTGAAATCCATCGAGTTTCTCATTCGAAGTCTCTTTATTGTTGTCACCTTCTCCAACAAAGATAGGTTATCTCCCTTTTCTCCAAACTAGTTGTGAAGAGTTGTGCACACTAGTCCCAATTTTGAATAGAGCTGCGCCAAAGCTTCTTAACCATTGTGAAGCTTTACCTTTAAGTAAAGAGGCTAGCAACTTGACCGCAATATCTATTTCATTGATCTCATGGATCATACAGACATTTGTAATGTCTCGGACGTGATCACCGGACAAGTCTGGTTTTCTAGTGAAATATGGGATGCTCTTCAATGCTGCCACTGGGACTGGGTTTTGTGCATTTCCTTAAATGAGGTGTGTTTCCTTGAGAGGTTGAAAATCATGCTTGTTATGGATAAGTCATCTCTACTCTTGGATTTAGTGGACTAAAATGATATGGCTTTCAGGAATCTATTTTCACTTCTTTTTTATAAGTTGAAATTGGATTTTTAGAGTTGCAAACTTATCTCTTTTGACTGACTCATCCTTGGATCAATTTCAGTGATCTAAGGAATTTTTTAAATCTTATTAACAAATTGAATGGTAAACTGACATTCATTGGTTAAAATACATCATGGACTGAACTTGTGTTTGTTGCAAATTCTTTATTATCTTGAAAGACCATGCGTGCATTTTGTTGTGTGTTGTGCTCGGCTCTTCTTATTGAACTTTGCAGGCACTTAATGGCATTAAGGGAAAAAGAAACCTACTTCAAGGTTCTTGAGAAAGAGAGAAAATAACGTGTCCTATATCTAATAAGGTCTATCCTAATGGGATTTAAGACTCGGGTAAATTTTCCTAACTCTTTCTACGCCACTCTACATGGGATGACATCCTAACCTAAGTTGTTAGTACTAAGTTAGTATGTAGGGAAATAACCTAAGGGATGCTAAGTTATTTCTAACCTATTGCCTAATACTACTTGGTTAAGCTATGTCCTAACCTAAGGTGGCAATCTATTTGATTAAAGGTTATATCCTAAGATTATACTTTTAAATTAACCTAAGATCTAACCTAAACAAATTGTATCTATCCTAAAATAATGGGGAATGAAAGGGAACCTAAGGGTCGATTGGTAAGTGGGAGCTAAGCAATGGATCCTAAGCTTTTAATGAGACGTGATTTTGATTTGATTTGGTATTAAGGCATGGAAGTACTGCCAGTTTAGCAAGGGCTAGTTAAATTTTAGCGGGGCTAACGTGGAGGCTTCACTAAGTATGGAATTCAATGTTGGATTGGGATTGGCATCCGCCATTTTTGGGAGGCAGTGGCAAGGAGAGATAAGCGGGAGAATAAGGAGTTATAGCATTAATGAATCTCAGGTTTTGTGTGCAAACCGTCTTGGAAACTTGAGAGGCGCGTTTGTGAGAGGTTGTTTGGTTTTGCATGCATCGCGAATTTCACTCTGCATGGAGCTATCTGGTTCCTTGAACCAGTAGTTCGACTTCTTCTTTTTCTTGGCTATTTTTGGTTTCTCTAGCCTATTTTCGATCAGGGGAATGTATAAGAGGCATTGTGGAAAAAGATTATTGTTGGTTGATCTTGTTTGGAGAAGAAGATGTGTTATAAACTCATTGGAAGTCTTCTTCGACCGGCGCAGAGGCACTATCAAACATGATAGGCTCTACCCATTAAGATTACTTGCTTTCTTCTAAATGATTCGTTAAAATAACTCGCTCACTTTGGAGGTATTTTTGCATGATATGTCTGGTTGATTACTTGCATGCTTTCATGAAATCTATGTGGTTTTTGGAATGTGAATCCATTGTTGTTAATGATAATAATTGGGAACTTTCTGTATTTAATTATTAGAGGTATTCATGCAAATTTCTATTTGAAGATCTATAGCTTGTATTCGAAGCTTTGTTCTTGCATTCAAGACTAATGTTGAATGAACTGGCTTGTTGCTTGTTTGGTTCTGAATCTCTGTTTAGTCTTGTGTTTTGTGAGCATGAAGTGGAGCTCCGCATTTGTCCTAAGCTTGTATTGAAGGTTTGGGATTTGTTATGAGATTTTGTCGGGATTTTGTGTTGGTTTTGGACTGAGTTGGAACTTAGTGTAGTTTTGAACTTTGGTGAATCTTTGTATTCAACAACTATACTTGTATCCAGTTCTTTTGAATGCTGAACTTACTATTGAGTTGTTGAGTTTTGTTATGTACTTACGTTCTGAATTGGATTTTTATTCTCATTTAAGGATTTGAGAATACTTGGACTCATATTAGAGCATTGGTGTTTTGGTTATGAGCTCATATTTAGGGCTTCATGTTTCTTAGGCTCGTATTTGATCTTATGTTTGTCTGAGCCGGTGTTAGAGCCTTGTAAAGTCTGAACTTATGTTCGAAGCTCATATTCGACACTTTACATGTATTTCATTATTGTGTGTTCTGTAATTATGATGAAATCGACGTGTTTACCTGTATTGTGAGTTGGGTTTGGTTGGTATTTGATTTTGAAAAGCTTTATTCTCTTTACAAACCTGTCTCGCTCAATAGGAGCTTGAGAGCTTAGTTTCAGGTTTGAAGTCGATCGGTAATCTCTTTGTAATCTCCTTTGTGCCACTCCGAGTGTGATTAGTTTTTTTGTCGTCCTTTGGACCGCACAACCTTCTTTGAACTCGACAGGTGAGAGAAATCTAAGTTTAACCTATCCTTCTTTGTTCTGAGCGAACCCGTGTCTTGCGGAAAGCTTGACTATTTTGTTCTTAATATTATAAGGGACGGGAATTATGTCTTATAATGGGTTTGGTTGGTCTTTTGATCGTTTGGAATATTAGAATAAAGTTTTATGTTACGGGAATGATGTATTACCCTCTTTAGACCTTCTTAATTGGTTTCTTGGGTTTTATTGGAAGTTTTATTTAAAACCTAGAATATTGAATCTTGGTTAAAGTGTGTGTGTGTATATATATATATATATATATATATATATATATATATATATATATATATATATATATATATATATATATATATATATATATATATATATGTTCGGATTATGTGTATATTTTTTCTTGTTTGTGGCTTGAACTACATACTTCTTGTATCGAGTTGTTAAAGCCATGTAATAAGAATTCAATTCTTGAGTTCGCAATTCCTTCGCACTTGTTTATCTTCTTTGTTTGTGGATTCTTATTCCTCGAGGGGATCATAGAATGAATCTTCGGGTTTTAGGAAGAGAAATGAATATGACCCATGGGGACAAAGATACGATTAGGGATCAGACTTGTGTATTTCTTTCTGAGATTTGAATTTTTACTTGAGCTTGGTGAATGGAATTAGGAAACCGGTTTGTTAGTTTTGATTGAAAATTTGCAAAGGTGTGCATACCTTTAATCGGGCATTTGGTTTTGTGTTCTCTTTTGGGAACTAGTTAAAGAATTTATAAGTTTGAATTAGATAAGGGATTTCATTTCATAGTATAAATGAAATGAATTATGGATTGGGTCCTTTTCTATTTGAGATCCTTTTTATGTTGACTATATAAGTTCATAGATTGAACTTCTCTTTAATTGACTCTCTTCTGAGATGAAATTTCTTATGGATTGGTTAAGAGATTTAGTTTCAAGTATAACTTAGTTTGTGGGGATCCGGTTTTAGATCTTTGCATTATATCTACTAAATGATAGAAGTGAGTAAGGCTTTATATGTTAGACTGTTTTAAATCTGCTTGGATTGAATTGGGACTATTGGTTAGATGTTGCCTCTTTACTTATGGATCCCTTATATTGATATCTTACCGAGGCAATGTTGTGTGTACTAAACCGATTCTTTCCTTCGAGATGAATTGTGTCCGAGGAATAGGTATGTATTGATTCTCTTCTTTTGTTATATAGAAAGATGAAGCATACTATATGAGCTATGTTGTAACTAACCTCTTTTGTTACTTAGAAAAGATAAATGTGTATTTCTATTCATATGGAATTATGAAATAATTGAATGACAAGACTTGTTGACTGTTTTAAAGTAATTGTTAGGATCAATTAAATCTTTTGATATAATTCTGATGTTGTAGATTATATTATGCTCTTTTCTTAAAAGTGAATTCAGATTCTCTTGATTGTACTTCTTTCTTGATGTTATTTGTAACATCCCCATTTTAAGATACTAGAACAAAGGAAATTTTTTTTTTTTTAATAAAATGTTCTCTGTTATGAATTATATAATTCAAACACACGTTCAAGTTTTAATAATTGTTCTCTGCCCAAAAAATGTAGTTTGGAACACACAATTTCCTTTTAAAACTAATGTTCCCTATTCACATATTTGCAATATGGAACACACATTCAGTGCCATTCAATCTTATAACTGATTCTATATGCTCTTTGTAAATGACTCGAAGAACTACCGATCTCCCATTTTCATGGCTCGGAGTTTCAACGATCTCTCATTTCATGACTCGGCAACTACCGATCCTTCATGTTCATTCATGCATAGTATAATATATATACAAGGTTCTCTTTACCGTTTCCGGTTATCGAAGTGATCCATTTAAGAAGCCTATCTGAATATCTGTTACTGATATTCATCTGACATCCTGCATCTTAAATTAGGTGATTAGGACAACGCAACCAGCACTTGCGATACTTTGGCCAAAGATTTTCACATGCTTTGCATGATCATATTCCTGGATGTGATACACACCAATGGAATACGTCCTTCACCTCACTTCACCTGTTATCTAGAATGGTCTTTCCTGGTTCCTACCAGTCCTTCCAAAATAAGGTCAATTTCTAACTCCTACTAGCAATATGAACGAGTATAGGAAGGCACTCATGGTAACTAAAGATACGCAGACATACGATGTCGTTCCTAAATGACTCCGTGTGTCTAGTTATCTTTAGTCCTCCGGAGTCACTCCGTATACGTGATCATACTCCTATCCCCAACCAAGATCTTAATATTCAGCTTATGTAATCTTGATGATTTAATTCGGGAGGGCATTGTAATATGTCAGCTATAACATTGTGTCGTCATGAAGGCCCCGCCTTCATGAAGACACCTTGCTGTAGCTGGCGTATGTCAATGTCCTACGGAATCCTCCCATCGAGAGTACACATCCAGCTCAAGTGATTTGGATATGATCTTAATATTTAAGATCAACTTTCAGCAACCATGTTGATCCTTTATCCTCGTTCCTGTTACAGTTGTATGGAGCTAAGAGAGACTAAATCCGTCTTCTAGCTTGCTATGCATCTTCTCCTTCATACCGAAGGGTTGCATTTTCTCTACTTGGTTCTTTTCTTAATCATTGGATTAAGCAGCCCATTACCGACAGACGTAATAAGTTTAACCTATTAAACTTAACCAAGTTTTTCACAACTGTAACCAAATTCAGAATTCCAGCTTATTAGATGTCATTTAAACGAGGTCTAATTCTCAATAAATGTATTCATTTATTCTCCTTAACCTTACATAGTTAAGGTCTATTAGCCCTGGATATATTGATCCCATATCCTTTCTTTCTGAATTTAACATACGAGGCTATTAACGGAGTCCGAATGCGAAGTTCGGTTGCTCCTAAGTTATTTGATATTCCTTAGCTTCCAAGCTAATCCTGAATACCTATCAGTTATGAGATCATGTTCCTCCTAATCCTTTTTAATGTCAATTAAAAATTCATCTTAACCCAAGTATGAACTAATTGCACATTTCAACTTAAAAGTTGCATTTAGGTAAGAATAGAAATCAGTTCCCTTTAAATCCATCCAAGGACAATTGAATAATTCCAAATCAAGAAATAACATTATATTTCCAATTTAATCAACAATATCAAACTGATATAGTCATTAAAATATCACACTTGTATTTGTATTCATCAATCCATTTCATAATCCATACATTTTCCAGTCCAAATGACTGGACTTAGTTTATATTAAACAATGTTACAACACATAGATAGAAGAATGTACTTTCTTCTTTTCACAATTCCTCGTAGAGGAATAATAACTAACAAATACAATTCATCTTCAGACAATCAAAAGAAGTATCAGAAAACAGCCATGTCTTCGTTTTACTCAAATTCCATCTACAAAATTACTTGACAAAGTCAATTCATCAATCGTGAGCATATTAAGCACTTGTCATTAAAATGAGGTGCTTCAAATTAACTGTCTCAATAAAAGAACCCTACTTTTATGAAACGTTAATAAGAACATCAATCAAGAATTAAGCATCAAAAAGAATGAACAACATGACAACTGAACCATCTAAATACCATCCCAATCAGTCAAAGGATTTCTGTCCTATTTCCCACATAACCATTACAAGATGCAATTTCCTTCGACAGTTCCAGATTACAACATTTGTAAGAACTAGGAATACAAGTAAAAGCATACTGTTGTTATAATCATAACTGCTATCCCTTCCCTTTCCTTACATTAGTAATAAATGCAAAGGATAAAATCTAACTGAAATGTAAACCAATTACTTTCCTTTCAGTTCATGCATCTCCTTTGATTTCAAGCAATCAAGTACAGATGAGAAAAGCAAACAACAATAAATATAGATGCTTAAACCTAAGCAATACAAAATTCGTTCTTAAACGATTACAGATTTCCAACTGTATGAGAGAAGAAATGATCATTATTCCAAGTTATCCATCCACATTCCTATTCCTTTCCTCATGACTGTACTGAAAATTGAATCCAAACGAGACATCAAATCAAGATAACAGTTCAGAGTGAAACTTACAAAATCCATTCAGAATTCACTTTCCAGCAGCAAAGAATAATTCCATTCATATTCAGCTTTAAATAAAGACAAGGAAGAATTTATTATCCATATCAATACTCCCTTTCAAGCAGGCACATACGAATACCAAAAACAAGTTGGTAAAACATCGTATCCATCATAGAACAAGCATTATAAAGAATGCATACTATGTACCTACTGTACTAAAAGATTTCATACTTCTTTCACTGTATTCTAACCGAACAAACAGTTATACAGTCACTTAATCAATTATCCACATGACTTTCTATATCCATGAACGCATACAGTTCATAATTAACAATTTGCACATTGTTGTTACCTACAGCAAGCCCAATCCGGATGTACAGTGAAGCTCTAGTGCTATTTCCAGAATTCAAACAGCAAGAAGAGAAAAATTCATCTCTGTAATTATTTACATAAGAAAACATCCATCTTCTTCCAACACAACAAAAATCACTCAAGTCGAGTTCATCTTTTTTGTATGACAGTGCAAAATCAGAGATCCCACGAAACATTTCAACCTTCCATTTGTACAGAAAGAAAACAAGCACTCAGAAAAATATCTAAATACCGCTGTCACTTCTATCAAGCTGAACCTATAATGCTCAATAAACCCAATTACCGTTTCCTTCCAAAATCTAAAACAACAGAAAAAGGAAGAACTCGTTTCCATCTATTTTCAGTAAAGAAACAATCATCTTCTTCAAAATGTAATAAAAACACCCAAATCGTGTTTATTTTATCATGACAGCTCAACCCATATTGACAATAGAACAATTTTTCAACAATGAAAAACAAACTCACATAGCCTGTACAGTTTCCATTCAATATACCATATGCAATGAATACCCAAATTCGAGTTCCTTGTCAACAAACATTTCTACCCGAAATCCATTTTTCTATTTCATAATGATATGCAGAACTCAGAATACAATAATCATTTATCAATACCTATATCAAGGCAAACCCGCATAGGGTATTAAATACGTAAGCTTGGTACAGTCAAGACAGACTCAACAACAAGCTAATTCCCATGCATTTCTCCATTTATTTGCACAAAAATACAAAACCAAGTTCTTGTTCACAACTACAGTCAACTGGAAGATCAAACCGCATCAATAAGACACAACAAAATCAACTTTCCACCAAGGCAAGAGAAAATACAGTTCATCTATAAGTTCAGAAGGAAAACAGTTACTTTCCTTAACTTTCACGAATACCCAAGTCGTATTCGTTAAATTTTACAAAAGAAAAGCACAGCAATAAGAATATTACTATCACTTCCTTCGAACCGAGCTCATAATGCTCAATAAAACCCAATTTACTATTTCCTTCAAAATCTAAAACAACAGAAGAAGAAGGAACTCATTTCCTTTAAAAATTTCAGTAAAGAAACAACTTCAAACACTCGCACAGTTAATATGTTCCATCACTCAAGTTCGTATTAGCAAAAGAACGATTGCTTCAATAATGAAAAACAAACTCATACAACATGTACAGTTTCATAACATACCTAACGAATTCCCCATTACTGTCAAACAAACCAACACAGCATGGCGGTATTTCCAACTCAAATATATATACAAAGACAGTTCAAATCACAACAGCAAGAAAATGATTCTACCCAATCATTTCCAACATGACAACAAAATCGACTAAACCCAAATCATCTCAGTCATGACAGCAATCAAATAAACCCAAAACCCCCTTCATCAGAAGAGCAGGGTTGTTTTAATGAGACGTTTAAGCAAAGCAAGAGTTTTAAAGAGAAGGGCTTAACATGCCTGGTATTCTTCCTCGAATGCTCGAAGAAAACCGCGTCTACAGAAGGTATTTCCTTCCACGGCGACAGCGACAAGTTTCCCAACAATCACCTTCTGCTACAGGCTCGAAAATAGCCTTCAATTTCCCAAGAAATAGAGATAGCAACCAATCACAACTGGTTCGACTGAACCAAGAAAAACCAAATGCAGAGCAACTTCCCAAAAATCCGAACAACACAATAAACAACCAAAAAAATTCCTCCATACTCTTTCCAAGGTGGGCTGGTCATGATGACCAAGAAAATTGAATGCATTAAAGGCTCTACCTTTTTCTATTTCCTCACGCCACCGCCGACTTGGGTTGGCGAACTTCCAAATTCAAATTTTTGCATGCAAACAGAGTTTAGTTCCATAACTAACTAGATACCTCTAGCTTTTCCCTGTTCCCGCCAAACTGGCGCTGTCCACGTAAGGACCTTCATTCAATGCCATTAAATTTCCTTCCATCCTTATCCTTTCCCATGGGTCTGTGCGTCCCCTTCCTTAGGTTAGGATTAGTTTAGGATTAACAATAGTGTTCAAACCTAGGTCACCGCCTAGTTCTTAGGTTAATAGAACTTAGGTCTATTTTCACCATTTAGAATTTAAAAATCCACTTAGGATAGTAGTTTAGGATGTAAGGTAGAACTTAGGAGTAGATTAGGATCTAATTCCCCCTAACACCTAATTAATCAACTTCCAAACAAGTCCTTCCGACTGTCATCAAAATTCAGTGTTGTGCAGGACGTTTCGTCCCACGTTAAACATGCCTGAGCCACCCGCATCCAGGCATTTATCGCCTTACGAGGTCTCATGTTTCAATAGTGCATGGTTCGGGAATCGAACCTTTTCCGTTGGCATCTACGTGCCAGCTATTCATACCTGAAATCAGGTGCTACACATTTATATCAACCTTCAGTCCGGTTTAAGAGTAAATCGACAAAGCGATTACAAGAAGGCCACAACATACCTTGGATCAATGGAATTGATTCAAGGTGTGCTGTCAATCAGCAAATAGAGTTCAGCAAGCATACGACAAATTTGTCGTCACATCAGCAAACATACAAGCAATAATAACTGTTGTCCCATGTAAACAAATTACAGTATGCAAGAATCCAGATTAGCAACACATTCCCTTAAGATCAAAAATATATCTTAACATGTTTGCCTTCATTTCAGCAGTTACAACATTATGAAAAATAATCACCAAGATAACTTACAAAAATCAGGGTGTTACATTATTACTTATGATTGTTTGTATGATGTATATTAATTGTTTCATTAAAGAAGAGTTGTTTAATGAAATAATTAGTGGAATGCACTTTACTTTAATGCTTAGTGCTTATCATGCTCTGGGCCTTCATTCGACTCATGCTAGCAATTTTGTAGATGGACATCGTAAGTGATAAAAGAAGACAAGAACTTTCATGTTGTATTAGCTTATTTAATTTTGGATCTTATGTAAAGAGTTTAGAGTCATTCTCAAGTTGTATTGAAAAAAAAGTTGTATACTTTTTGGAATAGAGGTTGTTTGTTATACAAAGTATACCTAAAATGCATAGTCTTGTAAATGTATAATTTTATAATGATGAATTGAAAGTTGGAGATTCACTTGTTTTTGTTGTGTAAATTATCTTGTATTTTATGAAAGAGATGGAAATCCTATCTTGATGATATTCTTCATATCTCGTTATATGCTTAATTCGGATAAACTTGATAAGTTAGATAAAGGGAATTAGTTTAATTTCCCTTATTAAGATGCAACTTGTTAAGTTACATGATCTTTATCTAAACAATTCTAACATAGTAATGGAATGTGTAATGAATATGCAAGTAAAACTATAGAAATTGTGAAAGATAATAAGGGTATGACAAACCCTAACACTTAACTGTGTAGAGGAAGACTCTTCCTCACTCAAAGGAATGTAATCTAAAGAAAGGTGATATGATCGTTAATCATTAGACTTCATTTCCTATAAAGTCTACTATAGTTGAACCTATCGGTGGCTACACCTTCTTTGAATGGTTAAGTTACATTAAAATGGAACTTATGATGTTGTTGTTCTGTTTCTGGATATGTGTTTGCTAAGCCAATTAAAAACAAATATAAAAAACAATCATAAGTTAAGGAAGTTCTTTAATGACTAATTGAATCAAATATAGAAAATAACTTATGGAGTGTTGGATTAGGGTTTAACAGGGTTGCTGTAATCTGTGTAATAATCCAAATTAATAATGTATTAATAACCTCCTTGGGGTATGTACATTGTGATGAGTCAGTTTCTGTAGGATGTTGGCACACGCCAACTATAGAACTATACCTTCGAGAAGACAAGGGTTTTCTCGAGGATACAACGTTGTAGTTGACATGTGGCAACACCCTTCTGCATTGATCATCTAGATCTACACACAAATAAGGACTTGAACTTAGTTTCTCTCTAGGTCAAGTTAGTGGCATGTTTAGGATAGGTAGTAGCTTTCAATGGCTCAGGTACCTTGGCACATCCGGTTAACTTAGGTCAACCAAGTATGCCCATATACCCTAAGACATTGTGAGTGTCTTCCTATAATAAATTATGTTTCTAACCTAGGCTAGGGTTAAACCTTGGGCAAGTGGACTGACGGTAGTCAGTAAAGACCAATCTAGATAACAAAAGAGTGAGGTGAAGGACGTATTCCGAATGATGAGTATGTCATCTAGGAATAGTAACATGAACAATATGTTGAAAATCTTTGGCCAAAGTATCGCAAGTTGTTGGTTGTGTTGTCTTATGTCACCTAGTTTAAAGCAATGTGATGTCAAATGAATATTGGTAACAAATATTCTAGATAGGTTCTTTAAACAGATCACTCAGTACCTGAAATAGGTTAGGAGAACCAAATATACGTAGAATACATAAAGTATTCTATACTTTAAGTTAAGATGAGAGATCGGTTGGTAACCGAGTCATGGAATGAGAGATCGGTAGCATACTAAGTCATTACAGTTGCATATGGTTATTTGTTATGAGATTGATTAGCATGGAATGTGTGATCTAAATGATGTTTTATTTAGAATAGAGAACATTATGTTTCAAAAAAAAAATCCCTTGTTTCTAAAGTCTTAAAATGGGAATGTTACACATCCCATATTTCACTGGGAAAACCAGACTTCCCCGGTGACCATGTCCAAGATATTGCAAATGTCTGTACAATCCACGAGATCCATGAGATAGATATCACATTCAAGTTTCTAGCCTCTTCACTCAAAGGTAAAGTTTCACAATTGTTCAGGAGCCTTGAAGCAAGCTCTATTCAAAACTGGAACCAGCTGTGCACAACTCTTCACAACCAATTTGGAGAAAAAGGTGATAACTTGTCTTTGTTGGAGCAACTAACAACAATCAAGAGAGCCCCAAATGAACAACTGACGGATTTCAACCTTGGATTTCAACGGACTGGGACAGATTTCAACAAAGATAGTAAAGCCCACTAATGAAGGTGCCTTCTTATACTTTCTTAGGGATTTAAATTATGATATTTCTTTGATGATTCAGTCAATGGGGGCACAACCTTACCTGCAACCTATAGCCTTTCCATAGGAGCTAAGAACCATTTGATTCAGGCTGGAAAACTTACCCCTAGGCCATCCATGCCCCTTTACCCCGAGTTAGGAAACCCAGGTACTAGCCAAACACCCACATTAGCTCCTATACCCACCCCTAGGAGTCAAAGTTCAGCTGAAGCCTCCACTTCATCATCTAACACCTCAAAGGAGCTTCAGAGAAGTGATGAAACAACTGCAAAACTGGGAAATGAGCTAGTAACCATCAAAAGACAACAGGCTCAGAGTTCTAGGCCATATCAGCCCCAAGCTCAGTATCAGGCTAGACCCCCATATCAGCAAAATAGACCACTAGCCTAGGCTGTAAATCAGAGTCAACACCAAGGGAAACCTCAAGCTGCTAGACCTTTCAGGTCATATGACCCAAACACAGTTTCAACATCAAGGGGATTGGTTCCAACACAGAATAACATGACACAAGAGTATGAATGGTGTTTCCCATGTAATCAGCCACATAATCAGTCGATGTGCTTCAATGGTGCATTAAATCAGGCTTTGATGGTGTAAACCATTGGTGTGTCACAAGAACCTAGCCACGAAGAAATTCAGCAACAAGGAGCTCAACAAGAGGGACCCCCAAATGAAACTATGCTTGTCAATTGGCAGGCTAAAGACTTTTTGTGGAATGAATCAAACTCCTTCTCAAAGTATAGCTGCCAATACATGGTCTAAGAGGAGAAATATTAGAGAAGGACATTCACCAAGCTTAGGTGATCCTCAACCCTCTGTCTCTCAGCAAGAAAGTATTGGCATTCAAAATACAACTCCCAATGTGCAAAGTCAATCCAAGCCACCTTCCAAACCTACTCAAGCACCGGTTGTAACAACCTAGGTGCAAGAGAAAAATGTGCCTAGGAAGGGGCAACAAAAGGATAGCTCATTCAACATCATTGAGCAAATGAAGAGGACAAGTGTGAACATTTCACTATGGGAGTCACTGGCCATTCCAGGGCAGAGGGATCTATTACAAACTGCTATACAAAATTGGTCAAGCTCAAATCACACCCCTAACCAACAAGAGAAAGTGCTTACCAATACAGCTCAACCTGGGGAAAACCATCGAGAACAACAAGGTAAGAACCTGAGACCTCCTCCATTCTATGTTTCATTGATTATTGGAGACAAATTGGTGCACAATTGTATGATTGATTCTGGGGCAAGTAGTTCTATAATGCCCAAGTAAGTAGCTGATCAACTAGGTCTCCAATATGAAGTCATCTCTAGAGGGGTAGTGCAATTAGATGGGACAGTGGTGAAAATTTTGGAATCCTCAAGGATCTGAGCCTTGCTCTGCATGCCTACCCCAATGTGACTATTTTACAAAACGTATCAATCATAGATTTGCCACCACATTTTACTTTGTGTTTGTCCAGGGACTTCACTGCCAAAATGAAGGCTATCTATCTGCTGATTGGTCACACATGCTCTTTAGAACAAGGTATGGGGCAAAGGCCACAATTAGATCTGAGCCCATTGTTGATTATCATATTGAATCTTATGTTCCTAGCCCAATCAATGCCAACTACTTAGCTTTTGATCAAGAAGACCTCCTAAGCACTTGTGAAGCAGATACCAAGGTGGGATGTATCCTAGACTTGAATCTCGATGAGTGGGCCAACAAAATTCATGCTTTCAACCCCTATAAGGAAATGGAAGAATCTAAGCTAGGTATCTATTGTCTACATGAAGAGAATCATCCTCTTCCTGACCTAATTAAGCCAGAATATAAATATGACAATGAGGTATGGCAATTGTTCTTTGATGGCTCAAGGAGTAGACAAGGAGTTGGAGGAGGAGCTATGATTGTGTCCCCCAAAGGTATGAAATATTATTCAGCCTTTAGATTCCAGTTTTCCTACTCGAACAACACTATTGAATATGAAGCTTTGGTCCAAGGTCTTCATTGGGCAAGGAAGCTTGGAATCAAGAACTTACAAGTGTTCGGTGACAGTGAACTGGTTGCCAATCAAGTCAAATGACTTAATGCTATCAAAAATGACCTGCTTAAGAACTACAAGAGTAGGGTATGGGATCTCATGGAGAATTTCGAGGCCTTCAGCATTGTGTCCATACCTAGGAAGGAGAATGAATCTGTTGATAGACTTGCAGTAGTTGGAGAAACGTTTGATGTGGTTGACAACATCAAAAGAGACAAAGAACATCCACATATCCATATAGTTGTGAGGCAACCAAGTGCAAATAACAATACATGCATTTGGCATGTGTTCAAGAATGATCAAAGCATATCATTAATGTTTTCAGTAAGAAGAAGCTGAATTCTCAGCTAGAAATCAAAGCAGATTAGAGAAGCAATATAGGAATCAAATAGTACAACTACATACAAACAAGCTCCCCAAAGGCTTAGTGACATTGGAGTCTATTTTCAATCCTAATGATCAGTTTAGAAAAGAGAAGGCTAACATACAGATCAAGGGAGAAGATTTAGAGTCAATACCAGTTGGAGAAGGCAAAACACTTCAAATTGGCAAAGTGGCCACCGAGCAAGAAAGGTATGAATTCATATAACTTTGCTTATAATTTCTATATGTATTTTCTTGGAGCTATGAAGACCTAATAGGGTTCAACTCAAAGCTAGCACAACACACAATCGAACTAGATCATTTGCTTAGCCCATCAGGCAAAAGCAAAGACCATCAACCCACACATTGAGCCTCTAATGAAGAAAGAGTTGAACAAGATGATAGAGGCAAGTATCATATTTCCAATCAAACACTCAAGCTAGGTTGCAAACCTGGTCCCAGTCAAGAAGAAAAATGGAGAGATTAGGTTGTGTGTAGATTTTTGAGACTTGAATAGAGCCTCCCTCAAAGATCACTACCCACTCCCTTCAATGGAGCAGATCTTGCAAGTAGTGTTTGGATCAGAGAGATTCTCCCTCCTAGATGGCTACTCAAGGTACAACCAGATCATGGTGAAAGAAGATGATCAGTTCAAAACAGCTTTCACCACCAAATGGGGCACCTATGCCTACAGAAAAATGTCATTTGGACTATCCAATGCCGGAGCCACTTTCCAAAGGGCAATGGATATGGCGTTCAAAGGGCTGATCAAAAAAATAGTACTGATCTATCTAGATGACATTATGGTGTTTTCCAAAAATGCAATGACCACCTTTTCCACCTAAGGCAGGTGTTTTGAAGATGCAAGAGTTTTGGGGTATCATTGAACCCTAAAAAATGTGTATTCTTGGCCCATGAGGGCAGGCTTCTAGGCCATATTGTATCAAAGGAAGGATTGGCAATTGACCCGGAGATATTTGAAGCAATAAGAGCATTTCCATTTCAAGCCACAAGAAAGCTCTTCAAAGCTTCCTAGGAAAAATCAATTTTCTCCGAGTTTGTACCAAACTTTGTTGCCCTTGTTAAGCCAATAACGTTGATGTTGAAGAAGAGCTTAGCATTCAAGTGGATAGCTAAAGGAAAGGCAAGCTTTGAGGCCATCAAAGAAGCTATATCACAAGCCCCAACTCTTGTGAATCCATATTTCTCTAAAGACTTCATATTGTATGCCTTTGGTGGCAGTGACACAATTTCTACAATCTTAGTTCAGCAGAACAAAGAAGGTACAGAACAACCAATTGCTTTCTTCAGTCAAGGTCTGGAAGACTATGAAGTGAGATACTCCTTCATTGAAAAGCAAGTCCTGGTAGTAATCAGAGGATTAAATAATTTTAAGCATCTGGTTTCAAATAATAAAATCCAATTATTGGTCTCCCATGCAGGAGTTAAAGAATTCCTTCTTAGTAAGGACTTGAATGAAAAATGTGCAGGATGGATCACTCGTGTCATGGAATATGACATTGAGATCAAGGTCACTAAGTTGGTCTGTGGGAAGGGGTTTTGTGAACAACTAGCCTCAGGTCAACAAGATGAAGCAAACAATGAAAAGGAGGTTGTTTTTGTTCTACAAGATAATCAAGAAGAAGGAAATGATGATGTACCTACTCCTTGTTGGACTCAAGACATGGTGCACTTCCTTCAAATAGGCCTATGTCCTCATGGGATGAGTAAAGAAAAAAGGAGACATTTCATACTACAGCCATCCCATATGTTCTTATTGATGGTGTCTTGTTCAAAAGAGACATCAATGGCATTCTGCTGAGATGCATTGAGATAGATTAGGTTGAGAGGGTGTTACAAGAATTCCATGTTGAAGCAGCTAGAGGCCATTTTTCTCTAAGGGTGACAGCACTCAAGATCATGAAGGCGGGTTATTATTGGCCCAGAGTGTTTAGTGACTGTTATGCATGGATCAAAAAGTGCAAGAATTGTGCATTCTTCAAAGGCAAGGAAAGGCTAGCAGCACTTCCATTACACCCAATTTCAGTCAACCAACCTTTCATGCAATGGGGATTGGACTTCATTGGAGTCATCAATCCAAATTCAAGCCAGGGCCACAAATGGATTCTGACAGCAATAGATTATTTCACCAAGTGGACCGAGGCAAGTGGCACTCAAGGAAGCTAATGAGTCTAGTATACTAGATTTTTATGAAGGGATAGTGACTAGATTTGGAGTGCCAGCCACCATTATATTAGACAATGCATTGGCATTCATAGGTTCTAAGATCATAGGATGGGATGTTAAGAACGGTACTTGAGCACTTCCTCAAACTATTACCCTCAAGGTAATGGCCAAGCTGAGTCCACAAACAAGAACTTGCTAAAGATCATCAAAAGAACTCTTGATGAGAATCAGAGAACCTGGCACACAAATCTCAAATCGGCCTTATGGGCTTATAGGATAATGCCCAAGATATCCACAGGTAGCTCTCCATTCAAACTTGTCTATGAGAAAGAGGCGGTGTTGCCTATATCACTTGAGTCATTAGCATTGAATCTCGTGAAGCGAGATAGAGATGTCTAAATTTGAACCGATGGAGGCGGGTATGCAGAGTTGATCGAATTAGAAGAATCTAGAGAGCATGTACTCAAGCAATAGAGAAGGATCAGGCCTCAATCAAGAGATGTTTTAACAAGAAGGTAAAAAAAAGGACCTTCGGGGAAGGAGACTGGTTTTGAAATGGGATGCAGATCGAGAAAAACCAAAAAGGCATTTCAAGTTTGATCCCATCCGGAGTGGACCCTATATGGTCGAAGATGAAAAAGCAGCAATGCTTTCCAATTGTCTACGTTGGATGGAGAGGAATTACAGATTCCAATAAATGGAATCTATCTTAAACATTCTGAAGGGGAAGTTCTCGCCTGTATATTAGTTTAGTTTCTCTTTCCTCTAAGTGCTTGTGCACATCACATTGTTGTAGTGTAGGTTGCTTTTCTCCTAAGTGCTTTACACACTCTGCATGTTCTATTTGGAGCATGTATGATTTCAAATTTTGTAGATAGTTGTGGTGTTGTTTTGTTGCTCTTGTGCAGTCCATTTGAAGAAACAGATGAAGCCCTGGGTCAAAACAATTTTCTACTCTCAGAAACCTTCATTTTGAGATTTCTTATGAAAATTGAGATTGCAAATAGTCGGGCTCGTGAATCGAGGCGAGAATCGTGATCGACCATCGTTCTCAACTTTATGCCCAATGGATATGACAAGGCAATTGGTCTTTTCATCTAGAAGAGATACCCCTATGAGTCGCCAAATTGTTATCCATATTTTTCCCCCGGGCCGAATATTGGATCAGTCACGACCCCGCATAGAAAGAACCTGAGAAAGCTCGTTCATATTTGCAAATTGGTCACAAAAGGATTCAACAATGGAGTGGCAGAGGCCAAGAGAGACTAAAGGACCCTGTGTAAAAGAAACGACTCTGTCGAGTCATTTCCATGTCTTAAATCCATTTTTCAAGTTACAGGTAGACTCAACCATGGAATACCAGTCTCAGAAAAGAAGGGGCAGACTGGCGGAGGCTGCCAAGTGTCTAAATGGCGCTGATTCAAGGATTGAAGAGAGAGAAGGTTCCCAAACGAGCGCCAGTCTGTCATGTGTCCCAAGTTAAGAGATATGCCCCACCAAGAAAAATACTTAGCCAAAAGTCACAAAATAGGCCGCAACTCCGCCCAAGGAAAAAGGTCAGCGTTTGGGCCCGAGTCAAAGAAAGTGGGCCGTTGGGAAAAATTTGGTTTTTTGCCCCTTGTTATCCCAAAAGGATAAAAGTCACAAAATAGGCCGCAACTCCGCCCAAGGGAAAAGGTTAGCATTTGAGCCCGAGTCAAAGCCAAAGTGGGGAGTCGGAGGAAAAGGTGAAAATTTTCCTTTTTGTCAAAAAGGCACAAAGGAAAAGATGGAAGCACATCTCCCCAGCCAACCAAAGAGTGCCACATGTCCAAGCGGAGCAGCGGGGCCGTGGGGGTTTTTTGAGTTTTGCATTTTTATGGAAAAAGGGAAAAGGATAAATTACGGACCCGCAAACCCAATTTTTTCCCTAATCTGGCTGCCACGTGTCCCATATGTAAAGGGGACCCATTTTTCAAAAACAATTCCCGCCCATTTGTACGGACTCGATACAAACTTTGAAGGGGCATATCTTTCGACTCATGGCTCGAAATATTGCAAATATGACACCGTTGGAAGCATCTCGACGTCTTCTACACCATGGAAAGATAAAAATTCATTTTTAGGCCCTGGTAGGTGAAAAATGGAGGAAACGTCTTCAAGGGCCATTAATGTGGGATCCATCTGCCTCAACAACCAGATCTGGATTCGATCTGTTCTACCATTTCTCCTCCCTTCAAGGTGCCGAACCAGTGGTTAAGACAGCCAAGACACAGATTTGGGGAAGATTTTATCAAAAGCATTAATGGCAGTGGTTGAGTTTCGACCTGCTTTCCCGCTTCTCTCTCTCTTTCTTCTCTCTGATTGAATATATAAATACAGGGGCAGGATTCATTGTAAAGGGTTGGACATTCTTTTGTTTTGCAGGCTCCCTTTTCCTTCTAGTAAAGGAATTCGTGGAGTTCAGGCCTTCCATTAAAATTACAGTATGTTCTTGCCTCCTGGCTGTTTTTTAATGCATTATATCAATCAGAGTAATAAAAAACATTTGTGATCGATTCTAGATCCTTTATGTCTCTTTTGCTCACATCTGGTCTTTCATTATAAATCTGGTTATCGTGCTTGATTATTGTATGTATTTTGTTGGTTTGTGTCTATTAACAAAACTAATGTTCATCATTCCTTCGGTGCATCACCTTATAGTTTAGTCATTTCTTATTTCTTATATCCCTTTTTATCCCTATCTCCTTGGCAAATTTTAGATTAGGTATAGAGATAGATCCTCTGCAAGTTCTCACGTATGCACCTAAATAGAGGAATAGGAACCAACCTTTAATCTGGAGATCTTTTCCATTTGCAAGGTCCCACACCTTGGGGAAAGTTCAATGTTATGTGGATCACACCAAATGACTCTACCTTAGAAAATCATATCTATATAACTCATTTGGGGGTGCTGTGATTTTGCACTAACACTTTGCTTTCCTAAGGCGAGATTCATTTGGTGTGATTTGCATAACATTGAGTTGTTTCCCCAAAGTGTGGGACTTTGCAGATGGGAAAACTCTCGCATTAAAGGTTGGTTTCTATTCCTCTATTTAGGTGCATGCGTGAAAACATGCGAGAGGGCTTATTCCTAAACCTATTATAAGTTTTACCAAGGAGACGGGGATAAAAGGAACGCAGGAAATCAAACTAAGTTATAAGGTGATGCACCAAAGGAATCACGAACATTTTTTTTTTATGGACACACACCAACAAAATGCATACAATAACCAACCACGAGATAACCAGATCTATGATGAAAGACGAGATGAAAGCAAAAGAGATAAGAAAGGATCTAAAATCGATCACATACGTGTTTTATTGCTCTGCAGATTGATACAATGCATTACAAATGGCCAAGAGGCAGGAACCGTATCACAATTCTGAAGGGAGGTCTAAAACTCCATGAGTTCCTTTGCCAAAAGGAAAGGGAGCCTGTAAAATAGAAGAATGTCCAACCCTTTACAATGAGTCCTGACCCTGCATTTATAGATTCAATCAGAGAGAAGAAAGAGAGAGAAGTGGGAAAACCATGTCAAAGCTCAACCACTGCCATTAATGCCTCTTAAAAATCTACCCCCTAATCTTCAAAATCTTCCCCCAAATCCATCTTGACTACATCAACCACTAGTTTGGCACCTTAAAGGGAGAGGAAACGATAGAACAGATCAAATCTGATCTGGTTGTTGAGGCAAATAGGTCCGCATTAATGGCCCTAAAGACATTTTCTCCATTTTTCTTTACCTAACCTCCCCAAACTTAAAGTTTCAAATCTCCATGGCATGGGCGAAGCTGAGATCTTTCCAACGGTGTCAGATTTGTAATATTTCGAGCCCTGAGTCAAAAGATATGCCCTTCAAGTGTGTATCGGGTTCGTACAAAAGGGCGGGAAAACCACTTTAAAAACGGGCCCTCTTTTTAATATGGGACACGTGGAGGGTTGGCGCTTGTCTAAAGGTGGCCTCTGTATTTTCTCTTGGAATGGTGTGGGGATGACACGTGGCTTCATCCACCAACCTGCTTCATTTCTTTGTTTCTCGGCTAATTCCTTTGCTCGCAGAGTCTATTCCTTAACCTAGGGGACACACGGCGGTCTGGCGCTTGTTTGAGAACCCTTTCTCTGATTCACCCTTGAGTTAGCACCATTTGGACACTTGGCACTCTCTGCTGGCCTACCACTATGCATTGACTATTCAACCCGACTTTGTTCCCTTCGAAGAGACTAGACGCGTGGAGGCTCTACGCTCACTGAAACTCTTGATCAAGATTTTCCCCTGAAGGAGCGTTGAGTTGACACTTGGAAGCCTCTGCAGGATTTGGAATTTTCAACGACCTTTACCTTACCTTTCCGGACCCTGGGCTACATGGTGAACTGGCGCTTTTTTGAGCCTCCACATTTGGATTCAACTTTGGAGATGCGTCGCTCCGACACGTGGCTCTCTCCGCTAGTACTTCTATACTTAACCCTTTTTAGGCCTCCCTTGTCCACCTTTTGACCTCTGTTGACCATTTTCTACGTGGAGGGCTGGTACGAGTTTGAGAACCCGCCCTTTAGCACTCATCTTGCATTTGCGCCGAGCCAACACCTAGCACCTTCATGTCTAGTCAAGACTTTTCAACGGCCGCACAACTTTTGGGGTCCTAGACGCGTGGAGGCGTGATGCTCATTTGAGATTCCTTTCTTAGACTCACCCTTAGAGAAGCATCATTCCGACACATGGCTCTTTCCACAACATCCTCCATACTTAGCTGATTTTTGGACTCATTCCGAACTATTTTGAGCCCGAGGACTCGGATCTTCGTTGTTTCTGCCTTTAATTGCTCTGGCCCCGGCTTTGACATTGTTCCTCCTCCTCTGACCCTGTTGTTATTTTCGAGCCTACCCAAACACGTAGAATGAATTTAAGGCCCGTATTTGCTTGATAGAGTTACCTTTATGGATTTCTCCCACACATGGTTGTTTGACCTTCGCAGGCCCTACCACTTCCATTATAGAGTCCCTCTGTAATCTATTTGCAGGATCTAAACATGATTTCTCAGGTTCTTTTAGTGTGGGGTCGTTCTGATCCAATATTTTACCCGGGGGGAAAATATGGATAACACCGCCCACCATTTAGGCTTCACGTGCTCCACCTTGATCATCCCCACCCATTTTCCTTTTTTTTTCTTACACATATGTTCATATAGGTTTGGATAATCCTCAACCTTTTGTGCCTTTCCACAATACGTGCATACAGTGCTTGGGGTACTCACACCGATAATGATCCGGTGATCGACAAGTATAAAATTTCCCACACGTGAACCTTTCACGACCTCCTTGGCCTCTCGCTTTGCTAAATCCACCTCGAAGCCTCTGTTTCCATTTTTGCATGTCTTAATGGTTTGTCCTTCTTTCTCTTGAGAACTACTTTCAGAGTGGTCTAACGCAACCGGTCTCACATGCCTCATAAAGATGGTCAATCAAATAGCAATAAGTTGTATCATGGGTATGTGCATCAAAAATATTGTAGTATGTAGAGACATTATTTTTATTGCATGCTACAAGAGTGGACAATTCCGAACATCATGATTATTCTTGCAAATCTCACAAGATTGAATAAAGTGTACACACACTCTCGCACGAGCAGCTATATCAGCGTATGTCCTTCTACCTCAAAATTCATACACCATAATCCACCGCACATCTAATGCACCGAATTGGTAGATATTTTTCCCGGTTGTGTAGCCATGGCTGCTATCTACACCTCAAGAGAAGGGCTCACTCCTATATCAACACTTGATTGATTCTACAGAGCATGAGTTGTTTCAAAGCCTCACATGGATAATGAAGGTTTTATGTGATAAAGATCTTCGGAAGGGAGTTAGCAAGCCTCCAACGAACCATTGGGCATGTTGGCTCTGATGACTATCATAGGATAACTTGGACAAAAAAGTCTTAAATCGTGCGTCATACTCCCTCACACTTTCTGACAGTCCCTACTTGATGTCCTTTAGCACACTAATGTTTTATTGTTCAAACTCTAGGATGTGAAATTAAGCTAAAAGGAAGTGCACAATGCATCATAATCCACCGTAGTCTAGTGTGGATCGTACTTTTTGTACCAACTGTATGTGCACCCTTGAAGTGTGGTGGAAAACTAGCTTTCCTTCCTATCTCATTGGGTGTCAAATTTGCACTTGGAATGAAACCACAATCGGGGACAAGCAAGTCCCTCCTCTTTAATGGAAGAGGTTTCCTTATTCAAAGCAAGGGAAAATCCTTTGTACAAATACACAATCATTCATTCAATGGTGGTTTCTGATATCTTGAAATGTGTTTTATTCCTTGAAATTTGTCAATACATGAGGATAGAAGACTTGAAGAGATGAGGGAGGCAAAAATAAGATAATACTTTCGGAGAGAAGAGATGGCAAAGAAAACCCTTATATGTATTGAGAAAATGAGATATAGAGTAGAACCATTCAGATTTATAATAGGCACAATCCGCAGAATCAAAGATCTTAAGATTGTATAAACTAGAACACAAAGTTTCTAAGCATGCAAGGATTAGATGATTCATATATCAGAGCAAGAAGGAAAGAGAAAACAGAGGAAAAAGGGGAAAACCCTTGTATTGATTTCTTCATATTCAAAATTACAGTTCCAAAATATCAAAATTCCAACCCCATACAATGGCTTTGAAAGCCCATGAAATAGCTCGCAAGAGACGGTTACAAATCATTCCAATCATTCGCACCCTTTCGAATTCTTGATTCACAAAGAAACATTAATGGCGGAAAAACCAAATTTTCAAATATACATTCATTACATTATTTCACCAATTTAAATATGGGTCATTCAATTTGATTTTACAACTTTAAATTTGGGATGCCCACGTGGAAGAAATTGATTAGAGCGGGTGCGGGGGGACTTTATGCTTTATAACTTTTACAGCAAAAAGGCATTTTGGAACATTTTGCCCCTCTTTCCTACTTTGAATTTTCAATGGTCATACACGTGGCATTATTTGCTTGGTGACGGGGTCGCGGATCACTTTTTTACTTTTAACTCTTTTTGATCAAAAAGGCTTAAAACTTCAAAATTCTCTGCCGACCCACATCCCGCTTTGACTTTTCAACGCGGCTACATGGCACCATTTGATTGGTGGCGGACCTTAGGCATTCTTTTTTATCTCTCTGCGGGCTCGCCATCACCAACTACGCCCTTTTCCAAAAGGTGTTAAGTGCCAAAAAAACTCTTGCAGCCCCACCAGCCCCGCCTTGGGCAAATAATACCACCTCAGGTCCGTCGGGCCATAACTTGAAAAATATGAAGAGTTAGGAGGACTTCTTTACCTTTTCGGAAATGGGAAGAAATTTCCCATCTAATGAAGAAGTTTCAGGAGACCACAAGCCCTTAGAAAGAACCATATTTCACAATAATTTTTTTTCAATATTTTTAGAGGCACCAACTCAAAATTTTAAGTCTAGACTTGGAAAATGAGGGGAATTTTGAGGGTGACAACAACTAGCTCTTTCTAGGGATGACTTGGCTTGGAACAAAGACACAAGGCAAGATCAAGAATTGTAGATAACTTTGGGAAAGAGGACTAGTGCCTTATCCATTGGGAAAAGGAGTCAAAAGCAAAACCAATACAAGGCAACACACACAAGACGGGAAAAGAAACAAAACAAACCAAAAGGGAAGACCCAAAACAAAACACACCACACAAAGAAAGAACAAGAAAGGGAAACAAGCCAAAAACCAAAAACCAAACGCAATGTACAAAAGGACTTCCTAGCCACCTAGGACTTGAACAACTTTAGGTACTTCCCACTATAAGGAAGTGGGAGAGGAGATCCATCCATGTAATCCAGATAAAAAGAGTTCTCTCCAGAAAAATGTCTGATTCTAAAAGGACCAAGCCAAAGAGAATCAAACTTACCATGGCTTCCTCGTGGCTCATGTCTTTTGTCCCAAAGCAGCACAATGTCTCCCACTTGGAAAACTTTGGGTTTGGCTTTCTTGTCAAACAAAGCCTTCACTTTCAACTGATGAGTTGTTATCCTGTCAACCACTTGCAATCTATCCTCATCAAGCTTCTGAAGGTACAAAATTCTCTTGTCCAAAGAGCTACTGAAACTTGAATCTTCAATGGTTTTCATCAGATGCAAGGCTGGCAATTCCACCGTGATTTGGCAAGTTGAGCTTCCACACCATACACCACTTGGAAAGGAGACATTCCAATTTCTCTCTTGGGTGTAATTCTATCAGCCCAAAGTGCATCATATAGCTTCTTATGCCAATTCCTCTAAGAATCATTTACAAGCTTTCTAACTATGTTCACCAAGTTCTTGTTTGTTGATTTTTCTGTCCATTCCCTTGGGGGTAGTAATCTGAAGAATGAGCAAGGGAGATCCCATACCCATAGTAGAAGTCCATCATCTCAGCAGAAGAAAATTTGGAAGCATTGTTAGTCACAATTTTGTTTGGGGTCCCAAACCTTATCAATATGTTCTCCTTAATGAAGTTGTAAATCACCTCGAAAGTAGTGCTCTTGACTGGGATGGCTTCCACCCACTTGGTGAAATAATCTGTGGCATTCAACCCATGGGTATGCCCAACACTTTGAAAGATGGATTGAGCGCTCCAATGAAGTCTAAACCCCATTGTTGAAATGGCTCTTCAATCACTACAGGCTTGAGAGGCAAAGCAACCAACTTAGGTCTTCCAACAAACGTTTGGCATGCTTCACATTTACCAATCCATTTTGATGCATATCTAAACAGAGTGGGCCAATAATAACTAGCATGAAGTATTTTATGAGCTATTACAGTAGAGGAGAAATGACCTCCACAAGCCTAGTCATGAAAATCAGAGAACTTCTTTTGTTGCTCCTTGTCTACACACTTCGAAAATCTTCCATCCATGCCTCATTTGAACAAAGCATTTTCCCATAGCACATATTGTGCAAACCTCAGTTTGATGGCTCTCTTCTCTTTGGCACTCAAGTGAGATGAAAACTCTCCATAGGTCAGAAAGTGAGCAATGTCAGCATACCATACATCTGTCGAGTTGAGGAACATAACAACAGGGACATCAACTTCATTTTTGGACAACTCCTAGGCAACTCCCTCGGCAATGAGTTCACACAAGCCCTTACTTACCCCGAACCGGCTTTGTTGGTCGATGTCAAGTTAATATTCTTGCACCTTTGATACCCAATTACCTCTCTTGGTTCCAAATTCTTCTTTGAGTAAGAATGGATTTGATTGTTGTATCGTGCACCAAAGACACCATAAAATGAGAATTAAGGATGTAAAACCTAAATTGCTTGATAGCTTTGATAACTGCAAAAGCATGTTTCTCCATCATGGTGTACTTTAGCTCATGAGTTTTCAAGACATAACTCATGAATGCAATTGGGAGCTCATGATATTTAGCATTCTTCTCGGCTAACACAATGCACTAGGGTATTTTCAGTGGCATAACAATAGATAATGAAATCTTTGCTAAAGTCAGGGCACGCCAAGATTGGAGTCTTTACAATAGCCTGTTTAATGTCCTCAAATGATTTCTTCCCTTTAGAGGACCAACCAAAAGTTTTCTTCCCTTGCATCATGTGAGCAATGCTCATAGTAAGTTATGCAAAATGGGGATGAATCTCCTTAGGAAATTGATCTTACCAAAGAAATAATGGACACATTTCTTACTTGATGGAAGAGGAATTTGTTGGATGGCCTAAACTCTCTCAGATCAATCTTGATCCCTTCCTTTGAAACAATGTGTCCCAACTTTCCTTATGTGACACAAAACATAGACTTCTTAGGGTTTAAATAAATTCCATGCTCTCTACACTTCTGCAATATTGTTTTAAGGTGTTGGAAGTGATCTGTTCTTGCTTTAGAAAACACTATCAAGTCATCCAAATACACAACAATGCATTTCCCTTTCAAACTGCCAAAATCCAAGTCCATGGCCCTCTGGAAAGTAGCACCAGCATTGATGAGACCAAATGGCATCCTCTTGTATGCAAAGGTGCCCCAAGGAGTAGTAAAGGCAGTCTTATGTTGATCTACAGTATTCACCTCTACTTGATTGTACCCGAGAATCCATCTAACATAGATAGCATCTCTAAGCCTGTGACACTTGCAATACTTGGTCCATCATGGGGAGAGGGTAGTTGTCCTTCAAAGAACCCTAATTTAGATTTTTGAAGTCCACACAGATCCGGATCTCACCATTCTTCTTCCTGACATGCACTATATTAGCAATCCACGTTGAATGGTGGATGGGGAAGATGATCTTAGCCTTCAAAAAACTTTTGTATTTCTTGGAAAATTGTATCATCTATCTTTGGATTATATTGTCTTTGCTTTTGTTTGAAGGGTTTGATCCCAGGCTTAAGAGGAATGAAATGTTGCATTTCTTTAGGCTGAAAAGCCTTAAGATCATCATAAGAGTAAGCCAAAACATCAACATACCTCTTCAACAAATTCACCACCTTATTTTTCTCTTCCGAGTGCAGCATTTTCCAATGTTGACCATTTTGGGATCATCAAGACTCCCAATATTCACTTTCTCGATCTCGGCAGATTAGCGGGATCTTTGGGAAACTTTATACTTCATATACCTATCATGTTTATCAAAAAGATCTTCCAAACTCACCATCTCTTTAGGTATTTTGTTGCCTTTCGGTTTGATGCATCCATCTTGATCCATCTCTTCTTTGACACCCTCTTCATTTGATGACACATACTCTCTGGGTAGATTGTCACTTCCTTCAAAATACTGACTGATCAAAGTTATCTCGAGCTCCAAGAAAGAAAGAAAATGTTGTTCATCATTGAAAACTTGCCAATTATTTGCATTGTCAGGCACACTGGGTCTATGGATCATCTCAATGGTGAATTTCTCCTTAGGGAAATCAGGATGAGGAATCAACAAGGACCACAGAAAGCAGTTAGAGAGTCATCCCTAGTGTTCTTTTCCCTTAGTATAGCTTCAATGGAAAAAGCATCGAGGAATTCAATGGAATCCCATACCAAATTCCTATAGTGTTTCAACCTTATGTTCTTTACCTGATAAAGGTCTCTAACTTGTTTTACAATTAGCTCTGCATCTCCATGAGCAAGAAGGTTCTTCACTCCCATTTCCTTCGCCATGCTCAACCCAAGAATGAGGGCCTCATACTCAGCAGTATTGTTGGTATTTTCAAACTAAAACTTGAAGGAGAAAGGATGAACCTTACCCCAGGAGAAATGAGCACTACACTAGCTCTAGAACTAGCTGAAGAGCAACTTCCATCAAAATCCAAAGTCCACACACCATTAGGATCAAGCAACACTCCCTTTGGTAGACTTGTCTCCTCTTGTGACATGATCATGTAGTTCCCATGCCCAATGTCTTCATACAGTATTTGTGCTTTAGGATCATCTGTCTTTTGCACAATATACTCTGCTTGTTTCTCAGGCAATAGCTTCTTCATCTTCCCATTGACAAGGATCAAGGCATGTGACCAATCCATTTGGATCTCACCTCCAACATCTTTGCAAAAGTTCCTACTTAGCAGCATGCCATAGGAAGGAGGGATATCAATAACCAAGATGGTATCCAAGACCTTCTTCTCTGGTAAAGTAGCAAAAGCTACTTGTGCATCCTTGATTCTCCCAACCAAAGGCACTTCTCTACTTTCCATGGAATAGCAAGAGCCATAAGTGTGGGTTAGGGTTAGACCCAAAGCATGAGCCACTTTTGCAAGCATTACATTATCATATGCACTAGAATCAATGACACAATTGCTAAGCTTGTGGCCAGCTATGAGGAGAGTCACATAGAAGGGTTTGATCTTCTCATTGGGTGAAGTGACTGCAGCCACAAGGCTAGGTTGAGGTGGAGAAGAAGGAGTGGGAAAAAGGCCTTTAGAAGAATGGGCTAGGGTTTTAGATTTAGAATTTACAAAGTTAACCATTTTGGCAAAGGCTTTAGGATGGGTTTGATATAACTCTGCCTCAAAAATCTGAATCTTGGTCTTTTTAAGATGGTCTATAATGTCAAAAGATCTAGATGTGGATGGGGAATCACTACTAGGAGTAAGAGGATCTTTTGATCTATCAGCTTTATTATTTGTTAGACAAGAATTCTCGGATGCGAAGTAGAGAGGGAGAAGGACTAGCAGAGCTTACCTTTTGGGTGGAAGTAGTAGGAATAGGAGCTCCTCTTCTTGCAATCACCAAGATGGTGATGGGGTACTCCTTGGATATTTTTGTAGGTTACACCACTTTTTCCTTTTTGTTGGTCTACTCCCAGGTCATAACAGCATATGACTCATTGTTCATCTCAGCCACTACATCATCATAGTCATCTTCATCATCCACACCTTCAGTGGTGAGGAAATGAACTCGAGAACCACTAGGCTCCTCCAGTTCTTCATCAGCTTCCTCTTCTTGTTCATCATAGAGCCCATTTTCTTCCTCATCATCAGGCTCAAGAACCTCACAAGTAGCATTGATAGGCACCTTGAGGGGTGGACCTTCAATGGCCAACCTGGTTTGAGAAGAGGGCAAGCGGTTCCTAGGCTAAAAGTTCTTCCTTGGAACATCTTGATATGGAGCATGTTGAGCTAATTGTTTCTTGATGGAAATGAGGTCATTAGCCAGCTTTTGCACCAACTAATCTGCATTACCTCCAGGAGAAGAGGAAGAAGAAGATGCTTTGGATTTGAAAAACTCCCTTTTCATCTTGCCAGACATGATCAAGTCATCTTCCACATTAACAGCCAATCTCTAATCAGCATCCAAAGTTACAAGTTTTTCTCTCCTTAGGGCATAGCTTACTTCCAGCAATTGAGCATTCAAGAAGAAACACTTCTGAATTTGATCAACAGGCCTAGTATTTAGTGGAATCTTGTTAATCAACTTGTTGAACTTGGCCACAAATTATCTCATAGGCTCATGTGGCTCCTTCTTGATTTGAGAAATCTGAGCTAACAAAGCATGCACATCTTCAGTAGGTTTGAAACACTACTCAAATTCAATCCTCATAGTAGTCCAATCGGTGATGGTCCCAGCAGGAAGATGGTAAAACCAATCTGCAGCATTGTCTTGCAAGGTCTCCACAAACAGCCTAACAGAGACATCCTCATGTTCAACTCCAAGGACCCCACATGCAACAATGAAGGCTGCAATGTGTTCATCAGGGTGCACTTTTCCATCACCTCTAAATTTGGGAAAAAATTTCTTGTTACCCCTAGGTAACTCATGCAATGGTTGAGGAAGAGTTAGAGGCCCAACTCTTTGTCCCCAAGGCAGAGGTGCTACCATCCTTGGAAATATTGCTTGAAGTGGAACTGAGACACCAGCAAGAATTAGGGCATGGAGATTAGGGCTAAGTTGTGTTTGAGGAATGCTACTACCAGAAGCTCTGTCTTTCCAGGAGGTGTGCTTGTGGAGCGAACTATTCTATTTCTTCTTGTTGGAGGAAGTTGAAAACCTTGTTGATCCAGGAGTTGAAATTGGGGATCTTCAATTCCAAGAGCCCTTCTACCACGAGTGTATCTTAGAGTCGCTAGATCAAAGAAATGATCAAATTAGTTGTTCTTTTTAGAAAGGAAATTTGTTAAACAAATCCCCAGCGGAGTCACCAAAAACTATTGGGTTTCAGATTTGCACTTGGAATGAAACCACAGTCAGGGGACAAACAATTCCCTCCTCTTTAATGGGAGAGGTTCCCTTATTGAAAGCAGGGAAAAACCTATGTACAAATACACAATATTTCATTCAATGGTGGTTTCCCGATATCTTGAAATGTGTTTTATGCCTAGAAAGTTATCAATACATGAGGATAGAAGACTTGAAGAGAGGAGGGAGGCAGAAGAAGACAATACTTTCAGGGAAAAGAGATGGCAGAGAAAACCCTTATATGTATTGAGCAAATGAGATATAGAGTAAAACCATTCACGTTTATAATAGGCACAATCCACAGACTCAAAGTTCTTGAGATTGTATAAACTAGAACAAAAAGTTTCTAAGCATGCAAGGATTAGATGATTCATAGATCAGAGCAAGAAGGAAAAAGAAAACCAGAGGAAAAAGGAGAAAACCCTTGTATTGATTTCTTCCTATTCAAAATTATAGTTTCGAATACCAAAATTCCAACCATGTACAATGGCTTTGAAATCCCATGAAATAGCTTGCAAGAGACGGTTACAACTTCCTCAAGCAAGCAAGAAATGGTTACAACTTCCTCGAGCAAGCAAGAAATAGTTACAAATCATTCCAATCATTCACGCCCTTTCAAATTCTTGATTTACAAAGAAATGTTAATGCGGAAAACCAGATTTTCAAATATATGGTCGTTACATTATTTTCCAGTTTAAATATGGGCCATTCGATTTGCTTTTACAACTTTAAATTTGGGCCACCCACATGGAAGAAATTGATTGGAGCGGGTGCGGGGGGAAAAATTTACACCTTATAACTTTTACAAAGAAAAAGGCATTTTGGAACATTTTGGCCCACTCGCCCGCTTTGAATTTTCAATGGTCAAACACGTGGTGTTATCTGGCAGCGACATGTGGTCATGGATTTCTTTTTACTTTTAACTATTTTTATCAAAAAGGCTTAAACTTCAAAATCCTCCATCACCGGCTAAATCCTCGCTTTGACTTTTCAACACGGCTACATGGCACCATTTGATTAGTGGCGGACCTTAGGCATTCTTTTTTATCTCTCTGCACGGGCTTGCGGGCCCACCATCACCAACTACACCCTTTTCCAAAAGGTGTTAAGTGCTAAAAAACTCCATGACCACGCCAAACACTTGCCTTGGGCAAATAATACCACCTCAAGTCCATCGGGCCATAACTTGAAAAATATGAAGAGTTAGGAGGACTTCTTTACCTTTTCGGAAATGGGAAGAAATTTCCCATCTAATGAAGAAGTTTCCAGGAGACCACAAGCCTTTGGAAAGAACCATATTTCACAATACTTTGTTTTCAATATTTTTTAGAGGCACCAACTCAAAATTTTAAGTCTAGTCTTGGAAAATGAGGGAATTTTGAGGGTGACAACACTCTCAAAATCCATTATTCCCTTAGCTCTCCTTAATAATTCACACTTATGTACATGCTCAATTTGCATCCTTCATACCCCTATACTCTTTGCAAGCGAAGTGACATTTCAAATTAGATATGAGTCATCGAGTACGTTGGTTGTTGAGGCTGCAGTGGTTTCGGGGAAGTTGTTGTGGTGGTTGCCCTTCTCTTAGAGTGGGACCAAATCCTAAGCCGATCCTCCACCGGGGTTTCCTCCATGCAATGACTCACCCGAACCTCCTAAGCCTCCCATCACAACCTCGTGGCCTTATATATGAACTCCATTGTGTCCCAATTGTTGTGTTAAACTAGACACCAACCGTCGTGTTATAACCGCACCTATAGGATTTCTTCCAATGGGTTGTGCATTAATGCTCTATCCTAATGGCGTGCCGTGAAGATGCCTCCAAAAGTACTTGATCCAAACATTGGCACCTACTATGTTTCCATGTGCATGTTCTTAATATGTTGTGCTTCTTGAGCAGAAACTAAAATATGTCTACTTGTATCTCCTACCCAACATGGAGATCCTCCTTGTCGCCTTCACTATGATGTTCTTCTACAATTACCTCTAGATTCTGAACACCTTGTGCGAGGATAGATATCCATGTTGGGTCAAATGTGTGCCCACAGTTGTCATTCTCTCCTCAAATGCGCTCTCATCAGATGTCGATGGGTCCTCTCTACTACACTTTCCTAATGTCGGGAGGACATGATCCTGCAGTCCCTCACCTTCTGTAGGGATCTCATCACTTCCACCAATCATCATTCTTCTCAATCTCAAGCACCTCATCAAGCTGCCCTCTATCGTGCATCATTATACGAGTCATCTTTCCTCCCTCTCTGTCTTTCTTCCCTGGGACACCGCCATCCTTCCCGAACCTATCTCCTATCCCGAGGCATGCGGTGGTGTTTAGCTCGCCATCGGTAAGTTCTCCATTCCCAATTCAACAATCAAGATCTTGATAGCTAAAGGTTTCGCGCATAGATAAGATCCCCTTGGTTCACGCAAAAACAGAACTTGACTTCTTCTTAGCAAGAGTATGTTGAAATTACATACTCCAAGGTATAATTGCGCAACTCACTTTCCCACCAACGATCTACGGCTCGTCAAAATCGGAGAGTCTTTGATATTCTTCTTGCTTCCACACCTTCTTTCTACCAATATGAACACCTCTATTTGTTGTGTAAGCCAAGAACCACCGATATAATTCTACTAGGAAGAAGCTAAAGAATGTCTCATACAAGCAATCATAGAGATTATCTTCCACCCACTTTCACACATTGAAATCAAGTCGAGTGTTATACATATGAGAGAACGTGTCCTAGCCGTCATATATCCAATTCTCAATATTCTCTAAAGACAATGAAACACCATTTGCATGCAACATCCTAGTAGACATATCAAAAAGAGGTCCCAACAATAGAACCAAAATGTAGTCTTTTATTGCTCAACAATAGCTATGCACGTTGGCACTTCATCCAATCAAGCTGGAAGCTCAAGCGCACGCGCCACCAGTCCCTCCTTTGTTATGCTTAGCAAGATGTTAGCATGCATGTTTATCATATTCATGACCAAAACAACCATTCATGCACGGAGATACATCATAACATGAAAATTCAACAACACATAATAAGGAAATTTGCTCAACATAAAGAATAATCAACAATATTTGGATTCCCATTATACCATGCGAAAATCTAATTACTAGAGCAACCCATACACAATTATCCATTATAACCACAATTATCCATTATAACCACAATTCATAACATAACATAGAAGATTAATACATTATAATCCATTACATCATTTTGTTGGACCATGTGCATATATAAACTACCATCACTGGTATACCACAGGACCATACATACTAGCACTCGTACATGCTCAGTATACCTCTAACTCACACTTATCGCACTCACTATAACAAGAATACATAACCTATATTTATACTCGATGGGGACTTTCCCTTCACTACTTACATGCACCTTCCTAATAATATGCATGTTTACAATGGCTTGCATGCTTTTCTAATTTTTCCTTATACTTGAGTTCAAGCTATAAATAGCTTGCTTTACTCATGCTTTAATTCCTATTTTTAGCCTTCTCCATGCATTTTTCATTTTCCTTACTATGCATGTGCTTTGTTTTCCTTTGCTTGGTTACTAAGTCATCTTGCTTTTGTCTATTTATGTACTTCGGCTTGAGCAAGCACTCCATCTTCTGTTTTTCTATTTTTAGCCTTGTCTGAAAAATCGGCTAAGTTCTTGATCCACTACATGCATGTGTGCGGCCTTCGACGCCCGACATGTTCCTTCGTGGTGCGTGCACCTCCGTGCACTTGTCTTCTCTTGCTTTCTCTTCTTGCATGCATGCTTCTACGCACCACTCCAATTCTCGTGCATGGCTAGTACTTAGCCATTTTCTCATACCAACATATTGGAAATTGACTTGGGGCATGACCAGTATAACTATGCCGGGACCGTCCATATGGTCTTGACCCTATTGTATGGTCTTGGACCTACTTAATTTTGGGCTCTGTAAACACCCCCAAATTACCGCTACACATCGTAATCATTCAAACTATCATTACAACCATTGTTCATACATAGAATTAATTTAATTATTTCTATTTACACCCTTATCACCCCTTTAGTTAATTTTATTAGCTATTTTAATATCAAAAATAAATTAAAATCCACATGTCCACCTTCACATTTAAATAAATTAAATAATTATCAAATCCTATCCACCTCCCAAATCCAAGTTAGCTCAAGTCATGACAAGAACTGAAAATCACTATTTTAATCAACCATATGTGTTTAAATTGACTGAAATTAGCATTTGAGTTAACTAGAGCTATCTTCCAAGTCATGACAAATCAAATTCAATCCAACTTCTTCCACCTTCCAACTATTCACGACACATTTTGGGTGAATAAAAGTAGAAATGGAATTATAAATCAAAAACATGTGTAACCCCTTACCAACTCAGCCTTGACTCATCCATGCGGTCTTAGAAAAGCGGTCTAACTCTCCAATCAAAAATGGTCTCTCATGGAAACACGAGATAGGATCCCTGACGCGTGTCCATCATAGAGGGTGGGAAGGTAGTGATAAGAGGAGGGATATCCACTTGAGGAAGATATAAGTGAGGATGGTGTACCTCAATTATCCTAAATTATGTGTGTGAAGATGATTAGTCCATAGGAGAAAGGACCAGAGTAGGCAATATTGGGGTAACCACTAGAGAGTGTAGCTCAAGCTCTAAGTTTCTCGACGAGTTGTAATGGTAGTAGGGTCCTACAAAGTAGTTCCTTCCAATCATGTTCTTCCAAATCCTCTACGAGTAACTTTTCATCCTCGTCATTGTAGTATGAGGAAGAAGGGGAATCGACTAGAACCATATTGATATCATGGTTAAAGGATTATTGTAGGGATTTTAGAGAAAATGTAAAATCGCAAGTGTCAAAAGAGGGTGTAATAATTGTTGTATCGAAGGACCTTTGCATTCTTAGTTTGGGCATAGCCAAACAATAATGGGTCATCAAGTGAATAACCATCATCATATTAGGGGTAGTGATATCGATGTTCAAGGTTTTTAATAGTTTTTCACTAGGTGATTAAGCAAGGAAATAAAGAGTGGTCTCATAACAATTCCTTTCATCTCTACGTAATGGGGTATTTTATACTAGGACAACAAAAGAAACCACACTCAATATGCACACCTTAAATTGTAAGTGATGTAAACATAGAACTAGGAAGATGTTGCTCCATGCTCTATTGGAGACATAGGGTTCTAAAGTGTAGACCTAGAATAAGGTAGTGGCATCTAACTAGCTCTTAATTGTGATATGGTGATAATGAAGTTGCAAATAATATTGTAATCACGGTAACAATGAGATAAGATATCCAAGAGGTTTATATGCAAGTGTCGAAAGGATTACAAGAGAGGTCAAGATATTGCAAAGCAATATCAAGGGTTGTGCAAAGAGCATGAGATGATTGTAAGGTAAGAATTGGTAGATAAAAATGCAATAGAAAAGAATATGTTACCCTGTCCTAATCCATGTATGACGACATCCACAACATCCAAATCTAGAATGAAAGTAAAGGAACGAAAGAGGTTAGAGATATATACCCACATGGAGGCATTATTAGTGCATTAACTCCCCCATGGTCAACAACACCTTATGAGAGAGTGTTGATGTGGGGGACCACAAATGAATAAGAAGAAGACCTAGGAACACCCTTGATTGAAGACTCCAATGACTCCAAAGGCTTGGTAGACCATGGCAAGTGCAACTCCTATGCTTGTAGATCTTAAGTACCTAATGCTCCAAGTGTGGACTCCAAATAAGAAAAATAAGACCAACTTCAAGACCTTCTAAGCTTTTAGAGAAGGTTTGGTGAGAGCTCTCAAACCGATTGTGTGATAGATGAGATGTGGAAAATATGCTCAAAACCTTGTATAAATAGTCTAATGAATGTATTAATGTTCTCGTGCTAGCCAACGATATCAGCCATGGTCGATGTCATCAATTGTGACAAAAAATAAACCCGACGACATTGACTTTGGTCGATGTCATCAATAAGAGAAATCTTTCCCCAGACGTTATCAATTACGGTCAATGTCGTTTGAGAGGGAAATGCAGGTTGGGAAAGTAAAGAAAGGAAGTCAAACTTATAGGAAGAGACTTTGTAGTGTTGGAGTGTATAATACTAAGTGGAGTCACCTTTGGTGGGCACCACAAATACACGTTCATGTTATGTTATTACTATAAATTATATTTATCATGTCCATTCCACCTCATTGTGGAAGATTTAATCAATTCATTTATTTGAATTTAATCAACTGTGAAATGTTGCAACCAACATGGGGCAACCGAATCATCCACCCTATTTAATAGGGTGATCTCTTTGAGATTGGTAATCAAATGTAATATTTATTTTCATGAGATCACATTGTGGGACCCAAGATAATGAATTTGTAAGTTCAAGATTGTGAAGAAGCGAGTATTTGTTGTGTTAGGTAACTATGTAATATTCCTCATTTGATATAAAGAGAAGTGTTTTACTATGGTGAGGTTTTTTAACCTTGGGTTTTCCCCACCATAAATATTGTGTTAAATGTGTTGTATTTTTTTTACTTTTAGTATATTCTTATTTAATTATAGAGTGATATATTTGTGCATATACTTCGTATAGTCTTGTGGATGTAATTATTAATCAAACAATTAAGTTATTATCTATTTAATTTGTTATTAATTGCTTGACCCAACATGTGCTTGACATGGAATGTTGAGGGAGATAATGAGGATGGGGTGTGTGTGTTGAAAGTAGGTGTAAGAGTGAACACAAGGAGATAATAAGATAATATCGCAAGGAAACTATAAAAACGAATGCAAGGGATGAAAAAAACTAACATGTAAAAGGTATGATAATATGTGATAGATTTGGACTACACATCAAAACTCTCTTTTAAGAACCACACGGTGACAAATGAAATGCAACCCAAAGGATACACATGGCCATTTCTAGTTACTCCTGCTCCTAGTAACATCCCTAAAGACACCGCTTCGAGGAAGTTGATACATCAATGGTGCTGCTAAGAACAAAAGTCAATAAATTGAAAAATTATGTGTATACACACAATAAAGTGATGTCACATGGAGACTGTAAATCTATGAAATGCATCTAAGGTGTCATAACATGGATTGCACATCAAGGCCCTATCACAAGTACCACTACCAACCAGCCCAAAATAATTGCTTTTGGTTACGCCCACTCTCGACAATATCCCGAGGACACCATCTCAAGGAAGCCAACATGCCAATAGTATTTGCAAAGAGTAAATGTTAGTAAGAGTGAAAATATAAGTGCATACAAATACTACATGCATTTAAAATCCCACTAAAATGTAAACTCTAAGTTGATATTAGACTACATAAGCTTTAACTACTTAAAAATAATAGCTCTAGGGAAACTAATAAATTGCAATGAAAACACCCAAGTGGAGAGACAACCCCACTATGGGTTTCTAGCCATGTGTTTCTAGAGTGACATCGAAGGCAATTAGCAATACCTTAGAACTAAGGTTGTCGTGTATGACACATGAAAACTTGTACTAACACATTCATACCACTTAAACTTCATCATGTGTTTAAAAGCTTAAGACCCACATATGTATTGGAATGGGGAGAAGTTGTTAAAGGGTCTCATGTCTTTATTTTAAATGATAATATCACTCGGAGTAATAACACACTTGAAGTTACCGAAGAAGTCTACACGATATCGTCTACAACTCCAAGAAACCACAACATATCGGATACTACAAGCATCATTAATTAGCTAACCAAGGATGTGACCACCTTAGGGGTGATCGATACTACAAGCATCAAATCATCCTTGGAGGGATGATTTGAGTGTATTGTTTTCAAGCTCCTTTACCTCAAGTCTTAAGAGATAAACATCTTTTTTTTTTTTATAATTCGATTGGGATTGATGAATACCTAAAGAACCCGGAGTTTTGAGGAGCGAGGCTCTAACACAAGGCAAGTGTCGGTAGTCAACTTTATTTAGAGCAACATACACCGAGCCCTCAATGCATGTTACGAGATAAATTGTTGGATTTGAACTAATGACTTGGGCCACCTAAAGTGGTGGTCAAGGCCAAGTGAGCAAACCACGAGGCTTATTTAAATGATGGTGATAGTGGAACATGGGGTTGGACTTGAGTCTTTGATGTCCGTCGTATGCCAATCACCATGTGATGTGCAAATGCCCCACTCCACATATGGTGGGTAAATCGAGAGATAAACATCTAAATAAATCTTGTCTAAGAGAGATAAGAAGTTTGTAGGTAGTTCTTCGCCAATCAAAATTAAAAAAATAGTGTCATCGAGGTTGTCTAAGCATTGCTAAAAGAGATCATTCAAGATTAATGCTTTGTACAAGAAACTATGGGCAACTTGAAGACCATCATTACATTTAAAGAGACAATTAACTTAAAAGGTTGAGATCTTTGATAACCATGCTCATTTGTTCTCTAATTTACTTAGACTACTATGTCAACAATGGGAGGGAGTTTTTTTTTCGACTAGCTAGACCTAGGAGTTATGTTCTTCCACGTTTTTTAAATATATCACTCATCAAAGGTGATTTCCTTGGTTATGTACTCACATTGGCTGCCTAGTGCAAATGGTTGGTCTATGATTTCAAAAAGGCCTCCTAGAGGTGTTGAATGTCATGAATACTTAGTATTGCTCAATTGGGGTGTTTTTACTTTCCTAATCTAAACATTGTTTTTAAGTTTGCAATGGATTTTATTTTATAATTAGTATTAATTTCTAATATCTATATTAGTCTTGTCCACATCATGTTCCTAGACTTAAAATTGTTTAATTTCTTATTGAAATAATGATAAATGATCCAAAAATCTAATATTTATATTCTCAATTTTATTGGTGTCATTGAAAAAACTTATGATACAAACATCTCCACACACATATAACTAAGATAACAATCACCGAGAATTTGAAAATAGAATACAAAAACCTTGGTTGCTAAGGTGCTTAAGAACTCCTTAGCCTTTTGTCTTCCCTTTCTTTAGATGCCTCTCATATTCCATTCTACAATCTACTTATATCCTAACAAAATTTGACCCTTTTTTTCCAATTTCATTAGGTTGCTTATTAATTCCTATAAAGGCAAAAGTTAATGGCAAAATAAAGAGCAAGTTCCTACTTGTAATAACCAATTTCCATTGCATTTGTCAATATACAATATCCGTGCCATTTGCTTTGAGATCCTACAAATTCACAACTCATTACTCCATGTTGTTCATTATGTCTTCTTCATCTGTGGATTATGATAAGTACGTATTAATTTATATGCATTAAAGAAGGTTGTAAGGTGCAATCATGTAAATCTTGGCACTTTGTCAAAGTAAAGGTCGTGTTAGAAAATGGGAGATCATTTACACATCATCAAAATTGTTTTATAGATATATATCAATTTATCAAGCATAAAGATAATGGTCAAAAAGAATATAAACTTTGCAATCCAAAAAAACAAATCTACATTAAATTATATATTGACTTAGACTCCATATTTACATTACTATAATATACATTTATAAAGTATATTACAAATTTTATCTTAACAGTTGTTCAATAAGAGGGTGCTTATTTTCTTAAGGCTAAAGCAAAAGATTAAGATTACTGAAAATAAGATTGGAAAAATCTTAAATGGTAGTTAGGTTAAAAGAGTCCTCTTGATTCATTCAAGAACACCTAGTTCTAGTTATACCACTTCGTAAAACAAAATTTTAAAGTAATGTTCTTGAAAGTTCGATTCAATTTTGTTGATAGCTTCATAATCCTATTGTTTCCAAGAACTAAAGTAATTAGAATCTAAAACATTTCTTAATGGTGCATTGAGGCAATGCACCATTTACTTGTAACTGTTATAATTATAACACTAGAAGACAATATGCTACAATCTAATGGTTTAGACTTCAACAAATTTTAAAATCAAAAGATTAGCTTCCCAATGTTAAAGGTAGCTTCTTTTTCCCTCCTAAAACAGTCTGGTTCAGGGGTTACCCAGTGGATAGGTATTTCCTCCTAAAACAATCTGGTTCAGGAGTCCCCAGTGGATAAGTTTTTTTGGTGTATGAGGAGTAAGGAGAGGTCCTTCTGTGTATAAAACCCCATGGATAAGTCCACAACAGGATTGTTTTTTTTGTTTACCTTATATAATATTTATATTGGAAGCACATAATCCACCCCATGCCCTAACCCTGCCTGACTCAAACCAGTGTGCCGTGCTGTCATCAAATAATTAAACCCCAAAAAACCATTGCAAAGCAAAATTCATTTGGACAGTCCCTTACAGGGTCTCAACCCATTTTATTGATACCATTGCTCTGACAATTCAGAAAAGTTTCCCCTACCCTTAAATAAAATCCATTCTGAATTAAAAACCTGCATTAATAAGATGCCAAGAAACCATAATAAATATAATCGTTCCAAAACACTTTTTAACCCCTTTAAAAACACTTAGCCAAGAAAAAAACTCTCCATTATCACAGAGCCATGAAACTCTAAAAATGAAAACTTACAAAACGACGGGCATTATCGCGGTGCTCCAAAACCCTTCTTACTCCTCTTGTCAGAATATTTCACAACGCCATCCTCCAAATAAATTCCCAATCCAAAGGGATTCTCGTTAGGCCCCAGCTCAACATACATGGCCATGGTATACTGCGAATCAACATCAATAAGCAGCCGTATATCATCACTGATTCCCAAATCCTTCTTCCACTCCTTCACAATGCTCGCATCGTTGCCCACCACGATCACAACGCTCTCCAGCCCGTCGGATTTAAACTCCTCGGCCTTTTTCACGGAACGCTTCAAATTCTTCAGCGATCTCACGGTCCACACAAAGATTTTCTTCCCCTGCGTGAGCTCCGACAGCGTTGTCGTCTGCAACTCGCCGTCTCTGTCGATGTATGGCAACGTTGCGTCCGGTAGACGCTTTTCCACCCCTGCCTTTGCTACGATAGAGCTACGATAAACGTTGCTACGCTTGTTAGGATTTGAGAAAAACAATTTTCTAGGGTTTGAGATAAACAAAGAAAAAGAATACGAATTTGACACCCTAGCGGGTTGAATTCTTCTGCTAGATGGCATTGAGGGCATTGTTAGCGCCCTTGGGGCTGCGGTGCTTACGACCGTTCCTCCTCCTGTTCTTACTGCCGCCATGGATAGCGATATTAGTTCTAGGAATTATGTGATTGAAATTGAACCCTTTCCAATCCTTCCCGTGGGGTTTGAACTCATCCCAGAAGTGTAATTTCAAATTTGCATTTTTTAATTCAGATGTCATTTCCGAAGGAGACAAATTTTATCAAAATTTCATAATTGTACAATAGAAGGGGACATTACATACAAAGTTTGCTTGGTTTTTTTCCTTTTTAACTCTATAGTTTCATAATTCTATAAAAGAATATTATATACAATTGTTTTTAAATATATATCTTATTATTTGAAGTTGGATATATAAATGTAATGCATTTTGGAATTGTTTCTACAAGCCTAAAAATTCTCATTAAATCAAAAAATTAATCGCATATTAGTTGGTTGGCTTGGTATAGAGTAAATATGTCGCGGTCTTTATGTCAATAGGGTGATGCCACAATGGCGGTGGCTCTTCTTTATTATTGAAAAGCATAACCATATATTAAATAATGAAGTACAATGCTAATCATACAAAAACGGGTGGAAAAGATCACACCCCGTATGCAGGATCAAAGTAGCCATAAAGGCTACGAGTAGCAAAGTGTCATGTCAAAAGATGCATTTTCAATCAAAAAAGCTTAAAATAGATAAGCTGAGAACCAGAAAAACTCCAAACATGGAGCTAAGTAAAGCAAACATGGAGGAAGGTGGCAAAGGCGGTGGGCTCTTTGGACGGTCACCCCAACCACCAAGAGTAGTATCGGGGGCTTCATCAGTGCTTCCCAACCATCAGTCTACTATTGTTCCTCCTCATTTCCCGTCGGGAAGGTGAAATAGCAAGAGAAAGCCGCGAAACTTTGATTGATCGGCGCTTGCGTCCCAAGCCACCCTTTGCAAAGCCCACCGACCAAACACCTCGGGAGCAGCGGAGTCCAAGATGGAGGCGAAGAGACCCACCGACGGGGGGAGGTGCTACGTTGCCCATGAGCCGGACCCGGTCGAAGTTGCGCCGCCCATGGGACGAGCGGCGACCTTGCAAGCGGGAGCGGTGGCGAGGGGAATCAAGTGGGGACGCGGCTAACCGCACAAGGGGCACTCCCCAATGGTCTAGCAGCGTTTGTAGGTGTTCAACTTCAATGCGAACTTTCTCCGCCTGAACCTGGATCTAAAGCGAAACATTGGAGATGACAACAAGCTTGTTAGAAATAGCAAAAAAATCTATCCATTGTCTCTTTATTAAAAATAGTAGCATTTCTAGATTTCCAAATGTGATATAAAATAGCCGCTCTGAAACAATGCCAAATGTTGTAAAATTTTGTAGGAATAAAAGCCGGATCCCCCAGAAGAACCATTTTCCACGTGAAGAAGGTGGGCAAAAAAGGTTGAAAAAGGGTATGAATCCAGCGCAGAGCGGGAGCTGCGCATGAGGGCAAAACCAAAAGAGAGGAAGAATAGTCTCAAGATGGTTGCAGGCAGGGGGCGCGGGGGGAGCTCCCAGAAGAACAAGGCGTTTGCCCACAGGAAGCCCTTGATGAAGAATGCTCCAAAGAAAATGTGCAACTTTGGGCTCTATAGGAATGGCCCAAACGACTTTGAAGCGTTGCTTCCACCCAAAACGAGTGGAATGCAGGCTCCATCGAGCATTTAACTTTTGGAGAGGAAGCGTTTCTGGGTGAGAAGCTTGTAACCCAACCGAGGTTTATAGTTTCTGAAGGGGGTGGCGGAGGGCCAGTGCCAATCAAACCACCACGGGCGCTGCGTAGTAACACCAATTTTATGCAAACAATCGCCAAGTATGAGATCTTGAATGATAGAAATGGCTTGTTTGTCATTGTCATGTAGAGCAAAATTAGCTTTTAGGCTATCCCATGGAAGCCAATCCCTGGTGATGGGACAAAAAAGGTCCTGAATATATTGAATCCCTTTTTTTTTGAAAAGACATGCAAACCCTTGAGCTGCAAGGAAAGAGCAAGGGTTTGTCATGAAATTGAAGCACCGGATTCCACCACAAATTAAGAGAATTAAGAGAGAGCTCGTTCCAGAAACCACCACCAGAGCATATGGGGTTTGAGAAGTTCCCAAGATTTCCATATGCTTTTTGCCACAAAAGAGCCACCTATTTTAACAGTAGTAGGGCATAGAAGTAAGGAGTAGTAGTTCAAACCCTGTCATGCCTTTCGATTAAGTGGAGACCCTTGAGATATACAGTTTCTGAGAAGAATTTTCCAAGATTCCTCACCTTCAAGGCTGCGAATAATCCATTTGGCAGTGAGAGAAAACCCCTGCATATGAATGTTGATTAGGCCAAGACCACCAATGTCTTTAGGCGTACAACATATGTCCCAAGCAACTCTGTGAAAACCATGGTTCCCTTCGGAGTTGGCCCACAAGAAATCATACAAAATTTTCTCCAGCTTGTGATAAGCGGATTTAGAGGGCGCCTAGCATGATGAGTAATAGACATGAATGGTGGACCGAGAATCTTGGAGCGAGACTTGGAATTTTCCAGAAGAGACAGATGCTTGGTAACCCAAAAAGAGATTTTTTGCTCAACTCGCTGAATCACATAATTCCAAAGATCAGCAGGGGATGCCATAAAGGCAAAGGGAATGCCTAAAAATTTGAATTGAACACCAGGTTCAATCCAAAGCCATTGGAATCCCTCTAGCCAAGGAGGTTTGGGACCCATCGCATGTCTGTAACATTGGGTTTTCTTCCATTGGATAGCAGAACCAGAAGCAAGACAAAAAATATCAAGGCATTTCATGGCATTAGTGACAGAGGCCTCCATTTCAGCCAAAGTGAGAAAAGAATCATCAGCAAAGTGACCATTAATCAACTACTTAGGAGAGGAAGGTAGTTGAATACCTTTAACAAGACCAAGCATTGGCAAGCATTAGCAAGTAAGTAGCTCAAACCTTCAGCAACAATGACATAAAGAGAAGGAGCAAGAGGGCAACCTTGTCGGATAGAATGATGAAGAGAGAATCTCTCAGACTGCTGACCATTGATAGTAATACAAGCACCTGCATTTTGAAAGAGCATATTGACAGAGTGTATGAATCTGGGTCCAAAACCAATAGCCTGCAACATGGCCAGAATGAAAGGCCACTCAACTCTGTCATAGGATTTTTCAAAATCAATTTTAACAAACAAAGTTGGTTGAGAAGTCTGACGGGCATATTCCATGCCCTCCCAAACTACAATAATGTTGTCCAAAATGTATTTGTTCTTGATAAAGCTGGTTTGCTCACTTCTGATGATCAGGGGTAGGAGATTAGTGAGCCTGATAGCAAGGGATTTGGCAATAATTTTGTATGAGACATTGAGCAGAGTTATTGGCCCAACTGGTGATAAGCTCGGGATCCCTAGACTTGGGAATGAATTTGATGTTGCCTTGGTTGATCAGATCGCCCAAGGTGTTGGAGGACATCGCTTCCTAGATAGACTTGATGCAGATCCGGACCAACAGTTGTCCATAGAGACTGGTAGAACTCACAAGGAAAACCATCAACACCGGGGCTTTATCAGAGGCCATCTGCATAACACTTCCTTTAAGTCATCAAGAGTGAGAGGTCTATCACAGGTGATGCGCTGACTTTCAGAGAGCTTGCAAGGAACAACGTCAATGCATTGGAGGAGAGCAGCCTCACGAGTGAGGTAGCAGGTTGAGCAGCAAAAACAACATGATAGTGATGCACAAAAGCTTGCAGAATGTCAGGTAAGAGAGTAAGCCTTTGATTGCCATCCTTGATTGCTTTAATTTTGGTGAGATTTTGATTAGTTTTAAGGGAAGCAAAAAACTCCTTAGTAACTCTGTCACCAATGCGGAGCCAGTGTAGACGGGCTCAAACTTGGGCTCCTCTAGCCTTATAGTGCTCCTCAATTTGAAGCTTATGCTTCCAGTGAGCAGCTTGCACTTGCAGGTGGGCGTTGAAAGGAGACAGATTAAGCTCTTGAATAGCCCTCGAATATTCAACATGGGAGGCTTCATGAGCATTCTTGCGAAATAGAGCAGCTTGTTTCCCATAAAGCTGAAGGAAAGAAGTGGTACGAGCGATGGCGTGAGACCACCAGTCAATCCAGCCAATCCCATCAACAGGTCTCGGATCAAGATTCCAAATACGTCTTATATAATCCAATGTCTTGGGATGAGAAAGGTGGGATGTATTTAAATAGAATTGGGTGGACTTGGGCTTGGGGCACTGAAAGCTCCATTGAATCCCAAAGAAAATAGGCTTATGGTCAGAAACCAAAGCATTTTCCACCACCGAGACTGGGAGGCTGTATGAAGAGTCAAAGGAAAACCATTGCTTGCTCTGAAAGCAAAGCTCTGTCAAGACACTTATAAACTCTGTCATCGCCAGCTCTAAAATTAGACCAGGTGAACCAAGGAGTGGCAGTAGAAGAGTGCTTGTAGTGGTTGGGATAAAAAAGACAAAGCTTATTGCGTAAATAGAACCTAGGCTTCACGTTCGCTAGTACACCACTGCATTGGAAGCGACCCAATTTGTCTTTGGGGATTCAACCATGTTGAAATCTCTGCAAAAAGCCAGTAGTGAGAGGTTAGATGATGAGCCACCACCGCCAAAAAGAAGAACGTTTAGAGGCATCATTAGAAGCATAAATATTGGCCAACCCAAGAATGTGGCTGTCAAAATCAAAAAGGGTCCACACCACCCGATGAGTGGGGTCAGAACCCCAAGATATGATATTGGAGTTGAGGTTGGGGCTTAAAAGAGTGACAACACCCCCTCGACCGTTATCATGAGCTGACATCTGGTAGAGAGAACCAGGCCAGATGGTACGCATAGTAGCAGAAAGATGGAAGCCAGAGATTTTGACTTCCTACAGACACAACACCTGAAATTTTGCAAAATGCTTGCAACTATCTCTGACAAGATATCTGTGAGTCAGATCAGTAAGCCCCCTGACATTCCATGAGTAAACTAACATGGAGAACTATCAAGGTGCATGGTTTCCTCCTCAAGGCCGGCTAATGCTCCAAAGTGGTTAGAGAAAGTGACTTGCTGCACATTCCCATGAATAAAATCACCGAGTTCGAACTACCGGTGGGGTCTCTATGAGAAATCTTCCTCGGAAGGAGGGGAAGGACTTTGGGAATGGTGTAAGGCAGCCTTTCTATCTATCTGCGGAGCCAAACCACCGGCCGTGAGATCCGAAAGCTTGAGGTCTCGAGAAATGAGGGGTGTGAAAGAGTTGAGGGGTGAGGGCTGATGACAACTGCAGCTTACGGAGACCGAGAAATGGTGGGCGTGGGCTTGGGAGGGGTCACAGTAGATGGCTTCAAAGGAGTAGAAGCAGGGGTGGCCACCGGTTTGTAAGTAGCCTATTGGTGCTTATTTCGGGTCAAGGCGAAGGTTTTCTGCCATTGATAGTAGTCCATCCATCAGAGGAGGGAGTGTTAGATTTAGGGTCGATCGGGGCTTTCTCTGAAACTGGCGGTGGGCTTGGGTTCATAAGAGGACAATCCTTGATCATATGGTCAGCAGATTGGCACCGAGGAAACAAGTGTTGGGCAGATTGATGTATAGAACTTTCTGCGAAAAGTGCATGTCTCCAACCTGGATATCAAGGGTATCTTTGAGGTCTTTTGAGAGATCAATTTCTACATAGACCCATTTTTGGGGTCAAGCCGAGTAGAACTTACTTTTCTCATGGCAGATGAGGCTGACCCAAGGGTTTGATAAGTTGATCAACAAAACCCCACAGAGGCAAAGGGAGGCCTGGAAATTCGACCCAAATAGGAATTTTGAGTTTGGCTTGCTCAGAGACTTGAAAATATCGAGTCAGTGGGAGAAAACCACAAGGGTATTGCGAATAAACCATGGACCATGGTTAACAATGGCTTTGCAGTGTTCGGCATTGGTAAAGTGAAACAGAAAAAAACCCTTGGTCATGTTTTGGACTCCCTCTACCTTGACTCCATGAGGTTGCCAATGATTATGAATCCATTGGCGGAGGATACCTTCAGGGGGAACTCGGCCCACAAAATAAGCAACAAGAGAAAAAGATTCAAACCAGTTGCAAGCTTTGTCAAAAGCTGGTAAATCAAGAACAATATCCGGGGAAGGAGTATCAGTATCCTTACCTCATCGAATACCTTCGGGATGAATTTCCTCACTCGTTTGGCACCATTGTCGAGTTCTGTGATAATACTAGCATCAATAGATGCATGGCCCGAGGAGGTGGTCATTTTATAAGCCACCGCCCAAGGGGGGATGGCGATCAATACAAAATTAATGCAGATAATCCCACCTGGATCTGCAGATCGGCGGTGTGACATGATGGCGCGTACGGCAAGGCCAAGCATTCACTGCGAAAATAACTCGTTGAGCCTAAACCCTAGCAGAGTAACAAAAAAATGCAAAGTGGGTCTTTTACTAACATAATAGTTGATTGGTTGTGGGATGAGTATGTTTGCTTACTCAACCTTCTCATCTCCTCCTTTGTGGCTTCATTATTCTCCCCAAAAATACTATGAACAATTACCTTCTAAATACATGTCTTGTTACCCCAAGTCAAATATGCCTCTTTAGTGCATATTGGAATTGTTTCTATGACATAATGGTCAATTGGCTACATGATGAATATGTTTGTTTGTGCGGCCTTCCCATCTCTTCTTATATGGCTTCATAATCCCAATAAACAATCATGTACAATTTTCTCTAAATACATGTCTTACTACTCCAATTTGACTCTAAAAGTCCCCATTGAATCAAAATGTTAATCCTACATTGGTTGGTTGGCTTGGTCCATGATAACATATAAACTCTAAAAATCCTTATTAAATAAAAATTAATCCTACATTAGTTGGTTGGCTTCGTCCACAATAACATATAAGCCCCGATATATCATGATCCTTATGCCAATAGAAGCAATGCCACACTGAAATAGCTACCAACATAATGGTTGATTGGTTTCAAGATGAGTATGTTTGTTTGTTCGGCCTTCTGCAGAGACCTCTTTGTTTTGTGCAAAACTATTTGGTCAGACAGATTGCGCTAACAAATAACCATGATGTTGGGTGTGGGGTTTACTAACATTTATTTCACCTAAATGGCGTACCAATTTTGTGGATCATGGCTTGGACCCACACATCATGTTATTTGGGTGCGTTTTAATATTGATAGCCGCCCTTTTGGAGTCATCAATATTTATGCTCCTAATGATGTTGCAGAAAGAGTGATCTTGTGGTGGTGGATTTCAATGAATTCCATGATGTGCACCTTTGGGTGATTTACGGTGATTTTAATATGGTAGAGTTTCCCACTAACAAGTGTGGCCACTTACATATGTGCTAGATAGATAGTGAGCAAGAAGCTTGGTACTACATGCACAATAAATGTGGTTTTTATGATCTAAATGCTCATCGTCAGCCTTTTGCAGAGACTTGATTCGCTTGGACAAATTGTTGAATTGGATCAAATTGGGTGCTCAAGCATATTGACCAGGCGATGTTATCCATGTAAGAATACTTTTCATTTGATGACACATTTTTGTTTCTCATGGAAGTAATGTCATATTTTGTCATTTATGATCATTACCCCATCAAACTTTACATTACATGGCAATCCCAATGACAGTTATGTCAAAAAACATAATTTTATCCCAATATGGTGTTGATGGAGCATGGGCCCACTATCAATCATGTCAAATGGGTATGGAACTTGGTTCTAAGGCCGTGTCGCTGAAGCCGTCACTAACTACTTAGCACAAGGTTGGATTCAATGGTATTCATAGGTGTTGAATAAGACATCTAGATTCCTCAAAATCTATGGGTACCAATAAGCCTGAATCAGGGAACCGCTCTACTCCACTACCTCTTCCATGCTCAACTGAGTGGTGGTGGCATTAGAGAGAATTCCTTTCTCCGAGCCACTCTAATTGTAGGTGGTGAGATCAAGTATAAGATTCAAATTGCTAACAACTATAATGTTTGGGGTGCCCAGATTTGAGTCCAACTACACTAGCTCAAAGCTGGTGATAAAATTTTGAAGGGATTCTTTCAAATGCTTAAAGCTAAGCATTATTCCTATAAAATCAAATCCATCCAAGAAAATGACCTTCGTTTCACTTAAACTTGGGACATGAACCAAGTTTTTGTTAGGTAATAATGTAGACACAAAATCTATGCACTTAGGTGCATTTCTACGTCCTAAAGCATACTAATGTATACATGATTCCTAAGCAAGAAAAATAGTGGTTGGCAACTCCTTTTGGCCTCTTTGCTTTATCTCTTGCATTTTTATAGGTCTTACACACCTTACAAATTTTCCGAAACTTGACTAATTTATCTTTTATGGCCTCGGATAGAATCGCCCATGCGCACCTGACCCTCTCTATCCTTTTTTTCCCTTTTGGGTCTCTTTTACTTCTTGGTCGCCTTGTAACACTTTGGGTCAACCTTTCAATTTTCAATTACAAAATTCAAACAAGGGAATCATATATATACTTAGTTACTTCTTCTAAATTAAGGGCCAAGCATTATAAGAATTATCTATCATCACCTAAGCTTGCATCAAGGCACAAGAGCATTTCAAAAGCATACATCTAGCACACTCATACAAAGGAAAATGGCTACATCACTCTGCATACACAACATAGGAGGAGAAGTTCAATTTATTCCATCTCACACATTTGCATACTTGGAGTAATCTATATCTAGCTCTGCTATCATAGTGCAACTTGCACAAGGGCAACCTAGGGCATCATTACACACACATACACACATAACTACATGGAGTCTAAGATGTAGTGCAACACTCGATTCGCAAGATCACTCTTTGGGTGACCTTCGGGGTCAGTTTGGACTCTCCATTTTGCATCTTCTTTCTTAGGTTTGATGTGGTTTGTGGGCATATGCATATAGTTATCTATTTTGTAGGTTAATTGTACGGCCGCGGCATTGGAGAGTAACAAGAGCAATAAAATAGGATCAACAAAGTGAAGCTTTCGGCATAGAAAGATCGAACATGAGCATCTGAGTGGACACTAGTTCCAAGATCAGTCATTAGTGTCCAAATGCTCCTATCCTCCCGTGGGCGCTTTTGTCAGCTTTAGTTCTGAGTTTCATAACCCTCGGTGAGCCTTGATGACATTATTTTTATCATGTTCCAACCGTTTCTCAGCTCAAATCACTTCCACAATCACTCAAAAATCAACTAAGTCATCGTCCTTTCTCATTTGCTTAGGGTTTTATATTATTGCATGTTTATTGCTTGTGTCTCACTGTAGTTTATCACTTGTATATCATTAGTTACAATAATTACTCTGAAGTTGAGGTGTAATTCAAATTTAGATTAAATCAACTACAAGTAAGGATTTAAAGTTTAGGATTTCTCTGTGGAGTGCATTGCAGTGCTAGATAAATGTTTGACAAGTGTACCCTATAAGGTCTCCCTGCTCAAAAAAATCTTGTGTTAGATTAGTATCCATTGAAGACCTATAGGAAGTGATAATGTAAATGGACAATGACAAAGCCCCAAGTGTGACGGATTTCCCAACTAATTGCAAAGCTTTGTGGGATTTGGTTGGCCCTAACCTCCACCAGGTTTATTTGAAGGGTTTTTACACACACTGTTTAGGGCCATATATTAAAAAAAGGAACATCAAATTCATTCCTAAGTAACAAGACCATGAAAAATTTTAAAGCGGTGTCCTATCACTATTATCAATGTATTCTACAAGATCATTATTGAGACCTTATCCCTTTGGCTTCACCAATTGCTCATTGCCATCATCGAGGATAGAACAAACGAGGTTTATTATAGCTCGTTAAATTCTTGACAACATTATCATTTTACGGGAGGGCATGGATTGGGCTTCACGCTCTAATCAAGAGGACTTGTTCATCAAAATTGATTTTGAGAAAACATATGATTGGATTGAATGGCCCTTCATTCTCGCCATGCTTAAAGCTCGAGATTCATCCCTAACTTCCTTTAATCAATTCAAATATTATTTTTCAAAGCCTCGGCTCACCTTACCATCAAGCTTGAAGTAATGTGGTCTATTTTGGTCTATTAAATCAGGATACCCCATTGCCCTTGTCTTATATGTTCAAACAAAGTGGAAGGTTTTAGTTATTTGCTTGTGCATGCTCAATCTTAAGGTCTTGTTAGGGCATCTCTCTTTCTACCATCAACTCTATGAAAATTCTTAGTGGGCGCTTTGTTGATGACTCATTTATCACTTTGATTGAGGAGAGGCACAACATTTCTATTGTTATGTGTTACACAGAGGTGTTCCATCTAGCCTTTCGTTCTTCGATTCAATGGTTCAAAAAAATGTTATCAAAGATCATTCTTTCATTTTCCCCTTAGATGGGGAAATATGAATGGAAATGGCTTCATCATGGAGAAATATTCAAATTATTGGGCATCCCTTTTGTGTTTTAGGTGACCCCTTTGGACCTCTAGCAATATGTGGCGCTTCGCCTGCAAGAAAGGTAGAATACGATTACAAAACAACTCTCTTGCTAGAAAAAATCAGATTTTCTCCAAATTCTTGGAAGCCACTCATGTCTACTCCTCCTCTTGTTGGGTGCCATCAAAGAAATTGGTGCAAAAGTTAGAAAAGCTTCTTAGAGATTTCCTTTGGGCTAACCCCACCACCGACAAAGGCTTTCATAGAGTAGCATGGGAGTATTGTTGTTTGCCCAAGGAAGCTGGAGGAATGGGGCTTATAGACATCCATCAAAAGGGATCCACCCTATGTGCTAAGTGGATTGTCTAAGTCATTGAAGGACAAAAACCTAGTAAATTCTTATCAGTCATTTCATTTATGAAGTTTCACCCTAGAGAGCATGCCACTTGGAAAGCATTGGGATTTGCCAACATTCTCACTCTCCTGGTCCCAATTAAAATTGTGGGCTCCTTTTTTATCAAAAGCATTTGGAAATCTTTGTAAAAAGTCAAGGCTTGGCTCTATGGAATGGCAATGACTTATGTGATGAACTCTCTTTTAATCATCATTCTTTGTGGTGGTCTCGTCTCATCTGTTTCCGGGATAGTTGTTTATTTGAGGTTCCTTATATACATGTGCTTAAGCTCTATAGGTGGGGGATATGCACTATTCAAGATATTTATTGCAAACAATTGCAATCTTAGTTGCCTTGGCATCTCATCAAAACCAAATTCGAGCTATCCCAAAGTGGGACAAAGAGACCATTGATGAAATCATTGATGTAGTTTTTATACACATGACACATAAAGTTTATATTATTTATTCCTAACTCTGGTGGAAAGATTGGAAATGGTATGTGGATATGCCATTCCAAAATTACACGGCCAATAAAGGCTATGGGTGGCTCTCGCCCCACCTCCATGTGGAGGATAAATTTAACTCTTGATGCGGAATTCGATCTATCACCTCGACGTGGCATCAAAGATTCCACACTATATGGGCGCCATGCCTGGAGCCCAAAATTCCTCACTTTGCATGGAGTGTTTTACACTGGGCTTGCCGATTGGGAATCATTTAGTCCAACTTGGAGTGGCCAACCTGACTTGCCCGTTATGTGGATGTTTAGAAACTTTAATACACTTTTTTGGTTTGGTCCCAAGGCTTAAAATGCTTGGAATTAGATCCATTTATTTTTCCAAGGTAAATTTTAAGACCCTCCTAAAAAAAAACCATAGATATTACTTGGTGAATTTCTAAAAATGACTTTCAAAATCTTGGCGAATGCCATGAATTGAAAGGAAATGTTGTCATTGATCAGTAAGCAACTATTGGTGGGTACCATAATGTTGTCGGCCGATAAAAATTTCTCTTTTGTGCATGTGGTAAAGGTGATTTGAATATAAAAATTTGGTTATTACTGTAAATGCTAGGTGAATCAACCCAAAAAATTAACTTGTACCCAAAAAAATTAGGTGAAATAACAAGCAACCTAACACCTCAAAATTAGCCAAATCAAAATTCCAAAATCCCAAAAATTTGTAATTAAAGAAGATTAGCCACTAAATTTACATTGTCTCTTTTTCTTTCGGCATCATGTTTTATTGAGGGATAATCCTAGGATGTCGTAAAAGTTTACCCAAGTTTGGGACACTTTTAGGGGAAATTTTTTTGGATATGGAAAGAAAGAAATGCTTTTCCTTTTGCTAACTCTGTTATGGATCAACACTTTTCTGTTTTATAACAAATCCATGGTTACATCTAATGTGTTATTGCAAATTCAAGTCCAAGCGAACAAGGTGGTATTAAAGGTGGAGCATCTCCGAACTCTCTTGCGCCATTGGGGTGACAACTCGTGTAATGTGGCTCGTGTTCCATCATCTTCGACTCATCATTCTCCAACTCACGGTTGTGGTAGTGGTCAATAGTGGGGTGACTTTCACAAGAGTCGATCTCGCATCGATCTCACAATCGTGCAAGTCAATCCCTGTCAGATCGATTACCCATCGGGTGGGACGCCACGCTGCTACCATCACCATGGGCTCGGAGATGGGGCTCCCCCACCACTTGGGTCACCCCTTCTTAGTTTTCATGATTAGTGGAGTATGCCGCCACCTTAGGACAAATTCTCCCCGTTGCCTTAGCCATCTCATGCAGGTGGAGGTTGTTGAAGAAGGAGAGCACACTCATGGTTCTTGTTGGAACCCTCCTAACTTTGGGAAAAAGTGTCGAGGCCTTGACCGACATGACCAAGATCTTCTTCGGTCAAACAACAGCTCATGATGACAACTTAAGTCTATTGCTCTTTGTTCCTTTTTTTATGTAATAGCTCATTTTGCTTAGGCTCCGCCTAGTAGTTTTGTTCTTAGGCCATTTTGTGGCCTAGATTAAATGTAGCTTTGAAACATGTTTCCATACCACCACCTTTTTATGAGTAGTCTCGAATCATAATACCTCTTATTTTAATATAAAATTTATTCCATCAATTTTTAAAAAAAAAATTTGTTGCATGAATGCTGATTTTAAGGCCGGAGAGACACATATACCAAACTATCACTTTAAGAGCTAGCACTCCAAGTGAAATTTAAGGGTCACAACTTGGACGTGTTCTACTACTACAAGAAGAGACTTCATACTTACTACGTGAGATACCACTAGGTATTGCATGCTTTTGTCATTTGAGACCTAAAAGATACCTAACAAAATGATATTTCCATGAAGAAAAGAAAATGTAAGGTTAGCTCTGGAAAAAGCATCCACAAGTGCTTGTGAGAGGCCGATAGGCAGAATGGAGGAGTATTTGAATGCATAAATTAGCAATTTTAAGATGTTTTGAGTTACAAAATATTGGTAAAGTTATAAGAGACAATAATCCATGAGGCAGCATGGAAAATATGTTGGCTCGAAAGGTTTGGGCACCACTTGAAGTTGGTAGAGGCTATATGTGATAGAGAGTTCTTGTAATGAAAAAGTGTGTAGTTAACATCATAGTGTGGATGCTTAATAAATGGAATCATAATTACATTATGGGTAAGTAGATGGTGATAAACTTTGTATTTGAATGTCAAAAAGGCTTAAGAATTGGCTACATCTATTGTTGATGTCATGCACTGGATGAAAATGTAATTTCTAATTAGTTTGACATACATTCATGTAAAGTAACTTAACGAATAAGAGATTTCTTAGAAATAATGGGAAAACGTAATTTACTTATAATGAGGAAAGACATACCTGTTACCATCAATTGCTGACAACATCCGTAGGTGTTTCTCTTCTAGCAATCTTTTTTTTACATTCCTTGTTGTTTTGATTTTTGAGTAGCGCTCAAAACTAAAAGGGGGAGATATTCTTAGAATATCAATGGACCTAACTCGAGAAAATGCCATGAAATTCAACCCCGTTTTCTCATCATCTCCAATATCAATAGTTGTTTTAGGTAAAGTTAATCCTTGAGACTTGTGTATGGTAAGGGCCCAAACCATTTTTAGTGGCACTTGTTTGCGATTGCCTCTTATTACAAGTAATATAGGAATGGATTTAGGATTTATGGTGTCCCATGCAGGACCTGTGTAGTTATCAAATTGTACTATTACAGACATGGGCAAGTTGGGTGGTTTGGAGCCAGCAGTGTAGATAATGTCCTATATAGTACCAATATAACCATTAACTAATCCAACTTCAACACAAAGGTTACAGAGTAACATAACACGTTGTCCTATACAAAGGAGGACCTCATTTTCCAATTGGTCATCGTCTGCATCTTCTAATCCTGAGCGCCTCGTATATTCGGCAACACTCGTGCGATTGGCCTGGATAAAGACTTAAGCATGTGTTTGTTATGCAGACGAACAAATTTGTTAGTTGCATATAAGTGGATTTCTGAATCAAAGGATTCTCTTTTACCCTAGCTGAAGTGAGTATTTATCTGTTTTATGAGCATTTCCCAATCATGGAAAATAGGTTCAACATTTCTAATGTTTTTCTAGATTGTGCGGAAGATGATTTGTTGCGGGTCACTTCCTTGTTTTTGAAATATTACATCTAAGGTAACGATAATGTTGAAAGTGTCCCAAAGCCTTCTCCCTATTGTGTTTCCTGGAAGCGGTGTAAAAATACCATTACAAGTGAAGATGAATGCAAAGTAACCATAATCATTGTAAAAGAAAGAAACCTATTAAATAATTAAGAAATTTTGGATGGTTGAAACACGATGCAAGCTTATTGACATATAATGGGACGTCCTTTACAAGAGGTAGTTGAGCAAGATCTCCAACAAGAATCATTGATCTACCACCAAATGGTTTAGTTGCATGTGCTGGGAATGCTTGCTGGAGTCGATCGTTGATGTTTTTGAACATTTTGGGACCTAAAAAACTCATCTCATCTATGAGAATGTAACGCACGTGTTTCATTTCTTCTTGAAACACTGCCAGTGTTTTTCCTTTAAAAGCATGGACATCCCTAATCGGGATTCTAAGGCCAGTATGTATTGTTCTTCCGTGTATGTTGAAAGCAAAGAACACTGTAGGAGCGAGGAGTAAAAGGGATTTTTCCATTTATTGATCTAGAGTCCAAGGTGTTCCTTATACACTAGATCAAATATGATTTACTTGTCTGGTTGTTCCTTGAATAATCATTTTGAGTGGCTCCGGATTGCCTACATGGTCGCAATGACCCACGACCTTGGAATATGCAATGTGTTGTTCTACAGATAAATTGTGTATATGGTTGAGGTGTTCTGGAGTATTATTGGTTATTGGAATGGAGGAACGAATGTTATCTAGAAAATGTACACAAGTATCATGTAATGGTGGTGGTATAGAATGTTGGCTCCAATCATGGTCCAGGTCGTAATCACGACGACCAAGCAACTCGATATCTGAAAATTACATGTCATTATGTGGGGCCAATGCAAACATGAGTTCCCATTCATCCATATCTGAAGGGCCTACCTCTGGGTGTTCTTCGACGTTATCTTGATTGCATCATCGAGATGTTGGTGATGTTTGCATGCGATCAATGTGCCAAGCATGGTATGTACCCCTTATAGATTCCTAGGAGTGAATTATTTCTTCATTTGTGATGTCGATATCAACACAAATGTTTTGAAAGGGTTTATATAGGAGGCTTTCACTCCAACAGAATTCCACATATTCATCTGATTCTTCATCAGGGATGGAGTAAAATCTTGGCCATATGCGCACTATAGCTTGTGGCTGTCGAATTTTCCATTGTTCTTTTTTACGTTTCGGAGAATAAGACCATGACCTAGCAACATCTAGCATCGCAATATTTTCTAGTTGTGAAGGGTGATGAATGTACGTGTGTAGGAAATTAGAATCGAGTTGAATCGTCATCAATATTTAGTTGGACGCATCTATATACCCTTCGCCAACACTAAGTGTAATAAATTTTCTGCTACACTCCACAAGTGGTAGCTTCAACAACATATGACATGTTTCTTGTGCACCAATATCACACTCGATATTGTGTCCTGTAAGGAATTTTCGGTATGCACGCAATGTTGGGTTTTGGGAATGATTGGCGTGCACTCACTGCGTTAGCATGTCATGATAACTCTCTAAACTTTTTTCTACTTTTGCAACATACTTTGCAATGTAATTCAAAATTGCTCGGTGTGAAAGAATGGGTTGACAATCTATGTTTTCCCTCCAAAGTGAAAGTATATTGGGATTATGTACATTGATTTTGTCATCATTGTGTGTAGGAAGATATTTTTTGGCCATCTTCATCTACAAACAATTTTGATTATATCTGCAACTCCCAAGGAGCTTTATACCGACAAACATTTGTGGACCCTTTTTTTCACAGGCATGTGTCCAATGAGCACTTTGTGTGTCTCTCAACACGATTTACAATTTCTTCATAATCATGTCTTATATCACATTGCATTATTTGGAATGTGTCCATCAAACAAGGGTCATCATTGGTAGATCTTGAAAAATGGTTATTCCTTTGACTCTCGTCTCTTGGATTCCATGCATTAATAAAATTATCATAATATGCCTTTGTTATTACAAGTTTTGATGGATCATTCCAATCCATATTTTCGACATCTAGAGCATCCTTTAGCGAAATGACCATATGTCTATGGTGATGATCGATATCGCCATTCATTCCTGCTAGAAATGGACATAGATAGTAGTTACATATAAGCGTCACACATAATGAATGTATATGATTTTTGCATCAAATACAATGCAATATAATTTGCGTGATTGGGGAGAAGAAAGAGCATACCTTGACCAAATGTCTCTTGTACCGAAGTGCTTGATGAGGACCTCATCAATGAAAATCTTGAAGCAGTGGTGTATATACATAGCAACAATATGTGGATTGGTAATTATATTTTTACGCCTCCAGTGGTAGCCCTCTGCATCATTACTTGGGTGCGAGCGAGGCATGACTTCATACAAGTCGGCCATTTGGTATCTGCAGTGCTTAATGTAATGAAGAATGTTGGACACCCTAATTGTGTAATCATGTCCATCAACTCATTCTTACATGTTGTCCAATAGGCCCTAGTACCTCTAATGTTGGTTGCATAACACATTACTTTCTCGGGAAGTTTTCATATGGCATATCTCGAAGGTGGTGGCGAGAGATCTTGAATAGTAGTCGGTATGTTGTCACCCACATTTTCTTCACAAATAACGATGCAGTGGATTAGATTTGATGCCTCAACATAAGGTTCAACAAGAAATACCTGAATCTTGGATGGGCACCAAATTTGTTGTCATGGTATTTAATCAAATGCAAATCATATTCATGTATACGTAACTTTTTTATTCGAGGTTGTAACTATTCAGCGTCACCACTTGGAAATAATGTTGGGAAGGCCATGTCAAACAAACCTTCAGTATTATATTCATTAACTGGAGATAGCCCAATAGTAGGCCAATCAATTCTCTCAATGGCACCTAGTCCTCCATTTTCAATAATATTTCTTACCTCTTCCATTTCATGGCGTGTGTTTCCCATTCTTATTGCAAAAGACGATGGTTGCTGTTGAAGTTCTTCAAAATTTGATGTAGTGGGGTCTTCAACAAAGTGTTCGACATTTTGATTGTCGTCAATGTTCGACTCAACAAATTGGAGGCTCTGAGATATGTCCATTTCTTCTTCAGGCAATTTAGAAATGGCAATATTACATAATTGAACATCCTTGTAGTACCCATCATTATAGACTTTATATCGGAGGGCATCAATACACGAGATCTCTTTACCGAGAAAGTCATAGTGTTTTGAATGACTTCCATCTCTTCTAACAATAGGAATATCAAGGTCCCGAACACACCGAGGAAGATAAGCAACAATCGAAGTTATGTCTTGTGGGAAGGTTATAATGTGCCCCCTATACTTGTATGGTCCTCCTCATGCATGGCTTACTTGCATTATGGGATTGACATGAGCAATTAGCATCTCTTCAACTTGTGTGAGAACGCCCAAGACATGAGGTTGGACACCATGGTCCATATTATTCCATGATGAAAAGTGATGACCATTACGTTCAGAGTAGCATCTTGTACAAACTAGTCATGTGGCTGTGAGTTTGACTTTGATTCCTGGGTATGCCTCTTCTTACAAAGCAAAGATTGCTGAGTGGCATGTTTGCAGCGTTATCAGTCTCGGGTGGAATGACCTTTGAATAGACATAAGGTCATACGATAATCTTACTCATGATTCTTGAGAATTGGAAAAATCACATGTTGTATGAGTCATCGCGATGTCTTGTAGCTCAAAATTCCTTTCCGTGATTGTGGGATTCAGAAGGTTGTTAATGGGAACATGAGGATGTATTTGAGGGCACTGCAACATTAGGGAGTGTAAATTTTCTGCACTTGAAGGTTCACTTCCAATTTGATGAGGGTACGGATGGCTATACACCTGATGGAAATTATATTGGCCCCTAGCTCTCTGAGAAATGTATTCTTCATTGTTAATGCCAACATTATAATGGGTAGTCAAGGAATGAATGGAAGCATTACGACACGTTGTCACCTATGGATGCTAGGGAGGAGCTCTTTTGCAAAATCATTTTTTTCCCTTCGAGATGTGTCGGTGTGAAATTAATGTCAAACAACTCAGTCCTCGATGCATATAGTTGTCTTCTCCTATTTATTTCTTCTCTTCGTGCATGATACCTTTCTCTTTTCTTTCTTGTTTATCTCTTCTTTTTTCTCTTGATATATTTGTCTTCTTCGTCTATTTATTTCTTCATGCCTTTCTACATAAAGTGTTTGTTGAGTAACATTTGTTTGTTGTTGAGGTTGGGTCGCAATAGGTTCATGGGTTCGAGGCTGCACACAATTTTGGTCACTATGCAAATGGTTTCAAGGAATGTTAATGGAGCTTGCATCGTTGTAACATGTAATTATATTAGCTGGATCAATTTGGCTGACCATAGTTTGATGGGACGGATATCTATCTGTTTGAGTTGATGTCAACATTTTAGAAAGGATAACATATGGGTTTGACATCTACAAAAGTAATAAACAAATAAGTAATAATGGTAATCATAGTAAATGTCACACAAAATAATCAACTATTTTGTAATTTTAAAACTACCTAAAATTCTAGATTACGAGTAACCATAAGAAACGTGAATAACAACAAAGCAACTTGATTGACATCGAATAAAATAATATAGAACCTATACATAGAATTGTAAATTATATGTGAAAGCTTATCAAGAATACAAAAATTCACCACATAAGTTTTCAAGAGTTGAGGCATTAGAAGCATTATGAAATTTACATCCAAATATTAACAATTTGTCTTAAAAACAAAGCACATTATAATATGAATATAGTCTTTACTTGGGAATGTATAGAATGGATCTGTCATACAATGAGAAAAGTGACAAGCGAGCTTGGGAATCTACAAGTAACTCTTCCTTGCACCCGACCTCCCGAGGTCGTGCCAAGATAGCCGGTGGGGATGAAATATGTGTGGGATGCAGACAAACTAGTTAGGCAATCTAATGTCTTTGACACGCACTAGTGGAAATTGTGAATCTAAGGCAAAGAAGGCCCTCCTAACTTGAACTGGTGTGATAGATCGATCAGCAAGGATGACTGCTCGAAGGCTCCAATCAATATCGAGCTCTGGCGTGATTCGGTCTATAGGTTGTGGAATACGTGGAAAATGTCCTAGGATAGTTTCGTGTATATCTCCAGATAAGGTCATAGGGCAGATGGTAAATATAATTGACTCTATGGGTGATTCTCTGGCCTAGTCCAGAACTCCTTAGCTTTGTTAGCTGCTATGTCTAACCAGGATAACTGTTCGATGATGATAGGTGGAAGTGGAGTAGATCTAAATACTAGTGTACGTAGGCCAACATCTATGTCTGATTCACCTATGGATTCGTTGGGCTGTGGGATTTGTGGGTCACAACCGTAGATTCGTGGTTGTTGCAGACCTACTATGGTCATGTATGGAATCAGTCCCTAATCCCTAGTATCTAGTAATCATATGCTTTCTCAGCTTCTATATTCAGAATCAATAACTGTGTGATCTTCTCAGAATATCTTACAGGCGTTCGTGCAACCTGAATTCTTAAGCTGGTATCTATATCTGTGAGAGTGTCTCCTGCGTCTGGCTGTGGAACCAAAGGATCACAATCAAATGTCTGCTCTCTTTCAAACCCTTCTACAGTCATGTAGATATGAATCTAAGGTAATCTGTAGTTTGGTTGATTCGACCAAAATGTGTGTGCTCGGTCGTCTTCTATGTTTAACCTGTGCAGTTGGAAACTGATTTGTTGCAAGTTTACCATTGTTCGGAAGACTTGGATCCTGAGATTTTGATCTATATCAGTTATTGTTGTGATGAGATTGGGTTGGGGCACGATTGGCTCGAATACGTATTCTCTGGGCTCCCTAGGTCCCGTGATTGTCATACAAAAGCAACAATGTAAATTAACTGTAGCAAAGTGAAATTTAACTACTTTAAGTATATCTATAGCATATATGATTTCTCTATTTTTGTATTTTCTGATGAACTATTCGAACGAATTTAAAAGAGTAACTGTTTAACATATCTAGAATTGACAGCTAAAATAACAAATTAAAACAAACAAGATAACCGAGTATAGCTATTTGTCTGTGCAACTGTGAATCTATTCTAAATAATGAAATACTTGATCTAGTCTATTTGCAAGACTCTCGATCCTACCTCAGAAGTGAGGAATGAATCATAGTCTCTCAGAAACTATCAATCCCCACAACTTCCCTGGCAATATCGAAAGTAAAATTGACTGAAATAAAGTGATTGGATACTCTATTTGATATGTTTCTAATTAGAACTTTGAAAGATAGAACCTGGATTCTGCAGAACAGTGGCGAATCCGATGGTGTGTGTGATCTTGTCCCCTCAGTGTGATCTCCTTGTTCCTTCGTGTTCACGTAGATCCAGAAAAGCGTGTAATGCTAGCACCAAAAGAAGTAGATATTGGGACAAAGGCGGCTTAGGGTACAAAGCTGAATACTGATGCAAGTAGGAGAGAGATAGCACAAGAGTACAGAGCTTGGCTTATGTAATTCCTAGCAGGATTTATTGCGAGTCATGCAACATAAAACGTCTAGAACCTGAAACTATCCTATTTGAAGAACAAAACCTACAACTTTAATGGCTTCCTATTGAAAACAAGCTATTTTACTCCAATGGATTGGATAAAATATCAACAACACTTGCACAAGATGGATATGTGGCTTCCTAACAACAAAACAATACTAACTAGGCATGCAATGAATGAAACTAAGAATTCTAAGCAAAATGAAAGACTAATCTATTGCAAAGAGAAATTCAGAGGCAAATTTGAGGGGCCATTTGCTTGAGCACAAGCCAACTATTTATAGCATTTGCATTTACCCAAGGTAAAAACCAAATTGAACTCTTAAACTATAAATAATGGCAAAACACTATTCCAGGGAACCAGAATCATTAATGCAAGCTTATGGTGGTGAAAAAAAGCTGGTGAATCATTGAAATTTACGTGAGTCGTGTTAAAAGAGCTTTTTGGAAAATGCGTAAAGGACCACCGCCTTGAGCAGGGCAGCGGTTCACAGGACCGCCGCCTGTTTAGGCAACAGTCACGAGACCACCGCCCAGGCAGGGCGGCGTTTCATCACTAAAGAGCAAAAGGCCAAGAAAAGAGGGGAAAAGGGAAAAACAAAGCACGCAGGGGCTAAGCGGGGCATGCGGGATGTTAACGCACACTTGGAGAGCTTTTTCGGATCCCGAACACCTTGCGAGGATACCTGTATCATCATTGGGGCACTTGTTACATTGTTCCGGCAGTACAATACCTTACAATTTTGGGTACGTATAGATACCCTTGCATAAATGGAAAAATAAATCTAAAATAAAATGTAATACTACATAAGTTTTCAAGAGCCATGGAATTGGAAGCAATATGAAAATTTGTATCTAAATATCAAGAATTTGTCTTAAAAACATGGCACATTAGAATATGAAAATAGTTCTTACTATGAATGTATAGAATGGAGCCCCTTACATAAATGGAAAGTAAATGTAAAATATAATGTACTCGAGATATCGATAGTAGACCTATAAAAATTTCAACTCTGAAGAGTAATCAACTTTTTTAACTCTAGTAACATTAGTTTTCAGCTTTGGTGGATTGTTGAACGTGTCCATTCGCACATGCAAAGTGAACAAATATTGATGAAATGCTATCTTCTTCTTCAGAATTTGTATGTGCAATGGATTATCTTGAACCTGCCCATATGTTTCCTTTGCTGTTGCACCAATCAAATATTTTCCTGCATCATCAAATAATGTAGCCCATAAATTCCCAGTGTGGTCTGCAATTTGAACTCTAAATAAGTATCGGTAATCACAGTCTGCGGAAATCACATCACATGCAGAGCATATCCAATTTCCTTCAGAGTTCTTCATAATCTTCTTTCTACATGAAGTTCCTATGCGCATTGATGAGCAAGACGGATAAGTGAAACAATCCATTTCATCAATAGAAACTATAGTTCCTCTTAGGGATAGCCATATTGGCTTTTCCACACTAAGAGATCCTCTAGCCGCTATCTCTAGATATATTTGTTTGCACAGAATTTAGAACCCCTTATTGATCATGGGTTGTTAGAGACCTGGCATTGTAGATATTTCCATGTTCCTCACACCAATTTCTCAAAACATTTGCCTCTTGAATACTTGGTTTTATAAACACTTTAGTGTTTGAAAGTGTTCCTAAAGAATTTCCATAGAAATCGGTTATACAAACACATTTGAAAGCAACAATAGGATGTGGACCCATGGTAATGAGATCTTGGAGTTGAGAACCTTCCACGACGGATAAATCACCCCATAGTGTAACATCAATGGCATAACTAAACGTATACGTAATTTGAATTGTCCTCTTCTTGAGCTCTAAACCATCCTTCCTAAATAGTGTTTGAAGATCACTCACAAACCAAGCAATCCCAAGTACAATAACAACTCATATTAATTGGCTATAATATAATATTTACATTGGCTAAATTAATTGAGTTGTAATAACAACTCATATTACGAGTTGTTTATAATATTATTGTTTAGAGTGTGTATTGTTACATGAGTAACAATAACACTATTCTAGGAGTATGTTGAGAGTTGTATTAACAACTCATCAATAATAGCTGGAGAAGTTATAGGAGGTTTCCTAGATAATAGGAAAATGTACTCCTATATATATTTGTAATAGCTCGGATGATTAATTGAGATAGTATGAATTAATATATTATTCTGTGCAAATATGTAGCTGCTCTTTTATTTGGTATCGAGCGCTGTAAATCCTTGGTCAAAATATTGAGAGTGGGACATTTCATATTATTTGAGTGCCTCAGGAAGAACTTCATTGCTGATTGAACCCGCAGAAATGCCGATTTGCTCCTCCATGGGTTAGAGTTGGTAGCTGTAACGTATTGGGAGATGCAATGTATTCTTGTTGAAGGCGTCTAATATACAGGTATATGGATAAAGCATTCAAATGACTCGTGATGACTGATATGTGGTCGGCTTTGTTATTTAAAGCGAGTACATTGACACGTGATCCTTACAGTGTGCATTCTCCATTTCACGCGGTTACATATCCTTTGAAATGGAATCTTCGTAATGCATGGGATATATTGGTGGTTTTGTATCCGATTACATGCGTCAAGCTACTTGATGAAGAATCCAGAAGATGGGGCATACATTTGCATGCGTTCAACAATGCTCCACGTCCTCCAAAGCTGTGGATGTCTTCGCCAAATGTGCAATCCAATAAGTGCAGCCTGCTATATAATAGTGCATTTCCTGATTTTTCTGAAATAGATCATTCTATGCGTGATTCGAGTGCCTCCTTCCTTTATTGTGGCGGATCTTCCATCTCTCCCATGGCGCAAAGCATATTAAAGAATCAGGTGAAAGTATCTTATACCTCTCAGCCACACGTGGAGTTTCAGCTATCTACGGGTTCTGCTTTAAAGACTGGTAAACTGCATGCAGATCGGTCCATCCTTTTAAGTTTTTAGGTGACTTGATCTATCTTAATTATTTTATTGGTCCACATAATAGCTGAGTCTTATGGTTATGTAACTATTTATCTACAGTTAGCGAGCCATGTCTGATTTATTAGAAATCATTTGTCCGTGAAAAGTCAATAAGTGTGTATTTGTTGTAATCATATTAAAAAAGTAATCATTAATTACTTTTTATAATTTATATTAGAATTAATGGATTTGTAATTTTCCATTACAAATCAAGTTTATAGTCATTAGTGTCTATTTGTTTGTAAAAAGGTGCATTTTCGGTTTTAGCCGACACCTATTTTTTAAATATATATATATATATTTTGTGAAGAGTCATAATGAATAAATTGAGTCACATTGAAAAATTTGAAGGCAAATATTTTCATACCTGGCAAGTGCGAACTCAATTATTCCTAATCAACAAAGACTTATGGGATATTGTTGATGGAAAAAAAAAAACCGACAAATGCAGATGAAGTAGTAAAATGGGACAGACAGAGATCGAAAGGCTACAGCGATTATCAGATTGGGTCTATCAGATGCTTATCTACATCATATAGACTTAAAAAATTCCTCTCATACAATCTGGGTGACATTGAACAAGTTGTTTGGATCACAAATGGGAAGCGCAGCAATATCTTTAAAGCAAAGATTGTTCGGCCTCAAGATGGAAGAAGGTGAGAGCATGGTGGAGCATATCAGTAAGTTTCGTTCTATTTGTAATCAACTTGCTGGTATAAAAGTAGATGTACCTGATGATGATGCTAAAGCAGTATTACTTAATAGCATGCCTTCATGTTATTCTAATATGGTCTTTACATTAAGCAAAATAAATCCAAGTCTAGAAGAACTTATTTCTTCTTTGTTAGATGAAGAAAAAAGAATTATGGTTGTGGAACCAGAGGAGACTGCAATGTTTGGCAGAAACAAGAAAGCATTTGGTAAGAAAATGCCCAAATATGGTTCAACCTCTAAAGGACCGAAGAAACAATTTACATGCTACTATTGTAAACAGCGTGGTCATATATCTAACAATTGCAGAAAAAGAGCACAAGACTTACTTGATGGAAAACTACAAGATAATGCCATGATTGTTGATGAAGAAGGAGCAAATGAAGAGGAAGAAAATACCGCACATCAAAGTGATGAAGATTTTCTCTTCTAGATGATTTTGCACAGGAGGACGGAGGCACGGGAGGATGGAGGTCATTCGGTGACCTCTCGTCGATCTGGCAACGGGGCCGCATGAAGTTGTGGTGACAGTGTGTGTGTGAGTTTTCTTTCATTTCAGAATTGCAGTTTGTTGTGTGCAGTATGATTTCAGAGTTCCTGTTTTGGATTGAATAAGTGAAATGTTCACATTGAGGGGGGGAACATGGTCTCATTGTTCCATTTCCATTGTGTTTTATTGTTCAGTTTTGAAAGCAGTATTTCCTACATGATTCCCTTTTGTAGTGACATTGTATAATATTGATCAAAAGTATTGTAGCAATCATGATGTAAAGGTTTTTGGTAAACCTGTAAAAACCAATTGTGTAAGGTTTTTGGTAAACCTGTAAAAACCAATTGTGTAAGGTTTTTGGTAAACCTGTAAAAACCAATTGTGTAAGGTTTTTGGTAATCTGCAAAACCAAGTGTGAAAGGTTATTGGTACACCTGCAAAACCAATTTGGTAAGGTTGTTGGTAGAAGCCGGAGAAAACCATCAGTGGAAGAAATGTGCGTTGGCACATGTTCGAGTTTTGTGCAAGCCCAATGCGTTGCACATTTGCGGAGTTGATCATGAGCGCACAGAGGTGGCAAGCTACTGATCGTGAGCGAGATATGTTGTACCATGTAAACATTAAGGGGGGGAATGTTAGGAAATATAATATTTACATTGGCTAAATTAATTGAGTTGTTTATAATATTATTGTTTAGAGAGTGTATTGTTATGTGAGTAACAATAACACTATTCTAGGAGTATGTTGAGAGTTGTATTAACAACTCTTCAATTATAGTTGGAGAAGTTATAGGAGGTTTCCTAGATAATAGGAAAATATACTCCTATATATATTTGTAATAGCTCGAATGATTAATTGATATAGTATGAATTAATATATTATTCTGTGCAAATATGTAGCTGCTCTTTTATTCCACACTAAGAGATCCTCTAGCACTTATCTCGGATATATTTGTTTGCACAGAATTTAGAACCCCTTATTGATCATGGGTTGTTAGAGACCTGGCATTGTAGATATTTCCATGTTCCTCACACCAATTTCTCAAAACAGTTGCCTCTTGAATACTTGGGTTTATAAACACTTTAGTTTTTGAAAGTGTTCCTAAATAATTTCCATAGAAATTGGTTATACGAACACATTTGAAAACAATAGGATGTGGACCCATGGTAATGAGATCTTGGAGTTGAGAACCTTCCACTGACGGATAAATCACCCCATAGTGTAACATCAATGGCATAACTAAATGTATACGTAATTTGAATTGTCCTCTTCTTGAGCTCTAAACCATCCTTCCGAATAGTGTTTGAAGATCACTCACAAACCAAGCAATCCCAAGTACATCTATCATAATATTGGCCTCAAGTTGGTGATTTCACCAAGCAAAACAAAATGGAACTTGTTAAATGGGATAGATCCATCATCAAGTGAAGAAGCCTCCACTTTTGACATGCCATTCAACAATATTTCATATTGTAGCGATTATTAAATTTATTATCATCTTTTCATAATCTACCGTTTGAAATTGTGTGGCAGTCCAACTCGATAATATCATAATGTCTATCAACTTGTTCATTAAGCAGACAATCCGTATTTGTTCTTCATCCTTTTCAATAATGTCAAAGCTTAATACCTTTCCAATCCCCTCTTTGGTGTTGAAGCTACAAATGTTTGATTTAGAAGTAGTTCTACCTAAATACAATCCATCCATCATGAAATGGGGACAATGCTCAATAGGAAGTATTCAAACAAAATTGTCTACATTAGCGAATTATATGCGGTAGAAGCATTCATTGATGTGGATGAACTTTGGGGCTCCATTTTGTAAACAAGTTATCCTACATAATTTGAGTAATAAAAAACGATAATAAAATGTTTAGATGATTTAAGTAAGGAAAATTAATTGAAAGGAGAAGATAGTGTGCGTATCGGTTTTAAACTTTGGATATATAATTGCACCTAGAAATACGTTTAGAAGATAATACAACACAACACACTTTAAAAATTTCAAAGGTAAGTTAATCTTTTAAGCATGAATAAAGAAGAAAACATTAGGCAGCGTGAGTGTGGTTGTATTTAATTTCATACCAATGTAGTAAACAACAAAAAAGGAAAACTATGTTAGGTAGTTGTTCTTAATAGTTTCATGAAGAAATGATTTTTCCTTTGTAAAACAATGTAAATAGCATAAATTTACATAAGAAAATTATATGCTCGTAGAAACTATCTAAAACCACACATCATAAATTCATAATGTAAGTTAATATTCTAAACATGACCAGAAATAAACATTAGGCAGCAGAGAAGTTTTATGAAATTCCATATTAAATTAGTAAACAATGAAAATGAAATATTACATTCGGTAGTTTTGTTTTACGCTTTGAAGAATCAGTGAAAAATTATTTCAAAGTAAAATTCTAAATAAGCTATGCATGGAATTTTTTCACTCCACGGATTTTTGTAACTCTATTTGGACAGTCTTTCTTCAATTTTGGATTTTGAACATGAATCCCATTTTGAATCAACTTTGTTCCTGGTTCATATTCAATTGCATGTTGAATAGTATCATAAATCGGACAAAACCTCTTGAGTAGGCTTTTTTTGTTTTGAACTCGAAAGGAAAATCGTCTGAGGTTCAACAACACCAAACTTTTTCATGAGGTCCTCTTTTATCTCTGTTGTACTAAGTTTTTTCTTCTATGAAAGACAACATGAATCACAAATTGCTTTCTAAAAAATTGTTCTTCACAATGAAATTTCTTCACAGATAATGTCCATGTTGGTGCATCACGAGATATTGGGATGATTGACGAGTTCCTAGTCCTCATTGTACTCCAATACAACTGCAAAAAATGGCAATACGTGAGGGCAAAATATAACTTCAACTTAACAGTGAGGATATAATTGCGGGAAGCTCACTCGTTAGGCAACTTTAAAAGCCTTTCGTATACTCAGTCTAACGTCCAACTTGGGACGTGATAGGAGTGCTTCTTCTGGAAATAATCCATCAACAAGTCCTATCTCCTGGTACTGAGCAAGGCACATGTAGCCCATATAAACGAGTTGTACGAGGGTCCAAAGTATTTGTACTCACCATAATGTTTTGTAGACTAAGTAAATTCTAAAATTCATTTTAACATATTAGTGCACATATCAAATAAGTAAAAAATGAAATTAGACATTTAAAGAATTTAGAAAATGAATGCATGAATTTAAGATTTCAATCCTATCAAAACGTAAGGTTGAAATAAATTTTCAGCAAAACACTACCCTAAAATCATAAGGAACTATTGCATCAATATAGTATTCTTCAGAAAAACACAGCCCTAATTGTATGTGTGAAAAATCTACATATTCTTTTTGTCTTTCAATGGCAGTATAAAAGAGGGAATAAAAACGAAATCATTTTTTAGTTGCAGGAATTTCCTTTTAATGAAATTGAATGCATACAGTTTTCCATAGAGAAATTACAGACTAAAAACAGAATTAGACACACACAATTTTCCATACAGGAATTATTGAAGATATGGAGTATCAGATTTCCGTATAAATGTATTTCTATGTAAGCTTCAACATTCATATGTTGTGATACTAAGAAAATATTAGACATGCAACTTCAATAAATTTGTGTAGAATGTTGGAAGGTTTACAAGTTAGGGTCATATCTAGGTATAAAAATGAGACATTAAACATGGCATTTATCTGATGTAACTTTCTTACATGTTATGAAATTTGGAGTCATTTTTATGTTAGAGTATTCCTGATTTTACAGAGGTTTCCTTTAGCCATTGGTTTCATGCCTTCTCAACTTTTTTTAATGTGTTACTAAGATTTAATAGGATAATTTAGGTGGTTTGATTTTAATTTTTTCATAGTCTTTTGGACTTTTTCCTGCACTATATGTAGACTTGAAAGGCATATGTAAACTGAAAAAATATTGCCCTAAATAAATGCTCGTAAGTCCTACAGTACTAAGCGATTTGATCATGAGCTGCGATGGAATATTGAGGATGTTTCATTTTCTCTACAAATAATGTATGATAATTCAAATATTCAGTTACTAAGGATTGACTATTTTATATCATTGTGATCAAAAGATCAAGTTGAACAAATAACATAGAACCTTTTAGAGGTTTCACAGCCTTGATGGATATTATTGATTATTGGGCCTTGTAGATATGCATCTTGTGCTTTTGACATTTTAAGAAATGTATAATTCATTTTACTGGCGCCACACAGACGGATTTGATGCTTAGTGGATGTTTTTACAAAGAACTAACATAACAGACACAACTTCACATATTTTTACACATTTTCCCGAGTCTTGCTCTTTCCTCTTAATCAGATGGCTCAACTACAACTACACATATTTTGACACATTTTCCCGGGGTTTTCTCTTTCCTCTTAATTAGATGGCTCAACTTATAGTATGGTATATTGCTCTGTTTTAATGTTAAACATGCTTTCATGTACAACTAGCCTTTAGAAAATGATCGTGTCTGACCAACCTTCTTCTTGTGCATGCTTTGTTTTTTGTACAGAGATGGTTCAACTTATAGTATGGTATATTGCTCTGTTTTAATGTTAAACATGCTTTCGGTGTCTGACTTGACCTTGAGAAAATGATTAGTGTATAACTTGACCTTCTTCTGTGCATGCTTTATTTTACGTGTAAAGTTTCTCTTGACGATTTGTTTCTTTGGTGATGTTTATAGAATCCTACAAACAAGAGAGAGATCATATGTGATGACAAACTAAAGACTCTTTTTGATGGGAGGGAAACTGTTGGGTTTCTGGAGATATCCATAGGATTATCCTTTGATAATTTAGTTTTTCCAAGTAAACAATTCAGTTGACTGCCTCTACCATGTTCATTTACGGTGACACATGTAAGTACATCATTGGGTCGAAGAATGTGAAATATGACAGGAAATTTTTGGCTATGTAAGCAGGATGGTTTGATAGTTTACGAGTTCGAGACTAAAGAATCGCGCACACAGTTTTCCATAGACAAATTCAATCTCAAGGTCTTGTTCGGGAATCTCTCTTTCTACCATCAACTCTATGCAAATTCTTAGTGGGCGCTTTGCTGATGACTCATTTCTCACTTTGATTGAGGAGAGGCATAACATTTCTATTGTTATGTGTTACGCAGAGGTGTTCCATCTAGCCTTTGGTTCTTCGATTTAATGGTGCAAAACACAATGTTATCAACAATCATTCTTTCCTTTGCCCCCTTAGTTGGGGAAATATGAATGTAAATGGCTTCATCATGGAGAAATATTCAAATTATTGGGCATCCCTTTTGCGTTTTAGGCGACCCCTTCAGACCTCTAGCAATATGTGGTGCTTCGAGCTGCAAGAAAGGTAGAATACTTGATTACCAAACAACTCTCTTCTTTGGAAAAATTCATATTTTCTCCAAAGTCTTAGAAGCCACCCATGTCTATTACTCCTCTTGTTGGGTGCCATCAAAGAAATTAGTGTAAAAGTTAGAAAACTTCTTAGAGATTTCTTTTAGGCTAACCCCACCACCAACAAAGGATTTCATAGAGTAACATGGGAGTTTTGTTGTTTGCCCAAGGAAGCTGGAGGAATGGGGCTTATAGACATCCATCAAAAGGGGTCTACTATGTGCTAAGTGGATTATGCGAGTCATTAAAGGACAAGAAGCCTAGAAAATTTTTATCCGTCATTTCATTTCTGAAGTTTCACCCTAGAGAGCATGCCACTTGGAAAGGACTAGGCTTTGCCAACATTCTCACTCTCCTGGTCCTAATTAAAATTGTGGGCTCCTTTGTCATCAAAATCATTTGGAAATCTTGGTAAAAAGTCAAGGCTTGGCTCCTATGGAATGGCAACAACTTCCGTGATGAACTCTCTTTCAATCATCATTCTTTGTGGTGGTCTCCTCTCATTTGTTTCGGGATAGTTGTTTAGGTGAGGTTCCTTAGATACATGTGCTTAAGCTCTATAGGTAGGGGATATGCACTATTCAAGATATTTATTACAAAAATTGCAATCTTAGTTGCCTTGGCATCTCATCAAAACCAAATTCGGGCTGGTCGAGTGGGACAAAAAAGCCATTGTGAAATCATTGATGTAGTTTTTATGTACATGACACATAAAGTTTACGTTATTTATTTGTAACTCTGGTGGAAAGATTGGAAATGGTATGGAGATATGCCATTCCAAAATTACACGGCTGACCAACAAAGGCTATGGGTGGCTCTCGCCCCACCTCCATGTGGAGGATAAACTTAACTCTCGATGGGAATTCGATCTATCACCTCGACGTGGCGTCAAAGATTCCACACTATATGGGCGGCGCACGAAGCCCAAAATTCCTCACTTGCACGGAGTGTTTTACACCGGGAGCTTCTGGATTGGGAATCATTTAGTCGACTTGGAGTGTGCCAACTGACTGCTCATTATGTAGACGTTTAGAAACTTTAATGCACTTTTTGGTTCGGTCCCAAGGCTTAAAATGCTTGGAATTAGATCCATTTCTTTTTCCGGGGTTAATTTTAAGACCCTACGAAAAAAAAACCATAGATATTACTAGGTGAATTTATAAATATGAGTTTCAAAATCTTGGCGGATGACATGAATTGAAAGGAAATGTTGTCGTAGGTAGAACTATTGGTGGGTACCATAATGTTGTCGGCCGATAAAAAATTTCTCTTTTGTGCATGTGGTAAAGGTGATTTTAATATAAAAACTTGGTTATTCTTTATGCAAATGCTAGGTGAATCAACCCAAAAAATTAACTTGTACCGAAAAAATTAGGTGAAATAACAAGCGACCTAACACCTCAAAATTAGCCAAATCAAAATTCCAAAATCCCAAAAATTTGTAATTAAAGAAGATTAGCCACTAAATTTACATTGTCTTTTTCTTTCGGCATCATGTTTTATTGAGGGATAATCCTAGGATGTCGTAAAAGTTTACCCAAGTTTGGGACACTTTTATAGGGGAAATTTTTTTGGATATGGAAAGAAAGAAATGCTTTTCCTTTTGCTAACTCTGTTATGGATCAACACTTTTTGTTTTATAACAAATCCATGGTTACATCTAATGTGTTATTGCAGATTCAAGTCCAAGCAAACGAGGTGGTTCTAAAGGTGGAGCATCTCCAAACTCTCTTGCACCATTGGGGTGACACCCCGTGTAATGTGGCTCGTGTTCCATCATTCTCAACTCGCGATTGTGGCGGTGGTCAATAGCGGGGTGACTTTCACAAGAGTCAATCTCTACATCGGTCTCATAATCATGCAAGTCAATCCTGCATCGGTTACCCATCGGTGAGGCGCCACGTTGCTACCGTCGCCATGGGCTCGGAGATGGGGCTCCCCACCACTTGGGTCACCCTCGTTAGTTTTCATGATTAGTGGAGCATGCCGCCACCTTAGGACAAATTCCCCCATTGCCTTAGCTATCTAGGTGCACAGGCGGAGATTGTTGAAGAAGGAGAGCACACTCGTGGTTACGGTTGGAACCCTCCTAACTTTGAGAAAAATTTGTCGAGGCCTTGGCCGAGCATGACCAAGATCTATCGTCAGCCGAACAACGGCTCGCGGTGACAACTTAAGTCTATTGCTCTTTGTTTCTTTTTTTTTTATGTAATAGCTCATTTTGCTTAGGCTCGCCTAGTAGTTTTGTTCTTAGGCCATTTTGTGGCCTAGATTAAAGTGTAGCTTTGAAACATGTTTCCATACCACCACCTTTTTATGAGTAGTCTCGGATCATAATACCTCTTATTTTAATATAAAATTTATTCCATCAATTTTTTAATTTTTTTTTGTTGCATGAATGCTGATTTTAAGGCCGGGAGAGACACATATACTAAACTATCACTTTAAGAGGTGGAACTCCAAGTGAAATTTAAGGGTCACAACTTGGACGTGTTGCTACTTCAAGGAAGAGACTTCATACTTACTACGTCAGATACCACTAGGTATTGCACGCTTTTGTCGTTTGCACACGTAAAAGATACCTAACAAAATGAGATTTCCATGAAGAAAAGAAAATGTAAGGTTACCTAGGCCTAGCTATAAAAGAAAATTGAATATAATCAGATAGAGTTCAAAAACATTTGTCTTTTCAACTACGGGAGGGCTGTCCGGCATATTCTACAAAGCACAGCTGGCAGTTTGCCAGCAGAAAATCTTATTTAACCACCTCCCACGAAAATTGGAAACTCAGTACGCAGAAATGGCGTCCATGACGGTAGCAGGAGCAACGATAGTGGGAAACGTAGCCATGGCGCCCTGTTTATCGTTGCGCAGCAAGCTCTGTAGTAGGCGTTCCGTTTGCTTTTCAAATGTTTTTTCTGTTGCTTCTTCAACATTTTCATCACAATTTGTTAGAGTCGTGCCAAATCCTATAAAGCTGAGCAAAATTTGCAGAGCAAAACCGACTTTTGGAAGGTCTGTTACTTCGATCCGGGCGACGATCGCTGTGGGAGACAAACTGCCGGAGGCAACGCTGTACTACTTGGACGCCGCGAAGGAGACACAGACAGTGAAGATATCTGAGCTGACGGCGGGAAAGAAGGTGATTCTTGTAGCGGTGCCAGGCGCCTTCACGCCGACCTGTTCGCAGAAACATCTGCCCGGATTTGTCGAAAAAGCCGAGGAATTTAAGGCGAAGGGAATCGACACGATTGCTTGTGTTTCTGTAAACGATGTTTATGTAATGAAGGCGTGGAGCGAAATTGGATGTGGATGATGAGAGGGTTTTGTTGTTGAGCGATGGGAATGGGGAATTTACGGAGGCGTTGGATGTGGCGCTGGATTTGAGTGATAAAGCGGGGGTTTGGGGTGCGGTCGAGGAGATATGCGATGTATGTGGAGGATGGGATTGTTAAGGTGCTGAATTTGGAGGAGGGCGGGGCGTTTACTGTGAGTAGTGCGGAGGAGATTCTCAGAGCGCTGTAATGGGTTTTAGGTCAGAGTTTATGTTAGGGTTTATTGCTTAGGATTTCGAATAATATTACTGTGTTTTTTTTTTTCGTTTCCCTTCTGTGTGCGCGGGTCAAGGCTATGGTTGACGGTTCCTCGTGAGTAGTCCAAATTGAACGAGTCTTCGTGGACAGTTATTGCTTAAATTTATTTTCATCGTTTAGAAAATAAGAAATTACTTTAGAGATATTGATTGTTTGTTTTATATTTGAATAGACTTAAGGATTTTTTATTTTCGAATATATATGATATTTTTTTTTCACATTAAAAATAGAAAGTAGTTTTATAATTCTAAAAATTGTAGAAATGGTTTACCCTTGATACTTTTGTTTGTTTTTTTATTAACAAGCAATTTTAACGGGTGGCTGCAATGGAACTAGTGATAGGTGGAGAATAAAAATGCAAGCCCTATGAATGCACATTTCAATGTCAATTTGAATGCAAAGCTGCCAACAATAATTACTGTTAATACATTCAAGTCAACGGTAAACTATATTGATTCTAGAGCAACATTAGAAAAACATTCATAAAATCGATAGTAAAGATGATGTTATTGTACATGTCTACAAAATGTGGAAGCATGTACAAGGCATGTGGGTTATTGAATAAAAAGGCATGGAAGAAATGAGGTCTCTTGAAGTGCAATGACCATGGGTATGCAAGTAATATTCTACACATATATCCACAAATCCTATGTGAATTGAGCCATAAAATATGTAAACAATGAGCAAACATGTTTATGGTTATGGCATTCTTAAAAATATATTCAAAGTTAAAGTGGTTAAGGATCACACACCTTTTCATACTTAAAAGCTTCATGTTTCGAAGTAACTACTTTTGCACATTTAAGGCACAATGATCAATGAAGTTTTAAGAATAAAAGTGTCCTCTTGGATTATGTCGACAATTCTAACTTAGCCATAATGTCCAACAACGGAGAAGATTGTCTTATTTCTAGTTGTAAAGGCTTTTCCAACACTCGACCTTCCCTTTGCCCATTGACATGTTGCAAACTAATATAAAATACAACCATTATTTAGAAGATATCATAGCTCTTATATGGTGCAGAAAAGAAAATTGTATATAGGCAATTACCAATTGATGTTTGCAGAAATTGCTGGAGTCTTTTGATGTGTTTTGCAAACTTTAGTAAACGAGTTCCTTTTGCGTTTATTTCAAGTGCCACATCCTACCTGTGGATTTTGCATTTCTTTATTGCAGAAATCAGAAGCTCCATTTTAGTAGTAAAAAATTCAAAATAATTCCATGATATTAGTTACATTTAATAAAAATAATGCAACCCACCTTTCATCAAATAGAGGTCTATGATGACTGTATTATCTAGGCAATGGATGTGAACCTGCTTTCATTCACAAGTAGGAATGCACTCATCGAGTGCCTTTCTAGGGTGTCAAATACATAGATTGACTTTCTATATACATTCTTGATTAGTTGTTATGGACTTTGCAATTGGGAACATGCAGATTTTTATCACAGTCTTTGTAAAGTAAACTTATCAATGTTATTCTACGTATGATATGTGTCAAAATTAGTTGGTTTTTGAAAAGTGCACAAGTTGAATAGATTTCCTCAAGCACAAGATCTTAAATAAATTTTACAAACTTACATTGCAAAAATGGAGACACATGACCCTGATAAACTTTTTAAAAAAATGTAACATTCTATATTGAAACATGCATATTGTCCATGAAATGATTGTGTATTAAATTGCAGTCCTTGGAAACTTTCACTAACAAAATCTAAGGAATAGACCCAAAATAACATTGCATTTTCTAAGATACGATAATTGCAAATCCTCATTTTATAAAGGCTTATAATTATGTTTTGAAGGAAAGACTTGATTCCCATGACTAGGTAACATATAGATCGTAAGCACTTTTTGTAAAGAAAATATGTTGGAGAAAATGAGCCAATTTGAACTATAATAAAGACCTGATAAAAAAGAATCAATTATAAAGGGGGTGATAGCTCGATGGTAGAGAATCCCAACATAGAAAATGGGAAGTCTAAGATTCTTGTCTTAGTTAGTCCATGCAAAATAATGTGGTGTCATAACTTTGGAAAATACAATAGATGAATTCAACCCTTTGCACTTATAACCAACAAATTCTTGAAATATTAAAAAAAAAGTGTTTGATAGAAGTGAGACAATAAGTCATGACTTGTGTTTGGATTGATTTCAAATATTGCCATCCTCAAATTTTACCATTCAACATGATAGGCATGATAATATTTATAAAAAAATAGTGGGATACTTGTATGAATGTTAAAGCATTTCACCTCACTTTGTCAATTCTTTTAAAATCCTTTCTTATTGCTAACATGTGGCAATATAATAAACTCATTTATCATTAGAGTTTGTACAAAATCAACCAAACACTGTACTTTTTTTTTAAATACCATATAATCCATATCAATATATAATTTGCAAGTGTAAGTGTAGAAATTGACATAATCTTATAACATGATTCCATAAACAACTCTCAAGTACGGTGAATTTGAAACCAATGGATCAACTTAACTTTTGAGTGGGCCACAATCGAGGATCACGATTGGATAGGATCGAATGCATAAAGCAACAACCTATGTGTAGTAGTGAAATCTAAAAACACTCGAGGAAGAAACAACTATTCGATAAACAATAAATTTTTCATAAAATCATTAGCTCATCCATTAGCCAAAAGATGCATATGGGGTTACATTATATAGTTGGAAATTAGGTCACCCAAAAAAGTAACCAACTCAACTCACAATTAGAAAATGAATTAATGTGCATTCCCCTAATAATCTATGATTAACCTAAACAAGCTAACTAGATAGTGTAGGTAAAACCATATAGTGGGAAAAAAACCTACACCAAACCCTCGCTAAGCGTAACTTAGGTAGGTAGAAGAAAGGTGGGTGTCGGTGACGAGGCTGATGAAGTACCCACGTCTACAATGCAAATCTTTCATAAAGTGGAGAAAAGAAAAAAACCCGAGTGGAAAAAACTCCTCCCAAAAAGAGAAAGGAAAATAAGGTAGGACTAGAAAGCCCCACTCAAAGCTACAAATTCATGTAGCCACCCTATATCTTGCGAAAAGGAGCCTCCCAGTTGACTATGGATCATAAGTAGAAAGCGGTGAAGAGTGTGCCAGATTTTCCAAAGCTTGGAATTATGTTCCAAGACATAACAACACTACTTTATGGATCATAAGGCCTTTCAGGACAACATTGATATATTTGTTGAGAGGTACAAGGATAAGAATTAGATGTAGTGAAGAGTGGATCACCATGAAAATTTGAGTGAATGCGCGAAGTGTCTAATGGGTCTCTAACCGGTGTGTGGTTCCTATACAAGGAACTATGCTCATGCAAAGTAGAAGAGCCAACTGTTCCATGAAGGGATGGTGTATCTAAAGCAACAACAAAGAAGGAATGTGGAAGGCCCTATAATTGTGTACTAGACTTCACGATGTATGGCGAGTCTTGATCAAGGTGCCTTCTCCCGGAAAATTCAACGATGGACTAAAAGTAGGTGGATCAAGAAATAACTCCTCAAAATCTAAAAGGTGACAAGAAGATTGTGGAGGTGTGTTCCCATCATTAATGCATTCATCTATCTTTAGAAGAAAATTCATCATAATCATAAATGTGCTCGGATTTAAAATGCCATCAAGTACAAGTGAATTGGATGAAGAATCGAATGAGGGATAAAGTGTGAGAAGGAATATAGCCGAGTGCGGTGATCGACTACACCCACTACTGATGATAGTGTCACCATGCTGACTCTCTAACATACATTGAATGCGGAGTTTACTCAACTCGCATGCCCTCACTATGGTGAATAATGCGGTAGAGAAATAGAATATTAGTTGATAGCGAGAGAAAATTAGAACCTTAATGAATGTTCGTCCACTCACTTCAACAAACCCTCTCCCAAAACACATGCGAGAGGTGTCGTCACCCAAACATATAGTGGACATGTCACATGGCTTCAAGGAAGTGAAATTCACGTGTGAAGATGCGGTATGATGTGATACACCAAAATTAATAACCCATATAGGAGTTTGTGGTACAACTGTAACTAGGGCTCTCCCCTTTCTTTTCTCCTTTCATGATTCTTTCTCTTTCCCTTTTCCATTGTCATTTTCCTTGGAGGATTCATGGGTCGATGAAGATGGTTTAATGGTAGGAGACACCTATGTTTTCTTCTCAAGAAGGCTCGTGAGGTGGTCAATCTGATTCTTCATACATTTTCTTTCATCATGCTTTCATATGCAATACCCACATTTGATCCTCTCTTTCTTGGACTTAACACTGGAAGAGGAAGTTCTGGAGTTTGATTTGGAGGTGGGATTATTTTGATCCTTCTTGTTCTCATGATATCTACGTTATTCTATTTCTTATCTTTGCTTGAAGCCTTCTATTTCTCATGTATAGTAAATGGATCATGTGGTTTAGAGGACTTCATTACATCAATGGATGTGAACTTTGCTTTCATTCACATGTAGGAATGCACTCATCGAGTGCCTTTTTGGGGTGTCGGATACATGGATTGAGTTTCTATATACATTCTTGATTAGTCGTTATGGACTTTGCAATTGGGAACATGCAGATTTTTATCACAGTCTTTATAAAGTAAACTTATCAATGTTATTCTACGTATGATATGTGTCAAAATTAGTTGGTTTTGAGAAGTGCACAAGTTGAATAGATTTCCTCAAGCACAAGATCTTAAATAAATTTTACAAACTTACATTGCAAAACAGAGACACATGACCCTCGATAAACTTTTTTTTTAAAATGTTACATTCTATATTGAAACATGCATATTGTCCATGAAATGATTGTGTATTAAATTGCGGTCCTTGGAAACTTTCACTAACAAAATCTAAGGAATAGACCCAAAATAACATTGCATTTTCTAAGATACGATAATTGCAAATCCTCATTTTATAAAGGCTTATAATTATGTTTTGAAGGAAAGACTTGATTCCCATGACTAGGTAACATATAGATCATAAGCACTTTTTGTAAAGAAAATATGTTGGAGAAAATGAGCCAATTTGAACTATAATAAAGACACTGATAAAAAGAATCGAGTTATAAAGGGGTGATAGCTCAATGGTAGAGAATCCCAACATAGAAAATGGGAAGTCTAAGATTCTTGTCTTAGTTAGTCCATGCAAAATAATGTGGTATCATAAGTTTGGAAAATACAATAGATGAATTCAACCCTTTGCACTTATAACCAACAAATTCTTGAAATATTAAAAAAATGTTTAATAGAAGTGAGACAATAAGTCATGACTTGTGTTTGGATTGATTTCAAATATTGCCATCCTCAAATTTTACCATTCAACATGATAGGCATGATAATATTTATAAAAAAATAGTGGGATACTTGTATGAATGTTAAAGCATTTCACCTCACTTGTCAATTCTTTTAAAATCCTTTCTTATTGCTAACATGTGGCAATATAATAAACTCATTTATCATTAGAGTTTGTACAAAATCAACCAAACACCTGTATTTTTTTTTAAATACCATATAATCCATATCAATAGATAATTTGCAAGTGTAAGTTGTAGAAATTGACGTAATCTTATAACATGATTCCATAAACAACTCTCAAGTACAGTGAATTTGAAGCCAATGGATCAACTTAACTTTTTTGAGTGGGCCACAATCAAGGATCACACATTTGGATAGGATCGAATGCATAAAGCAAAAACCTATATGTGTAGTAGTGAAATCTAAAGACACTCAACGAAAAAACAACTATTCAACAAACAATAAAATTTTCATAAAATCATTAGCTCATCCATTAGCTAAAAGATGCATATGGGGTTACATTATATAGTTGGAAATTAGGTCACCCAAAAAAGTAACCAACTCAACTCACAATTAGAAAATGAATTAATGTACATTCCCCTAATAATCTATGATTAACCTAAACAAGCTAACTAGATAGTGTAGGTAAAACCATATAGTGGGAAAAAAACCTACACCAAACCCTCGCTAAGCGTAACTTAGGTAGGTAGAAGAAAGGTGGGTGTCGACAACAAGGCCTGATGAAGTACCCACGTACAATGCAAATCTTTCATAAAGTGGAGAAAAGAAAAAAACCCAGTGGAAAAAACTCCTCCCCAAAAAAGATAAAGGAAAATAAGGTAGGACTAGAAAGCCCCACTCAAAGCTAAAAATTCATGTAGCCACCCTATATCCTGCAAAGGAGCCTCCCAGATTGACTATGGATCATAAGTAGAAGCAATGAAGAGTGTGCCATATTTTTCAAAGCCTGGAATTATGTTCAAAGACATAACGAAATTGATTTCTAGATCACAAGGCCTTTCATGACAACATTGATATATTTGTTGAGAAGTACAAGGATAAGAATTAGATGTAGTGAAGAGTGGATCACCGTGAAAATTTGAGTGAATCTGCCAAGCGTCTAATGGGTCTCGAACCAGTGTGTGGTTCCTATACAAGGAACTATGCTCATGTAAAGTAGAAGAGCCAACTGTCCCATGAAGGGGTGGTGTACCTAAAGAAACAACAAAGAATGAATGTGGAAGGCCCTTTAATTGTGTACTAGACTTCTTGATGTATGACGAGTCTTCAATCAAGGTGCCTTCTCCCAGAAAATTCAACAATGGACTAAAAGTAGGTGGATCAAGAAATATCTTCTCAAAATCTAAAAGGTGACAAGAAGATTATGGAGGTGTGTTCCCATCATTAATGCATTCATCTATGCATGAAGAAAAGTCATCATAATCATAAATGTGCTCAGGATTTAAAATTCCATCAAGTACAAGTGAATTCGATGAAGAATCTGAATGAGGGATAAAGTGTGAGAAGGAATATAGCTGAGTCTGGTGATCGACTACACCCACTACAATGATAGTGTCACCATGCAACTCTCTTACATACATTGAATCTGGAGTTTACTCAACTCGCATGCCCTCACTATGGTGAATAATCTGGTAGAGAAATAGAATATTAGTTGATAGCGAGAGAAAATTAGAACCTTAATGAATGTTCCTCCACTCACTTCAAAAAACCCTCTTCCAAAACACATGCAAAGGTGTCGTCACCCAAACATATAGTGGACATGTCACATGGCTTCAAGGAAGTGAAATTCACGTGTGAAGAGGCAAGTATGATGTGATACACCGTAATTAATAACCCATGTAGGAGTTTGTGGTACAACTGTAACTAGGGCTCTCCTCTTTCTTTTCTCCTTTCTGATTCTTTCTCTTTCCCTTTTCCATTGTCATTTTCCTTGGATGATTCATGGGTCGATGAAGATGGTTTAATAGACTGGGAGACACCTATGTTTTTCTTCTCAAGAAGACTCGTGAGGTGGTCAATCTGATTTTTCATACATTTTCTTTCATCATGCTTTCATGTGCAATACCCACATTTGATCCTCTCTTTCTTGGACTTAACATTGGAAGAGGAAGTTCGGATTTTGATTTGGAGGTGGGATTATTTTCATCCTTCTTGTTCTCATGATATCTGTTATTCTATTTCTTATCTTTTCTTGAAGCATTCTATTTCTCATGTATAGTAAATGGATCATGTGGTTTAGAGGACTTCATTACATCCATTTTGATCCAAATAACAATCCAGGAAACAATTCTAGTGGGGCAACTTTCGTGAGTCATAACTTATGCAACGTAGCTTTGATTGACTCCATTCAAAATGTGTCGGAAAGCTTGGACCGTGTAGATATAGTGGAGAGTTGGAGAATTTTGTTTGGAAAATTTTGATCCCCGAAACCTTCTTCTAAAGGCCTCAAAATGTTGTTTTGTAGTGTTGTCTAAAAATAATAATTACACAAAAATTTTGCATATGTAATTCATGGAAGATGAACCACCTCATCTCCCTTGAGATTGGTGACCTTCCACATTATTCTATATGTATCTTCATATTTCTATAATTAGGTATATAATTATATATAACCCAAAAGGGAAGGACACACATCTCCTTGCAAAGATATCTATTGTAATCTCATTCTTCATAACAATTTAAATATATTTTTTAGAGATAAATTTATTGTTTACATCTGGCACAATTTTTACTCTATCCTTTAATCCCAAAACCCCTAAGTTTTGGATCACATTTGAATAATCTTGTCTTAGTCTCGAAGTTAAGTCAATAACAAAATTATCTAAGGACGACATGGTCTATGTAGCTCCAATAGCACTCCTAGTGGCATAAAAGGTAGAAATAAAGACAAATATAGCCGGAACCCAATTTGGAAAGGATGAAAAAAACCAATTGATCATCCATTTTGTCTATGCCGCATAGTTTCAACTGCAACCTAAGTGATTTGAATTTGGTGAAGAATTTGTGTGTCGTATTGAAGTTACCTAAGCTCAAATTGATGAGCTCATTCTCCAACTCATGACCTATCATTATATCATGCTTCCCAAAGAGTCCTTCGAAAATGGTCCACACTTTATTAGGAGTAGATGAAGATTCAATATGAAAAAGAAAGTTTGGAGACATTGAAAGGTATAATAGACTCGTAGGATTTATCACTTCTATTGTACCACTTCACCTTCTCTGCATTTGGTATCGGTTTTGTTTCTATACCCATTATGATCTAGTGTATGCCTTTACTCCTCAAGAGGATTTATATTTTGAATTTACACTCGTGATAGTTGAATGGTGTAAGAAGTGGAACATGAGACCGGTCCATTACAAAGAAGTGGTTGTATACTTGATTTGAGTGTGATGGAAAGACTTGGATATACAACCCCATTAAATTATAGAGGTGAAATTTTACAAGGCATGACAATATTACCAATGCATAGAGCTTGAAAAAACTCATACTTTTAAAAAAAAGCACCGAAATGGGGTTTTCATCTAAAAGTTATGGAAGTTTGAAGTTTCTTGCTCATTAAAATTAATCTCCGCTTTGCATGAAAAAAATGGGGTGGAAAGAGTTTTCCAAAACTTATGATGGAAAATTAAGCCCCCTTGGGTTGGGAAAACCAAGGGCTTAATTATCATGTGACCAAGGGCTAAGGGATACTTTGAGCGGGTGGAGAAACTCGATGTGTGTTGAGTAACGAGTGAAACCATAAGCATGTTGAATAAGTCACAAAACTCGAAATGTCTTAAAAAGGGTCGAACACGAAGCTTGAAAACAGGTTGAAAAATCCGAAGCACTACATTGACCGGGGTCGAGGGTTTGACCAAAAATGCAAGTTGTGTTGATATGTTGAGATGTCCCAAAGTCCTAAAAACCCAAAACATTAGGCATTGAACATGGATCGGAAGTTTGACCGCAGATTGCAAGTTTCATGTCAAAGTGTTGAGATGTTTTGAAGTCCCAAAAACCTAAAACACTAGACATTCACCGGGGTTTAGAGGTTTGTGGAAGATTGCAAGTTTCATGTTGAAGTGTTGAGATGTCTTGAAGTCCCGAAAACCCAAAAAATTGGGCATTGACCAAAGTTCAGAGGCTTGATTGCACATTAAAAGTTTTACAGTTGTGCACAAAATACCTAAACTTCACTCAGTTGGGATTTTTGATATGTCAAGCACCCTAAAAAACTTGAAATACACTGGGTCGGGATTTTCGACTTGTTGAACAATTAGGAAATCTCAAAATGCACATATGGCGATAAAATTACAAGGAAAACCCTAAATCTTGAAAATCGGTATGTCTTCCACAAAAAAGAGTAAACACCCACCAAATGTTTCAAAAAACCTAGAAATGATTTTCCTTTTTATTTTTGAGCCCAAGATGGTGCGTTTTTTTGCAGATTCTAACAAAGAACCTTAAAACCCTTCAAAAAATGGTCGAAATCCCCTATCAAAAAATTAGGTTGTGTTTACAATTGGACCTAGGGTTTTGAATCCTTTTGAATTCAACGTCATTGTTCATTTTTCATGTAGAGAGTCCGGAGGAACAAATTTACAGATTTTCTAGAAACTCCACCAAACCCTTGAAAACCAAAATCGATGAAAAAACACCAAACGAGCTAAAATGCAAGATCTTACAATAGAGGCAATGAAATTCAAATACGATAATCGCTAGTTGATACAATGTTGAAGTGGGTCACACTTAAAGATCATGATTGGATAATATCGAATGCACAAAGCAACAACCTGTGTGTAATAATGAAATCTAAAAACACTCATAAAATAAAAACTCTTCAACAAACAAGAAATTGTTCATAAACTCATTAGCTCATCCATTAGCCAAAAGATGCATAGGAGGTTACATTATATAGTGAGAAATTAGGTCACCCAAAAAGGTAACAACTCAACTCACAATTAGAAAATGACTTAAAGTGCATTCTCATAGTAACCTATGATTAACCTAACGAAGCTAATTAGACCGTGTAGGTAAAACCATATAGTGGGAAAAGGCCTACACCAACAAACTTCACACAACAATGAATTTATGTAAATGTTTGCGAGTGGTAGGATGCTCTAATGAATGCAATGATTAAAATGTGGTTTCACAACAATTTAAATATAATGAAATAGTTGAATTTAATGGTGCATTTCAAACAAGATTGGAATTCAACAAACCGTAAGAATACTAGTAAACATAAACTTATGTATTTATTAAAGGTGTTAGGATGAAAAATATAAACTCAATGTAGTTTTCTTAATAATTTTTTTTTCTAGTTAATGACGAGTAAGCAAAGGTTGAATTGTGCTACACGTAAAACATTTATTTATATATTCCATATAGAGGCAAGTAAAGCCATATATGACGACGTTTTAGTTATTCGGAAAAAAAAACATAAGTCTACTATGTATTGAAAAGGAATGCAAGAACACACTAGTTTGTACAATGGCATAACACAATGTGTAAGTTTACTTAGCTATACAAAAAAATATAATTAGTTTACGATTTTATAAAGATTCATAATTTCAATTTGTTCGATGTGTATATGTAGAGCTTCATCGACGTATTTTTAATATGAGTGACATCCATGCAAAACAACAATTACAACTATGGAAAAGATATGAAAAATAACATTTTTACTTGTTTAAAAATATTTATTAGAAAGAGAAGAAAACATATTGGTTTCCTATTATTATTGTAACATGAGTTTATGGAGAGTCTAAAGATGATTACTTTTTGAGTTTTTGTTGAAGGCAACTTAGGGAGGTCGAAGGTTATCAATTTTTGAACCATGTTTTCCCAATATTTCTGATCTCCTTTCTTTTATTATGGTCTCCTTTATGGTGTCTTCTTTGCACTATTGTTCAAAGCGGTTGCCTTTTCTTTGTCGAAATCATTATAATAGTCCTCATTTTCCTCCATGCTAAGAGAATTGTTAAGTTTTGTTATGGATATCGAGTGTAGTGTTTGCTCTTTATGTTTCCTTATTTGTATGTATTGGTTGTTTTGCATTTTGAATATCTTTGGAAGGAAAATGGCAGAGATATCAAAAGATCGTGCAAATAAAAACTCTTGATATAGTTGTAAATGTCAATCCCTGGTTTGTTTGGCCAATATCAATTATTTCTCTAGGAAATGTAATTCCTTGTGATTTATGTATTGTCAATGCCCATGCCATTTTGAGAGGCACTTCCACAAGTGATGGGCTCAACAGCACACACTCTAGTTTCTCAAGATTCCATGTTGGCCCAATGTAGTTTTTTAAATTCAACGATAACATACAATGGTAAATCATGGATTTTTTTACATAGCGTATAAAGAATGTTGACTACTTGTCAAGGGAACCATTAACTAGTCTTCTGCAAACCACAAATTACATACATGAATTACTTGTTGGCAAAAACATAAGAGGGCCTTCGCTTCTAGCTATTTGTCATTTGCTTCACATGTGGTCTTTATTTTTGTGTACTCCACATCACTTCTTGCAATTGGAACTCCAAGGAACTTCAACATTTTCTTGTTGTGGTGGAATACCTTATCGTTTATTGCAAACAAGTGTATAGAAGAATGAATGTCCATTCTTAGAGGCTCTTGACCAATGTCTCCAACAAGTTTATTTAAATGTGCACCAAATGGTACATTTATATGTTGTGGAAATGATTAATGCAATCAATTATCAATATGTGAAAATAATTTGGGGTTGATGAAGCTCATCATACCAATTAGGATGTGAGATACATTTTCTCGTCTTCCTAAGGTGCAAGTTTCGTCCCTTTTATAGGTATACGTAAGGAGGAAGGTATTGTGGAACCCTTAATGTTGAAGGCCAATAAGAGAAAGCAACAATAAAGGAGTTTGGCAGTTTTCCGTATGTAATGAGAAATTTGCTTTGATATTATTGATGAGAAATTATTTAAATGTCCCAACAGTTCCTTCTATTATCATTTTAAGTGGAGGAGACGTTTATTTGTCAAAAGTGTTCAAGAAAAATGTTGAAATCTAGGCCATATGAAGGAGAGAAAGCCACGTGCTTTTGAAGGCTCTAGAAACAACATCGGTCAATAGGATGGCTTGCACGTCTAGACTTGATGATAGTTTCTTGTGAGAAACCTGGGAACAATAACATTATTCCATTGGTGGGAAATATGAAATTCAAGGTAACCGAGAATGACTATAAATTTTTTTCCATTTCCATAACAGGTGTAGGATAGACAAGATTTGTCACTCATTGGGTGAATGCGATCAACAAGTGTTATTGTCTTTGTGTCAAGTAGAATCGGTCTCGTGCACTATGAGATATTTTGTTGTTTGATGATCTACATGTCAAGGCTAGTACCTATGTGATTCACATATTTTCCCATGCTACAATTATCTCTGGAGTGTTGCTTTGTCAATATCGGTATGGATGTCCCGAAAAGGTTTGTAAACAAGTTTTATCGTATAGAATGTTTCGTAGGAGTGACTTTCGTGTTTTGAAACATGGAAGAAGAGAGAAGACTTGAATGATTGCGAGTACAAGCCTTTTCTTCCAATTTGAGTATTTTCTATTTTGTAAGTGTGTCTAATTTTTTATAGCTTCGATAAGCGACAAATGTTTGAGGGCCATAGTGTACAAAACATATGCATCTATGAAATATGCTCTTCTTGATGTGTTCAACAATTCATACAAAACACGACAAAGAACCTTATGACCAATGTGCAAAGAAACACATGGACGCGTGCACATGACAAGGGTAAGTTTTACCACAAATGAAGAGTTTCTCAGACGGGGTCATTGAAATTGGAAGAGGCGAGATATTTTTAGTTAGAAAATGATGGTAGCTATTTGATTTACCCTAGTCCTTTGTAATATATTTCACAACAACGCAATGAGATAAAATAGGGTGGAAATCAATGTTTGTGTGCCATAAGGAAAGCATGTCCGGATCATGCATATTTAGGACGTTTATTTTACGCCTAAGACAATATTTATTCAAGTTTGTTGCACCCAACACAAGTGATTATATCGATTGTAGATCCCAAGGAGAATTATCGACAAAAAGAGATCTACATTTTTTTGTAAACATGTTTTTTCACCGCATTTCGTATTCCTTTCGCACTCTATTCAAAAGCTATTGATAGTCAATTTGTGGGTTTGAAGCAAGAATGGTTGTTGTGTCAAGTAAACAAGGGTCATCATTGAGTGGGTGATGGATTCTTGCAGAAGATTAGAAATCATGTTTTGTGTTCCATTCTGAAATGTATTTTTCAAAGAATGATTTGGTATTTCAGAACAACTACATGGTCATCCCAATCTAATGCATCAATGTTGGGCACACCTTCTAACCAAAGGAATCCATGTACACAGGAAGAACCATGGTGCTACCACTTATACCTAAGGCATCAAAAGGAAATTTAAAAATTATCAAAGACAATATTTTGAGTAAAATATTAGAATAAATAATCGATTCTTTAAACAAAAGAACACATGTACTAATAGTCCACTGCATGGAACTATAAACTTCTTCACAAAAGACGGTGAATCATTGATGTAGGTATAGTGAAGTGATATTTGGATTGGTAAAGACATTTTAAATTCTCCATTTAAATTTTTGCAGAGCATCTTGAGGGGGTATCTAGGCGTGACTTTATGTAGATCCGACAAATTTTGTATATGCAACGCTTAGTGTGAATAATATAATCAAGGCATAAAGTTGATGGATTGTGTCTATCAACTCAATACGAGACTTATTCCAATATGACCAAATGCCTCGCAACCCCGACACATGCCTCGTTATCTTGTTTATTAATTTTCTATTTGACGATTCCCGGAGGTGACGTCGTAGATCTTGAATAATTATGGGAAGCATGGACCCTCGATGTATTTTTGACAAAGACATCTATTGTTTCTGTATGATATGGTGCGCCATCAATTTTAATAACAAATATCGAAACCGAGGGTACCGAAAAAATATCTTATCATCGTAACACATTAAATTCAAATCATATTCATGCATTTGAACTTCTTTAATGCATGGCTCAACTTGAAGGGAAAATAAAAGGAAATGTCATTGAAAATTGGCCTTCATTGTTGTATTCTTTCATAGATGTGAGGCTAAATAGAGGCCATGAAATAGTAAGATGTGCATCCGAGGGAGGGGATACAAAGAAAGCATGATTGGACTACATTTCAAGACAACCATTAGGAAGTGTGTTAACAAATGAAGTGTATTGTTGCTCAAGTATTCTATATAAAGTGTCATCAAGCCCTTCAAATTTTTCATCATTGAATAAATCGAGGAAATAATCAATAGAAGTTTGCCAAAAGTTCATAGAAAAATATTTCAAGGCAAAAGGTAATGCTAAGTGATGGAGAGCATCATTGAGGACTAGGTGTTTAGTGTGTGTTTATAGGCCTAATAATGTTTAATCTCCTTCATCATGTGTATAAACTTCAAAATTGTATGTAACTCCTATAATTCGGGAGAAGGATGCTTACTTAAGTAAGTTTGTGCAAATAAGGGCCATGTAGGCCATAAAAATATGGGTGATACAATGGTAAATGTGTGTAGAGGTTGTTTTGATATGATTAGACATATTCTTAATCAAGACTCTTATTGAGTCAAAAATAGGGATGTTGCATCATTCTAGGGAAGTTGTTCTTTCTTGATATTGTAAAGGAAACACCCATAGAAGGAAGAATTCACATGCAATGACAAGGGGAATATGATGTAACAAAGGTTTGAGAATTAATGGAGTAAGAATGATTGGATTTTGCAAGATTGAGCCTCTGTCTTACATGTTTTTTCAGTTTCAGTATAGGGTTGTGCATGCCTCTCTAGCCTCGGACCAAGAGCTACAATTATGAAAGTGAAAGAAAAGTGAGTTCTGGGAATTTATGAAGAATTGAAAAGAATTCAGAGACCTAAGGAGTTATCTTAAAAAAATTTAGTTCATGAAACAAATCACGGTTGCCTGTAGACTAAAAGTTTATCTCTTAGGCCCAAACTAGGTTAAGAAATATCTAGAGCTCTAGCCACCAAAAATTGATGAAAATTAAGGGATATCTGTCTAGGTGAAATCTAGAATCTTTGTCAAGTTTTAAATTATAATTCGCATGTGTGAAGGAATGGTAGGCAAGTTTGTAAATTGATTTTCACATGGTGCTACAGTTAAGAGAAATCAAGTGCATGCATGGGTGGAAGAGTGAATCAAGCTTTAATTTTCAGCATTGGTCATGTTGGAGGTATTAAGAAGGTGTTTCAATTATCCCTCGGTGAGATTTGATCTATAAACCTCATCTGTTATACTTCAAGGCTTGCAAGAGGCCTAATTAGGCCTAAACAAACCCTAGGATAGGTTGGAGAAGTATTGTTCTGTACAAAGGAACCTATAGTGATTTTGAGGTATAATCTAGAACCCCTTAAAAGGTACTCAGATCATGAATTATTTCATAGGGTTGCTTGAGAGAATATTGAGATCTAACTCAATCTGCATAATTGGAAGGTTACTAGGAAATTGGGTCTAAGGAGAGCAAGTATAGAGATAAGAATAAACAGAGGAGAAATAAAGGTTACCTTCCCTTCTAACAAGTCTACCTAGATGTTCTCAACCTATTGAGAGTGGTCTCAGATAATAGATATAATGTTTAGGGTTTTGACCTAATAGACCTAAGCATGATGGTGTCTAGACAAGGGAACAAGTAAGGTGATCAAGTAAAGTATGTGCATGAAGGGCTCATGTTGATGCAGGCGGGAGGAATCTTAGGTGTAAGAAAGGGTTTCAGAATAGGGAAGCTAATATTATTGTATCAAGGTATGTCTTTATATGTATGCTTGTATCTAGAATGAAGTATGGAGCAAGGTTTGGGCATGATGGAACTATAGGCTATGGAGATAAGGCATTTCATAGGTATAGTGAAGTTGAGAGGTATAACAACAAGAGGATGAAGTGTTTATGAATAGAATGAAGTAAGAAGAGGTACAAATGATAGAATGGTAAGTGATGGCAGGTGTAAAGGACATGGAAGATAAGTAGTGTTATAATCTCATGATGAAATCATAAGTATATGAGAATTGCTCAGTAGTGGCTAAACCAAGAAGCATAGTACTCAATTGAGTTGTGGAAGAAGACAAGGTTGGAACAAAGTATAGTGTCCATAAAGGTGACTGTAACCAAGGAAGGGAAGATTGGTCAACTAAAGCTAAGGTATGAATTTCATGTTTTATTCACATATGCTTGAATGAGGGTATAGAATGGAATGTGCCTACAATCTATACTAAGTAAATATAATGATCTACATCAAGAACAAGTGTTTTTAGATGGATCCTCTAAGAAAGGGTGATTGAGAAGAGCATGCATGCTTAAGGTGATGGTGAACTACACACAAACAAAGTGAATTGGAGAAGACCCTTGCACCATTTTGGTATCAGAGCCTGATTTAAAGGCTATAAAGGACATTAGAGTGATGATGGCACAATTGCACTCAAGGATGCAAACAAGCAGGAAAACTTGCTTAAAGAGATGATGGGAAATTTTCAGCAGATGAAGATACAAATGGATACTCTAGAGCATCTTATCAGAGAGAGAATGTCATTATTAGAGTGCAGCAACAAGGAAGATTCTACAAGCCATTCAAGGGAAGAATGCAAGTCTTGGACAAATTCAAGAAGGTATGCTTGTGTTTAGTAATGTGAATGCAAATAGAGATAGTTGTGTAAATGCTAGAGATGTGAATGTAAGTTGTAGTAATGTGAAATGCTCTAAAAGAGATGAAAAGGAGTAGGTATTCAGACCAAATTAGTTATATAGGAGAAATGAGAGAATGAAGAGTGAATATCTTTTGATGAAGAGATTCTTGGAGCAGCCAAGAGGCAAAAAGACAAATTTAAGAAGACAAGATACAAATATGAGTCAGAGAAGGAACTTGTTTAGAACTAGATGCAAGTCTAGAGGCAAGGTATGTGATGTCATCATAGATGGAGGAAGTATCAGATAATGTGGTGTTAGAATACATGGTCAAGAAGTTGGGATTGAGAAGACTTCCACATCCAAAGCCTTACTACATTTCATGGGTGCAACAGAGTCATAATATCTTGGTAAGTGAGCAAAGCATTGTTGATTTTCAAATTGGATCATATAGAGATACAATATTATGTGATGTTCTACCTATAGATGTTTTCCATTTTCTCTTAGGTAGACCTTGGAAATTTGACAGGCAAGCCAAGCATGATGGAAAAACAAATGTTTACAAATTTTGTAAAGGTGGAGTTGAGCATAGTCTCATACCCTTGAAGGGTGAAGCAGGTGATGAAAGAGGAAGTGTCATGTTAATGACCATGAGGAAGTATTTGCATGAAACAATGCAGCAGGTGAAAGAGATAAAGACAGTAAAGGAAGTGTCTCCTTGTGATGAGTTGTGGATGAGAAGAGAAGCACCAAGAAAGGTGTTTGGTGACCAAGAAGATGGTCACATGAAGAAGATGACAGTAGAGAGAGGTTATGGGAAAGGAAAAGAGATGGTGGATTAGAAATACCACCTTGAAAGAGCATTAAATTGCTTAAATGAAGAAAAAACATGGCAAGAAGCTATGAAAGAAGAAGGGATGAAGGCAAGAGACCATTGATTTTACTAACTAACTCTATGTGGGCATGTTTGTATGCAGGTACAACTCATAAAATGTTGATTTTTTGGGGTTGGAGGACTAGGTCAAAAAGCTAAGCGACAGTGGAAGGGATGGAGGAGGGCACTAAAAGAAGGAATTTTAACTTGTGCATCAGTAGCTCCGAGGACGAGCTGGAGGATGATATTAATGAAAAAGGTGCTGAGGGTGACGTGAACAAAGATAGCCACGATGGTAGCAGTGGGGGATCCCCAAAAAATTAACTTTTGGTTCCAGAATGTTGGCAGAATTTTGGTGAACTTCTGTTGTTTTGTTGTTTTGGAGATTGTTTCTCCTTCTCTCTGGTTTCCCCACCTTATTACAAAGTCTGGTTCTTAATTGTAAGAGTTAAGCATGTTTAACTCCTTTCTGGGACTTTTTCGTTTCCTTCTTTCTTTTTGTTTACTATTCCTCCTTTTGTAATGGCCCCTGGGAGATGATCCCTATTTTTTACTGTATCTAATAAAAAAATAAAATGTTTAGTTTTAGTGAAAATGCAAGTGAAAAAAATGATGAAGGTGATGTCATTGCAAGGAAAGAAGACCAACTTGGTCCTAGGTATGATGAAGAGGAAGGAGTGGATACTCTCATCTTGAGAGAAGAGTTGCAGAGGTTAGAGGAGATGTTTGAGTCCATAAAAGACCAGCATGTAGGTGAAGGACAGTCAAGTGAACATGAAGAGCTTATGAAGGAGGTCCATGAGGAATACCAGGCCAAAAAGATGATGATTACTATGCAAACCAAAGAGTTTAAGCAGGATTGTGACTAAGGGAGTAAAGGAATGCCTTTGGAGGCATATAAGGACAAAGAAGTACCTCCACAGGAGGTCAAACAAGCATGGGAGAAAGGCAAGTACAGTCAACCCATCATCAAGCAAGAAGAAGAAAGAGAAATGGTTGTGTGTAAGGAGCAAGTTAAGGAATGCATGATAGAGAAGAGAGGTCAAGAACAAATGAAATTTGAAGCAAATTAAGAAGAAGCAAGTGGCTAAGAAGAAGAAAACAGAGGATTCATAAATAAAGGACTCATAGGTTGGACAACTAATAACATATTTGGAAGACCAAAGTGAGTTCTCGATTTTGGATGGAACTCAACATGATAGTGGAATTAATACATCATTTATAGTCAAGTGAGCAACAAAGGGAGTTATTATTTGAGGAATAATACCAATGTTTAAGTCATGAAAAAGCATGTGGAGAATATTACAAGCAAGGTACGAAACAAGAATTGAGGAAGACACACACACTAAGAAGACTAAGGTGGGAAGACTAAATCCATCTTGGAGCTAAAATATTCAAAAATAACCACTCAAGGGGAGAGATTTAGAAGCCAAAATACTAATGAAGGAAACCACAAATATGAAATAAGAAGCAATTCAAAAGTAAATTACAAAGTGGCTCGTATTTTATTCTAATGAGTACTTGGCATGCAGATTTGAGGGAAGAGATATTTGTAAGGTATGCAAGCAAAATAGGGCTGAGACTTGATGACAACATGAAGAGAAAGCAAAGCCAAGAGATGGAAATGGAATATGACTCCAAGAAAAGGCTGAAACATAAAGTGGAAGTTAGAATTCAAAGGGAGAGAGTACCATCCAATGAAGAACCATACTTCATACAGTCCCTAATAGGAGTCCAATTCTAGTTGCAAATGAAGAAAGGAAAGCTAAGGTAAAGCACAAATGTGGAGCTCAAGAATACACTTGTCTATATGAGTGGGTTGTGTAAGCATTTATTGGAGTTAGGAAGGTTAAGAAGGAAAGAAAGTTGAGTTGGCCCAAGAGGGGTACAAAACATCATGAAGGAAGAAAAGTGAAGATAAAAGAAGTTCAGTTCCTAAGCAAAATCAGACCAAGTACAGTCAAAGGAGGGATTAAAGCATCAAATCTAGATGGCACTCAGTCAATTAAAAACCTATGTGATAAGATAATCATGGAAAGCAAGACAAGAACATACAGAGCAAGCAAGACAAGAACATAGAATAAGAATAAGAACAAACCTTAAGCTTGAAAAGAAGGAGCATATGCCAGTTTGGAGAAGACACCTACAACCTGGACAAGCGAGAAAGAAGCAAGAGGAGGTGAACAATAAACACCATTTGAGCTAGAAACTCAATTATTTCTCTCGGTGGAAGTATGATGCGGGGCATCATTGCACAGACTAGGTGTTTAGTGTGTGTTTATAGGCCTAAGAATGTTTAATCTCCTTCATCATGTGTATAAACTTCAAAATTGTATGTAACTCCTATAATGGAGGAGAAAGGGGCTTATTTAAGTAAGTTTGTGTAAATAAGGGCCATGTAGGCTATAAAAATATCGGTGATACAAGTGGTAAATGTGTGTAGAGGTTGTTTTGATATGATTTAGACATATTCTTAATCAAGACTCTTGTTGAGTCAAAAATAACAATAGATTCATCATTCTAGGGAAGTTGTTCTTTCTTGCTATTGTAAAGGAAACACCCATAGAAGGAAGCATTCACGTGCAATGATAAGGGGAATATGATGTAACAAAGGTTTGAGAATTAATGGAGTAAGAATGATTGGATTTTATAAGATTGAGCCTGTCTTACATATTTTTTCAGTTTTATATAGGGTTGTGCATGGCTCTCTAGCCTTAGACCGAGAGCTACAATTATGACAATGAAAGAAAAGTAAGTTCTTTGGATCCGTGAAGCATTGCAAAGGAATTCAGAGACATAAGGAGTTATATTGAATTTTTGTAGTTCATGAAACAAATCACAGTTGCTTGTAGACTAAAATTTTGTCTCTTGGGCCCAAACTAGGGCAAGAAATATCTAGAGCTCTAGCCACCAAAAATTGATGAAAATTAAGGGATATCTCTATCTAGGTGAAATCTAGAATCTTTTCAAGTTTCAAATTATAATTGGCTTGTGTGAAGTAATGGTAGGCAAGTTTACTGATCGATTGTCATAAGGTGCTACAAGTAAGAGAAATCAAGTGCATACATGGGTGGAAGAGTGAATCAAGATTTAATTTTCATCATGGGTCTATTTTGAGGTATTGAGAAGGTGTCTCAATCATCCCTTAGGTGAGATTTGATCTAGGAACCTCAGTGTTATACTTGCAGGCTTGCAAGAGACCTAATTAGGCCTAAACAAACCCTAGGACAGGTTGGAAAAGTATTGTTCCATACAAAGGAACCTATGGTGATTTTGAGGTATATGCCAGAGCCTCTGAAAAGGTACTCAAATCATGAATTATTTCATATGGTTTCTTCAAAGAATATTGAGATTTAACTCAATCTGCATAATTGGAAGGTTACGAGGAAATTGGGTCTAAGAAGAGCAAGTATAGAGATAAGAATAAACATAGGAGATATAGAGGTTTCCTTCCCTTGTAAAAAGTCTACGTAGATGTTCTAAGCCTATTGAGAGTTGTCTCAGATAGTAGATATACTTTTTAGGGGTTTTGACCTAATAGACCTAAGCATGATGGTGTCTAGACAAGGGAACAAGTAAGGTGATCAGTAAAGTATGTGCATGAAGGAGAGCAAGTATAGAGATAAGAATAAACATAGGAGATATAGAGGTTTCCTTCCATTGTAACAAGTCTACCTAGATGTTATAAACCTATTGAGATTTGTCTCAAATAGTAGATATATTGTTTAGGGGTTTTGACCTAATAGACCTAAGCATGATGGTGTCTAGACAAGGGAACAAGTAAGGTGATCAAGTAAAGTATGTGCATGAAGGACTCATGTTGATGCGAAGGCAGAGGAATCTTAGGTGTGAGAAAGGGTTTCAGAACAGGGGAAGCTAATATTATTGTATCAAGGTATGTCTTTATATGTATGCTTGTATCTAGAATGAAGTATGGAGCAAGGTTTGGGTATGATGGAACTATAGGCTATGAAGATAAGGCATTTCATGGGTATATTGAAGTTGAGAGGTATAACAACAAGAGGATGAAGTGTTTTAGAATAGAATGAAGTAAGAAGAGGTACAACTAATAGAATGGTAAGTGAGGACATGTGTAAAGGATAGGGAAGATAAGTAGTGTGATAATCTCATGATGAACTCATAGGTGTATGATAATTGCTTAGTAGCGCCTAAACCAAGAAGCATAGTACTTAATTGACTTGTGGAAGAAGACAAGGTTGGAACAAAGTATATTGTCCAAAAAGGTGACTATAACCAAGTAGGGATAGATTGGTCAACTCAAGATAAGGTATGAATTTCATGTTCTTATTCACATATGCTTGAATGAGTCTATAGAATGGAATGTGCCTATAATCTATACTAAGTAAATATAATGATCTACATCAAGAACAAGTGTTTTTAGATGGATCCTTTAAGCAAGGGTAATTGAGAGAAACCATGCATGCTTAAGGTGATGGTGAACTACAAATAAACAAAGTGAATTCGAGAAGACCCTTGCACCACTAAGATTACATTTGTATCAACAACAACATATTTATAGTAAGGGTCATACACTAATTTGTATTCAATAGGTTGAACTATGTGGGTTAGATACAAACATAGAAATCATTTTTTTTGTTCAAACCGTGTCTTTTAACAATGTCTAGATCCTCTTTATGCCGAGAAAAATTCTTCGTAATTTGTTGAACATCTTGTGGGAAACTTATTATGTGGACATTGTATTTGAACTAACCACCTTGAGATTAGGAAACTTACATACTAGTGGATTAACTCTTATAATCAAGATTTCTTCCACTTGAGTCAGTATACAAAGAATACACTCTCAAGGATCCATGTTTTTTATAGGAAAAGTGATGCACAACTTGCTACAAGAAACACATATAACATGTGTGTATCCCATGATGAATTATAGTTTTCATTCCTGAGAAACTTTCCAAGAAAAATGTACATGTTTCCATGTGGGAAATATTATCCAATCTTTTCAAAACCACCTTTGTATGGCAAGAACTTCACCTATTGGAGCTATGGAGAAATTGATATTTGTGGAAGAGGAAATTATCGGTAGGGATTTTGTTTTGAGACGGGTAATATTTTCCATGCACTTGCAAGTGTCATTTTCACGCCTTTGTTTATTTATGATACCTTTGTTTTCTTGGTAATATAGCGTACACCCTTCATTTATATGCACTCTATTGGATGTAAAATTCATGGATGAAGGCCCCACAACTCAAGGCGAACCACCTAGGCTAGAAGGATCGCCAATTTTAGGGTGTAACATCGAAGGGATAAGTGAAGGATGACTATAAGCCTAGAAATTGAACAAGCAAAACAAGACATCTATCAAAAGATTGTTTATATGGTGAAGCTTAGATAAAGAGTTTCTTATAAATACAAGGGAATTTTGTATCTTTTCCAGTCTAACACTCTTGAAAAAAACCAAAAAAACATATCCCAAGCAATATAATTCAATAAACAACAACAACATTTAAATTATTTGGATACAATTCTATAAATAATTGACTATATATTTGTTACAATGAATTTATCACAATAATGCTTTATTATCGAATTAATCGAAGGCAAAATAAATAGAGAACCAAAAGGGGCATTCGTTTCTTTATTTATTTTTGCATTGCAAGATTAAAATTAAGTAAAGGAGATCGATTTAATTTCCATTTCCAAAAAAATGAATAGGCGAATGTACAAAGGCCAAACAAATTTATGAAAAATTGGTTTGGCCAAAAATGGAATATGCAGTAATCGGGAACGATATAGGTTGCCAAAATCTATAGGTAGTGCAAACGTTTCCAACTCCACAGTTTGTTCTATTTTTTTAAATTTCATTAATGAACAATTTACTCTTAGAGATGAAATCTATTTTAATGGCCTTTTGGAAAATCGAACAATTTACTCTTTAAAATGATGGTTTTTCAGAGATAATGAGCGATCTATAATTTAAGGACCCATAGCCAATAGAGAAATTGCATGTCGGTTTGTGCAAATTACTTACCATAGATAATTGTTTCTTTCATGATGATTTCAAATTGCATGTCGGTTTGTGCAAATGGGCGTAAGAGAAGGGGCTTGGCTTTCCATAGATAATTGTTTCTTTCATGATGATTTCAATATATTGAACCAAGGCAATCCTATAAGGAGTGCAGTGAGTAAGAAAAGATGAATGATCCCAAATCCCTTGGAATAAAACACTAAGATGCACTATAAAATAAGAAAAAACTTATGTAAAACCCTTTAGAGGTCTACAAATGTATGTTTTGAATTTGACTATTGAGTGTTCCACCAATTTTCCCAAATGGATGCAATGATTGATAGTGGACAAAAGAAATGTGTGGTGTGCATGAATTCCAGCAAAAATGTTAGCTCGATACTTGATGCTCGAACCTATAATGCGAGGGACAACTTCTAAAGAAAGCACTTGGAACAAAGGTGTGCGGGCCTTGCTCCCACCAAACATATCCTCTATGGCACCATTTGTCAGTTGCACTTCCATCTACACTAAAGCATGGAATGCACAACAGTTAAGCATTAAAAATGTAAATGATAAAGATGATAGTGTTGGGATCATACAATGTTTGTTGTTTTTTTGGGCTTGTTTGTCTTCTAGTGAGTAAACCAATAAACTTGCAATACTTAGATGGTGGAGATATAAATTCTATTTTTTCTCTTAGGCACAACTAATCCCAATTATAAAGGCATTTGAAAATAAATTCATCTAACCTTGTGTATTATCTAATACATTGCACAACCCTCATCGGTGGGGGAGATCTAAAACTGTTTATAATGATTGCATTTGTAATAGTAATTTTTTTGGGAGCCACTCATTATGTTGGCACATGCATTGAAAGAGATACATATTTTAAATGAGCTAATGAAACAAGGAGAAAGCGAATCACAAATCCATTATTTTTTTAATGACATTTTTTTCCCTAAAAGTAATAAAAAAGATAACTTGATTTTGGAATATTAGATTTGTCATTTTTAGTTGTTTAAGTTTATATATTTTGATTCTTTCCATAATGAAACAACATACTTTTTTATTCTTTTGGATTGGAAATCAAGCATACAAACTTTAGTGAAAGATGCAAAGAGGAGAAATGGAAAATACAACCAACAATAGAGGCCAATCTCATCTCACCTTCGTCTATCTAACTTCTCCAAACCCTCCTAAGAAAGGTGAAACAATGAGACAGACAAAAGGGGGTAAAGAAGTTGAAAGCGGGTGACAAAAAGAAATCTAATCTATGGAAAATGAAAACAAAAACATGAAAATGTTTACATATTGATAAGTATGCTACATAAATATCTATGATAAGTGACAAGTTCAAGTTTCAATTTAAATGCTTCATTCCAATTCACAATAAATAAATAAAATTCTTAAATTAAAATAGCATAAGCATATTAGTGAGCTTGAATCTTGTAACTTAACACGTGTCTTTGTTTGCATTAGAGATAGATTATATTGCTTTACAACATCAGGTATCAATCCACTCACCACAATGGCATGATGTGATAGAACCCAAATTTTTCTAGGCATTGTTGTATCCAAACAACACCCCATGAACAAATCCAACATATTTTAAAGGCAAAAAAATGCAAAAGTGAAGGTCATAAATACTTGGCATGCATCAAGACAAAAATGAATTTCTAACTTTTGGAAAAAAAAATTGAGGTGGTTAATGCATACTTTCTTGAACGCTTGTACACATGGCTTCCTGTTCAAGCAACAACCACACATTCGAGTTTCGTTTCATTTTATATTTTGTATAGAACATTTTGGGTTGCTGTGGAAAAAACAACAAGAGGGTTTTCGTGGGCCAATTTACACTAGCAACACAATTAACGTAAATTTAGCATTCATTTAATCAATATATACACCTCAAAATTAACATTATCTTTAAAATAATAATAATAATAAACAATGTATGATGGAAAGCTAGTAAGGGAGAAGAAACCCATGCTTGTTTCAGATAGGACATACTACAAGATTGGAGTATGAGGCAGCCATCAAGTAAATCTGCAACTCTCATTTGGACATGTTTTCAAGCTACACACATCCAATGTAGTATTAGCATTACTAGAATACTAGTAACCAAATACGTGTATCCTCAAAATGACCACATTCATACCCACTCGGGATCCGTATACTCATGTTCTCTACAACACAAAGTAAATATGCCCATGTAACCACCACAAAATAAATTTGTGTTTTCTTGATAACATTAGAGTTTTCTCACCATACCCAGCTCGACCAAGACTACCAAATTAGACATAATGATCAAGTGTAGGTATAATGTAGTAATTCCACTAGAGTATTTACATCCCTTATATACTACTCAACATCATTGTATGCTAATAAAATAAACAAAATCTTACGTGGCATAGGAACATTATAGGGTGCTTCATTACTTGAAATATTTTGAAAGAACCCTTACAAAGCCCATTTCATAATCTCTTATAATCATGGTGATCTATGAGGTTACATCCATTCAAACATTATGTTAAACAATTTGTGGGCCAAACATATGCTTCCACATTTTTATTACATGTTTACTAACACACTTGATATCGAGATATGATAAAACCCACTTATTATTTTGCTTTTATGAATGTCCATATCCTACTCTAAGGTTCCCATTTTAGAAAATTCTAGAGCACGTTTCTAGATTTTAAATGGATAGTTTTACACATGCAAAGTTCCTTTGTTTGAAATGTGTAAACATCAAATTTGGAAACTTATCCTTTCATAATGGCAAGTTCATATTTGTTCCTATGCTAAGAAATTTTTTCACATTATAAGCCCGATCTACACACATGACACACACACACACACATCCCTCTCTTTACTTTCTCATCCTTACACACTAATATATCATTCATCCAGGAAATATGTAGAATATTAAATCAATCAATACAAGATATATACAAACCTCATGCCGGCCTCATTTATTTCCTACTTTGTATAAGCCATTGTTATTTGATGTGGATATGTAGACAAAACCTTTTGACTTTATTTCAACCGAGAATTATAATAACACCTTAAATAGACTTACAATGAAAGGATATAAATTTATGGGGCTACGTGGGAAACAACTTCAACATGCAATGCAACAAATAGAAAAAGTACAAGAAGAGTTTAGGAAACATTCCCAAGCCATTTTTGTGAAATTGAATGCTAGAGATATTACTACTTTGTAAAACTCAAGAATGGGATAGTCATAGGTAATGACATGGATTCCAAACTATCTTATTAAAAATTCCCAAATTAGGTATATTCCTTGGGTTTTAAGGAAAATTAGTTGAATATACAATTAGGAAGGATAAAAAAATTGTAACTATTGATGTAACTAGGGCATGAAAATTATGTGCAGTTTTTTTCTCTTCTTTAGAATATGAGGATAACCCCTTATGTGAAGCTTATGTTCATAACCTTGCCCTTCCTAATGACCTTGAGGAGAATCCAAATCCCTTTGAAGGATGTGTTTTTGTTAAGGTCCTTTCCTATCTAGATAATTAGATTAGGTATGGACATGAAATGACTCGATACATGATCTTAGAGGAGAGTTGTCATTTTTTGTTGATAGTGGTTTTTCCCAAAACCTCAAGATATTTTGACAACTTATAAAAATCCCTTGAATAATTTTCAAATAAGGGAGAAATTTTTTGATGTGAAGATGAAAAAGGTGGTTGGATGCTTATAAAAATTGTTGCTTGAGATGGGAACAGCTCCCTCGGTCCCTTAAAGCAATAAATCTATTCTCACCACGTAAATATGGAGAATCCATACTAATGGCCAACATGTATACAAATTCTATGTAGAGACATGATACAAATTGGTTAGGATTAAGGCTAATGTTTCCTTCTTTTGGTCCCCGTTTCTTGATTTTAAGGACATGATACTAGCATACATGGATGAGCAGATCTCGGTGCCCATCGAATTTGAAGAAAAATATGGTTTTTTTCACCATGGGAGTAATTGGGTTCTTTGCTTATGGATTATAGAGTGGTCTATAAGAAATACATACATCCCTAGTTTATTGGACTTCATTATAAAAACATGGGTTGCGAAGGATAATATTAAATTTTTTTTGTAGATTTATGCATAGAAAAACTATATCTATTTTGTATCCCATTAATATAGAAGACATAAATTGCTCTATGATTTTATGTTATGGGAAGGATGCTTTGAAACTCAGGGCTTCTTCTTCATAGATTTCTTTAGGATGGGAAAAATATATTTTATGGCGTGTATCGTCTATAGTTGCCTAGTATTTTACAATAATGGTTTGGTTTAAAGGATTTGTGTCCTCTCCTCCATCAAGTTTTGGATGTTAAAAGGATATTATGTTTTCATAAATTTTATGAAGATTAATGAAAAGTTTAAGGAACTCTCCAACCCTCTTTTACTCGATTAAAAAAATGATATTATTTGTATTCTCTTTTAATAGTAGATCACCCACAAAAAATTATATTGGATATGTCTTCTTATTTACACCCTCTTTAGTATATATTGATATAGTCTTGAATTTTATTAACATGAATTATTTTTTCATCGTGATATAGTATAGCTTTTTTCTAACTATCATTAACAATAATACCCTTTAATAGTATTCTTAAACACAAAATCTCAATCTCAAGTGGTATAACTACTTTGGTTCCATATACAAGCGAAAGGAACTACCCTTATGGGCATTTAAATTATTGTTCTATATGCCCATAGTATTAGATGTCGTTGATTATGTCAATCGCACATGTGCTTATTCATTGGTTCTACTAAAATATTTACAATAACCTTATATGTAGTCTCTTCTTTCCCATTTTCTTATTAGTAGTAATGAAGAGATCATTTTTGCTAATTTTATATTTGTTCAAAACATTTAACACCCTTATTTTAATAAAGATCTATTTTTAAGATAAACTACAATGAAAATTGTGTAAAGATTAACAATTTAAAGGAACCTATGAATGCCCGAGTACCACAATCTAGACTAGTTAGGAAACTCTTAATTATTTATTAGCCATGAAAATGGAGATGGAGCCTATTTTCTCATTTATATATTTCACATTTCTTCATTTATAATAGGTGAGGTGATGTAAGAAGTTAATGACCAACTTAAGTGGAGATTTATCATTTCCTTTTAATACTTAATATTCTTAGCGGTGCAAATTGTTTCCACATTCATATCTCATTACCTTCATCATTGACTTTCTAAAATAACGAGGTGGATACCCCAAGATATGTTTGCTTATTTAGTATTATCACCCTAAAACGTCATTTGATTTGAGCATTTCCCATATATATTTGTCAATGGATTTATAGTGCATTTATAAACTCTTCAATATTTGAGACTTTGTTTATCAAGGTGAGAGTATATTCTTGCTAATTGCAAATTGATATAGTTTACCTTATTTTATGGGTTCATAGGAGCTTGGGGATTAAGAAAATATTGAATTTATAGATGCCTAAATATGATTGCCATGTAGCAATAAATGAATAAGTAATGAACTACATAATTTGATCCAAGAAAATAAGCAATTAAGATTTAAAACACTAATTGCAAATGAGGAGATAAAATGACTTAGCTGATTCGCAAAGATCGCGAAGGTGTGCAGAATTGGAGAATTGGAAAATCCAAAGTGTAGATGTCACAACGAAGCCTTAAAAATGTTGAGATGTCAAAGTATGTTGGATCGGGGAACTGTGTAGGGTCGAGGCGCATGAGGCACCAAAGACCTTCTTGGGTGCTGTGAAATCTTAGAAACACAAAAACCAGCTTCGCAGGTCACAAGATGTTCGTCGTGCTTCACTTCTTGTCATTAGTATGTCACACCAAGTTCGCAAATCTCACCTGTAACCTGTAATAAAGAAATGGTTTGAAAAAACCCCAAAACACATCAAATCCCAAAAATAAATTGATGTAAATGAGCGGTCGACTATCCTCGATGTCAAACAAGTGAACTTACGATCAAAATTTTACTACATCTTAGACCCAATGTAGTTCTATGTGTGTGTGCAAAATTTTTCCCTGGGTGGCTCTTATTCGTATCACACTTGGTAGCGAGCAAGTAGCTAGTAGATGTGTGCATGAAAGAATGAACTTCCCATCCTATGCATGTATGCAAAAGTATCATTCCCTTGCCCTTGTGTGTGGATGTTGGATGCTTGAGTGCTCTTGTAATGGCCTTTGAATGCAACCTTAGGTGGTGATAGCTAATGCTTAGTGCTTGGTCCTTTATTATGATCACATAATTTTATATTTATATGATTCCCTTGTTTGAATTTCGTAATTAACCACGAAAATAATGACTACCAAAAATATAAGATGCCCAAATAGCTAGAAAGGACCCAAAAGATGTGAACAAAGTAAAAAGAGGTTGAGGGTTCCCAGAGGGGATGGGGGCACCTAGCATTGGCATCTGGCAAAGCATATTTGGTGTTCAAGATGAGAAATGTTGAAGTATGAAAAGACAGACTGGGCTAGAAAAAGTGTAAGATCAACGAAGAAATAGAATGTAAGAAAAGATGGAAAAATACATGGATAAATTAGTACTTTTCTCGCTTATGAATCATATGAATAGTGGTATGTGATCAAGACTAGATAGATACCCAAAGTGTGTGATTTAGTGTCTACATTTACCCCCACTTTATGTTGTTGAGTGAATGCTTGATAACCATGTAGATAAATGGTGAAAGTGTGTCGAGAGATAAGGAAAATCATGGAATGATAAAAAAATGAAGCATGGAAGCTAGAGAAGAAGAAGCGAAAAGTGATTATGATGACCCTAGGGCGAGAGTGTATGTGTATATGTCGCGATTGTGCTCATTATTGATGTTGATTGTTGTTGATGTGTTGATTGTGATTGATGGTGTTGATGTGATGTTGTTGGTTGATGTGACTACCACTTCTCATAAAGAAGGACTTTCAAAAGAAAAATGATCAAGTAGTCAAATACATGAGTATATGATCAAAATGAGTAAAAATTATGTAATAAATATGTGAAAATTAAAAAAGGAACATGTGCACCTGATCCGTGATGAGTGAATGAGATAGAAAGGATCCTAAAGATGATGTAGAAGAATGAGTTTTTGGGCGATCTCATGCCAGTTGACTGCTTTGTGTGCGAGTTTTTTGGGCAATCTCATGCCAAGACATGGAAGAAGTGTAGGGAGAAAAGTATGGTGTCATCCTCTAACCTTTAACTAATTCCCACAATTTGAACACCACTATGCAGATGGTGTGTAAAAATCTGATCTGTTTCGAATAGTTCGATCCAATGTGAAAGTAGAAAATGTTGTGTAGTACATGCATGCCAAGTGTTGAAGGATTGTTGTCTTGTAAAAGCCATTGTGTGAAGTGTCATAGATCTGTTATGAACTAACAAATGTTCTATAACTACCCCCGGTCATAGGCATCCAAGAAGGGTCGGGGCACTTAGGCACGATTATCTTGGTTTTAGCGTTGGTGCATGTGTCTTTGTGATAAGGACCCAAGTTAGGATTTGGGCCATTGATGTGACTGACTCGTGTTGTACCGATATTGAACTGTGTTGTGTGATGATGGTGAAATGCTATGTGGGGTGACATATTCACCCTAATTATGCCCCCTCATTTGGGGTGCATGTGATGTCATTGAGGAGTATGCGGCCCAAAGGAGGACCGACCCCTATGTTGAAATTTTTCCCTACATGGGGAGGGAGTGTATTTAGTATAAAACAAGGCACACAAACAAAATAGCTAGGAGACAAGTGTTAGTAAAAGCAAGATAAACACGCATGTAAAATACAATGTGTAAGCTAAGCACACAAAAAGATAGTGTAAACATGCAAGAAGACAAAGCGAGACCGCAAAAGTGGGTTTCAAACACGGGACATCATTCACGATGTCACAAGACAATCAAGGTCGTAGTGGCTACAAGCATATAAAAACAAGAGAATAAGCAATACATAGGGCAAAGCTCGTAAACAATGACAGAGATAAGAGCAAGCAATGTAATAAACAACCATGGAATCATATAGACTTTTAAGACAAATGTTGCACATGAAGCACCCGTTGGGATGTTAGAAAGATAGAAAGTATGTCAAGACATGTATAATTTGATACAAGTAATGTGCTATACAAAATTAAACAATAACACATGTAGTGTACGAAAGTGGATGCCCCCAAGATTCGTTGTGGGACTAGTAAGAGGTGTTGTGCCAATCATCCATGTTACATGTATCGATATTTATAAAGCCTGTGATCAAAACTAGAAGGTAATTGAACATGCATGTGTATATGGGAAAGATAATGAATGACATACAATATATCTAGCTAGCATGTGTAATAATGTGTACATGTAAGCATGAGAAAGCAAGAGTAAATGCGACCAATATATGAAGTATGCAAAGTGGATGAGTGATATGGAATGGAATGTAGAGTGAGTTTGATAGGAGCCCCGTGCGTGCCCCCAAGCTAATTTGAATGAGTGTGTCTCGAGATGAGTTTCATTTATACATGCCCCCTCAATAGTCAAGAATGAACTGTAGAACAAGAGTGCATCATCAGGAAATGGTTTTAATTATGCGTGCAGAAATATGTGAATGATAAAGCATAGAGCATAGCGAGAGAGTGAGTCAAAGTGCATGAGTGTGGTGAATTCCATTTAAGTTGTAAACCCTCATCGTGAGTATGGACCGTGGAACTAGATTGCGTCATAGGGTAATGAGAGAAGCATGTAGAAGTAGAGGCAAGAAATATTTGTCATGAATGTTTAGAATAGATGTTGCATAGAGAGAGATGTCATGAGTGTGTGATGTGTGCGGTGTGCAATGTGTAGTGTGTAGTGTGCGGTGTGCGGTGTGTAGTGTTCATGTGTAGAATATATGGTACGTAGAGAGAGATGTAGAAGTAGAGGCAAGAAATATTTTTCATGAATGTGTATAATAGATGGTGCGTAGAGAGAGATGTCATGAGTGCACGATGTATGTGTGCAGTGTGTGTGTGCAGGTGTGCGGTGTGCAAAAGTGTGCGGTATTCATGTGTATAGGATGGCCTCAACAGTCAAGTGTGAAATGTAGCACAAGAGTGTTTCATCGGGTAATGACGATACGAGAGTGTATCAAGATGTTTATAATGCATGTGCAATATTAGATGTGAAACTGCAGAGTGTAAGACACTTAGTGATGTTATGGGGGAGGGAGAAACAAGTATGATGCCCCCAAGTGTGTAATGATGAGAGTGATCAAGTAATGTCATCTAAGAGGTTGTCATTTTCATGGTCAAAACCAAATGGAGAAGCATCAAATACTTGGTAAGTAATTGTATCAGGTTGATCCAACAAAGATCCATTGAGGTGTAAATTGTACATGCCCATTGCATATTCTTTGCTAGTGAAAGGTGGTAATGGAAATCCATGTGCATACCAATGAGTGAGGTTTTGTGAATAACCGAGGAATGAGTCATTGCAAATGAAAACACAGCCAAAGGTTATGGGGAATGAAATGTCCATATGATCGGGATCTAACATGCCCCCAATGTAATCAAGCCAATATTATCCAAGTGTAAGTGGAGAAGTGTGAGGAGAACATGCAAGAAATACTATGAGATAAAAGACATGAAGACCATAAGTAACAATAATGTGGATAAATCCATGGTAAAGATGAGGATCATGAGGTGGAGGAAATATTTTGTCTACTGTAAATCCTAGTCGAGTCAATCCATCATGTGTGCATATAGTATCGGAGCAAGTAGGATCGAATGGAATGTGCTCCCAATAAGATTCGTTCATGAAAATCATGCATGTAAATGGAGGGTGCGCTAATGGAGGTTTCTCATGAGAAAGTGAAGTAGATGAAACGATGTCCAATGTTTGGACATGCCCCGATAAAGTACCATAACATTAGTAGAAGCAGGGGGCTCGAGAAGCAGATTGAACAGTGTATAATGTGCAAACGGTTCCTTCGAGTGGAGGTAAATTGTCTGGATAATGTTCAAGTCGTGGATTAGTAACAAGATGCATAGTAGCAGAAGTAGGAATAGGTAATGCAATATTATGATCTATGTTACAATATTAGAATGGTGTACGATCAACAAGGATCTCATATTCAAATCCCTCATGTAAGAATCTAACACATCGGTGGACCGTAGAAGACATTGCTTGCATTCGATGAAGTCATGGTCTACCAAGTAAGTAATTATATGAAAGCGGGAGATCGACGATAAAAAATGGAATGAGAATATTATTTGGCCCAATTGTGAGAGGTAATGTGACAGAGTTTCTAAGCATGGGTGCATATTAGAATCATATGCTAGCACAGAAAGAGATGTTAGGTTAAGATGAACAACCGAAAGGCCTAGATCCTGAATGAATGATAGAGGACAAAGATTAAGTTCATATCAACTATTGAATAAAATTTGATTGACGCCTAAGTTTTTTATGAGACTTGTATATAGAGAGGAGGATCATTATCATAAACAAAAATATTTTTAGCTATAGTCGATGGAAAAGTAATATGTTGAGAAAATGCATTGAAAAATGTTTGAAAGACAACATCTAGATGAGTAGTAGCAAGAATCCGAGTAGTAGCCAAAATATTAATGATTTTAGCGTGGCACTTAGGATTGGCTAGCAATAAATCATGGATAGAGATAGCCATGATGAGAGGATCCTATAAAAATGAGAAAAGTAGAAGTATGAGGACCCTAGGAATGTTCAAGCGATGGGTTCACCAAATGATTAAGCAAATATTGAATTTATAGATGCCTAAATATGATTGCAATGTAGCAATAAATGAATAAACAATGAAGTACATAATTTGAACCAAGCAAATAAGAAATTAAGATTTAAAACCCTAAGTGCAAATGAGGAGATAAAATGACTTAGTTGATTCGCAGAGATCCCAAAGGTGTGTGAATCTGTAGAATCCAAAGTGTAGAGTATCAAAATGAAGCTTGAAAAAATGTAGAGATGTCGGAGTATGTTGGACTAGGGTGCCCCTGCAAGGTCGATGGCATCTTGGGCACCATAGAACTTCCCTGGGCGCCGTGACTTCTCAAAAGCATAGAAAACCAGCTTCGCAGGGTTGCAAGATGTTCATCGTCCTTTTCTTTTTATCACTATTATGTCACACCAAGTTTTCATATGTCACTTGTAACTTGTAATGAAGAAATGGCTTGTAAAACCCTAAAATGCATTAAATCTCAAAAATAAATTAATGCAAATGAGGGGTCAAACTATCCTCAGCTGTCAAACAAGTGAAATTACGACCAAATGTTGCACTACATCTCATACCCAATGCAGTTCTATATCCATGTGTGTCGAATTGTGCCCTAGGTGACTCTTATGTGTTTCACACTTGGTAGCGAGTAAGTAACTAGATGTGACAAATGTAAATAGATGTGTGCATGAAAGATTTAACTTCCCCTCCTATGTGTGTATACATAAGTATCACACCCTTTCACTTGTGTGTGGATGCTAGATGGATGCTTGAGTACTCTTGTAATAGCCTTTGAATGTAACCTTAGGTAGTGATGGCTAATGCTTAGTGCTTGGTCCTTTATTATGATCACATAACTTTATATTTATATGATTCCCTTGCTTGAATTTCATATTAACCCCGAAAATGCCGACTACAAAAATATAAGATGCCCAAATGGCTATAGAAAGGACCCAAAAGATGTGAGAAAAGTACAAAGAGGTCATGTGTGCCCGAGGGGGATGAGGGCACCTAGCACGGTGTTATGGCTAGGTGACGGTGTCCAGGATGAGAAATGCTAAAGTATGAAAAGACAAACTAGGCTATAAAAAGTGTAAGATCAACATAAGCAATAGAAAGCAAGAAAAGATGGTCAAAGATAGGGATCAATTAGTACTTTTTTGCTTAGGAATCACATGAATAGTACTATGTGATCAGGACTAGATAGATACCCAAAGTGCATGATTTAGTGTCTACACTTAGAATAGATGGTCACTCCATTTCCAAGTGGTTTGTTTATTATGATATCCAAGAAATAAATTATTGTTTGTATAAAGAATTATAGTGAGACGTGGGAACAATTGTATTTTATGGTGTAGTTTAAATATTAAAATATCTAATATTAGTAAACTAAGTGTATTTACAAAACTCAAATGAATAGTATTATTTCTAAACCCATGGAGAGATAGCTAGGTGATGGCTCCATGGAAGTAAAATTTTAAGTAAAGCTTAATGTCTTGTTATGGTATCAAAGGTAATAATATTGATAATATATGGGTCGATTGTTATTTCCGGCTATTGCATAATAAATGTATTCATTGAAATAGTTATAATGTTATCATTTTTATGATTCTTCTTATATGTTCAACTATAAACATAGGTAATAAAGTGGTATTTTGGATGGTAATTAAAGTAGTCTAATTATCTAGCTTAGATCTAATTCATATTATGTAGCAATCAACAATTCGATAAAGAATTGTTAGTAAGACCTTAAATAACTATGAACCTATTAAGGAATTAAGAGCATATGCTTTTAGGTGCATCTTGCAAGATTGGATCATGTGTCTCTTAGTGGATTTTGGAAGTTATTTATTGTGAAACAAAACATGTGTCTAATATGGGGGAAATGTCGTTCGATAATGTTGCAAGCTAAATGCATATTTGGACTTGTTTATTTTGTTATGGAAATGATGTTGTTATTGAGTAATTAACAATTCATTTTAAGGCCATGTGTTTGGCGCACCTTATGCTTAGATGTAAATTAAGGTTATATTGTTGGAAATATCTTAGGATAAATTGACTAGAAAAATATTGCACATGTGATATAATCACATATAAACTAAGTGTTTGGTTGTATATACTAGTTGGTTTTAGAAGGAATTTTTTTAGTTATGATTTGGCTTACCTTGTAAAACCTATTGGAGACCTCAAATTAACTATGTAATTAACCCTTGCAATAATACTTTGTGATAACACTCTCAATAAGTGGTGAGTGACATACATTGTGTTTTGTATATTATATATGGAATAAAAAGAGATGATTGGATGGTTTAAGAATTGTGTAACGAACATTGAGAACTATATACGTAAGGGTTAGGGTATGATGTTGGTCATGAAGGATTCTCCACTTGTTACAATATCCCGATATGCCCTAGTACTAGAGTCAAAATGAATTTAGGAGTTATTTGTTATTCTTTTCGAGTCATATGTATATACCTTAGTATATATTGGTAATCTTATATGATTCACCTTTTAGTTCATTATCATATACTACCTTGTTGCATGGAGTTACATGTTACGACGACTTGTTTTACCCACATGGATTCTCACTTGTTCTATCAATTTTTGCATCTAGTATGTTTGAGAAAGGGTAGGGCCACTCCCAATGGATGAGACATGTATGGGGATCCGAAAGACTTTGTGAATCAAGAAATTCCCTCGAATGATGTTATCCCTCTTCTTTTCCTATACAATCCTTCAACACAAGTGATAATCTTCAAAGGTTGTGTGGATTTATTTATGAATTTTTATTTGTATTTGACTAATTTGGATAGAGGACTATGTTTTTTAAATATTGTGTTGTTACTTGGAAAGATGAAATTGAATACATTAACAATAGTGATGTTGTAAACATTATAAATTGATTGGTCAATTAATAATGTGAAATTGAATATGATTATATAATATTGTGGAATATACTATTGTACCAATAAAAAAGGAATAGTTGATATGTTTTTCTTAGTGCATATTTAGATTTTTTACATTTATAATTGTAAATGAAAGAAAGATGTGAATTCAATTTGTTATACTTAACCACTTCTTGTGAGGGTTTCTCTTAGCTATAAATGTGTTAAATTTATTCACATAGGTGAAAATACATACTTTGGTCCTTGTATTAAATGCATAATCTACTTTTATATGAAACATACAACTAAATTTACATTATCAAAATTTGAAAAGAATGCTTTCTTTCTAAATTGATTACATGAATGGATTATTGACTACCAAATTTGTCCATGATAGTGAAATTAAAACATTCATGTGAATGTGTACATGATTTCATAATGAATCGCTCGAGCAATTTTAGTGTTAGTAAAATTGCTTCGCACTAGTCATTATTAAGCATGTTGGAATGTGGATTAATTAAGAAACCTTTAGAAGGATGATTATAGTTTTTAAAGGCTTTTTCAGGAGTTCCTCGAATAGGTTTTACAATATAAGTTGTGAAATTGTATGGCTTGCCAAAAAAAAAATGTTGTATTTAATAAGGACACAAAGTTTGTGGGTATTTTTTGGCAAACTTTGTGTAAGAATTTTGGAACTAGATTGAATTTCAATTCAACATTTTGTCCCAAAACATATAAAAGAATTGATGTTGTAGCAAAAATGTTGGGAATTTGTTTAGAAACTTGGTTAGAATTAAGGCAAGACTACGTGATATTATGTTGACATAAGTAGAGTTTGCATACAAGTCAGTAAACATAAGTATAACGAAGAGCCATTTTCAAATTGTGTATGGGTAACATGAGCAACATGTCACTATTCGAATTAATTAATATCTTGCAATACCTTGCATAGTTTGCACTCAAAAATTATGGAAATTCCATTTTATCTTCAAAAATAATATTCATCCTCATCCAAATATATATTCTTTCATTCTTCACTTAAAAGTCTTTTAAAATTTAAAATGTAAAAGCATAATTAAGCTTTCAAATTCTCCAAATTCTATTAAAAATGAGGTCTTTATTTTTATGTTTGATCTCAACTTTTGTTATATTTTTGTGCATATATTATATTTATATTAGTGGGTGAGCTTACTAGTTAATGTAAAACATTTATTTCTAAGTATATATAATATTTTAGTTATATAGGTTGTTAGCTTTAAGAATCAAATAAAGTTGTTATTAGCTTTATTTGAAAATAATATAGGATAAGAAATCACTTAAAACTAATAAAATAATAAAAATATTACGAATGTAAAATTTCTCGAGTCACAATAATACATATTACATAAGGATAAGAGAATTTTGAAATATGTGTTTTCATCATTATTGGAGAGAAAATTCATCAATGAGACAAATTGGTGGGTTTCTGCCAACGCTTTGGGACTAGGTCCCTATTTTTGAATGGGGTAGCTCCATCATTGTGTGCAAACGAAAATAAAACTTTGTGGTTGGCCTAGAGGTTGGGGATCCAACAAGCACACTCCACTGCACTGCGGAAAATGCTTGCAAGTTCGCAAGGGAGGAATTTTCTAGGTAGGTGGGAAAAGGGAGTGAGAAATTAGGAGGGGGTTAATATTGCAAGTAGTAAAATTCATATGCTTGCAAATATTAATCAAATCATATCAACACACATAATTAGAAATAAAAACCTTGCTAATAACACCAAGACAAGATGGAATTATGAACACAAAGTTTCACTTATTCCCTCATCAAAAAAAGCATGAAACTCCTTTCTTCTTTATTGACATTCTCACAAAGTTGTATAATGAGAGGAATGGAAGAACATATGAGAAGGAGAATAGAGGAAAATAGCTATCTCTTTTTCTTATCACAAGTAGTTATCTACTCTTGAACATACAAAATTGACAACCCTTAAGAATGGGGAAGTCATTACAATTTATAGACTTTAGAAAGACTCTTCACCTACCCCCACATGACTTTTCATTTGTCCTTTACAACATGTGACTCTTCATATTCCTAGGAATAGAATTAAGTCCCATTTTATTAATTAAGGGTGACTTATTACAATGTCAACTATAGTCACATTTAAATGAATAGGACAAAAATGAATAAGACAAAATGAAAATTGCAAACCCAATGAAGAAATAGAACATGGAGGAAGAGGGGGAAGGGGGAGTGAAGAGATAAAGAGAGAGAGAGAGAGGAAAGAAGAGAGATAACTAGTCTCGATGAAGACACCACCCTTGTTGATTCTCGCTTCATTTTATGATGCATCCTTGCCAACTTCAATGGAAAAATATCCACTCCTTTGAACTCTCTGTTATACTAAGTTGCCACAGTGCAACTTTCTTGGCTTGAGGAATGCGAACACAACTCAAGGACTTGAGCCAACCATTTGAGATGTCATTGATGTTCTTGCTTTTAGCAAACCAAGACTGATGTTTCTTTGCAATGTTTGATATCATAACTCTGATCTCGGCAAGAGACTCCAGTGTATCCTCATTGAAAGAAACGAGGTCCCGAATTTTTCTTGACATATTCCTCAAATGGCTTTAAAAATTCATCCACTAAGGTATTATCATCAATGGTGGGCACTCCAAGATTCTATATCCTGATGATGGAATCATCCTGCATCTTGGAAGCACACTCTTCATTTGAATCCAACTCATCAAGAGCACAGTTCAACATCTCAAATTGAGAGATGAGAATCATCTCCCATACCTATTATAAACACATAAAATAAGCACTGCTAATCCCTATGTCCACAACTACTAGCACCCTTTCACTCTCACATCACTATCATATCGTCTATTAAACCCTTATCCTAATTCTTATTCCTCACCCATGATATTTACTCCTTGTAAATATTATCCTACACCGTAAATCCTATTCTACCCCCTCCTAAACCACCTAAACCACTTACATACCAAAATCAAATAAGGAAAAATAGAACAAACACCTTCCCAACCATTTTATAACCTCTCACCCGCATATCTCCCCTCTCACACAAAATAACAAAGAAAAACGACTCGGTTGGAGTTGGTTTTAAACAAACTCGCGATCATTGCTGGTGATTTTCCTGGATCGTCGATGATTCTATATAAACGAGTTTCAGACCCCCTTTCGTAAGGTTGGTCAAGGTTTTTCCATGTTTATTGTTCCCGAGACCAGAATTTACATTTCACCACAACAGGTCTTGTCACATAGCCTAAAGAACGCCACAACAACACTCAATCCTTCCACATGACATCAATTATTAAACAACGTTCAACGTTAGAAATCAACAACAATCCTCCTTCCTCTATAATATTCTTGTCTTTGGTAATAATTTCTTCTCATCTTCATTCATCAATTTATACAAGGTAAGTGGTTTCCCTTACTTCATTACCTTATTACACATCATTTACAAGCTTAAATCATCCTTATTAATATCCCTTTCAAGCTATTTTCCAATTTGTTATCGACTCCATACATTTTCACATCAATCACTCGACGATTCTCAAAATCACCGACTGATTTCCTCTAATCGCTAACTATTCCTAAAAATGATGACAATTCCTAGAATAATTGATGATTCCCAAAATAATTGACGATTCCCCGTAAATCACCGATAATTCCCTATAATCGATGATGATTCCTATCTGAAAGGTCCTTTGACCCCTAAGATTTCTCTTCAAACATTTGGACCCCATCATTTATTACCACTCTACCTTTGCAGGTGTCTTTCCAATCCTATCCAACTCCTTTGAGCCATTACTTTATTAGTTATCCTAAATCCAACATATCGCTCAACTCGCCTTGCATGAGTGTATAGCCATCCCCATCCTTGCTCCTTTGATCCATTTTTTGATCCCTAGACTCCTTTTAGATCAGGTATCACCACATTATTAGACCATCATATAACCTAGACATCTCATCATTATCCGATTTTTCCTTTACATTGTTGGTTATATTGTTTGTTTTATCATTTTATATCATCATTATCATGAGTGTTTATGCATCATGTAGCCTATCCCGTTGAAAAGAAGAATTTGTGCACCCGCTTGGATCTATTGACACCATTCATCCATCAAGTATCGCATTATTCATTACAGTATCGGTAAACCCTATCGTCTTCCGAGGTCAATTTTTTTGTTATTCCATTTTATTAATTTAAAATTGGAAAGAAAAAAATCTCTAGTACATTATGGCACGCCCGATGGGACATTGTCCATTTCATTTTCATTTTAGTTTATCTTACATTCATCTTTAGGCCTTTTGTTCTCTAATTGTTGATGATCCAATCAAATCGTTACTGATTTGGTGAATCACCTGTAATTCCTTCAAATTATCGACGATCTTTGTTGATAGTTTCTTATTACCTAGTCGGTCACCTCTAACATCTATTTTATCTTTGTTTTTTGTCTTCATCTAACCCTTGTAGGTTTCTATCTTGGGAACATCTATTTGTTGTGTTGTAGTTGTGCTTAAAAAATCAAAAATCTAAAAATTAAAAAGGAAGCATTTACAAGTGCGTCATTTTCCTTTCTTTTTCTTTCAAAGCATTTCATTTTATTCAATGTCCTCATGAAATATGCATCTTCTTTTGGGTTTAAAACATACCTCTCATTTTTGTTTAATCACATAGTCTAATTAGGAGGTTAAAGAATTGTATTCACTTAACTTCCCTCACACACAAATAAACCACGTCAAATACAAACTTGCATCAAAACACTTGTACATAGGTGGACCTACTTGGATGTCATCACCAAGAGGATAAGTTGACTTGGTCTTCTGGATGAGTATAAATAATTGGTGGGCAGTATATTGGCTAAGAACCTAACACCCTTATCATTTTGAGACCATGAAGTGAAGGGGTAGGCCCCAATACCACACCCTATATCGACACCTGCACAAATCCGGGCCTCATGTACCTTCAAGTATATCGAGGACTCTAGCCTTTAACATCACTTGAAACCAACCTTAGAATGGCCATATCATCAAGTTCCCTCTGAGCCCCTTCCTCCACATCTAAATTCTAATCAAGATAATAAAACTTTACGATTTTTGACTTGTCTATTTCATTTGTAGCTCTCTTAGGGTTTTTCTTTATCATCGTCATCCAATTGTCATTCAACATGGATCAAGCCTCGCACATCAAGCATATCCTTTTATCGCTTATGTGTCATTATTACAACCATATTCGGTTGCTTCATCCATTATCTCTACAGCTTTTCACCCCAATCAATCTCAAAACATCCCCTACACATAGGATCTAATCCTTATCAATCTCATCAACCTATCATATCCCACTCAACTTCACTTAGCTCTGGCATATTCCCAAATCCATCTAGACCACCTTTTGTTCCCTATGGAACCTCTACCTTTCAACCAATCCTACAACCCTACAACAACTCCATCCAATGACCCTACGAGAATCCTTCACATCTAGATTACTTCCAAACTATCACCCCTTAGCCCATGGCAAGTGTATCCCATCAATCGATCCTTGTTGCATCCCCTCCTTCATCACAATCTCATCAGAATCTTAACATCCCCCATATTTTATCCAATCAACCTATCTCGACTTCAATACCTTTCTCGATACCTCAGACATCCCAAACCTATACACACATACCTACTTAGGTCTAATCAACCCCTCTCATCCAACAACAACATATCCAACATCTCTACACATCTCCCCACATCCCTTTATCATAACCTACTTTACAATTGGTACCTTCTCAAGCTACCCCTTATCAACCTCCACATCAAACCCATCTACAACAAAACCATCCATCCTACAAATCACATTCATTAATCAAATCAACTCACATGTTAATTTCCTCATGCCTAAATCCCTACAAACGATCCCATGCAAGCTATGTTGAATAGATTAGCCAATTTGGAAGCCACTACCATGGGACCCAAACATGTCCTCACTTATGATCAGGTTTATAATGAACCCATCCATCCATCAATACCATATAATCCCTATCCTTCGCATTGGGAATTTCTTGAATTTACCATGTTCCATGGCAGGAGGATCCTCAACAAACACATATTGGCCTTTCAAAATTCATTTTATCTCATCATCCCCGATCGATATCTCATACTTAGAACCTTTCCTATATCACTAGCAGGACTTGCCTTGGATTGGTACAACTCCCTCCCTCAGCACTCTTTATTCTCTTTCACACAGCTAGCCATGTTGTTTCTCGAGAAATTTTCTATAAACATTACTCGTAAAATAACCATTTCTAACCTCTCTACCATCAAACAATCTAAAAACAAATCCATTGTCGACTTCGTCACTAGATGGTGAAGCATTATCAATCAATTAACCTTCTCACTGCCTCAATCATAACTAATTGATTTGTTTTCTTGATCGTGTGCCCATCACATTTCATCTACCCTCCAGATCCACACATTCCATACTTTTGACAAAGCCTTCACTATGGCTAGAAAGTTAGAAATCCAAGCCCTTGAAGAAGGTCACATCAATCCTCAATACACACATGTCTCGTCTAATTCCCTTAGGTCTTCCTATGAACCAAATGAGACTACCGCACATGTTGCCATTTCTTTTATTTATGATCAAACGCCCTCGATAGAGTCAGTCCATATAGATATTGCACATCCTTTGAGTCACATCATCAACATTATCACGTAGGATCTTCCCCACGAGGAGACCCCTTCATCACCAACTCGCCCCTAGAAGACTCATAATCATTGGTTCTTATTTTCGATAGTCCTCACGCATCAATGTCACATGTGTCTACTATCCAATCACCTACTACCTCCTTGCATCCTTTAGAATTGACCTTGGAAACCATTACAAAGGCAGGCACTATACAATTGAATATCTCAACGTCCAACCATATTTTAAACCAATCAAGACTTGGGTAGTTCTCACATATGAATGTAACCTACCTCAATCACGCCTAACATCTCCCTCATCCGAATTCAACCCAATCATATCCACGCCTCCTCACTTGATATCCAGTCTAAAACCTCGTCTCAAATCAAACATCAGACAATCAAATCCCATCACATCCACGACCTCACCCTTATCATTTATCATGATACCCTCTCCTCTATCTAAAGAAAACATTACAAAAAAAAATGCACCACATCCATAGCCTCATCCTCATTTTTGTCATAATACCTCCTCTTCATCCAAAGAAAACATTACAAAATCAAAACACACATCATCCAAGGTCTCAACCTTACCATCCATTTTGGGACCCCATCCTTTATCACAATCCAAATATATCACATCTAGTTCCACCCTTACCATCCATTTTGGGACCCCATCCTTTATCTCAATATCATATTACACATAGTCGAACCCTATCTCATCCATAATTTTCCCTCCTCGTCCATTTTGGGACCTCATCTATCATCCAATTTTATCAATCCTACATCTTATCCCATCCTTAGATCACATCCTCTTTCTCATCAACCTCACAATGTTCCTATGATAATCAACACCATACAACATCCACATCCACCCACATCCAAAAATAAGGCACGTCCTACCAAGTGTTCTCATAAATCAAAATCAAAATCCATTAATCCAAATCCCCGAAAGGGACTTACATCGACATCCTCGAGAGGCTTATATAGTTCTCTCATCATGTTACCACCTATCAAAACACCCAATCCACATATCCATCAACCCGCATGGTACGACCTAGATAAAACATGTTCCTATCATCAAATCGCATGTCATATCCGAGAGAGTTGTGAAGTACTTAAATCCATAATCCAACAACTCTTCCTCGTCAAATATATTCTCCTATATTAATACCATATTAAGACATCATCGATATCATCTATACCTCCACACTCGTCGGTGTCCTCATCGACATCTGTAAGATAAGGGGTCATCCTAAATCTAGTATTAACAAACCTTTTCCAGAAATATCTTCAACACCTTCCATTGAAGGTCTCTCAATCTCATCAACATCTACACCCAAGTCACCGGTAGTGTCCTCATTGACATCTTCAAAGGACAAGGGGTCATCCTCAATCAGATATTAGAAAACCTTTCTCATATGTATTATCATCACCTTCCATTGAAGTTCCCTCATCTCAAATCAGTATGGTTTACCCACCTACACAAACCAAGAATTGTCATACACAAAGAAAAGGAAAAATTAAAGATTCGTCATCTACCCCTCCTCATCAATCATCCTCTCATATCTCATCTAGATTTTCAACAACTCCTTTTTCAAAGGTTCGCATCATCCTTTATTTACCATATAATCAATCAATCAACATCAAAGCTTTCATCATCCTAAGCTAAAATATATCATTCCCTTTGGCACATATTATCTCTAGCCACATCATCAACAGTTAGGGGTCTCCTCTCTACTGATACTTTGAAAGTATTACCTTACATACCTCACCTTAGAAAATCTTCACCAATCCTATCCTCTCAATCCAATCCATATATCCTTAGCAGATAAAGAGTAAATGTGGAAATTTTTCCCCTAACTGGATCGGTCCATATGTCATCACTCACAAGTATGGGTCGAGAGCTTATTGTCTAACCTCCTTAATGGTACACCTGAAAAGGAACCTATGAATGCCTTGCACTTGCGGCCTTTTTACTATTAACACATTGACCATCATGACAATAGTTACATCAAATATATTATTTCACCACCAACCCTTTACTTCATTATTGTAATGATTTGAAAGTATGTGGTTCTTTCCATCACTATCCTTAAGACCTTAAAGATGAGCACCACATCTCTATTCATCGCATCTTTCACATGGACAAGTTCCTCCTTAGTAGGAACCCCACAATCATTACATACATCCACCTTGTCTACAAACCAAATACATGTCATGGGGCACACATGTGTAATTTTGTGCACATATATCTTCCCCTCCTTGAAATGGTCTATTAGGGCTTGCCCTCAGAATAAAATAAATTCAAAAATATCTATGAATGCATCTTATCAAAATAAATGGACCGATCCCTCGAAGGATAAATATTCAAATATCAAAATCATATTGTCAAAAATAAATCGATTGATCCTTAGAAGGACAGTTTCCTGTCAAAACCATAGACTGATCCCTCAAAGGATGGCTATTCAAAAAGAAAAAGTCAAAAAGTCAAAATCGTAGACCACTCCCTCGAAGGATGGCTTTCCATGTAAAAAGGCTTCCCACATCAATTAGCCTTCAAAAATTCAAAATATCAAAAGCATCCTAGGAAAGCTTCCCGCATCGATAAGTTTGCATCAAAATAAAATACAATTGGGGCATCTTTCTATGAAACCATTGAAAGGATAACCTAATCTCCCACACAACCTACATATGTCAACCCTTCCCATGTCCTAGGAAGGTATACATTTCACACCGCCATTTATATCCAAGATCCTACATGTGACTACCCATTATTAGTCATGTGTTAACATTTGTTATAAGGCCAAAGAGTGCAAGAGCCTTCACTATACTAATTCCCATCACATATGTATCAAATCCAATATAAAGCAATCATTTTGCGTTTTATTATTAACTAGGATTAAAACACATTTTGATATACATAAATATCACTTTAAAATCAAATACCAATAAAACATAACATTAAACATCCATCAACATCTATCAAACATAATATCAACACCTATCAAAGACAATCATAAGCACATCTCAATATTACATTGCCACATATGAAACATCATCAACACATAGATCATAAAACAAAATCATAATCATATATCATATCAATGTCTCTCTATACATCATCTGGAGTCTCAAAACTCCACATATCAAATATAAATTAAAAATAAGCTTCACAAAGAATCGTATACATCAAAACATTACATTTACTCAATAAAATCAACATTCATCAACCGAATGCCTCTTCGAGCACTACTCCCCTAATCATCGTCAGACCCCTATCTAGTCCTCTACCAAAACCTTTTTACCATCTCCATTAATTCATATGTCTATAGGACATGAACCCATTGGTTCCCCTATCACTTGACTTCTCGGTCTTGTAAGCCCACCTTTGTGGAAACATCAATTTTTGGTCATTTGACCTCATCAAAACCATCATTTTTGTTTTCCCTTGTCGCCATTAAGTCACGTGACTATAGATACGAACCCATTGGTTCCCCTATCACTTGACTTCCCAATCTCGTAAGCCCACCTTTGTGGAAACATCAATTTTTGGTTTGTTAACCTCATCAAATCATAATTTTATCTCCCCTTGATGCGGAAAAGTCATATTTTTATAGGACACGAACCCATTGGTTCCCCTATCACTTGACTTCCTAGCCTCATAAGCCCACTTTTGTGGCAACATCAATTTTTGGTCATTTGACCTCATCAAACTCTCATTCTCATCCAAGTGGCACATTTTTCCAACATATGCATCCTTTGAGGGTCCCGAACCCCTCGCGACATAAATAAACCAACCAATCAAATTAAATATTACCTCGTACGCAACCTAAACACATTAAAAATCCAATCTCTATCAACAATCCATCGTAGATTCGTTTTGCAAAACATTGATAAGTCATGCATCTATAAGACACACGAGCCCCTTGGCTCCTCGATCTTTTATGACCGCATTTTCTTCCTACGAGCCATACGTCCTATAGGACAAGAACCCTTTGGTTCCCCTATTACTTGATTCTATGACATGGTCATTTTAGAACAACCGTCTTTTTTCTTAACCTCATCCCTGGGCATCATCTCTCATTTTCCCACTTCTCGTTTCATCTTTTCATCTTTCATCCATTTATCTCTTTCAAACTCGTGATCGATTCCCTTTTAGTTCATCAATCCCAGGTTTTAGGGGGATCACCTCATCATATAATTATGCATCTTTCACATCCTTATCTATCACATCTTTCTTTTACTCATGGCTTGTCTAAACACAAACCACTCAATAAAAAGGGGAAAATGTAGACACCTAGAATCAACACCACTAATCCCCATGTTCGCGTCCTCTAGCACCCCTTCACTATCACATCACTATCATATCTTCTATTAAACCCTTATCCTAATTCTTATTCTTTGCCAATGATATTTACTCCATGTAAATATTATCCTGCACCCGTAAATCCTATTCTACCCCTCCTAACCCCCAAAACCACTTACATACCAAAACCAAATAAGGACAAAACATAACAAACACCTTCCCAACCATTTTATAACCTCTCACTCGTATATCTGCCCTCTCACACAAAATAACAAGAAAAAAAACTTGGTTGGAGTTGGTTTTAACCAAACTCCACGATCACCGGTGATTTTCTGGATCATCAACGATTATATATAAATGAGTTTCATACCCCCTTTCGTAAGGTTGGTAAAGGTTTTTCCATGCTTGTTGTTCCCTAATACCATACTTTGCATTTTTCCACAATAGGGTCTCGTCATAAATCTTGAAGAATGCCACAACAACACTCAAGCCTTCCACATGACATCAACAACTTCATCAATTTTCAAACATCGTTCAACGTTAGAAATCAACAACAATATTACTACCTTTGTAATATTCTTGTCTCTAGTAATACCCTCTTCTCATCTTCATTCATCAATTTATACAAGGTAAGTGGTTTCCCTTGCTTCATTATCTTATTACGCATCATTTACAAGCTTAAATCAACCTTATCAATATCCCTTTCAATCTCTTTTCCAATATGTTATCAGCCTATACATTTTCATAAAGAATCGTTAACGATTCTCAAAATCACTAATGATTCCCTAGAATCGCTGACGATTCCCCAAATCACCGACGATTCCCCATAATCACCGACGATTCCCGAGTAATCTTCGATGATTCCTATCGAAAGGTCCTTTGACCCCTAAGCTTGCTCTTCAAACATCCAAACCCCATCATTTATTAGCACTCTTCCTTAGCAAGTGTATGTCCAATCCTATCCAGCTCCTTTGAGCCATTACTTCATCAATTATCCTAAATCCAACATATCACTCAGCTCGCCTTTGCTAAGCATATAGCCATCCCCACCCTTTCTCCTTTGAGCCATTTTTTTGATCCCTAGACTCCCTTTGGATCAGGTAGCACCACATTATCCACTACCTTGCACTTCAAACTTTCTCCAAAGTGAGTTGATCCTAAAGCTTTCTCCACGACCTTTCAAGAGGATTGATGAGATGTCCGCTTTCAAGTGTGGGCAAATTTTCGATGCAATAAATACAAACCTTCTTCTTTCGAACCATTCCTTTGATCTCTTGATGACGGCCTCGGTCTGCTCACTTATATCTCCTAATTCACAGATGCTCCATGTCACCTATGGAATGGGTGAGGCCTTTCACGCTTGATATTCTGGATCATACAAATATATGCCATCATCTTGAATGTCTTCCTCGTACTACCAAACTTGAATCTTTTCATTTTCATCCTCATGGGGTCTCGTTCTCGACTTTGAAATCATCTATGCAATTCACCCAAAAGAGTCTTCAATCTATGGAACATGATATGACTCGGGGAGGTGAAAAGTGTCTGGATCACTTCGGATATCAAAGTCTATCTTTGGGGTATATGAATACAAAATCCAAATGTCCAAAGATCAATAAAACTTTTACAGAGAATATTTTGAGTGAGATGGGGAAAGAGATGTTCTTCCTCTCGTCGATTCTTAAGCTTACCATGAACATTGATAAACTTCCTACATAGCTCAAACAACATGATCTTGTCACGAGATAATGTGGTAGCCTTCGTAGAGAAAGATCGAAACCAGATACTCAGATGTAGGAGAAGGTTACAAACTGTATGAAGTAAGAATCGTACTCTTGATCGAGAAACCTCTTGTGGTGACAACCTTGAGTGAATATTTCCTCTAGTGATATGATGACAAACATCATGAATGCATCATTCACTCTCGTGAAATGTTGGTTGATTTCCTTCAAAATTGCCATGGGTGCCTTTCGAATGCGTGGAGCCTTATAATAAATATTTTGGGCAAGTTTCAACCCTCTGAATGGCCTTGAGCTCGCAAGAGCATATACCAAGTATGAATTCATTGAAAAATTCTTAGAGACTCGGTACCTAGAGCAACTGATGATGCAAGTTGTCACTGATAATTTTCCCCAATCAATTTTTTGTTTATCCTCGATGATGGTGAGTATAAACAAGGCCATCCAATCATGAAAATCTTTCATGGTTTCTTCTCCCATTACCCTGCTCAGAAGGATGATCGCATATGAGAAGCCTTCATGAAATTCACTCCAAGAGAGGGACTTTAACATGGGGAAGGATTTATTCCTTGCTTCAACCACGAACCCAAGTGTGAGGCCCTGAAGGTAGGAATTTTTTTGGACCATTCCCCCGATGCAAAAGCCTTTGTGATGACGGCCTTGTTTTTCTAGGTTGGAATCTACATTGAGTGAGAGATTACCTTGGGAGCAAGCACCGCTAGGACTGAGTTATCATCTGCTCTTATGGTTTGGGTGTTTGGGCTCATAATGATGGGAACATGCCAAACCTAAATCTGCACTTTGAATCGACACTAGATGACCACCTGATGCATACAATCCACTCATGTAGACCTTATCCTCCACGAGTTCCTCGGATCCACCAAGCATCCTATGTTTGAGTTCTTCCAGATCCTGTGAGTAACATCGTTTTCACCCATGCCCAAGTATTCAGATGAGAGATCTGAGATGGGATCAAGACCTAAAAACTTGAATTTCATTCTTGATGATGACACCTTTCTACACTGGAAATGAGGACTTACTATTTTTTTAAAATTTCCCTTTTCGCCCTTCCTCACTCCAAATCATCTTGTTTGTTGCCTTGGTTGTTTTCTGAAAACACTTCCTTGAGGAAATTTTCCTTTCTTAAGAGTTTGCTACTTATAGTGAGCGCTCATATAGAGACTTATTATTTTTGGAAAGTTCCCTTCCGCACCTCGAATTGCAAAGAAACCAACTCCATCGGGATAAGTTTCTTCTCTGGATCTCACGTACAATATTTCTGCTCAATCCAATCACTGGAATGGTGGAAAATAAAAATAAAAAGACGAAAACCAGGGCACGAAGTCAAGGATTTTCCATCGTTAAAAATCTAGGGGAGTCATGTAATTACAATCACATGTGTCTTGAAGGTTCCTGGAAAATAAGAATATTGTAAAAAACCCCACTTCAATCCGCTCACCAGCTTTATGAGATACGAATTTTTTGTTTTCCAGTACATAGTCATTCAGGGAAAAACATGAATATGGAGTGCTAAAAAAATGCAAATTTTGCAAAAGTTTCTTCATTGTGATCATGAAAACATGGAGGGAGGAATGGAGGAAGAAAAATGGAGGAAGGAAAATCTTGGAAAAAATTTGGCAAAGTTCCAGGGTTTTTTTGCTTTATGGGGGTCGCATTTTTTTCCATCTTGTCCCCTTAGTGAAAGGACAAAAGGGACTCAAAATTTCACCCTAGCCCTATGAGGACAAGTGGTAGACATACATTTGTGAAAGGGTGAGGGAGAGAAGCTTATTTTGAGCACCCGGGAGCCAAGTTTCGATCACGTGAGGAAATATGTGGAAGCAGGGGGCGCATTTTTTTGTCCCCCTTGTCCCTTGGCAAAGGGATGAAAGGGACATAAAAATGTGTTTCATCCCGATGGTGACAAGTGGCGAACATGTGTTGCACAAGGTGGGGGCTAGAAAACTTGTGAAAAGTGCTTATGGAGGCTTCCCAAGGTCATGTGGTGGGTCCAGGAGCTCAAATGGGGGTGGGGCGCATTTTTCTATCCCTCTGTCCCTTGGAAAGGTACTAAAGGGGCACAAAAGTGTGCCTCATCCTCATGCTAACACGTGACACTAGAAAAATTGACTAAGGACTAAAGGCTTACCTTGGGAAGGACCTTGAAAACGAAGTTTTGGAGCTCCCGAAGGACTTTTTTGATGAACCCATATATTATTGTGACTCCCAATACCCATACGAAGAGAATGGGATGGATCTCAAGGTCTAATTCTTCTTGAGACCCTCTAAAAAATTCTTTATTTATCAAGATCATAGGGTGTGCCTGTCAAGAATGAGTTGTGGAAAGAAATGCATGGGTCTTGTGAAAAATCTAAAAATACCACCATGTAGATAATTGAATCAGCTTTCCAATGGTATATTTTTTGGCTTCAAAATCATATTCTAACTCCCGGAATCACCTTCGAAGCTCATGTGTTTTTTTGCAAAGGTGCGGAGCTCCTTCACCTTCAAAAACCCGCTTTTGTTGAACTTATTCCTAAACCTCCAAATATTTCCTAAAATTCCCTAAATAAATTGCACAATGTTCTTAGCTCCTTAATACCACTCCTGATGAATTTGGGCCTTCAAATTTGCTCCAAAGAATGTACACCCGCCTTAGAAAGGCTAAAAATAGCCATTTCTAAGTCCATTGAAAAATCCGCCTCGAGAGACATTGTCTCGAAAGAATCTTATGAACTTGTTTTTATCTTTCCAACACATGGGAAAGGTTATAACCATAGACATGAGCACTAAAAGGATGGGGATATCCCTGACATAGGGGATGAACTGATATGGGAGAGTGCCCGGGAAGGTTTACAATCAAAAATTTTGACACTAGGGTAAAGTTGTCATGTTTTCAAGTTGAATTTTGCCCTTACAAAAACACATAACATCAATCATGTAGTGCTGAGAATTAAACTAGGATGGTACTTGAAAAGTACATTTTAGACTTGCACATGAACTCGAAAATACTTGGTAATCTCAATAAAATAAAAATTGTAAATTTTTAAAATTATATTAATAATATATAAACAATTAACAAAAATATTGAATTAAATAAGTTAATTATATTAAATTAATTAAACTTATTTAATTAATTGATTTAAATATAAAACATTAAAATATTAATATAGAGACTAACTATTAAAAATATTTTTTCAATTTAAATTTTAAAACAAAACAAAAGATCAATAATTAAAAAAACTTAATGTGTTTATATCTGTGAGAAATTATTTTATTTCTTCTAAAATAATTAGCCTACTCAAAGCTTTAAATCTAGTGGATCACAACTCAATTTGGGAGTGGTATGATTTTTCATGAGCTTATCATCTCTCGATACTATGTTTCCATTTCATGAAATAAGAATAATAAAAATATATTTTGTTTTGTAGAAGAAACTTAATATGTTGTAAAGATTTAAAAAATTAATTAAAAATCATAGTGAAGTATTGATCGATTTTATTTATAAATGACCTTACCATCTAATTTGATTTCTATTATTTTTAGAAAATGTGCATGAATTAGAAGACTCCAAATCTTATCTAGCGATCTTATCTCGTAGAACATAAAATTTATATATACTAGTGGTTGCACCTAGTGGAGCAAGGTTACGCCGTAAGTGTTACTGGTTGGAAGGGGTTTAGTTGTTTTCTTTTTTTGGGCGGGTGGTATGTATTGTTGTTGTAATTTGGTTTGTGCGTAGGTGGGGTGGGTGTATGTATTTTGATAATATGGTTTAGTGGGGTATAGGTGCATGAATATGGGAGTTGGGGGTTAGTTTGGATGGTTAGAGGTTGTTAAGGTTTTGGAGTTTGTATGTAGTGTTGCATGAGGAGCTTTTTTTTTTTGGGTGAGCGTTGTAGTATGGTGTGTAGAGTTGATTTCTGGGTATGTATATGTGTTGTTCGTTTTGAGTGGTTCTTTGATAGCAGGTGTTGAGTGCGGGTGCAATTATCGAGTAGTGGGGTTGCTATGGTGTTGAAATTATTTTTTTACTATCTAATATTTAGCGTTGTGAGTTATAATCTGCATTTGTATGCTTTGATGAATCCCAAACGTCTAAATCCACATACATTGTTGATAGTAATAATAATAATTAAGAGCATAGTTAAATGTATGTAATGATTATACAAAGTAACAACTTATCTCACTAGAATATATAGATCTCTGTAAAGTCGGTTTATAAACCAGTTGCAGGAAAACATAAGGCATGTGGGATAGAATTGATCAACATGAATAATGATTTTTTTTATAAGGTGACACTAAACCAATTTTCAATTCCTCAAGGAGCAAGTCTATGCCCAAAGGGTCTTTGGCTGAGGGGACGTTACAGTATACGTATATCCAACAACCTCAAGTATTAGTCGTATAAATATTGCAATGTAGCATCTAAGCAACAATTATGGAATCCTTGACATGCTAGTTCAGGCCTTTGAGACACGTCACTCATAGTTACAAGTGATTTGAAAAGGGATTGCCCATTAGACATGTTTATGAAAATTAAGGAATGAAGAGGCACTTGGGCAAATGTTAAGCATTGCATTCATGTTTTTAATTGTTGTGAAAAGTTCATTGATCTTGAGAATGCAGGTGTATCTATAACATCTACCCACACATATACAAAGTTAATGGCATGAAAGCATCGGTTGAAATCCTATTTTGTTCGGTTTTCACTATACCATGTGTAAATATTTTGTAGTGTTCAAGGACAAGATGAAGGTATGATGGAATGTATACTGAAGGCATGTCTCAGTTAATGGTTGTGGGGTGGCAGTGAGAGAGATAGTTAATAATCAAGCTAGTTAGATCAATATTGAGTTAGAGAAGATACCAAACCGTTAGAGTGAGATAGAGCGAAGCTTATTATCTCGTAATCTAGCCTCCCCGTACATTATATGTATAGACTGGGGATAGGAGAAGCCTACTATTTCCTCCTCTCTATAGTTACGTGAAAATGCCATGTCAGGTGCACCTATAGGAAGCAGAACGAACCAATTCCAAAATCCACCTATCATCACCGATATCACCATAAAAAAGGTCGTGGGAGAAGCGTGAGATGTTATTGAAACATTATAGAGTTGATGATTCCCACCAAGAATTTGATGTCCAGGTTGTGTTAATTCCATACGCAATGGTACTAAGAATCGCATTCAAACCTACGTGAATTTGATGTGCGGTGTTCTGCTATAATTTTTCCTTTCATCGCGGTTTTTCTTGGGTAGACTACATGCTTTGTTGCATGGAATTAACCAACTAACAATTGTAGTATTGGAGCGACACACTCTTTTGGTATGGCATGTTGAGAGGATTTCCACATCTCAAGAAGGACACAAATAAGTGTCGACATTGTTTGGTAGGTAAACAACATCAAACACCATGCCCAAGAATCACATTTTGGGATTGAGGTAAGCTTGATCTAGTGCATACCAATCTGACAGACCCATGAGACCTAATCATCATGGATTCATGAACATTCTAGTGGACCTTATACAATGGTTACACAGCAACCTCTGAAAGGAAAATCCAAACGAGGAGGGCAACGAATAGGAGAAATGGAAGTTTGGCCTTAGAATCTATGGGGCAGTGGGCCCTATCAATATATACAGGGGACATGACATGGCGATCACATTCCTTATGGATGTATGGCATTGAACCCACTCTCATGTCATGGATCTAGTTTAGTGTGAATCTAATTGGCTTGCAGGGAGTGTAGAATACGATAAAGGTTAAAAACAGATAATTGCCTCCTTCACGGCTTCTAGATGTGATGTTAGATCCCGCTACACTATATTTTGGTAAGAATTTTTTTTTGAGTGTGGTCTCCACCATTGCGCCACCGGTGCCTCTTATGATTGTCACTCTCTCTGCCATCTCGCCCATCTTCAAATGAGGGGTTCTGGGTTAAATTCTGATAGAGTATAACATTACTCATCTTCAAAAGAGTATGCTATTTGATTTTTTAAATATTGGTATGTATCGTTTTTTATTTGTTTTTCCTTTTATTTTAGGTGTCAATCAAATCATACTTAATTTAAAAAAAACAGATTTCTCATTTTAAAAATTTATTCTTAATTTTTATGACATGGATACTTGATTTATTGTTGTCATATGAAGTGTAAAATATTTATACTACTTCTCATCATCCAAGGAGTGGTCCAATATTTACCCTTCACAATAAAATTCAAACCTTCCCTTCAAATTTGATATGTGGTTGGAGTAACGTCAATTAATTTTGCGACGTAAAATTGTCCGGCACGTGACGGGTGTATTGTTATGTTTGGATTCATGGTTGTGTACTATAGGTATATAACATACGGTTAAGTTTGGAAGGCTTTAAGGTTGACAATGACAACTAACCTTGGGCGATTATGGATGGCAAACCGTCACAAACGTATTGTTCCCCAACCACGGTTTCATGAGCTTTACAACGAGGGGTGGGTTGGTGCTTTTAAATGCTGGATGGCCTCTTTGCAAAATCGTTCCAAGCTGAAGGCAATGTTTAGTTGTCTGAAAGCTTTTGGGGTGTAAGTACGAATTCTCAAAATATGTGCCAAAGCATTGCAGTTTACACGAGCGCAAACGAATAATTCGTTTGGTTTCGAGACAATATTTTGAAATCACTCAAGCCCTTTGTATGATCGTATCTCTCCACTTTGGTTAGATCTTCAAGGAGGTTCGAAGTTATAATGTTCTTGACTTAGCATTTTTACACAAGGTAAGTGGACAATTCCGAGAGCATCACGAAGCTAAAGAACGTTATACAGATCGAGCTTTACTCTAACAATTTGACGGGCCCCATTCCAAGCACAATTGGGGACCGAAATCCCTTAAGCGCCTCAATGTTTCCATGAATATGCTCAACGGCTTGATTCGTGTCACCTTATGAACCTATACGAAAATAATTTGACCAGGAAAGATTTATCCAGTCTAGAGTTATCTACAACTACTAGCCTGATAGAATTAAAGCTCTTCACGAACAATTTAATAGGCTTTCTCAAGGGAAAATCTCGGCCGAAACTCTCGGCCTCGCGCATACACCGCGACTCAACAAGTTCATATGCGGCAAGATGAGGCGTAATAATGGTGCCTCTTCCGCTCATGTTCTAAGGCCTCGACCTCATCCTCCACAAAGGAAAAAAACCCGGTGATAATCACAATGGAGAAGGCGGAACAGGGATCGGAGGGGGAGAGCGTGTATAGGGCCGAGTTGCCACCTACAAGAGAAGCAAGTCACCGCTCCAACAAAACACGACACACATCTCCCAAAATGCATGCAGTGAAGCAGAGCGGGATGACAAGCACTTCAACCTATAAACATCTAACCGCATAGTAGCCATGCCTCCGCTTAATTAAAAAGATGAAAGTTGTTACAAAACAAAAGAAAGAAATTGCCTAGATTATCTTTCATGTTGCAAACAAATAGGGCTAACAAAAATATTTAGAAATGATGTCATTTACTAGCTTCTATAATTTCACAATACATAAAATCCAAAGCAAATCCTTTGAATAAAATTAGGATGCCTAATTTTTATTGTGATTTTCCTAAAAGTTAGTTTTAGAATTGAGGAGAAAAAGCTTTTCCTTCAAGTTATCAACCTCAAAAAAATCTAAATACACTAGAATGTTTTATTCAGAATTTTACCAACTAGTAATCCTTCTCGAGTGATGCAATGGATATGTAGACAAAAGGCAAAGAAATAGTCGAAGTTGAAGGAATCAAAGTGAAAAACTATAGGAGGAAGAGAGGTGATGAAGGTGTCAAAATTTTGGAGGGAATATATGTTAACCACTTCTTTCTTTTGGTAAGCAACAAATGGACCACGTGTATGTTTTGTGAAGCATTTGAAGGAGAATGGGGGTGCAATATGTCTACTTCTACTCGATTTAAAGCTTGTCCACCAAATTGATAGCAATCAACAAGGATAAATTTGCATTACAAGCCCTCAAATTATGAAAGGTTATTTGACCGATCAAGAGGCCACACAGAAAACAATAGACTAATAAGATTGTTGTATATCGAAGACATCGGCTACATGGATGAGGACGAGGAGCTTTTCATAGTCGATCATGTCAAGGAGCTCATCAAATGCAAAGGCTTCCAAGTGGCTCCTACTAAAGAGGAAAGAATTATCATTATCCTTTCATAGTCAATGCGCCGAGTTTTATGAAGTAATATAATCTAATTGGCTTAACTGCGAAAGGGAAAACTTGCATATGTTTGACCATTAAATAGGGAAATGCAAATGAGGTAAAATTGCCTCATTCAAAGGTGTACTTATCCGATAGATATGAAAGATCACAAATGCCTAAATCCTTAAGCATTTCTACCCTACCCTCTTTTTGAGAAAAATAGTGAATTGCAATAAACGGTATAAATCTATCCATACGTCAAAGCACTATACGCAGCGAAATCCAACCCTCGGTTTGTCACTATATGTTAGTGGTGGCCACCTTCTTCCCATATAAGGAATGTCTATCATCACAATGATGTCGTTTATGAGATAATTACACAACACCAAATAAGAAACAATTTCCACAAGTCAAGAATATGAGATGGCAAAGATTAAAAAGTTAAATACAAGAAATGTATTAATGTGAGCATTACCTTTCCACGGTAGCCAAAGGGGTTCATACGCGCTCTCGGAGGTCGCCGCCAAATACGAATTAATTTTCACATATTATAAATATGAGATGACAAAGATAAAAAAAAGGTAAGAAATTATTTAGGTCTTATTAAACTATTTTCCATATGGAGGAGAAAAAAAGGAGAGAATCTTTTGGGGGTGGATATGATGCAACAAGTATTAAGTAACATGTGTCCAGTTAATCAAAAATATTTTATGAATAATTTTCTCCAAAACTTACAAATAAAAACAAAACATTAGCATTAAGTATTTAGAATATTAAATCAATCAATACAAGATGTACACTCATGTAAACGAAACAAATATTTGACATTATAATGTGAATGGAAGAGAATCCCTTTCAATGGTGTAAGAAGTTGACTTGTCCTTGTAAAATTGAGACCTTTTGTTGAAGAAGAAAAAACCAATAACAAAAATAGCACCGATATTTTGTTTGGATTTTATTGGGTTGGGAGCAAGCAAGTATTTTTAAAACAAAAGAAAATAAATTGGTTTGTGTGCATGGTTTTTGGGGATTATAATTGTTGTTTGTTGAAGACAAGTTGTCGGGTGGTCTGACAACAGCGAGGGGGGAGAACAAGAAAAGGATAACTCCTCATGTGTGTGTTTGTGTGGCAAAGACTCTATGCACCATGTGATTACTTGTAATGAATTGATATGCACACTTGTTATATGGTATGTGAAGATCTCTAGAGTGGTGGAATGGAAAAACAATGGTTAGAATTTATTGATAGGTTTTAAGCTTTTGTGTGTCCATGCTTGCCTTTTATTTTGTTTTTTTGGTAGCATTCCTTTTCGCAACAGCTTACTTGGATACTTTCGCAAGTTTCAAGAACGAGCATCTTTGGGAATCCAAAGAACTTGAAAAGAGACAATGTTGAGGACATTCAATACCATTGGAGTTTTATAGTCTAGAACCCGTTACAAGGGTTTTTCAAGACATGTTTTGTATTAAGGTAGCCACCGATATTTTTACATGTTGGTGTAGAGTTATTAGCTTGTTAGCCCTACACGAGATGGTAGGAAGTGGAGTTGTGAATTGTTGCATTTTGTAGAGCTCTCAAGATCTTGGTGTGTCAAAAGTTTCAACTTTGTAATGCAAGGATAGTAGTGAGTTGTCCAGGAGATTCTCAACATTGGGTATTGTCACAAAGTGGCATGGGTTGAAGATGGTAAGAGGGACTTATCTTGTGAATATGCATACACCGTGATCGATATGTCTAACTATGTAAACTCTTTATATGTGTTGTATGGTGCATGGGACGTGTGAGATAGTCATAATATGTTGAGAGGGACAAAGGGGGTCGATTCTCAAAATGGTTGCACTTGGACCACTTGGCATGGGTTGAGCATTATTTATGGTGGCTATGTCCTAGTGTTATTTGTAGAACTCTACTATGTCTTCTTTTGGAAGAAGTATGGTGTCCTTAGCGTAAGAGTGAGAAAAATAAGCGCAAATTATTACTCCTAGAGGGGTGACTTTGCCCATGAAGCAACGTTGGTTGGGTCATTTGGGGCTTACTCGAGTCCTCAACAAAGGCGAGTTTTTGTCATAACTATTTCCAAAGGGACCAGAGTCCATCAACGGTAACACCTAGGATAAGGTGGTGTGTTCAGGAACCCAAGTTTGTTGTTCACCATTAAGGAGGAGACTAAAGAAGATATGGAGTTTGAAGAGCCTATAAAACACAAGGATGTAGGCAACAACAATGATGTCTCATTTTTTTGTACTCGCCAACCATCGTAGTCATCGCCTTCAAAGATGTCATCAAACTCACTAGACAAGTTGTTGTACGGATCAATTATATGAAATCTTTGAATTCCCAAGTGTTCTCGCATGAGCCAAACCTAATAGGAAAGGGCTTCTTCAAACGTTAGACTCGTCATAATCATGAGCCTTGTTTCCGTCATTTCTTATAATTGTATAACACAATTGCTCCATCCATCTCTATCATTCACTACACTTGCACACAAACCGTCAAATGGTCGACTAAATGCGGTCATGCCACATCCACTATAAGAGCACTTGACATAATGAATGTTTGGCTAGGAAAAAATCTATTTGAAAGTATGGTATGTAGTGCACCTTGTGCACAAAGAAAGTTGAAATATAAATAGGGTTTTGTTAAGTGAAAATTCCAATAAATGAAAAGCTTGATCACTTTTGTAGCTTTTACAAAAAAGAAGAAAAAAACTTAGGATTTTAACATGTAGATATTATGGACCGTAATTAATAATGTTGAAATTACCAAAACTCTTGCATTAGATTCACAACACAATAATTTACATAGATTTGTAGTTGAATTCTTAATTGAATATTGTTAAAAGCAACCAAAATCATTCCAAACCGCCATATTCTACTTTGCATCATATATAGGGTGCTTCCTCTCTCCTCATTCCCCACACACACACACACATATATAATGTGTATATATATTTTATACACATTATATATGTATATAAATATGTATATACATATATAATGTGTATATAATATGTATATATAATATTGTGTGTGTGTGGGGGGGGGTGGGGGTTCTACTCTTATTGAATTTTGAAACTATCCTTGAAAGTGAAAAGAATTGTGTTTGTTTTCTTCTGGGTTTTCAAGGATATCCACCTTCTAAAATGGAGGTAACTTTCACCACAAGACCTAGCACAATCTCTCATAGGGTTATGACTTTGCTTACCTTGATTTCCCCTTTTAAATCTTCTAAATAATTCCCAGGAGTAAAATTCACCGTTATCAACACCATATGTAACACTACCCTCAAATGTTGTTCCAAGAGATATTTTTGTTTGATCCATTTTCTATATGTGAGAAATATACATTTCTTGAAGCTTCTAGAAATGCATGTTTAGTATAAATGACTATTATTTTCTAGATATATCAAATTTTACAAAAATAGAAGTAAAATACAAGGTAATGTTAACACTTTTAATTCATTAAAATCCTTAGGGCTAATTAAAGTACGGACTGGCTGAATGCATTAATTCCTCCAACGGCAGGCACTAATTCAACTTATTTAGCAAAGCCTTTAGATGTCATTTGGGATCAACATTTCGAGCATTGCTCCTCTTGGGCTTCTTCACATGATACATATTTTGTATTCAAGTGGACAGATGAAATGATCAATATTCTTTTTCTAGTGATCTTTGAGATGATACTTAATCTATCACTTGAAAAAAATTGGCTTCATGTGTTATCTCTACCTTTACTTTCTATCTCGATTGATTTTACAATCCACCCTTCATGATTGGATACTTGTCCAAGCAATTAAGGACGAAAATTAGCAATCCAACAAACATAAGGTTCAATTCAAATTTATATTGGCAGGGAAAATAGTTATACTACAAATACATTATGTTTCAAAGAAATTGATTAACAAGATAATATTAAAATCTTGAAAAGGAGGTGGTCAACCCATTATTTAATTGCTTATTGACTTACTATTTAACATTATCAATGAAGTGTTCCTTTGATCTCAACAATTACATTAAAGTTACAAGGTCAAAAGCTATTTAAGCAAACATTTTAAATACAACCTACAATATCATAATATACCTCACTTGCATCGCTCATGAAGAATATAATTTATTGCCGAAACATAGAAAGAAAAACAACTAGCATAGCTTACCATTTTTTGGTGTCACATAATAGCTTCTTGAAAGAACATCCATCGAATAACAACACTTAAAATTTAGACTTTCATCTTTTAAGGGCAAGCAGCCGACAAATTTTCATCTAGAAAATTCAGAAAGAGCCACATAGTATCTCCTTGAAAGAGCATTTCCACCAAATCATAATTAGTAGTGGGAATTTACCTCTCTAAAAATAAAGCCACCAACAAAATTTCATCTAGAAAAACCATGCAAACAACTTAATTAAAACAATAATATCTTCACAAGGAAATAAAACTCAAGAGTTACATAAACCATGGAAGACAAGTTCTAGTATTATTCATCACTAACAATCAACATGCTCTACAAATCATCAACTACAGCATTTAGCTAAATGCATTATCCTCAGGATTTTCAAGGCATCTTCCCTCTTTTTAATTTTTATATATCTCAATTATTTTAAAGATTAATCTTTGGGCTCCTCCAAACCTTTGTATTAAGGCAGACTGGCATTATATAAAACCTTTTCAGTACCAAATTCCCATTTTCAAACAAACACTAGACTTCTGTTGTCCTCTCCTCCTTGTCGGAAACCTCTCTATACATGCAACGTGTACATTTATATGTTTCATCCCGAATGTAAATTTATCTTTAGGCCTTCATTCTCTAATCATTTCCTTTTAAAATTTTGAGAATGCCTTACATTAAATACAAATTACGAAGCTTCAAGCTTGGAGAACTGTTCGGATTAATCAGAAGAATATACTTTATCACCTCTGTTTGAAATATCTGAACAAGCTTTCTATTATTGCCGCCTGATATCTTGGCTGATGCTTTCTACACAGTAATTTTTACACTATTCTGTTCTTGCACGGTGTGTCGATGCTGGGAATTGGGTTTTAGTTAGGCTCAAAGAAATGAAATTCGTTCCTAACAACTATGAGGATCACAAAACACTACTGACGTGGCTTCTTGAGTACTGGTCCACTTGGGGCCGCTGCCTAAAAGATACCATCAAACTTATGAGAGCCTCACATTTTTCTGAAATTGCTTGCAAATAATACAACCCTAACAGAAAACTAATACAATATTTAAATCATGAGAAGTATTTACATGTAGACGATCTTAGATTCAAAATACTAAAAAGACAAGCCCGATTTGTTTACTCTTTTTCACATACAAATGAGAAAAGCGGAAAATTTAGTAAGTATATACTTACAGCATTTGACAACTGATCTCTTATGTAGTACATAGATCTCAGCATCGCCTCCAATGTATCTCTTGATAATTGGAACTTGATCTCTGTTTCTCCAGATGAAGGCTTAGTGTAATCTTGAAGCTGCGTGTAGAAATGCAAATTCAGATCAAGTTTGAGAATATTGCCAAACATAGGCTTCTTTCTATGCAAGGCTTGATAAGATAATCATGTTTTTCCCCTTCATAGCTACTGTCATCTACCTAATCTGCACAGATTTCCTTCCGAATAACTTACAACACAAGCATTCCCGCTATTTAAGTCATATGAAAGCCATTGATGAGCCAAAAACATTCATGCATAATTTTTCAAGATATCAATACTGAAAAGATACAACCAAACATATCACGTATCTAGTTAAACTTGAGGCACCCCTTATACAAAGTAGAAACAAGCAAATAGATATGAAACATAACACTGGAATACATATGCACCAGATATCAAAATAGTAAAACTCAAATCGAAAATTTCAAAATTGCAATGAACAGATTCCAATGTCATGAAAATCAGAACATAAATTGCAAAATTCAAACAGATAATAGAGTATAATGTCCTAATCTACCTAGAAGACCACAGACTACTTTGAAAACGCAAAAACAATGAAAATGTAAATTAGTGAAAAGATAAACGAACCCTAAGTAGACTTCAATTCAAATCACTATTTAACAAGTACAAAGATGTCTTTCTAGATGACCTACCCTCTAGACTACAACCATACAAAGAGGCAAACTACCAGATCAAGTGTGAACCAAATAGTCAACCAACAATTGCAACATAATGCAAAGTCGGCAATGCAGAAAAACATGTCCATAAACTCCTCAAAAAGGTTTCATCCAACCTTCCAAATCACACAATGGTTCCCCTATTTTATTTGTGAAAATGGAAGAAAAAATCTTGAGAATGTCTATAGATATAGGATCACTGTGAGAGATGACTATCACACTGAGAAGTACATGAACTTCTAGATTCCTTCAAATAAGCAACTAAGCCTACTATGGGTTTCCAAATAGAAATGGATAGAGATCCAAATAAGAGTCTAAGGATCATACATTATAAGAACATATTTCACTGCTAAAGATGAATATTCAGAATTCTTCGTAATAAACATACTAAGAGCATGCTTGATAATGATGTTAACATCTTTTCACCATACACAACATATTGCTAGATAAAAGCATGCTTATCCTAAAAGAAGAAACATCAATAGTCAACATTAATGGTCATTGATTTTTGGTGAGCATGAACCAGAACTTGTGTACAAACCTAGAAAGGAATATCTAGTAGCTAACGAGCTCTTGTATAAGTACTTCATCTTAGTAATACAAGCAAACCTTAGAAACATCGGTACAGATAAATGCAGAGACATATAATATTTATTCATATATAATGAGAAATATACAATACAATGATTACAAATGAAGGGGCATGAACCATATAGATGCTACTTATGTCCGTTTTGGTAGGGCTGGAGGGAGAGGGATTCAGCTGATAGGTCAAGAGACCTGACTGATACCCCTTGTGAATTGAAGTGTTCCTCAGGTCAGTTGGACCGCATGTGAATGTGACTGTTGTGTGAACACTCATTGGGAATTCCAAGCCATGGTGGCAGCTCAGGAGCTTCCTTAGTAGTCGGGGTGGCAACCTAGATGAATGTAAGAAGTATGTTGTGTGCATTTGAGCTTTGAGCATCACAAGTTCAAAAATTAAAAATAAAATATCAAGAGACAACCCATACATCAGTAGATGGGTTTTTGATGTAGAAGGTACACCAAAAGACACCCAAGAGAAATTCCTACCATGTAGAGAGCAATGAGGCTCTGAAAACACATTTAAGTGTTTGTAAATACTAAAAATGTCTGTAAGCTCCAATACACTGTGTTAGCCCAAAAATTATGTTGTTGAGTATATAATAAGGCCATTTGAAGGGTTTATGATCTGAATTTCAAGTAATTAGGAATCCAAATTCATTCCATAGGGTTTTGCAATATATGTGTTTGTGTTTTTGCATTAAAGAGGTCCATAAACTGTGTTTTGGCCAAAGCAATAGTCTAAGTCGTGTGCAAAGTTGAACAGAGGTTGTGAATGTGTTTGAATAGGCTGAGAGTTTCGTTTTGAGTACCCATATGCGCTATCTCCTCTCTCATTCCCACAATTCCATGTTTAGTGCAATTCCGTAGCTTACTAGTTAAAATTTCCTGTTAAAAAATGGAATTTACAAATTTCAAGCAAACAGGCACGGGAGGAATTGGATAGCACAAATTGGGTAATATAACAATGGAATAGTTGTGTTTGGGGTGCTAGGACTCGGTTGCCATTCATTTTTCCCCCAACCTAGGTTGCATCAAAGTTTCGCGGTTTCCTTGTGTATGCTCGCAGCACCTGCAGAACATGCCTTCTGCACAGAGCCTTCTGAGCCTAGCAGAATCTCTTCAGCATCTTGCATCCTGCACAGAGCTCGCCTCACTTCGTCACCACGCATCACCCTTGCAGCACACTCCTAAATAGCTCCAACATTGTTCGAACAATTTCACACATCATCAACGTGGCAAATCCTTTCTTATGCATGACTTGCCAAGTGGCACTTTCCATTTCTGTGGCAAGTTAGAGAATCTCTCATAGTAACCGTCCAAATGGTAAGACCAACCACCAGGCATTTAAAAGCAGTTCAACCGCCACACAGTTGGAAGATGAAATTTGTTATCTTTCTCTTTGTAACCATCTTCAGGTGCAATTGCTTCTTGTATTTGTTGTATAAATATGTAACATACACATCTGCCCAAGGGTCAACATCCTCAAGAGCCAAACTAAACAGTAGTGATTATTGACATTACCCTGAGTATCCTATATCTCTCATACACATCTATACATGCACCTTTGATCTAGGCAAATCATAGGAATTGTTTCCCCTTCTGATCACAGGAGCCTGCTCTCCTAGCCTTGTTGTAACATTGTGCAACTCTATAATTATTTCTTATTCACCATTGATGAATAGAAGTTCCATTGTGCAACTCTATAATTATTTCGCTTAAATATTTGCGTGTTTGGTTTACTGTCGAAAGTAAACACGCGCACTCTCTATAACCTTTGCAACTATCTCTAGCACAGGGTTTTTCCTTACACATGGTCCTAGGCTCTGTACTGCAGATCAGATAAGCTAGCAATAGAATCGGAATGCTTTGATTGCAAGATTACGGTGCATATTCTAAAAGTTATATAGTGGCGTCATTTGTCTTCACCTTGCACCTAGCTTTGCATACAAAGAATCAACAGACTTCCAAGAAAACAAATGTATTTCTAGTTGCTTCACTAAAAATGCATCAAATCTTGATTTTGAAAGTCCTTAATATCTCAAATAAGCTCGAACAAAATTTATGACAAATTCTAGAAACGTTAATACAAAGGCATGCAATATCCTATCCATGCCTTATATAAGACCCCAGGAGCCAGGAATGCTCTGTGAACAATATGCATGACTGATTTAGAAGGCAATGCCAAAGTGTTTAAGTACTTATCCAATGTTGCATTTTGTTGTTTGTCAAGACTCAAATTCAATGCATTGCATATAGCACCATGGCATGGCTGGCGGAACCAAAACTGTTGCTGCTGGTCGGCGAACCACACCTGCCACTGTCGGGCGGGGAACCACGCCTGAACCACAAATTATACCTTTGTTTATCAAGAATTTGATGATACCCACATAACACATTTACTACATTTTGTTTTGTATGTGTTTTTGAACTGTCATTTTGACCTTTTGCCCACTAGATTTAAATTTGCTTCTGACGGTGACCGGTTCTTGCGGTGATTTGGAATTTGATTTGTTCAATACGACCGGCATGTCAAGGCGGTTTGAACTATCCGTGACTGGGAATTGCAAGTGGACAGATCAACTTCCCTTCTTTCTCATAGGAAAGGGAAAAACAGCTAGAGAAGTTTATCAAGAAAAAACTTCTCAAGAAAAGTAAGTTATTGTCTTTTGGTTTGGGTTTCCAAAAATAACAATATTTTTGTAGTGTAAACCTTCAAAAGTTTGTATACCTAACCTTCACATACACACAATATATATACTACTTTTTGACCCTTTCAAAACTTTTCCTAATCCGGTTATTTATGTAAAATATTGATCATATATCATGATGTTGCCGTAGCACTCTCGCACACTTGCTTAAAGCCAACCAAAAATTACAATTAAAAATTAAAAATTGCCAAGTTTTTTTAGGGGACTTCTGTTACTTTTTTATCCAAATAATTGGTGCCTATCCTTTCAATAAGGAAATTATTCTTAATTTTTGACAAGCAAGTTGTGATTTGGGTTCATACTTGTTTGTCAAGAATTTAAGTATTGAATATATTATTTCCAGATCAATGTTGAAAACAAAAAAGTAATTGGTAATAGGAAAGCCTTTTGGGTTTTTAAAAGTCAAGGTGTGTTGGTTCCTTTTGTCCCATTTTTTCATTTTTATATCGTTGTATGTCATGTGGCGTTAATAAGGTCCTAATTTAAAGTCAAATTGTCAATAAATACACAAGCATTGCAGTTCATTACCAAATAGAGAATTATCAAGAGATCACATTGAATATTGTTAGAGACCAAAGCAGATCAATGGGACTCACACACATTACATAACACATTGAACCCTTCACTAGGGAAAACTATTTTACTTATAAAGTTGTAAGTGTAATTTTAGTTGATCAAGAATCTTTTTATAAAGATTTCTTCTATGGATTTGAATATGAGGTTTACTCCCTCTTATCTATCTTTCCCATTGATACTCTCCAACTTCTTATTCTCAAATGTTATTTTTTTAATTTAACTTTGAAATTATGCATAACCAAATTTTGAACGTTCAACCCTAATTAATAAATAACATGTGCAATATGATCTATTTAATATTTTGTAAATTTCATCTTTCTCTATTTTATGTTAATAAAGTTTAAGTGATGGGCTTATGAAGCATTACAACATAGATTAGGACATATAACAATGTAAATCAAATGGTAAAATATTTGAAACCTAAATACCCATTTTATCAATTTAAAAATGTAGATTATTTTTTACTTCAGAACTATTGGGATTGTGAGAAAATAATGAGTTAAGTACAAAAATAGCAACACTCAAGTAATTTCCTATGCATTTCTATCCTTGCAAAATAGTGAGAAATGCTTAACGAGATGTTATACATGCATGTGCAGGGATGGTGCACTTTCCTACCCCTTAGGTATCATGGCTACCTCCAGTAATCATGAGGTTGGGAGAATTTTCATGATTTTCTCTTCCTACCTCTTGCTAAATGTATGATTGGGTTTGTTTTAGTTTAGACTTTTCTTTTGCGGGATTTTGACCTTGTGGATTTAAGTTCAAGATGAGCTCCATGAGCAGTCATGTCACATGTTCTCTTGTATTGTCACTCATTGACTTTTCTTTCTTGTTTAGTCAACCCATTCGTCCACATTTGTCATTTCTATCTTTGATGACTGGTTATCCCCTTTTCTCCTGGTTTTCCATGTGTTAGAGGTATACCTAATGCTAAGGGGTTATTTAACGTTTCCAGTATTGGGAGGGACATTAAAAATTGAAGGTTAGGCAGCAGAAAAGCAACAATAAGGGTGTTCTTTGATACCCTTTGTACGCATGTGATATGAGACAATTTCACTGGGTGAATCCCCCGTGAGTCTTTGGTAAAAAAAAATATAGTGTGCATAGCCTTGTAAGTAACAATGATATGGTCTTGTGGATGGGAAGTTTCAAGGAAGCATATGGTAAAACGGCAACACTCAAATCATATAAACACCACATATATCCATGGGATTTGTTTATGCTAGGAAGATTCTTGGGCTAACAACAAAGCGAAGATGAGGGTCAACATAAGTTGACCAAATCCCAATCTTGCCACTTTGTCCGGTGTCCACAAAGACAAGAGTCATTGAGAGTCAACATAAGATGACCAAAGTCGAATCTTGCCCACACTTTGTCCACAAACACGTAACAAGAAAGAAGCAATGCTGAGTACAAGTTTGAAGATTGAATTTCTCTTCATTCGATCGAGTCTCTCAAACACTTGATGTTTGTGATGAAGATAAGCGGGGACCTTGACAGCTTTGACTAGCTTGGTAATGAGTACTACCAATGATCCAGTGCTTTGAAGAGTTCAATCCCATATAGCTATCGGTCTTAAACTCGCCACAGAAAAGCAGACATAGTAATAGATAGCATCAATGTAATCAGATTTTATACCCAGAGTATTCTAATTGGCTAAGGCTTGACTCGTGGCATGATTTGTTGGTGATCAAGTGTCTCTAAAGGGCTCGGTGAGTTGTTTTTGCTAATTTGATTCCCCGCAGTAGGTTGAAAGCTATATTGAAGACATATCCACCACATGATTATGATTCCATTAAAAATCAAAGATGTAATACTTTTCGTTGTCCACTCAAAATTCCCTGCTCTTAAGAAAGTGAAAATTCAAAATTTTGAGTTTAAGTGTCTTCTCTGTTGTACTGAAAATGTTAAAAGTCGAGAAATTGAGAAAATCTGCGTTTTTGGGTCATTTTGTGTGTTTTTCGGGCCTGTCGGACATTTTTGTCCCGCGTGTCCCAAGTTCAAAAGTGCGCTCTGTTCCCCGATCGGCCGATTTCCCGAAGTTTGTCTTTTTCGGGCCCGTCGGAACTTTTTGTCCCAAATGTCCCAAATACAATTTGACAAGTTGTTCCATTTTCGGCCGAAACACCCGAACCGCGTACTTCGCACTTTCTTGTCCCAAGTGTCCCAAATACAATTTGTGCAAGTTGTTCCATTTTCGGCCGATTCGCCCGAACCGCGTACTTCGCGCTTTCGCGTCCCAAATGTCCCAAACTCTTCCGGACCCATTGTCACCTTTTCGCCCGATCCGGCCGAGTCGCGTGTTTCGCGCCCTTTTGTCCCGCATGTCCCAAAAGGAATTTGTGCGTCTTTTCCCGCTTCGCCCGAATCGGCCGAGCCGCGTGTTTCGTGCATTCGCGTCTCACATGTCCCAAATGAACCAAGTGCCATTCGTGCTTATTTTTCCCGCTCTACCCGAATATCATGCTTATTCAAATTGGTAGGTATGTATTAAATGCGCATTCATTGTCTTTCTCTCTCCTAATCGGCTATATAACGAGCATACCCCCTTTGCATTTTTCACACTGCTTCCATGCTATCCTTTGCTCGAACCCTTGCAATCAGAAAACCTGCGCGTGTATCCCCTCCCTCTGTAATTCCTTCCCGAGTCTAGTTTGCGGCTCTGTCCTCCGAGTTACTATCAATATGAAGATCAAATTTCAGGGACAGGAACAAATCTCGCCACTGAGTCTGCCGTTCACAATATTGGGGACAGTGAAGCTCGTCATCTTGATTTCAGCGATTTTTGGGCAAGGATGGCAGACGCAAACCCTACACCAATGGCGCAGATGATTCATGATAGCGGTTTGGCTTTTGCTGGAGGTTTCCCAATCTCGGTGCAATGTGCTGATACAGTGCTTTCATGCGGAGCTCACTTCGACCCTGATTCAAGTGAATTAACCAATGTACACGGGAACTCATTGCCAAGTGGATGCCGCCATTAGCACTGCACTGAGGATCCCAGAGATGGATAATGCCATAGTTGTTTCCGGAATCAAGCACAGGCCCTGTTTAATCAAGACAATGACAAATACAAGGCGCGGGTGGCGAAGTCATGGCTTAAAAACCCTAAGAAGGGAGCGTCTCGTCTATCCAAGACTCTCTTCCGAGCAGATTTCAATGAAGAGTTGTCAGATTTCATAATCCTACTAGCTCGGGTTATGGGCTTACCTTCTACTAACGAGTTCCATTTCTGGATGTGCCCGCTCATCAGCATGGTGTGCGAGGGAACTCAAAATATCAACTGGGCGGAAATCATCAGCATGAATTTGGCGGAGCAGCTGTCCAATGTACAAGCAAACAAAGTTCTACATGACTTCGTACCTGATGTATACTCTGGCGGCATCAAGGCAATGGTTTGGTTTTTCTTACATTGATGCCCACAAGGATGATCTGTATACGCCACTCGCCGCATGATTCACCTAGAGACCAAGAATCGCAATTTCGAGGAAGAGTAAATGATGCTTTCACCATGTACGTGGTCAGGCTGCTTGAAGGTGACACTGCTAGAAGGTTTTCTGATGAAGCCATGAACTCTGATATCGCACTACGGTGCCTATTTTATCCAATTCAGAAAATTCTCTTATATCAGGCTTGTTGGCTATGAGAGCACCCCTTTGAGGCTTCCCATGTTCTGCAGTGATAAGATGGCCTTGATAGAAGTATGCAGGCAGTTAGACAAATTGCACAGAACCTGCAGAGACAAGAAGATTTCTGGTTTGCACTTTCCCATCTCTTTGGGAAACTACACTTGTAAAACAGCCCTGGACGCACAGAACATAGAAAGAGCCCTGGTTCCTATCACTGTTCATTTCTTCAAGCCAAGAACTTGCTTCGACTTGAAGAAGTTCATTGAACAGAACATCAAGATAATCTATCATCATAGGGCAGATACAGAAGACTACTGGGCTGATTGTGCAGATGACTTTGAGGCTAGAAGGAGGCACTATGGCAGGTTCTCTCTGCAATTGATCCAAGAACTCGGCTTGTACCAAGTTCCTGAAGGACTCCAGGATGACAATTCTGATCTATACTCATATGAGTATGACAATGTGGTTAAGCACACTCCCTTGGAGGACTTGGATTGGAACAGGAAAGAGAAAGATGATCTGGCCGAGATCCTTGCTCCAGTCTTAATCAGGACTAAGGTCTGGTTTGACAGGAAAGTTCGAGAGCTCAGAAGGCACTCAGGAGAATCCTCTTCTAAGGATGTTTCAACACCAAGGAGGGAAGCATCGACCCCATATCGATACACACTGTGCAAACCCCTCTTGCCTCATCAACGCAAGGACCTGCAACTTCCACTCCTTCATCTACTCAAGTGTACCAGAAGAAACTCAAAGAGGTTAAGAAGGAGCCTGTGGAAAAAGATCCTCAAAGAAAGCAGGTAGAAGTGCCTTTGGGACTAGAGAACATCATTGTTCTCAGTGAAAGTGAAGAGAGTGAAGTGCCAGCCCCTGCAAATGCTCCTGAAGATCCAACAGATAAAGATAAAGAAGTCCAAAGCACTGAACTTCCAAGTGCTATTGATTCCTCTACAAAGAATTGTCTCCAGGCGCCCCCACTCACATCTCAACTTGAGACCACGTTTGTCTGCAAACCTTGAGCGTCATGAGCTCTATGTCTCTTGGTCCTCTTGCCCCCCCGCTGATTCCTCTTCCTCTTTTGCATGGGTCCAACCTTTTTGTTGTGGTAGAAAGAGAAAATCTTCCTCTGAGCTCGGGGCCAAATTTTGATGTCTTTGTGGCGGCCTTGTTGAGCACTACTCCTCGTGCCAAGAAAGCCGAGAATCACCTCCGAATAGTGTCTGATGCTCAAGGTCAGCAATTCCTGGAGATTGCTAAGCCTACAGTAGACAAATCAGAGCAGGACTTGCAGGCATCTGACTTAGAACTCTCAAGAATTCCAATGGGAGAGTCTACTCCTGAAGGTGAGATCCTGACCTCCAAGAAGCAGATCCACAAGAGTCATTGGGAGGGTAGAGAAAGGGCAGCAAACTATTGAACAGTTGGAGGAACAAGCCCAGATTCTCACTGGCTTTATCAAATCTCTTTTGTCTAAGGACAAAGTTTTGGACCCTACCCCATTGACTACTCTTCCACCACCTGTAATTTTGAGCCAAGATGAAGTACAGAGTATCAAAGATATGCACAAGTATTTTGTCTATGGCAGAGCTATGGAGGCCATGGTGGAAGATATGCTTGTTGCAGGATTGAACTTCATCGATGAAGCTTTCAAACTCCATGGAAAGGTGAACAATTTGCAACAAAAGCTCTCCTCCACTATCGGGGTCATAGATAAAGAGCTCAAACTCTGGAGCAGTTGCATAGTAGACCTCCGTCTCATGGGACAAACAGATGAGAACATTTTATTGGCGAATAAGGTTTTTGATGATGCAAAGGATAATCTGTCAAAGTCCTGGGTTTACAGCGTGGAGTGGAAGATCAAAGTCTTGGAGGAGGCTTTGGGAGAGCTGAAGAATAGCTGGCAGAAGGGTGAGGCTTTCAAGACACTGGTTGTATCTGCTTTCAAAGATATACACTGTCATCTTCAGGATGAAACTTCTGGTGTGCCTCTTTCCCTGCAAGAAATCAAAGCTCAATTCAGAGCTTTTGTCAAAGATCATCTATTCAAGGAAAGCTCCATTTCCAAAGAGAAAATGAAGGAGATTTGCTCTCTTCAATCTGCCATTGAAGAAGCAACTAAAGATTATCATACTCATGTCGAGTTTGATAAGGAAATGGAGAAGTGCCTCGGATTTTGGGCTCAGTCTACAGCCAACACGTCAGTCCCTCGTGGCAGAGACATAGCCGAGGCATTGAAGAGATTCAGGCAGCGAATTTTGAAGTCAGTGGGCCCCTCCCAGTCGTAACCACCTGTCTTCTTCTCCTTGTTCTTCTCTTCTTTTCTAATTCTTTTTCTCGGATTCATTGTAATTAGTTGAGGTATTGCGATTGGCAATCCTTAACTAATCTTTAGTTAAAAGAAGTAGTTACAAAGAGTAACTGATTTGTAAGCTATATAATGGCCTCTCCACGCCATTTTACAAGGAGGAAGAACTTGGTTTATTTTCTGAAAGTGTAAATAGATCATAAAGAAATCAATACAGAAGGGCTTTCCATTCTTTGTCTATCTGATCTCTGTTATCCCTAAGCTTTCATTTAATTTTTGTGAAGATCATTTGTCTCTAGTTTGTTAGTCTTGCCGATTGCATACTCTCCAACTTTGCAAGCATGGTGATCTTGTATAACCAAGAAGGAACTTTGTGTCCTTGATTAATGAATCTGTAGAACTTTGTGTCTTTAAATTCCATCTTATTTATATGATACAAATGATCTTGTTTCAATTCACTGTAACTTCGCATACATAAAGAATTACTCTGTTATCTATAATTCTGCATGTTGCCTTTCTGCTCATTCTCGTACTCTCATTCCTCAGTCCTTTTGTAATTGATGATCTTTATAGAAAACACTTTCGTAATATCCAAGTTCAACCAGAAAATCATGTTTTGTATATTTGTAAATAGGTTCGTTTCTGAATAAGGGAACCTCTCCCATTAAAGAGGAGGGACTTCTTGTCCCCTGACTGTTGCTCTTCGTAAAGTCCTATTTGACGACCAACACTTTCACAGTCCATAGAATTATTAGATGGATTTTTACAATGACGGTGTGCAGTTTTTAATGTAGTGTGCTTGAACACATGCCTCATGTAGTATGCTTGCACATATGCCTCATCAAGATCTTTTGCCTTTGCTGAGCTGACCCGCCTATTTAGGCATGTGTGGAGACCTCCCAAGTACTTGGTCAAATTGTCTTCGTCCTCCAAGTCCAATCTCATCAACATGGCTTATCTAGGAAATTCTATGGCATAATGCTACATACTTTGACCACTTGCTTGCCTGAAATATTGCCTCTTAATCTTTTGATCAGTTTTATGGCCCATGGGATAAAAAAATCTTATATAACTGTTTGAATTCATCCCACTTTTGTACTGAAAGATGCTAGATAACTTTTACACCAAATTAGAGCATGACCTCCATGTCGAGATGTTCAAAAGAAATTTTATGTGCCTCAGCAACTTTACACACTAAAATATACCTCTGTTTGTTTCAATCATTTTCCAAAGCCAAGCAGCCAAACAATTCGGCATCTACTTGTCCTTCTAAACTCTTGATTTCAACCTTGCTTTGAACTTTGAAATGAATATATTCTAATGAATTTACCTTGTCTTTACCTTTGCTTTTTTGAGGCTTCTCATAATCATCCATGGTCTCTTCTCATGGATTCTTCTTCTTCTCATGGGATTCTTCCTCTCCTATGCCGAACTTCTTGGCGTGAGAGCAAACCACCGTGTCCATGGATTCTTAACTCCTAGCCGTGAGCTGTTGTTTGATGATAGTATATTGGGCATTCATCATGCTATCCATGCATGATTCTAATGTTACAACTCTCTTGGCAAGATCTTATTGCCTTATTTTTCCTTTCTTTCAGCCTTTGATTCCACCTTCTTATAGATATATCTGGATCACAAGGTAACAATTCTTCCTTTTGTGATCTTGTCATTGTCATACAAATCACTCAATAGTTTCTACAATTCACAAATGTTTAAATCGGCACTGATACCGAAACAACTTGTAAACTTGTAATATTGTTTGCTTATTGAATTCACAGAATCATGCCATGTTGTTCTACTTTGAAACTCCTTCAAAATTTTGAATACTAGAGGTACATGGAATTAGTGTATTTTGTTGTTGGAAACTTAGAAAACTGTAAACAACTAAATTTTGAATGCTAACAATCATAGACAGCTACTAAAATTGTAAGGTGCTGGTGATTGCCCAACTTCCTGTCTTCTTATCGCCAAAGATGGATTACAATGAGTAATGGAACAAGTACAACAGTTCTATCTTGCTCACTCAACTTCTTGCTTTGTTCCCTGAATCCAATCCTTCTCTTAAAACCAACTGAACACCCACTCTGGTCACCGCTGCCTTTTCTGCATTTGTGCTTCATATTTATCATGCCTAGAGATGTCCTTTTCATGCAGTAAAGGATCCCAAGAGCCTTAATAAATTAATAACTGAAGAGTCAAAGTGTCCGGTCATTACTGAACCTATACAAACACCATAAGCAATAATCCTAGTCTGTGCAGAAAGGAGGATCTGCAAATGCCAAGGTGCGGATACCGGCAGTTGCATAACTGTCACAATGTGTGAAGCAGCAATTTCTCAACTTGCCAAGGAATACTCCTTTTCAAGCCTCACTACTTACTTAAGATTGGATTTGTCTTGGTTGGATGATGAAGTGGACTGGTTTCTTGATCCTCATAGATCATCCTGGCAGAGCAAGCTACAACATACAGTTGCCTTATCCTCCACTGAGGCAGAATATAAGGTAGGCGTGACTGTAGGTTGTGAGAAAATGTGGTTACCAAGGATATTGGTCCATCTTCAACTTGATCAAACAACATTAACCTCACTTTTCTGGTACAAGCAAAGTGTGCTTAAGATGGTGAAGAACCTATTTTATCATGCCAAAACGAAGCATACTAAAGTTCATCGTCATTGCATTAAACAGTTGATTGATAATGAATACATTTGTCTTTACTATTGTCCTACACAGGAGCAAATAACTGATATAATGAGTAACCACTTGGCAGAGATGTATTTGTCTAATTTAGAGATAAACTTGGGATTGTATCTTCAACTTGATCAAACAACATTAACCTCACTTTTCCAGTATAAGTGAAGTGTTCTGAAGATGGTGAAGAACCCGATTGATCATGCCAAAACCAAGCATACTAAAGTTCATCTTTATTAAATTAGACAATCAATCAATAATGAATACATTTGTCTTTATTATTGTCCTACGAAGGAGCAGATAGCTGATATAGCAAGTTAACCCCTTGGCAGAGATGTATTTGTCAAATTTTGAGATCAACTTGGGATTGTATCTGGTTTAGACATTTAAGGAGGTATTAGATAAATTAGCATTTTAGCTGGGAAAACTAATAGTTATCATGTTTGCTAAGATAAGGTAGATTAGTTCGTTCATTACAAGCGTACATTTGTTACACAGATATGGTTTGCTATGGGCTGCATGTTTATTAAAGTGGCGATCAAGCAATGTATTTTACAGCTTGACCAATAAAGATAATAATCTGTTTCATTGTTTTGATCTATGTATTTAGAACTCAGAGCACTCTACTCCAACATAAGATATTTTAGTGTTGCTGGAAATGTATGATATATCAGTATGGGATATGGATGCAACAAATTTCCAAGACTAAACGACACAGATACCATAGGATACGGCATTTATAAAAACAGATTTTTATACATGAAAAGGCATAAAACATAATTTACATATAATATAAAATGTTAATATTATATTATATTTGCTCACGACAAAATTATTATTGTTTAATGTTTCACTTTTTAGGCAGTTTTTGAATATTTGTTTATAACCCTATAAACCTAATACGTGTGTGGATGGCCTGATATTGTATCTGATTGTATCAAATACAACCCAAATATGAGCTCAAATTTGGATACATCCGGATACAGTATGGGGGCCATATTTGTGTTGTATCACATCCGTATCTGAATTTTATATGCAGACTGTGAGTCTCAATCAGTGTTACATGGGGATGCGTCCTCCCCATTTCCCATCTGTCCCGGATGTCAGGGACATTTCGGGGACTTGGGGACCGGGACAAAACCTCCACCCCACACACCCTCCTATGCAAAAAAGGGGGGTCGTCCCTAAATAAGGGGACATCCCCAATACATCCCCTTTTTTAGGTGACATCCAGACATCTCCCCCTCCCCCATAAAAAAACAAATTTGTTTCAATATTTTGTTAAAGTTTTAATATTTAAATACTTGTTCAGATATCTTAAATGTAGCTTTCTGAAAAACACCAATATGTATCAATCTCAAGGTGCTTATATTGAATTTGTTACATAGTTTCGCCCATTGAAGGGTTCCGTATTGATTAACGACTCAATCACCTTCTCTGCAAATTTCCCAAGGTCTGGTAATGGATGGCCTCAATCTAGCTACACCATTGCATTGGGCTCAAATAAATATGAAAATGAAATAAATTTGGGAAGGCCCTAATGTACTCTTGTAGTGTAAGATTGTTTTTGGAAGCCACTCATTTATATTTGAAAAAAAGTCTATGTATACAATTTAAATTTGATTAAAATTCACCATGGAAGCTCCAATCACTTAATAAAGCTTGTATGTATAATTTATTAATTTTATATGAAGAGAAAGGTTGTGTAGATGATAAAGCAACAAGGCATAGACCAAAACGTTTACCCATAACCCGACTGTATTGTATTACAAAGACATAATAAGAATCAAGAGTGATATATGAATACATCAATTTTCGAGCACAAATGTGGATAGTGGACTGTCATAGACAGCTATTAATATTTTTTTAATTTATTTGTATATTTTTAATATTTATAATTTTATATGTTATTTTAATAGCCGTCCACCCACTGTCCACAAAATCCAGGAATTTTTTTGCTGTCCCGGAAACCCTGTCCCTACATCCCCACGTCCTGGAGTCTTAGGTAACTATGGTCTCAATTAGAGTCGCAAATGCATGCAAGCGGCAAGTCTTGCTGCCTCGACTTGCCGGACTTGGTTGACTATACGCTAATCAACTTAGATTTTTACACTTTGGACGGGTCATGAGATAATATCAATGCTTTATGATTTAATTGAGATGGTATAAAGAATAAGGGCACGGTTTAACTAAAAGTCTAAAAAATGGTATAGTGTAGATTTTGATTACAATAAATGAAAAAGAAAACTTCAATTACTATTCAATTCAATTCATGACATAAGATGAAAGCAGATGAAAATTTTAAAGCCCGTTTGACTTAAACCAACTGCACAAAAAAATGCAACAAGGAGATCATATTACATGGAAATCCCTTTTTTGAGCTTTAAGGTAAGGATAGCTAATTAGAATATTAATCTTAAATGACAGTCTATGTAAGCTTTGAGAGAATAGTTTTATCATGTAAATTACTTAGTTATTTTTCTTTGATATGCATAAGAATAATATTTATTTATTTGATTTGAAACATTAGTAAGTTTTTAATTTGCGGAGTCTTTGCCAAAAAAATTGCGAGTCCAATTCTAAGTCTAAAATATGCCTAGCAAGTCCGAGTCTCTAAACAATGGAAAAATGCATCTTGGTGGGGAGAGGAAAGTATCCTGCCACTCTAATATGTTGAATTGTGTGGATGGAAATACAAAGAGTCCTTCCGCCAATGCACTATAGTTCAGAGCATTATAAAATTATCAGAGATAAGTGTGTCTTCTGCAGTCACCAGTATACAGTTTACAACCTAATTGGAAAATTCTACAAGTATTTTTCTTTTCACAAAAGTAAAGTTCAGAGCTTGAATTAATTATCTCAAATCCAACTAGACAACAAATGGTCACCATTTATAAGACAACAAAAGCAGCCAAATGAATGCAAATACAAACAAGACATTAACAATATCAAAAGATCTTTGAGTAAGATAAATACCTTAAGATTAATCACAGCTACTCGGTTAGCAGGCGTAGAATTTTGATTCTCCATACTCCATGTCATTGCCTTGAGACGAGGTAAAGAGACCTGTATTACATTTAAAAAGATCAGAGCATCCTCTTCTACAAGTAAAAAATAACAAAGACGGATGCAAGTATAAATTTCCAAGAATTTAGCATATTTTATATGCAGAAATTAAAATTTGAAGACACTATTTTAAGATCATGCATAGAAATTAAGGTCAGAGAATAAAAAAATATGCAATTAGAATTTATTTCTCCAAGAAAGCCACTTTTGAGAAGTTGTCCTTGAGTAACTAAAAATTATACAGTACAAATCTATTTTTCACTGAAAACTAAATCTCACTAATTAGCTTATGGATCATGAATTTATTTAACATTGTAACTAGTAACAATAAAACCATACAAGGGAGGAAGAAGGTTTGTGGAAGCTCTAGCGCATAGGAAAATCTTCAAGAGAAAAGGCAACATGCAATAGCTGTAGCTGGGATCCAACCCTTTTGGAGGTGGATCCACCTATGTCATTACCCAAGAAAACATGCAAGGTGGCACGCATGAGCAATGGAGGAGCTCCAAAACCATAATTTAAGGAAGATCCACCGACACTTTCCAAGACAGCTTTCAAGGATGCATGCAAAAACCATGGAGGAGAAAAGTCTCCTAATAGAGCTTAATTCAATGAGGTCAAATCTACACATAAAAGGGTCTTTGATTGGTTCCGCAAAAATTATGGATCTGGCAATTCTTCTCTCCCCTCTCATGGTTTTATTGTTGAAGAAGAGTCTTCACCCCTCTCAATTTTTCCAGAAGGTGAAGTGATCTTTGATTTTGCTTTTATGCTTAGTAAGCAAGGTTTGATTTGTCAGTTCAATGGATTTTGGCCCACTCTTTCGAGTGAATGGACAGGCTAATATTGGTCTTTGATAAGTTCCAAATACAAATGGAAAAAGAAACTACAAAATATAGAGTAAAATGCTAATAAAAGGAAATATGGGAGCGCATGCTTCTCAAGGGTGGATTGCACCTGCAAATCCGATTCTGACATAAGATCTCTCACACAATGGTGGCTATCACTTGCATTAAGTTTTTGATATTATAAAAATAAGATACATTCTTTAGGGCTTTTCCCCTTTTCTATTCCCAAAACCTAATTTACCCATGACTAACTCATGACCTAACTCGTCACTAACTCTAGTCACCCGACATATAAAATAATAATAATGTTAAAACTAAAAATAAAATATTAGGTGTTGTTTAGGTAGACAACATGTCGTCCCCCTTTAAAATATTTGACCTCAAAGCTAGTTGAACTCCAATATATTACATTATGAGAATGGAACTCAAGACCTCTACCTACTGCAAGTAAGCTTTGACCATCCCACCAAACACCACTACTTGAAATAATACATGAATGAGAATGGGGCCTTTTTTAAAAAGAGAAAAAAATAGTCCTCGGCTCTTCTAGCATTTTGGGCACATCTCCCAACACTCGTTCACTATTACCCTAGAAATGGTAAATTTAGGCCACACCAGGATTCTTTTATTTATTTATATTTATTTTGCTTTTCCTCTTTTGCAGCTTCCACATATTAGTCTCCATGCCCAAAATGAGTTTTTTTCAGTTGCACCCTTTCAAGCGTGTATGTTTGTTTATGAATGCCTTTGTTTCCAAAGTTGAATCCTCCATGGGTAGCCCTTTCCACTTCACCTTGAACATTTGCACAACCTTGTTCTGAAGCTTCCTGAATTCCTCCCCAACAATGCACTCTAGCTCTAGCACAAGCTTTCCTTCTTCATCAGTCATCAACAATTCTATCTGAGGCACCATATGCACCCCTATCTTCTTCTTCAAACATGACACATGAAACACATTGTGCATCCTTTCCTTGTTTGGTATGTTTAATGTGTATGCAACTTCCCCCACCTTTGCTTGCACCCCATACGGCTCATAATACTTCAACTACAACTTTTAATTCCCTACTTGCTTCAACATCTTTAATTTATACAGTTGTAGACATACAAACACCATGTCCCTAATCTCAAAACTCCTTTGTCCTATGTTGATCCGCTTGTTGCTTCATCCTATTGGCACTCACTACCAAGTTGTCTCTCAAGAGTTGTAGATTATTTTGCATATCTTGCATTGCATCATATGTTGTGTCGGGCCTTCCCCCTCTAAATTACCCATTCGATGGTGATGGTGGATCATACCCATATAATGCCTTAAATGGTGTCATTCTTGTGGTTGAATGATACATGGTGTTGTACCAGTACTCCACCAAGTGTAGCCATTCGACCCATTTGCTCTACTTATCCCTGCATACATTCTCAAATACCCTTTCAAGAAATTGTTCATCACCTTTGTATGCCCATCTATTTGGGGATGGTATACAAAGTGCTCATGTTAAATGGAACACCTACGTTTCAAAATAGCTCTTGCAAAAATGAGTTTGAAAACCCGGTCCCAATTACAAATGACTGTTTAGGGATCCCATGTAACTTAAACACATGTTGGAAATACAATTTCCCAACCTTAGGGCCATTACTACTTGCCTTTCTTGTGGGAATGAAATGGGCATACTTTGTCAATCTATCTACCACCACAAAAATATCATCCTTTCCCTCCGAGCTAGGAAGGCCCGACATAAAGTGCATTGACACAATTTCCCACTTTTGTTGTGGGACCAAATTTGCTTGTAAAAGGCACGGTGAATGCAAAATCTCAACCTTATTTTATTAGCAAATGTGACACTCAATTACAAATCATAGAATGTTTGACTTCATTCCCTTCCTAAAAATATTACCTTTGATGTTTCTATATGATTTCTTGAGCCCAACATGACCTGCAGATGGAGACTTGTGTTGGTGCTCAAATGTCTTCTAAACAGAGGAAGAGTCACTCCTCAAGTAAATGCGTCCTCAAAAAAAGATAATGCCATTACGAACTACCCAAACATCCTTCTTTCTGCCATCTTCAATTTTCCTCATGAGTTTGGTTGATGCAAGATGGGTTGAAAAGTCCTATATAATGTCATGTATCCAAGTAGGTTGGTTGATATACATGGCTGAAATATTGGCGGTTCTTCTCAATGAGACACTTGCATCTGCCACCACATTCTCCTTCCCTTTCTTTTAGAGGATCTCATAATCATATGCTTGTAAGAAATAACTCCATTTATGTTGTTCCTCTATTAATGTCCCCCTAAGTTGACAAGTACTTAAAGGCTAAGTTGGTAAATCTTGATAAAGAACTTGCTCCCTAAGAGAAAATGGTGCCATTTGGCTATCGTATTGCATGTAAGATGGCTAGCTTCTCCTTACTATATGTGGACATCCTTCATTCCCATTTATTCAATTTCCTACATTCAAATACAATGGGATGGTCATCCTGAAAAGAACTCGCACCCAATCCACATCCAAAAGCCTCACATTCAATGACAAAAGACTTTGAGAAACCAGGGGTTGCTAAAAATGGGGTAGAGACCAAAGCTTGCTTCAGATCCTCAAAAGATTTTTGTGCCTTGGTAGACTACTTGAAGGAATCCTTCTTGGTAAGATCGGTTGGGAGCATGCTATTTTTGTGAAGTTCCTTAAGCATCTTCTATAGAATCCTACCAAGCCTAGGAAACAACAAAGTTTCTAAAGAGTCTTGGGCACATGCCAATTGCATATGGCCTTGATCTTTACAAGTTTAATGCAAATCCCTTGAAAAAAATAATGTGATCAAGGTATTCCAAAGATGCCTTTGCAAATTCACACTTAGAGGCCTTGGCATACAACTTCTCCTTGGACAATATATCCAACACAACATCCAAATGCTCAAGATGGGATGCCAATGAATTACTATAAACAAGGTGTAATGTCCCTTTCGGGAACAAAACTGAAAATTAAGGTAATTAGCTCAAAACCAAAGATCTCCCAATCTGATTTTAGAAACCAGCCAACTGAAAGTAATCTGATTTTTGCAATATTCTAGGGCAGCAAACTGTTTGTGGAATTCAACTTCACTTTTGAGCCTTCAAAACCCTTCAATTAACCCCACTTGAATTTCTAAAATTATGTTATAACCTCAACAATCATGTAATGCAAGAAATCTGATTTTTAATGCCCTAGATATGAAGATATGAATTTCATAAAACCCTTGTCTGCAGTGTATCTTTAAAAATTCATAACTCAACATAGAAAGCACCAAAAATCATGAAACTTGAGATATTGGCCTTATAAAATATAGAGAATAAGATGATAATTCCATATTTGCCAAAATGTCATTGCACATACCAAAACATCACTCCAATATAGGTCGCCCCTCTTGAAATCAAATATAATTTGCACCAACAATTGATAAAATGGAAGATTTCACCTTTATAAATCATAGGGAACTCAACCATGCAAAGAAATCACATAGAAACCAACAATATCCTTGAAAACATACCTCTAAGCAAGTCGCTTAGGGCAAAAATCTGTTATAACCAGCAATGAGTAAAACACAAATGAGATAATGTGGGTTTTCGTCCACACTACCCTCTCCTCAAGGGTTTTCGTCCTTGGGAGGTACTCAATTCAAGGGTTTTTAGTCCTTGAATGAGATGGAGAAAGGGCTTCAACAAGCAACCTTCACCAATAAGATAGATTCACCAAAAGCATCCTTACAAATGACTAAGCGACCTCCTTATATAGACATAAGGGGTGCTTATTACAATGCAATCTAGAAAGGCCGACCTCTTAAGGGAGGATCTTTTAAAAGTTCATTAAGTATTGGGCCTACATGCCACAAATACTTATTTTATTTCCTAATTACATAGCCATCTATTGGAGTGCTAATCGCCCAATAGGAATACATAATTATATAAATGAAATAACTATCAAAATAATGATGCAACTACGAAGCTCAGATCTTCCCCTTGCTTTCTCCTTAAACCCACGGGAGAAAATGGGTTAAGGTCTTCAATTGGAGTTAGCTTGAAAAGGGGACATGACACAAGGATATCATCAAAAAAATACTAGAACAAACTTACACAAAAGTTTATTGAATGCATTTTCATCAATGCCGAAAGGTGGTTGGAGTGATTACGTACTCGCCGAGCCTACGAGCACTTGCTCAAAAATGCCCACGCCAAGTATTCTCCAATGAAACTCATGAGTTTGTTGGCATGTGTGTCCAGCGCTCCCCGTGAGTTTCGTGACATGGACTAACCACCTCTCGTAGATCCTAACTCTAGCAATTGTAGTGGAGACTAACACCTATGGGTTTTGGTCTAACGGCAATCGTGGTCCAACAAATGGTATCAGAGCAACAGGTCTCGAGTTCGAAACTCACTCGGGTAACATTGAGGGGGAGATTGTTGGCATGTGTGTCCGGGGCATTGTCCAACACTCCCCGTGAGTTTCATGACATGAACTAACCGCCTCTCGTAGATCCTAACTCAAGCGATTGTAGCAGAGACTAACACCTATGAGTTTTGGTTTAACGGCAATCGTGGTCTAACAGAGTCTACTATGCCAAGTCTGGGAAAAAAATTCTACATATTCATAGTGAATCTTGTGCACATAACTATATCTATACAATACTCTTTCGAAGGAAAAGATTTCAAGTATGGTTTTATTTGTTTTTTTTTCCTCGTAATTCTAAACCCCACCGAATACTAATGTTTCCACCTAGTCTTGGTGCGACCTCTCCAAAGTGATACTTCTTGGCCATAGCTTGTTGGATCAAGTCCTCGAACCTAAAACCCTTTCCTTCTCGACCACAAGGTTTGGGTACTACTTCAAAGTTTGTGCTCTTGTCATCACGACATTGCATTTAGGCTCTATCGTATTCAAATTGGTGGTGGTTTGATGTTTATGACAATTGTCATCACCATGGTCTCCAAACCCCCACTATCTACACATGATGAACTAAGCGCCTTACAACTTGTTGAGCGGTCTCGATAGAGTACCCGCATTCATGTTAGTTGGAAGCACAATGACTATGGGGGTAAATTAGTCCTTTTAAAACATTTACTTTAGTTGTCTTAAGTTGCATACACCATTCAAAGCATCAATTAAGCATACATTAACCAATGAAAGCATATTAAGCATGAACAACCATACACATGAACAAGAGAGTACACAAGAACACCAGATATAAAGTGGAAAACCCTCGAGGGAAAGAAAACCCACTGAAACTTCTGAATATATTACTCAATTTAAAAGATTTGTGTGAATATTAAACATCACACAATATTTCTTTAGTGAAGCACCCACTTCACAAGGAGCACCAACCCCTATTTAGTATAGCACCCACTATACAACGAGGCTATAACCCCAAGATGATCAAGCACACACTCAACCACCCGATGATGAAGATCATTGATGACTTGTTACTAAAACAACTGATTGTGATCACAAGATCAGCTTATACAGCTCAAAAACCCTCTCAAACAACTCTCTCTCCTTTTTGCTCAAACTTGCACCTTCGTATGTTGATTAGGTCTAATGACCTTCAAGACCTTCTACTCGGCCTCCTCACCTTGTCATGCCTCTTTTTAACTCTACTATAGATCCCTCTAACACTCTCTTTCACCTCCTCTAGCTCGCTCACAACCGATTCCTCTCCACTAGCTCAAATGAGCAAATAAGCATTACCTTTATACGTGACTCTTGATACAAACACCTTAGGTCAGCCAAGACCATTAAGGTCGTTCATACTAATATGAAAATACATTCCACAACATCATAAAAATCACTTAGAAAAACCAAGTAGATCGGCATAAGCCTTACAAACTCAAACATGACAATGCTTCTCAATTAGGCCTAAAACTAGGTCTTCATCTCCAACGAATGCTTCTTGGACTTCAAGGGCACATAACAACTTCATCAAGACTCCACAAGCTCAGGATACTTCATCAACATCCTCTCAAAACTCTCAACATTCACAAGAACCTCTACAACATCAATCTCCATCATGGAACACACCAAGAAGCAAGCCATATCAACTAGGTCATAAGTACCAAAAAAATCAGTCTCAAAAAGCAAATTGGTTCACATAGCAAATCACTTCATCAAAGCTCATGCAACATATCAATGGAAAGCTCTCAATGTAAGCTAACATAAACAACTCATAGCAACCATCAAATCAAGGCTTAACATCTCAAAACACTTGTATCTCTGAAACTGCAAAAATTGTGTTTTATCCCTCAAGAACCAATCTTGAGCAAGTCAATCTCTAACACCTCAAATGTAACTTTCAAACACTTCCACCACCTGGAACACTTCACTAGCACCCTGATACATCTCTTCAAGCAATCATAAGCACGATTCATATGGAGAAAACCACACTTGCACACCTGTTTCACAAGCCATCTTGACGGGCCTAAATAGGGTTGATTAGGCCATTAGGTCTTCATCATGAAAGCACTTCTTCAGATCAAACCAAGAGCTCCATCACATCATATTAGGCCTCTTCAAGCTATCCATGACCATCAAACACTGCTACAACATGCAAAACACTAAGACTCGTCTCAAACATCCGTAACTGGTTTTAGCCCTTAAAATCAATAGTAGACCAACTTGGATGAAAGGTTTCACCCACTTCTTGCATTGTACCTGTCCAAATCACTTCATGAGCACTTAGAACACATCCCAAGCTTTCTCCCACATCAAGTCTTTCATCATGACACCTGCAACCAATGACTGTACCTGCAAAACTCTTCAAAACAAAGATATTTCTGTACATTACCAGCTGACCTAGAGCCCTAGAGAATTCTCTACAACTCTGAATCATCACATTAGCTTGCCCAAGTCTTTTGTGGCCATACACTTCATTTCTTCCCTATCACTCTAGAACTAGGGTTTTTGACGAGGGTTTTGACCTGTCTGGCTTCTTAATAATGATTCATAAAGCGTTGACGTCCATGAACCCATTCTTCTTGCAAAATGATCTTATCTCCATGCCTTAACATCCCCAAAAGCTCAGGAACCCATGCAGAACACACACGTGTGGGTGAGCAACTGAAGTTGACCTATTGAGCTGGGAAAGGCATTCACAAAGCTCAGTAGAGCTCAAAACACCTTTTCATGCAATTTCTTCACTTTACGGACCTAAATTTTTGCTCAAATCACTAGAGAGACCTCTTCCATGTTTGCCAAACCTTATCCAAGCTCAACTGCATCTGAAACTATTCATGCCATCTCACTTGCCCATACATTCTTACCTTATTCTCAAGAACATGCTTCAATAGGACCTTCATCATGCACTAAACACCTTATTTATGACCTGATATTCCTTCCACACTTTCTATGCATCCTCAAAACATCTTACACATGCCCAAACAGGACTGCCCTGCTTCATACTTCATGTAATCATGCCATCTACAGTGTATTAGGTCTAGAACTAGGCCTAGAATGACTAGTACGAACACATGCTTCACAAGAACTAACCTATTCTTCACTATACAGGAACTCTAACACCTTTGACATACCTCACAAAACATGATTGACACCCTAGAGACTTCATACAATCTTTGGAGCACACCTACAATCACTTTCATGTTAGACCCATGCACTGAATTGTTCTTCACTATGCAGACACTCTAACAAATTTGACATTACTCACTAAACATGATTGACACCCTAGAGACTTCATACAACCTTTGGAGCACACCTACAATCACCTTCATGCTAGACCCATGCACTCAACCATGCATGTTGACCAAGACACCATGACATGACACCAAAACAACATATCATGACAACAAAATTGGACACTACCAATCAACCTTCAAGCTTGATTATGAATGACACCTCATACAAAACACATATGTCGTCTAGACTTTCTTTGCCATCAATGACAACAACTAAGACACTATGTCTAACAATGTCACTCCTAACACTAGGTTAAAGGACGGACATTTGCATCCCTCTTAATGTATCATCTTCCTCTTTGGCTTGGGAATCTATCGATCACCTCTCGATTGGGGTCCCTATACTAGTCACTTGTGGCTTCCTTCAAGGTAGATGATTATTTAACCAACACTTGCTCTTTGTTGCTCTTGAGGTTGTAGGGAAAATCCCTCCTTTGCATACCCAATCACCTTGCGAATTTCACAAAACTAACAACTCAAACAATTTTTCCTTTGTATATCCCTTCATGCAACAAGCCATGCACCACATCTCTTTCTATTCTTTCCTACCTTCAACATTAAATTTCTTGAACGTCGTCATCATATCTTTTCTTGAGGCCATTAAGGTGAGAGACTTAGAATACTTCTCTTCATCCTTGGAGTTACTTTCTACCTACATCCTAGCATTTCTTCTCTCTTTGCTCTCCAAGTTCACAGCTCAACCGTATGCATCGCTATACGTTGTAAGTGGCACGACCTTCAATTTGGCCTTGAATGTTGGTCTCAAACATTCGACAAAGCATATTTTCTTAAAACCACCCACATGATGATTGTCCGATTTAAAGACTAGCTATTTTAATCTCATATTCTACATGTACACTGAAATGTTCTTCCCTTGCTTGCTGTTGTACATCCCCGCTTGCTGTTGTACATCCCGCTACAATCTCATTGTCATCTCGTAGTAACTTAAACTCCTTTTCAAAATATTTTCTTAGATTGTCCCATGTACACACCTTTATTTTGTCTTACTTCATGTACTAGTCATTTGTGACTCCTACGAAAGTCATCATAAACAACCAATACTAACAATCTTGGTTAGGATGTCCATTCACCATCAAAAGTATATTGTATGCACTACAAAGTCACACAAGATCTTGGCTATACTCACCCATAAACTTTGGCAACTTTTATCCATCCCCCATAGGCAAAGGGATTACTATCTTCATGGTAGTGTTTTTGGCCTCTGCAATATTCCCCTTCTCTTATTTAGTCAGCCGTACATAACCTATCTTCATCTTCTAACCTACCAACCTCATCTCCTTTGGCAACAATCGCCCTACATAACCTATCTTCATATTCTAACCTACCAACCTCATTTCCTTTGGTAACACTAGATTGTTTGTACCTGGATTGGCTACCTATTATGTACCTAGGTACAACATATGTTATAGGATATTTGTCCCTAAATTTGTCATTAGAATCAGCATTATTATCAAGCTATGGTATATTTCAAGGCCTACAGTTAGGGAAGGATGGCATCATGACTTAAGTAGGGTTTATCATGGTTCTGATATAAAGGGAGGGAAAAATGTTAAAGAATGTAACTTTTTTAAATGTTAACTTCTAATGCAAACATAGAGCTGACATTGTGTGAAAACTCTTATGTTATACACAAATTTGCAGGAGCCCCCATTGTTCCCTTTTCACCACTCATTTTACTTAGATTAGCAATTACGTTTTTTGTTGTTTGGAAATAGCAAGTGGTACTAGAGTTGTAGTCAATCGCTCAAAGCCGCTGCAAAAATGCTACAGGGAGTTTACCTAGGAAACAACTCGATATTCATGACAAATGATGAGAACAAGGTGTTATTTACTAAGTTTTCCAAGGAGGTTCAAAGGGAGATTCATTCCTTGGGAAAGCAGTCGGAACAGCAAAATAATGGAGAAGGAAATCAACCCTAGGGGGGATTACGGTCATGATTCACCAAATAATGAAGAGGAAGAGGCAAAGCTTGTGTCATGCCTCTTTCAACCTACAAATAAAGATCCCGTAGTATGACTTCGGAGGTTGAATGTAGGTCCACACATGGCTAACCAAGCTCATGTTGGCCTTTAGGGTGCAAAAGATTAAAAGGCATGATGACAAGCCGAATGTGTCCCTACAAACATTTTGATGGTGTTACTGGGGAGAGTGATAGGTATTCACACACCATGAGGGGATTTTTTCATTTTTACCGATACCCTAGCTCAATGAGCAAATCGTAACTAGGATGAGCCATATGAGACTCAAGCAATGCGCTTCTTTCAAAAAGATATGTCCATGGAGGAGTACATAAGAAAAATCCAAGTTTAGAAATCAAAGGCCAAGCTTTCTTCCAATCTGATACAGAAGATCTACATTTCCAACCCATGGGCTGAGATTTAAACAAAGATAAGGATGTTTAAACCAAAATCTTTTGAAAGGGGTGTTATAGTAGCTAGAAGAATAGAAAATCATATTGGTGCCCTAAAAAGAAAACTGTAGGAAGTACTGTTTGAAAGCATGTTACTTTTGATAGATAACCCAAGGATGAAGGAAAATTTGAAGCTTTAATGTTTAAAAACCCTTGTCTGTCTGCCCCTACATCTACTGTTGTGAACCCTATTCTACGTGCTCTCAACCATGGAGCAAGGGTTGTGTATGTGACACAAAATAGTTTTATATGGTAGAAGATGTGTGTCCATATATTCCAGAGTCAGAGTATGATAATGAGGATGCCCCTGACCAGCCCAATGTTAAGCGTGAACAAGAAAATTTGTCTCCTACTACAGTAGAAATAGGGGAACCATTAGTGTTGCTTTCTGCCATTATAGATTTGGACCATTTGAAGACCTCCAAGTTTTTTGCCCATATCAAGAAAGATCGCATTTTCATCATAGTTGATCTAGGAAGTACTCTCCATATTTTGAATAAGAAAAAAGTCTATAAGTCTCTATTTAGAGACTTCTAAGAAGTTTCCATTTGAATTCCAAGCAACCGAATTATTGAATGCCTAGGTTGCATAATTTGGAACTTGTCAGGAATAATAGTGTGTACATTATAATATCATGGGTGAGTATAATTTGTATATGTAAGAATTAATATGTGTTGGCAGATGCATAAAGAAGAAATACGAGAAAGGAAAGAGAAGAACAAATCTGCACACTGCCAAGAATGGACGTGACAGAGTATATTTATTATAGAGAGGTGGTTACATTCAGTTTTCAGTTTTCATACAGTTAGAGGCAGTTTCCAACTGTCTAACTGATGGTTTTTAGTATAAATATTCAACACCCCCTCTTAATGACTAAACCGGAAACAATACCAAGTTTGTCCCGAAATTTTACAAATGTCCTAAAGCCCATATGTTTAGTCATTAGATCTATAGACTGTGCCATAGGTGGTACTTTGAAATCAGCAGTCCATTGTTGTGTTGCGGTTGTCAAATGGAGGACCGCAAAACAAGAATCTGGTTGTGTGAACAAAGGATATGGCAAGTGGTCCACTGATTCTTCGTTATATGATTCATTGACCAGCGATGAATCATCAATGGCTGAGAGTGTCAACCCCATCTCCAGAGTGCTGGAATCAGAAACTCAGAGAGGTGGATTGAGAAATTGTTCCAGGCTTGTGTAGCCTGCTAGAGTCTATACAAAGACTCAATTAGCCTACAATCTAAGTCACCTCGATCATGCCCTTGCAACACCATGTAGTGCTCATCCAACCTTTTCAAGAAAGCATGGTGAAGTGCCTTCCAATCAAATTGAGTTGCGAAGGAGAGAAATGTGACCATCTGTGTAGTGGGAGTTAGAACCAACTCCGCAATAGTAGGAGAAACAAGCATCTTCGTCTCAACAGTGGGAGAAAGGACCATCTCCGCAGTAGGAGTGAGAACCAACTCCTCAATCTCATCTATTTGCTCATTGATCCCCCTCTGATGGGAAAGGTCTTTCACACTACAATGAGCAAATTTTTCATGCTCTACTACCCTTCAAGCAAGTACCTTTGAGTGAGTGGCTTGGCATGCCATCTCACCATGCACCTTTAGTGCATTTGGAATAGTGGAGTCTCCATCCACAACAAACTATTCTTCAGGGTGAGGAAATCCATCCTCGCAAGGCATGTTTGTGTCCCATACATATGGTATATTGGATATTCCCTCCATAATAAGTGCATATAGGTCGATTATATCCAAGTCAACATATTTGTGAGGAATGATTTCCTCCTAAGGCATTGCAGCCTCCCCGCACATCATGTATCTTTGGAGTTGTCCTCCACACGTGCATTCATGTTGATCGTAGCAGGATCAATAAGACAATATTCGCCACCTTGCTCAATACCAAGGGCAATCATCCGTCTCTGTTTCACATCAGAGACAACACACTTCTTCCCTCGAAATCCACACGAAATATTGGGATTTTCGGTGGAAACTAAAAACTTGACAAAAAGGGACCAAAATGTAATTGGATGCATTCTCAGTGGAAACCGACATCCAAGGAGATTTTACTTTGAGGTGGGGATAGACAAAACAAGGAACCTCGTACGTGACGCCGACACAACCTGGACGACAATGACAACGGCATGATGCAAACCCTAAATGCAGTTCCTCACCCCATGTTAGCACTAGAGGGAGAATGTTAGAAATATTAGTTAGTGCTAACATTTGTAGTGAGCGTAAATATAGTTGGTATATTTATCGTGAAATAATGTAAACGAGTTGTGAGAACTCACGTAGAGAATTTAGGTGAGAGGTTGAGAGTAGTTGTGAGAGATTAAAGGTTGTTGAACAACCTCCCAAGATTAGTGGTAGAAGAGTTGTGGGAGAAATTTGTGGTTGGACAATCTCCATATTATTAGGAAATCCAAAGCTTATTTATATGTAGCATGTTTTATTAATATCAAGTTGATTGAACCTTTTGAGCTTATGCTCTTCCAAATTATGGGGATTTTCCCAACAACTATGACAATGTGATGTTGTCATTATGGACTTGTTTCAAGAAAATACTTTTTCAAAGGTCTACGATGGCCTATGGCGCAATAAAGGTTAGATGGTTACCTCACTACATTAGCCCATGAATGAACCTTATGCATTCATGAACTTGGTTTACTTTGCATTTAGTCGACATTCTACTTAATATGTCAACTTTCAAGTCACAAATAATGCAATCGCAAAGAGAGTGAATCATGTAGAAGTGGTAAACACACATCTAAGATCACTACGCATGCGATTATCATAAAATTGGATCTCAAAATATGTTTGTATAACTCTCTCATGTAATAATTTATAATAGGGTGTCCTAGTATAAATAGTAGGGTAAGTTTATTTTACAACCAATTTGTTGTTGTGAATAAACTATTAATTGGAGTGATTCAATATGCACTAACAAAATGACTCGTGCATGTATCACTCAAAACAACTAAAAAACCTCCCTAGATTTGAGATTAACCTTTTAGTGTGAATCAAGAGGAGGCTAAGCTAGATAGCTAAAGATCACTTCTAACGAATGTGAACACATCAACACCCTCCCTTAAGCAAAAATTGAGGGGAGAGAAAAAGAGAAAAGTAATGAGACGGATCCTCATATATGGGTCCCCAAAGAACTAGGCACGATCAATCACCTATGTACAAACATACAAAAGTGTAATTCTAAGTGTCCCAACGGACGCCAATCCATCTCTGCGAGAATACATGCATGTCAAGTTGAACCGCTAAGTCAAAATAGGAATTGGTGCTCTATACGAAGCTCACTCAAGAAATACTAATCTCAAAAAAAACTAGGAAAAATGAGCTACCTCGAGTTTCTCAAAAAAACTAGTAAATACGGCAAAAGTGGAGGTGTTGAGATATGTTGCAAGGCATCCCAAGAAATACAACACAATGTTGAAGAAGGTGTTTGGTGGACTAAAAGTCACAAAGGAACTCAATCCTGCATAAGTGGTTTGGATCCACTACTTGATCCTTTGAAGAAGGCAAGTTGACACTTTCATAAAAGATCCATACAAGGAGACTATCTTGTCAAATGAGGTGTCAAAAATGCAGAGTTTAAATTGAATTGGATCAACTACTTCAAGTAGATGATTTCATGTCCCAAAGGGTTAGCAAGGAACTTATCACTGAAGAAGCAAGATTTTGCACACACCCCTCATAATGTTGACTAGGTGGAGAGATTAAAATAATCTATGAGTGGACAAATCCCACTATCTAAACACGAAGAAGAAAAGCTAACACTATATTCACCGAGAATAGCTCCACAAAAGGTAAAAGGAGAATGTCAATTTGTCAAAGAAGTGTTGAAGATACGAGATAAAATATCTTTCGAAGAAGATGGCCCTAGTGGTGATGGGAGAGTCAAGCAACAAAGAGACAAAAAAATGCTTAGAATAGAGCGCACACCCATGAAGGTAGACTAGGCTAAAACAACAAAAACTCCACAACTCGATACCATGTAGAAGTGGTAAACACTCTCGTCCGGGATCACTTTTACATGCCATTACCACAATGCAATACCACGAAATACACACAGATTGAATCTCAAAATATGTTTGTATAATTCTTTGAACATGTAATAATTTACAACCAATATAAATGGATGGGTAAGTTTGTTTCACAATAGCCGATTTGTTATTGTGAACAAACTATTAAATGATTTCATGTACCAAGGGTTAACAGGAACTCAACACATCGAAGTAGGATCTACACACACACACCCCTCATAATGTTGACTAGGTGGAGAGATTAAATAATTGTATGAGTGGACAAATCTCACTCCCTAAACACAAAAGAAGACAAGCTAACATTGTATGCACGAGGATAGGTTCAGTAAAAGGGAATTGTCAATCTGCCAAAGAAGTGTTGACAATACAAACAAAAATATTTCGAAGAAGATGGACCTAGTGGTGATGGGAGAGTCAAGCAACTAAGATAGAGAAAAAATGCTTAGAATAGAACACAACCGCATGAAAGTACACTAGACTAAAACAACAAACACTCCATGGCTCGATACCATGTAGAAGTAGTAAACGCTCTCTTCCATAATCACTTTTGCATGTCGTGAATACTATGCAATACCACAAACTATACACATGGATTGGATCTCCAAATATGTTTGTATAACTCTCTCATGTAATAATTTACAATAGGGTTTCCCAATATAAATAGTTGGGTAAGTTTGTTTCATAATAACCAATTTGTTATTGTAAACAAACTATTAGTTGGAGTGATTTGTTTCATAATAACCAATTTGTTATTGTAAACAAACTATTAGTTGGAGTGACTAAATATGTATTGACAAAATGTTTCATGCATATATCACTCAAAACAACTAAACAACCTCCCTAGATTTGAGATTTACATTTTCTAGTGTGAATCAAGACAAGACTAAGCTTGATAGCTAAAGACAACTTCTATCTCAATGTGGAGAACACTCACACATCTAGGATCACTTTTGTATGCCATAACCATAGTTAACCAAGCCATATACATGCAGCAATATCATGCACCAGGAATCTGTGTATATTACTCTCACATATGATATTTTACAATAGGGTGTCCTCGTATAAATAGTTGGGTAAGTTTGTTTCACAACAACCATTTTGTTGTTGTGAACAAACTATTAGTTGGAGTGACAAAATATGCACCAACCAAATGATTGGTGCATATATCACTCAACACAACTAAACAGCCTCCCTAGATTTGAGCTTAACCTTTTCTTGTGTTAAGCAAGACAAGACTAAGCAGATAACTAAAGACAACTTCTAGCTCAATGTGAACACACCAACAAATCAGCTAAATGAGCCACAAAAAGGCCTAGGGTGAATCATCAAAGTGAGGCATCTAAGAAGAATCACCAAGTCAATGTATCACCAAAGGAGGGGTCAACAATATTTGATAAAGTAAAATAAACAAGCTATAGTATGACGACTCTTTATGTAAGGCTTAAGCAATGATGCAACCAGTTGTTTGATTAGTGGTTACTCCTAACCATTGTGTTGACTCTTCTACATACACAACTTCCAGCACATATGAGGCAGCTACTCAATGTCTCCGTGTTGTCAGAAATAAATTTAAAGCCTACAAGCAGGCTATCTAGGAAAATCGTATAGTGCCACAGGTGCCAACCTCATCCCAACCTGGTGATCACCTAGCATCATGTACTTCCAAGACTCAAACAATTATAGTCTCATGTATATTATTTACATGGTGTATATTTCTGCGATTCGATATAGGCATTTCTAGGAATGCATTCATGTCACCCTTCAAAGTTGAGCCTGCCAAATTTTAACCCAGTATACTAAAATGCACTGTGCTACATTGAACCTACTTTGCTTTTCGTAGCAATTGGAATCTTCCATTCAACTTTATAAACTTCTGGTAGGTATTCCTTGCTGACTGTCCATTTATAGTAAAGAGACTAATGTTTTGTGTGAAAATCTGAGTTTAATAATTTGTAATTAGTGAATTAGAATATCAAAACTTATCATGCTGCCATGCACAATTTGTATACTATCCAGGCCTCTCTCAAACATAAAAATATTAAACAAAATAAATTAATTTCATGATCACCAAATGGCAAATACATATATGGCCACAAAGAACAGAAACTCATGATGAATTAAGCCAAATTGCATAATCAACATTGACTAAAAAATCAATCGGGAGGATATCCGCTTTGACATCTTACCAAAAATGGTGATAAATTGTTAATGTGAAAATCAAACATTTACCAATTGCACTCAAATACTAATGTCAATATTAAAGTATCTTTATTCTTGAGTTAGAAAATAAACTACATTGTAAAAGACCAAACTGTTCCTGACATTTCACCCAAATCCAAACTCCACAACAAACCTATAAATTGCCAATATTAAACAATATTTATTCTTGAGCTAAAATATAAATTACATTGTAAAAGACCACATTGTTTCTAACATTTCACCCTAATCCAAACTCCAAAAGAAACCTACTGTTATGTACCTTGGGATATGATATTATAATGTATATGGGTTGATGGAGATGCTAACATGTGGCACACATCCCCTTAGTTAGTTATATGTTTTTAGTATATGGGGTCACATAGGAATTAGTTATATTGGGTAATGATTCGGCCTACATTGGGATTCGGTGTTACCCATCCATTAAGAGTAATATATGCCTATATAAAGGATATGAGTATCATTATGACAGCGGTCATATGATGTATGTGTTGAGTCTTCTACTTGGTAGAGATATATTGGAGGTATCCCCTCGAAGTGGATTCCCATCTTGGGAGATTGTGGAGTTACTCCTTTAAGGAGCATTGTATGGTGTTGCCCTACCTTAAGGGTATTCTTATATTTATGCATATATTGAATATTTGGGCATCTTGGCCCACCAATATCTCGTGTTGTGTTATCTTCTGCATATTATTCAGCTTGTTCATTTATCATATGCAAAGATCTTATCAAGTGGTATCAGAGCATCAATCTGGGCAATTTGTGGGATGAAACCCTAATTTTAGTGATTCGCCTATATGTTGAGATCAACTGTGAATTTTTCAAATATTTTTGTGTGAAGTGGAGAAATCATTCAAAGAATCTTCCTCCAAATTTCAGATTTTTTGGAGCTGTTTTGCGAAAGATATGTCAGTTTTAGGGTTGAAACCCTAATTGTCATGTTTCGTCTATATCTTCTGAATTGTGGCGAATTATTTAGTGAAAATTTTTGGGTTGAGGTGAATTTTGTCAAGGTGAAAACCTACAAATTTCAGAAATTTTGGATCTATTTTGTCATAGTTATTGCAGGTTTATGTTTTTTCACAAATTTGCTTCACAGGCCGTAATATTGGTAATTTTTCTGATTTTTTAGTATTTTCAAAAAGTTCTCCAAAATATAAGTAGGATTTGTTTTCTATAGTTTCTCACCCGAGGCCGACATATAGCCAAAAAGGGTTGTACAAATATTGATTGAAAGGTTATGTCCTTAAAACTCTAGTTTTTGTGGATCATGGTGATGGAAGCTTTTCATGGAGAGGGTGTTGTGGATGTTAGAGAATGGTGGAACAAATTTAAAGAGAGAATTAGTGGTCTTGCACGGAGTTAGTTTTCTGAGTTAGAAAAGGAAAGGTCTAAATGGTCTTGGCAGGATCTAGAACAAGTTTTCTTAAATAGATGGAACACAAAAAAAGATGAAGAAGAAGAAGATGTTAGTAAGAAGCATGTTGCAGATAAGGAGGAAAAAGAAGATGATGATGATGATGAAAAAGAAGGAGGCAATGTTGATGATGAAGAGGCTACACATGATTCAAAAGTAGAGACAACAGATCAAAATAAGAGTTCTGATAATGCATCTCCAACAAAGGAAGCTTCAATATTTAAGTTTGAAGGGTGCATTCAAAGGAAAAAAATTAATTGTTTCCATAAACCCTAGCAGCAAGTATAACTTCATCAACATGGATGTAGCTCAACATCTACATGTTCAAGCAAAGAATATCAAGGAAGCTCAAGTGGATGGTAAGCAAATTCAAGTCTTTGAAGATTTAAAGCTCTCTATGGATAAATATGTTTTGCATTCAGATTTTTATGCTTTAGATATGGATGGTATGGATATTGTTCTTGGATATCCTTGGTTATATACCTTGGGAACAATTAATATTAATGTGCAAAAGAAATTCATGAAGATATGGTACAAGAAAAAGAAGGTTACCTTGCAGGATATCACACTTAACAAGGAACAAAGTAATGTTAAAATGGAGCATGAAGATGGATTTGAAGATGTTGAACAAGGAAATAAGGACGATTCAAAAGGAGAACATGAAAAACATGATGAAAAAGAGGAAAATAATTCATCTACTCAACAGAGAAAAAAATAACAAACAACAAGGTGGAAGAGGAAAAGAAAGTTGAGGAAAAGATTGATAAGGTTGAGAATACTAAGGTTGCACCATATAGACACCCACATCATCACGAGAGGAAACAATCATGGAGACAGGTTAGGACACATGACGGAAGAAATCTATATCGATTTATAGGAATTGGAGCAGTAATCACCATGGCTATACTGCATCAATGGAGGAACAATTATATGACATGGAATCACGGGAATTGTTGGGCCCTGAAATTGACTAAGTCCCAAGGAAGAAGTCATTCCGGAGAAGGGAAAGGCGCGCGATAGAAGAGGTTGGCGCACGCAGGAGCATAAAGGTTTAGGGAATTAGCCATATTTTGAAGGAGTTGTCGCAGGAGAAACACGTGAAAAGCCCGAGTAGGCGTGTTGAATGGATAAGGTGCCATCCTAGAGCCTTGGAGGTCAAGAAAAGAATATTCCACGTAAGGGATATTCCCAAGATGATCATTACAGTTAGGCAGTGGAGGCATTTGCAAGCTGGCATAGGCATTCGACCATGGAGGACAACACTTCCACTTGGCATGCGATCTACTCATGAAGGAAACCATTTTTGAGTGAATGTCTATATTTCCATTTTTACAACTCATTCTCCACCAATGTGGATCATTCTCGCAAATCTCACAAAAGGAGGAGGGGCTCGCCGCCCGAGCGCGCTTGGTGAGCGCCAGCCGCACTGTGGGTGATAGGTCGGCGCGCTTGGGGTAGAAGGAAGTTATATGAAGAAATGACTACAGAATAATTATTATGGATATGCATGGATGCCAAGGAGGAACAAATATGGACATGGATGGAATCGAGTAATTGAATGGATTATGAAACTAGGTTTGGAGATGTATCACCCACTAAGATCTCATATGGGCTGTCATTGTGAGAATGATGTGTGATAACGGAGAGTCGACCTTGGACAGCGTTGAAACTTGGCTTAAAAGCACGGAGGATGAGTTTACTCGAGAGGTTCGATCTTTGGATCTGAGTTTGATGCACGAAAATGGGTGGAGGAGAACTTGTATCACGAACTCTATGAGACATTCTTCTATTGTTTCCCAGTAGAGTTGTATGAATGGCTCTCAGCATATGCATCAAGGACAAGTTGGTACTATAGACCTCATGTTTGGACCCAGGAGGAATATCAACGGTTGCATGACGCTGATCTGACTGGACCCGTGTTGTTGATCACTGGTGGAGTAGAGTGTTGACTAGTTATACCTTGGAATACACTATTTCTACGTATTCTTGCCCGAAGATTGTTGAGTTTGAGTTCTTGAGGGAGCCTAGAGGATCGTTTTTGCATGCTATTCCACTGGCTATCAATATCCTGGTCATTACTTTGAGTTTGGAAGCCTTTCCCATGGCTGGTTAAACTCCTACTAGACGCGGGTGCGGACGCCCATTTGGTGTGGTAGAGGATGGTGGATCTTGCGGCATAAATGGAGAGAGAGGAGAGGTGACTCAAGTATAATGAAGCTCAAGAGAGGTTGTTGGCAAGACAACACGAAGCTGCAAGAGTGATGGATTTATGGCAGCGGGCGTTGTGGGAAGGATTTGAGGTTCACGCGAAGGACATGGAACCTAAGCGATCGAGCTACCCCATCTTGGCAAGCGTCGTGTAAGAGAAACCCCGCGGCTTCCGGAGAGAACTCGTCATATGAAGAAAGGAGGAGAGTCGTAGGCGCGCATCTTAACCCACATGGCGACCAGACCCTTGCACTTAGTTTTCTAGTTCCTAAGATAAGTTTTAATAATCCAGTTGGTATCGGTATTGGTAGTCGAGCAACACCTAGGAGGTATAATTTTTCATTTGGTACATCTATGGCTACACAGTCATTTCCTATGTTTGGGGGTATTTTGTCTAGCACAACATTTAGGCAAGGTGTGGGATCACAAGGTTTGAGTATCGCGTCTGGGAGCGGCACGAGAAACACATCTGGGAGTGGTTCAAGATCACAGTTATCGGCGCTGCAGTTTAGCACGATGGTGGGATCACAGGGCGCAGCTACGTTAGGCCCCTTACCTACAACAAGAGGAGGATCTGGTGGATCTGGAGGAGTTGGCACTAGTGGATCTAGTGGGTCTGGTGGTGGAGGCAACACCGGAGGGAATCAAGGTCTGGATCTGGCGGACAAGGTCCACAACACCATCAACAGGTATTTTATGAGATGTCGCTCCACTTACCTAATTACAAGGGCATTGAGGATGCCACGAAACATGTACACAAGTGCGAGTTACTATGGCGCGCGAAGGGAATCACTGCCCTGAGCAGAAAGCAAGTCAATTTGCAACCATGTTGCAAAGACGCGCGCATAGTTGGTACAGGAAGTATGACCCACACCAGACAATGGTGGATTACATTGCACTGCGTAATGCCTTTTTGGCGGAGTTCCACATACTTGAGTTTGAATAGAAAAGCATCAGCGCGTTGAAGGAGATTCAGCAAGGAATGGCAAAGAGTGTGCGGGAGTATGACGCACGTTTCAAGACTCTCCTATCCAAGTTGTCTTATGACATTCACCCTTCGCAACATGCTCAATGGTTCGTTGGAGGACTGATCACACCATTCATGAGGGTGCTTTCACAGATCCGTGCGAGGCCTTCGAGGTGCATTGCACGCCAAGGCAAGAGGAAGCGTTGATACAGAATTAGTCCGTTCCTAGAAGCCCAAATTGCTACAATGGCAAAGCAGTTGGAGAAATTGTCTGCGAACTCGGCTCATGAGACTCGCAACGGGTTATGGTGTACGGATTGTGAAGTAGAGGGTCATACAAAGGACAATTGCCCGTGAAGGTCGGTTCACGCCATATCGGTGGATTGTGAGATTTGCCATGAAGATCATGATGCAAGTAGGTGTCCGTTGCTGCAGGTGTGCAATCCGAAAGAATGTGTCCTGCTATTGCAAAATTTGCACCTCTACTACTCATGACACTAAGGATTGTAGATTGATTGACCAGATACATGATGTCATTGATATTGGTGTGCGCCATACCAGCGTTGCGTAGTTCCAAGGATGATGGTCGTCATTATGAAGGGCGCGCGGATGGAGGAGGTCAAGGTAGAGGCTTTCAAGGAGGATTTAGAGGCCGTGGCAATCGCGGGGGTGGAAGGAGTGAATTCCCTCAGGGAACTTGCTATAACTGTGGATCTACAGAACATTACAAGCGCGAGTGTCCCGATTTGTTGCAATGCTCTTGGTGTGGGAAAAAGCACAAGTATGAGGAATGCCCTAATTGTTTGAACACATGAGCCAGAAGCAACGGAAGGATAAGGGCGCTGGGATGGTGAGCATAAAGTGTGCTGATCAACAAGTGGATGCCAAGGTGGTGTGTGAGTCGAGTTAAAACTCGACCGGTGACAACGTGAGCTAAGGTTGCGGCGCACCAAGGAAATACCAAAGCAGAGACCGCTGATTACAAGAGAAGTGGTACATGGGAAGTATCCGGACCCTACGCACCAAAAGGAAGTGTATCAGAAACCATGGATGTTATTTGAAGCCTACAAGGAGAGATCCAGTGCCTGAAGGAGCAATTGCAGCAGTTAGAGCAGAAGAAGAGCACTGAGGCTCCATGAAGGATATAGATGAAGTCAGGGAAGTATGTAAGATGCTGAGACAGGAGAATATCATCCCTTTGTTAGGAGAGTGGCTGAGGGGAAAAGTACCAAGTGTTGAAGGAGAGCGCGAGAGGCAGGTTTTGCATGTTAATCTACCTCCTCACAGCCTTGACTATGATAAGGAGATTACCTTGAATGCAATTGTTGATGGATGACTCCTAAGTAATATTCTGATTGACACGGGCGCGGAAGTTAATGTTCTCACCCTGAACGCATGGAATCAAATGGGAAGACCTCCATTACAATCGTCTTCAAATGTGTTGTATATGGCTAATAAGACAAAGGCAATGCCCATTGGTGTTTTAAAGGATGTTGCTTATCACTATCCAAGGGGCAAAATTCACTGGAGACTTCGAAGTCTTGGCGTTTGTTGAGGCGGACAACTTTCCAGCATTACTTGGGCGCCCCTGGTGCTATAAGAACAATGTTGACTTACATTTCAATAAGGGGTATATAAGTTTTGAAAACAAGGAGAAACATGTTAATATTCCTTTGACGGTTGGAAAGTCAACACCCTATACTAAGCCCTGGGAGAAGAAGACCTAGACAAAATCTATGTGCGCACTATCAGGGACCCTGAGGTTGTGCAACCAACAAAAGAAGGCGTTATTCAGTGGGAAGACGCTCAATCTATAAGTGATACAACTAGTGTGGCATGTGACAATTGGGCGCACGGACATGAGTTAGTCGGAAGGCAGTTAAGAGGCTCTGTGACGAGAGTAACAAAGGTGCGCTTAGTCAGGCGCCTGGGAGGAAAATAGTTGCCAAGTTACACGGGGAGCCAACCCTGATGTTTTCCTACGAGCAATGGAGACCCAGTGGAGATGTGAGATCGAAAGGAGAAGTATGCTTAGCTATACTTTGCTCGGGACCGCAACACATTGGTGGGTGACCCATCACAATAACCTTCTAGAGTGGCGTGAGGTGAGAATCGCATTCTCTGTTAGGTTTCTCCGAAGCAATGCACCTACTACTATACAAGACTTATGGGAAGGAACCCGCCTCATTTCACGTCCAGGCATGTGAGAAGACTTGGATGGAAGACGCAGAAGCCTTGCCTCCATCTTTATGGGTGCATAAGCTTTACTCCACCTTACGAGGTTGCACACGCGCATGGTACATTCACTCGAGCTGCACCATCGACAGCGGCAGAGTTGACGGCTGATCTCCTTCAAGCTTTCGAGTATCGAGTATTAAACCATCGGTGAATGAGGCGCTACAGGTTGTTAAACGCCTAACTATGGGAGATAGTGCCATGGCGGAGGACAGAGTACTAGAGTTTTGGGTGAACCTAGCTTGGAAGCGCACTTTGATGAGGAAGAATCGGAGGAGAAGGTACAACTTGAGCGCGCATGCATGGAAAAGAAGGAAAATTAGTCTACGTGATAGATGGTGAAGAGGTGGAAAACTTGGATGTTAACCATACCGGTAGCACGCGCAAGGTTATGGATAGTGTTGATGAGCAAGCGCGTGCCTACCATGAACCCCTGAAAACCAAGAAGGTTAACATTGGTTCGGAGGCGGAACCTAAGGAAGCTACTATTGGAGATTACTAGACAGAAAGGGAGGTTTCAAAGATTATTGATCTGTTGCACAAATTTCAAGATTTGTTTTGCGTAATGTAGTGAGCTTAAAGGAGTTCACCACTCCTTGGGAGAAATGAAGATCAAGTTAAAGGAAGGTGTGCGCCCAATTCGGAAGAGACCTTATTGAATGAATCTGAATCTGCGCGTCAAAGTCAAGGAGGAGATTGACAAGATGATCGCATCAGGCATCATTGAGGCTATTGAGGAATCAGAGTGGATAAGTTTGATGGTCATCGGCATAAAGGATGAGAGGATAAGGATTTGCGTTGATTACAGGGATTTGAATGCGGTGTGTGTGTCATTGATCCTTTTCCAACCCACTTTACCGAAGATATCGGGATATCATCGAGTTAGAATTGCAAAGGAAGACCAAGAAAAGACAACCTTCGCCACTAAATGGGGAAGTTTTGCCTATGTAGTCATACCTTTTGGACTGAAGAACGCGCCTGTTGTGTTTTTGCGCATTGTGGTTCAGGCGTTTCAGGACTTCATCCATAAATTACTACAAGTCTACCTAGATGACTAGAAAAGTATATGGATTGGTGAGGGACCATTGTGACAATCTGAGGCTAATGTTTAAAAGATGTCGGCCAGTTGAGTATATCTCTCAACATTAAGAAATGTGTTTTCGCTACTCCATTTAGCACCTTGTTAGGAAATATCATATGTAAAGAAGGCTTGTTGGTGGATCCTACCAAAGTGTTATTGTGGGATTGTGGGAGCCTAGAGCGCTGAGCGGTGCACGGATTCCTTGGGCATACGAGGTATTACCGGAAATTTATTAAGGGGTATGCCAAGATCGCCGCGCCGTTGGAGGAGTTCTTTGAAGCACAAAAGTACATTTCATTGGGGAGAGGCGTAGCAGATGGCATTTGACACATTGAAGAATAGGCTTATCACCACGTCCATATTACGCTTTTCCTCTTGGGATAAGCCATTCCATGTACATGTTGATGCTTCAGGGATGGCAATTAGAGCAATCTTAGCACAACCTGGAGAGGGAATTGTTGACCATCCCTTGTGCTTTGCTAGTAGGAAGTTAACCCCAGTAGAACAGAAATTATACTACCATGAAGCGCGAGGCATTATCGATGATCTACGCGCTGCACAAATTCAAAGATTTGTTAGCGACGCCTTTTATCTTTTACACAAACCACATGGCATTAAATTACTTGGTGAACAAGCCCATCTTGTAAGGGTGCATATGCAGGTGGGTCCTATTGTTTCAGGAGTTTGAGTTTACGGTTGTTGTAAAACCGGGTAAGAGTAATTTAGGGCCTGACCATTTATCAAGGATTGACTTAAGAGAGGACGCACAGAGCATTGAGGATACAATACCAGATGCACAACTGTTCAGATTGCAAAGACGCGCCCTCGACTTGGAATATATTGTTGTGTTTCTCAAAACGGGTGTGGCGCCAGAGGGAATGAAGACTTTGGAAAGGAAGCAATTAGCCATACGCGTCGCACCCTACATGTTAATTAGTGGAGACTTATACAAGCTAGGCCGCGATGAGGTTTTGCGTCGGTGCGTGCTTGAGCATGAGCGCACTACAATCATGGAAGAGGCTCATGGTGGAATTGCAGGAGGACACTATGCAGGAATGCGACTGTGCGCAAGATCCTCTTAGTTGGCCTTTGGTGGGAGATGGTTTACAAGGATTGTATCAAATATTGCAAGGCATGTGATCATTGCCAACACCTGGTAAGCCAGGAAAAAGGGATGAAATGTCATTGAGACCAATAGCTAGTGCTTGAACCATTTGAGAAATGGGCAATTGACTTTGTAGGCCCTATTTCACTGTCGCGCGAAGGACAAATTCACGCTATATCATTACTTGCACTGATTATCTAACACGGTGGGCGGAGGCAACGCCTACGAGGGATTGCATGGCAGCCATAGCAGCAAGATTCCTGTGGGAAAATATAATCAATGGTATGGGTGCCTCTGAGTTTGACTAGTGACCGGGGTACTCATTTTTTGAATGAGACAGTCAAGATTTTGTTGGCAGAATTCATGGTGGCTCATCACAAGACTACCCCTTATCACCCTCAAGCTAATGGGACTGTTGAGGCATTTAACAAGATATTGAGTCATACACTTACCAAGATTTGTGATGTTGGGAGGAAGGATTGGGATGACAAAGTCTCAGCCGTGCTATGGGCATATAGAACAACTTACAAGAGATTAAACAAAGCCACACCGTTCCAATTGGTGTTTGGCCGAAGTTGTTTTGCCAATAGAGTTCATGTTACCCTCTCTGCGTATTACGCGCACAAGAGGATTGGTCGACGAACAAGCGTTACAAGAGCGCATTGACAAGTTAATGCAGTTGGATGAAAGACGATCCCTTGCTAGATGGAGTCAAAAGACTAAGAAGACAAGACAAAAGGCTTGACATGATCGTCACATAAAGAGTAAACAATTTGAGGTTGGAGATGGTTTTACTTTATGATTCTAAGTTTCGCGCCATCCTGGGAAGCTCAAGGTCCATTGGTTGGGACCATATTATATTACCCATATACTTGATTCAAGCGCTTGCCAACTACAAGCGCTGGACGGAACACGACTTCGGGTATTTCAATGGAAGTAGGCTGAAGCCCTACTATAAATAAGGCTTCTGGGTGTTTGTAAATAAGGCAATATTGCCAATTAGCTTAGGATTTCCCTTAATGCATTCTCTTTTCTTTGTGTTTCCCTTTCTCGTTGCTTTGTTCCTTTTGGTTTGTTTTGGGTGCGTGTGTGCGCCGGTGGCTAATTACATCATCAAGGTGTTATGCATGAGGGCCGCACATCTTTTTAATGTGGGGTGAAACATATAGGGAAGTAGTAGGACATGGTAAGAGTAGAAGTAGTGCTTGGAGCAATGTTGATGTGGTGGCCTCGGGTTGTGAAGTCAAAGGTGCATGGGGTCAAATGAATGCGCGTAATGAGGTGATCATTAGAGGAGATTGGTGTCAAAAGGCTTTGAGAAACCACGTACAAGGGTAAAAAGCGTAGGAGCAACATGAGGTAGGCAAGCGGAAAGAACTTGGTCCAAGACATAGAGGAAGAATTGACTTCGGTGCGGGAGAAAGCGCGAAGAATTCTATGGTCGAGGCAGTAAGGCGCTGTAAGGTTGCGGAAGTGTTCGCATAGGTTTGCGCACGGAGGAAAAGCGCTGGATAGAATGCGTGGAAGGATGGCATTGGAAAAAGCCGACTTTAATGTGTTTGTACGTTGGTAGGTGGCATCGAGGTTTGTGCGAAAAAAGCAAAAAGCTATAAATAAAAGGTCAGGTGAGGTATTCTTTCACCTTGCATTTTGTTATCAAAGTTCTTGCATTTTAAGGCGATTCTGCGAAGAATTTGCAAAGAGTAGTGTGTGGAATGAAGAAATCAAAGGACTTGTGAACCATTGTGGAGGCAAAGTGCACGGGCGTACGCAGAAGAGTTTGTTTGTGGATTCCCGTGGGTGGATACTGTCTTGTGGAAAGGAAGTGCTCCAGTTAGGGTTTACAAGCTAGGGCACGGTTTTGTGGAAATTTCGTAGAAGTAGAGCCAAGGGTTTGAGCAGTAATAGAACTTGATGCAAGGGAGAAACTACAGAGGACCGAGGAAGAGAAAAATGGCACCAAGGAAAGGAGCAACCACTTCACCAAAGAAGGGTAAGGGCAAGGGCAAAGGAAAACCGACCGTTTCCACAAGTTTCAATGAAGAATGGTATGCAAAGATAGTTACCATGTTCGAAAAGTTCGGGTTGTTCGGATAGGGAAAAAAGTTCGGAAGTTCGGAATTTTGTAAAAATTCGGTTCGGTTCGGTTTGGCTCGAAAAAATTATAAATTTTTAAAAAATAAAAATATGAATAATTACCAAAAAAATTATAAAAACTAAAATACTTATTAATAATATACTAAAAGTTAAACCTAAAATAATTAAATTTATGTAACTAGTTACTAAAGTAACTTAAACATTCGGTAATAAATTCAAGTATTACTATTATTAAGTATTAATCTCTACATATTGCTATTAAATTATTAATGTCTCTAAATAATAAGAAGTTGCTTGGTCCAAAAAGGTGCAAAAATGGATTTTATGAAAATAAGAAAAATATTGCCATCAATGCGTAGAGCTTGAGAAAATATACACTTTTGGAGAAAACGGCACTAGAAACTGAGCCATAGAATGAAAGTTATGGCACATGCAAGTTTTTGCTGCTACATCTTCCCGGACCCTTTCCAAAAATGGCAAATTTTTTTCTGTCCTTGTGAAAAAAAAAAAAAAATTTTTGTCCCGAACCGAACCTAGCGAACAAGTTCGCTTTTCCCTGAAAATTCGGTCCGAACCGAATTTCGCCTGTGTTCGCCCGAACATGGTAACTATGGTATGCAGAGATGCAGTACCTAGATGGTGTGCTGCTAGGGAAAGAGTGGGTGTCGCATACAAGGAAGATGGCCATGAGCGATTACAATCATCGCACGAGCACCACAGAAAAGGAGATGAGCTTGGAGTTGGTTCGCCCCTACGAAAAGAGGACACAGATGGGAAACCCATCTATGATGATGAAGTAAAAGTGAAGTTAGAGAAGGTTGGGCTTCTGCAACTTTATGAGTTGCCCTATTTTGGCAAACCTGGAGCGACTATACCAATGGTTAATGTCACGCGTACATGAGGACTATTTCTATTTCGCAAGAAGGCGGATGCACATAACCCCACAGTTGATTTCTAAGTTCACTGGCCTGATCTGCAAGGAGAGTCGTTGGATGAGGACTTGTGCGACAAGGAGGCCATCAAGAAAACAGTTGAGGCATATGATTACAAGAAGGGTTCATGCGGTACTTTGACATCACTACAATCACCGACCTTGTTATGAGGATGGCCACACGCTTGGTGACAAAGTTGAATGGGCAGGAGAGATGGATGCGAGATAAACAAAAGTTGGTTGAATGTTTGCCACAAGATCTCGGAGGGCACCATTTACAACCTCTTAGCTTTCATTGCGGAGGAGATTATTGATGTCGCGCGTGATGGGGAGAAGATCATGTTTGGTAATGTCCTCCTTACCATTGTCTTTTCAAAATGGAGTGCCCGATGGGCCAGATAAGTTTGTTTGGGAGTACCGGATGAGAACCCTCTCTCTGCGAGGTTTGAAGCTTACACTTGTGACACCATGACGACCGCTCACAAGGCGCGCTTGGAGAAATGGTATAAACGGATGCGCGACGCATTCGGAGCTGAATGGAGGATACCAAAACAGCTTGCCTGCACTAGTGGATGGAGAAGTTGAATTCGCCGTATACCAAAGCACTTTTGTATCGGCAGTTTACCTTGACAGATGGCACCAAGGGTCCTTGGTGTAAGTTACCCTTCTCCTTCACAACGCAGTATTTTCAAGGTGTGGTAAACATGTTTAAGGAGGCGAAGAAGTTGAGATTTGATCTAAGTGTTGTAGATCAAGATCACCGCGAAATGCGTCAGACCTTGGTGTATCCCAAAAATTGTGCCCATGTAGAAAAGTACATATCTCATGACATACACATGGTAAAATCGGTGACATTGCCTATTGCAAGTAGGATGGCGACAAGGGTGTATGTGCAACTAAGGCCCAAGTTTGAGAAGGGTGCTTATGTTGAGGATGACATCTCAATCCCGAGGACCCCACCAGAGAAAGAAGAAGGTAGTAATTAAGAAGAGAGAACGGGAAGAGACTCCTACAGAGAAGGCGCCAAGCGCACATATAGTGCAAACCGTAGGGGCACAGGAGTCATGCGCAGTGGGTACAAGCACCTACGTTCGACGGAAGAAGTCTCCCATCAGGAAGGAGTCGCCAGAGAAAGAAGAGTCTCCTAGGAGAGAAGAGTCACCCGAGGAGTCCCCTGTGTTGGATTCACCAGTAAAGAAAAAGCAAAGGGTGGTGCAAGGTTCGGACTCGAAGAGGACAGAGAGCATCAAGGATGATGATTCTGAGGAGGAAAATAAAGAAGATAATGAAGAGCACGAGGAAGCTCAGAATCCTCCTGTGTACAATGTACATGAGTCTAGCGAAGAAGGGGATAAAGAGGAGAATAAGTATGAGGAGGGCGCCCATACCAAAGGAGGAAGTGAGGAGGTAAACATGCGTGATCAGAAGACCCCGACCCCGACCGAGGAGCAGATAGATAACACTTGTAGAGAGGGAGGTGGCGGGTATTATCCAACAGTTGGTGGAGCACGAAGTAGAGCGAAGCGTCGAAGAAGTGTTGAAGGAAATGAAGAGAGCACAAGTGTAGGAAAGGAGTATGGGAGCATGGGCGGAGACCCCAGCTTAGTAGTAAGCTTCCCAACGGCATAAGTGCGCACAGTGGGAAGGGGCAGTAAAGAGTGTAGAAACACGCTATGACTTATATTAATGATCCAAGAAAGGCATCGCGCGCTTCCAAAGTACCGTGCTCACCGACCAACTCCTCGCTTGGTCTTCTTTTGATGAAGAGGGTGCATACCCGCGCACGAGGAAAATGTTATCCTAGGCTTTTGAGTCCCACGTTGATGAACCCAAGTTCGAGGTAAATCATGATGCATTGATGAAGACACCAAACACCAAGGGAATAAACCCTCTTGTAAATGCCCAATAGCTTGTCGGATGAGCAAGTTTGCAACGCGCTCAACAAAGTATCGGTGGAGGTGGAAGAAAGACTCTTCGGCAGAACGATAGAATAAGGGTCTTGGAGGAAGAGCTTGAGAAAAAGAATGAGGAGATCATTGAGAGGGACAAAGAGATAAAACAGAAGGAATTGATCAATGCGCAGTTAAGGCGTGAACTGAGGGATGAAAAGGCAAAGGTGCGCGAAGTCCACAAGAAGATAGAGGCTATTTCAGATGCCATTATCATAAAACACCTGGACTTGGCCCCGTCTGAGCAAAAATACAAGTCAACCATGCATTGCTTGGAAGACTTAGCGCGCATACTCACAATGGAGAGGCAACCACTTGCATTAGAATCAAGTGGAAGAAGTAATGGCGCGCCAGAAGAAGGAAGAAAAGTTGAAGACTGGGGAGATACTAACTCAATACTCGAGCTCCTTGCCTTAGTAAAGACCGTGGCACAAATGGCAGAAGTTGTATATGACAACTGTGGCGACAGGGACAAAGTAGCAAGCATATTAGTTGTCAGCCATGAAGCGGATCTGAAAGAATTTCAAGAGAAAAATAAGGGCAATAGGGCAAAGCGGGGGACAGATCTTGGCCGAGGTAGAGAAGAAATCAGAGGCGATCGAAACCTTAAGGGTTTCAATTAAAATTAAATTGAAAGAGTTGACCCAAGTCACTCGCGTCTCTCGGGAGACCTTAGCAAGTAGATGGAAAGCATTGAAGATACGTTGAAGGCTAAGGGGGATGAGATGAGTTTTGACGAAGTTAGCGCGATGGTGGGTGACTTACTTTAGCAGTGCAGAGTGAGGTGGATTCTTGGGGTAAGATTGAAGCCCAAGTGAAGAAAGATTTCCCACTTCTCATGCAAAGCAAGAATTCAAGATTCTTCCATTCTTCCATTCTTTATTCAATCACAGATTCTTCCATTTTCCCTATTCTTTATTCTTTGGTGGAAGGGCAGGGTGTTTTTGAGGACGGACAACATGCGTAGTGTGGGGTAATGTTGGGCCCTGAAATGACTAAGTCCCAAGGAAGAAGTCAGCGCGCGCAGGAGGCAATAAAGAAGGAAGGCTCAGAAAAAAGCACGCGGCACAAGGGAAAGGCACGCGGTAGAAGAGGTCAGTGCGCACGGGAGTAGAAAGGATTAGGGACTTAGCCATATTTTGAAGGAGTTGTCGCAGGAGAAACATGTGAAAAGCCCGAGTAGACGTGTTGATTGGATAAGAGCCACTGGAGCCTCGAGGTCAAGAAATGAATATTCCACATAAGGGATATTCCCAGGATGATCATTATAGGTAGTGGAGGCATTTGCAAGTGACATAGGCATTCGACCATGGAGGACCACACTTCCACTTGGCATGCAATCTACTCATGAAGGAAACCAAGGCGGTGCATCCAGATCCTATTTAAAGGAGTGTTTGGGTCCGAAATGAAGGGAGAAGAGAGTGAGAACGAAGAGCTGGGAAAATGAAGGGTTAAGGAGGGTTTTAGGTAGTGACAAGGTGCTGCAAAAATGCTTACAAGAAGGGTTTTGAAGCATTTTAGGCATGGATTTGGGTATGAACAAGGGTTGTAATGGGTAGAATAGCTAAGAACTCTCTCTCTCGCAGAGTATTTTTGTAGGGTTTAAGATAATATCCCTTGATGTATTCAATCTGTATGACCCTCATGATGTAATGGAGCCATTGTAAATGTTTATAAATCAATATATGGTGTGTGATTCTAGTTATTCATGCTCAAAAGTATAAACCCTTATGTTCATATTATTCTAAGTCAGATCTAGTTTCATTATGCTTATTTACAATGTTCATTTTTATTCATGATGCATCTGTGCACGGATCATGCTGCCCGTATCTTCTCGCTTTTTTAGTGAATGTCTGCATTTCCATTCTTGCAACTCATTCTCCACCAATGGCGGATCATTCTCGCGAAACTCACATAAAGGAGGGCCTCGCACCTCGCGCCCGCCTCGGTGAGCGCCTGGTGCACACTAGGTGATAGGCTGACGTGCTTGGGGTAGAAAGAAGGTATATGAAGAAATGACTACAGAAATAATTATTATGGATATGCATGGATGTCGCGGAGGAACAAATATGGACATGGATGGAATCAGAGTAGCGCAATGGATTATGGAACTAGGTTTAGAGATGTATCACCCACTAAGATCTCATATGGGTGGTTGGATGATAGAGACAAGTGTGCAATGATTTGAAGCACACTCACTATATGGCTTCTTCTCATGTTTTGGGGACGAAACATGTCAAGGAGGGAGGGCATGTTATGTACCTTGGGATATGATATTATAATGTATATGGGTTGATGGAGATGCCGACATGTGGCACACATCCCCCTTAGTTAGTTATATGTTTATAATATATGGGGTCACATAGGAATTAGTTATATTGGGTAATGAGTCGGCCTACATTGGGATTAGGTGTTACCCATCCATTAAGAGTAATGTATGCCTATATAAAGGATATGAGTATCATTATGAGAAAGGTCATGTGATGTATGTGTTGAGTCTTCTACTTGGTAGAGTTATATTGAAGGTGTCGAAGTGGATTCCCATCTTGCGAGATTGTAGAGTTACTCCTTCCTTAAGGAGCATTGTATGGTGTTGCCCTACTTTAAGGGTATTCTTATATTTCTGCATATCATTCAGCTTGTTCATTTATCATATGTAAAGATCTTATCGCCCATAAATTGCATGTTTTATAACACTTGGTAGTATGAATCTAAATCGGAAGAACTTCTCAACAATACTGGTTTGGAAGGGCCTCATCCACTGAGTCTTGAGATAGAAATTTGTGACCCAGCCCTCTGTCCTTTTGACAATATCAGCCTTTTTCATGCACAGAAAAGTAAATGGAACTCCAGGAAAAGTAAATTCATGTTAAATTTGCATTGTGTGGCTGATTTGGATATCAGCTGTGCTTCAGTTCCAACAGCATTGATGTTTACAAATGAACATCTTTGCATTCTCCAGTTGTGAAACTTCAATTCAAAGTTTGGTTGGAAAATACAGTCAAGCCTTAGAAACCATCACATAAACCCATGTTTTCTACCATCGTTACTTGGTATATCTCTTAGTGTAATTACTTAACAAATAGCATCAATCTGCAGGGATGGGAAGAAAATGAGAGATCACCAGAATGCATACCAGAGAACTATCCCCATTGCTGTCATCTTGTGGAGGCTGTGGCGGAACCAGTCGTGAAGAATTCAAATTTCCAGAGGGCATTCCAACAGGAACCCCAAGTTCACAGCGATTAGAGGGACGTCTATTGTCTTCTAGGCGGGGCCATATTGGAGGTACCATCTGGGCAGGTGATGTCTGAGGAGTTGTTGGGCCGACTTTAACCTGATAAACTACCCTTGTCCGTGGCCATTCAAGCTGGATATAACTCAAACAATGCAATTCAAATTCTGATCAGTGATTATCTAAAATAGGAAAAAAATCCAGATCAATGTACCATAAACATACAAATAAAAATTACTACAGAAAAGAATGTATGCATGAATAAAAAGAAGTTTCTTAGAGACTTCCATTAAGGTTTCCTTTCATTGATCTGTTTCGTGACCATTAAAGAAGCATGAAAGAAAAAGGAGTTTCTTAAAGACTTCCACTAAGGTTTCCTTTCATTGATCTGTCTCGTGACTAGAGAAGAAGCTAAACTAAAAGATGGTTTGCTTCATATAACAAACTACCAGTAAGCAGAACAGAAATTTCCCATCAATCCACAATAGCATATTTAAAAACAGAACAACTCTGGGAAACATTAAAGTGGCTTACTTGATCTTTAGCCATATCCTCTCTCCACTCCATCTGAAGCTTCTTTAACAATAGCACAAGCAAACTCTGCAAGTCAAGGGGAAACTCAGGGGGAACAACTTTTGGAGTTCGTCTTCAACAAGGTTCTCATGAACACACTTCCGAATCAACATCCGAAGGCATACTACAACCTGTATGAAACAAATATCACTATCATGCCAAAACAATTTGACATTAGAAACACACGCTGACAACAATTTCTGTTCATGTACTTTTACCAACTCCAAAGTAAACTAACCTGTCGAACAGTTATCTAATCCATACTAGCCATCAGTCATCACATAATGGAACAGAATTTGGTTTCGATTCTTTGTCTATTTTCCCTTTCTGGTATGGAGAAACAATTGAGGTTTGAAAATGGACATATCTATGTAGGACTGAAAGAGATAATTTATTATTCATAAACTCAAAGGAGCTTAATAATGTAAAAGAGAAAGTACGCCTAGCCTCCACTCTGTCAAAGCCAAAATAACCCCAAATTATTTTAGGTCTTCTAACAAATTGTCAACAGTCTTTTATTAGTGCTGAGCACCATGATCAGTAACAAGTACAAATCAGTAACCTGCTCTTATAACTCAACACTAATGTGTCCACTCTCCAACAAGATTGCAGTTTATATACTCCACATGGCAACTTTCACAAAGCCTAGGAATTATGTGAAATAATCTTCTAGATCCTCCTCCAAATTTTAATAATGACGATATATTAGCAGAACATAATTTTGGATTCATATGAGAAACTTTTTTCTTGTAAAATCCTTTCACAAAGTTGCCTGCAAGCTTGCATTTGAACGTTAATCAAATGTTCTCTTTTAGTTCTCTTACTGTTTCATCTGATTTTGCAGCAAGGGTAATGTTTATTCAGCATCTGGATAAAATCTCTTGAAGCATGAGTGACCTCTTACATCTGGAAATTTTACTCCTGATGTAGCATATCTTTTAATTTCAAGAGGTTCAGACTCATCCTCTTCTTTTCAATAAAAATAAAAAGAGGCCCACCCGTTTAACCCTTGTTTTACAAACCAAAAACTTTAATTAATAAGCAACCTGGACCATACATGGCTGTGAAGAGTGTGTTCTTAGCAAAATGTTGTAACTCAAGATGCAATCAACTTTAGCTATAGTTTTTCTATTCATTAGTCATTTTATTAAAGTATAAGGCTTACCTTTTATTATTAAGTCACTATTAGTTATGTATTAACTAATATTCGGTTGTAACCACCTCAACCATTTTGTAACTATCTCTTGCATAATAAAATGATGGACACACAATCTACAATGTGTGTATTCCGGTTCCTCTTCATTCTTTCTTTGTTCACATCTTATAACATTGGTATCAGAGCCATTGGTGCTCAATAGGGCGCGCAGAGAGACGAGAAGACAGACAAATATCAATAGTTCGTAGAAAACGAAAAAATGAAGGAAGATATAGTTCATCGAGAACACACCAACATACAGTTGTGATTTCTGAAGAACAAAAAAATCACAAATATCAGTCGCAAATACAGTTGCAAACCACAGAAGTTTGAAGATACACAAGCCATTTCTGAGTTTGAAGTTGTAGAGCACTGTCTCGAGTTCAGACTAGAAATAACAGTCAAGCTCTTTTATTAGGGCACAACAGAATTACACGCCATCTGCCATTGTTGCATTTAAGGCATTTTCGATTCAGGGCACAGAAAGAATCATGGAAATCGTGAACCAGTTGCCATTCGTGAGGCTGTTTCTACAAGTTGCCATTTATGCACAGAAGAACACGAGGTCAAAAATCGTGACATAACAGTATTTAGGCCACAAAGACAGATCAAGAGGGAGAATGAGAAATACCAAGTGAAGTTACAGTCCTGTTTGAAGGAGAAATACAGTCAGTGTTTGCAAAATGCAAGGGCACAGAACTGCCTGGATCAGTGAAGAGCCCAAGTTGCTGACTCCATGCAATGCTGTGTTACTGACGTAAGCAGTCTGTAGAAAATGCTGGAGGATGCTGCTGCCAGTACAGAGCAAGTAATCATGATCTTACAGAACGTTAGACACAAGAATGTTGTTTGAATCATTGGTGCTTGTACAAAACCACCTCATACATGTATAATTACAGAATATATGTCAGGCGGGAGTCTTTATGATTACTTGCACAGGCAGGAGGGTACTTTGAAGTTGCTGACGCTAGTAAAATATGCAATTGATGTCTCCAAAGAGATGGAATACTTGCATGAAAACAAGATCATTCACAGAGATCTAAAAGCAGCCAGCCTACTGATGGATAGGAACTATGTTGACAAAGTTACAGATTTTGACGTTGCTCTTTCCCTGATTCAAAATGATGGAACAATGACAGCAGAAATAGGAACATATAGATGGATGGCGCTCATGGCGAACTGTAGAATTCAAGCCAATGATGAACTCAAGCAAAAGCTCAAAGACAAACCAAATGGGTGAAGAATTCGCTGATGTAGTATACGTATTTTAAATAAGCCCCACACTTTGAAGACAAGAAGGGATCTAGTGTAGATGAAGCTCAGCATGGATGGTTGCCCAATTAGTTTGGGAGTTTGTGGATCTTGGGAATTATATCCTTATGAGGGTCATGAGACAACTTGATGGAGCACTGTGGATGTAACTCAATATGGATGGTTGTCCAATAATTCGGGAGGTTCGTAATTCGGGAGTTTGGGGAGGTGGAATTCAAGAACTCGGGAATGTAGTTCGGGGGCTACACCTTTACAAAGGTTACAGGGCAACGTGGTGGAGTTCTACCTAGTCAAAAACTGTTTTCAAAGAGAAAGATTCTGAAGAATGCATGATTCTGTTTGGCTCTGTTGTTTTATTTTTTTGTCAATGTGTTTGTTTTTGCTTTCTGTATAGTAAGCCTTAAGAGGGGGTATTAGAATATAAGGCTTACCTTTTATTATTAAGTCACTATTGAGTTATTAACTAATGTTCCATTGTAATCACCTCAACTATTTGTAACTATCTATTGCATAATAAATGATGGACACACAATCTAAGATGTGTGTATTCTGCTTCCCCTTATTTCTTTCTGTGTTCACGTCTTCTAACATTTTCATGGAATAAAATTTTCTCTTTCTCCTTTGTGCATTCTTCCTTTTGTCCTCGTTTTTGCTTACTAGCATATGTTAGCATTTAAAAAACATAATATTCTATACATGATAAAACAAACATGGATGATTCAAAGCAAAGATTTATCAACATGCTTCGGTTGCTTTTGCTCATTTCGTTCATACAAAATCAATTTTAGCATTAAACACAGAAAAGGCTGCTAACCACAGCAATTGCCCTTACATCCACTCTCCTGCCATTTTCAACTCTGAAACACAATGGTTTGAAAACAATCGTCATTTTCGTTGATCTTCCCTCCTTTTTCTACAACAATCCTACTTTGCAGAATTTACTATTGCGTTACGAGATTCAAAAAACTCTATATGTTCATGCATAGAAGTAGTGCTTTAACAAACAAGTAATTTAATTGTTATATAGCACTGATAATGTTTTTAATTTTGAACTGGTAAGGCTCGAGATTTAATAGCTAGCCTATGCATCTGGCCAGATCTGCACCAAATCTGGTTTGGACCGAATTTTTTGGCCGTCCCCGATAAATTCAGTCCAAGTCAGACCCTATTTCTCCTTCATTTTTGTAAATATAATTTATTTTTCTGGCAAAAAGATACTGATTTTTTTGTATAAAATAATCATATTCCATAATAAATTTATTTCTATTAAATTGATTTTTTTTTTGTATATTATAATTATGTCACATTATTAATTTTTCAGTGTATTTGTCAAATTGTATATTTATAATATTATGTCCATATATACGTATATATACATATATGTATGGATGTATGTATGTATATGCATATATGTATGTATATTTATATGTTTATGTATATATGTATATAATCCAAAACATTTTTATTTTCTTTCCAAACATTTTCAAAAATTCCATATTTTTAGATTTTTTGCCCTCCTAAACTAATTTCGATTTCTGGACTTGGTAACTATGCTTATTAGAATGCCCAAGCCTGCAGGGTTGTTCTACAATAGGGGATATGCATCAGTTGCCAAAGGCAGACAATCCTCATGACTTGGAGATTATATCTAATCACGGGATGCAAACACGCGGACCCTATAAACAATACAATTCCAATTGTCTCTCAGCTTTGCGTCAAGGGGTTCCCTCTACAATTGGGCATCAGCTCAAACATAACAGCAAATACTAAAAAGTCTTATCATTGTCATTATCATCAGCATCATAACATTCTACTTTGCAGGCTCAAATGAATTATGAGAATCAAAAGGAACTTGGTGATTTCATTTTGATTATGTCCGAGTTTAAAAGTTATGTTTTAGCAAAATTAATCCTAAAGGTTGTGGTAATGGAGGACACTCATACGCAAAATATCCCTACCACAACAAGGCTGACTGTAACTCCAGCAGACATACGGTAAGGTTGTGGTATAACAATTATGGGGTATATTCAAGAATGATGTTTACAAAACTTAACAATGTGACCCAAGAATACCCCACAATAACGTTAAAGGCAACCCATAATCTCACCCGAAATTTAACAAAAAAACCCAATAAAGCTCTAAAGCATAAGTAATTGTATTGTTTCGCAGGTCCCATACAGCGTCAGTCTTAGAGATGGTGAAGTCGTCGTCCTCACTGTCGTCATCAACTTTAACTACCTTACAATTTATATGTCTCTTCGGGTTAAAAATACCGCAAATAAAAAATTTCACTTAGTTCGTTGAAGCGTAAGTTGGGTGTTACATTTTAATTATTTCTCAAGCACACACTGCACTAGCTGTGCAAAGACACAGACCAGTAAAAAAATTAAAAAAAACCCCAATATTAATCCAAACTTCAGAAGAACGAAACTCCCTACCCACAAACAACAAAACGAAGAAGAAAAACAAAGAGAGGGATTTTTAAATTCGAGCAAACTTCTACAGATTGTTAGATTATGGCAAATTGTGATTGGTTTCCAGTGCTACGCCTAATTCGGACAATCTGTATTTGATTTTTTTCTTTTTGGGTAGATTTAGTACCTGTGTGTGAGCAGAGTGATTTTCTTTACTCATGACAGAGGTTGAACCTAAATTGAAAAAATGAATTAATGACTACAGCTATGGTGATGTGAACTTACAGGGTCTAATTCTTCGTGTGAAAGAAGCTGGAGGAGGTCTTGCAAGTGGGCTTTCTCAGCTGCATCGAGTCCAGATTTGCGGGTTCTCCATAAAGACCTCAAAATGACTTCAATCGATTCTTGGGTTTTTGCTCTAACCAGCTTTGGCAAATGCTGAAACAGCGATGGCTGCATTTTCATTAAGTATTGTTGTTCCCTTACCGTATTCATTCAACACCTTACATGTAAGATTTCATGGGACTTAAAAAGATTGGCTATGTAATCAATTACATTATGATTCAGTGCTACCATGGAAATACAATTGAGCTTTGTACGCCCATTTGAGCGAAATTTGACGCACAATATCGCCACGTACACCTCTTGACGCGTACGAGGGAATGCTAGGTGCGAAGATTTTTATAATGAGGGAATCCATGCACATAGTAAGTTGGAATTGTAGGGGTGTCCGTGGAGAGGACTACCTGATTGGGGGCCCATAGGAGAGGGAAAGATATTACTAGGAATTCCGCATGAGTTGCAAACTACATCGGAGAGAATGACAATGTAAAAGTTGTTGGAAAAGCACTCCACTTCCGACATATTTAAACGTTTCCATGCATTTCATAACATAAATAGATGTTGGTTCTTGAGTAATAGGAAAATATCCTGCTCTAAATCTCCCATTTTGACAATCATTGTGAGGAGGTTGAAAAAAATTGTAGCTTTTAGCTTTACACCTATCAATTACATTTTCTTGAAAAGTTCCAAAGCCTTTTAATAGGTTCTTTTTTTGTATATCCCCTAATCATTGCAGTCCATGAGACCACATATGTTTCAGGATTTTGTCAAACAATTCACGTGTACATGTTGGTAGTATGCTAGCAAAGGTGAGGTGATCAGATTAGACACATGTTGGTGTTATACAAAGTCAAAGCTCCATGACGAATTGAACAGGTTGGACACCTATTGATTGCATTTGGTAAAACAATGTCAATGCTACATGAGGATGTCCATGTCTTCCCTAAAATCTGGGGATCCAAAAGGCCACATTTCATTCAGGCATTTAGACGGTAGTTCATTTCCCTTGCATATGCGCCACATTTTGCATACAGATTTACTAACTTCTTCCATGATTTAATGAATGGCGAAACCCTTCATGCGGGTGGGGAACAACAACGCAGTCTTCTAGAAAGGGACAAAAGAAAACCACTTTATGTTGTGCCTTCTTGGATTCCTAACCTGTATATACATAATCATGGGCAGCGCAAATGGATTCCTACCAGATTAGCTTTAAATATACCATACCACAAATCTGAATCCACAATTATTAAGATATACACTTCAATATAAACACCAAAGTATAGCTATACAGATTGGAAAAGTAGGGAAGAATTCAAATCGACCATAACATGAGAAAATTGCATCCAAAATCTGAAGCGAGTCCAATCTCTCTATCCTCTTTTACCCATCAAGCTCATCTCCTTGCCGAAGCGGCTAAGTAGAATCCCATTGTTCCTCGTTGTGGCTGCTGAACAAATGGAGTTTCAGGGGGAAACCTAACACAAATACAACATGTATCAAGCGGTTGTGCCCTAGCAGTAAGTTCTAGCACTTACCACCAGAATAGCCTAGGTTCAAACCTCGTGGGCTTGCTTCCCATGGAGACATATTTCAAACTTCATAAGGGGTTTTTTTCCTTTCCAAGTTGTTCATTTAATGGTGTTTTCCAATTAAAAAATTGTACAATAGGCCTGATACAAGATGATACTACCACACTGTCAGCAAAAGAGATCATACCAAGCAAGTAAAAACCCTAATGTAAATTCGCTATTGCATGAAATTTGACGGGATGATATAAACCAATGATACCTCAGAAACACCATAAACCTACATGGAAAGACTAAAATCCACAATAAAGAACATATTCTGACACAAATACCACTCCAGTGAACACTAATCATTTGATCTGACTTTTAAAAGGAACAATTTTTAGATTCTAGTCCAGTTGCATAGCCACTTCTCATAAAAAATGCGTAATTAAGATTGACTCAATAATATCAACATGCAACTGATTCACAAAAATGATATTACATAATGATGTTCTTCAAAAACACTAACTGTATAAAAATGAAAGATGCTTAAAAATCAGAACTCCGGTTCTATTTAAAGCACATAGGATCATGTTGTTCATAATGCATGGGCTTATTGGGGTTATTCAAAAAAACCTATAGAAGAAATAAATAATCTGAGGCCTCTTAAAAATACAATTTTTTTCGCATATCCTGCAATCATTCCAGTCCAAGAGGCCACATGTCTTTGGGGACATTTTGTCAAATGATTCGCATGCTTCCATATTTTAGAAGCATATCTCCCAAGGCACTTGCTCGCTTTGATTTTTCTTTGGTGTATGTTTGTGCCTACTTTCAAAGTTCCTATTTTAACAAAGTCCAACTCCATGCCTCTTAGAAAACCCCATTTTGTTTGTCACACCTTACACCTCTCTCACCAGCCTAGTGGCTTTTTAATTGGTTTTACTCATTACCCACCACAACTCTGAGAATATGACATAAGAGAATATGGATTTTACCAAATTTGATTGCAAATTAGCAAAACAAGCTTAATTCCAATCACTTTCACCAAATGTAAACTACAGGTGTCCAACCCGATCAGTTAGCCATGCGAGCATAAACCAGCTTGCACCCTCAATTTTTCCTCCCATGTTTGGTTCGGAGGCCTACCATTTGTGGCAGAAGTAGTTTGAATAATAATGCACCTTTCTAGCATTTCAAAATAATCCTAAAATGCTAATCCATATATCACTAATCTCAATATCCTTCTCAATTGTCATCTTAATCTCAATTCAATCTCAAGCATTATGTAGAGAGGAAAGTTAAAGAGTCACTACACATTTTTCTACAGCAAGAAGGCTAATGGTAGAGGTAGAGCATCTTTGCCAACATCTTACCATGGTGGCAGAGGAATGATTTGTTTTCCTCCTTGCCGAAATCACTCATTACATATTTTCAATTCGGAAAATATCTTTGTGCATTCATCTCCCAAGATAATTTCTCCAACTTTGCATACATCTCTTGTTTTTCCGTAAGGAATTGAGGGTTTTCGAATTTGAAGCCACAAACCCGTTGCGTTATTTTGTTGAACAGTTCACATACTCTCACATTTTGTAGAGATGCAACTAAAAGATATATAGAGTATTCCGACCACAATCCAAAGGAGGAGGCAAAGCCCAAGAATTCGGGTGACCGTGTGTGACGTCTGTTGTATTGGGATTTAAGTCTTTTGGAAAATATTCGACGGATCCAAATGTTTTTCAGAGAGCGAATGTCATGTTTCATGCAGTTTGTGATGAATATGCCCGTATTCCTTGTGTCTGATCTCATAAATTTGTCGATACCATATTTTTTTAACGAAAAACTTGTGTCGCTAGAAATGCATTGCCGGAATTACACCAGGAAAGAGTCCGGAATTTAAAGTTTTCCAACAGGCTCTCTTCATTAAGAACACCTCCAAAGTGAATTATTCTTATGGAAACGCATGAGCACAAGAGCCGCAAAGCCCTAGAATTTGAAGGGTACAAGAAAATTTCAGTTTGGAACGAAGGGAACGAAACAGGTAAAGGTCATGGGGGATCACAGTGTTAATCAAGGAATTATGGCTCGAGATCGTCAAAGTTGAAAAGGAGGATCCAAATAAGCAATACATATGGCTGAAAATATCAGATAATGAGGTGACAATCAGATTGGTCGCTTGCTACTTTGCACCAAAAAGTTCAAAGACTTATAAGAGAAGGAATTTAGATAATAAAGACCCATATGCTTTGCTAAAAAAATACATTTCGGTATTCAGTACCTCAGGGGAAATAATTTTAATGGGTGACTTTAATGCGAGGATTGCAAACAATCAATCTCTTCAGTTGAACAACGAAGAAGGTGGGGATGACAATCCTTTATGGCTTAATGAAGAAGAGGACCAGCTTTGGGAAAGAATATCAGAAGATGGTAATGGAGGGGTGACGCATTTTGGGGTTGAGCTTCTATGCCTGTGCAACTTATACAACAAGGTTATTTCAGAACTACATGAGGGCTTGGCCCAGATCAAGCAATATCACTTGCAAAACATACAATGGTCAAAGTGTAGTGGACTATGTCATTTGCTCCCAAAGCTCTACTTCTCGGTTGCTTGAGTTTGAAATAGGGGATTGTCCTATCGAGCTAAAATCTGATCATAAACCTCTCTTTAGCAAGCTTGGTACCATCTCAAATCAACACCAAATAAAACAAGTGAACATCACATACAAAAGACAACTCAACAACAAGGCAAAATCATTGTAAATAAATAAAATCAGGAAATCTTCATTATTGCCCTTGAGCAGCAATTTTAGATGACAAGAAATGATATAGAGAGCAAGGCAACCAAGGGGACAAATAGTTATGTATGCAAGAATTTGTTGATTCCTTTAATTCACAAGGCATTAAGTGCTTGCAGAAAAGATCTTGTAATAACCCTTTCGGGGTTATTATTATATTTTTAATATTTTCTGGAATAAACTTGCAGCAGACTGAAGTATACGAACAGCGAAGAATTATCACCAAATCTTTATGCCAAATCAACTGAAAATGATCTCTAAATATTATTAAATTGATTTCTAATAATTTGAGACAAATTATGACCCAAATCGACTTAGTATGGGCAAATTATGCAAATCTGGAAATTAATTGTAGACTGTCAAATCACAACACTTCTATCTAATTCGATTTGGCCTCAAATTTGCATGGAAATGCGTGTAAAGTGTAGTTTAAGCCTTTTTAGACCCAAGCGATCAGATTTGAATGAATTAACTCAACTTATTTGCTCAAAACAATTAATTATAAGCACATAGGCAAGTCGCATTTCAAGGAAATTGCACAATTTGAATCAGATTTACAAAATAGCATGAAATTGAATAATCTTCAATGAAAGCTCAAATGTTTTAAGTCAATTCAAGAGGGTTTCGTCCCTTGAATGGACCTCTAGTGGGTTTGACATCCCAATAGGATTTTATGAGAAACAATCTCACAATATCAGATTTCAATATTCAAATGTCATGCTAAAATGAACCCCCAAATCCCCTATTTATAATATCCAAAGGTCAAAAGACATGACCCTTGACCTTTTCATTTTCTTGATCAACCTTTTAATTATTGTTTTGTCTTTTGCTAAGTCAACCCCCTTATTATTTAATAATTAATGAATGCTAAGTTGTTGCCTTCTTTTTATTATTTTCTTCTCTAGGCCACGAAGAGGAATGGCCTGAAAACTCCGTCCGCTTTGTCATGTGGGAAAACGAACATTACATATCTAAACATAGAAAGGAGTTGTAAATACTTTTCCAACAAATCTTTAGTATGACGAAGAATGTAAGGCTACCAAGAGAGCTTTGAAGGAAAGTGAAATGAACAAAGAAAATAAAAAGAAATATGAGAAGTTGGTACAATACAAAAAATAGAGTTATGTGAGTACGAGGAGGAAAGAATTGATTTCTCTTGGGAAGCACAATCCCAAAGGATTTTGGAGGGAGTTGCAACAAAAGAAAAACACATAGAAAATAATATCATAGATGCTCAGTGGTTAGAGTATGTGAGGATTCTTATGAGTGGCCTCAACAGATGGATACTCCTCACATAATTAATACTTCGACCGAGATTTTCTCTATGGAATACATCAAGCACATCATCATGAATCTAGCAAGTGGTAAAGCACAAGATATTGATGGGTTCTGTAAAGTGAATTTTTAAAGTGGGGTGTGGAGATCCTCACTCTACACATCAGAAAAATATTCAATGAGATCAACCAGAATGGCTTCTTGTTGGAGTGGACGACTAGTGTTGTTATTCCTCTATTTAAAAGCAGTGATATCAATAATCCATCAAACTACCGCACCATTATGGTCAATCCTCTCCTTAGTAAAATTTTTGGGGGCATGGTAGAATGTCGAATCAGCAGTTGGGCCGAAAGAGAGGGTAAAAGAGCAAAAGGGCAAGCATGCTTCCGACCTAGACACTCAACCATCGACCATTGCATCACTCTTAGGCACTTGATTGAAAAGGTTTGGGATACCCAAGGCGAGGAAGATTTTTGTTGCTTTGTTGATTTTAAGAAAGCTTTTGACATGGTGCCTAGAGACAAACTTTGGAACATGATGGAGGAACTTGGGATTCCATACGAGTTTAGAGCAGCAATGCATAGGCTTTATGAGCAGGTCAGAGGTAAAATCAGAACCAAAGAGGGTATGTTAGAATGTTTTGGCAGTGACATTGGTGTCAAGCAAGTTTTTCTCTCTCTCCCACCTTGTTTGGCTTATACATTGACAAGCTTGAAGAATGGTTAAGCAAAACCGAGGAAGGGGCATATAGTTGGTAGGTTATGTGGTGAAGTTACTCTTATATGCCGACGATCTTATTCTAATTTCAAAAACAACTCAAGGATTGAGGGATCATTTGAAAGCCTTAGAAATTTTTGCCAGAAGTAGGGATGCAAGTGAACATTAGCAAAACCAAAGTAATGATTTTTTCTTTAAAAAGGAAAGAGAAACAACTTAACTTTATTTTTAAGGGAGCCCGTTGGAAATTGGATAGATTTGCACAACAAGCTTAGTTGGGAGACATGTAGAACAAAAAGGATACAGGGGGTTGGAAAACATCTTACCTACTTCAAAATAGGTGTAGGACAACTGAACTTTGGGATTGGAAAACTAAGAAAACTCTTTTTGGATTGTTGGTCACCCGATTGCTCTTTATGGTTGTGAAGTATGGGGAAGTAGCATGTCAAATCATGGATGGAGACAATTAGAAAGAATCCAAAAACATCTAATCACAAGCACTCTTAAAGTCAAGTCAATAGTCCCTTATGAGATCATGTTGGCTGAAGTAGGTACTTTCCTAATGGAAGCATCAACAATAACTCAGTTGTTAAGTTATCTGAAAAAGGTTGAAAGCATGGATAATCATCGCTGGCCCAAAATGGTTGTGGAGGAAAAATTAGAGCGTAGAAAGAAAACTTGGATGAAGCAAAACAACAAATGGATGAACAAATGGGGCATCAACTTTCAAGAGTGTCCTAACAACAACAAGGAAATAAAAAAATATGTGATAGAAAAATTTAGGACTGTCATGTGGACAGGGCAAATTGGTCGTAAAGAAAGCTTATTACATCAAAGAATTTAACCCCACTTGGGAGCATGATGAAAAAGCTTATCTTGGGGCAGCTATCAAGGGTAAAGCAAGGATTTTAGTGGCTCAAATGAGGACCGGATCGCATCACCTTCGATGTGAAACTCGGTAGATGGACTATACCCAAGGAGGATTGGGAAAGGAGAACTTGTCTTTTCTACAACAAAGGGGTGGTTGAGACGGAATGACACTTCATCATGGAGTGTTCAACTTATGAGGATATTCATATCCGATACAAAAATGACTTGAAGGTGGACAAATTAAATGAGTTATTCGAAGAAACAAAGCTTGAAAAGATCACATTTTTGTGCTCAATCTTCATTGTAGAAGATCTGATATTGAAAAGAGTTTGAAATCATCTTAAAGTCTTAGCTTTTGGTCCCATGGAATCTTCAGTCTCGTGGACGTAATTAAAATATTTCATTTCATTTCATTTCAAATGTTGCTTTTATGAATGAATGAAATATTTTAATAGTGTCCATGAGACCAAAAAGTCTCTAAGACCAAGAGCTCCTAAAAATCAGCCCAAATAAAAACAAAACATCAGTCACGAGAGGTTGTCTGGTTGATATTGCAGAAAGTTAACTCCTTTCTCGATGTCGGCTCTTCTATTATGCATCTTGATTTAAAAACTTGATATATTGATTATCCTTTCTTCTTGAAACACGTCTCGTTAACTTATCAACACTTAAATTGTCCTTGTAGTTGCTCGAATATCATTATATGTTGAACACTCCATAATGAAGTGTCATTTTGTTTCCACTATCCCCTTGACATAGAATAAACAAGATATTGTTTCTCATTCTTCATTGGGTATTGTCCACCTACCGGTTTCACATCTAAGATGATGTGAGTTGGTTCTTAGTTGGGAAATTAACATTGTTGCTTTCCATTTAATTTATGCTCATATGTGTGTCTTTTCTTCGTGCTCCTAAGTGGGATTAAAATGATTGATGTAGTATAATTTCTTTCATCCTATCTAGCTTGTCCACATGGTTGTTCGAATTTCTCATTCACATACTTTTTTATTCCCTCATTGGTACTTGGACATTCTTATGTTCAAGTCCCATTTACTCATCCACTTTTTGTTTTACTTCATCCACGTGTTTTATTTTCTACTTAGTTTCGCTTCAACTACTATTTTGGGCCATCAATGATTCTCCATTCCCCGTACCTTTTTAAATAACTTAGAGTTTTGATCATTGTTGATGCTTCTAGTGGAAAGGTACCAAATTTGGCTAAAGTAATCTCATATGGAACTCGAGGCTTTAACTTTGAGACTACTAGTTATTAAGTGCTTTTGGACCCTCTCTATCAACCTCCAATTTAAGTCAAACACAGATGCCCCAAACTTCACATCCATATAGAATCACCTGGTGTGACTAAGAAGCCAAACAAGGTGTTTTTAGTTTTCCAATCCTACAATTTTGCATTCCCCGCACTGCTCGCAATGAGTATAAGGCCTTCCACCCTGGAATATTTTTTCCTTGCATGTCTCCCAACTAAGCTTGTTGTGAAAGTAAAGCCCAAGATATTTGTATTATTCCAATATTTCTAGTGTGTTTCCTTCCAAAAGAAACTCATATTGCCTCTTTTTTCTCCATAGAGAAAAGATCATGATTTTTGTCGCGCTAGTATTCACTTGCATTCCCACCTCTTGGAAAAAAATATCTAGATCTTTCAAAATTTCTCTCAAACTTTGGGTTATTTTTGCCCTAGAATAAGATTATTTGTGTATAGAAGTAGCTTCACAACATAGCTAACTGGATGGATGCCCTCTCCACTAGCGTTATTAATCCACTCGTCCGCTTTATCAATGTAGAGACCAAACAAGTTAGAGATAAAGGGCAGCCTTGTTTGACTCCAATGTCACTTCTAAATCATTCTGACATACCATCACTTGTTTTGATTTTGGCCCCGACTTGCTCATAAAGCATATACACTCTTTGCTGCTCTATACTCCTCTTGAACACCAAGCTCCTCCATTCTACTCCAAAGTTTACTTCTAGGGTCATGGCAAATGCTTTCTTGAATTCAAAAAAGCAACAAAAGCTTCCTCTCCTTGATTATTGCATATTTTTTCTACCAAGTGTCTAAGAGTGATGCAATGATCAATAGTGGAGTGTTTCGGCCTAAAACATATGTGTCCTTATGTTCTTTTACCCTTTTTTTGCCTAGCGTTAATTTTGCACTCTACCATGCTACCAAATAGTTTTCCAAAAAGGGGGTTCACCATGATGGTCCGATAATTGGTCGAATTATTGATGTCCCCACTTTTATAAAGAGGTACAACGACACTACTCGTCTAATTTCTTTGGAAAGCGTTATTGAATGATGTCATTAAATGTGTGTTTGATATGTAGTGTGAGAGTTTCCAAACCCCACTTTAAATTAAAAAAATTAAATTAAATTAAATAATTTTGTGGCCTCGTGCTACACCCCTCACACCCTCATTCAAAAATCCCTAAACCTATCTCATTATCCTAAGCCATCACTCTACCCCTCTGTAAAATCATGTTTTACCCCACCGTAAAACCTATTTACCTATCATAAACCTCCCTAACCACCCTTAACCCATATAACCCATTTTTACTTTCACCACCCAACCTCTTAACCTCCCACAAAACATCCCCAACCACTTATAAATGAATCCAAACCTGAAAAACCCCATTTGGAAGTGGTTGAAACCACTTCAAGCGATTTTCCCCACTTTTCTCGAATCGCCGGCGATTATAAATGTATTATTAAACCTCTTCCAAAAGGATCCGAGAATCATCCTCAACGAAGCTCTGTTGCATTCAAGACCAAGACGACACCACTACGAGCATTTAGACACTTTCATCACATCAATTCAACCTTTGGAGCATCCAAAATCTTTGTAAGGCTTCCTCAACTTTATACACTTGTTTACACAATCAAAGTTAAGTATCTTTTGTCATTTTCATTATCAAGTTCTTTAAACATCGTCTATTAGTCGGACTTAGCCTTTTGCTTAAGCATTTTGCATCCAATCTGTATTCTATTAAAGAATTCATATTTTATCAAGTAATCATCTGTGATTCTATCCGAATCGCTAGTGATTCTGCTTCAATTACCAACGATTACTTTCTTTTTGTCACTTTATCACATTCTATATATTTTGGTCATTTTGTTTTTGTTTGATTTGCCTCTTTTCAAGATGTGTCTCTTTGTAGATGATAGTACTAGGTGAATCACATCCCATAACGAACATTTACAATCTTCCCATTATCCAAAAACCCTTCATCTGGGAACAATTTGATATCACACACGAACTTAGCCTTTGTGCCATCATCTTGACACGAAATCAAAGACATAGAAGACCAACTCAAAATCATACAAGAAGAACGGGACGTTGCTAAACAGTTCTAGTTTGACTATTTCTTTGAATTTGAGCTCGTCGTAGCCCTTGCATGGGCCACCTATCAAGTAGAATAGGATCTTTCTATCCCCTTGAAATTCTAGTCATTCCTTGTACTTATCAATTATCAATATATTCTCGTTATTACTTAATTGTCAAAAGTGAGTTAACACACTTCGAGGAAGCCCATTAGTTCTTGGGATTGGCCTTTTCTAAACAACTCGTCAAATATTCATCTAATATCTATCTTATTTAGATGTCTTTGTACGCAGGTTCTCTCATTCAATGGAAAGAGGAAGCCCTCACGTTTGTTACATCCATCCGTCTCAACATTGCATTGTCGGCGTGAGTATCGTTAAACCCTATTGTCTAATGATTTTTTGGTGTTTTATCATATAATTGACAAACAAGAAATCACCTCAAACATTTTGGCACGGTCGGTGGGACACTTGGTCCCTTTTTATTAGATTTCATATTTTCCTATTTCTTTCTTGTCAATATCATCTAAATTTACAGTTCAGAGCACCTTGTTATCACTTTTTCAAAAACGCAGAAAAATAAAAATAAAAATAAAAAGGGAATAATAATCACAAGTACGCTTATTTTCCTTTCATTTCTCTTTTAGCATCGCATTCTTGGCCGATCTTTTTCATCGAAATTGACATTTATTTTTGGATCTTAAAACGAACCCTCATTTTACTTGTTCACATAGTCTAATTAGGAGTTGAACGAATTGGATTCACAAAATCCCTTCACACGTGACCAAATCACATATCAAATCAAATTAGCATCTAAACAATCCCTCCGGTGGACCTACTCGGATTTAATCACCAAGGGAAAATTTGACTAAGTGTTATGGCTGAGTATAAACAATTGGTGGGTGATATACCAGTGCTAAGCACCGACACCCTTATCATTGCAGTAGGTTTGTGAAGTGAGGGGTAGGCCTGATATCACACATCGTCATTGAAACCAACACAGATTCGAGCCTCGCATACGTTCGGTTATATTGAATACTCCGGCCTTAACTTACCTTAAACCAACCTTAGCTAGCCTTTTTCTAGTTCCCCTTCATCCATTTTTCATTTCACACTTTCTTAAGATAATTAAAACTTTCTTTTGATTGTGCGGTCTTTGATTTTGTACAACTATCTTTCATTTCTTTATTAACTATTTGTTTATTTCATTGTCCTAACTAGGCTACAACATCGATTTCATAATCTCTCAAATATCACAGATTCACTTCAATTCCATATTCAAAATATCCCAAACATGAAAAATCTACCCTTAGAAATAGACTCTGAGCCCCTGTGTTTTCCTAGTACTCAATCTGCAACATCAAAAGTGCCTTGTCTTGATCCTCCACAATTTTTCAAAATGGTGACCCCGTCTTTACAAGACACGTCCAACCAATAACCACCAGCGTCATCAATCCAATCATCAAGCTCATCAATCACACGAACCCACACTACAACCTCCCCATCCACATCCGGTCCACAACCTCCACTTTGCTGCGCTTACACATCCCTGCAAACTCATTTAGTATTCCTCTCGCTATGACCCATCCTATCACGTCTCAATTTATCCCATCACATCAACCTACGTATTCAATCCAAAATCTAGTTCTATCTATCTACACATTTATACCTCTTGTCAATAGGATTTCTATCACTAGTACTCACCCCTTTTCACAGTAGACATCTATTGCCCCTATCTCATAATATAACACCATCTCTTCTCAATATATATCAAAGTTGTCGGCACTTTCGTGCTTAAAAGCATTTGGAAATCATGGGAGAGAATTAAACCATGGCTTTAATGGAAAGGCAATAACTTTCCCAATGGCCTTTCCATTAACCAATAATCCTTGTGGTGGTCACATGTCATTCAAGTCCAGGATCGGTGTATCGCGAAGTCCCTGGAATTCATGGGCTCAAGATTTTTAAGCACAGAATTCATCCAATTCAAGATTTATATTATAAGCACACACAATCTTGGTGTTCTTAGAATGAGCTAAAAGCTCGATATAAACTTACCACTCAGATCGAACTTATATCATTGATGCAATTCCCAATCATATGCTACATGAGATCTATGTGTGTTCCTCTCGTCCCTAGTGAATGGATCTGAAGTGGTTCATGGATACCCCATTCTTTAATTACTTGGCCAATAAAGGATATCGTTTGATTTCACCACATTTACCCATGGTTGAAAAACTCAACACTCGGTGGGGGCTTCAGTCTTCTCCTTCTTATTGGAGAAAGAGGTTAGACACACGGTCAAAGACGTGTGGAGCCTAAAATTGTGCATTTTTTATAGTGTCTTTTACATCAAGGTCTCCCAATTAGCACCTAGTTGGTTCAACTTGGTGTTCTAGGCTCCCAAATGTCCTTTCTATGGACATTTGGAAACCCTACCGCATTTGTTTTGGTTTTGCTCCAAATCCCAATGGGCTTGGAATTGGATTCATTCATTTTTTCCCTTTCGAAAAGAGTGTTTCACCTAACAACATATTATTTTAGGATATATTCCTAAATTACCCCACGTGTTTTCATAGATTTTGCATGCTTTTAGAGGCAAAATATTTTTTTTGGTTATGGAAAGAAAGAAATTATTTTTTGTTCGCTAATATTGAATTTGATTAATAATTCTTTGTGTATAATAAATTGGTGGTTATATCCAATGTGTTGCTGCAGATACAAGTGCAAGCTAACAAGGTGGCCCTTGAGGTGGAGCACCTTCAAACTCTTATGTGACATTGGGGGATGCCCTTGTAATGTTTCTCGGGAGCCACCCTCTCCATCTTGGTGCTCTCCGCCCCACGATGTCCGTCCCCGAGGAGGTCGTTGAAGCCACTCCAGTGGCAATCATTCAACCGGCTCTTTGGTCTTTGTGTAGTCAACCGTGGAGAAGTCTATCTCCATTATCTCGTTATCAAGGTTAGGGCTCCCCCCACCTACTTGTCACTTGGATGGGCCTTTCCATGGATCTCGAACCATGCACCTTGGATGGGTGGAGCTCGCCACCTCCACCTCTGTTGCCATCGGATAAGATCCCTTAGATGGCTCTTTCCATCTCTCACACGCAACCCTGCACGACAATGAGGAAAAAGACCCCTGTGCTTAGGCTAGGATGTGTCAAACACCGACAAAGATCTTCTTGGTCGTGGTTGGCAGATGATTATGATCCCCCATCTGTCGGTCTCTTTGTTATAGCTATTTGATTAGGTTGTTTTTGATGTATTTCTAGGCATGGCCTAGTGTTAGTTGTTTTTGATGTATTCCTAGGCATGGCCTAGTGTGTTCATGGCATTGGGCCGTGCTTTCATACCGCCCACCTTTTTATTGGAAATATCTTGTATCATGTTTCTTTGAATATAATATAAGATCTTTTTCATCAATATATATATATATATATATATATATATATATATATATATATATATATATATGTATGTATGTATGTATATGTATACACACACACACACACACACACACATATATATATACATAGATATATATATACACATATACATACATACATACATACATATATATATATATCAGCCCATCCCAACCTCTTATCAACACTTCCATCCCTATTCCTTATCAAAACATCCAACCCTCACAACCATTAGTCTCTTAAAGATACCTACAATACCCCAAAAAAAATGTATATATATATATATATATATATATATATATATATATCACAGCCATCCCAACCTCTTATCAACACTTCCATTCCTATTCCTTATCAATACATCCAACCCTCACAACCCTTAGTCTCTTAAAGATACCTACAATACCCCAAAAAATGTCCCTCTACATCATAATATTCCATTACAATATCACTTATATAAACAATCAAACCCCCGTCCTTATAATCAAGCCTTCCCCTCTTCTTCAAACACACGACAACCTCGAATGATCCCATGTAGGAATTATTAAGCAAAATAACAAGCCTTCAAGCCGCCACCATGGGACCCAAAGAACAATCTCTCATAGAAAAAATTGCAATGAACCTATCCACCCATTTGTGCCTTTCAAATCCTATCCTCCACACTAGGAACTCCCAAAATTCATTAAATTTTATAGTAAGGAGGAGCAACAATAAAGACATCGATCCTTCATCACGCATGTTATCTTATCGCCCGTGACTAGGAATTTATGTCAAGAATGTTTCCCATGTCCTTAGTTGGTCCTTTCACCACCGAGCATAAATGTTGTCTACCATATAATATATGATAGGGGTCCCTACTAACTCGATCCTTCCCAAAGCCCGCATATCTATACCGTGGTCGGGTCGGCCTAGTTTAGATCTTGGGGCCACAATCCAACAAGCCATATATCTATCTATATATGGGCCCTTGACCTGGTATAATGACATCCCACAACATTCTCTCTTCTCATTCACACAACGTGCGTGATTTTTAGAACACTTCTTAATCAACGCGTTAGTAATGCAAGATCTCCATCACCGATCTCTACATCATTAAACAATTTGAGGATAAGTCCATTGCTAGATGACAAGGGATCATCAACCAAATCTCCTTCTCTCTTCCACAAACTAAGTTGATCGAGTTGTTTACTTGATCCGCGCCAAACATTTATCATGACTCTCCAAGTCCAATCCTTCTAGATGTTTGACGAAGCCTTCACTATGGCCAGAAACTAGAGGTCTACGCCCTCAAAGATGGTAAAGTTAAGCTAAGGTCTAAGAAACTGAAACTTGAATCTTCATTTAAAACTTCTTCCAACCATGAAAAATATAAAGGGTCAACAAACACGGTTGTTGTGAAAATTGCGTCTAAAAGAAGTTCGAATCCGAACGAGCTTGACCTTAACGTAACTACACACCCATAGGGGAGTCCTATAGTGCAGTCTTCGAAAAATGCCTAGCCACTTATATGATTAAACTCCTCCCGTACGACATGTGGACATATCCACATCTAAACCATCATGGTATAAATAAAATGATTATTATAAATACCATCAAATTCGGAGGCCACAACATTGAAAGATGTTGTTCATTTAGAAACGTCCTTAGGATCTCGTTGATCGAGGTGACTTGTGACTTGATAATCCAAACACACCTCCAAATCAAAGTTTGGATTTGTTCAAATGGTATTTCCTAATCATTCCATGTGTACCAGATTAACCCCAATATAATGTCTTCGGCTCCCATCATTCTATCAATTATTAATGACCTCCCACTTACACCCTTAGTGCCGGTGTTTCTATAATCGAAAAACCCATCAAATCATGTGAATATTTTAATCTCATCACTACTAAGACTACCAACCCCGCTACATCACAACACACAAAATCCATCGCGTCTTCTTCATGTTCCCCACTTTCTCTTCAAGAGCTCCATAAAAGAAACTTGTCATTCAAATCTTACAGAGCTCTTTGAAGACCATATCATCCAACATCACATTAAAAAATCTTAAAATGCAACTAGACAATATGTAAATCATCCATCTAGAAAAATAGAAACCCTGTTGAACATTCACCAAACAACCTTATCAAAAAGTACACGACCCCTTCCCTCCATTTTAGGGCCTCATCCTTCATCCAAGTTTGCAATCACTATTACAGAATCTAAGGTTGTTCCTCAAGTGTCACCTAAACACACCACATAGGACACAACCAAAACATTTAAAACCTCTAAATCATCAAATGATATCCAAACCCCTTTACTATTATCATCATCCCAGTCAGCTACAACAGGATACTATACAAAAATCCTTGAGAATCTCATTCGATCATCCATTATAACATTACCACCTTCTAAGCCATTGATTCCAGAGGGTGGAAGCCCTCTTGGTATAATTATGAGGCATTTTGTGCATACCATTGGATACCATGACACTTCACTGAGGATTGTAATGCCTTCTATGTAATAATTCAAAGTCTTGCTAGCAAGAAAGGACTTCTCCTTAAACATACAAATCATCCGGCCTTTGATCTAGATATAATCAAACCTAGGCATCAAATAAAACCAACCCTTCAAATCCTTAAACCAAAACCTTCTAAACCATCACCTAACGCTACATCCACATCCAAAAAGATTAAGGCTTCTATAAAGAAAGCCCCACTCCATCAAATAGACGTCATTCACATAACTACAAGAGCATGTGCACAAGACTCAAAGGCCTAAAATCAAAACAGCCCAAAGTCTCTATATCCCTTGCTCCCTCGAATCACCTAATTCATCACCTTCCAAGGCAAATTTTCCATCCTTATCACCCCTCACACTCAACCCACTACATCCATACAAAACACCATTATCAAAAAGTTACACCAAGTGTTTCACTAAATTGTTGTAGATAATGAAACAAATAAGGGTAAATAGGCCAAGGAGGAATACTGTAGTCACGTGGTTGAAGGTTGAGTGCGCACATTTTTTTATTTCGATCCAAATTGATTGTGTGAGATTCCTTTTGGCTAGGAGGAACTACCTGTAATACAAAATAAGACCATAAAATACAATTAATAAAAGGTTAGTGGATTGCCTAGCGTGAGCTAGATCCAAGAAGTGTGATACTTCCTTGATGGTTGTCAATCCACTGATATATAACTCAATATAAAATAATTGAACATGCAAATAAAATAATCTAATGCTAGTGTTCTAATTTAGGTATCTCAGATTACTATTAGTGTCAATCCAATTAAATGCTTAGTAATTAAATTGGTGAAGGTCTCGGGTCAAGTTACAAGTTATGTAGGTTGTCGAGGGTCAGATGTGGTCCTGGGTAAGATCTGGTGCAATTTGGGTTGATTTTGGATGATTAGGAAGCTTGTTGGTTAAGGCAGTTTACTAAGCACAGAGACCAATTTCGGTCAGGGTATGACCGATGACGGTTTAGGATGACCAATATTCAAGTTATCATGTGATAATGGCGAATGTCAAAATTTGGTGTCTAGGCTCTCTCGTGTCTACACAAAGAGTTGGGAATGTCTATGGTGAGGTTGTAGGTAGGGTATCAGGTTTGGATGAGGTTGTGTGAGATTTTGGGGCTGTTAGGGAGGTTTAGTGAAATTTGACATGAGACACAATAACTGACGTCGGTCCTCAGTTATCGATGCTGGTGAAGAGAAGAAACCGACGATGCTTAAGGTAACCGACATTGGTAGGGGAAAAATGGTAGTAATTAAATAAACCTAGTTTTTGGACTTCTCTGTGATTGCACAGGAATGGAGGGAGGATGGTTGGGTTCGTAATAAAGTCAGGAAGACTCAGGGATGCCTAAAGATCAAATACAGAGAGCCAGAAGGTTGTGGGTGGTAGGTTGGCTAGATTGGTAAAAGGTGAGATGGAGGAATGCAAGAAAGAACAAGATCTAATAACAAAAGATAAAGAACCTATTAATATAACTAAGTATTGAATGATGTAAATCAAATACACTTACTTATATTTGTAGGTCTGGTTAGTAAAGGATGAAAATGGTTGATCCATGAAGAATTCTATGGTCAATGTTGTGGTAGTACTTCCCGGAGTGCTCCGTGAATGCTAATTTCTCTAGAGAAGTATCAGGTGTTTTCTTGAGCCTGTGATTGAGTTTATTCCATAGTTTGGATGATGAGAAGTCTTGGTTTTGTGCTTGAATGCAAGAGATCCTATAAACTCGAATGACAAACCTTAGTAAAACGTTACAAAATTTTATATAAGGTAACCAACGATGGTCAAGGTGACTGCGTCGGTTGAGATATAATCGGTGTTGGTTAAGGCGGGAAATCCTAGGTTTTCCAAAAATAGGCAAATCCTTGCTATTTTTGGTGTGCTCTCATCATCATTCCAGTCTCAAGTGAGGGTTAATGTTTAGATAAGGAGTATTGTTGGAGAAGGAATAGGACTTTAATTTTAGGGTTAGACTAAGTCCTAGTTGGTTAAGATAAGTGGAGACTCAGTCTTAGTTAATTAATAGATTAAGAATAAGTCCATGATGAGGTGTCTAGGTGATGTGGCTAGGTGAGGTGTAAATTAATTTAATTAAAGTAATTAAATTAATTAATAGTGTGAGGATGAGTATTAATTCAATTGTAAGTAATTAAATTAATATGAATGCGGGGTAAGGGGTCATGGTTAGGTGAATATGTTACATTAATTAATTAAAGGGGACCAAGGGGAGTGTGACCCAAATTTGGTGTCTACATTTGCCCCTTTTTGTCATGTAGCTTGTATTGGTAAGTGATGCTTGACAAAAATAGGAAGTGGTTGCCCCAAATATAGGTGAGAGTGGGGTTTCCCCAAGTAGGGTTGAAGTGAGGTTGCCCCAAGTGTGGGTGGAGGTGATCCCCTCAAACCAGGAGCTAATGAGGTGTTAGATAGAGTCGGTGAGTGGTTTGATAAATGGGTAAGTGATGAAAGTGATGGTAGGTGGGTTGTAGGTAAGGGATGGGCACTTTGGGTAATGGGTAAGGGTCATATTGGGTAATGGGTAATGGCAAATCAAACACACACACATGTATAGATTGTAATACAGTACGAGGTGGAAGAGCTTGCAAACTCTACATCATCCAAGGTCGATAGGTTATCCAAATGAGGTTGAAGTGATTTAGGTATCCAGGGTATAGGATATGGTCCAGAAACACAACTTAGGTCAGGTGTAGGAATGTTTAGGTATGATCCGGTACACCAAAGGTTTAGTTGGGATAAATAGCACGACAATAGGCAAGGTAAGGTCATTAGGCTAAACAACATGGGTAACAACATTGCAAGGTATAACGAATACAAAATTCATATTGACACTAGGGTGATGTATTTCAGGTCAGGGTATGTTGGGTTGGGCATAGGTAAGGCCAAGGTATAGGTAAAGAACAAGTCCCTAAACACAGTTAAGGAAATGTATAGGTAGTGTAGGCTTGTGGGTAGGGTGTAATAGGTGTTGGTAAAGGTAAAAGGTATTTGGTCAATAATAATGTTTTTAGGCCAAAATGGACATAAGGGGACTCAAAAGGTAATAATAGGTGACCGATGTTGGTTATGGTGTAACCGATGTTGGTTATTTAGGGCACACACATGGCCGACGCGCTATCATGTCGATTTGGGGCTAAAAAAGAAAAATCTATGTTTTACGGATTCATTTTGACTTTTCCACTTTTAGAAAATGATAGAGGAGAAAGGAAGATTGGAAAACGACAGTACGAGGCATTAAGCTGAGTTGGCGAGCCACGTAGCCAGTGATTGGTGTTCGATCAGTGGGTCCACAAGATCGAGATTGATTTGATTCGTTTGGAGGCGAGGAGTTGATTTGGTCATGACAAGGGGGAGAGGGAGCGGGTGGACCACCGGTGAAACAGCCAGATGTGCCACCACATAGATGGCACCGAGATGAGGTAGGAGGAAATCCGAACCTATTATTTGATTGAAAATGGTATCGTTGAAATTGTTTTGGTTAAAAATTGGGGTGGGAGTTTAATTTTGAATTTTGGGTAAAAGTAAAGGGAATGCGTGGTGGAAATGTCGATGTAGGTTAAATAGGATGAGGAATGAAGCTAATATAGGGTTGGGTGGGTGGGAGTAGGTATTGAGGCTATTTTGTGAATTTTTAAGAATGGGGGATGGGTTTCAGTTTTTGGGTGTCCGTGATAGAGATCGACATCGGTGTAGGTTTGGTCGACGTTGGTCGACTTTGGCGGTATCATTGGTCGTAAGGTCTTAGGTGATCGACACCGCTTAAACGAAATCGACGATGGTCAAGAAAAATCGTGTGATGGTCCAAGTGAGAGTGGCGATGGTTAAGGTGGAGAGTAAATAGGGGTAAGAAAGGCTAGGTAGGAAAGGAAAATAGGTGAAGAAGGGGTAGGTGAAGATGAATGTAGGTAGAAGAGGGTAAAAATATGATTTTGGCGATATGGGATAGGTAAGTAGGTGAAGTGAACCGAGAGAATGGGTAATAATGATAAGGGTTAGTAGGTTTGTAGGTGAATTAGGTAAAAGGGGTAGGTACGATTGATGTGGTTGGGTATGGTTTGTTGGGTAATATGTGATTTGAGGTAGTCAAATCTTGACATGGTTGTGTTGGATGATGCAGGCTAGAGATCAACTTAGGATGCGGGTAAAGTACCACCCCTATTGGTACGGATGCAGCCCAACGTGACCACGGAGGAGTGGTCACATATGACCGAGGTTGGACTTATCGGGGTTCGACATTATAGGTGGATAGTTTGAGATCATAGTATAATGGTCGATCTCATCGACAAATGGGATTTCACGATCAATACCATCCACTTACCGACGAGTGAGATGACCGTCACCCTGGAGGAGGTGTATAAGATCCCATGGCTTCCTATTGTTTGGGAGTGAGTATATTATATTTATTTATGAGGCATTAGTGAAGCCGATAGTGGCAATTTTTGGGGAGGCGATGGGTGAGATGAGGTATCATAGTGCGAGCTTGAGCTATGGAGATATGTACGCAACCTACCCACAGGAGACGAGGTTATCTGTACTGATGATGGAGGTGGTAGGTTGTTTTTTGCTCTACCAGATTTTGAGGGTGGGAGATTCCCACAAGCACTAATGGGAGTGCTTCAGGATATGATAGAGGAGCGGGTCTACTTTGCTTAGGCACTAGATTTCCTAGTTCAGTTATATAGGGAGCTATGGGCTTATGGGAGATTATGATGATTGGGATGTGTTGCACTTTTTTACTACACTATTGGGCATACGAGCACATCATATATGTGCACCCAATTGGTTTTCCATGACATGATTGGTTCGAGGGTGGCTTGCTCTGAGTTGGATACAAATGTTGGGTACTAGTTGGTGGGCAATCAAGGGCGGTGAGGGTGACTTATGATGTTTCATACTATGGCGGTTGTTGGAGGGGCTTTCAGGAGTTGATATTGTGTGGAGGCCATATATTGGTTATCCCTCATACATGGGCATGGTAGAGGAGTTAGAGGAGCTCTAATTATTGAGGTGGATATAGGGGCATTATGCCGATGAGCATGAGATGATACTTGTAGACAGAGTTAGATGACAGTTTGGGCTGTCACAAGATGTACACCCACCTTTTCCACTGTACCGCCGAGATGACGTGGAGAGACCCATGTCTCCACCATGTCCAAGTATGCTAATAGGGAAGGAGGGGCATGTGGCAAATAAACAAATTGATGACGTAGGATTCACTAATGGATATAGGAAGTGGTGGGTGGCACAACTATGGGCGGCACCACCAAGGCCAGGGAAGCCAGATCTTGACAGGGTCATAGTGCAGAGAAATGCATTGCATGGGCATGTGGTCACCCTATAAATGTAGATCATAGGTTTGTAGGATCAGTTGACAGGGGCACATGCAGGTGGTGACCTTGCAAGCTTAGGTGACGACTTTACAAGCCTAGTTGGAACAAGTACAAAGCGCCCACACAAGAGCGGAGATGGTGATGGAGTTAGGGTGGCCACCTTATAGGCAGGTGTGAGTTTTCAAGCCGGTTGGCTACTTCACAGGCATAAGTAATGGCCTTACAGCCTAACTCAGCAACACATGTACCTCCAAATGCCCAGGACAGGGTCCCATACTACAAGTAACAATGATGGGGACAGTACCATGGTACAAGGAGGAGGATAGGGATCACAGGTACAGGGACTGAGGCTAGTAGTAGCAAGACAAGGCTCACAGGTTGCATTGAGACCCATGGCACCACCTCAGATGGTGTCGATGGCGAGGTTCAGGGATGCCCTAAATGAGGATCATTACTATCAGGATCACCTAATGACTGCCAAGATAGATGTTCCCTCATATGCCGAGTATAGATCCCAATAGTAGAAGCTAGTGAGTGGACGAGATCCAAGACTCACATTTCAGGGAGTACAGGGGGTCAGTAGAGCCGTAGACAAGGCCAAGGTGAGGTTATGAGTTCTCAGAGGCCAGGCCCGAGTGAGGGCCAGGAGGGGATCAAGATGAGACCCATGGAGGGTGTAGAGATGTTGGTAGGATGACAAACATGTAGGGAGGAGGAGACATGTGAGACTGGCCCAGAGGATATCAGGTGGGGTGATGATTAGTCACTTGATATGATCAGTGTTTTGATTTTTGATATTTATACCAGCTTGCATGCCAAAGATAGTGAGGTTGTATTATGAGAGTTTTTGTGATTTTGAGTTTTATACTAACTACGTGCAAAGATAGTGAGGCTATATTTGAGCGATTTGAGATACTTGTATTTATTTGTATATGTGTATATATGTATTGATACATGACTCTCCCATTTATATAGTTTATGATGTTTATTGGATGAATGATGTACTTTGTTTTAATTTCCATTGTTATTGTGTATTGATGGAAACTAGGTGAATTAGGCATGATTGCATCGAGGTCATGTAGGCATGATTGAGTTTAGGTCAGTTAGGCATGGTGGAGTTTAGGTTAGTTAGGCATGGTTGAGTTTAGGTCATGTAGGCATGATGGAGTCAAGTATAGGCATGGTGGAGTCTAGGTGAGTTAGGCATGATTTGGTCATATTTTTATGGGTTTGATTTAATTTCCAAGTGATTGGTAGTATGGAAAATAAATGATGATGTATATGTATGTTGTGGTGTAAATTTCCAAATATTTGATGTCATGGAAATGTGAAATGATGGATTGGATGTTTTGATGATGTGATAAAATGGTAGGTATGCATGTTTGTTGAGTGTTTAATTTCCCAGTTTTGTGTAAAATGGAAAACTAAGGTAGCATGTGAATAAAAAGGGGAAAATTGGTTAGGGTAAAGAGTGGCCGAGCTAACCTCCAAGGGCCCCATGCCCTTGGAGTGTTGCCTACATAGCCCCGATGAAAAGGGGCCTCAGGCCGATGTAGTTCTCCCGTAAGCTAGGGAAGAATATGATGAGGTAGAGGGATGGGTTGGTAGGTTGTAGGCATGATTGAGTCTAGGTTAGTTAGGCATGGTTGAGTTTAGGTCATTTAGGCATGGTTGAGTTTAGGTCAGTTAGGCATGGTTGAATTGAGGTCATTTAGGTATGGTTGAATTTAGGTGTCGAAGGCCGGTCGTATATGATAAACAAACAAGTAATGAAGAAGGTGATTGGTAAGAGGTGGAAAAAATGAATGCCTAATTCATAAGAACCATAACAAGTCTATCATACCAAATATGGGCTTATGAACATAAGACCCTAAAGGCGTTACATGATTGACTATTCTAAGGGTGAAGAAAGTCACATGATCACGAAATGTTGCATTTACAACACGTCCCTTGAGCAGGTAGGAAATTAGGGTGAAAAGGTGATGAGGTGAAAAAGTTTGGTTTTAGCGTAACCTAGTGTGAGACAACATGCCTATTTAGCAAGAGACCCAAGATCAAAATAAAAAGTCCATTACAAAAAAATTATCTTTTTTTTTTTCTTTTGTTTTTATAGACTAATCGATGCGGGAAGTCTATATGGGATGAGTAGATTATATCCTTGAGGTCTTCGTGAAGTTGATCGATGCGGGAAGCTTCGAATATATATATATATATATATATATATATATATATATATATATATATATATATATATATATAAGAATAGTATTATTTTTATGATAGACTATGTATAGTATGGCTAGCTTTGTATAGTTGTCCTTCGAGGGAGCAATCTATTTATAGCAAAAGTGAGATAGAAATAATAGATGTCGTTTTTAGGGAGTCATATTTTTCTTTGGAAGTTTGATTCAAGGAGTTTTGAATTTGAAAATCCTATATATTGCTTTTGAATTTTTTTTAGACTTTTAGGTCATGGACAAGGCTATAAAGAAGGATAGGCTCTGTTGGGAATACAAAACTATAAACACATAGAGGTTAGCTATGAAAGATGGGTTTTTAAGTGAGGAACGACCATGGGATTCCATTTTGGAACAAACAAAAATTATCCATGGGAATCATGCCATGAGTAGAGTCGTGGTACTCATATTTAAGATAAGGCTAAAAAGTGATGGTTAATCATGTGATTCTTGTTTAATCACGGATCCTTAAAACAGGTAAATGGTGCTTAAGGGACGAGCATTTAAATAGACAGAATGTGATATAGGACTTAATTCAAAAATAGAATGGTCGAAGATGTAAGGCATTGAGGGGCTCAGGTTCAGGTTTACCTTCGAGTGAAGACAAACGATAAACACCTGATCCATAGGTATGAGTAATGATATAGGGTCCAAGCCAATTAGGAGCAAATTTTCCCTATTTAATTTTCTCCTCTTTTGTTACATGTTGATTTTCCTTCAAGATGAGGTTACCAACTGGAAGGTTCATTCATGGACACGTTTATCGTAGGCACGTTTGATATGTTTTTGGTATATTTGGAGGTGGTCAAGAGCATTGAGACGACGTTCGTCTAATAACTCAAGTTGTGTCAAACGGTCTTGGCGAAAGTCATCATCATTGAGCATCTCTTTGAGTGAGATACGAAGAGATGAAATTTGGACTTCAAGAGGTAGAACAACCTCTATACCGTAGACCAAAGAAAAATGTGTGGCAAAGTTGAGGTATGAATACTAGTACGATAAGCCCATAAGGAAAAAGGAATGTGCGTATGCCAATCCTTTCCAGTATCGTCAACTACTTTCATAATAATTTTGTTTAAGGTTTTGTTGGTTGATTTCACTTGGCCATTGGTTTGAGGGTAATAAGGTGAAGAAAAGTTGAGTTGAATGTCAAAGGCATCACAAAGTTTCGTAAGGTTTTATTTTTGAACTGTTTTCCGTTATCAGTGATGAGGTGGTGAGGAACACCAAAGCGACAAATGATGTGATGGTTAATGAATTCACATATTTTCTCAGCTTTCATAATAATGAGAGGCATGGATTCTACCCATTTAGTGTATTATTCAATAGTGGTAATAATCAATTGATGACGTTGGGAAGAATGAAGATTAATCTCTTCAACAAGATCCAAACCACATTGAGAGAAAGGCCACAGATCTCGTGCAACCTGTAAGGCGTGACTAGGGGTGTGATGAAGATTAGCATGTTGCTAACATTTCACACAATGTTTGACATAGTCACAACAATCACGGTTTAGGGTTGACTAAAGAATATCCTAGGTGAAGAATTCGTTTAGCGATAGCCAAACCACCGAGGTGACCCCCACAAATTCCGTCGTGAACTTCCTTGATGGTATATGGAATTTCAGAACTTGTAAGGCATCGTAGAGGATATCGTCAAAGCCGTGTTTGTAAAGAAGACCACCCATGATGACATAGTGAGAGAAAATTTTGAGAAAGGCTCATTTTCCATTATGAGTAAGATTTGGAGGCAGAATGGAAAGGGAAAGGTAGTCAAGAAAATATCTTATACCAAAGGTCGCGTGGGTCAGGTTCAATGGTTCCAACAAGGTTGGTGTCTTGAAATAGATAGGAAGGTGATTATAGCCTTTGTACTGTGACAAATATTTTTGAGTTGGAGGGCGAAGCAGGGATTTGAGAAGCAAGGTAGGCCATGGTGTCCACAAATTTATTAGTGGAATGCGAGGTGGTTTGAAGTTCATAATGGTCAAAGGTAGTCAAAAGTATGTCAACATGATGCTTATACTTTTGAAGTATCTCATTACGACATTGGTATATACCATTAACTTGGTTTACAACCAGTTGGGAATCGCCAAAGATATTAATTGACTTAACATCTAAGGTGATGGTAGTTTGAAGGCCTAATACAAGTACTTCATATTCAATGATATTGTTAGTACAATCAAAATCTAGTTTGAAAGATAATGGCATAGGCTCACTGTCAAGAGGAATGAGGATAACTCCAGCACCACCCCCATGCTAACATTTGGAACCATCAAAGAATAAGGTCATCTGGTAAATGGTATTGTCCAAAGAGAGGGTAGCGATGGATTCATCTGGGAAATCGAAGTTAAAGGATTGATTTTGGGAGAGAGGTGCTTCTGCATGTTGGTCAACGATAGTTTTTCCTTTAACAAATTTTTGATGGGTGAATTTGAGGTCTAGGTCTACAAGAAGCATGTGCCAACATGCAACATGTTGATGTTGGTAGAGCTTAGTGTACATGTAATGTAAGGGGGGCCGAAGAAATTGGTGACAACAAAGGTTTTGTGGTTAAGTAGGTAATGAAGAAGTTTAGTGGCGACAAAAACTAAGGCTAAATAGAGTTTTTGGTGTGAGTGTATCTAGTTTCATAGTCCAAAAGCGTATGACTTATATAATAACCCACGTTTTCCCTATGTTGCTTGTCACGATGAGCGAGCATGGCACTTAGGGAATGGTGGTGTGACAAAGATGTAAAGATAAAATGGTTGGTCATCCTTAGGGGGAATGAGCACAAGTGGTTGGAGAAGGTATTGTTTTAAGGCCTCAAAGGCTTTGTGGCATTCATCATCCCATTTTAAGGAGACATCCTTTTTGAGGAGATGATGAAATGGGTGGCAATGGTCGGAAAGCTGTGAAATATAACAATGAATAGATTACAACTTTCCTTGCAAACTACAAAGTTGATGAAGGTTAATAGGAGGAGGAATTTTGAGAATAGCCTTGATTTAGTGGGATCGACTTCTATGCCAAGCAAAGAAATGATAAAACCAAGGATCTTGCACAGAGAGAATGACGAAGACACACTTCTTAGGTTGAAGGTGAATACAGTACTTGATGAGATGGTCAAAGATTACCTTAAGGATTGTAAGGTGTTCAAACCTAATTTTGGATTTGGAAAGAAGATCGTCAACATAATCTTCCAATATGAGATGCATAATGTCATGAAAGATATAAGTCACAACCCGCCGATATGTAGCACTAGCATTTTTAAATCTAAAAGGCATGACACAAGTAGTAAAAGGTCCCCAAGGAGTGATGAGGCCGATTTTGTGTTGATCTTATGGGGAAAGTAACATTTGGTTATAACCAAGAAACCGTCTATGAGTGATAACATCTCATGGCAGCGGTGAGATCAACTAGTTGATCAATACTAGGTAGAGGAAAGTCATCGTTAGGGCTAGCTAAGTTAAGGTCATATAAATCTATGCAAATGTGGAGTCCCCTTATCGCTTTTATGATAGAACGATGTTAGAGATCCATTGGGGATAATAAATGGGTAGGATGAAAGAAACCGAAAGAAGGCGTTGGAGTTCTTCTTTGACAAGAAGTGCAATGTGAAGATGTATTTTCTACAGCTTCTGTTTCGTGTTTGGCTTCAGGAATAATGACGATATTGTGTACCACAATGTTTGGGTCAATACCGAGCATATCAATGTGGGACCAATTAAAAGCGTTGCCTATGATCTCGGAGGAAAGAAGTAAAAGCTTAATGTTTAGCAAGATCTAAAGATTTTCCTATCTTTAGAATATGCGGGTTAGCCCTGAGTGTCAATATTGATTTTGATGGTTGATTCATTTTACATGGTTTGTGTCTCGGGAAGGTAATGAACGATGAATATACGAATTTTCGTACCAAGGTATGTGAGAATAGACTCATCGTCCTAACATCGAACGACATTAATAGAAGGTGTATCGTCATCGATCATGTCAGGATATAGGAAGGGAAGAGAAGAGGGAGACTCGCCATCTCATTGATAAGTTAGAGGTCCCAGAGAAATGGTGTTCACAATTTTTTTTTAGGAGGAATGGATTCTGGATCCATAGACTCCGTAGGTGAAGGTGGTGAAGTTGGTGAATGGGGTGAAGAAGGTTTATCATCCTCAATGAGTTCGACTCGGGCCTTCTTGGGAGATCGTTTGGCAAAGTCAATACCATTTTGGTTTTTATGTTTACGAGTGGTACACGAGATGACAATATGATGACCTTGTTCATAGAAACCAAAGCCAAATCCCTTCCATGCATAGCGATGGAGGAAGGTGTGGGCGAAGTAGTAGTTGGTGAGAGATTGAAGGTCAGATGAAAATGGTCACGTTTGGGAAGGTGGCTCGAGTGAGTAGGTAGAAGTATCAAGTCCCCCATATGTTAAGTTGGTGCGAAGGTGGGGAGGACCGTAAGGGAAAACCTCTCCTATACGGTGATCATATCGGGGATGTTGGAGAATATTACCATACTCTTTAGGAGTAAGGAATGTGTCAATGTTATACAGTGGTACTCCCCCAGAGTGAGACATTGAAAAATACATTCTAAGGGATCGGTAGTTGGTATGTGGGTAGCAAAATGGATGAATTCTTGGGAGATGAAGAAGAAGAAGCATTGGTTGGTTGAGAATTAGATGGGAAAGTGGATGGGTTAGCTGCAAAGGTTGCGGGTGCAATAGGAATAGAGGAGCTAGGTGTGGGAGAGGTAGCGGCAACATTTGTGGATGTGGTTGTGGGTGAAAGAGAGGTGGCGGTGGTGGTAGATGCCTTATTTGGTACAAGGACATCATTAGGTATATACAACATGTTACTTGTTTTGAATGGTGAAGGTTCAACTGGAATGATATAGTTATGTCCTTCATGTTTAAATTTTACACAATGATAAGGTCAAGGAACACAACCTCGACGTGGATCCAAGGTCATCCAAGTGATAGGTTATCTTTGGAATTCCCCCTCTAAGACATAGAATAATTCTGGAATGGTACGGGGGCCCACGAGAATGTGGAGAATGATGGTGCCAAGGGTTGAAGTTATGGCATCGTTGAATGAACACAACATAACTAGGTTATTATGCATACAATTGGAAGGGATGCACATTTGGTTGTACACATGGGAAGAGATAATGTTGATGTTAGAATCGCCATTGATCATAACATGTCGAACACGTATATTATCAATATAGATGGAGATGAATAGGGTGGGATCAGGATCATCTGTTTAGAGAGGTACAATCTCATCGGAGAAACCGAGAGCGTCTACTTGATTAGTGGTAATGGGTGTAGAGGAAGGGTATGAAGTGGTGAGAGAAGCCACATGGTGAGGAGTGATCATGGATGCCACATGAGTTGGGTTATTAGGTAAAACCTTAATAGATTGCAGAACCTCCATGAGGGCCTGTCGGTGAGACTCAGAGGTTTGGACAAGGTCGTATAATGACATTTTGAGAGGAGATTGGTGTAATTTTTTAATCATTGTACGATGGGAGACCCCATTAGAAATAGGGTATGTGGGTCCCCGAATGGTGATTCTTGGTGCGGGTGCAGATGGTATATTGGGCACAGGATTGGTGGATGGGTGGTTGTTTTCTCCTTTCCTTTTTCTTTCTGGGTGCGAGTGGAAATGTTAACCATATTAATATGGGGTGAGGGAGCAAAGCTGAGTCATGATAGGTGTAGCGACAGGACGGGCAATAGAATGAAGGACAATGTTTTTGTGAAAGAATTTGGGCGCACTGACATTTTGGTGGGGTTTTGGCTAGCTCTCTTATGTGGACCATATTGATCTTGAATGTTGGAGGTAGATAAAAAGGTTGTGGAGGTGGAGATGAAGGTCCTTTGGATAGGTAAGGGATGAGGGTGTGTAGTGATAGGTGAAGGTGGAACAGGGTCCTCGTCTAAAAGATCATCGTCGTCAAAGTATCTTCAGGAGGACATAGTTGGAGAAGAATGGTCTTAAGAGCCTTACAATTTTCTACATCATGCCTGACACACCATGGTAGGCACAAATTTTGGTATCGTCAAACCCTGTTGGTTTGGGTTTGAGTGGGTCGTAAGGTCTAAGTGGTGGCAATGTGATGACAATGAGTCTCTAAAAGGTTTGCTAAGATGTTGGCATAAGACCCTGCCAATGGATCACAATGGGAGGTAAGTGTGGGTTTGGATGGAAGTGTGGGTGATTTTGGTGGGAGAGGTGCTACAGGAGGTGGAATCGGAAGAGGAATAGGTTTGACCATTGTTTTGGTAGGTAGTATTGTTTTGGGTTTGTGTTGTACCTTCTTGGGTAAAGGTGTAGCGGATGAGCTAGTGGTTGAAGGTGTTGTAGGTTTGACTACCTCTTTGGAGGGTAGTGGGCTCTTGGATTTTGATTGCACCTTCCTAGGTAAAGGTGAAGAAGGAGTGTGTGATGTAGAAGGGAAGGCAGATGGTAGAAGGGGACAGGTTAGCCAAGGTGATAATGGAGGTGCGGTGAAGGTTTTTGGAAGAGGTGAGGTGGAGGGTATTGGTTGAAGAGTGGGGAATACCATAGGTAGTGATGAGGCTACTGGAAGTGGTGTGGGTATAGGTGGTAAAAAGGTTGTAGGTGATGGCAAAGGTATACGTTGTGTAGGTAAGTTAGGTGTAACAGAGGCTCATGATGAGGAGATGGGCTGTTGTGTTTTTAGTTTACCTTGGGTAGGAGGTTGCTTGGCCAAGGTGGATGGGTGAGGTCCTAGGATAGATGGAAGTGGTGAAGGTGAAAGAAGGGTAGTAGGAAAAACTGGTGTATGTGGCCTAGAAGGTTGGGTCTTCCTTTTAGGTGGAGGAATGGTTTTTACATGGGCTTGTGAGGATGTGGCTAAATCCAATTTGACAGGAGGATGGACTAGGCTTGATGTCGGCATGACACCCAATGTGGTAATGGTTCTGGATGCGGGGAAGGTATGGGTGATGACAAAGGTTTAGGTGTTGGTGAAAGTTCAATTGTTGGTAAGGGTTTAGGTGTGGGTGAAGGTGATGAAGAAGAGGCCATTATGACTGGTATGGGCATGGTTGGTTTGGTTGTCTGAAACACCTTTGGATAAATCATGGAGGTATCAGTAGATGAAATTTGCATTTGGGTTAAAAAAGGTAGCCAAAGGCGTCCCCAAAGCATGGAATTATTAACATAATCCAAGCGGTCAGCCAGCGTGAAAATGGCATTGTTGTAGGAGGAGATGATGTTGACTTGGTGGTAATCCCTGTAAAAAATGTCGTGAGACAGAGGCGGTTGGCTTCAGACTCTATGGGTAAGAGAGCCGAGAGCAAATCAATAGGATCTTGGAAGGCTAATGGGGAATTGTCACCAATAGGAAGTGGCACTTCTAAAGGATCTCTTATGGGTAGGGGAGATGATGAGTGGGATGAGGTAGGTTCCTCTTTCGGTGGAGAGGAAGGTGAGCATGACTCTCTCGTGGGTAAGAGAGTTAACACCATGGGTTGTTTGTTAGGTTGAGAGGTGTGTGGGGAAATGACATCGGCCAATATTGTGGACTCCTCCATGGGTGAAGGAAGAAATAAGGGAGACTCCTATGTGGGTAAAGGAGTAGATGAAACAGGCTCCTCCGTGGGTAAAGGAGTTCGTGTAAGAATATCCTTGATAGAGGGGATAAAAGGAAATTGAGGAACGGTTGGTATGAATTCGAAAACAACATGAACTTCACATAAATTATTGTCATTAGTGAAGGTTCGCGGTTTGGTTAGATGATAGGGTGTGATTAAGAAACAATTTCTTGAAGATATGCAAGTTCTGATTATCCTGGTGTGTTCGGGTTGTCCAAGATGAGATCTCCATTATCTAACATTTCTTGGACAATGTTTTTGAAGGTTATACAATTACCATCACTATGACCTTTAACACGATGATAGTTGTAGTAATCATGTTCCTTGTACCATGCAAGCATAAGACGAGTGGGGTCAAAACCAAGTATGTGGTTTGATGGGTGGAAGAGCAATTGCTCCGGATTTTAGAAGTTTTTCTAAAATGAAGAATAGGGCTCTCCTATGGGAGTGTACTTTCGTTGCTCCCATTGAACTGGAAAGCTTGAACGAGAGAAAGGTTGGAAGTAGGATTTGATTGATTGGATGGGTGAGATGGGCCAACTTTTAAAACTACCACGTTGGCAAGATCCTTTGGCTTTGGAATAATTGTTTTGGGGTTTGGAAGAGGAAGAGGCATCATTTGACTTGAATGTAGCATTTTTGTTATGCAATTGAATTTTCTTCTCTTCTATGGCATGAATTTCAAGTTTTCTAGCCATGGTGAACACCTCGTCAAACGTGTGGAAGGTTTGAACTTGGAGAGTTGGTGAGATGTGTCTGACACAAACCTTGGTAATCAACTCTATAATATCAGTTTGAGGCAATTGGAATGTGATTTGGTTGATGAGGCTTTGCCAATGAGCGACAAAATCTGTGATAGATTCATCTTTGTATTGTCGTGTTGAGTACAAGTCGGTCATGGTGACCTTCTTGATGATATTTATCAAAAAATGGTCCAGGAAGGCTTGAGCCACTTGGTTGATTGAGTAAATGGAATGTCTAAGTAAACCACTATACTAATCCAACGCAGGTCATGTTAAGGACATTGGGAATGTCCGCAAGAGTAGAGCGTCATCATGAGTGATTAGATAACACCCATGTTTGAAAGACCGCAAGTGTTCATTGTGGGTATTTTTGATGTTGAACCGGTTGAATTTGGGAATTTCCCAATGCATAGGGTATGGATGAATGGTAATAAATGGATGAATGGGCTCATTACAAATTTCTTCGTATGTCAAAGAGTCATGAGATCCAAAAGCGATGCTTCCAATGTATACATCTTTTCCATCATCGTTTTAATAAGGTCATTGGTAGGTTGTGATGACTGGGCACCCCCTGTAGTATAAGGGGGTAGATGATGAATTTATAATGAGGATGACATCCCAGTATATGGTGGTGTCGAGTACGTGAATTGTGAGGGGGAATAGATGCAAACAACAAATATCCCGAATAGGTGATAGACGAGATAGGGGTTGTTGGTGATATGTGTAAGTAGGTGGGGTGGATGTAACGACTCTTGTAGTGATTGGAGGTAAAGACTGCAGGATGGAGAGGATGATGTTTTGGAATGGAGTATGGGTTTCCAACACCATGGGTGGCTATGATGCAATAGGTATATACAAGGTGGCGGGTGTAGATGGGGCTATGCTTAAGGTGGTTGATGAAGGAATGGTTGACACCATGGGAGAAACTAACGTCAATGGTGCGATAAATGCTATAGGTGCAACAAATATAGATGTTGTGGGGTCAAGTTGTGACACCACATGTGGTAAGGTGGAAGAAGGTAAGGCCGAAGTTAGTTAGTAGTAGCTAATGTGGAAGGGTAATGAGGCAGGGGAATGGACACGGTATATGTCATATACTAGTTGTCCTGATGAGTCCTAAGTAGATGAATGGGCTAAATAGTATTGTGAGGCAATAGGATTTTGGTTAAGGATTCTTGTGAACTCCTTGTCACACGTATTCATGATGATAAGTTGATTGGGATCCATAGGTGACAGGATGGAAGGTGGAGATGGGCTAGGCAAAAGTGATGAAGGCTAGTGTGGAACATGAGGGTTTTGGCTTGATACAAGTCAAAACCATGTGACTTAGTGTAGACATGGTAATATGATCTCTGTAAATGACATAGAGGCACACAGTAAATGGAGAAAATATGTTTTGGGAGGTAAAAATAGTTGTTGTTTTAATTAAAAATTAAAACACAAGAACCAATGGCGGTTGGGTTAACCGATGACGGTGATAGAGGGTGACCGATGATGGTTAGGGTGGTGATACGATTCTTATGGAATAATCAAAAGTTTGATAAATGTGGTAATAATTGATGAAAATGAGACAAAATCTAGATTTGATGAATTTCAAAGGTCCGAGGTATGATGATGTATCTAAGAAACCCCAAAAAGAATAGAAATGTGATGAGTGTTATTTTTGGTAAAATGACCAAAAAATTAGGTAACTAACAACGGTTAGGTAAACCAATGACGGTCATTGGACCGACGCCAATCAACTTTGTGAAATTTGAAAAGATGGAGAAAGTTGACTTTAGTGACTTAGATCAGATAAAATACCAACCTAGAAACCTGAGTATGGTGTTTTGCATGAGAATGTTTCCGTTCTTAGAATAGAGTTGCTTCTATCCTTTCATTCTCTTGAGAAACAGATAAGGGTTAGGGCTAGGAGGAATACCTGTTGGGTGTTGGGAGAGTGTGTGCGTACTGTAGAGAGAGATCAGATCGATTGCGAAGAACTCCTTTTTGTCAGGAAGGACTACTATGAATAAGAATGCAAGACCACTAGATTATAGTTAGATAATAAATGAGGGAACTGCCTTGGGCCCAGGAAATATTAGACTTCCTTTTGAAGGTGGTCAGTTCCCCTTTTAATACGAATTAACACAAATGATAACAAAGAAGTTATTGCAAAATTACACTTTAGTTACCTCGTTAAAAAGCAATAGAGGAAAGGCTGGTTTTGGTTTGAGTCACAGTGACCGATGCGGTCACTGTATAACCGATCGTAATGTTATAACACCGGTACCGGATTCTTTGATAACCGATGATGGTCGATAACCGATATCGGTAGGGGTGGTGATTTAGGGGCTTTCAATGAAGGTTGGCTGTAAGGCGGTTATGGTGTTTATAAGGTTGGTAAATGATTAGGGGTAGGCAATAGGGTGATGGAGAAGACTCAGAGAGTGTGGGAGCTGTTCTTGGGGCAATGTAAGGGTAGAGGAATGAAAGTTAGATGTAGGGTGCTATCGGGTAGTAGATCTAGGAGTGAGCTTATAATTACTATGAATCAGAAGTTCAAGAAATGTTATTTAAAAATGTACAAGACACTACTTACTAGTTCCTGATGAAGATACAGGTCCAAGGATTGTGATGACGAAGGCAGGGCTCAGGTGGGATGATCCGACAATCAAAAGTGAGCCATCTTCTCTCCCAATGCTTAGATGAGTGTCACTGTGCTCTAGTTACTCAGTTGCAGTCTTGGGCTCGATGTCCTTCTCTGCAAACTCTTCTCTTTTCTTCACTTGTCTCTGCTCTACCAAGTGAATTCCGGATCTTTCAAATGAATTTGGATCCTTTGTTTTTGGTTGGGGGAGGTCATTTACAGGGAACCGATGGCGGTTACGTAACCGACGGTGGTCGAGTAGGAACCGATGTCGGTTAAGTCAAAGTGGGCTATTTTTAGTAAAATAGCCAACTTTTTCCTCCTTTCTCTCGAGGGATTAGTTGTGGGCTTGGTCAAGTCATTATTAGGTTGGTTTTGGTGCGGGTGAGGAGTAATTAGTCATGGGTGTGGATGTAGACCAAGTTATAGGTCTTAATTAGGTTAGTTTAGGGTTAGGGCTAGGTCATGATGAGGTGGCGAAATGAGGTGGCAAGTTTGGAGATGTGGATTTATTAATTATAAGGTAATTAATAAATAATTGTGTAAGGTTTAGGTGGTGAGGTTAGGTTGCGAAATGAGATGCGGGGCATAGGGTGTCGTAAGACACAAATTTGGTGTCTACATTAGCCCCTTGTTGTCGTGTAGCTTGTCTTGTAAAGTTACACTGACAATTAATAAGAAGTGATTGCCCCAGTTAAGGGTATAGGTAATCCCCCTCAAATCTATCACAGATTGAGGCGACGTGAAATCAGGGATAGGGTTGATAAAGGGTGAATGGTGTTGAGATGATGGTAAGATGGTGGGGTAAGTTCAAGGAAGCAGACGCACGTTGAAATGCAGTAGTGCGACCAGGGTACATGATTTGAAGAGCAAACAAGCAATTCATAGGCAAAGGTCGATAGTTTATCCAAACAAGGGTGATATAATCCTGGTATCCAAGGCATAGGAAGTAGCTCCAGGGGATATAACGGGTAAGGTACAGGAACGTTTAGGCATGTTCGACAGTACCAAATGGTTGGTTTGGTTGAGATAAACGTCACGGTCTCGGTCTAGGCAAAGTTGGTCGGCTGATCAATTCAAGTATCCTAATCATGCTAGAACACGAACATGTGAGCTCGATTGAACAAAAAGCTACATGATGGGTGGATAAAATCGTAATTTGCGGGTCTTGGTCGAGGTACTTAAGTGGTGCGGCCTTGGGTCGGGCCGATTGATTAGTGAGGGCCTTGGGTCGGGCCTGATTGGTTGGGTGCGGCCTTGGGTTGGGCCGATTGGTTGGGTGCGGCCTTGGGTTGGGCCGATTGAGTAGGTTGCGACCTTGGGTCGGGCCAAATGGTTGGTTGCGGCATTGGGCGGGCCTGATTGGTTGGTTGCGGCCTTGGGTCGGGCCAAATGGTGCGGGTGCGGCATTGGGTTGGGCCTCGGTGGGTTGGTTGGTTGGGCGGCCTTGGGTCGGCCAATTGGTTGGTTGCGGCCTTGGGTCAGGCTGATTGGTTGGTTGCGGCCGTGAGTTGGGCCAATGAAGTCAAAATAAGGCTATTTAGCAAAGGTGGGGGTAGGTGATGTGGTGAGAAAGGGAGATTGGTGGATAAGGGTAGAAATTTTGGTAAAGTAGGCATGCAACCGATATCGGTTAGTTATGACCGGTATCGGTTAGATGACCGATATCAGTGTTTTAGGGCACGCTATAACCGATATCGGTTATAGGTCAAAACCTATAAAAAAGAAAAATATGGCGTGTCATTTTCACATTGTCAATTTGAGTACCAATACGGCTTGTTTGAGTTTTGAATTGATTTTGTTGAGTTTGTGGGCTGAGTTGGCATTAGTTGAGTGGAGGAGTGAGTGATTGGTAGACCCCAGTGATCAGGAGGCAGAGTTTGATTGGTTGAGGACCCTGCTGAGGAGATTTGGAGCCATGGCACGGCCGGAGGAGTAGGAGGTGCTGGAGGAGCTGGACCACCGCCACCTATCCCACCACGATGACGTGTAAATCTGGTAGGCTCTGAACCCCTACTTATGTGAAGTTAATCAATTTAACTTAGATGTGGGTTTTGGGGTAGGAATCCAAAATTTAATAAAATAATGAATAAATGAAAGTAATTTGTAAAATGGAGTGGGTAGGTATGTTAGTTAGGCCAAAACGGTAGGGTGGGTAAGTTTTTAGGTCTTTCTTGTGGGTAAATGGGTAGAAATAGGTAAAAAGAGGTTTTGCGGGCCGTTTTGGGTTCGGCCCCGGAATTGGACAGTGACCGATGTCGGTCACTAGGCGACCGGCATCGGTCACATAATAGTTTGTATAAATTACTTTGTTTATAGACCGGCGTCGGTCATATGTCGACCGGCGTCGGTACATACAATGTGCTTGGGGGACCGATGGCGGTCGAGGGTGACCGGTACCGGTCATCATGGGTAGGAGTTAGGTTTGTGAAATTTGTGGTTTTTGTTTGTTGTTAGAGTTTTTTTTGTTTTTGGGGGTGAAGGGGGAGGAGGTAGAGTTGATAGGAAAGGTGATGGGGTGGGGGGGAATGGGGTTGGTTGGGCTGGTTCGGGTAGGATAGATTATGTGTTGTGTATGAAGTAGGAGGTGTTAAATTGGCGGGGGTATAGTTAGATGGCTAGAGTAGATCGGGGTGGTTGGTAGGGTGTGAGATAAGTAAAGGGGATATCGTAGATGTATAGGGTAAGATAGGTGGGTGTAGATGTGTGTTATAGAGTCGGGTTGTGGTTGGGTGGGTAAGTGGGTATAGAGGGTTAAGGTAGTTGTTTGTAAAGGGTAGGCCTGATGGAGTGGGTTGTTTTTGCAGGCACGCCAGCAGCTGACGATGTGGGATCGGATGCCACCTCTATTGGGGCGATGCGGCCACATGTGACTGCAGCACAGTGGGCCATCATGCGAGAGGTTGGACTCGGTGGAGTCCAGAGGTATAGGGCTGTGGATAGGGACCACAGCCTGATGGTTGCCCTCATCGAGAGATGGGATCCGAGCAACCAATGTCTTCCATCTCCCTACTGGAGAGATGACTATTACATTAGAGGATGTGTATCGCATCCACGAGACGCCGATCATAGTGTGGCAAAGTGTTCAGTGGATGCGGAGACAACGATGGACAACATCCTCGCAGGTATTGGGGATGATCGGCCCCATTGATTACGTATCACGGTACGAGAGTATTGCCTATGGCGATATGTATCGCGCACTGGCCAGCGAGGAGACACGACTTGCGTGTTGATGATGATTGGTATCACCTGCTTCGCCCTCCCTGACTCAGAGAGGAGGCCGCTTCCCATGGGCTTTGATGGGAGTTTTGCATGAGATGGTGGAGGAGCATACTGCTATGCACAGGCACTAGTATATCAGTGTAATTTATCTGAGAGAGCTCGGGGTTATCACCGTATGAGGCGATTTGGTATATGTTCGACATTTTTGTTACACTGTTGGGCCTATGAGCATATCATCTATATACGACCAGTAGGGTTGCCCCAGCAGCCAGGGCCCTGGTAGTTTACAGATATGGATTTCAGAGGTGGTTGGGGGTCGTGGGCCAGCCACGAGCAGTGATCGCAGGACGAGATGTGGCATACTATCGTCATATGTTAGAGGGCTTGACCACACTCGATATTATATGGAGGCCCTACAGAGGCCATCAGCCCCGAGGAGGAGCGAGCACGGCATTGCGCTGGATCAGTACATCTTACGGATAGTTGGGACGGAGACCGGGGAGTATGAGCGGATACCCTAGAGAGAATGTACGACGTCGATTGGGCTTATGACAGGATGAGCCACCTCCCTTCCCACAGGACCGGAGGGAGGATGTAGAGGCACCCCGCCTCTGCTCCGTGCCATTGGACCCGATGCTGGGTCGCAGAGAGACCGCGGACGGATGATACGATGGATGATGCGGTGTGACAGTGCCTTTTTGGTTTTGGTGGCGAAGGGAGAGCGTAGCCATGAGAGCACAACCCGCATGCCAGATGGTTGGATTTGCGGCTGATTGTGATAGCGGAGAGGACCGTCTCTTGGGCAGTGCGGTTATTACGAGGGGCAGCTGCTGCTTTGCTACAGCACAGCCTGCAAGGGGGTGCTAAGGGCGTGATTGCTTGAGCAGTGCGCTCGAGCTCGAGCACGGCAGAGCACCAGCACACCACGAGCACGGCAAGCACGAGCACAGCGAGCCTCGAGCACGGCGAGTGCAGGCACCCACACAGCATGCAGGGTGTACCCGGCGAGGCGAGGGCCACTTCTATTAGGAGTCGGGGGACTAGCCCCACCAGCCATGGTGGCACGGGCCCGCTATATGGAGGTGAGCGGAGCCCGGTATTATCGGGGACGTCTTAGATGGCACCGGGGGTGGACTATCGGCCATATACGCGCGCACGTGAGCCGAGACGTCCTGAGTCAGAGATCACAGGGGGCCGCAGCCACAGCCGGTGGGTCGGTTACAGGGAGGAGGAGAGCCAGCACAGAGACCAGCAGGGGGACGGGCCGAGGGTGGTGGAGAGAGCTGAGACATCCTAGGAGCGGATATGGGTTTTTTTTATTGGATATAGACACCGGTCTGAACCGAGTATGTATATAGAGGCCTGCGTGCCCACATAGGATTTATTTATTCATGTTTGTTGTATATACCGGCCTGCGAGCCGAGTACATTTTGTATAGTTGATACCGGCCTGTGAGCCGAGTATATTTTTGACATGAGAGACCGGCCTGCGAGCCGAGTCGAGATTTTGACAGAGACAGCGGCCTGCGTGCCAACTTTGTATTTTTAGATCACAGAGGCCCCATACAGGGCAGTTTGTATATTTTGACATTGAGTTGATGATGATATATATAGATGAGTTTGATCCACATGGTGTGTAAATTTTTTGATTTGATGCATATATTAGAATGTCTCATGTGTTTTGTCGATGGTATTGAAATTTAATGTATATAGATGATGTTGATGAAATTTTGATGATATGTATATGTGTTGATGGTATTCTGATGATAAATATTGATAACGATGTCGTTATATAGGGAAAAAAGAGGGCGCCACCAAAAATTTGTAAAAAAACGAAGAAAAGGCCTAGGTTTAAGCAAAAGGAGACATGTGACCGATATCGGTTAGCTAACCGATGTCGGTAGCTATATGACCGATACCGGTTAGGTAACCGATATCGGTTATGCCAAAACGAGTTTTTCTAAAAATAGAAAAGCTTGGGAGGCAACTTAAGTTCTTATTTTTAGAGTCATGCAACAAGTTAAATACGAGAATGCGACGCTGTTGATGACTTATACAGGTAATTGCATGGTAGAATTGAGTGATAAGGAGGAAAGAGACAGGTAAAGTGATTGTGGGATGAGATTAAGAAGGCAGAAAGGCAAGTTATATTGAAGAGGGTGGTGAACATGGCTAAACAAGGAGAAGCATCCAGTGAGGCAGAGACGAGAGGGAAGACAGGTTCCACCTCAAGCTGCTGCATCCCAAGAGGTAAAATTTTTGGTTGGAATTCAATTCTTGCATGTTTTATGAATAGGATGAGAGAAGGTAAGTGGGTAGAGATGAAAAAGAAAAGGTGATAGGCAAGGGTTTGGGATGGGGTGAGTGTTATGGGGTAGGTAAGCGGGGGTTTGGGTATGTTTGTAGGTACAGAGAGGGGTAAACGAGCAAATAATTATCGTAGGTGGTGTTTTTAAGCAGGCTGTATAGAATTGACAGTGACCGATATCATTTAGAGATAACCGGTATCGGTTAGATAACCGGTATCGGTTATCTATAACCGATATCGGTTACTGTATGAAATTCCAGAATGTGAGAAAAAACACTTGGGGATTTGATTTATTGAATGGTTGTTTGTTGATTTGATGTATGCAGGCAGAGGCAGGGTTGAGGATGAATGATAGGGTGCCAACTTTGTTGTCACGAATCTGAGCGGATGTAACACCAGCTGAGTGGGCATTGATAAACCGTGTGGGGTTAAGTGGAATCCGCTATTATTCACGAATCGCACGCAATCATGCTATGTTACAAGCGTTGATTGAGAGATGGAATCCAGAAAAGAATACCTTCTATCTGCCAACAGGGGAGATGACAGTGACGTTGGAAGATGTGTTTCAAATTTTGAGGCTCCCAATTACAGGAAGACCAGTGTATCAAGCGTAGGGCCTAGTGGCGTGGGGAGCGATAATACTTGCAATATTTGGTCAGTGCATGAGAGATTTGACACAGCGAGTTTGACATTCACTTATGGTATAATGTTTGCAGCACACCCTGAGGCAACAAGGTTGGCAGTGGTATTAATGATAGCGGTGGGGTATTATGCATTACCGAGGGCGGATGGGGGAAGATTTCCAAAAGCATTGATGTGTATTATTTGGGAAATGATAGAAAGGAGCGTGACTTTTCGCATGGGCACCCGCATATCTGGCGGAGCTATACAGGGGTTTATGGGCCTGCAGGTGAAATCACAGGACTACACTGGATTGTGCATACTTATTACATTGTTGGGCCTATGAGCACATTGTTTGTGTGTGACCAATAGGCCAACCCATCCAGTCAGGAGAGACAGGAGTGCAGAGGTTGGGATTCGAGGGCGATGGGTCGAGGAGAGCAAGAGGTGAGATCTAGAGCCGTGTGCAGATGACGTCGAGTATTATAGGTAGGTGTGGGAGATGGTGATGATTGCGGATATCCGTTGGAGGCCTTACGGGAACTATATGGTGACAGAGAACATAGCTGAGGATTTGAGGGGTGTAGAGCGATTAAGGTGGATCGCGGGGCACAGGCCAGGTGAGTACGAGAGGATTCCTCTAGATCGCGTGCGGTGACAATTTGGATTTGTTCAGGATATACCCATGGCTTATAGACCATACATGAGGATCGATGCGAGGCATCATTCTCGCCTCCCCGGCCGACACCTCCAGAAGGACCAGAAGAGATAGCAGCCGATCGCAGGGTAATGGATGCAGGAGCGACAGAGGCTTATAGATTATGGTGGGTAGCAGAGCTGCGAGGTTCACGTGAGAGGGCCGATCATCCTGACATAGCTGTGATTACAGTGGAGAGAGATCGCTGCAGGGTTTAGTTCACCAGCTTCAAACGCGGGTGAATGAGACAACGGATTGTTAGCGGTTGCGGAGTCACGAGTGGAGAGACTAGAGGTGAGATTCCTCCACGTGAGAGGGCGTATTCATATGTTACAGGAGAGATTGGAAGATCAGTGGGAGGAACCAATAGCAGTGGCACCTTTGAGGATGGAGAGGCCAGGTGAGCGGCGTCGACGATCACAATCATCACCTAGTTCGGGATGAGGCGCAAGGGTCTAAGTGAATTTCATAGGGGTAGAAGAATAAATAAGGATGCCGACACATGCGATCGATGATAGAGAAGATGTATTTGTTTAACATCTAAATAAAACTGAATATGTATGTTGATTTGAGTTATGATAATAATAAGAATGGTTGTGTTTTGAATGTTTGTTTTGAAAAAGGATAAAGATGAATGTTATCAAATAGAAATACACAAAAATATTTATATTTACAACACATGATAGGTTATGGTAGGGGATGGTCGAGCTAACCTTGGGAGACCCCATGTCTCCTAAGTGCTGCCTACATAGCCCATTGCACAAAGCAAGGAGGGGCCTCAGACCGATGTAGTTCTCCCTTAGGACCGAGGGAGGTGAATTCAGGCAATTTGGTTGTGGTTAGGCAATTTGTTGGTTGGTAAAAATATTGATATTGGTAGGGTAATGTTGTTGGTGTTGGTAAGGTATTGGCGGTATTAGTGTAGGTATAGGTGAAGTGAAGGTTAGCTTACCCAAGTATTAGGGAACCGTGTCCTGATTAAGGTCAACACATAATCCTAGATTCGGGTAAAAGAGGGAAAAGTGTCCCATAGTTGGAAAGAGCTAAACAAACCACGTATTATCGGAGGATGAACTTGAATCCCTAGGTACCTTGCATAGGCGAGAAGTCGATAGGTGAAAAGAGTTGTATAATCACAATATATCGGATATACGTCACGTCCCTTGAGTTTTGTGGTTTTGAAGAATGGTGAGATGAGGTGGATGGTATAGCTGGGGTGCAGAGAACTTGTTATAAGGTGATTATGCTGACGAAAGAGAACCAAACCTGAATAGACAAGTCCATGACTCAAAAGTGCTTTGGAATACTACTTTTATTTTTTTTTTTTTTGAATATAGACTGATCGATGTGGGAAGTCTATATGGGATATGCATGTTGTTGTTCTTGAGCTCTTCACGAAGCTGATCAATGCGAGAAGCTTCTGATAGAGGCTGACTTTGTATAGTTGTCCTTTAAGGGAGTAGTCTATTTATAGTAGCAGATGTGGCTTTTGTGTATAGCTGTCCTTTGGGGAGCAGTCTATTTATAATAGCAGATGTGGCTTTGCATATAGCTGTCCTTCGAGGGAGCAGTCTATGTATAACTTAGAGGTCTAGATGTCCGTTTGGCATGAAGCATTTAGTTTTGTAGGAAGTTTGACTCAAGAATATCCCATAATTGTATAATTGAGAACGTGTTATTTTGATACTTTTAAGTCATGGACCAGACTAAAAAGGGAAAGGCATCTTTAAGAGGAGATGATGACCAAACCACGTGAGCGTGATTCTATTTTGAGATGCATGAAACAAGGTGTATGAGGTGGTAAATGAGCTCAAGGGACGAGCGCAAGGTAGATAAAAAGTGATATAACACTAAATTCAATAGTAGAATGGTCGAAGATGCAAGGCATTAAGGGGTTCAGGCTCAGGCTTACCATTGAGCGAAGCTAAATGGTAAGTGCCTGATCCGTAAGTGTGAGTGATAATGTAAGGCCCAATCCAATTTGGAGCAAATTTTCCACGTTTGCTCTTTTCTAGTTTGGTTACATGTTGATTCTCTTTGAGGACAAGATCACCAACCTTAAAGGTACGCTCATGAAGTCACTTATCATAAGCACGCTTGATGCGCTTTTGATAGATTTGAAGGTGGTCAAGAGCTGTAAGATGACGCTCGTCAAGAAGCTCCAATTGGGCTAACCGCTCTTGGCGGAAATCATCATTGGTGAGAATATCTGGAGAGATATTCTTAGGGAGGGTATTTGTATTTTGAGAGGCAAGACAGCCTCGGTACCATATACCAAAGAAAATGGTGTGGCATTAGTGGAGTACGAATCTTTGGTACGATAAGCCCAAAGGGCAAAGGGGATGTGATCGGGCCAATTTGCTTCCCGAGAATCGTTAACGACTTTCATGAGAATTTTGGTTAGGGTTTTGTTAGAAGATTCGGCTTGACCATTTGCTTGTGGATAGTAAGGTGATGAGAAACTAAGTTTGATACCAAAGTTGTCACAAAGGTCTTGTAACAACTTATTTTTGAAAGATTTTCCATTATCATATGTTATCGGGTGATGAGGAACACCAAAGCGACGAGATAATGTGATGGTTAATGAATTCTACGATTTTTTCTTTTTGGTTGAAATGAGTGGAATGGCCTCCACCCATTTAGTGTAATATTCGGTTGCTGTGATTATCCAACGGTGACGTTGCGAAGAGGGGGTGAATCTCACCAATAAGGTCTAAACCCCATTGTGAGAAAGGCCAAAGATCTCGTGCGACCTGTAGCGGATGGCTAGGAGTATGTTGAAGGTTGGCATGTTGTTGACACATAATACAACGCTTAACATATTCGTAGCAATCGTTATTAAGAGTAGGCCAATAATAGCCTAGGCGAAGGATCCGTTTGGCCATGGCAAGGCCACTAAAATGTCCACCACAAATGCCGTCATGGACTTGTTGGATGGTATAGGTGACCTCGCGCCGGTTAGACATCGAAGGAGGATGCCATCAAAGCCACGTTTATAGAGGAGTCCCCCCATGATGACATAACGAGAAACACTTTTAAGAAAAGCACGTTTTCCGTTACTAGTAAGGTCAGGTGGGAGAACAGAGGTTGTAAGGTAGTCGTGAAATTGGTGATACCAGGTATCCTACGAATTAGCAGATACATTATTTATCATACAAACATCCGGGACTGAGTAAGATGGGCCAAAGAGTTGTTGGACCAAGACAAATATGTCAGAGTCAGTTGGTGAGGCGGGAATTTGTGAGGCCAAGCAAGCCATAGTATCCGCAAATTTATTAGTTGAGCGGGGAATGGTTTGGATAGAATAATGAGTAAATAAGGTCAAAAGTGAGTCCACGTAATGTTTGTACTTTTGAAGTTCCTCATTTTTACATTGGTAGATGCCCATAACTTGATTGACTACCAGTTGAGAGTCACCGAAAATGTTAATAGACTTTACACCTAAGTGTAACGCAACCTGGAGACCCAAAACAAGGGCCTCGTATTCCAGTTGTATTATTAGTGTAGGGAAATCGAGCCGGAATGAAAGAGGCATAGGTTCAGCATCAAGAGGAATGAGAACAACGTTGGCCCCTCCTCACCAGCGTTGGCATTTGGATCCATCGAAGAAGAGGGTCATTGGATACGACTCCTCACTGAGTGAAAGAGTGGCGATGAGTTCATCAGGGAAAGTAAAATTGGTAAATTGTTCCCCAGGTAAAGGGGCTTCCGTGAGTTGGTCTGCGATAGTTTGTCCTTTGACTGATTTCTGGTGTACAAACTCAAGGTCGAGGTCGGCGAGGAGCATAAGCCATCGGGCGATGCGTTGGTTTAGATGAGGTTTGGCGTACATATAATGGATGGGGTCCGTGTTGGTGATGACAAAAGTTTTGTGATTCAGGAGGTAATGTCGGAGTTTGGTGGCCACGAATGATAGGGCTAGGCACAACTTTTCTACATGTGTATACCTAGTCTCGTAATCCACAAGAGTACGACTTATGTAATAAATGGCTTGTTCTCGATGCTCGGAGTCACGATGTGCGAGCATGGCTCCTACAACATGGTCGGTGGTGGAAAGGTAAAGGTAGAAAGGGCGATCGTCTTGAGGTGGGATAAGCACGGGTGGCTGCAAGAGATAGGCTTTAAGAGCCTCAAAGGCTTGGTGGCACTCTTCGCTCCATTGAAAGACAATGTCCTTTTTAAGGAGATGATGGAAAGGTTGACATCGATCGAGAGTTGTGAGATGAAACGCCGGATAGATTGGAGTTTTCCCTGCAAACTACGTAATTGTTTGAGGTTAGTGGGTGGGGGCATTTCTAGGATAGCTTTGACTTTAGCTGGATCGACCTCGATGCCATGCAAAGAGATGATAAAACCAAGGAGTTTTCCGAAAGGACACCAAAGACACATTTCTTTGGTTGAAGACGAACACTGATATTGTAGCGAGTGATCGAAAATAATGGTTAAAACATCGAGATGTTCACTGCGATGTTTAGATTTGCCAAGAAGATCATCGACATAATCCTCAAGGATAGTGTGCATAATGTCATGAAAAATGTAAGTCATAGCCCAGCCCGATAGGTCGCCCGGCATTCTTAAGGCCAAAGCGGCATGACACGATAGAGAAGGTTCCCGAGGAGTTATGAAGGTGGTTTTATGTTGATGGGGGCTACCAAAATTTGATTGTATCCTGAGAAGCCATCCATGAGAGAAAGCATCTCATGGCCCGTAGTGAGATCAACAAGTTGATCAATACTTGGTAGGGGGAAGTCATCCTTTGGGCAAGCGAGGTTAAGGTCCCAGAAATCCGTACATATCGAAGTCCCCCTGTTGCTTTAGTAACAGGTACGATGTTAGAAATCCATTGAGGATAGTCAATAGGTAAGATGAAGGAAACAGAAAGGAGTCGTTGAAGCTCTTCTTTGACCAAGAGGGCAATGCGTGGATGCATTTTCTCAGTTTCTATTTAACTGGTTTGGAGTCGGGTTTCAGAGTAATGTTATGGACAGCAATGTCAGGATCGATTCTGGCATGTCGTAGGACAAGCGAAAGCTTGGTTGCGGGCATGGAGGAAGGTAGTGAAGGTAGTTTGTTCTGATGCGTTAAGAGATTTTTCGATCTTCACAATGTGAGGATCGTCCTCTGTGTGGATGTTGATTTCTATAGTCGACTCATTCAACATGGTTTGAGTTTCAGATGGTAAGGCGCGTTGAATATAAGAGTCATCCGCACCAAGGTAAGTGAGGATGGAGTCGTCATCCTGGCACTCAACAACATTAATTGAAGGTGAGTCTTCTTGATCATGTCTGGATACAGAAGGGGAAGAGAAGATGGGTCTTCATTATCGCGTTGATAAGTGAGAGGACCCAGGAAGATAGCGTTTATGAAAAAAAAAAGTTAGGAGGGATAGATTCAGGGTCTATCGACTCTGTGGGTGACGATGGAAAAATGGGTGATGATGGTTTGGAAGGGGTGACTTCGTCGTCTTCCTGGATACAATGGATATGCGGTGTCTTGGTGTAGGTGGTTCAGAGAATCCAAGACCACGATGATCTTTGTGTTTGCGTGTAGTCACGGGAATGATCGTATGTCGGCCTTGTTCATAAAGACCGAAACCGAAGCCCTTCCAAGCACAGCGCGTCAGGAAGGTGAGGGCGAAACGATGATTAGTTAGATATTGAAAATCAGATTGGAAGGGAACCACACCAAGGGGAGGTTCAGGGGTGATAGAGGATGTATCGACACCCCCATACGTTAGGTTGGTGCGGCAATTAGGTGGTCCGTAGGAGATTACTTCCCCCACGACGGTCGTAGGTAGGATGCGCATGTAACTGTCCGTACTCCTGTGGGGTATGGAAAGTGCTAACGTTATATAGGTGATACTCCCCCAGCGTAAGGCGTTGAAAAACATCTACCAAGGGATCTGAGGTTGGGATGTTGTCGCGTTGGGAAGGAAGTGGTATTTGCGGTGGCGGTTTCATTGGTTGAAGGTGTAGGTGCGGTTGAGGTGGATGGTTGAGGTGTGGTCGAAGTAGATGGTTGGGTTAGATGAATGGGTGCCTTGACTGGTACAAGCACATCATTAGGGCGATATAACATATTGCGAGGTTTTGAAGGGGAGCGTCGGCTTTTACGGTGTAGGACTTCCCCTCATACTCTTGAATTTTATGCATCTATGTAAGGTGGAGGAACGCATCCCATAGCCGGATCGAGGCGGCCTAACAACATGTTGTATTGGAATTCTCCCTCAAGGACATAGAAGAGTTCGGGTAAAGTACGTGGCCCTACATGAATGTTAAGGATCACGGTGCCTAAGGTAGAAGTAATAGCATCATTGAATGAACGCAACATGGTGGGGTTGGCACACATGCAGCTAGAAGGGATATTCATTTGTTGGAAGGCTTTGGAAGAGATGATGTTTAAGCTAGCACCCCGTCAATCATAACACGACGTACTCGGATGTCCCGGACGTAAGCCGAGATGAAAAGAGCGGGGTCAGGATCTTCTGCACCAAAGTCGACAATTTGTCTTGAGAAAGCCGGCGGCGGCGGACTACTTTTGTACGAGAGAGGACGAAGTGGTAGTTTGTTTGGTGAGAGAAGCAACGTGGTTGGGTGTTAAGATGGAGGCAACGGGAAAGGTTTCGTTAGGTAGGACCTCTATCCCTTGGAGGATCTCAACGAGAGCTTGTCGATGAGATTCAGAGGTTTGAATGAGATCATACAGTGTCATTTTTACAGGTGATTGGTGAAGCTGTTTGATCATGGTACGGTGGGAAACTCCATCAGAGACGGGGTAGGCAGGTCCACGAATAACCACTTTAGGTGGTGGTGCGATCGGGATGGCGGACGGAGAAAGAGAGGCCGCAGGTGTGCTTTCTTTAGCTTTCCCATTGTTTTTATGCCCTCGAGTAGCAATACTAATCATGTTGATCTCGTGAACACGAGAGGAGGAAGATGGTAGGGATAAGTCATTGTCTTCGAGAGGTGGGGTTGCAATAATGATAGATTTTGGTGAGGTGGGGACAGGTGGTATAGGAGAGGGGATTGAAGCTAAAGGTTTTCCCTTCGTAAGTTGTCTTTCTTAACCTTTCTATCCGAGAGAGGTGACTGACGAAGGATGGCTTTCAAAGCTTTGCATCCCTCTACATCATGTCCTGGTGTGCGGTGGTAAGCGCAGATTTTAGACTCATCATAACCTATAGGTCGAGGTTTAGATGGATCATAGGGTCTAAGTGGGGGTAGGGAAATGGTCGCATTCTCCACCAACATATCAAGGATCTTGGCGTAAGATCCTTTGAGCGGGTCAAAGTCAGAGGAAGATGAGGCTATTGATTGGGTGGGTTTTGGTAATGGTTGGGTATGGTTGGTTCGTACGGGTGGTGGTTTAGACAAGGGGTTTTGATGATTGGTTTTAACTAAGCGTGGCTTCTTTGGCGCAGAAGTCATGTTTAGCTGGTTAGATGATGAAGTCATAGATGACGTGGTGGCTAGGAAACAACCACGGAGAAAGAGGAGTGACAGAAAACAAATCCTTTGATGATCGAGTTTGTTTAGGGTTGGTAGGTGGACAGGATACTTGGGGTGACGGTGTTGATACACCCGTGGATCTCTGTATGGGTGCAGAAGGTGCAGGTTGTTTTAAAGAAAACGCAGGAGGTATGATGTATTGAGGCAAGGTGGAGGGGTGAGGTCCCAATATAGAAGGTAGGTGTGACGGCGAGGGTTTTAGTTGTGACAGAGGCATAGATTGGACTTGAGGAGATTGGGTTTGTCTCCTAGGTGGATGGACGGCTTTATTTTTGGATAAATCTAACCATTTAGGTGGGTGTGTTAGGCTAGGTATTGGTGAAGTCCCAAGCGTAGGGGAAGGTTTGGTTAGGTTAATAGAGGTGGATGAGGTATTCGGTAGAGATGAGAGGGGTGAAGATGAGGACATAGGCATTTTGAGCTTTTGTAAACACCTCGGGTATATGGTAGAGGTATCTGGATCGGTCATCTGCATTTGAGTAGAGCATGGTGTACTCAAACGCTCCCATAGGACTCGTCTATCTTCTGAGGGATGACAATCTTCACGTGTGAATAGGAACTTTGATATGGAAGAGAGGTGGGTTGTGATTCCGGTCCACTGTGGGTGTGATACAGGGGGTAAATGAGTCGTTGTATCAATGGGTGTTAAGAGGTCAACCGGTCGCTGAAAAGATTTAGGCGATGAAGAACTAATAGGTAGGAGAGCATGTTTGAGGGGATCCGTCATGATTAAGGAGTTTGGTGATGTCGGTTCGAGAGGTTTCTCTTCTAAGGATGACAGAAACAGTGGCGAGCCTTCTTCTTTTACAGCAAGAGTGGTAGAAGGAGATGTTTGGGAAATAGATAAGTTAGATAACATCCGCTCACAGTCTTGCAGGGATGTGGTGTAAGAAGACTCATTCATGAGAAGAGAACTCTGGGCGGTTAATTCCTTTATGGGTAAAGGAATGGCAAGATTATCATTTTGTCTTGATGGTGGTGAAGGGGGTGCGGATCCCTGCGTTAGTGAAGAGGCTTGATTCAGAATTTCCTCGATAGAAGCTTTTGGTTGGGAGTCGAAGACCGCATGGATTTCATGAACACTCTCCTCGGCTAAGATATCTTGGTTTATGTTACTGTTAGATGAGTGGTTTGGGAATGGTTTGTTGAAGATTTTCAAATTTGGTTAGCGGGGGCATTAGGATTATCGAGGTTATATCCCTGCATCAACCATTTCTGCACTATGTTTTTCAACATCTTGCGAGTTTTCGTGTTTGTGTCCCTTCACGCGGTGGAAGATTCTGAAGTCATTTTCTTTGTACCGAGAAGGTATAGCGGGTGGAATCAAACCCGGAATGAGGTTTAACGGGAGGCAAGGTGATAGCTCTGCTTTGAGAAATTTTCTAAGATCACACCATAAGTTTCTCCCAAGGAGTGTAATTGATGGGCTCGGCTTTATACTTATAGGTGGTTTTGGTGGGGTACTAGGCAGTGGTTGGGATTTGACCATCACCACGTGTATACAGCTCCTTTTGATTTGAAGCAGTCGATGCGTGAGAATTGGTGGTGTTGGGTTTGTTGGTGGAGTCTTGGGTTGAAATTGGGGTTTTTGTTGTGCAACCTCAATTTCTCTTCCTCTAAGGCTCGAATCTCTAGTTTCGAGCCATAGTAAAGGCCTCATCAAAGGTGTGGAAAGTTTGAATTTGGAGGGTGGGAGAAATGTGCTTAGCGCAGGCCCGTGTAAAGAGTTTGATGAGTTCGGCCTGAGGTAAGGCATAAGTGAGTTGGTTGATGAGGCCCCGCCATCGTCCAACGAAATCTATGATAGATTCGTCTTCAAATTGTCGGATGGCATAGAGGTCGGTGATGGATACTTTCTTGGCAATATTAATGGAGAAATGATCCAAGAAAGATTGGGCTAATTGGTTAAAAGAGAAGATTGAGTCTTTGGGTTAAAAGCTTTGTACCACTCAAGCGGGTCTGATAAGGACATGGGAAAGGTGCGGAGTAGTAAGGCATCGTCATGAGCAATCAGATAGCAGGCATGTCTAAATGATCGCAAGTGTTGTTGAGGATCCTCCTTACTATTAAAACGAGTAAATTTTGGTAATTCCCATTGAGGAGGATATGAATGAAGGGGGACAGAAGGATGAATAGGCTCCCGACAACTTGCTCGTATGTCGGGAGTGCTTACGGCTTCTGAAAGCGAAGCCTCAATTTTGCATCTTGTCCATCATTTGTTTGATTAAATCAGTGGTTGGGTAAGATGATGGTGCGGTTGTTGTAAACGGAGGAGGATTGGGCCAAGAGCCACTACTAGACAATGGTGGGGTTAAATGTTGATAAGGTATTGATGATGAATATGTTGAGGTGACCGAATAGGGATGTCCTATATAAGATGTTGAAGCCACCGGATAAGTGTGTGGAAATGAAAAGGTGGGCGGAGCTTGAGAAGGAAAGCTCGTGTGGATAGGTGGCAGAGAGCAAGTTATGAAAGGGGCAGTCTGCGAGAGAGACGAGGTAGGAGCAGTCGGTGGTAATGATATGTGGGGCCCTAGATTAACCAAAGGAAAGCCAATCTGTGCCGTATGAACCCCGAAGCCACTGAGTTGGGAGATGGGGCTAAGGATGAAGAAGGTAAGGCGGAGTTATTAGGTGGGGAAGGAGCTAAGTGAGCAGCTATACTAATAGGCATACCAACGAGAAGTTGACCGTCGGGTGTACGGTCAGGGGTATGAGACAAATAGTACTGTACGGCACTAGGATTAGCATCAAAAATTTGGCAAAGTCCTTATCTCCTACAGGGATCTTGGGAACATCTTTGGTGTCAGTAGGATTCCCATAGGATGTGAAGGGGGTGATTCAGGAAAAGGCACGGAGCAGGCATGTGAAACCATGGTTGCGGCTTGTTTCGAGTGATAACAACCATGGAAAAGAGTACACAGCAAAGATTCAATCTATCAGGAATAGAAACAACAACAAAATGTTGGAATTGGTAGGTTCTTTGGTTTGTCGGAAGCTATGAAAAATAGATATGGCGATATCGGTCGGATAGCGATGATGTCGGTCGGATGTATGCGCTTGGCGTCGGTCAGTTAACCGATGTCGGTAGAATAGGACCGGTATCGGTCACTGTGAAAGCAAAGAGAAGATGTAAGAAGCTGCTGATTTGGGGTTAACAATGCTTAGTATACCCACCAAACTATTCTGAAGTGATCACTGAAACAGTGTATGATAGAGAAACAGAACTAAAAACAAGCAAGATGCACAAGAAAATCAAGAGACTAACCCTAGGATTAGTTTTAATTATTGTGGGCTTATGCCTTAGACGCAAGATGATGTCAATCCTAAACAAAAGACCTAAGGGAGATGTCAAGTTTGTTTTGGCTTATAAGGTTACCTCAATCGGGCGGAGGAATACCGCGGAAAAAGGGGGATGTTTGAGTTGTTGTGTTGATTATGATGTGATTTGGTATGTGTTGTGCAGTGAAAGTAAGATTAATTTCTCGTCAATACCGTGGATATCACCCCCACGTGTACGACCTGTTACTTAATCTACGTTCACTAGAATTAAAAACAACAAGCAAACATGTGATGCACGTGTTTTAAACCCAAATCGAAAATGATATTCGATGAAGCAAAGGAGATGACTTTCACTAAAGCAAAGATGAGGAAGAAAGACAAATTCTTTTACCAAAATAACAAAATATCTTGTGAATATTTAGAAGAAGAAAATAGCAAGTGTGCTCCCTATATGAAAGCAAGCAAGAAAGAAAGAAACCGAGAAGGGTCCCACCGGGTGTGCCAAAATGTTTCGCACAGAATGTTTCCATTCTTAGAATAGAGTTGCTTCTATCCTTTCATTCTCTTGAGAAAGCAGAGATAAAGGTTAGGGCTAGGAGGAATACTGTTGAGTGTTGGGGAGGTGTGCGCGTACGTAGAGAGAGAGATCAAGATCGATTGCGAAGAACTCCTTTTTGTGCAGGAAGGACTACTGTGAATAAGAATGCAAGACCACCAGATTATAGTTAGACAATAAATGAGGCTGCCTTGGGCCCGGGAAATATTAGACTTCCTTTTGAAGGTGGTCGGTTCCCTTTTTAATACGAATTAACACAAATGATAACAAAGAAGTTATTGTGAAATTACACTTTAGTTACCTCGTTAAAAAGCAATAGAGGAAAGGCTGGTTTTGGTTTGAGTCACAGTGACCGATGCCGGTCACTGTATAACCGACTGCGGTTATAACACCGGTACCGGTTGCTGATAACCGATATCGGTAGGGGCAGTGATTTAGGGGCTTTCAATGAAGGTTGGTTGTAAGGTGGTTATGGTGTTTATAAGGTTGGTAAATGATTAGGGGTAGGCAATAGGGTGATGGAGAAGACTCAGAGAGTGTGGGAGCTGTTCTTGGGGCAATGTAAGGGTAGAGGAATGAAAGTTAGATGTAGGGTGCTACTATCGGGTAGTAGATCTAGGAGTGAGCTTATAATTACTATGAATTAGAAGTTCAAGAAATGGTATTTAAAAATGTACAAGACACTACTTACTAGTTCCTGATGAAGATACGAGTCAAGGATTTGTGATGCGAAGGCAAGGCTCAGGTGGGATGATCGACAATCAAAAGTGAGCTATCTTCTCTCCCAATGCTTGGATGAGTGTCATTGTGCTCTAGTTACTCAGTTGCAGTCTTGGGCTCGATGTCCTTCTCTGCAAACTCTTCTCTTTTCTTCACTTGTCTCTGCTCTGCCAAGTGAATTCGGATCTTTCAAATGAATTCCGATCCTTTGTTTTTGGTTGGGGGAGGTCATTTACAGGGAACCGATGGCGGTTACGTAACCGACGGCGGTCGAGTAGGAACCGATGTCGGTTAAGTCAAAGTGGGCTATTTTTAGTAAAATAGCCAACTTTCCCTCCTTTTCTCTCGAGGGATTAGTTGTGGGCTTGGTCAAGTCATTATTAGGTTGGTTTTGGTGCGGGTGAGGAGTAATTAGTCATGGGTGTGGATGTAGACCAAGTTATAGGTCTTAATTAGGTTAGTTTAGGGTTAGGGCTAGGTCATGATGAGGTGGCGAAATGAGGTGGCAGGTTTGGAGATGTGGATTTATTAATTATAAGGTAATTAATAAATAATTGTGTAAGGGAGATGTGGGGCACGAGGTGTCGTAAGACACAAATTTGGTGTCTACAGTGCTTGATGGACCACTAACACACTCAAAAAAATTCAGAATACACCATCTATAATGGGGAGTGTGAAAGGAAGAAAGGAAAAATGAAGAACACAACCTCACAACTCAAAACACAAATCAAGAAAAAGTTAACAAACATGAAATCTTATGGGTGATTTTTATGTTAGCATATGTTATTTAGGATTGAATTGTGACTAGAACAAAGTTTTTGGTTTGATAGAAGGTGCCCTATGAAAAGCCATGATCTAAGGATGGTTTCGGAGTAAATTTTTTTACGGGGTGGCCCTTTCTCTAAGATAATGACTTGGACAGAGAAACCGGTTGGGCACCCTTTGTCAATCCTTTGATCAGGTGATCATTGACAACTTCTTCCAGGTAGGATGATGTTTAAGAAGATGTGTAAATTATTTAAGTGGTTTAGTATAGAGAGTGTGCAAAGTGAACTATGATTTAATTAGTCAACCATCAGCTAGGCACGAATTCCAGTGTATAGGTTTCCCTCAATTAATGTGAGCTCTGATGCGAAAAACCATAATGAAATGCAAATGTTTTAATCCCAAATACACAATTACGTTCAATGTAGCAAATGGAGAGTAGGAATAAGAATGCTATTTCACTAATGCAATGTAGTAGAAAGAAAGATGTGTTCTTTTAAAGTGCCAAAAGCATGATTTATTTTAGACAATAGAAAGAAAGAGAAGATTCCAGAGAAGAAAATTAATATGAATACTTTTCAAAGGGAAATAAACACACAATTTTTACCTAGGAATGAACAAATGCAAAATAACTCCTAATGGGTCCCACCGGGTGTGCCAAAATGTTTCAATGAATTGTTGTATATAATGAAACAGATAAGGGTAAATAGGCCGAGGGGGAATACCGTACTCACGTGGTTGAAGGTTGGGTGTGCGCGTTTCTGATTTCCAATCCAAACTGATTGTGTGAGCTTCGTTTTGGTTAGGAGAAACTACCTGTAATACAAAACAAGACCACAAGATATAGTTAATAGAAAAGGTTAGTGGATTTCCTAGTGTGAGCTAGATCCAAGAAGTGTGATACTTCCTCAATGGTTGTCAATCCACTGATATATAACTTAATATAAAATAACTGAACATGCAAATAAAATAATCTAATGCTAGTGTTTTGATTTAGGTATCTCGTATTACTATCAATGTCAATCCAATCAAATGCTTAGTAATTAAATAGGTGAAGGTCCCATATTAGGTTACGGAGTTAGGTAGGTGGTCCAAGGGTCACAAACAGGGTATGGGTTAGATCTGGTGCAGTTTGGGTTGATTTTGGATGATTAGGAAGCTTTCTAGTTAAAGCGATTTACTGAGCATAAAGACCGACGCCGATGAGGGTATGACCGATGACGGTTCAAGATGACTGATATTGGTTATTGTGGATAATGGCATAATGTCAAAAGTGGGTGTCTAGGCTCTCTTTATGTCTGCACAAAGAGTTGGGAATGTATGTGGTGAGGTTATAGGTGGGGTATCAGGTTTGGGTGAGGTTTTGTGAGATTTGGGGTTGTTAGGGGAGGTTTAGTGAAAGTTGACAGGAGACACAATAACCAACATCGGTCTAGTGACCGATGTCGGTGAAGAGGAGAAACTACAATGATTAAGGTAACCAACGTTGATAGGGGTGAAATGGTAGTAATTAAATAAACCTAGTTTTTGGACTTCTTTGTGATTACACAGGGAATGGAGGGAGGATGGTTGTGTTTGTAATAAATTTAGGAAGACTCAGGGATGCCTAAAGATCAAATATGGAGAGCTAGAAGGTTGTGGGTGGTAGGTTGGCTAGATTGGTAAAAGGTGGGATGGAGGAATGCAAGAAAGAACAAGATCTAATAACAAAAGATAAAGAACCTATTAATTTAAGTAAGTATTGAATGATGTAAATCAAATACACTTACTTGTATTTGTAGGTCTGGTTGGTGAAGGATGGCAGTGGTTGATTCGTGAAGAATTCTATGGTCAGTGTCGCGATTTTACTTCCCAGAGTGCTCCCGTGAATGCTAATGCCTCTGGACGAGTATCAAGTGCTTGTTTGAGCCTGTGATTGAGTGTATTCCATCGTTTGGATGTTGAGAAGTCTCTGGTTCGTGCTTGAATGTAAGAGATCTCTCAAAACTTAGAATGACCAACCTCGGTAAAAGGTTACAAAACTATATATAAGGTAACCGATGATGGTTAAGGTGGTGGCCTCGGTTAAGGCGGGAAATCCTAGGTTTGCCAAAAATAGGCAAATCCTTTCTATTTTTGGCGTGCTCTGATTGTTAGTCCTGGGTCTCAAGTGAGGGTTAGCATTTAGATAAGCAGGAGTATTGTTGGAGAAGGAATAGGACTTTAATTTTAGGGTTAGACTAAGTCCTAGTTGGTTAAGATAAGTGGAGACTCAATCTTAGTTAATTAATAGACTAAGAATAAGTCCATGATGAGGTGTCTAGGTGATGTGGCTAGGTGAGGTGTAAATTAATTTAATTAAAGTAATTAAATTAATTAATAGTGTGAGGATGAGTATTAATTCAATTGTAAGTAATTAAATTAATATGAATGTGGGGTAAGGGGTCATGGTTAGGTGAATATGTTACGCTAATTAATTAAAGGGGACCAATGGGAGTATGACCCAAATTTGGTGTCTACACCAAACTCTTGTTAAGACGTCTCTCATGAGCTTGTACAAAACTCTCCACAACATTAAAAAGAAATGATGAAAGCTATTTAATCTATCTCGGTACCATAAAATGACCCACAACTATTCACTTGACCTTTTCGACACTCTTAAAATGTTTGTCACTATCTCCTTTGATGATTCCAAACTCCCATTCCTACAACTTAAAGGCCGTGACCTTCCTCTCTTTGTCACCATCTAGATCAATGACACTCTCGTTAAAAGGGCTATGATCGATAATGATGCTAGTATCAACATCATATCATCTCATGCATTTAAACAAATTCAGCTACCCGCCACCATCATCGCCCATTTACTGTTGTGTTACGCACTTTTAACAACACCTTTGCCCCTACACGAGCACGGTCATTTTACCCATCAAGTTAGGAATTAAAAGTCTTCATGAGATATTCTATTTGGTATAAGGGAATTTCCAATATAAAATATTGCTAGGATGCCCTTCGATACACGTTATGCGTTGTATCCTGTCAACACTACATCATTGTCTAAAATATGAATATGAGGAAAAATATTCACAGTCCTTGCCAATCTTAATCCATTCAAATCTTGTCATACGACTTACATGCCCAATGATGTACTCCTTCCACTACAAAAATCTACATCCTCAAATCAATCTTCAACGAGCTCTTCCATCTCCTCATTCAAACTACCTAACGACCAATCCTTGAAGACATTATGTGATGAACCCCATTTTGTGATGTTTAAGCCATGTTTAGCCTTATACCATTTTGATGTCATAGTGCATGATGAACAATGTTAACTTCTTATATTTAATACTTTACTATGATTTTGAAGGAATTATTGTGCATATGTTTGTTATTTTTACCTTGTTAATTCTTCTTCAGAAATGGCTTAAATAGATCTGTTTGTGAAACATTAACTACACTTTTGGAAGAGTATGTGTTGAGTTATCACAGGGAGTGCAAGAATTAATTCATGCACTGACACATGACTCTAATTGACGTGTTAGCACAAGACTTACCTTAGTGTAGGACTCACCTCCGAGTTAATAGGGAACTTAGAGTACCACATCAAGATCATCTAGGTCATTGACCTTGATTCTCCAAAGTAGGAAATTCACACATACATGCTAGATAGTTCAAATTATTGGAATCATAGCTGGCAACACCATATCTTGGACATAAAGTGGTACCATTAACTCAACAAACATTCCACCCAACTTTAAGGATGAAGTACTCTAAACTAAATATTTGTCATCACCAGAAATTCTCTTCAATCAGTTAATGAGTTGAAGAATCTTCAACAGTGATTGACTCCTTTAAAGGAGCCAATCACGGATTTCCTCTTCAGTTGTCAAGAATGATTCTAATTCAAACACTTTAAGGACCGCCCCTTTCATTAATGTATTTCCCGAAATAGATAGCTATTGATTGATTAGCATTTTTTAAGTAGACTTAGTCATTTGTGTAGACACCTAAAATATGCTTACACTTAGCATTTCATCTAATCCAATCAATTAACGACACTTCGTTAAATCCCCATACTTCTCTCCATTCTCGAATGCCCATTCACGACACTCTTTCGGTCGTATTCCTCCTATAATTAGCTTATTTGGCTAATATCTCTCTTATTAGCTAAACATTCCTCCTTTCGACCATTCAAAACCTCCCTAGTTCTCTCTAGACCACTTTTATTGGCTTCGTAGGCTATCTATCAGTCATAATTGGTTATCCAGACCCCTCCCAACTCTCAATGAGTCTCTAATCACTTGCTAATCAAGTTTAACTAGCCTAATCCTAGCTTAACTAAGCCTAAAGCATGTTTATCCTAATCTAATCTAAAAGTGATTTTTGAGCTTTAGTCCCACATGCACCCAAATTCCAAATTCTCCCAAGTGGAAAACTATAAATACAAGGCTAAGCCTACCCATTCAAACTACAAATTTACATAAGCTAAAGCCAAAACAAGCCTAAGAAAGCTTAAGAGCTCATTTGCATTAGCCAAGCTAATAAGGCATTTGATCTTGGGTCATCCACCATTAAAATATCTTCATCTTGCACCCATGTTAGGTTAGTAATGAAATAGCTAAACTTGGCCATGCAACCATTTAGTGAGATTCATTCACCCTCATGGAGTAAACAACACACAATTTGATTGCTTAGAATCTAACTAGGTTCACTTTCATTAAGTTTTCATAGAGTAGAGAGTAGTATACATGTTAGTTTTTTATGTTTTTGTAAAAGTTATGATGCTTGCATGTTAGTTTCTCTTGTTTAGCTCTAATCCTATGGTGCATGGGTGAGTTAGCAAAGCTTTGAGGTTCTTTAGCCTCATTCCATAGCTTTTATAACTTTTCATTGCACACATTTGGCACACCCAGTGGGACACTTTGTCCATCCTCCATTAATGAAGTCACTTTGAAGCTTTTTGTTTTAGTTTCTAATTTTTTTAGTTTCAATCTTTCTAGATTAGTTTCAAGCTTTCTAGATTAATTTTTCAAAGTTTTTTTAGATTAGTTTCAAGTTTTTATTTCACTAACCTTTCTTGTATTAATGGCTAAAATCAGGTTTCATAACTAGTTAAGCTAGGTTTGTCTTGTTTTTGTGCTCTTTGCAAGATCAAAGGAGGTGAAGTGCTGCCAAAATTGAACCAAATCAATAAAATTTTGATATTTTTGAGATAATTTTTGAAAAATCCCGTGTTTTTAGCCACCTACAGGAAAGGGAGCACACATACCGTGCATGCGCGCGTATACGACTCGATTTGTCATTTTTTGTGAGAGGCACGCAACCACAAAATCAGTGGCGCAGGCACCAAATAAGGAGTGCGAGTACACTAACAATGGCGCAAACATCATTAGCAATCTTCCGGAGGCCATAACTTTTGCTCCCGAACTTGAAACGACTCCGTTTTTGTTGCATTGGAAAGGTATTGAAGTGAACTACACAATGGAATCATAAAATTAGGATTTTGACTTACCAAAAATTTATGGTTTACATTATTAGGTAAATATTCATTTTCTAACGTATCTTAAAGTTCAAAAAAGTGTTTTCTTGGCTATTCTAACACGAGAAATATTTTGTAGCACTAATCAATTATTTGCAGGGTTATTTTGGTTTTATTTTTGACTAACTTAGTTAAGTGTTTCATTTCTTAGCTTGAGCAAGGTTTGTAAAGTGTGTATGCTCTCTCCTCGCACCTTCAAAAGTGATCTTGGAGATCAAAAACACTTGCACAACTTTGTATCATATGTTAAAAACACTTGTTCTAAAAGATAAAGTAATTTTTATGTGATTTAGTAAGAATTTTCACACTGCGTATGCTCTTCCTTCATGCCTTTTGGTGATCTTAGGAATCAAAAGAAAGGTGTAAATTCCCTTTATTGATATCAATTTGCAATGAAAAATTACTAAACTCATTGTCTACAGGACCTAACGCTTGTCAAAGAAAGGTATCAAAGACAAAACACAAACCCGCTAATACACATGTTTCTTGCAGGTTGCCAAATGGTGTGCTACTTAAAACCACATTAAGTTAAGCAAGATAAAAAACACACCATATTCAAAACATTGTATTGTAGGTTTTAGAAAAGGGTACGTCCCTCTCCGCTCAACTGGAACATAATCCCTTTGGCATAATGCCTTAAGCTACAACAATGGGGGTGGTTCAGTGAACCCCAAAGTAGTCTACGTAAGAGGGAACCTTGTGGATGAAATGGGACATGCTCCACACTACCTACTTTCCTAGTGATTCCTTTGTGAGATAGCATTACAAGTTGTCCCTATGCGACCCTTTTAAGTACACGATGGACACATTTACTGCCCACTATGCTTGAAGGCGGAAAAATCGAGATACTCCCAGGATAGTCGGGACTATTTGGGTAAATCACCCCGCTTGTGGACAACTTTGTAACACCTAGGATAAGAGAACCACCTAGGAGAATATACTTTGGCCAAGAGCCCACTTTGACCAATTCAAAATAGTGTTGAGTTGTGAGCCATATTTCATCATGAAACGTGTGACGTGTTACTTTCGCTTAGTTTTTCACTTGCCTTAAGGTGAGGTGAAACTCTTGAAGTAAAGCCAACATTTTTTCATCCCCATTTTTGATCTTCTTCCTTCACATTCTTTTAACACTTTGTTGATCAAAAGAAGGGTGACTACCTTTGTGTTACCAATCGATTGCTTCTGCCACTTTTTTGTCTGTTTACGCCCATCCATGTTTGTGGCTGGGTAAGTTAAACATCTAAAGTGTGCGGAGGTGTATTTATATCATTGGTAGCCTTTATGATATTGATACCCACATCAGGATCGTAATCATAGTTAGGATTAATTCATCATTTTATCTCCCTTTGACATGTTACCTCGTTTGCATTGTCTTGACATAATTAAGATACTTATGTCACGTTTCTCGTAAACATGATCTAAGTTTCCGCATTGTGGCGTTACGCTGCCCATGTTTTAACACATCCTTAGTATACTTTGACTTAGTTTGATTTCAAACATTGTCCTAAATCTTGAAAGGTGTCACTTACTTTGTTTGCATCGTTTCAATACCACTTTGACACTAATATCTCACTTCTCTGTGAAGCTTGATAGACGTGTCCAATTGGTGTGGTTACCTGGCTTACATTTGTAAACCCCACCCTTTAACATTTAGGTCTTGTTGGTTGTTGAACTTGTCATGGTATCCTTTGATTGGGAGTCGCATCTACCCTTTGTTAATATTTATGCCTTGTTCATTTCGAGCTTGACGTAAATATTGACATTGTGTTGATCACCTTTGCATCAAACTTTACACACGCATTTTCATATGGTGTATTTCCTTGTTGATTGGCTTTGTGTTTCACACTTGCATGATTGTTCCTTATGATTATTCATTCAGAAAACTTATTTTCTAGGAAAATCCCTTTTTATCTCATCGATATTGCATCATCATGATGTCTATTTTCCTTAGACCTTCTTCAGAAAATCACACACGTAATGATCCACCACACGTAAAATCATACTCTTTGGACTTCTCGTTCTTGGACAAGCCTCAATTCACCTAGAATTACCTCCACCATTATACATGGAAGGTCTTTAGTATGGGATGGTATGAGCAGTGCATATGACCTACCTTTCAATAATCTAAGAAAACCTTACAACAAATATGGCCTTGGATTTAAAGCACCTCCCTTAGACCCATCATCGTCAATAACACAACCTTCAACACGGTTATCGTTATAACCAGAGCCACCCTCCGACAATGATGATACCATGTCCATCCCTCCTAAATTTTTTTAGTCAATACTATTACTCTTGGACCATTAACCTACCAAACTAACGGAAAAACTAAAACCATTCCCCTAATACTACCACACATGATAGAGGAGGACTCTCCTGTCATCAACATCCTTCATTGCCATGATGATGACACTATCCTAACGCATACATGGGAGTTGATAACCACCACCTTCGAATCCCCTTCCCCCTGACACATCTACACTTCTCAATTAATCGACCACCGATGTTAATATTGACACACCGTAAGACTGCATGTCGTCAAATCAACCAAGCCTTAGATCTGCTTGAACTCCAATAGTTACCCACCTTCCTATCCAAAAATATTCAATTCTTTACATGGTCTTATAGTGACATGTCGAGTATCGACCCTAAAATAACTATCCAAAACATTATTACAGTCCACTGAGTGCTAAACTGTGAAGAAAAACTTCATAGAATGCATCCTTGCATTGCACTACTAGTCAGGGAAGAACTTCAACATCTTCTTTCAACCAACTTCATACTACCTATTGATTATTCACAATGGGTTTCTAACATCATACCTATCACAAATGCAACTATAAAATTGAGCATCAACGCGGACTTTTAAGACCTCAAACTCACTTTCCTTAAAGATGATTATCCTCCACTTAATATCGACCAACTTGTTGATTTAACAACAAGCCATGAGATGTTATCCCTTATGGATGGTTTCTCTAGTTATAATCAAATTCTTATCACACCAAAGGATCAACACAAGACATCCTTCATCGCTCCATGGGGAGCCTTTTGCTATAGAGTAATGCCCTTTAGCCTAAAAAATGTAGGAGCCACATATCAATGCGCCATGACTTACATCTTCCATGATCTCATCCATAAGACCATGGAAGACTATGTAGATGATCTCTTAGGTAAATCCAAACACCGAAGAGACCATCTAGTCATTTTCAAGTGATCTTTGCATGTCTCTTATAATTCTTTCTTCATCTTAATCCTATTAAGTGTGTCTTTGGAGTTCTCACAAGAAAATTCCTTGGATTTATTGTGTCTATTCAGGGAATTTAATTTGACCTCATTAAAGTCAAAGCCATCATCGAAATGCCCCCTGTTAGGCCGTTAGGGATTAAATTTGATGCCGTTTAAACATTTTTCATATTTTTAAGCGTAAAAATAAGAAGATTATATTCTCAATCATATCCATAGAAGGGCGAATTTTTATATACCTTGTCACATTGACGTTGACATTAAAAAATCAAACGTTTTAAAAAATATAGAGGCATATATATTATCTACATTAAATTTATTTTATGATGTATCTTATGCGTTGGAATATCGGAGAGTTGCGAAATCGGGATTAAATTTGCATGACTTATAAGGGATGACCGACTTCACTTTATTTTTAATACATGTTTGGCTTACACCAACATTAATGTTGATGAATCAAATCTAGAAGTTAGACTCACAACTTCCAATTTTAGTTTCCAAACTTCTAATTCCAACTTCCATCATCCAGTGAGATACAATATTTTATATACTTTACCCAGAGCCATATTCACATATCATATTAAATACTCCTTTTCTTTAAGATTTGAAAAGATTTTGGACTAGCGAGTGCCACCTTAGTAGGCCCAGGTAGTGGGCTTGGAACTCTATGCATGTTTTTACATTGTTTATATTATGGGTGAAGGAAACCATATGACCTAAATTCATTGTATACAGTGGACATTGTTTTCACATGATGGGCATCGGTGGTGGGTCGAGATCTCGTGTGTATATGTAAGATCATGTCTTGAATAGGATCCATCATTCGTCAATTTCCCTCTCTATTGTGTATCTTCCTTGTCGAATATAGTGTTAAGGTTGCGTCGAGTTGTTTACTTTCCTTCTCAAATATAATGTTAAGGTTTTAGTTTATTGGCGATGGTGTGCACATTATTATCTTGCAATTGTAACATCGAAATCGGTTTAAATTGACAATTTGTTAGAAGCAAAATGGATCGAGAGGGGAGGTGAATCAATCCTTACAAAACTTTAAATTTAGATTTCAGATTTACTTAATTAAATACTCACAAAAATTCAATCATCCATATATGTGTGCATAAAATCAATTATCGCATGTGCAAGAAACCATAAGTAAGATATCAACACTCGACACAAGATGTAAGTGGTAAAACCTCAACGGGAAGAAAAACCAATGAAACGTAATCCTTATATTGATATGTTTCAAATTTATTGAGGCACCAACCCCATGAGGAGTACTAACCCCTAATTTAGTTGAGCTATGTTGGTTGTCACATAAGGACTTTATTGAAAACAACGATAAGGGGACAAAAAGTCCCTCCTCTTTGATGGGAGAGGTTATCTTATTTAAAGGCAAAAACAAATGTACAACGTTTAGTTTTAAAGAGGAGCTTTGATATCATGAAAGTGTTTGATATTACAGATCATCAATACAAAAGGATAAAAGAATTAAGGAAGGGAAAAGGTAGAATAGCACTCTCGAGAAATATAGATAACAAAATAATTCCTTACACATGCCAGAATGGGATCATATAGAATAGAATCATTTGCATTAAAACCACAAGATGTTATTTCACAGACACAAAGTTCTAGAGATGACATCCACAATAATACAAAGCTTCTTAAAGTAAAATAGACTAATGATTCAATAAATTTTAAATGAGATAGAAAGGAAAGAACAAGAATAGATAGAAACAGAAAGAGATATCTTCTTGTAGTGACGGCTTTTACTCCTTTACACTTTCAAAAATAACGAGTTCCAACCCCGAAAATGGCATAGAGAGCCCATTATATAGCTTATGAATTGGTTACACTTGGTAAGCTGTTTCTTTTAACTAAAATATTAATTAACAAAGTGCTCAACACAATGTCCTTAATTAGTTTACAATGAGCTCGATTCTAGGAAAATAAGGAGAAAAGGAGAAACTAGGAGAGAAAACATCCGCTTATTCTTTGAGGAGGGCTCGCCGACTTGAAAATTTGTTGCTGAATCTTTTTAATGCGTCAGCTATCTCCTGCCTTGTGGGACTGATGTGTTATAAAGTGGCATGAGACCAAGTTCCTATACATTTCTCCATGTCCTTATCAAACTCGAGTGACGTTCAGGTATTCTTTATTAGCCTCTTGATGGCAGATTGAAGAGAGCAAATATCCTTTATCTTCTCTTTGGTAATCAATTCTTCTTTGAACAGGTCTTCTTTGATAAATGTCCTGAATTGAGTTTTAATCTCTTGAAGAGAGAAAGGAACACCTGAAGTTTCATCATGAAGATGACAATGAATATCCTTAAAGGTAGATGCAACAGAAGTCTTGAAAGATTCTCCCTTCTGCCAACTATTTCTCAATTCTCCCAAGGCTTCTTCCAGAACTTTTATTTTCCATTCAACACTGAACACCCATGACCCTGACAAGTTGTCCTTAGCATCATCAAAAAATTTATTGGCCAACAATATCTTTTCATTAGCCTGTCCCATCAAGTAAAGATCTATGATGCAACTACTCCAAAGCTTCAGTTCTTTGTCCATGGTTCTAATAGAGGAGGAGAGTTTTTGTTGCAGGTTGGCCACCCTCTAATTGATTTTGAAGGCTTCTACAATGAAGTTCAAGCCCGTAATGATCATGTCATCAACCATGGCTTCCATAGCCCTTCCATGAGTGGAATATCTATGTATATCCTTAATACTCTGAACTTCATCCTGACTGAGAATCATAGGAGGCGGAAGGGCAGCCAGTGGAGTAGGATCCAAAACCTTATCCTTAGCCAATAATGACTTGATGAAGTGGAAAGAACTTGATTTTGTTCTTCCAACTATTCTATAGTTTGTTTACCCTTTTCAACTCTCTCAATAACCTTGGTTATTGTTTCTTATAGGTTATGTACCTCACTCTCGGAGTAGATTTTCCCATTGGAATTCTAGAGAGTTCAGTCGAGACTAATAGATCTTGCTCTACCTTATCAACCTTAGGCTTTGCAACCTCTAGAAATTGTTGGCCTTGAGCATTTATTACTATTCTTGAAGTTGTTTTAGCTCTCTTTCTTTGAAGGAGTAGTACAAAAAAGCTGCCACAACATCAAAATTTGGCCTGTCAAATGAGAAGAAGGTTTTCTCTTCTTGCTATCAACCAAGGGTTGCATCCATAACAAAGTAGAAGAAGAAGAAGAAGGGACAAGAGGTCCAAGAGCAAGTGAACCCATAACACTTAAGGTATTCACCATTGTTTCTTGCAGTAAAGAGGTGAGTGAGGCATCTGAGGCTTCTTGTGCGAGAGGAATCTGTGGTACTTGGAGGTTCAGTGCTAGGCACCTCCTTCTCATCTTCTCTGTAACTTCTGAAGTTCCTACAGGGTTTGGTACTTCGCCATCATCACTTTCACTTAGAACAATAATGTTCTTTGGCCCTGAATGTAATCCTGAATGCTCTAGAAGGGGTTCTTCCTCAATTGGATCTTGTTTAACCTCTTTTATCTTCTTTTGGTATACTTGAGTAGAAGAAGAGGGACTAGATGATTCGGGTTCTTTAATTAAGGAAGAAGGAGGGGTTTATGCAGTACCTCTGTCTTTGGGTGTATGTGTTTCCTTCCTAGGTGTTGAAGTATCTCTGGAAGAAGATCCACTTTGATTCTTCTTAAGCTCTCGAACCTTTCTGTCAAACCAAACTTTGGTTCTTATAAGGACAGGGGTCAAAATCTCAACCAAGTCATCTTTCTCCTTCTTGTACCAATCCAAATCTTCCAAAGGAGTATGTTTGATTAATGTCTCATATTCAAAAGACTGCAAGTCTTCATCATCATCCTGGAACCCTTCAGGAATTTGATAGAGATTGAGCTCTTTAATCAGTTGTAGAGAGATTCTGCCATAGTGCCTCTGCCTTGCTTCAAAATCATTTACACAATCAGCCCAGTAATCCTCAATATCTGGTTTGTGATGATAGTTTATCCTGAGGTTTTAATCAATGAACTTCTTCAAGTCAAAGCAAGTCCTAGGCCTGAAAAAGTGGACAGTGATGGGAGCAAGGGCCCTTTCTATATTTTGGACATCCAAGGTTGTTTTACATGTATAGTTTCCCAAAGAAATAGGGAAGTGCAAAACAAATATTTTCTTGTCCTTGCAGGTTCTATGTAATTTATCCAATTGCCTGCACACTTCAATTAGAGCCATCTTGTCATTACAAAACATGGGGAGCTTGAGAGGTGTGTTTTTGTAACCAGCCAACCTGATATATGAAACCTCCTGAATTGAATGAAGAAAGATCGATACTTAGCTATCGGGTTCATGGCCGTCGAGAAAACCTCTGGCAAAGTATCACCTTCTAAGAGCCTTACAATATACATGGTAAAGGCATCATTAACTCTCTTGAAATTATGATTGCTAGTTTCAAGGGTGAATTGAGGGCAGTATGCATAAATGGGCTCATCCTTCTGGCCCTCCATGTATGTGAATCCAAACCACTGCCAGGGATGTTGCTAGGGAATACATGAGATAAGAAGTCATATAGAACTTCTTAGTCTCTTGCACATTAGACAATTGCTCGGTCAAATTCATGCAAATGATTTCTACCCAATTTATGTTCTAATTACCTTCATGAGATGATGTTGATGAAAGGGCACATCCAGAAGTGAAATTCATTGGTAGAGGGCAATCCCATGACACGAGCTAGCAAAATGATGAAATCAGACAACTCTTCATTGAAATCAGCCCTAAATAACACCTTGGAAAGTTAGGACGCTCCCTTCTTAGGGTTCTTCAACCATGATTTTGCTATTCTTGCCTTATATTTTCATTGTCTTGCTCGAATAGGGTCTGAGCTTGAGCTTGAGTGAGAATGATGGAGTCTTGATTTACGGAATACGTAGGGTAGTAGTAATAGCAACAACATCCAGTTTGGCGATCATCTCCCCATGCACGTTATTTAATTCTTTGGTGTCCGAGTTAAAATGAGCTCCATAGGTGAGCACGGTGTCGGCACATTGTACAGAGATAGGGAAACCAGCCGCATAAGCAAGTCTGTTGTCGTTGATCATTTGTGCCATGGGGGAAGGATTAGGGCAAGTCAATATGTTCCAAAAATCCCCAAAATCTAGGTGTCGAACCTCACTATCCCCGATATCGGGAACAGAGGACTCAAGAGGTGATACATGTTCTTGGCCTTGGAATTTGATCTTCATGTTTGTAATGCACAAAGGAAAAACCTTCAAGGATCGAATTCGCAATGAAAAATGCAAAGGAGCGGGAGCATGAGCAAATGATCTTAATTGCAAGGATTCGAGCAAATGATGGCAAGAAAGCAATGTGTCAAATGCATAGAGGATAGTCCCATTAAATAGCCATTTAGGAGAGAGAAGGTCATTAAATGTGCATTAAATTCATATTGCACCGACTCAAAAAGATAAGAATCGGGAAGAGTGGAAAAAATTGGCCCGTATGGTCTTTGGTACATTTGGGACATGAGGACGCCGAAGACGTGATTTAGGCGATGTGGGCGATGCAGGTAATGTGGGCCAAATGAGCACGGGTGGTCCAGAAACTTGGAAACACGAGGGACGTGAGGGATGCGAAGATGTGATTCGGCCAATGCGGGAAAAGTGGGAGCGAGAAGGCACGAGACATTTTTCAGACAGATGGTACAAAAGTACGTGAAGGACCCAATGTGGGCAATCGGGGAATAGAGAGCCCGTGAAAACTTGGGACAAATGGACCAAAAGTTTTGACATGCTTAGAAAGTTAAAGAATTTTGGGGAATGTGGCTGATCGGGGACGAAGGCCCGACAGAACTTGGGACATGAGAGACAAAAATGTCCGACAGACCCGCAAATCACCAAAATAACTCCAAAAAATGTGAATTTTTACTATCTCCACAACTTTTCACTTCACTAGAACATCACTAAAGGGTGTCAATTCAAAATTTTCAATTTTTTGACTTTCAAAAGAGGGGAAATTTTGAGAGGACAACAAACTACAACCCTATAAGAAGCACCAACCCCCAAGATGATCAAGCACCCACTCAACCACCTTATGATGATCTGATCTTTGATTTATTTCTACCAAAACTTATAGAGACCACTAGTTCAGATCACACTTCTTCAAACCCTCATACAAACCCTAGGTGTCCAATCCTTCACAAACTAGCTCTTCCTTCACTTCTCAAGCCTCAAACACATGCACACATGCTTGCAATCAATCCTCAACCACATTGCACACTTGATTAGATCTAAAATCATGCTCACACACCTGAAAAACTCTCTCACCTAGGTCACACTTCTTGCACACACACAACTAGCTCCAAAAAGCACCCAAAATAATGCTTTTATAAGCTCCTTTACATTTAAAATTAAAAAAAAAACATTTTCCCTCCTTTGGCTCGACCCATGCATCATAAAAAAATTCAAAATTAAAATCATAATAATCCAGAAGTGACCCAAGTAGGTCGGCCTAGCTAAAAACATCATTACATGCTCCAAAAATGACTCAAATCCCCATGGGCACAAAGAGAAAAATGCCCTAACATCAAAACCATACTTATTCATGACCCATAAATCACCACACATGTTTAAATTAAAATTTAAACATCATACATGGTCACAATTTAGTTTAACCAATCAAATTATTTCATTTAATGGGACCATTACTCTTTGTTCTTCTCAAAACAGATTGTTTCCTACACCCTTTAGGACCCTAAAAACTTCTTTATGCCACTAGATCACTTCAAAACAACCAAACTATGTCATGTGACCATTTGATGGAAATTTCCAGACCTGTAGAACACTTCTAAGTAAGTTAAAAGTCATTAAAAAATCACCTACTCAAACCACAACGACTTTTGTCTTCACCAAATCAACTTTCCCAAAAACTTGTTTTCAAGGATTAGTTAGTTAACACCTTTCTAGGAACAATCAAGACCTCTAAATGGATTAATCTGATGAAAAATTCATTCCTATTAACTTTTCAGGTGATATAACGCATCACCTAATCCATCTCATGATTCAAACAACTTCAACACTTTTACTAGATCATGTCTGTCTTGTACTCAAAAATCTTTCTATCCAAAAACTAACCTGGAAACTTTAGCAAAACTAATCATCATGAGACAAAAATAATATCACTATACAAATTTGTAAATCCTATTTCCAACACAACTTGAATCACCTCCCAACTCCACATGTAGCTCTTACGCAATGTCCACTTTACTGAAGATTGCTTTGTATTGTCTCAAAACTACCCTTTGACCAATCAACTTAAATGGAGCTCATTTGACCATGTAACTGCATCGACATGTTTTGAAACCTCTTTATACATCAAGATAAACTCACACACATTCCACAATGTCAATTTGGCATGTAAATCCTTTGAACAACCTTTTCCCAAAGCAATATTCTTCAGAAAATGACATGTTTGAGTAGGGCCCACTCATCACTATGACCTCTACCATACCTTTTTGGAAAGCTAAAGGAGTTCCCTACATGTTCCAATCATCATCCATATTATTTCATAACACTTTCAAGATAGGGGTTCAAACTCATAAATAGTTGTTTACCTTCTTAACATTCGTTCATAAAAATGTGACGATGAAATGACCTCATTATTTTGTGAAACCTTCTAGTCTCAATGCAGAAACATCCTTGAAAGCCATAAGGTCCCATGCAAAGCAAACAATTTAGGGTGAGCATCGGAAGATCTAATTCGAGATGGAAAAGCACTAGTTCTTGACCCTGTTTCACCAAAACTGTCATATCTTGTAAAATTCACCTCCAGACAACCTCAAATTTTCTCAAATCACCATGACACATCATGCTTGTTAGAATTGACAAGGGACTAAGAGGGAGGGGGGTGAATCAGTCTGTGATAAATTTTTATTTTCTACTTCAAACAATGAAAATACAAACTATAATCATAATCAAATGAAGCTCATCAAAATATGTATATATATCAAGAACACAAGAAACCTTCTTTATTGGAATACAAATCAGATTACAATCAACACAGATATCACCAATTTGCTTCATTCACATCCTACTCATGAAACTCCAACCAACTACAAACCTAGAAGAGATTTCAGGATTTTGGGCTATGCCCAATGGGTTTTTATTTATATATAAAATTTATTCAAATGAAGAGAAATGGGTTTTCCAAAATTCATTTCACAAATGAGCTTATATTAGTAGATATACCTCTTAGACGTGACCTTCGACCTTCCACTTGCTATGAATCTTCAAATCACTCATTATTTTGTCTTCTATCTCTTAAAACTTGTCCACAAGTATTCCATCTTTGTATTCACGTGGTACATCATCCTACCAAGTCAAATAATACTCTTGTATGCTTAGAAACTCACAACATTAGTCAAAACATCCATTTAGGCGCATAGGAGTGCCTAAAACAACTTCTACACAACCAGTCCTGAAAAACCGTCTAACTGGACAACTTCCACTCATCTTCATGACCCAAGTAATATATAAAAATGAATCTTAGGATGTATACTTTAATTAAAATTTACCAGCAAAATCCAACTCAATACTTACCACACCAAGAAGCACCACTTTGCAAGACTTGCTTGGCTAGTTTCAACATCTCTGAAATTGGTCTTCAAAAATTGAGCTAACACATACCTCAAATATCTTCATCATAAGGAAAGTAACATATAAATGGAAATATATTGAAGTCTAATAAATCAAAAAATCATTTTCATGCTTCAATTCATCTCATAAAGCCTTAAAAACTTGAAACTCAGAGATTGGTCTAGCTGATCTTGAGAGTTCAAAAACTACTCTTCAATGTAAAATGATCAAACACCTCCAAAACAATTTCATGGATTCCTATCACCTTTGAATCTTAAAATTATATGTATATAACATGTCTAAGCACTTATAACCATGAGTCAAATGGAGAAACATTCACCTTCGTTGTCATTTAGTCATGCTTCTCAATAGGCCTAATAGGGTAGTTTTGGCTTAATTCCCTTTAAGCAAGAAATGCCATTTCTAAACTGAAGTATGCACTTTAACACATCATATTAATCATAAAAACCATTATCAAGGTAGTAAAAAACATTCATCTGATGCACTTCAATAAGGTTACCTTCATTCTCCTCCACTGGCTTCTCAAAACAAGCACCTTACATTTGGGAAGCTAAAAATGCACCCAATAATGCAATTTTCTCCAAATAAGTTGCTTAGGTAACTTTATGAATCTGATTTAGACATTATTAACATCATCCACCTCAGATTTGAGCATATGTTCCTTTGCAAGTTTTACTTGTACACTGAAATCTTCTTAAAAATCCTATTTTTGAGTGGGGCCCACCAAGTGTCAAGAAGCCAAATCACCATGGAAATGTGATGTTAGGAGTCCTCTACATGTTAAAATATGTTTTAAAGAAAAAAGTTGAGTTTGGTCACCTAACCAACTCAATTTTCCAAAACTGGTCCAAACTGGGTTTTGAAGGACTACAAACATGCTCACAAAAATGGATAGAACTTCTAAAATACTCAACCAATCACCAAAATAATTTTTGCACCATAATTTTATCCTAATTTACTCCATTTTTTTCTCTTATGACTTATCTGAAGTAGGCTTCAAATTTTCACTTATTTGCTAAGAAGTTTGGTACTCGCTTTGCATACTTTAAAACCCGATTTTGGGAATACTTGCATAACTTACAAAATATTCATCCTCAGCTTCTGAAATTTTCTCACACCTTAAAGGCACATCCCTATAATACTTACAAGTGATGGTTTACTATGGTTCATCCTGCATCTTTCCATTCCATCTCATCTAGGTACCCTTTGGTCTCTGATTCTCAATTGCTCTACTAGTCTGACTGTATGAGTGCTCAAAACACCTGATTGACCACCTATGAAGCCTTGTAAACCTTATAAAACACCATTCCATGCTCACACCATTTTTTTCATCTTCATGTCTTGGATCATAATGTCACTGACTTGCTTACTGTGGAAGAGCTTAAGAAAACACTATACTGACCCGTTTCACCTTTAACCACCTGGTTTTCCTTTTGTATCACCTTCTATATCTCCTGTTCCACCTCATGATTATATATCCCTACTTTTTCTCCTTTGGTTTGGGTGGATTTTCATGTTTTCTTGATTTACACCATGTACTTGCATTAGACCAAGGCCTATAAAGACTTGACTTGACCCATACATTACATACATGAGAACCATTTGTACATGTTACAAAATTCATTGACACATTTCACTCTCCTTAAAGACTTTGTTTGGCCTTCATACCACCTTTAAGAGCCCCCTAGATCACCTAGCCAACATACCTAGATCACCTAGACCACTTGACATCAATGACAACACAAGTGACACACATCCAACAATGCTAACTTTTCCAATCATCAGGAAAGTCATAACAATCTCTCAAACTCTCTAGTCATTAAGGCTTGCATAGCTACCCCTTAGGGTTTTGCAATGTAGAGGCTAGGGTCAACTGAAAGAACACTATAACACATCATGAAAGCACTCAAAATGACCCAAACATACCTGATACACCATTATACACCTACATACATGCATCAATGAGCTCATATAGCTCCATACCTCAATCTCATACCCCCCTAAAGCACTCATACCTCCTCCAAATGAGCACTTGTAACATGACCAATCACATGTATATGCACCTTGCAACTGATTTGAGTGCCCAAACACTCTCCAAACCTGCTTTGCTTCATGCCAACATGCTTCTTAAGCAACCCGAGAAGCTCATACTACCATGAAACATCACCGGGAACCTGAATGGGCTTGTTAAAGCAAATAATCCTCAATGAACCTCCTTGTATCATCACGAACACATTTGAACCATCATGTCATTCATCATCCACATCATCATATCACTCTACTCCATCATCCACTTTTTCATTAATTTGGTTTTACATCAATGACAACACCTATAGGACCACATGCCAACAATCTCCCCTTTGTCATTGATGGAAAACTACCTAAACTTCTCCCCTTTTACATTAATGACAAAGGCTTATTGTACATGTATAATCTTCATCTTTCTCAGCTTTATAGCATCATGATTTGGTTAGAAACACCAACCAAATATCTCAAACAAGATCAAGACCTTGAAATTTGACACAAAAATATGATTTTCCTTCTTTGCAAATGCGGCCACCATGCTCCCCTTGGGCCAACCATCTACATAATTTGAGAATCATCAATAAAGCATGAAGAATCATTATCTTACCTTGTTTGGAGCCAAAACACAATTTTCCACCTTTTAGGCATGCACAAGTTGTCAATTTTCACTTCAACCCTGTTTTAGCCTTCAGTGGAACACTACGTTGAGACCATAATAACAGAGCCATACACTCTAAGAACATGCCAACACTGTCATAAATGATCATAGCAAACCATCATACCTTATTTCTTGACCAGAAACAAAGTTGTCTAGGCATATCATTGGCTTTTCAATGCATTTTCTTCCTCTCCATACTTACTCAAGAACACAAGTCTTTAATCGGACTTCTTAGAGTATTTTCAATCAACTTTGTCATGCTACAACATGTCATTCATGCTTTGAATCATCAAAACAAAATCCCCCTGAACTCAAGACCACTGTATCTAGTAATCAAGTACAACAATGAGCTACTTACCTTGAGTTTTTTACAAGAAATCACTTGAGACACTTTTTCCCAGTCCTAAACAAATTTCTCAGTTCTTGATAGTCAAAATAGGTGAAATGCAACATTCAAGGTTCAGAACCAACCAACCAAAGAAGTAAACACCTGTATCATACCTTGTTTTCCTTGAAGTCATCCATACCTTCATCTAGAACAATTTTCACATGCTCCCCCTATCTTGGTAGGACCATACACACTTTGTGTACATGAATTTGTTAGCAATGCAAAAAGAATTAGAACTAACACCTAGTAGTCCTAAAACAAAGCTAAATCAAAATCAATGCACCATCATGCTTAGAGCTTAAACAAGACTAATCTACCAACATCCTTGCATTAGAACATGAATAAATATTCAAACTAACATGTTAATCCATTAATCTCTATCTCTATTGAATGCTAATCAAATGAAATGAACCTATTTAGATCCTTAGCAATCAAAGGTTTGATTGTATGTTTGAATCCCAAGGTTTTCAAGAATGGAGTCTTGTCAATCCATGGCTACAAGACCATTTGACATATCCCCATATGAATTCAAAACTTGGATGGATGAATAGAATAAATGAATAATTAACATGATTTAGACTATGAGAGGGATTTAATCAAATTAATGATGATTTATTGATTCAATGGAAGAGGAAGCTAATTAATTAATAATAATTAATTGGTCTAGATAGAAAGGGGGATTAATTAATAAGAAATAATTAATTAATATAGATAGAAAGGGGATTAATTAATAAGAAATAATTAATTAATATAGATAGAAAGGGGGATTAATTAATAAGAAATAATTAATTAATATAGATAGAAAGGGGAGCTAATTAATGAAAGGTCGTTAATTGGTGTATTTGTTAGGTAGAAGAGTTAATTAACTAGTGTAATGTAGTTAATCAATGGTGATAAAAGAGGTAGTGTGTTATATTGACGATATGTCATTAATTTGTAGGAAAGATGATAATTAGTGCAATTTAAGTATTTAAATTGCTCAAATTAAATTATAGGTGTCTACATTTTCCCCTCTTTGAGGTCGCGTAAGTGGCGCCATTTCAAAGATATTAGAGAGACAAAAATTGAAGACATAGAAGAAAAATTAATAGAAGTGAGAGATGCCCCCTCGAGTGTCGATGGGGTGATGAAAGAAGGCGATCGACGATCAAAAAAGGTGAGAGAAATGAAATAGAAGAATGGGAAAGAACAAGATGCCCCAGGTGAATAAGAAGAATAGTGTTGATAGGATAATGATGTAGAAGAGGAATGATAGATGGAAAGAAAAGAGCAAGCTTTCATCCAGTGTATTAAAACAACTTTATTGTCATCATATTGCCAAAGATCTACGTCATTGGTCCTTATTAAAAATATAAGCATATGAAAAAGTAGGATGACATGAAAATCCATACTATGAATAATTGTCCATTCTTTGAAATACCCACTCAAAGCAACATACGAGAAAGTTATGCAATATGAGAAGGTAACAAGCTCATTTAACAGGGAAAACAAGTACAAACACACATATTCCAATCAACAACGGTCAAGATGGTTGTACAAATGTTTTATTCTTAGCGAGAAGATCCCCAAATGTTTGTGATTAACGATAAGGGTTAAAAATGATGCCCGAGCAAGGATACATGTAAGGGAAGATGATGAAGGACACTGGGTCCAATGAAAAAGTGTAGTGCACTACGAAATAGTACCAAACAACTATATGTGCCCCAGAGTACTAACGAAGCAAAGCGGGGATAGCATTGTAAATGGTGTAAATCGATGACTGCGAGTTGTTTGATCTACAAAGATGTGAAATTTCCAACAAGATATGGAAATAATACCATGCGCAAGACATGAGTTTCAACCGCTATGAGCTGGTTTACCTAGTTTTGTGAGTTTTACAATTTTTAGGATTTTTGGAGAATTTTTGAATTTTTTTGGATTTTGGAAGGGTATATTTTTTTTGTTTTTTCAATTTTTGGATGGGTTAGATGCGTAGAAGAAAGTAGAAGAATCAACAAGAATCTCCCAGATGCAAAAGAAATGCCCCAGGGAGAAGAAAGAAGTAGCAGGTGGCAAATAATGCCCCAACATAATGGAAAAATTAATAAAATAATTATTTAATAAAAATAATTATTCAATGGAGTGTGTAGAAGAAAGGATATTGCCTAGGAGCAATAAAATTGTCCTAGTGAGAAGAAAGGGGTACCAGATGACAAATAATTCCCCGAAGCGAAAAATGAAAGAAAAATAATTATTTAAATAAAATAATTATTCATGACGAGTAGAAGAAAATTTAGAGCAATAACAATGAAATCGAAACAAGCTTCCGGGAATCACGGCTAACAAAAATGGTTTAATATACCCCACCCAGGGGTAAATCATCATGAGCAATTCATTTGTTACCGAAACTACTGCCAAAATTTTACCGCAAGACCCCGGCGGTAGTGACAAGGATGATGGTGAGAGGACGAGCCCACAGGAGGTGTGCCAACCGAGTTTAGGAGTACACCCAGCACACAAAAGATGGATTCTTTGTGAGTAGCTTGACCTACTTCGTCAATTCTTACAATTAATATCGCATTTAATGCTTTAATAGTAGGCTAGAGGTAGGGTATAGTGCAGGCACCCCTATGGTGGCGTAGGTACCCATGAAGCACATGCACACACGCGCAGTACTAGACATATGTGTTAGGAAATAAGTGATAAAATATGTGGAATAATCCCTCACGAGAATCGTAATAGTAGAAACTAATATGCATAAATTATTACAGATCTCAAATAAAATTACAGAATAAAATAACACAACACAAAGAGACAATATTTAACGTGGTTCACCCAATTTGGGCTACGTCCACCAAGAATCACTTGCTCAGATTTTATTACAAGCCACCGCTCTCTCAATACAATACCCAGATCCGTTTGGAGCTATGCTCAACAAACTCTATAGAATTCACAGCCGAATTCAAAGCACATCTGCAATGTTTTTCATTATATCCTACCATATGCATAAAACCATATAAGTAGGCAACTGCTTAAGTAGTTTTACAATACCGTGGGTATCAAAACCATGGGCCAAAACCAGCCCAAAAACCTATGGGTCAAAAATCTCACCCATATGAGAAGAGCACGTTTCCCGATATGTGGGTGTGTTTTTCGAGGCAAAAAAATTATGCCCAAAAAAATAAAATTCAGGGGCTGTGCCCACGAACCCCTGCTACCAGGGGCTTCCACCCCTAGCCCGGCCCCGAACCTCGGTGAGGATACATGAAAAGTGTACATTACTCTTAGTGTACAGTCTTCAACACTTTCACACATGAAAACAGGCTCCACAACCTAGCAATGTGTGCACAGATGCGCATACACCCCAAAAAGGTGTATGCACTTCCACACAAATACACATGGTACATGCGCACACGCGCAGGCATCAAAACCCTAGTGCACACACGTAGGAGATAAAAATCATGGCATAAGCGCCCTTAGGCATATGCGTGCACGCGCGTGCACCAAAAGGGGGGCGCACATGCCCAAAAGGGCACACAAGCACCATGAAGAGACAAATAAGACAAAAAATGACACTTAGAAGAAAGAGAAAAATTAGCGAGAGGATAGAAGAATAATAGAAGAACTTAGAAGAAATTGTTAGTGTCTAACACATGCCATGTTTTACAGAGACAGTTGTCAACGTTGCAGATGTGATAGTGACACACTTACATAGCCAAGATGGAGGGACACATGCCGCGTGACCGTCACGTGATGGTGATTCTATTGGAGGTGGTTGGCCTAGGCTATGTAGCGCGGATGTCGTCTATTACCTTAGACCATGGCCTATTGACTGCTTTGATTGAGAGGTGACACAGTGAGAGCCAGTGTTTTAGACTCCTACATGAGAGATGACTATCACACTAGAGGACATGTGGTAGATTTTGTGTGTTCTTATTGTAGGCTTGATGATCGAGTATATGAGTGATTTTGGTCGGATTACCATGGTGATTAGTGACCTATTTGGTTGCGAGGAGATACCCCATGAGGGTATGACAGTATCCTTTCATGACTGCATAGCTGATTTGACTCTTCATCACAGAACACTTTACTTGATGGTTCTTATCAGTGGGTTCTTACTCACTGATAAGACATGGACATCATTTCCGATGGGGATGATTACATTAGTACATGGAATGTTTAGTGGCAAGCAATATTGCTAGGGTCCAGTGCATACTAGCACATTTCTACTAAGATTTGCACCTGATTATTTACCACCGTCAGAAGACGGTGTTCGCATCTTTACTATAGATCTAGTCCTGGGACCATATAGTGATCGAGCACACTTTGAGACACGTTGCACACCCAAGCATCGGAGGAGCCGACATTCATGGCATGGGTCTCCATGGGAGATGATGTACGAGGGCACTTAGGCAATATTTACTACTACCGTCGAGAGTTTGATGAGCTACTAGATAGAGATATCATCTGGAGGCCCTATAGACACATACAGTGGCTCAAGGATGGAGTAGAGCTTAGCATCTATGCGGTAGAGCATTTCCTTCTTGGCAACCATGCTATATTCTTGAGATATACTTGGTGGACCGATGTCGACAATGGCCCAGGCGGGCAGAGTTTAGGCGTCCCTCAACCTGATATGTGGTATGCCCATTGGGATGTAGAGAGGCGAGACTATGGAGCCACACATACAAGTAGCTTGAGCTAGGGCTAGCTTCCTTTAGGTGGTACCGTAGGTTTGGGACCCTTCGATAGGTTAGAGACCTAGGCACCACACCAGATTACATGGCCTAATATGCGATTGTTTGCCATGACACTTGACCATATCAGATGAGGCATGGGGAGCAGGTGTGTGAGCACCATCCGAGGTCTCATACAGTAGTGACGAGGCCGCAACCGTAGGTCAAGCTGATGATCCATTTGATGGGCAGCAACATGATGGCGGGATCCGGTCATACAAGATCACAGACGAGAGGTAGTGCAGCAAAGCAGTGCTCGAACAGGATAGGCATAGGGCTAGGCACGAAGGGGCTAGCCACATGGATAGGTTCATACGAGGGTCCGAGGCCTAGACACGGGATCGGGACGGAGACCCATGGATAGGTACTGAGGCCGTGGACAAGGATAGGATCTCTGCTAGTGCCTCCGAGGTTAGCCGGGCTCGGGGTGGAGATGTTGAGCCACAACTAGCTGCCCTACAGTAGTGCAAGTGCGGTAGTTGACAATAGAGAGAGATCAAGCTTGATCTCACATTCTAGCTGTGACAGTAGAGCGGGACCATAGCAGAGCCCAAAGCCTAGGCGGTCAAGGGGGAGATGGTTCCGCACATTTTCAGCAGATATGCCAGATGACCTCTCAGATGGCTCAGGTGATGAGCCTACTATAGTATGCCCAGACCTAGTTACATCCAATGATAGTCAAGAGAGATTGGCTTTGCATAGAGTGAGCAATGGGTCAAGCCAAGGTTGCAAGGTTAGCAGTAGAGGTAGCATTATTTTGGCCTTGCAGATGGGACAACAATGACAACTCGCACTCATCAAGACTTAGCTATAGCAGAGGGTAGAGCCTCGTATTATCGATCACTCTATTATGAGGTAGTTCCAACTGGTCCAGCGGGCACCTACCTATAGTCAGCAATCGAGTGGATCGATGAGATCAGAGAGGCCACAGGTATCAGTGGAGCAACCATGAGGGCAGCCTATAGGATCGCGTGGGACACAGGTTATGGGTCCTCCATTGCATAGACCAACCACTCCCTCTAAGGGTTCTAGTCAGCCTTGATTTTCATTGTATTCTTTGATTGTATTTGTATCATGATATACAGACCTCTTATGAAGGTGTTATACTTGATGATGTATATGATGTACCAATTTTTGATGCACGCCTCTGATGAAGGATTTATTCTTTTGATCGTTGTATAACATTGTTTATGTACGCCTCTGATGAAGGCATTTTTATGAGTTGTGCCCTTTGATGGCCCATTTTGTATCGATGATGTATATCTTTTTGTGAGACAGACATTTTATACTTGTATATATGGACATTTTCATGTGGCACCATTGTTATGAGATGATGGACTTTGATCGGTTTTGATGATTGATTGCATGGATTATAGATGTATCATGATGTTATATGATTTGGTTTCACATTTTGTATGTATCATGATGATAGTTGAGATGTTAGTACCACATGTGTTTGATTTTGACATGATAGATGCATAGATGATATCAATTTTTTTGTACATGTGATGCGCTATATTAGTGGATGGGATGATATGATGATATTGGTGGGGGGGATAGATTTTGATATTTGTGATCCCTCTTGCCCCCATTTGATGATACGATATGTGATGATTAGCTTAGCATTCATGTATGATGTATACTTAGCTTTTTTATTCATATGATGTATAGATGATGTTAGATGTGATGATATTGATGGAGATATGATGACGTGATAACAAAACTCTCTACATACGCAAACTAAACACAATCAAATGTTAAAAAAATACACAAGTGCCAACCAACATGGATTAACACAACTATGTACAATTATTTATGAGAATGCAAAAACACATTGCATATGTACAAGTAAGAATGAATCTAATCTAATCAAGAAAAGATTAATCTTATCAAAGTATGTCTAAGCAACAAAGTATACAAATGTACAAACAAGCAACAACTATACAAGCAAACAATGTACACAAACAAAGCAAGAAACAAGATAAAGTAAACTAAAGTTATGTTTTTGTAAGATTATTTTATGAAACACTTTTCTACTGTTATTGTGCTTTTGTGAAACAATTTTCTATTGTTTTTGTGCTTTTCGAACATTTTGAATGTTTTTGTGATTTTCTAACATTTTTTAATGTTTTTGTGATTTTCTAACATTTTTGAATGTTTTTGTGATTTTCTAATATTTTTGAATGTTTTTATGATTTTTAACATTTTTGAACGTTTTTGTGATTTTCTAACATTTTTTAATGTTTTTGTGATTTTCTAACATTTTTGATTTTTTTTGTGATTTTCTAACATTTTAGAAGCTATGCACAGTGCTTAGAAACGTGGATGCCCGAGAGCGTTAGAAGGAGAATATACAAGGGTAAGCGCCGCGTGTTTACAAACAGGAAGGTGAAGTTGCAGAAGTGCCCCCAACGTTAGAAGCGGGATATAAAAAGACCATCCCTTCATTGATTTATAAGAGGAGAAAAAGCCATATCAAGGCTTGACATGATAGGTTCATAGGGAATCTTAGATGCAGACGTGGAACTAGCCCTATGCTAAGTAAAAGTACCCTCCAAATGTAAGATGATTGTGAACAACGAATCCTCCCATGGTACCGAAAACTGGTTTTCACCAAGGGATCTATCCAATGTGCCACAATTACGTGGTTTTCACATATGGACGACCTGTTTTCTCTTTTTATTTTTCTCTTATTTTAATGTTTTTGTATTTTGATCATTTTTACTCTCTTTTTGTTTGCTTTTCTGATCTTTGCACCATGTTTAAGCATAAAACCGCTTAAGGTGCATGGCATTCATTTATTCACGGAGCTCATCACCATTAGGATGGGCAAGTTTGTATGCTCTTGTACCATATTTGGCCATAATGATGTAAGGTCCTAACCAATGCGGTTTGAACTTGCCTTTCTTCTCTCTTTCTGCCCTTGTGTTGAACTAATTTTCTTTCATGACCAAATATCTTATGTCAAACCGTGACAAGGTATGATCCTCCTATTGTAATTTTTGGAGACTCTATTCGATACACTTTGAGATGGTTAAGGGCGCGGATACGCTTTTCATCCAGGAGTTCTAATTCTGCTAGCTTGGCTACTCTGTAATCCTCATCCTTGTCTAGATAATCCCTAAGAGATATTCTCAAGGAAGGAAGCTCAATTTCCAATGGGATGATGGATTTGGTTCCAAATACTAGGGAATAGGGTGTTGCACTAGTAGGAGTGCGAATGGAGGTCCTATAAGCCCAAAGGTGGGTGAATTTGTAAATGCCAATTATGACCTGTCTTACTCACCATCTTTTCCATGATTCAAACCAATGTTTTGTTAGTGGCTTCAGCCTGCCCATTACCTTATGGATAATATGGCGTAGACCACTTCAATTTTATTTGAAATCAATGACAAAGGTCCTTCACTATCTTGTTCTTGAATGATTTTCCATTTTCACTATCGGATGATATAATATGATTCATGATAAACTTTAAAATCTAAGCACCTGTAACATAAGTCAAAGGAACAACCTCCACCCACTTAGTGAAATATTTCGTAGTTGTGATGATGTGAGTATGACCATCAGATGAGGTAGGGGTGAGCTTTCCTATTAAATCCAGTCCCCATTTGGAGAATGGCCATGGGGTTGCGATTATTCATGCTTGGTGTGACGACGCATGGATGAAATTTCCATACTTTTGACATAATACGCATTTCCTTACATAGTTGCAGCAGTTTGTTTCCATAGTAGGCCAATAGTAGCCTACTCTCAACAATTTATTAGCTAGAACCATTCCATTTGTATGGGCACCACACACCCCTTCATGCACCTCTTTAATCGCTTGGACTAACTCTGCTACATCTAGACAATGCAACAGATTCCCATCGTAGCCACAATGATAGAGTGTATCTCCTAAGAGGGTGTAATGGGCTATCTAGTGGATAAGGCTTTATTTTTTAGAATGGGAGATGTCAGGAGGGAAGGTGTTGTGTTTAAGATAGGCGTAGATGTGCACATACCATGGGGAATAGGGACCAACAACTTCACAATCCAAACATGATTCGGGCATATCATACACAGGCTGGCATAGATTCTCAACAAATAACGACATGTCATTGTTCTCTGGTGGAATTCATAGCATAAAACCTATAGTTACCATAGAGTATGCGGATCTGTTTTGTGCTCTTGGAATCTATTCGAATGTAATACACACAAAATATTCTTTCAAAGTTTCCACTAGTTTCTTGTAGGGGATGAGTTTCTCATCCTTGAATTTATATTCATTGTTAACTTGCTTGATGATCAATTGTGAATCACCAACAATCTTAACATGATGGATATCCCATTTGATTGCCAGCTTCATCCCCACGATGAGCTTCTCATATTCCGCAATGTTATTTGTACAAGGAAAACCAAGGTGAAAAGCTTGAGGTATAGGGTCACTGAAGGAGTAATTAATACCACACCTACCCCCAAACCATGAAAAGTAAAAGATCCATCAAATTGTACTTGCCACATGATAGATTCCTCAATATACATTAATGAAGCATCTGGACAATCCAGACTCACAAGATTTGTTCCTGGTAACGATGCTTCTACTAATTGATCGGTGAGTACTTGTCCTTTTACCAACTTTTGATGCACATAATCAATGTCAAATTCACTTAGTAGAATGATCCAATTATCCATTCTACCTATAAGGGTGGGTTTTGAAAATAGGTACTTAAGCAGGTCAACTTTGGAAATGAGCTTGGTTTTAGCGTTCAACAAGTAAACATGAAGTTTTGGAAGGTAAAAACTACAGCCAAATAATATTTTTCAATCTGAGGGTAGTTGAGCTCATAAGCAATGAGAGTACGACTGAGATAGTACACACATTTTCTTTATGGATGAGGTCATATTGGGTGAGCAAGCGCACCAATAGCGAATTAAGTAGCAGAAATATACAACAAGAGTGGCTCACTAGGAGTTGGAGACATGAGGACAAGTGGATTGGCTAAGTACTACTTAAGCAAGGCAAAGGCTTGTTGTTTCTCTAGTCCCCAAATAAAGGAAGCATCCTTTTTAAGTAGAGAGTGAACAAATGACACTTATCGGAAAGTTGGGAAATGAAGCGGTGGATGGCCTGTATCTTTCCTTGCAAGTTGCGCAGTTGTTTGATGTTTTTGGGAGGAGGAATTTCAGTAATGCTAGTAACTTTAGTGGGTTCTACCTCAATCCCTCTTCGAGATATAATGAATCCAAGAAACTTTCCTGATAGTATGCCAAACACACACTTCTTAGGATTCAATCTAACTTTGTATTCCCGTAGGTGTTCAAAGATACACTGTAAAATCTCAGGGTGATCTGCTCTTGTCTTGGATTTCCGAGGATATCATCCACATAGTCTTCCATGATGTCATGAATCAAATCATGGTCATTGCCCTTTGATAATTTTCTCCTATGTTTTTAAGGCCAAAGGGCATTACCCGATAACAAAAAGTCCCCTAAGGGGTTGTGAAGGTTGTCTTGTGTTGATCCTCATCTGTGATTTTGATCTGATTATAGCCTGAAAATCCATCCATAAGTGATAAAATTTCATATCCTGCAGTTGGATCAACAATCATATCAATATTGGGCAATGGGAAATCATCCTTTGGACATGCCTTATTAATGTCTCTAAAATTCATACAGATTCTTATCCCGACAAGTTTCTTTTGTATGACGGGGACTATGTTTTATATCCATTATGAGTAATCAATAGGTCGAATAAATCCCGCCGCTAATAATCTTTCTAGCTCTTCTTTAACTAGAAGGGCCACCCGTAGATGCATTTTTCTAAGCTTTTGTTTGATGGGCTTGGCGTCTACGTGCACCACTAGGTTATGCACTACCAAAGTTAGATCCAAGCCCGACATATCCTTATAGGACCATGTGAATACATCTACAAATTCCTGCATAAGTATGGTGAATGTCTTTTGTTCCTGTGCTAAGAGTGAAGCTCCTAGTTTGACTATCTTTGGATCGTCTTCTATTCCAATATTCACATCAATGGTTTATTCCACTAACATTTTTGACAAATCCTCCATACGCGTAAGATTAGGAGGAAGGTTGAGATCTTCTTCCAAGGGCATCTCTACAATATTTTCACCCTTGGCATGGTCACTTTTCTTGTCCATTGATTTTTTTACTTGTTTGTCATCCAACGCCTCAAAGAGGTTTTTACTTGGACTTTTATTTTTACTGAGGCTTTTCGTTGGAACTTTTGCCCTCGATTTTTCTCAAGTTTTGTTGAACACGAAGCTGAGCTTCCTCACCGAAGTATGTGCAGTATCTAAGTCAATGTAGAAACCTTTCTTATGGTCTCCAATCGGAATTGTATCTCGAATGCCCATGAATTATGTAATGGCTTCATCATTTTCAAAGAGATCTAATGGCACATGACGTTTTTGGTCCCATTCAACAAGGAAAGGGTAAACAAGGTCAATTTTAGGTTCTAGTAGGGGTTATGGTAAGGACAACGGTATTCATGAATAGGTTTGCATGGAGGTAAGATCCTCGTATTGGCTATAGTGGGAATCTGTATCGCTATCTAAATAATCAGAGCTATCTTCACACTCAGAACAGGTGGCATCTTGATCATTGGGGTGCAATCCATAGGGTCGAATGGCGATGTCGTATCTTTCTGTCTTGAAATGTAGGAGAGGAATTGGTTCTCTTGGTCCTTTCTCATTCTTTTCGCATCCTAGGCCCTTGTAGCCCATGGAATACATCATTCAGCTAGACTTCTCATACTTAGGGATTTGGTAGTAAGTGGGTTGAGTATCTTCTGGGACCCAAGTCGTAGGTGGGTCCAACAATTTCTCTTCAACGAGTAACCCTCCAAGTAAAAATGACCCAACAATTCACTCATCTCTAGGCCATCAAAATGATAGTTGGGTCGGCCTCTAGTTTTAGGTGACAATGAGAGGTCCGAAACCAAAAGAGCTTGTTACACATTATACTCCCCACAACCATATTCCAGAACCTTCATCTCCCATGAATCAAAAGGGGAAGTTGATGTAGAAGCCTCACGAACAAGAACTTCGAGAATCGAATCTACCCGTGACTCCATGGCCCAGTTGAAGAGGAACAACTATATCAACAGAGGGACACATATAGGCACCCTTATGCATAAAACTATTGAGAGATTTGCAGTGAGCGAAGGGCTCTGGATCTCCTTGTATCGTGACAGTGTGTCCCTCGTGTTTCAATTTGATGCATTGATGAAATGTTGATGGCATGGCTGCATGGCATGAATCCATGGTGAACAAGAAGCATATTGTATGGGAGTTCTAAGTCCAAAACATGAAACTTTGTGTGATGACAAGTGGGTCTAACTTCCATGGGTAATGTGATTGTGCCAGTTGATTCCCTTTCCATGTTGTCATAAGCGGTTATGGTAATGATGTGGGACTCGAGATCTTCTTTTGTATGTCCCAATTGCTTAATTAATTTCAACGTGCATATATTCAGCCCTGATCCATTGTCCACAAGCACCCATTTTATCTTTCAGCAGTAACAAAGACCTCAATATATAAGGGGAGATTATGTGTTGGATCTTCAATAGGGTTCTCCCTATGATTAAAAGAGATATACTCAGTTGGCATAATGTTAGCCACCATAGCTTGAAGATGCGAATGGTCGACTTCTAGTGTAATTCCGACCCTTGAAGAGTTTTGTACAAGATGTCCTTATGTACATTTGATATTTTGAGAAGATCCAAGATTGAAATCTTGATGAGACGTCTTCTCAAGTTGTTCTAAGAGGTTGTACCTACCATCTTGCAGGGTTGACGGAGAAGTTTCAAGAATCATGAGGTGGGCGTGTGCCTTGTTACTACAATGCAATCCGTTCCTTAATTTGAATAATGTTCACATGGTCACTAGGAGAGCGGATACATCCAATGAGTGAATCGTAATGATTATTGTCCTTCTTGGTATATAGATAATTCACCGCTTTGTAACTCTAGGATGAATCTCCTCGATCCGGCTTTTCTCATCTAACTTACCATGTTTAGGGAATGGTTCTTTGAATATTCCCATCTTTTTTTTGGCATCTGAGTTTTCTCTGGGTTATCCACTTGTATCTCCCATTTTTATGAGGTCTTGGATGTAGTGACGAAACCATAGACATTTTTCTCTTTTGTGTCACTTGACATGATGTAATTCACAATAGTCTTGTTCTTTGTACCATGATGGTTATGGAGCATTCTCATTAAAAGGTTGTGTCGTGTGATAAGTCACGATGTGATATGCATCCGATTGCTTCAATATGGCCAACAAAGGCTTGTTGAGAGGAGTGAACATTATACGTTTAGGCGGTGGTTGAATAGGTCCTTTGGTCGGTTGAAAAGGTTAACCGGTTTGAACCGTTTGTACGCATTTAGAATCTGTGATTTTGTTTCTCACCACGTTCTTGTTTTTGTTCAATATTTTTGGATTTTCCATAAGTTTTGTGTTTTGGTTATCCTTAGAGTGTGGTTTAATGGTTCCTTTGACAATAAGGGATTTCTCTATTTGAATGCCCTTTTCAATAACCTCTTTGAAAGTGTGAACACAATGCATTTACGAGATGAAAAGAAATGTTCGGGTGGAGATTAGGCACAAAGATGCTCACCAATTGTTTTTAGGGAATGTACAAGGAAGCGATTGGCTATCCCTACCCGTCTTTGTAGGAAGCTAGCGAATGTCTCGTTGGGATGTTTTTAGTGCCACACAAGTCTGCCATGGTTATGTCACTTTCTATATTATACGAGAAATGTCGTACAAATCTTTTGCAAGTTCAGAAATGTAAAAATAGATCCCCGAGGTAAGCGAGTGAACCATTCCAAGGTTTGGCCCCCTAGACTCTTTGGAAAGAGTCGTATGAGGTAATTGTCACTGTAGGCCACTTCTTGGCATGCCATATAAAAATATTTTACATGGTCTCGTGGGTCACCTTTCCCTCTGTATTTGTCAACTTTTGGCATGTAAAACTTTATAGGAAGGGTTAAAGAGTAAGAGTTCTCAAATGGGTAGGGACATAGCTCTTCATATTGATATTTTCTACTATTCCCCACAGTGATCTCTTGGAGGCTTGTAAGTGTCACTTTCATAGACTACATTTCTTGAGCGAGTAATTGTTATTTGGTAGGAGAAGTAGGGATATATACATGATGGTGTTCCATATTGTCTTCTCCTTGATTGTCCAGTTGAAGTTCACTAATTTTGACCTTAGGTTTTGTCTTTTGTACATTCTTGTTTGTTTCTTTTTGCACATGAGATGTTAACAAAGCCAATTGTTGACTAAGGTTGCTAATTTGTTGTTGAATAGTGACTTCTTCTTCGAGAGGTTCCTCTTCTTCTTCATGTTGTGGAGGTTGTTCAACATTTTCGTGTTCTATTATGACTTTACGTGGTATTTCTACATTATAGTTTCCCACATTAGAAGTAGAAGCATGTCCATGTGTTAAGATATCATCCATGTTAATAAGAGGTTGCTCCTCTTCATTATCATAATTTATAGGTGGGATTACCTCTTGTTCGATAGGCATTCTAGCTCCCAACTCCACAACTCGTTCCAATACCGATCCTTGTTTCTAAAAAGGAATTCATCTAATAAGGTGGGGTCAAAGTCAAACTCCGCATGTGGGGATTCCAACTCGTCACCGCTATGATCTATCATTTCTTCTACTTCTTTCTCTCGTGGAGAATAAAGGCCCAAAATCATGGCCAATAAAAGGGTTTGACCCTTGTTTGTTTGAGGCTTCCCAAGTTTGCACTTGTCTGGTTTCCAAAGCCTGCCTTTTGAGTCCTAATCATGTTTTAGGAGCCATAATGTGTAATAGTTTCACTAAGGTATCTGTGAATGTGTTCAAATATTTTTATCAAACCTAAGTGAAAGAAGGAATGTCAAGAAATTAAGGTATGTTATGAATGTCAAAGAACCAACGTGACACAATAATTTTCTCTTAAATGAACGAGCCAAGCAAGAATCAATCACACAATGTTGAGTTTCAAACCAAATAATCAAATGAAGTACTTCCTATTTTTTTTTGGAAAGGTAGTTGGTGTCATATGATGATTAACAAAATGTCCCTACTTATGTCGAGTTCAAAGGAATGAACAAGGTGTAAGTAATAACAAGAAGTTAACACGACCTCCAAACAAAGTATACTAGAAGCAAGCCCAAATTCAATCAAGACCTATATTCCAAAGGGTGTTAGTTACGATTGTGAGTGACAACAATTTCACCGAGATATGTTAACCAAAATTTGTGAGAAAGTAAGGTATTGATATCAAGATGATATTGATATAACACGCACAAGTGGTAACACTTAACACTCTTCAGAATCAAGGTAATAATTGAAATCAAACTAAAGCTATAGTATACCTAGGAATTGTTAAAGTGTATATAGCGTAACCTTATAATATAGGTATTTAGGTCAAGTTTACAAGAAACAAATCATAAATACAAAAATTGTAGTGACAAAATATAAACAAGATAACTGTTCAAAGGAGAATCAAAGCGATGAACCAAGCCTAACTACGATGATGATCTTGACTTGGGTATCAAGATCAAAAAGGCTACCAATGATATAAAAACATATCCACACACTTTTAACAACCCATCCACAAACATGGATGGGCATAAATGGACAAAAAAGTGGGGAAACAATCAATTGATAATGCAAAGGTAGTCACTCTTATTTTGATCAACAAAGTGTCAAAAGAAAGTGAAGGAAGTAGATCAATTGGGGTTGAAAAATGTTGGCCTCACTTCGGCAGAGTTTCGCCTCACCTTAGGGCAAGTGAAAAACTAAGCAAAAGTAATGCTTCACATGTTTCGTGATGAACAATAGCTCTCAACTCAAATTGGCTTTGATGTGGTCCAAGTGGGCTCCTGGTCAAAGATAGCTTCCTAGGTGGTTCACTCAACTAGGTGTCACAAGTCATCTAAGAGCGAGCTTGATTTACCCAAAAAGTTACACTGACTAATTTGGGAGTATCTCGGCTTTACTTTACCCCCTTCAAGCATAGTGGGAAATAAATGTGTCCATCGTGTACTCTCATTAGGGTTGCGATACAGACGACTTGTGATGCTAAATCTCACAAATGGTAATACTAGTCAAGTAGGTTGTGCGGAGCACTTCCCGTTTCATCCACAAGGTTCCCTCTTGCATGGACTACTTTGGGGTTCCTAGGACCACCCCCATTTTTGTATCTTAAGGCTTATGCCAAAGGGGTTATGTCCTAGTTTTAAGTGGATGGGACGTACCCTTATTCGAACCTGCAAATACTGATGTGTTGATTGTGGTGTGTTTTTTTATCTTTTTAAATTGGATGTGGTTTGCTTGAACACCTTTTGGCAACCTGCATGGAAACTGTATTAGTAGTTTAATTTTGTTTCAACTCCACCCTTCTTTGACAAGCATTTGTGGTTCTGCACAAATAGATTAGTAATTTTCTATAAAAATAATAAACATCGTTTTTGATTCTCAAGATCGCCCTAAGATGTAAGAGAAGAGCATATGTGACGCAAAATCCAAGAATTCAACAAATGGAAACACTTAATTCAAACATGAAATATATTTTTGCTTAATTTCAACATTTGACATATTCTTAAAGCAAAAAAAGAGATAAGAATCATTTCGATTCGAAGATTGCCCAAAAGACACTGAGGAAGAGTATACATGATCTTACTCTTATAATTAACATGCAAGGTTCATTCCATGTCTAGTCTAGCATATCCATGCAAAAATAAAACCTGAAATGATGTTAGTACCTTAGGAAACAAATTTCCACAAATCTGAAAGTAATACGCCAACTCAGTGAAGCACTTGTGTGCGAGTTAGGACATATACGCGTGGTTTAGGGCACATGCACGTGGGTTAGGGTATCTCGCACCCTCAAGTGTAAATCTAAATCGCATGATGCGCTTGCACCTCCCAAGAGATTCCTGCATTGGGATATGGGTGTGTGAACCAGGGTATAGGTGAGTGTGCCAGGGTTAGCAAAAAGGTGGTATAAAAACTTAGACAGTGCGCTTGTGCTACCCAAAATATTCTTGCACTCACGATTATGGTATGTGTGCTGGGTATAGGCATGTGTGTCAGGGTTACAAAAAGGTGGTATAACAATTCAAGCGGTGCGCTTGCGCCACCATAAAGATGCCTATGCCATGATTATGGTTTGTGCGCCAAGATATATGGCATATGCGCTAGCTTGATAGGTTTGCAAAGAATAAAGTGAAGGTATAGTATGAGTAGAGTGTGTGAATGTCGGAACATGTGTCAATCTGGCTTAGGTTTAGTGTGCTAGCACTGTGAGATTTGTGTGCCTGTGCCCATCTTGCAGTCAAAATACGACCAAAGACACCAAAAGCTCAAAACACTCCAAATTTTAGTATGTTAGCTTGAAATTGACAACAACCCATTAGAATTAAAGCTCTAAATGAGATCCTACACATGTAATATTAGCAAAATCCTAAGAAATTGAACATTATTTTCCATATGTGTATATCAAGGGTTAGCCAAAAACTTGAAATAACAATAAAATTTGAACTAGAATGTTAAGGGACTAAGGACCCATCCCATCCAGGCGTGCAAATGTGTACATGAATTTATTAGCAATGCAAAAAGAATTAGAACTAACACCTAGTAGTCCTAAAACAAAGCTAAATTAAAATCAATGCACCATCATGCTTAGAGCTTAAACAAGACTAATCTACCAACATCATTAGATTAGAACATGAACAAATATTCAAACTAACATGTTAATCCATTAATCTCTATCTCTATTGAATGCTAATCAAATGAAATGAACCTATTTAGATCCTTAGCAATCAAAGGTTTGATTTTATGTTTGAATCCCGAGGTTTTCAAGAATGGAGTCTTGTCATTCCATGGCTACAAGACTATTTGTCATATCCCCATATGACTTCAAAACTTGGATGGATGAATACTAGAAATGAAAATTGCTAGCTCCTCTAATGAAGAATGCTCTAAGATGATAAAATGGCTATAGCTTAGGCTCTATGCTCATTTAAGAGTGTAGGTGTAAATAGAAAGGTAGGAGGAGGGCTCCTTATATAGCCCAATGGATAGAAGAATCTCTACATCCCTCTTCATGTGGGATAAATGGAGAGGTTGGGTTAGTTATGGATAAGGGAGGTTTAGAAAGGGTTAAGTCAACCTTAGGAGAGTTTAGTTTGTCCTTTAGTGACCCATGGGGTTTGAGGGGCTTTATTAATTAACCAAAGTGATTAATTAATAGGTGTGCAAGCTTATAAAAGCTTTTAGAGGAATAATTAGCATGATTTAGACTATGAGAGAGATTTAATCAAATAAATGATGATTTATTGATTTAATGGAAGAGGAAGCTAATTAATTAATATTAATTAATAGCTCTAGATAGAAAGGGGATCAATTAATCGAAATAAATAATTAATATAGATAAAAGGGGAGCTGATTAACGAAAGGTCGTTAATTGGAGTATTTGTTGGATAGAAGAGTTAATTAACTAGTGTAATGTAGCTAATTAATGGTGATAGAAGAGGAAGTGTGTTATATTGATGATATGTCGTCAATTTACGGGAAAGAGGAGAATTAGCGCAATTTCAGTATTTAAATTGATTGGGTTAAATTATAGGTGTCTACACACCCCAATCCACCTATAGATGCGGTCTTATGGACCCTTTGTAGCACTATGTAAGTACCAATTTTGGGGTCTTGATTCAACATTTTAGCTTAACATGATCAACTTAAGCCAAGAGACCCACTTCTCCACACCTTCATCATCAAGTTGGTCCTTATGGAGGTAAGAAGAACACCGAATCTCTTTACGGACTTCCATCATACCTCATTAGGCATCCGTAGGCCCGAGAAGCAACGACACTTTGTCTCTTACAAAAATTATACATGTATCCTGGATGATATCACACATGGAGCAACAAAAACACAATACAATTTGAGATCTTCTACAGTCATCAAAAGGTGGGTAATGAAAGCTTCGACCTATAAATATTGATTGTTAGTAATGTTTGGGTTGAGAATGTCAATGGGTGCAAATGATAGGATATGATTGGTGGCGAAATATTCATAATTAAGGCCTGGAATTGTTGGGAGTTAATATCCTTGAGCACGCACTTCTCGTAATGCACGTGTAAGAATATTTTGTAACGCATGAGAGGATTTAAGTAATTTTGTGATAGAAATTTGTGTTATAGTCCTTTCTAATTGTTTAATGATATTAAAATAATTGGAAGAAGACATAGATTGAGTAGTGGATATAGTTTTGGGGTTAGATGTAATATTTTGTGGTAGAAATTTGAGTGGGATAACAAATTGTTTAGTTGTAGGAACCCAAACTTTCTTTTGTCTAGTGGTAATTGCACAATTGAATTTTATTTTAATAGTACCAACTAGGTTTTGTTCATAATTTATGGTTGATATGATTGAGTCATACTCAACATTATTTGATGATTGACCCTTATCTTTTGTGGCATTTGAAGTTTCATCATGTTTAGGAAAAGGGTTTTTGAAAATGTTTAATTTTTCATCGGGGTCCTAGTCTCATAAGTGTTTTCAACTTCTATATATCCACTCTTAATTAAATCTTACACATAATGGTGGAGCTGCATACAAAAATCCCTATGATGACCATTGATACGATGGTACTCACAATATTCGTTGTCTTTGTACCATTCGATTTTGGCTACCCTTCTTTGAAGGGTTTGAAAATGGGGTATGTGATCATGTTTGCACTTGTTAAGTGATGGAAGATGCTAGATAGACTTTCTCCAAGTGGAGTAAATTGTCTTTACCTTAATTCCGAGGTGAAGTCTCCTTCTCGGGAATAATAATCAGCCGCTTATTTGATTTAGCGGTTTTAGATGGGTTGTTTTGGACTTACCAAGAATCAATAATTCCATTGTTTACTACATTACGGTCATGATTGAAAAATCATGATTTATCATGATTTTAGTGGATGCCCTTAGGAGGTTTGTCTCTAAAAGGGGTATTAAGTAGGACCTTAGCAATGAGGGCTCTCTCGATTTGCATCCCTTTTACAATGACTTCCTCAAAGTTAGTTAGGAAATGCATTTGCATTTAAAATGACAATTTTGTGTTGATATTAGGAATAAAAATACTTACTAGTTGCCTTTCGGTGTATGAAACAAGGAATCGCTTGCGATCCATTACCATCATTAAAGGAACGATGTAAATTTTTTGTTTGTTCTCCTTTTGGTATTACAAAGATCGAGCATGGTTGCCTCATAATCTAAGTTGAAAGAAAAGTGTTTAACAAGATTTTTGGATAATTTTGTGAAGGTTGTAATGGATCCTTTTGGAAGGTGCAAGAACCAATCTAAATCTCGTCCGCCTAAACTTTTAGGGAACAAACGTAAAAGGTAGATGTCATGATAGGCCACTTCTTGGCACTACATGAAAAATTCCTTAACATGTTCACATGGATCACCATTTCCTTTATATTTATCAAACTTTGGAGTTTCAAATGATAGAGGGAAGGATATACATAACATGTCCTTATCAAATGGATAAGGAAAAGTTCTTCAAAATTGAATTGTTTTGTTTATTTTTACAACCCTAGGATCGTTTCTTTCATATTCTTCCATTCTTGTGTGAATGGAGAGTTTTGTGGTGGGGTATCGAAGACATCATTAACATTATGAGTGGGTTGTTTTATTTTTTGATCATGTGACTTCTCGAAATCTTAAAAGCCATTTGTGTAAGTTGTGTTAATTCCTAAATTTTTGTAAATAACTCTTCATTGGAAGCATTATTTGTGTCATCAATTTTCTCATTGTGCTTACTTGACTCAAGTTAGTCTATAAGGTGACTCAAATTTTCCACACAAAAATCGAAGGTAGCTTCACTCCCATTTTTAAGAGGTGAAGTAGATATTGGTGTTTAATTTGATGTAATAGTCTATTTGCTCATGTTCTTCTCTATCAATATCAAGTTGTCTAACCTCATTTTCATAATCCGAACTATCGAGTGACCAAAGATAGTGTGTTTTTACTACAAGTTAGCACCATGACGTTGATAGGTATGTACCCAAATAATCTTAAACAAGTGTTGGCAAAATAATTTTTGGGTGGGAAAATTGTGGGATTTCACCAACGCTCTGGGACTAGGTCCCTCTACTTGAATGGGGCAGCTCCATTTATTGAAAATAAGGAAACATATATACACTACTCTAATTGTGAGGGTGGCCTTATGACTGGGGATCACATAGGAATACTTCCCTATACCTGTGGAAAAGTGCTTGTGTGGAACACAAGGGAGGAATTTTGAGGGAGAAATGTGAGGAGAAAAAAGTGTGAAGGGATTTTATATTGCAAATAACATATACATAGTTTGCCAACATAAAATCAAGAGTAGTTCCATGCATTCAATGAGAAGAAACTATGACAAGATAAGAGGAACAAGATACAACCAACACAAAGTTTGTTTGCATTATATTGCACAATTACAATTTCTCATAGCATGAAGTTGAGATGGAGATAGAAATTTTTAGACAAGGATATAATAATTTTATTACTTGTTCCTAGAGAGAATATGGGAGCTAGTAAACAAGAATAACCATCCTTTGAAATGAGGAGGTTCTCCCAATTTATAGCTTTACAATGCAACTCTTCATATTCCCATGTGACTTTTCAACTTAAAGTGCAATCCTCAACAAAGAAAAATAACTTTAAGTGACTTAAGTCACTTTTTACAACTTTCTTCTCAATGAAGAAATAGAATTTTAGAGAGAGAAAGAGAGAAGAAAGAGAGAGGTGAGAAGCTCCAAGCTTGAATGAAGAAGGATGAAGAAGCTCCGATCATGAAGAAAATCCACTCTTGTGATGATCCAATGGAAATCTCGATGCAATGATGAACTCTGGATGAAGAACTTTGGCCCTTTATACTGAAAGAAGCCTCCTCTTGAATGATGAACACTTGTATCCTTTTGGGTATACTAAAAGAGAAAGTGAGAAACACTTGATCAATGGACCCTTGATACCAATGAAGAATGCCTTCTTTCACTTGAAACAACCATTGAAAACCATGAAAAAATAACACTCCTCGAAAAATTATTCACATGATGATAACTTGAAACAATTTCCCACACAATGCAATCATGATGATCCTTCCCTTGGGAAACACTGAGGCCAAAAATGGGAACCGAGAGGGCTTCCCCACTCCTCTACAAGCATGAGTTTGTCATTAACATTCCCTTGAGACAAGTTTTTGATATATGATCACCACACATTGATAGGTGGAAATTTACATGTACTTCTAAAATTAGCATTTCCTCTTTGAGACATTTTATGCTCACCACATCTGTGAAGGCGGATTTGCTTTCAAATTGAAGACTTGACCTCCGTGAAAGCTTGAATTTTTGAGACATGGAGAAGAGGAAAATATGTGATCATCTTGAGCTCATTTTTATCATTTACTATTTTTAGCATGTTTCACATGGGTACCATTCTTAGCAATTTTTCCAAATTTGTCAATTTTGTCATTCTTGAATGTTTTGCACTTTGAAGGAATGTCTTGAAGTATTGGAAACCATATTTTCCTTGGACTTACTATTTTTAGTAAGATATGTGGTAGGGACTTACTAAAAATATAAAGTGGTCTTTTGGGTGTTAGATCGGAATGAAACCAATTGTAGAAGTTTACATATTTCATTTCAAGGCTTTGCTCCAATTTTTGAGAGATTCCAATCGCTAGGTTTTTGTAGATATGAGAAAAGGTGATTTTTTTGCTGGAAAATTCATGTGGATATAAAAATAAATGATTTCATCAATGGAGGCATGCAAATAATCTTCTTAAAGGTGTTCTCACAAGGAATCCATGGTTAAAATTTGGTGGCAAATGGAGTTCAGAACATGAGTTATGAGCAAAACTTGATCTTGGAAGCTAGGGCATCAAGGAGATGTTTTTCATGTTTAAATGTTATAAACATCTTTGAGGATAACTTTAATGGATGTCAATGCACTTTTTAGCTTATGTTTTGAGTTTGGGTACAATATGGGTGTAGACACCTAAATCCTACTACGCATTTTTACTACTAAAATTACACCGTTTGTTATCTTTCCGTCATTTCATTATAACTAGTGATTTCTTGCTAATTAGTTAACATTCCCCTTCATTTCATTCAATTAACGACACTTCGTTAATTAATTATCCTTTCCTTCATTTTGGATGCCAATTAATGACACTTTGTTAGTTATAATCCTCTTTTGATTAATTAATTATTAGTTAATTAAGCCTTTTAAGCCTATTTAATCAATAAAGCTTCTTATTGGTTGAATCCCTTCAAATTCTATCAATTTCCTCCTAAATCATCTTCAAATGACTTCTATAAGCTTAACTTGGTCTATTAATTAATCCTAGTTGATTAATTAAATCATCTCTAACTCCCATGAGTTGCTAATTACTAATTAACCTCTTCTAATCATGCTTATCCATTTCTAATTCTACTTTATCTTTATCCCACATTCTCTAGGTTTCTAGCTTCTCCCAAATTGGAAAGTTATATAAACAACCTAGTACCTTCCTTCCAATCTTACACCATTTACACTATTCATACCAATGTTACTATATGCATATGATAAGAGCAATTCAACTTTGAAAAGCTTATTGATCTAGCATCCATTTTATCCTCTACTTGCAAAGAGTAGTAAGAGAAGAACCATACATGGCAATCAAGCCATATTGGTGAGATCTCTTCCTCTTCATGGAGATAACATCCTTTGATTGCGCATAGTCACGTTTGACTCAACAAAGGAGTACCTACAATCTAAAATCCCATCAAAAATATCAAGGGATGGCTTAGTATTTCATGTTTAATTGGATGCATTAGTAGGCTTTTCCTTTCCATGGCTTTATCATGATGCTTTACTAGATTGGCTAAGTTATTGATATTACTTGGTGTTAGTTTCTATTGATTAATTTGGCTTGGTTTAATCACATGCATACATATGGCATGCCTGATAGGACATATGTATGCATACGAAAGTAGGCTAAGTTAATAACTAGAAACTAACACCAAGTAGTCCCTATAACAAAGCTAATTTAACTAAGCACCATGATAAAGCTAGAAAGAGAAAGCTAATATAAATGCATCCAACATTAAAACATTAAATGTTAAGCCATCCCTTTGATAAATTAATGTGTTTTGTGATTGTAGGTGCTCCTTTTGTTGAGCCAAACTTGACTTCGTGCAATCAAAGGAAGGCTATGTCCATGAAGAGAAAGAGATCTCCAATATGGCTTAATTGCCATGTAAGGTTATTCTCTTACTACTCTTTACAAGTACATGATAGAATGGATGCTAGATCATTAAGCTTTTCAAATTTGAAATTCTATTGTCATATGCATATAGTGTAAATATATAACATTGGTGTGAATAGAGTAAATGGTGTAAAATTGGAAGGGAGGTACTAGGTTCTTTATATAGCTTTCCAATTTGGGAGAAGCTAGAAACCTAGAGAATGTGGGATAAAGATAAAGTAGAATTAGAAAGGGATAAACATGATTAGAAGAGATTAATTAGTAATTAGCAACTCATGGGAGTTGGAAATGATTTAGAAGGAAATTGATAGAATTTAGAGCGTTTGAAAGAGGGATTTAATCGATAAGAAGGTTTATTTTATTTTTATTATTGGAAAATAGTTTTTGAAAGGGACTATACCCTTGTACACCAAGGCTCGAAGCGGAATTGATAGTTAAAGCACAAGAGATGGATCAAAATCCAGAGAACAATTAAGCCCGACAAACAGTAAAAAGCGATTACAAAGTAAAAACCAACAACCGACAAAGCAAAGAAAGCAAAAAACAATGAAGTACGAGAAAAAAACAAAGAATGGCATATCAACACCATTGGAAGCAACCGCTATCGGCTAAGAAAAATGAGACCGATGAAACCCAACCAATGACCAATAGCAGATATGAGAATCATCCAGGGGAAGAGTTACCCTTCAGAGTGGTAGATTTTTTCTTTTTGTTGACCGTAACCCACCCTGATGGAGCCTTCGCGGTTGGAGAAGAAGACAAAGGAGGAGTATTTTCCTTAGTCACATTTGTCCCATTTATAACAGCCATGTTATTATTCTGAGAGAGATATTTATCATTTTCCATCTTTGCCCTCAACAGCTTGTGTATTTTTCATGTTGCTAACAATCTGAGTTTCAAATAAAGGGGTTTTCATGACACTGATTCATCTACTTCTTTAGATTCAAGATCCTTTCTATCCACAAAAATCAGGTGCTCTGGGAGTGCGTCTTTCCACCAGTTGCGCTTCTCATGTTGACGTTTTTCCATCCCACAAGTAGTAGAGGTGTGTCCTAATCCAAAACACCTTCTACATCGGAAAGGTAGACCTTCATAATCAAGAGTTTGTGACCAAGTTCTATTTTGCACTCGAAGGTCTATGGTAGCAGGAAGATTTTTATCAGTGTCAAGTTCCACCAGGATCCGGGCATAGGTAGTGTGGGTGTAATTAGTTGTTTGAGAATCAATGTGGAGTGTAGTACCCAAGGTATTGCCAATGGTTGTCAGACATTCATGACTCCAGAATTGGAGAGGTAAATGGGGTAGCCTGATCCAAACAGGTTTCCATGAGAATGACTCTGTGTGCGGGTTAAAGGATGGGAACCAAGGTTTCATGATTAGATATTTTGACTCGCAGGTCCAGAGCTTGGAAGCAATGATGTCTTTATCAGCAATTGAAGAGAAAACCATAATGAAAATGCCTTTAGCACATGGATATAATTCTATCTTACCAGTTAAAGATGGAGTCCAATGCTTGGAGATCCACGCGTGAAGAACAAGAAGGCTGGGCCATAAACCCCCGAATCTACAAATCAGAGCATGCTCTTTGTAGTAGATCTCAGATGAAATGACATCATCCCCAAATGTAATACATGGGGTAATGTCTGCAGGTTTCATGGAGGATTCCTTGCTTTTTAAGACGTCTTTGAAGGAGGTTTCAAGAGATCCGTGCCTAAACTCATTACCCAGCAATGGAAGAACAGGTAGATCTCCCTGTTCCAGCTCACCACGATCCTCGCCTTTCCCAGGAACACCCCCAGATGGTGATTGAATAAGGCTAGGGTTTGCAGGACCGTCCGAGCGAATAGTCACAGCATTGGTAAAGGCGAGGTCGATCCACGACCAAGGAACCCCTGAAGCTAGATTCGAGCCTCCACCATCTGGCTGAAGAGCTCCAGACTAAACTCGTGGATCAACAGGGTTCGCAGGCTTGCGTGTAGCGAGAGCAAGGGCGCGCGTAGACACCATAAGGGCAGGGCAGGGCGCGAGGGCGCAAGGGCTGAATAGGGCGTGAACGAGGGCGCGAGGCGTAGAGACAGAGGCCGAACAGAGGGCACGAGGGCGCGGACGAGAGGCGAACAGAGGCCGCGAGGCGCATGTGCAGGGCGTGGGAGACAGTTTATAAGAAGGTTTATTGATTAAACATGATTAAAATACTTAATTAACTAATGGATAATTAATTAAAAGAGGATTATAACTAACAAAGTGTCGTTAATTAACATCCAAAATGAAGGAAAGGCTAGTTATTTAATGAATTGTCGTTAATTGACCGAAATGAAGGGGAATGTTAGCTAATTAGCAAGAAATCACTAATTATAATGAAATGATGGGAAAGACAATAAACAATGAAATTTTAGTAGTAAAATTGTGTAGTTAGATTTAGGTGTCTACAATGGGTAAGAATGGGGAGTTATAAGATGGAAGGTGCAGAGATGAAACACATGGAGGAGAGTGAAGGAGGAAAAATGAAGGCGGTGGAGATTTGAATGCCTCATAAACCATAGGCACACTTTTTGGGTGCATGAGCACTCCAAAAATGTGCCCAAGGTGCATGGTGGGTCAAAAAGTGCGCCATATACTTGGATGGGTGCAAGGAATGCCATGCACATCACACCTTCAAGCCTTTTTCCTTTGTTTTTCTCTTGATGGGCATGCATGCATGTGGGGGATAACATACCAATAGGGGCATGGCACACTTTTTGAGTGCACAAGAACTTAAAAAGTGCACATAAGGTGTTTGGGGGTCAAAAAGTGCGCCCAAGGAAGATAGGGGCCCACCACAACTTAAAACACCCACTTGACTCATAAAGTGCACTTTTTGGCCAATCATGTTATGTTTCTTCATTGGGAAAGCAGCCAATGAGAGTGAGGCACATTTTTGGAGTGCATGTGCACCTCAAAAGTGCGCCCAAGGTGCATGGGGGGTTGAAAAGTGCACCTAAGCACTCAAATGTTGCATCCAAGCATGGTTTGGACTTGAAACTTGCCCGCCATAATGTTTCCTTCGCCTCGAGTAAACAATCAGCAAAATTTTGCAAACCAATATATCAACATTCACATAAACATGCCAATTAATCAAATGAGACAATTTATAATACCTGAAAATGATTTCTTTAGATATGTTAATCCATACCTTCACTTTTGCCTCAAGTTGTGCGTCGGTGAGCAAAGTGGCAAGAAAGGTTTTCAACCACCGTGGACTAAACCATACTATGTATCATGAATATTATTAAAAATACCCTCACTTGATATTTTTTTAGGCTCTTAAATCTTCTAGGAGTGACCAGAATGCTCATTTGAATCTCTACGGGGATTAGGGATCTTCACCGCACTATCGGGCCAATATCTAAAAATTCGAGACAATAGAATCTCTCGTAACATTTTGAAATGTGAAGTAGGAATCCTTAGATTTCCAATGATTATCTGATCACCTTATGATTCATCTCAAGGCTTCTAATATGTTCGAACAAGAAGACTAGCTTTTTTAGTGCTTTCATTTCCTTACACCAAGCTAAAAATAGCTCGATATTGCATAACTTTTTCCTAGTCCTGATTTTCTTCCCAGAAATTTCCTAAACTACCTAAAATGTTTACATCACTCTATCACACACTTCTTGGAGGAATTTTATCTTCTTGGTACATCCCCGGGAGGTGTTCATTAGGTGTAGAAGTCCTGAGAATAGGCCTTTTTAGGCCTTCAGGAGCAACTCCTTCAAAATGAAGCTCAATGAACTCATGAATTGTTTCCCAAAAATTACCTGCACATGAAACACACTTTAAAAATCTAGTTAGCACATCCCTCTTGGCCATGATGGGGTTTACATAGTCAGAGATTGGTCGAGGGGCAAGTTTAAGTTACTCGATTAAGGGATTTTTGAGTATGGGCTTAGTTGTCATGGCAATTTTTTCAAATTTTCATGGTAGACCTTCTACATGACAACAACAAGCAAGGAGGTTTGGACAAGTTAATGAGTGAGAATTTTTTTAACTCAAGCAAGCTAACGAGCAAGTATTTAGTGAGTAAGCTCAAACAAGTTACTCGAATGAAGCTAATATAGCTCAAACAAGCTATTAAGTGTAAATTTGGTTTAGCTTCAAAGATGCTTAATGAGTAAGTATGTAAGGAACAAGCTAAACCAAGCTTCTCGGTACAAGTGTGATGTAGCTCAAACAAGCTATTAAGTATGCACTTGTTTTAGATCAAGCAAGCTTAATAAGGATGTAAGGAGTAAGCTCAAATGAGCTACTCGGTATGAGTGTGATATAGCTCAAACAAGTTATTGAATAGGCACTTAGTTTTAGCTCAAGCAAGCTTAACTAGTAAGGATGTAAGGTGTAAGCTCAAACAAACTACTCGTTATGAGTGTGATATCGCTCAAACAAACTATTGAGTATGCTCATGGTTTAGCTTTAAAAAGCTTAACGAGGAGGGATGTAAGGAGTAAACTCAAAAAAGTACAAGTGTGATATAACTCAAACAAGTTATTGAGTATGAATTTTTCTTAGCTTAAACAAGCTAATGAGTCATAATCAATGTAAGGGTTGGATTTTTTTGTTTGATTGATTTAATTTTTGATTTGAGGAAGAAGTTTATGAGTATGGTTTTGTTTGTATTGGATTTGTGTTTGTGGAACACAACGGACTTTCAAACTAGAATATCATAATAAAAACTTGTATAATCCAATTTTGATGAGAGTAATATGACAAAAATATCTTGTTTACAAACAACAAGAAGTCATGTTCATGGAACATTTTGGCTCAAGAAAGGAAAAATCCATCAAGTTGGGAAAATTGATGTTTAATAAATAATGCAACAATCAAAATGTCGTGAAATGGGTAGATGCATGCTCTTATCTCTCCATACAAATGTGTATTTTGATATGTCTTATTCTGATATACCAAATATGCACTGGGAACCCTTAGAATACTGGAAGAGACTCACCAATTCATTACTAACATGCTTAGAGGAGTGAATCACCACGTCCAATGCATATAATCGTGAAAAGGTGGAAGGGTGATGGGGATAATGATATGTGAATGGTGTCCTTATTTATCCCCAAATATTTATAAGGAAAATGCCACCAACTTCGTTGTTACATCTATATTAGGCGTTACTCGCAGAGAGTCTTAATCATGACAACATCACCTGTAAGAAGGGACCAAAGGTGAGGTAGATACTAAACGTTTTTGAGACTAGGTCTCAAGTGTAATGCAAATGTAAATGTGGTGGTGTGTGGTGGTGAAATCCACGTCACCAAAGTGTAGCGTAAGTGGTGATGAAATCCACATTCATTACGTGTAAATATAAAGTATGTAGTGGTTAAAAGAAGGTTCATTCCAACTTGAAATAAAAATATGAGCTGAAAATGAGAGCGTACCTTAGTATATTGTTTTTTTTAAGCAATTTTTAAAATTTTCTTTAACCAAGGAAACTTGTAGATAAAGTGTTAGGAGTTTTTGTGTGATAAAAATTCCAAAGAAAGTGGTCATGCATGAAATGGATTAGTAATCATCCCGTAGAAAATGTGAGAAGAAAAATAAAAGCAAATGATCGTGGTCATTTCTGATTTTCAAGGTCGCTCAAGAGTGCGAGAAAAGAGCATATGTGGTTGTGATTGAAAAATGTTAATGTTAATGATGCAAACAAGTAGAACAAATGAGCAAGATGAGAGTTGGATGAGAGAATGAAGCTAATATTAAAGTATGTTAATTAATTAAGTTATTTTCAATGAAATGACTAGTTAGTACAAAATATCGATTCAGTTCTAAACTTTTCTTTGACTAAGGAGATTCATGATAAAGTGTTAGGAGTGTGTTTGTGTGATAAAAATTTAGAACAAAGCGGTCATGCATCTAAAATGGATTAGTAATTATCCTACAAATAGAATGTGAGAAGAAGAATAAAAGCAAATGATAATGGTCGTTTCGATTTTCAAGGTTGCTCAAGAGCATAAGAAAAGAGAATATGTCGCCGGTGATCGGAAAAGATGGGAATAATGCAAACAAGCTCGATAAATGATAAAGACGAGGGCTAGATGAGAAAATGAAGCTAGATTGATTAAAAGATGTTAATTAATTAAAATATTTTCAATGAAATGATTAGTTAGCACAAAAAAATTAAATAATATACTCGCAAATGTTTAATTACAATTGATGAGGAAGAAAATTGGATGGAAGGAACAAAAATTGTTTTGTGGGGCCTGGGTGGCCTTCTGAGCTCAAAATGGCTTAGAATAGAAAGATGCAAAAGAAACTATTGAAAATGACCTCTTTGGGTGTTACTTCCTTTATAAAAGTCATTTAGAATCACTTAATGAGCATCGGAAGAAGAATTTTTTTCCCAACTAAGGTTTTTTAAGCTAAATTTAGTGCATGGTTTAGTTACGATTAACTAGTTAGAAAAGTTTTTTTAACTTCCAACTTTGGTAGTCCGACTATAAAGGTTTCCAAATTTTAATATAAAAATAGTGGGTGTAGGGATAAGATTGACCACTTGACCTATCGACCCCGACTATTCTAAAAATTTCCTATTTAACCAACTAAGCACTTAACCACTTATGCAAAGAAATTGAAAGAATTTGATTTTAAATAAAAATGAACAACTTACCTCGGAAACAAGCATGGTGAAATACGAATGAGACACGTGGCCAATCGTGAGGGCAACGGTATTAGGTTAGCAGCTTTTTTTTTGTTTTGGACCTCACTATAACGTTTTTTGCAAGCTTTCGACCGTTGTTGTAAGGAGCTCATGGTGAGTATGGAAATTTGATCGAGTTTAATGGATTTTTATAAGCAAAGTTGAGTTCAAAGTGCAGGAGTCGGATCATGCTTAGATTGGCGAAGATGAATGGAATATTTGAAGGCAATCGAGAGAGAAGAGCAATTTGAAGATCAGAACCAAAAGGGTAGAGGGCAGACATACCTTCGAGCTAAGGGATCGACTCGGTGTGTAGGGGAATGCCCGTGAGTGTTGGGTTCAACAAGTGAGGATTTGAGGAATCGATGGAGCAGGAGTTATGTGGGAGGAGTCAAAGGATCTTAGTGGTGCGAGGATGTATGGATCAATAGTGACTAGGCAATGGTTGAGCGGTGGAAGGGGTTAAACAGAGATTGGGTTAAACATAGGCAATTTGAGATCGGTGGTTGATGTAAGGATCAACATTACGGTGTTTGAGTGAAAATATGAGTTGGGAGAATGGGTAAATGATGAGTTGATGAGCAAGGATTTGATGAGTAGGGGGTCGGAGGGGTGAATGAATATGGCTCGGCGGTGTGAGTTCGACTCGGTGGTGCAAAGAGGAGTGAATGAAGATTGTTTGATAGTGGTGAGTGAACGGAGATGTGTTTGACGATGGCAGAGTTCAGTCATGGCGACTAAGATGGAGTTCGATGGAGATGAAATGAGAGCTAGCCGTGTTAGATGGGTTTTGGTGGAGCATGTTGGGGAGCTCGGTGGTGTTTGAAGGAGAGCTAGCCGAGTTGGATGGGGTTTAGTGGAATGTGTTAGGACAACAACTTGGTAAGTTGGAAGGGGTTATGAAGAGATTAGGAGTTAAAATGAAAAGATGGGGATCCAGGAGCTTGATAAGGGTATAATAAAGTGAGATTCCCGAGTGTTGTGGAATTAGAAAAAGGGGAATGTGCTCTCTAAAGCCATCGAGTAAAAACACCTCCAAATCGGTGCACAAATAACCAAATTTGTCAATAAAAATACTTGCAAAATACATGTAAAAACACCACAAAACACGAGAAAAACAACCAAAACTTCCACAACGTAAAATTTAGGTAAATAATCTTATTATTGCACGAAAATTACCACAATAAAAAAATAATATAATCACGAAATCAATTATAAATATGAAATCTATAAGAAGGTGTGGGAGTCCCATCGAGCATGCCAAAATGCGAGTAGTGAAACCTAGTGCATAACAAAAAGATAAACAAATCATAAGAAAACCTTCTCCTCCATATTCTCCTTGCAAACCTTAGATTGAGAGAAGACTTGAATGGGCCTGAAACGGATTTGAGTGTAGGTGCTCCTTAACACAAAACAACTTCACCACATGGATGATCCGACGATTTTTTTTTTCAGACCGATTACAAATGGATGATAGACTTAGGATGGAGGATTTAGGGACTTAAGAGGGCATTAGAACGAGTTGAAATGGGAATGCTCTTTGCGAGGAAAAGACAATATCTTAATTGGCTTAATTTCTCATTTGTTCTTGAAAAGGGGGAGAAGGGCTCTATTTATAACCTCTAATGTAAGATTAATCAGGGAGACCTAATTAATCACGTTTTGGAAAAGTAATTTGTGATTCGGTGAGTGGGGGACATGGAGAATGGATGAGAATTAAACTTGAATATTTTATTCGAAGTGGGGAACATGGGGGATAGTGGAAGATTTGACCCATATATTTAATTCAAAAGTGGGTCATGGTGGAAAGTAGATGTGTCATGTGATGTGGATGATAAGGTGGAAGGTTTAATTAAAGGATGATGGGAATTAATTAATTGACTAATGTCAATTAATATTTTATGGATTTTTTTGGGAATGATGTGAGGAAATTAATTGATTATCGAGGTGGTAAAATTGAGGTGTCTACACATGAGTGATTAGCCTCTAAAGTGATTATCATAGTTTCGTGAAGGCCTTAGAGTAGTGTGAGGTCTTGGGGTTGATCCCTACATCTCCATAACACTTGATTTTTATTGAAAATTTCTTTCAAAATATTTTTTTAATAGTGTAAAAAATGAAAATAAAAAATGGGGAAAATTGTTCAAAATAGGCCTTAAGGCCGAAAAAAAAATCTTTTTAAAAATTTTGGGAGCAAAAAAAATTGCATTGTAATTCTAAAAATTCCCTAAATTACTATAAAATTGCTCAAAATTGAAAAAATATTCTGTATTACAAATTGTATCACAAAACCACGAGTTTCCAAAACTCAATAATTGCATTTGGTATTAGTGGTGCCTCTTGGTTACACTTAAGAGTAAAGTTACCGTGTTGAACTATTGTATCCATTTCCAAATAAAGTTACAACAACATTTAGGCTTCGTCCCTATCAATCCTTGAGGAGAAATAAGGTTACTTTCACTCATTCAAACCTCCCTAAATTTCCCAATCACCTTGATTATTTGACTTAAATCCTTGTTGTCATTTGTTTTGCAAGGGCAAACTTCAGCGATGAAACATGACAACTATACCCTAGTGTTAAAATTTTTGCTTATAAACCCTCCCGAGCACTCCTCAGGATCAATTCTCCTCTATGTCAGGCCTATGGCAATCCTCCAAGTGCTCATATGTGTTTTAGTGACCTTTTCCATGTGTTGGAAAGATGAAAACAAGTTCATGAAGTTCTTCCGAGATAGTGCCTCTCAAGGCAAATTTTTCAATAGACTTAGAAATGGCTATTTATAGCCTTTCTAAGGCGGGTGTGCATACTAAGGAGAAGAGTTGAAGGCCCAAATTCATCAGGAAATGGTATTGAGGAGATAATATCATATTTCAAGTGATTTAGGAAATTTTAGGGAATATTTGAAGGTTTAGGGACAATTTCAGTGAAAGTGGGTTTTTGAAGGTGAAGGAGCTTACAGTTCAAAAAAGCACCTGGGCTTCAGAAGATGATTCTGGGAGCTCCGGAATGAGTTGGAGACCAAATAAGACATCATTGGAAAGTTAATTCAATGTCCTACATGGTGGTATTTTCATATTTTTCACAAGACCTAGACACTTCTTTCCACAACTCATTCTTGGCAGCACACCTTGCAATCCCGAGAAAGAAGGATATTTTGAGGGGGTTTCATGAAGATTTAGATCTTGAGACCCATCCCATTTTCTTCATAAGTCTCTTGGGATTCAAAATAATATAAGGGTTCATCAAAAAATTCCTCCAGTGCTTGAAAACTTCGTCCTCAAGGTCCTTCCCAAGGTAAGTCTTTCGTACTTAGCCATTTTCTCAAGTGCCACATGTCAAAATGAGGTTTAAGCACACTTTTCTATCCCTTCTGTCCCATCCTAAGGGGAAAATGGGGACAAAAAAATGTTCCCCATTCCCAATTAAGCCCCTGGACCCATCACATGACCCTGGAAGCCTCGGTAAGCCTTTTTTAGTTTTAGCCCCTCCCTCGTGAAACCTCGGCTTGTCACTTATCATCATAAGGTTGAGGTGAAATTTTCTATCCCATACATCACAAAGGGAGGAGACAATGGGGACATAAAAATGCAACCCGTACTCTTTCATGGTTTTTCATATGACCCGGTCTCGGCCCTCGGGTGTTTTGTGTTTCCTCCTTTTATCTCCCACTTCATAAATGCACCCAATCTTGATCACCACCAGTCTCAACTTGAGAAAAAAACTTAAGAACATAAATAAACCTAATTTCAGCCATTAAATCACTTTTTAAATCTGGTTCATGACATTCAAACACAAAAACTCCTCCCGTGCCCTAGATGTCAAGATCTAGTTTTGCTCATAACTCTTGCTCCCGAACTCCGTTGGCCACCAAATTTTAACCATGGATTCCTTGTGTGAATGCCTTTAATAAGAGTATTTTCATGTCTTAATTAATTCCCTCATTTATTTTTATATCCACATGAATTTTCTAACAAAAATCACCTTTTCTCAAATCTACACAATTCCAACGAACAAAATCCTCGAAAATGGAGCAAATCCTTGAAATGAATTATGTAAACTTTTGCAAGTGGTTTTGTTTGAATATGACATCGGGAAGACCACTTTATATTTTTAGTAAGTCCCTACCACATAGATTACTAAAAATAGTAAGTCCGAGGAAAATTTGGTTTCAGTTTCTCAAGATACTCCTTCAAGTGCAAAACATTCAAAAGTGGCAAATTTGACAAAAATGGCAAAATTGGTAAGAATGGGCACCCATGTGAAACATGCTAAAAATACTAAATGGTCAAGATAAAGTCAATATTGTCTCATAAGACCCCCTCTTCATGTCTTGCCAATTCAATCTTTCATGGAGGTCAAATCTTCCATTTGCAAGCAAATCCCTGCCTTCACAGATGCGGTGAGCATAAGGTGTCTCAAAGAGGAAATGCCAATTTTGAAAGTACATGTAAATTTCCACCTGTCAATGTGTGGTGATCATATATCAAAAAACTTGTCTCAAGGGAATGATAATGAAAAACTCATGCTTATGGGGGAGTGGGGAAGCCCTCTTGGTTCCCATTTTTGGCCTCAAGTGTTTCCAGGGGAGGGATCATAATGATTGCATTGTGTGAGAAATTATTTCAAGCTATCATCATGTGAATAATTTTTCAAGGAGGAGTGGTAGTGTTTCATGGTTTGGGATGGTTGTTTCAAGTGAAAGAAGGAATCCCTCATTGTCTACAGTGGTCTACTGATCAAGTGTTTCTCACTTCTTCACTCAAGGTACATAATAGGCTACAATTGTTGATCATTCAAAAAGAGGTTTCACATGATGCAAAAAGTTCAAGTCTACGAGTGGTCATCATTTAGGAGGAGGGTTCTTTCAGTATAGAGGGCCTTAGTTCTTCATTCGAGTTCATGACCGCATCAAATCATTCAATTGAATTATCACATGAGTGGATTCTCTTTAACATCAAGTGGAGTTGATCTTCATCACAGACGGAGGCATCTTCATCCATGCTTTGGAGAATTTCTCCTTTCTTATCCTCTCTCATTCTTTCTCCCTTTCTCCCCCTTTCTAATTCTTCATTGAGTATAATCATTGTATTTTGTCTCATTCAGTTAAGTGACTTTCTAAAGTTATATTTTAAAAGTCCCTTTGATTTATAAAAAGGGAACTTAATTTTCACTTCCTAGGAAGATGTAAAGTCACAAGTAAATGAGAACGTGAAGAGTCATGTGGGGGAGATGAGAGGTCAATTCACATTGCTATAAATTGGGATGGCTTCTCCATTCCAAGGGATCTTGAAAATTTAATTCTTTGTAGAAATGGTGGATTGTGATTTGGGTGTTGAGCTTTGTATCACCAACACATGAAATAAAGATACATTTATCCATTCCCCTTTTCCTACGTGTTCTTCTATTTCTCTCTTTTATGTACTTTGCAAGCATAGTGATCAAGAAAGAGTTGTGTATCTTTGATAAATTATATGTCTAGGTTTGTTCTTCTCACTAGATAGCTTCATTGTTGCTTTCCTCTAAATTGAATGTTGAACTACTCTGGTTATTGGGTGTGAATTATGCTTTTTCCTACTCACAACAATAACCTTCCTTTGTCTAATTTATCTCCTTCACCCCTCATCGCTGTAATTTCTTCCCTTGTACCCGTACAAGCACTTTTCCACATGTAGTGGAGTGTTCTTGTGTGATCCTTGGCCTATTTGGCCAACCCACAACATTTAGATAGGAGTAGATTAGTTTACATTCAATAATGGGAGCTGCACCATTCAATGTAGAGGGCGTAGCCTCGTGAGCATTGGTGGAAACACCTAATTTTCCATATCGACAAATTATTTCACCAAAAATCATGACATGTGTTTTCGACCACTAAACAAGTATAATTTATTGACGAATCCCTTTCACTTACTATATTGGTACCATGTATCACTATGATCTCATGTACATTAATGCATTTATTACGCACTTTTGAATATATTGACAAGACAAACTTCTTTTAAGTACCGACATGTATATTAGAAGGGTTTGTATATAGTAGGTGTGGTATATCAAAACCACAATATATAGAAAGGGTGACTTATTTGGAATGATACAAAACCCATCCATCTTTCACAATTTGCAAAAATGGTCAAATACCCCGGAATTATTTTTTTATAGATTCATAGTTCTTGAGAGGAGAAAATCATGCTACTTGGAAAACAAAAATCAAAACACAACTTAAATTTAAAGACATTTGGAATGTAGCTAATGAATCCCTAGTTTGAATTGAAAATGATGTTTCTATGCAATGCAATGACATTTTAACAAAGCCATTAAGATGACCAAGTTGGCGTTATTGTTTGGAGTTTCAAATGAGGTGTAACCCCACATTCATGATGCTATAATGGCCAAGGAAGAATGGGATAAACTCAACACAATGTACAAGACCAAGAATCATAATATAATTCTCAACCTCTAAAGTCAATTACAAAGTCTTAAATCGACAAGTGATGAAAATATTCAAGCCTTATTAAGGCACATTGCAATATTGAGGGTGTCACTCCTTGCATTATAAGTGGAAGTTTCAGATGAATTTCTCATACCAATAGTATTGAAAATATTTCCCTCCTTCTACATGATCTTTTTGACCACTTTGAATGTCACATTATGAACACACGACCTTTGAGAAGTTGGTGAACATGTTGCAACAAGAAGAATCCATGCACATGGTTGAAGAAGAAGATGAGCATGCTCTAACTTCACATTAGAAAGGGATAAAGTTTGTGGAGTCATTAAAAAATAGAAGCAGAGTAATCAACATAACCATTAAGGGAACAAACAACATAAACAATGTCTCATTTATGGTAAGAAAGGCCATGAATTGACAAATTATTGGTATAATGTATTCCAGAGGGATCATCCATGTGCAAATCCCAATAACCAACAATCATCGCAAATACGAAAATAATTCTTGGGGACCAAAAAAGGGAAATCAAAAGGAAAAGGAGCGACGCCAAGGCAACATTGCTAATAAGGAAACAAACCCTTTAATGAGGATTTCTTGTATGTTGTTCAATCACATGAGGAATCGACTTCACAAAGTTCTATATGGTATGTTCACTTGAGTGCAACCTTGCACATGATTGGGAGAAAAGATTGGTTCTTTAGTTTGAGAGACACACCCAACACACATAATTTTTCATTTAGTGATGATAGCTCCTACAATGTCCAAGGTATTGGTAACATCTCATTACCCTTGGAACACATGGATACAAAAAACAAATGTCTTATATGTCCTAAGACTCACCAAGAATTTTCTCTTTGTTAGTAAACTACTATAGCACAAACTGAAATTTAATTTTGTTAGCAAAGGAAGTAAAATGATGTGCTTTATCCGAGATAATACTAAGAGCACGAAAATTGTTGCATGAGCATTTCACATCAAGTGAATTTTCCAAATTGATTTTGTTTTAAGAAAAATTATAAACTTCTTGCAAAGGATTCAAACTCAACACAGTTATGGCACAAAAGATATGGGCATGTGAGTTTTAGATACCTTTCTACACTCATCTATTATAATATGGTGAGAGAATTGCCTCCACTTAAGAAACATACTAATAAATTCCTCGGTTATCAGAGGTAAACAACATCAAGCACCATTTGGAAAAAGTACCTTTCACGCTTCTAGAAAGTTAGATTTGGTGCACACCAATATTTACAGACAGATGAGACCTAGTCATGTTGGGTTTTAGTATTTCATGCTCTTTATTGATGATTACTCATGCAAAATGTGGGTATATTACATCATAACCAAAGACCAAGCCTTCCACATGTTCAAGCAGTTCAAAGTGTCTATGGAAACTAAAATTGGTCGTAAAATTAGAACTCTCTGCTCAAATTGAGGGGAGGAATACACTAGAAATGAATTCTCATAATTTTAAAAATAAAATGGTATTTGACATCAGCTAGCTCCACCTTACATGCCATAACAGAATGACGTTACAAGAAAGTGGAATCAAACTATCATAGAAATGGTGCGTTGCATGATTGACGATTTAGGTTTGGAGAAAACATAATAGGTATAAACAATTAAAATAAAAATTTATCTCTTGAACGAAGTTCCCACTACAACTCTTGATGGAGTGACTCCACAAGAAGCATGGTCAGGGCATAAACCATCTATAGCTCATCTTCAAGTTTTGGATGTAAGGCAAGCATGCATGTTCCCAAAATAAGATAACAAAAATGGATATGAAATCTAAAAATACATCTTCTTAGGGTACAATGAAGAGACATTAGGTTATAGACTCATGGATCCAAAAACCAGTAAATATATATATATATATATCAAGTAGGGATGTTGAGTTTCATGAGAAGAGTGAGTCAAATCCACCTTCCACAAGCTCGCCTAATGAACAAATTAGTCTTGTTGTAAAAGTAGAAGGTGACCTAAGTTTTGTTGACAACAAAGTGATGATCTAGAAGGTCCACCACTCATAGGAAGAACTTAGCATATGCCAAAATAGTATACTAATGTGATATGAGATGTTAAGTTGGATGGAGTCCTAAATACATCCACCACTAGACCAAGGACTCACAGTATGGCTTGAGACAAGGTCAAATTGCCTTTAATGAGTACAATTGTTGAATATATTAAACCCTCTACAACTTAGGAAGCATTAGGGTCAAAACATTAAAAAAATTCCATGAATGCAAGATATCAAACATTATTTTATAACACATGGTAGCTTGTAGATCGTCCATTGGGGAAAAATCCAATCGGTTATAGATGGATCTTCAAGACAAAGTACAAAGCAAATGGAAGTATAGACAAACACAAGGTGAGACTCATAACAAAGGAGTGTGCTTAAAAAAAGACATTGGCTATGAGGAGACGTTTACTCCCACGACTAAGATAAAAACTATCAGGATGATATTTTCTCTAGCTTCTCATTTGGTTGGAAAGTCCACCAAATGGATGTAAAAAGTGCCTTTCTAAATGGAGATTTGTAAGAAGAAGTATACATGACTAAACCAAAAGGTTTTTTCATACATGGAAAATAAGAAAAGGTGCATAGACTTATAAAATCAATGCATGGTCTCAAACAAGCCCCCGGCATGATATATCAAGATTGATGAACATCTCACTCATCACGGGTTCTAGAGGAATCATATGATCCAAATCTCACCTCAAAAACAAGGGGGATATTGTAATTCTTATTTTATATGTTGATGAATCTGGTCATCACTAGTAGATCTTAATTGATCATTTAACACAATTGATCTCAAGATACTACAATATTGCCTTGGATTGGAAGTATGGTAAAATGAACACCACATTTTTTGTGTCCCAAACCAAATATGCCAAGAAAATGCTAGAGAGGTTTCATATGTTGGGCAATGAACCATTTGTGACACCCATGGAGGAAAAGCTTCATTTGTCTTACAAAGATCCATCATTGCACGTAAATGCCACTATTTATCGACAATTGATTGGGAGTCTCATTTACCCGACACATACTAGGCTAAACATCAAAAATGTCGTAAGATCTCTCATGGTTCATGAAGAGCCGATAATTAGTCACTGAAAGAAAACAAGTGTATTTTGAGGTATTTTAGAGGAACTATGGATTTTGGCCTAAAATATAAGAAGAATGATCATTTCTTCTTAATAGGGTATTCAAACTCAGATCATGCAGGTAATATTCTTGACAGAAATCCACTTATGGATATGTGTTCTCTTTGGGATTTGGTCCAATTTCATGGGGAATAAGAAACAAAACTTGGTTTCTCAATCATCCACCGACGTGGAATATCATGCCGCAAGAGGATTTATTTGCAAAGTGATATGGTTGTGTTGCATACTTGAAGGACTAGGAATACCACATAAGCATCCGATCATCTCGTGTGTTGACATTGATGAAGGTGTTATCAAACTTGTTCACAACCTAGATAAGAACATATATAACACGTTGAGGTAAAAGTTCATTTCATACACAAATATGTTTTGTAATACAAGAGACTCCACTATTTCGACATAAGAACGATGTGTAGATGTCCTCTCAAAGTCACTTGATAGAATAAATTTGAGACATTTAAAGAATATCTCTCATGTTCTCTAGAGACAATGATGAATTAAGGCGAGGAATGTTAGGACAAAATTAAATCATTTTTGCATATGTAACATAAAGTTGTTCAATTATAAAACAACTTTACTTTGCTATTTGTGGGTAGTATATATTTAGGTCTCAGTAACTCCTTTGTGTTATTGCGGTCCCTATTTTTAGGGATTGCCACATGCAATAGTTGTTAAACAAACCTCTTTTAATATATTTCATTGTTGAATAGGATATCATTTTGTTCAAGTTGATAGGTAATGCAAGGTTTTCCAAGTATTAACAAATGTCTTAAGTGGGTTACATTCACTCAACCATTTCATTTTTAAGGTGGAGACAATATTGTTGCTTATCAATACCAAGGACTTTAATGCTCGGATTGAGCTTGATGAGAAAAGAAAACTACTAAAAGTGCTCGTGGATCAAACAATCTTGTGTTTCCTCGCACAACTTATTGAGATGATTTATCCATCGTCGCAAAGACAAACGCTCGTGGTAGCGATATGGTGAAAATGCATTGGAATACACGAGTATGTGGTGGGCTTGACCATTGTCATTCCTAAAATTGCATACTAAGACTATGTAAAGCTTATTCATTTGATAGAAAAATACGAGGTTCTCAAAGCCACTAAGGTATTGCTTGTAGTATTGGAAGCCATTTTTAGGTGACTTTGTGATGGAAAAATGTTCAACCCGTTGGCCACCTTGAAACTTAAAGAGGACTTAGATATGGTAATTCCAGAAAAATTATTTGTATAGTTTGCTAAATCACATGAGTTTGGACTAATATATTGGTATAATTCATTTTATGGAGTGTTGCACTCCATAATGACAGTACACACCGCTTGTTGATGCCCTAGGATGCCAAAAGTTATCTACGATTTCATTTCAATCAATGACAATGTAGATAGTCAGACAACACATGAACGCTCGATACATATTCTTGCATTTTGATTTATGAAGTAAACAATACGATTTTAGGGTAAAAACTTTGCAAATAAAAATAATGTCATCGGGACAACTTCTAGCCCATTACTAAAGATGAAAATGATGAAATTTATATAGATGTATAATTTCAACATTAATTAGGTGTTCTCCGAAATTCAAAGTTTGATTAATAATATATACATTTGTTTTATATCCCTTTAATATAATTTTAAAAATCCAGATGTAATAACCCATGAACATGATTCCTTCGAGAACTCTAGATAGTTGTATATGAATACACAATAAACAATACTTTGATACTCAATTTTGTAAATATTACAAATGAAGAAATAGAGGAAGATTTTATTGAATTTGATAAATTAGAAGATTTAGTTAGCAATAACTGGTATATATTTAAGACTACATTATAGTTTTTAAGATAGATAAATTTGTATACATCGTGTTGAGCTCTATGTTGCTGTCTAGAGCTAGTGGAGGGGTTTGAGTAACAACCACGAGGATTAGATGAATACAAGTTCTTCAAGGGACAATCATATTAAAGGGGAAGAAACCGATCAGATTGTAACTTCTCTCATGAATAGGAGCATGAAAGAGCTTAAATTGCACGGAGAATTGTTCTCTTTTGGAAAACTTGAGTTGTATTTGTAATCACAAGTTTTGATCTCTTCTAATTTTTTTGTCGTTGTAAGTCTTAGGTGATTTGCAATCTCAACCTTTTCATATTATCCTTATGGAAATCATTTACAAGAACCTTTTAGATTTTATCTCTGAAAAGATCACAGAGTTTAATCATTGACGTGTTCATCGCCTCAAACATACTTGCTTGCAAGTGATGCAATTACTACCTTCCTAGTTTTATTGGGCATTGAAGGCGCGGGCCCCTATTTTTTTCCCTCGAAAGAACCCAAACATAAAAGTCCACTTTTCCGTTCAATCTTAACAATGAAACGCTACGTAATACGGCGTCAGATTTGGCCCGCATTGACTCTGAATTTTCGCCATAAACAATTCTAATTAGAAGGTCCGGACTCCGCAGCCTTGGATTTGGTAGCAAAGAAACCAAAAAAATGCACTTATGTTTTTATTTTTGTATAGGATATTTTGCATTTAGCTGGCGAGACCAAATTAATACACAGGTACGCGGATCGAATCCTTAAATGCATTTTTTCCATTACTGCGAAACCTAATGAAACCGATTTTGCAAATTTCGAATCGCTAGCAGGAGAGGCTTCAATCTTTGTGAAGGGCGGGATATTCAAGTTTTGAAATTGTTGAAACTGGGTTGCTAGCAGGAGGGGCTTTGATCTTTGTTAGCGAACGGATCATTTTTGCCTAAGATCGGATTTCAAAGGGCAGATCACTTCTTTCCCGGAAAGAGAGGCTTCTTCTTTTAACTTTTGTGGAGTTTTTCACCGGTAAAGTGTGCATTTGTTTCATTTTGACGATTTCAGGCTTGTATGAATGATTTTTTGTGCTCTTTTTTTTGATTGAAAAGATCTTTTTGTTTTGTTTTGCGCTTTCAGCTACTTTTGATGGCTTAAAGCGGTTAAATATGATAGTAGCGAAAAAATGGAGTTTCAAGTACCTGAATTTGAATATTTTGATGCCTTTTTATCTCTGTTACTATGATACAGGGTTGATTCCTCTAGCGTTTCCCATTTTTTTCTCACTGACGATACGGCACTGTATTCTGTCGTTTTTCGGCACATTTATGTTATTTTCCTCAAATTTAGTTTATAATTTGCCGATTGTCATTTAATTTGCCTGCTTTTAGATTGATGTTGGAAATTTTGGCCTAAAAATGGTCAAAAGTGGAAGCAGAAATGTTATGAGCTTCAAGAAGGCCGAATTTGAATATTTTCATACATTTGTGAGATCCGAAAACAGAATGCTGTGTGGGATCCTTTTTAATTCTTTTTTATTTTGTTAATTTATGTTCCAGCACAGTATGATTGTTATTTTTTCGTCAAATTTAGTGTATAATTTGGCGTTTTTCATGTATTTTGCGTCCTTTTCGATTGATGTTGAAATAAAACTCGACTTCAGAAGCGGTTAAATTTGGAAGAATTGGAATATTGGAGTTTAAATTACACCCTGATTCTGATAGATTGATATCTCTTCTAAACTCGTAGTCAGAAATTTGAGTTGATCCCCTAAAATTTACCTTTGTTTTGTTTCATTGACGTTAAGCAGTATTATGTGGCCTATTCGCACATGTCTGTTGCTGTTTCTTCAAAGTTAGCGTAGAATTGCGGATTTTCATACAATAGATCGATGTTTGAAAATACAGCTTTAAAGCAGGTAAACTTGGAAGAATTGAAAAAACTGGATTATAAGCACCTTGATTTGTATATTATGATACATCTCATATGCATTTAATTAGAATTCTGGGTTGATCCCTCAAGAATTTCTAACTATTTTGTTTCTTTGACGTTACGGCACAGTATCCTGTGGTTTATCCGCACAGTGCTATTGAATTGCCCTCTAAAATAGTGTAGAATTTGCCGATTTCCATGAAATTTTCTTCCTCATAGATGGATGTTGGAAAACACGTCTTTAGGAGCAAAATTTGGAAACATGTGCAAAATTGGTGTTTAGGTACTTGAGTTTTGAGATCTTGATACTTCTTCTAGGCCTGCAAGCAGAATCCTTCTTTAATCCCTCTTGAACTTCAAATTAGTTGATACTAATTTGTTTCATTAATGTTCCAGGACACCATTCTATGGTTTATCAGACATTTCTTTTGAACTGCCCCGAAATTTTGTTTAATGTATTCCTATTTCCATGTAACTTGCTTCCTTTACGCTCCAATATGCTAATTTGTGGTTTATCCATACATTTTTTTTCACTTGTTTTCAAATTAAGTGTAGAATTTGCTTGTTTTTGTATAACTTGCTTCCTTTTGAAATCGAAATTGATTGTTCTTGCATTTATGAGATCATAGAAAAAATCAGATAACATAAGAAAACAAAACTGTTCACATAACGAGATACAAGAGCGGAAGATTAGATTCAAAGTATTCTTGTTTCCACCTGAAGGTTCGAGTTTATCCTACTAATATTGGACAAAATTCCCCCATCTCTTCTTCAAAAAGGGCAAGCATAGAGTGAACTCTCTGAGAGAATATGTGGCTGGATGTCTCTATAAGCAGACAGTGAAGTTTGCAACAACGAGAAAACTTTAAAGAAAATACTTCGCATTGAGGCTATAGGCAAATTACATTGTCTATACATTTTGATTGGTCCTACATACTAATTTATTTCAAAGGAACCTAAAATTCGTCGTCGCCGTCATCATAAGCTAAGAATTCGATGATGAACTGTTGTCTCCACTACCACTGATGTACAGAATAAGCATATCCCTTCGTAATTCATTAGGCATTGCCCATCTACCTATCTCACACATAAGTTTCTGTGAACTAGTCGTCATTTTAGGTTAATATTGGAAATTTTGGCTTTACGCCTTTTAACTGGGGTATCCATATTTTGAAGCGATATTGCATTTATGTCTATTATCCACATACTTGGCTTTCGATTATCTGCAAAATTTCTCAAGTCTAATTGGTTGTTGTAAAGAGTCTTTTGAACGTTCCAAAAATGGTGGCACAAGCAACTTAAGATCTGCACTGCATGGGGGATGATTTCTGTATGTGTACGTATAGATAGGGGCCACATTAGAGTAGCCGAGTTTTCAGATTAGGTCCTTTGAACCTTCATTTCAATTTTGTAACCATACTTTTGTCATTGAACTAAAATGTTTGTAGCATCCAGAGCTTATGATGGCAAATCTTATATATCTCATGTGATTGGTGAAACATGTCTATGAGTAGTTTGAATCCACTGAATAAAAATTTCAGCCTACCGGGAGAAGAAAATAAACTTGTAGCCCTGTAGGCCATGTCAAGATGTGCTACAGACTACAGTTGAAAACTAAGGAAAACTCCAAGACGTCTATGGCCAGTTGAGCTGTGAACGGACAGATCCAGTTTGCAGGAGCAGTCCAAGAGGCAACATACTGAAATACAGAAATCAATGTGTTATGAGTAGAACAAATTCATGTTGTTATGTGTAACAACCAAAGTACTGATATAACATCGAGTTATAGACACATAGAAAGCTAGATGGACAGTAAGAACTGAAACAGAGAATATCATTAATCTGAAATCTGTGTACATGCAAAAATGTGTATGTATCCGTCCACAAGAAACTTCTCTTGTTTTAGGCCTATATTCATATATATTAAGAAAATTTTGAATACATAAGAATAAAATATGGGGAAGATGAATCAGTTCATCTCCCTACTGGTATAAGATGGTTGGCATTGCTTCCAGGATGCTGGTGTTGTTTGGCATCTAGCACCAACTAAAATCCAACTTAGCATAAATGCTTAGGTGGAACATGTAGTGCAGGATGCTGTCACAGATGTTTAGTTTTTGTGTTGATCTGACACCTAGTTCACTTGATTATGAGTATGTTGGATGTGTTATAATCTGTCATTCGATGTTCCAGGATGACAGTGACTGCATATGCTTAACAGTTGTGCTAGTGTTCTGAAAACTGACCTTCCAATTGCAAGTGGAATGATTTAGAACACTATGGCTTTGTTATCCTGTGAGATCCATAATGATTTCCAAAGATGACTTACAGACTTGGAGTGATTATGCTAACCTGTAACTCATCAATGGCTATTGAGGAAGTTATCTGCCCAAAATGGGGATTGGAAAAAACATATAAGATGCATCTGTAATCATGCCTATGAGCCTTTATGAAGCTAATTAAATCTTAAACTGGGGTAGACAATTATGGAAATTGACAACTTTGTTGCTTTCTTCTTATGCTATATTACCAATTGAAATAGCTGCAAATAGGATATCATTTTATAAGGTATGCATCTTCAATTTTGGATTGGGATTGCAATAAGCGAAGGGGCTTTAAATTTGAATATATCACAGTTTTTTTCCCTAATAAGTATCTATTCAAGTGTATTATGGCTTGGACTATAGTGCTCATCTCTTGCTTGTGTGTAGAGTGTTGCTGCATCTCTGGATTACATGTTTTTATTGATAACAAAAAGGATTCACTTGTTGAGTAAGAACAACTCCCATTGCATGCATAGATGCTTTGTTGCAATTTCAAGTGTTAGCTGCAAGTTTGGAAATGACAGAACTTGTATAGAGCATATTCTCTGTGTCAGCAGCTACACCAATGTTTCACAGCTTGCACGATAGCAATCATCTCTCGATTGTGTTGCTGCAAGAAAATATATTGTTGATTTTAGGTTTGTTTGAGTGTTTTTGGTGCTTTTTTTTTTGGCTCTTTGAGTGACTTCTGATGGTTTAAAGTGGTTAAATTTGTTGGTAGTGGAAAAATTGGAGTTTCAAGTACTGGAATTTGAATATTTTGATAGTGTTCTATATCTGCAAGTATGATACAGGGTTGATCCTTCTGGTCTCCCTTTTTCTTTCACCGATGTCATGGCACTGTATTATGTGGTTTGTTGGCACATTTCTGTTGTTTTTCCTCAAATGTAGTATAAACTTTTCCGATTGTCATGTAATTTGTTTGCTTTTAGATTTATGTATGAAAAACAAGCTTTAAAAGTGGAAGCAGATTTTTTTAGCTTAAGAAACTGAATTTGAATATTTTGATACTTCTTCTAGACCTGAAAACTGAATGCTGTGTTGATCCCTTTGAATTATTATTGTAATTGTTTTTTGTTTATTTACGTTCCAGCACAGTATTCTGTGGTTTATCGCATATTTCACGAGTTTTTCCTCAAATTTAGTGTAGAATTTGGCGATTTTCATTTATTTTACTTTCTTTTTCATTGATGTTGGAACATTTGATTTTGAAGCAATTAAATTTGAAAGAATTGAAATATTGGAGTTTAAGCACCCTAATTCTGATATCTCGTTTAAACCTGTAAACAGAATTCAGGTTTAAATCCCTCGAGAATTGCCCTTTATTTTGTTGATTAGTAGTATGCCCACATTTTGCATGAGTAATCATCAACATAGAGCTGGAAATATTGAAACCCATTATGACTAGGTCTCATAGGTATGCAAAGATCGGTATGCACCAAACCTAATTTGGTGGAAGCTCTAAAGGTACTTGTACCAAATGGTGCTCTATGTTGTTTTCTTGCTAGACAATTGTGTGGTAGAAATTTGTATTCTTCTTTAGTGGTGGAAGTCCTCTCACCATGTCATGATGGTTTAGTGAAACCAAGTCTCCAAAACTCATGTACCCATTATCTGCGGTGTCACAATTGTGTCGAGTCTGAAATCCTTTGCAAGAAGTGCTTGATTGTTCTTATAAGCAAAATCAAGTTAGAACATTTTGCCAACATCGATGCTTTTGCAACTATCTTTGAGATTTTGAATTATCTTTGATGAAGCACATATTTTTGCCGCATTTGCAGTCAAAATCAACTTTCAAGTTGTGTTGCAGTAGTTGAATGACTAAGAGAGGATTTTTGGTGAGGCCTTTGGAACATATAGGACTTTAAAGATTTTTATGCCGGAGGCGTTCCCTATTGTGGGACTTGTCCAAAATTACACCCCATGTAATTTTGAACAACTCATCAAAAGGACTTAACCATTTTGTGCTCTAGAAAAGTCGCAGGAGACTAGTTTAATTTACTCCGGAATGTAGGAACTTAGTGTTCCGCGGGTTCTCCTAACCCACGGAACAAAGGAGTGAGCAGTGCGGGGACTTGGTGAGAATTGATAAAATTTAGTGTTGCGTGGCATCCCCTTAACTTTTACAACACTAAGGGAATAAGTCCTGGCGAGGTAAAGTCAGAAGAGCACCACAGAGTTGCATCTCGTGGAAGGTTGGAAGAAATCGGCTAAGTTCAAAAGCCATAGAACACTAGCTCGGTGTTCTGCGGGTTTACTAAATTGTAATGTCCCGCGGGTTTGAGAAGAACAAGGGAAAATGGCCGAAGGGACAAAAGCCGCGGATCAAAGAGGTAGACCCTCGTGGACGGCGTGAAATATTTTTACTCATCAAGGCAACAGGGGGAGTCAGGAGTTCCATGGAAGAAGAAATTTTGAAATGCCGTGGTGAAAGCTACGAGACATAACGGTGAGATCTCAGAAGGTCTCAAAGTTGCGTCGGACTCGAAACAGAGAGCCAACCACCCCAACCACTAGAATTTAATAAAGTATGGCGCTGCTGCTGCATGCGGTTTGATGGCATGCGATAGACTCAAGGGTCGTGATGTGGTTATTCGCTGAAATTGGGGGTGTCCATACATGCATCGCAAGCAAACTCTGTAAGAATTCATAGCGCCCACACTTATTCAATACGCTTTCGAGAGAAGTCAGTCCCACTCGACGGTCCTTCCTTCTCTTTCTTCATTCCACGAATTGTATGAATACAAGCGTGTGTGCACTTTGTATGGATTCTTCTCCTTTCCTTAGCATATTTCGAGCTCTTCTCTGTGAAACTCAAAACTTCATCTTGTCGACCTCTATAACTCGCAAATGGTGATCCCCTTGCCTCGGCTCTGTATGTAAGCTATCAAGATTGATTAATGCAAGTGTGGTTTAGCTCTTTCCTTCGAATACATTGTGTTTGATGTGAATATTTCACCTTCTCGCATGTTTCATGTTCTTCCTTAGACTCAAGGCTCGAATCGTGTGCATTTTCATGATCCCGACCTCGCGTTTTACATCTGTGTCATCTGGATTTGGGAAAGTTCCACCTTCTTTTGGTGCTATCACTACCCCTTAGCTTATGATTTACCTTTCTTGCATCTCTCCTTGGTCCCTTAGAATTGTTAGAGTAGGAATTAATTGTAGGAGTAGTTTTAGCGTTAGAAGTAGGTTCTATTATGCGGGTTTTCCAAATCTGCGTGACAAGGAAGCTGGCCTTCTCCGGAGGTTTGTCTCAAGCCGCAAGTCCCACACTTGGAGATAGTCCCATGTTGCCTCAAAATCCTAGATCTTCATGATTCAGGGCGGGGGTGCAATTGAGCTCAACAGACTCTTTGTCGAGAAAAAGTCAAGTCTTTCTCGACAAAGAATTTCCCAACACCTGAAAAAAAAATGATATCTACTTCTCGTAAGAATGTCGTCGTTGTCATTGTTATGTGGTGGACACTTTTGTCTCTTACTTGAGTGTCTCCTTTGATTTAATGCATTGCCTTCAATTTGATGCATAGTTGGAAACTCACCTACTACAATTTGATCTTTTTGAGCTCATCAAAATATCTCGAACCGTCATAGCAATGGCTATATATGATAACCTTATTGTTGATGTTTTTACACAGCAAAAATGGATTGATATATGCATAGTTTAGGCACAATTTACATGGTTCAAATGGCAAATAACAACATATTTTTTTCTCGCTTTCATTACATTTAATATGTTCATTGGAGGATGGGCGTGTTTCACGGGAGGGGAATTTTTACTATCACAATATTTATATGCCGATTAGTTATATCTTGTAATTTGCTTATTGTTCATTAATACTTGAAAATCACATAAAGTTGTTTGTCTTTCCCACAACACTAATATTTTGTACTTTCGATGGAGATCGAACAATAGGACCATGTTGCTTCCTCTCTTCCTTGGCCATCCTACTTGGCCAATCGTTGGAAATCTCTTTCAGCTTGGGAAAAGGGCCCACAAATCTCTTGGTGTGGCCCGTTCTTTCCATCCTCGCTCACGGTTCAAGTTTCATTGCAACATTCAAGGATGAGCATCTATTGTGCTTTCTACGTATGACGTGATGAAAAGCGAGAGGGTCGCATGTTTGGTGCGGCTACGACAACAACGGTTGAATCTCCTGGAGGACAAATGATTGCGATTCCTCACACCTCGAATTTTTGACTTTCCACTGTTGATCTCAACGTCACGGATCGACTCCACCACCGCTCCCCGTTTTCACTCGTTGTAGATTTTTAAAATATGAGAAATTAATTTAGAGGGTTTACTTTATAAGCTTTGTAACGTATTTTATATGGCATACATGTGTTGATTTAACTTTAGACTAATCAGATTTTATGTTGATTTCGTGCATGGGCCTTTTGTTGATATTTTGTTTGACATTCAAACTTGCCTCAAGGTTGTCTTGGCCCTTCATGGCTTATTCATGTTTGCTCTGCGTTGTATCTCCCTACCAAGCTTCACCCATCTCTCCCTCCAATTCAATCTTCAGCTTGCCTCAATCTTTGAGTAACATGCATATAAATGCTCATAAACCTTTTTATAAACACTCGTGCATTCACCTATTTTAGGCATGACGGTGGTGGGAAAAACTCCAAATTAGAGTGTTGCATGTTGCCCGTGTTTTATGCATGTCAGCCCTTTCACTGGATATTTTATCATTTAGAAAAAATTGATAAAGAGAAAGGATTCCCAATGGGGAACATGTTAGGCTTTAGATTAGCTTTTGGGACTTTTGAAGAACATTATCAATTTGATGAACGTGTGGGCCGGGGTGGGAGTTCGAATAGGGAGCAAGTTGGACCCTTTCTTTTATATATATATATATATATATATATATATATATATATATATAAAAGAAATTTGAAACACTATTGATCATATTATGCAAGTCATTTTAATAATCAATAACAAAATGTATAGGAAAATCTACTTCTCCGTTTTGGAAATGTGGGTGAATAAACTTTTATACTTTGCAAATCTTGATTTCAAAGGATTATCTTGACATGCAATTATATTATGATCGGAAAATCATAGTCACAACAACTTCCAAGAAGTATTATTATCCTCACCTATCGTGGCCAAGAAGTTCCTTAAAACCCACGAATACATCTCGCCGAGCGGACTGCTGCAAATGCAACCAAGGTCCTATCTTCGATGATACACATCATGGTCTATACTGAGTAAGAGCCTATCCATCACATATGTTTGCAAGCTTGAATGGTCAACCAACCAATAGGTTGTTTACCACTTTTTTATAACTGTGGTGAGGATTATGTAAAGAAGGAAGATGGAGATATACGACCAATGTTGACTTGTACAATGTTCATACAACTTCAACTTTTCACAAATTGATTGTGCACATTGATTTTGTTCATCACTAGTCACCTCCTCAAGTGAAACACGCACCATTCTGCGAGTAGTTTAAACATTCCACGGAAAAAATGGTAGACATGAGAAAAACAACCCATCAATTGTGACAAATGATGGTATTACTACTCTTCAAATCTCTAGAGAGGATGGGTGGTATGAGTGTAATTTGAATTACCACACAAAATATCACAATGATTTGGAGCGACATGGCCACAATGATAACTTATGAAAACACAACACCCTCCATAAGACAATACCTGAGAAAGTTTTGAGAGGAATATTACTTTTTTTGAAAACATCGAGTTTTTTTGGACTTTGTGTATGTCCTAAAATATCCATAAATGAATTAACATATTAATATGTCGATCGGATATTTTGAACATTAGGAAGGAAGAGAGATGGAAACAAATGAGGAAGATAATTGACAAGTTGTTTTAAATTATTGTGCAATGGAGGTGAAAACTAAGACTAAAGGTAAAATATGACCACCATTTTAATATAAAAAGTTTTATTTATCAATAGTGTAATAATAGTGTTGTCACGCATGTTGTAAAAATAATTAAAAAAACCATTACTAAAAAATTGTTTGATGGCCATCAAATTTAAATCAATTATCTATAACTACGTTATCGTGGACGATAACGTTAAAAGATGGAGGCGTGATCTTTATATAGATTTTGAGTTTTTCCCTTTTTTTGTTTTTAATATGTGATATGTAAGAGGGAATAGCAATAGATGAATAACCGTGTGTAAAAGTGATCCATGCACACGAACAAGACTGCCACAAATGATGGAAAATGCCAATGTTGGTTTGTGCATGATTTGGGGAGAATATTGACCTTATTGGAGGTGTCTTAAATGTATTTTAGCCATTACACTTTTCAGTCCCAAATGAATAGAAACTTTGCATGCTCTCAAATGAAACCAAGTATTGTGACCCTCCATTTAGCGGTTTTATGATCTAAACGATATTGACATTATCTGATTATGATTGAAGTGACGGTTTTTGAATAATATTTATTACTTTCTAGCACTATATCATAAAGCGTGATTTTAAAATTCTTCATGTGCTTACATCGGGCACATGCGTAGGCAGATGTGTCTTTAATTCAATTTTTATATATATTTTCTTTTTATTGTTAGATATGGCATGACAAATAGAAAGTGTATATTATTTTCAAAACATTTTTGCTGACAACCCAAAGACACCCTAATCATAGTGGTGCGAACCCCGTCCCATATCGTGCTATGTAAGGATGTGGGGGATTAGAATGGTGCACTATGGAGTTGGTGAATATATCATCTTTTCTTGAATATTTCATTTAGTTTTGAACCGTGTATATTAAAGAGTTGTTGAATCTTACTTATTTTTACTAGATGTTATTGCATATATCTTTATAGAAATGTATGTAAATTGGGGAAGTATAAAGATGACACATGAATATGTCCAAAGCCTTGCATGTATCTGCAAGAAAGAAGGAAGAGAATCGTTTACATTCAAATATCCTTCCTCCACATCTCCAAGACATGTAGCTAATTTCCTTCACTATGACATTTTAAAATTGGTTCCATCCTTCTAATCTCATAGGTGTTCATTTAACCCCTCCTCTTGCACAAACAAATGATGCCGCTACCTTAGATGTTTCAGTATTACCTGCCATATGATAGAGCAAATCCATAGAAACAATACATTTACATCCCTTCCGGCATATCTTGCACCTCAAATGCAGTTGCTAGTAATGGTTATGATTCCTAATTAGTAAGGATATTTCATCAGTTCCTTGGACACTATAGGATGAATCATCACCCAAAGAAATATGATTTCGGAGAGGTGTATGATTGAAACTGTAGAACCAATCTTTTCTTCCAATCATGTGTTGGGTTGCACCCGAGTCAACATACCAGATATAACTGTGTGAAGTGGATACTTTTTAAGATTGTGCAGCATAGAGAAAGTCCTCGTTTGAGGGCTTGTCTTTTTGTTCAACAATGTTGCCCTGTTGTTGTGGTTTCTTTTTCTGTCCATGTGACTTATTTAGGTTTCCTTGTGTTGACTGTTGTGTGTTGGAGTTCTTGTTGCTTAAAGAGCCTTGTTGGAATGCATTGTACCAACAAACTTTCAATCCATGGCCATTTTGACCACAATTTAGACAAACTTTCCGCGGTTTGTTTTCTCGTTGATTTTGTGTAATACTCTGCTTATGGGATTGTTTCAAAGACTTTATTGCCTTTTTCCCCTTCTGGTGTGAGGCAAGCTCATGTTCATCTTCTTCCTTTGCGTTGCATGGATTTTTCCTAGCTTCTCAAAGGTTGGTGTTTGTCTTGTGCCATTCAAAGTGGTCACAAAGATCTTATAAGACGGGGCAATACTCTTAAGACAATAGGTACGGGAAAGTCATCTGTCACTCCCACTTCCAATGCTAGGAGTGAGGCCCTCAAAGTTGTAACATGCCTTAGAAAGGCTTCAACTTTTAAATCTGCCTTCAGTTTGAGACAATGCAGTTGGCTTTGTAGATGGAGGATTGTATTATGATTCTTGGCCTTATATACTGTGTTGAGATTATCGCAAGCTTCCTTTGTTGTTGGAGCTTCTCGGATATGCTGTTATACCTCATCCGATACCTCAAACATGATTATCAACTTTTCCTTTTGGTTAGCTTTGTCAAACTTTTGTTGTTGGTCAACATCAATAACATGTTGGGTGTATGAGCCATCAACAATAGGCCATATCTCCTCAAATTCCACGTAAGTTTTCACCTTGGTTTTCCATGAAGAGTAGTCACCTCAAAGAAGTTTTGTATCTGGAAGAAAAACTTTGGCCCATTGCATTGCAGAAATCACGGAAATGGATTGGTTTCTTATTACTCCAAAAAGTTTCACTTCTTTATATACCATCAATTTGTATACCGAACCTTTCGATATATGTGCCTTTCTATATACTTGGTACATGGAAGAAGCTCGTCCCTTTTATATACTCAATGGTATGTAAAAGAGACGTTGATGCACATGAGAGAAGAGGGTATGTGGTACTTGGTACTAAGACAACACATGAAAAGGATCCATCTTATTAGTGGCTATTGCTTAGTGGTTGAAACCAACTTTCATAATTTATCCCTAATGATCGTGGCAAATGGGTAATGGAGGGATGGTTCAGCGACTTTAAAGGTGACCTTACTTCTCCTAGATGATTTATAGGGACGATGCCACAAACGTCATTGTTGAAGCTATATTAGGCGTTGAATGTAGTAGATCAAATGCGACAGCTTTACCCATAAGCGCAATACCGAGGCACCATTGATATGGAATGGTGCGTTTGTAATTGGAACCATGTTTTGTTTCCAATTTTGCAGTTTACAAGTATATTGTGCAATAGACAATTTACAACTTGTAATATTACAATAGAATTTTCCTTGTAGGGGAAAAATATGCTCCCCTATAGTTGATTTTTTTCAAAAATATATCCCTTTGAAAAAATAATATTCCCCTTTTATTTTTAAAAAACACCAAACTATGGCCAGTGGCTGGCATATGCCGGTTGAAGGTTGTTGTGTTACCCCTAGGGGATGTGGGGTCGGGGTTCAAGGCAGCCCCCAGAAAAAATGGTTAAAAAAATCTCCCTTTTTTGAAATAATCTTCTTTTGTTTTAAAAAATATTTTTTTAGTAAAAATTAGGAGTTGAGGTGTGGGAAGGGTTCAACCCTTGACCTCCTTGAACCCCTAGTTCTTTACCAAAATTTAAAATCCGATCGCGCTATTGAGCCCACTAAGAAGCATGTGCTTAAAGTTTTATTTAAAAAATACCCGGCTTGTGCTTCAACGTCAAGTTGTGTCGGCCAATGCAAAGTGATTAGGGTTGCCGCCAGCTAGAGGGGATTAGGGTTTGGAGTCATAGCTGTTGCTGATGTATCGGGAGAATGCATTGAGTTATTTGTGAGTTCAAAAGTGATGATGAGAGCTTGAGTGGGGAGGGATATCTGTTGTCGAGTAGCTCGACAATGCTAAGAGATCAATTGAAGGTCGTTTGGATGCAGCCAATGCAGCCCGAGCTGATGCTGAGTCATAGTAGATGCAGAGTAACTTGCCAAGGTAGATTGGGATGAGTCCATGTCACCTAGTAGAGATGCGTTTGAACCTAGTTGGATCTGATCTGGGATTAGGAAGTTGGGGGAACTTGTCAGGGGATCAATGCAATGTTTTGAACCGAGTGAGTCGTGAATCCAAGTCGCGATATGCGGGAGATAGCTCGCAATGCAATGCAATGCCAGTTGGTGAGTTGAGGGACGAGTTGAGCAGCTCGCCAAGTTGGGGCTGAGCTGGAACTCCTCACAACTCTTCAATGCAAATCTAATGCAATGTTTGCAAATGCAACTCAATGTTTGCACTCTTTAATGTCTACAGGGATGGATTGTAGCTGAATGGGGATTGACCAGAGAGTGGGTGCCTCAGGGATCCTCATTGCTATTCCTCTTCTATCAAATTCTCTTCTTTTCTTCAGACTACTTCTCCCAGGTTCAGAGAATGCTCTGATACCAAATGTTGATCAGCAAACAAACTGGATGTAAATCTCAGCAATGTAATATTATTGAATAAATCTGATTATTACATTCAGAATAATTGACTGCATTATTTGTAGATATTGGGCAGTCAAAATTAGACCCAACAAAATAGGAACAACACACTCCTAAAATAACCTATGGAAATCATTATTCCCAACAATAAGCTAAAGGAAAATATTTTGGATAATATATCCCTAACAATTAGACATTTACCCGTATGAGTAACAATTAACTCAATTACAATTTATTTGACTATGGTGAATTAACTCTAATCTAACATATTTTGTTTCATCGACTTTACAACACAGTATTATGTGGTTTATCCATACATTTCTGTTGTTTTCATGTAAGTTGTGCTATGATCTCGTAAATGTAAATGCAACTAAGTTTCAATTTCTAAAGGAAGCGTAATACAAAAACAGGCAAATTCTACACTAAATTTGAAGAAAAATTGTATGGATAAACCACAAATTAGCTTATTGGAGTGTAAAGGAAGTAAATTACATGGGAATAGGAAAATGTTAAAAACAAAATTTGAGGACAATTTAAAAGAAATTTCTGATAAACCATAGATTAGTGTCCTCGAACATAAATGAAACAAATTAGTATCACCTAATTGGAAGTTTTAGAAGAATCAAAGCCGCATTCTGCTTACAAGCCTAGAAGAAGTATCAAGATCTCAAAATTCAACTACCTAAACGCCAATTTTGAATTTTACTGCTTTTTAAGACGAATTTAACATCAATCTAAAAGGAAGAAAACTGCATGAAAATCAACAAATTTTACACTATTTTAGAGGGCAATTCAATAGAAATGTGCAGAAAAAATACAAGATACCATGCTGTAACATCAACTAAACGAAATAGTTGGAAATTCACAAAGAATCGACCCAGAATTCTAATTAAATGCTTACAAGATGTATCAAAATATACAAATCAGGGGGCTTAGAATCCCTTTTTTCAATTCTTCCAAATTTACCTACTTGAAACCAGTATTTTCCAACATCGATCTAACATGTGGGACTGCAAAGACTACATTACATAAGAAAACATAACTGTTCACATAACTAGATACAAGAGTAGGAGATAGTTTCAGAGTATTCTTGTTTCCTTCTGAAGGTTCGACCTTCTCCGACGAATTTTGGACAAAACTTAGCCCATCTCTTCTTCAAAAGGGCAAGCAGAGAATCAACTCGCTGTCAAAATATTTGGTAGGCCGCAGTATGTCTTTATAAAAAGATAGTTAAGTTGGCAATAATGAGGACAACTTTAAGAATATACTTTGCATTAAGGCTAAAGATGAATTAATTGTCTAGATGCTTTGATTGGTCCTACTAACTAAGCTGGTTCAAAGGATGCTAAAAGTTATCATCATTATCATCATAAACTGAGAATTCAATAATGAAGTGCTCTGTCTCCATTGCCTCTGATGTACAGCATAAGCATACACTCTCCTCCTAATAGTCCTTAGTCATGTTCATCTACCTGTCTCACACCTTAAGTTTCTGTGAACGAGTCCTCATTTTAGGTTGATATTTGAAAACATGGCTTTAAGCCTTTCAAATCAGACATCTTGAAGGGATATTGCACTTTTATCTATAATCCACATGCTTGGCTTTCAATAGTTTGCAAAATCGCCCAAATCAAATTGGTTGTTGTGAAGAGTCTTTTGATTGTTACAAAAATGGTGGCACATGCAACTTAAAGTCTACACTGCATAGTGGATGGATTCTGTATGTGTATGCATACCATAGGGACCATAATATAGTAGCTGAATTTTCATATTAGGTCATTTGAACCTTTCCTTTTAGATTTGTAACCATACTATTTTCATATAATTAAAATGTTTGTAGCATCTGGCGCTTATGACGACAGATCTCATATATCTCTTGTGATTGGACAAACATGTCTATGAATAGTTTGAATCTGCTCAATAAAAATTCTAGCCTATCAAAGAGAAGAAAATGAGCTTGTAGCTTCATAGGTCATGTCAAGATGTGCTACATTTGATAACTATGGAAAACTTAAAGAGGGCTATGGTCAGTTGAGCTGTGAATTGTAAACAGACTGATCAGGATTCCAGGAGCAATCAAAGAGACAATATTGAAATGCAGAAATAAATGTGATATGAGCAAAAGTGAATTCATGCTGTTAAATGTAAAAACAACCATAGTGCAAGTATAACATGCACTTATGGACATATAGAAAGCTAAATGGACAGAAAAACTGCAATCAGAATTGAAATAATTTGGAATCTGTATACATGGAAAAATGCGTATATATCCATCACTGACAAACTCCCACTCTTGTTTTATATTAGATATATATTCTAGAATCTATTGAATAGATAAGAATAAAGTATGGGGAAGATGAAGCTGTTCATCTCCCTACAGAAATAAGGTTGGCATCACTTCCAGTATGCTGTTGTTGTTTGGCATATTAACACCAACTCAAATCCAACTTTGCATGGATGCTTAGGTGGAACATATAGTGCAAAATGCTGACGCTGATGTTTATTTTTTGTGTTGAGCTGCCACCTGGTTCACTTGATATTGATAATGAGTATGTTGGATGTGTGACAAGCTGTCATTTGATGTTCCAGGATGACTGTGACTGCATATCCTTAACAGTTGTGCTATTGTTCTAAACATTGACCTTCCAATTGCAAGTGGAATGATTTAGAGCACTATAGCTTTCGTGTCCGGTATGACTCATAATGATTTCCTAATATGACTTACAAACTTTGATGTTGGAGCATCTGGGTTCACAAGCAATCCTACATCACCCAAAAAAATATAGAGTTAGTAAATAAAGACCTTCGCAATGATGTGCCACTCCTAAGCATGCTGCACAAAAGTTCAATTGTTTAACCATTTCTTGCAGAGGCTACAGAAGCCTATCCCCATCTGTGCAAGCTTGCTTATGTTGCAAGACTCACACAATACCCCCAGCTGGGAACACATTCTTGCACAATGAAGCCACACCCGCCTTGTGTAGACTGCCAATGCTTAACTGAGACTGCCGATGCATATTCATTGCTGCAAAATACATCCTTAGCCACTGGTCACAATCAAAGCCGCAAAGCCTTTGTATTCATAGTTTGCCTATTCAGCGAGTACTTGCCAGATTTCTGCTGGGACGAATATTCACCTAGAAAACTTGCCACCCAAAAACGACGAATATTCGCCAATATTCGCCATGAATATTTGCCAAAACTCGGTGAGTTTAGCCAAAAAACTTGCCATATGCGGATGGGATGCGGAAAATAGGAAGAACATGGATTTTACGCTGAAAAAATGCTGGTTTTTGTCTTATAAATGCATCACACTCCCTTACTTGTAATCACACAACTATTGAGCATCCTTTACATGAATTGAAGAGATTTTATAATGAATTTGAAAAGCAAATTTGAAGAGGAAAATGTAAACTATTGTAAATTGTAACTTGCATAGATATGCAATTTATGATGATAATTTTCAATGACAATCATCATAAATTCATAACACTTATCAGCTGGTTGTTGTATTCGCATGATGATGCAATTTTGTATTGTATTTGTATTCAAATCTAATAAAAAACACTTCCCCAACATTTTACAGACTCATTTGATACATTTTGTAGCTATATTTTGCATAAAATTTATGTTTTTAAAAGAAATTTGCATATTTTTTAAGTTGTCGAATATTTGCCAAGTCACTTTTTTGGGTTTGCCGAGTCAATTTTTTTGGGTCTGCTGAATATTTGCTAAATACGAGTATGCAATCTATGTTTGTATTCATGCAGAATCACTCCCATTTGTTCCAATGATAAGATGGGTTAGATAGGACCTCCTGTCGACATCGATATAGTTAGTAGGGGACACATGTGGTTCTTGATCTATCCATCATGGCTAGGGACCAACCAAATGATTTGATTGAGCCCGATCGAATGCAGAGGGGAACTTGAAAAGATCAATAGCAATTTGAGGCAATTTGAGGAATATTCTTCAAGGTATCTTCACTTATAGTGAGCATCTTTGTTCTCTGTTAGAAGCTTCATGATTTCTACAAATAGAAGGGAGTCATGAGTGTCAAATCAATAGAGGAAGAGAGTCTATCCTCCAGTTTGAGAAGGTGTCTAGTGTGATTGCCAATTTGAGCCAAGTGTGGTTTTGTAGAAGCTTTGTCAGAGAGTCTCGGTGAAGCTTAGGATAGGTCTAGGAGTGTAATTCTTGAATAGTCTGTCATAAGATTGTAGTTAGAGTATAGCATCATTGTGCTTAGGTCTGTAAATCTTCCTTGCATTAATAAAAGAAGCTTTGTTGTTTTCTTGTCAAGAGTTGTGCCTAATATCTTGCCTCGATGAGATCCAAATCTGATATAGGCTGTGGTGTAAGGCATTCTTCAATGGGAACCCTTTCGCGATCGCATCATTTTCTAGTATCGAGTAAGGGCAAGCTCGTTTGGAGGCCATGGAAACTGCGCACCGTAGAGGATTTGTTGTTGATGAATATGCAAGTGATGATGAACATGAAGTAAGAACACTTATAGATTAGGAGGATGAAGCTGAACATGTAGATGAGCATGAAGACCAATTCTTACACGCAATCACGAGGATCGAAAGCAAACCACAAATAGAAGTTCAATGTTAATTTGGGAACTTGGGCTCAAAAGATATTATTGAATGGATCACAAATGGAGAAATGTTTTGAGTATGAGGATGTAGAGGAAAACAAAAAGGCGAAATTTGCAAGTACAAGTTGAAGGGGCATGTATCCTTGTGGTGGGATCATGTGCAAACCGAGAGTTCAAAGAGGCAAAGATAAGATCAAGAAGTGGGATTGAATGGTGATAAAGTTGAAGGCTAAGTTCATGCTTGTGGATTACCAGACCCATTTGTTCAATTAAGTTGTAAAACTTGCATCCGAGAGAACTAAATGTAAAGAAGTACATCAAGGAGTTCTATTGGCTCAACATCAACATGTGGAGAAAATATTTCAAGGTACGTTAATGGATTGTGCATTTCCATTTAAGATGAACGTAATATGATCAGACCGAGATTTGTGGAGGAAGCCTATTAGTTTGTGTTGAAGGCGGAGGAGAAGTTGTCTCGAAGGCAACAACAGAGCAATTTGCGGGAAAACGAAAGTTCCTGTGCAAAGGTGGAAGTTTGTGCAATGATGCATATAACATGCACGTGAAGGAGAAACAAGTAGTTTACATTAACAAAGCCATGTGCAAAGAGGTGGAGGTAGATCTTCCGAAGAGGAAGAGGATTAAGAGGAACATGTTTCCATTGTGGAGAGATTGGACATTGCACATTTGAGTGTCCACAAGCCACGCAAAACAGTGGCGGTAGGAAGAATGATGCTAGCAATCATGTTACTTAACACGTAGACATAGAAAGCCATGTGTCAAATAATAGCACAAAAAAACTTGAACGCGAAGAAGCGCTCATGATGAAGAGGGTGTTGTTGAAGCTCATGAAGGAAGACAATGCACCCATCCAGAGAGAATTTGTTCAAAATCGTTTGTAAATCTGAAGGTAAGTGTTGTAAAGTCATTACTGATAGTAGTAGCATTGATAATCTTGTTTGTAATGAGATGGTTGAGAAGTTTGGTCTAAAGAGAAATGTGCACGTGAATCCGTATAAGGTATCATGGTTGTTAAAGGGACATCAATTTCTTGTGAATGAGCAAAAAGAGTACTTATCCAGATTGGTGCATATGGAGATGAAGTCTTATGCAATATAATGTCCATGGACATTATTTCATGTGTTGTTAGGTAGACCTTGACGGCATGACAAACAAACGATTCATGATGGCCGCACAAATACTTACACGTTGGATAAAGACAAGCGGAAGTATACTTTGAATCCCTTGAAGGGCTCAAGTGTAGAGGTGGAAATGAATCCACATATATTGATGATTTCAGGAAAGGATTTCTTGAGTACTGTAGAAAAGGACAATGAATGTTTTATGTTCATTCTAAGGCTTGCATAAAAATATAGGAAGGTACAAAGTTGTACAAACAAAGGAGATTCCGCAAGTGAAAGAGATGTTAGGTGAATATGTGGATATCATGTTGAAGGATATTCCAGATGGTTTACCACCTATACACAGTATCAGTCATTAGATGGACTTGATACCAAGGGCTAGTTTACCAAACAAGGCCGCATATAGGTTGACACCTATGGAGAATGAGGAGATGAGGAAGCAAGTGCAAGAGTTGCTTGAGAAGGGGTTGATCAGAGAATCTCTGAGCCCGTGTGCAGTACCTGTAGTATTGACATCAAATAAAGGAGAGTGGAGAATTGCATTGATTCTAGAGCCATCAATAAAATTACTATCAAGTACAAATTCCCATTATCGCGCATGGATGATTGGATGGACTATTTGAGTGAAGCAAAGTACTTCACTAAAATTGATCTGAAGAGTGATATCACCAGATCAGAATCAAGGAAGGAGATGTGATGCAGGAGCATCAAGAGCTAAAGTGTCATAAGGTCATATGGGACCATTGAAACATGTTGGTCTGGGTGTGAGTGAATGAATGTTAAAATTGAATGTTGTAAAAGGTGAACGAGTGCTTGTAAGAGAGTTGTAGGAGTGAATTTGACTTGGTAAAAGAGTAATATAGGCAAAATAAAGCCATGTCATCTTGTAATAGTTGTCATGTACGAACTAAATGAGTGTATTAAGATGATATCTATCTGATTTCTATGATAAGAAGGTTGTTGAGCCTTCTTAGGAGTTGTTGAGTTAGTTTAGGAGTTAGCTAGGAGTCTATACTTGGCAAATATCCACATATTCATAGGTGATTTGAATGTAATGAAAAGGACCAGTAGTTCTTGAAGTTATGAAATGGTGAATGAAGCATGTATGGTGATTAGAAGAGAGAATATACCTCGGGTGAGAATTTTGCATGTTTTTGATGGATTGTATGAAGAATGACTGTCAGGACAGTGAGGTACAAACCCTCAGTCCCATCTAAGTATTGAAATTCTCTTGACTGCTAATATGGAAAGATTCTGTAGGTGATGAGGAACACAGCCATGATTTTTGTAAGTCTTGAAAATGTGTAATTTGTTTTTATAGCAAAATGTTAGCTCACGGGCTCGATTTAGGGCATCCATTATCTTTCATTTGCATTGATGAAATGAGCTAAAATTCTCAAATAATCTGTCTTAATATGAATTAGAGACCCTCAAAGTTTCATGGTGATTGAACAAGTGTAGATGGAGATCTCTCCGACAGAATTTCGAGCTAGGAAGTAGAAGAAGGGAAACGGACAAAGTTCTCATTGGGTTTGATAACCATGACCCTAGACCTGGTAAGAGGATGGAATAAGGCTCAATTGAAGTGTTTAAATGCTCCTAGGGGCAATTCCATGAGTTAAGTGCCATCATTCTCAACCGTGCAGGTTGTAAGATTGCACTAAGTTACTTGAAAGGTTGCAATAGAAGGTGAGCTGGGATAGAATGCATCAAGAGCTAGTACATATAAGTTTGGAACACTTCAAACATGGTGAAAGATGTCAATAGAACAAGAACAAGGTATGAAAGCCTTCCACTTGCATTTCAAGGCTTAAGTTGGGAAACAAGGACCATAAGAAGTTTGGGGCAGAGTTTCAAGAATTCGCTTTGAAGACTAATGCTAGTGCATTCATGGGGAAGCCTAGGCCTTTGATATGATGCCTACAAACTGATGAACCAAGTTAGGAAGGGTATGTTGAAATGATGGAGGCTTATGAGCAATGGAGCCATAATCAACAACCGGGGGATGTAAGTTAACATAAGTAAGTTTGGAGCTCGCAAGGGAAGTTCAAGGCATTCAAGAAAAAGGTAGGTTGTCAAATAAGAAGTATATAAGAGAAATTAAATATAACCCCGCACCAAGATGAGTGGAAAATTGCTTTCAAAATGCAGGATAAATTGTATGAGTGATTGGTCATGTTGTTTGGGTTGACCAACACAAGGTGCACATTAATGTGATTGATGAATAAAGTGTGAAGCCTTTTTTGTGTAGGTTTGTCATTGTTTATTTGGATGACATTCTGATTTTCATCAAGATGCAAGAAGGGCACTTGGTCCATTTGCGAAAAGTGTTAGGGTGCTTGCGAGAGGAGAAGTTGCTAGTAAATTTGAATAAATGCATTTTTATGTGGAAGGAGTTGGTATTCTAGGGAGGCGGGGACTTGTATTATCTCAAGAAGGGTCAAGATGGATCTTCGGAAGGTACAAGCTATTGTGGATTGACCGTCACCCAAGAGTGTCACGAAGGCTCGAAGCTTCCATGGATTTGCGAGCTTCTATAGGAAGCTCATTAGAGGATTCAGTGAGATTTGCACAGCGATCATAGAGACGATGTAGAAGGATAAAGGGGAGTTTTTGTGGACGTGGGTGGATGCAAAGTATGCATTCCAGAAGTTGAAGAAGGTCACAAAGCAACTAGTATTGGCCTTGCTTGATTTCAATAAAGTATTTTAGGTTGATTGTGATGCTAGTGGAGTAGCCATTAGAGTTGTGATAAGTCGGGAGGGAAGACTTGTCGCATATTTTAGTGAGAAGTTGAATGATGCAAGAAGATGTTTAGTTTATGATCAAGAGTTTTATGCCATTATGCAAGCTTTGAAGAAGTGGAGGCATTATTTGTTGCCCAAGGAGTTCGTGTTGTATACAGACCACCAAGCACTGCAATTCATCAATAGCAAGGGGAGTTGAATCAAAGACACATGAAATGGGTTGAATTCTTGCAAAGTTACTCATTTGTCTTGAAGCATCGAAGTGGGAGATCCAATATAGTCGAGATGCGCTGAGTAGAGACATCTTATTCACATAGATGCGAGTAAGTGTAGTAGGGTTCAAATAAATAAAGGAGCTCTACTTGTAAGGTGAAGATATTGTGAAAGCATGGAGAACATGCGTAGAACCAATGTGAGCGTTGAATCGCACGCCATGGATTATTTTTGAAGGATTGTTGTTTAGTGGCACACAATTGTGCGTACCACAAGGGTTGATGAGAGAATATTTGATTTGAGAAAAGCATTCAGAGATAAATGTTAGGTCACTTTGGGATAAATAAGACATTGGCAAACTTGGGAGAAAGATATTTTTGGTTACGAATGGCTACAAATGTGCGTAGATATGTACAAAGATGCAAATTATGTTAGTTGGCAAAAGGAAAGAATTAGAATGCAAGGTTATATCAACCACTGCCAGTTCCTGAAAACCATGGGAGCATCTAAGTATGGATTTTGTGTTGGCATTGCCCAGAACATAGAAGGGTCACGATTCTATCTTTGTTGTTGTGGATGGATTTAAAAAAATGGCTCATTTTATTGCTTGTAAGAAAATAAATGGCGCTATGCATATTGCTGACTTGTTTTTCAGGGAGATTGTGAGATTGCATGGATTGTTGCACACCATAGTATCGATAGAGATACCAACATTTTGGGCCACTTTTGGCACATGTTGTGGAAGAAGCTAAACATGAGGTTGTAGTTTAGTTATGCATACCACCCGAAGACGGATGCTTAAATTAAAGTTACCAACAAGTGCTTTGGCAATTTGTTGAGATGTTTGGTTGAGTGAAAGACAGGAATGTGGGATTCAATTCTTGTGTAAACAGAGTTTGCATATAAGAACTTTGTCAACAGAAGCACTGGGAAATCACCTTTCCAAATTTTGTATGGAACAAGTCCATGAGGAGTTGCAGAGCTACGAGAGTTGTCGTGAGAAGAAGGGACAAGTGTGGAAGTTGAAGATTCACAGTGTAATACATGAAGGAAGTACACAAACAAGTGGGGGAGAGTGATGTGCAATAGGATTGCACAAATTTGAGGAGGCACTTGAAGTTTACGGTTGGTGATGTAATTCTTGTGCACCTATGCAAATAGAGGTTTCCGTAACAAACGTATGACAAACTCAAGTGGAAGAAGATTGGACCATGCAAAGTCTTGAAGAAGTTTACAAAGAATGCATGAGTTAGAGCTGCTATTAGGGATAGACATCTCACCTATCTTAAATGTAGCGGACCTTTATCCAAATCTTGAGGGGCAAACAAGTGGAGAAGAGGACTGTACAAAAGTAGATTGGAGACACCAACTACTAGAGCAGAGGTACGCAGAAATCAAATACATTCGGATGATCGCGTAATAAATACAACATGCGTAGAGAAGAGCATAAGGAATATTTGGTGAAATGGAGAGGAAGAGAAGTCAATGATGCGTATTGACTTATCAAGCAGAGATCGCTAGACTTGGTAATTTCTATGTAGACCTTTACAAACCCACTTGAGCAGGGCTCAAGTTTCTTCTTGTCGGGGGTGTTTAATGCAAGAGCATCCATGTTCACAAGCAATCCTACGTCACCCAAAAATATTGGAGTTAGTAAATAAAGACTTTCATAATGATGCGCCACTCCTAAGCATACCGCACAAAAGTTCAATGCCTTAACCAATTCTTGCAGAGGCCACGAAGGCTGATCCTCACTGCACAAAACACCAAAGTTGCACAACATTGCCAATGTCACACAAGCTCGCTTATATTACAAGACTTAGCCTTGCAATATCTCAAATCGTAGGACACTATCCCGGGACGGTGAAGTCAAGCATGGCTTGTGCGGGACAACCATCCACCTTGCGCAAACCGCCAATGCTTAATTGAGGTCGTTGATGCTTGCTTATCACCGTGAGATACTTCCTTAGCCATGGTTTCTATAAAAGTTGTGAAGCTTTTGTATTCATTTGAAATCACTCCCATTCGTTCCAATGATGAGATTTGTGTCAAACAGATCTCTTGTCAACATTGATGTGGTCAGCGGGGGACACATGTGGTTCTTGATCCATCCATCATGGACAACAACGAACCAAATGATATTATTGAGCTCGATCCAATGGAGGGGACTTCCTGATCAGATCGATAGGCAATTTGAGGCAATATGAGGAATATTTTGCAAGGTATCTTCACTTACAAAAGGCATTTTTTTTTCTTCTGCCAGAAGCTTATATGATTTCTACAAATAGAAGGGAGTTGTGAGTGTCAAAGCAATAGAGGAAGAGAGTCTATCCTCTAGTTTGAGAAGGCGTCTAGTGTGAGATTGCCGATTTGAGCCAAGTGTGGTTCTGTAGAAGCTTTGTAGAGTTTGCAAGCTTAGGATAGGTCTAGGATTGAAATTCTTAGAAGAATTCTTGCAATCTTTTCATAAGACTGTAATTGGAGTATAGTGCCATTGTGCCCAAGTCTGTAAATCTTCCCTCCTGTTAATAAAAGAAGCTTTATTGTTTTTCTTGTCAAGAGTTGTGCCTGAGATCTTGCCTCCGCGAGGTCTAACTTTGATACAGGCTGCGCGGTGTAAGGTATCCCTTTAGTGGGAACCCTGGCCATGACTGCATCAAACATGGAATGAGAAACATAATTGTGGTAACCTCACACCTTTTAGTGGATATTGAGGGAGTTATCTTCCCAAAATGAGGATTGGGAACATAAAGAACTGCATATGTAATCATGCCAGCGAGCTTTTCTGATGCTTATTAAATCTTGAACTGGGGTAGACAATTATGGCAATCAACTACTTTTTTACTTGCTCCCTTCTTTTATTCTATTACCAATTGAAATAGCTGCAGATAGGCTGGCATTTGCATCTTCAGTCTTGGATTGGGATTGCAAGAAGTGAAGAGGCTTCTGATTTGAATATATCACTATTTCCTTCCCTGATAACTCAATAAGTACATATTCGAGTGTCTCATGGCCTGGACCATAGTGCTTATCTCTTGCTTGTGGGTAGAGTGTTGCTGCATTTTGGATTATGTGTTTTGTATTGACGGAAAATGGATTTTCTTGTTGAGTAAGAACAACTCCCATTGCACACACAAATGTTTTACTTGCAATCTCAACAGTTACAAGCAAATTTTGAAAGGATAGAACTTGTATAGAACACATTCTTTGTTTCTGCAGCTACGGCAATGTTTCATGGCTTGCACAATACCAATCATCTCTTGTGTTTATGTAAGAAAATATTAATGTCTTATACTAATATGCAATAGGATGCCCTTATTGAGTAAGAACAACTCCATTGCTTTGCAGATGCATTAATCACAATCTCAAATGTTAGCTGTAAGTTTGAAAAGGATAGAACTTGTACATAACATATTCTTTGTTTAATGGCGCACAATATCAATCATCTCTCACTTGTATTAGAGCAAGAAAAAATTTATATTTTATAATGGTGGGCAATAGGATGCCCTTAATGGGTAAGAACAACTCCATTGCTGGGTGGCTGCATTAGTCACAATTTCAAATGTCAGCTGTAAGTCTGAAAAGATAGACCTTGTACAGAATATTCTTTGTTTCAATGTGTCAAAAGCTTTGTGATGCTTTTCTATCCATTGACCTTTTTATTAGGTTGTAATGTCCCCTTTTTGAAGACCCTTAGCCTATCTTTCCCGTGGGCTTTTGGGATGTTGCAAGGGGAAAATTATGCTAGTAATTGAATGATATTGCCTGGAGAGTGATTTTAATCATTTGTCATTATAAAACAATATTCATTTAATTATGGATGCTAAGTGGTTTTTCCACCACCTTGTAGTATTGCTCACAAAAGAATATTTATTGAGCAATTAATGTAATTTATTATTTAATTTAATTCCCAAAAATACAAAATAAAAAGGGAATTAATTAAATAATAATAGAGTGGCTTTTAATGTCAAAAAGACCCTTAGAAAGGGGATGCCACACATAGGGGGAAAATAAAATAAAAGGGGGAAATTATAAGGCATGCCTTATTATTTCAAATTGTGGTTTTCCCTCCAAAAGGGAGTCGCTCCACCTTGGGAGAAAACTATAAATATATGTTTTGCCATTGAGGGAGGGGTTATGTTGATTGAACTTTGAATTTACTCCATGCCCGGAGAAATGGGATGTAATGCCCTAGCTCTTGCATAGTGCTCTCTCATTGTTAGCTTCATTTGGATCCATTATTGAAGAATATTGAAGACTCCATTGTTCTCTCCATTGTGCTCTCTTGTGTGGTATATTCATTCTAGCATTGGCGACTTGGTCTTGGGTATTGGCGCATTTATTTGGAGGAAAAATCTACATTTTTGTGAAGGGTTTGAGATACTTTGTGACTGTTATTATTGCTGCAATTTATTAGAGGCAAATTGACTTGGTTTGGGGTTTGATCTATCATGTTTTGAGGTTGTTTATGCTAGATCTATTTGCTGTTGTGTCTAATCAATTATTTCAGATCAAGGGCTGATTGTTTGAGTGTTTTGGAAGGGTTATGTGAGCTGGAATTAATTTATAGCATTTATTCTAACCCTAGCGACTTGGAGGCAGATTTTGGGGGCAGTTTTGAGTGGGTTTTGGTGATCAGAAAATTCAGTTTTGTAGTTCATTGGAAAGCCCTTCATTTCTACTTTATTTTGCATTTTATTTCATGCAAAAATACCAAGTATTGAAGAAGTTATTAATTTTTGAAGTTTCAGCTGTTCTGAGTGCAATTTTATTTATTATCTGTTATAAAAAATCAGATCTGAAAAAGGTTCGAATGGGATCAGTTTAGCATTGGTTTTGATTGTAGAAATTATGAGGAATAAGAAGAAATTAACTTTATAATTTTTGGAGCTAATTTGATGCCCTAAATGTGCTGGGCGACCTAATTTTTAGGGTAAAATTAGGGTTTTATGTTGGCTGTGCAAAAACTGATTTTGGGATATTATTCTTCATATTTTTGTGGCCCAAAATCCAAAGTTTGAAGATTTTTGCTTGGATGGTTAAGTGGGAAATAATTTTGGAAGATTGCAGCAGTTGGGGTGTTATTATTAATTATTTTTCAGCTGTTAAAAATCTGATTTGAATGTGTTTAAATTCCAATTGTTTTCTTCCAATCTATCCCACCACCTTGGCTAGTTCCAACCCCATTTGGGTTCAAAATAACTGACATTGGGATCTTTAGGTTGAAGCAAAATGGTTTATCCATTCTTTGCTTAATCTTGACAGTACTTCTCCATTTTCTAAATTGTCCTAAGAGGGGACAATACATAGGTCTTGAGGAACATATAGAACACCGAAACACAAATCTCAAATAATTAATTGCAAGGTGGAGTCTTGACATTTGCAATTAACAGTACGGCTTGGAATTACAAATACGAGAACATTTTCACTCTCTAAACAAGACAAAACTTGCTCGAAAACCTCTGTACCGGTTCAATGCTATTGCTCCACCAAGTTTTTACATCAAAAACTCTTTGCAAATTGGCCACACAATCTCCTGTAAATAATAATTTCAGATGCCTTTTTGTTTTTTAATCAGTTAATTGCTTTTATAGCGGCTTGTATGATTTCCCATATTAAGATTCAGAGGGCATTTATTTTAATCAGTAATTTGGTGAACACTCACTCCCGCATCTTATTTTCTCAAGCTATGAGGTTCGACATAGAAGCAAAAGCATGGCTGCATTAACATGGGAGTATGCCCAATGGGGCTTGAACTCTGGTCATCATCATGGCAATTGATCCCCATCTTTTGTTTTATATAAAAGAAACAAAAATGTAAATTGAAATTTCTTTTCAAATATTTACGTATTTTGCTAGCATAGCTACCAGTCAGACTTGTTTGATCTGACTTGCTGCACTAGGCAGATGTCAGAATCTAAATTAGATCTTTGTGTTAAAGACATGTTGGATCTTTCCTTGGCAGGGATGTGCTGCTTGCCTTTGGCACATATCTATTTGTACCTAGACATTTGACCATTTTAAAGACATCTGACCATTTTAAAGACATCAATTGCACCCGAATAGGACACATTTCAAATCCTTGCTTCAGCAAGTGTCAAGTCTCTTTTGATAATATCTGGTTGTTATCAAGTGAATTACATTGAACCTCTTCTGGAAACATGATAATATTCAGTGCATTGCAAGAATTCAGCGACTACAATTTAATATTACAGAGGATTCCTGCATTATGTTCTGATTTGTGTTATTTTCTTTTTGTAGATTGACAAAATGAATGATCTTCTTTCAAGATCCTTCAATCGTTATGGAAATCTTAGGGAGGAGGCTATGCATGATTTGGAGGGTGGGCATGATGTGGAAATGATAAACATCAACACTGAAAAAAACCTAGATAAATTCTTTGATGAAGTTGGAGATGTAAAAATGATATGGATTTGGTAGGAGGACTGCTGAAGAAGCTCCAAGATGCAAATGAAGAAAGCAAAACCATCCACAATGCTAAAACTATGAAGAGTTTGAGAGATAGAATGGATAAAGACATTGAAGTAGTTCTCAAAAAGTCTAAGCTGATTAAAGGAAAACTTGAAGCTCTTGATAATGCCAATAGTGCAAACCGTAGATTGCCAGGGTGTGAACAGGGGACTCCTACAGATCGAACCCGTTCCTCAGTTGTCAATGGGTTGAGAAAGAAACTGAAGGATTTGATGGGAGATTTCCAGGTTTTGAGACAAAAGATTATGGGAGAATATAGAGAAACAATTGAAAGAAGATACTATACTGTCACAGGAGAGCATGCAGATGAAGATACCATAGAGAACATTATACAAACAGGAGAGAGTGAAAACTTCCTTCAAAAGGCCATCCAAGAACAGGGCCGTGGTCATGTTCTTGACACTGTGCATGAGATTCGAGAGCGTCATGATGCTGCCATGGAGCTTGAGAGGAATTTGCTTGATTTGCATCAAATATTTCTGGATATGTCCGTTCTTGTTGAAGCCCAAGGTGAACAACTTAATGATATTGAACATCATGTGAATCACGCTGCTTCTTTTGTGAACCATGGAGCTCAGCAGCTTCAAGTTGCCAAGAAGCATCAAAGAAATTCAAGGAAATGGATGTGCATAGCCATTATTTTGCTTCTGATAGTCATTCTGGTTATTGTCATTCCTATTGTAACTAGCATGAAAAAGAACTGAAAGAATTAATATGTTTTTTTGAATTTGGAAACATCACTGGTTTATAGCAAATCCTGCTTACATAAATCTGGCCTCAGCTTGAGGAGTTTTACAGTTTTTACTCCAGTACATAATCATACAGCAAATAACTAAGGGGGAGTGCTCAGAGAATGCAGGTGAAGTAAATGGCATCCTTTAGGAGTTGGTCAATTGATAGGAGGATGTTTGCGTTTAGATATCTGATTTTTTGGTAATTTTTTCCAGTGCAAGCCCTGAAAATGTAATACTATGTGTTGACTTTGGTTTTAACCTGTCACAATTGACAAATTACGACAGAGATATAATCTTCTATTGATGTTCAATTTGTCTGTTAAATATTGGCAGAATAAATTCCACCTTCCTTTTTCCATGAAAACATCTGTTTACATTCATCTAAGTTATTTTACTATATTGGCTTATTAATTGGCTGTTTTTCTGTGTTCAATTCTGAAATTACAATGGTGTTTCTATTTACTTTGATTGCATGCAACCCCATTAGGGCTAGGAACCCCCTCGCAATCTATTTTCATAAAAAAAATTACAGCACTTTGGTTGAAGTTCCAAAATGGAAATGTGGAATTCCGTCAGACTCATTTTTTCCCGGAATGCAGATTCATATAAATATCCAGAATGTATAAATCATTTTATTCAATCTCAGGCAGAATCTTATTACAATGTATTGCATGTAAACATTGCTAGATTTCCTGGTTTCCATGCTGTATAATCCGTCTATTAGAAGGTTAGCAACACTGCTATTATTTCAATTGAAATACTTTATCAGTGATAAAAGTTTGGACATCTATCAAGAAATAAAGATCGAAGAATTCTTCTTTTGGAAACGCCCTATTTTTCTCAAGCATTTTAGCTGGCCATTTCCCCTGTTCAGTGTTGCTAGACATGATCTGGATACATTTTCAATTTCAACTGGCTGAGTTGAATAAACAATCCTGATTATCCTTTGTATTGCAGCTTTTGGATATAGGTACCATGGACTGTATTTTGCGTGGTAGGTGTGCATAGGCATTTACTGTAGAATGAAATCACACTTTTACAATGTTTTTGAGCTATACATTTTCCATAATATTGGAAGAAGCCTCGTCAAAGATTTTAACTTGATGGGCACTAAACATAGTCATTCTGGATACAATATGAGCAGCCAAGTCCCTCAAAGTAATGTGACAATTTGACTTAAGAAATGGAAACTAGGTTCCCTCCTTAACAAAGATTCTAATGTGGTTCATGTTACTCTTTTTATAATTTCTTAAGATTGCGCACATAATGAGGAGTGGCTCATGCGACTTTAAGAGGAGAAATATCTAAATAGTAAACCCCTCTTTTATGCAAAGAACAAACATCTAGGGAAGGCTCAAAAACTTTTAGCATGTTTGGGAACTTGAGAATGCAGGTTCTTTGTAAGGATGATAAAATCTCTCTTAAGGTCGAGGAATATTAATTCCCATCCATTAGGTGAAAAGTCTTATAGGGCACATAGTATCTTAACCATAGTAATGATACTTGGACTTGGCAAAAGCTTAGCAAGCCAATTTTTGACTTGGACTTGGATTCGGTTTGGCAACAAAACTCGGCTAAGACTCAGCAACACTCGGAAAATTTAAAATACCATTAAAAATAGAGAATTTTCAGGGGAAAACTATTATTATATATTCTATACCAAAGCAATTTAAAGTACACTCTAAACTAATCAATTACAGCAAAATACACATATATACACTAAGAAATAAGTAAATAATGCAATATTGAACATTTGAAGTTGAACAATTCAACTTGAAACTTGAGAGCTGATATTAAATAGGAGTTGTTTTGAGGTTCTGGGGCATCTGATGAGGTTTCCTCAATGGATAATAGGAATATTTACAACTTACTGGAATCGATTCAACTGATGTTTCATTTCAGATTTTTACAGTATTATATTTTTAAGCTTTGTTTCCAAGGTAGTTTTTATCATAGATATCCACAACACTCTCAAGCAATTTTCTTCTTTGGTGCAGAAATTCCTCACATACCTTTTTATGCTTTCTATATTATGCAGTAGCTGATGTTACCCTTAGGGCCTTTTGCTCATTATCCTATGTGATTTCAAAATGTGTTTGATCATACTTTTCTGGCTATAATAAAGGAAGATTCAAGAACCAACCAGGTCGCATAGAGCGCATTCTATTGGCTCTTATTAATATATCTTCAAGAAGCTTGGGTGGTTCATCTTTGTCAAATTGAATGATAATGACCTGTCCTACTTTGGTTAATTTTCCTCTGATTCCTTGGTTTCCTCCTTTTCATCCATGGCAGAATTTTTCTCTTTATGAAGTCGCTTTGGGGTAGTGTATTTTTCTGCTTATTAACTCCAATGTCATCCTTGTAATCTCACTATCTTTGCCACCATCACCTGTACCTTGTGATCCCTTTTAGATCGCTTCTTGCTGGTGAGAGACCCTTTCATCTCTTGAACGTTTTGATTCACCTTGTGCCTATGTGGTCTTCCTACCGTCCTCAATCTCTCTTGCCACAGTAGTGATTGGGACTGTAGATGGAGCATGAAGTTTTGGCTGCAGACTAGTGGTATGACTACAGGAAGGCTTTGAGACTGCTTCAAACTGCAGATCGTGTATCATTTCAGTTGTCTTCGTCATTAGAATATGAGCGATTACCTCCTCTTCTTGTGTGTGGCTAATGAAGAGAGTTTTTCTGGATCCTTGTGGATCAAATAGTAACTCAAAGACATCGATATATGAGACTAGAAGGCCTCAATATGTGAGACTTGAAGAGTCAGAATCCTTTTTGTGATTGATACATACTCTCCAAGGCGATCACATCCTTCATTTGATAAGTCCATCCAAGAAGGAAGTTTTTTACAGGGCAAGAGGTGGTCTTTGTACTATCTCTCTTAACCTGTCCTCTAGAATAACAAACTAGAGGCATATGAGGAAACCTCGTGCAAAGTATGTGAGATGGATTTCTGACTAAAAGAATTATTTCATGGAGAAATTTGATTCCTCTACTTATTGATTAAGTGATTGTAAACATGCTCATAAGCTACATGTGCCCTAAAAGAAGGTTATAACACAACTACAATCATTACAAAGGTCTTTCCATGAAAAGGAATTGGCATATCCACCTACATAAGGGTCGTGATGCGTAGCAATTCCACAACATTGGTTGTAAAAGGAGGTAACCCTAGTTGGTCATAAATAGACCGAGGCATAACATAATAGATTCTTAAAAGAGTTTTCCACAATACATCATCGAAGTTCAAAGTTCGTTCAACATTCATAAATAGTGATGTGCTCTTTAGAATTATCATCTTTAACTAGAAGGTTGACATGGTAAATTTTTAGCAAATATAAAACTAGTAAAAACAAGGGGCCTCCTTTAAGGATACCGGAAAGGGTAACTACTCGAAACAAGAGCATAACATTTACATAGATAGCATCCACAAAGAATACAATTTCAACATAAACTAGGGCTTCCCCTTGAAGTTCTAAGATATAGGTTAGTGGAGGTCTAACTAAATGTATGAAAGTCATGAACATTGAAAATTGACAGTTGTAAGTGTCGTCCCACACGGTGAAGGTGATTTACTTGATATGCCCATAAGGTAATGACCTTCTCCCCTGTTGGGAAGGTTTTACAACCTTAATGACTTGTAAAGGGTGCTTAAAAACTAAGCTTGTTGCATGGTTTCCCATAGGACTCCTCTAAAGGAGTGCTATATGAGGAAGGTTGCTCAAGATTCTTACCATCTAAAGAACTGGATGCCTTCATAGTTCTTTTTCTTTTCTTATAGATTCTTAAAAATGTATAGCTTGTCATAAGACAACCCTTCTCTTTCTTTGGCTTGCATGTATAATGTTTTTGTGAGTTCGAGTCCAATAGTTATTCATTTAGTGATATTGGATGAAAGGACACTTAGCCCTTTTCTCTTTTCAACAAGATTGAGGCTAAGGATCAACTGTTTGTAGAGCCTTTAGACTTTTTACTAGACTTGGCATATTTAAAGCTAGTCAATATTGTACTCGAGGTGACTTATTCTAAGACCTATCTTTGGGAAGGTTCAACTCGAACTTGAATTAATTTATATATATTTAGTGAGATTTTTACTAGTGCGATTTATAGTCATTAACTTAATGACCTCCATGAGTAGTCATTACTCTAATGACATTTTTACTCATGTATTTTTGGTAATAATAAAAGGCAAGGGGACCCACTTTAGCACATAGCCATCATAAACATTTGTTAGTAGGGAGAAAGAATAATGAATGAAATTCATCACTTTGGGCTTTTCACCCTCTAACCTCTTTTCCCATTGACAAAACTTTTGGTGTGTAGTGCCTAATAACTTTGAATCATTAGAATTGCATTTTGAAGACATTTTTCAATAGCTCACTCATAGTTTGTTAGGTTGGTTCTAAGCACTTACATATGCTAACATTGAGCCTAAGGGCATGCATGATGGAGTAGACAATTTGATTATCTAACATTTGAACATCACAAAGCATGTACTTTGTCCTTAAACCTCATCACAAATTAAAAATTACGATTGGTTTTTACTTCCTTGATATAATCCAGGCATTATTATGTCCAACAATGTTAAAATACTAACATTGTTGGCCATAATTTGTTTGTTAAAACAAAAATAGATCCATCTAATGATATCCACAGGCTCCTTTTTCCTTCTGTTTTCTAAATTACTTCAGAACTTGTCCTGCAATTGTCAGACTGACTTTGTTGTATAGACTGCAAATGATAAAAAGAAATAAAGATTAAAGACTATGTTAGTCTTGTACTGAAAGGAAAACCAGCTGCATACGGAGCTCTTAGATGGAGTTTATTCTGACATTTTCCCTTTCTAAGAGTTGCTTGAAGAGGGCAGCAATATGTAATCGAGTCTTTGCAAATTTGACATCTATTTAGTAATCACATGCTATTGTAAGATCTTCTCATTTTAATACATCTTTTCATTGACCAAGCCTTAGCAAAGTTTACATTTCATGTTAAGGGGAAAGAGAATTAAGTCTGTTTTTATTGCTTACCATTTTGTCAAACAAGTCTGGTACTTCCTGTAGAGAAACTGAGTTAACCAAAGCCGGCAAGGAAAAGTGATTGAAGGAAATTTGTTTAGTAACAAAAGGTGAAATCGAGCTGGAAGTAATACAAACACCTTGTTTCTGAATCCTACCGCAGCAGCAGGGCATGCTTACCATAGTAGATCTTAGACCGACCACATTATGTAGCCGTACTCCTTGGTACAGTTCTGTTGGGTGCAAACTCTAATATATTCATGGAGTTAGGGTATGCTACAGGCGATCGAATTTGAATCCTTCCTAGCCTTTCCCAAATCACCTTCAAAATGAAATTTGAATTTTTGAATTTTTGAACTTTGTTAATCTGTGAATTCATTATAATTTAATTTCACCGAGTAATGTGAATGTGACGAGTTACAAATACAGAAAACTCTCTTTCCCTCATATTTTCTCATTGTAAATCTCAGTTTATCCATGTTTTTCTTCTTTAGAGTCAACTTAGATAGGGACAAGTTTGTCCATCTTGTTGTCTTTCTCCTCTTCCTTGTACTTCAAGTAAGAAAAATATCGGTATAACACTAACATTTTGGTTAATAGATTTCAGCAGTATTGGGTTAATTAATATTTTCATTTTGTTTTATGAGTTTGTTTAAGTGTTTATGAAGTAGTAAGTGGTGTTTTTACTACATTGGTTACATTGAACAAATGCAAGCACTCGGAGTGGTCCAATATCTAATCAAGCGTCTGCAAGCTACTACTTGACAATGGCATATTCATTATAACACCTGTACAACCCCGAATAATTAAGTTCCCACAATATGGTTGGGTTTAATACACAATTGCCATGGTTCCTCCTTTTTGTTATTGATCCCCACAAATGGTCGGGTCAAATTTGGGGCCACAAGAGAGTGTGGAAGCCAACTCTCCTATAACGGTGTGCCAAAGGTGTGACACCCACCATGCAACTCTTCAAGTGCACCTTGAGTCTTGAAGATTTATATGCCCTCGGCCTCATAGATGGCTACAATTGGTACATCACCATCTTTTCATTTAGAGGCTTGGTCAATGCACGTGTGGTTTACATCAAGTATTTGAACTATAGATACATGTCTTCTCTTCATGTGAGGAATGAGCATGGCTTGTAAGAGCACGTGATTTTCCTTAAGCATGCCTCAATATCATTATATGAGATCCCATGGAAAATGCTAGACGTGCAAACCCACTACTTTCGCTTGCCTTATTATGAATTCTTATCCTAAAGCTTACTATTACGCCTATGATGAATATCATCTTACAAACCTCGTTACATTTTCTAGAGCTAACAATGTCATCAACTTCTACCCTCATTGATAACAAGGAGACTTATTTTATCATACACCTTCGAGGTTTGAATACCTCTATGTTACAACCCTAGAACATCTAAGATCATAACTAATGAAAATATAGTTGTAAGTTGTAGATCACGCTTTTGTGTCTGTGTATGCATTAATTGTAGTGATATTATCATATACAAAAATATTTTATATGTATTTCAGTTGCATTATATCTTAGCTAATGTTAAGTTGAATAGAAGTATTTCTTAGGCTATGCTCAACTATAATTTTGTTATTTTGTTTGGTTGATTTTGGTAGTCAATTTGTTTAATATTGTGTTATGTTAGATGTGTGATTTTGCATGGTAAAGCAATGCTTTTGCAAGAATTTATTTTCTATTTCGTAGTAGGCGTACTCTACAATTGGGAAGGACACTATCTTAACGTTGGTTATTGGTTGGACACCCTCAAGAGTTAGAGCACAAGAGGTAAAAGGCCTTCAAAGAGTCAATGTTATCTTCTAATTTTTAATGTATAAGATATTTAACTATAATACCTAAAGTATTTGATTGTTTTAATAGGACATAATCCAAACTTATTCGAATGGTGGGAAATGAGCGTCAGCACCTCCAAATACATGTGATGCACAAGTCTTATAAACAATGGAAAAATATTCCCATCTATTTTATGTAAAATTCACTTTAAAAAGCATTATTTTTCAAGCATTTGTTGTTTAATATGTCCTTTCAAGAGATTCAAATCTGCCCTAGATGTTGTACGGAAGAGAGATATTTTATTGTGTATATTTTTTGATGATAAGTGTACTTAATTTACTCTTGTCAATTGAAGCACAACTATTTCTAGCAACATGTTATCATGGAAGGGTTCAATGAATATATGCCCTTCAACTCAATATATAATAAAAACACATGAGTGCACAAGAATGTAAACAAAGTTGCACAACAAATAAAAAAATTATATTAATTAAAAATATGTTGTAATATTTATAGATATTAGACAACATAGTTACAAGATGATTACAATAATGTAATAACTTAACAAGTGTCAAAACTTATTCAAAATAGAATGACGGGAATTAGAAGTACAATTCCATAATTACACACAACAACGTGACTCACTAGATGAGTCAACATCCTGTGCAAGTACAACACTCACATTACTATGGCACCTATTGAGCACATTATTCACGTGCATTATTGAGACTCACGATGAATTAAACTATAGAATAATAACTAAATTATTATTTTTATCATTCCCCCGTAATTCAACATCATCTCTAGTGGAAAAGTGAGAGGTTATATGAATGTCTCACAATTTTCATGTGCAAGAAATTTGGTGAAGATATTTGCATGATGTTCTTTTATCGGGAAAATTTGGAGCTATATGTTGTGCTAATCAACATGTTCGTGTATGTAATGAATTTGTTATTCAATATACTTGGGGTGCCCATGATATATTGGATTACAAATAAGTTTGATTATATTTTCATTGTCACAATGCAAGATGGTAGGTTGCTTTTGTTGAACAACCAAACTGTCAAGAATGTGACGTAGCCATATTACTTCATATAGAGCGATGAGACCACAAACTATCTCATATATATATATATATAAATGATATTTTGTTTCTCTTCCATAACTAAGTTAAGAAGTGGTTTTAGATGTAGTTTTAGAGATTATAGTTTGTTTAAAGGTAACATGTAGGATAATGCTTAAACTAGTCTTTGGAAGTCATTTTGCTCCCACATGTTGTTATGTTCTAACATTTCTTAAGAAGTATGTGTTGAAATGTTACAATACATATTGAGGCCAAAATGTTAAGGCATGGATCAAATCAATAATGTCAAATTCATATCATTAAGTAACATTGTGAGTTGGCTATGGAGCATTTTGACTTCACAATTGTTCATATAAGTCAACTCCGAAGTATCTCCTAGGGTTATTATAAGGTTTCAACGTTGTATGTGAAGTCAACTCCAAACTATTTTGGTTAACTCCTCATCATGACACAATGACTCTAGAGTAGTTGGGAGTATAAGAAACAACTTCAAAAAAACAAAGCACCATGAAGAAGGGCAAAAACACCACTTAGAACTCGAAATATGTAAAATGACATGAAGCAGTTCTGAATAAGTGGGACACCTTGAAGAATATACTATAGTCTTGTTTTGAAGAATTCTCGATTTTACACAATTCTCTTAGCTGCATGCAACCTTTGTCAACTATTATATTGTCCTATTTTGAAGAGCCCGATCAATTAGAGGCAATAGATGGAAGAAGAGATGACCATGGTCATGTAGTTAACACTTGTCTAATACTTCATGTGGTCAAACTCTTCTTTCTTGCAACCTTCTTGACTTGGCAAGATGAGATGTTATTCGGTTACAAACACAATCAATGAAAGTAGGCATGTTGGCCTAATTTGAAGGACTTTGGCTAACAATGAGGCATGTTGGTTGCATTCTAATAGGACTAGATGGAGTAGTAAAGGCGTAAGAGTATTAGATGATCGTGCACCACCTTGTCTTCAAGGCTAATTATGTGACGGTAAAGATTCAACAAGGAAGATGACAGTTGCAATAATTCAATGGGAGTAATAGGCACCTTGAAGCATTTCAAAAACAAACAGAACACTCTCATACTTTGGCAATTGATAAATATGCAATCAAGGGTAGTGTGTGAAGATTTTCTAGAAAGAAGGGCGAAGGGAAGAAAATAAAAAAAATGTAGGTTCAACAAAACAACATCTCCCTTGTTTCTCAACAAAAATCAGATTTTCCAAATGTTTTGGAAAACTTGGAATGAGAGGAACCAAACTTAGAAGTCGTTTGAAGATATTTTGAAACATGAATGCACAATTACAGATGAATATTAGTGATGTGAATGCGGCGAATTGAAAGGTGGTAGAGTCCTAATAAGTTCATGCAATGAAACATTCTTTGGTTGAGTTATTGTAAACATGAACAATAAAAATAGGAATGTTGACTTAGCATAAAAGGAAGAAGTTAGTAGTACTTAAGTAGGATTCTTTTAATGAAATGTTTGTCTACATCCGTCTCTTGACATGTGGGAGATGTAGTTGAGTTTTGTTTGGATTTTTAGTTAGAGAATAAATGTCTCCCCAAGAATAGCTCCACATTCTTGGTGGAATGATGGAATAAAATACATAGAAGTATTTTGTAAATACTATTGTAAACACTCATGTTTGGTAGTTAGAGAGTTCTTTTTATCAATCTTGGAATAAAATCAATACAATTAAAAATATTTAGTATCTTGATAATGCTTGTGTAACTGTTTCACCTTATTCCAAAGGGAAGTAAGGAATCGCTCACCCCAAGGAAGAAAGTTCATGTTTTGTAGTTGTTTTACTTTGTTTTTAGTTAGTTTTAGAATTCCATTTCTAGAATATTCTTAGGTTGGATTTGATTAAAACAAAGTTAATCTTTAGTTTGTATCCTGCATTTGTTATCAATTACTTTAGTAAAAAGGACTTTCACACAATTTTTTCCTCCTCTCTATTGTATACAAATGTTGGATATTGTCCTAGACTTGAAATTCATTAAGATTAAATGATGAGGATTGCAAGGACCCTCCTTATTTTTAGGCGTCATTGTTGGGGATAAGTGTTATTAGGGAGTTGTTGTCAAGTAGTGTTTTATGGGAGATTTATAATAAGTTATCATTTAGAAGCATACTTCATTACTCTACTAACAATATAAAAAGAGTTTGTAGTGACAACATATAAAATTTCAATCCATTGGAGTAGGTGAGATAGGTTTCTTTCATGACACTTTAGTTTGAGGGGAAAAACATTTTGGAAGTCTTTTTAGGGTTATTATTTTGATTTTCCAGTTTTCTAGTATACATAGGTAAAGGCGATTCTAAAATAGAGATCTATCTTCCAAAGACCCCCTCAAGCAATGCATTTAAATGACAAGGTTCGACATACAAAGAAGGTGAAATACCTTGTTATTTTCTATTTTTAGCTCTTGTGCAACCTCTGCAACTCGAGACCCAAGATTCAAAGACCCAACAAGGAAGAGCTCATTGAAGCAAGTACTATTAAAGATCTTTTTCTTCCAATAGGAAGTGAGTATAATGAAGAAATCCTACTTTCACTTTGGAGGAGTTTGAATGACAAATTGAGTGGAAACCTACAAAATCTTAAGAGGATTACTCAATTTGATATTCAAAGAACAATAAGGGGCCATCTCGTAATGCCAAAACCATCATATGAGGAAGGGTTGCAAGATTTCTCAAATCAACCCATGCATTCAATATGATCAAAAGTTATGGAAAAGGTTGGCATTTCAAAACAAGGTGGAGTAGTAGAGCTCAAAATTTTCACAAATAATTTCACCCCAATTCAAAGTCGATTGCCTTCACAAATCAAATTGATAAATATACACATCCAATTTTGAAATTCTTGAGTAGATGGAAGACCCATTACCCTTGCAAGTAGTGTTATGATATCTGATAATTCTTCAATGAAATCAACTTTGTAGAGGATTTTAGGCAGCTTGGATGGCCCTCTCTTTTTTACCTTCAACCAAGATTTAGCAATCATGGAATGGTATTTGTTTGGAGTTAGGTCAAAATATCTCTGAGCATCAACCATGGTTAAAACTTTGGAGTCATCAAAAGTAGGGATACCTAGGGCTAGGTTGATATGGTGAGCATCTAGTTGTGTAATTAATTGACCTTGGGGATCTTTCAATTCCTTGGTCTGTGGGTCAAAGCAGGAAACACAAGCTAGGATTGTATCAACACATTGAAAAGAGGTGGGAAAACCTCTTGCATGGGCTAAACCATTGCTTAAAATTATTTGGGCCAATATAGTTGGGTTATCATCTCTCATTCTGGTCCAGAAGTCATTTAGATCCATATGCTTGATATCACTATCCCCTATTTTAGGGACTAAGGTTTCAAGGAGGAAATGGGTTCATACCCAACATATTGAAATTTCATCTTGACTAAATTAAACACTTACTCAGAAACAAATGGATTTTTGTAAGAGATTTATGAGGGAATTGAAAGGAAGGGCACCAAGATAAGAAAAGTCTCAAAAGTGGGCAAAACAGTGATGAAATCACTTACCAGTTGGATGGGTAGGAAGGCGACCTCTCAACGTTTCTAATGCAATTTAAATTTGGCCTTAAAAATGAAGGAGAAATGAGTAAACGAGTGTTTTTAGGCGCGGGAGGAAAATAACAAAGGGGGAAAATGACAGGGAAAAGGAAATTCAAAAATGTGAGGATAAAATTGAGGTGGGAAGGGTTTATATAGTGTGTTGAAAGATTGTCCCATGATTTTTGCATTTAAAGCTTTTAAAGCGGTGAATCGATGATGGGAAGGCCTTGAGAAACAATGTCGCAAGGGGCTTAAACTGCAGGTTTTTTCCAAAAATGCGTTTTAAAGTGGGTGGATCAATTAGTTGGAGAATAGATGGTAAAGGGGAACAATTTCCCACAGTTCCACTTGGGCTTGAGATGCCCGACTTGGCCGATAGGGGAATGCAAGTCGGAGGAAGTGATGAATGGCGAGCAGCGACCCAAATGAGCAAATTGCACGGTGTGCAAGGAGTACCCAGTTTATCCGATTAAGCGATGGGGGCGGATAAGTCAGCGAAGCGAGGTATGCTGGGAATAGGGGACCAAGGTCGAATGTGCGAGAAATGTCCGATCCAACCGATTTAATGTGGGAAAAGTGGATAAGTAAAAACCGGGAAAAAATGACTCGAAGGAATAAGGTCACCAAAGTGTCACCAAGGCCCACAATACTGATTTTTCTAATGGATCTAGATAAGGCAGAGGAGCGGGGAATAGGAGGAACAATAGAATAGTTCCTCCTGTTCCTTATATAGCTGATTTATCGATCAATACAACAATGCCGAAAACACAAAAATTTGACTAACTCCCAAATTTTCTTCTTTGAACTTTAACTCAACATAGGGATAAAGATGACTAAAATGCAAACGACAAACCTATGACTCAATTTTTTTGATTTTTTTAACATTTTCTTTGTCTCGAGACAACAAGATAGTTAACCATTATTCATATAGATCTCTGTTTATATACCCTTGCATATCTTGTAGTTGCCCAAAAATCGCTCTCTTTCGCCATTCCCTGGTTTGAGAATTTGATTCGCTGCGTCACTATACAAATTTTGTACTTATTCGCCATCAATATTAAACCCATTTTTACATATTTTCCCAAAAAAATCCAAGGAGGATTTTGGTAGGGGTCTTAAAATTTTCCCTGTTGACATCAATTCCATTTATAGGAATCAATTCCCTTTAAAGGAATCAAAGACGTTGGCACAAATCAATGATGAACCTCATATTAAAATGAACTATTACCAACATTTTATATCATAAAATATTACCATATTTGCTATATCTATCTAAACACAAATAAACTTTAATTACTCATGGACCTTATAGTAAAATGTATTGTTATCCTTTTATGTAATCAAATTTTATCATTTTTATTGGAACATATCGAAATATCATATTATTCAAAATAATAAGTTACAATGGTTACAACAAAAAACATCGAGTTTGTATATATAATTCAGAAAGTAAAAAAGAAAGCCATTGATAAATGGCCAAACAATCACAAAGAAGCCTTGAGACTTCTTTGAAGAACACAAGTTATGTTTATATCTCCAATCTTTTATTGAAAATATAGGAGCTCGAGAGGGAACAAAACTAAAGACTTTAGAGTTAGTCCGGAACAAGCTATTATTAGAAGCCTTAGCTGAACCAATATCATGATTCTCTTGAGTCGCGGTTAGAATTTCCTTAGATATATTTGATGTTTCGATGCCTCTTTTTCTTGAAGATTATCCTCCTTTAAGCATTATATTGTGAAAGGGTGGGACATAAATCAACATGTGGGCTAGATGAAATTACGTCGTAATAAAGCGGTTGAGGAAGAGTCGATTGTCACCTTCGAACATAGTGAGATCGAATGAGAAATGGTCACCCTTACAAATCGGGGCTTAATCTGTAAGTTTGTGGGTTAGGGTCCTTGTGAAAAGGAGTAACGAGCCCGAGTATTAGAACAATAGAGGGTAAAAGGGCACATAGATGTCCACAATTATTCGTAAGGCTTCTTCATTTTCATATTTCAAATTGAAGAGGAGAGAACTGCGTGTTTGAAAAAAGGGCCCTAATTTTTTGTAGATTAAGGTTATTCACACGATACCATGGAACCCAAACGCTGACTTCTTGCAAGAGAATCCAACAGTAGCTCCAATATTGGTAAGACTTTTAACGTATCAAAACATTTGTTGATGAATGCCATTTTTTCTAGGATTGAAAACGCCTAAGAGAGATGATTTGCCTTTCTTATTATACTTGTAAAAGCACATTACTTATATGAAAAATTGTGTTTAAATAGATGTGAGCAAGCTGAACTCGACTAAAATTGTGAGGTATTACCCAGAAGAAGAAGAAGAATTGTTAAGAAAGAATTTCAAACTTATTGACTCAAGTCTTACCATATTTATAACATCTTTGTGAAAAAACTTTAATCAACATTGACCCCATATTGAAAATTAGCACATCACAACATTCGATATAGTCAAATCTTAACATATCCGTATGGAAAGAAATAAACTTTTACAGTAAATAAGAATGTAAGGAATTTTGCAGTATAAATCTGCACATTATTTTTATTATTGTGAATGCACATTTGTAGGTGAACCAAATTACAAACCTTTCTAAATTAAAAGACAAAAATGGTAATCCTTAAATACCATATTGAATGTGATAAGAATTAGGAGACAAGTAATGATAACTACCATGTGATTATATTTATTTCAGTTAATTAAAGTCTGGCGTATGTAAGAGATATCAATTATAACATGAACTGCACAAGGAATGTGTAAAGCTCCCATAAATTTTTCTTGAACGGTGCCGTAAGTGGTAGTTATAAATTGCACAGTTCAGAGCTATAAATGTTAAAACAAATTGACAGGCAAGAAGTAACTAAAGAAGCAGAAATGAATTAAATTCCTCACTACATCACCAACGTTTATAATTCCTATTAACTACCCTGTCTGTAAAATGGAAAATATTGATGAGAATAAGAATTACTGGGTATGATTTATCATATTATTATTGTGATTGAATTTAAAGTTTGTATAGATTAGGTGTATCTATTGTTTAGACTTATTTGTCAAGGATTGAAGGGTTTCTATCTTACCAAATTCAGTCAGATATGGCCTTATCTTTTATTACTTCTAGGTACCTTACTGGATTGCTAGGGAACACTTTTCACACCATCATAAATACAATTGGATCAACCCATTTGACAATATACTAATTTTAACTATTAAAATTTTATATATAAATAATGTATAAATATTTTTAAATATATGAATGTGTTGAAAGGAGGCGTTTTATAATAATAACATTCAGAGGCGGTGGATAATAATGTCCAAGAGTGTGCTAAATTCAGACTTTAAATTGTGTATCCATTAAATTTTATTAAGATTTTTTTTTTTTAAAGAATAAATTTTAAACATCATAATAATATCTTTTGGAACCTTATATTAGTGTATTTATACCGATTATTATTATTAAGTAAAAAAATTGTGAAAGTAATATAGTTATTAATACTTATACTATTTTAAAAATTCAAAATAAAAATCTTAAAATTCAAATAGATGTATTTAAATACTAAAATTAATTTCAATAAGATATGCCACTTTAATACATTTTAAATTTAATTTTATTAATTTAATTTTTTACATTATATATTTATAATTGAACAAGTCAAAACTCTTAATATTCTAATAAATTATATATATATATATATATATACACATACTTCAAAATAATTCCTCATAGAAAAAGAACAACCTTAAACGATAATGCAACATAGAGAATATCTATTCTTCCTTCTACACTTTGTACATATTAAGTATGCTTTTATACTTATTATTATAAAATATTTATTTATAAAAGATATTTTGAAATGACTCAAAATAAATTTGACATTAATTTTTTAAAATATTTTTTAATATGTAATACACCATTTACTTTACGCTTATATATATTTAAACTCTCTAACAATATGATACATGTACTTGGAAGAAAATTATTAAACTCTCATACGAGCAAAGAAAATTAATTTAATTATTCAATGATAAGTATATTATCATTTACATAAATTCAAAATTTCATCTATAAAAAAATTTAGTTACATGTTCTAGTAAAATTAAAGATCTATGTAATCAATACCAAATATTTCATTATTTTGATATGTTATAAATATTCCATTATTTGATTTAAATTTGAATTCATGATTTTACTTAGTAAATTGTATTCTTAATTTTATAGAGGGAATCAACTCTAATCTTTTTGCCCAAGATCGATATAAATGTCCTTTATGGACTAATGTTGATCAAGTTGTAACAAACTATGATTGCATGAATCGATCCCTTGGTGACAATTCATCTCATAGCGAGGAACCCCAATTTCCATTTAGTGCGAGCTTTATTCAATCACTAAAGGAGCCACACATAACAATTTCATATTACTCAATCCCCAATCCATATATGGGGGTTATGGATAGAAAGGGGCCAACTACCACTTTATCTCTACATGGAAAGAATTTTATGACCTTTTCATAGGTCGTGTTGCAACCTATATGTGGGGTACTAAGGTCTATAGATTACCCCCTTTATTTTTTTGATATTATAGATTAGGATATGAAGGGGATCATTCTAGAGTCAATACATAAGAAGATTTAACCAAGGGGTGTAAGAGTCGTGGATCTAGAAGATGGTAATCCACACTCTATCAAACACATAATGTTCCAAAGCATAAGTTTAGGATAGGGGATGACATCTTACTAGTACCTTGATTCTATTAAGATCAAAAATATGTAAGCTAGAGTCGTACACATGGATTGTAGATATTGATAGGTTACAATTCCCAAATGGGAGATATAATTCAAGGGGACCAATATAGAATAATGTAGTAGATAGGAATATGCTACTATATTATAATCTATGTGAATGACACATCAATCAATCAATAAAATAATAAATAACATAAAGGAAAAGGAGAGTTAGAGATATTTACTTTTGTGTAGACACCATTGGTGCATTAACCCCTTAGATTTAGTAGCACCTTATGAAAGAGTTGATGTGTGGGACCATAAGAAAAATAGGAAGAATACCTAAGTAACCATAGCTGGAAACTCCAAATACCGGCTAGACCTTTTGATGCAACTCATATTCTTGATTGTCCTAGACCCAATGCTCCAAAGATAAGCAAGTCTAACTCCTAAACCTTTAATACCTTAAGAGCAACTTGGTGAGTGCAATGCTACTGAATGAAAAATGATGGGACAATGATAAATTCTTGCCAATAATATCTATAAATAGAGACCATGGTTAGCTATTATAGCCCCTATAGCCAAAGCATTAAACATGGTCTATGTAGTTGATGACGAGGAAAAATAGCAAGACGATTCAAATTGTGATTTCATGTAGGAATGAAGGTATTGTAAGTAGATATGTAGGAAATTATAAGAGAATACTAAATTGATGTCATAGGAGGTTGTAAAAGGATGAATATAAAATGTAAAGGTAGGGTATCAAAGATATCATCAATTGCACATCAAAGCTTATCACGGGTACCAACAACTAGTTTGATCTATTATGATCTTCCTCACTCATGGTAATGCCTCATAAGAAATCACTCTAGGTGGTTAATGCATCAATGGTGCATGTGAAGAGAAAAATTGAGTAAGATTGAAAAACAAGGTATATAAATGCCCTAACTAAAGATCATCACATGTCACATGATAGTGCAACAAGAGATGGTCTTAAGGAAAAGAAAATAGAGTTCACAAAAACTAATATGACTATAATGAAGCAACACCATAACTGGTAAAAAAATATGAACTCAATCCAAATGAAATATACTTACCTCATACTTAGCAATCTATAAACAAGGGTCATATGCCCACTTCTTATCTCGATCATGATGATGGGGGCAATTTTGTTGAGGAACCATGAAGATATAAAACTAATGAGGAGAGGAAAAAAATTCAAGTGTATGCAAGTAGTCAATAGGTTCATATACGAAAAATGGGGAAAGAAAGCTTATTGAATATGTAAGGAAAAGGCTAGGTAGTGTAGAGGAAATAATTAGGCAAACCTAGATTGTAGGAAAAAAATCAACCAATTTAGTAGGTCGTAAATAATAAAACAATAGGATATAAAGTGTTAGATGAGAAAAGGAATCAACTAAAATAACATAGTTGTAAATAATATAGAATGTAAGTTATTGGTCGAGAAAGTAATCAACTAATCTAATACACATGTATATAATATAAGATATAAGGTGTTATCCTAGAAAAAAAAACAAACCAAACTAGCAGATCCTATAAATAATTTTTCATCAAAAAGTAACACTCAAAATACCGAAGGTAGCTAAGAGAAATCCAAGAGTGAAGATAGAAATGGTCAAGGGAGAGAATTGTGAAATCTAAGATATGCGAGAAGATACTCAAGTAGAGATGGTCGAAGGAATGTCCTTAGACCCTAATGTTTATCATAATGCTAACATGGCTGAAAAAGAAATGGAGAAAGGGATATAAAGGAGATGGGAAATACCTATAATCTAGTATGTCCAACAAGAGGATATAATGATGTAAAGGGTGGAAAGATGGGCACACATGAAGGTAACAAATTCTTTACTAAAATCAAGACACACTAAAAAGATTGCAAAGTGTAGGAGTTTTTGACACATCAAAGAGTGAAGGAACCTGGGATATGGAGATTTCAATGAAGGAAAATTAGTGAAATAAATATATTCTATGTTAGCTATGAGACATAATGATAGGAAATTATGTATCCCGCCTTCTCATGATGCATTCCCCATCAATCAAGACCTCGCTTAAGTATCTATAGATCTACTACGAGGATTGGCACCGACATGAAAAGGAAAGGGCATTGAATGATAAATATGTGAAATCCTATTCTAGTCAGAAAAACATGTAATCATACCCCAAAGTACCTCAAGCTCTATAATGAGGCCAACTATGGAGATTGATATTCCAACTAGGATAGGGGTGTACCTAAATAATATCACATTTTTTTATGATTAGATTTTGTTAATTGTAATAATTTCCTTTTTCTCTTGTATTTTGTTTGATTTTATTTGATAGTATGGATTTTATCTTTTTCTTTAGGATTTTATTGTTCTTCCTTCATATGTATCTTAAAGGTTGGTCGAATCGGTGTTGAATACGAATAAAAATAGAGATATCAAACCTAGATGATATAAAGGAAAACCTACAAACCGTGATGATTCGATACTCCCAAATTATATCTTAGAAAAGAGTATTATCTCAAAATGACCTCCATGGACTAGATAAGAAGTTAATAAAAGGTAGTTAGTAAGCTATGATGGGTTGCCCCAAGTATGATTTTAAAAAGAGTGATAAAATGTTGGAATTTTTTTATGATTTCATCACAAGATAGGGTAAAATGTGGATGACAGACAAGTAAATAGATTACAAGAATTGAACTAAAGGAAGCATAACTCATTCTTGCAGACAAAATGACACTCTCAACCATTGTTATTCCTTTTGAGAGGATGCCTCGTAATGTAAGGAGCCTAAGGTAACAATTAGGTAATCATATTGGATGGGATTCGCGAGGAGGACTGAAGGTCTTATGATGTAGGAACATCCAGGTTGATAGGCTACTGTATCAACCAAATATAGTTTGAATAGTTTGAGTCATTTTGTGTTGCATTATGTTGAATTGTTTTGTTGAAGGTGGAAGCCACTAAGTTTTGTTATATTATTTTTAGTTGGTGTTGTTGAAATTATATTGAATAATGACAATTTTATGTGCAATTCTATTATGTAATGTCAATGTTGTGTGCAATTCTATTTCGAAGGTCCAATCTTTTGTTTAATTAGTGTAATTCTATTATGCAAGGTCGATATAATTTGCAAGCTATGAAAGTCTATGGAGTCTTTGTGAAAGCCAACAAAGTTTATGGAGGTATCACAAGTATTTTAAAGATCCATGAAATAATGAATTTGTGAGGGTCTGTGAAGCTTCGAATACTAGGAACCTATTTTAAAATCCATAAAGTACTATATGAAATTGTGATAGTTTTGGAAATGTTGATTGAGTCTTGAATGGTGAATTTAGGAATTATCTTTGTATTGTACCTTAATTTTATGAGTTTTATTAGGTATCTTTTATTCCTATATAAAAATTCAAAATTCCTTAGGGAGTTATATTTTAGAAGTAGTTCATACTAAAACTTTACGAAATAGATCAGATTCTAGATGTGAGTTAAAGCTCAAAGTAAAACATGTCTTTGTAATGATATGACGTGAAACAAGTAGGGAATGATTGAATGATTGTATCATTAGTGATACATTTGTGTTTTATTCCTATAAATATATGAATACATGTTTTTTGTTGTTGAATTGAAATATTGTTATTTCATACATCTTTGTATGTTTTCTCGCATAAAATTATGAGGGCTGCATGGTCTAAGGCAACTCTTCACCAAGACCCTAACCATTTTTGCATCATTTTTTATTAGATGAAGGTTTTCTTTCCTTGTGAGTAGTGACATATTAGATATTGATGGTTTTCCACATTTGTGAGTATCGGTAAAATACATTGTGGAAAGTTTCTAGTAAGTAATTGTTGGATAAAAGGTACAAGGATTACATAGCAAATATTAGTATTTTTCCACATTTATAAGTGCAGGCATACAATCCTTACAAACATCTTATAACAAGTAAATTATTGGGTAGAGGTGTGAAGCAATGTAGAGGCCACATTCATTTGAGGAAACACAATTGCACATTTGAGGAATGTTATGAGAGGCCACATAAACCAAGTTGCAATTGTTAAAGTCTTGTTTGAATTCAAGCAGACTATACAAGCCTATTTGGAGGCCATAAAATCCTCCAAATGTCTAGGTGTTGTTATGGAAGATATGAGTGATAATGAAGAAAATCTATTTTGATAGGAGTGCAAGCTAAAAATGAGGAAGAAGAGGATGCATAAGTTGATGTACTATAGGACATGATGTTATGCATGATTGGTACGATGAAGAGTAAGCCTATATTAGATACCTTGAGTTATTCTTGTAGTTTTGAACCAGTTGAACTCATTGATTGGATAATGGATCTCAAGAAATATTTTGAGTACTAAGACATGGAATATCCAAAGAAATTAAAATTTCTTGCAAAAAGTTTAAGTGTTATGTATCTTTTTGGTGGGAGTATGTCTAGAAACAGGTTGAGTGCAAAGAAGTAAATATAAGATCAAGACATGGGATGAGTTGGTTATTAATTTGAAGAAAAATTATTTCCCATGGATTACTAACTAAGTTTGTTTAATAATTTATAAAAATTACGACAGAGAGGGCTCTATGTGAAGGAATACACTCTTTGAAGAGTTTTACCGACTCACTATTTGAGTGGGTCATGCAAAGGATGATATGGAGAATATTTCCAAGTGTATGAATGGGTTGTGCATTATAATTCAAGATGAATTTAAAGTTAGATTCTAAGTATGTTCAACTATAAAATCCTATAAATATTATATAAATGTAGAAGATAATGCGTGGAAGTAGTAAAGCGTTACTGTGTAATGGGTAAAGTTGCACAAAGTCATGGAAAAGGTGGTGGTAAGGAAAACCCATGTATCATGAGGGTGAGGAGAGTTAAAAACCATGTAGTGAATGAAAACCTAGACGAGAAGGAACCACATCAAGGGGAAGAGAAAAATTTATATGTGAAAGAGGTCATAGATTCGGTGGCACTTTTTATAGGTTCCGAGAAACAAGGTATTGATATTTAAAGTGCCTAAACAACTAGAATGATGGGAAGAGGATCAATGTGAGAGTGAACATTATGAAAGGTGATGAATATGATTCATCGGGTTTTGGAGAAGACCTAGAGATGGTAGAATTATTGATGTTAAATCACATGTTGTTGAAACCAACAAAAGAATAAATTGGTTCTAAGAAGAGGGAGATTTTATTCAAAGAAACATGTAATTCGAGATAGTAAAGTCTAAAAATTGATAATGGAAAATGAGTGCGGTAATAATTTGGTGCACAAGAGATGGTAAAAAGCTGGATTTGAAGAGGATTAAACATCCTAGTCCCTACAATTTTTGTGATTGTAGAAAATGACCCAACTTTTGGTGACTGAAAAATGTCTTATTAAGTTTTAGATAGGGAGATATAAATATGGAATGACGTGTGACATAATACCTATAGACCCATATCATGTACTCCTTGGAATATCATGATAGTTCAACTAGAAGGTGCAACATGATGGTAATGAAAACAAATAAAATATGGTTAAGAATGCATAAGAGTACACTCTAAATCTAATAAAGTATATGGGAAGGAGCATTGAAATAAATTAGGGTTCTATTGTTATTAGGTAAGTAATTCATAAATGAGGTGAAGTAGGATAGTGTATGTTTTTTATTGATATTGAAGCTCACATAAAGAGCATGAATAAAGGCGGTGAGAAAGAGAGTTGAATTAGTGTCTCGAGAGGTGAAAGCTATGTTGGGAAAGTTTACAAAGATAGTTTCTAGTGAGTTACTTCAAGGGTTACCACTTATGAGGAATGTAATTCACCATATGGTTTTGATTCTAGGATTGAGTTTACCAAAAAACACAACATATAAGATAACACTGTAAGAGAATGCAAAGAGTTAGAGGTAATTATGTAGTCAAGATGGATTTCATCAGTATTTTAATTTATTCAAGAAGAAAAATCAACAACTTACCCAAACTCTGCAATATGAGGTGTTTAAGAAGCTTAAAAGGTTAATAATTGCATATTTAATCAATTTTCAAATTTGTTTAGACTCCACATTTTTCTCTATCTTCCTCAAATCCTACCATTTGAACCATCACCATGATTCTTGATCAAGAGACAATCCACTCTTCTTGTTTTACAACCTATCCTTCCTTTTCATTACTAGCTTCCTTTGCTACTTTACCCTAACTAAGGAAAACTTGATCATTTAATTTATTCCCAATGCTTGAATCTATTTACTTCACCTCATTCTACTGCCTTTACAATCATACAAAGTAGCCCATCAACCATCAAAAGTCATGATATTCACTTATTCTCACCTTTCTTACTCTTGGTCTCTTGTCCTAGTATGCACTCTTGCACCTTCTCTGCCTTAGCACTTTCTAATTTTCTTTCCCTGCTCACAATCTTCACAAAAATGTTAGAATCAATAAGGAAAATCATTCAACACTTCAAACTTCACCTTACTCTTCACTCCACAAGACTGCCCTAGAGTATTTGAGTCAAGTAGGATTCCTCCCACCATGCATTCAAGGCTCTAACACTCACCATAATGGCCTATTACCTCTAATAGTTCCCTTTATACATCTTTGACATGTTCTCAAAACCTCGGGGTTCAAATCGTCTTTAAACTCCCTACACTTAACTTTTTTTTTTTTCTTCAGGACCTTACTAGGTCGGTATAGACTAGAAATTCTCATAACTTCCAATACACTCATTTTAGGATAGAATATCAGAATTTTCCATCACCCTTTATTTATTTCTTGATTCTTATGAAGTTGTGAGACTTAAATCCAAAGGAAAACAAGACTTCCTTTGTTAAGGTGTCCTAATATTGAGGTCTTCTCTCGAGTTCTCTATTTCCCTCTCTATACTATTATAAAAATATTGAAATTCCACCATTGAAAACCTAAACCTATTCTTGTTTATGATATTAAACAAGTTATAGAATATTTTTTCCAAATTTCAAATCATAACTCGACTTAGTGAGGCTTTTAGCACACTTTCTTAGTTGAAACTCTAACTAACACAACGATAGACACGAGAAGCTTCCATTCGTTATAACTTCCTCCAACCTTGCTTTTATGGCTCCAAATTTCTACTGTAGATTACTTAGGTCATGTTATTTCTTCTAATATACTAGTAGGTCTTAAACATGCTAGATATTTTAGGGTTTTACTAATTGTGTTTTATCATGACCTGCATGAGGAGGGTTCGTACATGATAATAGTAAGGCTTCCTTCAATATTTCTCCCTTTTTTACACTTGGAATATGATAACATAGTTTCTTCACACTCCTAGGTCCTACTGACTCGTGATTATGAGAAAAGGTTAATAAGGAATCACTTATTCTTTTCTTCAACCTGTCATATAGAGGATTGTGTTAGAGTTCTGTGTGTATTACTATCATCATCATAGTTCAAATGCTTTTTAATCTTCAGGATATTTTAGGGTCTCTATAGTAGCATCTCTTTAACAAATAAATTCACATCTCCTACACATTTCCACTACAAGAGCTTCCACAAAAAAATCAAACTATTGTGCAAAGTATTAATTTCCTCTTGCAGGAAAAAACAAAGTATGATCATCACATCTGGAATTTACAACCTCTAGACAATCTTTATGCGAGATTCATTCATAATTCAAAACCATACTAGCTAGAAAAATTACATAAGGACTAAACAATCATGCATAGAAATCATACTTGGAGTCATTCACCATCAACACAAGATTCCAATATAATAAAATTGGTCTATATACAGTGTGAGCCTTATTTGCTTACAAAATTTACTCCTCTCGTATTATGAAGAAGCTTCCATTTTTCATCCATCACCTTCCACGGAAGGTTATCCCTTCCTTATTTCATCAAATAACTCCATGACTTGAATACATTCTCCTTTTAAGTTTATTCCACTTTCTCTTAACCCTAACTACCTCCTTATAAGCCCATACATTATCAAAAGAGGCAAAATTTTTCATTTTAAAACATATGTGGACTCACCACTCACTTCAAAAGACATGTAATCACTCACTTAACCACTTACATCCCTTTGAAAAACTCTTTAGACCTATTTACATACATTTGAAATTTGAATGTCCTTTTGGAGGGAAAAGGAAAATTTTGAAATTCTCGAGCAAATTATCTGTTAAAACTCCTTTTCAGATTTTTATCATGCCTTGAAACACCTATCTCATCCTCCATGACTCTAAAGAAGGTTAATTTATCATTTTTAAGGTTTATGCAATGATGCTCATGCATCAAGTAAGTTTAGAAGTTGTAAAATTGATGACTAATAAGAGAGAGTCTAATATCGTGCATAGTACCAACAGTTCTAACATCAAAGAAGGGTAGTGAATGAGGTATGTGTAAAGACTCTAGAGCCATAAATAAGATCACCATCAAGTATAAGTTTCCATTTTCATGTATGGATTACATCATGGGTTGTTTGAGTAATATGCAACATTTCAGTAAGATTGAATTAAAGAGTAGATATTATAAAATTTACTTTAAATAAGGAGATGAATGGAATATTATGTTCAAGATGAAAAAGGGATTGTATGAGTGTTTGATTATGATAATTGGATTGAGTATCACATTGAAATTTTTTATGAGATTATTGAATAAATTCTGAAATAATTTTTGGGGAAAAAATGATCATATACCTTCATGTTATTTGAAATTCAACAAGATGTGAGAAGAGAATTTGTTTCATATAAGGAAAGTGTTTTAGTGGTTACAATATGAGAAAATGATTATAATTATAAGAAATGCATTTTTATGTAGGATGAACTAGTATACCTAGTATTTATTATTTCAATGAAGGTTTGAATATTGATCTCGAGAAAGTTCACAAAAATTGTGGATTGAACATCATTGCAGAGTACTTTTGAAGCACATATTTTGATGGGCCAGTTATCTTTACTACGAATTCATCGGGGATTTTAGAGAATTGTGCACACTTAACAATGAGGCCATATGAGGGGATAAGAAGAGTTTCATCTTGAACCAATGCATGGAGAATATTTTTCAAGATCTAAAGTGGAAGGTGATTGAATAACTAGTGTTGGTGCTACCTAATTTTGTGAAGGTATTACAAGTTGATTGTGATTTCGGTGGTTTAAGAATTAGTGCAATACATCGAGTTAATAAGGGACATCGATAGCTTATTTTAGTGAAAAATTGAATTATAAAAATAATAAGTATAGTGCCATGAACAATAATTCTATGAAATTGTGGAAACACTCGAAAAGTGGAGAAGCTGCTTACTTCATAAGGTGTTTTTAATTTGATATATCGTCAAACATTATAGTTTATAAATAATCAAAGGAAATTAATGCATAGGCATATGAAGTGGGTAGAATACCTACAAAGATACACTTTTACGTTGAAGCATACGAGTGGAAAACTTAATAAGTTTGTTTATGTGTTGAGTAGGTGTATGTATTATTGACACATATGAGAGTGTATGTTTTTGATTTTGAAGCCATCGAGGAGTTGTATACATATGATGAATACATTAGTGAATAATTTAGACAATGAACAATACTTGTGAGTGTTGACTGACAACGTGGCTGGATTATTTTGTGCATGAAGGCCTATTCTTTAAAGGAAACTAATTGTGTATCTTAAAAGGATCGAATTTTGTGCGAGAGAAGCATGATGGTAGATTAGCAAGGAAATTTGTATTAGATAAAATGTTAGCATATCTAGTAGAGAGTTACTTTCGACCGTGATTTTTTTGATTTTGGAAAGTTTTTATAGGAATGTAGAGGATTTCATATGAATAAGGTGATATCTTAGAATATAGGGTTGTATCAACCTTTTCCTATTCGAATAATCCTTAGGAAGATATGAGCTTGGATTTTAGTTTAGGTTTTCCCAAAATACAGAGAATAATTGATTCCATTTATGTGGTGGTGGATGTAAATTCAAATATGACACTTTTTGTTTCTTACAGGGGGACTAGTGATTCAAATCACATCAAAAATAGTTTCTTCAAGGACATTGTGAGTATATATGGATTTCCATGTAGTATTATATCTTATAAGGACACTAAGTTTTTTTCTTCACTTTTTGCTAACATTGTGGAAGAAGTTGAACAACATATTGCAATTCAATTCAATATACCATCTAGAATGATGGACAAATAGAGGTGGTGAAAAAGAGTCTTGGAGTCTTATTTACATGTTTGGTGGGAGATAAGCTAGGAACATGGGACTTGACATTATCACAAGTATAATTTTCTCATAATTACTTAGTTAATAATAGCATAGGAGAACACCATTCCAAATTGTTTATGGGAGTAACTCGTGATGAGTGGAGGAAGTGTGATATTTAGTGCACCACAAAGGAAGGAGTAAAAATCAGAATAATTTATAGAGTACATGGGGAAGTGCATGAAAAATTACATAATTAATTAGTAAATATGAATACATAATAAAAAAATTGTAAATTCAAAAGGAGAAGGGAAGTTGAGTAAAAATTGGAGATATGGTCTTATCTCATTTGAGAAAGGAGATATTTCCTAGGAGTACCTACAATAAGTTGAAGTGGAATAATATTGGACCATGTACAATGTTGCAAAATTTTTCTAAGAGTGCTTATGATATTAAATTTCCCTTAGGTATTGATATTTAAAACATATTCAATGTGGTAGATCTATATCCATACCACGTAGGCCAAGAAAGTGTTGAGGATTCAAATTCATAAGATGATAGGGTGGACTGAGGATGATAGATGTTATAAAAGGTACATAATGAGGTGGATATTACTTGACACCAAGATCAAGAAAATGTGAAACAAGGAGTATAAAGAGTATATTCTCAAATGGAATGGAAAATTTATTGAATATGTAATGTGGTTAAATGCTATGGATGTCACTCAACACAAAATTCTAAAAGACCAACTCTATTGAGAAGGAGATCAAGTTTCCAAAAATTACCCAAGGTGTATGATGTAGGAGAATCTAGGTTCACAAAATATCCTATATATAAAAAAACAATTTTAACATTTCAAGTTAGTTGGTGTTGCATTATGCTAAATTTTTGTGTGGAAGTTTGAAGTCATTGAAAGTCTATTTTGTAATGAAAATGTTGTGCACAATTCTATTATGCAATGTTAGCATTGTGTGTAACTTTATTGCGTAAGGACCAATCTTGCACAAGCCACATGATTCTATAGAAACTTTGTACAAGTAGCACAAGTATATGGAGGTCTCACAATCATTCATAGGAGCTATGGAACACTACTGCAGCTATGATGTTCTATTGAATATGTGGAATACTAATATATCCATGCAAGCATAATAGAATCCATATAATATTAAGAACTTGTTTTAAAAGACATGAAGTACTATTTGAAGTCGAGAAAATATTTAAAAATTCCAATTGAGTATTTTGATGGGTCCTTTGGGATATATATTCATATTTTTCCTTAATTTTAGGTGTCTTGTTAGGTGGCTTGTATACATGTATAAAAAAATTACAATTACCTTAGGGAGTCATCTTTTAGAGATTAGTTTAATGTAGACCTTTTATAAATAGAGTAGGTTTTGGATGAGAGATTAAAACTTAGAGAAGAGTGTCTTTATAATTATCCGAATGGCATGAGTAGATAATGATTGATTGAATGCATCATTGATGATTATTAAATGTGTGTTATATCTATAATTATATGAATAAAACTTGTAAATTTGTTTTTTCTTTGTTGAATTCAAATTTGTCTCCGATTTCATGTATTGTAGTATATTTTTCGCATGAGCTTTTAAGGATTTCACGGTTAAAGGAAACTCTTCACTAACCACCATAAAAACATATGCACCATCTTACCATGAAAACTTTCAAACATGTAGCTGAGAGAGAGATATATTAATCAAGTAAAGTAAAACAAGTAGTTGTATCCAAAAGATTAAAATGTGAGATACTATTAAAAAATGAGAGGTAGTTAGAAGTGGGATATGAAGATGTGAAGTAAGTCTAACATGAGCTATTTGAGAAAAGGTATCGTGAAAAATAACTATTTTATAGAGTTTCATGAGGTGTTAGTTAAATGGATAGACTAAACTATTTATCTATGTAAGATATAATGTAAGGTGTTAGTTGGGATAGTAGGGTTTAACCAAGTTAGTAGGCCTATGAATTTAGGATAATGTGAATGTAAGGTGTTAAACAATAAAGGATATTAATTTAACTAATATTAATATAGGGGTAAGGAGGTGCTATATGGGAAATGGATCGAATGAACTAATAACCATATAGGTAAGATATGATGTAAGGTTATAACCGGGATACTAGGGCTCAACCAAACTAACAGTCCTATAATGTAGGATTATGTAGGATGTAATATGTTATCTAAGAAAGGAATAAAAAAGCTATCATTTCTATAAATATAAGATAATATGTAAGGTGTTATCTAGGAAAGGAATTAATCAAATTAACAACCATGTAATGATATAAGATCTAAAGAAGATAAAAAAGCACAAGGATAAAGTATATGATCATAGATATATAAGAGAAACTACAAGAGGAAACAAAATATGTCAGTAACACATTAATACATAAAATCATGATGAAAAAGGAAAATTATGATAAACTTATCTAGGTACAAAAATAAAGTAAGAGGAAGCTATAACCAATGAAGGTGAAAATAATGGAGTAAGATGAGATAATAGAGAGAAACATATGATACTAGGAGATTTCAATTAGTTATGACATGTGAGGTGGCATGCATATTTAAATTCATAATGATAGCATACCCTTGGTAGGGTATGTTATCAAAGAGGAGGTTTTATTATTTAAGTATTATGTAAATTTAAAAACATCGTTGTTATATGACATCGACCATGATGTAAAAATCGGGGTGACCGATATAGTTATATATAACCACAAGAATTAAAACTTTATTATCATTCATGGGAAATTGGTCAATGTATTCTATAGAAAGAGTGTTTTACGCATTACATTGGGTTTTATGGAAAGATATCCATTACGAGTCAAAGGGTGTTCAAGTTTATGGATTGAGAGAATATATTTGAAAGTTGTTAAAAATCCCAATTTTTGGTTCTCAATAAAGGGTGGGTGGGATGGTAAAAAGATGAAATATTATCTCTAATATCAAGGTGAAATTTGGTATCTTCGTATTGGAATGGATTGTAAACAAAAAAATTGTCATTTGGATCTTCAAACGTAGAAAAGTGAGAAGGGATGGGAATATCCTCTCGTGCATCTTCATATATGATTGTGGGATAAATCAAGGGAATAGAATATTGTGGATATTTGTTTGGATACATATTAAATATGGGAAGGTCATATTGTGGATATTCATCTATGCTACATTGGATGGCTAGTTAATATTGAGAAAAGTTGAACCATGAGGTGTTTCCCTCAATAAAAAGGGAATAAGGGAGAAATAAGAAACCCATTTAGAATTTAAATGGGTTAAGGATCACTAGAAAAACCATAGAAGGCAAGGACGTAATTATATGATATGAAAGGTAAAATATGAAATAAGTATCTTAAAATAGAATCGGGAATAAATATGAACATGGATATGACTCAATCAATTGTGAAGTAATATTCACGTCAAATTCAATAGAATGTAATGATGGAAAAGATACATTAAAGATAATAATAAAAGGAAGCATGAAGATGAATCACTCAACAATGGAATATGATTCACATTAGGTTCACCATAATGTAAGTGGTTTTTATTATTGGTAAATGGTTTTGAAGGGGACCATGCCTTGTAGTACAAAAAGGCTGAAAAGCCAGGATATAGAATGAAAGCATTGTGGTTTTTTGATGAGTGGGGGCCACACCCCCAAAAAAAAGCCTAAAAAAGCTAGATAAAACAATAAAGATCAAGGCAGGGGCATACTTCCTACAAGAAGCCCAACTACAGACAAAAAAAAGTAAAACAACAACAACAAAACCACATTATAACAACATCGAGACAAAAACCAAGTAATAACAAAGACCTATTTTAGAAACTTGTTAAATAATTTGTGAGTATCCTTCAAGACCTTGTACAAATTAATGGCAGTTTCTTTGGGCATGGTCTGGTTGCTCGCTGCTTATGAACTTCTTCTTGCATTTCCCACCCTTCCAAACATCCTCTAGAATGCCACTTATGTCACATATATGTTTTAATTGAATTTGAATAAAATCAAGTACTACTTTGTGTAAGGAGAGTTGGTTGATTTGCTTGTTCACTACTTGCTGCACTCTCTCCTCCAAGGCACTATGCTAATTAGTGAGAGTTTCCAACTTCTCCTCAAGCCTTGAAAGAAAAGAAGGGTCCAATTCCTCCTTGCTGCCTTCATTAAGAAGAAAGTCAACATTGTCTTCTATTCCCTTGATAGTGTCATCTTGCTGCTTCAATTGGGCTCTTAAGTCAAAGCTTGCTTGAGGGTCAAGGGAAAATTGGTTGATATGAAGAAGACTTTCAACCACAACAATATCTTTTCCCTTAGTGTCACTATGCAATACCCTTTTAGTTGGGAGGTCAGAGGTGGAGGCCTAGAAGCTAGGATTTTTGGTTATGACCCTAGGCTACTGAGGAGAGGGGGGATAAGGGTGAAGAGGGTTGTTGGCCAAAACATCATGGAAGTACTAGTGCAGAAGGAAAATAACACCCTGATGAAGGAGGGAGACCACATAGATGAGCTTGGACATCAAGGACTGATTTCTCAAGTGAATGAAGAATATAATAAGAAAACATGACACTAGTAGAGCACTTGAAATGGTTAAGCAGGACCAAGTGATAGAGTGGAAGAGTTGAGAAACACCCTTCCAAGGTGATGTACCTCACAACCATTTTAAAAACATCTCTATATGGGGGATAGAAGAGAAAAGTATACCATATTTCCCAATCTTTAGGGCTTCTTCTCCCTCCAAAAATATTTTCTCCTCAACATCCTTATCGAATTTATTTATGTAGAACTTAATCCCATCCATACCTAAATTGGTAATGAAAGAAATTAAGCTCTTGGTGATGGTAAAATCCTTACCCTTGAAGGTAATCACCCTATATTTCTATTTATGGGAAAATATGAGAGAGATGTGCCTATCATGCCCTTTTATCCTTTGCATGAAGTCCGTGAAGCCATCCACATCAAGGGCCTTCCATAATTCTTCATTTTGCTTCTAGGAGGGATCACAGATTGGCTCCACATGACAAGGGGGTCCACCCATTTTGAAAATAATAATCAAAGGCATGACAACAAAAACCGGTCGCAACTAGAAATTGACCCCCAACAACACAAATTTCGGAGCCCAAACACAAAAAACAAAGACAAAGGACTCACAAAGCTTTCGGATATTGTAAACAACAATTAGCAAGCTTCCTAGTAGCTCATTTTTGAAGCCAAAATATAAAAAGCAGGAAAAATGAACCATTTGGGAGAGATATCTCTTGAATGCTCGGAGTACACTACACCATTTATCCACACATGGCAAATCCACGGTGGGACTTAATTGAATGGACAGTGGCCTCAGCTTCCTTAGAAATGATGGCTCTTATTGTATGAGATATTTCCCCATAATCATGCCAAATTTTAAATTGATTATTGATGACACCATCATTTGCAAGTGCGTCGAAACACTATTCCCCTCCCTATAGATGTGGCAAATATTAATGTTATTAAACCATTTACATAAGGTCTTGGCCTCGTTAATGAAATATTTGATGGTCCAGGTGGGGGGTTGGGTTCCTGTGAGGTTTTTTATAATGTTCATAGAGTATCCCTTAATAATTAAATTACTCACCTTGAGATCCTTGACAATTTTGATTCCCCATAGAGTGGCAAGGGCCTCAGTATAGTGATTTGATTGTTTACCCACGAGGACTGAATAAGCAATAAGGGGCTCTACAAGATGTTTTATAATTAAACCACCACCACCAGTGGTTTTGGGGTTTCCATTAGAGACACCATCAAAATTCAATTTGTGCAAACCTTGGTGGGGAATCCACTTGAACAAGAGACATGCCAATGCTAGGTGTTTGAACTTGAACCTTTTGAATATCAATATTCCAAGAAATTAAGAACCTCTCCTCTTCCTTGGGGTACTTATAATTATTCGGTAGCTTGAATTTCATAATGTTCTCCTTGGATGAAACTATAACTTCATTTAATTTTATGGTATTTCTGAAAATGATGGAGTTGTGAGCCTTCCAGATTATCCAGATGGTGTGGGGAAATATGAGCCTCCAAAACTTCCTAAGCATGCCATGTTTGAAGGAGGCTACCACTATTCCTAGGCTTGAACAATATCATCTAGAAATGACCATTCTATGCCAAATCTGCTAAAGATAAGTTTCCATAAAGCAACAACAATAGGACAATGCAAGAGAAGGTGGTGGATTGTCTCAATATCCTCCTTACATTGGTAGCATCTATTAGGCATGGTGGATCCCCTCTTAATGAGGTTGTCAATGGTAAGGATGCTCTTGTTCAAAACCAACCAGAGAAAATGGTTGATTTTGGGAGTGATTTTTTTATACAAAATCTTACTCAACCAATGCCACAGGAGTTTCATCGGCATACTGATTGGTACCCGTTCTTACCAAATATTATCCATCAAAGGAGTGGATCCATATAAAATCATCTTTAGTTTGCATCTGGTTGATTGGTATGTGGTGAGAATTATTTTTAATTCCTATATGAGATTTCTATGACAAGAAAGATTAGAGTTTAAAGCCTTCCATCAACACTGCAAATGTAGTCACTAACCTTCTATCCAACTACTATTGTAAGGCTATTTTTGAGCTGCTTCTAGGAGTTGTTATTTTTAAGGTTTTGGAAATCTACCCAGTTGTTTTCCTAGAAAAGAATCTTCTCCCCATTACCCAAGTTCCATTTGCATCCTACCTCTGGGTCCCTTCTATTCTTTACCAAATTATTCCAAAATATAGAACCATAGGGGAGAGTTTCATTCTTTAGAAAATCCTGAGATTTACCTTGATTAATATATTTGGCTTAGATGATGTCAGTCCATGGATGGTCTTCCTTGAGGAGCCTCTAGCTCATTTTGGAGACGAGAGCATCAATCATTGTCTTGTTTTTTTAATCCCTAATCCACCCACTATTTTGTTGGTACACACCTTGTCCCAAGCCACCAAATGGAATCTATTTTTCTCCTCAGTCCTAGTCCACAGGAAGTTATTTTGAATTCTCTCAATCCTATTAATAAGTAGCAAGAATGAAGAAAAGAGACATGATGTAGATATGTAGGTTTTACAACGTGCTCTTAATAAGAAGACATTTTCCTGCATTGGAGAGAATGACCCCCTTCCAACCAACCAACTTCTTTTGGAACATATCAAGCAAATAATTCCAAACATTCATAGATACTTTGTTAGTACCCAATGGAAGACCAAGATAGGTAGTGGGGAGAGAGTTTATCTCACAGCCCAAAATTTGAGCAATTTTTCTTTTCCTTTTGGGAGGGGTATTGAAAAAATAGAGTGAGCTTTTGTCAAAATTAATCATCTGTCCTGAAGCCTTTGTTATCCAAAATGAGCCCTTGCTTATTTTGGATAACTTGCCTTCATTCTTTCCTTCCTTGTGCTTCAACTTAAATTTTCACACATTGCAAGCACTCAAAAGATTCTAAAAATGGCTTCATCAGATAGGATTTTTCTTCCCCTTTCCAGAAAGGTAAAGAAGTCCTCCTAACTCCTTGTATTTTTTGAGTTATGGCTCGGTGGAGTTTGGAGGAAAATTTGCCAAAGCGAGACCCATGAGAATTTTTGGCACTTAGCCCTTTTGGGAAAAAAATAAAGGAAAATTTTGGCCCAAAATCCTGTAGAGAGGAAAATAAATTGTTTAAGGCTGCAACTAGTCGGGATGCGCCACATGTCAATACGAATCGGTGGGGGCGGAAGGACTTTAAATTTTTGGCTTTTTGTCAAAATTTCTCAAAGGAAAAAATAGAAGCGCATCCCCGCCGAGCTAAGAAAAAGATGCCACATGTCCATTCATTGGTAGGGATCGGGGTGACAAGAGGATTTTGGAAATTTTTCCAAAGTGGTGAAAACACAAAAGGCAAAAAAGGAACTGCATCTCCACAGCTAATCAGAAAGCGCCACATGTCATCGGAATGGTAGGGCTGCGGAGGATTTTTGGAAAATTTTCCAATTTCACGAAAAGGGGAAAAAGGTCAAATTTTGGCCCATAGACCCAATTTTTGCCCTAATTTTGCCTTTTTGCCCTAAATCTTCAGAGAGGCATATCTTTCGCACTAGAGCTTGGAGTTTTACGATTTTGGTGTCATTAGAAAGCTGTTGAAATTCTCTACACAATGGACTACTCAATTTTGAATTTTTGAGAGTTTGATGGGAGAAATTTGAAGAAATGTCTCTGGCATGAGAAAAAATGTAGATTCGACTGCCAACCACCAAAATTGATGAAGTATGGCGACCGTTTCTTCTCTAGCATGGCCGAATGCATCGAAAAATGGATTTTGAAGGTGCCCTTGCTGTTTTAATGAATCTTGTTGGTGGTTGGAGATGTCAAATCAATTTGCCCACATTTTTCACCTTCCTTCATTCTATTCGAGTGATAAAAGCCAGTTTTGGCTCATTTGTAAAAAGTTGTTCATCCTTCTTCTCTGCCTCTCCCTTCTTTTCTTCCCTAGGGTTGAAAATGGAGTTTGAACCTCCTCCCCGCTCTGTAATGGAATTTTTGCCTCTTACCCGTGAAATGATGCACTGTGTAAATTTTGAGTAATAAAAAATGTGTTTTTGTGATGCATTTGTCCATCCTTGGCTCATTTTCTTTGTTGTTTTCCTTACCTCTCTTCATTACGGGGTATTTGTGCATGTTTGGATGTTCATTGCAGGTTTTGGAGCTATGTTCTTGGAGTTTTGGAACATTTTCTATGTGAAATCCATCTTTGGCATGTGATGCACTTGTCCATCCTTTCCATTACTCACCTCTTCTTGTTCCATGGCAGTTTTGATAGATAATAAACACTTTCTTTCTACGGTGTATCACCATTTTAATGTAGGCTATGTTTTTCCTTGTTTTCTTCCTCTCCCTATCTCCTTGGAAGTTAGATTAGGATTAGATTAGCTTTCGCACTTTGGAATAGCTTGTGGTAGGTAGTTTAGGAAGAGAAACAAACCTTCTCTAGAGAGCTTTCCCCATTTTCAAAGGTCTCACACATTGGGAAAGCTCAATGTTGTGCAATGACACCAAATGACTTTGCTTTAGAAAAGAAGATCCATAACTCATTTAGGGGTCTTTGTGAATTTGCACTAACAGGTTTTGGCACGCTTGAGTGGGACCTTAGAGGTCTCCCATTTCATTTTCTACAGGTTGGTGTGTTCTTGTGAATATTTCATCCTTTGGAGGCAATTGCAAACACATCTGGTGACTCCACATGGTCAACAACCCATATTTGAATTTACAGACCTTCTTTCCATTCATTTTCTTTCTTTCCATTCATTTCCATTCCTTTTTCATTCATTCTTCTTTCCATCCCTTTCACTCTTTTCCATTCCATGAAGTTGTGCAATCATGACTTCATTTCCATCATGGAATTCACATTCACTGATAGTAAAGTGACATTCCACCTCAATGTACTTTACAACTCCTTCAAATCAACATTTTGAGTAGATTCAAGATCAACATGCATACCCATATGAGTAGCAGTGCCAAAATCAGTTTGGCTATGGATCTTTTCAAGAGCAAGGTATGCATACAATGAAGACAATCAAATGCAAGATGCTAGTCTATTGGAAAAAATCCAAAAAATGAAGATTTGCATGGTGCAATCAAGAGCAACAACTCAAATGAAGGCTTTAGAATTGGTTGCAGGGCACCTTGTCCATGGGTTGGCCCTTTTCCAAGACACTTCAGCCCTTAGGAGAAGCTGGACTTCATGGTGGAGATGCTACCCCAACTTGCACAATGGATAGTGGAGATAGAGGCCTATGAACTTGGTGCCAGGCAGCCTTGTCAATGGGTAAATCCTACACCATTATCTGGTAATTTTCTCTCTACTCCTCAAGTAGCACCATCTCAATTTGGGCTTCAATTTCCAAGCTTCCCATTGAATGCTGCCCCAAGTGTTGATTCCATTTCTCCATTCCCTAGTCTTCCACCTCATCTCAATTCTTCTATCCTTTTCCCTTCCAAACAACCATTCCCTCCAAAGAAACAAGAAGTTCCACCTCCTCCTTACCATAAACAATTGTAAAGGTAGTTGAACCCCAACTTGTCAAACCTCTTGCTTTCCCAAACCCATGTTGGGAAGATAATCAAGAATCCAGTCAAGGAAAACAAGAAGTGGATCCCAACAGAAAAGAAATGACAAACAATCTGAAGTGTTGGGCTGCCAAATTTGGGTTTACAAATATACCTTTGCTGGTTAAGCCTACAGAGGAGGTGAAGGTTGAAGAACAAGTGGTGGCCAAGGATGATTTTATAGCAGTAGAGAAGCAAGAAGATCAATCATCAAGTTTCTCAGAGTGTAGTGTCCATGTTGGCACTCTGTTGGAAGAAGATCGATCGATAGAAGTTGCACAATCAACCATGGAAGAGGAAAGCTCTAAAATATATCTTGCAGCCCCAACTTGTCCTCTAGAGCAGCATATTGAAGATTTTGATTTTACAAACTTCATGCTAGAGGAAGAGTTCAATCAAGCGCAAGATGGTCTTCAAGCAAGCGAGAGGAAGGAGAAGCTGCTCCAAATCTAAAAGAAGATGAGCACATTCCATTGTGGAGGAGGAAAATGCAGAGTCCAAAAGTTTTAAACACAAAGCGAGGCTATATAAGAACCTTGATTCTTCCTTCCACTTCATCTCTTTCAAGCTCTAACGTTGGAGAAGAGTTTGATCTTTCAAACTTCATGTTGGAGGATGAAGATAACCATGGTGATCAAGTTGCAGATCAAAAGAACACCATGGAAGAGGTTGAGCATTTGCAGTTGGACAAAAAGGATGCAGTTTATTTGTCAGATTTGGAGGACTATTTTGATGGAGAGGATCTAATTGAAATCACATTGTTTTATCCTCCATCCTCCATCTTCCAAACACAAGAACCTGCTGCCATGAAGGGGAGAATTCATTTGCAGTAGACTACACCTTATAGTAGCCTTTTGGAATCAAGTTTGGAAGATTTAAATCTTCCATGTTCTTCATAGGAGGAAGAAGAGAAAGAGCAGAAGAGTTCCACCATTCCTTCCACACCATCCACCCAAGAAGGTCCATAAGAAGACTCCATTTTTGGAGTTGAATTTCAGAGAAATGGGCACATCAAAGGATCAGACCATGCCCAATCAGGTACTTGGCTTCATTGGAGCTAAGGGAGAAGCCAAAACCAGTCATGCTTGCTTCTAAGCATGAGTATGAGCTTCAAAGTACCAAGGATCAACTGCAATACCTCTACAATCCAAATGTAGAGCAACTAAAAGAGGTATTCAATTTGTTTTCAGTTGACACCTTACTAATTTGGGTAGAAGAACAACTTCTTGTTGATTTTCCACTCATCCAACCAGCCATGATCAACTCCAAATCATTTGCATGGCTGCCCATTTTGAAGAAAGGAAGCTATTTTACACAACCAGTTGCAGGGTTTGTTTAGCTTACCTTTTCTCTTGGTTAGAGTAGTGTAGGTAGGTTTGTTTGCAGTAGAAGAAGTGCTTTTACACACTCTGCATGTTCCATTTGGAACATGTATGATTTTTATTTTTGTACATAGTTGTTTGGTGTTGTTTTGGTTGCTCTTGCATAGTGCATTGAGTGGCTTTTGGTGAAGATCAACTCCAAGTTTCAATGGGTTTCCAAGTGTCTCAGTGGTCAGATTTTCATAGTTCAAATCAGAGTTGGTTATTAGGTTTGACTCCATGCCCAATGGATGCTTCAAAAGGCTACTAATCATTCATCTAACAGGCAGATGATCCCTCTGATTTGCCAAAATTGCTATCCAAAATGAACCCCTGCTTATTTTGGCTAACTTTCCTTCATTATTTCCTTCCTTGTGATTTAACTTCAATTTTCACACATTGCAAGCACTCAAAAGATTATGGAATGGCTTCATCAGATAGGATTTTTCTTCCCCTTTCCAGAAAGGTAAAGAAGTCCTCCTAACTCCTTGTATTTTTTGAGTTATGGCTCGGACAGAGTTTGGAGGAAAATTTGCCAAGGCGGACCCACGGGAAATTTTTGGCACTTAGCCCTTTTGGGCAAAAAACTCAAAGGAAAATTTTGGCCCGAAAGCCCGCATAGGAAAATAAATTGTTTGAGGCCTGCAACTAGTCAGGATGTGCCACGTGTCAAGGTGGAGCGGCAGAGGCGGAAGGACTTTAAAGTTTTTGGATTTTTGTCAAAATTTCTCAAAGGAAAAAATAGAAGCGCATCCTGTTTAGCTAAGAAAAATATTCCATGCGTCCATTCATTGGTGGGAATCGGGACATCGGGAGGATTTTGGAAATTTTGCCAAAGTGGTGAAAACACAAAAGGCAAAAATGGAACCGTATCTCCGCATGACTAATCGAAAGCGCCACATGTCATCAGAGTGGCGGGGCCACGGAGGATTTTGGAAAATTTTCCAATTTCATGAAAAGGGGAAAAAGGTCAAAGTTTGGCTGCTGTGAGACCCACTTTTTTGCCCTAATTTTGCCTTTTTGCCCTAAATCTTCGAGAGGGGCATATCTTTTGCACAAGAGCTCGATTTTCATGATTTTGGTGTCATTAGAAAGATGTTGAAATTCTCTACACGATGGACCTCTCAATTTTGAATTTTTACGGAGTTTAATGGGAGAAATTTGAAAAAATGTCTCTCACACGGAAAAAATGTATATTCGACCCCAACCACCAAAATTGATGAAGTATGGCATCCGTTTCTTCTCCAGCATGGCCAAATGCATCGAAAAATGGATTTTGAGGGTGCCCTTACCATTTTAATGAATCTTGTTGGTGGTCGAGATGTCAAATCAATTTGCCCGTTTTTCACCTTCCTTCGTTCTGTTTGAGCGATAAAAGCCAGTTTTGGCTCATTTGTAAAAAGTTATTCATCCTTCTTCTTTGCCTCTCCCTTCTTTTCTTCCCTAGGGTCAAAAATGGAGTTTGAACCTCCTCCCCTACTTTGTAATGGCATTTTTTCCTCTTACCCGTGAAATGATGCACTGTGTAAATTCTGAGCAATAAAAATGTGTTTTTGTGATGCATTTGTCCATCCTTGGCTCATTTTCTTTGTTGTTTTCCTTACCTCTCTTCATTATGGGGTATTTGTGCATGTTTATATGTTCATTGTAGGTTTTGGAGCTATGTTCATAGAGTTTTGGAACATTTTCTATGAGAAATCCATCTTTGGTCTGTGATGCACTTGTCCATCCTTTCCATTGCTTACCTCTTCTTGTTCCATGGCAGTTTTGATATGTAGTCAACACTTTCCTTCTATGGTGTATCACCGTTTTAGTGTAGGCTCTATTTTTCCTTTTTTTCTTCCTCTCCCTATCTCTTTGGAAGTTAGATTAGGATTAGATTAGCTTTCCTACACTAGAATAGCTTGTGGCAAGTAGTTTAGGAAGAGGAACCATCCTTCTCTGGAGAGATTTCCCCTTTTCAAAGGTCCCACACTTTGGGAAAACTCAATGTTGTGCAATCACACCAAATGACTTTGCCTTAGAAAAGAAGATCCATAACTCATTTGGGGGTGCTGTGAATTTGCACTAATGACTTCCTCATAAGTTTCAAGAATAGTCTTCATAATTTTGGCTTCAATAAGAGAAGCAATAAGAATAAGAATAATATCATCAATAAACTGCTGAAGTGAAACAATGATCTCCAAAGAAGTGGGTTTGAATCCTTTGAGGTAGCCCAAGAAAATAGCTCTAGATATGGTATGATTGAGAATTTTGCCATAATGATGAAGAGGAGGGGAGAAATAAGATATCCTTGCCTTATAACTTTATTCTTGGAGAAGAAGCCTATAGGAGTACCATTGATGATAACAAAGAATCTAGGAGTGGAGATGCAAGATCTAATAATCTTTTTGAAGTGAGTATTAAACTCAAATTTTCCCTTTAATTTGTCAATGAAAAGCCAAGAGACTCTATCAAAGGCTTTATTCATGTTCAACTTTAAGAATATGCCCACTTTTATGATTTTTTCCATCAAATGGATGGTTTTATGAACCATCAAAACACCGTCTTGGATAAGCTGCCATTGATGAAACCCCCACTTGTTTTGAAATAACATTAGGGAGTAATGATTTGGATTCTCATAGTCATAATTTTAGTGAAGATATTGTATATTACATTTGCAAGGCTAAGAGGCCTGAAATGTTTGAAATCCTTAGCCCGGTTTCCTAGGTACCAAAACAATGAAAGTATTATTAATTTCTTTGAGAAGTCTTCTTGTCCTACAAAATCATTATCTTCTTTAAGAAGATCTTCCGAGCAGATATCCCAAAATTTTTGATAAAAATTTGCTGAAAATCCATCTGTCCTAGGGATTTGTCCCCTTCTAGTGAGAAGACTACCTTTGCGATTCCTCCAAGGTGGTAGGTTTTCTAAGAATGTTGAAGTCCTTTGGATCCAAAAGATCATTAGGAATAGAGTCTAACAATGTACTATTGCCTCGAGAGGAGGACAATGAGGAGTTCTCATTTAAGAGATTTTATAGAAACTAAGAGCTTCCTCCTTGATAATGTTTTGATTTGAAGTGACAGATCCTTCAGAAAGGATACTTCTAAAATCCTATTGTGAGCCATGTTCTTGAGAGTTTTCATATGAAAAAACTTGGTGTTTCTATCACCACCCTTAAGCCATAAATCCCTATATTTCTTCCTCCAAAAGTTTCTTCTCTAGCACAAAGATTATGAAAATCAGACAAGAGAGGTTTTTCTCGAATATAATCTTCATGGGATATACCAACAATTGAAACCATTTTTTCCAATGCAACCAGCTCCTCCTTTACCTGTTTCTTTTGAGTGAAGACATTATCAAAAATTTCCTATTCCACGTCCTTACTTTCTTCTTGACATTTTAAAGCACGGACAAACTGAATTGTGTTATACCTTCCACTTCTAAACCCCACCATTCCTTGATTTTGTCCTTGATGTCCAGATGGTCAAGCCACATTTTCTCAAACTTGAAGGAAGAGTGGGTAGGATTTTCAGTGTTAAACATGTTCAACACAATAGGGTTATGATCTAAACCGATTATGGGAAGAGAAGAAAGGTGAAAACCTTGAGACAAAAGCTAGTTAGCAAAAATAATGGCCCGATCAAGCCACACTTAAATGTGCTCATCCCCTAGTCTCTTATTAGACCAAGTATAAGGATTTCCATGGAGCTCTAGGTCAAAGAGATTAGAGTGAGAAATGAAATCTGCTAAATCCTCCATCTCAACAAAGTATGATCGGAAGAACCACCTTTATTTTTAGTAGGAAAAAGGAGTGTTGAAATCCCCAAGACCATCAATGCCAGTTATCACAGTTATCTCAATTTTTTTGAGATCTTTCCAAAGTTTTCTTCTACCACCAAGAGTATTAGGAACATATATAATGGGAAGGATCTAAAAATTGAGTGATGAAGAGTTTGAAAAGAAACAACAACGTGATAAAAGGAGGAGTACACCATCTTACCCGAGATTAAGGTTACGTCCCAAAGAAAGAAAATACCTCCAGATACCCCTCTAGAGTCAAAATAAGTCCATTTAACTTTTTCCCAAATATTTCTGCTACAAGACTTCATAGCTTCAAAATTCATCATGGTTTCTTGGATCGCCATAATGGTGGGTTTGTAGGTTTTTCTTAATTCCTTAAGAGTGCATTGTTTTCCACTCCCATTAAGGCCTCTGATGTTCCATGATACAATTTTCATTAAAATATGCGGGGGAGGTGTGTACCAGATGGTCTAATGAGGATTGGGTTCCATCTTTAAGAGCCTTATCTATCTCCTTTTTCACTGATCATTGTTTGTTGGTCTCCCCTTTGTGGTATTGGCCCCTATATTGGCTTGTTTCTTGGAAGATCTAGTGACCCTGGAATAGAATGCGGTCTAGGTGAAATTTTCTTGTCAAAGAACAAGGCATAAGGAATTCCTTTAAATCCTTTAAGTTTTTCGAGTTTTGGCTTTTACTAGAGTAAACTCGGGTGACAGAGTATTGGTGCTTTTCCCAACACGCTTCTTTTCACGGGGGTGAGCTCTCCTTCCTATTTTTCTAGGCTAGAGTCTTCAACATTCCTCCATGATTCTTCTTTAATAGAGGTGAGGGAGAAGCTTTATCCTTGTGATTTTTCTAATGTTCTAAAACTATATGGGGGATAATTTCTTCAACTCCTCCATCCGACTCTAAGTCTTGGATATCTTCTTGCAATGGATCAAGAGTCGTAGTATCGTTATCTCCTTCATTATTGATTTGTTCATGCACTATTGATCCATGTGTAGGTCCTTTAATAAAGAATCCTTGTTGAATGTATTGTCATCCTCTCCATTATTAGGTTGTTTAGACACTATTATAGGACTTCTATACAAGTCCTTTGTCAAAGTATCCTCTTTTATATTGACCTGAGTCTTCAAAAATGGATTCGAGAAAAATCTTTGCCCAAAGGAGAGAAAGGTAAAGACTTTTCCTATAAACCGTCTCCTTTGGACTCTATTCTTGGTTTTAGATGGATCTCAACCATTAAGAGTACCTTATCTATCTTGAGGCGAGATCTAATAGATTTTCCTCTTTGTTATCTTCCTTTTGAGCCCATCAATTTTGTCCAACTGTGTAGAGTGTTTTTAGGAACCCAAAGAGTCGTAAATGCGAACACGAGGCTTTTTATATGGAGTTTTAAATTTACCCCTATGAAATTGCTTTTGATTAGTGATAAGAGTTCTGATAACACGTTTGTGTCCTCCCCTGGAACTTTTATTACCTTTATCAGCCTCCTTAGAGTTAGATCTCTTTGCTTGCTGTGAATCTATTGGGATTTTAAATGGTACTTTAACAAACCACAGTCAGGGTAAAAAAGTCCCTCCTCTTTAATGGGATAGGTTCCTTTTTGAAAGTAATCAACAAAATTTATATAAAATTGTATAACTTTCAAATTGGGGATGCTTGATATTTTGAAGTGTTTTATGCCCAAAAGATTATCAATACGAAAGAATAGAAGAACTAAGGAGATGAGAGAGGAAGAACATAACAATACTTTCAGGTAATATAGATAGCAGAGTATAACCTTATGTGTATTGAGCAAAGGAGATGCATAATGGAATCATTCACATTTATAATAGATATAATTTCATAGACACAAAGTTCCTGAAATCATATTAACAAGAACACAAAGTTTCTTAGCATGCAAAGATGGATGATTCACAAATTCGAATAAGGAAAGAAGGAATAGCAGAGGAAGAAAGGGAAAACTTATGTATTGATTACTTTCAAATCTATTACATCTACAGAGGACCAGGATCCAACCAAACATAATGAAATGGATAATCCATTAAATAATCCTAAAAAATGGTTACATTCGGTTTCTTGGTTCTTGCAGAAGCGTTAATGGTGGAAAAAATGATGCTCTGTAATGCAACCGTTAAACTTGTTTTGTAACTTCAAATATGAGCCGTCCACGTGGAAAAGATCTAAACTAAAGTGGGCCTGAGGGTGCCTTTTGTATTTTGTGACTTTGTAGAGATTTTGCATTTTTTACATTTTGGCCTGCCCATCCGCTTTTGATACGGGCTTGACACGTGGCTTTACTTGAGTGGGGATGGATTCGCAGCTCACTTTTACAATTTTAACTCTTTTTAAAGAAAAGCTCAAAAACTCAAAGTTCTCCATCGACCCGCCTCCTGGCTTTGAATTTTCAACGTAGGCATCAACACATGGCTTCACCTGGGTGCCAGTGGGGTTACACTTCACTTTATAACTTTACGCCCTTTTGGAAACAAACGTGTTGGTGAGAAAATTTGTCTTGTGGGCGGGTGGTGGGTTTCAAGCCAATGCTATGGGATCTAAGTCCCTCTACTTGAACGGTGCATCTTCCATATGTGCATGCGTGAAAAGGCTGGAGATCCAACAAGGGCACTCCACCGACCCCCTGTGGAAAAGCTAGCAATTTCTCACTAGAGAAGAAATTTGTCTAAGAAGGGAAAGGGAGTGAGAATGGAGATAGGAGAAACTAATTTTGTGAGTAAAATATCAGATGCCCACACAAGTTAATTAGAAATTTAATTTACATGCATTTATAATCAAGAAGAAAAAAATCCACAGGAGAAGCTACAAGACCGAATGAAACTCATTGGTCACAAAGTACCAATCAATTCCTCAATCAAAGAGGCAATAATTCCTTCTTTTTATTATTGAAGCTCGAGAAGAGTTTGTACATAGCTTGAGAATGGAAGAAATTCGAGGAAGAAGAGAAAATAGAAGAAGAATGGTATTTTCTGTCTTTTCCAGGTACAGAGCACTCTGGTCTTTTCGAAAATCAATCACCAACCCTTGGAATGACGTTGAGAAGCCATTATATCCTTTGCCAAAATGGTTACAATCTTTACAAATCCTCGATGCCTTTTCAAATTCCTTTGTTGTGAAGAAAATGCTCATGGCGGGTTAAAAACTAGATCTTGCAAAGCAACCAGTTACATTCGATTTTCCAGTTTAAATATAGACCATTTGATTTTCTCCTATAGCTTTGAAATGGGTCTTCCACGTGGCAGGAAGGGATTGGAGTGATTACAGGGAAGCCTTTCACATTTTGTGATTTTTCATGAGATTTGACAATTTGGAACAAATTGGCCCCTTGACTCCCGCTTTGACTTTTCAACTTAGACACGTGGCACCTTCTGATTGGAAATGGGGTCGCGACTCTTTTCTAAACATTTTAACCTTTTTTGGAAAAAGGATAAAAAACTCAAATTTCTCTACCTTTCCACTCTCCCGCTTTGACTTTTCAACAATGGGCTTCACCTTTCACTTTCTCCCTACTGAGGTTTAACTTTGACTTTTTCCCTTTAAAGCCGGATCGTGGACTACTGAGTCACTTTTTAACTTTTCACCTTTTTGCAAAGAGGTTCAAAAACACAAATTTCTCTCTTGACTCACTACACTGATTTGACTAGGACACATGGCACGTTCGGTTAGAGGCAGGGTCACAACTCTTTTCTAAACATTTTAACCTTTTTGGACTTACAAAATCAACTCTTTTCTAAACATTTTAACCTTTTTTGGACTTACAAAATCAACTTCCCTAAATCTTACAAAATCAACTCCGCAACATTTTTAGAACTTGAATACTCCAATTTGATGATTTTTTACATTTTGATATACTCAAGGGTGATGCACTACTCTTAAGAAGGCTGATGGTAGCCCTTCCCAAAAATGCTTCAATTATTTGTTCCAGAAGACCCTAAATCACCTTGGGGGACTGATGAAAACCACTTGGGGATCATTTGGTGATAGGGTAAGACTGGTGTTAGGGATGGAATGACTGTGAGAGTGTCTCAAAGGGTCTACATTCAAAATTTTTTGACCTTTGGGGTCCATTGTCATGCTTTGGAAAATTAGAAATTTTCTTTATACTCATTTACATGACAATAGGTACATTTTTAGGTCCTAAACACATGTTAGCATTCATATGATTCATAAGAAATAAAACTAGTGATTGAAAATTATATTTGGCATCTTTTTTTTGTATCTTGGTTTTCTCTTTGGTCTTATACACCCTACAATCCAGTCGAGATTTTACTGATTTATATTTTATGGCTTTAGACACCAACACCCGGCTAGGACAAAAGTGCCTAGGCGTTCATATCCCCTTTGGGATCCCTGACCCTTTTCACCTTAATTTCTCCTTTTGGGTCTCTTTTATCTTTTGGGCATCTTTTTCACTTATGGTTCGACCTTCCAGTTTTCAAGTATGAAATTCAAACAAAGGAATCATATAAATACATAGTTACGTGTTAAAAATAAAGGACCAAGCACTAAGAATTACTATCATCACCCAATCTTACATCCAAAAGGCACCTAAAGCACTCTAAAGCATCCATATAACATCCATTCAAGAGACAAGGGATGCATCAAATATGCATACAAACATAAGAAGGGGAAGTTGATTCTATTCCATTATACTACATTACTACATTTAGCTATAACCCGTTATCAAGTGTAACTTGCACAAGGGAATCCTAGGGTACGATTCTTACACAAACTCACAAAACTACATGGAGTTTGAGATGTATTGCAGAGTGCTCGGTCGTAAGTTCACTCTCGAGGTGATCACTTTGGAAGTCAGTATGACTCCCCATATTACATCTTTCTTTTTAGGTTTGATGTATTTTGTGGGTTTATGAAGGTGAACTCTTATTTTACAAGTTACAGGTACCCTAAACAATCATTGTGTGAATATTAGGTGATCAACATGAACCAACAATGAAGATCTTGCTACACTATAAAAAAGAGGTTACGAGCATCTACGTAGTCATCGACACCTAGAAGCGGTCTCTAACGACCGGTACCCATGCCCTATTGTGGGTTCCGTGTCCAACAACATTTGCGAGTTCCATAAGTTATTGTGAGCAATAATGAAACAATTTGTAGTATATTAATCACTTTTCCCAGTCTATATTGGTTCCAAATCTAGCGTAAATCAGCTAAGTCCTCTCTCATAATTTTTTTCTTAGGGTTTCATATTTACTTCTTAGTTTTCTTGTGTCATTTCTATATTTCAACATTTATACATAATTTGGTTTAGTAGTGACTCTGTAATATTTAGATTTAATTCAAATTAAATTAAATCATTTGGTGAACCCATTGCTTGAATCTAACCTTCATTCTAGGATCTTCCTCTTATGCCCGTCACCCATAGTGGTCATTTTTGTTCATTTAAGTACACTGAGCTTCTTCCCTCTATTCGTAAGTCATCTCAATCATTAGATGAATTTGATAACCCCTTTGTTAACTCATAGAATGTTCCCCTAAAAACATTGAAACATATGATAGTGAACAATATTACGATGAGGAAACTAATGTTGATCAAGAATAATTAGACAAACTCACTAATTTTTGTCAAGATTTGCGTACTAATCCTTCGCATATTCCACATGTTCTCAATGCTTTACTTGCTACCAAACACTCTTGAGATGCTACTTCTATACCTTTTGTGGGTTCTTTTTACCTACCATGGATCTACCCAATCCCTTAACATTCCTACTTCCATTTCTATTTCTCTGCTCCCCTTTTCCATCTTGTTTTCATGCAAGTGTGCAACAAGAAAATTCCCAATTTTTGAGCATGACAACCATACCATACCTGAATTGTTTTCTAAAATATAATTATGATCCCTAATTCATATTGCCCTAATATCCAAATCAGTCCTATCCCCTCTCTCTGAAGAAATCCAATGTTTCTTGTCGGTATGTCCATAGGTGATTTAGGGGTATTCAATCATTTTAAATGCTTTCAAGACAAGATTAATCAAGACAAGATTTTTGATACACTTGGGAAAGGCCATTTTTTGATCTTCTCGAAGCTGGTGCACACCCCATGGAATGGAAAAAAAGGAATAAACTCATTAGGGAGGTGTATTAGACATCTAGGAAAATTGTACAATCAGTTTTGGAAGATTTTGGGAGGTTCTTGAAGTTTTGGAGTAGTTTCAAGCAAATGTGAGTCTTGGAGGCTTAAGTAGTGTATAGTGCCAAATTAGCTCCTGAGCTTCGGGAAGTGATTTCAGGAGTTTTGTAAGGAGTTAAGAGATATCAAATATCATCAGAAATATGATTTATATCCATACAAGATGGTGATTTCATATTTTTCACAACACCTAAGCGCACTCTGCATACAACCTATTTTTGGTGTGCATAACCTTGGATCTAGAAAAAAAAGCCCATTTTTTGAGATTAAATGTCAGAATAGAGAGATAATATCCCTACCATTGGATCAAAAATGTAATTTTCATGTAAAATCATATAATTAAGTGTCAAAAACTCCTTTGGGAACTCAAGTTATGGCCTCGACAAGCTACTCCCAAGGTACGACTAAAGGAGTTAGTCAAATTTTGCATTGAAATTTGGACCAATGGGAGAGTGACACACTTTTTGAACCAAGTGCATCAAAATTTTTGCAGATGGTGAAAGAAAATCCCCCTCCCTTTAAATACCTCAGTCACCCATGTGACCCGGATGGGTGTTTAAATGCTTTTTCCTAGCCACCCTCATCCTCATTGCAAATAACTTTGCAACATGTGGCCGAATAGGGATGAGGCACAATTTTTTGCACTAAGTGAACCAATAACCTTGTGTAATTTGTAAAAAAAAGTGTGACCCTTCCCCAACTTAAAAAATATTGAAGTCTTTCATATTGCTAGTGTTGTTTCTTGGTACTTCGTACTTTTTTTTCTTCACGCACGCACAAGAAAAATCTAACTATCGAAATATCTTCCTCTCCTCCATTTCTTCTACTACCACACCTTCCATAAAAATTACATCATCCATTTATCATCCTTAAGCATTGATACAATAATACAATATAATATTTATAAACCAAATCAAGAACTACGTGTTGTTGGAAACCCTAGGCTCCAAAATGTGAAATTGATCATATCTCCCAAACCGTGCACCCAATCTCTGTGAAATTTTGCGCAGATATCCCTCATCCAGGAACCTTAGAGAATAAAAAATATAAATATTAGATATGGTTTTATTTTTTAATGATATTCTTTCAAAAATTTCTGCCCTAGAGTGTCTTTTCATCGTTTTACATCAAACCGTGAAGTGGATTGAGCCAAAAAATTGAAAAGAGACTGAAGATCAAAAATCCAAAAAGAATCCACAAATTTTTTGTCAATATGATAATAAAAAGTTCATATTATAAAAATATAAAGTGCTTATGGTTTTCACTTTCCATTTTTAGTAATTTTTCAAAAATGACAAACTCCCTCTAGAAGAAAGAACAATGAAAATCACACAAACATAAAACTAGGGCATGTGGGTCAAAAAGTCAAAAAAATGAAAAAGCAAAAGCAAAATGAAACTTTCCAAAAATGGAAATTTCTTTGAATTGAACCTAAGAAATATTTTATAAGCGTGGAATGTGAAGGAAACACATCGGGCAACAACATGGCAAAAAAAAACCACCCCCAAAATAGCAGCTCCTGGGACCTAGTTTCCAAAAATAACAATTTTTAGTTCCAAGTGCAGAAAGTTGTAGATGACTTAATTTTCACCCATATTTCCACTTTTTGGGCTCTCCACAAGGTTTTATGGTGGTTTCATGGTTCAAAAATAGAAATGAGAACTCCATAAGGATCTTGAAAGCATCATCTTGAGTTAAATTTCTCCTGTAGTAAGGTGAGTCATCGGTGCAAAGACGCAAGGTGGATCCATCTTCATCACTAAGGGAGTTAGGTGATTCAAAGTGAGTTGGTCATAGATATCTCAATGAGATAAGTAGGATTTTAAATCAAGTAATCAAAGAATATCATCACAATCATTTCCCATGTTTTCTTGAGCTCACATCGGAGGTCTTGAAATAGTGTTTCTAAACACTCTTTTCGTGGTTCGAGATGCCCATGAATCATCATCATTGGAAATTTATTCTTCAAAGGAAGAGGTTTTTCCATTTATGCTTTGAGGAATTATTCCATTCTCTCTCCTCTTCTCTCCCCTTTCTTTCTAATTCTTCATTGTGAGCAATCATGACATTCCTCTTATTCATTAATGTGACTATAGTCCAAAAATGTAATAGGTCACCCTTATTTTATAAAAGGGGACTTGATGTTCTTCCTTAGGAATACCAAAAGTCACATGTTTAATGATACAACACAAGGTCATATGGGGGTAGATGAAGATTCATTTCTTGGTCTATATAATGTAATGACATACTCTTGCTTAAGGGTTGTCAATTTTGTACACTAAAGAGAGAGAGTTTTGAGCTAAGCAAGAGAGATAAAAATTCTTCCACTTTCCTTCACTATTTTTCCTCTATTTCCAACATTGTACAACTTGATGAAGAATGTCAATAAAGAAAGGGATTGTTTCTTTTCATGATTCATGAATGTGTGTAACTTTGTGTGCATGGTTTCCTCTAGTCGTTGATTTTTGAACTTGTTTCTTTCCTAAAATTTGTGAATGTGAATGTTCCAATCAGATTTGGAAAGAATATGATTTTCTACTCATGAGTTAATTCCCCTTTTTCTGATTTCTCACTCCCCTTTCTCACACCTTTTTGCAAATTCCTCCCTTATACCTCATTGTAATCATTTTTACAGGTATAATGAAGTGTACTTGTTGGATCCCGACTCTGTTGGCCAACAACAAATTTCCCATTTTTATCATTCACAATAAAGTGGAGTTGCACCACCCAAGTGGAGGAACCTAGGGTTCCAGAGCATTGGCTAGATAACCATCAATTTTTCCACATGAAAAATTTTCTTTCTAATAATTTTTGGTGCTTGGAAACAATTTGCACCTAAAATATGATCAAAAGATCCAAAATCTAAAAAATCAAAAAATTAAAAATTGAAAAAACAAAAAAATGTTGAAGGAAAATCCATTTCAAAAGCTCATTGTTGATTCATGTGAATGACCCTTCATATTCCACAGTGTCCCTTTATATTCCCATTGCAATATTTTCCCAAAAATGGTTGAAAGGAAATACACCGAGGTTGAATAGATCGAGGAGTTGTCAACCCCACTTTTGAGGCTTTGCAAAACCAACAAGAATGAATCAAAGACAATCCATACTTCTTCTCTCAAGCCTCATCCCCATCCGATATTCAAGTAGTTCACCTAGTAATCCCATTCAAACACTTGTTGATCCCCCTATGAATTCTCCCATTTTCAACCTCCGTCAAACATTGAATTCCCTGGTGAGAAGAAGATAATAAAGACCAAGAAGACTTTGTAGAAGCAAGAGACAAAGCGGAAATAAAAACAACAATGGCAGATGAAGTAGAAAGAGCTCAACCCATTATTCCATGGGGAAGGAATACATGTCTAATTACTCTCACACCACCTCTTCACAATATACCAACAAGTTCCCTGCAAGAACTTTCCAAAGTTCAAAGGCGATGACACAAAAATTATTGAAGAACACATCACCGCATTCACCATGTCATGTGGGATTCTTGAAGTCAAACATGAAGATGTTGCCATAATATTGTTCATGGAATATATCCAAGAAAAAAAAAAAATGGTTCTACCTCCTACCCACTAGATCAATCACTTATTGGAATGATATCAAGTCCAAGTTTAAAGAAAGATTCAAATCTATTGAGGACTATCAAGATCTCCTTGTTCAATTGGCACAAATGAAGAAGGAAGAAAATTAAACTATGAGATACTTCATGGATTTTTTTGATTGATTATTCCAGAATACCTTTGGAGGATGATTCACCATATGAGAACAATGTCAAGAGATTCTTCATCAATGTGTAACCTCCAGAGGTAGGATTCTTTCTCTAGAGGGTTCAACCAAGGATCTTACACAAACACAAGGAATAAATTTTTAATTTGAAGATGATTTCATCCTTTTGGAAATAGCAAGAACCCTTCAAAGGGTAAGGCTCAACATCCTGGAGATGATAAAACTAATACATTTCTACAAAAATTGGCAAATGAAATGGAATCATTGAAGAGGGAAATTTTCCAATGAGGATCTTGTCAGAGTTCAAGAAAAATAATAATTTGAAGCACCCCAAAGGTTTGTATTAGAGGCTCCACCTGTCAATGCAAGTTGTAGGATTCAATAATATGACGAAGAGCTTGAAAAAGAAGACGTAAATGATGATTTTATAGAATTTGAGATAATACATAATGAGACATAAATCTGATTCTGTGAGTACTTTGGAGGTGATGAAGATGAAGAATTAGATGAACCTAATATCTCATGTGCGGTGTTCACCCATTCTCGAGTATAAGAAAGGAGTATATCTTTCCACTAATGCAAAGAAAAAGATGATTTAAGATCCTCTGTGGTGAATCCACAAAACAAAATAATTGGTCAAGGGTCTCCTCTTCCACCTTACATGGAGTCCTTATTGGAGAAACCAGATCTTGTGATAAGCATGAGGTCACCAAAAATTCCAAGTAAGTCTTCTAATGCTTCTTCCAGTTCTAAATCTAAATCTACCCCTGTAAAATCTAGTGCTTCAAAATTTCTAGTGTACCTTTTAAAATACCCTCCATTCCCCAAAAATCTACCCTTCTTCCAAGCCTATCCTACCTTCAAAAGTAGCCCCTTCATCCCCCTCATCTACATTTGATCCTTTTGATTATGTTGAACATGCAAACAAGACCAAGGTGTTGATTTCTGAAACCAAATATCTGCGGAATCATCCTGAGCAATTTGAGAAATTTTCTTACATATCAAGAGTAGTAGTTCAAATGCTGCCACCACAAACCCCAATGTTGTAACTCCTAGTTCTAAAATACTACTACCAAATCCACCTACACCTCCATCACTGAGAACATGCTTTCTATGAGTGCATAAAATCAATAAGGTCGACCCTTTCTATGTCTCCCTTATCGTTGGAGAATATGTATTGGACAATTACATAATAGATTGAAGTGCCTCTAATAATGTGATACATTTGAAGGTCATCAAGGCTCTTAAACACACCATGAATCCACTTGGTGGCTCTTGTTACTCCATGGAGTCCAAAGAAGTCCTACTTTTCACAAAGGTCAAAGATGCACGGGCGGCCCTTGCTAAATTTTCGACAAGAAGGTTTCAATGATGATATTAGTAACAAACATTCCAGATTAATTTAGAATGTTGCTAAGTAGAAATTTTTGCCAATAGTTGGGAGGTAAAATCCAGATGAATTGGTCTTCTGTGACTATTCTAGTGAAAGGAGACATGGAAAAATAAATGCTTCTAGAGAAAAATATGAGGTACAAAGTACAAAAGGCAGGAAATCCAAGAGCCAACATCTCATACCAAAGCAATAGGAGGATGAACCTTTTTGTAACAACTAAGGAGGAGGATGAGATTCCCATATTGATAGAACTAGATATTCCTTCTTGGAGGGGTGTGGAACTTGAAGAAGCATTGAGGAATTTTGAGATGTAAGAGGGTAGCACCGAGTTGCCAGAAGATGTACGCTATGAAGAAGAGGAAATGGTTCTTGGTGAATCTCAAATGGAGAAACCAGCTTGTATACTTACCTAGGAGGAGGAGATATTCTCACTCCCATTTAGAGATGAAGATTCACTAGATCATGCCCTCCATGAAGAAGAGACAAATCCAACTTGCGATGAGCCCTTAGATGGTTTGAAAGAAAAATATTTTTAAGAACTCTTGAGAGCTGGAAGAAACATAGGACATTGAGCTTGATTTTTAATTATTAATGTGAGCTATGGATCTACAAGACAAGTGTGAATTCAATCTGGGATGCTCAATTGATGCAAAGGATGGTCACAATGAAATAAATCAAGGTGAAGAACCTAAAGTTCCTCTTGAGCCAATGGTTGATGAATACAATGATGAAATGGAATTATTTTCTTTCCCATTTGAAGAAGAAGACTCTTTCCATGATGAAAAGACAAAATAAAGGGTGTTGTGGTCATTTAAGATGAAAACACCATTGAAAAAGAAGTAGTGGAATGTAATAATATTTAGGGTGATTCAAAGTAATCCCTCTAGATAGTTTCCTTGAGCTTCAAAATGAAGATGCTTTAAAGGAACACAAAGATGAGCTCTGGAAGCAACAAAGAATGACTACGTGCAAGAAATATTGGATGTGGTAGAAAGTATGGAAGATCCCGAGCTAATTCTTGATCTCTTAGCTTGTTCTATGGCCATACAAGACAACTATGAGGTTACTTATGATCCTCCAGTCAATATTCAAGTACCTCATAGTGGAGTGAAGAAAAAAGATAAGTCCAAGGTTTCTCATGGAAAAGATGTCAATGAGCATGGACCTATGAAAGAAAAGAACTCATCATATTCAAACAATTTGAATGAAAATCAGATTTGGGGAAATGATGGGATGCTCAATGAAATATCAACTATGTGGGAAAGCATGGAGGGCAAATCGACACTTTGAAAAAATTTTCAAAGGGAATGAAGGTAATGGATTTTCTAAGTGAAGGTTTGAGCATTAAGAAGCCCATGTAGGCTCACTCCTAAAAGTACATAGACAATCATGAAAGCACATGGCTTTCATAAGCGAGTTGAAGAGAGGATGCTACTTTGTGGAACTAGTCAATGGATTCGTAGAGTTCCATCATTCAATGTTACCCTTCAAGGGTAACTTCTAATAAGAGAAAGTACTTTAAAGAAAGAGGGTTGTCCCCACATTGTATTATAGGTGATTTAGGTTTGTTTCCCCTTTTCCCGTTATGCGGTGTGTTTCCCTTAGTTGCGTGTTTGTGGCGAGTTTTCCCTTTATGTCTATCTCTTGCAAGTTGTGTGTATTCTACAAGGCCCAATGGATAAGGCATTGGTCAATGTTATGAATGAATATTATGGAGTTATCATGCGATTTCCTCACTATGCTCGATCCATGATATGTCCCTAAGCTAGATCCTATTCTTTGTCATGTCATGCAAATTTGCAACAAAAAAATTCCAAATTTTTGAGCATGACAACCATACCCTACCTGAAATTTTTTCTCAAAGGTAATTTTGAATCCTCCATATCACCCTAATCCCCTGAGTCGGTCCTATCGCATCTCTCTGAAGTAGGCCAATGTGTTGTGTCAGAGTTTACATAGGTGATTTAAGGGTATTCAATAATTTCAAATGTTTTCAAGACAAGATCCATCAAGACATGATTTTTGGTAAGCTTGGGAAAGGCCATTTTCTGATCTTCTTAAAGCTGGTGAACACCCCTCTAAGTGGAATGAAAGGTCTAAAATCATTAGGGAGGTGTATTAGACAACTAATAACATTGTTCAATGGTTTTGGAAGATTCTGGGAGGTTCTATAATTTTGGAGCAGTTTCAACAAAAGTGAGTCTTGGAGGCTTAAGTAGTGCACAATGCCAAAATGACTCATGAGCTTCAGGAAGTAATTTTGGGAGTTTCGTAAGGAGTTAGGAGCTAAATAAAATATCATCGAAATATGATTCAAAGCCCTACAATATAGTGATTTAATATTTTTCACAACACCTAGGTGAACTTTTCCTATTACCTATTTTTGGCGTACACAACCTTAAAGCCAGAACAAAAAACATTTTTTTAGGAAGTCAATGTCATAATAAAGAGCTGATACACCCACCATTGGATTTAGAAGGCTCCTCTGGGAACTCAAGTTATGGCCTCAAAAAACTACTCCCTAAGGTACGACTAAAGGAGTAAGTCAAATTTTACATTGCAACTTGGACCAATGGGAGAGTGGCTCACTTTTGTGCTCCAAGCCTTGGTGAAAAGATGGTGCAAGAAAATGCACCCCTCCCTCTTAATCCCTTAGTCACCCATGTAACCTAGACAAGTGTTTTAAATTCTTTTTCCTAGCCCCCCTCTCATCCTTAACTGTAAATAACTTCACGACATGTGGCCCAATAGGGATGGGACACATTTTTTCGCACCAAGTGCAAAAATATCTTGTTTCAATTGGTGCACAAAAGTTTGACCCTTCCCCAAATTTAAAAATATGCAAGTTTTTTTATTGCCGTGTTGCTTCTTCGCCTCCAGTTTTTATTCACACACGCACATGAAAATTCCAACTACCGGAATTTCTTCCTCTCCTCCATTTGCTCCTATTGTCACACCTTCCACATAACTTCCATCATTAATTTATCATCCTTCAAAATTTCTAAAACAAGAAAAGGGAATATTTCCAAGCCAAATCAAGAACTACATGCTTTTGCCATAAACCCTAGGCTCCAAAACGAGAAATTGATCATATCTCCCAAATCGTGCTCCGATCTCTTTGAAAATTTTGGCAGATATTCCTCATCTAGGAAAATTGAAGAAGAACATAAAATAAATATCAGATACAATTTGATTCTTTAATGGCATCCTTTCAAAAATTTCTGTGCTAGAGTGCATTTTCATCATTTGCCATCATACCGTGAAGCAAATTGAGCCAAAAATCTAAAAGATATCTTTGAAGATAAAAAACCGGAAAGAATCCGCGATTTTTCATCAATCTGAAACTCAAAAGTTTAGATTCTAAAATATCAAGTGCCGCTGGTTCACACTTTCCATTTTTATTAATTTTATAAAAAAAAAAACCCCTCCAGAAGAATGAACAATGAAAATCACACAAACTAAAAACTAGGGCATGTGTGTCAAAAAGTCAAAAAAGTGAAAAAGCAAAAATAAAAAAACAACTTTCCAAAAATGGAAATTGCTTTGAATTGACCCCAAGACATCTATGAAAATCCTAGAACATGAATGAATCAACTTAGTGCACCAACTCGGTGAGAAAACAACCCTGCCCAAAATAATAGCTCCTGGGACCTAGTTTCCAAAAATAGCAATTTTCGGTTCCAATTGTAGAAAGTTGTAGAAGGATTCATTTTCACTCATCTTTATGATTTTTTGCCTCTTCATGGGGTTGTATGATGGTTTCATGGTTCAAACATATAAATGTGAAATCCAAAAGGATCTTGAAAGCATCATCTTGAGTCTAATTGTCTCCCATAGAAAGGTAGGGCATCACAATATGCAACTGGTGGATCCATCTTCGTCTCTCAGGGAGCTAGATGATTCAAAGTGAGTTGGTCATAGATAGCTCAATGAGTTAAGTAGGTTTGTCATTCAAGTAATCAAGTAATATCATTGTGATAATTTCCTATGTTTGTCCTGGGCTCACATCGGGAGTTCTTGAAACAATGTTTCTAAACACTCTTTTCATGGTTAGGGATGCCCGTGCATCATCATCATTGACAAGTAATTCTTTGAAGGTAGAGGTTTTTCCATTCATGCTTTGAGGCATTCTTCCATTATCTCTCCATTGTTTCTCCTCTTCTCTTCCCCCTCCTTTCTAATTCTTTGTTGTGAGCAATCATGACGTTCATATTATTCATTAATGTGACTATAGTCCAAAAATGTAATAGGTCACCCTTATTTTATAAAAGGGGACTTAATGTTCTTCCCTAGGAATACCCAAAGTCACATGTTGAATGAGATAACGAAAGGTCATGTGGGGGTAGATGAAGATTTGTTTCTTGGTCTATATAATGTAATCTCATACTCTTGATTAATGGTTGTCAATTTTGTACACTCAAGAGAGAGATTTTTTGAGCTAAGCAAGAGAGATAACAATTCTTCCACTTTCCTTCACTATTTTCCTCTATTTCTAGCATTGTACAACTTGATGAAGAATGTCAATAAAGAAAGGGATTGTTTATTTTCATGACTCATGAATGTGTGAAACTTTTTTGCATGGTTTCCTCTAGTCGTTGATGTTATAAACTTGTTGTTTCTTTCCTAAAAGTTGTGAATGTGAAATTTCTAATTAGCTTTGGCAAGAATATGATTTTCTACTCGAAAAGTCAATTCACCTTTTTATAATTTATCACTCCCCTTTCCCCACCTTTAAGAAAATTCCTCCCTTACACATTGTTGTAATCATTTTCTATGGGTACAATGGAGTGTACCTATTAGATCCCTGACCTCTTGGCCAACAAAATATTTCCCATTTTTGTCATTCACAATAAAGTGGAGCTGCAACACCAAAGTAGAGGAACCTAGAGTTCGAGAGCGTTGGATAGATAATCATCAATTGGTCACATGAAAATTTTTCTTGCCAACACATCCAAATGATTTAATACAAAACCTAGTTACTCTTCTGACACCCATGACCTAGCTTCCTTATATCATGACCTACAAGTTCAAATCCATTAGTTATAGTAGGTTACTTCATGCTCCTCTCCATCTCTTGATTCTTCCTTACTTCTTCACACTCATTTTGCACCCACCATCTCTTCTTATTCATTTACCCTAAATTTCATCACCCCTAAGCTACCCACTTTTAATGGCCATGGTGACCCTCAAGAGCATCTTTGATATTTTCATGTGGCATGTCTAGATTATGTGGATGATCATACATTACTAGCTAAGTTATTTCCTAGAAGTCTTTAGGATTACGCCATGCATTGGTTTTATGATCTACCTATTCACTCAAACTTCTTTCACGCATCTAGCTGATGCTTTTCTTGCTCACTTTTCAATCAATATCGACAAAAGGATATTTTATGTAGAACTTGCTCGGATTAAAAATATCTAATGAACATATAGCTGACTATGTGTTACGTTATAAGATCAATTTAGCTAAGATGACAAATGTGCTTGCTGAATCGAGAATGAAAAGATATTTTTATTCAAATCCTCTTGCCTCCACTTTGGGAGAGTGTTATCTTTAAGAAATCTCCTTTATTTGATCACTTATTCCATATGATTAAAATGTGTGAGTTTAAACTCCTATATATGGGAAATCTCAAGTATCATGATTCTTCTTCATCGACTAATAATATATTTAAAGATAAATTAACATTCAAGCCATCTCCTAATCCCACTTTGAAAAAAATGTTGGTGTGATTCATTTTCCACATCACTTGGCAAGTCATTTGACTTAGGTGAGGTCATAAGTCTAGGTGTCACATGGGTTATGACAGTTCAAATTCTATCATACGTGTCATTACACATCATTTTGCATTTGTGCATCATATGGGAGTTACTTCCATTCTAGGAATGTAAATCCCCTTCTCCACTTGAGGAGGTATTATTAAAGACACTAGGGTTTACAAAACACCCCTATTTATACCCCTTCCATTTTTCATATGCATGTGGAATGAGAGCAGATAATGATATTTTCCCCTTCTAATATTTACAAGTAAATTTTCATGGTTGATTCTCACTCCCTCATGGAACCTTGTCTCATTGCCGGAGTGAAACTCGGTTGATTTTCACGTTATCCCATAGATCCTTGTGTTGTCACATTTTTTCTTTCTTCATCATGGTATCGAGAACATGTTATTGGGATCCATGCTACTCACCATCTATTGTTGTCTTAATGATCTCAATTTTGTGTGTTTTAGGTTTCATGTGCAAGTGTCGTAATGAATATTTTGTTTGTGCTTCATATGCATTGATTCGGGTTTTAAAAATTGTTCTAGGTGCTTGGATTGTGTGTTCATGTTTTTACGAGGTTTACTAGTTTGTAGGATTTGTATGCATGTTCGGAGCTTATTACGGGTTCCATATAGTAGAATTGAGGTTTTGTGCAGATTTAGAAATGTAACTCCCCTTCTCCACTTGAGGAGTTACTTCTATTCTCGGGAATGTAACTTCATATGGGAGTTAGTTCCATTATGGGAATGTAACTCTCCTTCTCCACTTGAGGAGGTATGATTATAGGAAATGGGGTTTATATAACACACCCTATTTATACCCGCCCTTTTAGATATATTTGGAATGAGAGAGGAAAAAGAGATTTTCCCCTTATAATATTTCCATGTAAATTTTCATGGTTGATGTTTGTTCCCTCATGGAACTTCATCTCGCTACCGGAGTGTAACTCGGTTGATGTTTGCATTATCCCACATATCCTCATTTTCTCATGTTTTCAATTTATTCATCATGGTATCGAGCACACATTGTTAGGATACATTCTAATCTTTATCTACCATTTCCTTATTACTCTCATTTTTGCATGTTTTAGGTGTCATGTGTAAGTTTTGTAATGGCTATTCCATTTGTGCTTCATATACATTGATTTGGGTTTTAAATCTTGTTCAAGGTGCTTGGATCACATGTTCATGTTTTTTCGTGGTTTACCGGTTTGTAGGCTTTATATTCATGTTATGAAGCATATTACATGTTCCATATACCATATCTAAGGTTTTGTGTAGATTCAAAAAAAATCGAGTTTGGAGTGCTAAATTTTTGGTTTTGAAGGTGGAAAAGTGTTCAGGCCCAACTCGGCCCCAACTCGTTGAGATGGGAGCCATCTTTGACCCCTAACTCAATGCCATTCTTTGTGACTCGATCTCGCATATTTTAATTTGGCTTGGGTCACATTATTTTCTTTTGTGTTTCACCTTTGCTTGGATCGTTCTTTGTGGCACCTTGTTTTTTTTGCTCCTCTTGCATCTCTTATCACCTTCGCATCCCTCAATGGGTTTTCCGACTTGTCAAAGCATCTCTTCTCGGTGTCTTTGTTGATGCCCCAACCCCGCATTGATCTTTATGCCTTCTAGTTGGCCCTACTATATCACGTGAATTGGTTCACCTTGGATACTTGAGGAGGTTTCTTCCCTTAGCCTCTGCATTATGCCATGGATATGGGATTCCTCATTCACAAAATCCCACCGATTTGAGCATCTTTGCACTACTCTAACTACTAGCCTAGAGATAAACTCAACCATTTCCACTAGCTCACAACCTGAAACCTCTACTTGGCATTTCAACTTAGCATGTGGCCTTCCCTCCATTTGACGGTTCATAGCCTTGTGTAGCTCTCACACCCGATCGTTGACTTGGCACTCATCATGGCCAACACAACATGTCAACCCCAACTCAATGATTTTATTACGTGTCGACACATCCCAAATCCACCTCTACTATATCCATTTGTGCATGAGACCTCACAATCGGCTCGGGCCTGCTACCCCATCTCTCTGTCCGGTGAGTGACTCTGACCCCACCTCAAAGTGCTTGACACTGGTTGGTAACATCCACACCCAGAGATCCCTCTCCCGAATCGCGCATCCTCAACATGGCATGACCTTTAACCAACTCATTGAGTTCATAGGTTCCTACCCTCTAGGCCTAATACCCCTTCACCCCTTTTCTTTATTTTTTCACATTTTTTTCTCCTTTTTCAAATTAGTTAAACCTAGTTAAAGGGTAAAATTAATAAATTCATCATTATAAGGGGGTATATTTTTTTTCCAGGATCCATGTATGGGTTATTGGGATTTTCTAGGCCTTTTTATGGATCCTTTGTTGTAGTGCTCCTCTTCGTATGCGGCTAGTGAGCACGTATGCCACAAATTTGCTGTAAGAGAGCCCCTATTTTGTGATGTGAGACACCTTCTCGACATTGATGAGTGTTGTACCTTTATTCTACTTTTCCCTTTTGTGTCTCGACTACGTGTTGTTATTTTGCTTCGACTGGACTTATTATGGCCTCCTCTTATGTGTTCATCATCTACTACAAGGTGAGTGGTCAACTGTCCCATGTCACATGAACACACCCTATTGTAATCACGTACTACTTATAAAGTGTTGAAAATATGGGGTTTATCATTGTTATTAGGTGTTATATTGCATGAAGACACATTCTCGGCTGAGTTCGACATCTTTAAACCTTACTTGTATCCACATACCATCTTCTCGTGTACTTTGCAATTCTTACTTCCATATCACATGAGAGGATGATATTTCCAAACTTGAGTGTCGCAAGATCACTTTACAACCTCCACCACTTCTTCTTGGGAGAGATAACTATACATCATGGTGTGCTTCTATAGAATGCTACTTTGCTCACGAGGGCCTTACTCCCTTTCTACATGGGCCAGTTCCTAAACCCATTGATTTTTGTCATCTTGAGGACTTGTGACACATATGACCATGTTGTTGGTCACTTGATGTTAAATTTCTCTAGACATCTTCGATTTTATGTGGAAGAATCAGATCCTCCCCACACCATCGAAATTTTTTTAGTACTTGTTTGGAGACCCTTCACATATTATCTGCTGCTGCACATCTGCATGATACAACTGTTGTCTCCTCTTCTACTTCATGTGATCCATTGACACATACTCTCTTGTTTCGATCCCTGATGATGAGGATCATGATTCTATTTCTGATGAAGAGAGTACTACTAAGGAATCCTCTCCTCCTTCTCTTAGCCCTATTCCAGAGTATGTTGGAACCCCTCTTATCTCATCGACATCGGGCAGTCTTGTTCCCAACCTCATATAGTCATTGCATCTACCTCCTTTTCACTTCTAGTGTGCGAGGCCATTTCCACTCCTCTTCCTTCATGCAGTGATGATTCATACCCGTCATACACCACTCTTCTATTTTTCGAGTACCCTCCTTGGGAAGAGTATCTTCCAAACCTTCATCATCTCTTTGTAGTGCCTACTAGTGATGTAATATAGGGTGTTCCTCATCATTCTATAAATGTTTCAGAGGATTCCTTCATATCCTTTATTGGGAGTTCCCCTTATGGGACTCTTATCACTTCCAATTTTTAGGAGATATTCATTAATCCACCCTTTCTTATGGATTCTCTTTCTATTTGGGGGTTGTTGCATTGCCTTCAATTCACTTAGAGATCCTTTTGGAAGATTTTTCTCTCTCTCACTTTGACAGTGCTATGCTAGTGGTATTACATTTAGTTCCTTGACACTCATTTTCTAGACCTATGTCACATTTATGTGGACCAAATTTAGAGTTCTTCATACTGTTGCTTTTGGTTTTCTTTCGCAAACTTCTAGTACTCTATTTCTATCCTTCCTAAGGGTAGACACATAGTTCAATGTGGTTGGTTTTTCTTTAGTCCATTAGATGAGGAGTACATCATCGAAATTCTTTTTGGATACTTCCTAGAGTTGCAGAGTTCATATCCATATGTGGCTTCTTTTATGTTCCTCTTGTCTTCAACTTCCCTCTCTTCTTCTTCTTCAGGAGAGATTTCCCTTTTGTACATGGGTACCTAATTAGGCTCCTCGGTTACGGGACCCATTTGTGGCATATTTATTAGATTATTAGAGTATTTTTCATCTCTTATGGTGGATGTTTTTCCCACTGGGTTTTCCACCATTAATTGAGATCCTTGTTGTTCATGGGTTCCTCATCAGGCTTGTTACTTGTACCCATTTCTCATTTCTGAATTTCCATCTCATCTTGAGTTATGATGAAGGGGTGGTGTTGGTGTGAGAAATTTTCCACATCACGTGGCAAGTTATCTTACTTAGGTGAGGTCATATGTCTAGGTGTCATAAGGGATATGACAGGTTTAGATTCCATCATACGTGTCATTACGTATCATTGTGCATTAGTGCGTCATATGGGAGTTAATTCCATTCGGATAATGTAGCTTCCCTTCTCCACTTGAGGAGGCATGATTACAAGCACTAGGGGTTACATAACACCCCTATTTATACCCCTTCCCTTTTTCAGATCTTTGTGGAATGAGAGAGGACAATGAGATTTTCCCCTTCTAATCTTTGCATGCACATTTTCATGGTTGATGCTCATTCCCTCATGGAACCTTGTCTATCTACCAAAGTGCAACTCAGTTGATGTTTGCATTATCCTGAGATCCTCATGTTGTCACGTTTTTGCTTTCTTTGTCAGTAAAGACAACTATTAATGTCATCTCTCCTCCTAAAAAGCTTCAATGACAACCTCCAAAGTGTACTTTCACTAAATTTCCATATGCACCTAGGTTTCTATTTCCTCAACTTTTGGAAATAAATCTAATGACTCTTCTAACTCCACTCAATCTTGATCCATCTCACTCCTCGTGGCTACAATTATCATGAAAATGATAAATGTAAATATCAATTATCATCAATGTATTGGGTATTCCACCGATCATTGTTTTAAACTCAAGCATCTCATTCAAGATCTAATTGAAAATAATTCACTTGAGCTCCCTGAGCCATCTACTTCTAAGCTGGTCAATGTTAACAAAAAACTCAAAATCTTCAATGACCCTTTTCCTAAGCACATCACACAAGCTTTTGATTATTATACTAATCATACAAATCAACTTGTGTCCCCTCCTTCATCGAGGCCCCTTGACTTTATCATTGCTTTTGGCGATGCATCACCACTAGCCATTATATTTTCAGATCATGATTATCATGTTAAATTCACTTTAGATTCATTATATAACAACACTTCTCAACTTGAGGAGGTATGATTTTAGACACTAGGGGTTACACAATACCCCTTATTTGTACCCCTTTCCTTTTCGGATATATGTAGAATGAAATAGGACAATGAGATTTTACCTTTCCAATCTTTGTATACACATTTTTATGGTTGATGCTCGCTCTCTCATAGAACCTCATCTCTCTGCAGTGAAATTCAGTTGATGTTCACATTATCCCAAAGATCCAAATGATTTCATGTTTTCACTTTCTTTGTCACGGTATTAGAGCACACATTTTTAGGATTTGTTCAACTCACCTTCTATTATTTCCTTATCTTGCTCTTGGTTTTGTGTGTTTTAGGTTTCATGTGAAAGTGTCATAATGGTTATTCAATTTATGCATCATATGCATTGATTTAGGTTTTAAATATTGTTTGAGGTGCTTGGATTATGTGTTTTTTTATGAGGTTTACTAGTTTCTGTGCCTCGTATGCATATTCGGGAGCTTATTACATGGTCTGTATACTAGATATGAGGTTTTGTGTAAATTCAACAATGTAACTCCCCTTCTCCACTTTAGGAATTACTTCCATTTGAGAATGTAACTTCGGATGGGAGTTACTTTCATTCTAGGAATGTAACTCCCCTTCTCCACTTGAGGAGGTATGATTACATGCATTGGGTTACATGACACCCCTATTTGTACCACTTCCCTTTTTCATATCTATGTGGAATGATAGAGGACAATGATATTTTCCTCTTCTAATATTTGCATGCACATTCTCATGGTTGATGCTCTCTCCCTCATATAACCTTGTCTCGCTGCTGGAGTACAACTCGGTTGATGTTCATGTTATCTCAAATATCCTCATGTTGTCACATTTTCACTTTCTTTGTCATGGTATCGAGTACACATTATTGGGATCTGTGCTACTCACCATCCTTTGGTTCCTTATTTCTCTCATTTTTAATGTTTTGATTTTGTGTGCAAGTTTCATAATAGGTATTCCATTTGTACTTCATATGCATTGATTCGGGTTTTAAATATTTTTCGAGGTGCTTAGATCGTGTGTTGTGATTTTCCTAGGTTTACCGGTTTATAGGATTCCTATGCATGTTTAGGATCTTATTACAAGTTCGTATACCAAACTTGAGGTTTTGTGGAGATTTAACAAAAAAATTAGAGTTTGCAATGCTGAATTTTTGGTTTTTAAGGTGGAAAAATGTTGTAGGCCCAACTCGGCCCCAACTCGTTGAGTGGGAATCGAGCTAACCCTCCAAGCTCATTGCCCTTCTTCATGACTCGATCTACTTGTTTTCATTTGGCTTGGGTTGAGTTATTTTCTTCTATATCTCACTCTTCGGCTCTTTCTTCATGGACACCTTATTTTTTTATCCTCTTGCATCTCTTATCACCTTGCATCCCTCACTAGTTTTTCCTAACTCGTCAAAGATATCTTCTTGGTGTGTTTTTCGATGCCTCGACCCTGCATTGATCTTTATGCCATCTGGTTGGCCCTTTTGGAACATGTGAATTGGTTCACATTGGATTCTCAATGAGGTTGCTTTCCTTGTCCTTTACATTGCGCCCTAGATCTGGGTTGCCTCACTCGTGAGACTCGACATTTGCTTGAGCATCTTCACACTACTCTTACTACCACCATAGAAAAACTTGGCTGTTACCACTAGCTCACATCCTAACACCTCTCGATTCACATTTCAAATTGGTATGTGGTATTCCCTCCATCTCGATGGTTCTCATCCGTGTGCATCTTTAACACCCCAAGTGTTGACTCAAAGCACCCATTCGCAGCCAATACAACACATTGACCCCAACTCGATGGTTTTCTCATGCATTGACATATCCCAAATCCACCTCTATCATCTCCATGCACATGTCCTTTGTCAACTCGGGTATCCTACCCCCTCTTCACCTGGAGAGGGAATCAGACCCCACCTCGGTCTTTGGCTTATTTGGTGACATCAACACTTGACGACCCCTCTCCTTGACTTGGCACATTGTTAACCCGACCCAACCTTCAACCAAATTGCTGAGTTCACAAGAGCTCTCCCTCTTATGCCAACTCACCAAGACAACTTGGCCAACTCACCCGAGCTGCTCCGAGTCACCTCACCCACTAAGCTCCTACATCTCTTCGAGGTGTCTCGCCACTCACCCTCAAAGCCCAATACCCCTTCACCCCTTTTCTTGATTTTTTTGCATTTTAATACTTTTTTCAAATTAGAAAACCTAATTAAAGGTGAAAATTAATAAATTCATCATTACAATGGGGTAATTTTTTTCCGTGCTCCATGTAAAGGGTTATTAGGATTTTCTAGGCCTTTTTCCGGTTCGTATGTTGTAGTTCTCCTCTTTGCCTGCGGCTAGTGAGCATGTCTGCCATAACCTTACTATAAGAGAGCCCATGTTTTGTGATGTGATACACCATCTCTCACACTTGAGCAAAGTGTTGTACCCTTGTTATGATTTCACCCTTTTGTGCCCGACTACGTGTCGCTCATATGCTTCGACTCGAGACTTATTATGGCTTCCAGGTTTTACACGTTAGTCACCTATAACAAGTGATTTATCAACTATCCCACATCTCACAAAAACACCCTATTGTAATAAACAACTACTTATAAAGTTACAAAAAAGGGGGTTATCATTTTTCTTGGGTGTTGTATTATGATATACACATTCTCGGTGATTCGACGTTTTGCAAACTTGCTTATATCCACACACCCTCTTCTCATGCACCTTGCACTTCTTGATTCCACGTCATGGAGGATGCTATTTCTAGACTTGAGTGTCACATGATATATTTATAGTCTCCACCACTTCTTCTTGGGAGAGAGAACTATACATCATGGCGTGATTCTATGGAACACTACTTTTCTCATGAGGGCCTTACTCCTCTTCTACATGGGCCAGTTCCTGCACCCATTGATTCTTTTTGTCTTGAGGAATCTTGACATGCGCGACCATGTTATTGGTGTTAGAATTTGAGGATTCTAATAAATATGATTTAATCAACTTACATATTACATAATCTTACAATAAATATTTAAATAAACATTACATCATAACATAAGTTAATAAAGAAATACTTACAGGAAATAAATAACACATGTGCCACAATATTTATAGTGGAAAACCCCAATAGGGTAAAAACCACTTTGAAAATAACTTTTTACTTGAGATAACTTATTTTACATCTAGTAAACCCTATTTACCAAGGGTAAAACCAAATCACTTGATTTGCACACCTTTGATATATTTCTGAATATATCAAATGAGGACCTAAATTCCTTTTTATATAAAGTGATCGGTATGTCTCTTGACCCACCTTTTCAACCTAAAATGGTTGACACACACACCTAGGTTTATAATATTATATATTAGAAATATAATAATTTCACGATATTAAATATTTAACCTAAAGTATATACCTAGGTTAGCATATTTAATAATAGAAATAGAAATATTTCATATTATTAAATATTAACTTATATATTAGTGATGGACCCATATACATTAAGGGTTGGCTAGACCACTTAATCATTATGTTCCAACACCCCCCTTAATGTTAAGTGGGATAACATAACACATGCCAATAGATTAAGCGCTGCCATGGTACACTACAAGATTTACAATCCTCAAACCATAAAGGTTTTAGGCTAGCATATCAGTTGAAGGAATTATAACACCTTCATCATACTCAATTTACCTTTTGGTACAAAAGGATTTGGAATCCCAAAGATCATCCCATGATCAGTGGCTAAGTATGATTTGTGAGTTTTATATGTTCTCACAGTTCTCATAAAAGGTTATTGAACCCAAGAATATAGGAGCCTTTTACAACCAAGGACATCCTTAACAATATGCTTGTACTAGATGTTTACCAATAAACACAATAGCACTAAAGATTTTACTGAAGACCGCCTTTAAGATCTTTCTACACTTCTTTCTAAAAAAGAAGCCGAGGAGGTATACATGCCCGAAAGTCTTTTTACACTTGCCTAAAGGTCTTTTTACATTTTCCGAAGGTCTTTTATAAATTCCCGAAGTTCTTTTTACAAAAATCAAGTTTCATTAGGAGGTGACATTGTCATGCACACTCCCCCTCAATGGCGACTCGACAATCCAAGATTTTTAAGAAAGTGACAAAACTTTACAGCACTCGGGAATTCATGAAGATGTCGCAAACTGCTCTTGATCAACACAAAATTTAGAATTATGTCATCACTTAGCACCTTCTCACGGGTGAAGCATATATGTATCTCAATGTGATTCGTCCTCTGATGTTGAACTAGATTCTTAATCTAGAGTAATACAACTCTGTACACCACATAGAAGAGGAATAATTCCTTTAACTTCCATGTGTATCTCTACCAACAACCCCTGTGGCCACATGACTTCTTTACTTCTTCCATTGTACTTCTCTGCCTCAGTAGAAGAAATAGAGACTATTGATTACATTTTTGTTCCAAGTAATGGTTCCTATACCAAAAACTTGAACACATATCCAATATATTTTATAACACAATATCAATATGGTTAGAATCACAAAATCCATATAAGATAGCATTTTCATTCTTAGTATAATGCAACCCATAATTGATTATTCCTTTAATATATCTAAAAATTCTTTTTCAAGATTTCAATGATCTCTAAAAAGGTTCCTACATAAACTTTGAAGTAATTCTTCTTTGTATAGGAAATATTTGACCTAGTTATAGTTAGATAAATCAAACTATTAATTAACATCATATATAAAATATGATCAACCTTTTCATATGCAGATTTAGGGTCAATATTTATTCCAACTTCCATTGAAGTAGTAAATGGTTTACAATCAATCATAAGAAACTTTTTCAATACAATGGTTGCATATTGTATTTTTAAAAATAATAATAGAATAAAATACAATCATACAAAGAACATGATGTGAGATACCTAACTCATTCATTTCAAATTACTTCTTCAATTTCTCTTTAATCCTATGAATTAAATCAGAATTGTCACTAGTCATAAGAAAATCATCAACATATATACATATAATGATAATATATGATATTTATTTCTTAATGAATATATCATTGTTAGAAGAAAAATTAACAAAACGTGTGAGTTTAAAGAAGGAAATAATTTTTGCATACCAAGTCAGTAAGAGCTTGTTTTAAACCATACAAGGATGTCTCAACTTATAAACATAGTTTTCTTAACTAGTTTCTTCAAATCCTTTAGGTTGAAATATGTAAAGTTCTTCTTTTAAATCACAATTCAAATTTTTTTTCTTATCCATTTGGTGGATTTCCCACCCAAATTGAGTGAAAATTACAAATAAGGCCCTAATAGTACTCATTTTAGCTACAGGGGAAAATGTCTCAACATAATCAATACCAGGTTTCTGATTGAAACCTCTAGCAACAAGTCTAGCTTTATGTTTGTTAATACTACCATCAACATTATACTTTACTTTGTATATCCACCTAGACCCTATAATACTTCGTGGCTTAGGTTCATACAAGGTAATTAATGCATGGTACATATGATGGCTTCTAGTCATTTTCCTAAGGTTAATAGGATTTAAACTTTCTAACATAGATTGAGCCCAATTTAATTTCTTATCTAGGAAGATAAGAGTTTTAGAAACATATATAACATCAAAACATCATCATGACCATTTACTAAATCAAAATCAAAACCATTATTTAGAAGTATTTAATGATGTAAATTCAAGAGAAGAAGACAATACATGTAAACCTTTCACTAGATTATATCTATACATTTCATATAAGCTTTGATATTTAACACGTCTTAACTTTTCATGCCATAGTTTTGAATTATTTAAACTCTGAGATATAAAACAAGATGCAGAAGAGAAATCATAAAAAATATACGTACCGTTTCTTTAAATTCCTTAAGCTATTATACTCTTATTATTATTCTTGATATACCAAGTATCATTCATGCATGGATTCTAGTTGTGTCCATACCTCTTTCGGATGTTCGATATTACCAATGTGTAGAAGGTACTCATCATTCACATTGCACAAAATCATAAAAAGAGCCTCATGCATTCGTTGTAAAAATGTATTCATGTTATCTACTGATTGCTTGACGACCGCGGGAGAAACTTTAGATCCGAAATAATCATCTAGAGTTTCCTTGCCATAAATTCTGTTTTGACCCAAATGTTGTAGTTGGTTTCATTTAGGATCTGGGTTTTTTCGAGACAGAAATAGTTGGATGTCATTGTTTTCCTAAACCTGTAAAACACACCCCATTATAATATACAATGTACCACAGAGTTAGATACATATTTATCGATAATAAAAACAACACTTTTAATAGAATCAGATCTAAATTTTATAAATCTAAAGAAACTATTTGATCATAATTAATTCTGTCATTATAATGCATTATAATTAATCTCCCATGATCAAAATAATAACCCACAATATAAACAACTCTTCCTTATACCCTAGATTTATATAAAAATATTTTTAACCATATAGAAGTGAAGAAGACCCCTAAGAATGCATAATAACTTCAAATTTATGAAAAACATTAATGTAGACAAAGATCTGACCATCTTAAATTTGGCATCTAAATGACCGTCATAATGACTTATTTTTTGGTCTGTCGTGATGATCATTTGACCATTAATTTTAATACAATGAAAGTTTCCTAGAACCTATGAGCTTAAATTTGATGTCTAAATGACCGTCATATTATCTTATGTTTGGTTTATTGTGATGGTCATTTGACTATTAAATTTAATGAAACCAAAACTTGCTGTGTATTTCCAGAATGTGAAATTCTAGAATTTCTTCTTATGTATAATATTAGGGAGGTTATATTTTAATACATTATAATAAGCTATTATAATTTATAATGTAAAAATATATACAATTTTTTTAAAAGAGGTATATAGTTTATAGAATGTAAATAAAAAACAACATATAATTCATAAAAATTATAAACTATAGTATATTTTTTTATATAAAAAACACATGACCCTTATTAAAGGGGTTTAAAAGACTAGAGGGGACAATTAATTTCACCCAACCAATGAAATAAATTGAAATCCCTATTTTCATGAATCTTGTCTTCTCACATCATTTACTTTTAATTTTACACTTGCACATATTTAAAACTATGGAAATATTACGAAATATTTAATATAATTCCTACAAGCCTTTAAAACTTTTATGTGACTATAACTACCAATATTTTAATAAATATTTGCCACACTTCACGTGGGCCACTAATAAACTAGCCCTTTTTTAATTCACCCTTTATACCCGAGATATTATCCTATTTTATTCTCTACTCTCACTCTTATATAAAAGAAAACCTTTAAATATGTTTATTTATATAGTTTTTATAAACTATAAGATATAAATGAATGGGGCCGCCCCCTTACATGGATAATATAAATGGTTAGGGACACATGTTAGGTTTTATTTAATAAGTATTAAGATTTAAAAATAATCCCTTCATGGCCAAGCAATAAACACGGGCCCCCTTACTAAAAAAATAAGCACTTAGATTTAAAAAAACATATATAGACCAAATCTAATAAAATTTATATTTTAAGTGGTTTAAACTAACCATATATATAAAATATGATTCAAACTTAGGTTTGTTTCTTCTTTTTAAAACTATATATGCCTAGATTTATAAGTTAAGTTTAAATATGATTTAAACTTAGGCTTAGAATATGGTCCATTGACTCTTCCCCCAATCCCATGTAATTTTAATATGGTTTAAGACTTTTAATATATAGTTTTTTTTTTTCAAAACTATATCAATTTTAATATGATGTTTATATAAATTATTATATAAACCTTATTTTATTTATATATATATATATATATATATATTTAAAAATAATAATATAGTTTTTAAATTTTATAAGATATAGTTATAGATTAACTATAAACTATAGTTTTTCATATCAAATATTTTAGAGGGGTCCAAAGAACACGGGTATGAATTTACCTTCCAAATATTTAACCCACAAACAATTGAAATTATAGAAAATATGAAAATATTTCATATAGTAATAAATCTTTTTCTTTTCGTATGTGATTTTCACGTAGGTAAATATTTGAAGCCCCTTTTACTGTGCACACATCAATTTCCAAACAAACATTAATTCCATATAATTTAAAAATGTAAATGAAAGTAAGAATCATATCATATTACATCTCCCCCAAAAATATTAGGGTTTTAAAATTAAAAAACGTGAAAAGTGCCAACATAAATTGGGTAAAAAAGAAGAGGAAATAAACATTACATCATAACATAAGTAAATAAAAAATACTTACATGAAATAAATAACATATGTGACAATATTTATAGTGGAAAACCCAATAGGGTAAAAACCACTTTGAAAATAACCTTTTACTTTAGATAACTTATTTTACATCCAATAAGATCACCTCCTCCTTTAAAACCCTATTTACCAAGGGTAAAACCAAATCACTTGATTTACACACCTTTGATATATTTCCCGATATATCAAATGAGGACCTAAAGTCCTTTTTATATAAGGTGATTAGGTATGTCTCCTAACCCACCTTTTCAACCTAAAATGGTTGACACATAAACCTAGGTTTATGATATTTAATATTAGAAATATAATAATTTCATGATATTAAATATTTAACCTAAAGTACATACCTAGGTTAGCATATTTAATAATAGAAATAGAAATATTTTATTTTATTAAATATTAACCTATATATTAGTGTAGACACCGAAATCGGGTCACACTCTCCTTGGTCCCTCGTCAAACAAACACCTTGAACACATCCACCTAACCATGTCCCCTTTCATCCCACTCTAATATTAATTTAATTAATTCATTATCTCACAATATTTATTATTTTAATATCCTAATTGAGATAATGCCTACATATCCACCTCACCTAGACACCTCATCTAGCCACTTCACCCTAAGACCTATTCTTAGTATGTTGCCATAACTAACTAAGACCTACCTAAACCCTAAAAATCAAATCCTATATTCCCTCTAACCACATTCCCATATGTTAGAAAGGAAGCTTCCATTCTAATCCGCGGAGCAAAACGAATGAGATCCCATAAAATCAAGGGGATCTGCCCAATTTAGTAAACCTAGGAAATCCTACCCTAAGCGATGCGGCCACCCTCAAATTGCCGCTAGTCAACCCATAATTGCCGTCGGTTACCATTTAACCCCTAAAACAACCTTATTTCAAGGTTGGCACATTGTTTAGAGGTGGACACATCTTCTGAGAGCAAGAGACAAAACCAGAGCTACATGCAAGTAGAACCAACATTCGTACACACATCAGAGCATCCATAGCAGCACTTGGAACAACCACAGATCCATTTACCTTCACGGGAGCATCCAGGGAAGCGCCAACACCACACCAAGTTCCTTCCATCTGATCACCCTCCATTGCCAACCAGACATCAAGCTTGTATAAACAGTAAGTTTTGTTAACCAACATTGGTTCATTATCATTTAAGTAGATTCTTTTACTTTTGTCATTAGTTTCTGCTCCCATTTCCATTCCCCCACCATTTACCTCCATGCAAACTTGACCATCCCTTCACCCACACCCTTGAACTTCCCATACCTATATTTTAATCATCCTTGTGCACACCTGAGACCCACACAAACCTTGCCATTGCCCTTCCATTTTCATCTAGCCTCAGATCTACCCTCACCTCAAGTTTTATTGAGTTTCCTATACCCCAACCATATTGACGCCGGTTACCCACAACCACCACTGGTTAACCTAAATTGACATCAGTCATACCAGACCGACGTTGGTCTATGTGTTTTTGACTAGAAACCAAGAATAGAGCTTAAAACCTCCACCAAATACCCAAAACAGCCCAAAAACCTCACCATGACCAATCTTAGTACCTTGACAGAGACTTTGACCTTGATTCAATCATAGCTTAGCCTGTTGTCAACAAATTTTCTTATTGTAGATGAATGAGATACCTAAATCATTTTAATTACAGTAGGATTTCCTTTATTATTAGCATTAAGTTGTTTTAAAATAGTGGATTGACATCTATCTAGGAAGTATCACACTTCCCGGATCTAGCACATGTTAGGCAGTCCATTGCATATACTATTTAACTTTCATTTGGTGGTCTTGTTTTCCATCTCAGGTAGTTCCTCTAAGTAAAAATGAAGTTCTCATGATTAGTTGTGGATCGAGAAGTCATACACGCACAACAACCTACAACCAACCATCTTAACAGTATTCCTCCTAGCCCTTTACCTTTATCTTTCGCCAAAATTTGAAGAAACGATCTAGAATCAGTGAAAAAATTAGTGATGGACCCATATACATTAAGGGTTGGCCAAACCACTTAATCATTATGTTCTAACAGTTGGTCACTTGACATTACATTTCTCTAGACTTCTCTTCTTACATGTGGCGAGAATCACATCCTCCCACACCATCTAGAGCATATTTCAGTCCTTTTTGGAGACCCTTCACATACTGCTGCCACCACCGCCACCATTGCCATTGATACGGTTGTATCCTCTTCTAATTCATGTGATGAAATTTTCATTGACACAAAATCTTTTGTTTCCATCCTTGATGATGGGGATTTTTCTTCTAGTCATGATGAAAAGAGTACTACCGAGGACTCCTCTCCTCCTTCTCTCGGCCCTATTTCATAGTATGTTAACATCCCTCTTATCTCATTAGACATCAGGAAGTCTTGTTCCCAGCCTTAAAAATCATTTCATCTACTTGCTTTCCACTTCTAGTGTATGAGGACCCTTTCCACTCCTCTTCCTTCATGCATGGATGATTCATACCCGTCGAGACACTTGTCTTCTATTTTTCAAGTGCCCTCCTTGGGACAAGTATCAACCAGATCTTCATCATCTCTTCACATTCCTACCGGTGATGTAGTAGAGAGAGATTTCCTCACCATTCAATAGGTGTTTCAAAGGAGTCCTTCATCTCCTTTGTTGGGAGTGCCACTTTTGGGACTCTTATCACTTCCACTTTTCAAGATATCTTCATTGATCCACCCTTTCTTATGGATCCTATTTCTATTGTGGGGGTTTTTGCATTGCCTTCACTTCACTTGGACATCCTTTTGGTAGATGTTCCTCTCTCTCACTCTAATAGTGTTGCACTCGTGGCATTACCTTCAGTTCCTTAGAGCTCATTTACTATACCTATGTCACATTTCCGTGGACCAAATTCAAAGTTATTCGGACTACTGCCTTTGGTTTCCTTCACAGAGTGGGTGGAATTCTAGTACTCCATTTATGTTATTCCTAAGGGTAGGCACACAGTTTAGTGTGGTTGGTTTTTCTTTAGTCCATTGGCTAAGGATCATGTCATCGACATTCTTCTTAGAGGATTCCTAGAGTTACAGATTTCAGATCCATCTATGACTTCTTTTATGTTCCTCTTGTCTCCTTTTTCTCATCTCTTCTTATTTCCAAAGAGATTTACCTTTTGTACATGGGTACCTTATCAGGCTACTCGGTTTTCAGGACCGATTTGTTGCATCTTTTTTATATTGTTAGAGAGCATTTTTCATCTCTTCTGGTGGATGTTTTTCCCACTAGGTTTTCCTTGATTGCTTAAGATTCTTGTTGTTCATGAGTGCCTCATCAAGCTTTGTTGCGAGGACCCATTTCTCATTTCTGACTTCCCACCTCATCTTAAGTTATGATGATATGGGGTGTTGGTGTGAGTCATTTTCCATATAACATGCCAAGTCATATCACTTAGGCAAGGTCATAGTTCTAAGTGTCATATGGGTTACTGACGGGTTCATATTTCATTATACTTGTTATTATGTGTCATTGTGCATCGAGTGTCATATGGGAGTTACTTCTATTTCAGGAATGTAACTTCCCTTCTCCACTTGAGGAGGTATGATTACATGCACTAGGGGTTACACAACACTTTCTATTTTTACCCCTCCCTCTTTCATATCTATGTGGAATGAGAGAGAAAAATGAGATTTTCCCCTTCTAATATTTGCATGAAAATTTTCATGATTGATGCTTGCTCCCTCATGGAATGTCGTCTTGCTACCAAAGTGAAACTCGGTTGATGTTCAAGTTATCCTATAGATTATGATGTTTTCATGTTTTCACTTTCTTTGTCAAGCAAAGGAAATTGTTAATGTCATATCTCCTCCTGAAAAGCTTCAATGACAATTTCCAAAATGCACTTTCACCAAATTTTCATATGCACCTTGATTTATATTGCCTTAACTTCTCAAAATCAATCTAATAAATATTCCACCACCACTCAATCTTAATCTATCTAACCCTCATGGATGAAATTATGATGAAAATGTTAAATGTGACTATCATCAATGCATTGGGCATTCCACCGATCATTGTTTCAAAATTAGGCATCTCATTCAAGATCTCATTGACAATAATTCACTTAAGCCACTGAGCCATCGGAGTTCTAAGCTTATCAATGATAACAAAAAGCTCAAAATAGTCAATAGCCCTTTTCCTAAGTATGAAATGTAAGCTTATGATTATTCTCGTTAATCATAGATATTGAGTTGTGCCCCCTCCTTCATCGGGGCCCCTTGAATTTCTCGTCACTTTTGCTGATGCATCACCACAAGCCATTACATTTTTAGATCATGATTATCATGCTACATTCACTTCTAATTCATTACACATAAACGATTCTATTGGTTCATACACTATCAATAACACCATGATCTATCCAAAGATCTTATTAGTGTGTGCTCAATTTCACTTCTTTTGGGTACAGAATTTCCAATATCTGCTATCACATATCTAGTTCCTAATGCTTTTGGATACATCAAGATTCCCATTATAGTTGGACCTCTTACCATGCTTCGTAATTCACCGTGGCATCTTCAATTGAAAGTTGTGATCTACTCTTAGGTATTCCTTGGCTCCGTGTCACTCAAATTATCCCCTTCATGAATCATTTTTGTCTTAATTTCATTCACAATAAACAATTTTTCACTATTAAAGGCATTCCACCATGCACACCATTTCCTAAACCTAGTCTTGATGATATCCTTCCACCAGCTACAACATCTAGGCCTCTAGGGCCTCTCAAATCTAAAGAACATTCACCAACTAGTTCTCCTATCCATAGAAGTCATACTTCACAATGCTCTCATCCTCATAGGGCCAGTATTCCATCTTGTCATCATAAGTCCCCTACTTAGGAAATCCCTTCACATAGGTGTTCACCACCTCCTTCACCACATAGGTTCCATTAATATGTACATCATTACTCTCATACTCCACTAATCTTAGAGCATTGTCACATGCCTTTATTTGCTCAAACATTGGGTGGAGGGTCCTTACCTTTTGTTATCAATAGATAACCTTTTATCCTTCTCAAACTTAGGGAGAAACATGCTTTCTTACCCCCTTCAATCATTATTAATTATTTCTAGTCTCTACACATACACATTACGCTATGTGATTTACATCTAGTCTCTCTTACGTGAATTAATACACAAATTATATTGTCATTACCCTATGATGTAGTCTAGTCCCAAGGTTAATCTTTGGACTACTAAGGGTCTAAATTGAAATGAACATCACCACATTTGCTTTCACGCTCTATGCTTCATGATCTATCTTTCTAGCGCACATTTTTCAAAGCATTTTGGATGAAACACTATTTTTAATGGTTCATTCTTGATTATTGAGGGGTATTTTATAAATGAACCTCATCTCATAAAAATATTTTGGGGGCATGCTTGCTTCTTCCATATTCACGTGGTACATACCATTCCATCACACTCATACACTGCATACTGCATATCTTGGTTGCATTTACTCTTTCTTGCTTATACTTACATGTACACTTTGTTTCCCATGCTAGACAAATACTTAGTATGTCAATATATTTTTATATATAAACATGTGCATTCACTTGGTATTTTGGAGTGAATGTAAATATCTTACATGTCTTTACATGTTGTAATGATGTTTGGCATTGTACCTCTTACCAAATTCCACCGAGGATCCTAGGGGCATCTAATTTCTCACACATTACAGGTGCTATCATTTCATCATATACTACTTCATATTATTACTAGAACACTACTTTCCATTGATACATACATGCTTTAACATAATATTTATCTTTCTAACATGCTAACAGGTGCTTCATTTAGCATTTTCTTTCAGGACTATATGCCACCATGGTTTTTCGATACACTTTTTTTTGACATTATTTTCCATTGTATGCTATTATTTGCGAGTTATTCCCTATCTCTTGTTTGATTATTGGTTGTTTTCTTATGGCCCCTTTGCCCTGATTGTCTTGTGACATTGTGAGTGATGTCCCATGTTTGAAATCTGATTTTCGTGGTCTATCTTGTATGCACATTTGCTTGTTACATTATTTTTATATGACATGCTTGCTACTTTTTCTACTAACACATGTATCTATTCACTTTGTTTTTATGTGCCTTGGTTTCTACCATGCACATTCCCTACCCCCTACAAGTATTAGCTTCAAGAAAACATTAGGTCATCTTTTTTGGGCCACACACTCCTATAGTCATCGCATGTACCCCAAATGAAGGGGGCATACATTGGGTGAAAAAATCACCCCTATAACAACTCAAAGCTACATCACAACATAGTACAACAATAAATAAACAAATTTTACATCTACAACACTCATTAAATATCAAACTAGGGTCAAAATCACAACACAGACACTAGTTCCCAAACTCGAGACAGAGCGCTTGGGAGGCTGTGTCCTTCCTGGTACTAAAGTCCCGAGGGAACACACATTCATTTAATATGATCAACACAAAGTCTACAAAAGTATTTAGAGTAGTTTTACAGTTACAAACACAGTCCTTTAGTTACAAAACACATGTAATCTCCTACAATCCATTTCAATCGAAACAATAAGTACAATCATAACTAATTCGGGATAACAAGAAAAACTCGGGGACGTATCATCTAAAATGGTGCTTATTGGAAAGAGTCCTAGATGGAGAGTAACACTAGAAATATCTCCCCAACACTAGCTCTTTGGTGTAAGATTACCCAAAAAACTCACACTTGGCATGAGATCTCCCAAAAACTCACTATTAGTATGGAATTTCCAAAAACTTTCTCTACATAACATTTTTAGGACACTTTTTCTATCATTTTACACTCTTCTCAATCAGGTGCACACTTTCCTTTTTACACACTTTTACATACTCATGTAAATTTTTCATATACATGAATTTGAATACTTTTTCACTCTTCTTTTGTAGGTCTATCCTTAATACGCAACAAGAAGAAGCCTACAACAAGCAAGACAACAGGTATAATGTAGCTCATACGCTTCACCCCTAGGGTCACTTTATCTTAATAGTTTCCATGCCGAATTTTCACACTCAATCCACGCTTCACTTGTCCACTCAAAGACACATTTCACCGCATGCTCTATAAGATCATAAGGTACACATATTCTATCTACTTTATGTTATCAATTATTTACTCAACAACATAAAGTGGGGACAAATGTAGATACAAAATCATGTACTTGGATATGTTTCTAGGTCCTAAACACATGCTATATTTCATATGATTCCTAAACAAGAAAAATAGTGATTGACAATTATATTTGGCATCTTTTCTTTATTTCTTTTTTTTGATTAAGCTAAATATGGAAATATATATGCCTAATATGATTGGTATTGTAATAAAGTAAATGAATAAACAATTAAGTACTGAAATTAAGCCAAAAACATTAAGCTAAAAAGTATGAAACCCTAAGTGAAATGAGAGGGTAAAAATCCTTAGCTGATTCAAAGATATCCAATAGGTTCACTAAGTTGGAGAACTAGAAAATATAGAATACTTGATTATTTCAACAAAGCTTGATTAAATCCAGAGATGGAGGAATATACTAGAATAGGGCACTTGGAGAGGGACATGGGAACCTATGGGTACCTTAGGGCTATTTCTAGGGGATTATGTATGTGGAAATGATCGAGAAAACCTCCTCTCGATTGGTTGCAAAGTGTTTGATGTTGTTCACCTTTGGTCACTATGAGGTCGCACAATGATCATCGAAATTGCTAGAAGCTGGAAATGAAGTATTGACTCTACTAACCCTCAAAGAGACATCAAATCCTTAAAAATAAAGATGAAAAATAAGGCATCGATTTGTCCTCAAGCTGTCACAATGGTGATCTTACTACTGAGCATTACACCACATCTCAGACCTAATGTAGTTCTATGTGTGTGTGTGGAACCGTGCCCTAGGTAGATCTTGTGCGTGTCACACTTGATAGCGATAAAAGTAGCTAGATGTAAAGAAATGTAATAGATGTGTGCATGAAATAGAATGAACTTCCCTCCTATGAAGTGTGTATGTATAATAACCAACTCTTATGTCCCTTGGATGGTGTTAGATGGATGCAATGGAGCTCTTAGATGCTTAATGGATGCAACCTTAGGTGGTGATAGTTAATGCTTAGTGCTTAGTCCCTTATTATGATCACATAACTTTATATTTATATGTTTCCTTTAGTTGAATTTTGCAATTAATCCTAAAAAGGCTGACCACCAATAATATAAGATGCTCAAATGACTAGAAATGACCCAAAAGATGTGAAAAAAGTATGCGAGGTCAGGGGCACCCAAAGGGGATGAGGGCACCTGGTGCTGGCATCTTGGTTGGGTGTTGGTGTCTAGGATGATATATTCCTAGGTATAAAAAGGAAGAATGAGACAGTAAGGGTATAAGAAAAAAAGTGACAACATAAAGCAAATAAAGGTGGCCAATGACATGGGTTAACTAGTAATTTTCCTACTTAGGAATCATATGAATATTATTATGCAATCAGGACTAGATAATTACTTAGAGTGCATGATTTTGTGTCTACATTTGACCCCACTTTATGTTGTTGAGAAAAATATCAATAACATAAAGTAGATAGAGATGCGTACCTAATAACCATGTAGATTGATGATGAAAGCATGTCAAGGGACAAGAAAAAGTGTGGAGTGATAAAAGTGTGAAGTGTGGATGCTAAGGAGGAAAAAGTAAAAAAGTGATGATGAAAATGACCCTAGGCGGAAACACATGTGTAGATGTCACGATGTGTTTGTTGTTGTTGATGTCGATTGTTGTTGTGATTTGTGTTATTAATGTAGGATGATGTTGATTTGCTATTTCCCTTATGGACGAACTGTAAAAGAGAAGAACAAACAAGTAGTCAAATATGCATGTATATGTGTAAAAAGTATGTAAAAATGAAAAATGTGAAAAAGGAACATGCACCTGATCCATGACAAGGAAAGAGTGTAGAAAAGATCCTGTAGATGTTGTAGAAGACCGATTTTTTTGGGCGATCTCACGCCGGCTTTTTCGGATGCAAGTTTTGGGGTGATTTCACACCAATGATATGGAAGAAGTGTAGGTAGAAAATTTTGGTGTTATCCTCCGGCCTTTCACTTGCTTCTGTAATGTAGAACACCAATACAAATGGTGTGTAAAAATTTGAACAATTTGATCCAATGTGAAAGTAAAAAGTGTTATGTAGTGCATGCATGCCAAGTGCGAAGGACTATGTACCTTGTAAAAGCTGTTGTGTGGAGTTCTATAGATCGTGCAAATTGCCAAATGTTGTGTAATTCCCCTTAATCACATGCATCCAAGAAGGGTCAGGGGCATCCATGTGGTACTGTCCTGGTTTAGGTGCTAGTGTCTATGCTGTGCTAAGGACCCAAGTATGATTACAGAGGCCTTGTCCGATACTAACGATTGTGTTGTACTAGTTCTATGTTATGTTGTGTGATGAATTTATAACGATGTATGGGGTGACTGATTCACCTGAATGATTCCCCCTCATTTGGGGTGCATGTGACGTCGTTGAAGAGTATGCGGCTTGAAGTCGAGCATTGTACTAAAAATTTTCCTTGCAAGGGGAAAGGGAATGTGCTTGGTAGAAATGAAGGCACACACAAGCATCGCGACTAGGAGACAATTGTTAGTATAAACAAACATGTATGTAAAATGTAAGCTAGCAAATAAGAAGACAATGTAGACCATGAAAAGTGGGTTGTAAACATAAAACACCACTCATGATTTCATACGACAACCAAGGCCAATAAAGGCAAAATTAGATAATGTGCACACAAGAAAAATGGAAAAATCCCGCAAACCGGAGGAGTCAAAGGGAAGACAATGACAAGTAATGTAATAGATAACTACAAAAGCATATAGACCTCCATAAACAATGTACACTGAAGTAACCATTAACATGTTAGGGAGATAAAAAAGTATGTCAAAACGTGTATAATCGATAATAGTGTGCTATGAAAATTAAATAACAACACATGTAGTGTACGAAAGTGGATGCCCCAAGGAGCCTCTGTGGGATTGGTAATAGGTATCGTACAAGCATGTTTGCTGCGTGTATGGATCTATAGAATCTGCGATCATAACTAGAAAGGAAAATGAACACACATTTGTGTATGATAAAGATAATGACATATAATATATCTATTTAACATGTGTAATAAAGTGTACAATAGAGCATACAAAGCAAGAGTAAATGCGAACAAGCTATGTAAGATGTTGTTGATGAGACGAGAATGGAATGCAGTGTGAATGATAGGAGTAGCATACCCCAAGTAGATGTGCATGTATGAGATGAGGTTCATTTATTTATGGCCCCTTAATAACCAAGAATGAAGCGTAAATGAGAGTGCATCATTGAGAAATGGCTTGAATGTGTTTACTAAAATATGTGACCGTCATAGTGCAAAGTGTAGAGTGTAATCGCGTGAGTGAATGAGAGAGTGATTGAAAATGTGAGTGTGGTGAGGTCCATTTGATATGTAGACCCTCAATAGTCATGTATGGACTATGGAAATAGAGTACGTATTAGGGAAATAAGTGCAGCGTGTAATAGGAGATGTGATAAACATATATCGTGAATGTTTAGAGTGAATAAAACACAAAATGTGTAGTGGTGGTGGCGAGAGACTATGTCATAGGTGTATAATGCGTAATATGAATTATGTAGTGTGTAATGTCAAGTGTATAATGTGTAGTGTGGAGTTTCATGTATAGAATATTCCCTCAATAGTCAAGTGTGAACTAAAGCATGAGAGTGCGTCATCGAGTGGTGACGATACTAGAGTGTATCAAGAGGTTTTTAATAATACTTAGAGAAGATTAATCATTACGGATGAAGCATCAAGTATATGAGATGATATCGAAATTTGATAGAAATACAAGGGGGGGAGAAGCTATGATGCCCCCTAAGTATGTAAGCGATGGAGATTTAGTCAAATATACAAAGTGGATCAATGTAAGGAGTAGAATCCTTAACAAAAGTAATTGAACGATGTAGTGGTGATTTTGTAAGAGCATTGAGCGGTAGAAGTCAAAAGAAGAAAACTAGATCTTGGTGCTTGTTGGTCATTCAAAATTGCACCGCGTCTTGGAATTGGAAGATACGAGTTATTTGAGACAATAATGGAACCGTCTCCAATTTGTGGGACTATACGTGCTTGAGATGGATCTCGAAAGAAGGTCAGTTCCTCTACCTACCTCTAATGCTATTGTTACTCCTAATGGTGAAAGAAAATCCTAGAATAAACATGCAAAGGGACCGGGCATAGAAGGATGCATAGAAAGGGGAAATCCTAAGCTAAGGAAGGTGATGATGTCAGGGAAAGGGTCGATTTCTCTCCACGAGCAGCAAAGGAAACATAGAGGGTGCGGGAGAAGAGGGTGGACTGTGCGCACCAAAAATCAACATGCTAGCTCATCCTTCCAGCATGTGTAACACATGAACATAGGGAGTGTAAGCGGGAAAACACACAACATGCCAAAAAAAGAAAACAGAGAGGTGGGATGAAATGAAAACAAGAAAGGGAAGACATTAGTTGCAAAAAACATGATTTTATTGCTTAAGGGATGCCTAATCCTTTACATTCATGATAGGAGGTGAGAATAAATTGCAAAGACCATGCCAAGGTTTGAAACCTATGAGAAGTCAGCCAACATTTTGGCATGGTGCCATTACAACAAAGAGGGATGATTTTTACAAAGCATAACTCTACTATTTATAGAAGAAGGAGAGAAAAGAAGGAGAAAGAGAGGGAAACTTGGATTCAAATCTACAACCACCAAGAACAAGTGATAAATACCTACAAAACAACTACAAGGCTATTAGATGTGCCTCCCCATGTCTGTTTGGCATGTAAAAGAAGGAAGAAGGTGAGATATGAAGAAATGTAGTTGGTTGGGCGGATTAGATGTGCGCATTGATGATCGGAAGATGTTTCCTAATTTCGCCTACCACATCCCACCTAAATCTGATTTTGAAAAGCTCCAACATGGATTTGATGTCGAAAATTTCAAATGAGGCTGGGTGCATAGGAATCGAGCACTACAACAAAATTTATGGTTGCTAGAAGTAAACAGTTACTCTGACATGTAATGACATGTGGCACGTTGATTGGTGAAGGAATCGACCAAGCTGTTGATGTTGTTTTTCCTTTCGATCACGTGTGTTAGAGTAGGTATTTACCTTAGCTCATGTTCACCTAGGTACTTTATTTACCTTTATTGTATTTATCCTCACCCACTTATGTGTGTGGATATTTCTTTTATCTTATTTAGATATTAGGAGATATTATCTAGTTGTTAGGTATAGTTCTTTCCTTGATCTATGGTATTGACTAGATCCTTGATGTCTAGTTCTCTCCTAAATCTATGGTCTTGAATAGTTCTTTGATGACTAGTTATTTCCTTGATTCATGGCTTGATCTACGACCTTGACTGGTTCTTAGATTGTTATTCCTTGCCTATTTAAGTAAGGCCCATTCTCAATGTATTGCATTGAGTTCCATAATAATATATGATATTGTTGTTCATTTGTTTGCAAAGGTTTTATGTAAAGCTATTCTGGTGAATTTATTTCATCTTATTGATCGTGGTGTTTGATTAGCATCTGTGTTCTTGGCTTGGTACGATCTAGTTATCATTCCTTTCAACGTGTCATACACTAGTTGGTTATCTAGATTTGGCTTTGTTGGTGTGCTTTGATACGTTACATGTAGCACACTCAATTTTGATATATGACATGACATGCGATGGGTGCAAAAGATGCGAGGTGCGAAAGCTAAAGGCCCAAATGTGCACGCACGAAATACAAGAACATGAATGCAACACATGTGGAAAGAAATAATGCATACTTTTAGAAGGCAAGTATGGAAGCAAGGTGCAAACATCCAACTATAGAAGGACGCACATATACATGAAGAAAATGGGCATGTGGGAGTTTAGTATATGTAAGCGTGTAAGAGGAATGTTAGGGAATTATCCATTTTGGAAGGAAAGTCTCAGAGGTGCGCACGATGGGTGCACAATGATTTAGAATGAAAGTAGTTACGTAGAAGGAAGGCGTAAAGGGGATATGGAAGGAGATAGAGGATAAAGGGGAAAGGGACCATAAGGAATAAAGAAGGAGGGCGTAAGGGGGCATGCGGAAGAACCACAATCATATGAAATGTGCCAAAAAAATTTGAGTGCGCACAACTTGTAATGTGAAACATCAGAGTAAGAATAAAATATAAGTTGTCTAAATAACTAGGGGAGTTATTTGGGACAAATTCTTGGTGAATTTCAGGGGCCATCTTCCTACTAGATGAGGAGACCAGTAGCTTTAGAAGCATCCATTGAGCATAGAGTCTAGTGTTGAACATAATCTAGTTTACAATTTGAAGAACACCCTTAGAGTCACCTGAAGCATGCTTGAACTCTGAATTGAACCGCTACTCTCATGAAGATATTTTGACTTGGATTGTGAGAGTGGAAAGTTAGGCGGATTATTGGAACTACCTCTGTTGAAACCGAACTACCACCTCGAAGAGTAACAAAATGGGTGCGTAAAAAAGCAACAAAAGGAAAAGGACATTAGAAGGAGTGCGTTGAAAACATATATGTACAAAGATGAAATCATACATGTCCTAAGGGGAACATTCAAAGTGTGCACAAGCACTTGTGTTTCTTGAAAGAAAATCTAATCTACCCTACAAAGAAGCTGGAGGCAAAGGGCACTCAAGTAAAACCTACAATAAGTAGGAGAAGTAGCTTCCCCTCCTCACAATTTGCGACCATGTAATTGATTTGGCACGTTGAACATGGTTGGGAATAAGAGTGAAAAACCGACTTGTAGATGGTGTTTCACCCTCCTCAAAGTATCAAAAACAAAATATATACCTCTTATACTTGTTCTTTTCTTGGATTTGGGAGGCACTTTGTTATTGAGCTTTGGTGTGTTGAAGCTATGGAGTCACCACCATCATCTACATAAACCTATTATTGATAAACATTTTGGTTAGAAAAAGAGGGTTATATGCATTTGCAACATAATGGGGCTTATAAAAATGATTTAGAGGATTTTGAAAGCGTGGTGATGGAGGGAAATAGTTTTGCTATTGCAAATAAGAATTCTAGGAGGGGAAATAATTCATGATTGCACGACTTCAAAGGAGAAGGTAGAATGATGGAAAAAGGAGAAATAAATGAAAGAAGGAGAGGAGAATAGTCTACGAATGAAATAATGGGCGTGTTTGGTTAGTGGAGTTACTAGATGTGTTGAAAAATTCCTCCAAGGGCTAGATTTTAACAATACACATCAACTTTCTCGAGATGAATATGTACATCTCTTCACTCTTGTCCTATCGGGCGTGCATGCAAAACCGTGGGTCATTCAAACTTGCACCCACATCTCAGATCTGGAAGAACTGAGTTATTTGAGATAAAAATGGAACCATATCCAAGTTTTCGGACCTTGCATGCTTGAGACAAATATCTGGACAAGGTCGGTTCCTTTACCTACCTCTAACGATCTTGTTACTCCTAATGTTGAAAGCAAATCTTGGACTAAACATGCCAAAGGACCAAGGATAAAAGGATGTGTAAAAGGGGAAATCCGTTAGATTGATTTTGAGATAGGTTTGCTTGGGAGGTGTTTGATTTTCCATAGAAGGAACATGAGATGGGATGACATGATGTTTATTAGACATATATGAATTAGATTTAGGAACCCATTGGTATGTAACAATTGAAGATGTAACATGATGTTGTGTAGCGAATGAGATAAAACCTTAATGCTCAAGATGCTTGATTATTTTTGTAAAACATAACAATCATTTTCATTATGTCTATTGATTTGATAATAATTACAATATGTAAGACCTTGATATTTTACAAGATGATAAGGAGGGTAGTTATGAGTAGATGGTAAGTTGATTAATTGATGAGTTATGAGTTTGAAGAATATGGAAATATATATGCCTAACTTTGATTGCTTTATTGTAGCGGTAAATGAATAAAACATTAAATCTGAAATTAAGCCAAATAAATTAAGCTAAAAGTATGAAACCCTAAGTGCAAAGAGAGGGTAGAAATCCTTAGTTAATTTGCGAGAGATCTGTAGGTCCACCGAGCCGGAGAACTAGAAAATCTATAACATTGGTATCATGATGAAACTTGATAAAATGTAGAGATGGAGGAATGTGTGGGGACCGGGGCATCTGCAGAGGGATAATGACACACGTGGGAACCCTAGGCCTATTTCTGGGCCCTTGTGTTTACGGAAATGCTCAGAAAACATCCTCTAAGTAGTCACAAGGTGTTTACTATTGTCTTCATTTTATCACTATGAGGTCGCACAATGATCTCGAAGATGCTAGAAACCTGCAATGAAGTATTGACCTACAAAACCCTCAAATAGACATCAAATCCTAAAAATGAAAGATGTAAAATGAGGGGTTAGACTATCCTTAGCTATCACAATGGTGATCTTATGATTGAGTGTTGCACTACATGTCAAACCCAATGTAGTTCTAAATGCATGTGTGAGGAATTGTGCCCTAGGTGGCTCTTGTACGTGTCACATTTGATAGTGAGAAAATAATCTAGATGTAAAGAAATGTAATAGATGTGTGCATGGAATAGAATGAACTTCCCTCCTATGAAGTGTATGCAGAATAACCAACCTTTATGTCCCTTGGATGGTGTTAGATGGATGAAATGGATCTCTTAAATGCTTGATGGATGCTACATTAGGTGGTGATAGTTAATGATTAGTGCTTGGTCCTTTATTATGATTCAATAACTTTATATTTACATGATTCCTTTTCTTGAATTTCATAACTAACCCCTAAAATTCCAACTACCAAAATAATAAGATGCTCAAATGACTAGGAAGGGACCAAAAGATGTGAACAAAGCAAGGAAAATTTTAGTGGCGAATATTTGTTAATTCATGAATATTCTAGTTTTTAAAATTTGAAATTGGCAAATTTTTCGGGAAGGGAGTAGGCCTGGGTTGCCAATTATTTCTGGGTACAAGTTAATTTTAGGGGTTATTCGCCATCCTCGTGAAAGAGAAATTCCCCATATTCACCTAAATATTTTCATCCGGTAGCATAAAATATGCTACTAGTCTCTAGCATATTTTATAATTAAGAGAGATAAGTAAAATAGGTACTTGTATCCAAAAGATTAAAATGTGATATAATGTCAAAAATGTGATATAATGTAAAAAACACAAGAGGTAAGTAGAAGTGGAATATAAAATTTTTAAGCGAGGCTATAAAAAGCTATTCAAGAAAAGGTATTAACCAAACTAACTATCTTGTTGAGTGTCATGATATGTTACTTGTGAAATGGATAAACTAAACTAATAATATAAGTAAGATATGATGTAAGGTGTTAGTTGCGATACTAGGAATAACAAAAATAGTAGGATTTTAAATCTAGTATAATTTAGAATGTGAGGTGTTTAACGAGAAAGGATATAAACTTAAACAATAGTATTGCATAGGTTCATGAGTTCATAAGTGGGACATGGATCGACCAAAATAACATTCATGTAGGTAAGATATGATATAAGGTTCTAACTAGGAAAATATGGCTCAACCAAACTATAATTCTTGTAAATGTAGGACTATGTAGGAGGTACGATGTTAGCTAAGAAATGAATCAAACAAACTAAATTTCCTTTAAATATAATGTAAGATGTAAAGTTTTAGATATGAAAGGAATCAACCAAAATAACATACCTATAATTATATAAGATAAGTATAAGCTGAAAATGCATAAGGATAAATTATATGATTGTAATATATATAAGATAGTCTACAAGAGGAAACATGAGATGTTACTAACACATCAGTACATAAAATCATCATGAAAACTATGATAATTGTATCTAAGTACAACAAGAAAGGAAGAGGAAGCTATAGATAAGGAAGGTGAAAATAATGGAGTAAGATAAGACAATATGGAGAGACATGTGATAAGAGGGGAGTTAGAGTAGTTATGACATGTGAGGTGGCATTCATATCTAAATACACAACAATAGTATACCCTTAATGGGGAATTTTATCAAATAGAAGGTTCTATTATTTGAATATTTCTTAGATTTGAAATTTGTTTAGATTCAATGACTATAAGATTTTTGGTTAGAAAGGAAGGTGTAGGAAAATGGAAAGCATCTAAATATTCCCTCAAGCTAAAGGATGAATAATAATATAAATTATAATATACCCCAATGGTAAGAATATGGAAAAAGTATGAAATTATTAATATTAGGATAAATCAAATGTAAACATCGAAAGATGCCCCAATGTTTGAAGTAAAGGAAGGATGGGCATTATTAAATGCTACAAAATGTAAGAGAATGGATGGGTGTGCATTGAAATATGCTCCCAAGTATAAAATTTGAGAAGGACAGGCATTAGAATATTCCCCAAAATGTTAATAAATAGGTGGATGTGCATCATGATATTCCCAATTTGATAAAATGTGAGGTAATTGACCATTGTTGGTAATGTAAAGATTGAGGTCCACAAATTACTTATCAGGATGGAAATTTAATACAAGGATTTGAATAAAATAAGGGCTTGGATAATTGAGGATTATATACGGTGATATAAATTCAAAAATAATATAATTGTTTATGGCATCATCCATGATGTGAAAATCGGGGTAGTTAATGTAGTTATCTATAACTAGTGGAATTCAAAGCTTATTGGATTTTCTTAGAAATTGGAAAATGAACTCTTTATAAAGAGTGTTTTTATAGAGTGCATTGGGTTTTGTGGAAATGTAGATGAAGAAGTCAAGGATTTATTGTTTATTTATTGAGAGAATAAATTTGAAATTTATTAAAGTACCCAATTTTTGGCTCCCAAATAAGGGTGGGTGAGACAAGTAAAAAGATGAAATATCATGGATAATATCAAGATTGAATTTGGCATATTCATATTGGAATGGATCATAAATTGAAATATTATATTGTTAATCTTTGGGCATGTAAATGTCAGAAAGGATGGGAATAACCTCTTATGCATCTTCATCTATGATAACAAGATAAAGAAATGAGATATCATCTTGTGGATATTTGTCTAGATATATGTTGAAAATCAGAAGGTCATGTTGTGGATCTTTGTCCATGCTACATTAGATGGTTGGTAGAGATTGAGAAAATTTGAACCATGAGGTTTTCCACCAATTTTGGGGAAGAAGGGAGAAAAACAAAACCAATGTAGAGTTTAAATAAGTTAATGCTCATTAAAAATAACCTAAGAGGTGAAGACATAATCATATGATATTGTATGCAAGGAAAATTAATAGACAAAAGAAGATAAAGAATTAAACAAATGTTATACCTTCATTGTAACCTTTTGAAAACCTCAAGTAAGACCGTAGAAGATTTCAAACTTGTTTGATCTTGTTGAAGATTGGATTGTGGGTACTCTTTGATATTACTCTCCAGAGCGATTTTCAAATGATTTGAGCAGATTTCACAAGGACGCGAATGTCAAATTCTAATAAATTGGATGTAATTTTATCAAAGCTCCAAGGATGGATTTGTAAAGGAAATGGATTCCTTTTATAGCTAAGTGTAGAGCTATGAAAGGTGGATGAAAGATTGAATAAGCTCTAGGTTAATGGTTAAATCACATGGGTTAGCAAATAGACTTGGTAATAGTAGTTACAGATTTACAAGGGAAATGGAAATTTGGAATAGCAGAAGTTACATCCGGAAAATGAATTGCACGTATAACTCTATAGCCCACTCATTACTAGGAATCTATAATTGGAGTTCAAGTTGAGTTGACTAGGTAGAAGAATTGATTAAATAACTAATTTAATTAGTATTTAATTGTAAGGAAATAATTAACCATTTATTTAATTATATTAGCTAGGAGGGTGTTGGGAATTAATTTAATTAATTCCAAGAGCACATTAGAATTAAATTCTTTAATTCTAAAGGGTAGGAATATGAATTAAACAATAGAATTAATTCTAAAAGGGTGTATTGCGGTAAGATATAATTAACTTAATTAATTATAATTAGATAAAAGTGGAATAACAATATGTATGCATTTTTAGGGTGTTTATAATTGTCCCTCTTTAAAGTGCTATTGCAAATTAATTGTGATTTAAAGTTAATAGATGCATGTAGATTCAGCGAGTGGAAAGTGGTTAAGCATTTTGATTCCCCAACAAGTAGGATAGTAAGGGAACACTCCCTAAAGCGGTGGATGATGTAGAAAGGTGGTGGATGACTGATCGATAGGAAGAAGACAAGGAAATAAAATAAGGATAGGAAAGAGGGAACTCATAGCAAGAGCGGATTTGGAGAGTGTGAATATATAAGATCAATCTTTATTTTGTTGCTGCACAATAGAGTTGTCACCATGATTATGAAGAAATCAAGATGGTTAGCCAAGATGCATGTAAAAAAACACACACGAGTAAAATAAAAGAGAAAAATGAAAATAATCCCAATATGAACAGTAGAGTGCAGGCATTAGGGTTATAAAGGAACTAAGATGTTATCACACTATTTGCAATTGATCCAAAATGAAAATTTAAATAATGCAACACAACATTGTAAAAGAAGACAATTTATCTATGCCCCAAAAGGTACCATAATGAAATAAAATAGATGAAAATTCTCCCAAACACTAAATTTATGAAGTGCATGGGAATAGGGTCAATCCGAAGAGCAGAGTATACTTAGAAACTCCTCGTGACACTCTTGTAGGACCCACGATGAAAAAACAATATGATGAAGGATTTTTCCCAAGCGAAGTTATATCGCAGAGTAAATGATTTGAGGGATGGTTATAAGATTGGAACGAGCATCAAGGAATAGATAAAAAAATAATTTTAGCCAAATTGCATCAAAATGTTGAAATTTGGAAAAATGGGCAATTTTAGGATTTTTACAAATATTTGATTTGTTTTGGTTTTTTTAGTGATTTTGTGATGTTTTTTTTTGTTTTTACAAAAATTGTAGAAAAATATAGGTCAAAAGAGGAAAGAAATGTTTCATAACACCGAATTTTCCCCAGGAAACATTAATATGCCCCTGGAAGAAGAAAAAGTGGGTGAAAATAGGCAATTTAAACAAATAGGTCATCATGACAAAACACCAATAATGTGCATGAGAAAATAGAGGAAAAAGAAATGACAGAGAAAAATTAGGAATTATGACCATGTGGGCTAAGAAAATCAAGTAAATAGGGTTAGATAGGCTATATATAGAAGGGAGTTAGGGTTAAAATCCATTGCGACTCATTTATGATATTATCCCTCTTTTGTTATTTGTGAGATATTTTAGCTCACGAGTTGATTGAGAGATGACACAAAACTACATAGGAAAAACTATGTAGACCACGTTCGTGATTATGGGTGGATTCTATCTAACATTCCCGTGGTGAGTACCTAAAATTTTTTCAATTTTAAGTGTTTTTATTACGTGTTTTAAGTAGTAGAAATTCAAATTGTAATGCTAACACATACACTTGTGCACCTAGCGTAGCTTCGATGAATGCGCTAGCGTAAAAGTGCATGCATCGGTGTTGAAGTGTGCTTGCGAGTGTAGAGAGAATTATATGGTAGTGTGTTGCATGTGCTAGTGTTAGTGTGAGAGTGTTAGCGTTAGAGTACATGTGTTAGCGTGTGTGCACTAACGTTGAATGTGCTAATGTCAAGTATACATGTTAGTGTCATAATGCACATGTTAGTATACCAAAGGGTGTGCTAGCATAATTTTAGGTTTTTTAGTAAGATTTGAAAAGTTTAGGAAGGAAGAAATGAGTGTTAATTGATGTTTTTAAATGATTTTTAGGAGATACCACTAGCTTGTGACGTGCGGGAGTGCCATGGGAAGCTACAATATTTTCGAGAGGAAATTATCTCGACACAAGGAGATGGGATTAGTTGTCTTCTTGGAGGTGTTGAGAGGAAAAAAATGGCCTAAGTATGTGGTGCATGAATGTAGGGCGTTGGAAGAGTGTGTGGTGCTATGATAGGATTGGAGCACCAGGATCAAGACTTAGCCATTTTTGGATAAGGGTTATTTTTAGAGTTAGCATGCTGAGCATAAAAAGACATGAAGACTTGTGGTCTACGCAATGGTATTTTGGGAACAAGCGGACAATGAGCACCATGCATAGTTTAGGATAATAATAGGATTTCTACTCAAAGTTAACTATATGAAGTCTATTGTTAGAGAACTTGCATGTTGTGCATCCTATTGTAAAGGTGCATGGATATTATTAACATGTGACCTATTTTGAGAAGTGCATGGGTGGTGAAGGGCAAGTCCCCACCCTTATATATATGTATTGATTTGTACGGTTAATGGATGAAAACTATGGTAGAGTTATGCTGTTGGTTTTGTCGCATGCATGACTAAGGGAGATACTTATGTAATGTAAGAAGCTTTTGTGTTTTACAATACTTAATACAATGGTTCATATTGGCTGGATAATGGTGTTGAACATGACTGAATCTGGTTCTTGCATGGTAAATATTGTTATAGTCATTGTTTAGTTCATTCTATATTTATTCTAAGAACTAGATTTGGTGTATGCACTGTATGTTTTTTACTATTGATAATGAATTTAGATATCTATATGCATCATCATGCTAACATTGTGTACAAGAAACTCTAAAGAGGGACTGTTGTTGCGAGACTCACAGCACCCCTAGATGCAGATCAAGCTTCTAGGTTGATCACTCTAGCATCCAGTGTGATTGCACAACAGGGAAACCTCTCTCCAAGTGTGGGGACTTGTGAAACTGAGAGAGGGATCTCCAGATTAGAGGTTGGTTCCTCAAACTCCTTTGATTTAGATCTATGTTTTGCAAAACTACAGAGGTTTGAAACCTAATCCTACTCCAAAATCCAAGGAGACAGAGATAGAAAGTGCAAAAATGAAACTAAACTAACATGTGATACACCAAAGGAGGAGTGGTGAACACTTCTTCTTCTGAGATAGACACGAGATCATAAAAATGCAACATAAGACATCATGCACAAAGTGATAAGATGTAATCGAGAGATCTGAAATGAAACAAGCAACACAAACAGAGGGAAAGCGATCACAGAGCTCGTATTGTCATTTCCATGCCAAAACCCTTGTATTACAACATCAAAGGTAGAAAACCTATTACAATTTTAGAAGAGGTCTGATACTTGCAAAAATCACTTGTTACAGGTGAAAGAAGAAGCTTGCTATCCAAAGAAATGTTCCCCCTTTGAAAATGAGCCAAATCTGGCTTTTACAGTGCAAGGGTCGAGCCCAGGGGACAGGAAACGTACAAAAACATGAGAGCCCATCCCTCCTTGAATGCAGGTGCATTAAAATGGCATGGGGACCTTACAAACCCATACCCTATCATTTTGACCGAAATACAGGAGAAGGCGACCCATTCTGCATTAAATCTGGTCACTGGAATGTCACTTCTAGCCATGAACACGTGTCAGATCTGTTTCTCGATTTTCTCCCTCTAGACTACACCAAAACTTGAGATTAACCACAAAATAATGTAGAGAATTTCATAAGCTTTCCGTTGATATAAAGAACGTGCAAATCCGAGCTCTGGATCGAAAGATATGTCGATATGAAGATTTAGGGCACAAAACAGGCGAAGGTGCGTTTTTGAAAAATTTTCCCGCGCCCTGCCACCTGGATGACACGTGGCATGCGCTGATTGGATATGTTATTCTCTCTCCTGACCTGTCCCGTGGGTTTTCCTTGAAAACTTTGACTTTTTGATGATTCGGAACATTTTTACTTTTCCTCCGCGCCCCCGCCACTTGGGACACGTGGCATGCATTGATTGGTCGACACGGGGCGCGGAGTAGACTTTCGCTTTTAGCTCTTTGGCTGAACTTGGCCAAATTTCCCAAATATTTCCCTGGCTCCACACTTCCCTACTCCATTGGACACGTGTCCTGTACTAATTGGCTCGGGCCAGTGCTTCAAACCTTGCCCCTTTGACTTTTGGACCTTTGTCGTTGGCGACATGTGTCATGCCGTGATTCGCCCACGGGCTGCGCGATTTTTGCGTCCACCACGTCTTTTTGTCCCGGATGTCCCAAAGGCTGAAGTTTCCTATTTGGCCGAACCAACTAGCTCATGCCCTTCACGTCCATTTGTCCCAATTGTCCCAAAGTGTTATGCGGGTCAAATTCTTCCGGTTCGTCCGATTCGGCCGGTTCGCGTCCATTTGTCCCAGATGTCCCTTTGTTGTTTGGGCGCTGTAGGCTTTTTGACGCGTCCCAAATGTCCTAGCTATTCCTAGGACAAGGACTTAGCCGATTTTCACAATTTTTCTGCTGCCCAAGCTTATTTTCAGTAACTTTCTCGCATTTTCTCGAGCTTGTTCTTTTCAACCTCGGACGAGGGAGAGTTAGAAAAATTTTTGAAGGGACCCTAGAAACATGATTTTTGCCCTGGATCAATCAATTTGCCTGGGACTTGAGAATCTGATGTATGTTATCAATTCAACCCCGGGGGGTGAAATTGGATAACAATTTGGCGACTCAATGGGTCATCTACCGCTAGATGAAAAGACCGGTTGCCTGAAGCAGTCCATTGGGCATGGAGTCATAGAATATTCTGTTTAGAACCTCAATTGACTCAGAATGTGCAAGGAGGAAGATGGAATGTCACCTGATGAAAGAAAAAGACTGCAAAACATCTCCATGAACAACAAGTTGTGCCAAAGCACTTAGGGAAAAACAAAACTAACCTACAGCAAAACAATGTGCACAAGCACTTGGAGGAAGAAAAATCTAATCTAATATTTACAGAGGTAGTGAACTTTCCTCTAGAAGCAATGCTTGAGATAGATTCCATTGACTGGAATCTGCAGTTCTTCACCATCTAATGAGGCCAATTGGAAAGCATTGCTGTTTTTGCACTTTGTGACCACGTATGGGCCACTCCAAATGACATCAAATTTTGAATGCCTTCCGGTTTTGCTCTGTCCGCATCCCATTTCAACACTAGATCTCTAACTTGAAAAGATCTATCCTTGGCCTTTCTATCAAAGGTCTTCTTGATCAAAGCTTGATCCTTTTCCATTGCTTGGGATGCACGATTTCGATCTCTTGCAGCTCCATCAACTCTGCATATCTCACCTCCATGGGCTCAAATTCAAGTAACTCCAGTTGCTTCATGAGTTCCATTGTTGGCAACTCAAGTGACATGGGCAAGATTGCCTCTCTTCCATAGACAAGCTTGAATGGAGAGTTACCTGTGGATCTTTTGGGAGTTATCCTATCAGCCCATAAGGCTGATTTCAGTTTGGTATGCCAAGACCTCTGATTCTCATCAAGAGTCCTCCTAATGATCTTCAACAAGTTCTTGTTTGTAGACTCGGCCTGGCCATTACCCTGAGGGTAATAGTTCGATGAAGTGCTTAGGTAAATACTGTTCTTGACAGCCCACTCAGTCACCCTAGATCCAATGAATGCCAATGCATTATCAGAGATTATTGTAGCAGGTACACCAAATCTGGTTGTTATCCCCTCATAAAAGTCTAAGATGTTAGACTCATTTGCCTCTTTGAGTGCTATACCTTGTCATACATTTGGTGAAGTAGTCTGTGGCTCTCAAAATCCATTTATGCCCTTGGCTTGAATTGGGATTAATGACTCAATGAAGTCCAAACCCCATTGCATGAATGGTGGTCAAGCGAGATTGGATGCAATGGAAGGGCAGCAAGTATTTCTTTTCTTGTGAAGAATGCACAATTATTACACCTCTTGATCCATGCATAACAATCACTAAAAATTTTAGGCCAATAATAACCAGCCTTCATGATTTTTAGAGTGTCACTCTTGGTGCAAAATGGCCACCACTGGTCCACCATGAAACTCTTCCAACACCCTTTGAATCGACCTGTGCTGTGCATCAAAGCAGCACTCCATTCACGTCTTTCTTGAACAAAACTCCATCAACAATGGCATACGGAATAGCAGCACACAACTGAAGTGTCTCCTTTGGGTCTTGCTCATCTCCCGGAGGGCATAGGCTCGTGCCTAGGAAGTGCATAATATCTTGGGTCCAAGCAAGGAGTGGGGAAGCATTGTCTTCCTCTTGATTGCCACTTGGCTCATGGCTGTCCTGGACTGTCAAACAACCTCTTCTTCGTTGCATACTTCCTTTTGCTTCCCCAAAACTAGCTGCTCACACAGTCCTTTCCCTCTTACCAGCTTGGTGATCTTGATATCAATGTCATACTCCATGACATGGGTGATCCAACCTGCCCTTTTCTCATTCAAATCCTTGTTGAGGAGGAAGTCCTTAACCCCAGCATGTGCGACCAGCAGTTGAATCTTATTGTTTGAGACCAAATGTCTGAACTTCTTCAAGCTCCCGATGACAAGCAAGGACACGCTTTTCGATGAAAGAATACTTCATTTCGTAATCTTCCAAGGTTTGGTGAAGAATGCTATGGGCTGTTCGAACCTTCTTTATTCATTTTGTGTTAAGATATTTGAGATTATGTCTGATCCTCCAAACGCATACAACATGAAGTCCTTTGAAAAGTCTGGGTTGATAAGAGTTGGAGCTTGTGATATTACATGCTTGATGCTTTCAAAACTCTCTTTGCCTTCTACTGTCCATTTGAATGCCAGACTCTTCTTCAAAATCATTGTTAGAGGCTTCACAAGAGTGGTAAAATTAGGTATAAATCTGTGGACAAAGTTTATCCTTCCTAAGAAGCTTTGAAGAGATTTCTTGTGGTGTGGCAATGGGAGCGTTCGGATGGCTTCAACCCTTTCAGGATCAATTGTTAGCCCTTCCCTAGAGACAATGTGGCCCAACAATTTGCCCTCGTGTGCCAAGAATATACACTTCTTTGGATTCAACGACACTCGAACCTTCTACACCTCTGAAACACTTGTCTGAGGTGAAAGAGATGGTCTACTGCATTCTTTGAGAAGACAGTGATATCATCTAGGTATACCAGCACTATATTGTTGATTAAGCCTTTGAATGCCATATCCATAGCTCGCTGAAATGTTGCTTCGGCATTTGATAGGCCAAATGGCATCTTCTTGTAGGCATAGGTGCCCCATTTGGTGGTGAAAGCCGTCTTGAATTGATCTTCTTCCTTCACCATAATCTGATTATAGCCTGAGTAGCCATCTAGGAGAGAGAATCTCTCTGAACCAGCTACAACATGCAATATTTGCTCCATGGAAGGGAGTGGGTAATGATCTTTGAGGGAGGCTCTGTTCAAGTCTCTGAAGTCAACACACAGTCTGATTTCTCCATTTATTTTTCTCACTGGCACCAAGTTTGCAATCCAACTTGAGTGTTTGATGGGGAAGATGATACTAGCCTCAATAAGCTTGCTTAAATCTTTTCTCATGAGAGGTTCAATATGGGATTCACCGGCCTTTGCTTTTACCCGAGGCTTGGATTCCGGATCCAGCTCAATAGTATGTTGTGCCAACTCTGGGTTGAAACCTCTCAGATCTTTGTAAGTCCAAGAAAAAACATCTGGGAATTCTTGACAAAGCTGAACAAAATCAGATTTCTCTTGTGAGGTACTTACTTTGCCAATCTACAATGTTTTGCTTTCTCCCACTAAAATAGGCTCTGAATCTTCACCCTTTACTTGAATGTTCGCTTTCTCCTTCCGGAACTGATCATTCGGGTTGAAGATTGACTCCAAGGTTATGAGGCCTTTTGGTAATTTGTTAGTTCTCAGCTGTACTACCTGATCACCATATTGCTGCTCCAGCTTGTCTTGATTTCTGGCGGAGAACTCAGCTTCTTCTTGTAGGAAATTAACAATTTGCTGATCATTCTTGAAGACTTGCCAACTTGTGCCGTTATCTGGAACAGCTGGTCTCACAACCAATTTGATATGAGGCTGAGATTTCTCACTTTTGATACTCTCTACAACATCAAACGCAGCCCCAATTGCTGCAAGTCTGTCAGCGGCTTCATTCTTTTTTCTTGGGATGGAATTGATGCTAAAAGCTTCAAAATCTTCAATAAGATCCCATACCCAATTTTTCTAGCACTTAAGCATTATTTTTTGGCAGCATTTTTTCCTTTGACTTGGTTTACGACCAGCTCACTATCACCAAATACTTGTAAATTCCTGATGCCTTTCTTCATTGCCCAGTGCAGTCCATGAATTAAGGCTTCATACTCAGCCGTGTTGTTTGAACAGGAAAATTGGAAACGGAAGGCTGAGTAATACCTTATACCTTGCGGTGAAATGAGCATAGCTCCTCCTCCTGCACCTTGTCTACTCCTTGATCCATCAAAGAACAATTGCCATACTTCATTCTTGTCCTTATGATCTGGCTTGGTGATGCTGGGGAGAGGTTGATCCTCTTCATGTAAACAATAAACTCCTAGCTCAGATTCTTCTATTTCTTGATAGGGATCAAAAGCATGCACCTTGCTTGCCCATTCATCAAGAGTCAAATCTGGGATGCTTCCAACCTTGGTGTCAGTTTCATCAGTGCTAGGGTGATCTTCTTGATCAAATGCTGAGCAATTGGCATTAATTTGGCTGGTAGTGTAAGGCTCAATGTGAAAGTTTGCAATAGGTTCAGACCTGATTGTGGCCTTGGTTCCATACCTTGTTCTGAATAGCATGTGTGACCAATCAGCAGACAAATACCCTCCAATCTTGGCTGTGAAGTCCCTTGACAAACACAATGCAAAGAGTGGTGGCAGGTCTATGACTGACACATCTTGTAACACCATTATGTTGGGACATGCGTGTAATGTGAGGCTCAAACCTCTGATTACTCCAACCATTGTCACTGTTGTCCCGTCTAATTGCACTACACCCTTGGAGATGACTTCATATTGAAGCCCTAGCTGATCAGCTATTTGCTTGGGCATTACTGAACTACTTGCCCCAGAGTCAATCATGCAATTATGTACCAACTTATCTCCTATGATCAATGAAACATAAAATGGAGGGGGCTTCAACATTTTACCTTGCTGACCTCCATGATTTCCTTCAGGCTGGGCAGCATTTGTGAGTACCTTTTCTTGCATTTGGACCTGTTGATTTGAAGTTGACCAGTCCTTCATGGCAGCTTGTAGCAAATCTCTTTGGCCTGGGATGGATAATGATTCCCACATTGATATGTTTACATTTGTCTTCTTCATCTGGTCAATGATGTTGAATGGGGATGAAGCATCCCTCTGCTGTCCCCTAGCTTGCGCATTCATTCCTTGCACGTGGGCAGCAACAACTGGCATCTGAGTTGGTTTAGGAGCTGGTTTGGGTGCTCCTTGCATGTTTGGAACTGCATTTTGTTTGCCAACACCTTGTGGAGTGACAGAAGGTCGTGAACTACTTGGGGCCAATGGTTGTTCTTCACCCAAATTTCTTCTCTTTGACCTTGTGTTGGCTGCAACACTCTGAGAGGGTATTTGATTCATACCACAGAAATCTTCAGCCTGCCAATTGACAAGAGTAGTTTCATTCGGAGATGTCCCTTGCTGAGATGCTTCCTGCTGCTGATCTCCTTCGTGGCTGGACTCTTGCGACCCACTGACGGTTTGCACCATCAGGGCTTGATTTAATGCACCGTTAAAGCACATTGATTGGTTGTGTGGCTGACTACATGGGAAACACCAATCATATTCTTGGGCCATGTTATTTTGGACTGGCACTAATGCTTTTGAAGCAGATACAACATTGGGGTTATAGGGCTGAAATGGCCTATTAGCGGGAGGCCTTACTTGGCTTTGATTTTGATTTGCAGCCTGAGTTGGTGACCTATTTTGTTGGTATGGCTGCCTATTAGGCTGAGCTTGGGGTTGATAAGAAGGTCTGAAACCTTGGGCTTGCTGTCTCTTGAGAGTAACCAGCTCGTTGCCTAGGTTTTGCAACTGTTTCATGACCTCTTGGAGTTCATTTGAAGCACTAGAGGATGAAGTAGAAGTTTCACTTGAACTTTGATTTCTAGGCGTAGGAACAGGAGCCAAAGTGGGTGTTTGACTAGTGCTTGGATTTTCTAAGTTTGGATACAAGGGCATGGGAGGCCTAGGAGCCAGTTTACCAGCTTGAATAAGACAGTTTTCAGCTCTAATGGCAATGCTATAAGCAGCAGGTAAGGTTGTGCCTCCCATAGATTGAATTAACATAGAAATATCAGAATTCAAAGCTTTAAGGTAATATAGAAAAGCACCTTCTACTGTTTATTCTGACTGCCACTAGAATTCTATCCCAAGACCTTTGAAATCTGAAGTTGAAGTCAGTCAGTTGCTCATTGGGGGCTCTCTTGATAGTTGTTAGCTGCTCCAAAAGAGACAAGTTGTCTCCCTTCTCTCCAAATTGCTCGTGAAGTGCAATACACAGCTGATTCCAGTTTGTGATAGAACCAACTCCAAGGCTCCTAAACCATTGCAATGCTTTACCCTTGAAGGAAGATGCTAGTAACTTGACAGCCACTTGCATTTCATTGATTTCATGGATTGCACAAAGGTTAGCAATATCTTTAACATGATCACCTGGAGTAGTCTGATTTTCTCCGGTGAAGTAGGGAATGTTCTTCAAGGTTGCAATAGGAACTAGATGTTGTGCATTGAGAGCAAGTGGGCTGCTGCCTGTGAAGTTGACATGGGGTTGTTCGAGCCATTCTAATCGGTCTTAAAACCCTTGTATACTGAATGAAAGGCTGTCGCTGTGGAGGAGTTGAAAGAGTTGTGTTTGGTGGAGATGGAGACCTTTGAATCCTTCTTCCTCTTTGCCTTCTTCTTGGAGATAACTGCAGGTATTCAAACAACACTTCTTCTTCTCCAACTCTTGACCTTGTGGTGATTCTTCTCATGAGTTTTCAGGCCTGAGCTTGGAACCAGTTGATTCTTCCCCTTGGAGTCGCAGATATGCAAATAATAGCTTTTTTAAGCAAGAAAATTGTAGCAGATGCACATCAACTCTGCTACAATAAAAATGAGACCTCTATGTCCCACCGGGTGTGCCAAAACTGTTGTTGCAGACTCACAGCACCCCTGGATGCAGATCAGGCTTCTAGGTTGATCACTCTAGCATCCAGTGTGATTGCACAACATGGAAACCTCTCTCCAAGTGTGGGGACTTGTGAAACTGAGAGAGGAATCTCCAGATTAGAGGCTGGTTCCTCAAACTCCTCTGATTTAGATCTATATTTTGCAAAACTACAGAGGTTTGAAACCTAATCCTACTCTAAAATCCAAGGAGACAGAGATAGAAAGTGTAAAAATGAAACTAAACTAACAGGTGATACACCAAAGGAGGAGTGGTGAACACTTCTTCTTCTACAGATAGACATAGATCATAAAAATGCAACATAAGACATCATGCACAAGCTGATAAGATGTAATCAGAGATCTGAAATGAAACAAGCAACACAAACAGAGGACTGAAAACTGATCACAGAGCCTGTATTGTCATTTCCACTGTCAAAACCCTTGTATTACAACATCAAAAAGGTAGAAAACCTATTACAATTTTAGAAGAGGTCTGATACTTGCAAAAATCACTGTTATAGGTGAAAGAAGAAGCCTGCTATCCAAAGAAATGTTCCCCCTTTGAAAATGAGCCAAATCTAGCTTTTACATTGCATGGGTCGAGCCCAGGAGACAGAAAACATACAAAAACATGAGAGCCCATCCCTCCTTGAATGCAGGTGCATTAAAATGGCATGGGGGACCTTACAAACCCATACCCTATCATTTTGACTGAAATACAGGAGAAGGCGACCCATTCTGCATTAAATGCAGGTGGTCTGGAATGTCACTTCGGCCATGAACACTTGTCAGAGCTGTTTCTCGATTTTCTCCTCCAGACTACACCAAAACTTGAGATTAACCCTAGAATCATGTAGATAATTTCATAAGCTTTCCGTTGTTATAAAGAACGTGCAAATCCGAGCTCTGGATCGAAAGATATGTCGATCTGAAGATTTAGGGCACAAAGCAGTGAAGGTGCGTTTTGAAAAATTTTTCGCGCCCGCCACCTGGATGACACGTGGCATGCGCTGATTGGATATGTTATTCTCTCTCGACTGTCCCGTGGGTTTTCCTTGAAAACTTTGACTTTTTGATGATTCGGAACATTTTTACTTTTCCTCCGCGCCCCCGCCACTTGGGACACGTGGCATGCATTGATTGGTCGACACGGGCGTGGAGTAGACTTTCGCTTTTAGCTCTTTGGCTGAACTTGGCCAAATTTCCCAAATATTTCCCTGGCTCTGCACTTCCCTGCTCCATTGGACACGTGTCCTGTACTAATTGGCTCGGGCCAGTGCTTCAAACCTTGCCCCTTTGACTTTTTGGACCTTTTTCCTTGGCGACACGTGTCATGCTGTGATTCGTCCACGGGCCTGCCAGATTTTCACGTCCACCGCGTCTTTTTGTCCCGGATGTCCCAGTGCTGAAGTTTCTGTTTGATCGAACTAGCGGCTCGCGCCCTTCACGTCCATTTGTCCCAATTGTCCTAGTGCATGCTGGGGACAAATTCTTCCGGATTCGTTCGATTCGGCCTGTTTCAAGCGTCCATTTGTCCCAGATGTCCCTTTGCTGTTTGGGCCGCCTGTAGGATTTTCGGCCAATTCACGCCTTGAGCGTCCCAAATGTCCCAGTTGTTCCTAGGACAAGGACTTAGCCGATTTTCACAATTTTTCCTAGCCCAAGCTTATTTTCTGTAACTTTCTTGCATTTTCTCAGAGCTTGTTCTTTTCAACCTGGACAGGAGAGTTAGAAATTTTTTTGAAGGGACCCTAGAAACATGATTTTTGCCCTGGATCAATCAATTTTCCTGGGACTTGAGAATCCTGATGTATGTTATCAATTCAACCCTGGGGGGGTGAAATTGTATAATGAGGACATGGTGCCTTTGTGCGCTTTGGGCGAGCACTCAACTCAGGCTGAGTGATGTGCCAATGCACTTGGGTTATTAACTGTAAATTCTAGGCTGTATCATTGGTTCCGTTCTTTGGGACCTCTTTTTGATTGTTTTCGAGGATGTTGCATGATGAAGACATATCAGTTAACCTTGGAAAGTGTTGAGGAATGGATAATAGATCTAGAAGAAGAGTACACTCAGAGATTCAACACTGGATCTGAGTTTGACACACGCACATGGGTGGAGCAGAATATGTATGACTACTTATATGAGAGATTATTTTCTATCTTCCCAATAGAGCTATATAAGTGGTTATTTGCTTATGCATCTAAAAGGAATTGTTGTTTTCTCACACTTGTCTAGACGCAAGAAGAATTTCAGGTCCTCTATGATCTCGATCGATTTGGACGGTGTTGTAGATACTTGGTTCCGTGATGTTACGAATAGCTATATTTTGGAGTACTCAATTTCCACTTATTTCCGGAGGTAGGTGAGTTTTGATTTTTATGTTATCCCATGGAAACTATCTGCAAGGCATTCCATTGGTGATCAAAATCTTGTTGGTAACCCTGAATTTGGAAGAAAATGATAGCTAGCTAAACCTCACCACATGTGGGGGAAGGAGCAGGTGTGGTGAAGGATGGCAGACCTAGCGGCCTAGAGGAAAAGAGAATAAATGTGGATTAAGTACAATGAGGCACATGAGAGGGATTTAGGGAAGAAACACAAGATTTTAGAATGAATGGCGTTGATGAGAGAGATAGATTGTGAAGGATTTGGAGCTCACATAGAGGACATGGAGACAGAGCATCTAGAAATCCATGACACCGAGAATACATGATAGGGAACCCTCATTGGCCTCTTATGAGAGTGCACCAATAGAGACAACTTGGGCCATGGGCGCGCATCTGAATCTACCTAGAAACCTAGCCCTTGTGCTTGGTTTTCTAGTTTCTAGTACAACCAGTAGTCAGCAAGCTAGTTTGGGCAGTAGAGTAGCAAGAGGTAGAGTTGACTTATCAACAAGTTCAGGAGTGAATCAAATAAAAGTACATTTATGGCTGGGTAGACATCTTCCCTATTATTTGGAGGACCAGTTGGAGGAACCTTTTAGGCACGTCATTAGAATAGAACATAGGTGCGTAGAACTTTGGACTCACATCGGGAGTAGCAAAACTTCACACCTTTGTAGGATTTTAGTTTAGCACCACTGTTGGGACACAGGGTAGTGCATCCTCTGGTCCAATTCCTGATACGGGTGGAGGATAAGGAGGAATAGGTAACTAAGGATTTGGCAGATCTTGTGGATTAGGAGGCAGAGGTAACACAAGAGGTTACGAAACGGTGGGCATGGTCCTTAGTAGCCCCAAAATATTTACATGGAGATGTCACTTTATCTCCTAGAGTATAGGAGAATATAAGATGCTACTAAGCATGTGCATATGTGTGAGATACTATGGTGTGTGAAAGGAATAACAACTTTAGAGTGTAAGGCTAGTTAGTTTACAACTACGTTGCAGAGATACATGCATAACTAGTACATAAAGTTTGACCCTAATTAGACTTGTGTGGATTATACAATGTTACAAGATGCTTTTATTAAGGAATTTTATATACCCGAGTTTAAGTAGTAAAGTATAAGCATGCTCAAGGACATCAAGAAAGGAACTACTGAGAGTGTTTAGGAATATGATGCTCATTTAAAAACACTTTTGTCTAAACTATCATATGATATCCATGCAAGTCAACATGCACAATGGTTCATTAGAGGCTTGATTACGCCTTTTAGGAGGGCACTCTCACATAAGACTTATATAGACCCACACGAGGCACTTGAAGTAGCTCTGTGCATTGAGGAAGTTGGGAGCATAGACACTAGAGTGAGCCCATTCTTGGAAGCTTAGATTGCAGAAATGGCAAAGTAGTTAGAGAAACTATCAACCAATATAGCACATGAGACATGCAGTGGAATTTGGTGCACAAATTGTGAAGTAGAGGGTCAAGGTTTCATACATTAAAATGATCATAATATTTCTTTACAAACTTGATGTGCCTTATCTAATGATCCTTGCACCAGTTCCTCAGCAAAAATATTGTTATTCTCCTATAAAGACTATTAAAAGTTCACTTGATAAGGAAAACATAGATTTATACCTTTGATCTGCATTTTATTAAACTTACACAAATTTTCCTAAGAACAATACCTAAAATTCCTTACACCAACCTTCCAAGATGAGGACCGACCTAACAAATTATTCTCTTTATATGAATACAAAAAATATGAGAAAAACTCGTGCACACATAGTTTCCTTTCACAAAAATGATTTCTCTATATATTAGATTTTATTTTCTTACAAACACATGTTTTTTCCTTCTTTTCCTTCCTCAGACCTCGAGGAATGGCATAACTACCTCCTACCCTCAAACCTTTATCTCTTTCTCACTTACATTTCATAACCCTAACCCACTTTTACAAGACTCAAAATACACATACATAGAAAAATAGGCATCTTACATCATTTTAATCATTTTTTTCCTCACACTAAACTATAGGACTCATAGTCAAATTCTTATAGACTTACACACATTTGAAAACCATCAACACTCCCTTTTAATCACTTACAAGCTCTAATTTCTCTTTTACAACCTTTCAAATTTTGAATTTGTAAAAGGGAGGGAAAGTACAAATTTTGAATGCTTGACCACTTGAGACTCCTTCTCATGACCTCAACACACTCTAACACACCTAACTTGACCTCATGACATGACAAGAAAGAGAATTTAACATTTTGAATATTCTCTCTCGATGCTCTGCATCACATAACAACCATCCGGTTATCTTGATTTCTTATTATTAGTCATTTCCTTACTCATCCAAATCACTTAGATCTCACATATTAGAAGGAGGATTTTAAAGCTAAGGAGACATTAACTACATCATCAACAACACTAGGACAAACTACGACAACACCGTAGTGAACAAGTTGGGGATGTACTTCATTTTTTCAAATTTTTAATATAGACATTATCTTTTGAAATTAACAAAGCTAGTTGTAAATTTATTTGAAATGGAAGATATCATCACTTCTCATGTAAATTTGCTATACCCATATGCATTTTATAAGATTTCATCTAAAAATCTTATATTGTGGATAATCTCTTCTGGCTTATACTCGTGGATTTTTAGGGAAAGTGAGTATAGGAAGTGAGATATTATTTTGTGAGGATAAAAATGGTAGCCGATGCACATCAACAAGCTTGCACTCAAATGGTGATGAGAAATATCCAAGTAATCAATAAGTAAAAACTGAACAATGGAGAATCATGCATAAAAAGAACATGTCTTCTCATCCTCATAGATAAAAAAAGAGGGTACATATAAGAGTGTTATGTAACTCCCGTGCCGGATAAATATTCCATCCAAGAGAGAAAAGAGAGGATTTACTATTCCAAAGATGTAAAGTAAGTCCCATGACTCCAAAACACATATGATAATTAATTTTTTATGAAAAAAATATATCATATGTCATATAACCCTATGACCTATGCTTTCACCTAAGTAAGATGACTCACCATGTGAGGTGGACAAGACCCTAAGTGATGACTAGGAAAGTCACACACACCAACACCCCCGTTCATCAAAGTTGAGGTAAAGTTCATGGAAATTCAAAAAGAAAGAGAACTCCCTGAGACAAATAAGAAATATGTGTCATATGGGTCCTGAAAACTAAAGGCATGATAAGGTACCCATATTCAAAAATATCTTCCGTAAAAGAAGAAGAGGAGAAGAGGACTAGAAAGCCTAAACAAGATGGGTGGATGTAGAAGACCTCACCCCAAGAAGAGAACACAAGTGAAGGAAATTAGATTTAGTGAAGGGCTTGGTGAAAATATTTGTAACCTGATCAAAATTTTGACAATACTGCAAGTCGATGATGTCACCATGAATTAGATCCCATATGAAGTGCATATGGATCTCGATGTGCTTCATCCATTGATGTTGAACCATATTTTGGAAAATTGAGATGCTTCTCAAGTTTTCATAGTAAATTATAGTAGGCCACCAAAAGTGAATACCAAACTCTATCAAGATTCCCTATAACCAAACAACTTCCGGGGAAGTGTTAACCACTCCTATGTACTCTCCCTCTATAGATGATATCATAATTACATTTTTATTCTTACTAGACCAACTAAAAACACTTGAAGTAAGAGAGAAACTATAACATGAGGTAGATTTTTGATTATCCAAATCAACGACCTAATAAGAGTCAATAAAGCCAATTAAATCAATATTTTCCCTCCTAGATAGTGAATGCCATCTGTATAAGTGCCACAAACATAGTGAAGGATCCTCTTCACTACTCTCCAATGATACTTGTGTGGCTCCAACATAAATCTAGACATGATCCCAATAGCATACAAAATATCTAGATGAGTGTGAGTTAGGTAAATCAATATCCCCACCAACTACTAATAAAGGGTTCCATCGACCATAGGAGTAGAGAAATCAAAAACTAACTTAACCTTGGAAAGGAAAGGAGTAGGAGAAGGCTTACAATCATACATGTGAAACCAAAAAAGCAAGTCAAGAGCATACTTAGGTTATGAAATCACAATTCCCAAGTCAGATTGGGAAATTTGAATCTTAAAAAGTAGTGAAGCAAACATAAGTATGACATAGAGAATGTTTTGGCCAAGGTGTTCTTCACGAGAACTGATCAAGGAAGAGATGCATGTGATAAACAATTCATCAACGTCTAGAATGAGAATGAACATGGATTCATTCTACCGTATAATTTAAACATTAAGGTTAGAGTGACACCTAGTGAACCCTAATGCAAGTAAAAATTAGTCCATATTAGTGTACCAAGCCCGAGGGCTTCTTTAAGGATATAGAGAGACTTAGTTAATTTACAAACAAGGGAGGGATCATGGGCATAACCTAGAGGTTGTTTTTGGAAATTTTGTAGTAGTGTTTCCATTGATGTAAAAGGTGCGAGGATATTAATGATAAAGGATGATGACATGGAGTGTAAGAGGAAGTTTGTAGTAATGATGACATGAGAAGATAAGAAGTGACATGGCTACAAGAGTGGATATGGTGAGACTTGTTTGGTCAAGTAGGCCTAATAAAAATATCTAATTAGTATGGGTGATGGAATATGAAGGATATAGACTCATGGAATCTTGTGAATCTTGGTGATGTGTTGAGACACTCATATAGGTCTCAGAAGGTGGTTTTAGGGTTGATCTTGGTTTTTACACCTTCATATAGATCTAATCTAGGTGCCTGGTAACCTAAGGGAGAATTAATGTCAGTTGTAGAGGTTTTTTAGGCCCATGAATTCATGCAGACAGTATGACATGGTGTCTCAATGATGTTAGGGCATTTTTAATAGCTTTTAATCTTAGGTATGATGTTAATCTGCTATATCTAGGTATAAACTAGTGCTAATTCTATGACCTAGCTAGGTAAGTCATGGTGTTTGAGATGATGTAGGTCCAAGTATGATCAGATGAGAATTTGAGAAGTTGAGATATGTTTTCATGAAGTTGTGGGAAAAATTTCAAGTTTGTATGTTGAATATTTTGCAAGTTATGATGTTTTGGATCTATTGAGCTCAAGAAGGTGATATTTATAGATCGATATGAAATGTTTTATGGTGGTTGGCACGTGAAAATTTTACATGGGCACCTGATCCATTCAGGTATATTTTTCATGTAACTAAGAAGTTTTTTGAGTTGGAATGAGATCAAATGATTTCCTTTGCTTTATGAACGATTGGTAAGAATCCAAGGTGATAAAAAACCCTACCAAAACCCTAGTTCATGAGAGATGGAGGAAACATTATTGGTGTGAGATGAAAATGCATTTGATAATAAAATTTTATGATTGGAGGATGGAAAGGACTCTCCCATCTTTCAAATGGTGGTGATTTGGAGTCTTGATAGTAGGTGGAGCCCACTCAGATTTGCATGTTTTCAAGAAAATTTAGTTTTCTCTCAGGTTTTCCATTAAACACATTGTCTAAATTGATGTTATGAGAAGTAGGGGATATAGGATACATGTTTAATGTGATTTCATACCTTGGTGAAGCCATTTGGAGGTCTGCATAGGTCTAAAAGTGAAGACTGGTTTTTAGGCCTAGTAGGTAGTTTTGGAAATCAAGGTGAAAGGAGGTTTTTGTGTATGTGTGGAACAATAAGAGGTGTATAATGACTATGAAGTTGTTTTACACATAAAATTTGACACTATTCATGATTTGGCTGTGTTCTATAGGTCATTTTGGTTGGCAAGGATGAGTCACAAGTTGACCTACTTGACAGGGTTTAAGGACAATGAAGGTTATTTGATGTAATTGGTCTAAAAGACCAATATCTTGGCTTGATTCATGATATATATCTATTGGAGAGTGATGAGGGGTTAAATTTTATCATTTTCCATGCATTTAGAGGTTTTTAAGGTGTCAACATAGGTGTGAGAAGATCAAGTTTCCAATGTAAACACCCTAAAAATACATACATATTTCTATCCCACTTTTATCCAATTAGAATTAATTAAATTAATTCTATCTCACCATAGTACACCCCTTTGGAATTAATTAAATTAATTCCATCATTCAAATACTCCCCTTTAGAATTAATTAAAATTAATTCTATTACCTAAGTTATATTCCTACCCTTTGGAATTAAATAATTTAATTCTAACATGCCTTTGGAATTAATTAAATTAATTCCTACACCCTCCTAGAAAATATAATTAAACATTTATTTATTTAAATGGGTAATTATATTCTCACAATTAAATTAATTCTACCATTCTCTTGGAATTAATTAAATTAATTCATAACAATTTCTAGCTAATATAATTTAACATTTATTTATTTAAATGGTTAATTATTTCCTCACAATTAAAAACTAATTAAATTTAGTTATTTAATTCCACCTATTTCAGTCAATAGCCACTTAGACTCCACTTGGACTCCACATCCTCATCCTAGTTAACTACACTTCTAGAATCCTAGAAAGGTGGGGGCAATTGAATTGCACGTACAACCACCTTCCTGGATGTAACTTCTGTAATTAATTCATTTATTGCCCCCGAATGCCCCAAATCTAACTGCAACATCCTCTAATGCCATTTTTAGCATGTGCATTTAATAGTATTCAACCAACTTCCAACCAATTTTTCCTCTATAAAATGTAGGCTTGTCTTATCCCAAATCCTCTGAATTGTTTGCAAGTAAAATCAATTTGCATTCTGAAGCTTTCCAACTACTCATACCAATTTGCATCCCAAGTTTGGATAAAATTCAAGAGAACCCACATCCATTTACAAGGTTCAAAAACCATTTTTTTACAACCTTATTGAGGTTTTCACTGAAGGATTGTATGGATGTTTGCAAGTTAGTTTGTTTATCTTTCATTACTGTGATTTTTCTTTGTTTACATCCAATACTGGTTCTTGGAAAACATATGTATCCCAGAGGATAGATATGTTTTTATGACTCTATGGGATGATTCATGACCTCTAAAGTGGTTTGTGATGTTCCTTAGGTTGGTTGATTTCCAATTAGTGGTTTCATACCATGACGGAGGTGATATGTTGAAGTCAGGTCTTCATATTTGAAGACTGGTCTGCTAAAGGTGCTTAGAATGAGTAGGAAACATTCCTACTTTATAGTGTCATGAATAAAATGGATGATACAGATGTTCTTGAGCCTATGGAAGGTGTTGATAGCATTTCCTTGACATGTGTGAAGATTTTGGAGACATGATAGAGCTACTTTGTGGAGAGGATAGAATTTTGGGTGAGCTATATAAGGTGAAATAGGCATTAGTGTGGTCAAAGGCGGACCTAATAAGAATCATGAGAAGGTGAGGAGGTTTGAGTATAAGGTATTCAAGGTCATTAGAACTAATCAAATTATGAAGGATCAAGATTTAACTAAGTATAAGAGAAAGTTGTTTAAGATGTTTTTAAGGCGTTGGAGCTGAAATTGTGACCACAATCTGATGTAGGAGTGATAATACTTAAGTGGTATTCATCAAGTGGTTGAGTGGGTGCTAGATTATCTAGGGGGTTGTATCCTCCTTACATAATGGGTGATAAAATAAATAGGGGTGGGTACTCCTTGTGAAGTGGGTGTTTCACTAAATAAATATTGTGTGATGTGTAATATTCATACAAGTCTTTTGTATTAAGTAATATATTCAAATGTTTTATAGGGTTTTCTTCCCCTTGAGGGCTTACCACATTATATCTGGTGTCTTGTGTACTTTCTCATTCATGTGTATGGTTATTCATGCTTAATATGTTCTCATTGGTTAATCTATGTTGATTTTATGCTTTGAATGGTGTATGAAACTTAAGACAACTAAGTAAAGGTTTTAAAGGACTGATTTAGGCCCCCTCTCGATCCACTATGCTTGTAAAAATTGGTATCATAGTGAGGTCCCTTTAAATAAGTTTAATCACTTGAAGGAGATCCTTTGAAGCACTAAAATAATAATTCATAAAATTGACACTTCCACCAACAAAACTACTTTGTTTGATGGGTCAAACCATGCATTTTGGAGCATCATGAAGAGGAATCACATCATGTCCTTGGGATGTGACATTTATAAGTCTATGTTAAATGGGTATACATTTCCTCTTACTCCTCCAACTAGTATTGTAGAAAATAATACTATTAATGACAAATCCAATTTTGTGTGGATTGACATAATCAAAACTTGTCAAGGTTATGCATTGTACATCTGCTAAAGCAATGTGGGAGAATCTTTAGGTCATCTACGAAGGATATTACAATGTAAGGATGGAAAAAATCAAAACATTCATAAATTAGTTTGAAAGCCTAAATATGAGGGAAGAAGAATTTATTGTTTCATATCTACTCAAATTTGATCAAGTTGTCAACACCATCATAAGTTTAGGTAAAGAGATAAAAGACAAGGTAGTGGTGAAAAAGGTGTTGAGATCTATAACTCCCAAGTTTGATTCTAAAGTTTCTGCTATTGAGGAAGCTAAGGATTTGAAGGTCATGTTGATGGATGAGCTACATGGCATTTTGACAACATATGAGATGAGGATATTTGATTCAAAACCTATCAAGAAGGAGATTTCTTTCAAAGATGAGAATAAGAAGACTAATGATGATGATGTTGCTCCTGAGATTGATGATGATGAACTAATTGAAATGTTTTCTAGAAGACTGAAACCTAGATAAGGTAAGTTACATTTTGAATGTTTTAACTATGGAGAAATAGGTAATTTTTCCATCAAGTTCCTTCATAATATCAAGGATGAATATGATGAAGAGCATGATGAAGATCATGAAAAGAGGAATCATAGGTCCGAAAGGGGTAAGAAGAATTTAAAGAAGATTTTTTATACTAAAGAAAATTGTTTTTCATCGAGGATATTAGAAATGATGGTATTTTTACTCGATTTTGAGTATGAGCAGGGTGATGTAGGCGATGAAGTTTTTTTAGGCCAAGGATGTTATGAGATCTATGAGTGAAGACTCCATATTGTTTGGTGACTCCATGCATTCTGAAGAAGAAGAATAAAATGACATAGAAACTGAGCTAATGTGTGTTCAAACAAAGTTGAAGCATGTTGAGAAGAGTAACAAGAAGTTGAGAGCACAATTCAAAGAGTATTAAGGTAAGATTCATGACCTTGAGGAGAAGCATTGATCTAAAACCAGTAAGCTTGATGAGACAATCAAGTAGTTAGAGAGACAAATGGATTCTATGACTACAAACCTATAATAAAAAGAGATATATTATTTTAATTTTGAGGAAGAAATGATATTTCTAAAAGAAGAGTTGTCTGAAGAAGCTAACAAAGCTAAGACATTCCAGAATTTTGAAAAGAGCTCCAAAGATCTTAGTGATCTTTTGGATAGTTAAAGATCTGCTAGAGATAGAACAGGTTTGGGGTTCAAAGAAGACCTCAAAGGAAAATAAGTGATGCAAAATGAATATATTCTAACTAAGGGGACTGAATTTCCAAGTACCAAAGAGTAGCAGAAGGAGAGAAACTTCAAAGACAATGTGAAGACAAAGTTTGTAAGGCAGCCCAATGCATCAAGGTATGAAAAATCTTTTAATGGCTATTATTATACTTGTAATGGTTTTAGGCATAGAGAAAAGGAGTGTAGAAGGATATTCAAAGATGATCACCCATGGAGAGATAGTAGAGATGATAATTCAAGGAACATTATTTTATATAATTGTCATGAAAGAGGACACACTGCTAGATACTTCCTTTATGAATCACCTAGTCAAATTTGGAAAAATGAAGGTCCTAGAGGTAAGAGTGAAGTTGTATTTTTAACTTTAATAATTTTGGACATGTTATTAGATATTGTTTCTATGGTCCTATAATGAAAACCAAGAGGTTTTAGATTCCTAGAGTGTAGGAGAAGAGGCAAGACAAGTTGTTGGAGCCAAGAGTAAACAATGTCATTCCACCTAAAGAAAATTTTGAATCAAAACAAGAAGGTTTACATATCTCTGATCAAAATAAAGAAGGAAAAGGTGACTCACATGTGTCAAATAGGTCATGAGACCTATTCAGCTTGTTTTCCTAAACTACGCATGTAGTATTATGTCTCTAATAGGATTCTTAGAGACATTTACCATCTATATGAAGCATGGTGTCAAGGGGGAGCTTGAATGGTTTAAAGAGTGAAATTGTAGGAGTGCAGTCATGATGAAAAGATGAATTTATTGGGTTATTTAGAGTATATAATTTGTTTTGGAGTTGATTCAGGTGTTTTCATATAACAAGGTTGTTGGATTCATGAAGAAGAAAGTAATTTTTATGATGAATTGATCAGACCAGTAGAGATAGGGTGTAATGTTGCATTCCAAGTATGCGTGTATCTTAACTAATTCTATATGTTGTGTCTTAGTCCTTGATTCATGTTTTGATATGTATCAAATTGTTTTCATGTATCATGGAAGTAGTATATATAAGATTAAGTATTGTCGGGTTTGTGAATATCAAAAGGTGAGTTCTTTAGTTGATTATTATTGCTTCAAAAATTATATGTGGATGTTTGGGGTCTATAGTGTTGTCTCAAACAAGAGTATAGGATTTTAATATGGTTTAAAAGTATACACAAGCATAGAGTGAAGATTTGCATCTTGATGAAGGACTACAAAGATTGTGTAGATGCATCATAAGATGAGGTATGTTTCTAAGTTTATCCTTGAAATGGTAGTTGAGTTGTAAGTTAAAGCATGTTTTGTCATTGGTTGTGCATGAAGATTCATGGTGTTATGTATGATTTCATGAGTTGAGGGGGAGATTAAGTGCTCATAATCCTTAGGAGGTGAATCTAGAAGAGTTGAAATGTTTTAACAATGCATCGAGATAGGGTATAATATGTTTTTGAGTAAAATATTTTTTTGAGTACTGTAATGATGAGTAACAAGGATATGGAGACTTCCTAAGACAAGGATATCTGACAATGATCTAAAAACAGTGTCTAAGGTGTCAAGAAGAGTTGGTTAGGTATAGTTATTGATGGTTATAGGCATATTGAAAGGGGGAGCTATTCATATGGTCAAATAATTTTTGATGACATGAAAAGAATATCTGAAAACACCGAAGAGTTGCTTCATGACCGTGGTGTTGGATATGACCTATCTTTATGGCATTTGGTAAAGGCATGTGATCTTATGTTTGTATAGGAAGTTAGAGGATTATGTTATGCTATCGGGGAAGAAATAAGGTAGTGTTTCATGTGTTTAGTATGGTCTTATATCAAGGTGAAAGTTCAAAAATTTGGTCCGAGGAGGAACTTTAGGGATCTTAGTCCTAAAAGATGTGACTAGTATTCAAAGAGCCTTTGATGGATGTAAAAGGAGGGAATTTTCCAATGAGGAGGATAAGGTTTGACTGAAATAGATGGGTTGATGGGTTCATTACAAATTTGATCATAAGAAAATGTAGTTTACATCCTATGGTTGCGGCTTCGAGATTAGCCATTCTAATCAATATAGCCTATAAGAGATAATTGGATAGTTGAGATGTCGCAATAGGAATTTGAGATGTGTATGACGTTGATGGATGGGGTTATTGATATGTTTGATAGTTTTGAGGGTGTGTTGGCATTGATGGAGGTAATTGATGAGGGGAATATAATTAAATGGTTGTGATTGTATGGGTTGAGTCACAACTTGATGTTGGGAGATGGGAATATGATATGATTGGTTAGATTGAGTAGGTTGTTGTGAGATTGGGACATATGATTGATTGGTTATAGGATTAGTTAGGATATAAATGATAGGTGGTTGGGAATTTTGAATTGATTAGATGGGGATGTGATGGTGATCTCCTTGAGGAGGTGGGCCATGAGTCTATATTGATTCAGATGGAAGAGGTTGTGAGATGACCACGTTGGCATGAATGTGTGAGGTGGAAATGAGAGGAAATGTAGTATGATGTTGTTTGGATATAGGAGGAAGCAAGAATGACTCTTGAGATGGTTGAATAGGAAGGGAGGTGATTGTAGTAGAAAGTGAAGTGATGGGAATGGAATAAGGGATGGTAGTATTGACATGAGGTAGATTGGGTGGAATAGGAACCACCAATTGAGTAGTTTGATGATTGGTTGGATTGGAAGAAGATGGTTGATTAGGGTCAAATTCATGTTGGGATTTGGAAAGCTCACTCATGGCTCTTGGAAAGAACACTGTGAGTTGAGAGGTAAGCACTTGAGTGGACTCGGATTAGAATGATAGGCATAAAGTTGTTGCAAAGGGGGTCCATCAATGGGAAGATTAGTGGTCTTACAAAGAAGATAATCATGGAGAGAGACTGAATTTGTGTAAAGAATCTCCTAAAAATCCATAGATCCACAAGGGATGAGGGCATGCCTAAAATCATTAATCGAGGAAGTGGATGGAGGAGTGGGTGGTCTAGAAGGGATGGAATGATGAATAAAATGATTGGTTTCATCATGGGGATTGGATTGAAACAACTGTACCTCCTGAAGAGGAGGGATGGTGACAATGGGTTGAGTAACCATGGTTGAGATGACTAAAGGATTAGAAGTGAGAATGGAAAGCGCGGAGGTTATTTGAATGGTAGCGAGAGGGATTGAGACATTGTTTGACATGTTTTGTTCCATTTTCTTAGATTGAGATCTAGTGATAACTGACATGAAACAAAAAAAGCTAAAACTATGCTGATTTTTACTTAAAACAAGCAAGTCACACAATTTTTGCTTATCTTGATTAACTTAAGATGTGAAAAAGAAATGAAAAAGAGGCGATGGGGTACCTAGGAAATGGAAAACTATGGATGGTTTCGGGTAGTTGTGGTTGTGGAGTCCTCGATATACCTGAAGGTACATGAGGCTTGAATCTGTGAAAGATTTATAATGTGGATAGAACACCGTGGTGGCTTTCTTGTTAGGTGATGAAATCCCAATCAGTTCCACCTAGTAGGGAATGTCTAGATGTGTAAGTTAATTTGTGAGTTTGGTTGTGTGTGATGAAGTGAAATGCAATGTGTTAAACCCCCTAGTTAAACTATATTTTCAAGAAAGGATGCAAGGGTTCATTTTAGATCCAAAACCAAGTGTGTAATTCAAGATGAGAACAAGCAAGAAAAAAGGAAAATATGATGTAAAATGAGAAACTAAGAAAAAGGGGAATACCTAGAATATGCTTTTCCTTTTTATCTGATCTTCAAACTAGTGCACAAGCAAAAGCCAATCCAAGCAATCCACAATGCAACTTGATCAAGAAAGAAAATGCAATGCAATGTATATTCCTTCCTTTAAAAGTTAATGGAAATGAAAAAAAAAACAAAAATAATCACCTAGATGAGGTGGGTCCCACCAAGCGTGTGAAAATGTTGACCAAAATTTCTTCTTTCCTACTCAAGTTAATGACTAGTAATGAAAGAAACTAGCAACTCAAAACATGGAGGGTTTATGGTACCTCAAAGTGATAATAGATGGGGTGAAAATAATGAAAACCTCCTTGTTGTAAGCTTGATGATTTGCACAACAAAGAACACTAGAAGAAAAATGGATTAATAGATAGGATGGAGGGTTTACCAACTAAGTCGAGTTCCAAGAAGTGTCAAATGTCTTAGATGGATGTCAACCTTATTGTATATGATAATGGAATATAAATGATGATGGATCTGATAAAAGTATGCAACATTTGAAATAGAATCTAAAAGTAAATTTAATCCAAATATGAAAAAATAAGGCAGCCTGTGACAGAGATTGACGGTGACACGAGGACATAGTAGGCTAGTCAATGGTGATTGGGGATGGATGAGGAAGATCTACACCAAAAATAGATTTATAAGCTTGTGCATATGAAACTGAATCGAATAGTACCTACAAATAGATATAAGATGGACAAAAACACATGTAGAATAGACTAGAACTAGAAATGGATGAAAGGGTGGAAGAAAAATATGGAAATTTATGAAAAGTAGTAAAGTGATAGTGTTGGTCGATGGAGACTAGGGTGAATTGATGATGACTAGGGTTTAATAACATAGATCGAGTATCGAGTGGTAGAATGACAAGATCTGGGGCAACAAAGGAAAATAAAAATATGAAGTAGAGCTATTGAAGATCTAAGTGATAGAAACAAAATGGATGGGGACTAGGTTGTCGGTGCCCAGATTGAATAGATGGTAACTTGAAATGGTTAGGGTATAAATGAAGATGGAATGACTAAAATGAAGAATTGTAGAAGAGAATCAAGAAATTTGGAATGGAATGATGAGAGGTCCCTAAAGCTACCTGAACTTGCACAAGATGTTAGAGATGCAATAATATGATAATGGAAGCACATGAAAATGACAAGGTAAGAGAGGTCTCCCTAGATCACCAAAGTAGATGCACAATAGCTCCAAGAAGACTACAAGATGTGTAAGATAACTACAAGAGTACTCAAAATGGAAACAAGATTGCAAGATAGCCTGAAAATATCAATGTTGCATCCTTTAGAAAGGAGGGGGAAAAGGCGTATTTATAGGGTCGACGACGACCTGGGTGGGTCATCGGTGATTGCGAGGATCCATCTATTATGGCGGTGGTTTTATGCCTAACTCAAGGAAAAGCATTCTAAATGAAGAAATATTAGGGTTTAGATGGATATAGACGAGCTAGGGTTACATAGGGAAAAGAAACAGGTAGGTGGGAGATTAGAAAGAGTAAATAAAGGCCCTTGATAGGTAAATTTATTAAATAGATGCCTAAGGATATAAAATTAGAATCTTAGGGATGATAAATGGGATATTTAGGGATGAGAGATGAATTAGGTGTAGATTAATGATGATTAGGGATAATTAAAGTGATTTAGGGGATTAAAAATAATGAGATGAGGATTAGAATTAATTATGGGTAGTTAATTAATAAAATGGGTAATGCATGATTAAAGGTGGAAAATAAGAATTAATGGGATGAATTGGATTTTAAGAGGGAAAATGAAAGGTTTGAATGAGTTTCAAGGTTAACGAGAGAAAATACGGGGTGAAGGGGATGAACAATATTAAAAATTGGTGTTTACACCAAGTCAGGGTGATTTCAATAGGGCCAAGCTTAAAAAATGAAAAACTAAACTCACCAAGAAAATGATCCCGAGATGACAAACTAACTAAGAAATAAATGAAATCATAAAGAGAAGAGAGGAGATGTGTAGGTAAGGGTAGAGAATAATGGAATAGGAGGTGAAAGGAGCTGAAACATAGATTTTCAACAAAAAAATAACTTTTTAATTAAAAAATCAAATGACCAACCACCATAGAAAAATAATTCCAAACACGCTTTCTACCAAATATAGTTGTTGAAAGATAAGATCAATTGAAAAACATTTGAAATATGCACAAGCACAAAACCCCAAAAAATAGCACAAATTCAAAAACTAGAATCGCTAAATCCAATTTGCAAGATTCCAAAATTGATTAAAAAATTGCCAGAGAAATAGTAAAAAATGAAACCGAAGTAATTAACAATGGTGAAAAGTGAATGCATGTTATTGAATCACTACTCGATACCATGAGATATTATTCTATGAGGATGAAAACGAGAACCCATACACATCAACAAGGTTGCACTCTAATGGTGATGAGAAATATCCTAGTAATCAACAAGTAAAATTGAACAACAGAGAATCATGCATAGAAATAACAAGACTACCCATCCTAATAGATAAAAAAGAGGGTACATCTAGGAGTGTTGTGTAAATCTCATTCCTAGAAAAAAATTCCTTCCAAGATAGAAATGAGAGGATTTACTATTCCAATGATAAAAGTAAATCCTATGACTCTAAAATGCATATGACAATGAAATTTTTATGATAAAATTTTCATATCTCATATAACCCTATGACCTATGATCTATCCTAAGTGAGATGACTCACCATGTGAGGTGGACAAGATCCTAAGTGATGACTAAGCAAGACACACACACCAACGGGAATAAGTGATAAAGTTTCCATATCGTTATTTATTTATCATTTCTTTTAATTAATTTAGAAGTAGTTCTCTCGGGGAAAGTTTGTCTAGAAGAAAGGAAATAGCTTCTCGAAAAATTTCCTTTCTGGTAAACTGAGGCAAAATATCAAGTACAAAAATATTTTCCTTTGCTAAATTAATAATATTTTCATTACTTCCTCATTATAAGAATTAGCATTTTTTTATTAGAGGTAAAAAAGGGTTGAGGGGACCCTACCCCATACATAATGTTACCAGTTCCTTACAAAAAGCCAAGGGATATACCATTGAAGCCCTACCACAAAACCAAAGCAACACAAGACCAACAACAAGGAAATACAAACATAAAAGAAAGTATCCAAACAACAAATAAACTATCTAACAATAGCATAACCAAGAAACTAACAACAAAACAACTTAGAACTAACGAAACAAGACAATATCCCATATATGTAGTCACTCTTTTATCAGGTCCCCACTGAGTTCATGCATCCGTTCCATTCTTTGATAAGGGAATCAATGGTAGCTTTCCAAAACTTGTAGTTTGGCTCTCAGGATCTCCACTTTGGGGCCTTTACCATCTTTTTCCCTTTCCTTAGCAAGTTCCATGGAGTGAATCATCTCAGCTAAAAGCTTGAGATGGTGGATGGTGCTCTTAACATTGAGGAGATGGACATCACGAATCTGGAACACAACTTCTTTCATCTTCAACATATCCTTGGCCATTTCCAGGCTTCTCTCATTGGCATTCTTGAGTTGTTCACTAAGGACCAACGAGGATAGCTTTTCCACTTTATCAGTCAAATCCTTCAAGTCCATGGAGACCATACTAATCCTATGTCTGTTAATGTCGGTATCAAGCCTACAATGCTCAAATTCCCGCATGAAAGAGTGAGTCTTGACAACAGAGTCTTGAGTAGTGAACAATTTAGATTGGGTAGTTTTGAGCATGTAAGCTCTCAATGGCATCCTCCAATTCTTGGAGCACTTATCATCTGCAGAATCTGGAGCTTTCTCACTCTCCCCCTCATCACTTTTAACCCCACCTACAAGTAGCCTTGTCCAAACTAGAAACCGACAAGTCTGGATTCCCATCTTTGTTTTCCCCGAATCTAAAATCTCCACTTCCTCAACCTGTTTAGGATCCTCCTCAACCCTGCTACATTTGTTGACAACACCATGACTCAGATTGGATCTAGTACGCTTAGCCACAGGTTTTCCAAACGGGTCTTCACTAAGACTGTCCTCCTTGGGCACCAAGCCATCAATGACAGAGGCCCCAAATTTGTCATTTTTCCCCAAAAGGGGAGTACCCAGCCTGAGCAAGGATTTAATGAGGCCCTAATGTAGAGGAAGGGAGAAGGTCCCTTTCTCAACCATACCAATAGATTTTTCTAGGGAGGTATACAGAAAGAAAGGGAAATTGTAGGCCTTTGTGTTACGCACATGGTTCAACATGGGAAAATGGTAACCATAAATCACTTTATACCTACCTTCTAAGGTGATGTATGACATAAACAATTGAGCAATTTCATCAAAAGGGTGGGGAAGATTTCCCGAGCATACCCATTGTGAAGAGAGATAGGCGTACCCTTACCTTGCATGAAACATTCAATCTCTAGACTGTAGTCCGACTTGGGCTTGTAGATGCATCTGCCTTCCAGAGATAAACCCGAGACTTTGGAAATAAGCTTAGGGGAAATGGTAAAGGAGAAATTGCCGACCTGGACATGGCCCTCATTCCACGTTTTTGCCATAACTTCACTTAGCTTCTCATCGTGGCCATCAAAAATATTGAAAAAGGGTAGCATACCCGCCTTTTTGAGTAGATTTTCTGCCTCAACAGACATCTCCTACCTCTTGCAGGTTCAATTCAAACTAAGTCTCCCCCATGCTACTGGCTCTGTTCTTCCTTCTATTCTATAAAATGTTAACTTCCCCAATCCTATCTTCACACTTCCAGAAAACAAAGATATCCAGCCTGCCCCTTCGAGGAGAAGAAAATAAATTTGGCACGAGTTTAGTAATCATGAAAGAGGGTGTCACGAGTCTGAATAAATTTTGCCTCCTCATTTGTAGGAGTGTTATAAGTTAAACCTTCCCTTTTCATGATTTCAATAAATTTGGCTTGCATCACATTGGGATCCTCTACCACCTTTAGACCCCTATCATTCACCCCCAAATTGGCCATGCAATCCACGAGAGAGTTTCCTTCACGGTACACATGATGAAAGGAAATGGCCTCAAAAGAGGATGCAAGAAGTTTAGTTTTATTTATGAAGTCCTCAATAGAAATAGAAGGTTGAGAATTTCCTTTCAAACATGAAATGATATATAAAGAGTCCCCTTCCACTTCAAGATGTGTTAAGCCTTTCTCCTTGGCTAACTTCACCCCCAGAACATCGCAATAGCCTCAACAACATTATTTAAAACCCAATGTAATAGAGGAATAACCACATCTAGTTATTCATTGTTTTTATTTTATTTTAATTAGAATAAGAAATCAATCTAGTTTTAATCATTTTTTTATTTCTATAGATGGTATATTTTCTTTTATTTTAAATAATATGGAAAAGATAAAAAACATTAGCTATTTAATTAGTTTTAATTCATTTCTTTCGAAAAGCTTATTAAACTACAAAAAGATAAGATTAAAGTAGTTGTATTCATTTTATTTAATTAATTGGAAAGGAATTTGATAAACCAAAGGGATTAATTAAGGAATTCAAATCAAAACAACAAACCTAGTTACTAGGAGTTCACGCTACCAGTTCATAGCCTCTAATTATCCTTTGACTTTTCTTTCGGTTTCTTTTGTTCTCATTCATGAGTTGATGACCATACATGTCCATTCTTGGTTGGGATCAACCTCGTAGGAGAATCTTTGAACCAATTTTTAACTCCAAGGTATCGATCAATATCAGGGAGACATAGACTGAGAATTATGTGTACTAGTTTTCCACTCTCGTCCCTTGCCCCCACAAATCATCGACCAGCTTGACACTCTAAACAAGAAATTATCTATAGCTAAGTAGTTTTGGGCCAATTAAGAAAACACATTTAGAAACCCAAATCCATGGTTTTATTTACTTTGTGCATCATCTATATTCTTATATGACCCTCTCTAGAGAGGAATATTTAGAGACGAACATACAATTTCCAAGAATCCTTCATCTAGATTGAAGTAGCTTCAGTCATACCAACATAGATTAGGAATTATGTGTAATGATTATCCTTGATTGTAGTATTCCAAAAATAGAGATATGACAAGTCTTTGTTATCCTTGACGAGCAATTTCATACTTGTAACTTGATCAATTATGAGTTGCTCGGCATTTGAATCTCAATCTTTAGCCATCTCCACATGTCTTGTATTTATCATTTTCACCGATTCACATTCATCCCATCTTCCGCACTTTCGATTGTCTCATCACGAGACTCAAAAATTCAATTGCACAAGAGCACCCATGTCAATTTTCACGTGTACAAATCCAATGAACCTGACGTGAAGTACTTTGTATTTCTCATTTCCTTTTCTTTCTTGTCACCTCTCCCCTCTCCCATTATTCTATGAATATTGTATACCCCCAAATATGTTTGGTAGAGAGTTTGATGGGCCATTTTTCCTTGATGGGTATTATTCCCATGTCCAAGCTTAGTGATCCCCTTGTTTTAGGTTAGGATGAAAATTACACTAATAATTTTCATACATCCCCTAACTACGTCTCAAAACCTACTAATCATGTGAGAATACATAGGTTGATCAACCCTCAAACATTCAATCTAATTTAAGTAATTTTAATTTTCTTGGTGAAAGCTGTTTCTCACACTAGGTTCTTTTCAAGACCTCACACAAGCTTACAAATAAAAATATGATATCTTTACATAGATTACTAAACCATTAAATACGATATATAAATTTTGAATAGAATATAGAATCATACTTATGAAATGTTAAATGGTAATGTTATAACTGCACATCTGAAACTCCCTCTTTTTCAAGAAAATAAGAATAAAAATATTGAACAATTCATAAAGGAATATCACTCATCCCCTCTAGAGAATCATATGGATTATACATCCAAATAGAGGGTCGACCCTCGTCAAATGATGTTTTGTACAAAATTTCATTAGATAATCACAATAATTTCTTCTATCTATGATTTCATTCATAATATTACAAATATATAGAAAATTCATCCCTATAATTATGGAGATTCATATCTCCACCAATATCTTAACATATCCCTCAAATACTAACCTATTTACATGAGTTTGTTATAACACACAATCTCACATTATATATGAGTTCTTAACTAAAAACTCATTTAGCTACTCACTTGCATATATAAAATACTTGATAATATAGTTCACTCACAAGTGATATCTACCCATACTGATTAGCTCAAACATGTGAGCACTAACATTATATTTTTCCTACCATTCCCCCTAGTGCGAACAATGTAGAAAAAATTCACACTCTCAACTATAGTATGATCACCTCTATGTGGCATGCCCATCTTCGTGGCTCATGAATTTGATATAAATGAAGAGATATTTGCTAAACCTTCCACGAGTTTCATTAAATTTACCATGAACTTGGACATGAATAGGTTCCATCAATTGTTCACCTCATGTGGTTTTTTAGATCTCCACGAACCTTTTCAAGATCCATAAACTGCATACATTGGTGCTTCTTATCTTTACTATATTTTTACATTAGGAGATTACATTATAAAATAAATCTCACGCATTTCAAATGTGAATAGTAATATTACATTTGTTTTTATTTTCTAGCACACAAAACTGAAACATGCTGCAACAAAAAACACACAACTAAAAAATGTCACAACGTCATTGTGTGGCCCTATCACTTGCGGCTTGGGAAAAGATGTTGTTTTTCCTCCTTCCTATTGTGCCTTCGTCCTCCAATGAATGATATCGCTTACTCAAAAATGCAACATTGAAGCATATGTGTTTCCATATTGTGATTATTCTTTACTTCCCCCCGTAATGTGAAACACTTTATTTTCGGGACGTCGGGTAATACCAAAAATGCATTTGAGAGTTTTTTTAAAATTTTTACAAGTTTGATAACTTTACTATGGAACAAAATAAAAATTAATTTTGATCATATTTGACTCTTCAACATAAATGGGACACAATAACCACTTTTGACACAAAATGACAATTTATATGATTTTCATAGGACGATTTTCAAACTCGACGAGATATGAAAAAATAATTAGATATTATTTTTTCAACATAAATACTATGTCATTTTCAACATACTTTATTAACAAAATTTGACTATAGACTTAGTATAAACTAGATTAAATAGATAAAAAACTAAAAACAAATTACACCTAATTAATTAGTTATAGACACAAAATCACACACTTTGGGTAATTATCTAGTCCTGATTACATACTACTATTCATAAGTACGAAAAGTACTAATTAACCCATGTCTTTGGCCACCTTTATTTTCTTTTTGTTGCCAATTTTGGTATTACACCCTTACTTGCTTAGTCTACCTTTCTATACCCCAACATTTATCATCCGGACACAAGTGCCCGGTCAGAACGCCAACGTCAGAGCCCTCATCCCCTCTGGGTGCCCTTGACCTCAGTATACTATGTTCACATATTTTGGGTCCTTTCTAGCCATTTGAGCATCTTATATTTTTGGTATTTTTCATTTTCGGGGTTAATTGCAAAATTCAAGCTAAGGAATCATATAAATATAAAGTTATGTGATCATAATAAGGGACCAAGCACTAAGCGTTAGATATCAACACCTAAGATCATCCATCAAGAATCTAAGAGCTCCATTGCATCCATATAACTCTATCTAAGGGACATAAGGGCTGGTTATTTAGTATACACACTTCATAGGAGGAAGTTCATTCTTGAATTGATAGAATTGACAAATTGACAATTTGAACCACCATGTGAGGTGGAAAATAAATTGAGTGATGACAAGGCAATTCACACACACCAACACCCCCTTCATCAAAGATGAGATAGAGGTCGTGCAAAGTTAAAAAAAGAAAGAGAACTCCCTAGAAAACTAAAAAGATGTGTCAATGGGTCCTAATAACTAAAGGCCCGATAAGGTACCAATTTAAAAATAACATTTTCATGGAAAATAAGAAGAGGAGAAGAGGACTAAAAATCCCAAAGAAGATGGGTGGCTACAGAAGACCTCACCCTAAGAAGAGACCACAAGTGAAGAAACTTTTCCTTAGTGAAGGGCTTTGCAAAAATGTTAGCAACCAAACCGAAGTTTGAAAATACTACAAGTCAATGATGTATTCATGTATCAACTCCCGAATGAAATGCATGTGGATCTTAATGTGCTTCTTCTGATGATGTTGAACCTAATTTTTAAAAATCGAGATGGTGTTCATGTTGTCATAGTAGATGATAGTAGGCCATCGAAAGTGAATACCAAACTCTGTCAAGATACCCTGTAACCAAACAACTTTTGTGGCAGTGTTAACTACTCCTTTGTACTCTACCTCTATAGATGATATGGAAATTTCATTCTACTTCTTTCTAGAATAAGCGACGAGAACCTAAACTAAGAGAGAAATTGTAGCCTAAGGTAGATTTATGAAGATCTAGATCATCAACCTAATTAGATTTTATAAATCTAATTAGATCAATCTTTGTCCCTCATAAGTAGTGAATGCCATCAGTATGAGTGCCATGAACATAGTGAAGGAACCAATTCACTACTTTCCAATGTAACTCACAAAGATCCTACATAAATATGGACAAAATCCCAATATATGAAAAATCCATATGAGTATGAGTCCGGTAAATCAATCTCCCCACCAACTTTTGATAAAGATTACCATCAACCATAGGAGTAAAGAAATCAGAAATTAGCTTAACCCCGAGAAAGAAAGGAGTAGGAGAAGGATTAAAACCAGACATGTGAAACTAAGCTAACAAATCAACAAAGTACTTAATCTATGAAATTACAATTCTGAGTCAGATTATGAAATCTAAATCTGAAAAAAGTAATGAAGAAATCCCAAGTCATACATGGAGAACTTGTTGGAAAAGGATATCTTCACATAATTGATGATAAAGGAAGAGTTTCCCATGATCAATAAGTCATCAACATACAAAATTAGGATGAGAACAGGTTCATCCTTCCACAAAACTTAAACATTAGGGCCAAAGTGACACCGATTGAACCTTGATGCAAGTAGAAAAGTGTCCATCTTGGCATACCAATCCTAAGGGGATTGTTTAAAGCTGCAAAGAGAATTATTTAACTTGAAAATGAGGGAGGGATCATGGACATAACCCAAAGGTTATTCCATGTAGCTCTCTTCCTCTAGATCTCCATGAAGGAAGGAACTCTTAACGTACATCTGGTCGACTTCCCATCTATTTGCAACAATGATGGCAAGGGTTAGTTGTATAAAAATCATCTTTGCAATAAAAGAAAATGTTTTTAATATTCAACCCTAGCTACCTAGGAAAAACCCTTAGCTACAAGTATCACTTTATCCTTCTTGACTTCTCCATCAACACCATACTTTATTTAGTACACCCACTTACACCAAATAATTTTTATTCCTTTTGGAAGAGGGGTGAGATCCCAAGTATCATTCTTCATGAGTGAGGAATACTCCTCATCCATGGTAGAATCCCACTTAGGAATCCCAAAAGCCTCTAAGAAAGATTGAGCATCGAAACAGAGGAAAAGAAGGAGTGGGATCTAGTGAACTTTAAATGAATCTTTCTCTCATATGAAGGATCCCTAATCCACTCTCTAGCACTCTACAAATTTTTCCTAGCCCAATGAGGACCAGGAGGTGAGTCAAGATCAAAATTTGTAGATTATTCACTTGAGTGAGATGGGAAAAAGTACTCATCATCACTATTGTCAAAATCAGAAGACTCTGAAGCATGAGGGTGAGTAAGAGAAGGAGTATCAAGAAGATCACGAGGAGGAGGAGGAATACAATCAACAACATCATCATTCAAAGATTAAAAATTAGAATCATAGAGTAGAAGGACATCAGAGGGTGGAGAAGTGGAATTCAAAGATGACTCGTCAAACTTCACACTTCTCTCAATATAAATCGATGAGTATTAGGGTTCAACAATCTATACCCATTAAGGTCATCAGTATACCCTACAAAAATACAACTTCTAGACTATTATTCCAAGGCCTTGCATTTATTTTTGGGAATCCAAGCCATAACATTGGATTCGAAGATGCAAAAGTACTCAGCATGTGAAATATACAATCACGAAAAAAACCACGAGAAAGCGAGCCGATTTCAAACTCAATGCAAGGAGAAAGTAGGGATCGAGATCATGAAAAAGTTGAACATACTCAATGTTGAAATGATCCAAGGAAAAAAGGAAACCCACTAAGAAACAACACACAACTCACGGTTCAAAGAAATACCTCAAATCACAAACAAGACAAAATGAATCAACAAAGAAATATACAACTAGTTATTTGGGGTTAACTTGACTCATTGGGGGAGCTTGTCTAGCTTTGTAGGAGCTTGGATGAGCTAGAAGAGGGGCTAAACAAAGTAGTAAGAAATAGCATGATAGGAGGTAGGGCATTTCCCAGGACATAAAGTTTTCAAGAAAATAAGAACTTTTAATGAAAAAATCTGATAAAACCAAAAAATGAACCTACCTCCAAATAGATTTCCTTCCAAAGTTAGATGAAACTAGATAAATATGGTAGAGAAATCCCTTAAAACCTCATATACACAAAACCCAAGACATCAAAAACTCCAAACAAGAGGTCATTAAAACCAATTATCAAGATTCTAAAGATGATAAAAAACTTACATGAGAAGCAATAATAATGAAACCTAAAGTAATTAGAAACCAAAATAAAATGAGTTCAAATTTACCAAACAAGTTCTCTAATATGATGTGATATAGTTCTTAAAGGATCAATACAAAACCTTGTGCACATCAAGGAGGTTGTACTCAACGGTAATGTTTAGGGTGTGAATCCTCTTTTTGGTTGAGGAATGTAATAGTTATGTTGCCCCTAAAAATCCCTGTGAAAATGACCCCTCTATCCTTTTGGTGTTCTTTTGTGTTTTACGGGGCTTAATTTTACTTAAGTGCGAGAATTAGACGAAAGGTATCCACGTGTCCCTTCAGCACATCCTTGGAAAGATGCACAAAAAGAATTAAAGAATCTCAAGGAGTGAGGATCCACCACGTGGCTAATGGCGTGGAAAGGCAGCCTAGGAAGGTTGAAAATTTAGAAAAGGAGAGAGAGAGATGCGCGGGGTCTCCACGTGTCATGTGAAGTAGCCACCATTGGTGAGAGAACAAAAAAAGGGTAGAGGACTTGGTGTTTAGAAAAATTGAATGTGGTTTTGGGTCCCGAGGCATGCAGTTGAAGGCGTGGCTAAAAATTAGAGTTGAGACTCTTAAATAAAGACATAAATGGGTGGGTTAACAAAATCATGGGCACCATTGATGAAACTAGAGGAATTACAAAGTTACAATCAAATCCCCGAGAACACAAACAAAATATGGGCTAGTGTGGGGTGATATGAACATGTAAAATTTGAATTTTCAAACACCATGCAGGCTCATATAATGGAAGATAAAGAAGTAGTTTTAGACATAAATCAAAATTGGGGTTCTATAGGGGCCCCATCCCATGATGAAGAAAGTTGTATACATATTTGGAAGTAAGGACACAAGAAGAGAAACACACTCAGTTATCCCTTACTCCCTACTTTGAAATCTCCTCCAAGTGGAGGAAGCTTTTCAACAACCTATTCTTCCTCAACATGAATTCATTTGAGCCCTGTGTTGTCTGAACAAATACAACTGACCCCACACTAGATTCAGGACATCCCCATATCCATCAATGACTCAAGGGTCATTCTAGGACCATCCATGATATTCTCCAACTCGATCTTCTTTTGATAAGAAGATACCTAGTCTAAAGATCTGAACCACCCATGAAAAACACTATCTTCCCTTTCCCTTGTGAAGGAGTAGACTTATCATGAGAGGAGTAGAGGGGGAACATCTGAGAGTAGTTGGAAGAGTGAGTATTACATCATGAGTACCCGGTGGAACAAGAGATTTTGAGCTAGACTCACCCCTCGGTGACTCCTCATGAAAGGAGGATGCTCTCTTAGGCAGAGGAACAAGTTGAGGTCCTGATAATGTTTTCTCCATTAGAGAATCTCGTCACATTGAATGAATGGAAGGTTGAAAAGTGGACTTTCCCTTACCCTCCCAGGTGGTAGATAATGATGTTTTGGAATGATGGGGAGATGAAGGATTCTGCTTCCTCCTCATCCAAGATGATAATTGGGGGTTGGGAGCTTGATTCCCCCTCTTCTTTCTTGAAGATGGTGCTAGTGTGGTGGATGGTTGTGATGGCACAAGTCCTACTTGACTTTTTCTAGAGAAATGATTCTCCACTCTAGTTCATCCATTTTATGAGAAATGGTAGGCACAATATCAATGGAAGACTTGTCATATAACACGTAAGACTCCTTGGGAATATCCATCAACACAAATTTTTCATCACATAGGAAGGGACACTTATACTCAGTCACCCCTATCATGGAAGGCCTCCTTTCGATCTAGAATTTCTTCAAATCTTCTAGAGCTTTTTGATGTTCCCACCAAAAATATGGAAGTACATGGATTGGAAGGATGAGAAGACAAGATTGATCTTGATCAATCTCAGGAGGAGTGAGAGCCAAACTTTCCGATAGGTTAGGGGCCCTTTAGTATCCCTGGGTCTGTGATATCAAACAAATCCCTGAAAAGGCTTCATTTGGACCATGCAGGTCAAAGATTTGGTTTAAATATTATGAAGAAATCTCTTTCAAACTATTTTCTACAACCACATTCGCCATTGTGTGCTGATAAAAGCTCTATAAAAATTCTTCACTTTCAAGGTTGGAAAAGGGATGCATATTGGTGAGAAAGTAGAATTGAATTTATAATGAGGATGATGCACAGACAGGTTGAGTGAGTAAAATCACTTCCATCAGATGAAAGAAGATTTTTTCTCATCTCACATGAAGGGAATAAATTTGAGAAAGATTGACATTATGTGATAGAGGTGTTTGATTGATGTGATATAATCCATGTGAAGACACTCAATTCTGAAAGGCATGAACACATGTATGTTCTCAAGGTAGATTTTCAAAAGGTGAAAAGGATTGTCATGTCACATCAAGCCATATGGAACCACTTGGGAATTATTAAAAAAATTTCTTGCATGCCAAAAGGAAAGAAATGATTAAGAAAATATCAAAAGGCAATGACATGGTGCCCCAATCATATCTGATGGAAGTAGTAAAAATGTGAATGGCTCACAAACTTTTCCACCTAGAAAAATAGAAAAGAATATTCTCTTTAAAGATTCATGTTTTTGGGGGAAAATAGAGATGAGTGAGTGAGTGAAATTGTATAAATGCAATGAGAATACTCTTGCATAAGGGGGTTAAAATTTTTTAAAATTTTTTAGAGAAAGGTGAAAACTGAGAGAAACCATTTTTTCAAGAACTTGTCTGAGAAACCTATTAATTTCTTAGCCTTCAAATTGAATCATGTCAAGATGGTTGCAAGTGTACAACCATTGACAAACATTGAGACTATAAATGAAACTTTCCTTGTTGATAAATTTGATGAGCCTTGAGTTAATTGTGTTAATCATGAGCATTGTTGTGTCTTCGCTTTTAAGTTGAGATGTTTCAAGTAGCTATTCATGTTCCTATTGCAATATTATGTTAGGAATTCCTCTAAATCACACAAGATCTTATCCTTATGGTAGTATTGTGGTAATTGCAATTGTGTTGTGAGAAGAGATTTCATTTCATTGTGTAATAAATAGTTTTAAATTCATTTTACTTCCATTTTGTTGATATAGGTTATTTGTTAGTCTATGAGTGTATCTTAGGCATGATAGATCAGGGATTCTTGATGTTTAATTGAGTCTTTGACATGAGATTTTATGTTTAAATTCTCAAAGAATGTGTGAAACCATGTATCTTTGGGCTTCCATGGATGCACATCTTCTAGTTGAAGGTTCATTGTTGGTTATTTGAAGTGTTTTCATCATCTTCATTTGGTAGATCTTCCAACATTTGTTAAAATTTCCCAAAGATTTGGTATAATCAACTTTATCCTGCTTAATTCCCAAAAAAATACATCCAAAACCGATAAATCCTACAAGAACCACCCCTGTTTGCACTTGCTTTATCCATAAATGCTAAGGATATTTGTTGAATTTATCCATCCTTTACTCAAAATATGTAGGAGCAAGCTGGTTTTATTGTTGTCTTTAGTAACTTGAACCTTGTCTAGAAGGCATCTGCATTTTCTAGGGTGACAACTCATGAGAGTTAGATTATGTTGCATTGACCATGTCTTCTCAAGGTTATTTCTCAAATTCCTAAAAGGAGAGTCAAATATTGTTGATCCATTCATTTCCCTTACAAATACAGGTTACAAAATGGGTCCTCTCACCTGGTTGAAGGCAGAACCTAAAGTAGTAGGGTAGGTCAAACCCTTAGCATGGTGTTATCCAAATTTTCCAAATCTGAGTGACAAAGAGTTAGTTAGATCCTTCCCCAGCTACAAAATGACTTAAAATTATAATCTATATTTCTCTAAGCATCCTTCTCATCTTGTTGATGTTGCTTGACTTCAAAGGAGAACCGATTTGGGTACCAACATCTCTTTGCGCATCATTTGGGGGAAATCTGTGAAAATATAGATAAATATCGACCTTAGGTAATGTGTGTAAAGTATATCTGAATGCAAATCTATGATCTATATTCAATCCTTTATATCGGATTTACAAAAATGAGCTAAATCAAAATTCAATTGCTTGATATTTTCCTAGTTTGAGGAGGCTTTCCATTAAATCTCACTCAGCTAGGAGTAAATGTTGATAAAGGATGATGAAATTTTCTAAGATTTGTTGAAATAAGTGTTCATATTCAATTTCCAATAGTTGTTTCAAGTGGTTTATACATCTAAGATACAAGATCTTAGTGGTGACTCCATTCATCTAGAGAAATTTGGTAAATACTAGTACCTTAAGTCTCTATTTCAAAAATTTGTTGAAAATTTTGTAGAACTGGAAGGAAGAAGGTCTTTCTTCAAGTCGGATCCAACTAGAAAATTGTTTCCAGAATTGGGGAAAACAAGTCAAGTAAGAAGTTTCCAAAATTAGGAAAAAGTCAAGTAAAAATAAATCTGGAAACCATTACGCGGTCAAGAGACAAAAAGAAAAGAAATCCCTACTCCTGATTTAGATCAACCATTAGTTGAAGATTACTCTAGCGCATCTGATCATTCTGAAACACATAGCCCTAGAGGTAACTTACATACTCTGTTGGTGAGGGAACTTCCTCTGCAAATCATCAAGGTATTTTTCAATCCCCCTTTTTGTTGTTTCAAGATAGTAAGGTTCATTGTGAGAGGGAGTTATTAAGGGATTTATCCTTGGGGATCCTATTCCATTATCCCAAAAGCCAAGCAACTACTACCAACATTTTCAACCCCATTTTTTTCTATATCCCCATCAATAACATGGCTCAACCTCCACCTAGACCCCCTTTGTTGTAAATATATATCAACCCATAAATTTTCAGGGGATGGTGGGATATCCAAATGTAATACCAAATGATCTAAGAAATAGGTTACCAAAGTTTCAAGGAAACAATGCTATTAGTGGTGACCAACATCTCAAGATTTTGTTAACATCATGGAATATTTTGAGATCAAACATGAGGATATCTATGTGAAAATGTTTATCCATACTTTAGAAGAAGATGCTCAGGATTGGTATAAATATTTGTTGGATAATTCTATTAATTCTTGGCTCACATTAAAAAATGATTTTAAGGCACAATATGGTGATAAAACTGATCCAAGGTTTCTTCTATCTGAATTGAGAATATTAAGAAAAACCCTAATGAGCCTGGTTCAAGACTTTAACACCAGATTCAACAAAACTTTAAATAGACTACCTATAATATTGAGACCAAGTGATGAGTCTTGCTTGATTAAATATTGTGATGCCTTTGATAAGAAACATATTATCTAAGGGACAAGGACCCTACAAATCTAAGGCAAGCCTTCACAATGGTGGTACAAATTGAGAATAATATCAAGGTTATACAGGAAATCCTCCCAAGAGGGAGGGTGTTAAATTGATCAATCTGAGAAGCCTCAAAAAGAAAGGTAAAGTGGATCTAGAAGAAGTTGTTAAAACCTTTGGGGGAAGTAAAAGAAATTTCATACAAACTTTCCAAGGTGAGAAAGGGAATAAGAAGACTCTTAGGGTCATAATCAACCTCAAGGGATGAATAGATTTGGTGGTCATCCAAGAGGTGAGATTAGAAATGAAGATAGAGGAAAGGGACATATGGGGTTAGGAAGTAAACAACAACCTTAGAGAGAAAATAAACTTGTCCCTGATCCATTGACTGCAAGAGTATCTATGGTTGAAGAAGCACATGTCATTGATTGGTGTGTGAAAATGTTTCTTACCCCATCCTCCATGTGATCCAAGTGAAGGGGGTGAAGAGCTTGAAGATGACCCCACTTTTGGAGATGTTTGTATGATGGAGTGTCCTGATGATTCATGGCATGGGGTTTTTCTCCACTGAATTAATAAGTGCTCAAACTATTGAGGATTTTTGGGACTACATCCACCGGTATCTCTCTCTTTTCATTGATGATGTTGAGATTGATATGGTTCAGGTTTCAAATTTCCTAATCATGAATTTGAGTACTTAAGGGCTCTAATGATTAAGAAGTATGATGGAGGAATTCCTTTTGAGGAGGACCGAAACTTTTGATGAATGTGGTAGTAGCTCAAGAAAAGGAATACAATCTTAGAAGTAGAACTGTCAAAGGAGGAGGTCCACAACCCAAACCAAAAAATCCCCTTCTCACTAATATCCCAAAAGATCCTCCCAAGAAGGATATACCTAACAAAGGTCCAACTATTCCCAATAAATCTTATACCCCTTGTCCATGCCCAAGTCATGAAGAGTCTCATACCACAAAAGAAGGTTGAAATTACCATCCCTCCCAACACAGTATTACCCAAATATATCCCCTGTGATATTACCTAGATTTTGAGTCAAATAAAGTCATTATACCTATTGTTGAATTTCTTAGGATCCCTGAGCATAGGAAAAGGGCATTTGAGTATTTAGGGTTCAAGGAGGAAGGAGTGCCCCCTGAGAAAGGATGTAAATAGTGTGGATCTTCCCCTATGATTTAGAGTTGGAGGTGCTAGAAGCATTAGAAGACTTGGGTGAATCTCTTGAAGTGTATTTGGGTACATCCCTTGTTGAATCTCAACTTGATGTTGATCCTTTTTATACCACTTTAATCATTAAGGACAAACTCATGCACAATTTTATGTTGATTTAGGGGCTTCATGTAATGTGATGCCTCTTGAAGTAATGAATGAATTGAATATCAAGGTAACAACAACCTTTGGAAAGTGCACTACTATGGATTCAAGAGAAGTACCAGTGATAGGATATGTAAAGGGATTAGTGGTGTGTAATTAGTGGCCTATCCTGGTAAGTTTTTAACCATGAATGTAGTCATTGTGGATTTCCCTGCTAAATGGGGTATGTTACTATCAAGAAAGTGGGATTACTAGTGTGGGTGGAAGTGTGTAGATGGATATGTCATATGCCACCATACCACTAGTAGAAGGGAACCTTGTCAATTTATATGGTGAGAAAAAAATGTTGCATCTGATTGAAGACCCTAAAATGCTTCTTATGAAGTATTATATGTAGATGTAGATGTTAACAATTTTTTTGGCTATGCAGATTTTGAGGAGCATGGTATTAATAAGAGTAAGTGTCTTGAACAAGTTGGTATTCCCTTGGAATTTGATGTTTGATGGAGCTTTCTCCAACTTGGGAAAATGCTGTTGGAGTTGTCCTTGTGTCTCCAAGTCAAGAAATCTTTAATTTCTCCTTCAAGCTTAAATTTGAGTGCACAAATAATATTGTAGAGTATGAGGCACTACTCTTGGGTTTGAGGATTGCATGGAGATATGGTATCAAGGACATAGTTGTTAAAGGAGACTCAGAGTTGGTAGTCAAACAAGTTAGAAAATTGTATGCCACTAAGAATCAAAGGATGAAACAATATAAGCATGTGGTATGGGATTTTATTGAAATGTTTGACTCCTTTAACATATTATATCATGATAGAAATAGAATGTTAATAGATATAGGTGGTGATTTGAATCTAGATTTAGTTTGAAAATTGTACTATCTCTCCTTACTGTGATTATGATATAGAAGTGTTGTCAAGACCATCTATCCCTGATAATGTAAAACATTGGAAAGTATTTGATGATGATGCCCAAGTTCAAAGGTTCTTGCAGAATGAAGGATAATTTACTGATCAGTACATTGATTGGGAACCAATGGTTTGTATGTGATGGGAAAAAAAACCTTGTTTTGGGAAAGGACATAATCCAATTAAAAACAAATACCATTCCAAGAGGGTTGGTGGCTTTAGAATCAAATTTGATAATTGATAGGGTAATTCATAGACATATCTCTACTTCAAGAGATGTGGAAGAGCATAATCTGGGAACTAAAGAAAACCTAGGAAAGTATGGCTAGGTAGTAATTTGAGTAAGGAGGAAAAGTAGTCCTACATTGAGTTGTTGAAAAAGTACCAAGATTTCTTGGCATGGTCTTACTCAAAATTGAAAGCATATAGGGAGGATATTTTTCAACATGAGATACCTTTGGAACCTAATGCAAAACCATTTAGGAAAAAATAGAGGCCGATTAATCCACTTCTTTCCCTCAAAATGCAAGAAGAATTGAAAAAGTTAAGGGATGGAGGGATCATACAACCAACAAGATATTCTTCATGGGTGGAAAACTTGGTGCCAATTAGAAAGAAAAATGGAGACATAAGGTTGTGTGTGATTTTAAGAACTTGAACAAGGCCTCAATTAAAGATAATTATCCATTACCTAATATGGATAACATGTTGCAAATGGTCACTAGATCTGAGTTTTTGTCCACATTAGATGGATTCTCAGTGGTATAACCTAGGTGGTGGTAAATCAAATAAGAAAGAATCAAAACCACTTTTACTACTCCATGGGGTACCTATGTATATGTGAGGATGCCATTTGGTTTGATGAATGTTGGTGCCACATGTTTCAAAGAGAAATGGATGTTGCATTCTTAGGTTACATCAATGATTTCATTGCAGTTTATTAGGATGATGTGACAATATTCTCCAAAAAAGAAGTGATCACTTGAGTCATGTAGAGAAAATGTTGATTAGATGTAGGGAATATGACATCTCATTGAATCCAAAAAGTGCCATTTTGGGGTTCAAAAGGAAAAATTTTTGGGCATATTGTGTCAAAAGAAGGGGTCATGATTGACCTGAAAGAGTGGAAGAAATTGGTAAAGTTCTGTCCCAAAAACTAGGAAAGGGATTCAATCCTTTCTTTGGTCAGATAAATTTTATTAGGAGATTCATTTCTAATTTTTTTGAAATGACTATCCCTATTACAAACATGTTAAAGAAGGACCAGATTATCAAATGGGAGGAAGGAGCTCTCCAAGATTTCATTGGAATTAAAGAAGCATTGAAAAATGCTCTAGTATTAGAAGCCCCTTGATTACAAGAAGGATTTTAGATATTTTCCTTTGCATCTAAGAACACTATTGCATCTGTACTATTGCAAAAGGATGAAGAAGGAAATGAAAGGCCCATTGCATTTTTTAGTAAAGCCTTGTAGGGGGCTGAGTTGAAGTATACCATCATGGAAAATAGCCTTTGCTTTTTGGTAAGAGCAACTAAAATTTTTAGGCCTTATATCTTGAGCTCTAAGATTTTCCTATGTTCCCCACACTATGGTCAAGGAAATTTTATCAGAAATGGATGTTTCTAGTAAAAGATGTCATTGGGTGAACAAGTTACAAGAATATGATATGGACATATAAACCACCAAGTTGGTTAGAGGTCTGGGCCTTGCAAGATTGATGACAGAGAGAAACCTGCAAGTAATGGAAGTTAATGAGATTGAGGAAGGAAATATGGATGTCCATGAGAAGTTAATTAATTCCACATGGTATAAGGACATAATATTCTACCTAGAGAATTTGGAGTGTCCAGGACATCTAGATAAAATCAAAGAAGGACACTCAAATTAGCCTCCCTAGAAATATATCATCACTGATTATGGGTTGGCTTGGAAGAATCCCTGAAGGGATTCTTTTGAGGTGTATCACAGAGGATGAAGCTCCCAAATTGATTGCAAAATTTCATGGGGGAGTGTGTGGAGGCCATTTTTTGGAAGAGTGACTGCCCATAAGATCTTAAGGGTAGGTTATTGGTGGCCTACACTTTTCAAAGATGCAACCTTGTTTGATTAGAAAATGTGAAAGTTGTAGAGGTTCTCAAGAAGAATGAAAGCTTTAGGTGCCTCTTTCCTTTGCAACTAGTATCAATAGAAGCTCCTTTTAAACAATGGGGCATGGATTTTATTGGAGAGATCTCAGATCCCTCAAGTGCAGGGCACAAATGGATATTGGTGGCTATTGATTATTTTACCAAATGGGTTGAGGCTATCCCTACTAAAAAAAAACTCATCAAATTGTCATGGATTTTATCTGAATCATATAATTTGTAGGTTTGGAGTACCTACAAAGATAGTTTTTGACAATGCAATGAGTTTTAGAGCTAAGCCATTGGTAAATATGTGCCAAGAATATGGGATAAATCTGACATATGCATCAAACTACAATCCTCGGGGAATGGTCAAGATGAATCAAGCAATAAAATTTTTCTTAAAATCATTAGAAGAACATTGGAGGTTAACAAAAGGAAATGGGGTGAGTAGTTGAAGTTTTATTTATGGGAAGATAGAATCACTACCAAAAGAGCCACTAGAAAGAGCCCATTTGAATTAGTTTATGGAGTCAAGATCTTCTACCCTTACATATGTAACTATCCTCTTATCAGTTCATACAACAACTTGAGGATGAAGAAGTGAATCCCTATGAAGCTAGGATTAATCAAATAGTTGAGTTAGATGAAGAAAGAAGGGAGTCTCACCAAAGACACTTAAGGTTCAAAGAAAAACTCAAGAAGCTATTTGATAAAAAAGTGACTCCAGGACTTTCAATGTTGGAGATCTTGTTTTACTATGGGATAAAAACATGAGGATAAAGAAAACATGGTAAATTTGATGCTTTATGGATGGGTCCTTATTCCATTGACATAAGAATTGGTGAGCACACTTTTTCCTAAAGGACCTGGATGGAGATTTTCTTGAATTTCCTATTAATGGTAGGCATCTGAAACACTTCTTGGATTGATTATGAATAAGGTACACATTCTGTATAATGTATAGTATTTTTTTTTGTTTGTCCCTTTTTTTTTTTTTTTTTTCCTTTTTTCTCTCTCCTAGTCTACAGTGACCAAGTTGCCTCGATTTCTTGGTTTTTTTTATGAAATGTGTTTTTGTGTTTGACCTTGTGCATGCTTTAAATGATCCATAACCCAATGGATTTAGGCACTTGGTATTTTTGTGTTTTATTTATGTGGTTCTTGTGGCACCCATTGGGGGTGCCCATCCCAAGTCGGAGCCAGTGTTAGTGCTCGTTTTGGTCTCACCCTCTTATCTAGTGTCTACCCTTCAAAAGGGTCACTCTGACTGGTTTGTTCATGTGAAAAAACATATGCTCAAAGATAGGACCATGTTGGAAAAAAATGTGAGTCTTGTGTTTAGGTGTGAATCCTCTTTTTTGGTCGAGGAATGTAATAGTTATGTTTCCCCTAAAAATCCCTATGAAAATTGGCCCCTTTGTCCTTTTGGTGTTATTTTGTGTTTTGTGGGGCTTAATTTTTCCTAAGAGTGAATTGGATGTGGAAGGTATCCATGTGTCCCTTTGGTGCATCTTTGGAAAGGTGCAAAAATAATTAAAGACTCTCAAGGAGTGAGGATCTGCCACATGGCTAATGGTGTGGCAAGGAAATCCCAGGAAGAAAATTGAAAATTCAAAGTAAAGAAGGAGGGGCTCAGGCTTCCCATGTGTCGCTAGGCATTATTAGAAAAAGAGAGAGAGAGAGGAAGACCCAAAGATGTGTGGGGTCTCCATGTGTCATGTGAAGTAGCCACCACCGGTGAGAGAACCAAACAAATAGGCAGAGGACTCGGTGTTTGGAAAAATTGAAATGTGGTTTTGGGTCCTGAGGCATGCAAGTTGAAGGCGTGGCTAAAAATTAGAGTTGAGACTCTTAAATGAGACAAAAGGTGGTGGGTTAACAAAATCATGGGCACCATTGATGAGACTAGAGGAATTATAGAGTTACAATCAAATCCCGGGAATGCAAACAAAATATGGGCAGTGCGGGGTGATCTGAACATGCAAACTTTGAATTTTCAAACACCATGTAGCTCATATAATGGAAGATAAAGAAGCAATTTTAAACATAAATCAAAATTGGGGTTCTATAGGGGCCCCAACCCATGATGAAGAAATTTGTATACATATTTGGAAGTAAGGACACAAGAAGAGAAACAATGCTCAATTATCCCTTACTCCTACTTTGAAATCTCCTCCAAGTGGAGGAATCTTTGTTCAACAACCTGTTCTTCCTCAACATGAATTCATTTGAACTGTGTTTTCTGAACAAATACAATGAACCCCACTAGATTCTAGGACATCCCCATATCCATCAATGACTCAAGGGTCATTTTGGGACCATCCATGATATTCTCCAGCTCGATCTTCTTCTGATAAGAAGATACCCAATCTAAAAGATCCGAACCACCATGAAAAATATCATCTTCCCTTTCCCCTTGTGAGGAGTAGAATTATCGGGAGTAGATTGAGGGGAACATCTAGAGTAGCTGGAAGAGTGAGTATTACATCCTGGGTACCCGGTGGAACAAGGTATTTTGAGCTAGACTCACCCCTGGTGACTCCTTGTGAAAGGAGGATACTCTCTTGGAGAGGAACAAGCTGAGGTCTGATAATGTTTTCTCCATTAGAGAAGCCATCACACTGAATGAATGGAAGGTTGAAAAGTGGACTTTCCCTTACCCTCCTGGGTGGTAGATAATGATGCTTTGGAATGATGGGGAGATGAAGGATTTGCTTCCTCCTCATCCAAGATGATAATTGGGGGTTGGGAGCTTGATTCCCCTCTTCTTTCTTGAAGATGGTGTCTGGTGTGGTGGATGGTTGTGATGGCACAGTCCTGCTTGACCTTTTCCAGAGAAATGATTCTCACTCTAATTCATCCATTTTATGAGAAATGACAGGCACAATATCAATGGAAGACTTGTCATATAACACGTAAGACTCCTTGGGAATCTCCATTACATGAATTTTTCATCACACAGGAAGGGACACTTATACTCAGTCGCCCTTGTCATGGCAAGCCTCCTTTCGATCCAAGAATTTCTTCAAATATTCTGGAGCTTTCTGATGTTCCCACTGAAAAAATATGGTAGTACATGGATTGGAAGGCTGAGAAGACAAGATTGATCTTGATCAATCTTAGGAGGAGTGAGAGCTGAAATTTCGATAGGTCAAGGGCCCTTTAGTATCCCCTGGGTGTGATATCAAACAAATCCTTGAAAAGGCTTCATCTGGACCATGTAGGTAAAGATTTGGTTTAAATCTTCTGAAGAAATCTCTTTCAAACTGTTCACTACAACCACATTCACCATTGTTGATAAAAGCTCTGTAAAAATTCTTCACTTTCAAGGTTGGAAAAGGGATGCATATTGGTGAGAAAGTTGAATTGAATTTATAATGAGGATGGCACATATAAGTTGAGTGGAAGTAAAATCACTACCATCAGATGAAAGAATATTTTTTCTCAAGCTCACACAAAGGGAATAAATTTGAGAAATATTGGCATTATGCGATAGAAGGGCATTTGATTATGTGATATAATCCATGAAGACACTCAATTTTGAAAGGCATGAACATAGGTATGTGTTGCTCGAGGTAGATTTTCAAAAGGTGAAAAGGATTGCATGTCACATCAAGCCATATGGGATAATTCAAATATGTTTTATAAATACTACTAATACTATCCCTTGAAGGCATACAGATAATAAGAACATGTTATATCATACTTCCATAAGCTTGATAATTCAAATATGTTTTATAAATACTACTAATACTATCCCTACTAATCACATGTTATATCATATCTCTTCAAACAAAATAGTTTTCATGCATATGTTAGAAACCATATCAATTAATTACAATCTATTCAAGGTAGGATACTTTAATCACAAATCTCAATTCAAATCCTTCTGCCCATACTATCTCTAATAAAACTATCCCTATTTGGATTACTATCATGTTTTGATTCCTATACATTTATTTTGTCATGATAAATGTCTAGCATGAAAAATTGAAAAAAAATTCCATGAAAACTAAGCCCACACTCAAAAATCCCTGAATTGGGTAATGTAAACATGTCCTCCAATTTTTTTTTGACTATGTATATCCCATCATGGTCAAGAGGGATGTGATAAATGTATTTTTAAAGTGTGTTTCATGTGTAGGTAAGTTGGTGGGAAGCAATTCATGGATTCATTTTGATTCACTTTGAAGGAACTACTCCTAGAGGCCCAAAAGTCTTATTTTAAGGGTTTTCAGAATGGTAAGCACCCTCTGGGGATGAACCAAGAAGAGATAATGCATCCAAGAAGTGTGTGATAGATGATACAAATAAGAAATTTTCAAAACAATAAAATAATATTCATTCTAATTATTAAAATCATATTCACAGGTTACAAATATATAGGAGTTACATCTCCTAAAATATAGGAGCTCCTATAACAACTCCTAACAAAATTCCCAACAATAAACTATTAAATACACACACACACATACACACACACACACACACACACACACACACACACACACACACACACACATGACATAACAATCTAACTAATATAATACAATTATAACATAGTAATTACTAACCACATGTAAGTAATAATTACCTACGGTAAAAACTAATTTCCTAACATTCCCCTTAGTGTTTACATGGGAAGAAAGCGCATCGAAAAAATGGAAACAAAATTATATGCCTCCTCATATATTTAGGTTTGTATATACTGGCTTGGATCTCATTGCACATGACCAATCCACTTCAATATAATGAATCCCATATCAGATCATCACACTTCCACCAATACACCTACATACGAGAACTCAACAACTCCCACTTTCACTTCCAGTGAATGATCTTTCACTAACCAATCGATGAAGAAGTCGACAATAGAATAATCTTAGTAGTAAAAGGATCACTCAGTTCAACTTCCCTCATATACAAGTGTTCTAAAATTCCAAAATATACATTCTCCTCATTTCAATCATAACAGGGGAAGGAAACCACACACCATTTTATTCTACACACACCACAGTAATTGAAATAATATAAAATAGTTCCACCAAATCCGAATGCGGCCCTATTGTTGGTGAATAACAAGAGGTGCTAATCACCCTCCTTCTTCCATTGCCTTTGACCTCCAAAGCATGTGATGATCGCTAACTCATGTTGATATGTATTTTAATATTTTTATATATTCACGTCTTTATTAAAAGTTGACATTTTTGTGGTCATGATTTTTCTAGTTGAATATCTCTGTCATATCTCGCTTCAATATTTTTGTGAATTCTTTTATCCTGGTACTTTACATACTTTGGATGTCACGTTCCAATAATAATGTATCCTTGAGGAATTTTTTTACAATATTTTTACTCGACTCATGATGCGAAAACTTACGATAAAGTATTTCCTAAATATACACTACAATATATTGACAAGATGACATACAAACTTCTACAAGACTATGACACAAAATAAAAATGACCACTCAAATTACAACACTCAATATATCCTATATACACACGATCCGTAATAATTGCAAACTAGATCAATTTGACATAAGCGCAAAAATAAAAAACTAGTAAAGACAAATTAACAATGACCAATACCTCAAATACCACCATATAAATGAATATATGACCGATCAAACATCACAACATAGAACATGATCATTTATTATGTACCATCTAAAGTTTTAACTTCGCAATATAGGTATGGGACTGTCGAATTAGCCTATTCGGTGAGCCAATCCACACCGATACGTGTAGGTGGCCAAGAAAATAATTCTCTCAACTCTTAACTGATATGTGGAATAACCAAATGTTAAATGAATAAAATCCCTAGATCACTAGAATCAAATGTTAATGAATAAATTTTTGTGCATGTTTAACAACATCAAAATTCGACCACCGAATGAATTCATAAGCTACGAGGACACGTTACTAATCATAGAGAAAAAAATGTTAATATAGAAGCGATTATTAATTATCTATCAAATTTCAAATATATTGCGTTGAGTTCTAATCTAAGGGATCTAGTTAATGCGCACAAGATAAAATAAATACCATATGCCTATGTGACAAATATTTGATTAAAAGGTGGTTGTTGAAGCAGAGACTAAATTAAAATATATTATAAAATCCCTTAATTATTATACTTCTCTCATTAACTAGGGATACCGATACAATGGTTCTTCCCGAAGATCCTTCTAATCCTCCATCAAAGAAATCATGGCTCTAAGTTCTCTATGATACCATATGATAAAGCGACAATAAATTTGCACATCAATAAAATAATCTTCGATTCGCTTATCAAAATCCTATTCACAAGGTAAAAATATATAGGAGATACATCTCTTAAAATATAGGAGCTCTTATAAAAATTCCTAACAAAATCCCAACAATAAACTATTCGTAAATATATATTGTTATAACAATATATATACGACATAACAATCTAACTAATATAACACAATTACAACATAGTGATTATTAACCACATGTAATTAATAATTACCTACGGTAAAAACTAATTTCATAGCAACATATCTATGAGATAATCAAAGGCAATTTAGGAAAGTTTTGCAAGGAAAATTGGTTTAGGAACAAGCTACAAACCTCTAGGCTACTTATAACACGGTGCTTAAGAAATGAAAGTGGTAAAAACTTTAGTAAGCTTGTTCGGATGTTCAGTAAGAGCCTCAAGATATATTTTGAAGTGAAAAAATACTCATAAAAAATATAATAAGGTATAATTCACATTGCAAAAGATTTCGGGGGATTCTACCATCCGGATTTTGAGATATTATCCCGATAGTGAAGATGAACATGCCTAATCCGATGAGGATTCAAATAAACATTCCATGCATTACATGGATATTTTAGGTATGATTAAAATACAAATATGACCTATGAAATTACCTATACACTATCAATGTGTTGGTTGTCATTTTCATCATCATTATTTTTGGTGGAAGTCCCTTTCACCTAAGTGCACAAGCTTGAGCATAATAGAAAATGCGTGTAAATTTCAATTTCAAGAATAATTGGATCTTGAAACTTGTGGGAATGATCTCATAAAAATATTGGAGTTAAAATTATATAATCTTTTCTTAGGTAACTCTCTAGTAAGCTTCTGGGGTAAGGAATCACTCTTTGATGTTTATTTTTGGTAGCCGTTGGTGAAGGCATGGTTTCCAAAAGTGTCCATGGCACATTTTCACACTTGTTATAATTTTTTTCACATTTTAACTTGGTTTAAAGGTTTACGTGGTGAAAAACTTGTTCCACCAAGTTGAGGAGATAAGGTTATAATTTTTACCACATAAGATGTCATTTAGGTGGTTAGGTGAGTGTTATGCATTCACAAGTAATTTTGGCCCCCTCTCCATGAGAAACATGATCCATGGCACACTAGAAGGCCCTTATACACATTTTCACTTGGTTAAAAATTACATGAGCTGTAAAAATTTCTCCAACATGTAAGCACCCCCTCTCTCGTCACTCACCACTCACAACTTGCTTCTTAGGTCATGTTTTCACTCACCTAACTCATCACCATTGTCCTCCTCCTCATGTTGGCTACCCACATGGCACATTTTAACCATAATGCTACACCTTTACACCTCATTTACACTTAATAAATGTGGTAAGGGACATGAGAGGCTCCCAGACCTATTTAGTAACTCCTAGCTCGCCCTCCACCCATGTTAAGAAGAAGGTGTCAAAGGTGGGTCAAGAGGTGAGTTTCCTAACCTGAGTTAATGTTTGAATATTTAAATCATGCTCATCAATTTTGGATCAATGTTTTAAATATAAATTATCTCAATTGATTTTGTAGCTAGGTTATTCCTAAATTGCTTTGAGAAAACCCCTTGTTCAAAATCACACTTTTGCTCATATATCACAAACCCTTGCTCCGTTCTCCATGAGATTTTAATTGAAGGTTCCTTCAAAAAATGCATTTGAGGGGAGTTTTTTCATGCCTAAATTAATGCACTCTTCTATTTTCTACTACCTATTGAATTTTTCAGCCAAAAATACTCATTTAGCATATTTACACAACTCCAGTGATTTAAATCCCCTAAAAATTGGAGCAAAGGCTTGAAATGAAAAATAGAAACTTCTGCAAGTGGTTTCATTTGAATCCAAACTGGAAAGGCCAATTTATATTTTTAGTCAGCCTTCATGGTAACACTTACTAAAAATAGTAATTCGAGAAAAATGTGCATTTCATGTACCTCATTACATTCTCTCATGATCGAGACACTCAAAATTTGCAAGATTGACAAAACTCACAAAATTGGCTAAAATGGGGCAATAATGATGAATATTATAAAAATAGAAAATGGGTGAAATGATCCAAAAATGATCATATGTCATTTCTTCACTCATCCTACAATGGTTCCAGACTTCACAAAGGTATTTCTCTTTCAAGAAAATTCTAGAATGCATCGATGCGTTGAGCATAAAGTGTCAAAATGAGAAAAATGCCAATTTTGTCCCGAAGGAAATTTCACATAGAATGCATTATAAATTGGTGAATGGAATTAGTTTTGGTTTCATTCTTATTTCCTTACTCTAGAATCAGAAGGATTTGTTCTCATGTCTCATTCATCATCAGTGCTCTGCAGTGACATGATCATGATCGTGTTTGTGTGAGCAAAAATACACCAATGTCTCCCATGTAAATGATAGATCATAAAATGTGGTAATGTCTTAAGGATCAAAAGGATTTTATTGATGAGGGAATTCATCTTCAAATTTTCTCAATGGTCTACTTCTCAAGTGTTCATCACTCGTCTTCTTGATGTGTTCAAGAAATGTTGTAAAGGTCCACCATTTCAAGTGTTTTAAAAAGGGGAAAAGTGCTCAGAGGTATTCATCGAAGATCTTCATCAGTGCATCATTGTGGAGGGTCATCATAGGTAAATTTTTCATCTTCAACCTCTTTAGAGTGGATCATCATCAAAGGAAAAGGCATCTTCATCCATGCTTTGTAGTATTTCTTCTTTCCTCTCCTCATTCTTTCTCCTCTTCTTTCCCCCTTTGTAATTCTTTGTTGTAAAAAAATCACTTTATTTTGTCTTATTCACTTAAGTGACTCTAATGTTGAAATTTTAAAGTCCATTTTGATTTATAAAAAGGAGACTTATTTTCTCAATTCATAGGAAAACAAAGAGTCACAAGTTGAATAAAGACATGAAGGGTCATGTGGGGGGTAGATGAAGAGTTGCAATGTAAAGCTATAAATTGGGAGAACCTCCTCATTTCAAAGGGATGGCTAGTTCTTGTTTATTGTCCCCATTTTATTTCTAAGAACAAGTGCCTTCATTTCCTCTATTCTCTTGTCTATTGAAATTTTGTCTCCATCTCAACTTATACTCCAAGAGGATTGTAAATTGTGCAACATGCTGCAATAAAACTTTATGTTTCTTGTTGATTATTTCTCTTTCTATGTGAATGGTTGCTTGTGAATGATACAAGGAACTAATCTTATTTTAATGTGATAAACTCAGCTATACTATTTTTTGGTTAAAATATCCTTCTTATTTCCATTTCCTATCTCACTCTAAACAATTTTCCTCCTTTCTATTCCATATAAACATTACCAAAGGTTTAGGGAAGCATTCTTGTGTGTTCTCTTGGTCTATGGGCCACCACTAGAAATTATTTTAGTTCATATTTGTTTCCCTTATTTCAATAAATGGAGATGTTGCATTCAAGTAGAGGGACCTAGTCCTGAGAGAGTTGGTGAAATCCAATAATTTTCCCTCACGTCAAATTATTTTTCCAACAATTTTGGTTCCCACCATGGGGTTTATTTTACATATTTTACACCCAATATATGAACCACAAAATCCAAAAAAATAGATATTCCAAAAAAAATGAAAAATACAAAATTTTGAAAGTCCATGATTACACAAAAAGAGTGAACAAAATATTCCTTGAGTTGAATGGCTAAAAGAAGATATTCCAGCTGAATAGATTGAGAAGAATTTTTGACCCCACTTTCGAGGCTTTACAAAATCAGAAAGAACAATCATAGATAATCCATAATACTTCTCTCAAGATTCATCCCCATCATATTCATCAAGCGGTACTCCCATAAATCCTATCCAGACTCCTACTAATACTCCTCATGTAAACCATCTTTATTTTTCCATCTTTTAACCATTGTTTAACACCAAATCTCCAAGTGAAGAAGAATAAGAAGAACTAGAGGAATAATTTTTAGAAGAATATGAAGAACTAGAGGAATAATTTAGAAGAATAAGAAGAAGGAGAACTTGACATGAAAACATAAGGACATCCCCCTTAGGGATAGAACATCAGCCTATTGGCTTTGGATCCACCACTCCATGAACTTCTTAGAGGTTTGAGAAAAATATTTCCCAAGTTTAGAGGGGATGTAAACCAACATGCAAATGAACATATTACTACATTCATAACTGCATGTGGTGTGTTGGGAATTTCTCATGAATATGTCTCTATCTATTTTTTCATTGAATCACTTCAAGATGGTGTTGCTGATTGGTTTTATCATCGCCAAGAAGTTCCATTACAGGATGGGCTCAAATGAAAAATAAATTTGAAGGTAGATTCAATATAGTGAAAGATGTTCATTCCCTCCTTTCTCAATTAACACAAATGAAGAAATAACTTCAAGAATCCATGAGATATTTTGTGGTGAAATTCAACAAATTGGTTAACATGATTCATATCATTACTCTTTCTATTGTTGATAATTTGAAAAGGTTCTTCGTGAATGCCCATATGCTTGAAGTGAGTTTATTTCTACGAAGAGTGCAACCAAGAGATTTGGATCATGCTCAAGAAATTTCCATTGAAGTGGAAGATGACCTCATCTTGTCAGGAAAGATCAAGAATCCTTAAATGAAGGATAATTCCTAGAATCCCAAAGATGAGAGAACCAATTCGTTGTTGTAGAAATTGGGAAATGAATTTATAATGTTTTAGAGGGAGATTTCCCAAGGAAAATCCCATCAAAATCATAAAAGAAATTAGATTGCAGGAGCACCCCGAATGATTTCCTTGGAGGCTCCACATGTCAATGCAATTTGTAGAACTCAAGAAGATGAAGAAGGAATTGAACAAGAAAGTGAGGATAGTGATGTAATAGAGATTGATTAACTAGAGAATGATGTACAAATCAGATTTTGTGAATATTCAAGAGGTGAAGAAGATGTTAGGAAATAAGGGATAAAATATGTGGAATAATCCCTCACAAAATTGCAACAATAGAAACTAATATGCAGAAAATATTACTGATCTCAAATAAAAGTGCATAATAAAATAACACAACACAAAGAGATAGTATTTAACGTGGTTCACCCAATTTGGGCTACATCCACGAAGAATCACTTGCTCGATTTTATGACAAGCCACCATTCTCTTAGTACAATAGCTAGATTTGATTGGAGCTATGCTCAACAAAATCTATGGAATTCATACCGAATTCAAAACACATCTACAATGTTACATTATCCCTACCATATGCGCAAAACCACATAAGTAGACAACTGCTTAAGTGGTTTTACAAAACCATGGGCATCAAAACCATGGGCCAAAATCGTCCCATAAACCTATGGGTCAAAAATCCTACCCATATGAGAAAAGCACGTTTCTCGGTATATCGGGCACGTTTTAAGGCCAATTTTTTTCTTGCAGGATGCGCCTCGAAAACCCACTATCGGGGTTTCCCCCTAGACCCCGCTGGGCTTTTGCTTAGCCCGACCTAAAATCCCTGGCAAGACAACTATGGAAAGTGTATAATACTCTTAGTGTACAGTCTTCAAAACTTTCTCACATGAAAATAGGCTCCACAACCTAATAGAAGATGATGATGAAGATGTACCCAATTTCTCATGCGCGCAAAGTATTTACCCATTCTCAATCGAAAAAGGAGCTTATTCCTCCACTTTTATGAAAAAGAAGAAGGTTGGAGATACTCCTGCAGGTGACTCTCTGAACAAAAATTCTGAATTGAGTATCCCCACTTCCACCCTCTATGGAGTGTGCATTAGAGAAAATGGATCCCATGGTAAATAAGAGGTCATATGTTATTTCAAACTTAAGTCTCCATATAATCCTTCTAATTCCAATTATGCTTCTACAAAATCTAGTCCTTCAAGAGCTTCTAGTGTACCTATAAAATCAACATTTTATCGTTAAACATATTCTCATATACCCCTTTTGATATCATAGAACATATAAAAAATTCCAAAGTCAAAATTTCGAATCGAGTATTTGTAGACTCACCCTGAACAATTTGACAAGTTTTTCCATAATATCAAGGGTATTAGTTCAAAACCAAATACTGTGATGCCTAGTTCTAAAGGACTACTACCCATTCCACCTACTCCTCCATCACAGAATATGCTTTCTTTAAGTGAATCAAATACTGATAAGGTTGATCCTTTTTATCTGTCCCTTCTCATTGGAGGATGCCAATTGAATTTTTTTATAATAGATTTAGGTGCTTCTCACAATGTAATGACCATAAAAGTTTCCAATGCTCTGAGACTTACCTTGACATGGGCCGGTGACTCTTGTTACTCCATGGAGTCAAAATAAGTCCCACTTTTGGGAAAGATCAAGAATGCACATATGGCTCTCTCTCGAATTTCTAGATAAGAAGATGTCATTGACTATCTTGGTAGTAGACATTCCAACATCATTTAGAATGTTGCTAAGTAGAAGCTTCTACCGATACTTGGGAGGAAAAATCTAGATGAATTGGTCTTCTGTAACCATTTTAGTTAAGGGATATATGGAAAATTTTCTTCCGGTGAAAAAGATGAGATATACGGTGCAAAAATAAAAAAATTAGGAACTAACATCTTTACAGGGACAACATGAATAAGAATTATTTCATAACATACAAAGAGGAGGATGGAATTACTATCTTGATAGGACCAAGCATCCCTTTCCAATGGGATATTGATCATGAAGAGAAGTGGAGAAATCTTTAATTGCAGGATGAAAGCCCCAAATTGTGGACCATACAATCCACGAAAAAGAAAAAGTGATTCTTGATGAGTTCCAAATTGAAAAATCAGTCAATGCATTTGTTCATGAAGAAGATGTGTTCTCATTCCCATTTGAAGATGAAATTTCTCTTGATCATGTCATCCATGGAGAAGAAAGGACAACTTTTGATGAGGCTATGAAAAATTTGAAAGAAGAATCTTTGAAGGAAATCTTTGAGAGTTGTAGATGAAATAAAAGATCCTCAAATCAATATAGGACTCATAATGCAAGCCATGAAATTGCAAGACAGATACGAAGCTAATTCTAACTTCTCAATTGATTCCAAAAATTTTCATGATGAAACAAATAAAGATGAGGAATTAGATATCTCTCATGAAACAATGATTGAACGATATAATGGTGAAAGTGAAGTTTTCTCTTTCCATTTGAAGAGGAAGATTCCTTTATGATGAATTTTTTTAAATCAAAGTCTTTGAGTCATTTGAAGACGAATCCTCTTATAACTAAGATGTAGTGAAGATCAATGATTCTTGGAATGAGGAATCAATTTCCCCAAATTGTTTCCTGAAAATTTGGCTCATTCCATGGTTATGAAATATAATTATGAAGCTAAGTTTTATTCTTCATTTGATGCCCAAATGTCTCATGATGAAATAGAACAAAAACATGGACTCGATATTCTTGTGAAGAGTTTTTCAATAAGAATGAATATGGGAAAGAGGAGAACTTAGAGCATTCAAACAATCTAATAAAAAATCAGCCTTGGGGCAATGGTGAAATTCAAAGTAAGAAATCAACAATGTGGGTGAACATAGAAGACAATTTGCAATCTAAAATTGATGGAATTTGTGAGTGAAGCTCTAAGCATCAAAGGGATCATGTAGGCTCACTCCTCCCAAGTATACATGAATTCATGAAATCACCTAGATTTCATAAGAAGTTGAGAAAATGAGGCTACTTCCTTGAACTAGTCAATGGCTTTGCAGAACATCATCACTCAATGTTACCCATTCATGGGTAACCTCCAAAGATAAAAATGATTTACCAAAATCAGGTTATCCCTTACATGTACCATAGGTGATTTTAGGTTTGTATGTTTCTGTTTCCATCATGTGTTTGTTCTTGTCATGTGTTGTGTACAATAAAGAGGTTTTGTTTTATCTATCCTTATTATGTAATGACTCTATAACCCAATGGATAAAACAAAGGTCCTTTTAGTGTCTTGAGATTATGTGGTTCCTACTTGATTTATTCTCACTTTTTTCAGACCAAAAATTCCCAAGTTAGATCCAATTTGTTGTCATGCTAAATGTCTAGCATGAAAAATTGAAAAAAATCCATGAAAACTAAGCCCACACTCAAAAATCCCATGAACAAGGGTAATGTAAACCTCCCCTCCGGCCAATCGACTATGTAAATCCCATCATGGTCTAGAGGATGTGATAAAAATATTTTTAACTTGTGTTTCATGTGCAAGTAAATTTGTGGGAAGAAATTCGTGGATTTATTTTAATCCACTTTGAAGGAATTTCTCCCGGAGAGGTGAAAAGGCCTATTTTCGGGTTTTTACCCCAAGAAGCACCCTTTGGGGATGAACCAAGAAGATATAATGCATCAAAGTAGTGTAAAATAGGGACGAAATCCTTTAATATTTTATTAATCATCCAAATCAATTTACAAAAGAGGTGCTTGCAATATTTATACATATTGGACAACAATATACAAACAAATAAATGATGTTACACAGGTGCAACAATAAACCAGATTACATAAGCTTCCAAAAGAACATCCGGGAAGCTGAATAAATCAAATAGATAATTGTTACAACTATGTAACAATATAACCTATGAGATAATATGACAAATATGGTTAACAAACCATATAACAATAATTAATCAAATAATAATATCCTAATACAATGCATAATTAAAATGTGAATTATATTTACCCTAACATTCCCCCCCTTAATTTTGCATTGTCTCAAGGGATGAGGAGAGGAACTCTCTGAACAACTTGAACTTGTCATGTGCAAGTGACTTTGTGAAGATATCTCGCTTGTTGTTCGGTTGTTGGACAAATCAAGTCGTATATTGTTCTTCAAGACATGCTCGCATATGAAATGTACATGTACCTCAATGTGTTTTGTTCTTTCATGAAAAATTGGATTGTGAACAAGTTTTAGAACACCTTCATTGTCTACATACATGGTGGTCGGTTTGTCCTGTGGTATTCCAAGTCCTTCGAGTATGCAACATAGCCATATTTCTTCACGTACAACTTCACATGTAGAATGATACTCGATTCTATGGAAGAGTGAGAAACAAAGTGAGTTTCAAGCATCTAAGAGCTATCACCATGATTTATGTGTTTTGTTTATTTGAAGTTAGGAATTAAAAATATATTTGAAATTGGAATGAACACAATCCCCATTTCCTTAGCGACCAAGGCTACCCGTACTTAGCTTTCATCCCTTTGGTTTCTATTTGTTTGTTTTCTTCCATATTTCTCACTAAGTTGGTTCCCATATGACCATTTTTTGTAATGAAATCAATTGTATAATTCAGCTATTGAGCAACAATAGAACACCAAATAACACAATATGCAATTAGAATAGCTTTTCCACTTCGAGGGGGCAACCTCCAAATCATATAATAAGACTCAAATGATCAAATGATAATGAAATACTACCTACAATCCCATATATACTATTCATATTCTATGGCCATCACCAAGGCTGACCTATTAAGCATGAGAAAGTATAAATGATATGGTAAGCCATAAGTCGGCTACTCATATCCTAATACAAGCAATAGGTTAAGGGTGTAGCATGCCCTTCCCCTTCAAACCAACATTGTCCTCAACGTTGAATAATCCTGGATGTTGCTACAGAAAACCTTCATCCTCCCAGGCTATGTCTTCTAGGCTCAGATTCTTCCACTTGATCAAATATTCCTTAATGTCTCTAGTTCTCAGCGTCTTAGTATGTGTTTGCAGAATCTTCTCTGGATCCAAAATGATTCTTCCTTCCTCGTCAAGTTCTGGTAACTCTGTCTAGGCTTCAAATTTCTGTCCAATAACCTTCTTCAGGCATGAAACATGGAATACTAGGTGTATGTGTGAAGATGGAGGCAACTCTAGTTTATAAGAAACACTACCAATTTTCTGTAGAACTTGATAAGGGCCATAATTTTCTGTTGCTTTAGGGACATCTGTTTGTAAGGATGGAGATGTACAAAACCCAATCACCAATTTCAAAATGTCTTTCACTACGGTGTTGATCTGCTTGTTGTTTCATCCTATTTTGTGTTAATGCTAAATTCTCCTTCAAACTAGCCAAAACCTGTTGTTGATGTTGAATGTGTTCCTCAACATCTTTGACCTTAGTTTGCACCCTCAAGGAGGAAGTGATAGAAGGTGGATGGTAACCATATAATGCTAAAAATGGGGTCATGTGAGAAGAGGTATGAAAATATGTGTTATACCACCATTCTACCAAAGTGGTATCCATTTAATCCACCTTTCATGCTTATCTGATACAAAAGAACGTAGATACCCCTCTAAGCATTTGTTGACCACTTCCGTTTGCCCATCAGTTTGAGGATGATAAGATGAATTGTGAGCTAGCTGAGTACCTAAAAATTAAAATAATTCCGTCCAAAAATTACTTTTGAAAATAGGATCATGATCACTTACAATTATCTTTGGGGTTCAATGTAGCCTTTGAACTGTCTCCAAAAAAATAGCTATGATTGATCGGCTGCTGAAAATGGATGTTACAGGGGCAAAAAAATGGGCATATTTTGTGAGCCTATCCACAATCACAAAAATAACATTCTTACCCTCTGAACAAGGTAATCCGGTGATGAAATCCATGGAGAACTCCTCCCATATCGGGTAGGAATTGGTACGGGTCAGCAACAGACTTGATGTCTTAATTGTTTCCTCTTTATTCTGTTGGAACACTAAACATTTTGATACAAAATTTTGTACATCCCCCTTGAGTCCTTCCCAAAATAATTCTCTTTTTATTCTATGATATGTCTTCAAAAACCTAGAGTGTCCTCCAACAGGTGAGGCATGTAGCTTTGCAAGAATCTTATGCTTCAACTCAGAATCTTTACTCAAGTATAACTGTCCTTGTACCATAGGGCATTACCTTTCCACTCAAATTTGTTAGATGTCATAGATCCTTTCTTGATATTCTGTATTAGATATTGTGTATCCTTGTCTTGATTCCATTCCAATCTTGCTTCATCCACCCAATCAGCCGTCAACATGGACATTCCACATAGTAAGGCATCTGCGGATGTATCCCTTCTAGACAACGCATCAACTACTACATTTTCTTTACCCTTTTTATATATGATTTCAAAATCATAACCCAACATTTTTGTTACCCACTTTTGTTGTTCCTCAGATGATAACCTTTGCTCCAAAAAGTATTTGAGACTATCATGATCAGTTTTTACCTTGAAGTGTCTACCCATGAGATAGGGCCTCCATTGCTTGACCGCATGAAGAATAGCCATCATTTCTTTCTCATAGATAGGTTTGAGCAGATCTTTTCCTTTGAATTGGTGACTCTCAAATGCAATTGGTCTTCCTTCTTACATTAGAACTGCTCCCAATCTTGATCCTGAAGCATCACATTCAACAATGAAGGTTTTTGAGAAGTTGGGAGTAGCTAAAATGGGTGCTGCACATGGCTTCCTTCAACTACTCAAAGGATTTAGTGGCTATGTCTGTCCAATGGAAGGCATCCTTCTTTAGCAATGTAGTGAGTGGGGTTGCTATTCTACCATATCCAAGAACAAATCTTCGTAGTACCCTGTTAGTCCTAGGAACCCATGAAGATTTTTGATATTTTTGGGCCTTGGCCATTCCACCATAGCTTTGATCTTTTGAGGATCAAATTTGATGCCTTCATGGGATACAATGTGACCCAAGTACTCTACCTCTTGTACACCAAAATAAAATTTGGATGGATTTACATAGAGAGTATGTTTCTCTAAAACTTCCAACACTTTATTTACATGTTGTAAGTGTTCTTCCCATTTCTTACTGTAAATCAATATGTCATCAAAGAAAACTAATACAAATTTCCTTAAAAATGGCCTAGAAATAGTGTTCATCAAGCTTTGAAAGGTTCAAGGTGCATTTGTAAGACCAAAAGGCATTACCAAAAACTCATAATGGCCCTCATGAGTCTTGAATTCATTTTATGAACATCTTCCTCTTTTATTCTAATTTGATGGTACCTTGAATGAAGATCTAGTTTTGTGAAATAAACAACACCATGCAATTCATCAAGTAAATCATCAATTACTAGAATAGGAAACTTATCTTTGATGGTGTACTTTTTGAGTTCTCGTAATTTGGACACATCCTCCATGTTTTATCCTTCTTACGTACCATGACCATTGGTGAAGAATATGCACTCTGGCTATGCCTGATGATACATGCCTTCAATATTTCCTCAACCATTTTCTTGATCTCACTTTTCTAGGAATATAGGTATCTGTATGGTCTAATGTTAGGTGTTTAGCTCTCTAGAATCAAATGAATGACATGATCATGATCCCTAAATGGTGGTAGTCCCTTTGGAATTGCATCAAAAATAGATGAGTGAGCATCAATAATCTTCTGAAGATCGGGTCGCATTGAAGACTCTGTATTTTGTACTTCTATGGAAAATAACTTTGCTATAAATCCACCTACTCCTTATCTAAGAACCTTTTGCATCTTATGAGAGATAATAATCTGTGGAGAATTGGCTACCATCCCATTCAATTGTATTGTCTTCTATCTCGAATGAAATCGCATGAACAATTCTTGGAAATTCATTTCTATAGTACCTAAGGTTGTGAGCCATTGGACACCTAAAACAATATCTGCCCCTCCCATAGAAATAGAAAACATAGGTGAGTCTAACATGTAGTCTCCCATGGAAAGATTGATACTATGGCACTTTCTGTGCACTTGACTATCCCACCATCTACAATCATAACTTGCATTTCTGGAGCTGGGTAAATAAAACAATTGAGGTAGGTAGCTAACTTACTATTTATGAAGTTATGAGTACTCCCCGAGTCAATCAACACCGTCACCTTCTATTTTTTGAGATAGCCAATAACCTTGAGTGTTTGAGGAGTACTAATACCTGATAATGCATGGCAAGAAATTGTAGGTTGGTGATCCTCTACTTCATCTTCTATTGGTTCCTCATCCTCTCCTATAATTTCAGCTTCCTCATCATCCTCATTACCTCCGTCAATATAGAACAACTTCTTCTCAAAGACATTTATGTCCCGGTCCATATTTTCTATCACAGTTAAAACATAATCCTTTTTCTCTCTTTTCTTCCATTTGTTGAGGAGTCAGTCTAATTGGCCTAGCAAATGAAGGGGAAGAGATACTACGGTCTCTGGTGTTAATGAAAGGTGGCCTCCTACTACAAAGAAATTTTTCCTCTGCACGACGTGCCATGATAATAGAAACATAAATCTTGAGTGGATTAAACATATGTACCTCATGCTCAAGGTGGTCCTTAAGACCCCCAAGAAATAGGTCATTCAGATTCTCTTCTGGAATATTCTCCACCCGTAAGGATAGGTTTTGGAATTGATGCACATAATCTTTGGTGATCTTGTTTCCTGTAACTTTGCTAATTGACTAAAGTAGTTCTTGAAACACCTTTGGAACTATAGTGCAATTACAACTCCTTGGTAAAAATGTCCAAGTGACACCGAGACCATTCTTACGCCTCCGAGCACATAACCATCAATACCAAACGAATTGGTCGATTCAAGATACAAGGATGCCAATGTCACCTTTTGTCCTGATGATGTTTGATGTAACTCAAAGAAGTTATCCATTTGATTTATCCAATTCAGGGGATCCTTACCATCAAATTTGCACATATCCACTTTCGAAATCATGTTCCGTGGTTACGAATAAGTTGGATTCTGATTGGGCTGGATAAGTGATCTAACATGGTTATTTTGTCCATGATTTTGAATTGAAGATCCTCCTTGGTTGATATAGGCCAGATTTTTGCCATATTGTTTACCCTTTACATGTTGCATGATATCATCCAACCAATGATTGATTTTGTCTGTCTCCTTTAGAGGCCATCTCAGATTGTACATTTCACAGCTCATACTCAAGTTAGCTCACCTTATGATCAACTGAGGTAAAACCTAGTGTTGAGGAATCTGTATTTACCCCTTCTAACTCCATCTCTTTAATCACTACCCCATCTTTATCTAGGGTTTTACCCAAAGTAACCTGGATTCTTTTTGCTCTTGTGGAAGGCCCCGCCATGATGTCAAACCTTAGGGTTTAGGGTTTCGATACAAATTTGGCCGAAAAGGAAAAACACAGAGAATATACTAATACTATTTTTTTGAGAGATTTCCATAAATATAAAGAACTTGAAAATATTCCACAATTTTCACCCTAAGGAGTGATTTTATGAAAACCCTAAATTTGTAATAACTTTTGAAAAATAAGTCAAACATGTCTGAAAGTTTCAGGAAACTTACTTTAAATGTTTCACAACTCGTAAAAATATCTTTGACAAATTTGCTCTAGTTTGCAATATATGGAAGAAAAAAATTAGGGTTTTTTCCCTAATTTTGGCCCAGATCACAACTTTGATACCACTTGTAATGAAATTACTTGTATAATTCAAATTATGTGCAATAATAGAACAACAAATAACATAATATTTCAAAATAATGATCTCAATATGCAATTAGAATAGCTTCGCCACTTTGAGGGGGCAACCTCCAAATTATATAATAAGACTCAAATGCTCTAATGATAATGAAATACTACCTATAATCCCCTATATATACTATTCATTGCTATGACCATCACCAAGGCCAACCTATTAAGCATGAGAAAGTATAAATGATATAATAAAATGATATGGTAAGCCACAAGTCAACTACTCATATCCTAATACAAGCAATAGGTTAAGAGCGTAGCATTTGAGTCCACTTGAGCTTCGTAGAAGGTCTTTGAACCAATTACAAATCAATCCAATATTGATGACCATCGTGGAGACATAGACCTTGGTTTGCGGTAACTAGTATTTAGAGTTACTCTCATACAACCAGAGATCATTGGACAACTTAACATACTTAATAAAAAAGTGGAAATAGTAGAAGAATATTGGGCCAATCAAGACAATAGGGTTAGACCACAAAACCCTTAGTTTTTATTCAACACACCTCCCTGTCATTCTTACATGATCCTCTTTAGAAAGGAATGCCTAGATAAAAATGGACAATCCCCTATAATCGATCAATCGGGTCAAGCTAAAATCATTTATACTAATATAGACTAAGACCTATAAATAACGATCATTCTCGACTACAATATCACCCCTACATATGTTAGGCGAGCATTTGTCGCTCCTGACGAGCAGATACCCAATTTGAAAGTTGAGCATCTATGATTACCTTGATATCTAACCCTGTTGTTACCATCATTCCCACCTATCTTATTCATACCGTATTTATTCATCCCATTACCATCCCATATTTCAATAATCCCACTTTGATGCAAAGATTAGAAATTCCTATCATCTCCTTTAGTCTTATGTGAATTCGCTATAGTAATCCCTTGGTGAAAATATAATCAAGCTAATATTAAATTCTCCAATAATTAGTGAAAAATATATCATTGACCAAGTATCTTATAAATTAATGTTTGAGTTCAATATATATAGTTATAACAAGGAAAATTGGATTCTTGGATGATTCTAATGCCCTATTGTTATCACAAAAAACTTATATAGGCTTAACTTGACCCTCTATACAATAAAATAGGAGTATTATCAACCACATACCTTTTTTCAAGCTAATGTAATGGATGCATATTTATATTTAGTATAAGATAATCTAGTTGTATATTTTTATTTGATGACCATGAAACCAATCCATTTCCTAATGTGAAGCAATAACCTAAAGTAGACTTCTTGTCATCAAGAGAGCCTCTTTAATAAAAAATTAACTTTGGTCTTATAAACCCATTTAGTTCTAATATGATATTTATAATTTTGAGGCTAAATAAGATTCTATGTATCATTCCTGCCAATTTAATCCATCTTAATTTTTATAACGTTAACCCACTATTTCCTTTGAGTAGATTTTGCATAACGTATAGGCTCACTAGCCATAGATGAGAATGCAAACATAATATTTCATCATAATCATCATCACACAAACAACCTTAAAAATATTTAAGCCTTGTGATCCTCCTCTCATAATTATAATCCAACATTTTATTTTTTTATTTGGATTCAACAAATGCTTATGCTTACTTGGTGTTGATGTAGATGGATGACTAGTCTCTTGGGAAGAGCTAGTATTGTTTCTTGTTGAACTAGAAAAGTGTATAAGAATTTATAAGAATTAAAAAGATTATTCAAGAGGCTAACCCCTTAACTCATTAATATTTTATAAATTTTATCGTGATTAGAAAAAATATCATTTTCAAAAAAATTACAATCCCTAGAAACAATTGTAGATTTACTAGTAGGATTATAAAACTTGTATGCCTTGCTTTCATTATTATATCTTGTGAAGATGTGAGCCACACTCTTAGGATATAATTTTATTATCTTTATTTCACCCTTACTTTGACATGATAAGAGCTTCATTATGCCCTTTCATTTAACTTGTATGAAATTTACATCTCTTGATTGTACTTGGATTTTGAAAGAATCATCTAACTTGTTGAAACCCTCTTTGTGACTTGTCATGTGATTTGAGAAACCTAAATCAAGAAACCATAAATTATTTCCATCCTCTAATCCCACATTTCATGTGAGACAATAATTTGATTCATATTGAGCCTCACCTTTTTTCATCTTTATATTTCTTGTTTTTACCTTATTTATTAGCTTGATTATTAGTTGTTATTATCCTATAATTGTTAGAGTAGGTATTTACCTTAGCTCATGTTCACCTAGGTACTTTATTTACCTTTATTGTATTTATCCTCACCCACTTATGTGTGTGGATATTTCTTTTTATTTATTTATATATTAGGGGGATATTATCTATTTGTTAGGTATAGTTCTTTACTTGATCTATGGTATTGAATAGATCCTTGATGTCTAGTTCTCTCCTAAATCTATGGTCTTGACTAGTTATTTGATGACTAGTTCTTTCCTTGATTTATGGCTTGATCTACGACCTTGACTGGTTCTTAGATTGTTATTCCTTGCCTATATAAGCAAGGCCCATCCTCATTGTATTTCATTGAGTTCCATAATAATATATGATATTGCTTTACTCATTTGTTTGCAAAGGTTTATGTAAAGTTATTCTAGTGAATTAATTTCATCTTATTGATCGTGGTGTTTGATTAACATTTATATTCTTGTCTTGGTACGATTTGGTTATCATTCCTTTTAGTAATATTTGATCAAATGACCTAGTTTTATGCAATATAACAAGTAAGGTTTTTACCTTTATTGGTGAAATTTAGTTGATATTTTCCATTCAAATTCAAGTTTTTAATCTCCCTTGATTTTTATTTTCTATTTTTCTCATTGAGATTTGAATTAGTTTCCTTGGTTTCAAGTTCATGTTCTAGATCTCCTAAATATAGTCTCATTTTATCCTCAAGGGACAAGAGAAACCAAAATAATTCAGCAACACTTATAGTGTTCATTTCCTTACAATCCTCAATATTGATCACAATATATAACCATATTCAGGTATCAAATATCCCAAAATTTCCTTACTATAAACTTGTCTTATATGGTTTCTCTATAAAACCTCATTTTATGAACTAAATCATTTATCTTTATGCAATATTATCCAATTCCTTCATTGTATGACATTATCAAATTTTCAAAATTCATTTTAAGATTTTGATTTTTGTTTATATTACCTTAAATAAGACTTAATATGAAGTCTCCAAGATATTTCATGCCTCACGTGAAATTTTTCTTCCAAAAATCCTTGGATAAATGCTTAGGTCTATGACACTCTTAAGATAGAAGAAAGTTTGTGCATCAACCTTTTATTCTTCCCTTTTTTCTCTCTTCTGATCTTGAGACAAAGTATTCCAGTCTAGTATTCCGGGATAACATATACCTAAACTTCCTTACAAATAAGAATCTTCTTCAAATGGTCCCTCCAATACTAAAATTTGTCTCCTTTGAAGATGGGGATATTCATAAAAGTAGAATTCATTGGAGCCATTATTCTCCTAACAATAGCTAAAACCCTTCTAAACCTTTATTAAATGAGGATATGGTACCAAATGAATATTTTTATATGGATGTATTGTAAATTAGATCTGAAATACCTTTTAAATTAAGTTAGTGATCATCCAACCTTGCCTAAAATAACTACTTATTAAACTAACTAGAATTGTTGTAAGTAAGATCAATGAAAAAATAACTTCAAATAATGAATCCCAAGCTTTCTGGTTTTATTTGTAAATACCTAAAAATAAAATCATAAATAAAATCAATGCAAAAAGGATTACCACTTGGAAAAATTCATCCCACTATTGCATATTTAATTAATCAGAGACAAGGCTAATATAGTCATTACAACAAGACTTGTCTAAATTTGCATGACAAGTAAAAGAAAATAATAGGAACTAAAAATCTTAAATGAAATATTTCAAATAAATATGGATAAAAATAGACTCAAGATGACAAGTATAATCCACTACTAATATATGGTCAACATGTAAGAAGCCATTATTAGTTTAAGAAAAATGTACACACCCATCAAACACCCTAATCAAACTAGGCACCCTGGATCCACCTCTTGGGGATGAATGGATAATTATTTAAACTCAATTAAGTGCACATCCAATGAACCACACTTTAATCGACACTTTTATTCTATAAATAGAAGATGTCTAAAAATAGAATTTTATACTTTACAAAAAAAAATCATAAAATGATAACATGACTAACACTAATCATGATAGTGATTAATTAGGTTCCCATATTGGAACCATACTCAATAGAGAATTTTTGACTAAATCTACAAATGTTTAAAATTTGACTAAGAAAAATTATAAATTCTATCAAAGGAGGCCTTAGACATTTAATGACACCAAATTTTAAAAAACAATCGGTGATTTTTTTAGAAAGTGACAACATGTTTCAAATACCAAGTCTATGATAGGGGATGCCATCTTACTAGTATCATGATTATATGAAGATAAATAGATTATAAAGAACATAAATGTATGTAGGTTAGGTTGGAAATATGGATATAGATTTAGATAGGTTATAATTTACAAAGGCAAATGTAATGCAAGGGTTGATATCTAATAATGCAATTTAGCTAATAATATACCAATCTATTTAGATCTATGTAAATGCTACATAAATAAATCAATCAAATCAGAAATAACATAAAATAAAAATATAGTTACAAATAATTACCTTTGCATAGAAATATTTTTACACCCTTTTTAATTCTATTACAATAAATGTTATGGACATACATAACACTAAAAAATAATATAAGGTTTGGAAAATAGGATCTATTATGATCAATTAACTTCTAACATTAAATGTACAATACCATAATAATGTATTGATTCTTTCAACTAATGATTACAATATCCTACAAGATTGAAAACATAATGAGGAAGATGTACTTAAATATCTTGGATAGAGATCTAGATACATAGACTAGAGGATTTGGGAGTGTAGAGACTAAAAATGATTTTTTTTTATACTGTGCCTTGAAATCCTTGCAGTGCGTCAAGAATGTACAACTCGGTCGGGATGTAGAATTTGGTCTTTCCCCGTGGTATGGTCTTGAACCCTCTTGGAATGGGACTTTATAAATTTATGGTTCCTATGGTGTTATAGAAATGTGTTTCATTATTAAACCACAACCTGTCTCACAATCCCGAAATCATCTATAATCGTTAAATCACACCAAAAACCTAACCATGGTAGAAGACCTTGTAAGAAAGTTAGTATTTGAGTGAAGTGAAATCTATGCATCATGTATGTACGGACTACTATTAAGATGCCTCAAACCACATGTTTTTCTTCACCTAGCATGTAACATATATATGAATGCAAGTAGTTGGAAACTTGAACCACTTTGAACATGCTTGATAGGATTGTGTTCTTGCTAAGAATTTGAATTAGGGAACTTAACATGATAGGAAATGAGGGAAGATAAAAATCCTTAACCTAGTTGAGTTCTTGAGAAATATAGTAGTGGCTTCCCTAATTGATTTTCATCATCTTTGGGAAGATTTAGGTAGCCTTGAGTGCCATTTTCATCTATTTGAAATGGGGTGCCAATAAATTACCGAGTTTGTAAATGAAGTGATCTTAACTTTCTTATATAATAAGGCCAACCTAATAAGATGAAAATAGCCAAAACAAATTATTGCATCAAAAGGAGAGTCGGAAAATGTTTCAAGATAGGACTATACGAGTCATTTAGGACCAGATTATACAACTTATCAATTTGTATGCTTTTGAATAAGGAAAATATTATTTAAATCTGAAATTTGTATAATGAAAAGTAGAGTTTTAAAACTAATATTATGTATTTATATTTATAATTTGTCGACACAATAGTGTGTGGAAATAAGAAATTTAGGAAAGATATGGTAAGATATCTTTGGGTAGGGGTAGAATGTGGTTGTTTATCTTAGCAAAGGAACATAGTCTCAATTAAGAGTGTTAAAAGGTAAATTGGAAAATTTGTGTGTTTACATATTTCCCCCTTTTAGGCATGAAATAAAAGTTACAAACTTAAAGGAAAAGATACATGAGTGTGTAGACACACTTTTTCTTCACTTGGAGTTTTTATTGTCAAATGTGTTGGTGTTAGTACGCTCCATGATGAAACATATAACACAAAATTTAGTCAATGTCCATAGTATAACTTTAATTGTAACTTAATTGTAATAATAGAATTTAAACTTTCATAAATAAAAATCAATATATGTAAAACATGGGAAGAATACACATGTTTGTCTTATATAGGAAAGATATATCATTTCCTTGCTTGTAGTTGGAGATTTGGATTGTGTTGCTGAAATTTGTTGAAATATTGGGGTGATTTATCCCCAATTTTGTCAAAGGATAAATTAGAATATTGGATGCATGTAACCTAAAACTGAATAGAAGGTAGAGAGCGTGAATAAGAAATAAATACCAATGCACCAAGTGAAGGAAGAAGACCATGTATTAAAGTTTTTAAGTAACCTTGATATCTTCCCCTTTGAAATGAGGAGAGGAAATACTACCTAAAAAGATATTAGTTTCTTTGATACTTTTCATAACCCCAATAACCACACTAGTACAGACGGATCAAGGCCCAAATTTTGGATATATAAACACAATGTATAAAATAGAATGAGTTCCCCCATACTCTTTATGAGTGTAGTACCACTAAGTAGGAGTGTGTAGTATACTGAAATGTTAATGTAAAAGGAGACCCATGCCCCCAAAACACCTATATTTTATGACCAAAAATTAGTATTTGAAGTGAAGGAGTGAAATATTCATGCCCCTATAAATTGAATTGAATTATGTCAATTGAGTATGAGACTATGCCAAAAACCTATATCCATGATGTAAAATATGAAACTATAGAAATATATAGTTTCGGTTCCATAGGGAAAAATACATGGTAGGGTCGGGAATGTCTATATGCTCCTAACCTTTTTGTATGGTCTTACATCTATTTGTTTTCTTAAAAAAATTATATCACGGGATATTTATGAGGATTTGTACTCTGTAAAAACTAATGTTTGAGCATATAATTCAACTTTCAAGTATAGAATATATCCCGATGAATTCCCCTCTTTTGAGGCATGTGTGATAAAACATTTAAGTACATAAATCAAAATAATATATGTGTGCCCATGGACTTTATGTTTTAGAATCTATAAGTGAATGTAGAAGGATAAAGTGGTGGCTACATGTGGGAGATTTTGTAGATAAAAGGGGTTGTGTGTGGTGGAAACCATGGCATGAAAAGAGGAAAACAACCATAGAACCAAGAGAAATAATAATAGTGATAGAAACATGAACAATAGTATTAGCAATAACAAAAATGTAATAGAACTAGTATAGAGACAAAACAACAATCAAGTGAGAAAAATGATGCAATATCATGTAGAGAAGATTCACCTCACGACATGGAGCTGTAAACATGGCACACACAAAATGTCACAAGACAATCAAGGCACTCAAGTTGCACAAGAGAAGGGCATAGAGCCAAAATCATGGGACACAAATGATTTCATAATACAAGAAAGGAACTGAAGGTGCATATAATGAAGTAGACTAGTAACATAAAGAACTAGTAAATATGTCGTAAAAAATAGTACTGTCAAACAATGAGAAGAGAAATAAGTAGCAAGAATTCACATGAAAAAATATATGTAAAATTTGCACAAGAAACATGTGTTAGTCATGTTAGCTCAAAAATAACATATACACGATATATATAATCAAACATGTAGAGGAAGTGGGAATGAACTATATTGAAATTATATCACATGTACATTTTGGAGGGATGCCCCCAAGAGAAATAATGTAATGATATCTCCTATTAACATGTAATGATTTTTGTGCCATGCATCAAGCTCAATATACCTCATGAACACATGTATGTAAAGAGTAGAAACTATATGCTATTAATCACACCATAGTGATAAAAACATATCTAATGTAAAGTGCTAACAAATTGATCTATGTATATAGCTCCTAGTTTTTGTATTTTTACAAATATATGAATGTTTATTGAATATAGTTGTGTATAGAGAGGGTTAGCATAATAGTTACCCAAAAAGAGTCTTGATCATGGGGAAAGATGAACCCCAAATGGTGAAGGAGGCATAAACCTCAAATATTTCATAGTATGTGTAGAAACATTTTTGCAAAATATTTTTTCGTGAGGGAAAATTATGGGATTTCACCAAAACTCGGGACTAGGTCCCTCTCGCTTAAATGGGGCAGCTTATTTTATTGAAAGAAATGAAACAAGTATGAAATAAAATAATTTCTTGGGGTGGCTTGTAGACCGGGATCACAAAATAATACTTCCCTAAACCTATGGCAACTGCTTGTATGGAATATAAGGGAGGAAAATTATTTATAGAGAGATATAGGAAAGGGAAATAAGAAGGGATTTTAACCAAAAAATAACATAGGTGATTTTATTGCATTAAAATTAGAATATTTCACTTACATCAATCAAAATAAACCATTCACATAGAAAGAGGAACAATCAACAAGAAACACAAAGTTTTATTGCATCATGTTGCACAATTTACAATGCTCTTGGAATATAAGTTGAGATGGAGAAAAATTTCAATAGACAAGAGAATAGAGGAAATGAAGGCACTTATTCCTATAAATAAAATGGGGGCTAGTAAACAAGAATTAACGATACCTTTTAAATGAGGAGGCTCACTCAATTTATAGCTTTAGAATGCATCTTCTTCACCCCACATGACCCTTCAAGTCTTTATTCAACTTGTGACACTTTGTTTTCCTAGGAATTGAGAAGATAAGTCTCTTTTTATAAATCAAAAGGGAATTTTACATTTCAACATTAGAGTCACTTAAGTGAATAAGATAAAATACAATGATTGTTTACAACGAAGAATTATAAAGGGGAGAGAGAAGAGGAGAAAGAATGAGGAGAGGAAAGAAGAAATGCTCCAAAGCATGGATGAAGATGTCTTCACCTTCGATGATGATCCAATTTGAAGAGGTTTAAGATGAAAATTGACCCATGACAACCCTCCACAATGATGCATTGACGAGAGATTTGAAGAAGACATTTGAGCACATTTCCCCTTTTGAAAACTCTTGAAATAATAAACCTCTACAACACTTCTTGAACACACCGAGAAGAGGAGAGATAAATAGTTGAGAATTACACCACTAAGAGAATTGGAAGATGAATTCCCTCATCAAGAAAATCCTTTTGATCCTTGAGACACTACCACATTTTATGATCCATCATTTACATGGGAGACATTGGTGCATTTTTTCTCACACAAACATGATCATGATTATGTCATTGCAGAAGCACTGATGATTAATGAGTCATGAGACCAAATCCTTATGATTCTGGAGTGAGAAAAGAAGAATGAAATGAAAAAAAATTACATTCACCAATTTATCATGAATTCCATGATAAATGAACTAAAATGGCCTTCAAGACAAATTTGGCACTTTTCTCATTTTGACACTTTATGCTCAATGCATTGGGGCATGCTAGGATTTTATTTAAATTTGAGCAGAAGACCTCTGTGAGTTTCATAACCATTGTAGGATGAGTGAGGAAATGAGATATGATAATTTTTATCTCATTTCACCCATTTAATATTTTTAGAATATTCATCATTATTGTCCCATTTTAGCCAATTTTCCCAGTTTTGTCGATCTTGCCAATTTTGAATGTCTCGATCATGAGAGAATGTAATGAGGTACTTGAAATTAATTTTTTTAATTAAAATTACTATTTTTAGTAATATTTCCCATGAAGGCTTAAGAAAAATATAAATTTTCCTTCTTGGTGTCAGATTCAAATGAAACCACTTGTAAAAGTTTCTATTTTTCATTTGAGCATTTGCTCCAATTTTGGGGATTTTGATTGGAGTTGCGTAAATATGAGAAATGAGTATTTTTGGATGAAAATTTTAATGGGAAGTAGAAAATAGTAGAATGAATTAATGGAGGCATGAAAAATTCCCCTCAAATACTTTTTTCAAGGAACCTTCAGTTCAAATCTCATGGAGAATGGAGCAAGGGTTTGTGAGATATGAACAAAAGTGTGTTATTGACCATATGATTTTCTTGGTGAAATTTAGGAATGACCTGGTTATAGAAGAAATGGAGGGAAGATAGATTTAAAAATGGGCTCCAAAATGGATAAGTATGATTTAAATATTTAAACATTAACTCAAGTTAGGAAACTCACCTCTTGACCCACCTTTGACACCTCCTTCTTAACCCGAGTTGAGGGTGAGTTAGGAGTTACTAAATGGGTTTGGGAGCCTCTCATGTCCATTACCACATTTAGTAAGGGGACATTAGGTGAAAAGGTGCAGTAGCATGATGAAAATGCACCATGGGGGTAGCCAACATGAGGAGGGGGACAAGGGTGATGAGTGAGGTGAGTGGAAACATGACCTAGGAAGCTAGTTGTGAGTGGTGAGTGATGAGAGAGGGGGTGCTTACATGGTGGTGCAATTTTTTACACTTGATGCACTTTTGCACTAGGTGAAAAGGTGTAGCAGGTGTGGAAAAGTGTGCCAAGGGTGAGCTTCATCATGGAGAGGGGGTGGTTGGAAGGTGTGAGTGGAAAACATGCACCTAACACATGAAGATGTCACTTAAGTGACAAAAACCCATCCTTCCCTTGGTAGCACTATTTTTACACATCGTATAATTTTACACCAGGTGAAAAGGTAAATCAAGGCCTTTTTAATGTGCCATGGGTCATGTTTATCATGAAGAGGGGGCCAAAATGACTTGTGAGTGCATAACACTCACCTAACCACCCAAATGAGATCTTAAGTCACAAAAATTTATAACCTACTCGCTCATCTTGGTGGAATTGTTTTGCATCAAATGAGCCTTTCCACCAAGTGAAAATGTGAAAAAGTGCATCCTAGGTGTGAAAATGTGCCATGGATACTTTTGGAAACCCCACCTTCACCAATAACTACCAAAAATAGACATCAAAGAGTGATTTCTTACCCCAGGAGATTCCTTGAGAGTTACCTAAGAAAAGAAAATATCATTTTCACTCCAAAAGGTCTATTGAGATAATTTAAACAATTTTTAAGAGCCAATTCTACCTAAAATTTTAAATTTACCCCCTTTTATACCGCTTAAGAATGTGCATCGGTGAAAGGGATTTGTCATCAAAATGAATGATGATGAAAATGACAACCAACATATTTTGATTGAAGAGGGAATTACATAGGTCACCTTTTTATTTTAATCAGACCTCAAATCTCCATAGAAATCCTAGAATTCTCATTTACATCCCCATTTGGGATAGGGATCTTCATCTACGAGTGTCGGGCTAATATCTCAAAATATGGACAGAAGAATATCCTAAAACCTTTTACAATGTGAATTATGACTACTTATTTATTATGAGTATTTGGTCACTTCACAAAATATCCCAAGATTACTACAACATCCGAGAACAATGTGACTAATTTTTTTACTACTTTCATTTTGTTGCACCAGCTATAAGTAGCTAGATGTTACATAGATTGTTCCTAAACATGTTTTTCCTTACATAAAATTTCTAAAATACCTCATTCACACACTATCACACACTACTTGCTAAGGTAAATATAATTCACCTTTTAATTATGCATTGTATTAGGATATTATTAATTGATTAATTATTGTTATATGGTTTTTTAACCATATTTGTCATATTATCTCATATGTTATATTGTTACATAGTTGTAATAATTATTTATTTGATTTATTCAACTTCTTGGATGTTATTTTGGAAGCTTATGTAATCTAGTTTATTGTTGCACATGTGCAACATCATTTATTTGTTTGTATATTGTTGTCCAATATGTATAAATATTGCAGCACCTCTTTTGTAAATTGATTTGGATGATTAATAAAATATTATAGGTTTCCATCCCTATTCTACATTGGTACCAAACCAGAATCTAGACTCGTGAGAGAAGGTTGGAGAGAGAGGGATAAGACAAGATTGAGGAGCTTGAGAGGTATTTGAAGTAAAGTGGGAGCCCTGTGTAGCCTCCGCAACTTCCAAGCCCCATCCATGCCTACCTACAACCTCATGTTTGATATCCAGTAAACATAAAGCAATGTTTTTTTGCCTTGGTGCCCTTTCGCACCAGAAAATTTACTTCGGCACTCAAAAAATTAAAAAAATTCCCCATTAGGGGTTTTACCTCTAATTTAGAGGAACAATTTAGTCTCTCGATATTTTTATCGACTCTACATTTGGAGGATTGTGCCAAAAATTGGAGATTTTTTTATATTGAGGACCGAGTTGGAGTCCGAGCATACTTCATCCACACCAAGCTCTCGATCGAGCTATCCACCGAGGTTGGAAAATGTGAGTTTATGGTGCATTAATCATTCAGTGGTCAATTTTTTTCCATCGAGCCCATGTTTCGCATTGGATCGAGCTACCAAATGTATTCAAGACCAAAATGACCAATTTTCTTACACAAATACACCAAGTTGTATGCTTCCATAATGGTCGAGTAGTGTTTTGTTAGACGTATGTACCGAAAGTCAACCTTCATTAGTGTTGGGTTTCATATTTGCACTTGGAATGAAACCACAGTCAGGGGACAAGAAAGTCCCTTCTCTTTAATGGGAGAGGTTCCCTTATTGAAAGTAGGGGAAAAACCTATGTACAAATGCACAGTCTTTCATTCAATGGTGGTTTCCGATATCCTGAAATGTGTTTTAAGCCTGGAAAGTTATCAATACATGAGGATAGAAGACTTGAAGAGAGGAGGGAGGTAGAACAAGACAATACTTTCAAGGAAAATAGATGGTAGAGAAAACCCTTATATATATTGTGTAAATGAGATACGAGTAGAACCATCCACATTTATAATAGATACAATTCATAGACTCAAAGTCTCGGAGTAAAGTTTCCAAGAACGCAAGGATTAGATGATTCACGGATCGAACCAAAAGGAAAGAGAGAACGAGAAGAAAAAGGGAAAAACCTTTGTATTGATTTCTTCCAATTCAAAATTATAGTTCCGAATAATCAAACTTCCAACCCCTTACAATGGATTTGAAAGCTCATGATATAGCTCTTAAGAGAAAGTTACAACTTATTCTAATCATCCACGCCCTTTCGAATTCTTGATTTGCAAAGAAACGTTAATGGTAGAAAAATAATTTTTAAATATACAATCGTTACATTATTTTACCAGTTAAAACATGGGCCATTCGATTTGCTTTTACAACTTCAAATTTGGGCCACCCACATGGGAGAAATTAATTGGAGTGGGCTTGTAGATGCCTTCTTCATTTTTTCCTTTGAAGCTATGTTAGGCTGACACATGGAGAGCTTTGCTAGTCCCTTTATACTTTACCAATTCGGGTCTATTTCTAGTTTGACCTATGTTGACCCTTAGAGATGTGGAGCGCTGGCGCTCATTTTAGTTTCTGTTTTGGAAGCACCCCTTAAAATTGTGTGCCAAACCGACACATGTCTCCTTCCACCGGTCTTGTAATTTTTAACAACCAACTCGTCTCCTCATTGACTTTAACCACGTGGCGAGCTGGCGCTACTTGGAGACTGACCCTTTGATTTCACTTCGAAATGGCACCGTTAAGGCACATGGAGACTTCCGCCAACCCACCCATACTTAGTCAATTTTAATGATCATCTCTTTCTTCTTTTTGGACCTAGGACACGTGGAGGATTGGCGCAAGTTTGAGAACCACCCCATCTTTTACTCTTGAAGTTGTGTCGATAAGGCACGTGGTGCCATCCATTGAGCCTTCCATACTTAGCTGATTTTAGCTTGTTCTGTCTTCATTTTGTACTTGGGACATGTGGAAAGCTTGCGCTTATTTGAGGACTATCCCTTGGACCCTGCCCCTAGAGTTGTGTCGTTTGGACATGTGGAGGCTTCCACTAAACCTTGAAATATGGCCAAACCGCATCCAATCAAAGATATTCACGTATTACCCCTGGACTCTAGGGCAAAAATTAATGGGAAAAATACGCCTATTGTTTCTTTTGATCACGAGAAGAAAATAAAAAGAAGGAAATGAACTTCACCATACGTCTGACTTTCAAATTGTTCTCCATGAATAGGAAAACTACAAATAATGCCAAGCTCGATGCGATTCAATAGTCCAAGGTACAAACTCAAAATTTCTTGAAACTTGACTTCAAAAGAGGGGAATTTTGGGGCCGACAACAACCTGGATCTTTCCGGGGATGAATTGGCTTAGAATAAAGACACAAGGCAAGATCAAGAAATGTAGATAACTCGGGGAAAAGAGGACAAGTTCTTTATCCATTGGGAAAAGGAGGAAAAGGAAAACCAATACAAGGAAACACACACAAGATAGGAAAAGAAACAAAACAAACCAAAAGGGAAGAACAGAAATGAAAAACAAAGGAACAACCCAAAACCAAAACACTATACATAATATACAGAAGGACCACCTAGTCACCTAGGACTTAAACAACTTCAGATATTGCCCACTATAAGGAAGTGGGAGAGGATAACCATCCATGTAATCTAGATAAAAAGAGTTCTCTCCAGCAAAATGTTTGATTCTAAAAGGACCAAGCCAAAGAGAATCAAACTTACCATGGATTCCTCATGGCTCATGTCTTTTGTCCCAAAGTAGCACAATGTATCCCACTTGGAAAAATATGGGTTTGGCTTTCTTTTCAAACAAAGCCTTCACTTTCAACTGATGAGATACTATCCTATCAACCACTTGCAATCTGTCCTCATCAAGCTTTTGAAGGTACAAAATTCTCTTATCCAAAGAGATACTGAAATTGAATCTTCAATGGATTTCATTAGATGCAAGGCCAGAAATTTCACCATGACTAGAAATTGAGCTTCCACACCATACACCACTTGGAAAGGAGACATTCCAATCGTCTCTTGGGTGTAATTCTATCAGCCCAAAGTGCATCATATAGCTTCTTATGCCAATTCCTCTGAGAATCATTTACAAGCTTTCTAACTATTCTCACCAAGTTCTTGTTTGTTGATTCTTCCTATCCATTCCCTTAGGGGTAGTAATATAAAGAATGAGCAAGTGAGATCCCATACCCATAACAAAAGTCCATCATCTCAGCAGAAGAAAAGTTAGAAGCATTGTCAGTCACAATTTTGTTTGGGGTCCCAAACCTGATCAATATGTTCTCCTTAATGAAGTTGCAAACTACCTCGGAAGTAGTGCTCTTGACTGGGATGGCTTCCACCCACTTGGTGAAGTAATCTATGGAAGTTAACACATGGGTATGTTTAGCACTGGAAGATGGATTAATATTTCCAATGAAATCCAATCCCCACTGTTGAAAGGGCTCATCAATCACTATTGGCTTTAGCAGTAAAAGCAGCCAACTTAGGTATTCCAACAAATGTTTGGCATGCTTCACATTTACCAACCCATTTTGATGTATCTCTAAACAAAGTGGGCCAATAATAACTAGCATGAAGTATTTTATCGGCTGTTACAGTAGAGGAGAATGACCTCCACAAGCCTGGTCATGAAAAGAAGAGAGAACAACTTTTTTTGCTCCTTATCTACACACTTTAAAAACCTTCCATTTATGCCTCATTTGAATAAATCATTCTCCCATAGCACATATTATGCAGACCTCATTTTGATAGCTCTCTTCTCTTTGGCACTCAAGTGAGAAGGACACTCTCCATAGGTTAGAAAGTGAGCAATGTCAACATACCATACATCTATTGAGATGAGGAAAAAAACAACAGGGACATCAACTTCATCTTTGGAAAACTCCTTGGCAGCTCCCTCAACAATGAGTTCACACAGGCCCTTACCCCGAACTAGCTTTGTTGGCCTGATATCAAGATCATACTCTTGCACCTTTGCTACCCAATTACCTCTCTTGGTTCCAAATTCTTGCTGAGTAAGAATGGATTTTATTGTTATATCAGGCACGTAACCACTTTGAATGAGAATTAAGGATGTAAAACCTAAACTGTTTGATAGCTTTAAACACCGCAAAATCATGTTTCTCCAAAGCATGGTTTACTTCAGCTCATGATTTTTCAAGACACAACTCATGAATGCAATTTGGAGCTCATGATCTTCAACGTTCTTCTGGGATAACACATCAACTAAGGTATTTTTAGTGGCATAACAATAGATAATGAAATATTTGCTAAAGTTAGGGCACACCAAGATTGGAGTCTTTGTAATAGCCTATTTAATATCCTCAAATGATTTCTTCCCTTCAGAGGACCAACCAAAAGTATACTTCCCTTGCATCATGTGAGCAATGCTCATAGTAAAATATGCAAAATCAGCGATGAATCTCCTTAGAAAATTGATCTTACCAAAGAAAGAATAGAAAACCTTCTTAATTAATGGAATAGGAATTTTCTAGATGGCATGAACTCTCTCTGAATCAATCTTGATCCCTTCTTTTGAAACAATGTGTCCCAACATCTTTCCTTCCATGACACAAAACATAGACTTCTTCGAGTTTAAAGAAATTCCATGCTCTCTAAACTTCTGTAATATTGTTTCAAGGTGTTGGAAGTGATATGTTCTTGCCTTAGAAAACACTGTGAAGTCATCCAAATACACAATAATGCATTTTCATTTCAAAATGCCAAAAGCCAAGTCCATGGCCCTCTAGAAAGTAGCACCAAAATTAATGAGACCAAATGGCATCCTCTTGTATGCAAAGGTGCCCCAAGGAGTAGTAAAGGTAGTCTTATGTTGATCTATAGTATTCACCTCTACTTGATTATACCTCAAGAATCCATCTAACATAGATAACATCTCCAAGCCTGTAACAACTTGCAATACTTGGTCCATCATGGGGAGAGGATAATTCTCCTTCAAAGATCCTTGATTTAGATTTTTGAATTCCACACAGATTTGGATCTCACCATTCTTCTTCTTTGAGACACTATATTAGTAATCCACATTGAATAGTGGATGGGGAAGACGATCCTAGCCTTGAAGTTTCGTATTTCTTGGAAAATTGTATCACTATCTTTGGATTATATTTCCTTTGCTTCGTTTGAAGGGTTTAATCCTGTGCTTAAGAGGAATGAAATATTGCATTTATTTAGGCTGAAAAGCCTTAAGATCATCATAAGAGTAAGCTATAACATCAACATACCTTTTCAATAGATTCACCACCTTCTTTTTCTCTTCTTGAGTGCAACATTTTACAATGTTGACCATTTTGGGATCATCAAGACTCCCAATATTCACTTTCTCAGTCTTAGCAGATTGCCAAGATGCTTGGGAAACTTTAGACTTCATATATCTATCATGTTTATCAAAATGATCCTCCAAACTCACCACTCCTTTAGGAATTTTTTTAAATTTCAGTTTGATGCATCCATCTTGATCCATCTCTTCTTTGACACCCTCTTCATTTTATGACACACACTCTCTAGGAAAATTTTCACTTCCTTCAAAGTACAACTGATCAAAGTTGTCTTTGAGCTCTAAGAAAGAAAGAAAATGTTGGTCATCATTAAAAACTTGCCAATTATTTGCATTGTCAGGCACACTGGGTCTATGGATCAGCTCAATGGTGAATTTCTCCTAAGGAAAATTAGGATGAGGAATCAACAAGGACCCCAAAATAGCTAGAGAGTCAGCCCTAGTGTTCCTTTCCCTTAGCACAACTTTAATGGAAAAAGCATCAAGGAATTGAATGGCATCCCAGACTAGATTCCTACATTGTTTCAACCTTCTGTTCTTTACCTGATTAAGGTCTCTAACTTGTTTTACAATTATCTTAGCATCTCCATGAGCAAGAAGGTTCTTCACTCCCATTTCCTTTGCCATGCTCAACCTAAGAATAAGGGCCTCATACTCAGCAATATTGTTGGTATTTTCAAACTGAAATTTGAAAGAGAAAGGATGAACCTTACCCATATGAGCAATAAGAACTACACCAGACTTTCGAACTAGTTGAGGACAACTTCCATCAAAATCCAAAGTCCACACACCATTAGGATCAAACAACACTTCCTTTGGCAGACTTGTCTCCTCTTGTGACATGATCATGTAGTTCCCATGCCCAATGTCTTCATACAGTATTTGTGCTTTAGGATCATCTGTCTTTTACACAATATACTCTGCTTGTTTCTCAGGTAGCAACTTCTTCATCTTCCCATTGACAGGGATCAAGGCATGTGACCAATCCATTTGGATCTCACCTCCAACATATTTGCAAAAGTTCCTACTTAGCAACATGCCATAGGAAGGAGGGATATCAACAACCAAGATGGTAGCCAAGACCTTCTTCTTTGGTAAAGCAACAAAAGCTACTTGTGCATCCTTGATTCTCCCAACTAAAGGCACTTCTCTACTTTCCATGGAATAGCAAGAACCATAAGTGTAGGTTAAGGTTAGACCCAAAGCATGAGCCACTTTTGTAGGCATTACATTATCATATGCACTAGAATCAATGACACAATTGCTAAGCTTGTGGTTAGCTATGAGGAGATTTACATATAAGGGTTTGATCTTCTCATTGGGTGAAGTAAATGCAGCCACAACGCTAGGTTGATGCGAGAGAAGAAGGAGTGGGCAAAAGGCCTTTAGAAGAATGGGCTGGGGTTTTAGATTTATAATGTATAATGTTAACCATTTTGGCAAAGGCTTTAGGATGGGTTTGATAGAACTCGCCTCGTAAATCTGAATCTTGGTCTTTTTAAGATGATCTATAATGTCAATAGATCCAGATGTGAATGAGGAATCACTACTAGGAGTAAGAGGAGCTTTTGATCTATCGGGCTTTATCATTTTTGGACAAGAATCCTCATAAGCAGAAGTAGAGGAAGAAGGACTAGCAAAGCTTATCTTTCGGGTGGAAGTAGTAGGAATAGGAGATCCTCTTCTTACAATCACCAGGATGGTGATGGGGTACTCCTTGGATATTTTTACAGGTTGCACCACTTTTTCCTTTTTGTTGGTCTGCTCCCAAGTCATAACAACATATGATTCACTATTCATCTTAGCCACTACATCATCATAGTCATCTTGATCATCCACACCCTCAGTGGTGAGGAAATGAACTCGAGAACCACCAGGCTCCTCCAGTTCTTCATCAGCTTCCTCTTCTTGTTCATCATAGAGCTCATTTTCTTCCTCATCATTAGGCTTAAGAACTTCACAAGCAAAGATTAACAGGCACCTTAAGGGGTGGACCTTCAATGGCCAACCTAGTTTGGGAAGAGGGCAAGTGGTTCTTAGGCTGAAAGTTCTTCCTTGGAACATCTTGATATGGAGCATGCTGAGCCAATTGTTTCTTAATGGCAATGAGGTCATTAGCCAAATTTTACACCAACTGATCTGCATTACCTCCAAGAGAAGGAGAAGAAGAAGATGCTTTGGATTTGAAAAACTCCCTTTTCAGCTTGCTAGACATGATCAAGTCATCTTCCACACTGACAACCAATCTTTGATCAACATCCAAAGTTGCAAGATTTTCTCTCCTTAGGGCATAGCTTACTTCCAAAATTGAGCATTCAAGAAGAAACACTTCTAAATCAGATCAGCAGCCTAGTATTTATTGGAATCTTGTTAATAAACTTGTTAAACTTGGCCACAAATTCTATCATAGGCTCATGTGGCTCCTTCTTGATTTGAGAAATCTGAGCTAGCAAAGCATGCACATCTTCAGCAAGTTTGAAATGCTACTCAAATTCAGTCCTCATAGTAGTCCAATCGATGATGGTCCTAACAAGAAGATGGTAAAACCAATCTGCAACATTGTCTTGCAAGGTTTCCACAAATAGCCTCACAGAGACATCCTCATGTTCAACTCCAAGGACCCCACATGCAACAATGAAGGATGTAATGTGTTCATCAGGGTGTACTTTGACAGCACCTCTAAATTTGGGAAAATTCTTCTTGTTACCCCTAGGTAACTCATGCAATGGTTGAGGAAGAGCCAGAGGCCCAACTCTTTTTCCCAAGGATGAGGTGCTGTCATCCTTGGAAAGATTGTTTAAAGTGGAACTAAGACCCCAACAAGGATTAGGTACAAAGATTAGGGAAAAGTTGGGCTTGAGGAATGTTACTACCAGAAGCTCTATCTTAAGAAGGAGGTGTGCTTGTGGAACGATCTCTTCTATTTCTTCTTGTCCAAGGAAGTTGAAAATCTTGTTGATCCAAGAGTTGAAATTAGGGATCTTCAATTCCAAGAGCCCTTCTACCATGATTATATCTTAGAGTCACCAGATCAAAGAAATGATCAAATTAGTTGTTCTTTTTAGAAAGGAAATTTGTTGAACAAATTCCCCAGTGGAGTCGCTAAAAATTATTGGGTTTTAGATTTTCACTTGGAATGAAACCACGGTCGGGGGACAAGAAAGTCTCTCCTCTTTAATTAGAGAGGTTCCCTTATTGAAAGCAGGGGGAAAATCTATGTACAAATGCACAATATTTCATTCAATGGTGGTTTCCCAATATCCTAAAATGTGTTTTAAGCTTGGAAAGTTATCAATACATGAGGATAGAAGACTTGAAGAGAGGAGGGACGTAGAAGAAGAAAATACTTTCAGGGAAAAGATATGGTAGAAAACCCTTATATGTATTGTGAAAATGAGATACAAGGAGAACCATCCACGTTTATAATAGACACAATTCACAGACTCAAATTTCTGGAGATTATACAAAATAGAACACAAATTTTCCAAGTACGCAAGGATTAGATGATTCACAGATCAGAACCAAAAGGAAAGAGAAAGTAGAAGAAAAAGGAAAAACCTTTGTATTGATTTCTTCCAATTTGAAATTATAGTTCTAGAATAATCAAAATTCCAACCCCTTACAATGGCTTTGAAATCTCATGATATAGCTTATAAGAGACAATTACAACTTCCTCAAGAAAGCAAGAAATAGTTACAACTTATTCCAATCATCCATGCCCTTTCAAATTCTTGATTTGCAAAGAAATGTTAATGGAAGAAAAATAGTTTTTAAATATATGGTCGTTACATTATTTTACTAGTTAAAACATGGGCCATTCGATTTGCTTTTACAACTTCAAATTTGGGCCACCCACGTGGGAGAAATTAATTAGAGTGGGCCTGCAGACGCCTTTTGCATTTTTCACCTTTGAAGTTGTGCTAGGCTGACACATGGAGAGCTCCGCCAGTTCCTTTATACTTTGTCGATTCTGGGTCTATTTCCTGCTTGACCTATGTTGACCCCTAGACACATGGAGGGCTGGTGCTCATTTGAGTTTCCGTTTTGGAAGCACCCTTAAAATTATACCAAAGTGACACATGTTTCCTTCCACCGGTCTTGGAATTTTCAACAACCAACTCGTCTCCTCATTGACTTTAACCACGTGGTGAGTTGGTGCTACTTGGAGACTGACCCTTTGATTTCACTTCCGAAATGGTGTCGTTAAGGCATGTGGAGACTTCCACCAACCTCGCCCATACTTAGTCAATTTTAACGATCGACTCTTTTCTTTTTTGGACCTAGGACATGTGGAGGACTGGCGTAAGTTTGAGAATTTCCCTCGTCTTTGACTCTTGAAGGCTGCCGATGAGGCACGTGTTGCCGTCCGCTAAGGCTTCCATACTTAGCCGATTTTAGCTTGTTCTGTCTTCATTTTGTACCTGGGACACGTGAAAAGCTTGCACTTATTTGAGGACTGTCCCTCGACCTCGCCCGGAGTTGCATCGTTTGGACACATGGAGGCTTCCACTAAACCTTGAAATATGGCCAAACCACATCTAATAAAAGATATTCACATATTACCCATGGAATCGGAAAAAATTAATGGGGAAAATACACCTGTCATTCCCAACTGTGGGAAGAAAATAAAAAGAAGGAAAGGAACTTCACCATATGCCCGAATTTCAAATTGTTCTCCATAAATAAGAAAGCGCAAATAATTCCGGGCTCGACGTGATTCAATACTCCAAGGTACAAAATCAATTTTTTTGAAACTTGACTTCAAAAGAGGGGAATTTTGGGGCTGACAGAAATTGGTGAGTTGAGCCATCAACTACACCCTGTAACCTATATAATTAAAAATAAAAAAACACCGAGCAAACGGACGTAATAAATCAACAAATTAGCAATACAAAACAATTTCAAATAGTATCAAAGCAAAGCCGATCGAGCCACGAGCAATGATATCCTTCAAAGGTGACTCGCACAAAACAACACACATTGTTAAGCAAATCCAATTTATAAAATGAATAAGTAATGCAATATCAAGTGAGACTGCAAACAAAGAAAAATGCATCCTACACATTTATAGAGGCATACAAAACGACGACCAACCAAAAATCAAAGTGAAGGAGCAAATAAACAAAGAAGGAGATCCATTTTTACAAGACATCCCGATCCACTAACCGAAAAAATCACCATGTGGATATCCAAAGTAGGCTCCACGTCTTTTAAAAGGTGAGTTAATTTTATTTTGTTTTAAATACCAAAATCTCCATATTATTGGATAAGCGTTATAAGCACTCGACTGGATAGAGCAACGGTTTTAGGGCAGCGAGGTGTGGGGTTTGACCCCACCACATTTATTTGGTTTTATTAAAATTTTGACACATAGAGATGAAATTGGAAAACCACCAAATTTAGAGGTAAAAATAACAGAAAAACCTCCTCCATACCGCCTAAAGTGATAACTAAACCCTAGGTAATTTTTAGCGAGGAAAACCCTAATTTAGGGAAAAAAACATTTCTTCCACTCTACATATTTTTGCATTCTGAGCACTTTTTACCAAAGGAGGGCTACCTAAAACTTCATTTTGAGCTAGTTTTTATGGTTTTTTTCTTAGAGAGCCGTATTGGGCTCCGGAGGCCACCAGGCCCTAAAAACAAATTTTTTTCCTGTCATTCAATTTTTTAAATTTTTTGAATATAATTTAGTGTATTGTACTAATTTGCTATGGTTTCCATAATTAACCACGAGACATTGTAATTACTCAAAAATTGACAAAGAATTGTAATAAAAATAATGAAATTTGGTTCTAAAACACTCACAAGATCCTAGATCTCATTCACAACATTCGGTATAAATACAGTGCCTCTGGGAAGCACTTACGAGTAAAGTCATCGTAAATACTACTGCAATTAATGCCTAATATAGTTGCAAAAACATCATCTGGGCATCGACCCTTTAAATCGATAGGGAGTATGAAGAACACAATGCACACACGATGAGCCATCCCATCCGTCGTGAACGATTGCTTGACATAAATCCAGATTGAGAAATTATCTGAGTATATAGCAAAGTTACATGTGCATATGAAGATTTTTCTTTGAGTTGGTGGAAATAATCACACAGACCCCTTTCATTACTATCTTGGTACCATGTATCAAATTCTTTCACGTAAGTTAACACCTCTTTCATGTACCACCGGATATATAGAAAGGGAGAACTTATTCCACGATCGACGGGTATATCGAAAGGAAAGGTTTGGTATATCGAATGACAAGTATATATATTGAGAGACCTTATACCTGGAGTGATAAGAGGCTAACCTTGTCAGTGAATTCTACAAAATGGACACCAATGCCCCCAAATTCTTTCTTCCAGATTCACAAATACTTGGAGGAAACAACCATGTTGCATGGAAGAAAAAAATCAAGACACAACTTGAGTTTGAAGAGATCTAGCATGTTGTGAATGATACTCTGACCAAATTAACTACTGATACAACACAACATCGATAGTTTGATAGATCTGATCAGAAGGCCAAGATAATCATCTTGTTTGGAGTGTTTGATGATGTGCAACCCCACATTCAAGATGCCAAAACAACTAAAGAAGTGTGGGATAAGTTGAGCATGGTTTATGAGGCCAAAGATTAAGAATGCCATACTAAATTTGCAGAGTCAATTACACACACTGAAGTTCAAGAAAAATGAAAAAATAGAAGCTTTCTTGAGAAGAGTTGTAGAGTTGAGGGCTTCAATTTTATCCCTCGAGAGAGGAGGTGACTAATGATGCTCTTGTTTCAATTTTTTCGTGATCCTCCTTCTTCATACCACATTTTTCTGACAACCCTAAACTTTTTAGATACACTAGTTAGTTTTGACAAAGTGGTAAATCTACTGTAACAAGAGGAAGCCTTGTATAATAAGGATGATGAAGAGGATTAGGCAATTTCTTCTCATCAAAAATGGAAAGGAAACGGGAATGAAAAACCTAATTCCTATAAAAACCCTAATATCAAAATCAGAATCAACAAGGGGATAAGCAACAAAAGAAGAAATGTCCAATCTGCAAAAGAGGACATGAATTGAAATATTGTTGGTATAATACTTACAAGAAAGGTTCATCAAGAAACTCTAGGCCTCAACACCAACAATATCACAAAGGAAACTCTAACTAAAATCAAGGGTAGAAAAAGGGGAACTAGAAAATAAGACCCCATCAACAAGGCAATATTGCTGAGCAAGAAGAACATTCAGATACTAAAGACTACTTGTACATTGCTTGATCAAGTGAACCTTCCATGTCATCTAGTGATGTCTGGTATGTTGATTCGGGATCCACTCAACACATGACCGAGCCACAAAGACTGGTTTACTTCAATGAGGGACACACCTTCGAAAAACCATGTTTTGTTAGGTGATGATTCTTCATACACAGTTAAAGGGATTGGGAACATTTCTCTACCCCTTGGTTCATGCAACTGTAGATTGTCAGATGTACTATATGTCCCTGGGTTGACTAAAAATTTGTTGTCAATCAGTCAACTCCTAGATCAAAACTTGAAAATTGACTTTGATAGTCATTCTAAAAATAAATTATGTTTAATTCGAGACAAATCATGAGGCTCGAAAATAGTCATAAAATCATTCAATGTGGGATGCATGTTCTAGCTTGATTTTGTCCATAGAGATGATCAAGAAATTATAGCTAAGAACTCTACCTCTGCATAGTTATGGCATCAGAGACTTGGTCATATAAGTTTCAAATATCTCGAGACACTTTGTCGAAGCAATATGGTAAATGGTTTACCATCTCTCCGAAGGACACATACAAGTGTCCTCACTACCAAGCAAACAAAAACATAGAGCTTCATTCTAGAACAAGTATTATTCAATCTCATGGTAAGAATGTCCCGGTTCATACCGATCTTTGCAATCTAATTCAACTGAGTCATTCTATATTTTAGTACTTCATGCTTTGTGTAGATGACTATTCAAGAAAAATGTGGTTTTTTTGTCTTCACAAGAAAAGTGAAGCTTTTTAAACCTTCAAGAAGTTCAAAGTGGTTGTTGAGAATGAAACTTGGTCATCACATTAGAACTCTCCACTCAGATCAAGGGGGAATTCACTAGTAATGAGTTCAAAGACTACCTACAAGCTCACAATATTTGTTGATAAATTCCTCCTCCACACACACCACAAAAAAATGATGTTGTTGAGAGAAGAAATCATACTATCATGGAAATGGTGTGATGTATGATCGATGACTCTAGACTAGCAAAGAAATTTTGGGCAGAAGTAGAAAAGACAACAGTGTATTTGTTGAATGAGGGCCCATAGTTTTTCTTGATGGAGTAACACCACATGAAGTCAAAGCAGAAACCATCGTTGCACACCTCGAGTATTTGGGTGTAAAGAAAGTATCCACATACCCAAGCAGTAAAAGAAAGAAATTGGATATTAAATCACAACAATACATCCTCATTGGGTACAGTGAAGATACTCTTGGGTACATATTGATGGATCCTAAGACCAAGAAATCCTACACCAGTAGAGATGTTGAGTTATTTGAGAAGAAGGAAGCAGAGAATCCTCCTTCAGACTCACCTGATGTAGATCCTTCACTAGTTGTAAAAACTGAAGCTGATGTTGCCACTAATGATGAAAGTGATGATGGGGATGATGGTGATGATCAGATAGAACCATGAGCCACAGAAATAGTTCATTGTATGCCCAAGTGTTATACTAGCATGTTATGAGATGCAAGAATGGATGCTCCACCGAGATACATCCACCCGTTTGTTTTCGCATTTTGAGGTGGGTCAATTATTTCTTGCCTCCATTAACAATTCTTATAATTATTTAGCTATCACCACCTAGGTCATCCATCAAGCATCTAAGAGCTCCATTACATCCATATAGCTCTATCCAAAGGACACAAGGGCCAACTATTCAAGATACACACTTCATAGGAGGGAAGTTGAATCCATCAAAGGCTCCATTTACATCCATCTAGCTCCATCACAAGGCACAAGGTTGGTTCATCTACATCATACTGCATAGGAGGGAAGTTTATTCTATTCCATCCACCATTTTATTAAATTTTTACACATAGTTATTGCTCACTACTTTCACAAAGTGTGATTGACACAAGAGCACCTAGGGCATGATTACACACACACACACATAGAACTACATCGGGTATGAGATGTAGTGTAATGCTCAGTTAGTAAGTCCACCATTTTGGCCATTGAGGAAAATCCAACCCCTTTATATGAATCTTTATTTTTATGGGTTTGATACTTGTCTTAGGGTTTTGCAGGTCTTTACTTCATCACTGATTTCTAGCAACATACTTGAGTTGTCTAGGGAAGATAGTGTGATTGTAAAGTGAGAATATCGAGGACACCTCAAAGGAAGGTTATAGAGTTTTTTCACATACCAGGGTTCCCATATCTCAGACTAGGGCACCCATAGGTGCACTTGTATCTCTCCGGGAACTCCGGTCTTCTTAGATTTCTCAAATCTACACTTTTATGGACCTCGACACAGTCATTTCCTCCTCATGTTTCTCTAGCCATCTCTACAACACAGTCCAACAAGCTCATCAAATCAAATGAGTTCTTTCTAAATCTCCTTGCACTCTAGGGTTTTACATTTCTAATTTCTTAGTTGTTTGGGTCACTTTCCTTATTTAATTTAGACATTTATTTCACTATTATACTTCTTAGATTAACTCTTAAAATACACATTTTAGTTAATCATTTTGGTGAGCCCAAACAATTTCATGCTTAGAATCCTCATTTTCCCTCTATCATGGCTTACTTACCTAACTCACGTTTCTTTGTTTGACTTACTTAAAATACATCCCAATTGCCAATATTTTCTTCAAAAATCCCTAGACACCATATATCATCCTAAAAACACACCGCCACATGAAATAAGTCCTATATTTAATTGTTTATATGATGACCCTAGTCTTAGTGCTCCTCCATCTAATCAACCCCTATTGGAATCAATTCAAGCTTTACACTCTTTGTTTCAAGACAAGTTTACGACTATGGAATCCATGATCACATCTCTCAAATATGAAATCCAACAACTTAAGGATGCTTCTCAAGTGCATGTTTGTTCTCCTTCTACATCTCATTCTCATGTTATGTCTACTACATGTGCTCATATCAGTGAGCCTCATGTCATACCATTACCAGAGCCTCTCATTCTTGATTTCAACAGTAAGAAACATGACCTCCTTACTTAGCTCCTTAGTTTCCAGTTGGTCACTTTACCGCCCACTCAATGTTATCCCCCTTATCGGCTAGCCAAATATCAAGGTTGTCTATACTGTAATTATCATTGAATCAATAAACACAATGAAATCAAATGTCATGCTTTACAACAAAGAATCAAACATCTTAAGGGCCGTGGATTTATCTCATTAATTGCCTAAAATTCTGTTGCATGGCCATTTATAAATGCTACATCCACATGGGCTGCTCAATCTACCCCTTCTACATCTCATGAGCATCATCCTATCACTTCTGAGATGCCTTCTTTGGCTAGTCAAGAGTCACCTAAGAAACCAGCTATAACATCACGAAGTAAACATAAGCAATCACCTCTAAAAATTAGTTCAATACTTCCTCCTACTCAGTCATCTACAACATTACCAAGTCAAACCAGACAATCACTTCTCAAGGTTTTCTCTCCATCACCGCCTCCTACTAAGTCATCTACCATATTACCAAGTCAATCTAAGAAACCACCTTTAAAACTCAGTGCCACTTGGCCTCCTATAAATTATTTTGAAATATCATCAACATTACTTTAGAAACCAATCATTTTTATCAAAGAAACTACTTCTCCTACTAATGGTCAAGATACATTTCCAATTCCACCACCATCGCATAGTCCTACTATTACTTTGGCCCAACATGCTTCCACCACTTCACGAAAACTTGGTCTTTGGTAGGTGACTCTTGTCACCTCATTACCCGATGACACACTCTTGTGCTTTGGTTCACACTTGACTGTTGAGGGCATACTACACACATGAACCCCACACACTACACAATAGGTACTACACATTGTGTTTCTTCACATATTTTGCATGATATGTCTTACATCTTACATCATACACTTTGCATTTAGTCTACCCATTTCATCATTGTGACATTTTCTCATCTACAAATTATGCATCATATTAGTTGTCATCATACATATATCACACTCTTATTGTCTACGAGTCTAACATTACATCCTACTCATTCTACATACTACATAATGCACATCTCACATTATTAGACTATCTACACATCTTGCATTACATACTATACATCACATATTACACATTGTTACACATCATATGGTCATCTATCATCATCATTGCATATATTACATCTTCTTATACATGCTACACTCACTACCCGATGACGCACTCTAGTCTCATGGTCCATACTTGACTGTTGAGGGTATACAACACAAATGGACCACATCATGCTCACACATTCATCATTCGATCTTCTCATGCGACATTCCTAGGATTAGTGATACACGCCTTAGGCTATAGGGTCACTTCTTCTAGCATCATCTCGTGATAGGATATATCATCACTTTCACTTACATCATTTAGTGGTATACACTTTAGGATAAATCACCACCTCCTTTCTCTTCATTTCTAGGTCACATATCATCACTACACATACACACTTATCACAATACGTTATACACATGACACACATGATTCAACCATTTCCCAATGATGTACTCTCATTTATGGTTCATTATTGACTTCGAGGGGGCATATTGAATGAACCTCACTTCATACACTTCCATTCACTAGGGGGACATGCATATCCTATCATCCATCTTGCATTCCATTCCATCCATCCAAAACATGTTTTATATCTTGGTTGATTTTACTCTTACTTGCATTTTCTTGTATATGGTCATCTTATTATGCATGCTAGATAGATATCTTGTATGCCATTATCTTTACCATACACACATGTGCATTCACACCTTTTCTATTTTTGATCACGTTATACAAGTCTCTTACACGCAACATGGATGCTCACCTTCTACCACTCCTATAATGGTCACTGGGGGCATCCACATTCATCTCTTACAGGTGTTATTGTTTCATTTTGTACTTAGAAATTTTCATTACTTGGTTATACATGCTATTGACATATGGGTTATCTTTCTAACATGCTAATAGGTGCTTCGTGAGAAGAATTTATTTTTGCAAGATTTATTACTACCATTGCTATGTGATTGTCTATACTTACTTGTTTTGTTTACTTTTATATGCGGGCCTTGTCCTTTATTAGGTATGCACACTTGTTTGTTGTATGTGGCCATTATGGATTTCAATGTCTTGTGACATCGTGAGTGGTGTCCCATGTTTAAAACCTACCTTGGTAGTTTATGATTGTCTTTTTGCGTGTTTACTTACTTTCTAGCTTCTACATTGTCTCGTAGAGTACACTTGTCTTTTACATGCATGATTATTCATACTAACACTTGTTTGATCTCCACTCATTTGTGTGCACATTATTTTATACCAAACGCATTCCCTTCCCCCTATAGGGAACAATTTATGTGGTTGGTCCTCTTTTGGGGCTGCATTCTCTTATCAGCGACATTGCATGCACCCCAAAGAGGGGGGCCATCATTTGGGGTTTACATACTACACAACACTTTTATCAGTATAGTTCAGTTCAGTTTCCATCCTTGACATTATGGGTTATATCGAGTGGTTTAAGACTAGTATATGAACCCCATTCATAGTAGCTTTTACAGGGCATGGTTGTCCTTAGTATTCTGGGGAGAAGTTATAGGTTAGAGGATACATCAGATTTCCTCTCTACACTACTTCGTCCAGCAGTGTGGATCGATCTCCTAAAAACTAGGAAGTACAAAGATCTATTTACACATACTCGGGAAGTAGTTACATGTTGGAGAATAATGTAACTTTCTCCCTATCATTCTTTCTACAGGTGGCATGAGATAAAAAATACTCACAGTACATGATATCCTTTCTTCACCCCTTTCTCTCATCATAGATTAGGTGCACATGTTCCTTTTACATTTTTCATATTTTCATTTCAATATTTTCATCTCTACATACATGAATTTTTACACATATATACATGCATATTTGACTACTTGATTGTCTTCTCCTCAGTACGTCTAGCCGTATGAGAAGCAAGTAATCAACAACAATAAGAAACTACAACAAAGGCATCAATAATTTTTTTTTACGACAAGATACACCTCATACTAACATGTAGGTACATCACACATATTGGAATCTACACATGCATCTTTGCCTTAGGTTCACTCTCACTACTTTTTGCACTTTTTACATCTTTTTAGTTTCTATGCTCCACTATTTTCTCATTCCACATTTGTCTAGTCCATAAACACACTTTATACATCACTTTGCATGAATTATCGTGTACATATCTCTATCTACTTTATGTTATTGAGATTTTTCGTTCACCAACATAAAGTGGGGAAAATGTAGTCACAAAATCACGCACTTTAGACATTACTTAGTCCCAATCTCATCATACTATTATTCATATGGGTTTTAAGAGAAGAAAGTACTAATTAACCTATGTATTTTGGCCATTTTACTTTACTTGTTTTTGTCACTACTGACCTCCCACATCTACTCACCCACTTAGTTTTTCCATTTGGCATCGTTTTATCTCGACCGGGATGCCAGGAGTGTAAGTACTAGGGCTCCCGATCCTTTTACACTTTCCTTCCACTTTTTGGGCACTTTTTAGGCATTTGAGATTTCTATCTTTTTAGTGATTGGCCTTTTGGGGTTAATTACAAAATTAGAACAAGAGAATCATATAATATAAATTTATGAGACCATAACGAGGGACCAAACACTAATCACTACTATCATCACCTAAGGTTACATTCATAAAAGGATCCATTTGCATCCATCTAGCTCCATCACAAGGCATAAGGTTGGTTCATCTACATCACACTACATAGGAGGGAATTTTATTCTATTTCATCCACAATTTTATTACATTTCTACACATAGTTATTTCTCGCTACTTTCACAAAGTGTGACTGGAACAAGAGCACCTAGGGCATGATTGCACACACACACACACACATAACTACTTTGGGTCTAAGATATAATGCAATGCTCTGTTAATAATTCCACCATTGTGGTCACCGAGGACAGTTAGTTTGACCCCTTCATATGCATATTTTTTAAGGGTTTGATACTTGTCTTAGGATTTTAGAGGTCTTTAATTCATCACCGATTTCTAGCGGAATATTGAGAAGTCTAAAAAGATAGTACGACATGAAGTGAAGGTAGGAAAATATCTAGTGACACCTTGGAGGTATTGAATAATGAATTTTTTTACAATGTTTCCTAAATAGGAAAACAACTCCCAACTCAAGTTTCCAAGAAAACTCTAACTAACTTTGACTAAATCTACTCTAGGTGGCGGAAATTACTATTTTTAGTAGTTTACTAGAACCTGCTATTCTTAGTAAGTTCGCATGCTTATTTCGTATACGGGCACAAAAATTTCCATGCATCTTCTACATTCCTAAATTAGAGGAATTTCCAACTTTCTAACTCATAATGCAACTAATAGACTAAAATTAACTAATGCCCAAAAATAGGAAAAAACCGAACTACAACTTAAATCCTAATTTTGGCCTCAAGATGGCGGATTTAGGGCCCGAAAAAAATGTGCCAAAACTTGCCCAACTAGTAGGGTGGTTTCTAGTGCATTTGTCTCATCGAAACATGTGGTTCAAAAAAAAAAATGGACTCAAATGGACACCCGGAGCTCAAGTTATGACCTTGTCAAGTTCCTGCTAATTTTGGCGCATCATTCTCCCCTGCTTGAAAAAAATGCAGCTCCTGCAAGTTGTCTTCTTCAAACTGCTTCCATTTATCTACATCCAACTTCTTAATCTCCCACTCTATGACCCAAGTATTGTCCTCTTGTTCCAGTCCTTTCCAATGTACCAAATATTTGTTGTATTTCCCATGTCGCGTGTCCATTGTTTTCTTATCTAGAATCTGATCCACTTCTTCTTTCTTCTTCACCGGAACCTGCTTGCCTCCAATCTACTACTTCATCAATAACATCCCCTTCTGCACCATCCCCATGAAAAGAATACAAATCTGAAACATTAAACACTGGAGAAATATCAAAATTCCCTGGCAATTCTACCTCATAAGCATTATCATTTTTATTTTTTTCATGATTTTGTAGGACCAATCTTCTTGTACTTCAGCTTGTTATAGGTTCCTTTTGGAAACCTTTCCTTTCATAGATATACCATAACCAACTCACCAACTATAAATACCTTTCTCCATCTGTGCACATCTGCTATTTCCTTATACTTATCATTACTATTCTGCAACTTCTTCCGCACTTCTTCCTGTAATTGTTGTATATGTTTGGAAAATGCTTCTGCATCATCACTGACTCTGCCATCAACTGGTAGTTGTACCAAATCTAACACCCCATTTGGATTACTCCCATACACAATTGAAAATGGAGACTTTCCTATGGATCTATTTATGGAACTGTTATATGCAAACTCAACTTGTGGTAATGCTAAGTCCCATTGTTTTGGATTTTCCCCAATGATGCACCTTAACAAGTTTCCCAAACTCCGATTTACCACCTCTATTTTCCCATCAGTCTGAGGATGATAGGCATTGCTGAACTGTAGTTGAGTTCCCAATTTCTTCCATAAAGTCCTCCAGAAGTGACTTAAGAACCTTGTGTCCCTATCTGAAGTAATGGTTTTTGGAACACCATGCAAATGAACAACTTCTAAAAAAAAAAATCTACTATGCTACTCTATCGCATCACTTGTTTTCTTGCAAGGAAATAAAATGAACCATCTTAGAAAACCTATCAACAACCACAAAAATTGAGTCATTACCTCGTTGTGTTTTTGGTAATCCCAAAACAAAATCCATACTCAGATCTATCCACGACCCTTTAGGAATAGGAAACGACATATACAACCTTGTATTTTGTGCATGGCCTTTCGAGACTTGGAAAATTTGACACCTCTCCACATATCTTACCACATCTCTTTTCAGCTTTGGCCAATAGTATTTCTCTGCTACCAAGGCTATCATCTTATCTTTACCAAAATGCCCAGCCAATCCTCCACTATGCAACTCTTTCACTATATTCTCTCTCATAGACCCAACTGGAATACATAGTTGGCATCCCTTGAATAGGTAGCCATCCTGTAAAATGTACTCATCCTGGACATCTCCTGCATTGTCTGACAATGGATGAATTAACCTTTCAACAATATCCTTGAAATCAAAATCAGAAGAATACAAACCCTTTATTGCTTCAAAACCCACCACCTCATTTTCCATAGTGGTAAAAAAAGTCACACGCCTACTCAATGCATCTGCAACTTGATTTTGTTTTCTTGATTTATGTTTTAGAGAAAAAGTATAACCCTGCAAAAATGATACCCACTTTGCATGCCTACTATTCAACTTCTTTTGTGTATTCACATACTTTAGGCTATGTGGTCTGTAAATAACACAAACTCCTTAGGCACTAAGTAATGCCTCCAATGCCTTAATGCTTGTACAATTGCATAAAATTCCACATCATAAGTAGAGTAGTTCTTTCTTACCTCATTCAGTTTCTCACTAAAGAAAGCTATTGGCTTTCCACCTTGACTTAGAACAACCAATACCCACATGTGAGGCATCACAATCAACCTCAAACACTTTATCAAAATCTGGTAGTGCCAAAATGGGTGCCTCTTGTCACCTTCTTCTTCAAGAACTGAAAACTATCCTCAGCTTGCCTTTGTCCACAAAAACTCCCTTCCTTTTGTGCAATCTATTATAGGTGCTACAATACTGCTGAAATTTTTAATAAATTTTCTGTAAAATGTTGCTAGACCATGAAATTTCTTACCTCTGTTATACTCCGTGGAGTAGGCCATTCAATAATTGCCTTTATCTTTTCTGAGTCCATCTATACCCCATCTGCTGAAATAATAAAGCCCAAGAATACCAAACTCTCTTGCATAAATGTGCACTTCTTCATATTTGCATAGAGTTTCTCTTTCCTTAACACTTCAAATATCACCCTTAGATGCCTCAAATGTTCTTCTTTAGTTTTACTAAAGATCAAGATATCATCAAAATAAACCACAACAAACTTACCATTATACTCCCATAACACGGTGTTCATCAATCTCATAAAAGTACTAGGTGCATTGGATAACCCGAATGGCATCACCAACCACTCATATAATCCATTTCCTATCTTGAATGTTGTTTTCCACTCATCTCCTTCTCTGATCCGAATCTGATGGTAACCACTTGAAGATCAATCTTGGTGAAATACCTAGATCCAGCAAGCACATCCATCATATCATCAAGGTGAGGTATTGGGAACCTATACTTGATTGTAATTTTATTGATTTTCTGCTATCCATGCACATTCTCCATGTTCCATCCTTCTTTGGTGTTAATAAAGTTGGGGTTGCACACATGGACTCATGCTCTCCCTTACGACCCCCTTTCTCATGAGCTCTGCCACTTGCCTATTCAACTGCATGCAATGTCGGGCTCATCCTATAAGCCGCTTGATTTGGGAGTGAAGACCCTGGAATCAAATCAATATGGTGTTGAATATCTCTTTTGGGTGGTAATCCATCTAGTAGCTCATCAGGAATAACATCAAAAATTCTTCTATTAATTTTTGTTGTTTCTACTATTGGTATTTGTGCACTTACAGTTCATCCTTATTTGTGACTAGTGCATAACAAAAACTGGTTGCCTTTGCCTCCTTCACAAATTCCTTTTGCAGAAAGCATATTTTCAGCCTTCCCCTCTTCCTTAAGAGGTAGAAAAACTATTTTTGTGCCATCCTTAGAAAAGTATAAGTATTCTTTCCCCATCATGAATAACTTTTCTATCAAATTGCCATGGTCTTCCTAGTAAACATATGACATGCATCCATAGGAATAACATCACACCAAATCTCATCCTTATAACTTTTCCCAATAGAAAAACTTATTAAACATCTCTTATCAATAGTAACTTCATTACCCTTCTTAAACCATGCAATACGGTAAGGGTTAGGATTCTTCTCACAATGTAGACCCAATTTCTTGACCATCTCATTTGAAACCATGTTCTCACAACTACCACCATCAATAATAACATTACATACCTTTCCTCCTGAAGTGCATCTTGTTCTGAAAATATTTGTATGTAGCCATGCATCCCCCTTGATATCCTTTCTTGGAGCAATCATCATCCTCTTGATCATCAGATTTTCTCCAACATCTGGTGGAATTTCTAGGTCCTGTTCATCTTCTACTTGTTCAGCTTCAACAAGATTTACTCTTGGAGCATCTCCTTGCCTCTTGTCATGTGTATAAGAATGTGGGCATTCAAAATCCCGATGCCCCTCTTCACCACATCTGTAACAAACAAATGGTCTTCGTGGAGCCTCCCATCCTCTATCACCAACATATCCTCTGCCCCTAGAAAATCCTCTGCCTCTTTGTTGATTTTGGAAATCTTGTCTCGTATCTTCTTGCTTTTCCAATCCATGAGATGATTCTCCCCTACCTTGGCTGAAACCATCTCATCCCCGAAAGGAAGATGAGGCCCCCTATTCATTCAGGTGATCTCCTAAAACTTTGATGATTTTTTTTTCCTCGGCTTTAAGGCTAATTGATAGGCATCCTCCATGCTCTTAATCCTATGCATACTTATCTCATCTTGAATAGAAAATTTTAATCCATTTACATACCTTGCAGCCATTTGTTCCTTAGTTTCTTCATGCTCTACATGAATGGACAACTTGTAGAACTCATCTGTGTATTCTTGCATTGTTTGTAAGTTCTGTCTGAGATTCTAAAACCTCTGTAAAGGGTTTGTGCATAATCCACAAGGAGAAATTTATCTTTCAGCTTCTTCTCCATCTTACTCCACATCCTAATTCTTTCTTTCCCCTTTCTTGACCACTCTTTCTGTAGGTGATCCCACCATAACATAGCATGACCTTTCAATTTCGTGCATGCAAATTTTACCTTCTTTTCTTCTGACATAGCCTTCCACTCAAAAAAATTTCCCCATGCTAGTCAACCTAGTCTATCAGCTCCTCTGGTTTTAGACTACCACCATACTCTAAAACATCAACTCTTATCCCATCATTCTTTCCTTCTAATGCTGAAGCATCCTTTCTTCAAAAGCTAATGGTGGTGCTTGTGTTTCCTCCTCTTCACAAACTTCTTCTTCATCATGTGTCATCTCCACCTTGATTTCCTCTCTGGGTTATCATTGCAGCAAGCACAACAACTTGCCTCTATAGATCTTGCATATTTCTATTCATCTGGGAAATACCGCCTCCTCTTCCTCTTCCTCTTCTGCCATTTTTTTAAAGACTCGAACCAGCTCTGATACCAGATAATGTAGCCAAATTCTAAACAAACTTGATATACTACAAATAATATGAACTCCAAAAGAAAATAGATCTCCTTCTTTGTTATTGAATAATGAATTACAATGTTTCCTAAATAGGAAAACAACTCCCAACTCGAGTTTCCAAGTAAACTCTAACTAACTTTGACTAAATCTACTCTAGGTGGTGGAAATTACTATTTTTAGTGTTTACTAGAACCTGCTATTCTTAGTAAGTTCGCATGCTTATTCATATGGGCACAAAAATTTCCACGCATCTTCTACATTCCTAAATTAGAGGAATTTCCAACTTTCTAACTCATAATGCAACTAATAGACTAAAATTAACTAATGCCCAAAAATAGGAAAAATTGAACTACAACTTAAATCCTAATTTTTGGCCAATAATTTGGGACCTCATTTAACACAAACTCGCAATATAATTTCTTCAAAAAATAGAGGGGAACCTCATTTTTGTTGCATGGTGGATAATAAAAAACCATCCACCATTGGTCCCAAAAATTATTCTTGATTCGGTCATCGTGGCACCAATGGATTGGGAACCGTTTGCAAGTAACTACGGGGGGCATTGGTTCTTGGGTCAGTAAATAATGCACAAATGTGGTCTTTTCCAATTTTTTTGTCTTTTATGACCACATGGGATAATTTATTTACATACCACTACCTACAATCACCTCTAAAGGTATTCCATCTATCTATTTGGTTGGTTGCGGAGTCAACTTCGCCAATCAATGTTTGCAATGTGTTGGCTAAAGTCATGCGGGACGGATTTGTGGCATGATTTTGTCTTATATTTTGAATAAGGTTCTCAATGGCAATTTTATTTTGTCATATTTTTCCAATGATATCAGCTTGTGTTCCTGTTGGTTTCGTGGGGACAAAAGGAGCCACAGGAGGTGGATCTATGTTTGGAGGAGGGTTTTGCGGAATGTTTGGAGGGTTTTGAGGATTGTTTGGAGGGTTTTGAGGAATATTTTGATGGTTTGCAAGATTATGAGCTTGCCGAGCAACTAACAAAACAAAAAATTGTATACATAAACAAAAAATTGAAAAACCCATGAAAATCAAAAAAAAAACCTAAAATGTAAACAAATTGATCAAAATCAAGGGCTTACCTCTTTGTCTTGGTGGCATGGTTGAAACTATCACAATCCACAAGTCCAAGAGTAATTTTTAGGGGGTATTCAAAGCGCGAGAGCTAAAGGTGTAGGAGAAATCGTGATTAGAAAGGAAAAATGAGGGAAATGGAGTCGTGGGTTTGTATTTTTGTCTCGAGAGGACAGCGTTCACGGTTTGAACCCGCCTCGCGAGTTTGTAAGCTTGTGATCATGGTTTTAGGTTCAGAAATCACCAAGCCTATAAAAATAGTTGCATGAGCGCCGGTTTATAAACCGCACTCGCGGTACATAAATTTCAGGTTTTTATGTCCACTTAATTGTCCACCATCTTGGTGCACTTACCCCATACCTAGTTATTAGGAGTTCATGCTACCAATTCATAGCCTCTCGATTATCTTTTGACTTTGCTTTTGGTTTCTTTTGTTCTCACTCATGAGTTGACGACCATACATGACCATTCTCGGTCCGGCTCAACCTCATAAGAGAATATTTGAACCAATTATTAACCCCCGAGTATCAACCAATATCAGGGAGACATAGACTTAGGATTACGTGTACTAGTTTTCTGCTCTACTCCCTTGCCCCCACAAATCATCAGCCAACTTGACGCTCTAAATGAGAAATTATCCATAGCTAAACAATTTTGGGCCAATCAAGAAAACCAAGTTAGAAACCCAAATCCATAGTTTTTTTACTTTGTGCATCATCTATATTCATGTATGACCCTCTCTAGAGAGGAATATTTAGAGATGAACATACACTTTCCAAGATTCCATAAGCAAAACTGAAGTATCTTTGTTCTAACTTACATAGATTGAGAATTGTGCGTAGAAATTATCCTTTATTGGAGTATTCCACACATAGAGATAAGACGAGCCTTTTCTATTATTTATGATAAAGTTTCATACTTGCAAGTTGATTGATTATGATTTTCCGACCTTTTTCTTAGCAAAGTAGCTCAAAGAATAATTAGAAGTGTCAAAGAGTAAATTTCCTAATTTGAGTGTATATACTATCATTAATGCATTACCCCATGTTTAGTAACATATTATAAGAGATTTGATGTCTGATTTTATGGATTAAGAGAATATATTTGAAATTTGTTGAATTACAATTTTTGGTTCCCAATAAGGGGTGGTTAGGAGGGTAAAAAGATGACATATCATCGTTAATATCAAAGTGAATGTTGGTATCCTCATATTAGATTAAATAATAAATGAAAAAATTATTATTTGGATCTTCGATCATGAAAATTTAGATGGGATGAGAAGATCATCTTGTGCATATATCCATCTATTTTATTGGGATGAATAAATGGGAGATCATTTTGTGCATCTTCGTGTGGATATATGTTGAATATGGTAAGGTCATCCTATAGATATTCATTTATACTTAATTGGATGGTTGGATGAGATTGAGAAATGTTAAACCATGAGGTGTTTCCATAGATGATTGGGGAAGAAGGGAGAAAGGAACAACCCATATTGAGTTTAAATGGGTCAAGGCTCACTAGAAAACCCTAAGATGTGAATACATAATCATAAGATATGAAAGATAAAATATGAAATGGGTACCTTATAATAGAATTAGGAATAAAGATGAACATGAATATGACTCAATCAACAATAGAGTAATATTCATGTCGAGTTAGCTAGAATGTGATGATGGAAAAGCTAAAGTGAAGATAAGAATAAAAGGAAACGTGAATAAAAATTACTCAACAATAGAGTAAAATTCACATTGGGTTCACCATAATGTATGTAGGATAAGAAGGTCTATAGATTATCCTTTTTCCTTCTCAATAATATATATTAAATTTTTAAGGGGGAATTCTAGGGCCAGCACACAAGAATATTCTACTAGGGGTGCATGAGTAATGGATCTAAAATATAGTGATCCAATCTCTACTAAAGGCGTAGGGTTACAAATCCTAGGTCTAGGAAAAGGGACAATATCTTACTAGTATCATGATTGTTTGAAGATCAATAGATTGTAAAGAACATAAATATATCCAAGCTAGGTTTGTAAATATGGATTGTAGAGATCGATAGGTTGTAATGACAAATAGGTGAATGTAAGGCAAGGGCTCGCATAGAATAATATAATAGATAATAATATGTTGCTCTATTATAATCTACATACATGATACACCAATCAATCAATCAAATTAGAAATAATATAAAGGAAAAAAAGAGTTAGAAATACATACCTTTGTTTAGATATCATTGATGCATTATCCCTAGTGTTAATAACCCCTTATGAGAGAGTTGATGGGGGACCACAAGAAAACAATAATAATACCTAATTAAACCATAGTTGGAGACACCAAATACTTGAAAGACCTTGTTGGTGTAGCTAGGACTATTTTTAGTGTCCTAAACCCAATACTCAAAAAATAAGCAAGAGTTCCTTCTAAACATTAAAGACCTTTAAAGAAAATTTTTGAGCACAAGAAAAACCAATGACAAATGATGAGATAATGATAAATGCTCTTAAATTAATCCCAGAATAGGGGTAGTGATTAGATATTATAGTTCCCTATAGCAAGGGCATCGTCCATGGTCGATGGAGTCGATAATGAGGAAAATTTGTTAAATGGGTTGACCATGGTTATTACGGTTGGCTCTAGGTAATAAAAATAATGGGGTCCTAAAAGAAGAGTTTAAAAGTGGGGAAGGATTGAATAGTTTCTAAAAGGTGATCTAACAGAGGTTTGAAGGTGTTATAAGTAGATTATATGTAAGCAATCGTAAGAGGATAGTAAGGTGATGTCATAGGAGGCTATAAAAGGATGGCTAGGAGGTGTAAATGATAGGGTATATGAGGTATCATTGAATTCCCATCAAATCTATCTTATAATTCCCCCAACCATCCCAACCATGTCTAGTCTTCCTTGCTTCCAACAATACCTTATTAGACATAACTCTATGAGGTTAATGGTCAAATGATTCCTATGAAGAGAAAAAATTGGTAAGAGTTAAAAATAAAATATATACATAACCCGCCACCCCATTTTGTGTCCACTCCTCCCCTCTTCCCCACTCCCTTTCTTATGGGTGAATAGAGATTTAAAATCTCAAATCATAATTGAAAATGAAATTTAGAAGAAGAATTTTGCTCTATTATGGTGTTATGCTTTCTTTGGTGCTATCCCACTATTTTATTTGTGCCCTTTTAGCATTTCTAGGGTTTTTCATAGAGTCATATCACAGGGGTAAGTGCATGGAAATGGGGGCCAAAAGGGGGTAAAAAGGGACACCTTTTTCTTGAAATCAGTAAAACCATGAACTTTATTAAATAATTCGGCATGCATATGCTCAAAATTTGACAAAGTGATAAGAATAAGTACCATAGAGCTCGAAATATAGTTTCTAAACTACTAATTTTTTTTCGAAAATGGTTGAGATTAAGAGGGTCAAATGTGGTGTGCACACAAATTATGTCTATTTTTGTGTCAAAAGATAAGAACCTATTGTGTGTGTGCCCACCCCACCCGTGCCCCGCCACCCCCCATTTTTTTGAGTTTTATAAATTATTTTTCAAATCCCTTTTAGAAAGTTAGATAATTCCATGTACGAGGTCCCACTAATTTTTCATAATTTTTGGATGAATATATAATTTTTTTAATTAATTTTCAAAGTGCACACATCTCGAAAAATGAAATATTGGTGTGTACACCCCCATAACTTTGAGAAAAAAAAGTCATTTTTTTCTCTTTTTTAATGCGTGTAGAATGGAGTTTTGAAGAGGATTTTTTTTTGAAATTTGGATGAAAAAATCATAAATTGTGCACCAAAACATATGCATAGGTTTTCGCAAGAAAATAAGGCACTAGTAAAATAAATTATGGATGAAATCCTTAAACTAATCATATTTTAGAAAGAAGCATATCATCACCAAGGTAAAATTGAGCTTGACATCGTAGTATAATTTTTTTGGAATATTATGTTATAACACATTTTTTATTGGGGTGTACATGTGAATTTTTTTTTTTTTGTAAATCATGGATTTATTCATGGATTACACAGTCCAAGCCATAAGGTAGGATATCAAGGAAAATTTAATCCTATGGATTGGGATTCCCTAACCCATAGAAGGAAAAATGCAAGCACATTATAGCGCACATACATTTACGTGTGTTATGTGGTATATGTTAGGGTTCACTGATGTATATTCTTCAAAGTTGTAAAAATTGAAGTTGATGTTCCCACTGATGATGAAAGTGATGATGGGGATGATCAAATAGAACCACGACCCATGGGAATAGTTTAGTGTATTCCCAAGTGGTATACTTAGCATGTTACGAGATGCAGAATGGATGCTCCACCGGATACATCCACCCTTGGACCAAAGACTTGAAATAAAGAAACAAAAGAAGTGAACTTTTCTTTGCTGAGTAGAGTTATTGAATCTGATGAGACCTCTACATTCTAGGAAGCCCTACAGCCAAAAGCTTGGAAAGATGTCATGGATGCTGAATACGACTCGATGATGAAAAACAACATTGGTAACTTGTCGATCTTTCACTAGGAAGAAATCCATTAAATGTAGATGGATATTCAAAACAAATTACAAAGCAGATGGGACAATAGACAAGTACAAAGTGAGACTATTAGCAAAGGGGTATGCATAAACATAAGGCATTGAATATAAGATTACATTTTCTCCCACGGATAAGATCAAAATGATCGGGATGATATTTTCTCTAGTTGCATAGTTTGGTTAGAAATTTCATCGGATGGATGTAAAAATCCCTTTTTCAATGAAGATTTACAAGAAGAAGACCACATGACTCAACTTTGAGGGATATGTTATACCTATTCAAGAAGAAAAGGTGTGTAGACTTAGAAAATCTTTGTATGGCCTTAAATAGGCACCTCGGGCATGGTACATCAAAATTTATGAGCATCTCTAAACACGACATGGATTTGTTAGAAATCCATATGATCCCAATCTTTACCTCAAAAATCAAGGGGGGATATTGTGATTGTCAATGTCTATGTCGACGATCTATTCATCAACTTTGTCGATTCTCAGTGAGGATGATTGATGCAATGAAGAAATATCTTAATCGATCATTCGACATGATAGATCTCAGGTTGATGCATTATTGTCTTGGATTGGAAGTATGGAAGAAAGAGAATCACATATTTGTTTCTCAGTTAAAATATACTAAGACAATGCTTAAGAAATTTAGGATGATGGATTGCACACCTATTGCTACACCTATGGAGAAGCAGTTTGGTTATCTCATTCAGATCCATCTCCTCCAAAAAATTCCACTCTCTATCAACAATTGATTGGGAGTCTCATTTACCTAACCTACACTAGACCAGATATCAGCTTTGTAGTGAGCTATCTATCCAGGTTCATGCAAGAACCCAAAGTTTTTCATTAGAAGGAAACAAGGTGCATATTGATATATCTTAAGGGAGAAGTAGATCTTGGTCTAGAATACAAGAAGAACGACATCTTCTTCTTGTCGGGATATTGATTCGAGATCATGCAGGTAACATTTATGACATAAAATCCACTTTAGGGTTTGTATTCTTAATGGTATACGGACCAATATCATGGGGAAGCAAGAAACAAAAATTTATTTCTCGCTCTTCCATAGAAGTTGAGTACATTCTGCGGGTGAAGTTTCATATGAAGTGATATGGCTACGTCCACATCTTGGAAGGACTTGGAATACCATAGGATAAATCGACCACCTTATATGTTGACAATGAAGGTGTTCTCAAAATTGTTCACAATCTAGTTTTCATGAAATAACAAAGCATATTTAAGTACATGTACATTTCATATGCAAGCATTTCTTGAGTCATAATATCTAACTTCATTTTTTTTTCCAACGGTTGAACAACGAGTAGATATCTTTACAAAGTGACTTGCATGTGACAAGTTTGAGTTGTTCAGAGTGTTCCTCTCCTCATCCCTTGAGGAAATGCATAATTAATACGGGAATGTTAGTGTAAGTATATTATTACCTTAATTAATTATGCAATTCATATTAGTTTTTTTATTTATTAATTTTTATATGGCTATATTTAATTATAACCATCTTTTTTTATTCAACATACGAGAGTTGTTGTATTGTTTTAACAATACTATTATTTGTATTAGTTCACGGTTGTACTTGTGCAAACTATTTATTTTTTTATATATTGTTGTCCAATATGTATAAATATTGCAACACATCTTTTCTAATTTGATTTATTATTAATAAAATCATCCAGTCTTCCATCCTTGTTTCACAATATATGTGTTTGTGGCATGCTTCTATTTACAAAAATAAATGTTGAAGTATAAGTCTTTCTTTTATTATTATTTATGTTTTTATTATTTCTTATACTTAAAATTTATTTTACTAAATGTAAGACATTAGGGTCACTCTTCACCTTATGGAACTATTCTCACAACTCTATCCATCATCACAATTTAGAAGATGGTTTTTCATATTCTAATATAGTCGAGACATAGGTATTTTTCAGATTTCAAAGCATTCATCATTCAAGCTTTTAGGGTTTAAATTATACAATCAATATTTGTTTTGTGAAATAATATAGGAATTTTTTAGGTTTTGGGGAATTTTGGATTGGTTATTGATATTTTTAGGAGTGTTTAGGAAGATTTAGGAAAGGTTTACTCATTCAAGGAAAATCTTCTCAACAACGGGTTTTCTAGGTGTAGGGAACAAACACTCTAATGGTGAAATTTGACTTCTTTAGATGATTTTGGGAGCTCTATAAGGATTTAGGGAAAAAAATATGCACTAGAAATATATGTGATTTCTATACATGTTGCTAACATCCACTTTTATCTAAGACTTGAAGATTTCGTGAAGAATTTCAAGATAGTGTAACTACCCCTTTAGTTCCACATAAAAATGGCCCTAAATTATTAAGCACTAGAGAGATGATCACCACATGGTGATAGGTTACTATTTGTAAACATTTATAAGTACCTCTAGGAATGGTTACTATCATAAATAAACTATTATTTATCATGGGTAAGTATCTCATGAGGATGGGGCCAAATTTTGTGAGTTGAAAACATCTTCCTAACACCCGGGTTGTGTTATTGAGTGACAAAAATTCTAACATTAACTTTTAACCTTAAACACTAAACAATAAGGTCTAAACCATAAACTTAAACCTTGAACCCTAATACCTAAATCCTAAACCCTAAACCATCAACCCTTAACCATTAGTCCTAAACCCTAAACCGTGAACCCTACACTTTGAGCCCTAAACCATAAAGCCTAAACCCTAAATATTTAACCATATCCCTAAACCTAAATACTAAACCCTAAACCCTGAGCTATTAACCCTAAACCCTAAACCTTAAACATTCAACCCATAGCCCTAAGCCCTAAACCCTAAACCTTAAACCATGAGCCCTAAATTCTAAACCATAAACCCTAAACTCTAAACCCTCAACACTAAATCCTAAACCCTAAACCATAAATCCTAAATAATAAAACCTAAACCTTGAACACTAAACCCTAAACCATAAACCCTAAACCTTGAAGCATAAACCCTAATCCTTGAACCCTAAGCCCTAAACCTTAAACCATAAACCTTGAGGCATAAGCCCTAAACCCTAAACCCTAAGCCCTATACCATAAAACTTGAACCATAAATTCTAAACACTAAACCCTAAATTATAAACCCTAAATTATAAACCCTAAACCCTAAACACTAAACCCTAATTCCTAAAATTTGAGCCCTAAACTTTAAACCCTGAACCTCGAACCTTAAGGCATAAACCCTAAACACTCAACCCTAAGCCCTAATCCCTAAGCCCTAAACCTTAAACCCTAAAACCTGAACCCTAAACCTTTGAGCCCTAAACCCTAAACCCTTAACCCTTAACCTTGATACCTAAATCATAAACTCTAAACCTAGAACCTTAAACCCTAAATTCTAAACCTTAAACACTAAAAATTGATCCATGGTCCCTAAACGCTAAACCTTGAGCTTGGAGTATTGATCCCTAAACCCTAAACTGGTAACCCGAACATCGAACCCTTAGCCATAAACCCTAAACCCTAATCCATAAACCCAAAACCCTAAACCTAAACCTTAAACCCTAAAACCTAAACCTGAACACTAAAACCTAAACCTTGAGCCCTAAACCATCAACCCCGAGCCCTTCACCGTAAAATCTAAAACCATAAACCATAAACCATAAACCATAAGCCCTAAACCCTAAACCCTAAAAAATTAGTCTTTAACCCTGAGCCCTAAACCCTATACCATAAACCATAAACCATAAACCATAAACATTGAAACCTAAATCTTGAGTCATAAGCGCTAAAAACCCTAAACCTTGAACCATGAGCCCTAAATTCTAAACCCTAAACCCTAAATTGAGAATAACAAGTCCAAGTGGTATTTTTGGGTCTAACGGATTAGGATACCAAGAAAATTTGATCATTTTTATGCTCTTTTGAATAATTCTTTCAGTTGCAAGTTGTCGAGAATGAAGATTTCATTCGAAGAACAGAGCTTGATATGCCTAGTGCTTGTGTAAGCTGACAATTTGAGAGGATTTCTGAGGTTCAATTTTATTTTCCAAGATTCATTACTCCCATGTTCAAAATTTTTCTCTAAATGAAACGACATTCTGATTCAGACACTCGATGATTCCTAAATGTCCAATCTTGCCACAAACCCCAATATTCCTCGATTCTTGGATACGGTGAGACACCATTACTATGACAAATAAGGCACTTTCAAGGAAAAAGAGGTTCTTGTGAATATGAACATGAATAAAAATGAATCATGAATGTTAATATGAGCATCGGTTATTTTTCTAGCTTCCAATAGGTCATCAGGGCTGCGCATAATACCATACATGGAAATATGAGAAATGTGAAATTTGTTTCAGAGTGTGATTAAATTTACATTCAAGAGTGAAAGTATATGTGGGGAGAAACAAGTTTCGAAGAGATGTGTAATATGCATTGCAAGGCACAATGTAGATTTCATATCCATTTAGTTACTTGTCCCACCCCTCATAAACAAGGTAGTTGTACAAGAAGACTCAATGATGGTTCTATGCATGAGACTAGGAATTATGGTCCTAATATTGATATTCCAAAATATGAACTCACTCATGAGACCTACTGGAAATATATGAGGTTTTCCGATCCTTGTAGTGTAGAAGATCAAGAATATTTTTCACTTTGTAATCACTACTGTAGACTAGAGGGATTTTAAACAATCTCAGATTTATGTGTGGTTGTCATGCCTTCCTAGTCAAGTCGTTAATAAAACTAAAGTTGGTTTGATTCAAAATAAAGAAAAGAGTTAGAGGGAAGAGTGAGTGAGAGAGTGTGAGAGGGAGTGAGTGTGAGTGAGATAGAAAGTGAGTGTGAGAGAGAGAGAGAGAGAGAGAGAGAGAGAGAGAGAGAGAGAGATACAACATTCAATAAGCCACTAAAATTAATCATCTAAGCACCACAACACAGTCTCTAAGTAAATAGTCTCTAACAATATAAAGAGTTGAATGGTTTCATGTTAGTTTGAGCATGGTGAAACAATATAAAGAGTTGAAAGGAGAAAATGGAAGAAAAAAGTCCAAATTTGTGCTTGATTTGGAATTAGGACACTTAAAGCTAGTGAAAGGAATAGAGTGGAAGTCTAAGAAAATGAGGTTTTACAAGAAAATGAGTCATTTTAACAGTTGATTGGGCTTGTGTACAAAATGTGAGAGCAGGATATGGGGGTTGGAAGGGTAAGTTTTAGGTTTATTGTGCCATTTTTGCATATTTGAGCCTATAGAGCTTATTGGAAAGACTTATAAAAATAAGATACTAATGAAAATGATTGAAATTGGTTGTTATGAGTTGATGAATGCATGCAAATGTGTTGGAGCTCTACATCACCTCATGATGTTTCAGATCCTTCACAAACCACATGATGACCATTCCCTTGATTATTTGAATCGATAAAAACTTGCATATGTGTTTTGATTTATTATGTGTTATAAGGAATTGCATAAGTCCATATATTCGAGCAATTATTGCTACCTTTAGGAGTTGTGAGGCTTAAAATATATAGTTTTGACACATTTAACACTCCTACAAATGTCAATAACCAATCCAAAAGGCCCCAAAACCTAAACAATGACTATATTCTTTCACAAAACAGAGATATCGATTGTATAATTTAAACCCTAAAAGCTTGAAGGTTGAATGCTGAAATCCTGAAAAATACCTATGTATTGACTAGATTAGAATCTAAAAAACTATCTTCTAAACTATGACAGATGGAGTTGTGAGACTAGTTCCATAAGGTACAGAGTGACCTTAACATCTTATATTTGCTAAAATAACTTAAAGTATAAGAAATAATAAAATATAAATAATAATAAAAGATTTTTTTTTTAAAAATCATGCCACAAACACATATACCACATAAAACATTAGAATGCATGCGTGTTATAGTGAGAGTGTGCTATAGTGCGCTCAATTTATGCCTCAAATTTTCCAAACCATAACACGCTCATGTTATAGAATGACCCTGAATTTTCTTTTTTGCGTTATGGTAAAAATGGCCAAAAAGTGGATTTATGTCGATTTTGGGCCCCCATCTTTGTGCACTTACCCATAGTGTAAGTCACTTATTTTCCTATCACTAAGGTGATGAGTTTCCTATAAATGGCTAACTCTCCATCCATTACAACAACTATTATGACTGGTGGTGAAAATGGATCCCAAATGTGCTCGGAAGTTTGTCCCAAAAGTCTACAATGTGGTATGAATTGAATCATCCCGAATGATGTTATTTATGATGAATTTTGGACCTTATTGTCAAATAGTATCATAAAAATTTCATTATTGCATATTTCTATGGATGCATCCCTTTAGAATCCTTCCTACAAAACTAGATTAAGAACCATTGGGAATCTAACAATATCCTAGTTTCAATCATCTATAACCTTACCAAGTTTTTTTATCTATATTCATTTCGCGAGCCTTTCGGGTAAAATCCCTCCTTCTTAAGGTGGTTTTTTGTTATTTAGGTAATAACCTTTTAGTTCTTGCTCAATGTACTCCTGACTTTAGCCCCACTAGCCAAGTTTCATTGAAAATCCCAGTTTGGATCGAGCTCCTGGACTCCCCATTCATATCTCGGTATTTTTTAACCAAAGACAGTTAAACTATTAGCGGGGTGATATACCATGAGCAAGAGCGTTATTTTATACTCATCCCAACAAATAGGTTTGTGTTGAAGTTGACCTTGCGAATGATCTGCGGAACCACCTAGATATTCAAGTTGTCTCCCTACCGATCTCTCTCAAAGGCGGTTTATTTCAACCTCCCCAACATGTGATTTCGTTGTTAAGCCTCGAGACCATCACATTTGTGATTGTCCTCTTCTAGCTCATTCCAAAGCCGGTGGTGACACAACCTCAACGCCTAAGCCCAAAAGTGATCAACCAACTAATGGTTGGACTCTAGTTGGGAATAAAAGGATGTAGGTGTGAAATACACTCCTTTGGTGCTAATTTACTCCTTCTCCTTTTGTTCTTCCATCCAAGGATAAGTGAGAATCATATTTACCCCCTCATCGATTTTAATTCCTTCCAATCCCTCGCAGAGTCAAATTATGAATATTCCATTTGATAACTCTAGGAATTTTGCTTCAACATATCTTCATCTGCATCGCTATAGATATCCACATCGAGAGGTGTCTCATGGCCCGTGAGGAGATAATGGGGTCAAACGTTTCTCCATCCATGTTGAAATTTCTAATTCAGACCAAATCCTACTTACTAATAATTTTTTAATTCTTATCTCTAAGGATAATGTGCCGAGACGGGAAAGGGAGTTTGACATGTCTAATTTTTCATGAATTTCATCTCTTGAAATGTTAGGTCTTACAGAACCCTCTAATAAATATTTTGTTTGATTATCATGTCAGTGGATTAGCTACCTTGATATTATTTGCTTAGAGGAAATTAAAATTTCTAGTTTTTTGCTTCAGAATACTCTAATCGCTATTACTCCTACTTTTTTGCATTTTCATACTTAACAAATTGATGGAAAAGGTGGCTCTAGTATTTCAATTGCCCCAAAGTTATAAGCCTTAATCACCTTCTCGGTCTCGATCCTTCAAATTGGATCACATGTGTGACTATGGCAATTACTCGATCTAGCGTGTAATGTGTGGACATCAAAGCATACACCTTATCTACATCAAAAACTAACCTTTGTGCATCCTTAATCTTGTTGATGGCACACTTCATGTATCTAGAAGTGAATGCAAAGGGGAGCTTGCACCATGGCCCCATCTCTCCTTTAGCCATCATGAACTTTTCCAAACAAAAGTGTTGTGTGATGGAAAAATTTACCTTGTCACCAAAACTTGTGGCAACTCATGGGGAATGCGCCACTCATTCTCAAAGGATTTGCATAACCTCTCAAACCACATGTTCATTCACACCTTGTAAGCATTTGAGATAGTCCCATCGTAAGTGAATTGTGTGAATTGAACTCCGGGGACGCGTGTGCGAGGTGGGTGAACCCAAATGTTCCCATCTGGTCCATCTAGGATGCCAATATCCTAGAACACGATAAGAATTAGGATGGAGCCCCAAGTGATCTTTGCTCCTGCCTTGTTCTATACCCATGCCTCTTTGATAATGTTGTTTGCGATGAATTGGGAAAAGTTGTAGTGTGCCCTCTTAGACACCCTGTAGGCCACATAAAGGAATCTATGGTTGATGTCCATCCACCTCTCTCGATGCCCCCAATTTGCAGCTAATGAGTTGGGAGATGACCCTCGCCGCCACTGGTCTAGGAGATCTGCAATTACTTATTCCCTAACCGCTTCTCATAATTTAGTGTTAGGAAAGAAGGGATAAAATATGCGAGAATAATCCCTCACGAGAATCACAACAAGAGAAACTAATATCTAGAAATTATTACATATCTCAAATAAAAGTACAGAATAAAATAACACAACACAAAGAGATAGTATTTAACGTGGTTCACCCAATTTGGGCTACATCCACCAAGAATCACTTGCTCAAATTTTATTACAAGCCACTGCTCTCTCAATACAACACCTAGATCTGTTTGGAGCTATGCTTAACAAAATCTACCAAATTCACACTGAATTCAAAACAAATATGCAATGTTACATATACCTACCATATGCACAAAACCATATAAATAGACAACTGCTTAAGTAGTTTTACAAAACCGTGGGTATCAAAACCATGGGCCAAAACTGTCCCATAAACCTATGGGTCAAAAATCCTGCCCATATGAGAAAAGCATGTTTCTGGTATAACGGGCACATTTTAAGGCCAAAGAAATTCGGGGCTGCGCCCGAACCCCTGCTTTACAGGTGCCGCCCCGACCCCGCCAAGGCCCACCGGCCCCGAACCCCAGTGAGACAACTATGGAAAGTGTATAGTACTCTTAGTGTACAGTCTTCAACACTTCCTCACATGAAAAATAGGCTCCACAACCTAACAATATCTCACTTGGAGACTAGTTTTCCTCTGAGCAAGCTTCTCAACCCTTCACTAGTTTCCATGAAGACCAACCAAAGTTGAACATAGCTTCATTTTTTCCCTTGTGACCACCTTGGTCATCATGTCTACAGGATTCTGACTAGTATGAATCTTCTCCAGCTTCAAATTCTCTTCCTCCAAAGTTGTCCTAATGAAATGGTATCTTAACTATATATACTTCATCCTAGAGTGGAAAGCGAGCTCTTAGCTAGATGTATAGCACTCGACTATCACTATGTAGCTTTCCTTCCTCCTTATTCCCTAACTCCTCAAGAAATTTTTGTAACCAAATCATTTCTTTTCTTGCCTCTGTGGCAGCAACATACTCAACCTCTGTGGTTGACAAAGCCACCAGCTTCTGTAGTCGTGAAATCCAGCTCACTATTGTCCCACCTATAGTGTAAACATAACTTGTCGTGATCCTCCCTGTCTACATCTCCAACCATATCTGAATCTACATAACCACACAAAGTGGTGTCTGATCCACTATAGCACAAAACTATCCCCATGGTCCCTCTCAAATACCGAAGGATCCACTTTACTGCTTGTCAGTGATCTCTACCTGGATCACTCATAAATCTACTCACCACTCCCACTGCATGGGAAATATCAGGCCTGGTGCACACCATGACATACATCAAACTACCAACCACTGATGAGTAAGGTACCTTGGACATCTGGTTTCTCTCCTACTCTGTCTTGGGACACTACTCCTTTGATAACTTGAAATGGCTTGCCAAAGGAGTCCCAACCGGTTTAGCATCTTGTATATTAAACCTCTCCAAGACTTTCTTAATGTACTCTTCCTAAGATAAAGTCAACATTCCTTCCTATCTTGAGATATCCTCATACCAAGGATTTTTTGGCTGCCCCCAAATCCTTCATAACAAAGGATTCACTTAGTTGCTTCTTGAGTACTTTTATTTCTTGCATGTTTTTACCTGCAACTAACATGTCATCCACATACAGACACAGGATAATATAACTACCATCCTCAAATTTATTTGTATACATGTAATGGTCAGAATGACATCTAATATATCCTTGCTCCATCATGAAGCTAATAAATTTCTTATACCATTGACGTGGAGCTTGTTTCAAGCCATACAAGCTCTTTTTCAGTTTGCACACCATCTCCTCTTTACCTTTGACCTTATAGCCCTCTGGTTTCCGCATATATAGTTCCTCCTCTAAATCACCATGGAGAAATGTAGTTTTTACATCAAGTTGTTCTAAGTGCAAGTCTTCTACTACAACTATTCCTAGAATAGTTCTAATAGAAGTCATTTTTACTACAGGAGAAAAAATCTCATCAAAATCTATACCTTTTTTTTGTGCAAACCCCTTGACCACCAACTAGACCTTGTATTTTTTCTTTCCTCCTTCTTCCTCTTTGACTCTAAACACCCACTTGTTCTATAATGCTCTTTTGCCTTCGGGTAGCTTTACCAAATCCCATGTCTGGTTCTACACGAGAGCCTGATGCTCCTCATCCATGGATTTCTCCCACTTCTTCTTGGCATCTACCTACATTTCTTCATCAAATCTCTCTAGCTCTCCACTATCAGTGAGTAATAAATAATAAAGAGAAGGAGAAAAATGTTTAGGCTCTCTTCTTACCCTAGAAGACCTCCTCAATATAGGAGTTTGGGGTTCCTGTTGAGGAGGTTCCTGATCTGATTCATGTGTCACTTTCCCATCCGAGAAGATCCTCTACCACTTTGCATATTTTTTCTTAGATTATTCTCTATTTTTACTGCAATTTGCTTCTTATACATGACTTTCTCATTAAATAACGCATCCCTAGATCAAATGATTTTCTTGTCCTTAATACTCCAACATTTATATCCAAAGTTATCACCACCATAACCAATGAAAGTAATGTTTTCTAATTTATCCTCTAGCTTGGTCCTATCATCCTTTTCTATATGGACAAACACCTCACATCCAAAGACTCTAAGAAATGAATAATCAACTTTCTTACCATACCAAGTCTCCTTAGGTATGCCTCCATCTAAGGCACTTGAAGGTCCTCTGTTGATCAAGTACATAGATGTGCTCACCGCTTCTGCCCAAAAAGAAAGAGGCAGTCCTACATGTAACCTTATGCTCCTACCACGTTTCATTATTGTTTTGTTCATCCTTTCTGACACCCCATTCTATTGTGGAGTTCCTATAACCATATTTTTCTGTGGATTCCATTCTTAGAACAATAATCATCAAATTCATTGTTGCAATACTCCCCCATTATCTGACCTGAGACATTTTAGCTTAAGACCTGTTTCATTCTCTACCAAGGCTTTCCATTTAACACAAGTGTCAAATACATCAGATTTTTTTCTAATACAATAAACCCAAACTTTCCTTGTTACATCATCAATAAAAGTAACATAATAACTTGAACCCCAAGAGATGATACCTGAGCCAGCCCCCACACATCAGAATGCACCAGCTCTAACTTACTCTCTTTCTTTGTAGGTCCAACCTTGAGAAACCTTACTCCCTTCTATTTCCCATATATGCAGTCCTCACAGAAATTCAAACATGTTTCTATATATCCAGGAAAATCCTTCTTTATGATCTCCATGCCCTTATGGCTCATATGTCTGAGCCTATAGTGCCACAATGTTGTATCTACTTCAAGCCAAAAGATTACAAACATTAGTGTTAACAAGGTTCCAACCTTCTTACCTCTTGCCACCACAAGAGCACCCTTGGTAACCTTATAAGAGTTCATTTGTAAATATCACAAGACAACCATCACTTTCCAACCGCCTGCCGATATCAAATTTTGACTTAATGTAGGCACATGTCGACATCCTTCAATAGCCAAGTATTCCCATTCTCGCATCTTAACACGAATAGAACCTTTTCCAACTATGTTGTAAGGCTCATCATCACCAAGAAAAACATGCCCAAAATCTCCTTGAACATAATCAACAAAATAATGTAACACCCTTAACTATTGTTATTTTCCTCCTTTGCATTCAAGTGTTGATATGTGATTTTCCTTATATGGATATGTTCTTCTGATTATTGGAAATCATGCTTGATATGGATAAGTCTTTTATGCTCTTAAGATCCTTTGATCGAACTGGTATGACTTCTCTGAATCCATTTTTCACTTCTGGTAGGTGGTTTGCAATCTAGTTTAAGAGTTGTAAACTTTTCTTTTATCTGACTCATCCTTGGATCAATTTTAGTGATCCAAGGAATGTTTTAAAACTACTCTATTGAATGAATGGTAAAATCAACATTCCATGAGTTAAGCTACACTGGAATGAAATTTTTGTTGCAAGTTCTTTGAATTTTGTGTGAACGCACTTCCATTCAAGTGAGGTTGTTTTGCTTGGGTCCTTGAAGATCGACCATGACAGTCATTCTTTGATAAGGATGGGAATGCACTATTCACAAAGACAGAGAAAGATATCTAGGATCCTATTGAGGATTGACTTACGAGAATCCTAAGCTAGGTGAAATTATTTCCTACCTAAGCTATGTTACTTGATACAATTCTGTTTCTAACCTAAACTGGTACTAAAGAGTTAGAAGGGTTGCTAGGTATAAAACTAGAACCTAACACTACAAGGTTATTTAGTGATCTAACCTAGTTTCTAAAAGCTATTGTATTTTTATTACTTACCTATGTGGAGTTATCTAACCTAATTTCTAAGGACCTATGTTGGGGTTAGTGGTTAGTGTTATATCCTAAGGTATAAACTTTAACCTACCTAAGATCTAACCTAAGCCATTAATCTATCCTAAGTTATTGGCATGAAGGGGAACCTAAGGGGTCGCATGCACATTGGTGACGGTTCCTAAGGCATTTATGAAGATGATAAGGTTTATTAATTCCTATGGACTGCCAACTTTGGTAGGGGCTAGTTTGGTTGGCGGAGGCCTAGGTGGCAGTATCACTAGAAATGGAAACACATGTTATTTTTGATTTAGAACTCACCAGACTTGGCAGGCGGTGGCAAGGAAGATTGGGTGGGAGATATGGAATTAATGTAATTAATGAACTTAGTTTCATGAGCCCGAACTACTTTGGTAGGCATGCCAACAGATTTTTGTTTGGTTGTTTCATTTTGCATGCTTTCTAATTTTCTTTCTACTTGCACTCTGGTTTTTCGAACCAGTAGTTTAAACTGCATTACATGGCTATTTTGGAGGTTTCAAATCTATTTTTGTTTCATGGAGAGTATATGAGGCATTTTGGAAGAAGTATTTTGTTGTTTGATCTTTCGTGGAGAAGAAGGGAAGAAGCGAGCTCAGCTAGAAGTCTTCTTCGATTTTACGGTGACACTATCAGGCATGATAGGCCCTAACTGTTAAAATATCTTGCTTTCCTCTAAGTGTTTTCATTAAAAAAATTTTCTCTGATGAGTTCTGTGCAATCATGCTTTATCTGGTAAATTAGTTTACGGGTTTGTAAAACTTGTATTTTGGGGTTTTGAAACTGTGTTTTACATGATTCTGTTGGAAGCTTGTTTTGCATTGCCTTTTTCACAAGGAACTGTGCATATGTGAATGAAACCTGGTAACTCTGTTTGGCTTCTTCAGTGGTTTGAAATTGTTGTTGGTTTTGACTTCTTTTGCGACCTTTAATCATTATAGAGATCTGTCTGTATTTGTTGAGTTTAGTGTTGCAAACTTGTTGTGTTTCATATACCCGAGCTGGTAAGCAACTCTAGTTCTTATGGAAACTCACAAACTGGTTCGAGCTTTTTGATTGGAAACTTGTTTCGGTGGATGGAACCATTGTAGAGATTATTAGCTCCATGGTGTTAACGTGTTATTTCATAGTTATATTAACTGGGAATTAAACCATATATGGCTTGTTGTTTTTGTATCACCTTGTGGAAACTTTGACTGTAGCAAAGTTTGCATGCACTGGAAAAACCATATATAGTTTGGTTTTTGTATTTCTCCTTGCGAAAAACATGGACTGTTATTGAAACTTGCATGCATAGGAAAAATCGTATATGGTTTAGTTTTGTATTTTATCCTGTGAAAACTTGATTGATTTTGGAACAAGTATTGAATTTGGAACTTGTGTTTGTTATTTTGGGTAAACTAGACTATAACTCGAAGTCTCTTTGGCATGGTGCTTGTGAAATCTTGTTCTTATGACCACATTAATGGTTTTTGGAGATTCTTTATGAACCCAACTTGTGATTCATCCAGTCTGAGCTCTGTCAAGCATCTTACATCCCGTTTGAGTTTGGAAATAGGGTTGAAAGGATGTTAACGGAGAATGGAAGCATTTCTTCTTACTCCGAACTGTATGTAAACAGTTTCATTGCACTCGGTCTAGTCTTACGGTGCTGGTGTATTATGTAATTGTGTTTGTGATATTGAGATGCATCACTATACAAACCATTTAATACTTGGTGTTCTTAATTGAAATAGAAACTTGAACGTTGTGTTGGTTCAGGTATTATAGTCTTTTGATTATTTAATAAACTATTGAGGGAACATGTTGTTACCCTAACTTGGTTACATGTATTTGAATGGTCTTGATCCTTCAATGACGTTTATGCTTTGCATTGCACTGGAATTGTAAATGAGTCTGGACTGTATGTATTATTTTTTATGTTTGATCTTGTCTTTTGTTGGAAACCCAATTTATAGTTCTTGTAGTGATGCATTGGCATACCGTTGAGATGGTTCTACTTTTTGCTATTGGGAAGTCATGAGTGTTAGCAACTACTCAGATTCTTACCTCTTGTTGGGTCTAATAAATGTATGTTATGTCTTGGAAGATTGATTGCGATCTAAACTTGATTGCGATTGTGTTTGAACTTCACTGTTTTCTCTCAGAGTTTAAAAAGGAAAGTTAATGGTAAGGTTTAATGGAACTTCACTGTTGATTGTATAGGGTTCTAAGAATGAGAAATGTTAACATGATTTCTTCTTATCTGAGACTATTCTAGTCCAATGGGAGAATGTTAGGCCTTTAAAAAAATACTCTGTGAACCTTTACTGATCGTGGACCGTGTATGAGTTTCATTGTTGCATTGTTCCTAAGGGTAAGTAGAATTCATGCATTATAATGGGAAGGTTTAGAAAGGAAGATAGTTTTTAGTACTCTCTTTCTTTGAAATGGTCATTGTTCTCTTTCCTTGGAACTCTTGAATGAACTTAAACTGTATGAATGTGAGAAGGTAAAACTGTTTTATTAAGTTGAAAGAAATGATTAGGGTTTGGGATCATATTCTGGTAAGACTCCTTCCATAATGCAGTTGGGTTAAGTTCTTTGATTGGAACCTCCTGATTTTTATTCTTATTGGAAAAGGAAATTAAGTGTTTATTAGTCTTGTATACTTGTCATTTGACTGAAATGAAGTGGAATGAAATTGAAGTTAGGTTGGCAAAAGAAATTGTAGCTTGTTGTTGACTGTTAATCCATCACTTCTTCTTGGATTTCTTTCATTTGGATCTGTTTTGATGAATACCTTAAATTGTTAAATTTTAAAGTAGAGTTACTTTAAAGGAACAGTTTAAATCATGATATACATTGTTTCAACTTTGCTGATGGTTATGTACTTTGGCAAATGGAATGCTTTCTCTTCTTCTTTACTTGAAAGTTAGTTGAAGCATCCAAGAGGGAATATGTTGTAAACACTTCGTATCTTATAGTAAAGATATGAGTTGTATTATATTTGGTAGATTGGAAACAATGATATGTTATGTTTTGTTGTTTGGTAAAGATAATTGATGGAATCAATTATACTTTAATTTATAGGACAAGTATTATAGATTATATTATGTTCTTTTTTGTTAAACATGTTTAGTATTGCTCTTCTTTTATTGATATTACTTATGCTTAGGGAGTATGAATTACTTGTTGTTCATTAAAGCAGGGTTGTTTTTATTGGAACAATTAGTGGAATGCACTTCATTTTAAGGATTAGTGCTTATCATGCTTAGTTCATTGAATTGACTGTGCTAGCAATTTTTGTAGATGGAATTCGTAAGTGATAAAAGAAGGCAAAAACTTATATGTTTCATTGGCTAATATAAGTTGATTCTTGAGAAGAATTCTGATCTATTCTTAAGTTGTATTGAAAAAGAAAATTTATTCTCTTTTGAATGAAGGTTGTTGTCATGTAGTATGTCTGTAATGCATAAGTTGTAAATGTATAAGCTTCGAAAAGGAATTGTAGAATGAGAATTTACTTGCATGGATTATGTAAATTAACTCATACTTTTGCAAAAGAAATGGAATCCTATTCTATTGATGTTCTTCATGTTATTTATATGTTTCAATGAGTGTTCTTGGATAAGTAGGAAAAAGGGAATTAGAGTATTATCCCTAAATGTGAAGCAACTAAATAAGTTGCGAGATAATCAATGTTCTTATCTAAACAATTCATATTTTTAAAGTAACATGTGATGAACTTACAATGAAAACTATGAACTTTGTAGGTGACATAAAGGGGGTGTTAAACCCTAGAACTTAAGAGGAAGACTCTTCCTCTCTTATTAAAAAGTAAGCAAAAAGGGAGATATGAATACAATCATTAGACTTCATTTAATAAAGTCTACTAAGTTACAACCTCGGTGGTTGTTACACTTCCTTGAATAGTTAAATCACATTGAATGAAACTTAAGGGGTTGCTGTCCTTATTTATTGGTGGTTGTTGTTTAGCCAACGTTAACAAACATCGAAAGTAACCTTAAATTTAAGGAAGTTATGCAAGGGTTAATGGAACCTGATTAGGAAAAGAACTTAGGGAGAGTTGGATTTGAGTCTAGGCAGGGTTGTTGAAATCTTCCTTTAGGAATCCAAATTAATTAACTTTAATAATCTCCTAAGGGTATGTATATCTCGACGAGGTTGTTTTATAGGATGTTGGCACATGCTGACTGCAGGGTTGTACCTTCGAGAAGATTAGGATCTTCTTGAGGATATAACATTGTAGTTGACATGTGGCAACACCCTTCTACATTGATTGTCTAGATCTACACACTTTGGACTTGAACTTAGTTTCTCTCCAAGACTGGGTAGTAGCGTAGTTGCGATATGAAGTAGCCCTCCAGGACTCAGGGTATCTTGGCACACGGGGTTGACTTAGGTTGACCCAGTATGCCAATCTATCCTAAGTCTTTGGGAGCTCCTTCCTATCATAACCTATGATGTTAACCAGAACTAGGGATAAACCTTGGGCAAGAGGACTGATGGAAGTCAGTAAAGGACATTCTAGATAACAATAGAGTGGGGTGAAGGATGTATTCAGATTGACGAGTATGTTGTCAAGGAATAAGTAATACAAATAGTATGTTGGAAATCTTTGGCCAAAGTATCGTAAGCTACTGGTTGCGTTGTCCTATGTCACCTAGTCTAAGGATCATGATGCAGATGAATATTGGTAACAACTATTCAGTTAGGTTCCTTAGACAGATCACTCAATACCTAGAATAAGGTAAGAGAACCAAGTATACGTAGTATACAGAAAAGTATTCAATACTTATATTAAACATGAATAGATGGTAGTTTACCGAGTCATTACAGCTGCATATGGTTATTTCTTATAAGAATGGTTGTTTTTGGAATGTGTGTTCTAAATTGCGTATTTAGATTAGGGAACATTACTAAAAAAATTCTCTTGTTTCTAAAGTCTTAAAATGGGAATGTTACATATTGGTATCAGAGCTGAAGGTTGCAACTCTTGGACCTATTGTGTCCATAATCTGATAAAAAATTGAATTTTCTTGTAACAAAAAATGGTTAGAATAAGAGGAAACATTGTGAACAATGCTCCACCTGAGGAAGGAGCAGCAACAACCCAAAAACTTGATGAGATCCTTGCTACCCTGTTGGACATAAGAGATCATTTGACTGTGCTCAAGCAACAAGTGATGGGTAATGAGGAGGAAGAAGAAGCTGGTAATAACAATCAGCCACCTCCTAAGGACAACCCCAATATGGGTGTTGATAATAACAATGTTAATGTGCCTGACCAGCCAGAAAATAAAAAGGCTAGGTTAGCTGTTGAACTCACTAATGATATAAAAAGGATAAGTCCACCTAAGTTTGATGGCACCACATTAGGTGATGGAGCTGAGAATTGGCTCAGTGAGATGGAAAAGTACTTTGCAATAAGGAACTTCTCAGAAGAGACCAAATCTATTTGGGGAGCATATCATCTTTCCCATAAAACATATTTATGGTGGGACAATTTGGAAGGCTTAGCTAAAATTGATGAAACTAACATCACACGGGATCAATTTAAAGGTTATTTTAGGTAACGTATGGCTGCTAAAACTTTATTATGATCAGAAAATGACTGAATTTCAGAACTTATCTCAAGGGAAGTTAACTATAATCGAGTATTGGGAATAGTTTACAAAACTACTCAAGTATGTACCTTAGTATCAAACTGATGAGAAGTTCAGGATACGAGAAATTCATCATGGGATTGAATCCCATTATTGGGGGAGAGGTTGATGTTCACAACCCAACCACTATGGAAGGGGTTGTTGAAAAATCCATAAGGCAGGAATAGAAATTAAAGGCTATTTCTACTCACAAAGAAGAAGTACGGAAGAAAGTTCCAAACTCTTCTTCAGATTCTCTTGCACCTAAGAAAGGACCATGGAAAAATTTTGGTAACAAAAGTAAGTTTCCAACTGATAATAATAAGAAGATAGCAATGAATAAGCCTGTTGGAAATGCACAGAACAATTTTGCCAGAAATAATAATAACGGGTGAAAACCCTATGGAGGTTAGAATGATAACTATAAGGCTAGGAATAATTCTAAGCCCAAAAGGGACCTATAGGAGGTTGTTATACGTGAATCAATGTCCTTTGAAAAAGGATGATCGTAATCAGCCAAGCACAAGATACATTGCAGATGGTCGACAAGCAAGCTGAAAAGTAAGTTACACCTATTGAAGTTTCTGATAAGTTATTTGGCATACCTATAACTATTCTTTTTTATACAGAGCTACTGAATGTTTTATTTCTAGTAAACTTGCTTCAAAACTTAAAAGAAAAGTTGGAAAAATGGATAAATCATGGACTGTACATTATGGTAATAATTCTGTTCATACAGTTAGTATGTGTCTTTTCGGGCAGTCCTTGACTTACCTAGCTTTTCCACAGAAGTTGATCTCTATGTAGCACCTTTGGGATCTTATGATATAGTCATAGGTGTAAATTGGTTAGCAGAGCATAAAGCAAAGGTAGACTATTTTGAAAAACATATTAGTTGTTTAGATGATCTGCAGAAAACAACAGAGATTCAAGGTGTAAAACGAGAAATTTTAGTTAGGAAATTGTCAGCTATGCAACTTAAAAAGGCCAAAAATAAGGGTTGTACCTTATATGCAGTAAAAATTTCTAAATCTGCAGAAGAAAACAATGATTTCTTGAAACGTTATCCACTGTTACAGAACTACGGTGACGTGTTTCCAAAAGAATTACAGGACTACCACCCAAAAGGGAGTTTGACTTCACAATTGAAATCAAACCAGGTACTGAACCTATTTCTAAAGCACCTTATCAGATGACTACCACAAAGTTAGTAGAGCTTAAGGCTCAATTACAAGAAATTTTGTCTAAGGGTTTGATTAGACCAAGTGTTTCACCTTGGGGAGCACCAGTGATCTTTGTGAAAAAGAAGGATGGAACCCTCAGATTGTGCATTGATTATAAGATGTTAAACAAAGAAACAATCAAGAATAGATACCCACTGCCTAGAATTGATGATCTATTTGATCAGATGCATGGAGCATTAGTATATTCTAAGATAGACCTTCGGTCTAGATATCATCAATTACTGAATTAAGGAAGAGGACATTCATAAAATGACTTTTAGGACAAGGTATGGACATTATGAATTCACGGTTTTACCCTTTGGATTAATGAATGCACCTACAAATTTTATGAACTTAATGAATAATATCTTTCAAGAATACTTGGAAAAGTTTGTGCTTGTTTTCTTGGATGACATTCTCATATATTCTAAAAGTGTGGAGGAGCATCATGAACACTTGAAAATAGTTTTGGAAGTTCGAGAAAGAGCACTTATATGGTAAGTTATCCAAATGTTATTTCTATGACACTGAAGTTCACTATTTGGGTCATGTTATAAGTAAAGATGGGATTGTTGTAGATCCTTCTAAAATTATAGCTATAATTGAGTGGCATGCACCAAAGAATGTACATGAAGTTAGAAGCTTCATGGGCCTTGCAGGTTATTATAGAAAAATTGTTAAGGATTTTTCTAAGGTGGCTGCACCAATAACTTCATTACAAAAAGGATAAGAAATTTGTTTGGAATGATAAATGTGAAACTACTTTTAAAAATTTGAAAATTCAGTTGACTTCAACACCTATTTTAGTTGTACCTGATCCAAATGGAGACTTCATGGTTGTAATGGATGCATCTGGGGAAGGTCTTGGAGGTATTTTGTTACAAAATGATCATGTCATAGCTTATGAAAGTAGAAAACTTAAGTTACATGAGTTGAATTATGCTCCACATGATTTAGAGCTTGTTGTCATAGTTCATGCACTTCAAGTTTGGAGGCATTATTTGCTTGGTAAACCATTTGAGTTGAAAACTGATCATCTTGGACTGAAGTATATTTTTACTTAGCTAAATCTAAATGTAAGACAACGAAGGTGGTTAGAGTTTTTGTCTCAATATGACTTTGACATAAGTTACATTAAAGGAAAAGAGAATAGAGTGGCTGACGCTCTAAGTCGTAGGAAGCACATTTCTGCTCTTATAACACTAAGAACTCAGTTTAAGGATGAAGTAAAAAGTGCTATGGAATCTGATTCTTACTTTCAGCAAGTGAAAGCAGCGCTTGCTGTAGATCCAAAAGATGAAAAGTATAAAGGTTTTCACTTTGATAATGAGGGAATCTTACGATATGAAAACAGAGTATACGTACCCTTACCTAATGATTTGAGAAAGAAATTGTTGACAGAGTTCCACAATTCACCTTTCTCTGGGCACCCTGGCATTACAAAAATGCTTGCTGATATAAAACAACAATATTTTTGGAAAGGAATGAAAAAGGATGTTATAGATTTTGTGACTCATTGTCTGGAATGTCAACGAGTAAAAGTGGAACATATGCATCCAGCTGGTTTATTGTATCCTCATAGCATACCGCAATATAAATGGTAGGTAATAAGCATGGATTTTGTACAAGGATTGCCTATGTCAAAAAATAAGCACGATGTTATTTTGGTAGTAGTTAACAAACTAACGAAAGTAGCTCATTTTATTGCTAGAAATATAAAGGATGATTCTCCTATTTTGGTTAAAATATTTGTACATGAATTTTTCAGATTTTCTTCTCGTTGTCAGTTTTCGGTGGTTCTACTTGCTGATTTTACACTAGTATAGCTTCAAATTCCACTTCTTGACCTTGATCACTCTAGGGGTGTACTGCATCTCTGAGTAGATCCTCCTTTTCCACCACTAGTTTCTTTGTGTGTGCCTTCTTTGGTGCCATCTCTCTTTACTCTCCTTCGTGCCCTAGGTGTTGTGTTTCTTTCTTTTTCCCGCCCGAACTCGACAACTTCCCTACTTCTCTCTCACGTAACCTCCTTTCCGTTCCACTGTCTTCTTCCCTCGTGTTACACCACAGGTCTTATTATAGCTTTACACAAGTTCATTGGTTCATGATAGTACTTTGCCTTGCTCTTCTTTGAAAAATACCTCATCGCACTTCAAGTTCGGGAGCAAAAATAAATTCTCTAAGGAAAGGTAGTCAAAATGACTAACCTTTTCTTATTTATACTTTATCAATGCCTTAGAGTCCCTCCGACCACGTGTCCTAAGTCACTTTTTAATAAAACACTTTCCTTCACTTAAAGAAACTTCCACGACTTCCCTCGTGCTTCATAGCTATAACCTCTGTGCACGCCGACACCACTTAGACCGGCACATTCCTCCTTCGTGCATATCCCCACGCCAAATTACATAACCTCTGTGTTGTCTCCTAAGTAGTTCCCTATAGTGCTTCCCAACTCATGGCATATCGTGTAATCCTTCTTTTCTTGTGGTCTTCATGTTATTTCAACCTATTGGTACCTAGATTTAATATCCTTCACAACTTGAGCACCATCATGGATTTTACAAGACACTCAGAGGCATATAAATGATTTATATGTCATTTTGTAGGCGGGAAGCAATTTATCTGACTTGTTAGCACTCAAGATTTGAAGAAGTGGGTAGCACCTTGAAAGGATTTTGATATAATCCTCACTATTTTAGGTTGTGTCTTTCAACCAAGGTAAGAGAACCTATATTGCAGCCTCTATTTTGTGAAGGGTGGAGATATCCTTATACTGTGCATATTGTATGGATATGGCCTTGGGAAAACATGATCAATTTTCCGTTATTCAAACTTAACAGAGTTGTCACTACTAAATGATGGAAATGCTTACAAGACAAGGTGAGGCTCTTAGAGACATGGTATGATCCTGATTTGCTTTGTGCATTTTTGTAAATGGATTGTGTTCTTTTGTTGACACACAATGTAATGCAGGGGTAGTATGGGGTAGGATTAGTTATTCTGAATGAATTTTGGTGGGAGATTTTAGACAAGACTAACCATAATTTGCCAGATTCTTTGAGGACCTTTGCAAGAAATTTGTAACACCTAAACAATAAGAATGCTTCAAATGGGTTAAGGTACTCCTTCAACTAGGATATGTGCACCAAATGGAGGCCCAGATCTACACTCTTCCACACAATATTTGACAACCTGCCACAAAATATTGAAGCAGATGAACCAAAAAAGTATCCAGAAATCTATATTTTATCATGACCTAAGGTGCACCCAAAGGTTTACAAACAATCTCAGAATTCAAGGAAGGTAAAGTGATTTTAAATTTGTTTATCTCTTTATCAGATGAAATCTCTTCGAATGTGAAACTACAGATGCCACTAAACTATCAACAAGGAATGAGACCATACATGATCAAGAGATATTTTAAACACAAGATCGCAACAGAGCAAGAAACACAAATTGTAAACATTCTCAAACATAAGTGTATGTAAATTTTTCCAAGAGACAACACAAAGTAATCCGAATGACCAAATTTATCGCCAGAGGGAATGTTATAAGAAAAATCTCGAGCTTGTTGATGGATTTACAACTGAAACCAACTCAACATGATTCAAATCTGATGCAAAAAGGAATTAGAAATGGTTCTTAGGTGGTTTCTCGGAGAATGGGCTTCTTCCATGATTTTCCGTGAATTTCTAAGTTTCTCCGACCTTTTACATTCTCAAAACATGCATTATATAACTTTCAATTACATTTGATCCTTCTTTCCCAAGAAAAGAATATGCCCAACATCAAGTTTGTTACAAAATTCAACATGATTCACAAATAGGGACATTTAACAAATTTACAACCAAAGTTGTCGAGTGTTAGAGTAGGTATTTACCTTAGCTCATGTTCACCTAGGTATATTATTTACCTTTATTGTATTTATCCTCACCCACTTATGTGTGTGGATATTTCTTTTTATTTATTTAGATATTATGAGATATTATCTAGTTGTTAGGTATAGTTCTTTCCTTGATCTATGGTATTGACTAGTTCTTTCCTAGATCTATGGTATTGACTAGATCCTTGATGTCTAGTTCTCTTATAAATCTATGGACTTGACTAGTTCTTTGATGACTAGTTCTTTCCATGATTTATGGCTTGATCTACGACCTTGACTGGTTCTTAGATTGTTATTCCTTGCCTATATAAGCAAGGCCCATTCTCATTGTATTTCATTGAGTTCCATAATAATATATGATATTGTTGCTCATTTGTTTGCAAAGGTTTTGTGTAAAGTTATTCTGGTGAATTGCTTTCATCTTATTGATCATGGCTCGATACCATAAAACCCTAAGATCGACTGTAAACTCGACCATTTCGGGAGGTAGTCGGTTTTTTGGTTTTTTTCTGCTGGCACTGGATTTGCCTCGAGATTCACGTTTGACGGAAAAGGAAATCAAGGAAAAAATTCAGGTTTTGTTGGGTTTCTAGATCCGATCCGGGGTTTTTTTTTGCAGCATACAATTTTCGTTTCTTTGCGTAGGAGGTCTTTTTTCGGAAAGACGTTTCTTTCCTCTTTTGGCAGGGGTCCACGGACGGCGGCGCATTTTTGCTATTTCGGGAAAATCTGCAGACTTCTATTTTGGGCCCTAGCTTCACTTGAGGGGGGGTGTTAGAGTAGGTATTTACCTTAGCTCATGTTCACCTAGGTATATTATTTACCTTTATTGTATTTATCCTCACCCACTTATGTGTGTGGATATTTCTTTTTATTTATTTAGATATTAGGAGATATTATCTAGTTGTTAGGTATAGTTCTTTCCTTGATCTATGGTATTGACTAGTTCTTTCCTAGATCTATGGTATTGACTAGATCCTTGATGTCTAGTTCTCTCATAAATCTATGGACTTGACTAGTTCTTTCCATGATTTATGGCTTGATCTACGACCTTGACTGGTTCTTAGATTGTTATTCCTTGCCTATATAAGCAAGGCCCATTCTCATTGTATTTCATTGAGTTCCATAATAATATATGATATTGCTGCTCATTTGTTTGCAAAGGTTTTGTGTAAAGTTATTCTAGTGAATTGCTTTCATCTTATTGATCGTGGTGTTTGATTAGCATCTGTGTTCTTGGCTTGGTACGATCTGGTTATCGTTCCTTTTAGTCGTGTGTTTCAAAATGGCGAATCATTACAAATCCTTCATCATTATCCATTGTGGAGGCACGTTTTTCATTTTCCAAGCATGCAAACCCCTTTCATTTCATCATTTCATCCTTATCATTCCAAAATTTGATTCTGTAACTTTATAATTTGATATTTCACGTTTTACACGGGCCTGAGTAAAAATTTATTTCAAAACACCTCAAATCTGTAAATTAATCCCTAAAACCACTTGCATTGATCTTTGTAGGCACAAAGGACATGAATTCACCAAAAATTCGATCAAAATTGATGCAAAATTCACATTTCCACACTTCTGGAGCAAAAAATGGCGGCCAAATTGAAGAATGTACAGTTACCATTGATTTGCTCTTTCTCCTTCAATCTGGGCCCTCCACGTGTCAAACTATGATTGGGAATGAATTCGGGCTCACTTTTTAACCTTTTAACATTTTTGGAAAAATGGAAAAATTGACTTTTTTCTCCGCCCCTCTGCCCTTGAATTTTGGTGATGACACATGGCATATGGTGGGTCCCATTGGGATCATGCTCAATTCGGCCGCATTTTGACCTTCTTTTGGAATTTGGAAAAAATTCACATTTTTCCCCGGCCTGCACCTTCGCCTCTATCCATGAAACATGTCATCCTCTCTATCACTAAAAATCCATGGGTTTATTTCATGTTTTAACCCCTTTTTTACCAAGGGAAAATTTTCAACTTTACCTCCGCATGGGTCCGCTACTCTGATTTTGTCCTTAACACGTGTCCCCCTATGGTTTGTTCATGAGCCAAGTGCTTCAAATTTCCATACTAAGTCTTTTTGTCAAAAGGGAGAAAATTCCCTTTTACCTCTAGCAGCCCGCCGACCCGCTCTACCCACCACATGTCTTCCTCTGCTTCATTCAAACCCGTAGCTTAATTTTTTGCTCTAAGTCTTTTTACCAAAAAGGGAAAATAATCCCCTTTTCTTCCTGGTCCGCACTTCCTTCTATGCCCACCACGTGTCCACCCCTTGCTCCATTGTGGACCCATGGGCTTTTCTTCTACTTTTCTCCCTTTTCGCCAAAAAGGAAAAAATTGCCTAAGTTCCCCCCGCCTTCCATCCCACCTTGGCATAAGAACACGACACGTGTCCTCCTGCGGAGTTGCGGGGGTAATGTTGAATTTTTCCCAAAGCCAAAAAATGCCAAGTTTTTCAAAGAAACCCCACCGATCCTTGTCCAACCAGAAGTGGCCATGTAGGAGACATCCTTTGAGCTTAATTTTGACAGTCAAATGACACCCGTATGACCATCAAAAAACACAAAATTTGCTAAGGATGCCGAATTCAAATTTTTCATCGTGGGTAAAGGATTTTTTGGTCAAAAAACATATGGGAAGTGGTTTTAAGAAATTTTCGACCATGGGGAAGGATTTTTGAGGGCAAATAAGTACAAAACGAGCAAATTTGAGCTCCACAGGCTGGGAAAAAGGAAAAAATGACAGAGGCCCATGGATTTGGAAATTTAGGGCACAATGTAAGGCATACATGTATTTTTCTTTCAAGTTAGGCCAAAATAATAAGTTTATGGGCCATTTAAAGCATTCAATCCAGATGGGGAAACTTGCAGACCACCAAACTCAAAGAAAAACATTTTTGAGCATGTAGAACAAAGGGGAAAGATGGGAAAATAATAGAGGATCAAAATGGACACCAACATCAGCTCCTGCTCGGGATGGGCACTCCCAGTGAGTGCCACAAGAACAATAAGTAGACCAAGTGCCAAAATAATCCATTGGGCAAAGGATTCATGAGCCAAAATCACCAAAAACTAGCTGAGAACCCAACAAAAATGGCTGCCACACAGCAAGGCAAACCACAAACCAACAAAACACCAAAAACAAAGTGAAAAACCAAACACTATACACTGTACAAGTGGTGCATACCTCAAATTTGGGGATTAATCCAAGAAATGCTTCAGATGCCTACCATTAACAGGAAATTCAAGCAATTCCCCATCTAAATCTTTGAGAAAAAAGGTATTCTCACCAATTTTGATATCAATGGAGTAAGGGCCCATCCATAATGCATCAAATTTTCCATGTTTTCCCTTATCTTCATTTCTGCTATCCCACAACAAAACCAGATCTCCAATATTGAAGGCCCTAAGAGTGACCTTCTTGTCAAACAATATTTTCAACTTCTCTCTAAATATGATATGCCTCTGGTGGGATGCTCTTCTCTCTTCATCTAGCTCCACAATCTGATTAATCCTTGCTTCATATGGACTGACCTCTTGATCCTCAAGTTGTTGAAATAAATAAAATGAAGATAATTGCAGATGTAAGGGCAGTAGAGCTTGAGTTCCATACACCAATTCAAATGGGCTCTTACCAGTAGCTCTCTTGCCAGTGATTCTATCAGCTCAAACTACAAATTTTAGTTGTTCACCCCATTTTCTCTTGTTCAACTCCAAGGTGCTCCTAATGATCTTCAATAAGTTCTTATCTCTAGACTAGCTTTTCCATTCCTTGGTGGTTATAGTTTGAAGCATAAGTCAGATTGGTTCCATAATCCTTACACATTGCCATCAAAGGTTTAGCTCTGAAACACATGGCATTATCAGCAACAATCTTGACTGGCACACCAAATCTACATATGATATTATTCAACAAGAAGTCCATAACAACTTGGTGTGTTGCTTTCTTGGTGGGGATTACCTCTACCCACTTGGTGAAGTAATATGTGGCTACAAGGATCCACTTATGTCTAGCACTAGAAGGGTCTGAAATCTCACCAATGAAGTCCATCCCCCACTATTTGAAAGGAGCTTCAATTGATACATGGTTGCAAAGGAAGGGAGCTGAAGCTTTCATTCTTCCAGAGAAATGCTAGTAGCTTTCACATTTTCTAATCAAGCATGGTTACATCTTTGAAGAGAGTAGGCCACCAATAACCAACTCTCAAAACCTTGTGTGTTATAACCCTTCCAGCAAAGTGTCCTCCACAAACTCCCCCATGGAAATCAGTAATCACTTTGGGAGCTTCATCTTCAGTTACACACTTCAAGAGGACACCTTCAGGGTTCTTCCAAGCCAACCCAAAGTCAGTGATGATGTATTTTTGAGAAGCCAGCTTGAGGGCTCTTTTTTATTTTTATTTAAATGATTAGGACAACATAGGTGTCTAAGGTAAAAGATTATATCCTTATACCATTCAGAACTTACCAATTTTCCAAGAACATCTACCCTTTCTTCCTCTACTTCATTCACTTCCACAGTCTACAAGTTACTCTTAGCCATGAGCTTAGCAAGACCCAAACCTCTTACCAACTTTGTGGTTTGGATGTCCATATCATACTCCTGTAATTTGTTCACCCATCTACATATTTTACTTGAGATCTCCATCTCTGATAAGATGTCTTTTACCATGGTGTGGGGAACATAAGCAAAAACTTTTGAACTTAAAATATAAGGCCTGAAAACCTTTGTTGCTTTCACCAAGGAAAATGCTTGTTTTTCCATGATTGTATATTTTAACTCAGCAGCTTGTAAAGCCTTTCTAAAGAAGGCAATAGGCCTCTCAGCCCCATCTTCATCCTTTTGGAGAAAAACAGATGCAATAGTATTTTTAGAAGCAAAGGAGAAGATTTGGAAAGGCTTTTTGTAATTCGGGGCTACCAAGACAGGTGCATGTTTAAGTGCCTCTTTGATTCCTTCAAAATATTGAATAGCAGCCTCCTCCCACTTGATAACTTGATCTTTCTTTAACATGCATGTGATAGGAAGAGTCAACTCAGCAAAATTGGACACAAACCTTCTAATGAAATTGATCTGCCCAAAGAAATATTGGATGCCCTTCTTCATTCTTGGAATTGGCACCTTGTTGATTGCTTCTACTCTCTTAGGGTCAATCATGACACCAGCCTTTGAAACAATATGACCAAGCAAAGCTTGGCCTTTTGCACCCCAAAGTGACACTTCTTTGGATTGAGAGAGATTCCAAATTCTCTACATCTGATCAACATTCTTTCCAAATGTTGCAAGTGATCTTTTTTCTCCTTGAAAATACAGTCACATCATCCTGATAAACTGCAATGAAGTCATTTATATAACCAGAAAAAGTAACATCCATTTCTCTTTGGAAGGTAGCTCCAGCATTCATAAGACCAAAAGGCATTCTCACATAAACATATGTTCCCCACAAAGTGGTAAAGGTAGTTTTAAATCTTTCTGACTCCTTGACAACAACTTGATTATAGCCAGAGAAACCATCTAAGGTGGACAACAACAGAAAGCTCTATTCAGCATGTTCTCATGTTTGGAAAGGAAAGTCTTTCTGAAGCTCACAAAGTCTACACAAAGTCGATATCTCCATTCTTCTTTCTAACTGGCACAAGGTTTGTAACCCAAGATGAATACCTTGTGGGCTGAATGATCCCTCCCTCCTTCAATTTCTTCAATTCATCTTGCATTTTCATGGAGAGGAGTGGATTAATTGGCATTTTCTTCTGTCTGAATGGTTTGGCATTTTTCTCAAGAGGGATCTCATGCTGAAATAAGTCTTCTCTATATGCCTTCATCTCTGAATATGACCAGGCAAGGCAGTCTTGATATTGTTTTTAACAATTGGAGGTAGGACTATTTTTCTTCCTTGTTTAAACTACTACCCAACCAAAATTTTCTTGGTTTTTCCTTTTTCCCAAGTCATGCTCTTCCACATCCCTTGAGGAAAATTTTTCTATTGATGATGCAATCAACGTTGTTAAAATTTTACTCAAGAGCAAGTAAGACCTCTAGGAATGGTGTTAGTTTTCAATTGGATAATATATTTTCCAAACAAAGTCTCTCTCCTTCAGTCATACACACCATTTTTCCCAATCAATATGTTGATCCACAAAATCACATTGATTTTGTAATAACCTTTTCACTTGAGCATCATCATTAAACACGACCAATGCTTGATGTTGTCGGGGACAGTTTGGCCTAGTTAACACTTCAACATTGTACTCATAATAAGGTGAAATGGTGCAAACTCAAAATCTTGACCCCAACACACGCCAACTTTCGTCAGCAGAGCATTCAAACTTCTGTCATGGTGCAAATATTAAAGGAATCAAACATTTCAATTAGATCCCAAACGCATGCTTATCTTGCTTCATCACCTAGTTTTTTGTAGCATACAATTTTCTTATTTGTTTGAAAACTAGCTTTGAATCTCCCTTTGCAATGATGTCCTTGACACCATACTTCCATGCAATTCTCAGACCCAACAACAAGGCTTCATACTCAGTAATGTTGTTAGTACATTCAAAATTAAGCTTGAAGGAAAAAACAAACTCTTCCAAGCTAGGAGAAATCAGAATTACACCAACACCATTTCCAAATTTGGAGCAAGCTCCATCAAATAGAAAGGTCCAAGGAGAACATACCTATTCAAGGCACTTTGACTGATCCATTTTGTATTCTTTTCCATCAGCAAAACCAATAAAATTATCAGCATCAACATAACAAATAATACTTCATAAGAAGCATTGTTTGGGTCCTCAATTAGATGCAACATTTTCTTTTCTCCATAGATCTTGACAAGGCTACCCTCAATGGGAATGGTGGAAAAATACATATCCATTTAGACACTCCCTCCAACACTTGCATCCCACTTTCTTGACAATAACATACCCCATTTGGCAGGGCAATCAACAATCACAACATCAATTTTAAATTCCTCCGGGATAAGATGCAAGCTACACAACCAAACCCTTCACACAACCAACAACTGGCACTTCTCTTGATTCCATGGTAGTACATTTTCCATAGGTTGTTGTCACTTTGATATCCAACTCATTCATGACTTCTAGAGGCATGACATTACATGATGCACCGGAATCAAACATACAATTGTGAAGTAGCCTATCCTTTATGATCAAAGTTGTGAAGAATGGATCAACATTCAATTGGGAATCAACCAAGGATGTCCCCAAATATACCTCAGGTGTCTCTCCAAGATCCTCTACTGCTGGTGGTGTTTTAAGGTCTGTAATGATGATCTGAGGAGGAGTTTCAATAACATTTACATTTCTACTCAAAGTAGTCTTCTCTCCTTCAATCCCAAGTACTCAAATGCTCTCTTCTTATGCTCAGGAATCTAAGCAACTCAATGATTGGAACACTCACTTTGATTTGGCTCAATACTTGGGCTATGTCATAGGGAACACTCTTTGGAAAAACAACATTGGAAGGGAGACAAGAAGATTCATCAGATGGCATGGGATTCTTGGTAGCTTGGGCATGAGGAGGACTACAATTTTTGCTTGGGACAACAGAGCTTTTGGCAAGTGTTTCTCTCCTAGGATCTTCTTTTGGAATGCTTGTGAGAAAGGGTGTTTTAGGTTTGGCTTGAGGCCCAACTCCTTTAACAACTTTGCTTCTAGTGTTATAATATTTCTCTTGAGCTATAACAACATTCATCAACAATTGTCTATCTTCCTCGAAGGAATACCACCATCATACTTCTTAATCATCAAAGCTCTTAAGTATTCAAAGTCATTGTTAGGAATTTCAAAATCTTGCACTACATCAACTTCAAGAGTATGAGGGAAGAAATAACTTGTACCCATTTGATGCAATCCCAAAAGGTTATAGTTGTCCTTGCACTTATCACTTCAGTAGATGTTGCTCCTCCTTGTGAGCTTGAAGAACAACCCACCATGAAAATATCATCATTAGTACCATCATCATTATTAACTTCACCATCTTGCTGGTCCACTTCACATGGAGGATGGGGTAAAAACACCTATCACACCAATCAATATCAGCAACTTCCTCAACTACAGCAACCCTAGCATTGGGGATCAGGTAACACTCTTCCTTCACATGCTTGAGGATGTCTATTTATAGACCCCATGGGTCCTTTTCCTCTATCATCTACCCTTTGATCACCTCTAGGATGATTGGAAAATATGTCATGGTTTTGTGCTCTTGGTTGACCTTGTGAAGTTTTCCCAATTCCTTTCTCAGCTCTTGCCAACTTATATGAGATTTCTTTGACACCCCTGCCAAAGTTTTCACAACCTCCTCTAAATCAGCACCCTTGCTAGCTTGAGGTTTTTAGGGTTTATCAACTTTACACCATCTCTCTTGAGAGGTTTCCCAATTGCTTTGATATTGTTTTCAATTTGAAGTGCCATGGTGAAAGCTTGTCTTAGATTGGTAGGGTTCTTGTCTCTTAGGTAATAGGCTACCTTTTTATCAAATGCATCTGCATATTTGATTAAACAAGACTCATCACAAGGCCTCAGACTAACAGGAAACCTTCTCAAAGTTTTGTTAAACCTTGTGTTAAAGTCATGGACTGATTCATTGGGGTTCTTCTTGATATTCTCAAACTCAGACAAGAGAAATCTAGGATCAGTCTTGTCACCATATTACAACCTAAATGCATTCTTCATCTCAGTCCAAGAATCAATTGAATTATCAGGAAGAGCCTTGTACCAATCCCTAGCATCCTCTTCTAGTGTATGAATGAACAATTTAATATACACATCTTCAAACTCTATCTCAAAATCTTCCATCATGTTAACAAAAAGTTTGAGATGTTGATCACCAGTTATTGCATTGTTACCTTGGAATTTTGGCAATCTATTTCTGACATCTTGTGGGACAACATTTGGGTAACCATCCATTCCTCTAAAGTCTATAGGACCAAAGGTGTTAACAAAAAATGGAGGTCTAGGCTGAGCCATATTGTTTGGTGGAGGTGATCTTGGGGGTGACACAAGATGATGAGGAGTGCAAGGTCTTTGGGGCTCAAGAATGTGATTCACAAGACTGGTATTCTCTAAGTGCTGATTTTCTTGGAAAGTTTTATTTGAATTGAAACACAAAGGTGTAGATTGGAGAAGGAACTTACCCAGTACAATAGAAGGACCTTCACTAGTTGAGGAAAACAAGTTTATGAGAGGATTGCTTGAATCAGAATCACTTGAAGAAGAGTGATAATCCTCTACTAAAGGTTGATCTCTCTCACTTATGGATATATCTTTTCTTGATGTCTGACCTTTAACCACTTTCCAAACTCTTCTCCCTTCTAACTTTGAGTTTCTTGAATCTGAAAACAACTTCTTAGCAGAGTCTCTAATGAAGAGAGATCTTCTTCCTTCTAGTTTTGTAGAGATTAGCAACACAAAAATAAATGACAGAAAGGTTAAGACACTGGTATTTATCAAGATCAAACAACATGGAGTCACCACTAAGGACTTTCACCCTAGTTGTGAAAATGCACTAAAATACTCTGTCAAATATCTATCAACACTGAAAATATTGCCAAACTTTATAGATCAGACCTTCCTTTTCTTGAATTTATCAATCACAAATGCAAATGAAGTGCAACAATTGCTGGAAACTGATAAAATTGTAGGCAAAACTTATATCTTCACTTAATCCTTACAAATTTGATTATAAAATGATGCTTTCAATAATGTGCATGTAAACATGTAGAATTTGAGGACTTTACGGGGTTTGATATGCATTCAAATATCTCAAATATGTATGCACATGGATTAGATTGAACTAAGAGAATATCAAACTCAGAACTCTACTCTTCATTTCAGCCTTATAAATCTAATCAGAAGATGATACTCAGATTTGTAATTGCACATAAATCACACAAGAAGTATTACCAGGGATCTGAAATACTAAAATACTGAATAATGTCCCCAGAAATGGTGCCATTTTGGTGTTGTTGATGGGCTAAATAGACATGGACTAGAAAATGAATCAACAAATCAATCTCAAAGAATGTAAATTATTTCCCAGGAATTCAAAACAAGTCCCGTGAACGGCACCATTTCGGTGTTGGTACCCAGATTTAATCTCCTTCACAACTTGAGTAGCATCATGGATTTTACAAGACACTCAGAGGTAGATAAATGATTTATATGTCATTTTGTAGCCGGGGAAGCAATTTATCTGACTTGTTAGCACTCAAGATTTGAAGAAGTGGGTAGCACCTTGAAAGGATTTTGATCTAATCCTCACTATTTTAGGTTGTGCCTTTCAACCAAGGTAAGAGAACCTATATTGCAGCCTCTGTTTTGTGAAGGAGGTGGAGATATCCTTATATTGTGCATATTGTATGGAGATGGCCTTGGGAAAACATGATCAATTTTCCATTATTCAAACTCAATAGAGTTGTCACTACTAAATGATGGAAATGCTTTCAAGACAAGGCTGAGGCTGCTAGAGACATGGTATGATCCTGATTTGCTTTGTGCATTTTTGTAAATGGATTGTGTTCTTTTTTTTGACACACAATGCAATGTAGGGGTAGTATGGGGTAGGATTAGTTATTCTGAATGAATTTTTGGTGGGAGATTTTAGACAAGACTAACCATAATTTTCCAGATTCTTTGAGGACCTTTGCAAGAAATTTGTAACACCTAAACAATAGAATGCTTCAAAGGGGTTAAGGTACTCCTTCAACCAGGATATGTGCACCAAATGGAGGCCTAGATCTGCACTCTTCCACACAATATTTGACAACCTGCCACAAAATCTTGAGCGTAGATGAACCAACAAAGTATCCAGAAATCTCTATTTTATCATGACCTAAGGTGCACCCAAAGGTTTACAAATAATCTCTAAATTCAAGGAAGGTAAAGTGATTTTAAATTTGTTTATCTCTTTATCAGATGAAATCTCTTCTGAATGTGAGACTGCAGATGCCACTAAACTATCAACAAGAAATGAGACCATGTATGATCAAGAGATATTTTAAACACAAGACTGCAACAGGAGCAAGAAACATAAATTGAAAACATTCTGAAACATAAGTGCATGCAAATTTTTCAAGAGACAACACAAAATAATCCAAAATGACCAAATTTATCAGTAGGGGAATGTTATAAGAACAATCTCAAAGCTTGTTGATGGATTTACAACTGAAACCAACTCAACATGATACAAATCTGATGCAAAAAGGAATTAGAAATGGTTCTTAGGTGGTTTCTCAGAGAATGGGCTTCTTCCCAGATTTTCCCATGAATTTCTAAGTTTCTCCGACCTTTTACATGTCTCAAAACATGCATTATATAACTTTCAATTACATTTGATCCTTCTTTCCCAAGAAAAGAATATGCCCAACATCAAGTTTGTTACAAAATTCCAACATGATTCGCAGATAGGGACATTTAACAAATTTGCAACAAAGTTGTCAGTGTTTCAAAAATGGTGAATCATTACAAATCCTTCATCATTATCCATTGTGGAGGCATGTTTTTCATTCTCCAAGCATGCAGACCCCTTTCATTTCATCATTTCATCCTTATCATTCCAAAATTTGATTCTGTAACTTTATAATTTGATATTTCATGTTTTGCATGGGCTTGAGTAAAAATTTATTTCAAAAACACCTCAAATCTGCAAATTAATCCCTAAAACCACTTGCATTGATCTTTTTCAGGCACAAAGGACACGAATTCACCAAAAATTTGATCAAAATTGATGCAAAATTCACATTTCCACACTTCCTGGAGCAAAAAATGGCGGCCAAAATGAAAATGTACAGTTACCCTTGATTTTCTCTTTCTCCTTCAATCTGGGCCCTCCACGTGTCAAAATATGATTGGGAATGAATTCGGGCTCACTTTTTGACTTTTTAACATTTTTGGAAAAATGGAAAAAATTGACTTTTTCTCCGCCCCTCCGCCCTTGAATTTGGTGATGACATGTGGCATATGGTGGGTCCCATTGGGATCGTGGCTCAATTCTATGCATTTTGACCTTTTTTGGAATTTGGAAAATTTTCACTTTTTTCCCCATGCAGCCCGCACCTCCACCTCTGTCCTTGACATGTGTCATCCTCTCTATCGCTAAAAATCACGGGCTTATTTCATGTTTTAACCCCTTTTTTCACCAAGGGAAAATTTTCAACTTTTCCTCCGGGCCCGTGCCTCCGATTTTGTCCTTGACACGTGTCCCCCTGTGGTTTGTTCGCGAGCCACGCTTCAAATTTCCATACTAAGTATTTTTGTCAAAAAGGGAAAAAATTCCCTTTTACCTCCTGCCACCCCTTGACCCGCTCTGCCTTCGCCACGTGTCTTCCTCTGCTTCATTCGGACCCGCGGCTTAATTTTTTGCTCTAAGTCTTTTTGACCAAAAGGGAAAAATTTCCCCTTTTCTTCCATGGCCCGCACTTCCTTCTACACCTGCCACGTGTCCACCCCTTGCTCCATTGTGGACCCGTGGGCCTTTCTTCTACTTTTCTCCCTTTTCACCAAAAAGGAAAAAATTGCCTAAGTTCCCCGCCCACCTTCCATCCCGCCTTGGCATAAGAACATGACACGTGTCTCTCCTCTGCGGAGTTGGGGGTAATGTTGAATTTTTCCCAAAGCCAAAAAATGCTAAGTTTTTCAAAGAAACCCCACTGATCCTTGTCCAACCAGAAGCGGCCACGTAGGATACATCGTTTGAGCTTAATTTTGATGGTCAAATGACACCCGTATAACCGTCAAAAACACAAAATTTGCTAAGGACACCCGAATTCAAATTTTTCATCATGGGTAAAGGATTTTTTGGTCAAAAAACATATGGGAAGTGGTTTTAAGCAATTTTTGACCATGGGGAAGGATTTTTGAGGGAAAATAAGTACAAAAAATGAGCAAATTCAAGCTCCACAGGCTGGGAAAAATGGAAAAAATGATAGAGGCCCATGGATTTGGAAATTTAGGGCAATGTGAGGTATAAATTTTTCTTTCAAGTTAGACCAAAATAAAGCATTCAATCCAGGATGGGGAAACGAGACCACACTTGTATTTTTCTTTCAAAGTTGAAAGGGGAAAATAATAGAGGATTTATAACCCACCTTCCTTTAAAGCATTCAATCTATTCCGTTGATCGTTCGGGAAACTTCCTTGCGATAACCACATTTCTACCTTTGAACAAAAAATGTTTTTGAGCATACACATAAACATCTTAAAGGGAAAGATGGGAAAATAATAAAGGAAATAGACACAACACGTTTTTTGTTGTGCCTTTTAGTCTTCTAACTCCACCGACAAGGGATCGCCTTTCGTCCAACTACATTAACTTCTCAATGCACTCTTATAGTTCTTGTTCATCGGCTAATCCTCCCACTCACGCAATACACAGGATGAGTATAAACTCCACTGGTAAAATGACTTCCGCACCAAACACCAATTAGAATAGTGTGGCCTTGTTCAATATCTTATAGGTTGTCCTATATGCCCACAAGATCGCTCATACTTTATCATTCCAATCTTGTCTTCCCACATCATAAATTTTGGTCTCATGCGTGTGACTTAGTATTTTTTTGAATGCTTACATGGTTCCGTTAGCTTGTGGGTGATATGGGGTATTATTTTGATGGGCCACCATGAATTCCACCAACAAAATCCTGACTGTCTCATTCAAAAATGTGCAGCCTTATCACTATTTAATATTAATCGACATCCATACTTGTTGATTATGTTCATGCATAAGAATCTAGCATTCATCACCACTATGCAATCCTCCCTTGTAGGCATTGCCTCCACCCACATTATTAAGATATAAGTACAAGTAATGATATTGCGTGAACTAGTCCTTTACGTGGCAGGTGAAATTGGTCTTAAAAAATCAATGGCTCACTTCTAAAATGGTTTTGAGCCAGCTATTGTCCTCAAAGGCATCTCATCTCTTCTTCTTGGCTTTCCAAGGTGCTTGAAATGGTCACAGACCTTGCAAAAATCAATACAATCCTAGTAGATACTTTCCCACCACAACCATGCGAGTAGAATCTTATGTGCCATGGCATTTCCTACATAGTGCGCTCTTGCAATCCAACCATGTACTTCATCCATGATTGTAATGTGCTCATGTTCTAACATGCATCAGCGTAGAACCTCATCATGGCCTAACTTGTATAAGTATCCACTAATTAGCATGTAAGATGCAACATGTATAGCTAAATGTTTCTTCTCCAAAGTTTTCATTCCTCTGGACACCATACCTATTTTGAGAAACACATCAATATATTCCAACTTAGAGGGCACACACCACAACCTAAAGAATTACACATCTGGCATATTATCCTCAATGCTTTGTGCATCCTCTCCTGAGTCAATCCTTGATAAGTGATCAAGTCCTAAGTTACTTTTTCCTAGTTTCACAACCACTGTAAACTCAAATTCTTGAAACAATAGGACCCATTGGTATTTGTGCACTTGTAAAACAGGCTTGTTCACTAAGTAATTCAATGCCATTTGATCTATGTAAAATATGAAGGATATTTCCAGCAGATACCATCTGAACTTATGCACCACGTAGATCATTGAGAGGGCTTCACTCTCACTAGTAGTATAGTTTTGCTCTACTAGTGTCAACTTCCTCCTATCAAAACACAAGGGGTGGTCAACAGTTCCTTCTAGGTTGTGTTAATAGTGCTCTAATCTTCATTCCTAAAGCATTGACATGTACATGAAATGGCTTATCCCAAGAAGGAAAGCGTAATATGGGCATTGTGATAAGCTTATCCTTCAGAGTGTCAAACAATATATGTTGCACCTCTCCCCAGTGAAATGCACTCTTTTGTTTTAGTAACTCCTCCAATGGCACAATGATCTTAGCATACCCCTTGATAAATTTCCAAGTAATACCATGTATGTCCAAGAAATCCTCGTGATCGCACTTTGACTGGTAGGCTCCCCCAACCCCACAATAATAGAAACCTTGGTGGGATCCACCAGAAAACCTTCCTTACATATAATATGCCCCACTAGAGTCCCAAATGGAGTAGCAAAAACATATTTCTTAATGTTGAGGGATATCCTCAACTACCAAAATCTCTCAAACATCAGCCTCAAATTATCACAATGGTATTTCACTAGTCCATACATTGTCCAATCATCAAGGTAGACTTAAAGAAACTTATGGATGAAGTCTTGAAATGCTTGTACCACAATGCGTGAAAACATAGTAGGCGCGTTCTTTAGTCCAAAGGGCATGACCGTGTAGGAAAATCTTCCCCATTCAGTGGTGAAATTTATCTTTCCTGGTCTTCCTTTTCAATTCTAACTTGATGATATCTTGAGAATCCATCAGTGAAGGAATATATTTTGCACCCGGCTACTCCTTCCAAGGTTTCTTCAGTGAAGGGGGTTGGGAAAGGGTCAATGAAACATACTGCATTTACGTCCCTATAGTCAACACAAATCCTTATCCTTCCATCATTTTTAATACTTATGACCATTGGACTTATCCATTCTAACTCCTTAATGGCCTCAATGATGCCTGATGCTATCATCTTGTCTATCTCCTCCTTGACTTTGACAAAAAGATTCAAATTCATTGGATAAGGCCTCTTCCGAATCGGTCACTCACCTTCTTTCAACTTTATTTTCATCTCTCCTAAGGAGTGAATGCCTTTAAGATCATGGTACCCATGTGGAAATAAACCTGAAACTCATGCAATAGATCAATGATTTTCGAGACCTCCTTCTCCGACCAATAGTCTCCAACAATGGCCTTTTTAGGTTCATCCTCCGAACCAATGTTAACCTTCTTTATTTTTAGGGGTTCATGGTAGGTGTGCACTTGCTCATCAGTGCTATCCCTAACTTTTTGTGTACCTTCGGTATGGTTAACATTAAAAATTTTACCTCTTCACCATCTATCACATAGACAAATTTTCCTTTTTATTTCTCCATGCACACATAGTCAAGTTGTGTCTCCTCTGATTCCTCTTCATCAAAGTGCGTCTCCAAACTAGGTTCACCTAATAACTCCAATATTCTATCTTCCACCACAACACTATCTCCCATCGTAGAGGAGCATCTGTATCATGAGCTCTATGAGACATTCTTTTGTTGTTTCATAGTAGAGTTGTATGAATGGTTGTCATCATATGCATTAAGGAAGAGTTGGAATTATAGACCTCGTGTTTTGACCCAAGAAGAGTATCAGAGGCTACATGATGCTAATCTAACCTAGAATTGTGTCGTTGATAAGTGGTGGAGTGGTGTGTTGACTAGCTATACGTTGGAATACGTGATTTCTACGTATTATTTCCTAGAGGTTGTTGATTTTAAGTTCTTGCAGGAGCCAAGAAGATCGTTCTTATGTGCTATATTGTTATCCATTAAGATCTTGATCATCACTTTGAATATAGAGGCATTTTTCATACTTCCCCTGACCTCATCTAGGTCCTTTTGTGGAGCCTCCACATTCTTCCTTTGTTCTAACTACTTTGACTGCTCCTTCAGACATTAAATCTCTCCTTGTAGGCTTCGAATTACATCCATGGTTTCTTGATACACTTCTTTCTGATGAGTAGGGTCTAGATACTTTCCATGTATCACTTCTTCTCTAACAACTAGCGGTCTCTACCTTGGTACTTCCCTAGTATGTGTAGCCTTAACTCACGTTGTAACTAGTACTAGTTCTATTTCTTACTCGCACACTACTCTTGGCATCCATTGTGAATCAGCCTTCTTTACGCTTACCATTCCAGTGCCTTTTTCTTTTCAATGTTTTTGTCTCATGTGCTCAAATAGCTCCAGAACTCCTCATAATTGTTTTTATTTCCACACCATGAATATTGTAGTAGATCGGGGCACTTGTGCTTGTAGTGCTTCGTGGATCCACATTTATAACACATCCAACGCAGGAACTCACTTCTTCCTCCCGCACGCGTTTACCATGACCAAAAATACTCCTGAAAAACTTCTTCCACGTGCCCCTCCATTTGAGCACCCTTCATAGTGATGATCATTGTCCTTGGAATTGTTTGTGAGGTTGGTTTGGTGCACACCAATATCAATGGCATCATGTATTTGGTCAATCAATCTATAATCCTTGGTGTCATGAGTAGTAGAGGTGCAAATCTTGCAATAACAAGACACATTTTTATGGATCATGCATTGTAGTAATCGGCACCTACTTAAGTCATGATCTTCGAGAAAAATTTGACATTCCACCATCATGGCACATAATGATCTCTCGAGAGCAATTATCCTTTATATGCCCTTATACCTTACATTATGTGCACCATAGACCACTGCAAGTCTCATGCACCAAGTTCGCTGAGATAGCTAATCTAAGCCTCAAGAAAGGGACTAACACCAGTATCCATGCTTCTAACAACCTCAGCACGTAGGGCAGCCTTCAAGGCCTCATGTGGTTCTATGATATTCTTGTGTGAAAGAACTCTCCTAAATGGTGTTATCAATCCTCCAAAAACCACTGAGCATGCTGAGAAGGGTGAATGCCATAAGATAATTTTGACAAGAGAGTCTTAAAATGCACGTCATATTCCCACACACTCTCTACCATACCCTATTGAATATCCTTCAAAGCGTTAATGTTCTTCTATTCAAACTTGGGGATATGAAATTATGCCAAAAGGAATTTTGTAGAATGGTGTAATCTACCACCATCTTATGGGGGTCATACTTTCGGTTAAAACTATGTGTGCACCCTTATAACGTCATTGCAAACTAACTTACCTTTCACTATAGGGTAGTGATCCGCTTCACGCACCATAATAGTTCACACTTGTGTACATGTTTTCCAGCATCCTCAACACCTTTGTAGTCTAGTAGATGTAAAGACATTTGAAAAAAACACTTGCTGAGGTGATTGAGGCCCTTATCCACCTAACCCAGAACCTTGATTCCCTCCGGTGTTGCCTCTAACACTAGATCCACCATGTCTCGTTCCTCCTAATCCGCTGTGTCCTCTAGTTCCTATACCACCGAGATCCGCCCTCATGTAGCGGTAATGGACTGAAGTGGTTACACCTAGCACTCCCAATGTTCTACCAAACTATGCACCAATAGTTTGTGATATTACAACGCTACCAAATGTGTGTCACACTCCACTCTTAAACGCAATACCCAAGATTTGTGTACCCGCACTTTGTCCAAATGATGTTCCGCATAATATTCCTCCAAACACGGGAAATTATTGTGCAGCCATAGATGTACCAAATGAAAAATTATATCTCCTAGGTACAGATCGGTCACTCCCACCGATACCAACTGTGTTAGCAATAATTATCTCTTGATTTGGAAGACTAAGTGCTAGGGGTTGGTCACTAGGTAGATTCAGATGCACGCCGATAGCTCTCCTTTCTCCAAGTGACGAAATATCATCAGAAGCTGAAGGGATCTCTCTTCCACACTTTCCGAGATGGGGTACAACAAACCGCTGTGCTCCATGTCCTCCATGCAAACCTCAATTCCTTCCCACAACGTCTACCTCCATAAATCCATCACTCCCACAACCTCATGTTTTCTATCCAACTCTCTTTCACACACTTCGTTATACTTTAGTCATCTCTCCTCTATCTCTTTTTGAGCCACAATGTCTGCCATATTCCTCCACCCTAGCTTCCTCTCCCAGCACTCAGAAGAATCTTAGCCGGCCATAGGAAATGCTTCCAAACTCAAGGTAATGATCAGGATCTTCATAGCTAAAGGGATAGTGCATGAAATGATCCTCTAGGCTCCCTTAAGAACTCAAACTCAACAACCTCAGGACAAGAATACGTAGAAATAGCATATTCCAAGGTATAACTGGTTAGCACTATTTTCCACCAATGATCAACAACATGTGTCCATGTCAAGTAAGCATCCCCAGCCTTTGATATTCCTCTTGGGTCCACACGCGAGATCTATAGTACTAGCTTGTTCTAGATGCATATGTTGAAATCCATTCATATAACTCTACTTGGAAAACAAAAAAGGTCTCGTATAGCTCATGATGCATATGTTTTTATACTCATTTGTGTTCATCAAACTCAATTCTAGTAAAAATCTCTCGAGTAAACTCATCCTATGTGCTCTTAAACCATGCTTCAACATTTTCTAAGGTCAAGTGTTATGTCATCACACATCATTCTCAAAGTTTCGAAAAGAGTTCCTGGTAACAGAACTAAAATGTAGTCTCTAATATCATAGCTTATTTCAGTAACCAATCCTAGGCACATCGGCATAACATCCATTCCTTGATGGAAGCTCACCCAAGGCATGCATAGGTGTCGAGCCCCTCCTTTATGTGAGCTTCATGAGAATGTGTTTTATTAACATGATGATACAATATAACCAGAGGATGAGTGCATTTATCCATAGTATTTTAGATGTAAGCTTATACTCCTAGAAGATATACTCTAAACACAAATTTAACATGATCAATTAAAAGTAGAAACAGTCATGAAACAACATTGAGGAAACCAATAACACCCACATGAACAAATGGGAAAACACATCAAGACTCATTGTCAGGTATTATAGAATTGCTTCATTATATTGATGATTCAATTATAGTAGCTAAGATTACATTCAGAGGTTCCATCCATGACAGAGTTCATAATAAAGCAAAACTTTCTTTACATTCTAGAGCTCTCTGTTATACACACACTACATTATTCTCTCCCATTCCTCTCTTTTTTCTTACTCCTCACCCACACACCTTCTAGGAATGATCCTCTATATCAAGCAGTCGAAGGAATCTTCTCCTAACCATTCATCATCACCCGCGAAGGCCTATTGGAATCTTCTCATGTTTTTTCTACCACTACCTAGGAACCTGCCAAGTGTCACCATGTGTTTCCTTCAATCAAGTGTCTTTAGCATGCTTATGCCAGCTAATCCTTAACAACCTCAACCCCTTATCCTTCCATGATAACCATAATGATTCCTTGGAATATCCTTTACTTGGACCACAAGTCTTCATATCTTATCCACATCTATATCTGGTCACTTTTCCATTTGCTCCTTATATGCATCTTTTTTTGTTTCATCCAAAACTTTACTAAGTCCTAACTCCAATATGTCCTGGTGCGACCCTTCACGCCTCTTTGAGGACTACTTTTGTGTGTACCTTTGCACCCTTTCACCGTGCACCACAAGGCTTCGCACCCTAGGTACTTAGTTACTTTTTAGGGGTCCAACATCACCCCACACTAAACTAGTTACCACCCGGCAACCCTTCGCGCTACCCGAACAAAAGGATCAATCTTGCCAAACGAAACCTAGTAAGGTAAAAATGCTTTTCCAAGGAATAAAGAATAGTGGTAGAAATAATCTAAGAAAATAATTAAAGAATGGGGGATGTTTATACGGCCAACTATAGGAGCTCAGGGAACTACATATTTATCTCATCCTTCAATTTCTCCTAGGCCTTTAGTTTTGATAAGGCCCTTCCCGACGCATCTCCTACTATATCAGACACCTAGTCTGGGATGATCTCTTCCACTTTCCCCTTTAATGCATTAATGGCCACTCCCAACTCTCAGTGCAACACCCTCGAACTCATCCATCCACTTAGTGATGGAGTCTCGAGTTCTTTGATTCTGAACTCTAGCTTCTCGTGCTTAGTCTTTATCTTCTCTTTCTGGGCCGTGGTGTTAACAACTAGTTGCACGCACTCGCCTTATTGGTGGAGGTGGTCTCCTAAAAATTTTAAGGGCTTCCTCTTCCCCATTACTCATGAATTGATTATAGGCTCACATTTCCTACAGCTATTAAAGCCCCTATCCGCCAGTATATTTACCTCCTTGAGTTGGGAGAGCAATTCTTCCAACTCAATGATCTGGGATTCAATGGAACTCTTGTTCTCCTCTTTTTCTTGTGAGCTCTACACCTATCGTGCCTATGCCATCCTTGGTGTTAACAAGTAGCATCCCTATGAGGTCCTCAAGATATTCCATCTCATCCCCGTAATCTATCCTTGCCTAGCTTACTAATGTTGAACATTTTCCCACAATGGTCTTTACAAGGGCACCACTGTTCAGATACCTCCTTCATTTGCACCTATTCTCCCTTCAACCCTTGGTGCAACCTGTCCATCTCCTTTTCCTTTCTCTTCTATTCTGTGACCAAGGTCCACACAGTGTCCCCCATATCCAGACTATGTTGTATCACCTCTGAGGATATATTTTTCAAGGTATTATATGCCTGCTCATCTGTAAGGTGATTAGGATCCACCACCTTATATGTGTCTCCTCCCTTCTTCCCCAGATGAATGGTCTCGATTTCCAGGTTCGAGACCTCGAACTCAGTTCCTCGGCTGTTGTAATGTATAGCCCAGCTGAGCATCTTTCTAGTTCTGGGAACACCCCCATCTTGATCCAATAAGTCCCAACTATGCAACTTTTCTAGTGAGAGGGTGGCCTGAAATATTACGCGCAAGACCTTATTGGGGTCATCCACGAAGTCCATGTGTAGGGACACTGGCATCCACTTCTTCCTTGTCACCTTGCACTTTGTCCTTTGATTTTTCACCCCAGGGGTGAATCCTTTATCCTCCTTTATAATAAAGGAGTCCCCCTTGTCTCCTGTGGGCTTGTGGCCTACGGCGTAGTAGCCTTGCACTTCAGAATCTCCCTAGCTCCTACCGAGTGCTCCTCTTCTTCTTGCACCTTAGCCTCCTACCCCTCTAACTCGCTTCTAACTCTACTTTGAATGCATGAGGGTCTTCTTCCTCTCCTTCTTCCGAGCTCCGCCGTAGGGCTTGATGCATTGTCTATGTTCTGCTTCTTATCCTTAAGCCCCTCCTCTTCTTCCTCGTCCCGCACCCCGGTGATGGATTTTTTGCACCCCTTGTTCCGAAATGTCGACACCCTTACTGTTATTCCGACATGTGTAGTACTTCCTCTTTCTCGAAGTATATAACATGTCTTCCTATTCTTCTTCTTCTTCATGTACTTCCTTCATGGGTGAGATAGGTGTTTCCGTAGTTTAGGAAAGGGAGAGTTTGTAACTTCCACCTCAATTCCTCCCTATGTTTTAGGGTGCAGTTATACGAACACCCGATGGACATACCCTTTGATTGTAACATTGACTTGTGGGTGTAAGTCCAAGAAATATGGCTCCAAAACCTCGACATAGGCAAGCCAAGTGCCATACTTGTACTTGCGTGCAACATGTGGACATCAACATCCACCTTATCTACATCAAAACTAACTCTCGCACGTCCTTAATCCTATTGATGGCACACTTCATGTATATGGCAGTGAATGTAAAGGGGAGCTTGCACCATGGCCCCATCTCTCCTTTAGCCATCATGAACTTTGCTAAACAAAAGTGTTGTGTGATGGAAAACTTTACCTTATCACCAACAACTTATGGCAACTCGTGGGGAATGTGCCACTCATTCTCAAAGGCTTTGTGTAACCTCTCAAACCACATGTTCATTCACACCTTGTAAGCATTTGAGATAGTCCCATCGCAAGTTAACTGTGTGAATTGGATCAGGGGGACGTGTGTGGTGGGTGAACCCAAATGTTCGCATCTAGTCCATCTAGGATGCCAATCTCCCAGAACACAATAAGAAGTAGGATGGAGACCCAAGTGATCTTTACTCCTGACTTGTTTTATACCCGCAGCTCTTTGATAATTTTGTTTGTGATGAATTGGGAAAATTTGTAGAGTGCCCTCTTGGATACCCTGCAGGCCACATAAAGGAATCTACGGTTGATGTCCATCCATCTCTCGAATGCCCCCAATTTGTAGCTAATGAGTTCAGGAGGTGACCCTTAGTGCTGGGTCTAGGAGATCTATAATTACTTGTTCCCTACCCCCTTCTCGTAATTTAGCTTCTTTTCTAGCTCCTTGATCTTGGCAGTGGCACATAAATCTAGTGTCATATCTTCTCCAATATTTTGCGGGTTTGTTACCATTCAAATTAATTGGCATGTGATCCACATTTTCCTTCCCATGAAGTAGAAGAAATCTTCATGTACCCATGACATTAACCACCTAAAAATGGGGTGGGTTTGCAAAGAAGGGTAGCTCCCATAGTTGCAAAACCCCAGCCTTTTTAGTTCTTTCTTCACCAAGTCATCCACCTTAGGTTTTTTGAGTGCATCTACCATTGTAGTGTTTGACACAAGATCCACCCTCATCATCTTCTCATTGTCGGTCATTTTGTTGTTGTACTCACTGATTTTACACTGGTATAGCTTCAAATTCCACTTCATGGCCTTGATCACTCCAAGGATTATTACATCTCTAAGTAGATTTCCACCGGGTCCTCCTCTTCCACCACTTGTTTCTTTATGGGTGCCTTCTTTTGTGCCATCACTCTTTACTCTCCTTCGTACTCCTAGGTGTTTTGTTTCTTTCTTTTGCCTACCTAAACTTGACAACTTCCCTAATTCTCTCTCATGTAACCTCCTTTCCATTCCATTCTCTTCTTCCCTTCGTGTTACACCACAGGTCTTACTATAACTTTACACAAGTTCATTGGTTCGTGATAGTACTTTTCCTTATTCTTCTCTCGAAAAATACCTCATCGTACTTTAAGTTCAGGAGCACACAATAAATTATCTAAGGAAAGGTAGTCAAATGACTAACCTTTTCTTATTTATACTTTATCAATTCCTTATATTCCTCCGACCACGTGTCCTAAGTCACTTTTAAAAAAATACTTTCCTTCACTTAAAAACTTCCTCAACTTCCCCTCGAACTTTGTAGCTATAACCTCTAGGCACTCCAACACCACTTAGACTGCCACATACCTCCTTTGTGTGTATCCCCATGTCGAAGTACATAACCTCTACATCGTCTACTAAGTAGTTCCCTATAGTGTTGCCTAACTCATGGCATATCCCGCAATCCTTCCCTTCTTGTGGTCTTCATGTTCTTTCAACCCACCTTCCTAACTACATGAAACTTATGCACCTTTTCCATCCATGTGCCCTTTCTTATCCTATTTCTCGTTCATCTCCCATTGCTCATTCGTCTTCCTTCACGCTAAATTTTTCCCAACATTCCTACCTTCATGTACAAAATAGCTGCTACCTCACCCCACACAAAAATGTATGCATGGTCCCCTACACATAGAACATCTTACAATTCAATTACCTAACAACGCACCAACCCACAACAAAGGAAACAGACACAAAGATAGAAATCTAAATTAATTGGCAAAACTACCTTATTTCAGATCACACAGAAGCCTTATTTATAGTAGGGCTTTAGTCCACTTCCATTAAAAAAGCTTTGTAACCTTGTCCCATCTAGTGCTTGTAACTGGCACGTGCCTAAATCTAGGATGTACGAGATGAAATATGGTCCTAACCAATGGATTTTCAGCTTCCCAGGATGGTGCAAAAATTTGGAATCATATAGCCAAACCATCTGCCCCACCTCGAATTGTTTGTTTTTATATGAAGATTGTGTCATGATTTTTGTCATACCTTTTCGGCCTTCCGACTCCACCTATCAAGGGATCTCCTGTCATCCAACTACATTAACTTCTCAATGTGCTCTTGTAGTGCTTGTTCATCGCCTAATCCTCCCACTCTGCATCATCGACACTAAAATTTTCCTCCATAATTTCTATTTCATTAATGTATGTATTAGGAATAGGATGTTGTAGTAGCATCTGATAGAAGATAACGGCGCCGTCAGTACGGTGCCGCCAATAATGTGGAGTATGGTAACAGTCAAAGTACAATAGGAATGTTGTAAAAAGTAAATATTTTTCGTAAGTGGTCCGGTAATGTTAAAATGTCAAAGTTTGGGTAATTAGAGAAGTAGGGTCTACGTGATTAGGAATTAGAAATATTATATTGGTAATAAGGACAAGGAGTGAGGTCATAAATATTTTGTGTATTTTATTTGTAAAAATTCTAAAAATGTGGAACCCATGTAAAATGATAAGGTTTATCTTATCTTAAGATAAGCTTACATGTATGAGATAAGAGTTAAGGTATGGAATATGATTTGTCGAGTGGATTTCTTATCCTATCTTAGAGATAAGATGGATAAGCACGGAAGTTCTATAATAGAGAGGCTACCCCCTCATTTAGCATAGAAGGAAGTAGTGAGAAATATTGTAGGAAGTGTGCGAAGGAAGCCATCAGATTAAAGGTGTGTTGAAGAAGCCATTAAGAGGTGTAATTGTAAAGTTTCTCCCATAGTCTTGGTGAAAGTCAAGTGAAGTCAATAACACTTGAAGTACCTCATGGGTGAGATTAATAGCTTTCATGTTAATATTATAATTTATTTTGATATTTCAGATTTGTCATCATTTGTCTTATCATAGTCGATGGTATTCTTGTGTTATGTTGTTGTTTTGTTTCCAGATTACACATCCACCAAACTAAAGGCATGTGCATTAGTAAATAATCATAAAGACGAGGAGTTCCCGGTGAAGAATTATCATAGTGCTAGATTGCTTTGATGACATTTTGGTTCCGTTTGGGACCATTCCTCGTTGGTGGATTTTCTGGAGAGATATTCCCACTTAGTCAAAAATCAATTAGAGGGTAACCTTGTTTTTACTGTGCATAGTAGTTACCATGGTAAAGTCATTTTTGCCATGAATAGTAGTTACCATGGTAAAGTCATTTTTGCTGGAATAGTATTTACCGCAGTAAAGTCACTTTTTACCGTGAATAGTATTTACCGCAGTAACTTCACTTTTTACCGTGAATAGTGTTTACCACAGTAAAGTCAGTTTTTACCGCAGTAAGTCAAGTTTTACCATAGTTTACCGTGGTCATTTCTATTTTACTGTAGAAAGGTGTAAAGTCACTTTCTAGTATAGTGATTCCAATTATTTGTGCACATAAGTCTTGTTAATTGTACTTGTGGGTTGGTATTTCACGGTGGTTACTTTTGAAAATGGGAAAGATTCCTATTTTTTCAGCTCAATCTAATGAAGATGCTTCTTCTTTCATTCAAGAGTTTAAACGATCTTGTATTTGTAATGGCCTTATAAGAAGGGAATAATGGACTGAATTTTTTCCTACCTTTTTGGATGGATCAAAGACTTAGGTGGTTTCAAACACTAGGAGATAATGTGAAAAATTCATGGGATTTATTAACTCGAAAGTTTTCTTGAAGAATTTGGTGAACAAGAAATATGTAGATCTCATGATCGAGATCACAAAGCTATCCCAAGGAGAGAAGGAGAAGATAAGGGATTATCATGCCCGTGTTCTGAGCTAAGGAGGAAGCTCGATGCCCGTGATCCGGAAGGAAGGACTAGCGGATGGGTTGATGAATGGTGTGGATAATCTCCTCTGTAAGCACTTCATTCTTGGGATGAAGCCGCAGATCGACAACGAGTGAAGTATGACCGCCAGCCTACCATTGAACAAGCAAAGGAGATTGCAAGAAGGCAAGAAGAAAGCATGGAAGAGGAGCCCAAAGAAATTGTTGCTAAAGTAGAGCCTACACCAAAGACCTTTGGTCCGAATCCACAACCACTCCCGGTGAGCACAAATATTCCTCCTAGTACATCTACCGAGTATGAAGATCTCGCTCAAAAGATGGGTCGCTTAACTATTAATCTTCTTCAAGGAAAGGAATTTAGTTCTCGGGGAGGAGATAGAGGTCCAAAAAGAAATATTTTCAAGTTATTTGTTATGATTGTTATAAAAGGGTCATTTTAAGTATAATTGTCCAGATAGAGCTTCTACATCTGGTAAAGGAGATAATGATAAAGGAAAAGCACTGTGAATTCTTTTGATGTAGTAGATAAGAGCATAAATAATGAAGTAGATGTGTTTGTAACAAAAAGAAAGAAAGAAAAAGATAATCAAGATGGAAATGATCCTAAGAAGATGAAAGAAGAAACTAGTAAGAAACATAGGAGAAGAAAGTTGGGTGTGCAAGATTTTCTCGATTTCACGAGGCAAGGACCATACTCCATCTTGGAAGATCTGTCCAAAAGGCCTGCAAATATTACATATGGTCAACTCTTGGCTATGTCTTCTGAGAAGAGGTGGGAGTTGCGAGGTGGACTCAATGCTCGAAGAAGGAAGGAGGTTGAGGTCCCTGTTTTGGAGGCAGAGGTAGATCCCTATGCTCCACAAGCTGAGGTATTATGTAATGGTATTTCAATTCATGATGTCTTAGTTGATGGAGGTGCTGCAGTTAATGTAATGACCGAGTCTCAGAATGAATATGTTGGGTTTAAAATTGATCGCCCTTCAACACTTATGTTAAGGTCATTAAATAAGGGAAAAACTAAACCGAGAAGGTGTAGTTTCAAATGTGGTAATATCTGTTATGGGTGTGGTATGTGTGGTAGAATTTCGTGTGATGAAAAATGGTACTTGCTAGCGTACCTAATGCTCGCCGGGAAGACCATGGCTAAGGAGAGTTCATGCAAGAAACTACTTTGGAATGAAGGTTTCATGACACTTGGACGTGGTAGAGAGAGGGTGAAGATAAATGTGATCCCTCAACACCATAAGGCGTAACTCGTGGATTCAATTGATGAAACTGATGATTGGACATCCTCTCGATTACTCTAGTACTAGTGAAGTGGACACTCGAAGATGAAGAAAGCGAGGTAGATGTTTCATTCATGGATATCCTTCCACCACACCAACTCATGACCCCATAAAATTATCTGAAGAAGAAGTTGATGATCGTCTCCAACAAATAAAGATTGGTGATGTTGTGATGGAGAGTGAGAAGGAATCCTACCTCCAGCTCTTTCGAAGGTACATACACCTATTCACTTTTGGTTACAAGGAACTCCATCAAGTAAGTTGGGTAGAACATTGTATTGAGCTGGTAGATGGTGCTAAGCCCATAAAGCAAATGCCATATAGAATGAATCCTAATTTTTCCAAGACTGTAAAAGAAGAAATAGATAAGTTGCTTGATGTAGGATTCATATTTGCTGTGGAGAATTCAGAATGGGTTTCTCCCATTGTGATCTCAATAAAAAAGAATGGGAAGCTACGCATTTGTGTTGATTACAGGAAGCTCAATAAGGCAACAAAGAAGGATCATTACCCTCTTCCATTTTCAGATCAGATCTTGGACGGGCGAAGTAGGCGGCCAGAGTGTTATAGTTTTTGATGGATATAAAGCAGCCTACAACCAAGTTCGTATAGCAGAGAAAGATCAGCTGAAGACCACGTTCACCACTCCTTGGGGAACGTTTGCTTATAGAGTTATGCCTTTTGGGTTGTGTAATGCTCCAGCAACATTCCAGCGTTTGATGAATAGGGTGTTCGAACCCTACATTGGGACCTTCATCAGAGTATTTCTGGATGATTTTTGCATCTATGGGAGCAAGTTGGACCACTGCACCAAATGGAGACAAGCATTTCAAAGGTTAGATGAAGCACAAGCCTCACTAAACCCTACAAATTGTGTCTTTGGATGTTCTAAAGGTGTTTTCTTAGGGCATGTTGTATCCAGAGATGGTATTGGTGCGATCCCGATAAAGTTTCAAAATCAAAGATTTACCATTTCCTCTTAATAGAAGCAAGTTGAGATCATTTTTAGGCCATGTGGGTTACTATAGAAGGTTTATCAAGAATTTCTCAAAGATTGCATAGCCACTAACCTTGAGCTTCAAGAAGGATGTTACTTATGAACCAGAAATAAGGCGCATGAAGCTTTTGGACAATCAAGGAAGCCCTGGTGTCTTCACCTATCTTGAAGAATCCAGATGGAGCAAGCCATTCATGTGTACACCGATGCCTCGATACAAGACTAGGAATTACTTTGAGCCAAAAGGATGAAAATGGGAATGAACATCCAATTTACTTTGGGAGCGGAATAAATGAGCAAAGTCTTTGAGGTAAATTATATCAGAATCGAAAAAGAGGCTCGCTATCATTTTTTGTAAATAAGTTTAGAAATTACTTGCTAGGGCAAAAATTTCTAGTCAGAATAACATCATCGTGCTCTAAAATATATTGTAAATAAGCCTAACCCATCGGGGAGGATAGCAAGATGGATAATTTTGCTACAAGAATTTGAATTTGATATTATAGATAGGCCAGAAAGAAGCATGTCAATGCAGATGCACTCTCTCGAGCCTATGATGGTTTATGATCATCTTGTGATGATGATGATTTCCCGATGCAAAGATTGTTATCCTTGACACAATCCCTAGTGAATACATAGATATTTGGAATTATCCGAATGAATTCAAGTTTCGATGGTGCCAATGCAAAGACTAAGAGAAAGATTACTCAAGCCGATGTCGTCCATATTCTATTATGCATGGAGCATTATTTCGAATAGGACCTGATGGACAATACAAGAGGGCAGTTGGACGTGATCAAGGAAAGGAGCTGCTAGAAGAATTCCACAATGGTACATGTGGAGGGAACTTCTCTGGAAAACTTACAACAAGAAGGATCTTGGATGCGGAGTTATCACCGCCCACTCTTTTTAAAGATTGTTATAATTATTGTAAGACATGTGATATTTGTCAAACACATGGTAACCGTAAGACTTCATCAGCTCCATTATGTCCTATTCTTCCACTTGGTCCCTTTGAAAAGTGGGGAATAGACATTGTAGGTCCACTTCCAACTACATCACGCCAAAATAAGTATATTGTAGTTGCCACATTATTTAACCAAGTGGGTTGAAGCTAGGCCATTGAAAACTTGACTTCCATGGATGAAGTGGCAAGGTTCATGTATGAACGCATTGTCACCAGATTTGGTTGTCCATTAGAAATTATAACAGATCAAGGAAGCCACTTCATTAATGAGGTGGTAGAAGCCCTAGTCAATAAGTTTTCTATTAAGCACAGGAAGGCAACAACATACAAGCCAAGCACAAATAGACAGTGGAATGAACAAATTTTGTCTTGTGTCAAATTCTAGCAAAAGATGCAAGCCTTTACAGTGTACATAAATGGGATAAAAGGATTCATGCAAAGCATTGTGGGCATATAGGGCAACATCAAAGTCAGCAATAGGATACTCCCATTTCGGTTGGCCTATGGCATTGATCCAGCTTCTTCCTATTGAGTTTGATATTCCCACTTTGTGAGAGTTATGAAAAATGAAAGGATGGATGAAAGTGATTCAAGAAAAGAAAGGTTGGTATATCTTCATTTGCTAGAGGAAATGAGGGAAATATCAAAGGATACAAGCCATAAGAAGAAAATGAAGCGAAGGAATAATTTGATCAAAAGATCCGATGGTCTCCATTTCATGTGAATGACTTGGTCCTAGTATATGATTCCGAGATACAAAAAAAGAAGACAGAGAAAATTTCTTCCAAAATGGATGGGGCCTTACAAAATAGTAGAGCATGCATGAAAATGGTACGCATGATTGGAGGAATTGGATGGCACTCCCATTATGAAATGGGTCAACCACGACAAGTTGAAGATTTTCCAAGCACTGAAGAATCTACTCCGAGGACGGAGTAGTTAGAAGGGGAAGATGTCGACACTAAAATTTTCCTCCATACTTTCTATTTCATTAATGTATGTATTAGGAATAGGATGTTGTAGTAACGCATCGATAGAAACAACGGCGCCATCATGCGGTGCCGCCAATAATGTGGAGTATGGTAAGTCAGTCAAAGTACAATAGGAATGTTGTAAAAAGTAAATATTTGTCGTAAGTGGTCCTAGGTAATGTTAAAATGTCAAAGTTTGGGTAATTAGAGAAGTAGGGTCTACGTGATTAGGAATTAGAAATATTATATTGGTAATAAGGACAAGGAGTGAGGTCATAAATATTTTGTGTATTTTATTTTTTAAAAATTCTAAAAATGTGGAACCCATGTAAAATGATAAGGTTTATCTTATCTTAGAAGATAAGCTTACATGTACGAGATAAGAGTTAAGGTATGGAATATGATTTGTCGAGTGGATTTCTTATCCTATCTTAGAGATAAGATGGATAAGCCTAGAAGTTCTATAAATAGAGAGGCTACCCCCTCATTTAGCATAGAAGGAAGTAGTGAGAAATATTGTAGGAAGTGTGCGAAGGAAGCCATCGTTAAAGGTGTGTTGAAGAAGCCATTAAGAGATGTAATTGTAAAGTTTCTCCCATAGTCTTGGTGAAAGTCAAGTGAAGTCAATAACACTTGAAGTACCTCATGGGTGAGATTAATGATTTCATGTTGATATTATAATTTATTTTGATATTTCAGATTTGTCATCATTATGTCTTATCATAGTCGATGGTATTCTTGTGTTATGTTGTTATTTTGTTTCCAGATTACATCCACCAAACTAAAGGCCGTGCATTAGTAAATAATCATAGACGAGGAGTTCCGGTGAAGAATTATCATAGTGCGGATTGTTGATGACAAAGACACGAGGACGGTAGTATAAACTCCACTTTGGTAAAACGACTTCCACAAAAACACCAATCTAAATAGTGTGGCCTTGTTCAATCTCTTATAGGTTGTCCTATATGCCCACAAGATCGCTCATACTTCTTCATCCCGATCTTCTCTTCCCACATCAAAAATTTTGGTTAGCGTGTGACTCAAGATTTTTTGAATGCTTCCACGATTTCATTAGCTTGTGGATGATATAGGGTATTCTTTTGATGGGCCACCATGAATTCCATCAACAAAATCCTAACTGTCTCATTCAAAAAATGTAAGATATTGTCATTTTTCAAGATTAAACAACATCCATACCTATTGATTATGTTCTTGCGTAAGAATCTATAGCTTCATCGCCGCTTATGCAATCCCTTGTAGGCGTTGTCTCCACCCACATTGTTAAGATATCAAGTATAAGTAATGATATAGCATGAACCATTCCTTTACATGGTAGGTGAAATTGGTCCTAAAAAAATTAATGGCCCACTTCTAAAATGGTTTTGCATTGGATATTGGCCTCAAGGGCATCTCATCTCTTCTTCCCGGCTTTCCAAGGTGTTGGAAATGGTCACAAGCCTTGCAAAAATTAATAAAATCCGGTAAATACTTTCCCACCACAACCATGCGAGTAGAATCTTTCGTGCCATGGAATTTCCTATATAGTGCACTCCCGCAATCCAACCATGTGCTTCATCTATGATTGTAATGTGCTCATGTTCTAACATGCATCGACATAGAACCTCATCACAACCTAACTTGTATAAGTATCCATTAATTAGCATGTAAGGTGTAGCATGTATAGCTGATTGTTTCTTCTCCAAATTTTTCATTCCCTCTGGCACCACACCCATTTTGAGAAACACAACAATATCTTCAAACTCAGAGGGCACATGACACAATCTATACAATTGCATGTTTAGCATAGTATCCTCAATACTCTGCATGCCCTCTCCTGAGTCAATCCCTTATAAGTGATCAAGTCGTAAGTTACTTTTTCCCGATTTCGAACCCCTGTAAACTCAAATTCTTGAAACAACGGGACCCATCGCCATATGCACCCTTGTAAAATAGGATTTTTCACTAGGTACTTCAATGCCATGTGATATGTGTAAAATATGAAGGGTCTTACCAGTAGATACCGTCTAAACTTATGCGTCATGTAGATCATTGAGAGGGCTTCTTGTTTAGTAGTAGTATAGTTCTTCTCTCGCTAGTAGTATAGTTCACTGGATCCATACATTCTCCAGTCATGAAGGTAGACTTGAAGAAACTTATGGATGAAGTCTTGAAATTCTTGTACCACAATGCAAAAAAATATAGTAGGGGCGTTCTTTAGTCCAAAGGGCATGACCATGTAGGTAAAGCTTCCCCATTTAGTGGCAAAAGTTATCTTTTCCTGGTTTCCCTTTTCAATTCTAAATTGATGATATCCCGAGAATCCATCGGTGAAGGAATAGATTCTGCACCCGGCTACTCCTTCCAAGATTTATTCAATGAAGGGGGTTGGGAAAGGGTCACCGACACATACCGCATTTAGGTCTCTATAGTCAACAAAAATCAGTATCCTTCCATCATTTTTACTACTTATGACCATTGGAATTATCCATTTTGACTTCTCAATGGCCTCAATGATGTCTGATGCTATCATCTTGTCTATCTCCTCCTTGAATTTCATGCAAAGATTTATATTCATTACATAAGGCCTCTTCGAATCTGGTCGCGCACCTTCTTTCAACTTTATTTTCATCTCTCCCAAGGAGGGGTGAATGCCTTTAAGCTCATGGTACCCATATGGAAATAAACCTAAAACTCATGAAATAGATCAATGATCTTTGATATCTCCTTCTTCAACCAATAGTCTCTAACAGTGTGGCCTCCTTAGGTTCAACCTCCTCTCGAACCAATGTTAACCTTCTTTGTTTTCTGGGGGTTCATGGTAGGTACGCGCTTTCTCATCAGTGCTATCATATTTTCTAAGGACTTCATATTTTTGTATTCTAAGTTGTAGACCTCTAGATCCTGGATTATGCAAGTGGATATCCACCTCTTTCGCCATTATAATACCTCTCGTGCATTTCTAGAAGTAATAAAAGCATCATTTTGTGACTATTATTTTTCCTAACCTGTTTGCATTTCTTATTCTTTCCTTTCTTTTACATTGCGTGTTCATTACACCACTTCACATCTCTTACATTTCCTTATTTAGTTGTGTTCCATGAGAATGATCTCATAAACACATTTTCAGCTATGCTACTTGTGCCTAGCCTCCTTTCACGTGTTCCCATTTCATTCCCACTGTAACAGAGAGTATTCATCCCTCTTTTTGGGTTCTATCTCATTTTAGTGTGGTTCATTTTAATGTTATCCTTCTATCGCTAGTCCCTTAGCATTTATTAGCTTATTTTCCCTTCAAAGACTAGGAAGTAGCAAGAGTAGTAGTAGAAATAGATAGAGGAACCGGCCTTCTCCAAAGATCTATCTCAAGTGCACAAGGCCCCACAACTTGGAGATGGTTCCATTGTGATCTCAAACAACTCGACTCTTCTAGATCTGAGATATGGGTGTGATTTTGAATACCAACAGTTTTGGCATGCCCATTGGGACTAAGCACCGAAAGCTTAAGTTTTATATTGCTAACTTGTGGTGTGTGGACTTAGTATTTCAGCCCTAGGATGTTCACTTCAACACATCTAGTGACTCCCAAACATTTCTAGATCTCCATTTTAGCAGTCTTGAGAGCCTTTCATGAGAAAAGTGTATAGAAGAATAAGTGCAAAGTAGCCAAATATTATTTTGAGTACCTCTAGCTATCCCCAAGAAGATTTTATTTCGTAAAGTCTGCACGTGCATCTCTATCTCTAGATCGTTGCGCCCATTTAACTCCTCCTCAAAGAAGATAACCTACGTGCCCTATGATGGCACATAAGCCAGCTCCTCCACTGAGAAAATTTTATAACTTCACAGGAGGAAGTCCCTTGGTTTTGGGTGTGCAAAATGACATGCCAAATGGTGCGCTCGAAAGTATTCCATACTTCACTAGTGAGAATCAAGTCACCCCTCCAAAGCATATCCAGGATGTATCAAACGTGTGTTCACTCTATTTGATCACACATGATTATGTAATAGTAAGGTTACTTATATCTTCTTTCAAAGGTAAAGCACTTCAATGGCACCGAGCCTTAAGACTTGGATATATTACCACCTGGGATGAGTTGGGAATAACTCTTTGCAATTATTTTGAAGATAAGTCATATCACCTATCTTTGTTGAGCAAATAACAACAAGAAGAAGGGCGCCAAACAAGTAGATGAATTATTTAAACATCAAATTTTATAAGAATTGGGACATAATACATCTTGTGGTAAGATCTACATCCTAACACACTTTTCTATATTATCTAAAGGTGTTGAACATCGATATCTCACTCATAATTCAATCTATAGGAGGTATGACCTTACAAGCTTGCTTATAGTATTGTAGTAAGGGAAAAAAATAGTCTGATTCAGGTGGGAAAGATATCTCCTATACTTCCTATGCCCTTGTTCCTAGAAATGTCACAAGCACCTAGCCTTTTGTGGCCCCTATTCCTATTCCTAAGCAAAGCGCACAACCTGTTGCATCAACATCCTACTCTCCAATACAAAAAAAGGAGGAATAATAATTAAAGGCTCTGATAAAAATCTATCAAACAAATTCATATCATTAGAAAAGCAACAGATGCAAGCCTATAGAGGCAATTCTAATCAGGTGCATATCCAGAAAAATCATCCTTGGTGGAATCAATATGGAAACCAAAGATACGTGCCCAACCAAAGCAAAATGATAGATGGCATGCTAACACACATTTTCCTTGCAAGTTTTTCCTCTTGTGCCCTCTCTTCTAGTACCTAGTACAAGTCAGCGCTCATTCCAATTCATAACAATTTGGTGCAAGATTCATAATGGTGCTTCCCTTGCAATATGCCTCACAGTCAATATCATTTTGCAAATTTTGCACATGCCAAAGCCTACATGATCTAGAATGCTTCATCTTACAAGCCTTCAACAAGTGCCTCTAAAGCAGAAAACCAAGAAAGACCAGAAGCTCCTCCAGAGGAAAATTTGATGTTCTTGAATTGAGGACTTCTGTGTAATCAACCAAGTAACAGATGATACAAGAATACTGTTTCACCCAAGTTGTGGACAACACACCATATAAGAATAGACTATTAGAGTCGATGCATAGGTCACAATCCCAACAACGTAAAACAACTCTTAAAAATAGAATGAAGCAACCAAGGAATCTAGTGGTAAGATTGCTCAAGTCCCTATGCAAAATGATCCACACAAGGCTCCTAAAGTGGCACGTGCCCCTCCTTTGGTAGTTGAAAATCCGCTCTAGCTAAAACTCTTACTTCCACACCTGAGTCATCAAAAGGGATGTTGTTCCTCAAATGCACAAGTCAACGAGTCTTCTATTTAGCATTGTTGACCAGATGAAGAAGACAAATATAAATGTCATAATGTGGGATGCCCTGACTATTCCATCTCAAAGTAGGATCTATTACATGAAGCTCAGGCACAACTCCCGCGTTGATCAAGTCAGTATAGAATCTGCGTGTTTCTATCAAAATTTACCAAGAAGAGGAGAAACAAGTAAGTAAGGTGGTTAAAACCCTACCCTTCTATATGTCCTTAATCATATTCAAACATCTTGTCCATAATTACATGATAGACTCGGGCGCTAGTACCTCTGTTATGCCCAAGAAGATAGCTGATGTCCTAGGTCTTAAGTATAGCCCCCTATCTAAAGGAGTCCTACACTCAACAACTCAACTATCAATACTTTAGGAGTCATTAAGGATCTTGAGTTGACCCTTAATGCATGTCCAAGTTTAATAATTACTCAAGATGTGTCAATCATTGACTTACCTCCTTTGTTTTCCTATTCCTATCAAGAGATTTCACTGCTCAAGTGGGTGGTTACTTGTCTTCTGATTGGTCTCATATGTTACTCAAGACAAGGTATGGTACCTAGTTTACCATATAAGCTGAACCAACATTTTCTTATCATATATATTCATATGTTGCATCCCCTCTCCAAGCCAATTGTTTAATCCAAGAACATGCTTTAGTTCTTGAAGAGAAACTTCTTCCACCCTCTCTGTTCCTCACCTAGTACTTATTTAATGGGTGAAGAGGGCCATAAATTTTATCCATATGATGAAGAATTGGAAGATGATGAAATTGGGCTCGGTACTTTCTTTATTCTTGAAGAAGAAGTTATGCTCCCATGTGTGCTCAAGAAAGACCAAGTTGAACCTAACCTATGAAAGTTATACTTTGATGGTTCTAGAAGTAAGAATGGCACGTGAGCAGGAGTTGTTCTCATTTCTCCCAAGGATGAGAAATTCTTTGTTCCAATAATGTGGCAGAATATGAGGTGCTGGTGCATGGTCTACTGATTTCTAAAAAGAAGAAAATTAAGGTGCTACAAATATTTAGGGATACAGAGTTGGTCATCCATCAGGTTACCAACAAGTGCTTAACAAATAATAAGCTTCTCAAAGCTTATAAACATAGATTTTGGGACCTCCTTAAGATATTTGATGCTCTAAACCTATAGGTGGTGCCACACAAAATGAATAGGGAGGCTGATCAAATGGTCACGCTTGGTTCACAATTCTCTCCTGCCGAGGAATTTCTCAAAGGAAACACTCGGCACATTAAGATGGTGATCAAGCCATCCATTTCACAAAACAATACCAGTTGGAAAGTCTTTCACAAAGTGATGCACAAATCATCCATTTCATCCAAAATGAAGTTGAGTTCTCATCAAGCATGCAAGTTGACTTACATGATAACTATGGTGACCAAGTAATACAGCTGAAGACAAACAAGTTGTCTAAAGGTCCGGTCACCTTTGAGTAAATGTTTGGACCCGATGATGCGTTCAAGGATAAAGAAAATTATATGCGCGTTGTGCAAGAAGACTACTCTAGAGTCACTATAGTGCATGGAAAGGATTTATTGCTCAAAGCAAGGCATGCATGCATGATGAAAAACAAAAATTTATATCTCTTTGTCAAAAATATAGTGATATCTTCTCATGCGAGTATGAAGACCTCAAATGTTTTGATCCAAGTATTGATTAACACTCCATTGACCTTGATCCGGTGTCAAGCCCATCATACGTGAAAGCGTAATGGCTAGTCAATCTAAGGATAGAGCCCTCATGAGAAAGGATTTATCTAAACTCGTTAAGGAGAAGATTATTTATCCCATCAAATACTCTATTTGGGTCACAAATTTAGTTCCAATGCACAAAAAGAACAATGAAATAAGACTTTGTGTTGATTTTAGAGATTTCAATAAGGCATCTCTAAAGGATCATTATCCTTTGTCTTCAATGGAGTAGATTCTATAGACTATGGCTGGCACGTAGAGGTTTTCAATGTTATATGGATATTCGTATTTCAATCGATCTGGTCAAGGAAGAGGATCAATTCAAAACAACGTTTACAACCAAATGGGGAACATATGCATATCAGAAAATGCCCTTTGGTCTATCAAACACAGCACAAAATTTTGAGAACCATGGATATTTCCTTCAAAGGTTACATCAATGAGTTCATCTTGGTTTACCTTGATGACATAAAAGTATTCTCAAAGCAGAGGCATGGATCATATGGCACACCTAGAGAAAGTCTTTGAGAGATGCAAAAGTATGGGGTGTCTCTTAACCCCAAGAAGTGTAATTTTGTGGTGGCGCAAGGCAAGCTCTTAGGCCATGTGGTTTCAAAGGATGGTATCACAATTGATCCTGAGCACATTTCAGCCATCCTAGCTCTTTCCCTGCTAGCGCACAAAAAGGCCTTGCAGTCCTTCCTTGGTAAGATCAAAAATTTAGGCATTTTATCCCTAACTTTACAGAACTTATTTGACCCATCACCTTGATTCTCAAGAAGGACATAGCCTTCATATGGAAAGCAGAAGGAAGAGAAAGCTTTAACAAAATCAAGCAAGAAATTTTTTGTGTGCCAACACTCATCAACCTAGATTATTCCAAGGATTTCATCATTTATGCTTATGGCATTGATACTAGTGTTGTTATTGTCCTAACACAAGAAAATGAACAAGATCTGGAACAACCAGTGGATTTCTTCAACTAGATACTGAAGGATTACAAATTAAGATATAGTCACATGGAGAATCAAGTCTTCTCCATCATGTGTGCGCTCAAGAAATTCAAAAGTATGCTCACCAAAAATCATATCAAGGTGTTAGTCTCCCAATCTTCTATCAGAGAATTCATCATGGGAGTAGAGATCAGTGAAAAGAGAGCACAATGGGTGACCAAAATCATGGAGTATGACGTGACTATCAAAGCCACAAGATTGGTAAGAGGTAGCGTTCTTTATAGGTAGATTGTTGAGGATGTGTAGAATGAATATGAGACTTCATTATTTATGGATGAAGATCTTCCATGTGTAGAGATTGAGAAGAATACAGATCCTAGTGTGCGTGACTGGATGAAGGACATGATCACATTCATTTCGAGGGTGCATACCCTCCTGTTTTGAATAAGGAAAAGAGAAGACATCTAAGGTTACAATCTATCCCTTATGTTTTGGTTGATGGACTTATTTTCAAGAAAAATCTTCATGGTGTATTGTTAAGATGTATCAACGACGCGTGGACTAAAAACTTGTTAGCCGAATTTCATGATGGATTATTTGGTGGCCACTTTTTTTGCCAAAACTACAGCAATGAAGATCATAATGGCATGAATATTATGGCCTACCCTATTTGCAAGATGCACACAAGTGGGTCATGAAATGTAGAGCGTGTGCTCTCTTTACAGAAATAGAAAATTAGTAGTGCTTCGCCTCTGACCAATCCAAGCGGATCAACCTTTTGTGCAATGGGGTATTGACTTCATAGGCATGATCAATCTACCTTCAAGCATTAGACACAAGTGGGTGCTGATAGCTATGGACTATTTCACCAGATGGACAAAATTTTTCATGCTCAAGGAATCAACCAAGTCATTCATCCTTGACTTTCTCGAAGGTATAGTCACAAGGTTTGGAATCCCTCAAACCATTATCTCTAATAATGCAAAATGATTCCTTGGAACTAAAATCACCGATCGAGTGCTAAACGAGCATATACCTAAAGAATTCTTCCAACTATTACCCTTAGGGTAACATGGTTTGGCGTGATTCAACAAACAAGAACCGATCGAATCATAAATCACACAATGAACATCAGCCAAATATAGTGGCATACAAAGGTCTCGTGTGCACTTTGGGTAGATAGACTCACAGTCAAAAAAGCAATAAGAACTTCACCTTACAAGCTTGTCTATGGTAAAGAAGCTACCCTTCCTTTGACACTGGAATTGAATTCATTAGCACTTTCCCAACAACTAGAATTTGAAGGCACATACCAGAGAGAAATCAAAATGGAAGAGCTAGTTAATCTTGAAGAACTAAGGAACTCTGTCATGATCAAACTAGAACAACATCAACAAAAAACAAAGAAATGGTTTGACAGAAAGGATAGGCCCCAAGCTTTCAAAGTTAGGGACTTAGTTCTAAAATGGGATATTGATAGAGCTAAACCAAGGGTGTCATTCAAAGTTTGATGCACTTTAGAGTGGCCCATACATCATGAGTTTGTGCAAAGAGGCTAACTCTTTTGAGTTAAATCGCCTTGATGGAAGCCGCTACGAGATCCCAAATAAATGGGATCTATCTCAAACTCTTCCATCAATTTTTTCGCATCATTCTATATATATTAGAGTAGTTTCAATTCCTCCAATTTTGTTACATGAACATTTTTTATTTATACATAGTTCTTTCCTTTCACGTGCTCTTCTTTTGCTTACAAAATACTGATCTTCTTTTAGTGGTTACAAGATTTAGAATCAAGTCAAGAATGATCCTTCAAGTGACTTCAGGGGTAGTTCTTCAAATGATTACATAGTAGACTCCATGCCCAATGGATGCTTTAGGCTACTGATCTTCTTCATCTAACTAGGAGTAGATGGCCCCAAAAGTTGCCAAAACTGTTATCCAAATAACTCTCCTAGTGATTTGGATAACTTGTATACATCTTTTGGCTATGAGCTCTTCATTGCAAGGTTACGTGTGCTCAAGTTCCCTTGGAACATTCCCTTCTTTTCCTCATGCACCCTTGTGTTCTTCCCCATCTTTCCTTCCCTTCCTTTTCTTCTTTGTTCTACCTTCCTCTTGCGCGCATCTTACGCACATTTGCATTCTTCCTAACATCCATTCACCCTGCGCACACACCTTGCATGTGCTTCAATTAGTTAAGTCACCTTTGGCCCTCGTGTGCACTTGTACATCATATTGTAATTTTTTCTCCTCGACCATGAATTTTCTACTCACTAGTTTTCCTCATTTCCCCACACGCGTCACATGCACGTTCCTCTATTTTCTTTTGTGCACCCTTCCCTTGTGCCCTCCTTTGTGCCCTTTTGTGCTAGGTCATCCTCTGACATTCTTGAGTGTTCCACATGCAACCAAAAAAAGTGTGCGGTAGGGCACCAAATCATAACAACAAATCAGTGAGTGACACATCATAGAAATGACAAATTTTATACAATTGGCCATTCTTTCAGCTAATTCATGTGCACCACGTGTCTTGCATGCACAGATGGCTCGACATCCTCTCGAAAACCGTATCTTGTGCTATAAATCTCTCGATCGGTGCATGCCCAAACTTTTTAGAGAGCTTCTGACATCAGCCACAGTGATAGACATTCAAATTCAAATTTTGGTAGATCTGGTAGGTGAGAAATGGGAAAACATCTTTTTGATCATTAATGAAGCAGATCTGATTGCTTCAACCACCCAATTTGATATGATCCTCCCTCCTTCCTCATCTAACATGCCAAATGGACTTAGGGAAGTGCATTCAACCAATTATTAGGTAGATTTGCATGCATTAAATGTTTCTTATTGGTAATTATATTTCAAATTCGGGTTTTCCCTCCTCTTCTCCTTCTACAGATTCATCTATAACTGTAAGAGTTGGGCTCATTATTAATGTTGGATACTCTAGATCCTTATGCGTTTTTCATAAGGACTTCATATTTTCTATAATATGAGTTGTGCACCTCTAGATCTAGCTCATGCATGTGGATATTGGCCTCTTTTTCCATCAGAACTACTTTGTTCGAGTTTTGAAGTAATAGAAGCATTGTTTTGTGACTATTCTTTGTCCTAACGTGTTTTCATTTCTTCTTCTTGCCTTTCTTTTACATTGCGTGTTCATTGTGCCACTTCACATCCCTTGCAGTTCCTTATTTAGTTGTGTTCCATGAGAATGATTTAGTAAATGTGTTTTCAGCTATGCTACTTGTGCCTAGCCTCCTTTCACGTGTTCCCCTTTCATTCCCACTTAGAACAGATAGTATTCATCCCTCTTTTTATGGTGCTATCACCTTTTTAGTGTGGTTCATTTTCATTTTATCCTTCTATCCCTGGTCCCTTGGCATTTATTAGCTTAGTTTCCCCTTTTAGCACTAGGAAGTAGGGGTTGTAGTAGAAATAGATAGAGGAACTGGCCTTCTTTGGAGATTTGTCTCAAGCACGCAAGGTCCCACAACTTGGAGATAGTTCCATTGTGATCTCAAACATCTTGGCTCTTTTAGATCCAATATGGGGTGCAAGTTTGAAGACCAACATATTCCTTGGAATATCCTTTACTTGGACCACAAGTCTTCATAGCTTATCCACATTTGTATCTGGTCATTTTTCCATTCACTTCTTATGCGCGTATTTTTCTATTTCATCCAAAACTTTACTAAGTCCTAACTCCAATCTATCCTAGCGTGACCCTTCGCACCTCTCTAAGGACTAATTTTGTGTGTGCCTTCGCTCCCTAGGCACATATTTACTTTTTACAGTCCAACAATCAAGAGGAATAGGAGATAGTGGATCTTGTTGATCTTGTGTTGGAGGCAACACAGGGAGGGAATCAAGGTTCTATATCCGGCGGATAAGGACCTCAACCACCTCAATAGGTGTTCTATGAGATGTCTCTACATTTACCTAATTACACAGTGTTGAAGATGTGGAAGACCATGTACACAAATGTGAATTGATATGGCACACTAAGGGTATCATTACCCGAAGTGAAAAGTAAGCGATTTATAACTATGTTGCATAGGCACGTGCATAGTTGGTACTAAAATTATGACCCACATTAGACAAAGTAGTGGATTATACTACACCGCATGATGAATTCTTGGTGGAATTCCAAATTCTTGAATTTGAGAAAAGAGAATTAGCCCGTTGAAGAATATTTAACAAGGTATGGCAAAAACGTGTGGGAGTATGATGCACACTTTAAGACTTTGTTGTCAAAATATCTTAGAATATCCATCCATCTCAAAGCATGCTCAATGATTTTTGGAGTTTTTATAACATCTTTCTCGATGATTTATTTCACATAAGACTTTCACGGACCCGTGCAAGGCCTTAGAGGTTACTCGTGTGTTGAAGCTGTCGGAAGCGTTGACACTGGAGTAAGCCCATTTTTAGAAGTACAAATCATTTTCATGGCAAAACAACTAGAAAAATTGTCTACAAACTTAGCTCATGAGACTCACAGTGGACTATGGTGCATGGATTGTGAGGTAGAAGGACACACAAAGGACAGTTTCCCACAAAATTTAGTGTGTGTCGTGTCATTAGATTGTGAAATTTGTCACAAAGATCATGATCCAAGTAGATGCTCATTGTTACAGCACGCGCTCCACAAGAATGTGTCTTCTTATTGTAATATTTTCTCATCTACGACTCATAATATAAAAGAATTCTAATTGATAGACCAAATCCATGATGCCATTGATATTGGTGTGCATCATACCAGCATTGGAAGTAGTTCTAAGAATGAAGGTCATCAGTATGAAGGGTGTGGAGATGGAGGTGGTCAAGGAAGAGGTTTTCATAGAGGATTCAGAGGTGTGGTGGTCAAGGAGGTAGGAGTGAATTTCCCCGAGGAACTATTACAATTGTGGATCGTGGAACACAACAAATGTGAATGTCCAAATTTTCTACAGTGCTCATGGTGCAAAAAGAAACATTAGTATGATGAGTGTCATGAGTTGTCTGAGCACATGAGCTAGAACTAGAGGAAGGAAAAGGGCATGGGGATGGTGAGTGTGAAGTGATCTGATCTCGAAGTAGATGCATAGGGTAGAAATAACCACGAATTATAACTTGTCTTAGTGAGTACGTGAGCTGAGGTTGCACGCACTAGGGATGTACTAAAGCAAAGGCATCTCATTATAAGAGAAGATGTATTACATGGGAAATATCCTTATCCAACTCATTAGAAAGAGGTCTACCAAGAGACCATGGAGGTGATTAGAAACCTGCAAGGGGAGATTTAGTGTTTGAAAGAATATTCATGAAAGTTGGAATAGGAAAATAACATTGAGGTCCCTCGAAGGACATGGATGAGGTCAAAGAAGTGTGTAGGATGTTGCACCGGAGAATATTATTCCTCTGTTAGGAGAGTGGTTAAGAGAAAAAGTACCATGAGCTAGAGGTGAGCGCGAGAGAAAAATCTTGTATGCTAATATTCCTCCTCATAGTATTGATTATGAAAAGGAAATCACATTGAATGTAGTTGTGGATGGATGGATCTTGAGCAACATTCTGATTGAAATAGGTGCAGAGGTCAATGTTATCACTTTAGATGCATGGAATCAGATGGGGAGGCCCCCATTATAGCCATCTTCAAATGTGTTGTATATGGAGAATAGGACAAAGGTTATTCCCATCAGAGTGTTGAAGGATGCATCCATAACCATTCAAGGGGAAAATTTTACTGGAGATTTTGAAGTCTTAGCGCTTGCCGAGGTAGATAGATTTCTAACATTACTTGGACGCCCCTAGTGCTATAGGAATAATGTTGACTTGAAATTTAATAAAGGGTACATAAGCTTCGAGAAGAAAAAGGATCACGTCATTATTCCACTAATGGATGGGAAGTATGTGCCCTATGTAGAGGCTTTGGGAGAAGAGGACTTGGATCGAATCTATGTGCACACCATTAGAGACCCATAGGTTGTCCATCCATCGGGAGGATTCATTCAATGGGAAGACGCTCAATCCATGAGTGATACAACTAGTATTACATGTGAAAATTAGGAGCACCTTTGGACGTATGAGTTGGTTGTAAGAAAATTGAAGGGTATTGTGGCTCGCATCACCGAGGTCACACTCGGTTAGGCTCTTGGGAGGAAGACAATTACCCGAGTTACACTAGAGATGGTAACCCGACATGTTTCGTGTTTGATGAAGGTACGGTGGACTGTCGGGATAGAAAGGAGGAATATGGTTACTTATACCTTGCACGAAACAACAACACGTTGGTGGGTGACCCATCAAGACAATCTTCTAGAGTGGTGCAAAGTGAGAATCACGTTCTCTATTAGGTTTCTCTAGAGCAATGAACCTTCTGTAATACATGACTATCATTAGAAGGAGTCTACCCCATTCCATGTTCAAGAATGTGATAGAGCCGTAGGCACGGAAGCCTTACCTCCCTCACTATGGGTGCATAAGTTATATTCCACCTTGCAGGGCTATGTGTGCACATGGTATATCCATTCAGAGTTATGCCGTCAGATGGGTAATTGGAAAGAGTTGATGGAAAATATTATTAAAAATTTTGAGTATCGATCTCCTAAGCCATCGGTGAATGAGGTGCTATAGGTATTCAAGCACCTTACCTTGGGAACTAGTGCCATGGCTGAGGACCAAATCCTGGATTTGTTAGGGGAACCTGAGTTGGGGGCGTGCTTCATAGAATAAGATCCAAGATAAGTACACTTGAGCATGCCTACGGAGAAAGAAAAGGGTAAGTTTGTATACTTGATAGATGACAAGGAAGTCAAAAATTTGGATGTTTATCATACAAAAGGTACACATGAAGTATTGGATAAATCGGATGAGAAATCACACGCTTACCATGAACCATTGAAAACAAAGAAAGTTAACATTGGTACAAAAGCAGAGCCGAAAGAAGTTGTCATTGGAGATTATTGGTTAGACCAGGAGGTTTCAAAAATAGTTGATTTGTTGCGTGACATCCAATATTTTTTCTGAACGGGTACCATGAATTGAAGGGATTTTATCACTTATTCGGGGAAATGCAAATTAAGTTAAAATATGGTGTGTGCCCCATCGAGAAGAGGCCATACAGGATGAACCCAAATTTATGCGTAAAGGTTAAGGAGGAAATTGATAAGATGATAGAATCTTCATTGAGGCAATTGAGGAATCTAAATGGGTGAGCCCAATGGTGATTAGTATCAAGAAGGATGGGAGGATAAGGATTTGTGTTGATTATAGAGATTTAAATGCTTCATGTGTGATAGATCCTTTTCCAACCCCATTTACTAAGGAGATTTTGGAAGGTGTCATAAGGAAAGAAATCTATTCTTTCATAGATGGATTCTCTAGATATCATCAGGTAAGAATTATGAAGGAATACCAAGAGAATACTACTTTCACGATTGAGTGGGGAAGGTTTTCTTACACGTTATGCCCTTTGGGATTAAGAATGCGCCTATTATATTTTCACGCATCATGGTGTAGGCCTTTCAAGACTTCATCCACAAATTTATGTAAGTCTACCTATATGATTGGATGTTGTATGGGTTAGTAAGAGATCATTTTGATAATTTAAGATTGATTTTTGAGAGGTGTACGCAATTAAATATCTCTCTAAACATTAAGAAATGTGTCTTTGCTACTCCATTTGGCACATTACTAGGTCACATTATATGTAAGGAAGGTTTATTGGTAGACCCTGCCAAGGTTGTCGTTATTTTAGGATTGGAGGATCGTACCAATCAAAGTGTGGTGCATGGATTCTTAGGGCATACATGATATTACAAAAAATTTATCAAAGGTTATGCCAAGATTTCCGCACCGGTTGAAGAGTTGTTGAAACATAAGAGTAAATTTCATTGGGGAGAGGCACATCAGATGGCCTTCAATGTGCTAAAGGATCGACTCACTACTGCGCCTATTTTGTGCTTTCCCTCTTGGGATAAGCCCTTTCATGTGTATGTGGATGCATCAGGTATGGAAATAGGAGCAGTGTTGGCATCCTGAGAGAGGATTGTTGATCACCCTTTGTGTTTTGCAAGTAGAAAATTAACTCCAGCTAAGAAAAATTACATAACGATGGAGCGCAAAGTGTTATCTATGATTTATGCTACACAAGTTTAGGAAATACTTATTGGCTACTTCATTTATCTTTTACATGGATCATATGGAGCTCAAGTACTTGGTAAACAAGCTTGATTTACAAGGATGCATATGTCGGTGGATCTTACTTGTTTTAGGAGTTCAACTTTTTGTCATTGTAAAATAAGGAAAGAGCAACTTAGGACCTGACCATCTATCACAGATTAACTCAGGTGAGGATATGCAAAACATCGATGACACAATTCTAGATGCATAATTTTTCAGATTGCAACGCACGCCCTCGATTTGGAGGATATTTTTTTCTTACGAACAAGTGTGGTGCCTAAGGAAATTAAGGCCTCGAGAGAAGAAGCAATTCGCTATACACATCACGCCCTATAATTTGATTAGAGATACCTATAAAATCTAGGTCGGGATGAGGTTTTGTGTCGGTGTGTTGGAACATGAGTGTACTGTAATCATGGAAGAATCTCATGGTGGCATTGCAGGAGGTCACTATGTAGGGAATGCGATTTGTGTGTAAGATCCTATTGGAAATTTTTGGTGGGAGATAATGTATAAGGATTGTATAGAGTATTACAAGGCTCGTGACCATTTCAAAGTGCCTTAGTAAGCCAAAGCAAAAGATGAAATGTTGTTATGACATATTGCTAGTGCAGAGCTATTTGAAAAATGGGCAAATTACTTTATGGGCCCTATTTCACCAGCCGATTCTAGGAAAATTTTGTGTTACATTATCACTTGCACATATTATCTTACACAAAGTGGGTAGAATAAATTTCTACAAATGATTGCATGGTGGCTACAAAACTAGGTTCTTATGGGAGAATATAATCAGTAGGTATGGATGCCCATTGAGTTTAACAAGTGATAGGGGTACTCACTTTTTGAATGAAACTGTTAGAATCTTATTGGCAGAGTTTATGGTGGCCCATCACAAAACTACACCCTATCACCCTCAGGCTAATGGAATTGTTGAGGCATTTAACAAGATACTAAGCCACACATTAACTAAGATTTGTGATGTCGGAAGGAGGGACTAGGATGACAAAGTATCTGTAGTGTTATGGGCATATCGTATGACTTATAAATGATTGAACAAGGACATGCCTTTTCAGTCGGTGTTTAGCGTGGAAGCTATTTTTCCCATTTATTTTATGTTACCATCCTGTATATTTCACACGCAGGAGGATTAGTTAATGAGCAAGCACTTGAAGAGCGCATAGAAAAACTAATGTAGTTAGATGAGAGGTGTACTATAGCCCGATGGATCTAGTGGATGAAGAAATTTAGGAAAAAGGCATGACATTATCAGCATATTAAAAATAAGAAGTTTGAGGTTGGGTAGATGGTTCTTCTGTATGATTCTAAGTTTTTGCGCCACCAGGGAAATTCAAGGTGCATTTTTGGGACCGTATGTTATATCTTATATACATGGTTTGGGTGCTTTCCAGTTACAAGCGCTAGATGGAACATGGTTTCTTGGTTATTTTAACGGGAGTAGGTTGAATCCCTACTATAAATAAGTCTTCTATGTGTTTATAAATAAGGCAATATTGTCATTTAGCTTAGGATTTCCCTTAATGCATTTTCCTTTATATGTGTTTCCTTTCATCGTTGTTATGCTTTGTCTTTTATTTTCATTTTTGTGGGCGTGTTTGCGTGCCGGTAGCTAGTTACTATCTAAATGGGTTTTATGCATAGAGGATTGTGCGTTTATTTAGTGAGGGTGGAGAGTGTAAAGAAGAGTTTAGTGAATAGTGTGGTAAGAAGCAAGTGTTGGGAGTGATGTTGATTGGCAGCCGAATAAGGAAATCAAATGCACATTGGTTCGAGAGGAGCGGTCGTAGCAGAAGTGATTATGGGTGGAGATTAGTGTTAAAAGCTTTATAAAAACCACGTATAGGGATAAAAGCATAGAGAAACCGAGGTAGGATACAACAAGAACTTGGTATAAGATGCAAGGGAAGACATACATCGGTCTTTGGAAGTGTGTGTCAAAAGGAAGTCTGTAGTTGATGAATTTTTGCATGCCATAAGTTTGAGGAGGTTACACATACATTGGTGCACGAGGAGGAAAAGTGTTAGACAAAACACTCGGGAGGATAGCGTTGGAAAAAGCCAACTTTAATGTGATAGTATGGTGGTAGGTGGCATGGGAGTTAATGCGGGAAAAATAAAAAATCTATAAATAGAAGGTGAGGTAAGTTATTCTTTTTACCTTGCATTTTTTTGTTGAAGAGCTCTTGCAAACTAGGGCATCCTTGTGAGAGAATTTGCGAAGAGTTACATGCAAAGTAGAGAATTTGGCAGATTTGTGAACTAGAGTGGAACAGAGTACACAGGTGTGCATGGAGGAGATTGTTTGGTGGATTCCGTGAGTATTTACATTATCTTGTGGAAGGAGAGTTTTCCAGGTTAGGGTTTAGAGCTAGGGCATGGGTTTTAAAGAAATTTCACAGGAGTGGAGCCAAGGGATTGAGTAGTGTTAAAGCAAGACACAAGGAAGAATTTACAAGGGCTTGACAAGAAATATGACACCAAGGAAAGGATCGAACATTTCACCAAATAAGAAGGGCAAGGGAAAAGGAAATCTAGTCACATCAACAAGTTTTAATGAAGAGTGGTATGCATAGATGCAGTACCCAAATGGCGTTTTAATGGGGATGGAATGGGTTTCTCACATGTGCAAGATGGTTATAATTGATTATAACCATTGGAAGATACCACTGAGAAGGAGATGGCAATATAGCTCGTTCATCCTATAGGAGAGAGAACACATGATGAAAAAATAGTGTATGATGACTCTGTGAAGATAAAACTAGAGAAGGCTGGGCTTTTGCAAATTTTTGAGTTGCCATTTTTAAGAAAACCATAGAGATTATACCAATGGATCATATCACACATGTACGAAAATCACTTCTACTTCGTATGGAGGATAATGCACATGTTGAGCAGACAAATTATGATACTTATCGAAGGCACACATAAAGTTCATCCATAAGAACAGGGTGCATTCAAAGGCGCAGAAGGATAGGGAAAGGACACGCGCGTGAAGGACAAGGACCATTCGGGACTTAACCATTTTCAAGAGTACGGGCTATTTTTTTGAGATAGTGTGCAGAGCACACAAACCGAGATAAAGACTTGCGTGACATGCATAGGCTATTTTGGGAAGAGTGTATACTAAGCACTTTGCATGGGTTTTGGCTAATAATAGAATTACTAGTGCCGGTTAACCATAAGAGATCTATTGTTAATGAACTTACATGTGTGTCTATTATTGTAAAGGCACGTGGTTATTTTCAGCATGCGACCTATTTTGGGAATCATGTAAGTGGTGAAGGGAAAGTCCCCACCCTTATAAATATGTAGTGATTTGCGTAGTATAGGATGAGATATAAATTATTGTGAAGTTATGTTGCACACATAAGCTTTATGGTATTACTTATTGTAAGAAGATTCTATGTATTTGTTGTGTTTAATATAATGGAGTGTATTGAGTGATTCAAGGTGTTAAACATGATTACAATTAGATCTTGAATGGTTGAATTCACTATGGCTATTACTTAAATATATTATTCTTTAGATCTAGATCTAGAATATGCTTTGTAGAATGTTATACCAATTATGGATCTAAATGTGTTAACTCTTCATATTTCTCACATCCTAAATAAGTAACCCTAAAGAGTGGCACAATGGTACCTTTGCACGCTTCAAGTGAGTGATCGAGTCTAGGCTGAGTGATGTGCCAGTGTGCCTAGGTTATTACTAGTAAATTCTAGGTTACATCATTACACATAACCCCCACAGTTGATCTATAGATACACTGGACTTATCTCGCACAGTGTTTCATTGGACAATGACCTAGATGAAAAGGAGGCTATCGTGGAGATAGCCAAGGAGTATGAATACAAGAAGGGCGGGTGTTATTTCGATATTCTGGGGCTGAAATGTAGTTTTGTGTGGGGTAATGTTGAGTAGAAAAATTATGATACTTATCAGAAGGCACATAGAAGGTTTGTGCATTAGAACAGGGCACATTCAAAGGCATGGAAGGATAGGGAAAGGATGCACGCACGAAGGAAAAGGACTGATTTGGGACTTAGCCATTTTCAGGAGTATGGGCTATTTTTGGAGATAGTGTGCAGAGCACACAAACCAGATAAAGACTTGCGTGACATGCATAGGCTATTTTTGGAAGAGCGTCTACTAAGTGCTTTGCATGGGTTTGAGCTAATAATAGAATTACTACTACCAATTAACCAAAAGAGATCTATTATTAGTGCACTTACATGTGTGTCTATTATTGTAAAGGCGCATGGCTATTTTTAGCATGCGACCTATTTTGGGAATTATGTAAGTGGTGAAGGGAAAGTCCCCACCCTTATAAATATGTAGTGATTTGCATAGTATAGGACGAGATATGAATTATTGTGAAGTTATGTTGCATGCATGAGCTTATGGTATTACTTATTATAAGAAGCTTCTATGTATTTATTGTGTTTAATATAATGGAGTGTATTGACTGATTCAAGGTGTTAAACATGATTACAACTAGATCTTGCATGGTTGAATTCATTATGGCTATTACTTAAATCTATTACTCTTTAGATCTAGATCTAGAATATGCTCTGTAGAATGTTATACCAATTATGGATCTGAATGCATTAACTCTTCATCTTGCTAACATCCTACATAAGCAACCCAAAAGAGGGGCCTAGTACCTTTGCATGCTTGGTAGTGCTCGGTCTAGGTGAGTGATGTGCCGGCGTGCCCTGGATTATTACTAGTAAATTATAGGTTACATCATTACACATAACCCCGCAGTTGATCTATAGATACACTACACTTATCTACACAGGTGATTCGTTGAACAATAACTTGGGACGAAAAGGAGGCTAACATGGAGACAACCAAGGAGTATGAATACAAGAAGGGCGGGTGCGATTTCGATATTGTTGGGGTGGTAATGCAGTTTTGTGTGGGGTAATGTTGAGCAGAAAAAATATGATACTTATCAAAAGGAACACAGAAGGTTCGTGCATAATAATAGGGTGCATTCAAAGGTACGAAAGGATAGGAAAGGACATGTGAGTGAAGGACAAGGACTGGTTCAAGACTTAGCCATTTTAGGAGTACGGGCTATTTTTGGAGATAGCATGCAAAGCACACAAACCAGATAAAGACTTGCGTGACATGCATAGGCTATTTTTGGAAGAGTGTCTACTAAGCACTTTGCATGGGTTTGGGCTAATAATAAAATTACTACTGCCAGTTAACCAGAAGAGATCTATTGTTAGTGCACTTACATGTGTGTCTATTATTGTAAAGGCGCATGGCTATTTTTAGCATACGGCCTATTTTGGGAATCATATAAGTGGTGAAGGGAAAGTCCCCACCCTTATAAATATGTAGTGATCTGCATAAGTATAGGATGAGATATGAATTATTGTGAAGTTATGATGCATGCATGAGCTTATGGTATTACTTATTATAAGAAGCTTCTATGTATTTATTGTGTTTAATATAATGGAGTGTATTGACTGATTCAAGGTGTTAAACATGATTACAACTAGATCTTACATGGTTGAATTCATTATGGCTATTACTTAAATCTATTACTCTTTAGATCTAGATCTGGAATATGCTTTATAGAATGTTATACCAATTATGGATCTAAATGCATTAACTCTTCATCTTGCTAACATCCTACACAAGCAACCCTAAAGAGGGGCCTAGTACCTTTGCATGCTTTAAGTGAGTGCTCAATCTAGGCTAAGTGATGTGCCAACGTGCCTAGATTATTACTGGTAAATTATAGGTTACATCATTACACATAACCAGCAAGTTGATCTATAGAAAACATTGCACTTATCGCACGGTGATTCATTGGACAATGACTTGGATGACAAGGAGGCTATCATGGAGACAGCCAAGGAGTATGAATACAAGAAGGGTGGGTTCTATTTCGATATTGTTGGGGTGGAAATGCAGTTTTGTGTGGGGTAATGTTGAGTAGAAAAATTATGATACTTATCAAAAGGAACACAGAAGGTTCACGCATAATAACAGGGCACATTCAAAGGTGTGAAAGGATAGGGAAAGGGCGTGCGCGTGAAGGAAAAGGACTGGTTTGGGACTTAGCTATTTTCAGGATTACGGGCTATTTTTGGAGATAGCGTGCAGAGCACACAAACCAGATAAAGACTTGTGTGACATGCATAGGCTATTTTGGGAAGAGTGTCTACTAAGCACTTTGTATGGGTTTGAGCTAATAATAGAATTACTACTATCAGTTAACCAGAAGAGATCTATTATTAGTGCACTTACATGTGTGTCTATTATTGTAAAGGTGCATGGCTATTTTCATCATGTGGCCTATTTTGGGAATCATATAAGTGGTGAAGGGAAAGTCCCCACCCTTATAAATATATAGTGATCTGCACAATATAGGATGAGATATGAATTATTGTGAGGTTATGTTGTGTGCATGAGCTTATGGTATTACTTATTATAAGAAGCTTCTATGTATTTATTGTGTTTAATATAATCAAGTGTATTGACTAATTCAAGGTGTTAAACATGATTACAATTAGATCTTGAATGGTTGAATTCATTATGGCTATTACTTAAATAACTTATTCTTTATATCTAGATCTGGAATATGCTCGTAGAATGTTATACCAATTATGGATCTGAATGCATTAACTCTTCATCTTGCTAACATCCCGCACAAGCAACCCCAAAGAAGGGCCTAGTATGCTGTTGCATGCTTGGTGAGTGCTCGATCAGGCTGAGTGATGTGCCAACGTGCTGTATTATTACCGGTAAATTATAGGTTGTATCATTGCACATAACCCTACGCAGCTGATCTACGGATACACCGCACTTATCTGCAAAGGTAATTCATTGTCTTCATTGGAAAATGAATTGATGACAAGGAGACTATCATGGAGATAGCCAAGGAGTATGAATACAAGAAGGGCGGGTGCTATTTTGATATTGTTGGGGTGGCAATGTAGTTTTGTGTGGGGTAATGTTGAGCAGAAAAATTATGATACTTAGCAAAAGGAACACAAAAGGTTCACACATAATAACATGGCACATTCAAAGGTGTGAAAGGATAGAGAAAGGGCGTGCGCGTGAAGGACAAGGACTGGTTCAGACTTAGCCATTTTTAGGAGTACGGGCTATTTTTGGAGATAGCGTGCAGAGCACACAAACCAGATAAAGACTTGCGTGACATGCATAGGCTATTTTTGGAAGAGTGTCTACTAAGCGCTTTGCATGGGTTTGAGCTAATAATAGAATTACTACTACCAGTTAACCAAAAAGATCTATTGTTAGTGTACTTACATGTGTGTCTATTATTGTAAAGGCGCATGGCTATTTTCAGCATGCGGCCTATTTTGGGAATCATGTAAGTGGTGAAGGGAAAGTCCTCACCCTTATAAATATGTAGTGATCTGCGTAGTATATGAAGAGATATAAATTATTGTGAAGTTATGTTGTGCACATGAGCTTATGGTATTACTTATTATAAGAATCTTATGTGTATTTACTTGTGTTTAATATAATGGAGTGTATTGACTAATTCAAGGTGTTAAACATGATTACAACTAGATCTTACATGGTTGAATTCATTATGGCTATTACTTAAATCTATTACTCTTTAGATCTAGATTTGAAATATGCTCTGTAGAATGTTATACTAATTATGGGAATACATTAACTCTTCATCTTGCTAACATCCTACACAAGAAACCCTAAAGAGGGGCTTGGTACCTTTGCATGCTTTGGGTGAGTGATCATTCTAGGCTGAGTGATGTGCCAGCGTGCCTGGGTTATTACCGGTAAATTCTAGGCTACATCATTGCACATAGCCTCGTAGTTGATCTATAGATACACCTGGACTTATCTACACAAGTGATTCGTTGGACGATGACTTGGATGACAAGGAGGCTATCGTGGAGACAACCAAGGAGTATGAATACAAGAAGGGTGGGTACTATTTTGATATTGCCAAGATCACTAACCCAATCATGAAGATGGCCACGTGCTTGCTCACCAAGTTAAATGGGTAGGAATGGTGGACACAAGTGAACAAGAGATGGTTGAACGTTTGCAGAAAGATTTCAGAAGGGACAATCTACAACCTCTTGGCCTTCATTACGGAGGATATCATTGATGTTGTGCATGATGGAGATAAAATTATGTATGGTAATATTCTCCTTACCATTTTTTTTTCTAATATTGGAGTGCATGATGGTCCAAATAACAACATTTGGGAGTACCCTGATGAGAACCCCTCCCCAGCTAAGAGATTTGAATCATATACTTGTGAAATAATAACAGTTGTATATAAGGCGCGCTTTGATAAGTGGTACAAGCAAACGTATGATGCATTTTGGGCATAGTGGAGGATTCCAGAGCAACTGCTAGCCTTGGTAAAGGATGAGGTGGAGTTTGTAGCATACCAAAACTTCTACATTGGCGTGTTCTCATTAACTAATGACACCAGAAGCCCATGATGTAAACTACCATTTACCTTCATAAAGGTCAATATTTTAAAAGTGTAGTTAATAGGTACAAGGAGGCAAAGAAACTTAGATTTGATATAAGTGAGGTAACACAGATCATCACATGTTGCGTCAAACATTAGTGTATCCTAAGAAGCGTACATATGGGGAGAAGTATATCTCTCATGACATACATATGTTAAGGCCCATAACACTACCACTTTTAAGAAGCACGGCGGCAAGGGCATACATACACCTAAGGTCTAAGTTTAGAAGGGCGCATACGCCGAGGAAAATTTCTCCATCCCTAAAGACCCCATGAGGAGGAAGAAGGTAGTGATAAATAAGAGAGAAAGAGAGGAGACCCTAGTAAGCGGGCGTTGAGTGCATGGGTAGTTTAGACCATAGTGTCACAATAGTCGAGCGCGGGCACAAGCACTTAAACTTAGAAGAAGAGGTCACCGGTAAAAGATAAGTTCCCAGTGAAGGAGAAATCCCTTGTAGTGGAGTCTCCTATGAGGAAGAATCCAAGGGTGATGCATAGTTTAGACTTTAATAAGATGGAGAGCAAAGAAGGTGACGAGACTGAAGGAGAGGGTGAAGAGCATGAGCAAGAAAATGAGATCTTAGTGTTCAATGTACGTGGATCGATGAAGATCCCGATAATTTTGAAGGGTGCTCGGGAGAAAAAGGAAGTTAAGAGGAACTGGGGACAAATGTGCCTAGGATCCCACACCTGTCTGATGAAAAATTGGATGACACAATGGAAAAGGAAGTAGCATGTATCATCAAGAATTTGGTAGAGCACGAGGTGGAGCACAACGCAGAAGAAGTGGAGAAAGAGTATAGAAGCATGGACGAAGATCCCGGCTTTAGCGAGCTTAGCTTCCCAAAAAGAGCATGCACAAAGGACCCAAAATGACTTACGTCAATGATCCAAACAAGGTCATGCGCATGTGTTTCCAAAGCATGGTACCTGTAGACCAAATCTTCTTCTAGTCATCATTTGAGAAAGATAGTGCATACACATGCACAAAGAAGATGTTTTCATGGACTTTTGAGTCCCATGTTGATGAACCAGAGTTCAAAGTCAATGCAGAGCATTGGTAACCACACAAAACCACAATGAGATAAATCTTATTGTGGATTCACAACATCTAACTGATGAGCAAGCATGTAACACACTAAATTAAGGTGTCTGTGGAAGTGGAGGAAAGGTTATTTGGGAGGAATAACAGGATCAGGGCCTTAGAAAGAGAATTGGATGAAAAGAACAGGGAGATTATAGAAAGAGACAAGGAGATAAAAGGGAAGGAGTCCATAATCACATAGTTGAAGGCTGAGTTGATAGAGGAAAAGGGGAGAGTGCGCAAAGCCTACAAGAAATTGAATACTATCTCGAGACTCCATTATTTTTAACCGCCCATACTTAGCCCCCCCTAAACAGAAGTATGAGTCATCTTTCCACTTCCTGGAGGACTTGATGTGCATAATCACAATGGAGAGGCAACCACTTGTACTAGAGTCCGCAGAGGAGTTTTGCATGATAGAAAGAGGAGGAGAAATCAAAAATTGAAGATACCATAACTCGGTACTCTGAGATCCTTGCCTCTTTTAAAACCTTGGTGCACATGTCAAGTTGTCTACGACAACTATGGAGATAGGGACATGGTGGTAAGTGTATTGGTTGCTACCCATGAGGTAGACCTAAAGGAGTTCCATGAAAAGAAAAAGAATAATAGGATGGAATGGGACAAGATCATAACGGAAGTTGAGAAGAAGTCCAAGGCGGTCAAAGGCTTAAGGGCCTCAATTAAAAATAAAGTGAAGGAATTATATCCCCAATTTACACGAAGGATGGATGCGTTGAACGAACTTAGCAAGCAGATGGAGAATATTGTGGATACATTGAAGGCTAAGAGTGAAAAGTTTATGTTTGATAAAGTAAATGCACTAGTAGAGGATTTATTTCAACAAGTGCAGAGTGAGGTGGATTCCTGGAATAAGATTGAAGCATCCTTGAGCAAAGACTCCCAATCCTTGTAAAACAGTAGTAAAATTCTTTTGTTCTTTGACATGTGGATAAAGGTTATTCTTTCCCTCCATTCTTTATTATTTGTTGGAGATCAAATTTTTCCAAGGACGGATAATATTTTTAGTGTGGGGTAATGTTGGGCCTAGAAAATGACTAAGTCCTAAAACATAGGATGAGCATGCGCGAAAGGCACTATGGAGAAAATCGTGTGAGTTAACACGCTGAGGAGAGATAGGTTCTCACGTGGGAGCAGGAAAGGATTTAAGGGTTTAAGAACTTAGCTAAATTTTGGTTAAAGAAGGGTATCATCGAAAAACACGGGAAGTTTCGTGTAGGCGTAATGATGACAAGGTTGTTACATGGAGACTTGAAGCTAAAAATGAATATTCCAGGGAATCATTATGGTTATGGGATGTCAAGTGAATGTTGTTATGGCTAGTTGGCATCTGTATGGGTTGGAAACTCGAGTATAACATAATATGATGACATTTGGCATGTGGGATTGCTTCTAGAATGATGATTAGGAGAGCTCCTATCCTATTTAAGGAGGCATTTGGATCTAGGAAAGGAGGTGAAGTGTGAGTTCATATGTAATGGTGCATGCGTGGTGAAGAATATGTAATGGTCTTAGAGGGTAATATAGAGTTTTTGGATCAGATCCATGATTAGGGTAGGATGCTAATGGTAGAATGATGTAACTGATCTATTGTTGAACCTTTTTGATGTAATTTGGATATTGTAAACATTTTTCAATCAATATATAAAGGGTTGTTCTAAATATCTGTGTTTATGGGTTCAAACCCTAGTGCTCTTCATTTTGCTCATGGTTCAAGATCGATTCCTTTGTATTGTCAATAATGTTTATGTTCTTTTCATGGTGTATCTATGCTTAGATCTAGTATTTTTACTTATCTTCTAGAATTAATGCATCCATTACCATTTCTACAAATGTTCCTCAATTAATGGCTAACATTCTCACAAGGCTCACTTAAAAGAGGGGCTCGGCCCATGCGCATACCTCGGGTGAATGCCTAGCTAATGTTGGGTGATAGACCGACACACTTGGGGATTAAAGGGAGTAGGGAAACCAAACTACACTTACCCTTTCTAAATATGAGAAGAATTTCATTGTTGTGTTTGAATGCCTTGACATATTTTGTCTTGTTTTAGGTTCTAACATTCAAATGGCTAAAACATTGGGCTATGGGAAATGTTGTTGTCATATGCCTAGTTGGCTGAAAGCTTACCTCTGGAAGTGGATTGGGTATGGAGAATAATTCAAATTCTTAGGCATACCTTTTACCTTTGATAGTGATTATGATACCTTTTATCAGTATGTGATTGACAAGGTTCAACATAAATTCTCTCGGTGATCTTCCAAACCCCTTTCATTGGCTGGTAAATTTCAGGTGTGTACCAAAATTCTTATGGCCACTCATTTCTACTATTTTTCTTATTGGTGCCCATCCTAAGATTCCTTTTCCAAACTTTCCAAGCTCCTCTAGGATTACCTTTGGTGTAGGTTCAACTGGATTTCATCGGGTGGCTTGGGATGTTTGTTGTTTAGCCCTTGATCAAGATGGCATGGGTATTATTGATGTTTACAGATAAAGTGTGGATTTATGTTCTAAATGGGTTGTGATATGTCTTTTGGTCGCTCAATCTTGGCAAATTCAATTATGGAATTTCATTGCTTTGAGTGCTCCCTATGGTAAAAAATGTTGGAATAATATATGGTTGCATACCTTCCCGATCACCAAGGCTCCAGAAGGATTACTAACACATTTATCACCAAAAGCATATGAAAGGCCTTTGAAACCATAAAACCTCTATGCGTTGGATTTGCAATGGTTTTCACACCATGATCTCTTTCAATTCCCATAATATCTAGTGGTCTCCCATTATCACAGAATCTATAATATTTTTCTTGCCTAAACTCGAGAATCAAAGCTGTCTATTTATCTTACAAAGGGATTCACACCATTCAGATTTAGTTTCTTATAATGATTGGATGTCATAGCCTAAGCTCAAGAATAAGTTTAATCTTGCCAATTCAGACCTCATGTCTATTTGTAGAATTCAAGAGTTTATGCCAAATGTCATGCTCCATAAACTGGGACTTAAGCCTCTAGATGCATGGTGGCATAATTGGTGGTGGAATCATGATATTTCCTTTCTTCGCTACAATGTTGACACCATATACCAGCTATTACACCCCATATCATTTTTCATTTCTAAGCTCAACACCCATTGGAATCTGTAATCTACCCATTCTACTTGGCTTCGTTGGCTTTCCGTGCTTGGAACCCCTTACTTGAGCCTAAAGTTAACCATTTTATTTGGTGCCTTATCTATCAAGGCCTTCCTATTGGTGAACGTATTAGTCACATTGGCATTCCCAATTTGAAATTACCTTTCTACTCTAGACTTGAGTCTTTTAAGCATTTTTTCTAGTCTCGTCTCCGCACACAATTCGTTTGGTCCTGGATTCATATGTTATTTCAATCCTACCACCCTAAATTCTTTCATTGGTGTTTGGCTTTGTTTGGAGATTTCAGTCCTTGGCCTAATTATATTGAGACTCTATGGAATTTGTTTAGAGCATGTATTCTCTTTCATATTTGGAAATCTCATAATACTATGATATTCTAGAATGATCAAATAGTTTCTTTATTCTCCACTAATGATAAAGTGGCTATTTTGTCTACTGTGCACATTTAGATTTAAGCTCGAGCTGAAAAGTTTTCCCTAGATTTTTCTCATTTGTAGGAATTTCTCACACACCAAGGGAGTGTTCCTTGCATGATGAGTCAAGTCCCTCCCGACCCTTTTCTTCCACCATCTCAGCCCTCTTCGGCCACATTTACAAGGTCTATACCACGTAAGTCGCTCTTGTAGCAACTATTATGCCTCTCCCGGGGTTGCTCTTTAAATCCATCTTCCTCTAGGCCAAGATAGATTCCTCTTGCACATGGGAAGGCCATGGAAGGATCTCCCCACCGGGCCTCTCCTCCCGGGTGTTTAGAATTTTGTTGGCTCTCCTCCCCTTAGATAGGAATTATGGTGCCTTGCGCAGATGTAAATGCCAAATCAAGATGGCTAGAAAATTGATCCCCCTTCGATCGAGCCATCGAGTGGAGATTTCATCCCTTCTCGGGATGATCCTCCTCTTCGTCTTGGAGCGAGGGCATGTTCTTAATGATCTCTAGTTTTTTTATTCTCTTGTTTACCTTCGTGGTGTTATCATCTGCCCTTTGGGTGTTTTGTGGTGTCCGCTTGTATTTTTTTGGGACCGTGAGTTGTCTAGTCACCCCTGTTTTATAAATCTCATATATTTTTACCTCATTTGTCTAAAGTTCTCAAATTCTTCTTCTTGTCTCACTATCGGTGGGCATCGGTGCTCCTCAATTGGCCTTTTTCATTCTATCGACATGGGTACCCTCTTACACCGCTCTTTTTGTTTTAGCCAACGATGTGCTTGGATATCTTATTGCTCAATGTGCTAATCAAGGTCGTATTCATGGAATTTTTGTTGGATCACTTGATTTAGCTCATAAATGGGCACTTCGTTGATGATTCATTTCTTACCCTTTTTAAATCTAAGCATAATTTGGTTGTTGTGTTTGAATTTCTTGACATACTTTGTCTTTCTTTAGGTTCCAACATTCAGATGGCTAAAAAATTTGGCTATCGACAATGATGTTGGCATATGCCTAGTTGGTGAAAGCTCACCTCTCGGAAGTGGAGAATAATTCAAATTCTTAGGAATACCTTTCACCTTCGATAGTGATTCGCTACCTTGTGGCAATATGTGATTGAAAGGGTTGAACATAAAGTATCTTGGTGGTCTTCCAAACCCCTTTCGTTGGTTGGTAAATTTCAGGTGTGTACCAAGATTTTTTTGGCCTCCCATTTCTACTAGTTTTCTTGTTGGTGCCCATCCCAAGATTCATTTTCCAAACTTCCCAAGGTGCCTTGGGATTACCTTTGGTGTAAAATTTCTTGTTCAGTTGGCTTTCATCAGGCGGCTTAGTAAGTTTTTTTTTAGCCCATGATCAAGGTGGCAAGGGTATTATTAATTTTTACAAACACAGTGTGGCTTTATGTTCTAAATAAGTTATGAGATGTATTTCGAGTGGTCAATCCTAGAAAATTATGTTCTGGCATTGCATTGCTTTGAGTGCTCCCTACGGTAAAAAAATGTGGGAATAATATATGGTTGCATACCCATCGATCACCAAGGCTCCAAATCAAGATTGTTGCACGTTTGTCACCAAATGCATATGAAAGGCCTTTGAAACCATGAAACCTCTATTGGTTTGATTGGCGATGGTTTTCACACCGGGTTCTCTTTCAATTCCCGAATATCTTGTGGTATGCCATTATCACAGAATCTATAGTATTCTCTCTTGTGGAAACTCTTGGCATCAAATCTCTCTGTTTATCTCGCAAAGGGATTTACATCATTCAGGATTTGGTTTCCCACAGAGACTGGATTTCATGGCTCGAGCTCAAGACTAATTTTAATCTTTCCAATTCAGACCTCCCATCTATTTGCAAAATTCAAGAGTTGATGTCAGATGTCATGCTCCGAAACTCATACTTAATCCTCCGGATGCATGGTGGCACAATTGGAAGTGGAATCATGATATTACCTTTCTTTACTACAATTCCAACACCATATACCATCTATTGAGCCCCATCTCACCCACCATTGCTAAGCTCAATCCCCGCCGAGGTCCAATCTTCCCATTCTACTTGGCTTCATAATCTTTCTCGTGCTTGGAACCCCTTGCTTGAGCCTAAAGTTAACCATTTTATTTGGTGCCTTATCTATCAAGGCCTTCCTATTGGTGAGCATCTTAGTCACATCAACATTCCCAATCTGAAATGCCCTTTCTACTCTCAACCTGAGTATTTTAAGTATTTGTTTTAGTCTTGTTCTCACACGTAATTCATTTGGTCCTGGATTCATACATTATTTCAACCCTACACCCTTAAATTATTTCATTGGTGTTTGCCTTTGTTTGTAGATTTGTCCTTGGCCTAATTATATTGATAGTTTGTGGAATTTGTTTAGAGTGTGTATTCTCTTTCATATTTGGAAATCTCGTAATACTATTATATTCCAAAATGATCAAACAATTGTTTTATTCTCCACTAATGATAAAGTGGCTATTTTGTCTACTTTACACATTCGATTCAAGCTTAAGCCAAAAAGGTTTCCCTAGAATTTTCTCATTTGCAAGAATTCTCACACATTGGGGGAGTGCTCCTTGCATGATGAGTCAGTCCCTCCCAACCCTTTGTTGTCGCCACCTCGGCCATCTCCATCTCACTTTGGTCACCTTTGCAAGATTCATTCCACAAAGTCACTCTCACGCCCACCGCTTTACCTCTCCCCAGGGCTGCCCTTTAGCTTAGTCCTCCTCTAGATTAGGTTGGAGTCCTCCTCCCGTATGAGAAGACCATGGCAGGATCTCTCGCATTGGGAATCTCCTATGTCGGGTGTTCAAATGTTTATTGGCTCCTCACCCCTGGAAGGGGAATTATGGTGCCTTTGTAGATGTAGATGCCAGGTGAAGATGGTTGGCAGATTGATCCCCCTTTGGCTGATTTGTTGAGTGGAGTTTTCATCCCTTCCTAGGATGATCCTCCTCCTCCTCCTAGAGCAACAACATGTGCTTAATGATCTCTGGTTTTTATAATTCTCTTATTTTCCTTCATGGCATTCTTTGTCTACCCTTTGGGCGTTTTGTGGTGCCCGCATGGTTTTTTTCGGGACCGTGAGTTGTCCAATCACCCATACTTTGTAACTCTCATATATTTTTATTAATATGATGGGAAGTTCCAATAGTAAATTCACAAATCATGTTGCATTCACATAAGGGTAATAGTGGTTTGCCTCCAATAAGATAAATATAAACATCACTTATCAAATACATTAGGAATAAAATAAACTAAAACATCATAAATAAATATTGATGTCATGACATGACATTATTATTTTGTGATATGCAATGTTAAATAAATTATTTATATTAAACTCATATATTATATATGTTAAACTAATGGATTATATGTACTTTAAATATTAGAAATAACTCAAATCTCATTATACAATAGATACATACATGTTTTGTAGATTAAATATTATATTAATAAGGTAAATTCAATATATATTATATAATTCTATCTTCTAAATTTCATTTCCATTTTTAAAAGATTATAGTAAATTAAAATCTATTTTCTACTTAACTACATTCATATTTTAAAATATATAATGAAAGTTACTTTCCAAATTAATATGAACATTTCATACTCATGTAAACTAGATCGGAAATGAATAAAAATAAAAATTACAATTAAAAATATCTTCTATAATAAACACTTATGTCATATCTATATCTAATAGATTGGATGTATATTTATTTTTTCAATTCACTAAAAATCAAAATTATAATTACAATTAAAAAATGTCTTCTATAATAAACACTTATGTCATGTTTGCATCTACCCGACTTTAAATTTTCAACTATAAGTTCCACGTTTTATATAGATGATATTTTTGTAGTGTTCAATGTCCTCATATTCATAATACATAAGTCAATATATTTTATACCTATTTAATCATACATTTAGCTTCTTCTTTTTATGAAAAGGATCTTATATTACATTAATTCAATATGATACAAGATAACTTTCTAAAAAAGTGCACGGTATGAGAGCATGCCCTAAAACCAAAAATAAAGCTAGGTCGAGCCTAGAGCAACGAGATTAAAACTAGGAAGATCCTAGGAGAGTACAAAATATAGGCATCGCCTAAAAGTAGACAAAAACACAATCAAACAAAGAACAATAAACATGTTCAAGCGGGTAGATCATGATCATCTGGCCACCCTGAACTCCGGCAAGTCCTTTCCAAAGATCCGGAAGTTCCCAACCAATAGCAACTTCTTCCTCCATGTCCACTTCCATGCGAGTAGGAATGGCAAGGTTCAGTGGGGAATTTTTTTGATGGTGGTGGTTGTGGCGGCGGGTTCCAAGCATCATGATGTGAAGCAATGGCAAGAGGATATCCCTTCCCTACCGGTGAGATGATGAAGGTGACGTTGATCCCTATCCATGGCGGTGAGCCGGTGAGTAACTACACCGATGGAATGGGCTCGAGGGGAGTGGTAAGCATGGCTGAAAGCATAAAGACTAAGACCGGTCATGCTTGACCACCACAAAGCGGAAGGTGAGGAACGCTGGTAGGAGATGGAGGCACTCAAGTAGCATTACATGGGGCTTCCCCAATGGCACACCGGGGGTGTGCGGGTGGTCCACCTCCCTGCAACCTTGTTGCCTGAATTTGTATCTATAAAAGCACATTAGAGATCACCATAGATTTATTATAAACTAAGAAATATTGATCAACTGCAGAATTAGCAAAGAAAAAATAATGTATTTCTTTCCATATCCAAAAGCAGAATCTATCCTCTCGAAAATATGAAAATTTGAGTGAACATAGGTAGAATCTTGGGATTGTCTCCCAAAAGGATATGTTGTCAAGTGAAGCAATGAGGCCGTAAAGGAAAGAAAAATGAATGGATCCAATTCCAGGCATTTTGAGATTTGGGACAAAACCATAAAACATGTAAGATTGTTTCTAGATGGCCACAAAAAGACATTTGGGAGTTGGGATCCCAATTTGAACAAGACAAACCCCAATAGGAAGGCCTTGGTGAAGAATACACCAAAGGAAATGAGCAATCTTGGGCTCCACACATAGATTCCAAACAGTTTCAAATTGCCTACTCCAGGTAGACAAAGTGGAATGAATTCCCCAACGTGTATTTAGTTTATCCACCATGGGAAAATGAGGCAAGAGCCAATGATAGCCTTTGTTGGATTTGTAATTACAAAATGGGGTATTTGCATACCACTTCCAATCCATCCACCATGGGCGAGAGGAATGCACAACAATCTTATGCAACATGTGGTCAGGAATTGAATTGATCATAGTAGTAAAAGTATCATGGTCCTAGTTGGAAAGCCGAAATAGAGTTTTAAAATCTAGCCAAGAATACCTGGATTGAGCAGTTTTGCAAAAGAAGTCCTCGATGGTGCAAATTTCGCATTTGAATAATTTGAGCGTAGAGATTCCCTGGGACCTCTGCTAAACACTTATCTTGAGATTGAAAAATCGGCAACCACCAGAGAGATTGTTGGTTGACAGAAAGCCCATTTCAAAAGCCATCCCCTTCCACAAAATTTAGGGCTTAATACATTCCCAAGCTTCCCAAATGCTCTTAAGCACATAGGTGCCAACAATTTTGACAAGCATTGGGGTAATAAGAAGATTGAAAAACCCCAATCCTTTCCATGCAGGGTGGCCATAAGGGGAACCTTCAGCAATATCGTGTCGTATAAGAAATTTCTAAGCTTCTTGGATAGTAATGGTTCTGATAATCCATTTAGTGCAAAGAGCTTGTCCCTGGTGTTGAATGTGAATGAGGGCGAGACCCCCAAAATTTTGAGTCAAACAACAACTGCCCCCAGTTACCCGATGAAAACCTTTTCTGTAGAAGCATTAACCCACAAGAAAGCTTTGATCAATTTTTATAGCTTCGGATGGAAGCTTTGGAAGGAACTGTTGATGCGTAATCACAACACCCCCGGATGCGAGATCAAGCTTCTAGGTTGATCACTCGGGCATCCAGCAGTGTGATTGCACAACATGGAAACCTCTCTCCAAGCGTGGGACTTGTGAAACCAAGAGAGGAATCTCGAGAGAAGGTGGTTCTGCTCCTAAACTACCCGCCACAAGCTATTCCTAGTGCGGGCAAGCTAATCTAATCCTAATCTAACCATGCCAAGGAGGAGAGAGAGAGAGAGAAGGGAAAAACAAAGCAAAAATCCTACACTAAAACGGTGATACACCGAGAGAAGGAGAATGTTGGACATCTATCAAAACTGCCATGGGACAAAGAGAGGTGAACAATGGGAAGGATGGACAGATGCATCACAGCCCAAGGATAGATTTCACACGTAAAATGTCCCAAAACTCCATGAACACAGCTCCAGATCCGCAATGAACGTTCAAACATGCACAAATACCGCAACGAAGAGAGGCAAGAAGAGAACAAACAAAAACGAGCAAGGATGGACAGATGCATCACAAAACACGTTTTGTTGCTTGTAAGTTTGCACGTAACATCATTCCATTAGTAAAAGGCAAAACGCCATTACAGAGCAAGGGAGGAGGTTCGAACTCCATTTTCAACCCTAGAGAAGAAAAGAAGGGAGGGCCGAGCGAGTAAAAGATGAACAACTTGTTATGTCCCCTTTCAAAGAAGCCCTCGTACAATATATAGGAAGAAAGAGAGAGGGAAGAGAGGAAATTAGAAACTACCACAACCACTTCTAGGTCACATTTTAAATCATCTCATTATGGTAGAAAGCGGTGGATCCTAAAGCAAAACGGCGGGCTGTCTCGCCGCATTAAAGCCGGTTGTTGAAGCGCCACTTCGCATTACCATGTGTCGAGCCGTTTCTTAACTTTCTCTCTCTAGACTACACCAAAATGGAAGATTGATCCTTAATCATGTAGAGAATTTTAACAACTTTCCATTGATATAAAGAACATGCAAATCCGAGTTGGATCAAAAGATATGACGATCCAAGATGTAGGGCACGGAATGCACCAAAATGGATTTTGAAATATTTTCCCACGCTTCGCCACTGGGACGACATGTGGCGTGCTCGATTCACCGAATAATTCTCTCTCCTCCACCTTTCGGCGGGCTTTCTTTGAAATTTCCTTGTGGGCCCTAGCCGGGACGTGGCACTATCCCATTGGTTCGGATCGGTGCTCGAAAACTCGCCCTTTGAATTTTTGACCTTTTCCCTTGTGACACGTGTCATGATTTGATGGGTCGACGGGTCTGCCGGCTCTCTCGCGCCCTTCACGTCTTTTTGTCCCGGATGTCCCAAACCGTTTGGGACATAAACCTCCGATCCGCCCGAAATGGGCTTCCTTGTCCCATATTCGGCCGATGACACGTGGCACTGCTTGATTGGCTTTCGGCTCCTTCGGTGATCCGCGTCCCGCACGTCCCTTTGTCCCATTTGGCACAGTGCTGAAATTTCCCATTTCACCCGAACCGAACGGCCGATTCACATCCATTTGTCCCAAATGTCCCTATGCTTCACGGGCAAATTATTCCATTCACCCGATTCAGCCGGTTCGCGTCCATTCGGCCCAGATGTCCCATTTGCTTTTCGGACTGTTTGTTCCCATTTCGGCCGATCCGGTCGGTTCAGGCCTTTTTGTCCCGAATGTCCCGCCATGAGTCAGCTGCTTTTCTTCCTCTTTCGGCCGGATCGGCTTCTCGCGCCCGCCGCGTACTTCTGGCCCGATTGTCCCAAATGCTTAGCGGGCCGCCTGGAGGCTTTTCGGCCGATCCGCGTCTTCCGCGTACATTCGTTCCAATTGTCCCAAAGGCGACCTTGAGCAGGACTTAGCCAATTTTCACGATTTTTCCTGGATCAACCTACTTGCCTTCCTGCAACTTTTTCACATTTTCTCAGAGCTTGCTCCTTCCTTCTTCGGCCAGGGGAGTTAGAAAAATATCTGAGGGAACCTCAGAAACATGATGTTTGCTCTGAATCAATCAATGTGCCTGGGACTTGAATATTCTGATGCATGTTATCAAAATTACCTGGGGGGGTGAATTTTGGATAACAATTTGGCGACTCAGTGGGGTCATCTGCCTGCTAGATGAATGATCAGTAGCCTGAAGCAATCCATTGGGCATGGAGTCATAAACAAGCCCGAAAACTGATCTCGAACTTTGAAAATATCCCCTCCGAGCCACTTGAAACCCCTTTGGGCATGTAGTTGTTCTCACCAAAACCACCGAAAAGAACGTGCAAGAGCAAAACCAGCAACACCAAAAACTATGTACAAAATTGAAAATCATACATGCCCCAAATGGAACATGCAGAGTGTGCACAAGCACTTCTTCTACCGAAAGCAAACCTACTACTTCTAATCTGGAAGCAAAGGCAAGCTAAACAAACCCCGCATGGTTGGTTGTGCAAAATAGCTTCCTTTCTTCAAAATTGGCAGCCATGCAATTGATTCGCACTCGATCATGGCTGTTTGGATGGATGGAAAATCAACAAGAAGCTGGTCTTCTATCCAAATCATCAAGGTATCAACTCGAAAAAATCCAATACCTCTTTTAGTTGCTCGCATTTGGATCAAGAGGTATGATAGCTGATCCTTGGTACTTTGTAGCTCATCCTCATGCCCAGTGAGCATGACCGGTTGTCAGGCTTCTCCTTTGGCTCCAATGAAGCCAAATACCTGATTGGGCAAGGTCTGATCCGTTTGATATGCCCATAACTTTGATTTTCAACTCCAAGAATGGAGTCCTCTTGTAGACCCTCTTGGGTGGATGGTGTGGAAGAAATGGTGGAATCCTTCTGTCCTTTCTCTTCCTCCAATGAAGAACAGGGAAGATTAGAATCTTCCAATTTTGATTCCAAAGAGCTGATGTAAGATGCGGGCTGCTGCAAATGAATGCTCTCCTTCATGACAGCAGACTCTAGTTTTGGAATGTGGATGATGAAAGAGAGAATGGTGAAAACTCAACCGGCTCTTCTCCATCAAAACAGTCCTCCAAATCTGACAGGTAAACTACCTCATTGCTGTCCTGCTGCTCATTTTCAACTTCCTCCATGGTGTCCTCTTGATCTGCAACTTGACCACCATGGTTTCCTTCACTCTCCAATATTGAGTTTGAGAGATCAAACTCCTTTTCAGTAATAGAACTTGAGAGAGATGAAGTGGAAAGAAGAACTGAAGGTTCTCCTGTAGCCTGCTTTGTGCTCAAAGCCCTTGGATCTGCACTTTTCTCCTCCACAGCTAGAATGTGCTTCTCTTCTTTTGGATTTGGAGCAGCTTCTCCTTCCTCTAATGTTTGAAGGCAATCTTGCTCTTGATTGAACTCTTCCTCCAAAGCATGAAGTTTGTCAAGTCAAACTCTTCAATCGCTGCTCTAGAGGACAAGTTGGGGCTGCAAGATCTTCTTCTTCTGCTGCAACAAAATCAGTCCTGACCACCATTTGTTCTCCAACCCTAGCCTCTTCTGTAGGCTTAACCATCAAGGGGATCTTTGTCATCCCAAATCTAAGAGCCCAACTCTTCAGACTTTGAATTTCTTCATCTTTGTTTGGCCTCTCTTTTACTTTGTTGTTTTCCTTGACCGGCATTCTGCTTTTCAACTTCCCAACATGGACTTGGGAATGCAAGAGGAGGGATGGGTTGTAACTCAACCGATTTTACATTTTTTTGTGGTGGTGGAGGAGGTGAAACCTCTTGTTTCTTTGGAGGAGGGGGTGTTTCTGTTAGCTCTTGTGGAGGGGATGACTGTTTGGAAGGGAAAAGGAAAGAAGAACTGAGGTGTGGTGGAAGGCTAGGGGATGGAGGGATGGATTCAACACTTGGGACAGCAAATGGAGAGTTTAAAGCTTGACACTGCTGAGATGAAACAGATTGGGAAAGAGGAAAAGAAAAGGCGTGAGAAGGTGTGCTTACCCGTTGACAAGGTTGTTGAATACTCCTCTCATACACCTCTATTTCTTCAATCCACTTAGCAAGCAAAGGCAGCGTTGCAATCATGAAGTCAAGCTTCTCCTGAGGGCTGTAATGCCTTGGAAAAGGTCCCACCCATGGACAGGGTGCTCCAGAACCGATTCCAAATGCTCTCATCTGTGCCTGAGCCCTGGACTGCACTATGTTTACCTCCATCTTTTGGATTTTCTCCAACAGACCAGCATCTTGGATCTGATGGTCTTTATTGTATGCATACTCTTGCTCTTGGAAAGCTCCATAGCCAAACTGACTTTGGCACTGCTGCTCATATGGGTATGCATACTGATCTTGAATCTGCTCAAAATGCTGATTTGGAGGATTTGTAAAACATGTTGGAGGTGGAATATACTGTTGTTGTTGATGTGAATTCCATGATGGAAATGAAGTCATGATTGCACAACTTCATGGAATGGAAAAGAATGAAAGGGATGGAAAGAAAGATGGATGAAAATGGATGGAAATGGGTCTGCAAGCTCAGAGAAATGGGTTGCTGATCAGATGGAGTCGCCAGATGTGTTTGCAAGTGCCTCCAAAGGCTGAAATCTTCACAGGAACACACCAACCTGCAAAAGATGAAGTGGAAGACCTCTAAGGTCCCACCGGGTGTGCCAAAACTGTTGATGCAGAATCACAGCACCCTTGGATGCAGATCAGGCTTCTAGGTTGATCACTCAAGCATCCAGTGTGATTGCACAACATGGAAACCTCTCTCCAAGCGTGGGACTTGTGAAATGAGAGAGGAATCTCGAGAGAGAAGGCTGGTTCCCGCTCCTAAACTACCGCCACAAGCTATTCCAAAGGTGCAAGCTAATCTAATCCTAATCTAACCATGCCAAGGAGACAGAGAGAGAGAGAGAGAAGGGAAAAAAAAGCAAAATCCTACACTAAAACGGTGATACACCAGAGAAGGAGAATGTTGGACATCTATCAAAACTGCCATGGGACAAAGAGAGGTGAGCAATGGGAAGGATGGACAGATGCATCACAGGCCCAAGGATAGATTTCACACAGAAAATGTCCCAAAACTCCATGAACACAGCTCCAGATCTGCAATGAACATTCAAACATGCACAAATACCTGCAATGAAGAGAGGCAAGAAGAGAACAAACAAAAACGAGCAAGGATGGACAGATGCATCACAAAACACGTTTTGTTGCTTCAGAAGTTTGCACTGAACATCATTCCATTAGTAAAAGGCAAAACGCCATTACGAAAGCAAGGAGGAGGTTCGAACTCCATTTTCAACCCTAGAGAAGAAAAGAAGGGAGGGCGAGCAGAAAAGATGAACAACTTGTTATGTCCCCTTTGAAAGAAGCCCCTCTGTACAATATATAGGAAGAAAGAGAGAGGGAAGAGAGGAAATTAGAAACTACCACAACCACTTCTAGGTCACATTTTAAATCATCTCATTATGGTAGAAGCGGCGGATCCTAGCAAAACGGCGGGCGTCTCGCCGCATTAAAGCGGGTGGTTGTTGAAGCGTCACTTCTAGCATTACCATGCGCGTCGAGCCGTTTCTTAACTTTCTCTCTCCAGACTACACCAAAATGGAAGATTGATCCAGAATCATGTAGAGAATTTTAACAGCTTTCCATTGATATAAAGAACATGCAAATCCGAGTTCGGATCAAAAGATATGACGATCTGAAGATTTAGGGCACGGAACTGACCAAAATGGATTTTGAAATATTTTCCCACGCTTCGCCACCTGGACGACATGTGGCAGGCTCTGATTCACTGAATAATTCTCTCTCCTCCACCTTTCGGCGGGCTTTCTTTTGAAATTTCCTTGTGGGCCCTAGCTGGGACACGTGGCACTATCCCATTGGTTCGGATCGGTGCTCGAAAACTCGCCCTTTGACTTTTTGACCTTTTCCCTTGTGACACGTGTCATGATTTGATTGGTCGACGGGTCTGCCGGCTCTTTCGCGCCCTTCACGTCTTTTTGTCCCGGATGTCCCAAACCGTTTGGGACATAAACCTCCGATCCGCCCGAAATGGGCTTCCTTGTCCCATATTCGGCCGATGACACGTGGCGCTGCTTGATTGGCTTTCGGCTCCTTCGGCGATCCGCGTCCCACGCGTCCCTTTGTCCCATTTGGCACAAAGGCTGAAATTTCCCATTTCAGCCGAACGGCGATGTTCACATCCATTTGTCCCAAATGTCCCCTATGCTTGCGGGGCAAATTATTCCAGTTCACCCGATTCGGCCGGTTCGCGTCCATTCGGCCCAGATGTCCCATTTGCTTTTCGGACCGCTTGTTCCCATTTCGCCGATCCGGTCGGTTCTGGCCTTTTGTCCCGAATGTCCCGCCTCAGCAGTCTTTTTTCTTCCTCTTTCGGCCGGATCGGCTTCTCGCGCCCGCCGCGCTTTCCGGCCCGATTGTCCCAAATGCTTAGGGGCGGGCCTGGAGGCTTTTCGGCCGATCTCGCGTCTTTCTTCGCGTACATTCATTCCAATTGTCCTAAAGGCGACCTTGACTAGGACTTAGCCAATTTTCACGATTTTTCCCGGATCAACCTACTTGCCTTCCCGCAACTTTTTCACATTTTCTCGAGCTTGCTCCTTCCTTCTTCGGCTAGGGAGTTAGAAAATATCCGAGGGAACCTCGAAACATGATGTTTGCTCGAATCAATCAATGTGCCGGAACTTGAATATTTTGATGCATGTTATCAAAATTACCCGGGGGGTGAATTTTGGATAACAATTTGGCGACTCAGTGGGGTCATCTGCCTGCTAGATGAATGATCAGTAGCCTGAAGCAATCCATTGGGCATGGAGTCATAAACAAGCCTGAAAACTGATCTGAACTTTGAAAATATCCCCTCTGAGCCACTTGGAAACCCACCGGGCATGTAGTTGTTCTCACCAAAAACCACTGAAAAGAACTGTGCAAGAGCAAAACCAGCAACACCAAAAACTATGTACAAAACTGAAAATCATACATGCCCCAAATGGAACATGCAGAGTGTGCACAAGCACTTCTTCTACTGAAAGCAAACCTACCTACTCTAACTGGAAGCAAAGGCAAGCTAAACAAACCCTGCAACTGGTTGTGCAAAATAGCTTCCTTTCTTCAAAATTGGCAGCCATGCAATTGATTTGGCACTGATCATGGCTGTTTGGATGGATGGAAAATCAACAAGAAGCTGGTCTTCTATCCAAATCATCAAGGTATCAACTGAAAAAAATCCAATACCTCTTTTAGTTGCTCTGCATTTGGATTGAAGAGGTATGATAGCTGATCCTTGGTACTTTGTAGCTCATCCTCATGCCCAGAAGTGAGCATGACCGGTTGTGGCTTCTCCTTTGGCTCCAATGAAGCCAAATACCTGATTGGGCAAGGTCTGATCCGTTTGATATGCCCATAACTCTGATTTTCAACTCCAAGAATGGAGTCCTCTTGTAGACCCTCTTGGGTGGATGGTGTGGAAGAAATGGTGGAATCCTTCTGTCCTTTCTCTTCCTCCAATGAAGAACATGGAAGATTAGAATCTTCCAATTTTGATTCCAAAGAGCTGATGTAAGATGCGGGCTGCTGCAAATGAATGCTCTCCTACATGACAAGACTCTAGTTTTGGAATGTGGATGATGAAAGAGAGAATGGTGAAAACTCAACCGGATCTTCTCCATCAAAACAAGTCCTCCAAATCTGACAGGTAAACTACCTCATTGCTGTCCTGTTGCTCATTTTCAACTTCCTCCATGGTGTCCTCTTGATCTGCAACTTGACCACCATGGTTTCCTTCACTCTCCAATATTGAGTTTGAGAGATCAAACTCCTTTTCAGTAATAGAACTTGAGAGAGATGAAGTGGAAAGAAGAACTGAAGGTTCTCCTGTAGCCTGCTTTGTGCTCAAAGCCCTTGGATCTGCACTTTTCTCCTCCACAGCTAGAATGTGCTCCTCTTCTTTTGGATTTGGAGCAGCTTCTCCTTCCTCTAATGTTTGAAGGCAATCTTGCTCTTGATTGAACTCTTCCTCCAGCATGAAGTTTGTCAAGTCAAACTCTTCAATCTGCTGCTCTAGAGGACAAGTTGGGGCTGCAAGATCTTCTTCTTCTGCTGCAACAAAATCAGTCCTGACCACCATTTGTTCTCCAACCCTAGCCTCTTCTGTAGGCTTAACCATCAAGGGGATCTTTGTCATCCCAAATCTAAGAGCCCAACTCTTCAGACTTTGAATTTCTTCATCTTTGTTTGGCCTCTCTTTTTGCTGTTGTTTTCCTTGACCGGCATTCTCGTTTTTCAACTTCCCAACATGGAATTGGGAATGCAAGAGGAGGGATGGGTTGTAACTCAACTGATTTTACAATTTTTTGTGGTGGTGGAGGAGGTGAAACCTCTTGTTTCTTTGGAGGAGGGGGTATTTCTGTTAGCTCTTGTGGAGGGGATGACTGTTTGGAAGGGAAAAGGAAAGAAGAATTGAGGTGTGGTGGAAGGCTAGGGGATGGAGGGATGGATTCAACACTTGGGACAGCAGATGGAGAGTTTAAAGCTTGACACTGCTGAGATGAAACAGATTGGGAAAGAGGAAAAGAAAAGGCGTGAGAAGGTGTGCTTACCCGTTGACAAGGTTGTTGAATACTCCTCTCATACACCTCTATTTCTTCAATCCACTTAGCAAGCAAAGGCAGCGTTGCAATCATGAAGTCAAGCTTCTCCTGAGGGCTGTAATGCCTTGGAAAAGGTCCCACCCATGGACAGGGTGCTCCACAACCGATTCCAAATGCTCTCATCTGTGCCTGAGCCCTGGACTGCACTATGTTTACCTCCATCTTTTGGATTTTCTCCAACAGACCAGCATCTTGGATCTGATGGTCTTTATTGTATGCATACTCTTGCTCTTGAAAGCTCCATAGCCAAACCGACTTTGGCATTGCTGCTCATATGGGTATGCATACCGATCTTGAATCTGCTCAAAATGCTGATTTGGAGGATTTGTAAAACATGTTGGAGGTGGATATATCTTTGTTGTTGTTGATGTGAATTCCATGATGGAAATGAAGTCATGATTGCACAACTTCATGGAATGGAAAAGAATGAAAGGGATGGAAAGAAAGATGGATGAAAATGGATGGAAATGGGTCTCGCAAGCTCGGAGAAATGGGTTCTTTGATCGGATGGAGTCGCCTGGATGTGTTTGCAAGTGCCTCCAAAGGCTGAAATCTTCACAGGAACACACCAACCTGCAAAAGATGAAGTGGAAGACCTCTAAGGTCCCACCGGGTGTGCCAAAACTGTTGATGCAAAATCACAGCACCCCTGGATGCAGATCAGGCTTCTAGGTTGATCACTCAGGCATCCAGTGTGATTGCACAACATGGAAACCTCTCTCCAAGCGTGGGACTTGTGAAACCAAGAGAGGAATCTCCAGAGAAGGCTGGTTCCTGCTCCTAAACTACCTGCCACAAGCTATTCCAGTGCAGGCAAGCTAATCTAATCCTAATCTAACCATGCCAAGGAGACAGAGAGAGAGAGAGAGAGAAGGGAAAAATAAAGCAAAAGCCTACACTAAAACGGTGATACACCAGAGAAGGAGAATGTTGGACATCTATCAAAGCGCCATATGGACAAAGAGAGGTGAGCAATGGGAAGGATGGACAGATGCATCACGAGCCCAAGGATAGATTTCACACGTAAAATGTCCCAAAACTCCATGAACACAGCTCCAGATCTGCAATGAACATTCAAACATGCACAAATACCAATGAATGAAGAGAGGCAAGAAGAGAACAAACAAAAACGAGCAAGGATGGACAGATGCATCACAAAACACGTTTTGTTGCTTCGTAAGTTTTCACAGTAACATCATTCCATTAGTAAAAGGCAAAACGCCATTACAGAGCAAGGGAGGAGGTTCGAACTCCATTTTCAACCCTAGAGAAGAAAAGAAGGGAGGGCAGAGCAGAAAAGATGAACAACTTGTTATGTCCCCTTTGAAAGAAGCCCCTCTGTACAATATATAGGAAGAAAGAGAGAGGGAAGAGAGGAAATTCGAAACTACCACAACCACTTCTAGGTCGCATTTTAAATCATCTCATTATGGTAGAAGCGGCGGATCCTGGCAAAACGGCGGGCTGTCTGCTGCATTAAAGCTGGTTGTTGAAGCGTCACTTCTGGCATTACCATGCGTCAGAGCCATTTCTTAACTTTCTCTCTCCAGACTACACCAAAATGGAAGATTGATCCCAGAATCATGTAGAGAATTTCAACAGCTTTCCGTTGATATAAAGAACGTGCAAATCCGAGCTCTGGATCAAAAGATATGACGATCCGAATATTTAGGCACTAACAAACCAAAACGGATTTTGAAATATTTTCCGCGCTTCGCCACGGACGACACGTGTCGCTCTCGATTCGCGAATAATTCTCTCTCCTCCACCTTTTGGCGGGCTTTCTTTTGAAATTTCCTTGTGGGCCCTAGCTGGGACACGTGGCACTATCCCATTGGTTCGGATCAGTGCTCGAAAACTCGCCCTTTGACTTTTTGACCTTTTCCCTTGTGACACGTGTCATGATTTGATGGGTCGACGGGTCTGCCGGCTCTCTCGCGCCCTTCGCGTCTTTTTGTCCCGGATGTCCCAAACCGTTTGGGACATAAACCTCCGATCCGCCCGAAATGGGCTTCCTTGTCCCATATTCGGCCGATGACACGTGGCACTGCTTGATTGGCTTTCGGCTCCTTCGGCGATCCGCATCCCACGCGTCCCTTTGTCCCATTTGGCACAGTGCTGAAATTTCCCATTTCGGCCGAACCGGCCGGTTCGCGTCCATTTGTCCCAAATGTCCCTGTGCTTCGCGGGACAAATTCTTCCGGTTCGCCCGATTCGGCCGGTTCGCGTCCTCGCGGCCCAGATGTCCCATTTGCTTTTGATCGTTTGTTCCCATTTCGCCGATCCGGTCGGTTCGGCCTTTTTGTCCCGAATGTCCCACTCGCTGCTGATGCTTTTCTTCCTCTTTTGGCCGGATCGGCTTTCGCACGGCGCCCGCCGCATACTTCGGCCCGATTGTCCCAAATGCTTAGCGGGCCGCTGGAGGCTTTTGGCCGATCTCGTCTTCGCGCGACATTCGTTCCAATTGTCCCAAAGGCGACCTTGAGCAGGACTTAGCCAATTTTCACGATTTTTCCTGGATCAACCTACTTGCCTTTCTGCAACTTTTTCGCATTTTCTCAGAGCTTGCTCCTTCCTTCTTCGGCCAGGGGAGTTAGAAAAATATCTGAGGGAACCTCAAAAACATGATGTTTGCTCTGAATCAATCAATGTGCCTGGGACTTGAATATTCTGATGCATGTTATCAAAATTACCCAGGGGGGTGAATTTTGGATAACATAACCCAACACGACAAGTACTAAACATGTGTGGTCTGCGCAAGAACTTTCAAACAGCTTTGGAACTTACCACCCAAAGATACAGCCCGGTGATCCAATATTCCAACTTTTGCCACCCGTTGAGTGACATATTGCCATAGCTCGGCTAGGAGGCTTGAAAAGAAAAAGGAATTTAAAAATCACACTATGTATCAATATTTTCCATTCAAAAGTGGAAATCCAATCGGCATGGGAAGGAAAGATTACCGACAACACTGGGTTTTTCACCATTGAATGGATGAGCCAGAAGCTAAATAGAAAATATCCAAACATTGCATAGCATTGCGAATGTTGGTTTCATCTTCAATGAGTGTAAGAAAGGAATCATCCACAAAATGCCCATTAATAATTTGAGAAGTGGGCTCAACAAGAATTGAGATTCCTCAAACAATACCCTGTGCTTTGGCATGAGCTAACAGATAGCCAAAACCTTTGCCCGTGAGCACATACAGTGTAGGGGCAAGAGGGAAGCCTTTCCAAATAGAACGAAAAAACCCAAAAGGTTTCAAGTTAAGGCCATTGATAGATATCTAAGTAGAAGCATCCACAAAAAGCATATTGACGAATTGAATAAAAATGGGACCAAAGCCAAGGGCTTAGAGCATGGCGAGTATGAATGGCCATTCAATCTGATCATAAGCCTTCTCAAAATCAATTTTGATAAACATGGTGGCCTGATTAGACCTACAAGCCCATTCCATGCCTTCCCACACCGCAATGATGTTATCCAGGATGTATCGACCATGTATAAATCATGTTTGTTCTGGCTGAATAACAAACTGCAGAAGATTATGTAACCGTAGAGCTAATGCTTTGGAAATGATTTTATAGGAGACATTCAAAGATCATAATCGGACGCCAACAGGTAATTTTCTCTAGGTCTCCTTGTTTAGGGATGAATTTGATGTTTCCCTTATTAATGTGTGGCCCTAAGGATTGTTTAGAAAACCTTCAAGATAAACCTGAAATAGGTCTTGACCAACCGAGTCCCAAAGGGTTTTATAGAATTCGCAAGGGAACCCATTACAACCTAGTGCTTTATCATTGGCCATTTATATGGTGGCTTCATGGAGGTCTTCAATGGTGAGCATTCTCTCACATATCACCTTTTGAGCCTTTGATAATTTGCACAACACAACACCCAAACATTGATCAAGAGCAGCTTGGTGAGCTGCAGAGGGTTGTTGAGCTTGAAACATGAGCTTGTAGTGGTGCACAAAGGCTTGCAACATAAGTTGTGGGTCAATAATTTGAGCTCCACCATCCATGATAGCCCAGATTTTTGGGAAGGTTTTTCGCTCTGAGAGAAAGAAATAATTATTTGAAACCCAATCTCCAATTTTGAGCCAGTGCATCCGAGCTCGGATCTGTGCGCCCGGCATTGTAATTATCCACAATTTGGATTTTTTGTTGAAGTGTTGCAACTTGAAGTTGCATAGTTTCAGAGAAGGGATCACCTTGAAGCACCACCACCACCCGGCTGAGAGCCAAGGTGTTAGTAGAGTATGAACGATGTTGAATTATTACAAGTTGTTGGCCGTAGATTCTAAGAAATCTTGTTGTCTCGAGTTAGCGCATCTTCCCACCACTGAATCTAGCTAACTTGCATAGGTGGATGATACCGTTGGAAATGACTGGGTTGTGGAATTAAATTCCAAACACGCTTGATATGATTGATGGTGGGGCCATGTTGCATCAAGGTAGTATTAAGAAAGAATTGACCTTTATGACAAAAGGGGTGCGCATCATGCCAATTGATATAAAATCGTATTGGAGAATGATCCGAAAGGACAAAGTCAGGCATGACCTCCACTGGCATAGAATAAATGCTATCAAACTCAAAATAATCTTGAGCTGACAACATGGCTCTATCAAGCCATTTGAGTACATGATCTGTTCCTCCACATAGATTGGTCCACATATACCAAGCTTCAGAGGTGGGAAAGCGAGATGCGTTAGGATAAAAAAATCCAAATTTATTACGCATGAAGTACCATGCTTCCCTTTCACTAGGTGTCCACCTCATAGGAAAGTGGCCACATTTATCATTAGGTGACTCAACCATATTAAAATCTCCACTTATTACCCAGTAAGCATCGGGAATGGAGTTAGTGATCCACCGCCATAGATTGGCCCTTTCACCACATCGATCGAGGCGTAAATATTAATGAGCCCAAAATGGTGGTCATCCACATTAAAGAGGACCCATATTGCATGGTTGGTGAGTTTGTTGTCATGGTCAATAAGAAAAGGCCACCATTTGGGACCAAAAAAAAAAATTAAACCCCCACGCCCTTCTTCATGATTGCTACTAAAGCCAAGTCATAGGCGATGGACTTTGCAAACCATTTATAACTGAAAACCTGTAATTTTTACTTCCTATAAAAACAAAATGCCAAATTTTCACATTGTTTACAAGTTTCACGCACAACATATTTACGACAAGAGTTTGTAAAACCTCGAACATTACAAGATAGAATATTCATGGGAAATGATGGTCAAGAGCCATATCCCCATCTACCAAGCCATCAATGGCATCATATTGATTTTTTAGGAAAAGAACAAAGTGTTGTGCTATAAAAATCCTGCAAATCAACTTTTTTCTCGATTGGCGTATTCAATGTTGTACTTCACTTTAGTGGAATCAACCCTGCGAGATGGGCTATGCTCCCGAGAGATGTGAGAAGGATTCGTGGCCTTTTGGAAGGCCCTGTGAGTTACTTGGCAGGATTAACTAACCGAGTGTGGGATGGCAACATTATAAATAGAGTTTGACTTGTCCATGAGAATTTATGTTACAAGGGGATTAATGGATTACTTTGGAAACGGGGTAGATGAGTTGGCAGCAACAGTTGGTTCTTTAGCGAGAATTCGATGGCTCTTTAAAGACGCACATTATGCATTGTTCCTTAACAAATTTGACTCCCAAAGTGGCCATTAGAGCTAGAGGCCTTAGATTGTTGGGCTTTTCTCTTATTACACCAATAGCTGGAAACTTTCCAACCTTCCTCTTATAGAGGTTTGACTAGTTTAGGAGCTGCTTTGGCCACAGGCGCTTTGAGGCACATAGAGAGGACAGTCTTTGATCTTGTGATCAAAATCCTGGACATGGAAACATGTGTTAGGTAGATTGATATACATGACCCACTGAGAGTAGCGTTTGTCTCCCATCTAGATATCCACAAATTCCTTAAGGTCTTGAGAGAGATCAATCTCAACATAGATTCGCTTCTGCAGAAAGCATGGTAAAACCTTTCGGCTTTGAGGCAAACAACTCACCAAGAGAAGCGATAATTTGTGACAAAAAGGTACACATAGCAAAGGAAGGCTAGGAAATTCAACCTAGACAGGCACTTTAAGGGTGGTATATTTAGATACCATGAAGTCCTTGTGTCATGGGGTTAGTACAAGCAGCAAGTTGCGAACATACCAAGTGGCTTGTTTAGCCAAAATATTGGGTGCATTAGTAGGGTTAAAAAAGCGAAAGAGAAAGAAACCCTTGGTCATGTTTTGAACACTTTCCAATCTGACTCTATAAGTGGTCCAGATGGTGTTCACCTAATATTTAAGCATGCTTTCATAGGGGATGTGGCCCACAAAATACCCAATGAGAAAAATTGCTCTAACCATTGACATGCAACATTAAATTCAAGAATGGGAAAAACCACATCAGGAGGAGAAATATTACCTCGTGGAATACTTTCAGAATGAACTTCCTAGGTCACTTCACCGGTGGTGCCATTGCTCAAATCTCCACTATCTCCAGCCACGGTTGAAAAAACCAGGATTTAATATGGCGAGGACATTATATAGGGACGTTGATCCATAGGGATCCAGAAAAACACACCATTTCATCAGTTCCATCAGCACCAAGAAGGAGAAACAAGAAAAGTGAGAAAAATGAGGTAAACGGAGGTTCTGGATAGAACCGTCACTCTATGTAGAGCGGTGGTTTGAACCATTTCCCGCATGGTGGCATCTTGAAACCGCCACCGGCCTAGGTGGTAGTCCTGAGACTGCCATTCTACATAGGGTGGCAGTCCTGACACTTTGGAATAGAAAAGAAGAATAGAATGCGAGTGGACGCGTTCTTGAAGCACCCAACCATGTCTCTTCCCTTCCATGGCCTTTCACATCCTCCAGTGCGGGAGGACATGGGAAGGCCTATAAATGCATGAAAGGAACAAGAGAATAGGCATTCGAAGATCCAGAGAGATTGAGAAGCAGAGTTTAATGAGAGCAGTGAGTAAGATCTTTAGTGTTGGAATGGAATTATAGGAGCAAGGTGTAGAAACAAAGAAAACAAGTAATTAGAGAGAAGGTTTACACTATTGCTTCTTTTCATACTTATTGTAATCTGTAATTGTCTATGTTAGACCAATAAAAGTGGGAAGAAAGAGTAGTTTCCTTCCCGACTGGTTTTCCTCCTTGGAGGTTTCCAGGATAAAATTGTTGGTGTTGAAGTTTGAATTATTTCCTTCTCTACAATTTCCTTTCTATAACACTAGATAATTAGTCATGAAGCTCTAATTTTTTAAGCAATTCTGTCATTTTCCAAAGTTGAAAGTAGAACAACATAGTTGTGTGATTCGTAGAGTTCCAAAGTAGAATTTTACGGATCATTTTGGTATCAGAGCTGATTATATATCCAGGAATGTGGTATTTGAATCTTTCTTGTGATTTTGTATGACAGTGACAAGGTCCAAAGGTGAAGAAGTTTTACTCATGAGCCGATATTTCTATGAAGAAGTGGAAACAGAGAGTTCAAGCTCAAATGGAGGAAGAGAACTTGGTCCGTAGAGTCGAGATGCTAGAGACCATGATGGATAGATTACATAGAAAACAAGAAGAGATTTCAAATCTACAAAAGATGGCTTCGGTTAAGCAGGATTCCATGGACTTGGTGGTTTGAGTACTAGCTGAAAAATTCGGTATCGAAAAGAGCCACGAAGAGGAAGAATGGGAAGAGCATGAAGAGACGTCAATTGTGTTAGCATAATTTAGCATAGGCATATTTATTGCATTTTATTGCATTGTCTTTTATTTAATAATGTGCAACATGTGCACTCTAGTCTAGTGACTTGCATTCAATATTGTTATGTTGGATAAAATTCAATATTGGTATTAGTAGTAATTACATGTGCATGTGAGATGGGTCTTATCATCTTGTAGTTGGTTCCTGATAGGGTGTCATGTCTATCCATATGAGGCTGTCTAATATCTATAAATATTACAACTCTTGCATTGTTATGTAATCTGATTTCATGATCAATAATATTTGTGAGGCTTTCGTCCCTCTTTGGTCATTGAAATCTTATTCTATTTTATCATTTGGTATCTAAGCTATACCATTATTATCATTTGGTATTAGAGAAAGTTCTATCCAAGCAAGGTTGAAGAGGAGCACTATTGGAGAGGATCCATTGGAGAAGAAGATCTGCATCAAAGGAGAGCCATTGAAGCATCCCGCAACCTCCATTCCTTCCAAGCATCCCTCAACTAAAATTTTACCTATCCACTTATTTGGAAGGTAATTTTTTTTTATTAGTCATTGGTATAGCAAATTGATCCAACATATTGGTGAATATTTCAGATTTGGAGATCTTTAAAAAAAAAAGGAGAAAGATCTTGAAAAAAATTGCAGATCTAAAAAAAAAAGATTTGTGAAAAAAAAAAGATCTTAAAAAAAAAAGGAGAGAGATCTTGAAAAAAATTGCAGATCTAAAAAAATTACAGATCTAAAAAAAAAAGATCAGATCTAAAAAAAAAAAAAATCAGATCTGAAAGTGGAGGTGTGAAGAATTCAGGAGCAAAGGTTGAAAGCAATCCCACAAGAAAATTTCAGCAGATAGCTCTTATAAAAAAGACATAACTTTTTCATACAATTTCAAATTGATGTGTCGTTTTTTTGGCTGGAAATATAAGGAGGAGGTGCACAACTTTGAAGTTTACATTATGTTCGAATTCGGCCTCTACATGTGACGAAAATTATGTACAAGTCGGATCAGTTTTTCTGAAAAACAAATCAGATCTAGCTGGTAAATTGGTAAGATCTCAAAAACTAAGATTCCGATTCTTCTAAAATTTTGTGGGTTTCAAGAAAAATATTTTATGATGCTGCTGTAAAAATTTTAGAAAAACCCAGATCACGATTTGTGATAAAAGGTGAAAACAATATTCAAATTATTTTTTTGGATCTTGAGAACAAACAGGTCAGCGGTTCAATTCCCACTCTCTCCATATTTTTTATTAAATTATTTTTTTTAGAAAATTTTGAGAAATTACTAAATTTTGGGAGATTTCCAAATTTAGAATCTCACCAAACACATTTAGAGCCACCACTAAATTTAGCGGAAAAACACCTATTGGGGGTTAAAAATATTTTTGGCCTAAATTGTGTATTTTGTGATTCTAGACCCTTTTTTCTAAAAAGGGGGACACAAAAACTTCATTTTGATGTACTTTTAGAGCATGTTGTACTAATCTTGGTGCATAAAGTGAAAAGAAAAAAAGAAAAAAAAGTGCAAATTTTTTATTTTATGTTTGGTTCTATCACACGAGATCTTTGATCTCATAGCAACATTCGATATATACAGTGCCTCTGGGAAGCGCTTACGGGTGATGCCGTCACGACTACTACTACACTTAACGCCTAACATAGCTGCCTAAACGTCGTCTGGGCATCGACCCTATAAAATTGACGGGGAGTAATAAGGACACAATACACACACATTTGAGCCCTCCCATCCATTTGTGCTTGCATAAACCCCTCTCTCGTACTGTCTACGTACCACATACTAAATTCTTTCACGTGCGTTAACACCTCTTTCTGTATTGATGGGTATATTGAAAGGGTGATCTTCTTCCACATACCGATGGGTATATCGGAAGGGAGCGTATATAGAAAGGTTTGGTATATCGGCCTGACGGTATATTGAGAGGGAGACCATAAACCTGGAGTGATAAGAGCCTTACCCTTTGTCAGAAATTCAGAGTTTTAGAAATTCAGATTGTAGAAATGGGTGCACAAGCACCAAAGTTCTTCTTGCCAGATTCACAACTACTTAGAGGAGACAACTATGCTGCATGGAAACCGAAGATCAAGATGTTACTTGAGTTTGAAGACCTATGGACAGTTGTAGATGGACAAACAACAAGATCACTTGATGATGGAAGACAACAAGTTCAATTTGACAGGGCCAATCAAAAGGCCAAGTTGATCATCTTGTTTAGCGTAACAGACGATGTACAACCCCACATTAGAGATGCCACATCGGCCAAGGATGCATGGGATAAGTTGAGCACAGTCTATGAGGCAAAGAACAAGAATGCCATCCTCAACCTACTATCACAACTGCATACTCTCAAGTTCAAGCACAATGAGAAGGTTGAAGTTTTTTTGAGACGAGTTGCTACTTTGAGGGCATCTCTATTGGCATTGGGAAAAGAGTTAAGTGATGAAGACCTCGTACCAATTGTGTTGCGAGCACTTCCTCCTTCCTACTTGTGACAACTATCAATATGAGTGAACACACAGTCACCTTTGAGAAGTTGGTCAATCTACTCCAACAAGAAGAGGCAATGAACAACAAAGATCATGAAGATGAGAAAGCACTATCTTCCAATCATAAAGGAAAGGAGAAATTTTAGTCCAATAACAAGAAGTCCCAACAAAATCAAAGTAAACAAAGGTACCAAATTCAATGAGACAACACCAAGAAGTGTCCCATTTGCAATAGAGAGGGACATGACATCAAATATTGTTCGTACAATTCCTACAAAAAGGGTTCATCAGGCAATTCAAAACCCAATAATCAACAAGGTAACAATAATTCAAATAAAGGGAAGTCCAACAATAATAACAATCAAGGGCAGAAAAATGGTAATTGGCAAAGAAAACCCAAACAACAAGGGTACATTGCCAAACATGAGGATGATTCAGATGAAGGACACCACATGTATTATGCTCAATTTGATGAAGAAACCAAATCCACACAAGATATCTAGTATGTTGACTCGGGTGCAACTCGACACATGACTGAACGTAAGGATTGGTTCTACACACTACGTGACTCACCTAACAAGAACCATGTGTCATTAGGTGATGACTCATCATACAGTGTCAAGGGGATTGGAAACATTTCACTACCTCTTAAAAAGCATGACTGCAAAATCACAAATGTATTGTATGTACCTAGGTTGACCAAGAATTTGCTATCGCTAGTCAACTCCTTGATCACAACTTGAAGTTGGATTTTGACAAGAATAATGGAGAAAAAGTGTGCTTGATAAGAGATAAGTCAAGAGGTTCCAAGATTGTAGCAAGAGCCTCCAATGTGGGACGCATGTTCCAACTTGATTTTTCCACAAGGATGATCAAGCTCTAGTGGCCAAAGACACACAATCTGCAAAACTATGGCATCGCGAGATATGGTCACATCGCTTTGGCTATCTCCAAACACTTCAAAAGGGAAACATGGTGAAAGGATTGCCTACACTCAAGCACAACACCGACAAGTGTCACAATTGCCTATTTGGAAAGCAACACAGAAGAGTACCCTTCTAGAAGAACCCATATAGAGCTAAGGGAAAGCTTGATTTGGTGCACACCGATCTTTGCAGCCCATGCAACCAAGTCATTTTGGATGTCAATACTTCATGCTTTATGTTGATGACTACTCAAGAAAGATGTGGATATATTGTCTAAGAAACAAGAGTCAAGCCTTTGAGACATTTCAGAATTTCAAAGCACTTGTTGAGAATGAAGTTGGTCGCAAGATCAAAACTCTCCGCTCAGATCGAGGGGGGAATTCACAAGCAATGAGTTCAAGACTTACTTGAAGCTCATGGGATTCATCGAAAATGCCTCCTACTCACACACCACAACAGAATGGTATAGTTGAGAGAAGGAATCATACTATCATGGAAATGGTGCGATGTATGATTGATGACTCAGGTTTAACAAAGACATTTTGGGTAGAAGCTGCAAGAACTGTAGTCTATTTGTTGAACAGAGTGCCCACAATAGCTCTTGAAGGAGTGACACCTCAAGAAGCATGGTCAAATCGGAAACCATCAATTGCACACCTAAGAGTATTTGGGTGTAAAGCTAGCATGCACATACCCAAGAAGAACAGGAACAAGTTGGATATGAAAGTTGAGAAATTGATATTCATTGGATACAGTGAAGAAGCACTTGGGTACAGATTATGGGATCCAAAAGCAAAGAAAGTATACACAAGTAGGGATGTTGAGTTCTTTGAGAAGAAACAAGCAGATGCTCCACTCAACGACTCAACAAACATGCAGAATACACCTCTTGTGAAGATAGAATTTGATGTTCCCACTGAAGATGACAGTGATGAATTGGATGATGGTGAAAACTTGGATCCACCACAAGCCAATGGAACAGCTAAGAAGTTACCTAAATGGTATACTCAATTAATAAGAGATGCAAATTTGGATGAAGCACCTAGCACATCATCCAATCCTGGACCTAGAACTCACAGTCAAGCTCATGAAGAGGTCAATTATGCCCTAATGAGTAGAGTTGTTGAAACAGTTGAGCCATCTACAGCTCAGAAGCCCTACAATCAAAATCTTGGAAAGATGCCATGGATTCAAAGTATCGATACCAAAGTGATGAAGAACAACACATGGCAACTTGTCGACCTTCCACCGTGTAAGAAACCCATTGGATGCGAGATGGATATTCAAGACTAAGTACAAATCAGATGGGACTATTGACAAGTATAAATCAAGGCTTATAGTAAAGGGGTATGCATAACAAGAAGGCATTGATTATGAGGAGACATTTGCTCCACACCCAAGATCAAGACAATCAGGATGATCTTTGCTCTAGCTGCACAATTTGGTTGGAAAGTCCACCAAATGGATGTGAAAAGTGCCTTTCTTAATGGAGATTTACAAGAAGAAGTCTATATGACTCAGCCAGAGGGTTATGTAATACCAGGAAAAGAGATGATGGTATGCAGACTCATAAAATCTCTATATGGCCTAAAACAGGCACCCCGGGCATGGTACATCAAAATTGATGAGCATCTCATAAGTCATGGATTTGAAAGGAATCCTTATGACCCCAATCTCTACCTCAAAAGCAAGGGGGAGATTGTCATTGTGGTTGTTTATGTCGACGATCTAGTCATTACAGGCAGTTCTGTGAAGATGATCAATGCAACAAAGAAGGATTTTAATCGATCGTTCGACATGACAGATCTCGGGCTCATGCACTATTGTCTTGGGTTGGAAGTATGGCAAAAAGAGAATCATATCTTTGTGTCACAGTTGAAATACACCAAGACAATGCTCGAGAAATTCAGGATGATGGACTGCACTCCTATTGCTACACCTATAGAAGCGAGACTTCAGTTATCTCGTTTCGATCCATCACCACCGGTGAATGCAACTCTCTATTGGTAGTTGATCAGAGTCTCATTTACCTGACATATACTAGACCAAATATCAGCTTTGCAGTCAGCTATTTATCACGCTTCATGCAAGAACGAAAATATGTCATTGGAAAGCAACAAAGAGAATACTGAGATATCTAAAGGGTACAGTTGACCTTGGTCTAGAGTACAAGAAGAATGACAACTTCTTCTTGACAGGATATTCAGATTCAGATCATGTAGGAAACATGGATGATAGGAAGTCAACATCATGTTTCGTCTTCTTTATGGGATCTGGACCGATATCATGAGGAAGCAAGAAAGTAACTTTGTTTCCCGCTCTTCTACTGTAAGGAGTATCGAGTCAGCAGGTGAAGCTGTTTGTGAAGCAATATGGCTACGCCGAATACTGGAAGGAATTGGTATACCACAATAGAAATCTACTCTAGTAAATGTTGATAATGAAGGAGTTTTGAAGCTTGTTCGCAATCTAGTATTTCATGAGAGAACCAAGCATATTGAAGTACAAAGTTCATTTCAAATGCGAGCATGTCTTGAAGCACAACATACAACTCCGCTTCGTCCTACACCAATGAAGGCGAGATGTTTTCACTAAGTCACTTGCACGTGACAAATTCACACTGTTCAGAGAGTTCCTCTCCACTTCATTGGAAACTATGCAAAATTAAGGGGGTAATGTTAGCATAATTTAGCATAGGCATATTTATTGCATTTTATTGCATTGTCTTTTATTTAATAATGTGCAACATGTGCACTCTAGTCTAGTGACTTGCATTCAATATTGTTATGTTGGATAACATTTAATATTGGTATTAGTAGTAATTACATGTGCATGTGAGATGGGTCTTATCATCTCGTAGTTGGTTCCTGATAGGGTGTCATGTCTATCCATATGAGGTTGTCTAATATCTATAAATATTACAGCTCTTGCATTGTTATGTAATCTGATTTCATGATCAATAATATTTGTGAGGCTTCCGTCCCTCTTTGGTCATTGCAATCTTATTCTATTTTATCATTTGGTATCTAAGCTATACCATTATTATCAAATGTAAGCGAGAATGTAAAATCTACACATACACCTTTTAAAGTTGAAACAAAAGTGGAAATAAAGAATTTTAAAGGACAAGTAGATGCATAATTACTAGATAAATGGCTAAAATAGTTGGAAGTCTACTTTAGTGTGCATAATGTCACTAAGGCACAAAGGGTCACCTTTGCACGTCTCAAAATGGAAGGTCATGCTCTAGTTTTGTGGGAAACCCATCTAGCCACTTGTGAGAAGAAGAAACATCCTATTGTCAATACTTGGAAGGGTTTTAAAGAATTGATTAGAGCTAACTTCTATCCTATTGGCCATAAGATTGACATGATGATTAAGTGGTAGTACTTTAGATAGGGTAAGTGGTCAAAGCGTGCAAGACTACACTACGAAATTTCGAGAGACAATCCATGTTGCTTAATATGGACTTGGAGGATGAGGACATTCTGACCAAGTATTTGGGAGGACTTCACACTCACCTTCAGAGGAAGGTAATCTCCATGAATCCCAAGGATCTCAATGAAGATTGTGTACAATCATACTACATTGATGACGAGAATAAGAAAGGAGAAATAGAGCCAAAGGGATACCAATCAACAGAAAATCATGACAAATAACAAGGGAAGACAAGTAGCAGAGGTAAATGGAAAGGTAAACATGCCGCTACTGCTTTGCATACTTGTAAAGATCCTAAGAATTTATGTAAGAATTGTGATGTAAATGGACATACTAATGCCACATGTTGGAAGTTGCATCCGGAATTGCACCCAAAGCACCGAACCAAGGATTCCAAGAAATTCATGGCCACTATGAAGATAGAGAGAGAGGTGGATATTGAGGATGATTCGGATGTAGATGAGAGGTTGGGATGCATGGCCACTAACATGTATGGGGCAGAAAAATAAGAAGAGATGAGTAAGATATTTTAAATCAGAATCCAAATCAAGAAGATGAAGGTAAACGCTTTAGTAAATTATGTTTCTCATTCAAATTTGTTTTCTCGATGCGGTTGTCAAACAGCTTGGTCTAGAGACTTACAAGCATCCACATCCATACCCACTAGGAGGGGTGAAGAAGGGTGTAGAAATATAAGTTACAAGGAAGTTTAAGCTTTAATTTGGGATAAATACCCAATACATAGATGTATTAGAGGCTGATATTATTCCACTTGATGCATTTGACGTTGTCTTCGGAAGTCCTTACTTGTATATCAGGGATGCTATGTTCACAAGGAGGGAGAACCGGTTCAGATGGGTCAAGGATGGAGTTAGTTTTAACATCTAAGAACACCAGAGAAAATCAAAGAAAGCTATGGTAAGTGCCAACCAAGCACCAAGACTTATTCAAGAAAATCATCAGTTTTGTTGCTTTCATTGGAAGAAAAACAAAATGGATGTGAGAGCGGATATTTCTGACCAAAGGATGGAGAATTTGGATAGCACTTGTCATTTTTATAGAAGAAGCCACCACAGGAACTACTCATTCAAGGAGCAAAACAAACTTCCACTATGCAGACACCATATCTACCTACGGATTCACTGGACCTGACCATGGGGCAGCAAGAAGAAGAGGAGATACAAGGAACGGTGGTGACTATAGCAGCAACATACTTAGAGAGGATTCAACCAATCCATCTCAAGAGAAAAAGACAAGAAAGGACTAAACCACTACAGTATGGGACCTTCACCATACTTGAGTAGGTTGGAGAAGAAACCTTTAGGCCATACTTCATGCAGATACACGTGATAGTAAGTTGCAAGAGCTCGCATCTACTAATGTCATCTATGCATGACAAAGAAGGAAAGATACAGAAGTTACCTTCCAAATAGGATTGTACTCAAGGCATCTTAGAGGAGGATGTAGCACTGAAACAACAAACCAGAGATCCACATGAGTCTTGGCAAGTTAGATGAGAGAAGACACAAAAGCGAGCACTCCAATGGTACTTGAATGAGCACGAGAGGGAGTTGTTTCCTCTACCACTCCCCCACTAAGCTTTTGTGGGACTAAAATCCTCCTAAGTAGGGGATTTATGATCCATAGGGATCAAAAACACAACACTTCTTCGGTTCCATCGTAACCAAGAAGGAGAAATAAGAAAAGTGAGAAAAATGAGGTAAACAAAGGTTCTGGATAGAACCACCGCTCTATGCAGAGTGGCGGTTTGAACCACCTCCAGGCGAGGCGGTGGTCCCGAAACCACCGTCCATCCAAGGTGGCGATCTTGAGACCACCGATCTACACAGGCGGTGGTCCTGACACTTTCGAACATAAAAGAAGAATGGAATGTGAGTGGACACGTTCTTGAAGTGCCCAGCCATGTCTCTTCCCTTCCATGCCCTTTCACATCCTCCAATGCACATGAGGACATGGGAAGGCCTATAAATGCATGAAAGGAACAAGATAATAGGCATTTGAAGATCCAGAGAGATCGAGAAACAGATTTTAATGAGAGCAGTGAGCAAGATCTTCAGTGCTGGAATGGAATTATAGGAGCAAGGTGTAGAAATAGAGCAAGCAAGTAATTAGAGAGAAGGTTTACACTATTTCTTCTTTTCATACTTATTGTAATCTGTAATTGTCTATGTTAGACCAATAAAAGTGGGAAGAAAGAGCAGTTTCCTTCCTTAATTGGTTTTCCTCCTTGGAGGTTTCCAGGATAAAGTTGTTGGTGTTGAAGTTTGAATTATTTCATCCTCTACAATTTCCTTTCTATAGCACTAGATAATCAGTCACAAAGCTCTAATTTTAGAAGCAATTCTGTCGGTTTCAAAGTTGAAAGTAGAACAGCATAGTTGTGTGATTCATAGAGTTCCAAAGTAGAATTTTACGGATGGACGACTACACCGGGTGAGAAATCCTAAGAGAAACTTTAGCAATAAATTCCCTTGAGCCCGAAAAGGCCGTGGTATGACGGTGTAGATTGTAAAACCCTAGAAATGTTGACTCCAATTTTTCACAAGAGTTATAGAGCACAACATACTTGTATTCAATCCTAAAAATCATGCATTTAGCTTTTGGTACATTATTATATATACATAATATCTAGACTCTCATTCAATATATACACATACATTAAGATTTTATTATATTACATTTAGCTTTTGGTATATTAGTATATATAGATAATATCACGGACTCTCATTCAATATATACACATATATTAATATTTTATTATATATTAATAATGTATACATTTAAATTTATATATGGAGTATTTATTAATATTAAATACTTTATTATTTGTGATGTATATATAGGTATTTAATTATTTGAATGTAAATTCAATTTTTTCAAGAGTATTAAATATTTTACATAGAATCCCCTTTCCAAATAATTTAGGAGTATAATAAATTAAAACATTAAAAAAATTGGGTGTTTCTATTTTGTGGATCGTGAATTGTTCGGTCGCTCCGCTATTGTAACACTTTTGTATTTTAATATAAAGGACTATTCCAATAGTAAAACATAAAAATTTGTGTTGTCCATATTTTATTATCTAAAATAGTATTAAATAAATTATTTATATTAGACTAATACATTATATATAGTATTCTAATATATTATATATTTAATTACTAATTTTGATTAAAAGGTAAATGTTTTTTATTAGAACTATGAATTGAACTGGACATAAATAGGAGTCTAATCCCTATAACAAAAAAAAAGATACAAAGACAAAAACTAAGCAACAAGACAAACATCATAGAAACCCATAATCACCTACATCCAACATAAAACAAACGATTAACAACAAATCAATAAAGGCTAATCCCCCACTTCCCCTAAAAAGGTCATTATAGTCACAAAAATCATGCACTTTAGACATTTATTTATCCCGGTCTCATACTACTATTTAGAAGGTTCTCAAGGGAAGAAAGTACTAATTAACCCCCATTCTTTTGGCCATTTTATTTATTTTATTTCATATTTTTGACCTATTGCACCCATTTACACATTCGTTTCCGAAGATTATGTATCGTCTTAGCCCTAATCGGTATCTTTTTCACTTTCCGTTGCATATAGACTTCACATTTTTCATCTTGTTTTTCACCTTGCACGTTATCATACTTCCTCCCCGCTTGCTCTTGGCCAGTCTTGGTTAGATTATATCGAGGCACACTTGATCCTGACAATATAGATATAGCTTTTCCTATGCCATTTGGTACTGTCCATATTTGCAATAGCTCATTTCTTTGTTACTCACCTAATTTTACTATTTGGTATGCTCAGGGGTGTCCATTGCCTCCTTTTACTAATGAACAATATGCCTTGGAAATGTATAACTTACGTCTTCATGGTTATTTAGATGACCAACCACACACCATTGCTTATCAAGTTTCCTACGTTGTTCCATATGGTTTCGACAATGATATTGATGACCTTTTAGAAGACTTTACTTGTCCATTGCCTCCCTTTATTGATCACAATATGCCACTACATGTAATAAGTCATGTAATCAAACCTTTAGCTAACAACTCTGACCCTTCGATCATCTATCTAGTACACCTTTGTTGGACTCAATCCATCTGTATACTTTAGCTCAGGATAACCTTCAGGCTATGGAATCCACTATTAACTCTATTAGATCCAAAGTTCAACATCTTAAGGATACCTCCAAAGTCACATATTTGTGCTCTTTCTACATCTCATATGCAATCCATGTCTACTACCTACCATCCAATCGAAACTCAAGGCATACCATTGCCTGAACCTCTCATATTTGAATATAATGTTGTGCCATAGGATATTCTTATTCAACTCCTTAGTCATTGGTTGATCACCCTACCACCTACTCATTATTACCTTCCTTATCACTAGAAAAATACCAAGGTTGTCCATACTTCCATTATCACTAAATTAATGGACATCATGATAACACTTGCCACACTTTGGCACGAACAATCAAACATCTCGAGCATCTAGGACTTCTTTCGTTTATTGCACAACATTATAATACTAATGATAACACCAGGGGATTTTTATATCTCATGAGCATCAGGATAGTGTTACTCAAGCATCATCTATTCGACCACATCATTCCACTAGACTTACACATAGTTATAAAAATCTTCCGCAGATAGTTACGCCACCTTGGCATAGATCCCCATATGGGTTTATTCCACAGTCCTTCTCCACCTTCGTGTTCCACATCACATAGCTCTCCATCACCAACACATTTTTCAACACCACAACCTTCTTCATATAGTCATCCTTCACATGCACATAGACTTCATTCGCCGGTACATCGTATGCCTACTATACCACCACTATTAGAGCATGCTCATACGCTTTCCTCCCATGCATCAGATGGAGGACCTATGTCCTTCACCATCATCGGATAGCTCATTCATTCACACACGCTTAGGGGGCATAACACTTAACATTCCCCCCACCCTGTTGTAAGCACCATTACCACATTTGCACACAATCGTTAGTCATAATCATCATACATTCTAGCAGTGTCATTACCCGATGACACACTCTTGTGCTTCGATTCACACTTGACTGTTGAGGGATTACTACTACACTAAACCCCACACACTGCACTATAGGCATTACACATGGCATTTTACCACACATTATGCATTATACACCATACATTCTACATTCAGTCCATAACATTTTGACATTTGCACATTTATACTTCATATCTCATCCTAGTCTTCATCACATAGGAGTCTAGCATTACATTTCTAGTCTATATACATACATTCTACACATTACATTTTTACACATTCTACACTTGTCACATTGCATTCTACACATCATGTCTTTACACATTCTACTCATCACATGGTCATCTTTTATCCTTACATATACTACATTGTCTTCTACGCACTGCACTCACTACCCGATGATGCACTTTAGTTCATCGGTCCATACTCGATTGTTGAGGGTTTACAAATCAAATGGACCTTACACTCATCACGCAATCACCACTCCACATTCTATCATGTGACATTGCTAGGCTAGTGACATACGCTTTAGGCTAAATCGTCACATATTCTATCATTTTTAGTGGTATACACCTTAGGTTAGATCACCACTCCCTTTGGTCATTTTGTAGTGATATACGCTTAGGGATAAATCATCACTCATCCAATCATCTTTTAGTGACATACGCTTTAGGCTAAATTGTCACCTAATCTATCATTTTGTAGTGGTATACACCTTAGGTTACATCACTACTCCCTCTTTTCATCCTATAGTGATATACGCTTAGGGCTAAATCATCACTCCCCATTCCATTTCATCATGGTATACACTTAGGCTATAAGGTCCATGCACATATTTTCTACATGTCACATTTCATCACCACTACACATATACACATTCATCATAGTGCGCTAGACAAAACACACACTACTCGATCATTTCCCGATGACACACTCTCATTTACGGTTCATTCTTGACTATTGAGGGGAAAAAAAAATGAACCTCATTGCATATATTTCCATCCACTGGGGGGCACGCAGCTCTTATCATTCCATATTGCATTCCATCACATCCATCCACAACATACTACATACTATGGTTGCTTTTATTCTTGCTTACTTTTTCTTGTTTATGGTCACTTTGTTACACATGCTAGTTTGATTACTTGTATGTCATTTATCTATATCATACACACATACATGTTCACACCTTCTTTTCATTGTGATCACATGTATAGGTCACCTACACGCAACACGAATGTTTTCCATCTACCCTTACTATACTGGTCGTTGGGGGCATCCACATTCATCTCTTCCAAGTGCTATTGTTTCATTTTATACTTAGCACTTTACATTACTTGCTTACACATTTTTTGACATACTAGATATCTTTCTAGCATGCTAACGGGTGCTTCATGTGCAATATTTGATATGCAAGGATATTGGTTTCCATACTTATTTGTTTACATTTTTATGTATTGTCTGCTCTTGTTTGCTATTATATACGGGCCTTGCCCCATGTTTTTTATGTACACTTGTTTGTTTATTTGTGGCCATGATGGCCTTGTGTGTCTTGCGACATCGTGAGTGATGTCCCATGTTTGCAACCCACTTTGTGTGGCCTAATTTTCTTCTTGCATGTTTACTACATTGCTTGGTAGTTGTTACACTGTTTGTGTAGATTACACATTGTTTTCTATATACATGCATGTTTACACTTATCTTTGGATAGCCTTCTTGTTTGTGTGTGCCTTGGTTTTTACCAAGCACTTTCCAGCGTACATGTGGTTGGTCCTCTTTTGGGGCCGCATGTCTCCTATCAGTGACATCACATGTGCCCCTAAAGAGGGGGCATCATTGGGGGTTTTACATACTAACATAGAGATTCTACACCAGCACGGTTCAGTTTTCTACAACGAGTGGGTTCAGACAAGTCTATGAACCCCATACACAATGAATTTTATAGGACATGGTGTCCTTAGCATTTATGGGAAGTAGTTACAGGCTTGGGGATTACTGTGGGTATGCCTCTCTACACTTCTTCAGCCAACAACAATGGATCGCCCAAAAAACTAGGATAGTACAGAGATCTCTTCACACAAATTTCAACGAAGCAGTTAGAGCTTGGAAGACACAAAACATTTCCTCCCTACACTTCTTTAGCCAGGGTGGCATGAGATCACCCAAAAACTCACAATACAAGATATCCTTCTACACTATTTCTTGACATGGATCAGGTGCACATGTTCCATTTACATTTACATTTCCATTTATAGTTTACATTTACACTTTGCATATTTTACACTTACATGCATCTTTTACATAGCATTTTTACATTTACATACATACATATTTGACTACTTGATCATTTTCTCCTTGCAGGTTCGTCCATATGAGAAACAAGTAGTCAAATGGGGGCAACAACACAATGATAACAACAACATTCCATGATAACACACATGCTTTACTAACCATGTAGGTACACTACACACTGCTTGACAGCTACACACACACGTGTTTTACCCTAGGTTCACTCTCATCACTTTTTTATTTGCGCATTTTTCATGTATAGTTTCCACACTCCTCCATCATTTTGTCATTCCACTTTTTTGTCTAGTCCTTTAGCACGCCTTCTTCATCACTCTACAACAACACCAAGTATGCATATCTATCTACTGTTACCAATATTTCCACTCACCAACATAAAGCGGGGAAAAATTTAGTCAAAAATCATGCACTTTAGACATTTATTCATCCCAATCTCATACTACTATTTAGAAGGTTCTCAAGGGAAGAAAGTACTAATTAACCCTTGTTCTTTTGGCCATTTTATTTATTTTATTTTATATTTTGTGACCTATTGCACCCATTTACCCAAAAATTTTCCAAATATACCACTTTGTATTAGCCCTAATTGGGGTGCCTATGGGCACCCTAGTCCCACCTGGGGGCACCCTGGTCTCTTTTCCACTTTCCCGCCATTTTTTGGGTCTTTTCTAGCCATTTTTCATAATTATATTTCTTGTGGTTGGCCTTTTAGGGTTAGTTACAAAATTAGACAAAGATAACCCTATAAATACAAAGTTATGAGACCATAATGAGGGACCTAGCATCATACACTACTATCACTCCATCTAGAGTTGCATCCATCTATTGCATTGGCATCCACATAGCTCCATCATCAAGGCACAAGCTAGGACATCTGCATCACACTTCATAGGGGGAGGGATTCTATTATATTCTATGCACACATACTATTACATTTTATATATTTAGTTATTGCTCGCTATTTCACAAAGTGTGACTGCACAATAGCACCTAGGGCATGACATGCACACACACACACACACTAGAACTACATCTAGGTTCGAAATGTAGTGCAACACTTAGTTTAGTAAGCCCACTATTGTGGTAGTTGAGGTAAGTCTGACCCATTCATTTTGCATCTTTTTTTTTTTAGGGTTTTGATACTTCCTTTTGGTCTCTTGTAAGTTATTTCTTCTCCTTGGAATATTTGGAACATTTGACGTAGTACAGAGAAATTGATGCAACAGGAAGGCGAGCTCCAAATCACCTTCCGACCCTATAAAGACCAGTTTTGGGTATTTTTCCTAAACCAGGCACCCAAATCTCATGACAAAGCACCCATGGGTGCCCCAGTCCTGCTCAAAAGTGCCCCATCAAACCACGTCATCTAAATCTATCATTTTTAATCAGAGTGTAGCATAGTCATTCCTGCTTTCTAATTTTTACGTGCACCACTACAACACGGATGCAGACACCACCGGTTATCGATGAGTTTTTCCTTTCCCTTCTTACATACTAGGGTTTAGTATTTCATTAGTTTCATTTAGTTATTTCATTTACATGTTATCTTAGGGTGTTTATTTGATGTGTTTATATGTCCTCCTAGATTAGATTAACTATCTTGCACTAGCCTAAAATAGTCAATTTTAGTTAATCACCTCTCAAACTGTGAAGAGCTATCTACTTGAGGTCTTCCCAAAATGGGAAAGCACTTCCTCCATCGTCCTCTCGTAATCCAACTCTCATCGTCTTCTCAACTTCAAATATTCTCCTTTTTACCTCATAATTGTGGCCTTTACTTATGGTCGTGACACGTAGTTTCTTCATTGTTAGCTTACATTTTGACCGGAAATACCTTCTCCCAAATTTCATGAACTTACGAAACACCATCCTTACCTTCCGAATCCTCCCCTACGAAATGGGGTACTTTGAAACAACCCCTCAATTATATATGAAAGGCATATTCTTCGAGAGTCTTCTTGTGTGACAAAGAATGGCTTGAAGAGGCTCCACTCTTAAGAAAACCTCTCAATGTTTTTCCAAATCAATTCAAGGTCCCTGAGGTCCATCTCTTTTCCTATAGACATTTTGAGAGGGAAGGGGTAGTCTACGGTAATAAGAGCATGACATAGCCTTGTGGCAAATCATATTGCATCAAAACATATGAAAGGGAACCCTTCATGATTAATTAATTGAATACAAAAACTATGGGATGAAAATAATTTGATCAAATGAAATAATGGTCTAGATAGGTCAATGAGCACGCATACTCTAACAAACCTTAAAATCAAAGGAGATGGAGTCAATTTTAGAAAGGGTCATTTCCTTTTAAACAACAACTTGATGTGGTCCTCATTATGTAGGATAAGAAAGACATTATAAATTCTCAACCATAATGGGGTTATAATTATTTACACATTTTATGATAAAAAGGAAACCATGGGAAAAAGAAGAATCTAAATTTACCATGAAACTAGGGACTAGAAGGTTTTTAGTGCTACCAAGGTCATGTGGAAGAACCTTGCGCCAGAGGGAGGAGGGAGGTAAGAGAAACCCATTTAACCCATTTGGAGAGCTCATCCATAGTTAGGTATGTTCCCAAAACTTTTCCATGTAGATTCCTACCCCAACATCAGATTCCATGTGCAAGATAAGGGCCTATGGGATTTTTACCATATTTTCCTCTTTTGGAAAACTCGCAAGAACATCTTTGATTTTAGGGGCCTACAGGCATCCCCTAAACATCACCATATTTTCTAAAGAACTTAGATTGTCCCACCAGTTCATTAGCCGAAAAATTCAAGTCAATATCAATAATAATGGATTGAATGATGAAGGATTTGAAAAAAACCCCGCATTCATGGTATTGATTTGTCACATTTCTACAACCCTTAAATATCCTCCTCTCCGACTATGAGGGTTGAAACAATGATCACTCAAGTGAACCTTCTTGATGTCAAATCCTTTATCTTTTAGCATGGTGAAATAACCACATATAAGGCATTGGCAAGGTAGAGCATCCCGCCAAATCCTATTTTCTCATTCACCTTAAGAATTAATCCTTTTGTAGATTGGTCATCACCTAAAACTGATCCATGCTCTTTACTTAAGACAACTATTGTTGTCTTGTAAGTTAGGGGAAGCACAACATTGGGTATAGTGGGAATCTAAAGCATAGTAGTTGATGCTCCATGTGTAAAAATCCTATACAAATTTTAAACTTCACTGATGGGGCTTGAAACAAAAATCCATTGGTAAAGTCGAAGTTGGGCCCCTAGAGAGAACCTCCATCATGACAACCAAGGCTACCTTCTAACTTCACCCTGCTCGGATGATCCTACTTAACTCCTTGCCACAACCCCATAAAACTATCTACCTCTTCCATATGACCTTCCTCAACGAGGATAACCATCATTTAAGAGCTTGTACACTTAGAAAGGCCACTAGCCAAGCAAGCCATGATCTTAAGTTTTAATTTTGCCATCCCTCTCATTCTTCCTAGGTTTAAGGAGAAAAATGCCAATTTTTGCATATTTAGAAGGTGGATGATGGTGTATCAACTAAAAGAAAGGTAAGATGACATTTCCTTCATGTTTATTAACATGTTCGGATGGTGTAAATGTTTGTCCTAGGGGAGCATAAAGGCTTCTTTCTTGCAAAGAAGGAAAAATCAGTTTTGAGCGGAATCTCAAGTTTTTGAGCTTATTTGAGACCTTTGGTTGATGTTTCTAACCAAGAGGTGATACTATGAAGTTGATAAATGTGAATATCATGCAGATACAAATAACCTTTTTCATTAATGTAAAAAGGGGGAGAAGTTTGTGTGGTTTTCCATCAATGACAAAGGGGGAGATTGTTGGCATGTTGTTGCATAGGTGTTGTCAAAGATGCAAAGCCTCATTAATGAAAAAGTGTATGAATGTGTAGGGTCATATTATTATTATAATGATAATGATATGAAGATACAAGTATGTTCTTGGTTTCACAAGTTGATTCAATGAGGATGGCTTGCTCTAGTAAGCCTATTTAGGTGACCTAGCTAGCCTATGTGATGTTGTATGGTGGTTGGATCTTCCTGGTGACTTGTGAAGCATGTTATAATGTTAAATAACATTTTTTTGAGTTCTTGGGCACTCACATGAGTTACAGGGTGCATATACAGGTTGGTGACCATGTTTCAGGTGTTCATTTGGAGCAGGTATGGATACTAGGAGGTATGAGATTGAGTTGTGGATCTATATGAGCTCATGGACACATGTATTCAATTGTAGATTGATTTACCAGGTATGTTAGGACCATTTTAAGTGTTTTAATGATGATTTATAGTGTTATTTTAGTTGAACCTAGCTTCTTCAGTATAAAACCCTAAGGGCTAATTACGCAAGTCTCAATGGATGGAGATATTGAGAGGTGATTATGAAATTATTATGATTGGAGATGTTATTAGGATGTGTCCTTGTTTCATGGGAAAAATTTCAGGTTTCCATGATGTTAATTTTGTAAGATATGTCAATTTTGGTGAAACAGGGTTAAGAACAAGTGCATTTCTAGCTCGAATTGGAACTTTTAATGCTCACCCTGAATTGTGTACTTTGCATGGGACCTTGTGGATTTTAGGGATGTTTCTAAATTGAGTTTATAATGTTTAAAAAAAATAATTATGTCATTTCATCATCAGGGTTTTATGAACGAATGTTAAGAAGGTAAACAACTATTTATGAGTTTGAAACCCTAGCTTGAAAGTGGTTTGTGAGATTTTCTTCCTAAGTGGCCTAGTGCATGGATGATTATTGGAACATGTATATGACTCCTTCATATTTCCATAAATGTATGGTAGAGGTCATGGTGATGAGTGGACCCCACTCAAACATGTGTTATCATGTAAATGTGCAATAGGAAATTGGAAGTTTTCAAGCACGACAACTATATCCCATGCTGAAATTTTCATGTTTTATCATTCCTAGGCACCCCACGTAAAATCCATTAATTGGCCACCCCATATTTGATGTATAATTAGTCCCCTAGGTGATTTAACAAAAATCACCAAAAATAGGATTCCAATACCTACATGATGGTGAAATCATATTTTTCACAAAACCTTGGTGCATAGGATTTGCAAGCAGTTTTTATCAGGCACAAGTGGAGTCTCAAATCAAAACTCCACTTTTTTCAGGGATCAGATGGTTGAATCAAGACATGAAACCCCAACCATTGGATTAAAAATTCCATTTCAAGTCAGGATCATATAAAATTTCACCAAGAAATTCAGGGAGCTCAAGTTATCATCATCCCAAGTTGCCCTCTCAAAGGTAGTTCAGGAGTTAGTCAATTTTTGGGAGGACACGTATCGCGCTCCAAGATTCGGTGGGAATTCAGGTTTCGACATCCTTGAGGTCAGGTACACCAACCTCAAAAAATTTTCCCAACCCTCATGTGACCTTTGGGACCCTCACATGACCTCCAAACTTGACATTTCAACCCCGGGTGCATTTTTGGAGCATCCATTCCTGTTGTCGGATCAAGCGCCACGTGTCATCTCTAGGAACACCGTGAAAATTTATGTCTATCATGTCCCTGAGTTCAAGGACATCAAGCATGTAAAAATTCACCCAGGCCCTATGGGGAGTCTTTTGGTCACCCATGTGATCAACTTTCAGCCCTTAGTGCTTTAAAGTAGCTTTTCTCACATCCATTTTTTGTCATCGGATCGCTACCATGTGTCATCCTCTTGACCGCCATGTAATTTGATGTCCTCACCTCCCTAAGGTAAGGGAAATGAAGTCATGAAAAATGCACCCAAGCTTCTCCTTCCATGATTTCAAAAATTCAAAAATCTAACTGTCGCTTCAGTGCTTCCAATTGCTTCCACTCCCGTGCACAAATTTTCTCCATTCTTCCTCTGCAACTTCTCACCACCATTCCTCCATTTCTAAAACTCAAACAAGACCTGCCACAAAGGTACTTCCATTCACTCCATGAAAGTGCACATGTCCTAAAGGAAAATTGGAGCAAACACAGAAGGAGAAGCACAAAAAGAAGAAGAAGAAAACAAAGAAAACTCCATGGCCATGAAATGAGAAGTTGAATAAATATCTCAAACGGATGTGAAACAACAAGATTTATTTTTCTATTCATTCCTCTACCCAAGGCCATCAAGAAGACACCTTCAAAATCTCCTTCCGTGCAATAGAGCATCCATAGTGAAGAAATCCCACTTCTAGCTCAACGAAGAAAAATCTAATTTCCCATCAAACCATTGGGCGAAATGAAGTAGAATTGCATGTGAAGCATCAGAAGAAAAAAACCACATCAAAAATATATTTTTTTCTCAAACAGAGGAGAAAACCAGACCTGTAATTTTGAGGTCCATTAATGGTTGCCGCATCTACAAGCACTGCCAGGTCTGAAAATTAAAACTTTAAAATCTCTGGACTATTAGCCAGGTGGGCCCAAAATTTCAGAGGGGGGATATTAGGAAAAAACCCATATCAAAAAACTTTGTTACATGTCAATCCAACTTCTAGAAGCCAAATTTATAAAAACAACAAGTTTAATACATAGGACTATTATTTCGGGATAGTCATCAACGAAGAACCTGTGAAGGAGACGAGGACATTGGAGGTGCACTACGGTGAGAATTCACGTAACAAACATTTTTGGCACTTAATAAAAATATTAAGTGGGCCCACAAGCACCTAATAAAAATAGAAAGTTGATCTAGAAGGAACAAGGAATGTGGAGAGAAAGAGGAAAACAAAGCCGCAAGATCTAGTTAAAGATCAAAGACTTGATTTTTCACACTTACTAAAAATAGTAAGTTGTTTTTTCTGGGCTAAACATGAAGTCAAAGAGGATGGGTCAGAATCCAACATAGCCCTTTGCCTGTAAGTATGACATGGAAGACAACAATGTCTTGCACATGGACCTGAACAACCTTAAGACTCACATGGCCTCCAAGGACTGAAAGAGGAATGTAAGACCAGATATTCACAAGTGGCATGTTCACCGCCACATGACACCCAGTGTCTTTGTAGAGTCTTGAGTTAGTCCTAGCCTACTCTTTCCACTATGATTCTGAGACATGAACCATATGAGCTCACAAGGGTACAACGAATGCGGTCATCAGCGGAATAATTCACTCAACTTGGCGAGTGTTCGTGAGCTAATTTGAAGGAATTTCACAGTGTGCAAGGAGTTCGAAGATTAAGAGTTTCACTACATTTGGAGCTTTCCATCAACGAGGATCAACGGACTTCATCGAAATGACATATCCTCTTCCCCCAACTTTCTATCACTTTCCAATATTCTAACTTCGCATTGGGGTTTGCACTTTTTGATATGCCTTATGTCACTTAAAAGTGACTTTAGAAATATAATGTAAATTAAGTCGCCTTGATTTTATAAAAGGGACTTTAATATTTTGTAGGAATACAAATAGTCTAAAGTTATAAATAAGGTATATGGAGGGTCATGAGGAAGACGATAAGTCACCTCTTGTTCTATAAATTATAACGCCATTCCCATTTCAAAGGGTTAGCGATTGATCTTGTAAACTCAAGAGTGCATTGTACTTAGAGAAAGCAAAGGAGATAGCCATTTTCTTCTACTTTCCTCCACTCTCAAATTTATTCCATTCCCACACTATGTACAACTTCTATTTAAGCATCAATAAAAGAAGAAGGATTTTGTAGCCTTTTTGATGAGGAGATTTTAGAAACTATGAGTTTGCAATATTATCTCGTCTTATTGCCATTTGCAAGGTTGTTTCTTCTCATAAATGCATGTGTTGAAGTTTCTAACTAGTGTGTGTAGGAATCTGATTTCCTACTTGTAACATTAGTTCCCCTATCTCATTTCTCACTCCTCTTTCCCTCTCTACAGAAAAAGTCCTCTCTTGCATGTATCTACAAGTTTTTTCACAGGATCAATGGAGTGTCCCTGTTGGATCCCCAGTCGAAAGGCCACCACAAAAATCCACCTTTTCATGCGCATGCATATATGGTAGCTGCACCGGTTAAGTAGAGGGACTTATATTCCCAGAGCATTGGCAAGAAATCCATAAGTTTTTCTTATATTCCTAGAGCATTGGCAAGAAATCCATAAGTTTGTCCACCCGACAAATTTTCTCACCAACAACATGTCGGCTTTTAAAGAAGTTTGTTTGGGACAAGGTTGTCCAAAGGATTTGGCAAATAAATTGACATTGTTTTGATTATGTGAGTTTTTCATGGTGTCAAAAGAGGTTTCAGGTCACGAGGATGCATAAAAATGAAAAAGTGTGCCCTATTTAGGTTGATTGGTTAAAGGAAGAAGCAATCTTGATAAAATGGACATAACATGAGCTACAAGTCGATTTAAGAGGTGATTAAAGTTATGTTGGAAATATAATTTAGATATATTTCCATTTATATAATTTTTTATTCATGATGATGAGTTTTGATATGTTTTCTAGATTAATTTGTGGACAAGAAAATTTTTGGCTATCCAGGACAGAATCTGTTTTTGTTGAAAGATTGAGTTGGTTGGAGCATGAGATGGATTGGATGATTCTTAATATCACTTGGAATGTTAAGAGGGATTATTTTTGCATCCAATTAATCCATTTAGAGGTCTTAAAAGTGTCAATAATTGTGTTAGCTAATTACATTTTGGAAACTACTTTTTGGGCAGCATGATTTGGTAAAGGAAAAAGTTGATGTAGTTTGAACAAGTGGTTGTTTTAAGACTTATAACTTGATTATAAGTATTATACATGCTTTTACATTTACATTTAGTGGTAGCATTCCATAGTTCAGATGATTTGGTTTGATATCGAGGTCTAAAGGTGAAGACATGGTCCTAAAGGGGGCTACAAACAATTGTTTTGGGAAGGAAATGAAGCAATGGTCCCATTTAATAAAAAAATTTGATTGGTTTATGAAAATTACAAAAATTTATGATTTTTAAATGTTATTTTAAACATGTGTGATTAATTTTAAAGCATGACTAAAAATATTTTTGGTGTTAGGATATTTTTGGCATTTTAATGCATGGGTTTGAGGATTTTTGGTGCATGGAAGAAGGGTTTTTTCTAGGCTGACCCATATGGGTCACTTGTAGATGTTATGAAAAATATATGGGATATTTTTATGATTTATTGGTCGTGAAAAAGGAGGGAAATTTTTTTATTTTGAATTTGAATTAAGAAGGAGCTTATAAAAGCATAGTTTTTGGTGCTTTTTTGAACTACTTAAGTAAGTAGTGTGTGTGGAAAAAGTGTGACCTAGGTTTGAGAGTTTTGTAGGTGTATGGGAATGAATTTATGTCAGATAAGGTGTGTGACAAGTTGAATAAGATCAAAAATCATGTGTGTAAGAGTTTGGATATTAAGAAGTTAATAAAGAGATAGATTGTGCAAGTTTGAATACTTATTGTTTGAATGAGGGTTTGAAGAAGTGTGAGTTGAATCATTGGTCTCTATCCATTGTGGCAGAAATAATTCAAAGATGAGAACATAATAAGGTGGTTGAGTGGGTGCTTGATCATCTTGGGGGATTTTATCCTCCTTGTGGAGTTAGTGCTTCACAAAATTAGGGGTTGGTGCCTCACTAAATTTAAAACATATCAATAAAAATATTGTGTTTCAGTGGGTTTTCTTCCCCTTGAGGGTTTCCCACTTATATCTTGTGTATTTTGTTGATTATATTACTTATGGTTATTTTCATATGTGATATTTGATTTTGTGCACACATTAATGGATGGTTAAATGGTTTTGAGTTTTGAATAAGCATACTTGAATTTTGATTTGAAATTTTTTAAGGAATGATTCACCCCCCTCTCAGTCCATTGTGATTGTAACAATTGGTATCATAGCATGTCCTACTGAAGAGGTTTAACATCTTGAAGGATATCTTCTAAAGCACAAATGGGAGGTAAGAAGAAAAATTCTCAGAGAGGGAAGAACTCCAAAGATGACTGTAGTTCTACTTCTGATGAAGGTATGAATTGCTTAGAAAATTTTCCTAAAGTTCACTCTCCCTTAGGGGCTGTAACTTGTGAATTTGGAGAAGGATTCATTGATTTAGATTTAGATGGTGAAGATTCACCTTGGGAAGCAGTAAAAAGGGAAATTTCCTATGCTAGAGATGAGAACCAAAAGCTCAAACAACAGATTGATGAAATAATGAGAAACCATGAAAAACAAATTAATCTTCTTAAAGGAAAGTTGAAGAATGAAACTAAAGAACATGATGAGATCACAAAGAATTTAGAGGATCAGTTTGAGAGAGTAACATTGATATGAAAATAATCAAGTTTTTATCTACTTGATCTCGGACCCTTATAGGCTTTAATTATTTGCCAATAATTTGCTCCTTTTTTAGTAATCAATTTAAAAATTAATGCAAGACAATAAAGACAATTGCACAATGATTGATTATGGAGTTTGGAAATTTCCTATGTCTCGAGTTCTTATCGAACCATTCCACTAGTCAAAACTTGTAAGTTACAATAGTACTTTCACAAGAAAACCTAATGGAAACTATTAAGAACTTGCTTAGAAGAATAACCAGACCTTCAGAAGACAAGGGTGAAAAATAGCACCCAACTTCCCCTTTCTTGGTGTATTCAGCAAGCTTGATGGCACTAGCTCCACTTTGTTCAGTAATCCTCCGGTTCTTGATCGGCCTTCTAGACGCTTCGTAACGCCCTATGGTACTCCGTTCAATATTCTAGTATTCACAATAATTTTGTGTGGCGCTATGGGTCAACTAGGTAGTATTAATAACTCCTAGCCACAATAATTTTAATTTATTATTTCCTAAAAATAATAGGTCAATAATAATTAAAATAACAATGCCTAAATAAATTAGGTCTTCACACAACTATGCCCATGGCAACTAACTCTCCTCTTGGCTCGCTCTCTACCTTTCCAAGCTCTAGGAATGAGCTTCTTCATTGCGTTGTGTGTGTCCATTACATAGAATGGGTTCCTATTTATACAAAATTAGGGCCCTTAAAATAATGCAAAATTATTTATCCTTAGGCTAATATTAGCCTCATCCTGTAGCATGTGTAATGGGATTAAATCCCTAGTTGGCGGATTGCATGATTAATGGGATAAAAATCCCAATTTGGGTGGCATTGTAATTGTTTTAGGATTTAATAAGCCTTTCCACGCAGGTTTAAAGTGGTCAAAGGACCACTTGGGGCATAACCACCCCCACCTCCTTCTCACGTGGATCTCCACGCATGGCATTTACATGCCCCCTACCACCGCTTCATCTCCTTCACCACGTGGACTTGGAAAATAGATATGGGGTTGGGGTTTATGTGGGTGGCTGTATTAATGTTTGGCCGAGCCATGTGGTGTGCTTTGTGACCGCTGAGATATGTGGGAATGTGGTCTCACCAAGATTCGACCCTAAACATTACAAATTGAAATTGTATAGTAATATGGTGAATAATATAAAATTTGACCATATAAGACTATGATATTCAAAATGAAATATGGCTAAGTGGTGGCAAGCCACGTGGTGGCTTGTGGACCCACCACGTCGGCGATAATACCATAGTCCACACGGCGGTGGGCTCCCCTCCATAACAAAAGTTGAGCCTCTTGTTCCGATGAGCTATCTTTTTACGACCGTCAAAGACCAGAGATCAAAAACCCACAAACAACTCCCTTTGCCTTTTCACCATGTGTCACAGTGCCCTTGGTCCAATATTGACCAGTTGACCATAGTTGACTTTCTTGTTGACTAAACTTTGACTGGACATAACTAGAGCTCCCGATGTTTGTTTGTCGTGTTCTCACAGTCGATGGAAAGCTCTCGAAATGATCTTCTACACTGAAATAATTTAGGGATGTTTAGGGAACTTCAAAAATGATCCCCTGATCAAACATCCAACATAGAATCCAAGGAGGATGCTCGTGAGCATAGTCATGTTATTCAATTTTGGAGTCACAAATGGAAGAGTTGTCTAAAACCCTAAAGGTCAAAGATGAAGAATGTACTCATCTGAAAACATGGGTTGCTCTTCTCAATGATAGACTCAAGATTAAGGAGGATGATTGCATCAAGTTTGAAATAGGCATGAAATATTTACATTCAAAATTTGATCTTGTTTCTAGCAAACTGAAAATGTTTGAGAAAAGTACAAATGATCTAGATAATATTCTTAGCAAATAGAGATCAGCAGGTGATAGGGATGGTTTGGGATTCAATGAGGAAGTCAAGAACAAATAAATTAAGCAAGAGGACCTAGTTTCATGCAAGGAATTTGGTGAACCAAGCACTAAGGAAGAAAAGAAGAATACATTCATCAAGGACAATGTGAAAGCAAGGAAAATTAGGCAACCTAATGCATTAAGGTATGAAATATATTTCAATGGTTATTGTTTTTCTTGTAATGGATTTGGTCATAGGGAAAAGGAGTGTAGAAGGTATGTTAGAGAGGCTCATCCATGGAGAGATAGTAGGAGTGAGCAAGCTAAGAGTGTGGTATGCTTCAATTTCCATGAGAGAGGTCATGTTGTTAGATATTGCTTGTATGATCCACCAAATCAAAATTGGGCTAATGAAGGATACAAAGGTAGGGGCTCAACTATATGTTTTAGATGTAGTGATGTTGGACACATTGCCAAATATTGCACTCAAGGGAAATCAAGACAAGGTTAGAAGGATAGAACTCCTAAAGGTATGAATACTATCACTTGTTTCAAATGTAACAAGTTTGGTCACATTACAAGATATTGTAGAACCAAGATGAATACCTACAAGAAGAAGGATGAGGTCAAGACTGATAAGGTTTGGAAAGAAGAATAAAATATTATTTCTACTACACTTAAGAAGGCCAAGGATGATCACAAAGTTGTTGACACTAGTCATGATGATTCTACTACTCATAAATGTATGTTTGCTCTTGTTAAATCTCAAAAATTGCCATTATCTACCCATGAAGATTCCAATAAGAGTAAAAGAGAAGAGAAGGTGGAGCAGATGAGAAGGTTGATGGAAGATCTTGGTGTCAGGCCCTATGAGAGCCTGGATTTTTCACCTTGCTAGGTGATCATAGTGTCATATGCCTCTACTATGCTTTTTAGAGGTGTATTGGTTTATATGAATCATTAGAGTGAGGGGGAGTTGTTTAAGTATGTGTGTAACTCCTCCATGTTCATAAGGTATGTTATTTAGTGCATCTAATCATGTTCTTATGGTTCAATATGATTTTTATTATGTGTGAAAGTATAGATATCAATATTGTGGTCATTAGATGTATATACCCGAGTTCTTAAGGTTTGTGTTTGCATTATCATGGTGAATTGTTAGTCTAATATGACTCGGTATGTGCAAGAGTCATGTTAAGGTTATATAATTTGTTGGGAGTGTCATGTCAATCATGTAAAGATCTTCTTTCCATCTTAGTTAGATGTTAGTGTTGGTGAGAAAATTTTTGGGCAGACAAACTTGTGGATTTCTATCCAATGCTCGGGAATCTAAGTCCCTCTACTTAATCGGTGTAGCCGACATATATGCATGCACAATAAAATGTGGATTTCTGGGTGGCCTTTCGACAAAGGATCAAACAGGGCACTCCAATAACCCTGTGGCACAACTAGCAATCTCTTGCTAGGGAAGACTTTGTCTAAAGAGTGGGAAAGGGGAGTGAGAAAAGAGGTAGGAGACCTAATGCCGCATGTAGGAAATCGATTCCTACACACACTAGTCAGAAGTATCATCAAATGCATTTAAGAGAAGAAACAAATTGTTAAGCATCATTAAGACCAAATGAAATTTGATGAACACAAAGTATCAAGAAATCTCTTAGTCAAAGAAAGCTAGAAACTCCTTGTATTAAATTCTCAAACAAAAGTTGTACATAGTGTGGGAATGGAAGAAATTGAGAAGGGGGGGGAAGGAAGAATTTGGCTATCTCCTTTTTTCTCTCAAGGAAGAATGCACTCTTGAGCTTACAAAATTAATGACCAACCCTTTGAAATGGGAATGGCATTACAATTTATAGAATGAGAGGTGACTTATCATCTTCCTCATGACCCTCCATATGCCTTATTTCTAACTTTAGACTATTCATATTCCTACAAAATATTTAAGTCCCTTTTATAAAATCAAGGTGACTTAATTTACATTATGTTTCTAAATTCACTTTTAAGTGACTTAAAGGCATATCAAAAAGTGCAAACCCCAACGAAGAATTAGAACATTTGAAGAGAGAGAAAGTTGGGGGAGAGGGAAGAAAGAGAGGAGGAGAAGATGTTGCCCACGATGAAGTTTGATGGTCCTCGTTCATGGAAAGCTCTGATGTGACAAAGTTCGAATGTCCCATTGTGCCAAAACTGCTCTTTCAGTGTGACTTTCTATTTTTAGCAGGTGTCTGTGGGACCACTTACTATTTTTAGTAAGTGTCAAAATGTCCGTTTTGGTGAATTCTCAGTTGTAGTGCACCTCCAATGTCTTCACCTCCTTCACGGGTTCTTCGTTGTTGACTTTCCTAAAATAGTAGTCCCTATGTAGAAGACCTGCTATTTTTAGAAAGTGGGCTTTTAGAGGTCCGATTGACATGGAATGAAGTTTTTTGATATGGTTTTTTTCCTAATAGTCCAGGAGATTTTAAACTTTCAAATTTCAGACAAGCAGTGCTTCTAGATGCGCAACCATTAATGGACCTCAAAATTGTAGGTTTGGTTTTCTCCTCCATTTGCAATGAAATAAATTTCATTGTGATAGGTTTCTTCTTTTGATGCTTCACGTGCAATTCTACTTCGTTTCGCCCAACGGTTTGACGGGAAATCAAATTTTTCTTCGTTGAGCCAGAAGTGGGATTTCTTCCTTGTGGATGCTTTGTTACACAAGGGGAGAGTTTGAAGGTGTATTATTGATGGCCTTGGGTATAGGAATCAACATCAAAATATAAATTTTTGTTTCATGCATCCGTTTTTGAGATTTCTTCAACTTCTCATTTCATGGCCATGAGGTTTTCTCCATTTTCTCCTTTTGTGTTATGTGCTTCTCCTTCGTATTTTCTCTAATTTTCCTTTAGGAACCACATGCATTCATGGAATAGAAGGGGAGTAAATTTTTGGAAGGTATGGTTTGAGGTTTAGAAATGGAGGAATGGTGGTGAGAAGTTACAGAGGAAGAATGGAGAAAATATGTGCACGGGAGTGGAAGCAATTGGAAACACTAGAAGCAAGTGAAGCGACAGTTAGATTTTTGAATTTTTGAAATTATGGAAGGAGAAGCTTGGGCACATTTTCCATGCTTGATTTCCTAACCCCAAGAATGTGAGGGGACATAAAATTCCATAGTGGTCAAGAGGACGACACGTGGCGGCGATCCGACAAGAGGGAATGAAGGTGAAAAAAGCTTCTTTAAAGCACTGGGGACTAAAGTCGATCACGTGGGTGACCAAAATAATACCCATAGGGGATGGGCACATTTTTGCATGTCTGATGTCCTTGACCTTGGGGACATGAGGGACATCAGTTTCCATGGTGGTCCTAGAGCTAACACGTGGTGTTTGATCTGACGACACAGAATGGATGCTCCAAAAATGCACCTAGGGGCTGAAAGTCAGTCACTTGGGTGACCAAAAGACTCCCCATAGGGTTTGGGCACATTTTTCCATGCCTGATGTCCCTGACCTTAGGGACATAAGGGACATCAATTTCCATGATGTTCTGGGGTGACATGTAGCGCTTGATCAACGGCGAGGGGAATGGATGATCCAAAAATGGACACGGGGGTGAAAGTCGGTCATGTGGGTGATCAAAAGACTCTCCATAGGGGATGGGTGCATTTTTCCATGTCGATGTCCTAGACCTCGGGAGATGAGGGACATCGGTTTCCATGGTGGTCCTAGAGCCGACACGTGGCGCTCGATCCGGCAAGAGGGAATGGATGCTTGAAATACACACAGGGGCTGAATGTCAAGTCTGGAGGTCACATGAGGGTCCCAGAGGTCACATGGGGGTTGGGCACATTTTTAAGGTTTTTACCTAACGGTAGGGAATTTGGGAACTTGAAATCTCGCCAAGCTCCTGGTGCTGACATGTGTCCTCTCGAAAAATGACTAAGTCTGAAGCGCCTTTGAGAGGATAACTTGGAACGATGATAGCTTGAGCTCGGTGGAATTTATTGGTGAAATTTTATATGATCCTGACTATAAATGGAATTTTGAATCTAATGGTTGGGGTCTCATGTCTTTATTCATCCATATGATCCCTAAAAAATCAGATTTTTGATTTAAGACTCCACTTGTGCCTGATAAAAACTGCCTATAACTCCTATGCTCCAAGGTGTTGTGAAAAATATGATTTCACCATCATGTAGGTATTTGAATTATATTTTTGGTGATTTTTTTACTTCTAACTCCATTTGGAGCACCCATAATCTTCTTCTGAAGCCCAACAATTGTTTTAGGCACATGTGTGCCTAGTTACCCAAACCTTCCAAAATCATTTCCATGATGTTCTTAGGTATTCAATTCACCTCCATGTTGAATTTGGCCCTTCTGTTCTACTCCAGGGGGTTGTTCCGAGTCTAGGAAGGCTAGTGATAGCCCTTCCCAATCCGCTTGCCAGAAGATAGCATTTTTTAGAACTTCCTAAAATCACCTAGGGGAAAGAATGGACTTTCCTAAATCACTTAGGGGGATGATATAACATTATTTGGGAGGTCATTTGGACTGACTAGATAGAGCCGAGGTATCTTGGAATGATAAAACTTGAAAAATTTGACACTGGGTTATCGTTGTCGTGCTTGGAAATTGTCAATTTCCCTGTTGCACATTTACACGACAATGATTAGCAATGATGGTTAAATCTGTTGTCGAGAAGTTTCATGGTGACGATTATGAATTTAATGAGGTTTCATTAGGTCATAATATGATAATGAGGTGCAAAGTCATGTGTTAAGTGTTCCAAGAGTCCATGATGTATGTTTTTATGCTCTTGTGTCGATAAGATTATTTGTTAAAATCATGAGTCATAAAAGATACATTTCTCTGTGAAGTTTGTGTTGGTCTTCATGAATGGTTTTGGTATGCTCCTTGTCTTATGATTTGCATAGTATTGTGTCAAGTATGTCAAGTGGTGTAAGTTCTCCTCAAAGGAAGGTTGAAGATTCCCTTGTAACATTAAATATAATGACTTGATCATTTAGTATGAAAATGGAGAGTTCTTAAGGGTTTATGAGGCAAAATCAAGGTGAATCCTGGTAAGTAGGTGGTATTTTTGTCTTCTAATCATGAAAAAATGGTGATTAGGGAGATAAAAGGTGTGGATACAGTGTTGTTGGTCTGATTTGAGAATATGAAATAAAATTTATGCTTTATAGAGTCTCCTCTACCCCACTAGGTTTTCTCGGTGTACTCTAAGCAAAGTATGAATGAAATGATCAATTTGGATGATAAAATGGTGGACTCCATGGCTAAAATTTTGTGAAAATATTCTAGAGAGCATGGACATCATGTTGTAAGTGGTATTGGACCCTAAATGTGCTTAGTTTCTAGGGAATCTTTGTCAATAGTTTAGGTTGACAATGTTAGTGTTAAGAAGGCCTAATTAAGAAGATGTAATTTGTAAACTAGGAATGTTCCTTTTGGGGTGAGTCTTCAAGGCCCGAGGAAGAGAGTATGTGCTCAAATGGGTATTCAAATCAGGCTTGATATCCTCATAAAGGCATGTGCATCAAAAAATTTATATGATTCTCATTGTTTCATGGGCTAGTAGATTGTGTGTAAGTTTTTGATGATGAAGATAAGATATTGTGAGATCTCAATGATTTTCTGAGCTTCCCGAGTTTGTGGAATAACATGAAACCTTGATTAAGTGCAAGTTGATGCTATAAGGTGAAATAGTGTGATAGTTTTGATTTGTATGGGACCTTTAAGGCATTAAGACAATGTTTAAGATTGAATGATTGGTCACATGCCTGTATGTGACTACTTTTTGTACTATGTGATAACCTAATGTCGTCTATCAATCTAGTGGATTCATGAAGGTATCCTTATTATGTTTAAAGATATGTCATAAGGTTGAAAGGGAAAATTCTTGCATCTATGAACTCTTGGAGCTTTTAAATTGTATATGAGTATATACTGCTCTGCAACAAATCTTGATCAATCATGAGCTCCTATAGGTAAGAGAGAGGTTTTCTCATCATTTTTAGATGGGTCTAAAGCTCAAGGATGGTGTGTGTGATCTTGAGATATGATATATAAGTCTTGAAGTATCTAAGATGATCACAGAGTGTCTAAGCATGATTATTGCTCCTAGTTAGATCTTGTGCAAATTGTCTATCTATAGGATTACGGTGTTTGTGAAGGGCAGAGTATGAGGATTTTCAAATTTATGTTGTGTGTATGAGTCCATTCTAAGTTAACAAGGTGCTCCCTAAATTATTCTTGTAATATTTGTAAGAAGGAGTCATTGTGGTAAATATTTGTTTGGCCTTTGAGAAGGTTGTTTGATATTTGTGCCTCGAATCAATAAATGCACTTCTACAATGGTTACAAAGCTATCTTCTTAGGTGAAAAGGGTATGTCAAGCTTGTCTGTGGGTTGATTAGATGGATTAAAATAGGGCTATAAGGTTTATACAATATTTCTCTCTTCAATGTGCAAGTATGTGTTTTGTGATCTATGCTCAGTCTTGTATATTCTTGTTTCAAATGTGAACCCTATAGGCTTTGTAGGTCTTTGAATGAGGTATGATGGTAGTGTAATTGAATGGATTTCAGTGTTTAGATTTCTCTTAAGGTTATGTAAAGAGATGTATTTATGAAGAAGTGAATGACTTGGCCTACAAGTCATGAATGAGTCTAAATGATGGTTCTAGATCTCATGAGGAGTCTCATAGTGCTATAGTGGTTTGTAAGATTGCATCAATAGGTGGATGAAATATTTGTACCTATCAAGACAGGGGGAGTGTATATGATTTCTCCTTTATGGTACTATAGGTGATATATTTTGTTAGAAATTCATTTTCTTGACTAGTTGAAGCTTGGCTTGGTGGTGTGTTGATAACTTGAGGTTATTCAGTGCCTCTGTGATGATAAAAGTTTCTCTTACAGGTGTCTCTAATGCTTAGGTATGCTAAATGCTTAGTCAAGTCAGGGGAGAAAGTGAGATTGCTTCTAGATGATGATATGGAGGTATTAAGGCATATGAGGTATGTATTGTGTGTGATCTCAATGAACTAGAAAGTTTTGACTGTTGAATTCTTTTTAATCCAAATATGATTGTTTAAGTCTGAGAAGATGGTTTAGGGCCGTGTTAAAGTGTCCAAGTTGTTTTCTTGGCAAGATAGCAAGGTAAGTTGCTTAAATTTAAGATTTTCTACTTGAAATAGTGGTCTTGAGTCCAAGGGGAGTGATGAAATGTCAATCCAAAGATGAAGGGCATGTTGGTCCTAATTGCATTGAGATGCCTGTTTAGGGACATGAGTACTTGGGTCGGTTTGATGACAAGAAATTGCAGTGAAAAGCTAGATCTATGCCTAGACAAGATGGTATAAGCTCATGAATGAAGGTAAAAAGGTTGTTTCAGCTCTTGTGCATAATTTTTGGCATTTTCATGGTGAGTTTTCATTAGGTATAGATATGTTACGAGTGTTTTAGGAAGGCTAAAACATGGTTAAGGAGAAAAATGCTAATTTTTGCATGTTTAGAAGGTGGATGATGATGTCTCAATTAAAAGAAAGGTAAGATGATGTTTCCTTCATGTTTATTAACATGTTCATATGGTGTAAATTCTTGGCCCAGGGAAGCATAGTGGCTTTTTGCTTGCAAAGAAGGCAAAATCAGGTTTTGAGTGGAATCTCAAATTTTGAGCTTATTTGAGACCTTTGGTTGATATTTCTAACCAAGAGGTGATACTATGAAGTTTAGAAATGTGAAGATCATGTAGGTATAAATAGCCTTTTTCATTAATGTAAAAATGGGGAGAAGTTTAGGTGGTTTTCCATCAATGACAAGGGGGAGATTGTTGGCATGTTGTTGCATAAGTGTTGTCATTGATGAAAAACCTCATTAATGACAAAGTGGATGATGATGCAGGGTCAGATAATGATCAGAATGATTATGATATGAATATATATGTATTTTATTGGTTTTGTAGGTTGATTTAATGAGGATGGCTTGCTTTAGTAAGCCTATTTAGGTGACCTAGCTACCCTAGGTGATGTTGTATGGTGATTAGAGATTTTTGGTGACTTGAGAAGCATGTTGGCATCTTAGATAGCATGTTTTTGGATTTATTGGGCACTCACATGAGTTTCGTGGTGCAGATACATGTTGGTGACCATGTTTCATGTGCTCGTTTGGAGTAGGTATGGATACTAAGAGGCACGAGATTGAGTTATGGAGCTATATGAGCTCATGGGTGCATGTATTCAATTGTAACATGATGTACTAGGTATGTTAGGACCATTTTAAGTGTTTTCATGATGAGTTATAGTGTTATTTTCAATTAAACCTAGCTTCTTCAGTGTAAAACCCTAAGGGCTAGCTATGCAAGTCTCAGTGGATAGAGATATTGAGAGGTGATTATGAAATTATGATGATTAGAGATGTTATTAGGATGTTTCCTTGTGTCATGGGAAAAATTTTAGGTTTCCATGATGTGAATTTTGTAATATATGTTAGTTTTGGTGAAACAGGGTAAAGAACAAGTGCATTTCCGGCTTGAATTGGAACTTATGATGTTCACCCTAAATTGTGTGCTTTGCATGGGACCTTGTAGTCATTTTTATACCCTTAGAACAACAATCTAATACCATGCGCACTGGCCTATCACCCAGCAGGCATTGGGCACTCACCCAAGGAACGTGTGGGTGTCGAGCCCCTCCTTTATGTGAGTTTTTGAGAATACATCATCTATGACGGATACTTAAGTGAAAAAGAATGGAAAATAACCATGTATTCATTCTGAGAACCTAGGATGAGTTATCATATTAATGCATCCATTCATATAGAGAAAGAGGAGTATCAAACAACATATAGAAATGATTCATAACACAAAGGAAATGCATTATACTTATGTTCATGAACACATATATGCTTTAGAACACAACCTTCTATTCATATTATTGAGTTCAGTAACCACATTACATTTTTGAGGTCATAATAGACCTATATAATAATGCAAAGCAAGGATGTGCATTAGAAACTATACTATGTCCTTCAAATTACAAGGATAAACACAGACCCATCCCTCTAAATATGACATCACTCCTATATTTCCTCTAATCCCAACCCATAGAATCCTCCATGATATTTCTGCAGAGATTTTCCTCTATTCCACCACCTCGATACTCTGCCACACCTCCCTTTCTACTACCCACACATCTCTATATATTTATTTTTCCTTCTTCACCCCATGCCTTCTGAGGTAATAGGTCGGTTGCCAAGTGTCCAAGTGGTCCTCCAATGGAGTATGCCTCCTTTGATCCGAGCTCTCCATTCTTTACAATGATGTCCTTTTAGAACCTTCCATCACATGCATGGAATATTCCATTCTTGATCCTACATCTGCCAGGCTAGCACCTTATCCACTCCGCATGCTAGATGGGTCATGCTTTCCTCATGTGTTATCTGGAACTCCAAATATGGCTAAGTTCCAAAACCCCATCTTGTCTTACGCATGCATGCCATGTGTTCTTCTAAACCCTACTAAAACCCTTCCCCCGCGCCTTCAACCCATGAGCCCTTCTTAAAATAGGTCCCCTGCACTCACGCACCTTCTTGTACTTAGCAAATATTCTAGGGCCTAACATCACCCCACACTACACCTATTCTCCGTAGTAGGAAACATTTCTCTTCAAAGAATAAAGAATGGCAAGCTCAGAATAGGGGGAGAAAAAATGAAGGAATGAAGAATTGGGAGAAAGAATGAAAGAATGGGGAGAATGAAGGAGAAAAATGCTTATTTTTAAGGAGGAGAGGGAAATCCTTCCCTATTTTTACCTCAAGCTTTCCCAGGCATCAACCTTGTTTTGTGCTTGCTGACAGAGGTCTCCGACTAAGGCGCTCACCTCCTCAAAACTTAATTCCTCCCCTTTGGTGCTCATTGTTTCAACAATACTTTCCAATTATTTTCCCAAGTCCTCAAGCACCACGCATCCATCCTACGAGTTATCTGGGGTATAACTCCTTTATCCGATTTTGATTGAGCCTCGCAAGGTCTCGATAGCTTCTGACTTATTTCTACCTCGGCTAGGATTTTATCTCTTTCTTCCCTATTCCCCTTATTATTTTCTTGAAACTCCTTGAGTTCCATTTCATGAGTGGTGACCAAGATGCTTGCCACTCTATCTCTATCAATGCAGTTGTCATATGCATTAACGCAACTCACACGGAGGCTTTACCTTAGCAAGGAGTTTAGTATATTGAGCAACAATCTTGACAACCTTCATCTTTTCTTCTTTCTCTTGGTGCATCAGCACTTCTTTTGTAGACTCTAAAGCAAATGGCCACCTTTCCATCATGAGGATGTGTGTCAAATCCTCTAGACACTATAAGGTTGATTCATATTTTTGTTCAAGTGGCACTAGGTTAGGATGCTTTAAAATAATAACACCCATAATCATCTCAATATTCTTGTGTAGCTCGTGCACCCTTGCTTTCTCCTCTTTCAGTTCACGCCTTAACTGCGTGTTGATAAGCTCTTCCTACTTTAAGTCCTTTCTCTTCTCAGTGAGATCCTTCTTCTCCTTCTCCAATTCCTCCTCCAGGAATCTCACTCTATCATTCCTTCCAAACATTCTGGCCTCAATCTCAACTAAAAATTTGTTGAGCATGTTGCAGACCGCTCATCTGATAATTGTTGAGTGTTCACCAAGGGATTTACTCCTTTTTTTTTTGGCACCTTCATCAGTGCTCTTTGACTTACTTCAAACTCAGGTTCATCCACGTGGGACTCAAATGCCCAAGATAACATCTTCCTAGTTTGGGGATATGTGCCTTCTTCATCAAATGAAGACATAGCCAAGAGTTGCTCTATTGGTACAGTGCTTTGGAAGCACACGCACATAGCACCTTTCTTAGATCATTGATGTATCCCATTCCTTGCTCTTGTGCCACCACTACACCTTTCCCACCTATTCACACAAATTTTGGGAAGCTTACCACCAAGTTGGGATTCCCACCCATGCTGCCATATTCTTTCCCAACACTTTCTTCTTCCATCTCCTTCAAAATTTCATCCACGCTTCACTCCAACTCCTGCTCCACTAAATCCTTAATGATGCCCGCCACTTCTCTCTCTATGGATTTTTCCACTTGTTCCTTAGTGAGGCTTGGGGTTCCCTGATTCTTGGTGCTTACCTCTTCACTCACCCCCTTGCCTTGATCCTCTACTTCCTCCTCGTCATTCTTCTCCTCTTCATCTTCCTTGTTATAATTCTCTTCACCTTCCTCCTCCTCTCGATTCATGTATATCATACACCGGATGGTCTTCACCTCCTTTAGGCTCGTCATCATCCTTTTTTCCAATGTAGGCATATAAGATTTTTGTCTCCTCCGAGTCGCCTCTTCTCGCCACCTTCTCGCTTCTTCCTAACTGGTGATTCCAATATAGGATATTCTTCCTTCTCCTTCTCCTTGAGATGACATCTTTTTGGTGATTTTCATGTGTGAGGGGCTCTTCATGCTCTAGTACCTCTTCTTCGGGGTATTTGCCTTGACTGGGACTTATTTCTACGTCCGGCGTGCCCACGTAAGTGCCTCCTCTTCTCTTCTCTTTCCTCTTCTTTGGTGTGACCTTTTTCCGACCTGTGGGGTCTTCGGAATGGAAACATCACTCTCTATATATGCATATTTCTCAAACTTAGGCCTTATGCACAAATATACTTAGCTGCTGCAGCCCTTCCAAGCGATCGGCGGCATTATTGGTGTCATCATTTTTACTTCATGGGAGACATACTTCTCCACATACGCGTGCTTCTTAGGGTCGATGAGCTTTCGTCATAGCTCGTGGTGGTTCTTGGTCCACCTCAATAAGGTCAAACCTTAGCCTTTTTCCCTCCTTGAATGGTTCACCCCGCTAGAAGTATTACGCGGTGAAGGAGAAGGGTAGCTTGCACCATGGGCTCTTAGTCCCATTTTTCAAAGTAAACCTGCCAATGCATAAATGTTGATAAACTACAAACTCTGCTTCTCCATCCACGAGTGCAAGAAAACTACTGGGATCCTCTACTTAGCCCCAAATGTGTCACGCATTCATTTGTACCATTTCTCTAGGTGCACCTTATGAGCGACCATCATGGTTTCACAAGTGTACTTCTCAAACTTTTTGCGGGCAAGGAGTTCTCTTCTAGATACTCCCAAACAAACTTTTCTGGCCCATCTGGTACTCCAATCTCTAAGAAGAAGATGGTGAGGAGGATGTTGCCAAATGGTGTCTTCTCTCCTTCCTACGCACTGCTTATGATTTCATTCATAATAAAGGTAGATAAGTTATAGATGGTCCCTTTTGATATTTTTCAGCACACATTCAACCATGCCTTGTTCACTTGTTTCCATATTTCTTGATCATTAATCTTGGTGACCAAGTGCGCAACCATCCCCATGACAGGGTCTAGAATTCTGCGATGTCAAAGTATCACGAAGCCTTTTTGTAGTCATAAGTTTCTATTATTTCCTTGATGGCTTCCTTGTCACTTAGATCGTCATTTATGGATTCTCCTTCACAATTTAGGCTAGTGAATTTAGATATCAACTGCATTGTTATGCGTATCTTACGACCTATAAAGTAGAAATGTTCTTCATGCATGCGCGACATTAACCATTGATATAGTCGCTCGGGCTTACCAAAATAAGGCAACTCATACAGTTGTAATAGCCCTACCTTTTCCAACTTTACTTTCACCTCGTTGTTGTAAATGGCATTCCATCGGTGTCCTATTGTTATTTGGACACACCAGCTCCAGCACCATTTCTTTCTCTCTAGTACTCTGTGTGTGATGGTTGTGATTGCTTGTGGTCATCTATCTCAAGTGTGACACCCACTCGTTTCCTAGCAACACTCCATCTGGGTACTGCATTTATGCATACCATTCCTCATTGGAGCTCACAACGGTAGTGGTTTTTTTCCTTTTCCCTTTCCCTTTTGTTTCTTTGGTGAAATAATCACCTTCTTTGGTGTCATTCTTTCTGTTGGTTTAAAATTTAAAACTCCTTGCTTTGCTCTACTACTCTGCTCAATCTCAAAACTCAACTCCTAGAAGAAATCCTTCTATCTCCGTGCCCTAGCTGCCAAACCCTAACTAGGAAAACCTTCCACAAGACGGTGCACTACAAACTAACTTTTCTCATGCCCATGTACTCCTTCCTCTGGTTTGTAGATCCACTCTAGTCACACACTTAGATTTCTATGATTCTTCTTCTTCACACAAATCTCTCTGGATGCCCTAGTTCGCAAGAGTGCTTCAACTTTCATAATAACAAGGTAAAATAATGACTTTCCTAACCTCATATTTATAGTTTTTTCTCCCCTCCAACAATAAATGCTATACCACCTACCAATGTACTTAACATTAAATGTGGATTTTTCCACTAAGCCAACCTTAAGTGCCCTTACCCACGTGCCCAATCTTATGCAAAAACCTTCTATAACCTTTTGGCGCACAAAAATCCAATCTAACCGAAGACTCTTATGCATCTACAACACCGAAGACACATGCATCTACAACACCGAAGACACTTCTGCAAAGGAATTTCTTCTATCCTTTACCTAATTTTTTCCTCGCCTACCTCATGTTGTTCTGCACTCTTCATCCTTTGTATGTGGTCTTTGTTACAACCTTCTTGACACCATAATTCATTATCCACCGTTTCCCACATGCTTTCTTGATCTTATGTGCTTCCTTCTATTGGGCCACTCAACTTTTTCTACTAGCTTATACTTTGCTTTGCATTACTCCACCCCACACTAAAATAGATGCACGGTCCTCTACGCATACACAACTTTGGAAAATAATGTGGTTACCAGTGCACAAGGCACAAAATGGAACAAAAGAAAGGAACAAGAAACAAGAAAGGGAAACACAAGAAAAGAAAAAGCAATAAAGGGAAATTATAAGCTAACTAGCAATATTACCTTATTTATAAAACACCAAGAAGACTTATTTATAGTAGGCTTTAGCCTACTCCCATTGAAATGACCTAGTAATCTCATCCATCTAGCGCTTCAGAATCGGAAAGCACCCGAATAAAGGATGTATGAGATGATGTAAGGTCCCAACCAATGGACTTTCAACTTCCCAGAGATGGCGTAGATACTTGGAATCATACAACATAACCATTACCCAACCTCAAATTACTTGTTCTTGATGTGACGATCATGTCATGCCTTTTATCTTACTTTTTCTATCTTCTAACTCCATCTAGCAAGTGATCACCTCTTGTCTAACTGCATCAACTTATCAATCCTCTCTTCCAACACTTGTTCATCATCCAATCCTCCCTGCACGTGTTATACGCAGTGATGGTAACATGAATTCTATCGGTAAAATAGCCTCACGCCAAACACCAATTGAAACGGTGTGGCCTTGTTCAACTCTCTTGTAGGTTGTCTTGTATGCCCATAGGACGACTGATACTTTGTCATCCCAATCTTGTCTTCCGACATCACATATCTTAGTCAACATGTGACTTAGTATTTTGTTAAATGCCTTAGCAGTTCCATTTGCTTGAGGGTGATAAGGGGTAGTCTTGTGATGGGCCACCATAAATTCTACTAATAGAATCTTGACCATTTCATTGAGAAGAGAAAGTTTGTACCCTTATCACTAGTTAAGATTAAAGGACAACCATACCTGCTAATTATGTTCTCCCATAAAAATCTAGCAGTTGTCGCTGCAATGCAATCCTTTGTAGGCATTGCCTCTGCCCATCTTGTTAAGTAATCAGTGTAAGTAATGATATACCATGAACCATTCCTTCATGGCGGTGGCGAAAAATTGGCCCTACAAAGTTGATTTCCCATTTTTCAAATGGTTCAGTGCTGGTTATTAGTCGCAAGGGCATTTCATCCCTCTTTCCAAGCTTGCCAAGGCATTGCAATGGTCATAGCCTTGCAAAACTCAATACAATCCTGGTAGATGGTTTCCCACCAAAGCCCTGCTAGTAGAATCTTTCGTGCGGTAGCATTCCGCATAGTGTCCTCCTACAATCCCACCATGCACTTCCTCCATAATTTTCACACACTCATGTTCTAATATGCATCGGCACAAAACCTCATCACGTCCTAACTTATATAGATCTCCACTAATCAACATGTAGGGTGTGACACATATTGTTAATTGCTTTCCTCTCCAGAGCCTTCATCTCTTCTAGCGCCACACCTATTTTCAAGAATACTGTGATATCTTCCAAGTCTGAGGGTGTGTGCCATAACCTAAATAGTTTTGTGTTTAGCATGGTATCCTCAATGCTTTGTCCGTCCTCCCCTGAGTTAATCATTGATAAGTGGTCATGTCCTGAATTTTTTTTCCTAGTTTTACAACCATCGTGAACTCAAATTATTGAAATAATAGGACCCAATGACATATGCACCCTTGTAGATGGGCTTGTTGACTAAGTACTTCAATGCCATGTGGTCCATGTAGAATATAAATGGTGTTTCCAATAGGTACTATCTGAACTTGTGTAGCGCATAGATCATAGGCAGAGCCTCGTGCTCAAGTAGTTGTGTAATTTTTCTCTACTGGTGTCAACTTTCTACTGGTAAAACATAAGGGGTGATCAACAATCCCCTCGCCAAGTTGTGCCAAATTGCTCCCATGGTTGTCCCCGAGGCATCAACATGCACATGGAAAGGATTATCCAAAGAAGGAAAATGTAGTATGGGGGAGTGATAAGCCCATCCTTCAAAGTTTCAAATTCCCTCTCATTGCGCCTCTCCCCAATGAAAGGCACTCTTGTGTTTTAGCAATTCCTCAAAGGGCATGGCAATCTTGGCATACCCCTTGATGAATTTCTGTAGTACCCTATATGCCCAAGGAATGCTCACTACACTTTGACTAGTAAGCTCCCCAATCCTACAATAACGCAACTTTGGTATGATCCACTAGTAAGCCTTCTTCTTACATATAATATGTCCTAACAGGGTTCCAAATGGAGTAGCAAAGACACACTTCTTAATGTTGAGGGATATCCTCAATTTCTAACATTGTTTAAACATCAACCTCAAATTGTTGTAATGGTCTTTTACCAATCCATATATAGTCCATTCATCTAGGTAAACTTAAAGAAATTTATGGATGAAGTCCTGAAATTCTTGTACCATGATGCAAGAAAACAACAGGTGCATTCTTCAATCCAAAAGGCATAACCATGTAGGAAAAACTTCCCCATTCAGTGGCAAAAGTTTTTTTCTCTGGTCTTCCTTTGTAATCTTGACTTGGTGATACCCTGAGAACCCATCCGTGAAAGAGTAGACTTCGCACCCGGCTACTCCTCCAAAATTTCTTTAGTAAAGGGGGTTGGGAAAGGATCGATCACACATACTGCATTCAAATCCTTGTAGTCAACACAAATCCTTATTCTTCCATCCTTCTTGATATTGATGACCATTGGGCTTATCCATTCTGATTCCTCCACAACCTCAATGATACTAGATGTTATCATCTTGTCTATTTCTTCCTTGACCCATACGTGTAAATTTGGATTCATCCGATAAGGCCTCTTCTGGATCGATCATGCACCTTCCTTTAACTTGATCTTCATCTCCCCCAAGGAATGGTGGATGCCTTTGAGTTCATGATACCCGCGAGGGAACAAATCCTGGAACTCATGCAATAGATCAATGACCTTTGAAACTTCTTTTTCCAACCAATAGTCCCTAATGATAGCTTCCTTAGGTTTTGTCTTCATCCCAATGTTAACCTTATTTGTTTTCAAGGGCTCATGGTAGGCGCGTGTGCTCGCTCATCAGCACTATCTATGACTTCACGTGTACCTTCAAAATGGTTAACATCCAAACTTTCCATCTCTTCGCCATCTACTACATAGACCATTTTTATTTTTTCTTTTTCCATACATGTGTGCTCAAGTTGTACTCCTCTAATTCTTCTTCATTGAGGTGCATCTCCAAATAAGGCTCACCCAGAAATTATAGTAGCCTATCTTCTTCCATAACACTATTTCCCATTGTAAGGTGCTTGATTACTTGCAACACCTTATCCACCAATGGCTTTGTACTCTATACTTGAAAGATTGAATGAGATCAGCCACCAACTCCTGCCAATTACTTGTTTGATGACGCATCTCCAAATGAATATACCATGCATGTGAATAACCTTGTAAGGTGGAATACAACTTATGCACCCATAAAGAAGGTGGTAACACTTCTACGCTTCCCATCCATGACTTATCACACGCTTGGACATGAAATGAGGCGGTCTCTTTATCATGGTAGTCCTTGATCACAGCGGACAAGCTACTCTAGAGAACCTTACAAAAAATGTGACTCTTACCTCACGCCATTCTAGGAGGTTCTCCTTGATGAGTAGCCCACAAGCACACTATAGTTTTGAGAAGGTTATAACTGAGCATTCCCTTCTCTCATCCTCATTCTTCCACTGAGCCTCCATTTCTCGTAAGAAAATTTCAGGGTATCCTCCTCTAGAGTAACTTGGCAACTTCTTCCCTCCCAGGTGCTTGATTAAGCACGCCTTCATTACCCTTGTTAAATATCCTCTCAACTGTCACCCAATCAACTCATAAGTCCCATGCGCCCAATTGTCACATGTCATGCTAGTGGTATCACTCAAGGATTGAGCATCTTCAAACTGGATGACTCCCTCCATGGGATGAATTATCTCAGGATCTCTGATGGAGTGCACATAGATAGGACTTCTTTAAGGGTCAGTTAAAGGGATAATCACCCTTTCTTCCTTGTTCTCAAAGATGATATACCCCTTGTTAAACCGCATGTCGACATTGTTCTTATAACACATGAGCAACCAAGAAATGCTAGAAAGTTATCTCGCCTCGGAAGCACCAAGAATTCAAAATCTCCAGTGAACTTGGCCCCTTGAATGGTGATAACTGCATCCTTCAAGACCCTAATGGGCATTTCCTTTATCTTGTTCACCATATACAACACATTCGAAGATGGTTGTAATGTGGGTCTTCCCATTTGATTCAGGCATCTAAGGTAAGAACATTGATCTATGCTCCCATGTCGATGAGGATATTACTCAGAAACCACCCATCAATGACTGCATTCAAAGTAATCTCTTTATCATAGTCAAGGCTATGAGGAGGAAGGTTTGCATGCAAAACCTACCTTTCACACTCTGCTCTAGCACATGGTACCTTCTCCCTCAGCCATTCTCCTAGAAAGGGAATAATATTCTCTTGCCTTAACATCCTACATACTTCATTGACTTCATCTAGGTCCTCCTTCAGAGCCTCGACATTCTTCCTTTGCTCCAACTGCTTTGATTTCTCCTTAGACATTGGATCTCCCCTTGTAAATTATGAATCACGTTCCATAGTTTGTTGATACACCTCATTATGATGAGTAGGTTACATGGATACTTTCCATGTACCACTACCTCTTGAAACCAACATCCTTTATCTTGGCATCTCCTTGGCATGTGCCTCGGCCTCGCTCACATCATCACCAATACAACTCTAGTCCCGACTCATGTGCCACTTTTGGTATTCACTGTGTATCAGCCTTCTTGATGCTTACCATCCCAATGCCTTTGTCTTTCCGGTGCTGCTGGTTCATATGCTCATAAAGCTCTGGAAACTCTTTATACTTATGTTTCTTCCGGTACCATGAGAATTGTAACAAATCAAGACACTCACACTTGTAATGCTCTATATATCCACAGTTATGATAGGTTCCTCATGGGAATTCACTTTGTCCTCCACCGTGGTTACTATGACCTAAAAATCCTTTGCAAAACCTCTTCCACGCGGTCCTCCATATGTGTGCCCTTCATAGTGATGATCATCATCCTTGGAACTACTTGTAAGACTAGTCTAGCACACACCAAGATCAATAACATCATGGATATGATCAATCAATCTGTAATCCTTGGTATCATGGGTTGTAGAGGTACAGATCTTGCAATAGCAAGAAACATTCTTATGGATTGCACGTTGTAGTAGAGGACACCTATTTGCATCATGATCCCCATGGAAAATCTCACATTCTATCATCATGGCATGTACCAACTTTCGAGGGAAACTATCCTTTGCATGCCCTTCCACTTCACAAAGTCTATACACCAAAGCCCACTACAAACCTCATGTGCTGATTTTGTAGATAGCTTCTCAACTGCTTGGCCATTACAACAATTTGAGCCTCCAAAAAGGGGCTAACACCAAGTATCAATGCTCCCAACCACCTTAGCACGCAGGGTAGATTTTAATGCCTCGCATGGGTCTATGAAAGTCTTGTGTAACAAGCCCTTCTAAATGATGTTATCAATCCTCCAACAAACCATTGAGCATGTTGAGAAGGGTGAATGTCATAGGATAGTTTTGACAAGAGAGTTTTGAACCACGCATCGTACTCCCACACACTCTTTGCCATTCCTTGTTGGATCTCCTTCAGAGTGTTGATGATCTTCTACTCAAATTCTGGGATATGAATTTGCTAGGAAGGCATTCTTTAATGTAGTGTAGTCTACCACCATTTGATGGGGGTCATACTTTCGATACCAACTATGCGCGTGCCCTTGCAACGTCATTGCAAACTGACTTGCCTTCCACTCTGGGTAGTGATCCCTTTTGTATGCCATAGTAATTCACACTTGTGCACATGCTCTGCATAACATCCTCAATACCCTTGTAGTATGGTAAGTGCAAAGAAATCTCAAAAAATACTTGTGGAGGTGGTTGAGGCCCTTTTCCTCCTGATCAGAGCCTTGGTTTCCCTCGGTGTTTCCTCCTCCACCAGATCCACTGGATCTACCAGGTCTTGTTCCTCCTGACCCACTAGATCCTCCATATCTGCTAGGTCCACCAGGTCCTCCAGCTCCTACACCACCAAATCCACCTCTTATAGCTAGAAAATGGCCTAAAGTGGTCATGCCTAGTGTTCCCAATGTCCCACTGAATTGTGCACTGATGGTTTGTGATATTTTCCCACTACCAGTTGTGTGTCTCGTGCCACTTCTAGATGTGATACCAAAACCTTGTGTATTTGTACCTTTCCTAAAAATTCCTCCAAATACCAGAATGGTTTACGCAACCATGGATGTTTCAAACGAGAAATTATATTTCTAGGCGCAGATCGGTTACTCCCACCGATACCAACTAGATTAATAATACTTCTCCCTTGATCTAGAAAACAAAGCATCAAGGGTTGGTTGCTAGGTGGGTTTAGATGCATGTTGATGGCTCTCCTTTCTCCGTTCGATGAGCTCTCATCAAAATCAAGGGGCTTCTCTCCCACACTTGCCAAGATGGGGTAGCACAGAATGCTCAGGTTCCACATCCTTTACATGAACCTCAACTCCTTCCCGCAATGTTTGCCTCCATAAATCCATCACACTTGTAACCTCGTGTTATCTAGTCATCTCCCTTTCATGAGCTTTGTTATACTTGAGTCATCTCTCCTCTCTTTCCTTCTCAATCTGTAATGTCTGTCATCTTCCTCCACCCTAGCTTCCTCACCCAACACTTAGAGATGCTTAATTACCATGGGAAATGCCTCTAAACTTAAGGTAATGATCAAGATCTTCATAGCCAAAGGGATAACATGCAAAAATGATCCTCTGGGCTCCCTTAGTAAAAAACTTTCAACTTGGGCAAGAATACATAGAAATGGCATATTCTAGAGTATAACTAGTTAGCACTCCTTTCCACCAGTGATCAACAACACACGTCCAAGTCAAATTTGCATCATGCAACCTTTGGTAATCATCTTGGGTCCATACACGTGATTTGTAGTACCATCTCGATCTGGATGCATATGTTGAAAGCCATTCATATAGTTCTACTAGAAAACAATAGAAGAATGTCTCATACAACTCATGGTACAGGTTCTCTTCTACCCATCTACATGCATCGAACTCAGTCCAGTGTTGAATCTTTGAGAAAACTCATCCTCCATGCTCTTGAACCATGTTTCAACACTTTATAAGGTCAAACGTTCTCTATCATCATGCATCATAGGGACAAATATGTATGTCATTTCTCACAACAACTTTGAAAAGAGGTCCGCAACGAAACCAAGATGTAGTCATTTTTATACCCTTAGAACAACAGTCTAATCCCAAGCACGTTGACCTATCACCCATTGGGCACTGGGCTCTCACCGGAGGCATGTGTGGGTGCCGAGCCCTTCCTTTATGTAAATTTTGTGAGAATACATCATCTATGATAGATACTTAAGGTAAAATAATGGAAAAGAACCATGCATTCATTTTGAGAACATATGATGAGTTATCATATTAATGCATCCATTCAGATAGCGAAAGAGGAGTATCAAAGAACATATAGAAATGATTCATAACACAAAGGAAATGCATTAGAATTATGCTCATGAACACATATATGCTTTAGAACAGAACCTTCTATTCATATTAATGAGTTTAGTAACCACATTACATTCATTGAGGTCATAACAGACCCATATAATAATGCAGAGCAAGGTCATGCATCGAAACTATACTACATCCTTCACATTACAAGGATAAACACAGACCCATCCCTCTAAATATGCCATCACTCCTATATTTCCTCTAATCCCAACCCATAGAATCCTCCATGATATTTTTGCAGAGCTTCACCTCTCTTCCACCACCTCTGCTACTCTACCACACCTCCCTTTCTACTACCCACACATCTCTATATATAGCTTTTTTCCTTCATCGACATGCCTTCTAAGGTAATAGATTGGTTTCAAGTGTCCAAGTGGTCCTCCAATGGAGCATGCCTCCTTTGATCCAAGCTCTCCATTCTTTGCAATGATGTCCTTTTGGAACCTTCCATCGCATGCATGGAATATTCCATTCTTGATCCTACAGTTGTCAGGCTAGCACCTTATCCACTCGCATGCTAGACAGGTCACACTTTCCTCATGTGTTGTCTAGAACTCCAAATATGCTAGACGGGTCACGCTTTCCTCATGTGTTGTCTGGAACTCCAAATATGGCTAAGTCCCCAAACCCCATCTTGTCTTAGACGTGCATGCCATGTGTTCTGCTAAACCCTGCTAGAACCCTTCCCTGCATGCCTTCAACCCACACACCCTTCTTCAAATAGGTCCCGTATACCCACGTGCCTTCTTGTACTTAGCAAATATTTTGGGGCCTAACATCACCCCACACTATGCATGTTCTCTGTCCTCGGAAACACTTCTCTTCAAAGAATAAAGAATGGCGGGCTCCAAAAAGGGGAGAAAAATGAAGGAATGAAGATTTGGGAGAAAGAATGAAAGAATGGGGAGAGTGAAGGAGAACAAATTCTTATTTTTGGAGGAGAGGGAAATCCTTCCCTATTTCTACCTCGATCTTTTCCCAGGAATAAAACCTCATTTTGTGCTTGTTGATAGAGGTCTCGACTAAGGTGATCACCTCCTCAAAACTTAATTCCTCCCCTTTGGCACTCATTGTTTCAACAATACTTTCCAATTATTTTCCCAAGTCCTCAAGCACATCCATCCTGTGGGTGATTTGGGGTATAACTCCTTTAGCCAAATTTTGATCAAGCCTTGCAAGGTCTCGATAGCTTCGAATTCTTTTCTACCTCGGCTAGGATTTTATCTCTTTCTTCCTTGTTCCCCTTATTCTTTTCTTGAAACTCCTTGAGTTCCATTTCATGAGTGGTGACCAGGATGCTTACCACTCTATCTCTATCAGCGTAGTTGTCATATGCAGCTTCTATTGTGACTCGCGCGATGGCTTTTACCTCAACAAGGAGTTTAGTATATCAAGCAAAAATCTCGACAACCTTCATATTTTCTTCTTTCTCTTGGCATGTCAAGCACTTCTTCTATAGACTCTAAGGCAAGTGGTTGCCTTTCCATCATGAGGATGTGTGTCAAATCCTCTAGACACTACAAGGTTGATTCATATTTTTGTTCAAGTGGTGCTAGGTTAGGATGCTTTAAAACAATAACACCCATAATCATCTCAATATTATTGTGTAGCTTGTGCACCCTTTCTTTCTCCTCTTTCAGTTCACATCTTAACCGCGTGTTGATAAGCTCTTCCTACTTTAAGTACTTTTCTTCTCAGCGAGCTCCTTCTTCTCCTTCTCTAATTCCTCCTCCAGGAATCTATCTCTATCATTCCTTCTGAACATTCTGGCCTTAATCTCAACTAAAAATTTGTTGAGCATGTTACAAACCTGCTCATCTGATAATTGTTGAGTGTTCACCAAGGGATTTACTCCTTTTGTTTCTAGCACCTTCATTGGTTTTCTCCGGCTTACTTGAAATCGGGTTCATCCACGTGGGACTCAAATGCCCAAGATAACATCTTCTTGGTTTGGGGATATACACCTTCTTCATCAAACGAAGACATAGCCAAGAGTTTCTTTGTTGGTACAGTGCTTTGGAAGTGCGCGCATAGCACCTTGCTTGGATCATTGATGTATACCATTCCTTGCTATCGTGCCACCACTATGCCTTTCCACTGTTCGCGCATCTTTTAGGAAGCTTACCACCAAGTTGAGATTCCCACCCATACGCCATAATATTTCCCAACACCTTCTCCTTCCATCTCCTTCAAAATTTCATCCACACTTCACTCCAACTCCTACTCCACTAAATCCTTAACGATGCCCGCCACTTCTCTATCTGCGGTTGTTTCCACTTGTTTTTTGAGGCTGGGGTTCTAGATTCTTAGTGCTTACTTTAGATCAAGAATTTGTTACTACGTCCAAGTTAATGTACCAAACTAAACACAAAACCCTGAAAAACTCAAATGAAATCAATACCTGATAGATAAGACAAGATCCAAAGATGTAGATGGAAAAGAAAGCCGATGTAGACAAGATGGGCGCACACGAGCAATCCTGCAAAGTAGATCTAAGAAACCTGTGAGACACAGATACTTGATAGAAAAAGACAATGTTAAAATATATTTGGGTGGACTGCCTAAAAGTGGGTCTAGGAAGCGATAAGCTCCCTCGGTGGATGTCAGTCCACGTTTTCAATTAAAGAAAGAAGCATACATGATAAAAGATGTAAGTAAATGTCTAGATTTTTTGATTAAAAATGACAAATAGAATGTAAACAAGCGAGACAGAAAGCAACAGAAAATAGGAAACTGTGAAAACAATGCTGGATTTGTGTTACTTGAGTTCTTTTACCTGTCTGCAGGCCGATCGGCGTCAATTGGGTGAATCGGCGTCGATTAGGAAAATCGGCGTCGACTGGGATCGGTCGGCGTCGACTAGGGGAAAATTGCAGGAAGATTGAGAAATGGACAATGAAGGCTAGATCGTCAATGTCTCGCTAGATCTGCAGGAGCCGTAGGGATCTTGAAAAGCTCCACCTTTGCTAGATGCAGGAGTAGAGTCACCAAGAGATCAATGGAGGCTCACGATGTCGATGTTGTAGGAGCAGAGTAATGGTACTCCTCTCAGGGATTGATCTAGATAGAATTCACTTTCACTTGATAGATGATGCTCAGGATTGATGCTCAAAAACTCTCTGTCATTCTTCTGTCTAACTAGAACTAAATTCTAGCCCCAGTATTTGTAATCGGCACCGACCGAGGTATAATCGGTGCCGTTCCAAAAAATCGGCATCGACCGAGTACCAATCGGCGCCGATCAAGGAACAGACTCGAAATGGCCAAAAAGGATGTTTTGGAAAGATGAAAGCGATCCTTCCGACTCAAATACGGGAAATATCCCACTGCGTGGTTCCAGGAGAGGAGAAATAGGTGGGATAGATGGATAATAATAGCACGGGAGGTTGGAAATTGATATGGGGTAGATAAGTAGAAGTGGAATAAGTGTAAAAGATAGAATTACATGGTTAATGTTTAATTAACCATGGGTGAAACATAATGGGGTGGAGAAAACTTAGGATAGGCCTTTAAATTAAATATTTAAGTAATACCCTAAGGGAGAAGTGGTGATATAAAGGTGCCCCGGGTTACCCGAGAAGGTAGACGAATGCAGGGGACACTAAATTGGGTAACCAATATTAGGTGTCTACATTCTTCCCCTTTTTTTGAGTAACTTGCAATAAGCAAAGTTCAAGACAAATCATCAAGGAGTTGGAAGAAAGGAATAAAAATGATGGTGTGATCCCCCTCAAACTAGGATGGGATGAATCCCAAAAGAGCAACCGATCCCAAGTTTGAAAAGGGTAGATGAGAGCGCAAGATGTCCCATCTAGATATATGGAGTAGATCTAATCATTGATGACGCATGAAAACAATAAAAAAGGTAGCAACCTAAGGAACTCACATTGGTAGGGCAGACTAGACGGTCTTCATATGAGACGATGTTAGTACCTACAGACCCGTGAGTGGAAGGAGGGCTGCAAAATAGCAACAACTAAAGAATGACACATTGGTAGGGACAACTAGACGGTCTGCAAAGTAGATGACGTTAGTGCCTATAGACCTGCTATCTTTAAGCTACCACAAATGCGAGTGACCCATGTACAGGGAATAGACTCGAAATGGGTGATAATATCGAAAGTATGTGCCAAAAGGCAACACTCAAGGCATAATAATGATAGATAAATAAGCCAAGCATCAACACTATGGCAAAAAGATGAGGAGATGGAAGAAAGTGATGTGGAAAGGCAAAATTGCAACCAATCAGCAACGATTGGCCTCAATCGGCATCGATCAAGCCAAAATCAACGTTGACTAAACCAATCGAGCGCCGACCATAAAAATCGGCGCTGACCGTACCGAACCCATATAAATATGAGAAAGGAAAACATGAACGATTTATTTACACCACGACGATTGATTTAGAGAGAGTCAAAAATTGATTTTGAGCAACATGGAAGCCTCTGAGCAAAGTCAGAAGTGGAAGAGGACACGACCTAGGGTAAGTGGATCTACCTTAGTCTCATGTATATGTTTACCGTTAAATAACATACTAGGATGCTAGTTTTTAGGGAAAAAGGGAATAAGTGGGAGGCCAGAGTGTTTTGGACACTTTGCCTCCCAATCGGCGTCGATTGGAAAAATCGACGCCGATTAGGTTCAATCGGCGCCGATTGGAATTTCAATCGATGTCGACTAAATTAGATCGACGTCGATTGAACTCAATCAACGCCGATTGGAGTGATTAGACTGAGAAAGTGGTAGAATGTGTTTTTGATGTTTCGATTTGGATAAATGAGAAGCTAACACCACTCTTGATGTCGTGGATGTAGGCACGAGAGGCGTTACATATGCGGGATGCTATTCCCGAGCTTTGGAGACCATTCTTCCTGATGTGACAGATGTTGATTGGCGTCACCTGGAGCTAGCTAGGCTGGGGGCTTCCGTTACTACCGACGGGTGCCTCGAGATGTAGAGTTGATGCGAGCACTGATACGGCGATGGGACAATAGGACATGCACTTTCTGGTTCAGGACGGGTGAGATGACCATCACCCATGAGGATATATATAGGATTTTGAGGCTTCGATCACCGGGGACCCGATAGAGACCACTCACAGAAGCAAAGAAGAGAGGGCCCAGGGTGATTATATGGAGATAGGGTAGATGATTCAGAGATAGTGTCGGGGTAGTGAGGATAGCCTCACATTATAGACGTGATGACGCCAGAGAGACAGAGCGCGATTCAAATGGTGATTTCTTATTTTTCTACGTATTCGGGAGGTGGGAGATTTCCATTGTTGTTACTAGACCGTGTTTGTGACATCCCGGAGTTCAGGCGGTGTTTACGTCACAATGCCCCTAGTAGCAGATATATCATGAGCTATGGATGTACACCACAGGCAGTGTAGACAGTATTGATGTTAGCTTTGTGCATCATTTTGGGCATATGAGCATATAGCAAGTGATCAGGCCATCAAGGCTTCCATGGATACCAAGAAAGAGAGGGGCCCTTGATTATGGATTTTGGTGATGGCGGGTAGACATGGCCCCGGGAGATCTGTGAGATCTATAGAGTGGTATACTGAGTGATTCAGGACACTGACACTAGAAAGCAGGTCATTTGGAGACCATATTGGGTCTACCCAACATGGGCCGGTCAGGATGCTCACCTGGTGGAGCTGAGATGGAGCAGGGTGGTTAGGGGCCACAGGCCAGATATGTGGGAGCATGTCCCATTTATACAGTGTTGAGGTAGTTCGGTTTAGTACAGATGGTCCCGCCACATATATGCCATACAGGCGGGACAACAGAGAGACCGATCTACCGATTTTGATCCCGGCAGATCCATTGAGGGAGGCCCCACCTTCCACAGATAGTGATGACGACGTAGGAGTAGATGATGGCTACGTGGCATGGTACTCCACAGAGCTACCACGACACCTCCCAGCATCCATAGATGCGAGATGAGGAGGACATAGCTGCAGTGCTGGAGAGACTGGAGGGAGAGCATGCTACCCTGACGCATGCACACCAGGCTGCCCTCGAGGAGATTAGAGCTCTGACGGAGGAGAGGGATGCACTGATATTAGAGAGAGATACAGCACGTCAGGAGTGGGATATAGTGATTCAGCAGAGGGATCGCTACCATCAGCATAGAGAGGCCCTCAGGGCCAAATACGGTGATACAGGCACCACTTCAGAGTCCGGGTCATAGGGTGTGGCATCAGGAGGGCCACCACTAGCAGCAGCAGTAAGCGTCTTTACGAGCACCTGGTATGGTGATTCTGAGCACCTATCAGGCTCTCCTCGCCGAGGTGAGATACTATGAGGATGCCCTAGCACAACATGCCCCTGATGTGCCTCGTTATGGTGTGAGGAGGAGATCAGCGATAGCCGCAGCTAGTGGTGCATCGGAGGGTGGGAGCACCGGGAGAGATCGAGGTGGCGGCAGGCCCCAAGAGCAGGTGCTTCTAGCTTGATAGGCGGTGGCCGGAGAGATAGCCTGGACCAGAGGAGGGTGGAGGAGATAGTGTCTTCCACCTATCCGATTTTACGATATAGATATGTTATTTTTGTATCGATATACTGATGTAGCCTCGATTTGAAGGCATTTTTGATGTATGATATAGATGGCTTGATTGAAAGCCATCCATTCTTTTTGTATCAGACACTCATGTATATATATTCATCATTTTGTGTTATGTGATTGTACTCATGCATTTAATTTTGATAAATATAGATAGATGTAGTCTAATTTTGATGGACATAGATAAATGTTTTTAGAGGATAGATGGATAGATGTGATGTGATTTGATGTGATTGATAGATTGATAAAATAAACATGTTTAAGATGTTAATTTAATTTTAAATGAAATAGATAGATAGATTCACATGTGTTTGTAATACATGCTTTGATATGTTTTTAGACAAAGTAGATAAGATGAGTATAGATAGATGATAGATTTGACTAAATTAACATGTTAAATGTCAATTTAATTGGATGAATAACAAATAATAATGGGAAATGTTCCTTGTGACAGCAAAGGATGTAATGATATTATCTTAGTTTAGAAGATAAAAAGCAATACACCTAGATAGGAAAAAGAATGATAAGTTAGGCCCCTAACCGACCATAAATAGAGAATTTGGTAGGAAACCGAAAGACGATGCACATAAGGCCATAGATACAGATAAAATGAACCTGACACTAGTCAGTCACAAACTAGATCTAAGAGATAGATGGAACGAGAAGTATGTATCTCGTCAAAATATACGAAGGATAGAATACGTGCTCATATTGGGAAAATAGGGTCTCCATATGATCGAAAAGGTCTTATATCTCAGCTTCATGATTTTTGTTTTGATAGAAGAGAAAACTGATCAATGTGGGAAGTTTGCTAGACATAGAAAGACTGATCGATATGGGAAGTCTTTCAATGATGCTAAAAAGTGAACAAACTGGCCGAAGAGGAAGTTTGTTACTGCAAAGGCTGATTAATGCGAGAAGCCTTGAAAATTCCATGAAATAAACAACCGTCCTTCAAGGGAGTGGTCTGTATTTTGAATTTGATGATAGCCATCCTTCAAGGGAATGGTCTATACTTTTTGATTTATTTGATAAGGCATGGATAGTTGTCCTTCGAGGGATCAGTCTATCTTTTGGAATTTTAGGATAGCATCTTTCTTCTTTTTTTTTTTTTGAGCTTTGAAAGAAGTTGAGTTTAGACTAGATAGATCAGATAGAGGGGAAGAAAACGTATACAAACACGTACTCATGCCCCGAGTAGATTCGATTAAGATAAACACTTAGGACAGATGAAGTAGTGATTAAGGTGTTCCTACCATGAGGAGGAACATATCCATAAGAAAAATGCCATGAGTAGAGCCGCGGTACTCATATTTAAGGTAGAAAAGACATAACATGGAGAACCACATAGTTTCGAATCACTACAAAATATATGACCGGTTGTAGATGGATGAAAGATCTGTTTTGCGACCAAGATCATGTAAGATAGATATTAACAATAAAAGGGCCTTAGATGCAAAGCATTAAGAGGTTCCATTTCAGGTACACCATCCATGGAAGATAGATGATAAGCCCCGGACCCATATTTATGAGTGACTACGTACGGACCCATCCAGTTAGGAGCAAACTTACCACGCTGACTCCTTTCTAGTGTAGTGACATTTTGGTTTTCTTTAAGAACAAGATCACCAATTTTGAAGTCACAGTGCTACAAGTGCTTGTTATAAGCACATTTGACATGCTCAAGATAGACTTGATGATGTTCAAGAGCATTGAGACACCACTCATCAAGCAACTCAAGCTGCGCTAGATGATTTTGACGATAGTCCTCATCAGAGACAAATTCTCTGAGAGAGACACGAAGAGATGGGATCTGGACTTCTAAAGGAAGGACAACCTTAGACCCATAGACAAGAGAGAAGGGAGTAGCACCAGTAGGAGTACGAATGCTAGTCGATAAGCCAGAGAGCAAAAGGGATATGTAAATGCCAATCCCTACCAGCTCGACTAGTTACCTTTGAGGATATTACGCAAAGTTTTATTGGAAGCCTCGGCTGGCCATTAGCTTAGGGATAGTATGGAGAAGAAAAGCTGAGTTTGATATTGAAAGCATCACAGAGGTTCTACAAATCAATGTTTTTGAAAGATTTACCATTGTCTGTGATGAGTTTGTGTGGGACACCAAAGTGACAAATGATGTGTTGATAGACAAAATCAACAATGGGTTTAGCTTTGGTCGATGAAAGAGGAATAGCTTCCACCCACTTAGTGAAGTATTCTGTGGCAGTAATGATAGAATGATGACATTGTGAAGAGCGGGGATTGATGAGACCAATGAGATCAAGACCCCATTGTGAAAAAGGCCACAAATCCATTGCAGGTTACAAAGCCTGACTAGGGACATGTGTAAGATTGGAATGTTGTTGACACTTGACACATTTCTTAGTGTATTCACAATAGTCTCGATTAAGAGAAGGCAAATAATAACCTAAACGTAAGATGCATTTAGCTATGGCCAAGCCACTAAAATGTCCACCACATAGATACCGTCATGGACTTCCTAGATAGCTTTAGATGATTCAGGGGTTTTGAGGCACCGAAGCAAAATACCATCAAAACCACATTTGTAGAGGATTCTACCCAGAATAGTATAGCGATTAGCACGTAGGATAAAAGATCTTCTGCCATTGGAAGTCAGATCTGGAGGGAGCACTGAACGGGATAGATAATCAAAAATGTGCTGATACCACTCATCTTGAGTGTTGGTTGTGACGGCGTTGATTGAAGTCAACCGCCCGAGATGAGAGGGTTGGTCTAAACGTTGAATAGCCACATAAAGTCGCGAGTCTTCGGTAAAAGGTGGAATAAGTGAGGCTAAAGAAGCCATTGTATCTGTGAATCGGTTCATAGTGCGAGGAATAGCTTGGATAGTAAATTTATCAAAAGATTGAAGTTGAAAGAGAACGATATCGCGATATTTTTGAAGGATATCATTTTTGCATTGATAGACACCAGTGACTTGATTAATGATGAATTAGAATCACCAAAGATGTCGATATGGCGAGCGCCAAGATTAATGGCATTTTGAAGACCTAAAACAAGAGCTTCATATTCAGCCATATTATTGGTACACTCAAAGTTAAGCTTGTGTGTGACAGGGATAGGTGCACCCCAAGGAGGAATCATGATGAAACCTACACCTCCCCCTTGCTGACATTTGGACCCATCAAAGAAGAGTTTTACTTTAAATGGAGACAAACCGAAATCAATTTGTTGGATGTACTCATCTGGGAATTGAGCAAGGGGGACTTGAGTGTCTAGAGAGGAGTATCAGCTAATTGATCCGCAATGACCTGACCCTTGATAGATTTTTGTGAGATGAACTCGAGATCAAACTCTGTCATGAGCATGAGCCAACGAGTGATACAATCATTGTGATAGGGCTTTACATGCATTGTCTTGAGTGGATTAACACTTGTAACAATATAAGTTTTGTGATTAAGGAGATAGTGACAAAGTTTAGAAGTCGCGAAGAAGAGAGCACAACATAGTTTTTCAGCTTTGGAATAGCGTGTTTCATACTCATGAAGAGTGTGACTGATGTAATAGATGGCTTGTTCTTTACCGCTAGCGTCCGATGTGAGATCATGGCTCCAAAAGCATGATCAGTCATAGAAATATAAAGATAGAATGGCTCCCCCTCGCGTGGAGGTGTAAGCACAGGTGGAGAAAGAAGATAAGCTTTGAGATCATCAAAGGCCTTTTGGAAATGCTCATCCCATTCAAAATGAACATTCTTACGGAGGAGATGATGAAAAGGTTGACAACGGTCCGATAGTTGCGAGATAAAATGACACACTGATTGAAGGTGTCCTTGAAGACCGTGGAGCTGTTTTAAGTTAGAAGGGGAGGCATCTCAAGGATAGCCTTTATTTTTGCGGGATCAACTTCAATGCCCCTAATAGAAATGATAAAGCCTAAGAGTTTACCAGTGAGAATGCCAAACACGCATTTAGATGGATTTAGGTGAAGACAAAAATGAATGAGCCTCTCAAAGAGAGGTGCAAGAATGAAAAGATGATCTTGATGGTGTTTGGATTTACCGAGGAGATCATCGACATAATCTTCCACAGTTTTGTGTAAGAGATCATGGAAGATGTAGGTCATTGCTCATTGATAGGTTGCTCCTGCATTCTTAAGACCGAAAGGCATGACACGATAACAAAAAGTCCCCAAGGAGTTATGAAGGAAGTCTTATGCTGGTCCTCTGGTGTGATGAGAATTTGATTATATCCCGAGAAACCATCCATAAGAGAAAGCATCTCATGACCTGCGAGTTAAATCCATGAGTTGGTTGATATTAGGTAGAGGAAAATCATCTTTCGGACAAGCGAGATTAAGATCCCGGAAGTCGGTGCAAATTTGAATTTTCCCAGTAGCTTTGGTTACTAGTACTACATTTGAAACCCATTGTGGATAGTCAATGGGTTGGATGAAGTTAGCGAGAAAGCAAGCACTGCAACTCTTCTTTAACAAGAAGGGCTACATGAGGGTGCATTTTACGCAATTTTTGTTTAACCGGTTTGATGTCTGGAAGAGTAACGATATTGTGGACCACAATATCAGGATCGAGTCCTGGCATATCTTCGTATGACCAAGCAAAAGCTTGGCGATGGTTGGAAAGAAAGGTGGTGAAGTCTCCTAACTCCTGTGGATTAAGAGATTGGCCGACCTTAATGATGCGAGGGTCTTTAGAAGTCCCTATATTAAGGTCGACAGTGGCTTCGTTGAGAAGTGTAGATGTATCAGAAGGAACGGTTTTAGGAAGATAGGAATCCTCTACCCCAGATAGGTGAGGACAGAATCATCATCCCACATAGTGGATAGTGTTGATAGTGGGAGAGTCGTCTCCAATTATTTCAGGGAAGACTAATGGTATGGAAGTGGATTCACCATTAGTTTTATAGGTCAATGGACCTATGGAAATGGTATTGACTAAAAAAAAGTTAGGCGGGATGGAAATGGCATCATCCACATCAAGTGATGCTTCTGACCTAGCGGGAGAAGATGGTTCCTCAATGGAAAGAGGCTCATCGAGAATGGTGATGGTGGCTTTTGAGAGAGGTTTAAATCCTAAACCAAATTTTTGATGTGGTTTAAGAGTTGGAATGGACGTGAGGTCATGCACACCTTGTTCATACTTTCCTAGGCCAAAGCCCTTCCACGCACATCGATATAAATAAGTTTTTGCGAATGCGGGATTCTGTAAACAATCAAACCCTGCTGAATAGGGTTTGGCCCTAGGGGAGAATCCGGGTGATAGTGAGGTGTATCAAGACCACCGTAGATGAAGTTAGTTTGTTGATTGGGCAGACCAATGGTGACGATGTGACCAAGACCTGGTTGATATTCAGGTTGTTTTTCTGGTCTACCATACTCATTAGGTTTGAGATGGGCGTCAAAAGAGAGAAGAGGAAGCTCTCCTAGTGAAAAACATTGCAACGTCTCTTCCAAATTTTGTAAATCTGGTAGTTTTGTTGTAGGTATGGAAGAGGATGAAGCCTCATTAGGAGAACAAGCATTCTCCTTTAGAGGGGCAGACCCTATGGTCATGTCGCATTGTGCAGAAGGAAAAGGATCTCCTAGATGAGTATAGATTTTTCCCTCATACTGATATTTTAAGCATCGATGGAGGGTTGATGGGATGTAATGCATTGTATGAATCCAGGAGCATCGAGGATCATATTGTAGTGGAATTTCCCTTCAACAATGTAAAAAAGCTCGTGAAGCAGTTTCTTACCTACCCGAATGGGCAGGACCACAGTCCCTAAAGTAACCGCCAATTGATCGTTAAATGATCGAAGGGCGAAAGGCGGTGGTGACACTACGTTCTTTGGTAACTTAAGTTGCTCAAATGTGTGAGAGGAAATGATGTTGAGTGCAGCACCACTATCGATCATAGTGCGCTTTAATGTAGTATTGTTGATTTGAACTGTGATAAAGAGGGGAGCCTCTAGATCCTCAGAAGAAAGGGGAGGAATTTCAGAATCCTCAAAGGAAATGGCAGTTGATGGTCTATTCAACCCAACAACCATCTCAAAAGGCTGGGGCTCATCTAAATTCACCGCATGATATGGTGTAGATTATCAATCAGAGCCTGGCGATGTTGTGGAGATGATTGAATGAGGTCAAAAAGAGACATTTTGACCGGAGCATGGGTAAGTTGTTTCATAACACTTTCCTCAACTGATATACGGGAATCTGAGCCCGAGGTGAAGCACGAATAGAGACCCGAGGTCTCGAGGTTGATGAGGAAGGAGGAACTCCTTCAGGGGCTGTAGAAATGACAACCCGTGGCCGAGATGTAGATGATGATAGATTATCATACTGTTGTGCTCTAGTGGCGATATGAATTGTGTCGATTTGAGAAGGTGGAAGATCATCCGGAGTGGAATTAATAGAATTAGAGGTCTGGGTAGACCGTTCAGGCTCAGATGTAGTTGAGATGACAGGAGATACTTGTTCCTCCTCTTCCAGCAGAAGATCACTTTCTTCCAAAAGACTACTCACGACAGATTGGAGGGCTTTACATCCCTCGGTGTCATGTCCTAGAGTGCGGTGGTAAGCACAAATCAAATCAGAGTTGAACCAGGAAGGTTTTACTCCTTTAGGATTATAGGGTTTGATCGGAGGAAGAGATATGGATGAAGATTGGATAAGTTGGTGAAGAATTTCAGTATAGAATCTAGTAGACAAAGATGAGGACAGAGATGACGAAGACGACAAGGTAAAATAATCTACATGTCTAGTTTGACAGTCTTTTTAGGGATCATTTTTCTTTTCTGGACATTGGGAGAAGTAGCCTTGGGCGCCTGAGATGGAAGTAAGTGAGGCAAGATTGATTTTGGTGGAGGAGGAGCTCCTAAGATAGATTTTGAAGAAGACGAAGATGTGACAAGTGTTGTGGTCTTCAGAGATGAAGAAGGCTGCTTGGTCGAAACAAATGATGATTTAGATAAGACTGACTTAGATGAGGGAGGAGCTCCCAAAATAGGTCTGATAGGAGGAACAAAGGGTGCCTTGGCTTTTGGTGACGAAGATGATGGTCCTGATAAAAGAGGTGACACCTTTCTAATGGGTAAATCCACTTTACGAGACACCAGTGAAGAAGGTGTTGTAGAAGAAGATGATGGTTTTGATGGTGTTGTAGAAGAAGACACCTTCTCAGTGGATAAATCCAATCTTCTATGAGGCATGGAGAGAGATTTTTGAGGGAAAGCACCAAGAGTCTTAATAGTCTGAAATATTGGTTTTCCTTTTTCGGGGATGGTGACAACTTCAACCGCATAAGGTGATTGTAACCTTTTCGGGAAGGAGATGGTGAGGTACTGATGATGCAACGTTAGACTTTAGTTGTCTTGGTTTAAGTTCAGGAACTGAAAGTGGAGGTGCCGGTGCTATTTCTTTAGATTTTTCCTTAATAGGCAAGGCAAGCATTGGTGATGGAAGAAGTGGATGACGAAGAAGTGGTTCCCTATGAGGAAGATACTTCTGGTATAGTAGTTGTGGGTGTAACTACTGTAGGAAAGGAAATGGGAAGAGTCAAAATCGAAGACGCTTCCGTTGGTAGAGAAGTTGGTACGACTATAGGTATATTTACCAATGGCATAGTCGCATGGCAAAAATGGGAGAAATAGAAGTAGATGTATTCGTAGTGGAAACTTGAAGGGATGTAAATGCCTCAAGCATCGAAAGAATGTCTGATGATGAGACAGATGAGGATGACACTATCTCTGGCATGGATGGAAGATCAGATAAAGAGTCAGAGAGAGATGAATCCATCTCTAACAATGGAGGAAATTTTAAAGACAGATTGTCTGAAGATGGTGGAATCTCATAAATTAACGGAGCGGGGGGGGAAGTTCCGGTTCAGTCAACGTGTTTGTAGATGGCTCAGATTTAGAAGAAGATTCTTCAGTAGAAATGAAGCTGATAGTATGAGTGTTTGGTTTTTGAGACCCTGAAGCGTCATTGTTCGGGGAATGATTGGGAAAAGGTTGTTTAAAGACATCAAGTGCCTGATTTGGGGGAGCATTTGGGTTATCCAAAATGAGCTCACCTTTATCAATGAATTTTTGGACAAGATTTTTGAAGGTCTGACATCATTCAATGTCATGGCCTTTGGTTCTATGATAATGACAGAAGTCATTTTCCCTATACCAGAATGGTCATTCTTGGCTCTCATCAAAATTTCTAATAGGGGGAAGTTCGATCATGTGAACTTCCAACATTTTTTCTAAGATGGACGCATATGATTCCCCCAACGAAGTAAAAGATCGAGATGATGAGGGTCCTTTTCGAGAAGATGAAGAGTCTCTCCGTGGTGTTTGATTAGAAGTGTTATCAGCTCGTGATGTTTTTAATATGATAGCGTTGGTGGACCCCTGATTCTTGTCTTTGTTAGAAGTGGAAGGGTTTGATTTTGTAAATCAAGAAAAATATGGTTTAGATTTAGAGCAAATTTTTAACTTCCCTTGTTCAATGGCATGGGACTCAAGTTTGCGTGCCATCGTAAAGGCTTCTTCAAATGTGTGAAAGGTTTGGATCCTTAAAGTGGAAGAAATATGATTAGCACAAGATCAAGTAAACAACTCGATCTGTTGAGATTGAGGGAGGGAGAAAGACAATTGATTTATTATACCTCTCCAACGAGTGACAAAGTCTGTAATAGACTCATCATCGAATTGATGAATGTTATAAAGATCTGTAATCGAGATCTTATGTGTGATATTTATTGAAAAGTTTTCAACAAACATCTGAGCTAATTGAGAGAAAGAAAACAGGGAGTGTTGGGGAATGTTATTGTACCAGTCTAAAGTAGGCCCTGCTAGAGACATAGGGAAAGTACGGAGCATAAGCTCCTGATCCTGGACTATAAGGTAGCAAGCATGTTTGAATGCTCACAGGTGTTGTTGAGGATCCTCCCGACTATGAAATTTTGAGAACTTAGGAAGTTCCCATTGGGGAGGATAAGGCTTAAAAGCCATTGATGGATGAATCGGTTCATTACACACTTCTTCAAAAGAGTATGAAGGGTGAGCCCCTTTGGTGGAGGCTTCTAGGTCTGTGATTTTCTTGAAAAGAATTTGGACGACGTCAGATTGAGGAGGAGGCATGTTGGTATGTCCTGCATAAGAAGCGAATGGTAGATTTTGTTGAGGCGTTAATGGGGGATTCATCTACTGATTAACAGGATGATAAGAGGAATAACCGGCGTTGCAGGTGACGCTTTGGTGAGGTATTTATTGTGAAGGATCCTGCGTATAAACAAGGTTGTGAGATGACAAGTGGTTGAGAGAAAGGTGGTTGAATGAAAGACGAAGCCTGTGATTGGTGGGCTCCTACACTTGTCGATTGAATCAGAATGGATTGAGGAATATGGGTGTTGATTTGATTGGACATGGTGGGGAACAAAGTCTGAATGAGGCTTTTGACTACCGGATTGGTTATTAAGGGCACCGCATGCCAGAGGATGGGTAAAGGTCACTGTCGCTGGAGCATTGGAAGAAAGACCAACTGGAGGACGAGAAGAAGGAACCAACTGACTCGTAGAAGGGGGTTGATTCATAGAGAGGTACTGACCCTGAGACGCAATAGATGACATAGAAGAATTAACAACAATCTGTGAGCACGGATGCACCCATCATAGCTAAAGAAGAGGGCCTCTCAAAAGTAGGTTGTGGAGTAGCCGAGGTAGCTACGACACTAGGGATAGGCAAGATCATTTGGGAACCAGTCGACATGGTTGGTGGAAGAGAAAAAGGAGGCATAGATGCGCCACCCTCTTCCATGGTTCGAGGCAAGAAAAAGTATGCTAACTGTTCTATAAAAGCCTGGGATGGTTCATGAGAATAATCGTAAACTTGTTGGATTGGTGGTCCCTGATCAGATATTCGAATAGACTTATGCACTAGATAGTCCATAAGGGCTACCGGATTGCGATCAAGGAGCGCCTAAAATTTAGGATCTCCATGAGGAACATACTCTATATCAGAAGCAGATGATACCTCTGAAGGACTGGGGGAAGCTGGATGTGATGGGATCGCTTTAGGATGATAGAAAGGATTATATGACCAAGATGGGGAACCAACTAACAAGCGGTCCCGAGGAAGACCCGAGGGGTGCCGAAACATCCACATTAGTGGTGATCTCGGATGAAGAAGGGGCCAATTGAGCCATTTTTCTAGATTGTAACCGGGTGATGACCGTCATAAACAAGAAATATAGAAAAAGGAGATTGTCCTAACTAATGCACAGACAATTCAAGCAGTGTGGGTGATTATCTCTTTTAAGTTTTCATGCTTTTAAGAAAGAAAATATTAGGGAAGGCTTTTAGAACAGGAACTACTCAGATAGCCAAACTAAGGATGGTTTGGGGAATGTTTTGGTGAGGAGTCCTGAAGGCACTTCAGTAAAAGACCAGTACGTGGCTTGATATAGGGGCCTACCCCCACACTTCACACACCACTGCAATAAGGGAGTCGGGTGCTTTGCCAATATATACCAGAACTTTTGTGAATTTATAGTGCGGCCCGAGTACCACGTAGGCTCTTCCTCTTGGATGTCACTTCCAAGTAGGCGAGGCCAGGGAAGGAATTTTTGTTTAAATGCTTAATACCTAGTGATTTTGGCTTTGTGTGCAAGGGTGAAAAATAAAAATCAAATAGTGTCACTACCGATTTTGATCAATTTTCCAACCTATTTAGAAAACTAGATGAAGAACATACAACAGAAATGATAAAGAAGAAGTTATTTTTAAGCACTAAAAATGAAGTGTTGGATTTCGATGAAGACAAGTCAAACAAGTTCTTTCCCAAATGCGATTAAATTCTTTTAAGCACCAAAATCGAAATGTTTGAATGTGATAGAAAACAAACAAACAAGTTCTTTTAAGTTCTTAAAAAGGAGAAAACACCATAAAAGAGGAATACCTGTAGATTTAGCTCTCCAAGGTGTGTGGACTTCAAAAAGTGCGTTGTTGAGCTCTTCCCCTCGAAAAATCCCGCGAACAAGCAAAGTGCTCTGCAAGAAAAGGTTAAGCAAACACACAAACAAATCCAGAAAGATATATCCAGATAATAGTAGAATGAAAATTTCTATTTTAAGGAACTAGAAAACTTTCAAGGAAATAACAATTTTGCATAAAGAGATGGATCAAAAATGCAATCTTGAAATCAAGTGAAAGATTTGCTAATCTTTGAAATAGAAATTGGGATTTAGATTTGCAAGAAAGAAGAAACTTTGACTTTGCAAATTATAAATGAAAGAAGCAAGACCAAAATGAAGGAAGGAAATGCCTAAGGAAAACTGATGAAAAGTAGTGAAGAAACAGAACAAAAGCTCAAAACTGGAAAATAAATGAACTTACCAATAGGGGACTTTGGTTGTGTCCCACCGGCGTGCCAGAATGTAGATCAAGAATTTCCGCGCTTGTTACCTGTCTAAGTTAATGTACCAAACTAAACACAAAAACCCTGAAAAACTCAAATGAAATCAATACCTGATAGATAAGACAAGATCCGAAGATGTAGATGGAAAAGAAAGTCGATGTAGACAAGACGGCGCACACGAGCAATCTGCAAAGTAGATCCGAGAAACCTGTGAGACACATATACTTGACAGAAAAAGACAATGTTAAAAGATATTTGGGTGGACTGCCCAAAAGCGGATCCAGAAGTGATAAGCTCCCTCGGCGGATGTCAGTCCACGTTTTCAATTAAAGAAAGAAGCATACATGATAAAAGATGTAAGTAAATGTCTAGATTTTCTGATTAAAAATGATAGACAGAATGTAAACAGCAGATATAAAGCAACAGAAAATAGGAAACTGTGAAAACAATGTTGGATTTGTGTTACCTGAGTTCTTTTACCTGTCTGTAGGCCGATCGGCGTCGATTGGGTGAATCGGCGTCGATTAGGATCAATCGGCATCGACTAGGATCGGTCGGCATCGACTAGGGGAAAATTACAGGAAGATTGAGAAATGGACAATGAAGGCTAGATCGTCAATGTCCACTAGATCTGCAGGAGGCGTCGAGATACTGACAAAGCTCCACCTTCGCTAGATGTAGGGGCAGAGTCGCCAAGAGATCGATGGAGGCTCACAATGTCGATGTCAGAGGAGAGAGAAACGTGTACTCCTCTCAGGGATTGATCTAGATAGAATTCACTTTCGCTTGATAGATGATGCTCGGGCTTGATGCTCAAAACTCTTTGTCGTTCTTTCTGTCTAACCAGAACTAAATTCTGGCCCTGTATTTGTAATCGGCACCGACCGAGGTATAATCGGCGCCGTTTCAAAAAATCGGCGTCGACCGAGTACGATCTGCGCCGATCGGGAACCGACTCGAAATGGCCAAAAAGGACGTTTTGGAAAGATGAAAGTGATCCTTCCGACTTAAAAACGGGAAATATCCCGCTGCGTGGTTCTAGGAGAGGAGAAATAGGTGGGATAGATGGATAATAATAGCACGGGAGGTTGGAAATTGATATGGGGTAGATAAGTAGAAGTGGAATAAGTGTAAAAGATAGAATTACATGGTTAATGTTTAATTAACCATGGGTGAAACATATAATGGGGTGGAGAAAACTTCAGATAGGCCCTTAAATTAAATACTTAAGTAATACCCTAAGGGGGAAGTGGTGATATAAAGGTGCCCCGAGTTACCCGAGAAGGTAGACGAACGTGGGGGACACTAAATTGGGTAACCAATTTTAGGTGTCTACACTTACCTCTTCACTCACCCCCTTGCCTTGATCATCCGCTTCCTCCTCGTCGTTCTTCTCCTTTTCATCTTCCTTGTTAGACTTCTCTTCATCTTCCTCCTCCTCCAAGTCGTGTATATCATACACCGATGGTCTTCACCTCCTTCAGGATCATCGTCATCCTTGTCACCAATGTAGGCATCTAAGCTTTCTGTCTCCTCCGAGTCTACCTCTTATGCCACCTTCTGCTTCTTCCTAACTAGTGATTCCAGTATAGGAGATTCTTCCTTCTCATTCTCCTTAATGTGACGAATCTTCTTTGGTGACTCTTCATGTGTGAGGGGCTCTTCATGCTCTAGCACCTCTTCTTCTGGGGTATTTTCCTTGACCAGGGACTTATTTATATGCACGTAAGTGCTAGGTTTCACGACCGCTTCTTGCACACCCACCTATTGTGCGGTCTGCACACTTGGTGCCTTCTTATCCTACACCTCTTCTCTTTCCCTCTTCTTTTGGCGCGACCTTTTTACGACCTATGGGGTCTTCTGGAATGGAAACATCACTCTCCAGATAGGCATCTTTCTTGAAATTAGGCCTTATGCACAGATATACCCTAGTTGCAGCCCTTCCGGTGATCGACAATGTTATTGGCTTCATTATTTGTACTTCGTGGGAGACATACTTCTCCACGTACATGCGCTTCTTAGGGTAGACGAGCTTTCGGTGTAGCTCGCGGTGGTCTTGGTCCACCTCACTAAGGTCAAACCTTAGCCTTTTGGCCTCCTTGAACTAGTTGACCCCTGCTTGGAAGTATTGCGCGGTGAAGGAGAAGGGTAGCTTGCACCATGGGCTCTTAGTCCCATTTGTCAAAGTAAACTTGCCAATGTAGAAATGTTGATAAACTGCAAACTCTACTTCTCCATCCACAAGCGCGGGTAAATGCTCTAGGATTATCCACTCAACCCTAAATGCATCACACATTCGTTTGTACTATTTCTCTAGTCACACCTTGTGAGTGACCGTCATGGTTTTCGAAGAGTATGGTAGAGGTCATGGTGATGAGTGGAGCCCACTCAAACATGTCGGTTTCTAAAGAAGTTTGTTTCGGGACAAGGTTTTCCAAAGGAGTTACCAAATGTATTGAAATTGTTTTAATTATAAAAGTTTTTATTGGTTTCCAAATAGGTTTAATGTCACGAAGATGCATAAAAATGGAAAAGTGTGCCCTATTTAGGTTGACTGGTCAAAGGGTAGTTTTGGGGCACTTTAGAAGCAATCTTCAATAAAATGGACATAACAGAGCTACAAGTGGAGTTAGGAGGTGATTAAAGTTGTGTTGGAAAGATAATTTAAAGATATTTCCATTGATATAAGGTTTTCTTCATGATATTGATTTTTGATATGGTTTACAGATCAATTTGTGGACAAGAATATTTTTGGCTATCGAGGAAAGAACTATTTTATTGAAAGATTGAGTTCATTAGAGCATGAGATGGATTGGGTTATGTTTGATATCACCTAGAATGTGAAGAGGGGTAAATTTGGAATCTAATGAATCCATTTGGAGGTCTTGAAAGTGTTAGGAAGGGTGTTAACCAGTTGCTTTTTGGAAACTACTTTTTGGGAAGCATGATTTGGTGAAGGAAAAAGTTAATGTAGTTTGAACCAGTGGTTGTTTAAATACTTATAACTTGCTTAGAATTTTTATATAGGTTCTTTAATTTCCATTGAGTGGTCAAATTTTGTAGTTGAGATGATTTGGTGTGATCTTGAGGTCTAAAGGTGAAGATAGGGTCCTGAAGGGTGTTGGAAACATGTGTTTTGAGAAGGATAAGAAGCAATGGTCCCATTTAATGAAATGTTTTAATTAGTTGATGAAAATTGTGACCATGTATGATGTTTAAATGATATTTTAAAAATGTGTGATGAATTTTAAAGCATGACTAAAAATATTTTTGGTGTTAGGATATTTTTGGCATTCCAATGCATGGGTTTGAGGATTTTTGGTGCATGGAAGAAGGGTTTTTCTAGGCCGACCCATATGGGTAACTTGTAGCTGTTATGAAAAGTATATGGGATGTTTTTATGATGTATTGGTCATGAAAATAGAGGGAATTTTTTTGGTTTGAATTTGAATTAAGAAGGAGCTTATAAAAGCATAGTTTTGGGTGCTTTTGTGAACTAGTTGAGTGAGTAGTGTGTGTGCAAGAAGTGCGACCTAGGTGTGAGAGTTTTGCAGGTGTATGAGCATGAATTGAGATCAGATCAGGTGTGTGATAGGTTGAATAAGATTAGAAATCATGTGTGCAAGAGTTTATAGACTTGATAAGTGAAGAAAGAGCTAGATTGTGCAAGTTTGAAGACATAGGGTTTGAAGAAGTGCGAGTTGAATCATTCATCTCTATTAGATGTGGCAAAAATAATTCAGAGATTAGAACACAATAAGGTGGTTGAGTGGTGTTTTATCATCTTGGGGGGTTGTATCCTCCTTATGTAGTTAGTGCTTCAAAAAATTAGGGGTTGGTGCTCCTTGTAGGGTGTAGAGCTATACTAAACTAGGAGTTGGTGCTCCTTATGGGGTTGGTGCCTCACTAAATTTGAAACATATCAATATAAAGATTGTGTTTCAATGTGGTTTCTTCCCTTGAGGGTTTCCCACTTATATCTTGTGTCTTGTGTTGATTATCTTGCTTATGGTTTCTTGCATATGTGATATTTGATTGTGTGCACACATTAATGGATGGCTAAATGGTTTTGAGTTTTGAATAAGTAATTTGACTTGAAATTTTATAAGGACTAATTCACCCCTCCTCTTAGTCCATTATGCTTCCAAAAGGATATGTGGGGAGCTAGCGAGTTGGTGAAGTGGCAAGTCGGCGGATGAGTGGCGGTCAACCTAGGGTATTAGGAGCTCGAATCGGTAGGCCAAGCTAACTATGCATAGTAACTCGGTCGGTCCTAGTAAATATACATAGCATGATTTACAATACATGAACTTAGTCCCGCATGCATATTGTGGTGAAATACATAAGCACTTAAATACAAAATTTTGAATATAGTGATATGAAGAAACAAAGACAAAGGCACCCCTCTAAAAAAGAGTGTGTCGACCTTGGCTGAGGGCCCCAACCAACAAATAGTAGGTCCCACTCATCTCGATAATGACAGTCGAAGACCAGAGGTGAAAAATATTTTTTTTCTAAATATCACATTGTCACTTTTCTCTATTTGATTAGTCCACATGACGAGTGTACACACATCCAAGTTATCTCGAACCTGCGTGCAATCCCATATTTTTTCCAGATTGCAAAAATTTCAGCGTACACTAAATTCTCGCATATAACCTCCATTTTCAGCGTTCAATATACTATCGTAAAGCTCTCAACCCACTCTTCAGAAGGAACGGGTCCAGGAAATTTGAAACATCTAAAGTGTGAAAAATCCTCTGGATCATGCTAAATATTTTTTTCAAATGCTCAAAGAAAATCATTCCTTGTAAAAATCAATGGTATCTATGAAAATGGTTTGCGCTTCACTAAAAATAAGGATATGCTCTAGGCATTTATGAGGTACTACAAGCAAGTGTTCAAATTCCAAGATTCCTCGGTGGTGTGTCAATTTGCACTAGAGTAATGTCTAACACCTATCCCATGTAATGTTACCCCTACATAGAGAATTTCTTGTGACAAATTACTATCCATTTGAGACCCGCATGAATCAATGTTGCAAATGACCAATTTATAAAGCCCCAGGGTGTGACAAATTTCCCAACAAATTCTACAAAGCATTATGGGATTCGGTTGGTCTTGACCTCTACTGGGTCTATTTGGATGTTTTTTGCATGCAAAATTTAGGGACAACTATCAATAGAGGGAATATCAAATTCATCTCTAAGTAAGGATACCTTGAGTAAATTTGTAACTGACACCCAATTACTCTGCTTAATGTCTCCTATAAGATTATTTCCAAGGCTTTGGCTCTTCATCTTCACCACTTTTTCCCTATTATTATCAAGCTACGTAAAACATGATTCATTAAGGTTTAATACATTTTGGACAACATCATTGTTGTCTAGGAAGGTATGGAATGGGCTTGGCACTCCAAACAACAAATTGTTCATCAAAATAGATTTTGGGAAAACTTATGATCGGATTGAATGGCCCTTCATTCTGGCCATGCTAAAAGCCTTGGGCTTCGGTCCTAACTTCCTTCAGTCAGTTCAAATGCTCTTTTTTGATGCCTCTACTCACATTACTATCAATGGCCAGAGCTTAGAGCAATTTAATTTGTTCATATCTATATGTCAGTGATGCCCCCTTGCCCCTACCTTATATGTTTTAATAGTGAAGTTTTGGATATTTACTAGCTACTATGCAATCTCAAGGTCTTGTTCGGGGCATCTTTCTTCATGTTGTTGACTCTATGCAACTTCTTAACGACCATTTTGTTGATGAATCCTTTATCACGTTAAATCGAGGATGAACAAAATATTTCTAATGCATTATGAGTTGTCTAGATGTTTTTAGTTTGTCGATTCGATGGCGAAACGAAATGCTATTGTCGATACTTCCTCCGCCTCCTTGGTTGGGGAATTATGATTAGAAATGGATTCATCATGGAGAAATCTTTAAATTTTGGGCATCCCCTTTTCTTTCCAGGAAACCCCTTCAAAACTTTGGCAATATGTGGTGCTTTGTGTTGCCAAAAACCTGGAATACTTGATTAATATGCCACTCGGAAAATTTCAAATTTGCTCCAAAATATTGGAAGCCACCCATGTTTATTACTCTTCATGTTGGGTGCCCTCCAAGAAATTGGTGTAAAAGCTAGAAAAACTTCTCCGAGATTTCTCACGGGCTAATCCTACTACTTGGTAAATGCTTTCATAGAGTTACATGGGAGTATTGTTGTCTCCTCAAGAAAGCTGGAGGAATGGGGCTTATAGACATCCATCAATAGGGGTATTCCCTGTGTGCTAAGTGGATTGTCCAAGCCATTGAAGAGAATGAAGCGTGGAAAGTTCTTATCTGTCATTGCATTGTTGAAGGTTTGCCCCACGACGCGTGCTACTTGGAAAGGGCCGTGCCAACATTCTCACTCTCGGTTCCAACTATATATATTTTTTCTCATTTGTTATCAAAAGCATATGGAAAGCATGGGAAAAAGTTTTGGCTCTTGTGGAATGGACACGACTTCCGTGATGAAATTTCCTTAAATAATCATTTTCTATGGTGGTCCCCCATCATTTGTTGTCGTGGATCTGTTGTCTTGTTGAGGTCCCGCGGATACCCGCACTCAAGCTTTCTTGGCGGGGGATATGCATTAGTAAGGACTTTTTTTGCAAACACTCACACTCTTGGTTGCCATGAAATATCATTAAAACCAAATTCAGACTAGCCCAATGGGATGAAGAAGCCATTGATTAAATCATTGTTGCGAGTTTCATGCACATGGTACATAAAGTTGCTCTCACCTTGGCCCGACCTTGGTGGAAAGATTGGAAATTGTATGTTGATACTCCATTCCAAAATTACACGGCCAACAAAAGTTATGGGTGGCTCTCTCCCCAACTCCCTATGGTGGCTAAGCTTAATTCTCGATGGGGAATTTGATCTGTCACTCTACATGGAATCGAGATTCCACGTTCTTTGGGAGGCTTGTTTGGAACCTAAAATTGCTCATTTGTGTGGAGCGTTTTACACTGTGGCTTTCTGTTGGGAAATACTTAGTCTTAGTGTTGATCTCGCAACCATGCTCGCCGAAAGCCTATTAGATGTGGCGCCACACCACCTTAGTCGCCATAGGGTCGGGCTTGGGGTTTCTTGTCGCCGCGGGCTTGGGCTTGGGGTTCACCGTTGCCACTTGGGCCATCCCTTGGCTTCTCTCATGATCGGTGGAGCTTGCGCCACCTCAGGACAAATTCCCTCGACTCACCTTAGCCATTTCTCCATCTTGTGTACAGGTAGAGGATACTACCGAAGAAGAAGTGCACGATGGTTCAGTTCTAGTTGGAACCCACCCGACTTCTAAAAGATCTTCCAAGCCCGGTTGACATGATCATGACATGTCGTCGGCAAGACAACAATTTATGATTTACGACATAATCTTTTGTTTCCTTTTTGATATAATAGATCTTTTTGCCTAGGATCAACCTAGTTTGGCTTGTGGCTTTGAGGCATGTTCCCATACTACCTTTTTTGTGAATTATTTTGTATCATAATAATTTCATAAAAAAATAATGAATATTATGATACAAGATAATTCACAAAAAAAAGGTGGTATGAGAGCATGCCTTCAAGCCACAAGCCAAGCTAGGCCTCAAAAGGACCTAGGAGAGAAACATCCAAATTTAAAAATAAAACATAAATTAAAATATAAATAATCTATCTTCTCCAATAATATATAGTTTATATGTTTAATAGATTAAATATATAATTTGTTCACCCTTTTATTTATATATATATATATATATATATTCTCTTGAATGCCTTCATATACATGATACATACATAATATATATCAACATATTTAATTGATCCATATATGTTATACTCTGTTGAGTGCCATTATATACATGATGCATAAGTTGATATAATTTATAAATACATAAATATTTAATCGTACATTTAGCTTTGTAGGATATATACGCAATGTCTGAACTCTCTGTTCTATATATATTTATATATTTACTTGGTGGGTGTTGCTCTTTTGCGAGGAAAATGAAATAGCTTCCTAATAGAAGACAACCGACGTACAAATTTCAATGCAGTATTGAATTGAGTTGGTCAGACTGTGCAATCGTATTGAAAACTACAACAGAAGCTTCTTAAAAACATCTAAATTTAATAGGTTTTTTTTTTTTTTTGGTATTTGTTGCGAGCATCTGGGGATGGTAGTAGTTGATTGATCACAATTTATGAAGTCATTCATTGATGATTGATTGACCTGAATACCAATTGAATTGAATTCATTGACAAGGCAGGCAGCTTGGTTTTTAATTCAATGGGGGTTGGGCAGAGGAATGGATTATGGATGCATACCTCATACCTATTAGGGCATGCCTGATGGAATTTTGAATGAATGAAGGGTTGGCAATGGCCATGAATGAGCGAACAAATTAAGGATGGCCATGAATGAATGCAGAGAGCCAGTATTCATTTAATAAAAATTTAAGTCGACAGATAAATACCCATTTCCTAGAATTTATGTTGAAGAGATGGAATAAATACCCATTTCCTATTCCCATCTACCATCTAACAGAAAAATCCTAACAGAAGAATGAAGTGTAGACAATCCTTAAGGCAGATGTAAATAGATGACACGAATAGCACTGTGCATTGAAGAGCAGATTGAATTGCTTGGCAATGAGAAATAAGGGGGATTTCAAGAATTTATGAAGAATTAGCCCATGCATTGAATAAGCCTTCTTAATGAAAGGTCAGCACGTTGCGTTCGGTGCCAAAGATTTGTTGAAGTGCAGTGAATGCCCTTCGTAGGCCTTGTGTTGTTCTGCTGCCACGTTGTACCTTTCTCTTTAAGGCCTCCAACAATCTTCTTGGGAGCTTACTTGGTAAGCAAAAACAATGCAATTAATGGCTTCCGCCATCCTCTCCAACTAATTCAAAATATATCCATAAATCTCCCTAGTACTACGTACCCTCTATACTTATGTTTTGAGAACTCCTCTTCTGGGTTTTTGCTTCGGCAATTAAAGAGGCCATCAATGAACTTTCAGAGGGCTGATATATAGATATCTTTAGGTCATCGCAGGTCTCCAAAGAATGTTGAGCTGGTATGGGTGTTGGATTAGATTAGATTCTCTCTGGAAGTGTTTTGTGGGCATGAGCTGAGGAGAGTTTATTGAAAATATATTGGTAATTAAGTCTGGGATTCAATAGGATTGATCTTATTGAAGGCTCTGCAATTACTTATTTCTGCAAGGATTGATTGATAGTTAATGTTAATCTGATGTCAATAATAAGTGGGTTATTGCAGCAGAAGCAATCTAAGATAGGTTGGATGGTGGATGCACAACTGTCCCTCGCACCACCCTCTTCATTAACATCTTCTCCACTGTCTGGAATTTTTATAAAGAAGAGGAGGGGATCAAGCACAGGGGATCAAATGCTAAAGGCTTCTGCAGAAGAAAGCTACTGTAAAAGAGAAAAATGGATTCTGATTGGGATCAGGATGTGCAGAAACCCAACTCTTTTAATTCTAGTATCGGCGTGGAGCTACAAATGAAAACCCCTCTGCCTTTGGAGTGGGAGCAGTGTTTAGACCTTCAGGTGAATACTATTTTGTTATCTGTATTTTTATTCCACGTTTATGTTTACATAAAATGACTTTGTTTTCGGGCTAGTAGTTTGTTATCTAGTGTTGTGTTATATTTAGACATACTTATATGATTTAGTTACAGTTACAATATTGTTATTTCATATTTACAACTTGTTTAGACATGGTCAAAGATTTTGTACTTCTCATAGTACTTGGCCAGGCTGTTTTACACAATATTTATGATTTATAGATCATTAGTCTGTTTACAGTAGACATAGATTTTGTCTTTCAGTTTTTTTGTTCATTGTTAGTTAGGTAATGATATGTTATATTTCTAATTTGCAGGCATTGACAGTATCATGTTTATGTGTTTACATTTAATGATTTTTTCTTTGTTTCATGAATCTATTAAGGGAAGGCAGGAGCTCTGTACTCCACTGTGTACTTTGTTATCTAATGTTTTCTGAATGAAAACATTAATCATGTACTCTATTCATGACAATTCAAGGAAAATTCTGAAACTGAATGCTGAATCCATGAATACATATTTAAGAATTAAGTGTTGTATTCGCTTCATATATATTTTTAAAACCTTGCCATGCCATTGTATGAGCTACTAATAATATGGTATACAAATATTAAAACAGAATAATTCATTTGCTTGGTGTCTCAATATCCTTACCATCATATTCTAGTATGTCCACAATTCTATTGCTATTTCATGTTCAAGATATGCATTTCAATCAAAGTAGGATAAGCTGATTCTTTTGTTAATTGATTTTTGATTGTGTATACGAAGTCACTATTTTGTTTATTTATTTATGTATCACATGTTAAATTCAATTATTATTTTTCTGTAATTACTTAAATATTTAAAGTCTATGTAAAACTATGCAATCCTATGCTGTCTATAATATTTTAAAATATAATTACAATTTAAAAAGTGTTTATGGTAACAATTTACAATCTATGTTAAACTTTGCAAGCCTATTGTTTTTTTAAATGTGCAAATTCCCATGCTTTCCATAGTATTTTTAAAATGCAAGTACAATTTAGAAGTGTCTGGACTATGAAAATATCACTGACTATGTTTTACAGTTTTCCAGTATAATATTTCATAGTAGTAACTTTGTATTCTTGTTACTTCTCTGTATATTCTGTTTACTTTAGTCTCCCGTATGTTTATTTATGGTCTCCTTATGCTGCTTTTGTCTGGTTTTGGGTGTTTCTAGTAGGTTTTTTTATATTGGGTATTGAATGTAAATGACGTTCATAGTTTCAGATTTTAACGAGAACATTTTTTGCTGGTTTTGAGCAGTCAGGAAGGATCTACTATGTCAATAGAAGCACTCAACTGAAGACCTGCCAAGATCCAAGGGTTGATGGACATGGTAATCTTAATCAATTGTCCTCCAAGGACTTAAGGTTGGATTTGGAGCTTAACCTTCCTCTTACAACACACGAGAATGAAGGAAAGAGCTTTGAACCTCCTAACTCTGATGTAAACAGCGTGGCTTTTCTAGAGAAGGAAAATACCATGAATGACAGAGCTGAGATGGTTGCCACAGTCTGTGCTCAGTGTCATATGTTTGTCATGTTTTCTAAGGCTTCCAGGAAGTGCCCTAATTGCAAATATGTGCACCCGTTAATGGAGCAGGATAACAAGGATGGTAATGACATTGCTCCTGCAAGGCAGACACTTTCTCATTAATTGTGGGCCAGAGTCCGTCATTAAATCCAAACAAGATGATGGAGGTGATGAATAGATTAATAACTTTTGGGGAAATGGTGTATATGTAGTTAAAAGAAGCATGGCATAAACCAATACAACAATACTTGCTTAAATCAAGTGAAATTATTTAAGCAATTTTCAGCGTACTCTTAGCAAGCTTCCATGTGAGCTTGTAGTATTTTGTTTTAACTCCATAGCAGCATAGTGTGGATTCTTGGCAGGGCATGCTACCATATATACAGTTTATGTACAAATCATGATGTTTTTGAGCATATATATCCCACGCTCTTATCTCTGTGTTCATATTTTAATATGAAGAATGATTTCGTTTAAGCCAATGGTCAAACTGTTTTGTGTTACAATGACTTTCATCTGCTACAAATTTTGTAAGCAGGTACATCCTCCTAACGTTGTTTTTTCCAATTCTGTTCTTGGCACAACGAAGTTTACCTTCTCATTTTCGATGTCAGAAATGGATTTCCTTACGCAAAAAGACAACCTATTCGATATTAGGTACCATGTGTTCATGTCAGAAGTGGAAGATCTTTCGAGTACCTCTTTCTATTAAGCACTCTAGATTTACTCCTAAATTTTCAATAGTAAATATATACACGTCCCTACCAGTGATCAAATTTGAAGGGCACCCCATATTTTAATTTGGCAAGCTAGTTTAAGCTTTACCCTTCGTAAATGACAGATAAAATAACACATTACCATTCAATAAAAAAATAAAAAGGTTAATTTCCTTTCAATATATATCTGATTAATTTAAATAAAATAAATATAAAAAATGTCAAAATTATTAAATATATAACATCGAATAATAATTTTAAAATTCATTTAAATTAAAAATCAAGATAAATAATTTAAATGACTAGTTTACAAAATAAATAAGGGAATTCCAAACATGATTTACAAGCTAGCAAAAGCTAAAACAAAATATAGCTATTTTGAAAATAGAAAGAACAAAATAATTGTTTATTTTCTAGATATTTATCCTTTTTCCTAGTGATTTTGTGAATGATTTGTTTGAAGTGAGTGAAGATTTTTTTAATATAGAAAATAGAAAGCTAACAAACATGAAGTTTGTTGCTCTAATTATTATTTAATATTTTATTTATTAAAATCAATTTAACAAATTATAAAAATTAACTTAGCATACAATTTACATGAAAAGTTATTTTTTTAGTAAGCCCTTCTAATGAAAATTTATAATATTTAATGCCTTTTAGTATTGAAGTGTAATTTTAAATTTCAATTTTTTTAAGTGTAAAATTTTAATCACCCTTCTATGACAAGCTAAAAGATGTTTGAAGGGCATTGACGACTTCAAATTTGGCCCCTGGTCCCTATGCGTATGCGTATGCCGAGAATAATGTCCGAATGTGTATGTGTCTATTGAGAATAATTTTAGAGGGATTGATAAATATCTAGTGGTTTGGAGTTTTTTTGAGAAAAATTCTAATATAAGATGAGTGTGGTCACATGAATTTTATTTGGAGTAACATACACTCAATTCAAGAGGGATTGATAAATATATAGTGGTATGGAGTTTAAAGAGAAAAATTCTAATATACGATGAGTGTTTTTCGATGAATTTTATTTGTAATAACACACTAAATTCAAGAGCTTCTTCGTGTCAAAAGTTAAATTTAAGTTGAAAAATTATTTTAGCTTCTAGTAGTTACAAGAATTGAAAGATAAGTGTTAAGATATTTGTATAAATTAGATTGATTATTGACTTGTATCAAATGCTGATTGGGATTTTATGAAGACATGAGATATTTAATAATAATGAATGGACAACTTAATACCTCATCAACATCTCTTGTTTTCATAGGTTTGTCAAAATTGAGATTAGATTAAAGTTTGAACTAAGAAAAATATAATTCAATGTTTCGTTTTAAAATTAATAAAAGAGAGGTTTTCTTAATTATATTTATAAACTAATTTTAAAATGTATTGTAGAAGGTCAAATGCATAACCATAATAATTATAGTTATAACCGATGTCATAAACATTTCAACTTTTTCAAACAATAATCTATTTAAACATTTTATCTTCTTTCGTAATTTCTAATAATTCAATATTACAAAAATAAAACTCACATCCTAATTTATATTTAATTAAATCTTAATTATATCCCAATAATAATTTTTTATATTAAATTGTAATAATGAAAATACTGCAATATACGTGAAGATAAAAATTCTCGAACTAAATATTTAAGTCAGAACATTTGGATCATTTAATTGATTTGGTGGACATTGTACATGTCATTATTGTACATTAATTTTTTTGAATAAGGTACATAGTTCATTTAGGAGAGGCCCCATATCCTTCCAACCTCAACTAATATTGCGAGGCTTCTCAAATAAGCAATTAGAGACCACCATGTGACTCGTGAGCATTTTTAGATGGTACAAGTTCAACCCCTAATTCACTTTTAGTTATTACTGCTCTACTCCGATCATTGTAAATTAAGTCGACATAAGACCCGTGCACCAACCTATCGAGATCATTCTTCAGATGTGTACATATCATCTTCAAGTTAGTGGAACTTATTAAAAGCTCTTACTCATCACAATAATTTTCATCCCTCTCTTTTGGCTCCGTAAGTTGACACTTCAACTAATACCCCTCTTTAGTCTTCTAAGCTGTCAGCTTACGTTGACTCTATCTTCACAAATGTAATTTCAAATCTCTTTTTTTCAGTAAGAGAATAAAGGGAGTCCTTTCTTCTTTCCTTTTCATGCCATTTCAATCAATCTTTTTCTATTATTCCAACATTCATTACCAATATTTTTATTTTGGTAATGATAATTAGGATAGATTTTACACTACACAAAGAAATATATTTTAAAATTAGTCCGGAGGAATATGCACGACAAATAGAAAATGAAGGGTACATAGAAATGTCAAAGAAGAAAAAACTTTGGACAAGAAACAAATACTAAAAATATCTTTTGTCAACCTTGAGCCACCAAATCCGCATTTAAGAAAAAATGGCCCAATCAAATTTCGGACCGCAGATTGCATACCAACATCGATAAAAAGCTTGAGGTGTGTGCAATAGTGTCACACTCAATTATGTGTTTGCATAGTGAGAAAACAAAACTGAAATTTCACACCTCATATACTTGGGAAACCCACACACAGATGCACACACACCCACACACCTACATGCACACACACACACACATGCGCAAATTGAGTCACTTTCGACGAAGATTGCATACCAATATCGATAAGAAGTTCGAGTTGTGTGTGACAAAGTGTCACACCCAATTAAGTGTTTGCACAATGAGAGAACTAAACTAAAATTTCACACCTCATCCACTCGAGTAACCAACACACACACGCATGCACACCCACTCGCACGAACACACACAAAATCAAGTTACCTTTGAAAGCAGACTATAAAGTTTTTCTTAACCATCAACATCGAACAAAAACAAGAAAGGGGTAAGAAAATTTATGCAAGCCTCCCTTAGCCCAAAAATGAAACTACATACAATGAGGACCTTAAAACAATTCAATTTTAGTTAAATACAAATAAATCCTATAGAATCCATAACAAACTCAAATGTATTCGGTTGGTGGCCGCCTCCCGAGCTTTGGGGACCTTCAACCAAACCGTAATGTTCCTCATCATTTGAGGAACAGTGAAGAGGGTTGAAAATGCAACCATCCGGAAGCTCACCGCCAAATTGCCTAGCAATGAATTGCATACCCTTGCTTAGAGACCACATCCTAACAATAATGAAATGTTTGCCCATGCCCCTCCAAACTCATGGTATGCAACAAGGATTCCAAATCCACGTGGTCTTCATGGAGAGAAACACCCAACTACATTAGACAACATATTGGTCATGCTCAAGGATTGGGCATCATCAAAGACATTTTGGGGACCAATTATGCGCTTTGGGTCCAACATTACCACCTTCATGAGTTTGGAAATATTCCTATTTTCCACATTATCTACCTTATACGCATCAAAATCATTATTTGCACCCACACTTGAGTGAAGGGATTCTTCACCTCTTGGGCTATTTCATCCACAACACAATCCTCCAAACCAACACTAGAGAACCGAATCGCTCTCACCTTGCCATTAGCCCACTACGCTTGCATAGCTAAAGGAGAACTAGTATCCATCTTAATTCATTGCATGATAACAACGAGACCAAATTTTAGAAAACTCAAATATGTTGGGAAAACAACCAACACATGGTACTTTCCACCTTTGCATTGCACGAGTAGGCAATGATAACCCACCAACTTAATGTGTACCCACATGTGCTAATCGAATCATAATCAAAGCATAACCCCTAGATCATAAAGGTTAGAGCCCCATCCCATCAAATAAATGAGAGTGAAAAAATCAAATAGATAACAAATACCCTCGGGGTGATAAGAGATGCTAAGATCTAATACGAGCAAGTATCACCCAACAAAGTACCTTAAAGAGTTGGTGGAAATGGAGGGTTCGAAATGTGTAACAACCCATACCGCATCAAACACATGTCGAGTCCATTCTTTGTAGCCTATCTTCAACCTAATTACTCTCTCTCTCCCCCTCTTGATATAGCATATACTTGAGAAAGTCAAATTTATATCTCATCCATCTAATCTCTTTAATAATCAGCTTGATATTCCCTACTTCAATGTTATTTGAACTTCAATCTCTCTTTTTTCAATAAAAATAAAAACCCTTTCTTCTTTCTTTTCACAGATTCTTCTTAATCTTTTCCTTTCAAGAAGGTTGATTATTTGTACATCCAATACCAACATTTTTTTGATGACGATAACTATGGATAAGCCCTATACTAAAAATATATATTTAAAAAATAGGCACGGGAATATCCACAATAAGAAGAAAGTGAAGGGCATAGAACTGTCAAAGAAGAAAGGAGATTTGACAAGAAACAAATACAAAAATATATTTTGTCAACCTTGAGCCACGAAATCCACTGTAAGAAAAATTGGCTTAATCAAATTTCGGACCAAAGATTGCATACCAAAATCGATAAGAAGCTTGAGGTGTGTGCAATAGTGGCACACCCAATTGAGTGTTTACACAATGAGAAAAAAACTGAAATTTCACACCTCATCCTCCCGAGAAACCATCACCCTTATATATATATATATATATATATATATATATATATATATATATATATATATATATATATATATATATATCCATTCAACCAAGTAACCTTCAAACTAGACTAGAAATCTTCACTTAACCATCAATATCTAGCAGAAACAACAGATGGGTAAGCAAACTACGTAGGCCTACCTTATCTAAAAACAAAACTACATACAATGGGCAACTTAAAACAATTCAATTTTAGTCAATACAAATAAACCCATTAGAATCCATAAAATTTTGGAAGTATTTTGGGTTGGACGCCTCCATAGAGTTCCGGGGACCTCTAACCTAACCATCATATTCCTCCTCATTTGAGTAACAATAACAAGGGTTGAAAATACAACCATCTAGAAGCTCATTGCCTAACTACCTAACAATGAATTTCATACCCTTGCTTAGAGACCACATCCCAACAATAATGAAATGTTGATGCTCACCCCCTTCAAATTCATGGCATGGAACAAGGATTCCAAAACCATGTGGTCTTCACGGAGAGAAAAAGATCCTACCCCATTGGACAACATATTGGCCATGCTTAGGATTGGGAAACATCAAAGTCGACATTTTGGCAACCAATTGTCTTCTTTGGGTCCAACAACATCACCTTCACGAGTCTAGAAATATACCTACTTTCCACCTCATCTACCTTATATGCAACCAAAATAATTTTGTGCACCCACACCTTCATGAAGGAATTCTTCACTTGCTTGTCTATTTCATCCACAAAATGATCCTCCAAACCAACATCGAGAACCGAAAAACTCCCAACTTGTCCTTAGCTCACTCCATATGTGTAGATAAAGGAGAACTAGTATCGATCTTAATACCCGAATGATAGTAGCGAGACTAAATTTTAGAAAACTCAAACACGTTGGGAAAGAAACCAAAACATAGAAAATTTCACCTTTGACCGCACGAGTGGCCAATAAAAACCCACTAGCTTAATGTGTGACCACATGTGCCAATCAAATCATAATCAAAGCATAGCCTTTGGATAATAAAGGTTAAAGCCCTATCCCATCAAATAAATGGGAGCGAGCACCAATCCCATCCAAATAAATAAATAAAACACATAAAAAATACCATCGGGGGTTATAAGAGATGTTAAGATCTAACACGAGAAGTATCACCCATATAAGTACCTTAAAGAGTTGTGGAAAGGAGGGTTCGAAAAGTGAAACAACCTTTATTGCATCAAACAAAATATGACTTCATTCTTCGCAACCTATTTGTAACTCATTTAACAAAAATAAGCTAGATGGATATTGTTACTTCTATTAAATACTAAGATGCATTACAACAAGTAGATATGGCGGTAAAGTACACTAGATGACTCAAGCAACAAACAATGAAAGTAAAACCCTAAGTGCAAGAGAATTAAATCACTTAGCTGATTTCACAATAATCTGGCGATGTGTGAAGGTGGAAGATTGAGAAAACATGAACATAAGAGGTCACGACTGAGCCCATAAAAATGCAAAAATGCAAGAGGAGCAGGGGACGAGGGTGCACGGGGACTAGGATCCTTCTAAGGTGTCGGGGTTTGTGCAAGAGGTCCGTAAGTCAATTTCATAGGGTTGTTGGTTGATCTAAAACCCCGCTTCATGTCTTGCTAGTATGTCGCTGAACTTCTACGCGTGTCACCAATAAGATGCAATGAAGAAATCACTTGTAAAACCCTCAAAAGAACATCAAATCCTAAAAAAGAAATATGCAAAATGAGGGGTTAGATTGTCCTCAACTGTCATAATGGTGATATTACGATTGAGCGTTGCACTACATCTTAGACCCAATGTAGTTCTATGTGTGTGTGTGGAATTGTGCCCTAGGTGGCTCTTGTGCATGTCACACTTGATAGCGAGAAAAGTAGCTAGATGTAAAAAAATGTAATAGATGTGTGCATGGAATAAAATGAACTTCCCTCCTATGCATGTGATGCGTAAAACTAGCCATTGTCCTAGTAATGGTGCTAGATGGATGCAATGATGCTCTTATATTCTTGTGAGATAAAACCTTAGGTGATAGTATAGATGCTTAGAGCTTGGTCCTTTAATTTGGTCACATAAATTTATATTTATATGTTTCTCTTGTTCAAATTTCATAATTGATCACTAAAAGGATGACCCCTAAGAGATAAGGATGCCCAACGAATAGAAAGGACCCAAAAAAGAGCAAGCTAAATACAAAGATGTCTAGGGCGTCCAAAGCTAGAAAAGGTGAAATGTGAAGGGTCAAACTAGGAAGTGAGGTCCATAAGGTCAAAAAGGAGACTAGAAGGGAACCTAAGAGGCCAAGTATAGTGATCAATTAGTAATTTTCTCCCGTAAGAAGCATATGAATAGTAGTATGTGATTAGGACCTAGTAATGTACCCAAGTGCGTGATTTTGTGTCTACATTTTCCCCCACTTTATGTTGGTGAGCGAAAAGCTTGGTAACATAAAGTAGATAGAGATGTGTACCTGATAACCATGTAGATCGATGTAGAAGAGCGTGCCGAGACAAATACAACGTGGAACGATAAAAGTTTGAAGCATGGATGCTAAAGAAGAATAAGTACAAAGAAAAGTGATGATAATGACCCTAGGGTGGTAATGCATGTGTAGATTATTGATGTTGTACCTGCTTTGGTGATGACAATGCTTGTTGTATGTTGATGTTGACTACCCCTTCCCATAAGGATGGACCTGCAAAAGAGAAGAACAAACAAGTAGTCAAACATGGTGTATAGATGTATAAAATGCATGTAAAAAGTGTGTAAAATGCTGAAAATGTGAAAAAGGAACATGTGCACCTGATCCGTGATGAGTAAAAGAGTGTAGAAAGGATTATAAAAATGTCGATGAAAAGTGAGTTTTCAGGGCGATCTCACGCCATGGAATAAGTAGTGTAGGGAGAAAGGTCTAGTGTCATTCTCCAACCTTTGACTACTTCCCAAAATTGTTGAGCACACTTGAATGAATGTCATTTTTTTGGGTGATCTTACGCCACGAAAGAAGTAGTGTAGGGAGAAAGGTCTAGTGTCATTCTCCAACCTTTGACTCGCTTCCTAAAGTAAAAACACCAATATTGTGTAGATGGCATGCAAAAATGTGAACAAGAGCGATCAAACATGATTTCCAAGTGTGAAGGACTTCCCGCCCTATGAAAAGCCCTCGTGACAATGCTGAAAAATGTGTTGAATTGAAAAAATCTATGTATCTTCGCCCGTAGTCTCAGCACCCAAGAAGGGACAGAAGCACCTAGGTGCCCGAATATGATTATGGGCTCTAGTGTTTGTGCTTTGAAGTAAGGACATAAGTCCGAGTCTAAGCTCTATATGAGTCGGCAGACCTGTGTTGATTCTGTGATATATGTACTACTAAACTATGACTGTAGACTATTGAATTGTGACTATAACTGTTGAATGGGGTGATTGATTCACCCAATAGATGCCCCCCCTCATTTGGGGTGCATGCGATGTCACTAGGAGGATGTGGCCAAAAAAGGACCCCATGTTGAAGTGATACTGGTATGTAGGAGGGAATGTGCTTGGTAGAAACCAAGGCACATGCAAACAATGGCTAGAAGACAAGTGTTAGTGCAAAAACAAGAATGTATAGAAAAAAATGTAAGCTACCAAGCAAGAAGACAAAGTAGACCGCAAAAAGTGGGTTTCAACATGGGACATCACTCATGATGTCAAAGACAATCGAGGCCACAATGGCCGAAAGCATACAATGTGCACACAAGAAAAATCATAAGGCAAAGCCCGTAAACAATGGAAAACAATGGCAAAAAAAGAAAGCAAACATCAGATAACCATGGTGGAAAATAGGTCCTGTAAGGAAAATGCTGCACATGAAGCACCCATTAGCATGTTAGAAAGATATAAAGTATGTCAAAGCATGTATAATTCGATATAGTAATGTGCTATGTATAATAATGAAACAATAACACCTAAAATGTGTACAAATGTGGATGCCCCTAGGAGCCGCTGCGGGATTAGTATGAGGTATTATGCCAAACATCCATTCTCTGTGTAATGATTTGTGTAAAGTATGGGATCACAACTAGAAAAAAAGTGAATGTGCATGTGTGTATGATAAAGATAATGACATACAAGATATATATCTAGCATGTGTAATAATGTACATGTAAGCATAAGAAAACAAGAGTAAATGCGACCAAGATATGTAACATGTTGTGGATGAGATGGAATGGAATGCAGTATGAATGTGATAGGGGAAGTGTGCCCTCGAGTATGGATGTATGCATGAGTGAAATTAGGTTCATTTATACAAGACCCCTCAACAGTCAAGAATGAACCGTATAACAAGAGCACGCAATTGGGAAATGGTTCGAATGATGTTGTATGTAGAAAGATGCGATCAAGAGAGCGCATAGTGTAAATTGTAGAATAATGTTGTGTAGATAATAGAAGGATTGAATAAGATGCTAAAAAAGTGTTGAGTGTGAAGCATGAAGCATAGATTGTAAAGTGATGTCATGTGATGTGTAAGATTGGATGCGATATTAGAAGGATTGATCAAGAATCTTAGGATGAGATGCTAGAATGATTGATGATGTAGCATAAAGCGTAGATCATGGAATGTGTGAATAAGATTGTAGAAGGTATTGATTGTGAAGCACAAAGCATAAATTGTAGAATAACGTCACATGATGTGATAGCTAGAAAGATTGATTGATTGTGAAGACCAAACATAGAATGATGTAAATGTGATGAGGTGAGGTTCAATTCAGATTTAGACCCTCAACAGTCAAGTATGAACCATGAGACTAGAGTGCATCATCGGGTAGTGTGCGTTGTAAAGGTTCGATCATGATGCATAGAGTGTAGAGAATAGAATATCATGATGGTAAGTAGAATATGACTAGAATGATGTAGATTGAAAGTGTATAGTTTGTTGTAGGAGTAGGTGACACTAGGAAGATGTGTGTTGAATGAGCCGAGTGAAGATGTGTAGTGCAACATGCAAGATGTATAGAATGTGTAAGTGTGGAAAGCGCAAAGTGCATATGATGCATAGTATAATTAAGAAGATAATGTAGAATATGTAGATAGTAAAATATGTAAAATGTGTATGTAAAATGAGTAGTATTAAAGTGTGTATAAGAAAACACAAAGTGCGTATGATTTATAAAAGATGTCGAAAGATGTGTAGGATGTGCAATGTCTAGAAAAAAGGTGTAGTAAATGTGAAATGTGTAGTGTGTGAGGTTCATGTGTATAGTATGCCCTCAACAGTTAAGTGTGAACCTTAGCATAAGAGTGCGTCATAGGGTAATGATGATACTAATGTATCAAGATTTGTATGTTGTATGTGAGAGACTATGATGAAATAATTAAAATATAAGATGCATGTCGATGCAAGAAGGGGGATAATGAATGGTGTGATGCCCCCAAGTGTGTGATGATGAGAGTGATCAAGTGACATTGTCTAAAATATCATCATTGTCTTGATCAAAGCCAACTAGAGATGCATTAGAGACTTGATAAGAAATAGTATGAGGTGGATCATATAAAGATCCATTGCAACATAAGGTATACATGGTCATTTCGTACTCTTCATTGGTGAAGGTGTTGGCAAACACCTGTGTGCATACCAATGAGTGAGATTTTGTGAATATTCGGGAGATGAATCATTACTGATAAAAACATGGCCAAATGGCATAGGAAAAGTAAAAGAAGTGTGACTAGAGTCTAAAGTACCCCTAATATAATTAAGCCAAGATTTTCCAAGCGTTAGTGGAGAAACATGAGGGGCATGTGCAACACAAATTGCTAAATGGAACAATCGAAGATCATAAGTGGTCAGTAATGTAAACATATCCATGATAGATATGGGGTGAGCGATACGGTGGTAAGATATCATTAAGTGTCAAGCCGAGCCTAGTCAAGTCATCATGTGTACAAATAGTATCAGAGAGTGAGTACGATCCAACATAATATGATGCTAATAGAAGTTATTGATAAGAAGAGTACATGTGAAAGGAGAGTGTGCGGTTGTAGATTGCTCGTGGGAAATATGTATAGGTGGAACAATGTCCAATGTATGGACAAACCCCTAATAGAGTACCATAACATTAGTAACATGGGTGGTTTCTTGAATTGATATTCACCAAGGCCATCCATAAAAAAGTATCATCGAAGTATGAGTCATCAATGTCAATAGGAGTGAAGTTAAGGCTACGTAATTTTTCATCGATAAGTTTAACAATATCAACCTCATCATCAGATTCATCAATACTAGCATTATCCTAAATGGTAACATAATCAATAGTAGAGCTAGGAGTGGAGTCAGATGTAGAAATGACAACCTCTAGGGGAGGTGTAACATCAGTAGTGGTAGAAGCATATACGAAGTGGGCTATATAATATCGGTAGTATGAGTAGGAATAAATGGTACACTCACAAATGTGAATGAAGGTAGTGAAACACTAGGCTAACCAACATCAGATGCATCAATACCGTGAAATGGAATAGGCTGCAATGGAGGGATGCATAGTGGTAACAAGATCTATGTGACAATATTTGAATGGTTTAGGTCGAGAGAAAAATTGTATGCATATAACCATCATGTAAGAACTTGACACACTTGATGTAATGTAGATGGTACTATATACATAACATGAATCCAAGGCCTACCTAATAAGAGGCTGAAATGGAAGGAGGCTTCAATGACAAAGAAAAATGTAGGCATAATCTTAGGGCCAACCTAGATAGGTAAAGTAATAGTACCCAAGCACGTGCGGTAGTGGAATCATAACAACGAGATGAGAGTAGAGTTCATAGTGATTAGATTATCTTGAATACCAATTTGTTTAAGAAGAGAATGAGCACATAGATTTATAGTAGACCCATTATCAATCAATACTTGCTTGAGACATATTTTTTCAATAATAGCAGTGATAAGTAGTGGAGCACATGGGTTGTCAATAGTAGCATATGGTGGTATGTCCTCATCATTAAATGATATAGCATGTGGTATATTTTTGAGAGATTGAATAAGATGTGTAAAATCAACCTGGGGAGTTAACTCTCAATGTATGTATAGAATAGAAGAGTGGATTACAATGTATTATGAAAGTTAGGTGCATTGCGTAGTAGATCATTAGGATATATTTTAATGGGTCTATTCTTAAGTTGTTCAATAATTTCATACCCTTTGTTGGTGGCTATAGGTTTTGTAGGAATAATAGGTGGTGGAATAGAAATCGGTGGAGCCATAGGAGGATGAGTGTAGTGAGTAGTAAGCACAATGATAGTTGGGTCCACCATATGAGTAATGAAGTGAGGAGGGTTTGAGTATGAATGTGCATGAAATCAACAACAAAAGTAACAATATCAAAAATTTTGGTTGGAGAAAAATAAGGATAAGAAAAGTGATCCATGGATTCATAAGCAACAACAATATTTTGATACATTCTCAGAAAGGTAGCGTAGGAATGATCGGGTTCACCACATGATTTAACAAAAATAAACTAGATGGATAGTGTCACTTATGTTAAATACTAAGATGTGTTATATCAAATAGATATTGAAGTAAATTACACTAGATGAATCAAGTAACATGCAATGAAAATAAAACCCTAAGTTCAAGAGAGAATTAGATCACTTAGCTGATTTCACAATAATTCTGCAGCGATGTGCGAAGGTGGAAGACTGACATAACAGGAACACAAGAGGTCGCGGCCAAGCCTAAGAAAACATAGAAATGAAAGAGGAGCAGAGACCGGGGTACCTAGGTAGTATCTTTGGGGCACCTACGCACTAGGATCCCTTATGAGGTGCTAGGGTTTGCGCAGGAGGTCCATAAGTCAATTTCACAAGGTCGTTGGTTGATCTAAAACCCTCACTTCTTGTCACTAATATGTTATTGAACTTCTATAGATATCACTAATAACCTGCAATGAAGAGATCACCTACAAAACCCTCAAAAGAACATCAAATTCTAAAAAATAAAGATACAAAATGAGGGGTCAGACTGTCCTCACTATCACAATGGTGATCTTACGACTAAGCGCTGTACTACATCTCAGACCCAATGTAGTTCTTGTGTGTGTGTGGAATCATGCCCTAGGTGGCTCTTATGTGTGTCACACTTGATAGCGAGCAAAGTAGCTAGATGTAAAAAGATGTAATAGATGTGTGCATGGAATAAAATGAACTTCCCTCCTATGTGTGTGATGCAGAAAACCAACCCTTATCCCTTGTAATGGTGCTAGATGGATGCAATGATGCTCTTAGATGCTTGTGAGATGCAACCTTAGGTGATAATATAGATGCTTAGAGCTTGGTCCTTTAATTTGGTCACATAACTTTATATTTATATGTTTCTCTTGTTCAAATTTCATAATTGATCACTAAAAGGCCGACCCCTAAGAGATAAGGATGTCCAATGGCTAGAAAGGACCCAAAAATGAGCGAGCTAAATATAAAGAGGTCTAAGCGAGCCCAGAGGGGATGAGGGCACCAGGTGTTGGCGTTTAGAGCAAAAAAATGTGAAATATGAAGGGTCGATTGGGCGGTGAGGTCTGTAAGGTCAAAAGGGAGACTAGAAGGGAACTTAAGAGGCCAAGTATAGTGATAAATTACTAATTTTATCCCGTAAGAAGCATATGAATAGTAGTATGTCATTAGGACTTATTAATGCACCCAAGCGTGTGATTTTGTGTCTATAGTAACCTTATTACTCTCTCTCCGATATGATATTTAAGGAAACAATCAAATTTATCTCTCATCTATATAAATGCTTCAACAACAGACTTGATATTCCCGACTTCAATATTAACTCGACTCAATTGCATTAGTGATTATATGTGAGCTGCCTTCAACCTCTAGTTGTAATCGTGCTTTTGAGAAACCAATTTGTAATCCTTTCAAGAGAACTTTTACTTTTGTGAAATTAGTAGTATTTGAATTGATAATATAAGAGAGTATATTAGAGAGGTTGACCTAAGTGATCTTTGAAGATCCCACCATATCTATCTAGCCTTGGATTATCTTTTGAAGCTCCATCATAATTTATTTTCAATGCCCCAAATTTAGTAGGATTCCATAAAAATGAGGGATGGTAGGGTCTAGAAAACCAAATACGAGCCCCTTATCGGGAATCCACAAGCTAAATTCAAGCCAAATTTGGATTATTTCATTATGCTTCTCATTATTGACCTAATCTCCCACTCCTTAAGCAATAATAATCTTATCGAGGTATTTTTCTATTCTTGTTCATTTCTAACCAAAGGTCGTTATGAGATCATAGAAGGATTCAAATGCTAGATAAAAGTAAGGTAATGATATTTGAATCCCATATACCATCCTTGGATGAATTCAATGAGCATAATAGGAAGACCATTAATGAACCATTAAGTTGAAAATTTCTCCAAACCGCCCAAACATATTAGTAATGAAGAAGGATGTGATCACAATTTTATTCCTCAATTCGACACATAAAATAAATGAAGGGTCACTAATGATCCATTTAATTAATTGATCATACATTTGGATTCACTTATGAGTTGCAATTTGAAATGTGATTTTTTCCCAGATTAATAATCCGGCTCGACCAAATGAAATGTAACTTTTAACTCAAAAAATTGATAATCCTTGACAATGATCTTATTGTTGAAGATCGATACATTTTCTGACTTAATACTATTAAAATTGAGAAGCTATTTTGATTTACAACTATATATGATTAATACACTAAGATAAATTTTGTAATTACATAGGTTATGGCTAAACAAGATTAATTAAAGCTTTAAACTGGTGACACATGTTGATATTCCATGGGTTTCTCCAATAATTATACCTCACGGACACTAAATTACAGAATTAACCCAAACACAAATAGTTTTGGGTTTGGGTGGTCAGCGGGGTCAAAGAATAAGACACGTGGTAGTGACATGACAAGACATGTGTCGAGATCTCAATGACTGCGGAAGGCTACATGTTAACATTTTGAGAGTTGAAGACACTTTGGGGGGCTGGTGGATGTAAAACTACAGAATCAGCTATATTCCAAGAAACTCTCAGGTTCACAGCAAGACATAAGACACATCAACAGAAAGAAAGAGACAAGAGGAAAAATTATATTGGCTCACAAACTGACAAACTCAGACAAAGTATTAATATAGTAGTGAAAACAATGGATTAATCTTATTGGTTAACAATGAAAAGGTTTAACCAAAGACTCGAAAATGTGAAATGCAAAGAGACTTGGAGTTATTCTATTGGTTCGGGTTTTGCATTGGTCGAGAAAACCGATTAACATAAGTCCGAATCTGCGAAGAGTGTGGAATGATCTTATTGATTCATGCTTTACAACAATTAGAAGGATCTAGTATAGTCTTGACATTACGAAGTTAAATGGAGCATTTTATTGGCTTGAACTTCACATTAACAAACTTCACAATATTATATATTGATTTGGTGTCATGGTGGACTCAAAAACACAAAATTAACGGTATCTAAAGAGAAATTTCGAGTCATAACATAAACAAATAGAAAACACAATGAGACACAACCATGAAATACGTAAAAAACAGATAATTCAGCCCAAAGATGCCATTAAATTGCAATATTATATTTTAAGTATGATCAATTACATATATTCAGTCTTTTTCCACATTAATTTAAAAAAATCTTCTTTAAAAATAAACATACACATCTAAAATTACGCATTTCATTAACTTATTTCTGCAATTTATTATTCTTGACAAAATAATTGTGTATTTTAATAGTATACATAGCAAAATAGACAAAATACATTCACTTTCTCATTTATCAATATAAACAGAAGAATTAACTTATTTCCATTAGCTTTTTCAACATAATTTACATAGATTTTGTAGAGATTTACATAGTTCATAGAGAGAGAACTTATCTGAGTCAAATTATCTAGAATTCTAATACAAAATTCCAATGCAAAGAGAGAATTTATCTGAGACAATGATAAGGAATTCTAGTACAAAATTCCAATGCACCTTAGGTAGGTTAATAGACACCAGACTATGGCCGCACTATGAGAGAAAAATGTTATACACACTATACATTTTCACCTTGCCCTGGCCAGGAACCATCTGAGGTTGTATGCCATAGCCACAGTTAGGAAACCACTGGTGCTCCTCTCTCTTTCCCACCATCTATCTATAACCTGGGCCAGCCTTGGAATTACTTCCACAAACTAAATTCACAAATTCCTTAAGACTATTTTTAAATTTATTTCTCTCTCTCATAATCACAAGCACAATTCCTTGTCTATCTTTCTCAGAATAAGTCATATGCCTTTTATAGCATTTCATGGAAGTTATGAACCATCACACCTTTTCATAAATAAATTAAGCATCTTTAATCAAATGCTCAGGATATTCATTCCCATATTACATCAATAGCTTAATACAAAGAATTTGTTACAAATAATCTCAAGTCAAACTTGTCTTTAGCAATCTAACAGTCTTTAATACTTTAAAAGTGTTGGGGATTTAGTCACATTAAACAATCCATAAAAAAATTTGGCCTTAAAAAAGCTTATAGTTCCAAATAAATTGAGAAGGAAAGTTCCTTAGAAAAATCCTCTTCTATCATGAAAATAAGCTTATATGTTGATTTCATCGATACATCTCCTAAAGGAGACCCTTCTCAAATTAACCCATCATTCATATGGAAAAAGGGAATTTGAGTATTTTCTAATTCAAAGATAAAAAATTCAAGTGAATGGATATGATCCTCCTCGATCCATTCTAATTTTTTCCCAAATTTTCTCATTGAATTTGACTCAATATAGCCACAAACCAGGTTACCCCAATGCTTAAAGGAAAAAGCTATCGCTGGCCTTAGTTCTTCAATGTCTAATAGAGGCTGAGAGTGAATCCAAACATCCTACTAAAACTTTATATTGCATTCATTTTGAAGTTTCCAACCAAATAAGGGTAAATTAATAAATTACCTACATGCCCTTATGAATTTCCACACCATTAAGTCTCATAGGAGAGAGTCATGAATGATTTTCTTGAGAACCACATGAGAGTCCAAATACTTTTTTAATATTCAAATCCATAGTTGATCTCTATTTGTATATATCCTCCAACGAAACTCCATTCCTAGAGCCTTATTCATTCTTTCAAGACACATAATCCCCAAGAAAAACCATACCTTTAGTAGAAAAATTTTATCCCGGAAGACTAACTTATTTTATATTTCACTAGTTCTACTCCAAAAAAATTGTCTATGAATCCTCATAATGTAAAGTATCCCTATGATATTGTTGTCAAAATATGCACCCCCCCTCTTGCTCATTTTTTATGGCCAACTCCTTTGTTCCCCTTCTCTTGTGCCTCAGTCTCCATTTTTTGATTATCAGGCACTCAAAAGTTTCTGGAAATGGCACCATTGGATAGAGCTTTTTATCAGCTTTCCGGAAAGGTAAAATTTTCCTCCTAACTCCTCATATTTTTCAAGTTATGGCTCGGCGGAGTTTTTGTGGGAAATTTTCCCCTAAGAGGCCCGCAGCCAATAGGAAGCCGCCACGTGTCCCGGGAAGTGGCGGAGTGCGGAGGAAAACTTGGAAAAATTCCAAGTTTTGGACAAATTTGCAAAAGGAAAATTTTTAGCCCGCGGGCCCGCCGGCGAGTCGGAATGTGCCACGTGTCAGAGGGGGAAGCGGAGTAAAAATTCGCTAAGTGTTTGGCGCATGGGAGAATTTTGAAATTTTGGCCCGCGGCCAATGGGGTGCTGCCACGTGTCCCAGGGGAGATGGCGGGCGTCGGGGGGAAGTTGGATTTTTGGCCAAGTTTTGGTCAAAAGGTCAAAACGGAAAGTTTGGCCCGCATGGCCCGCGACCAATGAGAGATCGCCACGTGTCAGAAAATGGGTCTCGGCGTCGGGGAAAGAAATCAGGTTTCGGTGGCGCAGGAACATGTCGGGGATCTTCAAAACCCGACAGCAAAGGATATGTTGAGGGTCTTCAAAACCCGATACAGCAAAGGATATGTCGGGGGGTCTCCAAAACCCGACATCAAAGAAAATATGTATTCGGGCCTCAAAACCTCCGCCAACAAAGAAAAGATGTCGTCGGGTCTCCAAAACCCGACGCAAAAGGAATCGGGTCTACAGGGCGGAGAAACATGGTGGAACAACATGTCGGGTGGTCTCAAAAACCCGACATCAAAGAAAATATGTATTCGGGCCTCCAAAACCCGCCAACAAAGGAATATGTCGTCGGGTCTCCAAAACCCGACATCAAAGCAATCGGGTCTCAGCGTCGGGGAAGCACGTCGGAAGAACATGAAAAACAAGCATGTCGAGCACCCCTCCGAGCCCGATGCAAATGCGCGAGGGAATCCCGAATCCGACAGGTGCAAAATCCCGACGCAGGTGTCACAGTTCACCATTTTTTCGAGGTTGTTGGGTTTTACCTACCGCCATGAAGAAATGAGTTAAATGCAGTCTTGGAGGTAGTGGGGGAGCTCCGAACTTCTCTTCTCCCTCATTTTTCTTGTATAAATGGCCGGGAGAGGCTCTAAAAAACTGTTGGGCATTTTTACTTTGCATCCTCCCTTCTCTCCTGCTCGCAAGAGGATTTGTGGAGTTTTCAAGCCTCCCATATGGATTGTAATGCCGTTTTTTGCCTCTTGGCCACTGCAATGTACTGTATCGACCTTTGAGCAATGTATATACGTCTGTGATTGATTTTAAACCCTCTCATGTATTCATTGCTGTTATTTTGATCTCTCATTGCATTTTGGTTGCCTGTGCATGGTGTTGTATTGCATCTATGTGGTCTGTGTTTATTTTTGCAAAGCAAGTGTTCAACATTCCTCGGTGCATCACCTCCTTAGCTTAGGTTTATTTTTATGCATTTCTCTCTCCCTGTCTCCTTGGTAGTTAGATTAGGTTTTGGGTAAATCCTCTGCGTTTATTCGTGCATCTGAATAGAGGAATAGGAGCCGGCCTTCATCCGGAGAGCTTTTCGATTTCGCGAGGTCCCACACTTGGGAAAAGCTCCATGTTGTGCAGTCGCACTGAGACTTTCAACCCATCGCGTTGCAGAGTCCCAGGGGTGCTGTGATTTCGCACCAACAGTTTTGGCACGCCGGTGGGACCAAGAGGTCATTCCACCAAAATTTGAAGGAGTTTTCGTGATTTTTGGCTCAAGAAATTGCAGTGTTAAAATTTTGGATTTTTGCTCCTTCCAGGCTGAACTCCGAAATCATTTTTCAAGGGCTTAAATTGCTCAAAACAGCCGAATTTTCGCCAGTTGGTAGATCTGAGGGTAATCTTCAAAAGGGTATCTTTGGTTTTTTGAGATTTTGATTTTCAAAATTTCATGTTTTTTGTGATTTCGGGTTTTCGGGGTCCGAAAACATCAAAGCAGACCCAACAGTCTTTTCGGGTTTTGAGGGATGTCGAGCATGTCCCGAGTTCCGACCATGGCATTTCGGTTTTGTGAGTTGCATCACATGACATGAGTTCCGAATTGAAGACTACATCCTCCGGGTCCTTCAAATTTTTAATTCCAATTTTTTATATTGCCAGGTTTGGTGTGTAACTTGGCAACATCCAGCCTTTTAGAGGCATATTCAAAAGCACATCTGGCGACTCCATCTGATCAGCAACCCATTTCTCTGAGTTGCAGACCCGTTTCCATCCATTTCCATCCATCTTTCTTTCCATCTCTTTCATTCTTTTCCATTCCATGAAGTTGTGCAACCATGACTTCATTTCCATCATGGAATTCACATTTCCAACAACAGCAATGTTTCCCACCTCCAACACGTTTTACAAATCCTCCAGATCAGCATGCATACTCATATGAACAGCAGTGCCAAAGTCAGTTTGGCAATGGAGCTTTCCAAGAGCAAGAGTATGCATATAACGAAGACCATCAGATGCAAGATGCTGGTCTATTGGAGAAAATCCAAAAAATGGAGGAGGGGATGGTGCAGTCCAGGGCTCAAGCACAAATGAAAGCTTTTGGAATCGGTTGTGGAGCACCCTGTCCATGGGTGGGACCTTTTCCAAGGCATTACAGCCCTCAGGAGAAACTTGACTTCATGATTGCAACGCTGCCTTTGCTTGCAAAGTGGATCGAAGGAATAGAGGTGTATGAGAGGAGTATTCAGCAACCTTGTCAACGGGTAAGCACACCATCTCATGCCTTTCTTTTCCCCTTTCCCAATCTGTTTTACCTCAGCAGTGTCAAGTTTTAAATTCTCCATCTGCTGTCCCAAATGTTGATCCCATGTCTCCACCTCTCAGTCTTCCACCTCACCTCAATTCTTCTTTCCTTTTTTCTTCCAAACAGTCATCCCCTCCACAAGAGCTAACGAAAACCCCCTCCTCCAAAGAAACAGGAGGTTTCACCTCCTCCACCACCACGAAAAATTGTAAAATCAGTTGAGGTACAACCCATCCCTCCTCTTGCATTCCCAATTCCATGTGGGGAAGAAGAAAATGCAAAAATCAGTCATCAAGGACAGCAAGAGGAAGAGCCGGGAAAAGAAGAAATGATAAGAAGTTCGAGTCACTTTCGACGAAGATTGCATACCAATATCGATAAGAAGTTCGAGTTGTGTGTGACAGTGTCACACCCAATTAAGTGTTTGCACAATGAGAGAACTAAACTAAAATTTCACACCTCATCCACTCGAGTAACCAACACACACACGCATGCACACATGCGTGCATGCATGCACACCCACTGCGCACGAACACACACAAAATCAAGTTACCTTTGAAGCAGACTATAAAGTTTTTCTTAACCATCAACATCTAACAAAAACAAGAAAGGGGTAAGAAAATTATGCAAGCCTCCCTTAGCCAAAAATGAAACTACATACAATGAGGACCTTAAAACAATTCAATTTTAGTTAAATACAAATAAATCCTATAGAATCCATAACAAACTCAAATGTATTCGGTTGGTCGGCCACCTCCCGAGCTTTGGGGACCTTCAACAAACCGTAATGTTCCTCATCATTTGAGGAACAATGAAGAGGGCTGAAAATGCAACCATCCGGAAGCTCATCGCTAAATTGCCTAGCAATGAATGAGACCCTTGCTTAGAGACCACATCCTAACAATAATGAAATGTTTGCCCATGCCCCTCCAAACTCATGGTATGCAACAAGGATTCCAAATCCACGTGGTCTTCATGGAGAGAAACACCCAACTACATTAGACAACATATTGGTCATGCTCAAGGATTGGGCATCATCAAAGACATTTTGGGGACCAATTATGCTTTGGGTCCAACATTACCACCTTCATGAGTTTGGAAATATTCCTATTTTCCACATTATCTACCTTATACGTAGTCGAAATCATTATTTGCACCCACACTTGAGTGAAGGGATTCTTCTTCTTTGGGCTATTTCATCCACAACACAATCCTCCAAACCAACACTAGAGAACCGAATCGCTCTCACCTTGCCATTAGCCCACTACGCTTGCATAGCTAAAGGAGAACTAGTATCCATCTTAATTCATTGCATGATAACAATGAGACCAAATTTTAGAAAACTCAAATATGTTGGGAAAACAACCAACACATGGTACTTTCCACCTTTGCATTGCGAGTAGGCAATGACAACCCACCAACTTAATGTGTACCCACATGTGCTAATCGAATCATAATCAAAGCATAACCCCTAGATCATAAAGGTTAGAGCCCCATCCCATCAAATAAATGGGAGTGAAAAAAATCAAATAGATAACAAATACCCTCGGGGTGATAAGAGATGCTAAGATCTAATACGAGCAGTATCACCCAACAAAGTACCTTAAAGAGTTGGTGGAAATGGAGGGTTCGAAATGTGTAACAACCCATACCGCATCAACCACATGTCGAGTCCATTCTTTGTAGCCTATCTTCAACCTAATTACTCTCTCTCTCCCCCTCTTGATATAGCATATACTTGGAAAAAGTAAAATTTATATCTCATCCATCTAATCTCTTTAATAATCAGCTTGATATTCCCTACTTCAATGTTATTTGAACTTCAATCTCTCTTTTTCAATAAAAATAAAAACCCTTTCTTCTTTCTTTTCACATGATTCTTCTTAATCTTTTCCTTTGAAGAAGGTTGATTATTTGTACATCCAATACCAACATTTTTTTGATGACGATAACTATGGATAAGCCCTATACTAAAAATATATATTTAAAAAATAGGCACTGGGAATATCCACAATAAGAAGAAAGTGAAGGGCATAGAACTGTCAAAGAAGAAAGGAGATTTGACAAGAAACAAATACAAAAATATATTTTGTCAACCTTGAGCCACGAAATCCACTGTAAGAAAAATTGGCTTAATCAAATTTCAGACCAAAGATTGCATACCAAAATCGATAAGAAGCTTGAGGTGTGTCTGTGATGTCACACCCAATTGAGTGTTTACACAATGAGAAAAAAACTGAAATTTCACACCTCATCCTCCCGAGAAACCATCACCCTTATATATATATATATATATATATATATATATATATATATATATATATATATCCATTCAACCAAGTAACCTTCAAACCAGACTAGAAATCTTCACTTAACCATCAATATCTAGTAGAAACAACAAATGGGTAAGCAAACTACGTAGGCCTACCTTATCTAAAAACAAAACTACATACAATGAGCAACTTAAAACAATTCAATTTTAGTCAATACAAATAAACCCATTAGAATCCATAAAATTTTTGGAAGTATTTCTTGGGTTGGACGCCTCCATAGAGTTAGGGGACCTCTAACCTAACCATCATATTCCTCCTCATTTGAGTAACAATAACAAGGGTTGAAAATACAACCATCTAGAAGCTCGTTGCCTAACTACCTAACAATGAATTTCATACCCTTGCTTAGATACCACATCCCAACAATAATGAAATGTTGATGCTCACCCCCCTTCAAATTCATGGCATAGAACAAGGATTCCAAAACCATGTGGTCTTCACGGAGAGAAAAAGATCCCACCCCATTGGACAACATATTGGCCATGCTTAGGGATTGGGAAACATCAAAGTCTAACATTTTGGCAACCAATTATCCTGCTTTGGGTCCAACAACATCACCTTCACGAGTCTAGAAATATACCTACTTTCCACCTCATCTACCTTATATGCAACCAAAATTATTTTGTGCACCCACACCTTCATGAAGGAATTCTTCACTTGCTTGTCTATTTCATCCACAAAATGATCCTCCAAACCAACATCGAGAACCGAGCAACTCCCAACTTGTCCTTAGCTCACTCCATATGTGTAGATAAAGGAGAACTAGTATCGATCTTAATACCCTGAATGATAGTAGCGAGACTAAATTTTAGAAAACTCAAACACGTTGGGAAAGAAACCAAAACATAGAAAATTCCACCTTTGACCGAACGAGTGGCCAATAAAAACCCACTAGCTTAATGTGTGACCACATGTGCCAATCAAATCATAATCAAAGCATAGCCCTTGGATAATAAAGGTTAAAGCCCTATCCCATCAAATAAATGGGAGCGAGCACCAATCCCATCCAAATAAATAAATCAAACACATAAAAAATACCATGGGGTTATAAGAGATGCCAAGATCTAACACGAGAAGTATCACCCATATAAGTACCTTGAAGAGTTGTGGAAAGGAGGGTTCGAAAAGTGAAACAACCTTTATTGCATCAAACAAAATATGACTTCATTCTTCGCAACCTATTTGTAACTCATTTAACAAAAATAAGCTAGATGGATATTGTTACTTCTATTAAATACTAAGATGCATTACAACAAGTAGATATGGCAGTAAAGTACACTAGATGACTCAAGCAACAAACAATGAAAGTAAAACCCTAAGTGCAAGAGAATTAAATCACTTAGCTGATTTCACAATAATCTTGGTGATGTGTGAAGGTGGAAGATTGAGAAAACATGAACATAAGAGGTCACGACCGAGCCCATAAAAATGCAAAAATGCAAGAGGAGCAGGGACGAGGGTGCCTGGGCACTAGGATCCCTTCTAAGGTGCCAAGGTTTGTGCAAGAGGTCCATAAGTCAATTTCATAGGGTTGTTGGTTGATCTAAAACCCTCGCTTCATGTTGCTAGTATGTCGCTGAACTTCTACATGTGTCACCAATAAGATGCAATGAAGAAATCACTTGTAAAACCCTCAAAAGAACATCAAATCCTAAAAAAGAAATATGTAAAATGAGGGGTTAGATTGTCCTCAACTGTCATAATGGTGATCTTACGACTGAACACTACACTACATCTTAGACCCAATGTAGTTCTGTGTGTGTGTGTGGAATTGTGCCCTAGGTGGATCTTGTGCATGTCACACTTGATAGCGAGAAAAGTAGCTAGATGTAAAAATATGTAATAGATGTGTGCATGGAATAAAATGAACTTCCCTCCTATGCATGTGATGCAGAAAACTAGCCCTTGTCCCTTGTAATGGTGCTAGATGGATGCAATGATTCTCTTATATTCTTGTGAGATATAACCTTAGGTGATAGTATAGATGCTTAGAGCTTGGTCCTTTAATTTGGTCACATAAACGTATATTTATATGTTTCTCTTGTTCACATTTCATAATCAATCACTAAAAGGACGACCCCTAAGAGATAAGGATTCCCAACGAATATAAAGGACCCAAAAGTAGCAAGCTAAATACAAAGATGTCTAGGGCGTCTAGAGCGAAAAGGTGAAATCGAAGGGTCAAACTAGGAAGTGAGGTCCATAAGGTCAAAAAGGAGACTAGAAGGGAACCTAAGAGGCCAAGTATAGTGATCAATTAGTAATTTTCTCCCGTAAGAAGCATATGAATAGTAGTATGTGATTATGACCTAGTAATGTACCCAAGTGCGTGATTTTGTGTCTACATTTTCCCCACTTTATGTTGGTGAGCAAAAAGTTTGGTAACATAAAGTAGATAGAGATGTGTACCTAATAACCATGTAGATCGATGTAGAAGAGCGTGCCGAGACAAAGACAACGTGGAATGATAAAAAGTTTGAAGCATGGATGCTAAAGAAGAGGAAGTAAAAAGAAAAGTGATGATAATGACCCTAGGGTGGAAATGCATGTGTAGATTATTGATGTTGTACCTTGGTGATGATAATGCTTGTTGTATGTTGATGTTGACTACCGCTTCCCATAAGGATGGACTGCAAAAGAGAAGAACAAACAAGTAGTCAAACATGGTGTATAGATGTATAAAATGCATGTAAAAAGTGTGTAAAATGATGAAAATGTGAAAAAGGAACATGTGTACACACTGATCTGTGATGAGTAAAAGAGTGTAGAAAGGATTATAAAAATGTCGATGAAAAGTGAGTTTTGGGCGATCTCACGCCATGGAAGAAGTAGTGTAGGGAGAAAGGTCTAGTGTCATTCTCCAACCTTTTTGCTTCCCAAATTTTTTGAGCACATCAATGCCATTTTTTGGGTGATCTTACGCCACGAAAGAAGAAATGTAGGGAGAAAGGTCTAGTGTCATTCTCCAAACTTTGACTGCTTCTCGAAATAAAAACACCACTTTGTAGATGGCACGTAAAAATGTGAACAAGAGCGATCAAACATGATTTCCAAGTTGAAGGACTTCCTGCCCTATGAAAAGCCTCTGTGACAATGCTGAAAAATGTGTCGAATTGAAAAACTCTATGTATCGCCTCGTAGTCTCGGGCACCCAAGAAGGGACAGAGCGTCTAGGTGCCCGAATATGATTATGGGCTCTAGTGTTTGTGCTGAAGTAAGGACATAAGTCTAATTTGAGCTCTATCTCGAGTCTGATTGTGTTGATTCTATGATATATTGTACTAAAGCGTGATCGTAGACTTATTGAATCGTGACTATAACTGTTGAATGGGGTAACTGATTCACCCAATAGATGCCCCCTCTTTTGGGGTGCATGCGATGTCACTAGGACGATGTGGCCTAAAAAAGGACCCCATGCTGAAGTGATACTGGTGGTAGGAGGGAATGTGCTTGGTAGAAACCAAGGCACATGTAAACAATGGCTAGAAGACAAGTGTTAGTGCAAACAAACATGTATATAAAAAATGTAAGCTACCAAGAAAGAAGACAAAGTAGACCGCAAAAAGTGGGTTGCAAACATGGGACATCACTCATGATGTCATAGACAATCGAGGCCATAATGGCCGAAAGCATACAATGTGCACACAAGAAAAATCATAGCGCAAAGCCTGTAAACAATGGCAAACAATGGCAACAAAAGAAAGCAAACATCAGATAACCATGGTGGAAAATAGGTCCTGTAAGGAAAGTGCTGCACATGAAGCACCCATTAGCATGTTAGAAAGATATAAAGTATGTCAAAGCATGTATAATCCGATATAGTAATGTGCTATGTATAATAATACAACAATAACCCCTAAAATGTGTACAAATGTGGATGCCCCTAGAGCCACTACGCGATTAGTATGAGGTATTATGCCAAACATCCATTCTTTGTGTAATGATTTGTGTAAAGTATGGGATCACAACTAGAAAACAAGTGAATGTGCATGTGTGTATGATAAAGATAATGACATACACGATATATATCTAGCATGTGTAGATAATGTACATGTAAGCATAAGAAAACAATAGTAAATGCGACCAAGATATGTAACATGTTGTGGATGAGATGGAATGGAATGCAATATGAATGTGACAAGGGAAGTGTGCCCCTCGAGTATGGATGTATGCATGAGTGAAATTTGGTTCATTGATATAAGGCCCCTCAACAGTCAAGATTGAACCGTATAACAAGAGCGCGCAATTGGGAAATGTTTCGAATGATGTTGTATGTAGAAAGATGCAATCAAGAGAGCGCATAGTGTAAATTGTAGAATAATGTTGTGTAGATGATAGAAGGATTGAATAAGATGCTAAAAAGAGTGTTGAATGTGAAGCATGAAGCATAGATTGTAAAGTGATATCATGTGATGTGTAAGATTGAATGCAATATTAGAAGGATTGATCAAGAATCTTAGGATGAGATGCTCAAATGATTGATTATGTAACATAAAGCGTAGATCATGGAATGTGTGACTAAGATTGTAGAAGGCATTGATTGTGAAGCACAAAGAATAAATTGTAGAATAACGTCACATGATGTGATAGCTAGAAAGATTGATTGATTGTGAAGACCAAACGTAGAATGATGTAAATGTGATGAGGTGAGGTTCAATTCAGATTTAGACCCTCAACAACCAAGTATGAACCATGAGACTAGAGTGCTTCGCCGGGTAGTGTGCGCTATAAAGGTTCAATCATGATCCATAGAGTGTAGAATAGAATATCATGATGGTAAGTAGAATGGACTAGAATGATGTAGATTGAAAGTGTATAGTGTGTTGTAGGAGTAGGCGACACTAGGAATATGTGTGTTGAATGGGCTGAGTGAAGATGTGTAGTGTGCAACGCAAGATGTATAGAATGTGTAAGTGTGGAAAGCGCAAAGTGCATATGATGCATAGTATAATTAAGAAGATAATGTAGAATATGTAGATAGTGTAAAATATGTAAAATGAGTAGTATTAAAGTGTGTATAAGAAAACACAAAGTGCGTATGATTTATAAAAGATGTCGAAGATGTGTAGGATGTGCAATGTCTATAAAAAGGTGTCGTAAATGTGAAATGTGTAGTGTGTGAGGTTCATGTGTATAGTATGCCCTCAACAATTAAGTGTGAACCTTAGCATAAGAGTGCATCATAGGGTAATGATAATACTTAATGTATCAAGATATGTATGTTGTATGTGAGAGACTAGATGTGAAATAATTAAAATATAAGATGCATGTCAATGCAAGAAGGGGGGATAATGAATGGTGTGATGCCCCCCAAGTGTGTGATGATGAGAGTGATCAAGTGACATTGTCTAAAATGTCATCATTGTCTTGATCAAAGCCAATTAGAGATGCATTAGAAAGTTGATAAGAAATAGTATGAGGTGGATTGTATAAAGATCCATTGCAACATAAGGTATACATGGTCATTTCGTACTCTTCATTGGTGAAAGGTGTTGGCAAACACTGTGTGCATACCAATGAGTGAGATTTTGTGAATATTCGGGAGATGAATCATTACCGATAGAAACATGGCCAAATGGCATAGGAAAAGTAAGAGAAGTGTGACTAGAGTCCAAAGTACCCCTAATATAATTAAGCCAAGATTTTCCAAGCATTAGTGGAGAAACATGAGGGGCATGTGCAACACAAATTGCTAAATGGAACAATCGAAGATCATAAGTGGCCATAATGTAAACATATCCATGATAGATATGGGGTGAGGGATACGGTGGTAAGATATCATTAAGTGTCAAGCCGAGCCTAGTCAAGTCATCGTGTGTACAAATAGTATCAGAGTGAGTACGATCCAACATAATATGATGCCAATAGAAGTTATTAATGAGAAGAGTACATGTGAAGGGAGAGTGTGCGGTTGTAGATTGCTCGTGGGAAATATGTATAGGTGGAACAATGTCCAATGTATGGACAGACCCCAAATAGAGTACCATAACATAAGTAACATGGGTGGTTTCTTGAATTGATATTCACCAAGGCCATCCGTAAAAAAAGTATCATCGAAGTATGAGTCATCATTGTCAATAGGAGTGAAGTTAAGGCTACATAATTTGTCATCGATAAGTTTAACAAGATTAAACTCGTCATCGATTCATCACTACTAGCATCATCCTAAATGGTAACATAATCAATAGTAGAGCTAGGAGTGGAGTCAGATGTAGAAATGACAACCTCTAGGGGAGGTGTAACATCGTAGTAGTGGTAGAAGCATATGCAGTGGGCGATATAATATCAGTAGTATGAGTAGGAATAAATGGTACACTCACAAATGTGAATGAAGGTAGTGAAACACTAGGCTAACCAACATCATATGTATCAATACTGTGAAATGGAATAGGCTGCGATGGAGGGATAGGCATAGTAGTAACAAGATCTATGCGACAATATTTGAATGGTTTAGGGTCAACAACAATTGTATGCTCATAACCATCATGTAAGAACTTGACACACCGATGTAATGTAGATGGTACTACATACATAACATGAATCCATGGCCTACCTAATAAGAGGTTGAAATGGAAGGAGGCTTCGATGACAAAGAAAAATGTAGGAATAATCTTAGGGCCAACCTAGATAGGTAAAGTAATAGTACCGAGCAAGTGCAGTGGGTAGTGGAATCATAACAACAGATGAGATTAGAGTTATCAGTGATTAGATTATCTTGAATACCAATTTTTTTAAGAAGATAATGAGCACATAGATTTATAGCGTACCCGCTATCAATCAATACTTGCTTGAGACAAATTTTTCCAATAATAACAATGATAAGTAGTGGAGCACATGGGTTGTCAATAACAGATGGAGGTATGTCCTCATCGTTAAATGATATAGCATGTGGTATATTTTTAAGAGATTGAATAAGATGTGTAAAATCAACCGGGGAGTTAACACTCTCAATGTGTATAGAATAAAGAGTTGATTACAATGTATTATGACAGATTAGGTGCATTGCGTAGTAGATCATAAAGAGATATTTTAATGGGTCTATTCTTAAGTTGTTCAACAATGTCATACCCTTTATTGGTGGTTGTAGGATTTGTAGGAGTAATAGGTGGTGGAATAGAAGCCGGTGGAGCCATAGGAGGATGAGTGCGGTGAGTAGTAACAACATTGATAGTTGGGTCAACCATAGGAGTAATGAAGCGAGGAGGGTGCTGAGTATGAATGTGCATGAAATCAACAACAAAAGTAACAATACCAAAAATTTTGGTTGGAGAAAAATAAGGATAAGAAGAGTGATCCATGGATTCAGAAGCAGGAGCAATATTTTGATACATTCTCATAAAGGTAGTGTAGGAATGATCGGGTTCACCAAATGATTTAACAAAAATAAACTAGATGGATAGTATCACTTATGTTAAATACTAAGATGTGTTATATCAAGCGAGATATTGAAGTAAATTACACTAGATGACTCAAGTAACATGTAATGAAACTAAAACCCTAAGTTCAAGAGAGAATTAGATCACTTAGCTGATTTCACAATAATTATGGCGATGTGCGAAGGTGGAAGACTAACATAACGGGAACACAAGAGGTCGCGGCCAAGCCTAAGAAAACATAGAAATGAAAGAGAGAGAGAGGGGCACCTAGATAGTATTGGGGCACCTACACACTAGGATCCCTTATGAGGTGCTAGGGTTTGCACAGGAGGTCCATAAGTCAATTTCACAAGGTCGTTGGTTGATCTAAAACCCTCACTTCTTGTCACTAATATGTTATTTAACTTCTATAGCTATCATTTGATAACCTGCAATGAAGAGATCAACTACAAAACCCTCAAAAGAACATCAAATTCTAGAAAATAAAGATACAAAATGAGGGGTCGATTGTCCTCACTGTCATGGTGATCTTACGACTAAGCGATGTACTACATCTCGGACCCAATCTAGTTCTGTGTGTGTGTGGAATCATACCCTAGGTGGCTCTTATGTGTGTCACACTTAATAGCGATCAAAGTAGCTAGATGTAAAAAAATGTAATAGATGTGTACATGGAATAAAATGAACTTCCCTCCTATGTGTGTGATGCAAAAAACCAACATTTTTACCTTGCAATGGTGCTAGATGGATGCAATGATGCTCTTTGATGCTTGTGAGATGCAACCTTAGGTGATAGTATAGATGCTTAGAGCTTGGTCCTTTAATTTGGTCACATAACTTTATATTTATATGTTTCTCTTGTTCAAATTTCATAATTGATCACTAAAAGGCCGACCCCTAAGAGATAAGGATGTCCAATGGCTAGAAAGGACCCAAAAAGGAGTGAGCTAAATATAAAGAGGTCTAGGGCGCCCAGAGGGGATGAGGGCACCTGTGTGCTTTGGCGTTTAGAGCCAAAAAAGGTGAAATATGAAGGGTCAGATTGGGCAGTGAGGTCCGTAAGGTCAAAAGGGAGACTAGAAGGGAACCTAAGAGGCCAAGTATAGTGATAAATTAGTAATTTTATCCCGTAAGAAGCATATGAATAGTAGTATGTGATTAGGACCTAGTAATGTACCCAAGTGTGTGATTTTGTGTCTATAGTAACCTTATTACTCTCTCTCCGATATGATATTTAAGGAAACAATCAAATTTATCTCTCATCTATATAAATGGTTCAACAACAAACTTGATATTCCCGACTTCAATATTAATCGACTCAATTGCATTAGTGATTATATGTGAGCTGCCTTCAACCTCTAGTTGTAATCGTGCTTTTGAGAAACCAATTTGTAATCCTTTCAAGAGAACTTTTACTTTTGTGAAATTAGTAGTATTTGAATTGATAATATAAGAGAGTATATTAGGAGAGGTTGACCTAAGTGGTCTTTGAAGATCCCACCATATCTATCTAGCCTTGGATTATCTTTTGAAGCTCCATCATAATTTATTTTCAATGCCCCAAATTTAGTAGGATTCCATAAAAATGAGGGATGGTAGGGTCTAGAAAACCAAATACCGAGCCCCTTATCGGGAATCCACAAGCTAAATTCAAGCCAAATTTAGATTATTACATTATGCTTCTCATTATTGACCTAATCTCCCACTCCTTAAGCAATAATAATCTTAGTGAGGTATTTTTCTATTCTTGTTCATTTCTAACCAAAGGTCATTACAGGATCATAGAAGGATTCAAATGCTAGATAAAAGTAAGGTAATGATATTTGAATCCCATATACCATCCTTGGATGAATTCAATGAGCATAATAGGGAAGACCATTAAGAACCATTAAGTTCAGAAAATTTCTCCAAACCGCCCAAACATATTAGTAATGAAGAAGGATGTGATCACAATTTTATTCCTCAATTCGACACATAAAATAAATGAAGGGTCCCTAATGATCCATTTAATTAATTGATCATACATTTGGATTCACTTATGAGTTGCAATTTGAAATGTGATTTTTTCCCAGATTAATAATCCGGCTCGACCAAATGAAATGTAACTTTTAACTCAAAAATTGATAATCCTTGACAACAGATCTTATTCTTTGAAGACCGATACATTTTATGACTTAATACTATTAAAATTGAGAAACTATTTTGATTTACAACTATATATGATTAATACACTAAGATAAATTTTGTAATTACATAGGTTATGGCTAAACAAGATTAATTAAAGCTTTAAACCGGTGACACATGTTGATATTCCATGGGTTTCTCCAATAATTATACCTCACGGACACTAAATTACGTAATTAACCCAAACACAAATCGTTTCGGGTTTGGGTGGTGTGGGTCAAAGAATAAGACACTTGGTAGTGACATGACAAGACATGTGTCGAGATCTCAATGATCATGAAGGCTACATGTTAACATTTGAGAGTTGAAGACACTTTGGGGGTGGCGGATGTAAAACTACAGAATCAGCCATATTCCAAGAAACCCTCGGAGTTCACAAAGAAGACATAAGACACATCATGTAAAGAAAGAGACAGGAGGAAAAATTATATTGGCTCACAAACCGACAAACTCGGACAAAGTATTAATATAGTAGTGAAAACAATGGATTAATCTTTTTGGTTAACAAATCGAAAAGGTTTAACCAAAGACCGAAAATGTGAAATGCAAAGAGACTTGGAGTTATTCTATTGGTTCGGGTTTTGCATTGGTCGAAAACCGATTAACATAAGTCCGAATCTGCAAGAGTGTGGAATGATCTTATTGGTTCACACTTTACAACAATTAGAAGGATCTAGTATAGTCTTGACATTACGAAGTAACATGGAGCATTTTATTGGCTTGAACTTCACATTAACAAACTTCGCAATATTATATATTGTTTTGGTGTCGCGTGGACTCAAAAACACAAAATTAACAAGATATCTAAAGAGAAATTTCGAGTCCATAACATAAACAAGTAGAAAACACAACAGACACAACCATGAAATACAAGAAAACAAATAATTCAGCCCAAAGATGCCATTAAATTGCAATATTATATTTTAAATATGATCAATTACATATATACAGTCTTATTCTACATTAATTTAAACAAATCTTCTTTAAAAATAAACATACATATCTAAAATTACGTATTTCATTAACTTATTTCCTGCAGTTTATTATTCTTGACAAAATAATTGTGTATTTTAATAGTATACATAGCAAAATAGACAAAATACATTCACTTTCTCATTTATCAATATAAATGAAGAATTAACTTCTTTCCATTAGCTTTTTCAACAGAATTTACATAGCTTTTGTAGATGATTTACATAGTTCATAGAGAGAGAACTTATCTGAGTCAAATTATCTAGAATTCTAATACAAAATTCCAATGCAAAGAGAAAATTTATCTGAGACAATGATAAGGAATTCTAGTACAAAATTCCAATGCACCCCCAAGTTAACAGACACCAGACTATGGCCGCACTATGAGAGAAAAATTTTATACACACTGTACATTTTCACCTTGCCCTCGCCAGAACCATCGAGGTTGTATGCCATAGCCACGGTTAGGAAACCACCGGTGCTCCTCTCTCTTTCCCGCCATCTATCTATAACTTTGAGCTGACCTTGGAATTACTTCCACAGACTAAATTCACAAATTCCTTAAGACTATTTTTTAATTTATTTCTCTCTCTCATAATCACAAGCACAATTCCTTATCTCTGTCTTTCTCGAATAAGTCATATTCCTTTTATAGCATTTCATGGTAGTTATGAATCATCACACCCCTTCACAAATAAATTAAGCATCTTTAATCAAATGCTCATGATATTCATTCTCATATTACATCAATAGCTTAATACATAGAATTTGTTACAAATAATCTCAAGTCAAACTTGTCTTTAACAATCTAATAGGTCTTTGATGCTTTAAAAGTGTTGGGGATTTAGTCACATCACACAATCCATAAAAAAATTTGGCCTTAAAAAGATTATAGTTCCAAATAAATTGAGAAGGAAAGTTCCTTAGAAAAATCCTCTTCTATCATGAAAATAAGCTTATATGTTGATTTCACCGATACATCTCCTAAAGGAGACCCTTCTCAAATTAACCCATCATTCATATGGAAAAAGGGAATTCGAGTATTTTCTAATTCAAAGATAAAAAATTCAAGTGAATGGATATGATCCTCCTCGATCCATTCTAATTTTTTCCCAAATTTTCTCATTGAATTTGACTCAATATAGCCACAAACCAAAGTTACCCCAATGCTTAAAGGAAAAAGCTATCATTTGGCCTTAGTTCTTCAATGTCTAATAGAGGTGAGAGTGAATCCAAACATCCTACTAAAACTTTATATTGCATTCATTTTGAAGTTTCCAACCAAATAAGGGTAAATTAATAAATTACCTACATGCCCTTATGAATTTTCACACCATTAAGCCTCTTAGGAGAGAGTCATGAATGATTTTCCGAGAACCACATGAGAGTCCAAATACTTTTTTTTAATATTCAAATCCATAGTTGATCTCTATTTGTATATATCCTCCAACGAAACTCCATTCCTAGAGCCTTATTCATTCTTTCAAGACACATAATCCCCAAGAAAAACCATACCTTTAGTAGAAAAATTTTATCCCGGAAGACTAACTTATTTTATATTTCACTAGTTCTACTCCAAAAAAATTGTCTATGAATCCTCATAATGTAAAGTATCCCTATGATACTTCATTAACAATAATGAAAAAGGATGTACCATTTATGCAACTCTAGATCCATCATTTCAATCCTCATAGCACTTAAATTTGTCCAAATTTTGATCGAAAAATTCCTAATTCACCCTATCATATGCCTTGATAATATCTAGATGAACATACTTGCCTTCCTACCATGGGTGATAAAATTGATAGCTTCATGAGATACAAAAATCCAATCAAGATTTTTTTGCCTAACACAAACCCACCGTGTACCTCTAAAATTTTCTAGACACCACCTTCCCGAAAAAAATATAAATTGAGTTACACAAGGAAATAGGCTAAGGAATCAAAATACGTGAAATCTTCATTTTGAACAAGAGTAAGAAACATGTTATTCCATTTTGATTTTAATTTTTTTGAATCTTTTTCCTTTCTAATTTTTAGAGTATTTCTAATTAGCATACATAAAAAGGATGAAATAATGTAATAGGTTGATATCTGAACTAATTAAATTCCAAAATTAATTGCACCAATCAAAATAATTCTTTTCAAAGTTACTATGTATCTATCAATTATCAAAACAAAAGGTAAAAATGCACTTAGATTATTTTGCACGGATCTAGGAGAGTTTAAGTGATTTGAGTGTAGGAACATGATGATATGAGACTGAAAATGATTCATTATAGAAAATCTCACCTAAAAATGAACTAGATAAAAGCGTACAAATAGTTCAAAAGTTTATGTATGGTCCTAACTCTTCTGTATGGTCTTGGAAATGTTTGGAATCTAGATTTGCAACTTCCCGGGTGCTTTGATGCCTAGAAATATATCTCGGTCTTCTTTTCTCACCTTCGAATGGATTTGTAAACTCTGTTCAAACCATATAACCTCGTAGTGTAAGAAGGAGTTCATGCCAAACAAATTTAGGTGGGTTGTGGGCACCCCTGTGTAACACCAACATTTCCACTACTCTAAAGAGGGATCAAACCGCATGTCATTCTCCTAGCATGTGATATTTACTGTAGTGTACTCGAACTTGACAACCATGACAATACTTTTCTTGAGTTTTACACTTGATAAAATACTTATGAAGGGTCACTTTTATTTCTTGTATAAATAATATGGCAAATACTAGACCTAGAAGGAGACTCCAAACATGTAGAGGGTGCATTTCTAATGGATGTGCATGAGTTATTTCACAATTTAGGGAGCTTAAAATGCCTCTTGTGATTTCTTTTACATGAGGAGTTCTTAAAGTGCTAGGTTCTCGAGATGAGGTGTGATTTACTTTCTTATATATGCTTGAAGGTTGTGATTCTATAAAATTTGGATTTTATTACGAATCTAAATAGTAGAGAAATGCAGTAATATAAATGCTAAGAAATTTATTTTGTAATTAAAATTAAACAGGATGAAAGAGGAAAGGTGCTTACCTAATTTAGACTTACCTTGCAGGTGATCTTGGATTGAAAAAAGTGGTGAAATGGTATAGAAGAGTGTCACAAAAACCTTAGAAAGTAGCAACAAAGGAAGATGCGGCTAGACTAGGGCACCTGGAGAGGGAAAGGGGCACCTGTGGGCACCTTGGTTTGAGATATTTGCACCCTAGTCCACATAACAACTCAAAATATGATCCTCATATGGTTGCTAGATATTGACAATACTTTTCCTTTGGTTGGGTGAGTGTCACACTTGGTTCGTTGGTGTTGTTGTTAATCTCCAATGAATAAACACCTACAAAACCCCACACAAAGCATCAAACCCTAAAAAAGAAAGATGCAAATGAATGGGTCAGATAGTCCTTAGATATCAAATGGATTGAATTATGATTGAGCACTGCACTACATCTCAGACCCGATGTATTTCTATGTGCTTGTGTGTGCAATAATGTGCCTAGGGTGCCCTAGTGCCAATGACGCCAAAGTAGTGGGAAATAGCTAGATAAAATGCAAAATGGTGGATGGAATAGAATATAATCCCCTTCTTATGCAAAGTGTGTGATCCGAATAGTCCCCACATGCAGTCCCTTGCTCTATATAGATAGCTAACCCCTAGTAGAAAATAGTACGCCCTTAAGGTAGTGTGTATGTTATGATTTTATAAGGATCTCTTGTTCAAATTTTGACACTAATGACCCGATATGTTGACTAGTACTTAGGGAGATGAAAGGAAAAACTATAAATATCAACCTCAAACATCTAAAAAAACCATGTGTGATCGGGACCAAGGCACCCCAGTGCCCTAACCCCTCTCTAGGTGCCCCGATAAAGACTAGAGATGACCACTGGGTCAAAAATTATAGATAGGAGCCCTAAAACCCGACCAAAAATGTGTGATTAAGTGAGGAATGTGTAAGAAAAACAACAATAAATACCAACAAGACTGATGACTAGAAAGAAGGATGGGTAATTAGTGAATACTTTTCTTACACAAGATCCATACATAAAACAACATACTTAGCGGTATAATAATAGTAGTAAGTGTGTGATTTTGTGACTACATTTCCCCACTTTATGTTGGTGAGTGAAAGCTTGGTAACATAAAGTAGGTAGATATGCATACCTGAGAGAAATCTAGAGAAGCCCATGATGTATAAGAACACACATATGTGGTAGAAGAGTGTCTTTGAATGTGAACATATAACATGCCGACCCATGGATCAACGTGTCGATCCATGCAGTGTAGTGAGATATTAAAAACCATAGTGAAGTGCACTAGATGAAAGTGATGATTGTAATATTGAATTATTGATGATTTCAAATGTTGTATGGTGATGATTATGATGGGGTAGGGAGTGATCGGCCTCAAGCCAATTGCATGTGTAAAAACTAGAGGATTTGGGTGTCCTGTCGCCAAAGGAAGAGTGTATGGAGAAAGGTGTGTTATTATCCAACATTTAACTACATCCTCAAGATCTAGCCACTTTAGAAAAACTCGGATGAAATTTTTAATGGTTTTGGATCCAAATATTTAGACATTGAGGAAATAATCAAGAAATTCATAGGACTCTACCAGAGTATAGATCAGGCAAACAGGGAGCTGCAGGTAGTAGCAGATCCCTCTCTGAGGAGTTGGACAATGCTAGATTACAACATGAAACATTTTAGGCAATGGTCAACTGCTCAGCTGACGACCTATTAAAGGTTGGCGTCATTGATCACCCGCGGATGCACCACAAAGCTCTCGTTGTAATGGATTACTTGGTTGATCAAATGGAGTATATCCTAGAAAGGATAGACAAAATCAAGGAGGAAGCCCTGGATGCAAAACACAGCATGGAGCAGATGGTTACAAAGATGGCTCCAGAGATGCTCAGTGCATCATTCACCTTGAGGGAGGCAGGACGTACAATCCAGATCTTCAAGGCTATCGCAACCCAAGGTTTGTCGCCAGAGGTCACTTTTGACCGAGAGTCTATCAATAACCTTCTGGCTTGCCACAATTTCATTGGATACTTGATTGAGGCAAACGAAGAGTACGCCGGGCTACCTGACAAGCTCAAGACTGAAAAAGAAACTTGCGAAGTTATTGGTGACCATTTCAAGGGTCCAGACCATAATCAACTTTAGACAATGATTAGCAAGTTTATGGAGTACCGAGCTCAGTGTCACATCGCCTCTCCTGATCGGAAGCAAGACACTCCTTTCAAGCAAAGAGATGACGATGAATAGTTTCTCTTCTTGTGTACACTTCGATCTTTTGTAAAAATATTTAAAAAGTATGTTGGCATTTATGATGACATCATCCATGTTGCACCATGGGATGTTGCCATCCACAAACTTGCCCAAAGTCAACTTTTGACTTTTTAGATATTTTGTAATTATCTTGTAAGATATTTTGTAAATAGTGGTTGGCTTCTTTTTGTCTTCTTTCTCCTTCTCCTTCTATAAATATTGGAATACTTGTTGTATTATGGGTGGAAATTTTTGTATGAAAAAGAGGTGAAGAGAGAAAGACTTTGTGCCTTCTTGTAACAGAAGAGATATTAATATATATGTTAAGAATTTGTGCTCAATATATGTGTTATTTGCATCAGATCTTTCTTAAGTTAGATCTGTGTTTCTATTCTGTTGGATTCATTCTTATTATCATCATATGTTCATCAGTATTGCTTTGTTTGTTTATGCAAGTAAGTTTGGCTCTGTTTACTACCAGCCCAAAGCATAAACCCTCTAACCTTTCTGTCTTGGAATTCATTTCTTTTCTCCCTTCAGATCTACCTTCCTCCATTCCTTCCCTCTTACATTTCTGTTCGCAGTTGGAACAACCTTTCTTGGGATGAGATCCCAAACCTCCGAAGTTATAACAATGTAGATTTACACTGATTCCTACTTGATAGAATAACACTAAACCAATTTCACTTTGTCTCAAAGAGGGGCTATGCCATGCACAATGTGGACTGTTTTCCCATGACCCATCTAACTAACAAATTGTCAAACCAACAAGTGTGCAACCATAAACTCATCCAATAGGATCCTAAGCTGTCTCATGCAAAAGTGTGTGCCCCTATCACTTGTCAAGCTTTATGGACATCCATATCTTGTAAGAACATTCTCCCGAGAAAAACCTAGTTATTGTAGATATTGTACAGTCCTTCGTAGGTGCTACTTCTGCCCACCGTGTGAGATAATATATGCAAGTAATGATATAACACGACCCAGTCCTACGCATGGCTGGTGAAATAGGTCCTACAAAATCAATGGCCCATTTCTCAAATGGTTCGGCACTAGTAATTGGTCTCAAAGGCATCTCATCTCTTTGCCCTAGTTTTCCTAGGTGTTGAAAATGATCACACACCTTACAATATTATTTACTGTCTTTATACAATGTCTCCCACCATAATCCAATAAGTAGGATCTTTCAGGCGGTCACATCACTCGCATAATGGCTTCTGTAATACCACCATGGGCTTCCTCCATAATATCCTTTCACTCAAGCCCTAATACACAACGACGTAATACTTCATCTCCGCCTAACTTGTAGAGGTCATCACCGATTAACATAAATGGTGCTACACGTATAGCAAGTTGTTTCTTTTGTAATGAATTTATTCCTTCAGTGCCACACAGTCCATAAAAAGACAAAAATGTCTTCTAATTATGATGACACATGTTGTAACCTATATAAATGCACATCTAGCATTGTTTCTTCAATGTCTCGTGCTTCTTCTCCCGAGTGAATTCTAGACAAGTGGTTTGGTCCAAAATTACTTTTTTGGCTTCACCACTGTTGTGAAGTCAAAGTATTGAAATAGGAGTACCCATCTGCATATGTGCCCTTGTAAGAATGGTTTGTTTACCAAATACTTCAATACCATGTGATCTATATACAACACAAATGGTGTTGCTAGCAAGTATTGTCAAAACTTGTGCAATGCATAGATCATTGAAAAAGCTTCGCACTCTGTAATTGTACAATTCCTATCAGAGAAGTTAGCTTCCTAATAGCTAAAAAAATTGGATGATCTATAATACCATCACTAGGTTGAGATAACACAACACCAATGGCCATGCCAGAAGCATCCACATGCACATGAAATGGTTTATCTAATGAGGAAAACATAGAATGGGCGTGGTAGTAAGTTTCTCTTTTAATATATCAAATGCGCTCATCATGCGGTTCTCCCAAATAAAATGTACCTCTCCCTTTTAGTAATTCTTCCAAGGTTGCATCAATTTTGGCATACCCTTTGATGAATTTTATATAATATCCTAGTATGACCTAAAAATCTGCAGCACCTCACTTTGATTGGTAGGAACTTCTAGGCCTAGAATGACTGCAACCTTAGTTGGATCAACCAACAAACCTTCCTTATAGATTATATGTCCTAATAGTATTCCAAATGGTGTAGAAAATATGCACTTCTTGATGTTCAAAGAGATACTCAATTGTCTACACCATTCAAACATTAAGCACAAATTGTCACAATGATATTTCACAAGCCCCTTTATCTTGTCCAATCATCTAGGTTGACCTCTAAGAAGTTGTGAATAAAGTCTTTGAATGCTTGAACAAATATATGTGAGAATATAGCAGACACGTTTTTAAATCCAAAAGGCATCACAATATAGGCAAAGATGCCACATTCGGTAGTAAATGTTTTCTTTTCTTGATCCTCATGAGCATTCCTAACCGATGATACCTTAAAACCCATTTGTGAAAGAATATATTTTGCACCTTGTAACTCCCTCTAATATTTCCCCAGTGAATGGCGTAGGGAATGAGTTTGTTACACATGCAACATTTAGCTCCCTATAGTCCACACATATTCTAATTTGTCCATCCTTCTTGATAATGATCACCATTGGACTAACCCATTCCAACTCATCAAGGGGCTTGATAATTCCAAATTTCAACATTTTATCAATTTCTTCTTTTACCTTTTCATGCAAATTAGGATTCATTTTATAAGGTCTCTTTCTCATGGGGCATGCACCTTCCTTAAGCTTTATCTTCATTTCCCCAAGTGATTTATGCACACCTTTAAGTTCATGATACCCTCGAGGGAATAAGTCTTGATAATCCCTGAGTAATTCAATGATCTTTGTTACCTCCAAGTCTGACCAGTAGTCTCTAATGATGGCCTCCTTAGGATTATCCCCTAAACCTATATTCACCTTCTTTGTCTTCATGGGTTCGTGATAGGCACGCGTATCCTTGTCTGCACTATCCAAGACCTCACGTACCCCTTGTGAATGTTCAATATCCAGTTCTCAACTTCCTCATCATCCATGATGTAAACCATATTTCCTTTCTCTTTCTCAAGGAAAGCATGTTCAAGTAGTATGGAGTCCATTTCTTCTTCCCTTTCAAAATGATCTCGGACTCTGCCTCACCAAATAATTCCTGAATATGCTCTTCAGCTTTTGCACTATCTCCCATAGTTAAGCACTTGACAAATTTTAATGCCTCTTCTATTGGAGGTTGGGAAGAAAAGTAGTCAAAGGTCTGGATCATTCTTGTAGTCAAATTTTTCCAGTTCAGTCTCTCAATGTAGTTCTACATATACACACCAGGCACGTGCGTATCCTTGTAGCATAGATTACAATCTATGCACCTAGAGTGAAGGTGGTAATGCTTCCTATCCTGCTATCTAGAGTCTCTCACACTGTTGAATGTGATGTTGAATAGGTTGATCACCATGATAAGTGTAGATTTGTGTAGGTGCATTGTTCCTTACAAACCTAATAAATAAGGTGACTCCAATCTCTTCCCATTTTAAAATATTATCTCTATGGACTACCCACTAGTGCACGTTGTTGTCCCACGTAAGGTATATACTAACATATCTCTTCTCTTAATTTGATCTGTCCACCGTATTTCCATGGATTTCAAAAATACAAGAAGATCTTCTACCCTTGTATACCAAGGTATTGTGCTACCTATCCATTGAACTAAATGAAGTCCATTCTTGTGTGTAACTACGCTTTTCACCTCGTGCCCTACTAGTTCATATGTTCCATGAGCCCAATTGTCACAAGAAATACTCATAGTATCACTAATAGAATGAGAATCCTCCCACTGTAGGATGCCTTATTTTGATGGCTCATTGACCTCTGGGTCCTGAATAATGTGTACATAAATTCTATTTAAGTCCTCCTCACTTAGAGGCTCAACATATGGTGTAGACTTCCCATTTGTTAGAGGTATCAAAACTCTTTCCTCGTTCTCAAAGCTGATATATCCCCGATTGAATCTCAAGTTAGAATTATTCGCATAACACCAAGGGCATATAAGAAAGGTTTGAAAATTGTCTCGCTTCTCGCAAGTGCTAATACCTCAAAATCCCGGTGAACTTGGCCCTTGTATGCTTATAGATGCATCCTTCAAAACTCCTATGGGAGTGGCCTTAGTCTAGTTTGCCATAAATAACACATTAGATGATGGCTGAAATTGAGGCCTCTCCATTTGAACCCATGCATATAATGTAAGCACATTTACTTCCACACTGTATCAATCAATATGTTTCTCAACAACCACCCATCCACAACAACATTCAGAGTTTTTTCCTTGTCATAGTAAATGCTATTAGGGGAATATTTGCATGCGAATCTACCATCGGTCTCAATACTTATGCGTGGAGTGTTCCCTTTTAACAAACTTCCTAATAGTGGAATGATGTTCTCCTAATACAAAATTTTACACACTTCTCTCAGATCATCGATATCAGTTTGAACTGTCTTTAATGATTTCTTCTGCTCCTTCAGGTATTGTATCTCACCTTGAAGATTCCTTAGCACTTCCATGGTATCCTAGTAAACTTCCTTCTGATGAACAGGATCTAGGTACCTTGCATGCAAAACCTCCTCCTTGGTTATCGTAGGATTTTGGTGTGATGTCTTACTTGCGCGTGCCGCTTCAGCTCGTGTGGTAATATTTATAGTTAAGGCCTCAGGTTTTGGTGCTATCTTGGGCATCCACTAATCTTCTACCGTGCACTGGATTCTAACCATCCCGACGCCTTTGTTTTATTACTTATGCTACTTAATCAGATGCTCATATAAGTCTGGGAACTCTTCATAGCTATGGTTCTTTCCACATAAAGAATATGTAATATTCTGAGGACATTCACACCTATAGTGGTCAGGAGATCCGCACATATAACATGTTCCACAAGGGAATTCACCTCTTCCTCCACTACTGACCTTGTCCTCCATATCCACCATGATATCCACGTCCCCTTCCACAACCTCCTTAAATGGCCCTCATTCTGTCATAGTGCGTTTGATTATGATCCCAATCCTAGTGCTCATTCTTACCCTTAGAATAATTTGTTATACTTTTTTTCATACCCCAATGTCTATGACATCCTAGATCTAACCAATCAATCGATAGTTATTAGTATCATGGCTCGTGGACCTATAAATTTTACAAATGTTGGATACATTATTCCTTATCGCATACTGTAACAAAGGACATTGACTAGCATCATGATTCAAATGACAGATCTCATAGTCCAATAGTAATGAGCATACTATTCTGCGAGGACAACTATCCTTGGTGTGACAGATCTCACACCCAACAGAATGAGCAAACACCAAATTCCGAGGGCGTTTCATGGGCTGAATTCACGATAGCTTCTCTAATTGTTTGGCCATAGCTACAATTTGTGCCTCTAAGAATGGACTAATGCCAGTGTCAATGCTCCCAATTTCCTCAACATGCAAAGTTGCTTCAGTGCTTCACATGGATCAAGTGTATGTCTTATGTGACAGATTCTCTTCGAATGGCGTAATCAATCCTCCAATGAAGCATTATGCATGCTAGTGGCATGAATATCATAAGATAGCTTAGATAGAAGTATTTTAAAATGAGCATTATACTCATATACACTCTCGGTAGTGCCTTACTTGATATCCTTGAGCACACTAATAGTCTTCGCTCAAAATCGGGGATATGGAACTCTTTCAGAAAGCATCCTTCAATGATGCATAATCCACACAAGTTTGATCAGGTTCAAACTTCCTATACCAGCTGTGTGCTCGTCCCTGTAAGGTAGTAGTGAATTGACTTGTCTTGCGCTCAATAGCCGTGATCCCCTTTGTACACCATAAAATTTCACACATGTGCATATGCTTAACAACATCCTCTATGCCTCTATACTATGGAAGACGAAGGGACATCTCCATATAAATATTTTGTGACTGCTGCAGGCCTTGATCACCTAATCCAGAACCTCCTGTGTTTCCTCTACCTCCAGAACCACCAGATCCATCGGAACTAGAACCACCTATACCTCCTAATCCTCCACTTGTAGCTGGAATAGGACTTGTAGATGTACTCCCATGTGCTCCAACAATAGTACTATACTAAACCCCTACAATTCTGTGAGGTAGTTCCACTTCCATAGGTGAACCCAACATTCGGTGCGCTTACATTTTGTACGGAAGATGCACCTAAGAATGTTCCTCCAAATATCATTGAAGCCATCTGTCCTACCATTGATGTACTTGCTCCCTGACTTACTCCTGCTCTCCTACTTCCCAAGTTAGCTTGCTGGTTACTTGTCGTACTAGATACTGAAAAACCAAGCGCAAGGGCTAGGTCACTAGGTGGATTAAGATACGCGCCCGCAACCTATATAGTCTTTCTTTGGTGCACTTCGTGTGAGGCCAAGGGGATCTCTGTCATGTTTTCCAAGATGGGGGAGTTCCTAATGCTCTGGCTCCACATCTTCTACGTGAGCTTTAAATCCTTCATGAGCCATCTCTCTCCTCAATGCCATAATTTTTGCAATGGAACGCTGCTTCTCTATCTCCCTCTCATGCGCCTCATTATACTTAAGCTACCTCTCCTCTCTCTGCCTCTCTACCGCTAGGTCTTCCATCTTTCACCAAACCTATTCCTACCCTCGCGCGTGGTGAAGTTTAGTTAGCCATCGATTTACTCTCTAGGTTCAAAGTTACCATCAAGATCTTGATCACCAGTGGAATGCCTTGCAAATATGTTCCTCTTGGATACCGAAAAAACTGGAATTTAGCTGCATCCGGGAAAGAATACGTTGAAATTGAATATTCCAAAATATAACTGTTTAGAACACCATGAAACCACGTATCCACAGTGTGATTCCAGATCAGATCAACATCATAAAGGGCTTGAAATTATTCCTGTGTCCAGACAAGTGCGTGATACCTCCAATTCCACTGAGATGCATAAGCAGTAAGCCACTTGTATAGTTCTACTGGAAAGATGGCAAAAGCTCTCATATAAGTTGTCATATAGATTATGTTCTACCCAAGTGCATGCATTAAACTCAAATCCACTACTGAACCACCGTGCATATTCTTCCTCCAAATTGTGTATCCACTCCTCAATACTTTCTAGAGTTAATTAATACGTCTTCATCACAAACCATCCTGAAAACAACTGAAAAAGAGGTCCCGAAAATGAAACCAATGATGCAACCTAGAATTTACCAGATAACACCCTAGTCATGCGTTGGCACATCACTCAGCCTAGACTAAGTGCTCACCCAAAGCGTGCAAAGGTACCAGGTCCCTCTTTAGGGTTGTTGTAGCAGGATGTTAGCGTGATGAAGGAATAAACATATAGATTCATAACTAATCCATCATTCTACAATGCATACCATATTCAGACCTATGAAAGAACAAGCTTTAAACAGTAATCATGATTGAATCAATAACATGTACTACTCAATTACACACAAGAATGACACTTAGATTCAGCCAATATCTTCCATTTATTAATAAACACAAAAGCTCCTTACAATAATGTAAATCTATACCAATGCGTTCATGGATCTGCAGTATAATAATCCAAGAATATGTGCATATCTCTATATCTCTCACCTCTCGTGTGTGTATATATATATATATATATATATATGTGTGTGTGTGTGTGTGTGTGTGTGTGTGTGTATCTATATCTATCTCTCGTGTCTCTTCTACTATGTGCTTCACATCATATATATAGGGTGGGACTTTCCCTTCACCGCTTATCTATTCCATAAATAGGTCGTATGCTATTAATAGCTACGCGCCATTTACAGGCATAACCACACATGCAAGTGTGCTATCTATAGACCTCTTACAGTTAACTAAAGTGAAAATCCTATTCTTAGCTCTTCTCCATACCAAATGCTTCAATCTGATCCTCTAAAGATAGAAAATGTGTGGTGCGCATGTCTTTGCATCGTTGGTGTGTTCCGCACGCCTTCTTTTAAAAATAGGTCTTCATGCTTAAAATCAGCTAAGTCTTGAATACCTGAACTTTCCCTCTATGCACATGTTTTTATGGTCCCTCCACGCCCTTGATCCTAGCTTTCTCTCCCGTGTGAACCTCTTGTGTGATCTTTAACAAGTATTCTTTGATCAACAAATATGTAATGTAGTAGAATTATGAGATGTAGCTATAATAGTGGTATTACTAGGAGGAGAATCGGTATGCACTGAGATGATGCAACCATTGTCAAGAACAAACATGTAATTAATAAGAGAATCATCTAGAAATTCTTTAGAAATGTCCAAAGGAGGGTCACGGATAACTATATAACATGGTGTATGAGTGAAGCTCATCAAATCGAAACAATGCTAATGGTAGAATTTTCAAATCTAGTAGGTACATGGCATTCGTGGGATAAGAATTGTTGTTGAATATGTTCTAACATAGTAAAATCACAATATAGAGGCGGTGATTTCAGTGATGGTGGACTCATCGTAGATGGGATTAACACTCACATCGGGCATGATGAATTGAGATGGAGATGAGCTATTCGTATCCATTTAAGGTTTTTAGGGATCCTAGGGAAAAATGTTCAAATCTACTGAGTTCATCAAAATGATTATATAAAATTTGGATTTTATGATGAATCTAAAGAGTATAACGATGCAATAATTGGAATAAACTAAAATAAAAATGCTAAGTCATTTATTTTGTAATTAAAAAGAAATAAGATGAAAAGGGAAAGGTAATTACTTGATTTAGAATTACTTTGTAGTGATATGGGATGAAAAAGTCATGAAATGGTGGAGCAGTGTTGCAAAGAACCTTAGAAAGTAGCAATAGTGGAATATCGGCTAGACCGAAGCACTTGGAGAGGGATATGGGTGCATGTGGGTGCCATGGTTTGAGATATGGGCACCCTAGTCTGCAGAGAAAATTGAAATCTGATCCTTATATGGTCACTAGATATTCACAATACTTCACCTTTGGTCGAGTGAGTGTTGTAGACACCTATAATTTAGCCTGAACAATTTAAATACTTAAATTGTGCTAATTATCCCCTTTCCCGCAAATTGGTGACATATCATCAATAATGCTCATCTTCTCTCCTATCATCATTAATTAATTACATTACGTTAATTAATTAAGTCTTCTATTCAACAAATACCCTAATTAATGACCTTCCGTTAATTAATCCTTCCTTCTATCTAGACTAATTAATTATTATTAATTAATTAGCTTCCCCTTTCATTAAATCAATAAATCATTATTTAGTTGATTTAATTCCCTTCTATAGTCTAAATCATGCTAATATTCCTCTAAAAATATTTTATAAGCTTGCACACCTATTAATTAATCACTTTGGTTAATTAATAAACCCCCTTTATCCCCATGAGTCACTAAAGGACAAATTAAACTCTCCTAAAGTTAACTCAACCCTTTCTAAACCCCCTTATCCACAACTAACTCAACATCTCTATTATCCCACATACAAAGGGATGTAGAGATTCCTCTATCCATTGGGCTATATAAAGAGCCCTCCTCCTACCTTTACACTTACACCTTCATTTATAAATGAGCATAGAGCATAATCTATAGTCATTTTGTCATCTTAGAGCATTCTTCATTGGAGAAGCTAAGCTACTTTCATTTCTTATACTCATCCACCCAAGTTTTGAAGTCATATGGAGATATGTCAAATGGTCTTGTAGCCATGATTTGAAAAGACTCCATTCTTAAAAACCTTGGGATTTCAAGCACATAATCAACTCTTTGATTGCTAAAGGTATACCTAGGTTCAATATTATTTTTAGCATTCAATAAGGGATAGAAGTTAGTCTATTTAACATATTAGCTTGAAATATTCATGTTTAATGTAGAAATGTTGTTAGGTTAGCTTTTTTAAGCTCTGAGCATAATGATGCATATGTTTAGTTTAGTATTGTATTGAAGCTATTAGGTGTTAGTTTCAACTTTACTTGCATTACTAACTATTTCATGCATACATATGGCGCGCTCGGTGGGATGGATCCTTAGTCCCTTAACATTCTAGCTTGAATTCTATTATTTTTGGCTAACCCTTAATATACACATATGGAAAATAATGTTCAATTTCTTAGAATTTTGCTAGTATTATATGTGTAGGTTTTCATCTAGAGCTATCATTCTAATGGGTTGTTGTCAATTTCGAGCTAACTTACCTAAATTTGGAGTGTTTATAGTTTTTGGTGTCTTTGGCTACATGATAGGCATATACACACTATCCCTGGCATAGGCACATCAAACCTGGTGGAGACACTCTGTTCGTACTATACCTTCATTGCAACTAGAAACTTGTCAGGCTAGCGCACATACCATAACCCTGGTGCAGGCATCTCTTGGGTAGCGTAGGCACAATGTCTGAGTTTCATGCCTCTTTTTGGCTACCCTGGCGCACATACCATAACCTTGGTGCAGACATCTCTCGGGTGGCATAGGTGCACTATCTGAGTTTCCATACCTTTTTTAATGCCCTGACACACACACCTAAACCCTGACACACACACCTAAACCTTGGCGCACATACCTTAACCCTGGCGTAGGCACCTCTTGAGTGGCGCAGGCACACTATTTGAGTTATGTACCTCTTTTTGCTACCGTGGCGCACATACCATAATCTTGGTGCGGCACCTCTCGGGTGGTGCAAGCGCATTGTGAATTTGAAAACAGAGAGGGTGCAAATACCTAACCCATGCGCATATGCCTAAACTTGCGCGTAGGTGCTTTGGTCTGAATTAGCATACATATTCCAGTTTCCTCAAATTTTGTATGTTAAAGTGTTAACTTCTATGCAGGTTTAATCTGACTAATTCTTACTTCTGCAGGGTATGTTTACATGATTTTGCTAGACTAGATAGACCTTGCATACTTTCTTATAAGAGTAAGATCATGTATGCTCTTCCCTCATGTCCTTTGGGGTGATCTTGGGAATCAAAAATGATTCTTAGGTCTTTGGTACTTTGAAAATGTTGAGAATGTCCTAATTGAGTAGAAATGAGTTAAATTGGTGTGTTTGAATTAATTGTTTTCCATTTGGAAAATTCTTGAATTCTAAAAAATGTCATGTATGCTCTTCTCTTGCATCCTTGGACAATCTTGAGAATCGAAATGATGTTTATTCTCTTTATGGAAAATCACTAACCCGTTGTGCAGAACCAAAACACACGCTTGTCAAAGAAAGGTGGAGTCGAAACAAAATCAAACTACTAATACAATTTTTGTGTAGGTTGCCAAAAGGTGTTCAAGCAAACCACATCAAATTAAACAAGATAAGAAGAAAACCACATTCGATGAAAGGAACGATAACTAGATCACACCAAGCTAAGAACATAGATGCTAATCAAATACCACGATCTATAAGATGAAATCAATTCACCAGAATAAATTTACATAAAACCTTTACAAATAAATGAGAAACAATATCATATATTATAATGGAACTCAATGCAATACATGAAGAATGGGCCTTGCTTAAATAGGTAAGGAATAACAATCTAAGAACCAGTCAAGGTCATAGATCAAGCCATGAATCAAGGAAATAACTAGTCATCAAAGAACTAGTCAAGACCATAGATTTAGGAGAGAACTAGACATCAAGGATCTAGTCAATACCATAGATCAAGGAAAGAACTAGTCAATACCATAGATCAAGGAAATAACTATACCTAACAACTAGATAATATCTCCTAATATCTAAATAAGATAAAAGAAATATCCACACACATAAGTGGGTGAGGATAAATACAATAAAGGTAAATAAAGTACTTAGGTGAACATGAGCTAAGGTAAATACCTACTCTAACACCCCCTCAAGTGAAGCTAGGGGCCAAAATAGAAGTGGCATGTCCACAGTATGAGTCCCAACAACTAGGCCTGATGAGGTACTCATGTACAATAACTGGGAAAAAGGGACACCACAAGGTACCCAAAACCAGTAATAACAAAGTAAAGAGAGTAAATATTTTCTCCAAGGCATCCCAAGAAGCTTGTCTCAAAACTCGTACAATTTGAAGAAGTTTGGTGTGCCTTTGTGGTCTAAATTCATTGCTTAATCACAAAACTAAAAAAAAAAATGACACTGGGCTCCACCGAATAGCTCCATACAAGGAGACTGTCAACAGAGTGATGTCGAAAGTGCAAAAAAATACCAAACATAATTCGATCAATTGCTGCAAATAGGTGTGCCACGATCCAAGAACAAAAAACCAAAGCAACAAGGCAAGGACACAAAATCCAGAGTGTCACGATCTAAGAAAAGCCAAGGTAACAAGGCAAGGACACGAAACCCAAAGAAGCAGGATCAACACCACACCCTCCCATACTGCTGAATGGGTGGAGTGACGCTACAAATATGTATGAGTTTCCCAAAATCAACTACTCAAACAATGAAAAAATAACACTAGACTTCACCAGAATAGATCCCCACAAGAGATACTATCAACATGCCAAAAGTGTCAAAAATACAGATACAAAATATCTCAACAAACAAGAGAGATACACTACACTGCTAAAGAAAAATGCTCAAAACAAGAAGCATCACAATGCAGAAGGTATATAAAGTGGAGCAAGAGGCCGAATGGTGGAGGAGCCATGCCTATAGAGTCCTCTCAATGAATGCCTATGTCATCGCCACGAGTGATCAGATATCCACCCCAAATCAACACGGATGGATGAAGAAGATGCCTACATATGACTTGGTGCAAAATGCACAATGGGTGCATGTAAAAGAACATCAGAATGTGTGTCAAGTTGATCATGTCTGATAACTGAAATCTTAGGTTTCTCAAGCCTAAGTGAAGGTGTAGAACTCATGTGTTGCTCATGATCCTCAGAAAGAGTTGAGCGAACAAAAAAGGAGCTCTATCAATGTGTGATCCCAATGAAGTATCTGCTCGAAAACCAATGTCATGATGAGAATTCCACTTAACATGTGGAATAGAGGAAACAATACCATGTGAATGTTTTCCAATGACTCCGCTAGTGAGACCCATAGAATAGAGCATACAAGATCTGAATGCAGTGGTATGCTTCTTAAAAAATCCATGCAGCTGAGCAAAAGTAGGATACACAACATGTGGTACTGTAATAGGCACAGATGTGGAAGAGCATGCAGTAACAAGCTTCATAGGTGTATGAGCATCAAGAGCAGGAACAGACTCAAAGACTGATAGATCAATGTTAGTGGGTTCAGAGCAATAGCTGCAAGTGGACTAGAAGCATGGATGTGGCTGTCCACAATACGATGGTGATGTTGTAGGCTAGCAAGTTTGTTTTGCAGGAAGTGTATTATTGTATCTTTATCGTGAATGAGTGATTGTAGAAGAGAATTTCACTTCTTGAGTGACATATTTTCTTCCACAAATTTAATAATATCCTCTTGAAGTCCACATACTTTATAGAAAAGCATATCATTCTTAGAATCCATGATAGGTACAAACTACAACTCCCAAAAATTTAGGACGTCGGGCTCAGCCGAAATTGCATCCACAATTGATTACAAAACTCTTCCATATTTGGCACTTTATAATTTTAGTGTAAGTCTCAAAATAAATATTTCCAATGGAAAGAGCATGAAAAAACAAGCACTTTTGCAAAAAATGGCACTCAAAACTGAGTTACCGATCAAAAGTTACAAGCTTTTTAATATTTTGCTTTGTTATTTATTTTAGTTGCCACTAAAAAAAAAAAAATTGTTGTTGCCTTCACCACAAAAATAATATTACACCTACTAGTAGGAATCACAATCTTTAAGCCCTCATATGACCAAGGGCTAAGGATTTTAATGGGTGTTACTGAAATAGCAAAAAACGTGCACAACATCCATGGACCCACTGCACAAAAGGAAAGATTCGAAATCTTTCCTACGCGCAAACCAAGATAGATTTGTTGCAACAGAAAATTGCCCTATGCAAATCTCAAGAAATCCAACATACCCAAAAAAGAATCCCACATTTTTTTCTTTGCGGCATGGATCCCGAGGTAGACTGGTGTGCTTCCTTGCAACAATGTAAAAACCTAGAAAAACGACTACCTCCAGAAATGGTCGAGTTTACAGTCGATCTTAGGGTTTTCCCACCTTTCAGATCCAATGGAAGCCTTCGTTTTGCATAAAAATGCATGCAGCAACAAAATACGACCAAATCCCAAATATATGAATATACAATGAATTTATTTGCAAAATAAAACTTACAGACGGATGTCAACAACAATCTCTAGCTCTGATACCATGAAAGGAATGATAACCAGATCGTACCAAGCTAAGAACACAGATGCTAATCAAACACCACAATCTATAAGATGAAATCAATTTCGCCAGAATAACTTTACATAAAACCTTTGCAAATAAATGAGAAACAATATCATATATTATAATGGAACTCAATGCAATACATTGAGAATGGGCCTTGCTTAAATAGGAAAGGAATAACAATCTAAGAACCAATCAAGGTCGTAGATCAAGCCATGAATCAAGGAAATAACTAGTCATCAAAGAACTAGTCAAGACCATAGATTTAGGAGAGAACTAGACATCAAGGATCTAGTCAATACCATATTCAAGGAAAGAACTAGTCAATACCATAGATCAAGGAAAAACTATACCTAACAACTGGATAATATCTCCTAATATCTAAATAAGATAAAAGAAATATCCACACACATAAGTGGGTGAGGATAAATACAATAAAGGTAAATAAAATACCTAGGTGAACATGAGCTAAAGTAAATACCTACTCTAACATTTGAAACACTGTACTTAGAGGTTCGGATAAGGGTACGTCCCATCCACTTAAAACTAGGACATAACCCCTTTGGCATAAGCCTTAAGCTACAACAATGGGGATGGTCCTAGGAACCCCAAAGTAGTCCATGCAAGAGGGAACCTTATGGACAAAACAGGAAGTGCTCCGTACAACCTACTTAACTAGTTTTTTTCTTGAGAGTTAGAGTTCTTGGTTGTTCGTATGGTGACCCCAAGAGAGTATACATAGATGAAATTGTTTCCCATTAGACTTGAAGGGGGTAAAGTAAAGCGAGATACTCCCAAATTAGTCATTGCGACTTTTTGGGTAAATCAAGATCACTTAAGACAACTTTGTAACACCTAGTTGAGAGAACCACCTAGGAAGATATCTTTGGCCAGGAGCCCACTTTGACCATTTCAAAATAGTTTTGAGTTGTGAGCCATCATTCATCACGAAACATGGGAAGCATTACTTTTTCTTAGTTTTTCACTTGCCTTAAGGTGAGGTGAAACTCTGCCAAAGTAAAGCCAACATTTTTCACCCCCATTTTGATCTACTTCCTTCACTTTCTTTTGACACTTTGTTGATAAAGAGAAAAGTGACTACCTTTGTGTTATCAATTGATTGTTTCTGCCACTTTTTTGTCTATTTATGCCCATCCATGTTTGCATGGTTGGGTAAGTTAAATGTCTAAAGTGTGTGGAGATGTATTCATATCATTGGTAGCCTTTGTGATCTTGATACCCACATCAGGATCATCATCATAGTTAGGCTTGGTTCATCATCTTGAAATTCCTTGAAAAAGGTTACCTTGTTTATATTGTATCATTATGGTTTTGGTATTTACGTCTCATTTCTTGTAAACTTGACCTAAATATCTTCATTGTAAGGTTACGCTATACACATTTTAACAATTCTTAGTTATATTATAAGCTTTTAAGTTTGATTCCATTACTACCTCAATTTTGAAAAGTGTTACGTGTTACCACTTGTTTGTGTTATATCAATATCATCTTGATATCAATACCCTAATTTCTTACAAATTTTGGTTAACATATCTTGGTGACATTGTTGTGTCACTCACAATCGTAACTAGCACTTTTTGGGATATACGTATTGATTGAGTTTGGGCTTACTTCTAGTATACCTTGTTAGGAGTTCGTGTCAACTTCTTATTATTACTTATGACTTGTTCATGTATTTGAACTCGACATAAGTAGGGACATCTTGTTAATTATCTTACAACATCGACTACCTTTTTGAAACAAACCTAGGAAGTACTTCATTCGATTGATAGGCTTGGTACCAAACATTGTGTCACTGTTGACTTGTGCATTTTTAGGCTATCACTTTATCACATTGGTACTTTAACATTTTAACACATTCATATTCTTGACATTCTTTTTACATTTCACTTAGGTTTGATAGCAAATATTTGAGCACATTCATAGATACCTTAGTGAACCTATTACACATTATGGATCCTAAAACACGATTAGGACTCAAAAGGTAGGATTTGGAAACCAGACAAACGTAAAATTGGGAAACCTCAAACAAACAAGGGTGAACCCTTTTATTGGCCATGATCTTGGGCCTTTATTTTCCATGGAAAAAGAGGTAGAATAAATGATAGATCATAGTGGTGACGAGTTGGAATCCCCACATGCGGAATTTGACTTTGACCCCACCTTGTTAGATGAATTCCTTTTTAGAAACAAGGATAGGGTGCTGGCATGAGTTGTAGAATTGGGAGCCAAAATTCCTATTGAACAAGAAACAATCCCACCTACAAATGATGCTAATGAAGAGGAGCAACCCCTTATTAATATGGATGATATCTTAACGCATGGGCATGCTTCTACTTCTAACGTAGGAAACAATAATGTGGAGGGATATATAATACCTTTCCTTAAAGTACCACATAAATTCAGGATAGAACACGAAAAATGTTGAACAACCTCTGTAGCATGAAGAAGAAGAGGAACCTTTTGAAGAAGAAGTCACTATTCAACAACAAATTTGCAACCTTAGTCGACAATTAGCCTTGTTAACCTCTCATGTATAAATAAAAACAAACAAGAATGTCCAAAAGATAAAGCCTAAGGTCAAAATCAATGAAATTCATAGGGAAAATCAAGGAGAAGACAATATGGAGCATCATCGTGTATATATCCCTACTTCTCCTACCAAAGAACAATTACTTGCTCAAGAAATGCAATCTATGAAAGCGACACTTACAAGCCTCCAAGAGAGTACTGTGGGGAATAGTAGAAAATATCAATATGAAGAGTTATGTCCCTATCCATTTGACAAAACTATGACGCTTCAACCCTTCCCTAAAAAATTTGACATGCCAAAATTCAAAAATACAGAGGAAGGGTGATCCACGAGACCATGTAAAATATTTTTATATGGCATGCCAAGAAGTGGCCTATAGTGACAACTACCTCATATGACTCTTTCCAAAGAGTCTAGGGGGCCAATCCTTAGAATGGTTTACTCACTTACCTCGTGGGTCTATTTTTACATGGCCTAAACTAGCAAAAAGATTTATATGACACTTCTCGTACAATATAGAAAGTGACATAACCATGGCAGATTTGTGTGGCACTAAACAACGTCCCAACGAAAAATTTGCTAGCTTCCTACAAATATGGAGAGGGATAGCCAGTCGCTTCCCCTGTACATTCCCTAAAAATCAGCTTATGAGTATCTTTGTGCCCAATCTAAATCTAGACATTGCTTTCCACCTACAAATGCATTGTGTTCACACTTTCGAGGAAGTTATTGGAAGGGAATTCAAATAGAGAAAGCCCTTATTGCGAAAGGAAATCTTAAATAAAACTCTAAAGATAACCAAGGCATTAAACCTATGGAAAATTTGAAAATATTCAACAAAAAAAAAGAACGTGGTGGGAGACAAAGTCATAGATTCCAAACGCATGCAAATGGTTCAAACCGGTCAACCTTTTAAACTGACCAAAGGACCTATTCAACCACCACCTAAACGTAGAATTTTCACTCCTCTCAATGAGCCTTTGTTGGTGATATTGAAACAATTGGATGCAGCTCACATGGTGACTTATCCCACGACACAACCCTTTGATGACAATGCTCCAAAACCATCATGGTACAAAGAGCATGACTATTGTGAATTACATCGTGTCAAGGGACACAAAACTAGACAAATGTCTACGAATTCGTCACTACATCCAAGACCTCATTGACAATGGGGAGATAAAAGTGGAAAACCCAGAAAAAACTTAGGTGCCTAATGAAAAGATGGGGATATACAAAGAACCATTCCCTAAACATGGTAAGTCAGAGGAGCCAAAGCCAAATCGAGGAGAGTCATCCCAAAGTTATAAAGTGAAAAATTATCTATATACCAAGAAGGACAATAATCATTATGATTCACTCATTAGATGTATCCGCTCTCCTAGTGACCATGTGAACACCATTCGAATCAAGGGAAAGGATTGTGCTACGGTAACAAGGCATGCCCGCCTCATGATTCCTGAACCCTCTCTATCAACCCCGCAAAATGGTAGGTACAACCTTTTAGAACAACTTGAGAAGACATCTACCAAGATTTCAATCTTGGATCTTCTCAAAATATTGAATGTACATAAGGACATTTTGTACAAAAATCTTCAGGGGTCAGGAGTGCCATTAGAAGTAGATCCTACACATCTTAATTTGTAGTAGCTGATATTGTACCAACTAAGAACATTTTGTTTAATCTTAGGAGATCCCTATTGAAGATCCAACGCATAATCTCCCCTTATATATTGAGGTATTCATTACCTAACGAAAGATAAAATAGGTGCTTGTGGACAACGGATCAGGATTGAATATATGCACATTAAAATTAGTTAAGCAATTGGGACATATAGAAGAAGACCTTGAGTCCCACATCATTACCATAACCACTTACAACATTGTAGAAAGAGAGTTAGCATTTGGCACAATTACGTTCCATTAATGCATCAAACTGAAACATGAGGGACATACTACCACAATACAAGGATATCCAAAACCCTTCACTCACTGTAGAGCTCTAAATATTTTTGCACGTAAGGGTGCCTATACATGTCCCTCTGCGATACGCTTGTTCCTCTTCAATTTGAAGCCATAGAGTCCCAAATAGATTATGATTCCCTCGGTTCTTACACTCGTGATGCCTCTACATCAACTTCCCCTTTTGATTCATGGGAGATGAAGGTTCTGGAATACGGTTGTGGGGAGTATAATGTACAACAAGCCCTTTTAGTTTTAGACCTCTCATTGTCACCTAAAACTAAAGGTGACCCAACTATCATTTTAGACGGCCTAGAGATGAGAAAACTATTGGGTCATTCTTACTTGGAGGGTTGTTAGCTGAAGAGAAATTGTTGGATCCACCTACAACTTGGGTCCCAAAAGATACTCAACCAACTTTCTACCAAACCCCGAGTATGAGAAATCTAGCCGAATGATGTATTCCATGGGCTACAAAGGTCTAGGATGCAGAAGGAATGAGCAAGGAAAACGAGAACCAATTCCTCTCCCACATTTTAAGATAGAAAGGTATGGCATCGACATTCAAACCTATGGGTCACACCCTAATGATCAAGATGCCACCTATTCTGAACACGAAGATAGCTCTGACTATTTAGATAGTGATACAAATTCCCACTGTAGCCAATACAAGGATCTTACCTCTACGAACCTATTCATGAATCACCATAACCCTTATTGAACCAAAAATTGGCCTTTTTACCCTTTCCTTTTTGAATGGGACCAAAAATGTCATGTGCCGCTAGATCTCTTTGAAAATGATGAATCCATTGCATAATTCATGGGCATTCGGGATAAAATCCCCATTGGAGATCACAAAAAGGGTTTTTACATTGACTTAGATACTTGTGCCTACTTTGGTGAGGAAGCTGAGCTTCATGGTCAGAAAAATTTAAGAAAAAGTGAGGGCAAAAGTTCCAATGAAAAGCCTAGGAAAAGTCAAAGTCCAAGTCGCATAGTGAAAACCTCTTTGAGGCATTGGCAGACAAACATGTACAAAAATCAAAGGACAATAAAAGTGACCATGCCAAGGATGAAAATCTCATGGAGACATCCTTGGACGAATATCTCAACCTTCCTCCCGATCCTACGCATATGGAGGATTTGTCAAAGTTACTGGTAGAAGAAACTATCGATGTAAACATTGGCACAAAAGATGATCGAAAATAGTCAAGTTGGGAGCTTCGCTCTCAGCATGAGAATAGAAAACATTCACCATGCTACTACGGGAATTCATAGATGTGTTCACATGGTCCTATAAGGATATACCAGGCTTGGACCCAACTTTGGTAGTGCACAAATTAGTTATACACGTAGACGCCAAGCCCATCAAGAAAAATTCAGAAAGATGCACCGAGGGTGGCTCTCCTAGTTAAGGAAGAGTTAGAAAGATTGCTCACGACAGGATTCATTCAACCCATTGATTACACCAAATGGATATCAAACATCATCCTGTCTGAAGAAGAAACCTGTTGGGATCGGAGAATAATGACCCGATTTTAGAGACATAAATAAGGCATGCCCAAAGGATGATTTTCTATTGCCTAATATCAATATGATTGTTGATTCAACTGTAGGATATGAAATGCTATCTCTTATGGATGGATTTTCAAGCTACAATCAGATCAAGATAGCTGACGAAGATCAACACAAGATGGCCTTCACAACTCCCTAGGGTACCTTCGTTATCAGGTAATGCCATTTGGCCTTAAAAATGCAGGAGCTACCTATCAAAGGGAAATGATGGTGATTTTCCATGATATGATCCATGACATCATGGAAGACTATGTGGATGATATCCTTGGGAAATCCAAGATGAGGGAAGACCACCTTGCTATTTTTAGTGTATCTTCAAATGCCTGCGAGAGTACAAGGTCTGTTTGAACCCAAAGAAATGTGTGTTTGGCGTGCGGTCTGGAAAGTTGCTCGGTTTCATTGTAACAAAGAAGGATTGATGCAGACCTTGCTAAATTCACTGCTATTACTGAAATGCCTCCTCCAAAAAACATTAAGTAGTTACGTAGCTTACAGGGAATGATATAGGCTATTTTCCGCTTCATCTCCCAACTTTCCGATAAGTGTCATTTGTTCACTCACCTACTTAAAAAGGATGTTGCCTTTATTTGGGGACCAGAGCAACAACAGGCCTTCACACTGCTTAAGCAATACTTGGCCAATCCACCTGTCCTCATGCCCCCAACTCCTGGTGAGCCACTCTTGCTATATATTTCTACTACTCAATTTGTTATTGGTGCGCCGCTAGTGATGCAACCTCAAACCACAAAGAAAAATAAGTATACTATCTCTTATGAACTCAACTATCTAAAAATCAAAAAATATTGTTTGGATGTAGTTTTTACTTTTCAAAAGCTTCACCATTACTTGTTAAATACTAAAACCAAGATTATATCAAAAATTGACCCGCTCAAATACCTGCTTTGTCTAAACCCGCCCTCACTTTGGTAGAATGGTTAATTGGGTCATTCTAGTAAGTGAATTTTACATCGAGTTTGTGAACCAAAAGTTAGTCAAGGGACATGTACTTTTTGATCAGTTAGTAGAAGCACCTTTACAAGGAACATAACCTGTGAATCTGGATTTACCAGATGCTTCATTACTATATATTGAGGAGTCTGTTATCTGGCAGGTACACATTGATGGATCTTTTACTTTTCATGGTTCAGGGGTAGGTGTGGTACTAATTACTCCTTCTAGCGACCCCATACCTTAGGATTTTCACCTTGGTTTTCCTTACATGAATAATATTGTAGAGTATGAGGCGCTCATTCGTTGGGATGAAGCTCGTAATCAAATGGGACATTCATCACAAGTAAGATTGTTGGTGACTCACAACTAATCATCAAACAAGTCAATGATGAGTACAAAGTGAAGGATGAGAAGCTCATCCCTTATAAGAAGCTGTTTGAAAATTTGAAAGAGTATTTTGTGCATATCACATTTGAACATATTCCAAGAGTAAAAACAAATCTGCGAGACACTATAAGAACCATAAGTTCTATGTTACGCATTCCACTAGAAAGTAATGATATGCCTTTGGTTAAGTGCACGAAGTTGGTGGACAATTCCATGGACATAAAAACCCGAAATAAAGGAACCGCGATCGTGGTTCTTGAATTCTAGGTTCGGTAATTACCGAACCTAAAACCGCGATCGCGGAACTCTGAGACAAAATTTAACAGTCCACGACTCGTTATTTTCCTCATTTTTCATTTCGAACCGCGACTTTTCCTAAACATTTTTCACTCGCGCTTTCAATACCATCTCAAAATTGCTCATCGGACTTCTAGATAGTGATAGATTCAACCATGCCACCAAGACGAGGAGGTAAGTCCCCGATTGTAATCATTTTTTTGCATTTTAGGTTTTTTTTTGCATTTTCATGGGTTTTTTGAAATGTTTGTTTATGTATACAATTTTCTTGTTTTATCAGTTGGTCGGCAAGCTTGAAATCATGCAAACCGTCAAAACATTCCTCAAAACCCACCGAACATTCCTCAAAACCCTCCGAACATTCCTCAAAACCCTCCTCCAAACATAGATCCGCCTCCTGTGGCTCCTTCTGTCCCCACTGAGCCAGCAGGAAGACAAGATAATATCATTAGAAGAATCCAAGAAAATAAAATTTTCATTAAGAACCTAATTCAAACTATAAGATGAAATCATGCTACAAATCCATCCCGCATGACTTTAGCCAATACATTGCAAACATTGATTGGCGAAGTCAAGTCTGCAACCAACCAAATATATAGATGGAACACCTTTAGAAGTGACTGTAGGCGGTGGTATGTGGATAAACTATCCCATGTAGCCGTCACAAAGACAAAAAATTTGGAAAAGACCTCATTTTTGCATTATTTACCGATCCTAGAACCAATGCCCCCCTGCAGTTACTTACAAACAGTTCCCAATCCATTGGTGCCATGATGATAGAATCAAAAACAATTTTTGGGACCGATGGTGGATGGTTTTGATTATCCACCATGCAACAACAATGAGGTTCCTCGTTATTTTTGAAGAAATTATATTATGAGTTCGTGCTCAATGAGGTCCCGAATTATTTTGACTTTTTGACTTTTTTGGTTGAGGAGGTTGCTCGCATGCAGCAGGACACGGTGCATGCGTAGGTCGCCCTAGGATCCCCATGCCCCAAAACCCCACTACCTTGATTATCCCTCCTACAAAGGAAGGAGGTTGTGGAGATTGACACATTCGCATGCATTGAGGAGCTCACCGACACTCTCTTGATATAGCACCCAGATTGCATTTGGTGATGTTGGTGGAGGCGCCAGTTCTAGTGCACCACACCACTGTGGATCATGTGGTGCCGTATGCACTGCAGGCGAGACATCATTTGCTGGTTCACATGATTTCTTTTCTATAGATGAGATGCTGGGGAATGTTTTTGGAACTGGAGCCACTGATATTGGTCTTTCACAGGTAAATTTTAAATAAATTTAAATAATATATATATATATATATATACAATAGTTTAATTCACATGTTTGAGATATTATATATATATATATATATATATATATATATATATATATATATATATATATTTGATTGTACGTCATGTACATACATGTAAAAAACTAATTTTTTATTTTATTTTAAATAGCAAGAGCCGGTGAAGGAAACATCGGTGTCGACATGCTAGCTACTATGGCTGGGCGTGTTTCAAACGTAAGTTTCAAGTTGTACAAACTTACATTTTTAATAAATCATTTAATTGCACTAGATTATTATTATAATTTGTTTCACGTGTATGTTGTACATGTATTAATATTTTTCTCTTTTATACACAGGAGCCTGGCGGGTCATCATCTCAGTGTGCTCGAGGAGGCGAGGCTCGGCACGCCTCACATGAGTTTTACGCAGGTTAGTAAATCTCTTTACACTTTGTTTCTAATTACTGGAAGTTCACGCATGGATTGCATGCTTTGGACCTCTGTACATGAGTTTCACTTTCTTATACTCAACCTATATATTATTTAGTAGGAAATGCCAATTCATTTGATATAACTAGCCATGTATGTAATCATATATTGGTATTAATCATATATTGATTTGTACATGTTTTTTGTATAGCTTATGACTGCTAGAGAGACTCCTCCATATATGCAGACTGTGGAGGCTGCTGTAGATACTGCCATAGCATCTGCAGATCCACTAACTGAGGTACACAATTTTTTAAATTTGTTAAATTTTGGAGGTTCATTATTTCTTATTAAACTTAAATCTACAATATCAAATTTTGTAGGTATATATGTGAAATATTTAATTTGAAAATTAATTATTTGTATGTAGCTTACCCCTCGTGAGTCTATTGTTGTCCCTGTGACACGTCAACAACAAATTGATAGGGATCATGACATTGCGGTAAGATTTCACATGCATTTTAACTAAATTGTACAAGTTTCTAAATTTTGAATGTATTTTAAAATTTTGGGTGTTAAAAACTTGTTGTTTATGAATGTGCAGGTTAGGTTGTAGGCATGCTTAGAGACACCTAGGACCACACGGATGAAATCCGTAGTGGCATCTCCCTCCACTACATCCCCAGGTCGTGGACGTGCTACTTCTAGCAGGGCGAAGAGAGGGAAGATGTTTCATGAGTAGATTTATAGTCCACCTGGATGTACATATGTGGTCATGAGTAGATTCACAGTCCATTGTATATATATAGCCTTTTGTGACCGCATGTGGTCCCATATGTACATTATGACATGTGCTTAGTTCGAGATGTATACATACATTATGAACTTATGTACATATATATTTTCAGAGACGTGCATCTGGAGCACACTTTGTTTGATTCTTATATATATATATCCATGTGTGTTGGCTAAATCATATTTATTTTGGTTATTTTGGTATTATTGCTAACTCTGAGAAAGTGGGTTTTGATCTCTGTTCGTTGGAACTTGTAGATGCCCGAGTATTCTCTATCTGTGAATTTATCTGTACCCAAACTAGGTTAATAATATTTGTATTGTTTATTAAATAAAATTTAGTGTGGTCCTAACTAATGAAGCTTATGGAGAAGAAAATAGAAATATTTCTCCTTTGAACAATTGTATATATGGTTTGTAGTCTTCAAAATCCTCTAGATCCTTGAGAAATATGTATCCTTAGATTTATAGAAAAAGTATACATAGATCATAGTTTTTGTTTGTTGATATAAAAGTGATTCCTCCATATATGGAACTCCTATGGATATCTCTGCTACGGTTTTGTTTCCGAGGCTATAAATTTGAACTATTTCCTCTTTTAAATCTTGAGGTGGATTTAGTGTATTACTTCTAGTTATATATTTTCTAGTATCTTTCTGATTATTATTTGTGGTATATTTCACCATGGGCATTTTGAATTTTTATTTTTCAAACTAAAACAATATTGTTAGCTCTATTGCCAACTTAAGTATTAGTAACTAAAGCTTATTTGAGTTATGGTTCACATCCCTCCATCTTTTAACAACTCCCAAAATAATAATTCCATAACCTATGGATTTAATGGAATTCATCAATATCATCCTGTTGTATTTGGAAAAGTGTGCTTGAAACTCTGGTGTATTTGACTGTATCTTGATAATATTACAGGTATACCCAAAATTGGGTCTGCATTGTTTGTAACTTTTGTGTACATATGAGTTAATCCTTGAAGTAACTGTATTGATTTTCCAATCCTGTAGCCGTACTGTTCTTTTGTAACTCATAATAATCCTGAAATATTGTTAAATCTGAATGATATGTGGCTGTATCTTTATATTATTTTTATTTGCATCATAAGCTTGTACTGTTAGATGTGCATTACTGAAACATGCCATTATAGTTGCAATCTTCTTCTTCCATATGAAACTAATACCATGAAACTACATTCTTTCAATTGCTCTACAACCTAGAAGTTATTTTCAAATGTATTTGTATTTGTTTTAGCTGATTGCTTCATGTATTTTGAGTTCCAAAACTGTGAAGACTTGTTATTCTTGTGTGGTCAACGATTTAGCAGTTGAAGATGGTAGTTGATCATTTTGATTACGCTCATAGTAGACATTAGAGTTAGATAAATAATATCAGTAAGAAACCATATAGAGGATAAGGGATAATATTAAATTTGGAGTATGTTAACTAGTGAAAAGGAGCTGTTTGAGTGATCAAAAGACAGAGTTGAGTTTTTAGGGAAACATAGAAACCATTGTTCATGTATGTTATAAATTTTTTGAACTGCAACATGTGGTATCATAGCTTGAAGATCAAGGAAGATTAGCTAAAAGGATTTGAGATAAGGTTGATACAGTGACAAGAAGAGAGACAAAGAGATAGATGAAAATGATGGGTGAAGTAAAGAGTGACCATGGTTACAAAATGCCACATTGGATGGAGAAGTTAGTATCAGAGAGATAAGATGCTAGACTAAAGCAATTACAAGAAAGGATAAGAGAATAAGAACATATGTGAAAAATAGAAAAGATGATGGAAACAAGGAAGAAACGTAGAGAAAGATAATTGAAGGTTATTAGGCCTCATGAATCAGACTTGATATATATGGTGAAGAAGAAGAAGAACTAGCAGGAGATGTGATTCAAAGGTTGATAGAGCTAATGAGGTACAAGAAGAGAGAGAGAGAGAGAGAGAGAGAGAGAGAGAGAGAGAGAGAGAGAGAGAGAGAAGAGAAGATAATTATGGTTTCACAGGAGGTCAGAGAGTTGAATCAAGAGGTAGCACAACTGATGGTCTTCATAGAAAGAGAGAAAGAAGAGAAAGGAAAAGAAAACCGTAGAACAATATTACCCATAATATTATAACAAAACCAAGTGTTAAGGATAAGGTAGAAAATAAGATTCATGAGCCCCATATATCATCCTACCAAGGACAAGATGAAAACAAGAGATAACATAACAACTCAAGTCGGACCCTCTACAATAGCCTCTCTCATTTTTTTCCTTCTCATTTAAATTTAAATAAGGAAGTTGGACGGTGTAAGGTTGTCAAACGCTATATTTTGCAAACGGTGGGTCGTGGCACCAAATCGATCACGCAAAAACATCCTGGGGTGGCTAAGTGAACACTAGATGAGGTGGTGTTTCGGTGCGCGAAAGGGTCGTTGCTTTCGGGCTACTTCGTTCAAGCGTAGTCCCTTAAGAGCCCTGAGACCAAAATATCGTTCAACTTTGATGGGTGACTACTCGGACTCCATGGCACCTAGAGAGGCCTCGTCTAATCCAGAACCTTAGCGTACGGACCCTCTACAATAGCCTCTCTCATTTTTTTCCTTCTCATTTCGGTGCTCTCGCTGTCCTACTGTTTGCAAACGCGCGAAATAGTGCAGTTGGAGCTAGTGTAAGGTTGTCAAACGCTATATTTTGCAAACGGTGGGTCGTGGCACCGAACCGACTACGCCAGAATGTACGGGTGGCTAGGTGAACGCTAGAGGAGGTGGTGTTTTGGTGTGCGAAAGGATCGTTGCTTCGGCTACTTCGTTCGGGCGTAGTCCCTTAAGAGCCCTGAGACCAAAATATCGTTCAACTTTGACGGGTGACTACTCGGACTCGTGGCACCTAGAGAGGCCTCGTCTGATTAGGCACCTCGGTGTACTGAGACCTCTATAAAATAGCCTCTCTCATTTTTTTCCTTCTCATTTTGGTGCTCTCGCTGTCCTACTGTTTGCAAACGCGTGAAATAGTGCAGTTGGAGCCAGTGTAAGGTTGTCAAACGCTATATTTTACAAACGGTGGGTCATGGCACAAATCGACTACACCGGCACATCCGGGTGGCTAGGTGAACACTAGAGGAGGTGGTGTTTTGGTGCGCGAAAGGGTCGTTGCTTCCGGCTACTTCGTTTGGGCGTAGTCCCTTAAGAGCCCTGAGACCAAAATATCGTTCAACTTCGACGGGTGACTACTCGGACTCCATGGCACCTAGAGAGGCCTTGTCTAATTTGGAACCTCGGTGTACGGACCCTCTACAATAGCCTCTCTCATTTTTTTCCTTCTCATTTTGGTGCTCTCATTGTCCTACTGTTTGCAAACACGCGAAATAGTGCAGTTGGAGCCAGTGTAAGGTTGTCAAACGCTATATTTTGCAAAAGGTGGGTCGTGGCACCAAACCAACTACATTGACACATTTGGGTGGCTAGGTGAACGCTAGAGGAGGTAGTGTTTTGGTGCGTGAAAGGGTTGTTGCTTCCGGCTACTTCGTTCGGGCGTAGTCCCTTAAGAGCCCTGAGACCAAAATATCGTTCAACTTTGATGGGTGACTACTCGGACTCCGTGGCACCTAGAGAGGCCTCGTCTAATCCAGAACCTCGGCGTACGGACCCTCTACAATAGCCTCTCTCATTTTTTTCCTTCTCATTTCGGTGCTCTCGTTGTCCTACTGTTTGCAAACGCGTAAAATAGTGCAGTTGGAGCCAGTGTAAGGTTGTCAAACACTATATTTTGCAAACGGTGGGTCATGGCACCGAACCGACTACGTTGGCACATCCAGTGGCAGGTGAATGCTAGAAGAGGTGGTGTTTCGGTGTGCGAAAGGGTCGTTGCTTCCGGCTACTTCGTTCGGGTGTAGTCCCTTAAGAGCCCTGAGACCAAAATATCGTTCAACTTTGACGGGTGACTACTCGGACTCTGTGGCACCTAGAGAGGCCTCGTCTAATCCAGAACCTCAATGTACGGACCCTCTACAATAGCCTCTCTCATTTTTTTCCTTCTCATTTCGGTGCTCTCGTTGTCCTACTGTTTGTAAACGCGTGAAATAGTGCAGTTGGAGCCAGTGTAAGGTTGTCAAATGCTATATTTTGCAAACGGTGGGTCATGGCACCAAACCGACTACGCCAAACACATCCGGGTGGCCAGGTGAATGCTAGAGGAGGTGGTGTTTTGGTGCGTGAAAGGGTCGTTGCTTCCGAGCTACTTCGTTCAGGCGTAGTCCCTTAAGAGCCCTGAGACCAAAATATCGTTCAACTTCGATGGGTGACTACTCAGACTCCGTGGCACCTAGAGAGGCCTCGTCTGATTCGACACCTCGGTGTATGGACCCTATACAATAGCCTCTCTCATTTTTTTCCTTCTCATTTCAGTTCTCTTTCTGTCCTATTGTTTGCAAACATGCGAAATAGTGCAGTTGGAGCCAGTGTAAGGTTGTCAAACACTATATTTTGCAAACGGTGGGTTGTGGCACCGAACCGAATACGTCAGCATATCCGGGTGGCTAGGTGAATACTAGAGGAGGTGGTGTTTTGGTGCGTGAAAGGGTTGTTGCTTTCGGGCTACTTCGTTTGGGCGTAGTGCCTTAAGAGCCCTGAGACCAAAATATCGTTCAACTTTGACGGGTGACTACTCGGACTCCGTGGCACCTAGAGAGGCCTCATCTGATTGGGCACCTCGATGTACGGACCCTCTACAATAGCCTCTCTCATTTTTTTCCTTCTCATTTCAGTACTCTTGTTGTTGTCACACTGTTTGCAAACGCGTGAAATAGTGCGGTTGGAGCCAGTGTAAGGTTGTCAAACGCTATATTTTGCAAACGGTGGGTCATGGCACCGAACCGATTGTGCCGGTATGTATGGGTGGCCAAGTGAACGCTAGAGGAGGTGGTGTTTCGGTGCGCGAAAGGGTCGTTGCTTCCGGGCTACTTCGTTCGGGCGTAGTCCCTTAAGAGCCCTGAGACCAAAATATCGTTCAACTTCGATGGGTGACTACTCGGACTCCAGTGGCACCTAGAGGAGTCATTTTCAAAATTTACAACATTTTCAAAATTTACAACTTTTTCAAAATTTACAACATTTTCAAAATTTACTTGACTTTTTCAAAATTTACAACTTTTTCAAACAATGTTCAAGCTTCTCTTAGCTTCGAGAATTTAAAATTATCTACTAACAATGCCAACCACGTGAAGGTGGAAGCTTTTCTAGCACCACTAACCTAAACATAAAATTGTTAGTCAAAGAAATTTAAGTTTCAAATCAAAACCATATACTATCTATATACATGACACACAAAATACACAAATTTAAAATAAAATATATTCAAACTTAAATCTAGATCTTTAAACTAAAAATATATATATATATATAATTGAAACTTGAAATTAAATATATACCAGACATGAGCATTGTAAATTCATTCCAATGAACCATCGTCAGATCGATCGATCTACTCTGAATAATAGACAAGATTGCTTCATGATCTGACTCTCGAACCTTCCAAAGAATCTTGTTATTAGGTCTTCCTCGATATCTATACAACTGAATATTTGTCGCTAGAATTAGATGTGAATATAAGAGTATTTTCCTGTGTGTCTCAAAGTCTTCAAACACCCAAATAGAGGAGTTTTTTAATGGATACCGTTGAAGCAAAGTTCCAGTAACTACCACTGACCCTATAGGATACTCAATCTCTTCGCCATCTATAATAGGAGAAGTCAACTTATTTCTTTCCTCGATGCAACGACATAAGAAATAGTCTGTTCCTTCTTCATTGTCTTTTGTCGCAATTACTGCAAACACATGTCCTACAAAAAAATAACCAAGGTTGAACAACTCAAATTTAAATTACATATTAAAATTTCAATGGACATAACTCAATACAAAAATTAAATAAATAACCATAAATACCTTGTCGCACCAAAATCAAAATTTCGTCAAAGTCCTTGGATGTTGTAACTTCATCTGCAAAAACAAGTCGTAATGCTTGTGGAGGTTGATAACTAGGAAGTGGAGTTAGAGGCCTACAAATCCATCCTTCCACCCATTCTTGTGAATCACACTCAAGCAGTGACAAATTCGATACAAGATGCACAAAAACATGTCAACTTTCTTGTCCATACGGCCCACGAAGTAGCGTCTGAGCTACAAAATGAGTGCATATCACTGGACCCAGTGAGTGTCATACAATCCTCATAGTTAGCAATATGTTTTTCCTCTATCAACCAAAAATATCTGCAAACTATGGAATTTTCTTGAGAACCTCGGGCCATGTTGTCAGTACACCATTCCACTATGCTCTTTGCATCTTTTAATTTAGCACCATATTGGTACTTCAACTCTTCTCTTGCAAGATCTCTTTTCACACATGCCCCCGCACCGTCATGCTCTCCTTTTCCATGTCCAAATTTCGGTGAAACTCCAAATATGTTGCACACCCATCTTTGACATGCATTTCGCTTATCCAATAAAATATTCGTGCATTCTTAAACCGAGACGTGCAATTATCTCGACCATATATAATGTTGTTTGAAGTGGATGTCCCCATCGATAAGTTTCCATAAAATAACTAGAAACACCCTTGCACAAATTCAAGAGAATGAGTAAGATCATAACCGATATAAAAGTGGTACTCTCTTAAAATTTTTCTATAATTCTCTATACTATTAGGAGAATTTAGAAATGCTATATGCACAAAAATGGCAACTTGTACCGAGTTGTAATATTGTGATTGAACCTCCATTTGTGGTTGCAATGTGTAATTCTCGCAAAATCGACCACTTTGAAACAATAGTACCAATAGAAATGTGTCTTTGCATAGCTTGAATTTTCATCCAACCATCGAGCTCTATGTGTATGCCTCGCATACTCATAAACAATATCATCCTTAAATTTTCTCATAAATTAAAAAATGGACATTTGTTTCAGAACTAGCTCACACTATTTCGACTCTTTTCCATCTTTAAAATGGTATGCAATCTGATTTATATTTATCAAATTCAAATAAATTATGTCCTATTGTACCTTCAATTTGCTCATGGATGCAACTTTCCAATTTAGGTAATCCGTCGCATGTACTACAACTTCCATCTAAACAATCCTGACTATAAAAAAATTGTCCAACTTCTTTTTCACAAAATATAGTAGGAATGAAATCCCTGGAAGATATTGGTGGAACTTGAACACCACATTCAGATAACATAGTTTCAGAATGAAAATTAGAATGAATACGTAAAAATTTAGCATAATGCATCGCAAATTCAACATGTTGCCTCCAACAACAAGTGGTGCGAGCATGGTTGATTTTCACATAGAATGGTTTCAACATTTCAAAAAACGTTGACTAATTTTAATTTCCAGATTATCTTGTTCAAACTTACGAAAAATTGAGTTTGAGTCATATCTAAGAAATGCTTTGGATGTGGTTCACGATTAGTAGAACCAACTCTTCGTTTTATAACATCTCTTGTATTAGGTGAAACTCTAGTGTTATCATGCCAAAATTTAATAATAAATTCTCTTATAGCATTAGAATTATTTTTGTCCTTACGTGGTGCTCTAGCAGAAAATGCCCAAAAATTGACATTATTGAGTGATTGAAGGATATTACGTCTTTCAATTGCTTTCATTAGAGTTTTTCGATTAACTTGCAACATTCGACTTGTTTGCGTAATCAAACGTTGTTTTTTTATTGATTCACTTACAACACTAGTAGCAAGTACACGACGCACAATATTACTATCCCTAGTGCATCTCTTGACACCAACAGTGTGATATGCATCATGAAGGTTTTCAACAATTGTAGAGGTTTGACCACGTATGTTAGATGTTGTCAATCCTAAGGTGTTTAATGTAGGTCTCATTTTAATCAATTTCATCAAACTAACCAACAATTGACATCTTTGGGAATCATTTAAAATTTCAAAATGATTATCCCAAATTTCAGTGGCTTTTCTTCTGATTTGTCATTCAGAAAGTTTGTCAGACATTGGTTTCAAAATGTTTTCATCAATTTCAATAAAAAAATTAGGTTTCTTATGTAAAATCCTAGGAGGTGTTTTTGTCAAATTTTACTTGTCTACAGTATCAACATGAATTTCCTTATTCACATTTTCATTGTCTCCTTCAATTTCAACATTTGCTACATCATGAGTATTTAATTCTTCTTCAACATTGACAATAAAAACTTTTTCATCACGAGTATTTAATTCAACTTCAACATTGACAGTAGAAACATTACCTAGTTCTTCATTGCTTACAATAGTTGGGATTGAAGATGAACCTCTTCTAGATTCACGAAGTTTCCGCATTCGCTCAGCATTTTGAATTTTGTTGGCCTCTAATTCGTTTGGTGTTTTTTTACTTAATGACTTCCTTTTTTGACTTCGTTTTTGTCTCCCATGATGTTTTGCTTTCGGTGATAAGAAAAACGTGCTTGGAAAAAGACAGAATTTCACAGTAATTCATATGGTAAGGTCAGAGAGTAAAAATCACATGGTAATTCAGACATTGGGATGTGTGTAAATATGATTTATGAACCGCGAGCGCGCTTTATGAACCGCGAGCACGCGCGAGCGCTCTTTATAAAGTGCGCTCGCGGTATTGTTAAAAACAACCGCGATCGCGGATCTATCTGCCGAACCTAAGCCTCATAAAATCTTTGTTTTTCCCCAACCAAAGCTATGGAAGGTCATTATGAAGTGTAAAAGGTCAAAAAACCTCAAATCTACTCTTCCAAAGACTTGAACCATGCTAAAAAACTAAAAATATTTCACAAAAATGGTGCCATCGCGTAGGGTAGACTCTTAGCTTTGTAGAAATATTGTTTTTAAAGTGAATAGAATAAGATAAATATCATTTTATAATTTCTTACTAACAATAGGTCTTTAAGACATTTTTTCCGTGAATGTTCATGTCTACGTTTAAGACTGTAACTTTTGTTTCACTTATCAAAATATGATAAAACTTATACCATCCCAAGCGTGGACAAATTCTATACACGTTAAAAAAAAATTGATTTCGATATTTTTTGATATAGTTATGGCGGGAAAACGGAAAGCGCTCCATTTTCTAAATATTTTCAGACCACTTTCACGGAAAAAATCATAAAAAAATATTGCTAAAAAAAATACAAAATAAAATCCATCCCAAGATAGACAACTACATCTAATGTTTCACCAAAGGAAAAAAATAACAAGATTTGGTCATCCAAAATGCGGGCAAACGGACTACAATCTTATAAGTTTTTTCAAAAAAAAAAAAAAAAAGTCATATAATTTTAAGTGTTTAATATAGCTAAACTTGTCCATTTTTTACAAAAATTAGTATTTTAGAAACTAGATTCCAAATGCTACGATTCATATTTATATAAATTTTTCTAATTTAGAGTGCGTGTATAGCTAATAATCCCTAAGTTGAAGTTTTTTTTGCAATTGACATTGCTATATTTGTCCATCAACTCCCCGCACTTACCCCTTTCTTCATTGAAAATGCCTGACATGATGACCATATATTTGTCCATCAACTTCCTACGCACTTACCCCTTTCTTCATTGAAAATCTACACTAGCCTATGTACGACATGCGTAATCCTATCTGTCTTGTGATGTTGTTGGTCCTAATTCCCCATGGTATGAGCCCATCTTCACCCACCTTAAAAACAACATGTTCCCTTCGACATCTCCCATTCGAAAAACAAATCCTTATACGCCGAGATAACCCACTATACCCTCTTAGGAGGTACGCTCTATCACCATGGCTACGATGGGAATCTATTACATTGTGTCAATAAGACAAAGTCAGTCCAAGTGATTAAAGAGGTGCATGAAGGGGTGTGTGGAGCCCACACCAACGGGATGGTTCTAGCCAAGAAATTGTTAAGAGTGGGCTACTATTGGCCTACCATGGAAACTGACTACTGCAACTATGTGCGGAAGTGTGTACTCTATCAGAAGTATGGAAACTTCATCCATGCCCCATCACATCTCATGCAACCCATCACAACCCTATGAGAATTTTCCAAATGGGGACTTGATTTAATAGGGAAGCTTACCCCTAATTCATCGATGGCCACACCCACATCATTACAGCTACTAAATATTTTACCAAGTGGGTGGAAGCTATACCTTTGACCTATGTAATGGGTGCTTAGATCTCAAATTTCATCATGAATCATCTTATTTTCTGGTATGGCATTCCTGCAGCCATAGTTAGCATCTTGCAACGGAAAATCGTCAAGAACAAGACCGTGAAATATCTCTCGTCATCGGTTTCAAATAAGATTAAAATGTTCTACACCATATTACCCCAAGGCAATGGATAGGTTGAGGCCACTAATAAGACTTTGGTTTGAATCATGGAAAATATGGTAAGTAAGATAGGTTGCAACTGGCATTTGCAAATTCACCTAGCTCTTTGGGCTTACAGGACCTCTATTCACACTCCTACTGAGTGCAACACCATATTCCCTGGTATTTGGAATGGAATCTATCATCCCATTAGAAATCAAGCTTCCTTCCCTACGAATCTCTCTTAGGGATTATCTGGACAAGGATGAGGATTACAGAGTGGCTAGACTAGAAGAGTTGGAACTCTTGGATGAGAAGTGCATCCACGCCCTAAATCATCTTAAAGTGTATCAGAACAAAGTTTCTCGCAATTACAACAAAAGAATCATACCTCGTCAGTTTGAGGTTGGTGATTTGGTCATGAAGGAAAATCAGTTCAACACAAGGGTGAAAAGAGAGAAGAAAGGAAAGTTCGAATCACATTGGTTAGGACCTTATGTCATCGTGGCCAAGTATGGCACAGGAGCATAAAAACTTGCCCACCCCAATGGTGATGATCTCCATGATCCCATGAATGCCATGCACCTTAAGCGGTTATATTCTTAAACATGGTGCAAAAATCAGAAAAGCAAACCAAAAATAGGGTAAAATTGATTAAAATACAAAAATTAAAATAAGAGAAAAAGAAAAAGAGAAAACAGGTCATCCATAAGTGAAAACCACACAATTGTGGCACTTTGGATAAGTCCTTAGGTGAAAACCAGTTTCCAGTGCCTTGGGAGGATTCATTGTTCACAAGCATCTTGCATTTGGAGGGTACTTTTACTTAGCCTAGGGCTAGTTCCACATCCACATCCAAGATTCCATGTGAGCCTATTCTTGTCAAGCCTTGATCCAACTTTTTCTCCTATTGTTAGTCTGTGAAGGGATGGTCTTTGTCTATTCCTCATCTCATGCTGGGGGCACTTATGTGACTTCACCTTCCTGTTTATAAGCATGTGGCACTTGCCCTTGTATATTCCCGTCTAACACTAGGGGCATCCACGCTTTCTTGGTTACGTGTGCATAGCTTCAAAAATGTTAGAAAAAGACAAAACATTCAAAAATGTTAGAAAAACACAAAAACATTAAAAAATGTTAGAAAAACACAAAAACATTCAAAAATGTTAGAAAAACACAAAACATTCAAAAATGTTAGAAAAACACAAAAACATTAAAAAATGTTAGAAAAACACAAAAACATTCAAAAATGTTGGAAAAACACAAAAACATTCAAAAATGTTAGAAAAACACAAAAACATTCAAAATGTTAGAAAATAACAAAAACAATAGAAAATTGTTTCACAAAAACACAAAAATAGTAGAAAAGTGCTTCACAAAACAATCTTGCAAAAACATTAACTTTAGTTTACTTCCTTTATCTTGTTTCTTGCTTTGCTTATTTGCTTGTATAGTTGCTTCATGTTTGTACATTTGTATAGTTTGTTGCTTAGACATACTTTGTTAGGATTCATCTTTTCTTGCTTAGATTAGATTTATTCTTACTTGTGCATATTGAAGTATGTTTTTGCATGCTGGTGAATAGTGGTACATTGTTGTGTTGATTCATTATGTTTCTTGTTAGCATTTGATTTTGTTTCTTGTTGCATGTGCATCGTTTTGTTATCACATCATCATATCTCCATCAATATCATCACATCTAACATCATCTATACATCATATATAAATAAAAATCTAAGTATACATCATACATGAATGCTAAGCTAATCATCACATATCATATCAACAAATGGGGGCAAGAGGGATCACAAATATCAAAATCTGTCCCCCCCGCACCAATATCTACTAGTTGTGGAGCCTCAGCGATAGGGGTTGCGAGGGGGATTCTCCCCCTTACGGGGTTTAGGGGGATGCCTCCTGGCAGGGGGACCGGGGATACGCGCCCTGATGAGGGTTTGGGGGCAGTGCCCCCGTAAGCCACATTTGATATGTATTTATGCATTGTGAAATATGGACCATTCCTTATTAGGTCACATATCTAACGGGTGGTTTTCTATGTTTCCTTGAAATGATAAAAAAACCTAATATCTTTAAAGGGTTGTGATGTATGAGGCTCATTGTATTAGTGGAGGCACTGTGAGAGAGAGTTTTGCTAGACTGAATAAAAGGATTGGATGTTTCTGGTGGACGTAGCCCATTTTGGGTGAACCATGTTAAATTTGTGTCTCTGTTTTATTGCATTTTTTTTGTTTTACGTTTTCTACATTATTCATTGCATGTTTGTTTATCTGTACAACTGGTATAATCCTAAAAATTGGTATTAGAGAATGTTTGAGATTTATTTGTTGGTAGTATACTCACAGAGGGATTTATATTTGAGTGGGAGAAGCAGCAATGGAAGAGGAGAATAAGTTTAGAGTTGAGAAGTTTGACGGCCGAAATTACCAGCTATGGAAAATGCGGTGGAAGATTACCTGTATCAAAAGGATCTATACCTACCATTGGGAGGTGAAGAAGTGAAACCCTCAATCATGTCTGATGAGGAGTGGAAGGTTCTAGACAGGAAGGCTCTCGGTGTGATTCGATTGAGTCTGACATCGTCTGTAGCTTCAAATATCTCACAGGCGAAGAGTATGATAGAGTTGATGAAAACCCTAACTAATTTATATGAAAAACCTAGTGCATCCAATAAAGTTTATTTGATGAAATGATTGTTTAATCTACAAATGCAAGAAGGCAGATTTGTATCTAACCATCTCAATGATTTCCACACTATTGTAAATCAGTTAGATTTAATTAATATCCCATTTGATGAGGAGGTTAGAACATTATTATTCCTATGTTGATGTTCTTTTCCGTAAAGTTGGGACAACTTAGTAATGGCGATTAATAATACATTATCTACTTTTCTTAAATTTGAAGATGTATTCGGCGTCATTTTAAATGAGAAAATGCATAGGAAAAGTGCAGGGAAAAATTCTTCTTCTAGAAATGCGTTGAATATGGAGAGTAGAGAGAGGAGAAAGGAGAAATAAAAGAGTCGAGGCTCATGGGAGATCTAAATTGAATATGGGAAGATCCAAATCTAGGAGTAGAGGCATTACTTGTTGGAACTGTGGAAAGAGAGGACATGCTAAAAAGGATTGTTGGTTCAAAGGAAACAAAGAAAACCAGCCTAAAGGTATTAAAGAGGAAAATCTGAAAGGTAATATTGTTCAGGATGATCTTATACTTTCTCTTGATACTAGAGTAGAATCTTGGGTAATAGATTCAGGTTCCTCTTTCCATGCAACCCCTAATAAGGGCTATTTTAAAGAGTATGTCTAGGGAAATTTTGGACATGTTTATTTGGGTGATGATGAGCCATGCAACATTGTCGGGAAGGGAAATGTACACCTAAAATTGTAGAATGGAAATACATGGATATTGAGAGATGTGAGGCATGTACCTAGCCTCAGGAGAAATCTCATCTCTACAGGATAGTTGGGTGGTGAAGGTTGCACAGTCACATTCACTTCATATGCTTGGAAGGTTTCCAAGGGTGCCCTAGTAGTGGCACGGGGTAAGAAAGTAGGCACTCTTTATTTGTCTACTTGTATATCTAATTCTTCTACCATATTGTCTAATTCAGATGAGGATGCCAGCATGTGGCACAATAGATTGGGGAATATGAGTGAGAAGGGCATGAAAATCATACAGGGAAAAGGTAAGCTTTCAAGTTTGAAGCAATTTGAATTAGAGTTTTGTGAGCATTACATTTTGGGAAACAAAACTAAGTTAGATTTCTCAAGGCGGGGAATACCAAGAAAGAACAAAAGTTAGGGCTAGTTCATACATATGTGTGGGGCTGGCCCATGTTGCATCTCATGGTGTTTCTCTCGTACTATGTCACATTCATAGATGATGCCACAAGGAAGGTATGGGTATACTGCATTAAGCGTAAGTCTAATGTCTTTGATACATTTAGGAAATGGAAAGCCCTTATTGAGAATCAATGTGGTTTTAAATTGAAATGTTTGAGATCTGATAATGGTGGTGAGTATTGCAGTAATAAATTTGATGATTATTGTTCCTTAAATAGGATTCATAGAGAGAAAATAGTTCCCAGGACTCCGCAACAAAATGGTGTTAGTGAGAGGATGAATAGAACAATAATGGAGCATGCATGGTCAATGAGATTACACATGGGGCTGCCTCTTCATTTTTGGGCAGAGGCCATAGATATTGCTATGTACTTAATCAACCGTGGGCCTTCAAGTGCATTAGATGGAGGAATTCCTGAAGAATCCTAGACCGGGAAAGAGGTAGACCTTTCATTTTTAAGAGTATTTGGTTCAAAGGCATTTGTGCATGTTAATAAAGAAAATAGGAAGAAATTGGATTCAAAATCCAAACGTTGTACATTCATAGGCTATGGCTCCAATGGTGATTATGGATTTCAGTTTTGGGATCTAGATGAATCTAAGATAATTAGGAGTCGTGATGTTATTTGGCATGAAAATAGAATGTAAAGGGATCAAGTACATGATGACAAAAATCCCAAGGAAGAATTGGTTGAGGATATAAATCCTAAAAATGAGCTCTCAAGTGGAAAATATCCACCTTCGAGGCATTGAGGTTGATTTTTCTATAGGACGAGCATGACATATGGTGTTGGCATCGGTACCTTTGTCGAAATTCAAGAAAATGAGCAGCAAGCAAATAATGATCCCGTGACACCCCCATCTTCGGTAAGAAGGTCACAACGTATTAGTAGACCTCTAGAAATATTTTCCCCTACTTTGTATTATTTGTTACTAATAGATAGTGGTGAGCTAGAGAGCTTTGATGAGGCAATGCAGGTGGAATCCACTAAGGAGTGGGAGCATGGCATGAATGAGGAGATGGACTCCCTGGAAAAGAACCAAACATGGGATTTAGTCAAATTCTGGATGGGAAGAGAGTACTACAAAACAAATGGGTCTACTGTGTGAAAGAAGAAGAAGGTGGATGGAAAAGGTACAAAGAAAGGCTTGTAGTGAAGGGGTATGAACAAAAGAAAGGTATCGATTTTGATGAAATTTTCTCCCTTGTTGTAAAGATGTCTTCCATTCATACTGTATTAAGTTTAGTTGCTGTTGAAGATTTACACTTAGAGCAACTTGATGTCAAGACGGAATTTCTCCATGGTGACTTGGAGTAGGATATTTATATGCATCAACCACTTGGGTATGAGGTGAAGGGTAACGAGAAATTGGTTTGTAGGTTGAAGAAGAGCCTATATGGGCTCAAGCAAGCTCCTAGAAATGGTATCTAAAATTTGATAGTTTTATGCATGAGCATGGTTTTACTAGATGTCAATCATATCATTGTGTGTAATTTAAATGGTTGGATAGTGGGAGTTACATTATTCTTTTGTTAAATGTAGATGATATGCTTGAAGAAGGTCTAATATGCAGGAAATTACAAAGCTTAAGGAAAAGCTTGCACAAACATTTTCAATGAAGGATTTGGGTGTAGCAAATAAAATCCTCAGTATGTAAATCAAGAGGGATAGGAAAAATAAGAAATTGGTGTTGTCTCAGGAGGACTATGTAGAAAAGGTGTTAGAGAGGTTTCAGATGCAAAATGTGAAACTAGTTAGTACACCATTGGCTGGGCATTTTAGATTAAGTAAAGAGCAATGCCCAACAACACAAGAGGAAAAATATTATATGGCATGGGTTCCTTATTCTTTAGCAGTTGGGAGCCTCATGTATGCCATGGTTTGTACTAGGCCAGACATTTCCCAAGTAGTGGGAGTTGTTAGCAGGTATATGGAAAATCCGAGTAAAGCACACTGGAAGGTAGTCCAGTGGATTCTCAGGTACTTGAGAGGGACCAGTAGTAGGCACTTGTGCTTTGAAGGGTCGAGATTATACTTTACATGGATTTGTGGATTCATATATGGTAGGAGATGTGGATAGCAGGAGGAGAACTACTGGATACGTGTTTACAGTTGGTGGTGTGGTAGTGAGTTGGATCTCAAAGTTGCAGAAGGTAGTTTCCCTATCTACTACAGAGGTAGAATATGTTACGATGATTGAGGAAAGTAAGGAAATATTATGGATGAGTAGGTTCATGGAGGAGTTGGGTAAGGAGAAAGGGGATTGTAAATTACACAGTGATAGTCAAAGTGTAATTCACCTAATAAAGAACTCAACCTTCCATTCAAGAACCAAACACATTCAACTAAGATACCACTTCATATGACAAGTGTTGGAGGATGGGCAACTTGAGTTAGTGAAGATTCATACAGATGATAATCCTTCTGATATGTTTACTAAGCCAATGACAAAGGAGAAGTTGAATTTGCATTCAAATTCTATGGGTCTTCAGATTGATCTTGAAGTGGAAGAAACAAGCCAAGAAGATAAGTCTAAGCAGGAGCTATAGTGGTGGAGTTACAATAATCAGTCTCCAAGTGGGATATTTTGGTTGTGGAGCTTGATAGTGATGGGAGTTCAAAGGGGATTCACCTCTCTTGCGGGTTCGTGGGGATGGCCTCCGGTGGGGTTAGGGGGTAGTGCCCCTGTAAGCCACATTTTATATGTATTTATGCATTGTGAAATTTAGACTGTTCCTTATTAGGTCACAAATCTAATGGTGGTTTTCTATATTTCCCCAAAATGATAAAAACCCTAATATCTTTAAAGGTTCGTTATGTATGAGGCTCATTATATTAGTCACGGCACAGTGAGAGAGAGTTTTGCTGGACTAAATAAAAGGATTGGCTATTTCTGGTGGATGTAGCCCATTTTGGGTGAACCACGTTAAATTTGTGTCTCTATTTTATTGCATTCTTTTCTATTTTATGTTTTCTACATTATTCATTGCATGCTTGTTTATCTGTACAATTGGTATAATCCTAACAATATCATCGTATCATCTCTTCCACTAAATCTAACACTTCACCCGATCAATAAATTTGATATCATTTGTAGATTTATCATCCGAAAATCAAAGTGCATGCAATACATAAAATATCAGGATACATATAAATGTGAAATCAAATCAGATAACATCATTACACATCCATGTAATCAATCACAACAACAATAACATCCATCATCTCATAACACATGTGTCATGTCAAAAATGTCCATATATATATACATGTGTAGTATGTCTATCTCAACAAAGATATGCATCATAAATACATCAAAACTACCTTCATCAGAGGCATATATCAAAGAATATTGTACATCAAAAATGCTATAGATCAATCAACGATATGCATAAAAATTCCTTCATTAGAGGCATGTATCAAAAAATGTTGTACAAATTGAATGTTGTACATCGAGCACAAGATGCTCATATCCTTCATCAAGATGCATATGTACCAATACACTAATCTCTCAGGATGACCTGGAACCTCGGATGGGCTGGCTGGTTTTACTGTGGAGGACCCATAGATTATGAGTGGGTGGCCCCGTAGGATACCCCCATGGCTGCTCCACCGAGGCCTCGAGGCCTCTCGACCTTGTCACTCGCTCGATTCGCCGGCTATACGAGGTTCTTACCACTCAACCTAATAGCATCATAATACAAGGATTGGTAATAAGAAGCTCTTCCCTTTGTTCTAGCTAAGTCTATGTGAGTGTAGGATGTCACTACTATCCCATCTGTGTGTTGGAAGGGCGTTATATTTGCCGATAGTCGAAACCTCGGCCCGACCCATTGCTCTCTTTGTCCTCAAACGATCTCTCTCCAGTATTATGGGATGTAGTTGAGCTCGCGTCTACTAAAGAAGACTCGTCACCTAGGCCATCTGGTCTGCCATCTACCGCATATGCTGGAAGTGAATAACTCCATCTCCTCCCTGGTTGGCCTGGGCTCTGGCCTCGTCCCGCTCTGCTGTCACTACCAAAATATGAGATCGGGCCTGATCTCTCTCTGTAACCTACTGTAGCTGCTATTGTAAGGTGGCTATCTGTACCACCGGTTACACCATAGGGCCTATCCTCGCACTGCCCGCAGGCATGTCCCTACTCTCACAATCTAAGTCTCGTAGCATTGGCTACACCATAGGGAATTTTCCTTGTGTCTGCCTCTGCACTGCCAGAGTCCCCGTCCCTTCTCTTACAATCTAAGTCTCGGGACCCTGTGTATGCACTGTCCCGACCCCCGCTACCTCGTCCCTCGCACATGTGTTAGACCCTACCCATCATGTGGCTACCTATCAAATGGATCATCTAGGTCATAGGCTACCGTGTCATCTCCCTCGTCACCACTCGAGGAATCTCTAGTGGGTCCCAATGCTTCACGCCCATGCCTCGTCGAGAATGGTCGGGAGTTGTGGTAAAATAGTGGCATACCAATCCATGTAATCGAGTCATTGTACCTGGGTCTCTAATCTGTCGGGCTGGGTCCCATGCTTGTGGTACCACCTATATACGTGGCCCCATAGTCGACCTCTATGCATCTCGGTGTGCATACCACACATCCGGCCGTGGAACCCCGCACCCGCCTGCCTATCGATGACATCGGTCCACCTTGTATAACTCTATGATGTAGCTATGGCTACAAAGAAGAAAGTGCTCCATCACACAGACACCGAGCTCTGCTCCGTCCTCGAGCCACTGTATATGCCTATAGGGCCTCCATATAGCATCTCTGTCTAGCATCTCATCGAAATCTCATCGATAATGGTACAAGCTACCTAGGTGCCCTCGTACGTCATCACCTACGAAACCCAAGCCATGTATGTTGGCTCCTCCAGGACTTGGGCATGTAATGCACCTATAGGGCACCCGATCGCTATGTGGTCCCAAGACCAAATCTATAATAAGGAGGCTGACCCCACCATCTTCTGACGGTGGTAGGTAATCAAATGTAGATCCTAGTATAGATGTGCCAGTATGCACTAGCCCCAACAATATCACTCACCACTGAATACTCCATGTACCAGCATCATCAAACCCATTGGAAAGGATGTCCCTATCTTATCAGTGAGAAAAAACCCACTGATAAGTGACATCATGTAGAGTGGCCCCCGGTGCAATGTTGGATCAGCTATACACTCATGCAACGAAACTATCATGCCATCATGGGGTATCTCATCACAGTCAAATAGGTCGCCGATCGCCGACCACTACCCTGATCCACCGAAGGTCACTAATGTACTCAATCATCGCACCTACAATAGGTATGTGCATGATCCACCATATGTCCTCCAAAGTAATTGTCATCTCTCTTGTTGAGAGCCTAAAACACTGGCTCTCACTATGCCACCGCTCAATCAATGTGGTCAGTAGACCATGGTCTAGTGTGATGGAGGGCATACGAGCAATAGGGCCTAGGCCCACCACCTCCAATAGTATCACCATCACACGATGATCTCATCGGTGCATGATCCCCTCTATTGCCGCTATATGGGTGTGTTGCTCTTGCGTATATAGTATGGGAAATAGTCTCGCAAAACCATTCCATATGTCAGCTACTAACATTTCTTCTAAGTTTTGCCTATCATTCTTTAAGATTCATCTACAAATCTTAATTTTCTTCTAAGTGTCATCCTTTTTGCCATTTTTCTCTCTCCTTCATCTATTCTATGTGCCTTGTGTGCCCTTTAGGGCATGTATGCACCCCGTGGCATGTGTGTTACCTTTTTGGCGCACATGCATGTGCGCATCCACCTAAGGCAGTTACACCATTTTGTGTGCTTGCGCGTGCACGCACATGTGTATGTGTGGCGTGTGCACTCTCCTTTTTGGTGCATGTGCGTGCACGCATCCACCTAAGGGAGGTTGTGCCATTTTGTGTGCCTGCGCATGCGCACATATGTGTATATGTGGTGTGTGCACTATTTTTTTGATACATGTGCGCACATGCATGCATCGAGGGCATATGCACGTGTGCGTACATGCCTCTTGGTGCCTCGTGCCATGATTAGGATGCACCCCCCGCACATGTGTGCCTATGCCATACCCTAATACAACCCCCTATTCTAGCATTAATTAAGGCATTAATTACGATAATTGACAAAGTGGGTTAAGATACTCACTAAGACGTCATCGTCGGCATGATGCGCTCGTATCCTCGAACCGTGTCGATGTCTCAGGAGGTCTTGTGCTCTCACCATTTTCCTCATCACTATCAGGGTCTCATGGTAAAAATTTGGTAGCGGTTGGTAACAAATGAATTGGTTGTGGTGATTTACCCCGGGTGGGGTATATCAAGCCATTTTTTGCGGTCGTGATGCCTGGAGGCTTGTTTTGACCGTTGTTTTCTCTTCTATTTGCCATCAATAATTATTTTAATTAAATAATTATTTTTCTTTCATTTTTCATTGTGTTGGGGTATTTTTTTCCATCTTACCCCTTTCTTCTCACTAGGACAATTTTTATTTCTCCTAGGCAATTTCCTTCCTCTACACACTCCATCGAATAATTATTTTTATTAAATAATTATTTTATTAATTTTTTCGTTGTACAGGGACATTATTTGTCACCTACTTCTTCTTTCTTCCCCTGGGCATTTTTCTTGTGTCTGGGTGATTCATACTGATTCTTCTACTTTCTTCTACGCGTCCCACATCCACCAATTTGGACAATTTAAAAAAACAAAAACAATGTATATATATATCCATCCAAAATCCAAAAAAAGGGTAAAATTCTCCAACAAAATCCTAAAAATTATAAAACCTACAAAAATAGGTAAACCCACTTATAGTGGTTGAAACTTGTGTCTTGCACATGGTATTCTTTCCATATCCTACTGGAAATTTTCACATCTTCATTGATCACATGACTTATGGATCATTAGATTCACAACCATTCGTAAAGCTAGTTTGCTTGCTTCGTCTATACTTTGGGGCACATCTAGTTGCCTGGTGCTGTTTTGTGGTGCACAAAGCTTTCTCCTTGGACCCGGTGTCCATCATCATTTCCCCTGTATGTATCCTTGCTTGGGGCATCATTTTTAACCCTTGTCGTCATCACGACCATGTGGGAATCTTCAACTTGATAACAAAATATTTGTACAATCGTTTTGATTGTTGTTGGTTTGAATATGTGTGTTTGTACTTGTTTTCCCTGTTAAATGAGCTTGTTTCCTTCTCATATTGCATTGCTTTCTATATGTTGCATGGAGTTGGTATTTTCAGCAATGGAAAATTGTTCGTAGTATGGATTTTCATGTCATTCTACTTTTGTTGTATGCTTATATTTTTAATAAGGACCGATGACGTAGATCTTTTGGCAATATGATGACACTGAAGTTGTTCCAATGCAAAGGATGAAAGCTAGTTCTTCTCTCTGCTTCTCCATATTTCTTCTACATCACCCTCCCATACTATTCTTCCGCTTCACCTAGGGCATCCTTCCCTCTCCTTTCTTCTATCCATTTCTCACCTTTTTCGATCATCGATTGTCTTCCTTCATCACCCCATCGACACTCGAGGGGGCATCTCTCACTTCTACTAATTTTTCTTCTACCCTTTCAAAATTTATCCATCTACTATCTTTGAAGTGGCGTCACTTGCACCACCCCAAAGAGGGGAAAATGTAGACACCTATAATTTATCCTGAACAATTTAAATACTTAAATTGTGCTAATTATCCCCTTGTCTGCAAATTGGTGACATATCGTCAATAATGCTCATCTTCTCTCCTATCACCATTAATTAATTACATTACGTTAATTAATTAAGTCTTCTATTCAACAAATACCCTAATTAACGACCTTCCGTTAATTAATCATTCCTTCTATCTAGAATAATTAATTAATTAATTAGCTTCCCCGTTCATTAAATAGATAAATCATTATTTACTTGATTTAATTCCTTTCTATAGTCTAAATCATGCTAATATTCCTCTAAAAAGCTTTTATAAGCTTGCACACCTATTAATTAATCACTTTGGTTAATTAATAAACCCCCTTTATCCCCATGAGTCACTAAAGGACAAATTAAACTCTCCTAAAGTTAACTCAACCCTTTCTAAACCCCCCTTATCCACAACTAACTCAACATCTCTATTATCCCACATACAAAGGGATGTAGAGATTCCTCTATCCATTGGGCTATATAAAGAGCCCTCCTCCTACCTTTACACCTACACCTTTACATTCCTAAATGAGCATAGAGCCTAAGCTATAGCCATTTTGTCATCTTAGAGCATTCTTCATTGGAGAAGCTAAGCTACTTTCATTTCTTGTATTCATCCACCCAAGTTTTGAAGTCATATGGAGATATGTCAAATGGTCTTGTAGCCATGATTTGACAAGACTCCATTCTTAGAAACCTTGGGATTTCAAGAACATAATCAACTCTTTGATTGATAGAGGTCTACCTAGGTTCAATCTCATTTTTAGCATTCAATAAGAGATAGAAGTTAGTCTATTTAACATATTAGCTTGAAATGTTCATGTTTAATGTAGAAATGTTGATAGGTTAGCTTTGTTTAAGGTCTTAGCATGATGATGCATATGTTTAGTTTAGTATTGTATTGAATCTAATATGTGTTAGTTTTAACTTTACTTTCATTAATAATGATTTCATGCATACAAGTGTCACACTTTGTTCACTAGTGTCACTATTAATCTCCGATGAATAATGACCAACAAAACCCCACACAAAGCATCAAACCCTAAAAAAGGAAATATGTAAATGAATGGGTCAGAATTTCCTCACCTACCAAATGGATGGACTTATGATTGAGCACTGCACTACATGTAAGACTCGATGTAGTTCTATGTGATTTTGTGTGTAATAATTTTCCTAGGGTTTTGTAGCGCTAATTATGCCAAAGTAGTGGGAAATAGGTAGATAAAATGTAGAATGGTGGATGGAATAGAATATACTCCCCTTCATATGCAATGTGTGATGCAAAATAATTCCCAAATGCAATCCCTGGTCTATGTAGATAGCTATCCCTTAGTAGAAAATAGTATTCCCTTAAGGTAGTGTCTATGTTGTGCATATACATGGATCTCTTGTTCAAATTTTGACAATAATGGTCTAACATGCTAACTAGTACTTAGGGAGATGAAAGGAAAAACCGTAAAGACCGATCTCAAATATAAAAACAAAACCATGTGTGATGGGGACCGGGGCGCCCAAGCACCCTAATCCCTCTCTAAGCACCCGGTTAAAGACTAGAGATGATCACCGAGTTAACAATGACATATAGGAGCCCCTAAAACCTGATCTAAACTCGTGCGGGTAAGTGATGAATGTGTAAGAAAATTAACCAAAAATACCAACAAGACTAATGACTAGACAATGAGATGGGTCATTAGTGAATACTTTTCTTACGCAAGATCCATACTTAAAACAACATACTTGATAGTATAATAATAATATTAAGTGTGTGATTTTGTAATTACAAGTTGCTATGTCATGAAACACCAACCGAGGGGATATATTTTCTTGTAATAATGTGATATAATCAAAAGAATTATCCTAAAGCACGTCAGTCTAAAATCATACATTAGGGTCATCTTGTAGATTTGTACAAATCAACTGTAAATGGTGGTTTTGATCGGGAGGGAAAAACAAGTTTTGAATTTATGGGTCGAAGGATGGATGTTTGTAGATGTGTTTTGCAATGTTGAATTTTAGAAATTGATGATAGATAGGTTTGAAAAGATAAGAAAATAATCGAAGAGATATCAGGGTGCTCTATGGAAGAGTGAGGAGAGTGCATTTGTACATGTAAGTGTGTAATGTCAAGATCAAAAATGTCAAAAGATAGATTGCCAATTTTGAGTGTCTACATTTTCCTCCTTTAAGTATGAAATGAAATTACATTCTTAAAGGAAAAGATATAAGAGTGTATATACATACTTTGTATTTTCTTGAAATACTTTTTTTTCGAAGATCCATTGTGTTGGTGTTGACATGCTAAAAATTGAACCCGCAACACAAAGTGTATTCAATGCCTAGGACAGAAATTGAAATGTAAATAATTTTTTTAATGAAAGTATTCTAATGAAATGCCAAAATATATGAAAAACGTTGAAGTAATATACTTTTTTGTTTTGCAGAGGGAATGTGTACCCATTTTTGTGCCTTGGAGAGTCCTGGATTTTTAAAATCTAAAGAATAATTGGGGGTGATTAGTCCCTAATTTGTGCCAAGGAGAGGCTGATGTGTTAGGTGTACTAACCCAACACATGAATTCCAAAGAGAAGAAAAAAATAGGAGCTTAAACACCCCATTAAGGAAGAAGACGTGTATCAAAGTTATTCAACAACTCTCAAAGCTTCCCTCAAGTGCAAAGATGATAAGAAATTTTTTCCTATTATTTCACTAGATTCTTAGTATATTAATCAAATAGATAAGGGTAAATGACCAAGGAGGAATACTTATTGTAATATCGGTTGAATAAATCATACATGAAGTAAAGATCCTATTGGAATTGAAATGATTTAGGTATATCATACAAAACAATAAGAAAGGTCATGCAAAAGGTTGTTTAAGGTTAAAAATGGGAGGGTTGATTGGGTGGTGTTGAGTTGCAGGTCTGGTACAAGCTTTGGGTAAGGTCTGGTAAGGATTAGAAATGGTTCTGGGCTATTGGGAAGTGGGTATTAGCTCTTGATCCGAGAGCTATATTTCCGCAGAACAGTAACGGTGTAACCAATGTTAGTTAAGAAGAGTGACCGACGTCGGTTGGCTAACTAGTGTCGGTAGGGGAAATTAGTAGAAAGTTCTTAGAATTGGTTTTTAGACTCCCTGTGATTGCACAAGAGGTTGGAAATGGTGAGAGTGGGGTCATAAAATGGTTCTAAAGACTTAGAGATGATTAGGAGAGGGTGAAAATGGGTGAAAATTCTGGGTATGATCAGGTGATGGGTTGATGGAAGGAAGGAAGTATATGGGTGTGGAGAGAAATAGACTACAAAGATGAATAAATAAATCTACACAAGGAAACTAGAGATTCAATGTAGAGATGTTAAATACTTACTAGAAAGTAGATTGGAGAATGTAGGTGATGAAGACGGTGACAGTAGAGATCCAGAGAGAAGAGCCATTGTATTCATGCCATGGAAGTTCAAACCTCCGTGCCTCTCTCTTTTGTGAATATGTGATCATGAAGAGGATGATGAATGGTGACCGATGTTGGTAGTGCTCCCGTGTGTCTTCTTTTTCCTGAGTGTTAAAGAAATTTGAGTGCTCCAAGTCTCTGGAAAAATGAGATCTTGAATCAAATGACCAACCCAAGGCCAAGGATTTTGGAAATGTATTTAACCTAATTGACCACATGGTTAGGTGACCGATGTCGGTTGAGATATAACAACATCGGTCAAGGTGGGAATATCTAGGTTGGCCAAAAATATAGCATTATTTTGCTATTTTGGTGTGATCTCCAACCTTCTACCGAGTCTTGAGTGATAGATCATGGAAAGATAAGTAGGATTCCTTTTAGGTTTGTTAATAGGAGTTAAGTCTAGGTTTAGACTAAGTCCTAGTTAGTTAGGATAGGTTTAGACTCAGTCTTAGGTCATTAATGAGGTTTGAGTAGGTCATTGAGTGAGGTGGCTAGGTGAGGTGGTTAAGTGAGGATATTAATTAATTTAATTAAGATAATTAATTTAATTAACATGTGCACTATGGGATATGAATAGGTAGGATATGGTTAATTTAATTAATGGGGTTTAAGGGGAGTATGACCCAATTTTGGTGTCTACATTTTGCCCCTTTTTGTTGTGTAGCTTGTATTTGTAAGAACATGCTAACAAAAATAGGAAATTGGTGTTCTAGGTGTGAATGGAGGTTAGTTTTCCCAAGTAGGGCTGAAGGTGATCCCCCTCAAACCACGAACTGATGAGGTGTTAGATGGAGTTGGTGAGTGGTTTGATAAATGTGTAAGTGATGAAAGTGAAGGTAGGTGGGTTGTAGGTAAGGGTATGGGCACTTTGGGTAATGGGTAATGGTCAAATTGGGTAATAGGTAATGGAAATCGAATGCATGCACACGTATAGACTGTGACATGGTACCAGGTAGAAGAGCATGTAAAATCTACATCATCCAAGGTCGATAGGTTTATCCAAATGAGGTTGAAGTGATTCAGGTATCTAGGGTACATGATATGGTCTAGAAACACAACTTAGGTTAGGTGCAGGACCGTTTAGGTATGATCTAGTACACCAAAGGTTTGGTGGGATAAACAACATGACAATAGGCAAGGTAAGGTCATTAGGCTAAACCACATGGGTAACAACATCGCAAGGTATAATGAGTACACAAGTTCAAAGGTCACAAAAGGTAGTTCGGTTAGGGTATGTAGGTCATGACATGGGTAAGGCCTGAGGTATAGGTAAATAACATGTCCCTAAATGTAATTAAGGAAATGTATAGGTAATGTAGGCTTGTGGGTAAGGTGTAATAGGTGTTGGTAGGGTCAAAAGGTATGTGGCAGTAATGTTTTTAGGCCAAAATGGGTGAAATGTGGGTAAAAAGGTAATGATAGGTGACCGATGCTAGTTATGATGTAACCGACGTCGGTTTGGTAGGGCATGACATGATCGACGTTGGTCATGTTGATTTGGGGTTAAAAAATAAAAATCCATATTTACTGGATTCATTTTGACTTTTCCATTTTTAGAAAATGACAGAAGAGAAAGTGAGGAGTGAAAAATGATAGTACGAGGCATTGAGATGAGTGGGTGAGCCACGTAGTAGGTGATTAGTGGTCGATTGGTGGGTCCATGAGATCGGGTAGATTGATTTGATTTTTTGGAGGTGAGTTGTGGATTTGGCCATGACAAGAGGTGAGAGAGGGGTCGGGAGGTCCACTAGCACAGAGCCTAGAGTGTCAGGTGAGATTGAGTCACATAGAGGTAGGGGCATTCCCTAATTTGTTATTTGATTAAATTTTGTTTAAAATGAAGAAAAAGGGGTGGGGGTTATATGTTGACATGCGGGTGAAAAATGGGTAAAATTGATATGGGAAAGGGAAATGTAGGTTAAATAGGATGATAGATGCATATAAGGTAAATTGGGGTGGATTGGGGTAGGTTTTAGGTAGGATTTGGGTTAATTTTAGGAAAAATGGTAGATGGGGGATGGGAATTTCAGTTTTTTTTTGGAGACAGAGACCGACGTAGGTAAAGGTTGGTCGATGTTGGTTGGCCTTAGCCAGCATCGGTTCAAGGATTAGGTGACCGATGATGTATGTTAAGAATGATGATGATGATGTCAACAAAGGACGATGTCGGTCAACTTTAGGGGAAAAGAGGTAAATAAAAGGGATATGGTGGGAGGGAAAGATAGGAAAGAAGATGTAAATGAAGGTTTATGGAGAGTGAGTAGGGTAATAGGTGATGTTGGAAATGTGGGGTGGGGAAGTAGGTGAACTAAACTAGGATAGGTAAGAATGGTAAGGGTTAATGGGTGTAAAATTGGGTTGGGGAAAAGGGGTAGTCGGTAGGGTTGGTGTGTGGGTATGGTGTAATAGGTAATAAGTGTTTTGGAAATAGGTTCATCGGGTAAGAGGTATGTTGGGTATGGGAAAGTCTTGACAATGTTGTGTTTGAATGATGTAGGCTAGAGACAGCTCGGATGTGGGAAAGTACCACCATTATTGGGACGGATGTGATCTAGTGTGACCGTAGAGAGAGTGGGAGCATATGAACGAGGTCAGGCTTATCGGGGTCTAATATTATAGGAAGATAGTTCATGATCATAGTATGATGGTTGCTCTCATCGATAGATGGGATTCAATGACCAATACCTTCCACCTTTCGATGAGGTGAGATGACCGTCACCTTAGAGGATGTGTACCAAATCCCGAGGCTTCCTATTATAGGGGACCTATTTATTCCATTTTGTCGAGGCATCAATGGAGCCGATAGTGGCTGTATTTGGGGAGGTGATGGGTGAGCTGAGGTACCATAGTGTGAGCCTTAGTTATGGAGACATGTATGTAGCCTTCCCTTAGGAGACGAGGTTGGTTGTGTTGATGATGGAGGTAGTAGGTTGCTTTTCCTTACCAGATTCTGAGGGTGGGAGATTCCCATGAGCACTGATGGGAGTGCTCAGGATATGATGGAGGAGTGGATCTACTTTTCTTGGGCCCCAACATTCCTAGTGTAGTTGTATAGGGAGCTATGGGCCTATGGGAGATTGTGGAGGTTTCGGGATGTGTTGCACATTTTTACTACACTATTGGGCATATACGAGCACATTATGTGTTTTGCCTAGTGGGTCTTCCATGATAGGATTGGTTTGGGGGTGGCTGGCTCTAAGTTGGATATAGACATTGGGTACTTTTGGTGGTCATCCAAGGGTGGTGAGAGCCACATATGATGTTATCTACTACAGGTGGTTACTGACGGGGATTTAGAGTTGATATTGTATGGAGGCCATATACTGGCTATCCCTCATATAGGGGCATGATGGAGGAGTTAGAGGAGCTTCAACTATTGAGGTGGATACAAGGGCATCATGTCGACAAGCATGAGATGATACCCGTAGATAGGGTTAGATGATAGTTTGGGCTACCACAAGACGTGCCTCCACCTTTCCCATAATACCAGAGAGATGACATGGAGAGACCCATGTCTCCACCATGACCAAGTGTGCCATAGAAAGGATAGGAGGAACAAGTGGTGGATAGGATATATGGATAGATGATGTTGGAGTCATTTGATGGATATAGGTAGTGGTGGGTGGTACAAGTGATGCAATAGCCAAGTACCATCGAGGCTAGGGCAACTAGATCTTGCTATGGTCATAGTGCAGAGAGATGCATTAGTAGGGGTAGGTGGCCACCTTATAGACACAGATCATAGGTTTATAGGGGGTAGTTGATAGGATCCCATGCACAGTGGCCACCCTGAGGCTTAGGTGATGACACTTACTAGCCTAGTTGGCATAAGGGACATAGTGTGCCCTGCAGGTAGGGAGGTGATGGTGATGGAGTATAGGTGGCCATATTACAGGAACAAGTGTCCAGTTTACAGGGCCAGTTGGCCTCTTCATAGGCATAGGTAGTGGCCTTACAAGCCCAACTTGCAACATAGGTACCTCCAAAAGCCCACAGACATGGTCCCATACTACAAGAGTGCACAACGGTGGGATAGGTCCCACAAGACAAGGAGGAGGAGGGGGACAAGGATCCAGATATGGACCGAGGCTAGTATTAGTAGGACATGGTTGCATTGAGACCTATGGACACCACCTCAGATGGTGACTATGGTGAGGTTCATGGATTCCCTGAATGAGGCATGTTATTATCAAGATCACTTGATGACTATCGAGATAGATGTTCCCTCGTATGCTGAGTATAGAGCCCAATAAGTAATGAGTGAGAGGATGAGATCCCACACTCATAGTTTAGAGAGCACTAGGGGGCCGATGATGAGCCCAAGAGATCAAGGTCGGGAGAGGCTACTAGTTCATGTAGGCCAGGCCTAGTTGAGGGCAGGTGGAGATTAGACCGAGACCCATGGAGGGTGGAGAGATGTTGGTAGGGTGGAAGACATGTCGGGAGGAGGAGACAGTGAGACTGGCCCAGAGGATATGAGGTGGGGTGACGATTAGTCACTTGGTATGATTATTTTTTTGAGGTTTTGATATATATACCGGCCTGCATGCCGAAGATAGTGAGGTTGTATATGAGAGTTTTGTGATTTTGATTTTTATACCACCTATTTGTCAAAGATAGTGAGGTTGTATCTGAGTGATTTGAGATACTTGTATTTATTTGTATCTGTGTATATGTGTATTGATACACAAAAACTTTTTCCATTTATATAGATGATGATATTTATTGCATGGATGATGTACTTGTTTTAATGTCCATTGTTTATTTGTATATTGATGAAAACTAGGTGAATTAGGCATGATTGAGTTGAGGTCATGTAGACATGATGGAGTCAAGGTGAGTTAGGCATGGTGGAGTCTAGGTGATTTAGGCATGGTTGAGTTTAGGTCATTTAGGCATGGTTGAGTTAGAGCATGGTGGAGTCTAGGTGAGTTAGGCATGGTGGGGTCTAGGTAATTTAGGCAGTCGAGGTCATGTAGGCATGATGGAGTTAGGTATAGGCATGGTTTGGTTATGTGTATGGGTTTGATTTAATTTCCAAGTTATTGGTAGTATGGAAAATAAATGATGATGTATATGTATGTTTTATGGTGTAAATTTCCAAATATTTGATATCATGGAAATATGAAATGATTGATTGGATGCTTGGATGATGTGATAAAATGGTAGGTATGTATGTTTGTTGAGTGTTTAATTTCCCAGTTTTGTGTAAAATGGAAAACTAAGGTGACCTATGAATAAAAAAAGGGAAAATGGGTTAGGGTAAAGAGTGGCCAAGCTAACCTCCAAGGGCCCCATGCCCTCGGAGTTTTCCTACATAGCCCCGGTGAAAAGGGGCCTCAGGCCAATGTAGTTCTCCCATAAGATAGGGAAGAATATGATGAGGTAGAGGGATGGTTTGGTAGGTTTTAGGCATGATTGAGTCTAGGTCATTTAGGCATGGTTGATTTTAGGTCATTTTAGGCATGGTTGAGTTTAGGTCAATTAGGCATGGTGATGTTGGTGAAAGAGGAATTCTTAAAATGTAGGTGTCGATGGTCTAGTCCTGTATAGGAGAATCAACAAGTAATGAAGAAGGTGAAGGGTAAGAGGTGACCAAAAAGATCCACCTAATTGGTAAGAACCATAACAAGTCTACCATACCAAAGATGGGCTTATGAACATAAGACCCTAAAGGCATTTCTGATTGACTATTTAAAGGTGAAGAAAGTCACATGATCATGAAATGTCACATTTGTGGCACGTCCCTTGAGTGGGTAGAAAATTAGGGTGAAAAAGGTGATGAGGTGAAAAAGTAGGTTGGTTTTAGCGTAACCTAGTGTGAGACAACATGCCTATTTGGCAAGAGACCCAAGATCAAAATAGGCAAGTCCATGACAAAAAGTTAATCTTTTTTTTTTCTTTTTTCTTTTGTTTTTGTTTTGATAGACTGATCGATGTGGGAAGTCTATGTGGGATGAGTATATTTTCTCCTTGAGGTCTTCGTGAAGCTGATCGATGTGGGAAGCTTCGAATATTTTATTTTATTATTTGCAAGAATAGTCTTCTTATTATGATAGACTATGTACAATATGGATAGCTTTGTATAGTTGTCCTTCGAGGGAGTAGTCTATTTATAGCAGTGAGATAGAAAGAGTAGATGTCCTTTTTGAGGGATTCATTTTTGCTGGAAGTTTGACTCAAGGAGATGAATCCCATTTTAATTTTTTTCTTTTGGACTTTTAAGTCATGGACAAGACTATAGAGACCGATAGGCTCTTGTGTTGTAGACAAAACCATAACACATAGAGGCTAACTATGAAAGAGAGGGTTTAAGTGATGAACGACCATGGGATTCCATCTTGAAAAAGATGAAAAGTATCCATGAGAATCATGCCATGAGTAGAGCCATGGTACTCATATTGAAGATAAGGCTTAAAAGGTGATGAGTAATCACATGATTCTTGTTTAGTCGTTGATCCTTAAAATAGGTAAGTGGAAGGTGAATGGTGCTCAAGGGACAAGCATTTAATTGAAAAGGTGATATAGGACTTGATTCAACAATAAAATGGTCAAAGATGCAAAGCATTGAGGGGCTCAGGTTTGAGTTTACCTTGAGTGAAGACAAACGATAAGCACTTGATCCATAGGTATGAGTAACAATATAAGGTCCAAGCCAATTAGGAGAAAATTTTCCCATTTACTTTTCTCCTCTTTTGTTACATGTTGATTTTCCTTTAGGATGAGGTCACCGACCTGGAAGGTTCATTCATGGACACATTTATCATAGGCACGTTTGATACATTTTTGGTAGATTTGGAGATGGTCAAGAGCATTGAGATGACACTCATCTAATAACTCAAGTTTATGCCAAACGGTCTTGGCAAAAGTCATCATCGTTGAGCATATCTTTAAGTGAGATACGAAGAGACAGAATCTGGACTTCAAGAGGTAGACAACCTCTATACCATAGACCAGAGAGAAAGGCATGGTAATAGTTGAAGTATGAATACTAGTGTGATAATCCCATAAGGAAAAAGGAATGTGTATTCAATCCTTTTATATCATCAACAATTTCATAAGAATTTTATTTAAGGTTTTGTTGGTTGATTCTACTTGGCCATTTTTTGAGGGTAATAAGGTGAAGAAAAAATGAGTTGAATTCCGAAGGCATCACAAAGTTTCATAGGGTTTTGTTTTTGAACTATTTTTGTTATTAGTGATGAGAGACAATGAGGAACACCAAAGTGACAAATGATGTGATGGTTGATGAATTCACATATTTTCTCAACTTTTGTAGAAATAAGAGGTATGGATTCTACCCATTTAGTGTAGTATTCAATAGTGGTAATAATCCATTGATGACGTTGGGAAGAATGAGGATTGATCTCTCTGATAAGATCCAAACCCCATTGAGAGAAAGGAAAAAGGTCTCATGTGTGACTTGTAAGGTGTGACTAGGGGTGTGATGAAGATTAGCATGTTGTTGGCACTTCACACAACATGTTTGACATAATCACAAAAATCATGGTTTAAGGTAGGCCAATAATACTATCCCAAGTGAAGGATACACTTAGCAAAAACTAATCCTTGAAGTGACCTCCAAAATTCCATCGTGAACTTCCTTGATAGTATAGGAATTTGAATAACTGTAAGGCATCATAAGAGGATACCATCAAAGCCACATTTATAAAGAAGACCACCCATGATGACATAGTGAGAGACACTTTGAAAAAGGCTCGTTTTCCATTGTGAGTAAGATCTAGAGGTAGAATTGAAAGGGAAAGGTAGTCGTAAACTACTTATACCAAAGGTCACATGGGTCAAGTTCAACGGTTCGATGAGGTTGATGTATCAAAATAAATAAGAAGGTGATTACAACCTTTGTATTGTGAAAAATATTTTCGAGTTGGAAGGTGAAGTGGGTATCGAGATGCAAGACAGGCCATGGTGTCCTACAAATTTTTTAGTGGAACGTGGAGTGGTTTGAAGTTCAAAATGGTCAAAGGTAGTCAAAATTATATCTACATGATGTTTATACTTTTGAAGTATTTCATTATGACATTGGTATATACCATTAACTTGATTTATAACTAGTTGAGATTCACCAAAGATATTAATTGATTTAACATCTAAGGTGATGGCGGATTAAAGACCTAATATGAGTGCTTCATATTCAACGATATTGTTAGTACAATAAAAATCTAGTTTGAAATATAATGGCATAGGTTCACCATCAAGAGGAATGAGGATAACTCCGACACCACCCCCATGTTGACATTTGGAACCATCAAAGAATAAGGTCATCTGGTAAATGGTATCATCCAAAGAGAGGGTAGTGATGGATTCATTAGGGAAATCAAAGTTAGAGGATTGATTTTCGAAGAGAGGTGCATCTGCAAGTTGGTCAATGATGGTTTGTCCTTTGACAAATTTTTGATGAGTGAATTCAAGGTCTAGGTCTACAAGCAGCATGAGCCAACATGCAACATGTTGATGTTGGTAGGGTTTAGCATACATGTAATGTAAGGGGTTAGTATTGGTGATAACAAAGGTTTTGTGGTTGAGTAGGTAATGGAGAAGTTTAGTGGTGAAAAAACTAAGGCTAAGCAGAGTTTTTCAGCGTGGGTGTATCTAGTTTCATAGTCCAAAATGGTATGACTTATATAATAAACCACTTGCTCCCTGTGTTGCTCATCACAATGAGCGAGCATGGCACCCAAGGAATGATCAGTAGTATAAATGTAAAGGTAAAATGGTTGGTCATCCTTAGGGGGAATGAGCACAGGTGGTTAAAGGAGGTATTGTTTTAAGGCGTCAAAGGATTTGTGGCATTCATCATCCCATTTGAAGGAGACATCCTTTTGAGGAGATGATGAAATGGGTGGCAAGTGGTCGGAAAGTTATGAAATAAAGAGATGAATAGATTGCAACTTTCCTTGCAAACTATGAAGTTGAAAAAGGTTAGTAGGTGGAGGAATTTTGAGAATAACCTTGATTTTAATGGGGTCAACTTATATTCCACACAAAGAAATGATAAAACCAAGGATCTTTCCAGAGAGAACAACAGTGAAGACACACTTCTTAGGTTGAAGGAAAACACAATACTTGATGAGACGGTTGAAGATGACCTTAAGGATTGTAAGGTGTTCAACCCAATGTTTATATTTGGCAAGGAGATTGTCAACGTAATCTTCCAATATGTGATGCATGATGTCATGAAAGATATAAGTCATAGCCCACCATTGATATGTAGCACCAACATTTTTAAGGCCAAAGGGCATGACTTGATAACAAAAGGTCCCCCAAGGAGTGATGAAGGTGGTTTTGTGTTGATCTTCTAAGGTGAGTAATATTTGGTTATAACTCGAGAAACCTTCCATGAGTGATAAGCATCTCATGGCTGGTGGTAAGATCAACTAGTTGGTCAATACTAGGTAGTGGAAATTCATCTTTAGGGAAAGCTAAGTTAAGGTTGTGGAAATCCATGCAAATGTAGAGTCCCCTATCACTTTTATGATAGGAACGATGTTAGAGATCCATTGAGGATAATCAATGGGTAAGATGAAGGAAACCGAAAGAAGGCACTAGATTTCTTCTTTGACAAGAAGGGAAATGTGAGGATGAATTTTCCATAGCTTTTGTTTTACGGGTTTGGCTTTAGGAATAGTTACGATATTGTGGACTAAAATGTTTGGGTGAATATTGAGCATATCAACATAAGACCAAGAAAAATCATTGCTATGATCCCGGAGGAAAGAAGTAAAATCTTCCTACTTAGCAACATATAAAGATTGGCCTATCTTTAAAATGTGTAGGTTGTCCTGAGTGTGGATATTGATTTCGATGGTCGATTCATTTAACATGGTTTGTGTCTTAGAAGGTAAAGAATGGGGAATATACGAATCTTCCAAACAAAGGTAGGTGAGAATAGACTCATCATCCTAACATTAAATGATGTTAATAGAAGGTTTATCATCATTGATCATGCCAAGATACAGGAAGGGAAGGGAAGATGGAGCCTCTCCATCTCGTTGATAAGTTAAGAGGTACCGGGAAATGGTGTTCACTAAAAATATTTTAGGAGGAATGGATTATGGATCGATAAACTCTGTAGGTGAAGGTGGTGAAGTTGGTATATGGGGTGAAGGAGAAGGTTTCATCCTCAATGAGTTCAATACGTAATTTCTTGGAGATGGTTCAACAAATCCAATACCACTATGGTCTTTGTGTTTAGGTGGTACGAGATGAATGTCATGGTGGCCTTGTTCATAGAAACCAAAGTCAAAAATATTCCATACAAAATGATGGAGGAAGGTGTGGGTGAACTGATGGTTGGTGAGAGATTGAAGGTCAAATGAAAATGGTTGCATTTGGGAAGGTGGCTCGGGATTAGGTAGAAGTATAAAGTCCCCCACACGTTAAGTTGGTGTGAAGGTGGGGAGGACCATAAGTAAAAACCTCGCCTATGCAGTGATCATAGGGAGGATGTTGGTGTAGGTTACTCTATGAAAAAAATCAACATGTGACCTTCTTCGCACCCAACCTCTTGAGGTCGTTTTGAGACAACCAGTGTAGAATGAGTGTGAATGTGAGTGTGGTGACGGTGATCAAGCTAATTGGGTAACCTTATATCTTCAACACGAAATGTCGGGATCTACGAGTCTAAGGCAAAGAATGATCTCTTAACTTGAAGTGGTATGATGGCTTGGTCTGAAATAATAGCCGCTCGTAGACACCAATTAATGTCAAGATCGACTGAGATTTTGTTTGTCGGTTTCAAGTTCACCAATTAATGTCAAGTTCACCTCGGGGAATATTTAATTTTTTTTGTCTTAAATGAGTCTCTAGGGGGGAGCCCATAGGGCATGCTTTTATTTTGTCAAAAATGGTATTTTTTTACACTGTTGAATGTTTTTAGGGTTAAGGGCACGTTTTGAAAATTGGTTTAGGACCGCCACCTTGCTTGGGCGGTGGTCCTGGAACCGCCACCCTACATTGGGCGGTGGTTCTAAATAGAATGACCCAACCATTCACTAACTTGAAGTTTTTTGAATTTTTCATGCTTTATCATGTTTTTGATGAGCTTTTATTCTTGTATATGTTACTAACTTACTCTTTTCTCATGTTTTGGTGAATGCAGAAGGAGGAATACATCCATTGGAGCAGAGAGAGAGAGTGATTGGATCCCTAGGATTCTAGATCATCTGACTTAGGGCCTGAGAGGGACACTCTACATAGGGAAGGTATCTGGAGGATTACACGGGTACCCCACGTTGCCCCTGCCAGTCACATATTGTGTGAATTGTTCTCCTACTAGGATGCAGATCAAAACACCTTCCGATTTCCAGTGTTAGGGGTGAGTGGATCATTACTCTGGAGGATGTATACCACATCCTTGGGCTCCTCGATTCTTGGGAGGAGACTGACTTTAGAGATAGTAGGATCTCGAGGCCGTGATGAATTAGTGGGCCACATATATGGGAGATGCCATTGTCTCATCTGGTTCAAAGAAGGGGATGAAGGTCCGGTTGATTGTTATTTCTCCTATTCCGATCGTCCAGGACAGCCATTATGGGTATCCTATCCTCATGATTGATTGGGGAAAAGGGAGGTGACACTCTTCTCTATTGCTGGGATCTCATTATCACACAGATTGAGGGACATGGCTGTAGGTATGCATGGGGTTTGGACATCTTAGGGACTACCTACCATTACCTGTACAGGGTATTCGATTGTAGGGGAAGTCACTGAGCCACCCCACTCTTGTCATGAGTGGGTATATGAGCATATCACCCCTTATGGAAGGGGAGTACATGTATTGTACCTAGCAATCGTCTGGGTAGTGAAATGGAAAGCTATTTTGGTTCTTAGGATACCTCATCAGCCCAAAGTGTCTTCTCTTACCACAATAGACATGGTTACTACCCCCTACATGGACATGGCAGGGTTATGGGGACATGAAGTGACCACAATGGTAGCTTAAATTACTACAGGCCAACAAGTTGACAGAGCTGAGATAGTTAAGATTCACTTGTTTAATCAAGTTCCTCAGTATTTTGGCCTACCATACACTAGCGTTCCTTCCCCAGTGGTACCAATTTATAGGACCATTCAGGAGGCTCGAAGGGGCCCTAGAGGAGATTCCATTTGGATAGTGGTCACTCCTGGTGTTCCTATTGCAGTTAGGTGTGTGGTTCATATTCGATGGGTAGCTTGTGCCCCTTGGGTACCTTTACTCTAGATTGAGGTTGCTCCTTCCCACAATGGAGAGGAGGATGAGCCCATTAGTGTAGACTCCAATTTTGAGGAGCACACAGGGGATGAGAAAAAGGAGGAGTCAATGAGAGAGGGTACTGAGGAGGATGAGGGTGGGGGATGCGAGACCGATGAGACATCTCATAATGCTGAGGAAGAGAGTGATCCTGAGTGGCATGTCACTTAGGAGATGTTGAGATCCGCACATGAGGAGGCTGATGCAGAGAGAGATACCTTAGTCTCAGAAGAGACATTTAATCTAGGTGGGGAGGGGGACGATGATTTTGTGAATAGACATCATTTTACATCTGGATTTGGGGACCACCAACAACATCAATAGTAGTAGTCAATGACCCTACCTGGATGCCCAGAGATCCAAGTATGTTTGAAACTCTTATCTTACCTTTATTAATTTGAAACCTTAGTTTTGATATTCTCTTTTTATTTTCATATTAAACTTTTCTAACTCATCTTCTTCTTCTCCTTCCCTTCTTGTAGCGACTACATATGAGTGGAGAGAGCTCATCTGACGGGTGTGCGTGGTCACCCTACCGATGCCCTCAGGGAAGACTCGAGTTGAGTTGACTGATGATTCAAGTCAGCCACTAAATACCAACAGACACACTGACGTGTTTACTCATGTTTGGAGGATAACAGAGGTGGTGATATCCCTTCATACCATGGTGGTTAGATATGTGGTGGTTGAGCGGTTGATGAGATAGAGCCATTCATTTTGTGAGACAACAACCAATGGCCACCGTCACGAGAACTTGCACCATTCGGGCCACTCCCAAAGTGTCATCATAGCCGTAACAGGGGACATGGTAATGGCCGTGCACCATCCGAGGTATCTCATAGGGATTGACAAGCCACTGGGTCGTTTATTGCTTTGCTACTATTTTTTCAGGCACTATATAATTTTTTAAATATATTTTTGGCTCATTGCGAGTGTTTTGACCATGCCTTAGTGTGTGATGGCATTGTATAGAAACTTGACCCACTATGATATATACAGACTCTTATTTTTGGTTCGGTAATCCATTGTATCTGAGTTGACTCTCTTTTGGTTTATTTCTCATGTGTACTCTAGATGTTTAGAATTTCTACTTTTCTATGCTTTTCAGAATGCATGCAATGGGTGTGAAATGATAACAGAATGATTTCTTTTTGTATTTTATAATGCTGATATATGATAATGCGAACACAATGTGATGTTTGAACTTTAGTTTCTTTAAACAATATTTGATACTTCATATTGTCTTGGAAAACGTGGCAAAAGAGTGATATGATAAGTGAATGAACTTGCCCCTCTCCTAACTCCATGAAACCAGTAAGATGTGAGGGCTCAACACTAAGAGCCAGAAGGGGCACAAGTTAGGATTTTTTTATTGGTAATGATGAGGAAAAGACGGTGGTTTGATAGAACCAAATTGAGACACTACAAATTCACCCTAATCAAGTTACCTTATAACTTAGAATGTGATTTAATTTCCAGTTTATCTAGAATTAGATCCATAGATGGCTACCCGGTTGACAAAATCTGGTTCGAGGTATTAAACTCTTTTAGAATTTTGGACATCTAACTCACTTTGTTTTTGACTTATGATTTCACAAAATTTGAACGAATTATTTGTAAATTTCAAGTTTATCAAAGAGACCCCCTACTCCTTGCCCCATGCTCCTAGGAGGAAGCATGGGCTCATCACCATGGATAAGGAATAGGCGAGTAAGGGCATTTCTCTCCTTTCCCAACCCTAAATCACTAATAAGAGATTCGGGCTCAACACCGAGGGTTGGTAGGGAAAATAAATGTGTAAAATAAATTTTACATGTGGATTTGCATTTGACTTACTCATCTAGGAAATTTTTTTAGTATGTTTTTATTTCCAAAGAGAGTTTTATGGGATAGATGTGACACCATGAAGCTTCTAGAATAGAATATGGGAAAAGACACCTAATCTGGAAAGAGACTATAAATAGAACCAAGTATGCAGGCCTTGGTATGATCATGGTCAAAACTTTGTCTTATCCTGATTGAATTGATGAAATTATTTGAAAACAATTGATGATACCATGAAAATTTAAAGAGACATGATTTGAATTTTTTGCCAATGTTTTTTATAAGTTTTTAGGAGTTTCTATAAGAATAAATCCCTTGATCAAAGATTTTATAGAATGAGCTGAAAAATGAAAGTGTGATGCGAGATGGAGTAATGTACATTTGAAAATGCTAATGGATCATGCGTAATACCTTTTTAGGTGAATAGAGTTCACAAATTCATTAAACTCCTCACCCTCTAGTGTGTACATAGGGAAAAATTCCCCATTTTTGTAGTCTTCTACTACTCGATATGGACCCAACCACCTAGGTCTGAATTTCCTTCCCTCACCAGTTTTTTTGTCTATCTAGATGTCAAGTCTTAATACCAAATCTCCCTTGTATATTTCACATTCGTAAACCTTCTTATTGTATTGCCGAGCCATCCGTCAGCGTAAACACTGTGTACCGTCATTCAACATTTAGTCTAACCTCATCAAGAATTTCTAACTGAGAGAGTCATGCTTCTCGATAGCCTTCTTCTCCCAAGATTCCATGCAATGAAATATAGAGACTTGGTATTTCAACCTCGAGTGGTAAAACTGCTTCCACACCAAATACCAAAGAAAAGGGGTTGCCCCTATTGGTGTTCTAACTGACGTTTGATAGGCCCACAAGGTTGGAAAAATATTTAAATGCCAATCTCGTTTGTTCTCCTTAACGGTCTTAAGGAGGATGGAATTTAATGTTTTATTCATAGCCTCAACCTGTCCATTGGCCTAAGGATAATAAAGAGAAGTCATGTGATGAATTATCTTGAACTTTGCACACAATTCATGCACCTTGTCATTTTTGAAAGACATGTCATTATCCGAGATAATGACTTGTGGGACACCATACCTACAAATGATTTGGTTTAAGATGAACTTAGTATCACGAGACCCTGTGAGTACAATGGTAAGAGGCATGGATTTTACCCACTTGGTAAAGTATTATGTGGCCATGATTATGAAGTTATGGCCTACCATTGACAAGGGAGAGAATTTTCCTATTAAATCTAGGCCTCGCGTGGAAAAGGGCCATGGGATTGTAATTGGTTACAAAGCTTGTGCCAATATGTGGATCTCGTGGGAGAACTCTTGACATTTGTGGAATTTGTGCACAAAATCTATTGCATCATGTTCTAGAGTGGGCCAGAAATATCCCATTCGATGTATCTTTTGAGCAATGGTGTGGCCACCGAAGTGACCTCCACATACTCTGCTATGTGACTCATAAAGAATATTTTCAGATTCTTCGGTGTCAACACATCTTAACAAAATTCCATTGAAGGCCCTGCAATAGAGCACCTACTCTACAATAACATACTTAGTGGAAATGACACGTAACCACCTTCTTTGTTGAGATGTTGCCCCTTCTAGATACGTATGGTCCACTATAAAATTAATGATGTCGGTATACCATGGACACACAGAAATGGGGGCCTAGTCTAAACAAAGTGCCCACACTCATTAGGAAGTCTAGATCTACCAAATCACCTACATCTAACAGATTATCAGATAACCAATCTGTAATGATTTGTCCTTTGATATATTTCTAATTAAAAACATTAACTCAAATTCACCCATTAGAGTTATGAAGCACCCGACCTTCTTAGACAAGGATCCTTGTGTGAGGAATGTCCGCAAGTGATCTAACTTAACAATAACCCTTATTTCTTGATTCAACATATAATGTCTTAAGCAATTTGTTGCAAAGACTATGGCAAAGAATTCTTTTTCTTCCTAGGTGTAACATGTCTCATAATCAAGCAACATCCGACTAATGAAATAATTACATCTTCGTTTATTGTCATCCTCTTGAGCTAACATGCAGTCTAGAAAAACATCCATAGCTCATGAATATAAGATCAAAGGGTAATCTGATCTAGGTGGAATTAGTGTGGGAGGGGATAATAAGAATCGTTTAACTACCTCAAAGGCCTCATTGTATTCTTCTTTCCAATCAATGCTATAATCCTTTTTCAACAAATTTTTGATTGGGTGAACAACAAAGGTCAAGTTAGGGATAAATCTTCAGATTGCGTCGAGTTTTCCAAGAAAATATCTGATGCCATAGTTGTTCGTTGGTGGAATAATTTCGAATACAACTCAGATTTTTTTAGGTCTACATCAATTCCTCATGAAGATATGATGTACCCAAAAGCTTTCCTCCCTGTTACGCTAAATATACACTTTTTCGGATTCAATGCGACGTTGTATTCGATTAAGCATGAAAGGATGATACGAAGCACCTCTAGGTGATGGTAGTGATTCTCGGCCTTGGACAACAGGTCATCTACGTAGGATTCCAAAATATTTTGTATTATATCATATAATATATAAGTCATCACTCGTCGTACGTAGCTCTAATGTTCTTAAGACCGAACGACATGACTTTGCATAACCGTAAGTTCCCTAAGGATTTATAAACATGGTTTTAGCTGACCCTCTTTAGATATTCTTATCGATTATACCCAGAGAATCCATCCATAAGAGACAACAAATCAAAACCAGTTATTGTGTCAATGATAACATTGATGGATGGTAATGGGAAATCATCCTTGGGATAAGCCTTATTTATATCCCAAAAATCTATACAAATGTGAATCTTTCCATTTTTCTTGAGAATGGGGACTATGTTAGATACCCATTGAGAGTAATCAATTGGCTTGATGAATCCCACCGGAGGAGTTTCATCACTTCTTCTTTCACCATGAGGGCCACTTTTGGCTTCATGGGCCTGAATTTTGTTTAATTAGCTTTACATCTAGTTTGGTGATGAGATTGTGCACCACAATGTGTGGTGCAATCCCCATCATTTATTTGTAGTTAAACATGAAATATTTTTGATGCTCCTTGAGAATGTGGGTATGTATTTCAACTTCCTCAGGAGTTAAAGAGGACCCTAGCTTCAAAATATTTGGTTCTTCCTCGGTCCCGATATTTATATCAATTTTTCCCTTGATTAGGAGGTATTTCCTTCCTCAAACTTAGGTAGGGCTGGAGGTAACTCTAAATCCCCCTCTTTTGCCACCTCACAAATTTCAAGTTCCCTCCCAGGGGAAGACTCTATCATGGGATTTCCAAAATAGGAAGAAGAGTGTGGAATTAGAGAAAGATTAACCTCATGATGTGTAAGATGTAGCTCTGTAAGAGTGTTTAGATATTCTAGAGTTTCTTTGTCAATGTCAGCATGATCTGTAATGTCAAATTGCTCTCATTCTCTACGTATGTCAACATTGGAGTTATTGATGTCTTACGGACCAAAGGTTTCTCCGTGATTTAACCGAGACCATGAAGCTTGAATCTTCCAACTCACCACTTGGGGTAAAGTGAGAAGAAGATGTTGCGATTGAGTCTGTGAGGATATTCTAGTCTCGTGGAATTTCCTCGATCGATATGAAGTTAAACCTCTTTGTTAAATTCAGAACTGCCATTTTGTAAAGTTACAAATGCTCAGCTCTAGTCTCATACACTTCGGATACTTGATTTATAACCAATTGTGAATCATCCAACACTCTGATATTAAGAGCACCAATTCTTTCAGCTAAGATGAGACCAAGTAGAAGGGCTTCGTATTCAGCCCCATTATTAGTGCACTCGAAGTTTAACTTGAAGGTAAAAGGTAGAATCCTTACCTCATGACAGGTAATAATTACGCCTGCCCTAGTGTAAAAATGACACTTGGCTCCATCAAAATGGAGAGTCCAATAGTTACTTGGAAAAATAGATATTGGATCATATTTTGAATCTTTCTCCTTCACTTTAGTTACCTCAACCATACAAACCTCATTTGTTGGGAGAGAATCGAGTCCTAGGGTATGTCCCATGCCCATAGAATTGAAAGGAAGGAGAATTGGTAAATATTTTTCCAATAGTTTGACAATATTTTCCATAGTCCCTAATGATACTATCTCTACGATGACAGTTTCATCTTTGACTACCGAATTCCTTCGATCAAACCTATGACTTCTAATTCCATTGTAGGAACCAATGTTTCCTCTGGTACCAAGATTGTTGGTTTATTTAAATGATTTTTGGGAACCTCAAACTTAGAGTGGGCTCCTTGCCCATTTTTCAAATTGGCTAAGTATATGTCAAAGGGTTTTGGATCACCCTGCGCCACAAAACCTTCCCTAAATGCGAGAAACCTAACTTCTGAAGCAGTTGGAGGGAATCACCTTCATGTGATGAATCAAAAGATGACCAAGGATCATATGATAGTTGGTTTCCCGATCTATAATATAAAATTTGGTCAGTACGTTCTTAAGTCCAAGGGTGACCGAAACACTATAGTTCTGATTGGCATTGCTTTGAGGCTATCGTAGTCCCTCAGCGTATTTTGTGTTGAAGAGAAATTAGTCTCTCCATACCCTAGTTTTTTAAGGAAAGAGAAGGGGAATATGTTTGATCTTTGCCCCATCATCAATCATCACATGCTTTACATAGTTTTTGTAAATCTAGACTTGTAAAAACAATGCCGGATTGCCTCTATGAACTATTTCAGCATCTGTGGGCATCTTGTTGATATCGAACACAAATCCAACATCTCTTTTAGGATGTCCTAGAGGATAAACATCAAATTCCACATGGTTTATTTTTATTTTGGAGGAGGGGTGACATTAGCCAAATGACCAAGACCCAACACTTCGAGTAGAGTGGCCCTATGAGCAGGGGAATTATTTAATAGATCCAAGAAGGAAATGTGTGAGAATGTCTTAGTTAAGTCATTGATTAAATCATAAGCTCCTACTTGGCTTACTCAAAGCATATCATGCATGCCATATGATGTGGTCGGGTTAGTCGACATAGGATATAAAGAATAATCCCTAGTTCTAGTGGCAACATTAATTTGTGGTTCAGTTTCCAACTCTACCAACCCCATAATTTTCATTTACTAGTGACCATCCAAAGGAGGTGCCACTTGTGGGTTTGACAAAGTTGAGGCTTCACGATCTTGGGTCACTATGACAATACCTTTATTCAAATAGTTGGGATATAATCTACTGTACTTTGGATGCATGGGGAGAGGATCATTAAAGATCCATAGTAGTGTGTTTCGCTGGAGACACTAGTCCCATATAGGTGTTTTGAGAGGGTCTTTGTCGGGTTCGCTAAAAACATGTCAACAAATAACTATCTTTGGTCCTCTGGAAAAACTGTAAAAATGTGTTACAATCGTGGCATGTTCTTGCATCATGCCCATGAACCCTATGGAAACTGTAGTATAAATCAAGATCATAATCTCGAGGCCTTTGGTTTACACCTTGTTGTGGTCCAAAATTACGGTTATTGTTCAGTTGTTGGTTGTTATTATTAAAATTCAGGAACCCTTGCCCTTGATTTTGAAACTGGTTTAGATACCCTCCTAGGTATTGGTTAGGGCCTTGGGTCTGTGTTTTCTCTAGCTTGCTTTGAGGTTGTTGTTGTTGTTGTTGGTGGTTAAAATCTACAACATTGACTAAGGGTGAGAAGTTTTTATTTTTTTGATTTTTGTCATTGTTATTGTGGTTGTTTGAAGCGGAAGTATTGGGGGTATTAACAATGTTAGGATTCTTAGGTTGGTCCGTCACTCCATCCGTCATGACTCCATGATTCTTATTAAGGATTTTTGGTCCTTGATTGCTATTTGTGTTGTTGGTTTAATTGGGGTTATTTTGATTAGGGGTGACTAACCTTCCATTAGCTCCATAAGTCTTACGACCACTGTCAATGGACGATTGGTCAATCTGAAGAGCACCCTCTAACACCTCTTCATAGATCCTTAGTGGGAACTTTTAAACCTCTTAATTTGTCTCCTGTTGAGAGAGTGGAGGAAAAAATCACAAAGTTTCGTTTGATCCATATTTGGAGCGCTTATAGAGGAGTAGAGAACTTGTCACCACCTTTGAATAAAGTGGGCTGCAGACTCATTGTGTTCTTGCTTGATATGAAGGAATTCCCTGATTCATGTTCTCAAAAGCTTGTTCATATCAAAATATTTAATAAATTTTGATACGAGTTGCTTGAATGAGTGTATTGAAGCCTCCAATATCCTATAGTACTAGTCGAGAGCAATACCTTCTAAAGCATCTTAGGAAAAATTTTGCAACGACTGCGTCCCATGGGAGTAGCTCTTGAATGGCCATTACATAAGCCTTGATGTGGGCATTAGGATCACCCTCCCCTTTGAATTTTGGAATATCGGGCAAGGGTCTTAGGAGCATGACTTGTCCGAATGGATAAGTCTAGGGGTTCCTTGAGATATTCAGAATAGGTCCCCATTGCGTATGTTTCCACCATTGAAGATCCTTATTGGGGAGGTGGGGGCTACATCAGTTGCTAAAATGGGATAGCATAGACATTTTTGGGGCATATGGCATCCCTTGCGGTTTTCCATATGGACCCGGGTAGGTATACATGTCCCCCTGAGATTTATAATACATGTGTACATAGGGGGTTGATTACCTTGATATGGAATTAAAGGCACGAAGCTAGGGAATGTTGCATTTCCAGCTGGTATGGCATTTGAGAATGCACTTCCAGATGGTGCCTATTGTAGATATGCATATGTGGCTTGGGGGTATACCCAAGGTGCCTATCCCCATAAGAATATCTCCAGGGTTTTGAGTATTGATATAAACTGGAGGATTTTGTGTAGTAGTTATTTGTCCATAGTTACGGAGGCAGGGAGAAGTTCACGCTTTCCCTGTGTATGAATTTTGAGTATTTTGAGAAAGATGTAGTTCCTTTAATTTGTCTACCAAATCTGAAATTACATCTCCCATTGTGGGGTAGTGATTTTCTTAGGTACATTTTTTTGAACCCTCGAGGTTGTTGAGGAGTATGGTATCCTGCTATGAATTGTTCACTATGTTGCCACCCCTCATTGGTAGTATTTTCAGTTGGTAGAGGGTAGCATTATTGTTTTTAAGTAGGAAATCACCTTGTCCTTGCAACCTATCAAAATCTTGGTTCATGTTATGGAACTGTTGTTCACTCCTAGCATATCGTGCTAAATATTCCTCATCTAGATGTGGGAGTTGATCTGATTACATGCTAATGGGTTGTTGAAACAATACCCAAGGGGATGAACTTTCTGCACTAGTGAAAGTCATGTTGTTTTAAATTTATTATTTGTGAGGATAGGTCTATGTGACCTAGTCAAGCTCCTCAATACGTACAAAGGAACCAACATTGGTTCCCCAAGCGAAGGGTTTTGAGTGATGAGTGGTTGTCTACCCACATTGAAAGTGAAGATGATTGTTATGGTATACTTGATTGGTAGTGGTACATGTCAAAACCTGGGATGGGATGACTGTACTCATTGTATCATGACATATTTGGGGGTATAAGAATACCCACATAATAAAGGATGGATGAAGAAAGCGGAAACATTTAGAGACTAGCTCTTCACGTTGGGTTCACCAATTTGTACAATCAGAAAATCAACACGTGACCTTCTTCGCACCCAACCTCTCGAGGTCGCACCGAGACAACCGATGTAGAATGAGTGTGAATGTGAGTGTCGTGATGGGGATCAAGCTAATTGGGAAACCTTATATCTTCAACACATAATGTAAGAATATGTGAGTGTAAGGAAAATAATGCTCTCCTAACTTGAAGTGGTGTGATGGCTCGGTCTTAATTAATATCCACTCATAGAATCCAATCAATGTTGAGCTTAGCCGAGATTCTATTTTTGGTTGCTAAACATGTGGAAAATGACCTGAGAGTGCCTCTTATAGATTTCTAGACAAGGTCGTGGAAGTAAGAACGAGAGGTGTGATGGAGCCACATGTATTTATGGGTGATTTTCCAGTCTGGTCCAGAAAGTATTAGCTTGATCAACTGCTATGTTCAGTAAGGAAATATGTGTAATAATATCTGGTGGAAGTGGTGAAGATCTGAATACTAATGTACACAAACTAGTTTCAATGTCTAACTGACTAGCAGGCCCGTTGGGTTGTGAAACCTAAGGATCACAACCAAAGACTTGTGGAGGCTATGGCCTTTGAATGGTCATACGCGTAATCAAACCCTATTGCAAAGAGCAGTCCAATAGTTGTAGCCTTGATTAGAAATGATGTTTAGCATATTGAGTTATTCTATTTTCTCAGTTAAATTTGTAGGTGTGCACAAGACTATCAAACGTAAACTGGTGTCAATGTCAGTTATCAATTCTGGCCTGTTGGGTTGTGGGACCAAGGGATCACAACTATATGTATTTTCCTATTGTGGACCGTTGATGGTCATATATAATGAAATAAAATGATTTTTGATAAGCAAAATAATTACTGAAGGAAATCTAATCTATGTTTTTGGGGTTTTCACAATATTTTGGATCAAAGAAATAAAAGCAAACTAATCTATCAAAGGAAATATTTTTGTTCTTTTCTAATTTTTAAGCAATGCGTTATAATCTAATAAATAAACTAAAGAAAAGTAATTAGACTGATGTAGCTGGCTACTTGTGCAAATGTATGAATCTAATCTAAAGAAAATAACCTAATCTAATCAAAACCCTTCATACCCTACCTCATTGGTGAATAAAAAATCATGACCCTGAAAGGGGCTATTGTTCCCCACATCTTCCATAGTAATGTTAAAGATGAAAGCTTACTAATGATTTGATCTACTTGTGATTGACTAATTTTATTGAAATGAATAATTTTCTACTCTATTTGATATGTGATTAAAACTAGTTATTTGAAATTAAAAATTCAACAAACAAGGCAAACAAACACATAATTCCAACTTGGACAAGCAAGAGCTTTAGAAAATCAGGTTGTGTTCATATCTGTCCCCTTAGTATGTTGATTTCTTTCTCCAAGTGTTCATGTGAGTCTAAGGAATTGGGAATTCAAGAATAGTAGCAAGAGTATGGCGCTTGAGCAATGACAGCTTGATGGTTGTCCGGATGTAATGCAGGTAGAAGAGAGATAGCACAAGAGATCAGAGCTTGGCTATGCAATTCCTAGCAAGATCGTAAATAGAATACAATGCAAGATACACAAAAATTCTTAGGTCTTTTTCTTGAATACAAGCATGGAATATATAGGAATGGAGGATGGGAGGTGCCTTCAAGCTCAAGGCAAGAAGGAGCAGTTCCAACTAATTAAATCTATTTAAAAATAGAAGGAGGAAGGAGAACCAAGCAATTAAAGCTAATTTTAGATAATTTGGCTCACAGATGCATGCAAAAAGTGAAATTAAGTGAACCGTCGCATGTTAAAACATGTGTGAGAGGAATTGTAAAAAGTAGGCAAGACCACCGCCTTGTGCAAGGTAATGGTTTCAAGACCACCACCCTATTTTGGGTGGCGGTTTTAGAACCGTCGCCTAGGCAAGGCGACGGTCATGGCACTAAAGGCCAAAATATGCATAGAAAGAGGAAATAAGCTATAAATAGTGCGAGAAGTATAATTATAGACATATAGGCAACAAATATATATACTGTGAGTGGAAATTGGAGCTCAAACACCTTCTTGAAAGGACCTGAATTATCATTGGGGACTTTTGTAACTATTTTTCTGACAATGTAGCACATGAAATTTTGGGTGCGTACAGTTACCATACTCTTAAGGAGTAAGGAATGTGTTGATGTTGTTCAAGTGGTATTACCCCAGTGAAATGTTTAAAAACACTTTCTAAGGGATTGATAGTTGGTATATAGGTAGTGAGAATGGATGAATCATTGGAATAAGAAGAATTGGTTAGTTGAGAAGTAAATGAGTTAGTGGATGGGTTAAGTTTGTAGTGGCTATAATGATAGTGGGAATAGAGGAGTTAGGTGTGGGTGAGGTAGCAAAAACGTTGGTGGAAAGGGATGCGGGTGAAGGAGAGGTGGCGGTGGTGGAGGATGACTTAGCTGGTACAAGAACATCATTAGGTCTATACAACATGTTACAAGTTTTGAATGGTGAAGGGTTGGCTGGAATGGTATAGTTATGTCTTTCATGTTCAAATTTTACACAACGATGTAAAGTTAAAGGAACACAACCCATGACGTGGATCCAAAGTCAGCCAAACAACAAGTTGTATTGGAATTACCCCTCTAAGACATAGAATAATTCTAGAATGGTATGGGGGCCCACGTAAATGTGGAGAATGATGGTGCCAAGGGTCAAAGTTATGACATCATTGAATGAACATAGTGTAACTAGGTTATTATGCATGTAATTAGTGGGAATGCGCATTTGGTTTTACGCATGGGAAGATATAATGTTGATGTTGTCACCGCCATCGATCATAATGCGTCAAACACATATATTATCAATGTAGATGGAGATGAATAGGGCAGGATCAAGATCATCTGATTGGAGAGGTACAATCTCATCGTCGAGAAACCGAGAGTGGCTACTTGATGGGTGGTAGTGGGTGTAGAGGAAGGTGATAAAGTTGTGAGAGATGCCACATGGTGAGGAGTGATCATAAACTCCACGTGGGTTAGGTCATTAGGTAAAACCTCAATAGATTGTAGAACCTCCATGAGGGCTGTCGATGAGACTCAGAGGTTTGGACAAGGTCATACAAAGAAATTTTGAGAGGAGATTGGTGCAACTATTTGATCATTGTATGATGGGCGATCTCATCAGAAATAGGGTATGTGGGTCCCCGAATGGTAATTATTGGTGTGGGTGTAGATGGTATATTAGGCACAGGATTGGCGGATGGGTTAGTTTCTTTCTCATTTCATTTGTCTTTCTAGGTGCGAGTGGCAATGATAACTATATTAATATGGGTTGAAGGAGAAATTCAGTCATGATAAGTGTAGTGACAAGATGAGCAATAGAATGATGAGGGCATATATTAGTGTTGTGCAAAGAAAGCAACACATTGGCATTTAGGCAGAGGTTTGGCTAACTCTCTTATGCAGACCATGTTGATCTCAAATTTTGGAGGAGGATAAATGGGTTGTGGAGGTGGAGATGAAGGTCACTGGATAGGTAAGGGATGAGGGTGTGTGGTGATAGGTGAAGGGGGAATAGGGTCCTCGTCTAAAATATCATCATCATTAAAGTTTTCTTCAGGAGGACATAATTGGAGTAGAACAATCTTTAGAGCCTTACAATTTTCTACATCATGCCTTGGAACATGATGATAGGCACAAATTTTTGTATCATCAAACCCTGCTAGTTTAGGTTTGAGTGGGTCATAAGGTCTAAGTGGTGGTAGTGTGATGACAACAGTCTTTAAAAGGTTTTCTAAGATGTTGGTGTAAGACCCTACCAATGGATCACAATGGGAGATAAGTTCGGGTTGAGATGGAGGTGTGAGTGATTTTGGTGGGAGAGGCGTCATGGGAGGTGGAATTAGATGTGAAATGGGTTTGACCACTGGTTTGGTAGGTGGTATTGTTTTAGATTTGGGTTGTACCTTCTTGGGTAAAGGCATAGTAGATGAACTAGTGATAGAAGGTGTTGTAGGCTTAACTACCTCTTTGGAGGGTAGTGGGTTTTTCAATTTTGGTTGCACCTTCCTGGGTAAAGGTGAGGAAGGAGTATGTGATGTGGAAGGGAAGATAGATGGTGGAAGAGGATGAGTTAGCCAAGGTGATAAAGGAGGTGTGGTGAAGGTTGTTGATAGAGGCAAGGTGGAAGGTATGGGTTGAAGAGAAGGAAATATCATAAGAAATCGATGTGGTTACTATGGGTGGTGGGGGTATAGCAAGTAAGAAATATGTAGGTAACGAAGAAGGTGTTTGTTATGCAGTAAGTTGGGTGTGATAAAATATCGTGATGAATAGGCGGGATGTTGTGCTTTTGGTTTTCTTGGATAGGAGGTTGCTAGGCCAAGCTTGACGGGTGAGGTCCTAGGATGGAGGGCAATGGTGAAGGTGACAAAGGAGTAGTGGGAGAAACTAGTGTATGCAGCCTAGAAGGTTGGGTCTTCCTTTTAGATGGGGGAATAATTTTTGCGTGAGCTTGGGAAGATGTGGCTAAGTCCAATTTGATAAGAGGATGGACTAGGCTTGATGTCAACATGAATCCCAATGTGGTGATGGTTCTGGCTGGGGAAAATGTAGGTACATGTAGGTTCTTAGGCATAGGATCAGGTTTGATTGTTGGTAAAGGTTTAGGTGTAGGCAAGGGTGATGAAGAAGAGGTTGTTATGACTGGTATGGGCATGGTTGGTTCGATTGTCTGAAATACCTTTGGATAAATTGTAGAGGTATCAATAGATGAAATTTGCATTTGGGTTGAAAAGGGTAGCGGAGACGTCCCCAAAGCATGAAATTATCAACATAATCTAAGTAGTCCGCCAAACATGTAAAAGGAACTCACTGTTGTAAAAGGAGATGACATTGATTTAGTAGTAATCCTTGTAAAGTATGTCTATGAGATAGGGAATTAGTTGGCTTCTTGGACTGTGGGTAAGAGAGTCGAGAGAAAATCAACTAGATCCTAGAAGGCTAATGGGGAATTATCACCAATAGGAAGTGGTGCTTCTAAAGGATCCTCTATTGTTAGGGAGATGACAGGTGGGATGAGGTAGGTTCCTCTTTTGGTGGAGAGGGAGGTGAGCATGACTCTCCCGTGGGTAGTAGAGTTAACACTGCAGGTTTTTCATTAGGTTGCGAGGGGAGTGATGAAATGGCATCAACATATATTGTGGTCTCCTCCATGGGTGAAGGGGAGATAAAGGGGACCCCTCGTGGGTGAAGGAGTAGATGAAATAGGCTCCTCCATGGGTAAAGGATATCATCCTAGAATCTCCTCGATGGAGGGGATAGGAGGAAATTGTGGAAGGGCTGGTACGACTTTGAAAACAACATGAAATTCATGGACATTACTATCATTAGTCATAGGTTTTCCAAGTAATGGTTGACACCATGGGAGAAACTGACGTCAAAAGTGCAATTGATGTTGTAGGTGCCGTAGATATTGATGATGTGGGGTCAAGTTGGGATACTATGGGTGATAAGGTTGAAGACGGTAAGGCTGAGTTAGTACTAGCCAACACGGAAGTGGGGGTGAGGGTAGGGGATGGACACAAGAATGCCATATACCGGTTATCCCGATGAATTCCGAGTAGATTAATGGGCAAGAAAATGTTATAAGGTAGCGGGGTTATGGTCAAGGAGTCTTGCAAACTCTTCGTCATTGGTAGAGATAATAATGGGATGAGTAGGATCCATAAGTGAAAGAATGGAAGGTGGTGATGGGATAGGAAAGAGTAGTGAAGGCTTGTGTGTAATATAAGGGCTTTATCTTGACTAGAAGTCAAAACCATGTGAGTTGGTATAGGCTTGGAAGTATACTCTCTGTAAATGACACAAAAAAATAGAAGAAATGGAGAAAAATAGTTCTGATGGGTGAAAACTAATGTTGTTTTAATTAAATATTTAAAACACGGGAATTGATGGTGGTTGGGTTAACTATTGATAGTGAGAGGCTGATCGATGATAGTTAAGGTGACCAATATCAATTACAAATAAAAAGCTCTGCAAATGAGGTAATAAATGATGAAAAATGAAGTAAAACGTAGAGTTTACAGTGATTTTAAAAGATCTGGAGGTATGATGATGTATTTGAGAAGTACCGAGAAAGAATAGATAATTTACGAGTATTTTTAGTGAAATAACCCAAAAAAGTAGGAAACTAACAACGATTACGTAAAAGCAGATGATTGTCGGATGTAAATCGGTGATGGTTGCTTTGGACCAATGCTGGTCACTATTGTTGGTACCCAAATTTATTCTCCTTTTCAGTCTGAGCAACATCAAAGATATGGCATGAAGCTTGAAGTCAGATAGATCATGATGTGTGTTGTTTTGTAGCCGGGGATGTGATCTAACTGGCACTCAGATTTGTGGAGAGATGGATAGCATTAAAATAGGACTTGAGCTTTTCCTAACTATTTTAGGTTGTGCGTTTCAACCAAGGTAAGGAGACCTATTCTGTAACCCTCAAATGGTGAAGGAGATGAAGATATCCCTTAATTTGTGCAAATAGTATAGAAAGGGCCTTGGGAAAATATGATCAACACTCCAAATATGACTTTCACAAGTTGTCACTCCTAGATTATGGAGATATTTTCAATGCAAGGCAAGGGTTACTGAAGACATTGTATGATCTTGATTTTCTTTGTGCATTTTTGTAGATGGATTGTATTCTTTTGTTGACACACAATGCAATGCAGGGTAGTATGGGGTAGGATTAGTTATTTTGAATGAATTTTTGGTGGGAGATTTTAGACAAGACTAACAAGAATTTTCCAAATTCTTTGAGGACCTTTGCAAGAAATTTGTAAGACCTAAACAACATAATGCTTCAAAGGGGTTAAGGTACTCCTTCAACCAGGATATGTGCACCAAATGGAGGCCCAGATCTGCACTCTTCCACACAATCTTTGAAAACTTGCCACAAAATCTTGAAGCAGATGAACCAACAAAGCATCCAGAAATCTCTATTTTATCATGACCTAAGGTACACCCAAAGGTTTACAAACAATCTCTAAATTCAAGGAAGGTAAAGTGATTTTAAATTTGTTTATCTCTTTATCAGATGAAATCTCTTTTGAATGTGAGATTGCAAATGCCACTAAACTATCAACAAGAAATGAGACCATGTATGATCAAGAGAGATTTTAAACACAAGACTACAACAGGAGCAAGAAACACAAATTGAAAACATTCTGAAACATAAGTGCATGAAAATTTTGCCAAGAGACAACACAAAATAATCTAGAATGACCAAATTTATCAGCAAGGGAATGTTATAAGAACAATCTCAGAGCTTTTTGATGGCTTTACAACTGAAACCAACTCAACATGATACAAATCTGATGTAAAAAGGAATTAGAAATGGTTCTTAGGTGGTTTCTCAAAAGAATGGGCTTCTTCCCAGATTTTCCCATGAAATTCTAAGTTTCTCCGACCTTTTGCATGTCAAAAACATGCATTATATAACATTCTATTACATTTGATCCTTCTTTCCCAAGAAAAGAATATGCCAAGCATCAAGTTTGTTACAAAATTCCAACATGATTCGCAGATAGGGACATTTAACAAATTTGCAACAAAAGTTGCTAGGTGTTTCAAAAAAGGCAAATCATTACAAATCCTTCATCATTATCCATTGTGGAGGCACATTTTTCATTCTCAAAGCATGCAGACCCTTTCATTTCATTATTTCATCCTTATCCCTCCAAAATTTGATTATGCAACTTCTTGATTTGATATTTCACGTTTTGACGAGTGGGCAAAAATTATTTCAAAAACACCTCAAATCTGCAAATTGATCCCTAAAACCACTTGCATTGGTCCTTGCAGGCACAAATGACATGAATTTTCCAAAAATTGATGAAAATTGATGTAAAATTTGCATTTCCACACTTCCTGGAGCAAAAAAAGGTGGCCAAAATGAAAAATGCATAGTTACCATTGATTTTCCCTTTTTCCTTCAATCTGAGCCCTCCACGTGTCAAAATACGATTGGGAATGGATTTGGGATCACTTTTTGACTTTTTAACATCTTTGGAAAAATGTAAAATTTTGACTTTTTTTCTCCACCCCTCCACCCTTGAAATTTGGTGCTGACACATGGCATATGGTGGGTCCCATTGAAGTCACAACTCAATTCTACACATTTCCACCTTTTTGGAATTTTGGAAATTTTTCACTTTTTTCCCGCGGGCCCGCACATCTCCACCTCGTCCTTGACACGTGTCACCTTCTCTATCGCTGAGGATATGCGGGCTCAAATCACATTTTAACACCCTTTTTGCCAAGGGAAAATTTCTCACTTTGCCTCCATGGGCCCGCCTCCAATTTCTTCCCTACCATGTGTCTCCTTTTACTTCATCGTAGAGCCATGCCTCAAATTCTTGCACTAAGTCCTTTTTACCAAAAGGGAAAAATTTCCCTTTCCCTGCCCAGCCTTTCCTTCGTGCATGGCTTGCACTCCCTTCTACATCTACCACATGTCTCCCTTCACTCCACTGCGGACCCGCAACCCTTTCCACACCTTTCTCCCTTTTTCACAAAAATGCAAAAACTTATAACCTTTTCCCTTTTTTTCACCAAAAAGGAAAACCTAAGTCCTCTCCCCGCCTTCATTCCCCTCGCATAAGAACATGACACGTGTCCCTCCTCTGGGACTGTGGAGCTATGGGGGAAATATTGAATTTTTTCCCAAAACCAAAAACGTTAAGTTTTCAAAGAAACCCACCAAATCTCATCCAACCACAAATGGCCATGTATGAGGAGATGTTTGGGATTAATTTTGATGGGAAAATGACACCGTATAACCATAAAAAACACAGAATTTTCCAGAGATGCCCGAATTTGATTTTTTCTTCATGGGTGAAGGATTTTTTTGTCAAAAAACAAATGGGAAATGATTTTAGGAAATTTTGACCATGGGGATAGATTTTTGAGGGAAAATATGCATGAAACAAACAATCACGAGCTCCAAAGGCTAGGAAAAGTAGAAAAATGACAGAGGCCCATGGATTTGGAAATTTAGGGCACAAAACAAGGCATGCATGTATTTTTCTTTCAAGTTGGGGAAAAATAATAAGTTTGTGAGCATTTCAAAGCATTCAATCTGGAGGGAGAAAGTTTTTACAGACCACCAAATTCAAAGAAAAATTTTAGAACACATAGAACCAAAGGGGAAAGATGGCAATATAATAGAGGATCAAAATGGGCACCAACATCGGCTCTGCTTGGGGATGGGCACTCCCAGTGAGTGCCACAAGAACAATAAGTAGACCAAGTGCCAAAATAATCCATTGGGAAAAGGAGTCATGAGCCAAAGCCACCAAAAACTAGCTGAGAAACCGACAAAAATGGCTGCCACACACCAAGGCAAACCAAAAACCACAAAACACCAAAAAATAGAGCAAAACCAAACACTATACACTGTACAAGTTGGTGCATACCTCAAATTTGGGGATTAATCCAAGAAATGCTTTAGATTCCTACCATTAATAGGAAGTTCAAGTAATTCCCCATCTAAGTCCTTGAGAAAAAAGGTATTCTCACCAATTCTGATATCAATGGAGTAAGGGCCCATCCACAATGCATCAAATTTTCCATGTTTTCCCTTATCTTCATTTTTGTTATCCCACAACAAAACCAGATCTCCAATATTGAAGGCCCTAGGAGTAACCTTCTTGTCAAACAACCTCTTCAACTTCTCTCTAAATATGACATGCCTTTGGTGGGATGCTCTTCTCTCTTCATCTAGCTCCACAATCTGATTAATCCTTGCTTCATATGGGCTGACCTCCGATCTTCAAGTTGTTGAAAAAACTGAAATGAAGATAATTGCATATGTAAGGGCAGCAGAGCTTGAGTTCCATACACCAACTCAAATGGGCTCTTACCAGTAGCTCTCTTGGCAGTGATTCTATCAGCCCAAACTACAAATTTCAGTTGTTCACCCCATTTTCTCTTGTTCAACTCCAAGGTCCTCCTAATGATCTTCAATAAGTTCTTATTGTTGACTCATCTTGTCCATTCCCTTGGGGGTTATAGTTTGAAGAATAAGTCAGATTGGTTCCATACTCCTTGCACATTTCCATCAAAGGTTTAGCTCTAAAACACATGGCATTATCAGCCACAATCTTGACTAGCACACCAAATCTGCATATGATATTATTCAACAAGAAATCCATAACAACTTGGTGTGTTGCTTTCTTGGTGGGGATTGCTTCTACCCACTTGGTGAAGTAATTTGTGGCTACAAGGATCCACTTATGTCCAGCACTAGAAGGGTCTAAGATCTCACCAATGAAGTCCATCCCCCATTGTTTGAAAGGAGCTTCAATTGATATAGGCTGCAAAGGAAGGGAGCCTGAAGCTTTCATTCTTCCAGAGAAACACTGCAACTTTCACATTTTCTAATCAAGCATGGTTACATCTTTGAAGAGAGTAGGCCACCAATAACCAACTCTCAAAACTTTGTGTGCTATAACCCTTCCAGAAAAGTGTCCTCCACAAACTCCCCCATGGAAATCAGCAACTACTTTGGGAGCTTCATCTTCAGTTATACATTTCAAGAGGACACCTTCAAGGTTCTTCCAAGCCAACCCAAAGTCAGTGATGATGTATTTTTGAGAAGCCAACTTGAGGGCTCTTTTTTTGATTTTTATTTAAATGATCAGACAACATAGGTGTTTGAGGTAAAATATTATATCCTTGTACCACTCATAACTTACCAATTTCTCAAGAACATCTACCCTTTCTTCCTCTACTTCATTCACTTCCACAGTCTACAAGTTGCTCTCAGCCATGAGCTTAGCAAGACCCAAACCTCTTACTAGCTTTGTGGTTTGGATGTCCATATCATACTCCTGTAGTTTGTTCACCCATCTACATATTTTTCTTGAGATCTCCATCTCTGATAAGATGTCTTTTACCATGGTGTGGGGAACATAAGCAACAACTTTTGAACTTAAGATATAAGGCTTGAAAACCTTTGTTGCTTTCACCAAGGAAAATGCTTGTTTTTCCATGATTGTGTACTTTAACTCAACAACTTGTAAAGCCTTGCTAAAGAAGGCAATAGGCCTCTCAGCCCCATCTTCATCCTTTTACAACATAACATATGCAATAGTATTTTCAGAAGCAAAAGATAAGATTTGGAAAGGCTTCTTGTAATTCGGGGCTGCCAAGACAGGTGCATGTTTAAGTGCTTCTTTGATTCCTTCAAAATCTTGAATAAGCAGCCTCCTCCCACTTGATAACTTGATCTTTCTTTAACATGCATGTGATAGGAAGAGTCAACTCAGCAAAATTGGACACAAACCTTCTAATGAAATTGATTTGCCCAAAGAAAGATTGGATACCCTTCTTTGTTTTGGAATTGGAACCTTGTTGATTGCTTCTACTCTCTCAAGGTCAATCATGACACCAGCCTTTGAAACAATATGACCAAGCAGCTTGGCCTTTTTACACTCCAAAGTGACACTTCTTTGGATTGAGAGAGATTCCAAATTCTCTACATCTGATCAACATTCTTTCCAAGTGTTGTAAGTGATCTTTTTGCTCCTTGAAAACACAGTCACATCATCCTGATAAACTATAATGAAGTCATTTATGTAACTAGCAAAAGAAACATCCATTGCTCTTTGGAAAGTAGCTCCAGCATTCATGAGACCAAAAGGCATTCTTACATAAACATATGTTCCCAAGGAGTGGTAAAGGTAGTTTTAAATCTTTTTGACTCCTTGAACAACAACTTGATTGTAGCCAGAGAAACCATCCAAGGTGGACAACAATTCAGATCTAGTCACTAACTGCAGCATGTTTTCCATGTTTGGAAAAGGATAATTGTCTTTCAATGAAGCTCTATTCATATTTCTGAAGTCTACACAAAGTCTGATATCTCCATTCTTCTTTTTGACTGGCACAAGGTTTGCAACCCAAGATGAATACCTTGTGGGCTGAATGATCCCTCCCTCCTTCATTTTCTTCAATTCATCTTGCATTTTCATGGAGAGGAGTGGATTAATTGGCCTTTTCTTCTATCTGAATGGTTTGGCACCTTTCTCAAGAGGGATCTCATGTTGGAATAAGTCTTCTCTATATGCTTTCAACTCTGAATATGACCAAGCAAGACAGTCTTGATATTGTTTTAACAATTGGAGGTAGGACTATTTTTCTTCCTTGTTTAAACTACTGCCCAACCAAAATTTTCTTGGTTTATCATTAGTTCCCAAGTCATGCTCTTCCACATCCCTTGAGGTAGACATGTTTCTATTGATGATGCAATCAACATTGCTAAAATTTGACTCAAGAGCAACAAGACCTCTAGGAATGGTGTTAGTTTTCAATTGGATAATATCCTTTCCAAAAAAAGTCTCTCTTCCTTCAGTCATACATACCATTGGTTCCCAATCAATATTGATCTACAAACTCACCTTGATTTTGTAAGAACCTTTGCACTTGAGCATCATCATTAAACACTTGCCAATGCTTGATGTTGTCAGGGACAGTTGGCCTAGTTAACACTTCAACATTATACTCACAATAAGGTGAAATGGTGTAATCTCCAAATCTTGACCCCAACACTGCCAACTTGTTAGCAGCAACATTCAAACTTCTTTCATGATGCACAATATTGAAAGAATCAAACATCTCAATTAGATCCCAAACTGCATGCTTATATTGTTTCATCCACTGATTTTTTGTAGCATATAGTTTTCTTATTTGTTTGACAACTAGCTCTGAATATCCTTTTGCAATGATGTCCTTGACACCATACTTCCATGCAATTCTCAGACCCAACAACAAGGCTTCATACTCAGCAATGTTGTTAGTACATTCAAAATTAAGCTTGAAGGAAAAACAAATTCTTCCAAGCTAGGAGAAATCAGAATTATACCAGCACCATTTCCAAATTTGGAGCAAGCTCCATCAAATAGAAAGGTCCAAGGAGAACTACTTATTCAAGGCACTTTGACTGATCCATCTTGTGTTCTTTTCCATCAGCAAACCCAATAAAATTATCAACATCAACATCAACAAACAACACCTCATAGGAAGCATTGTTTGGATCCTCAATTAGATGCAACATTTTCTTTCTCCATAGAGCTTGACAAGGCTTCCCTCAATGGGAATGGTGGAAAAATACATATCCATTTGGACACTCCCTCCAACACTTGCAGCCCACTTTCTTGACAATAACATACCCCATTTGGCAAGGCAATCAACAATCACAACATCCAATTTTAAATTCCTCCGGGATAAGATGCAAGCTGCACCACCAAACCCTTCACACAACCAACTACCAAGCACTTCTCTTGAGTCCATGGTAGTACACTTTCCATAGGATATTTGTCACTTTGATATCCAACTCATTCATGACTTCTAGAGGCATGACATTACATGATGCACCGGAATCAAACATACAATTGTGAAGTAGCCTATCCTTTATGATCAAAGTTGTGAAGAATGGATCAACATTCAATTGGGAATCAACCAAGGATGTCCCCAAATATACCTTAGGTATCTCTCCAAAATCCTCTACTTCTGGTGGTGTTTCAAGGTCTAGCAATGATTTGAGGAGGAGTTTCAATAACATTTACATTTCTTCTCGGAGTAGTCTTCTCCTCCTTCAATCCCAAGTACTCAAATGCTCTCTTCTTATGCTCAGGAATCCTAAGCAACTCAATGATTGGAACACTCACTTTGATTTGGCTCAATACTTGGGCTATGTCATATGGAACACTCTTTGGCAAAGCAACATTGGAAGGAGACAAGAAGATTCATTAGATGGAAAGGGATTCTTGGCAGCTTGGGCATGAGGAGGACTGTAATTTTTTTTGGGACAATAGAGCTTTTGGCAGGTGCTTCTCTTCTAGAAGATTCTTTGGGAATACTTGTGAGCAAGGGTGTTTTAGGTTTGGCTTGAGGCCCAACTCCCTTAACAACTTTACTTCTAGTGTTATAGTCTTTCTCTTGAGCTACAACAACATTCATCAACAATTTTCTATCTTCCTCCGAAGGGATACCACCATCATACTTCTTAATCATCAAAGCTCTTAAGTATTCAAAGTCATTGTTAGGAATTTCAAAATCTTGCACTACATCAACTTCAAGAGTATGAGGGGAAGAAAGACTTGTACCCATTTGATGCAATCCCAAAAGGTTAGTAGCAGTTGTCCTTGCACTTATCACTTCAAGTAGATGTTCTCCTCCTTGTGAGCTTGAAGAACAACCCACCATGTAGATATCATCATCAGTACCATCATCATTATTAGCTTCACCATCTTGCTGGTCCACTTCACATGGAGGATGGGGTAGAAAACACCTATCACACCAATCAATATCAGCAACTTCCTCAACAACAACAACCCTAGTAGTTAGGGGATCAGGTAACACTCTTCCTTCACGTGCTTGAGGATGTCTATTTGCAGACCCCATGGGTCCTTTCCTCTATCATCTACCCTTTGATCACCTCTAGGATGATTGGAAAATCTATCATGGTTTTTTGCTCTTGGCTGACCTTGTGAAGTTTGCCCAATTCCCTTCTCAGCTCTTGCCAACTTGTATGAGATTTCTTTGACAGCCCCTACCAAAGTTTTCACAACCTCCTCCAAATCAGCACCCTTGCTAGCTTGAGGTTTTTCAAGGTTTATCAACTTTACACCATCTCTCTTGAGAGGTTTCCCAATTGCTTTGATATTGTTTTCAATTTGAAGTGCCATGGTGAAAGCTTTTCTTAGATTGGTAGGGTTCTTGTCTCTTAAGTAGTAGGCTACCTTTTTATCAAATGCATCTACATATTTGATTAAACAAGACTCATCACAAGGCCTCAAATTAACTAGAAGCCTTCTCAAAGTTTTGTTAAACCTTGTGTTGAAGTCATGAACTGATTCATTGGGATTCTTCTTGATATTTTCAAATTCAGACAAGAGAAATCTAGGATCAGTCTTGTCACCATATTACAACCTAAATGCATTCTTCATTTCAGTCCAAGAATCAATGAATTATCAGGCAGAGCCTTGTACCAATCCCTAGCATCCTCTTCTAGTGTATGAATGAACAATTTAATATACACATCTTCAAACTCTATTTCAAAATCCTCCATCATGTTAACAAAATTTTGAGATGTTGATCACCAATTATAACATTGTTACCTTGGAATTTTGGCAACCTATTTCTAACATCTTGTGGGACAACATTTGGGTAACCATCCATTCCTCTAAATTCTATAGGACCAAAGGTGTTAACAACAAATGGAGGTCTAGGCTTGAGCCATATTTTTGGTGGAGGTGATCTTGGGGGTGACACAAGTTGATGAGGAGTGCAAGGTCTTTGGGGCTCAAGAATGTGGTTCACAAGATTGGTATTCTCTAAGTGCTGATTTTCTTGGAAAGTTTTATTTGAATTGAAACACAGAGGTGTAGATTGAAGAAGGAACTCACCAGGTATAATGAAGGACCTTCACTAGTTGAAGTAAACAAGTTTATGAGAGGATTGCTTGAATCAGAATCACTGGAAGAAGAGTGATAATCCTCTACCAAAGGCTGATCTCTCTCACCAATGGATATATCTTTTGCTTGATGTCTGACCTTTAACAACCTTCCAAACTCTTCTCCCTTCTAACTCTAAGTTCCTTGAATCTGAAAACAACTTCTTAGCAGAGTCTCTAATGAAGAGAGATCTTCTTCCTTCCAGTTTTGCAAGAGATTAACAACAAAAATAAATGACAAAAGGTTAAGACACTGGTATTTATCAAGATCAAATCAGCATGGAGTCGCCACTAAGGATTTTCACCCTAGTTGTGTAAATGCACTAAAATACTCTATCAAATACCTATCAACACTGAAAATCTTGCCAAACTTTATAGATCAGACCTTCCTTTTCTTTGAATTTATCAATCAAAAATGCAAATGAAGTGCAACAACTATTGAAATTGATAAAATTATAGGAAGAACTTATATCTTCACTTAATCCTTACAAATATGATTATAAAATGATGCTTCAACAATGTATTTGCATGCAAAATTTGCAAGGACATTACTGGTTTGGTTTTTGATATGCATTCAAATATCTCAAATATGTATGCACATGGATCAGATTGAACTAAGAAAATATCAAACTCAGAACTCTACCCTTCATTCCAGCCTTATAAATCTAATCAAAAGATGATACTCAGATTTGTAATTGCACATAAATCACATAAGAAGTATTACTAGGATCCAAATACTGAAAATAATGTCCCTGACAAAGTTCCAAAAGTGTTGGTACCAAATTTGTTCTCCTTTTCAGTCTGAGAAGCATCAGAGATATGGACATGAAGCTTGAAGTTAGATAGATCATGATGTGTGTCATTTTTGTAGCCGGGGATGTGATCTAATTGACACTCAGATTTGTGGAGAGATGGATAGCACTCAAATAGGACTTGATCTTGTCCTAACTATTTTAGGTTGTGCCTTTCAACCAAGGTAAGAGGACCTATTTTTAACCCTCAAATGGTGAAGGAGATGAAGATATCCCTCAATTTGTGCAAATAGTATGGAAAGGGCCTTGGGAAAATATGATCAACACTCCAAATCTGACTTTCACAAGTTGTCACTCCCAGATTATGGAGATATTTTCAATGCAAGGAAAGGGTTACTGAAGACATTGTATGATCCTGATTTGCTTTGTGCATTTTTGTAGATGGATTGAATTCTTTTGTTGACACACAATGCAATGCAGGGGTAGTATGGGGTAGGATTAGTTATTTGAATGAATTTTTGGTGGGAGATTTTAGACAAGACTAACCAAAATTTTCCAAATTCTTTGAGGACCTTTGTAAGAAATTTGTAAGACCTAAACAACAAGAATGCTTCAAAGGGTTAAGGTACTCCTTCAACTAGGATATGTGCACCAAATGGAGGCCCAGATCTGCACTCTTCCACACAATCTTTGACAACCTGCCACAAAATCTTGAAGTAGATGAACCAACAAAGCATCTAGAAATCTCTATTTTATCATGACCTAAGGTGCACCCAAAGGTTTACAAACAATCTCTAAATTCAAGGAAGGTAAAGTGATTTTAAATTTGTTTATCTCTTTATCAGATGAAAGCTCTTCTGAATGTGAGATTGCAAATGCCACTAAACTATCAACAAGAAATGAGACCATGTATGATCAAGAGAGATTTTGAATACAAGACTGCAACAGGAGCAAGAAACACAAATTGAAAACATTTGAAACATAAGTGCATGCAAATTTTGCAAGAGACAACACAAAATAATCCAGAAATGACCAAATTTATTAGTAGGGAATGTTATAAGAACAATCTCAGAGCTTGTTGATGGCTTTACAACTGAAACCAACTCAACATGATACAAATATGATGCAAAAAGGAATTAGAAATGGTTCTCAGGTGGTTTCTCAGAGAATGGGCTTCTTCCAGATTTTCCGTGAAATTCTAAGTTTCTCCGACCTTTTGCATGTCAAAAAACATGCATTATATAACATTCTATTACATTTGATCCTTCTTTCCCAAGAAAAGAATATGCCCAAAGCATCAAGTTTGTTACAAAATTCCAACATGATTTCATGAGATAGGGACATTTAACAAATTTGCAACAAAAGTTGCCAGGTGTTTCAAAAAAGGTGAATCATTACAAATCCTTCATCATTATCCATTGTGGAGGCACGTTTTTCATCCTCAAAGCATGAAGACCCCTTTCATTTCATTATTTCATCCTTATCCCTCAAAATTTGATTCTGCAACTTCTTGATTTGATATTTCACGTTTTGGATAGGCAGGGCAAAAATTATTTCAAAAACACCTCAAATCTACAAATTGATCCCTAAAACCACTTGCATTGGTCCTTGTAGGCACAAACGACATGAATTTGCCAAAAATTTGATGAAAATTGATGTAAAATTTGCATTTCCACACTTCCTGGAGCAAAAATGGTGGCCAAAATGAAAAATACAATTACCATTGATTTGCCCTTTTTCCTTCAATCTGAGCCCTCCACGTGTCAAAATACGATTGGGAATGGATTTGGGATCACTTTTTGACTTTTTAACATCTTTGGAAAAATGTAAAATTTTGACTTTTTTCTCCGCCCCTCCACCCTTGAAATTTGGTGCTGACACATGGCATATGGTGGGTCCCATTGAAGTTGGCTCAATTCTACACATTTCCACCTTTTTGGAATTTTGGAAATTTTCACTTTTTTCCCCGTGGGCCCACACCTCCGCCTCTGTCCTTGACACGTGTCACCTTCTCTATCACTGAGGATCTGTGGGCTCAAATCACATTTTAACACCCTTTTTTGCCAAGGGAAAATTTCTCACTTTGCCTCCATGGGCCCATGCCTCCAATTTCTTCCCTGCCACATGTCTCCTTCTACTTCTTTGTGGAGCCATGCCTCAAATTCTCACTCTAAGTCTTTTTTTCCTAAAAGGGAAAAATTTCCTTTTCCTCCCTGACTCCTCCTCCACCACGTGCAGCCCGCACTCCCTTCTACATCCACCACATGTCTCCCTTCACTCCACTGCGGACCCATGACCCTTTCCTCAACCTTTCTCCCTTTTTCACCAAAAAGGAAAAAAACTTCTAAGTCCCCCCAACCTTCATCCCACCTTCATTCCGCATGTGACACGTGTCCTCCCTCGTGACTGGAGTCATGGGGAAATATTGAATTTTTTCCCAAAACCAAAAACGTTAAGTTTTCAAAGAAACCCCCAAACCTCTTGTCCAACCACAAATGGCCATGTATGAGGAGATGTTTGGGATTAATTTTGATGGTAAAATGACACCAAATATGATGACCGTTAAAAAAACACAAAATTTGCTAGAGATGCCCGAATTTGATTTTTTCTTCATGGGTGAAGGATTTTTTGGTCAAAAACAAATGGGAAATGATTCTAGGCAATTTTTTGACCATGGGGATAGATTTTGAGGGAAATATGCACAAAAATGAGTAATCACGAGTTCCAAAGGCTGGGAAAAGTAGAAAAAATGACAGAGGCCCGTGGATTTGGAAATTTAGGGCACAAAACAGGGCATGCATGTATTTTTCTTAATTCAAGGAGAAAATGGGAATACACTATGAAATTTGAAAAGATGAGAAAAATGGGATTTATTGACTTAGATTAGATAAAAATGGAAACTCGAGTATGGTAATGATGAAGAAGCACTTAGAAATAGAATACAACTATGATTGTGGAGCATGAAAGGAAGAAAGAAAATGGAGAAAATGACCTCACACTCAAAACACAATTCAGCAAAAACTAAGAAACACGAAATCCTATGGGTGAATTTTATGTTTTAGCTTATGCTATTTTCGACCGACTTATGGATAGAATAGAGTTTTTGGTTCGATAGAAGGTGTCCTATGAAAGCCAAGATTTAAGGATGGTTTCAGGTAAAGTTTTTGTGGGGGCGGTCCTTTCTCTAAGATAATGACTAGATAAAGAAACCAGCTGGGCGTCCACTATCAATCCTCTGATCGTGTGATCATGGACAACTTCTTCTAGGTAGGAGGATGTTTAAGAAGATGTGTAAACTATTTAAGTGGTTTGAGTACGAGAGAAAGTGTGCAAGTGAATTATGATTAAATTTATAAACCATCGGTGGGCATGACTTCCAAGTATATAGGTTTCCTCAAATTAATGTGATCTATAATCCAACAAAACCATAATGAAATGCAAACATTTTAAGCCCAAATCCACAATTAATTTCGATGTAGAAAATGGAGAAAAAGAAGAGGAATGCTCTTTCACTATTGCAATGAAGTAGATAGAACACGTGTTCTTTTCAAGCACCAAAAATACAATTTATTTTAGTCAATAGAAAGAAGGAGAATATTCTAGAGAAGAAAATGAATGTGAATACTTTTCAAAGAGAAATAAACACACATTTTTTTCCTAGGAATGAAAAAATGCCAAGGAACCTCTGATGGGTCCCACCGGGTGTGCCAAAATGTTTCACCAGATTCTTAATAGATTAATGAAACAAATAAGGGTAAATGGCCAAGGAGGAATACCTTTTGTAATATCGGTTGAAGGTCGAATGTGTGTGTAGATGACTTTAGATCAAAACGGATGTAAGAGCTCCCTTTTGGCTATGAGGAACTACTTATAAATACAAAACAATACCACCAAATAGAGTTAAAAAAACAATGAGTGGACTGCCTAGCGGAAGCTAGATCTAGGAAGCGTGATAATTCTTGAATAGGATGTTAATCCACTTCTATATAACAATATTAATGCTAGTTAAATCATACATGAAGTAAAGATCCTATTGGAATTGAAATGATTTAGGTATCTCATACAAAAAAATAAGAAAGGTCATGCAAAAGGTTGTTTAAGGTCAAAATGGAGGGTTGATTGGGCTGGTGTTGAGTTGCAGGTTTGGTATAGGCTCTGGGTAAGGTCTAGTAAGGATTAGAAATGGTTATGGGCTATTGGGAAGTGGGTATTAGCTCGCTGGTATGAGCTATATTTCCAGACATAGTAACTAGTGTCGGTTGACTAACCGATGCCGGTTAAGAAGAGTGACTCGATGTCGGTTTGCTAATTGGCATTGGTAGGGGAAATTACTAGAAAGTTCTTAGAATTGGTTTTCAAACTCCCTGTGATTGCACAGAGGTTGGAAATGGTGAGAGTGGGGTCGTAAAATACTCAGAGATGATTAGGAGAGGGTGAAAATGGGTGAAAATTCTGGGTATGATTAGGTGATGGGTTGATGGAAGGAAGGAAGTATATGGGTGTGGAGAGAAATAGACTACAAAGATGCATAAATAAATCTATACAAGGAAACTAGAGATTTAATGTTTTTATGTTAAATACATACTAGGAAGTCGATTGGAGAATGTAGGTGATGAAGACGGTAATAGTATAGATGTAAAGAGAATGGTCATTGTATTCATGTTGCTACACGGTTCATACCTTTGTACTCTCTTGTTGTGAATATGTGATCGTGAAGAGGATGGTGAATGGTGACTAATGTTGGTAGTGCTCTCGTGTGTCTTCTTTTTCCTGAGTGCTAAATAAATTTGAGTGCTCCAATTCTATGGAAGAAATGAGATCTTGAATTGAATGACCAACCTGGGCCAAGGATTTTGGAAACATATTTAACCTAACCAACCACGGTTAGGTGACTGGAGTTGGTTGAGATATAATTGGCATCGGTAAAGGTGGGAATATCTAGGTTAACCAAAAATAGGAAAATTATTGCTATTTTTTTGCACGATCTCCAACCTTTTGCCAAGTGTTGAGTGATATACCATGGAAATATAATTAGGAGTCCTTTTAGGTTTGTTAATAGGAGTTAAGTCTAGTTTTAGACTAAGTCCTAGTTAGTTAGGATAGGTTTAGACTCGGTTTTAGGTCATTAATGAGGTTTGAGTAGGTCATTGAGTGAGGTGGCTAGGTGAGGTGGTTAAGTGAGGATATTAATTAATTTAATTAACATGTGCACTAGGGGATATGAATAACTAGGATATGGTTAATTTAATTAATGAGGTTTAAGGGGAGTATGACCCAATTTTGGTGTCTATACATATGAAGAACTTATCCACTTCGATACCTTCCATAACCCCACAAACCATACCGATGTAAACTGATATAAGATTTTTTTGTAAATTAGGACACATAGTAGAAAATAAAAACAAGTGCCCCCATACTCTTCTCATGTGTCACAAAACTGATTACAAACCAAAGATACTTGATTGCATGTTGAAATATGAGTGGAGAAAGGAAACCAATGCCCCCAATGTGCCCAAAATTGAAGATGAAATTGAGTACCATGGAGAAAGAGAGAATGAAATACTTCATGCCACTTGAATCTATGCCAAACTGAGTCAAACAGTATGAACTCATATGGAAATTCTACACCAATGATGAAAAACCTATGTTGAAAGATCCGAATAAAATGACCCATGCGAAAATCATATGAGAGGGCCAAAACCATCCATACATTCCCGACTAGGATATATGGTTTGACCCCTATAAATTTTTATTAATTCTCATGTGTTGATTTCAATTATGAGGCATTTCTTTCTACCCCTACATATCTATATGCCGAAAAATATTGTTTTATCTATTGGAAATGCAAAATAAAACACTAGATGTTTCCCCCTCTTTTGGCGCACGTGCGATAAAAAAATTTGACCGCATGGCTCAAAAGAAAAGATGTACACTCATAGTTGAGTATCTAAAATTTTGTATATAACCTCTAATATGACTGATGTGGTGGCTACCAATAATAAGTGTTATGCAAGGGGGATGCACATGGTAGAAACCATGGCACAAAATAATAGTAACAAGAGAAAGAAACATGATAAAAATAATAGTGTCAATATAACAAAACAACAATAACAATAGAAAATGATGTGTTAGAAGAAAACAAGTGCATATAATATTGAAACAAGTATAAAAATGTCAAACAATGTCACACAAAAGGTGAAATTCCTACAAACATGGGACACTCATGGTGTCACAAGACAATAAAGGCCCTTAAGCCATTATTAGATTAGAAAACACACATGCACACACAAAAACTAGAATATATGCATGAAAAACAAGTGCATCAAAATATGATGAAAAATACATAGCATATGATATCAAATAACTAGTGAAGCCATAATTATAAGCACTGCACAAGACACATGTGTTAGTCCAAAAGAAAGTAAATACACAATATAGATATATAACCAAACTTAATGAGGGAAGAAAGGAATTATAATGGAAATATGACACTTGGATATAGGATGCAAAAGTAGATACCTTGAGAGGTTAGAAATTTGGGTAAACGGTAGGCCAACATCGTGTATCACTCTATGGATGTCCTACATCATGATAAATATACCATGTGAACACGTGTGTAAATAATAAATGCTATCTATCAAACCAAAGGAATAAACAACATGTATAATGTAAAGTGCAAACAATATATGCTATAAAACATGTCCTAATTTTATATTTTTGTAAATATTTGAATGTTTTGGTTTTTGAGACCCTCCTCGAGGGCATAAATGAAAACATATTCTTCGAAGAGAAGGAAGGGTGATCCAAGAATGCCCCCATGGAGGGAATATATAGATTATGCAACTAAAGGATGGGAAGCAATATTTTCACACACTGTGTGTGTGTGTGTGTGTGTGTGTGTGTGTGTGTGTGTGTGTGTGTGTGTGTGTGTGTGTGTGTGTGTGTGAAAAGTGAGACTTATGTGTGGAACCACTCCCTCAATAGTCAAGTTAAACCTATAAATAGAGTGCATCATTAGGATACGAGGGGGAATAACGTGAGATCAATCCCAAAATAACCCTACAATGAGGTAAATAAACTACCAAAAAGATGGAGGTTCAAGCCTTTAATGTGTCATAGAATGTGACTCAAGCACAAGTGGGATTAAAGTGGCGATATTTGTAAAAAAATGCCTATGAGGAGAGCCAACAAAATTTGAAAAATAAGTTTTGTGTGATGTGTTATACGTATGTGGTAGAATAAAATAATGAGAAATCCTAAATGACCTATGATAAACTATGGAGCAATCCGAGAAGCTAGAAGATTTGTGTAAAGTATGTTGAGTGTGAGACAATAGAGATAATGCCTGCAAAAGAAGGCCTAGAAGGAGCCCTAGAGGCCCTAGGACTATAGTCAAAAAATCGATGCACTTGGGTACATTTCTAGGTCATAAAAGCATGATATCATTTACATGATTCTAAGGGATAAAGCGGTAATTGATAATTGTTATCTCAATTTTTTCCCCAGTAAAATTGATCAAACACGACCCCATGTAGGAAAGAAATTCAAGAAACGGCTTCGTCAAATGAATCCATTCTTCAAATCCAACAAACAGGTTGTAGGCGGACTCTAAAATGGAATAGTAGGGTCGAGAAAGTGAAGATAGTGTCAAAGGACTAGAGGCTCAAAGGAAAGGAAACAGCGAAGGCTTGAAGTCTTCGAACTCTGTAAATGACTCAGAACGAGCCCCAAAATTGGCTAAGTATGGAGGAGATAGCGGAAGCTGCCAAGTGTCCAAACAGCACATCTTCAAAGGTTAAATCCAAAAGGCAGTCCTCAAACAAGTGCCAAGCCTCCACATGTCTAGAGCCCCAAAATTTTCACCACCGTTGAAAAGTCTTTGACTCAGTAGAAGGTGCCAAGTGTCTAAACAACGCACATTCAAAAGCGGGATCCTGAGTGAAGACTCAAACTTGCGCCAGCCCTCCACGTAGCTAATGGTCAATAGAGGTCAAAAGGAGAGCAAGCCACAAATTGTTTAAATATAGAGAACCATGAAGCCTCTATGTGTCTCATTGGCATGATTTCAAAGGGAAAGTCTTGAGGTAGTTCCCAAACAAGTGTGGGCTCATCGTGTGTCCCAACTCCAAAGAGGGAAAAATTTAGGGTTTGAATAGTCAAAGAAGAGGCAGGCCGGTGGAAGAAGCCAAGTGTCAACACGGCGTTGTTTTAAGAGTAAAATTTGGGGTGGGTTTCCAAACAAGCGTCAAGCCTCCATGTGTCCAGGGTAAGACTTTAGGCCCACCAAGCAAAGGGACTCAGGAAAAATACAAAGAAGCCCAAAGAGCTCGTGGGAGCCACCACATGTCAATCCGATGCTATTTCAAGAGCGAAAGGCAGGGGCCAAATCTCCAAGGTGTGCGAGGCCACCACGTGGACCCTGTATGAACAGACTCTTTAAATATTGCGCTCCCACGGTTCAAATCTTCAAACAACCATATCTTTTGTCGGAAACTCATATTTAGGTGGGAGAAGAATTTTTGGAAACGTCTCGACACCCTCTACACCATGGAAACATAAAATATCATTCTTAATAAGATTTAGTGGGTGAAAAATGGGAAAAATAGTTCCAGGCCATTAATGCAAAATCTGATTTCTTCAACTACCTAGATTTGATGATTTGATCCGTTGTTCTCCTTCTTTGACATGTAAAATAGACATAGGGAACGACATACTCAACAGATTGTGGGCAGATCTGAGAGGGGCATTGATTGATAGTGGTTGAGCTTTCAAAGTAGGATTCAATGCATATCTCAAGGTGGTTGAAGTAGGATTTGAATTCTTCCCTCTTCTCTCTCCTATTCTTCCTACATATTGTAATGAAGGGGCATATTCAAAAGGTTGGTCATTGTTTCTCCCTTCCCCCTCTCTCTTTCTTCCTTAGGGTAGAAAACAGAGTCTAAGCCTCCTCCCATGGATTTGTAATGGCATTTTATTACCTCTTTCCCATTGATGATGTACCATGTAACATTTTGGAGTAATAAAATCTGTTTCATGATGCATCTGTCCATCCTTGGCTTATTTTGTTTTCTCTTCTTACCTCTCATCATTACAGGTATATTGTGCATACTCGATGTTTGATGCGAGTTCGGGAGTTGTGCTTAATGGGTTTTGAGTGGTGCTCTGTGTGAAATATATCTTTGGTCTGTGGTGCATCTTGTCCACCCTCCCCTCTGCTCACCTCTCTCCACTTTAGGCATTCGGATCTATGATTCAACCACTTCCTTTCTCGGTGTATCATCGCTTAGTGTAAGATCTTTCATCCTCTCTCTCTCTCTCTCTGTCCCTTGGAATGGTTAGATTAGGATAGATTAGGTTCTTCCTACACCGAAGTAGCTTGTGGCGGGTAGATAAGGAAGCAAGAACCGACTTTCTCAGATGTCTATCTCAAGTTTTGCAAGTCCCACGGCTTGAGAGATGGTCCCTTGTTATGCAATCATAGTGAATGCCCCAATTCACACCCGGGACATTCGGGGTGTTGTGATTTTACACTAACAATAACTCCTTCGACTTTTACTTTGTCCTCAGATTTTATTGACTTTACAAATCTTACACTCTTATTGACATTTGACGGTTTTATCTTTTTATGGCCTCGACACTAGCACCCGATTAGGAAATTAGCGCTAGGTGCTCCCGTCATCTTGGGCGCTCATGTGCCTCTTTACCTTTTTCTTATTCTTTTGAACCCATTTCACTTCTTAATTACTTTTTACTACTTTGGGTCAGCCTTTCAGTTGTCAATTATGAAAATTAAATAAGGGAATAATATAAATACACAATTATGTTTTCAAAATAAAGGACCAAACATTAAGCATTACATACTATCACCTAAGATTGCATCCAAAGGAAACAATAAGATCAAAGAAATCCTTCTAGCACTCATACAAGGGATAAGGGATGCATCACTCGCATACAAAACATAGGAGGGGAAGTTATATTCTATTCAATCCCAAAAATTCTATACATTTTCTACATTTTAGATCTATCTCGTCATCACTGTGAAAATTTCACAAGGGTATCCTAGGGAATTATTTCTACACACGCAAAATAACTACATGGAATCTAAGATGTAGTGCAATGCTCGGTTGTAATTTCACTCTTCGGGTGACTGTGGGGGTTATTTTGACTCACCACTTTACATTTTACTTTTTAGGTTTGATGTGGTTTATGGGTATGTGCAGGTGAAATTATTTCTTGCAAGTTACAGTACCTTTAGTGATCAAAGAATGAATCTTAGGTGTTAAAAATGAATTAGAAACAAACCTATTTTAACACATAGGATATCGAATCGAGCATTTACTGGTCACTAGTGCCGGATGTAGTGACCACCACTAGAAACTCATGTCCTCTCTTGGGTGCTCCCATTCTCGTGTAGTTTCGAGTTCATAACCTCTAGCGAGCCTCGCTACACTCTTCTTAGTCTTTTCTATTATTTCATCAACCTAGATCACTTCTTGTTCATTAAAAAATTGGCTAAGTCCCTCTATTTCCCTCTCTTTCTTAGGGTTTTCACATCATGTATTTCTTATTTCTTATGTCACATTGTATATTATTGAATTTGTTTAGCATTAGGTACAATAGTTACTTTGAAAGTAAATATTTAATTCAATTTACATTAAATTAGAAAGCGTAGAAGGAAATGTTGAAAAATAGTACCTCAAATAATGAAAAATTTCTGTTGATTTATAAATTTGATACATTGATGAAAAATCCCTATGAAGATGTAGTTAAGGAAAACCTAGATGTAATACTCTAATAACAAAAATTTAGCTCGCTTTGCTTTGAAAATTGACATTAAATGGATTAGGAAAGCTAGCGACATAAATTTGTTCATGTGTAATAGCTTAACTTCAAGCTCTTTCAAAGTGTATTCCATAGATGGTAAAATATTGAAACTCATCAAACATGACCGATTCTTTGATGGAGGAAGAAAATTTGAACAAATAGGTCTTGTAAATCACTGTCGTCACTAATATATTATTGATCTTGATAAGCATTGCTTGATAATTCCAAATATAATCATTGATATGACCATCAGATCCTTGTTTGATTGTGGATATTTGTACATAGGATATATTATCCCCAACGTTGATTGAAAATTATGCCAACAAATTAATTTCCAATATAGTAAAAGAGCCCATAGAATGTGTAGGGATACCATAAAACCATTGCAAAGAAAAGTCCTTAAGGCTCCTATGTAATATCTTAATAGAAATATATTATTAAATTCATAGTCAAAGAAAACAACATGAAATTACCTAGGTATAGACACAAAAGCATGAACTTTAGGTAATTATCTATTCCTGATTACATACTACTATTCATATGATTCCTAAGTAAGAAAAGTACTAATTAACCCATGTCTTTGGCCACCATTCTTTTCTTTCTGCTTCCACTTATGGTCTTATCATTTTACTTGCTCGGTTTGTATTTTTGTACTCTTGCTTTTATCATCACTGGACATCAGCTCCTAACCTAAGACACCAAATTTAGGCACCCTCATCCCCTTTGGGTGCCCTTGACACCTTTGTACTTTAATCAAAGTTTTTGGGTCCTTTATAACCATTTGAGCATTTCATCTTTTTGGTAGTCAGAATTTTCGAAGTTAATTATGAAATTCAAGAAAATGAATCATATAAATATAAATTTATGTGATCATAATAAAGGACCAAGCACTAAGCATTAACTATCACCACCTGAGGTTGCATCAATCAAGTCATCTATGAGATCCATTACATCCATATAGCACCATCACAAGGGATACAAGGGCTGGTTATTCTACATGCACTTCATAGGATGGAAGTTCATTCTATTCCATGCACACATCTATTAAATTTCTTCAAATCTAGCTTATTTTCTTGCTATCAAGTTTGACATGCAAAAGATCCACCTAGGGCACGATTCCACACACACACATATAATTACATTGGTTCTGAGATGTAGTACAACACTTAGTCATAAGTTCACCATTGTGAAAGATGAGGATAGTCTAAACCCTAAATATACATCTTTAATTTTTAGGATTTGATGTTTATTTGAGGGATTTGAGGTTCATATTTCATTCGCAGTTTGATGAAATCACCGATCTTGGTGTGATTAAAGGAAAAAACCTTGCAACACCTTAGAGGAGGTCTTATGATATTTTTCTGTAGACCTAGGTGCCTAGAATTAGGGCTAGGGCACCCACGCACGCCCTGTCCCTCTCCGTGTTCCCAGGGCCTAACTTATCTATCTAGATCTTCATTTTTGTGGGTCTTTGTGAGACATCCCTACCATTTCGTTCACCTGGTAAGCACTTTGGTATAGTTCAAAATTAATTATGAATCAAATAAGTACCTTCTTCTCCTTCTTGCAATTAGGGTTTCATAATTTATTCCTTAGTTTGTTTGAGTATCATTTTTTTACTTTATTACATATTTATTTACTACTACAATAACATCAAATTAAGCTCTTATTTACATGTTAGCTTAATCACTAATATGATCTTGGTGATAACCCTTTCTATCATAGATATGAAGCTTAGGTGCAACAAAAACAATAGGAAAATTATATAAAATAAGTTTAGGTGCAAGTGGATTATGTTATAATTTAAAAGAGTCCATAATAGTAGAATTATGAGAGACACCTTCTTATAATTGTAAAATTTATGCTTGTAAAGAATGAACAAAGGACTCAAGAGCCTTTGTGCTAAATGAATATGCATGCGAGCTAGTATCATGATAGATAGGAGATGTAGTAGACATAATGACTTTAGGAATAGGAATATACACATTTTACATAGGAATCTGAGGCACCCCTAAGGAAGTAGGAACAACGTGACGTGGGTATAGTAGATGTTTTGATATAGGCATGCTTGAGTTGATCTCTTACAACATATAGAATAAGATCAACATGATCACACTATTTTTGTAAGAAATTATACAAATGTTGTTCCTCATCCTCATGAAGTTCTTGGGTATGATTTTCATAATCATTATTAGAACCATTACCTTGGATAGTATCAGTGTGAAGAGTAATAATAACATTATATAATATATCAAAAATAGAACAATGTGGCTCATAAACACCATCCTCATATGTTTCCTCATGTCCAAATTGAGAAACTATAGAAAATTCATCGAAACCATCATAGTGCTTAGGGGATGTAGTTCTAAAAGGAACAACATGCCATGCCATTGATGCCAACGAATCAGTCGAATGTAAGATGAAAACCCTAAGGCTACTAGGGTTATGGATAATATGTTCAATTAGAAAAGGTCACGTTCACCAAATGATTTCACCTTTTTGTGAATATTTTAATTCCTTTTTAAGTTTTAGAATATTTCTAATTAACATACATAAAAATAAGGACATAATGTAACAGGTGGATATTTTGATTTAATTAACTTCCAACATTAATTGCACAAATTAGAATAATGATTTTCAAAGTAACTATTGATCTAACAACTAACAAAACACAAGGGAAGACATTCACTTAGCTGATTCGTGAGGATATGGGAGATAATGAGTGATATGAGTGCAAGAACATCTTGATCTAAGACTGGGAATTATTCGTTACAAAAACTAGCAATTGAAATCGAATTGGTTAAAACCGTACAACTAGGTCAAAAATTTTTGTACGATCTTGACCCTTTTGTATGGTCTTAGACCTACCTAGAATATGGATACGTAACTTCCTAGGATCTTTGCCTACTTGGAAATATATGTCCATGTGTGTCGGTATTCTTCACTCACCTTGATTGGATCGTAAACTCTTTTGAAACCTAGACAAAACAAATTCAGGTGGGTTGTGGGAACACATGCACACTATAGAAATCATGACTACTCTAAAGAGGGATCAAATTGCACTTAGTTTTCCTATCATGTGATACCTATCGTAGCGTAATAAAAAATTGACAACCATACTTTGAAAATTCTTTGATTAAGTTTCACACTTTCTCAAATAATTGGGAAGGGCCACTTTGCTTTCTTGTAGAAATAAGATGCAGACTCTTAGACCTAGAAGGATAATTCATACTTGTAGAGGGTGCTATTCTAATGGATGTGTATGAATTTTTTCATAGTTTAGGGATATTGGAATGCATTTTGTGCTTGATTTACATGAGGAGTTTTTAAAGTGTTGGGTTCTCAAATGACATGTGATTTAATTTTCTTATATATTCTTTCGAAGGTTACTATGTCATGAAATGCCAACTAATGGAATATATTTTCTCATAATAATGTGATAGAATTGAAAGAATTAGATAAAACACGTCTATCTGTTAGAAGTACAATGGATTGAGAGGTGGGGTGAATCAATCCTTATGAAAATTTAAATTATACTTCATATCTGAAACTCAAAAATACCATATGCATTCAATCACAATAACCACTTATTCAAATTTTAATGTGTGCACACCATAAACCATCAATAAAACATATAACCATGAAAGCAAAGAAACACCATAAGAACACAAGATATAAGTGGGAAACCCTCAAGGGGAAGAAAACCCATTGAAACAATATATTATATTGATATGTTTCTGAATTTAGTGAGGCACCAACCCTACCAAGAGCACCAACCCTACAAATAACACCAACCCCTAATTTATTGAAACATCAACTCCACAAGGAAGCTCTGACAACCCCAAAGATGATCAAACACCATCTCAACCACCTTATGATGTGTAGATCTCTGATTTTTTCTTCCACAACTAATGGATATCCAATATTCAACTTGCTTTCCTTCACTCAAACCCTAGGTGACAAATCTTCACAAAACAAGCTCTTCAATCACTCTAAAAATCATATAACCCTCGCTCTTATCTTCTCTCGATTTTTATTCACTTGAAACACACTATATTAATCTCCAAAAATTCTTAAATACCTGCAACAATACTTCACCTAGGTCACTCGACCTTGCACACACTTCACTAGTTTACAAAAGCACCAAAAACATGCTTTTTATATGCTTTTCCACCTTTCTAACCTCAAGATTTAAGCCGCCCTTAATGAATTTGACATAATTTTTTTATAAATTTCATAATTTTGAATTACAATAGTTACATTTGACCCATATAGGTTGGCCTAGCTAAAACCCCATTACATATGCCAAAAATGGCTCAAAACCCCATGGGCACATTCTTAAAAATGGACTTACAAAAAGTACAAATTTTCATGACCCAAAACCTTTACATATGAGTAATAGATCAATTTTTTTAAAATATGGTCACACATTTAATCAACCAATCATATTATTTCATTTATTGGGCCCAATTCCCTTTATAATTCTCAAAACAAATGTTTCCTTCACCCTTCAACACCCCAAAAACTTCATATCAAATAAATTATAATGAAAAAAACATGCCATGTGATAACTAAAAATAAATTTAAGAGCCTTTAGTAAATTTATAAGCAAGTTAGAAGTCATGAAACATCCTTAACTTTAAACCACAACAACATTTTCCTTCACCAGATCAACCTACCAAAAAGATGTTTCCAAATGTTAGCTCATAAAATAAATTATACATGCATTAAATACCTAAAAATGGATTCATTTTATTCAAAATTAATCCCTATTCACATTACAGGTGATAGGAAGCATCACCTAATCCATATCATGCTTCAAACAACATCAAACTTGCACCAAAATAGATCCTGTCTGAATTGCCAAAAACCTTATTACTGAAAGAATGCCTTAGAAACCCTATCAAATCACCTCATCATGAGGAAATACATATATCAATGGAAATATATCTGAATATAATTTCCAACACAACTTGAATCACCTCAAAATTCCACCTGTAGCTCAAGTTATGGCCAAAACACTAGACCCTGCTATTTGAGACCCCAAAACTACCCTTTGACCAGTCAACCTATTTGAACCTCAAAACATCATGAAAATGCATGAAAATGTCCTAAAACCTTCATGTACATCAATAAAAACTCCCAAACATCATGCAACATCAATTTTTCATGCTACTCCTTTGTACCATCTTATCTTAAAATATTCTTCTCCAGAAACTACTATTTTTAGGTAGGGCCGAATCATCACCATGACCTCAACCATAAATTTATAGAAATATTGAGGATTCCTCTAAAAATACAATAATAAAATTTTCAATTTCAATAAAAAATGGGTCAGTATACTTCATTTTTTGCAAACTGCTCCTAGCTAGGGTTTAACTAAGGTTTTAGACTTCTTTACCTTCTTAACATTCGTTCATAAAAACATGACGATAAACTGACCTAATTTTTTATTTAAAACCTTATAAAATCACCTTAGAATCATCCCTAAAAGCCACAAGATTTCATGAAAATCACACTATTCACAATGAGCATCAGAAGTTCCAATTCAACCTTGATTTTCACATGTTGTTGACCCTGTCTCAAAAAATCAGCTATATCTGACAAAATACTCAACATGGGCACTTGAAATTTTACTGAGAGAACAATGAATCATCCTTATAACATCTAAAATAATCAGAACATCAATTACATACCTCAATCTCTCTAGTCATTAAGACTTACCTATGTTTGCATGCTAGATCCTCATAATAACAACTAAGGTCAATTGAAATAATGTAATAAATGAACATATAACCTCTGAAAATGACAAAAACATACCTCATATACCATGATATAATTTATTTCATGCTTCCATGAGCTCATACATGGTGAACCACTAATACACTTTGTCACATCTCCAAGCTATCATACCTACTCCCAATGAGCACATATAACATGGTGAACCACATGTACATGCACTATGCCACTGTTGTGAGTGCTAAAGCACCCTTAAAACACGATATCCATCATGTCAACATGCTTCTCAAGAAACCAAGAAGCTCACACTTCCAAGTAACACTTCCTAGGTACTGTATGGGCTTGCTAAAGCAAGCACAAATCATTGAATCCAACCAGAAGCACACGATAAACATTTGAACCAATATATTACCACCTTAATTAACATCATGAAATCATCCTAAAACATTCAATTTGTCATTATAGACACCTATAATTTGGTCTACATGATTTTATTACTAAGATCATACTAATTATCCTAGTCTCATGTTAATTTACTACACTAAGCCGTAAATCACCCTTTCTAGCCTCTTCTAAACCCCTTAAATATGATAATCCCTCTCTAACCAGCTTCTATAAGCTTGTTTCCCTTTAATTAACCTTGTTTAGGTTAATTAACCCTCTTGTTGACTTCCTAAGGAGAATTTGACTTTCTAAACAAATATCTCACCTCCCAAATAGCCACCTAGCCTTCCAAACCCTGGGTTTACACCTCCAAATGTGTTTTTTTGAAAATCACCTTTTTGACTCCTTTTAGTCCCACATGAATCCAAAAGACCTTTTTCTTCAAATCAAAAACTATAAATAGAATGGTACCCCTCCCACATTTTCATAAGAACTCGCTCTCTCATCTCATTTCGATTTAGGTTATGCTTTAGTCATTTCGTAGTCATTTCATTTCATATTTGAGCTATTCACTTGTTATTTGCTAATCTTTCAAAGCTTTAGGTAAATGGGAGAAGCCATTAATGGTGAGCTTCCATTCTTAAGATTTTGAGACATCAATAAACACATAACTAATTGCTAGAGCTTTACTAGGTTCATTTATAGATAGCTTTGATGGAGTAGGGAACTAATATATTCATGTTTAGAGATTGTTTGTTTGTTTCAAGCTTTGTATATGCATGCAAATAGGTAGCTATTGCTTATCTCTAATCTGATGGTGATTTTATTTTATTTTTTCCAAATATTTTGGGGTTTCTTTAGAGATTCTTACCCCATGTTCATAGCTTTAACAAACTTCTCATTGCACACATTTGGCACACCTTGTGCGACATTCCCCATTTTCTTCTATAATCCTTCTTCAAGCTTTTTAAAGTTAACTTTCATCTTTCTCAAAGAAACAACTTGTTATTTACTTGATTTCAATTTTTTAAGTAAGCTAAATCATCCTTGTTCATGCATATTTTGTGGGTTTAAACTAGAAATAGGTTTCTTTGACTAACAATTAACTGTTTGACTGTTGAAAATTTTCATTTCCGTGAATTTTGTAAGTTTTTCAGGGGGTACGTGTCTGTGTCCTAGAGGTGAGTGTCTCTGTCGAAACCATATCACACATGTTGAACCGGTCGCATACCTGTCTAGTCGTATTTTCCATTGACATGTCATTTACAAAGTGTCGTGTATCCGTTGAAGCTGCAGGCATCTTCATTGATCACGTCAGTTGTACCCATGCCTCGAGATGTGCTTTGGTGTATTTTGGCATAATTTAGGGGTTGAAATTTTGGCTTGCAAGCATACTCATTGAATTGTAGGCATCTCTGTTGACTATCGGGCGTATTCGTGCTTTTGGACGCGTTGGTGTATTTTGACATACTATTTTGATTTTCATTTTGGCTTGTAGGTGTATCCGTTGAACTGCAGCATCTCCGTTGAAACCCTATCATACTTGTCTTTAGGCCCACATAGGTGTTGGACCCTTACTGTCATAATTTGTTGCCATGTGTCCCCATTAGTGGGCATGTATCCATTGGCTGGGATGCACATGCGTCATTACGGACGCGTAGGTGTCTGAGTTAAAAATTAAAGTTTTCTCTTCGAGGTGTAAGATATATTTGTTGACTTTTTCTTGTTGTTTGTAGGCTCTAACAAGTGATTGCATGTTTCTTTTGGGTTATTTAACTAACGTGGTTTAAGTGTTTCATTTTCTTAGTTAGAAAGGGATTTTTCAAAGTGTGTATGCTCTCTCCTCACACCTTGGAGGTCAAAACACTTCTAAAAACCCTTTTTCACTTTCAAAAACACATTTTTACGCTTTATAAATTAGATCAACCTTTCAAAATTGGCTAAAAAGAACTCTAGCTTTTCCAAAGAACACTTAAAATATTTTCCATATATTGTTTTAGTTGGGTTTATGGGTTGTGTATGCTCTTCCTTCGTGCCCTTTTGGTGATCTTAGGAATAAAAAGAAACACACAAACTCTCTTTTGATATCATGATCTTTTTGGAAAACTATTAACACCTTGCATGTAGGGCTTAACGCTTGTCAAAGAAAGGAGTTACAAAAATGAAACCTTCTAATATGTGTTTTCATACAGGTTGCCAAATAGTGTGCTACTTAAACCACATTAAGTTAAGCAAGATAAAAAACACACCACTCCACATCACATTGTATTGCAGGTTTCAAAAAAGGTATGTCCTTATCTGCTCGACTAGAACATAACCCCTTTGGCATAACACCTTAAGCTACAACAATGGGGGTGGTTCTAGGAACCCTAAAGTAATCCACCGTTGAGTAACCTCATGGATGAAATAGGAATTGCTCCACTTATCCACTTGATTAGATTTTACATTGCAAGTTAGAGTCAAAGTTGTCTGTATCGTGACTCCAATGATGATACAACTGAACACACTAGTTGCTCATTGTATCAGAAGGGCATAAAGTAAAGCCGAGATACTCCCAAATTAGTTAGTGTGACTCTTTGGGTAAATCGAGCTTGCATTTAGACAACTTGTGACACCTAGTTGAGTGATATTATTAAGAAAGCCATTTTGTCTTGGAGCTCACTTTGCTAGTCCATTTCACATCAAGCCATCATGAAGTGATGACTTACTTGAAGTTTGAACCTTGTTTTTGAATAAGGCAAATATTTCACTTGAGTTAGATCTAAGTTTATTTCATCATAGAATAAAACGATGTCTCACTTAGCTTAGTTTCGTTCTCACCTTCGAGACAAAGTGAAACTCTGCCCAAGTGGTACTTAGTTTATTTTAATCTTTTGATCTATACCCTTACATTCTCGTTGTCAATTTGGGGTGAGAAGGAAGCATACCACACGAGTCTTATCAAAGACAATATTCAACACTCTTTTTCCATTTACACCCATCCATGTTTTCATGGGTCACGTAATCTAACAAGAGAAACAATATAAATTATTGCGTAATAAAATAACACAACACAAAGAGACAGTATTTAACGTGGTTCACCCAATTTGGGCTACGTCCACCAAGAATCACTTGCTCAAATTTTATTACAAGCCACCGCTCTCTCAATACAATACCCAGATCCGTTTGGAGCTATGCTCAACAAACTCTACAGAATTCACAGCCGAATTCAAAACACATCTGCAATACATTTTCTTGTACATCTATCATATGCATAAGACCATATAAATAGACAATTGCTTAAGTAGTTTTACAAAACCGTGGGTATCAAAACCATGGGCAAAACCCGTCCCATAAACCTATGGGTCAAAAAACTCACCCATATGAGAAAAGCACGTTTCCCGATATGTCGGGTGCATTTTTCGAGGCCAAAAATTTTACACCTAAAAAAAAATTCGCGCCCAACCCCAAAACCTGGGGGCCGCCACCCCTGGACCCCGCTCGGGGCCCAGCCCCGAACCCCGGCGAGGATACATGAAAAGTGTACAGTCTTCAACACTTTCACACATGAAAACAGGCTCCACAACCTAACAATCTCCCACTGAGACTAGTTTTCCTCTCGAGCAAGCTTCTCAACCCTTCACTAGTTTCGTGAAGACCAACCAAAGCTGAACACAACTTTAGTTTTTCCTTGTGACCACCTTGGTCATCATGTCTCGCAGGATTTCGACCGGTATGAATCTTCTCCAACTTCAACTTCTCTTCCTCCAAAGTTGTCCTGATGAAATGGTACCTTAATTGTATATGCTTTGTCCTAGAGTGGAAAGCAGAGTTCTTAGCTAGGTGTATAGCACTCGACTATCACTATGCAGCTTACATTCCTCCCGCTTATGCCCCAACTCCTCAAGCAATTGTTGTAACCAAATCATCTCTTTGCTTGCCTCTCGTGGCAAGCAACATACTCACTCCTCCGTGGTCGACAAAGCCACCACTTTCGTAGTCATGAAATCCAACTCACCGCTGTCCCACCTACAAGTGTAAATATAACTCGTCGTGCTCCTCCCGCTGTCTACATCTCCAGCCATATCTCGAATCTACATAACCACGTAAAGTGGTGTTTGATCCATCAGTAGCACAAAACTTGTCCCCATGGTCCCTCTCAAATACCGAAGGATCCACTTTTACTTGCACAATGCTCTTTACCCGGATCACTCATAAATCTACTCACAGCCTCCCACCGCATGGGCAATATCGTGCCTAGTGCATACCATAAAGCATACATCAAACCGCCAACCGCCGATGAGTAAGGTACCTTGACATTTGTTTCTCTCCCGCTCGTCTTGGGACACTGCTCCTTTGATAACTTGAAATGGCCTCGCCAAAGGAGTCCCAAACCGGTTTAGCATCCCGCATATTAAACCTCTCCAAGACCTTCTTAATGTACTCTTCCCGAGATAAAGTCAGCTTCCTTATGTTCCTTCCTATCCCGAGATATCCTCATACCAAGGATTTGTTTGGCTGCACCCAAATCCTTCATAGCAAATGATTCACTTAGCTGCTTCTTGAGTACTTTTATTTCCTGCATGTTTTTACCTGCAACCAGCATGTCATCAACATACAAACACAGGATAATATAACTTCCATCCTCAAATTTTTTTCAGATACACACAATGGTCGAATGACATCTGATATAACCTTGCTCCATCATGAAGCTATCAAATTTCTTATACCATTGACGTGGAGCTTGTTTCAGGCCATACAAGCTCTTCTTCAGTTTGCACACCATCTCCTCTTTACCTTTGACTTCATATCCTTCTGGCTGCTGCATATATAGCTCCTCCTCCAAATCACCATGGAGAAATGCAGTCTTTACATCTAATCTGTTCTAAGTGTAAGTTTTCGCCGCCACTATTCCAAGAACAGTTCTGATAGAAGTCATTTTTACTACAGGAGAAAAAATCTCATCAAAATCTATACCTTTTTTTCGTGCAAACCCTTGACCACCAACCGGCCTCAGTATCTTTTCTTGCCTCCTTCTTCTCTTCGACTCTAAACACCCACTTATTTTGTAATGCTCTTTTTCCTTCGAGTAGCTTTACCAAATCCCATGTCTGGTTCTCCATGAGAGCCTGATGCTCCTCATCCATGGCTTGCTCCCACTTCTTCCTGGCATCTACCTGCATTGCTTCATCAAAGCTCTCTGGTTCTCCACTATCGCTGAGTAATAAATAATAAAGAGAAGGAGAAAAACGTTCGTGTTCTTTTCTTACCCTAGAAGACCTCCTCAATATAGGAGTTTGGGGTTCCTGTTGAGGGGTTCCTGAACTTGATTCATGGGTCACTTTCCCATCCGGAAGATCCTCTACCACTGCATATTCTTTCTTGGATTCTTCCCTGTTTTCCTGCAATTGTTGCTTATACATGACTTTCTCATTAAAGACCACATCCCTAGATCGAATGATTTTCTTGTCCTTAATACTCCAACATTTATATCCAAAGTCATCACCACCATAACCAATGAAAGTACATTTTTCTGATTTAGCCTCTAGCTTGGTCCTATCATCCTTGTCTATATGAACAAACACCTCACATCCAAAGACTCTAAGAAATGAATAATCAACTTTCTTACCATACCAAGCCTCCTGTATGCCTCCATCCAAGGCACTTGAGGGTCCTCTGCGTTTATCAAGTACACAACAGTGTGCTCACCGCTTTCGCCCAAAAAGAAAGAGGCAGTCCCGCATGTAACCTCATGCTCCTAAAGACATTCCATTATTGTTCTGTTTCATCCTTTCGATACCCCATTCTCGCTCATGTGGAGTTCCCGAACCATTCTTTTGCCTCGCGGATTCCATTCTTAGAACAAGAATCATCAAATTCATTGCTGCAATACTCCTCCATTATCCGACCCGAGACATTTTAGCTTAAGACTGTTTCATTCTCTACCAAGGCTTTCCATTTAACAAAAGTGTCAAATACATCGATTTGTTTCTAATACAATAAACCCAAACTTTCCTTGTTGCATCATCAATAAAAGTAACATAATAACTTGAACCCCAAGAGATGATACCCGAGCCGCCCCCACACATCGAATGCACCACTCTAACTTACTCTCTTTCTTCAGTAGGTCCAACCTTGAGAAACCTTACTCGCTTCTGTTTCCCATATATGTAGTTCTCACATAAATCCAAACTTGTTTTTGTATATCCAGAAAATTCTTCTTTATGATGTTCATGCCCTTATGGCTCATATGACCGAGCCTATAGTGCCATAATGTTGTATCTGCATCTGAAGCCACAAGATTACAATCATTAGTACTATCAGTGGTTAAATACAAGGTTCCAACCTTCTTACCTCTTGCCACCACAAGAGCACCCTTGGTAACCTTCCAAGAGTCACTGTAAATATCACAGTACAACCATCACTTCCCAACTGCCCTGCCGATATCAAATTTCGTCTTAATGTAGGCACATGTCTGACATCCTTCAATAGCCAAGTATTCCCATTCTACATCTTAACTTGAATATAACCTTTTCCAACTATGCTGCAAGGCTCATCATCACCAAGAAAACATGCCCAAAATCTCCTTGAACATAATCAACAAAATAATGCCTATGTGGAGAAGCATGGAAAGAAGCCCTCGAATCTAAAACCCAAGATTCAATAATATTGTGCAAAGAAAGAATCAAAGCATCCTGACATACATTACCCGTTGCCACATTTGCCTCCTTGTTTTCTTCTTGTTGTTTCTTCTTGTCCCGAAGCTCCCAACAATCCTTCTTCGCATGCCCAAAGCTTTCCACAATTCCAAAGATACAATCTTGTTCTTGGATTTTGACCTTGCCCGATCTTTTGATTTTCCACGGTTTCTCTATTCTTCTCGTCTCCTCTAGTTTCCACTCACAAAGCATTCCTCAAGTAGAAGATTCCCTGAGCTTTTTCTTCGCATTTCCTCGCTTAGAATCACCCCTACAACATCCTCAAACTTCAACTTCGAGTTAAGTTACTGAACCGAGTTACTTACCGCCATTACTGTGCTATTCCAACTCTCGTAAAGAGCACAGAATTAATAAAGCCCTAACTTCTTCATCAAATTCTATCAGAATCAAGCTAGCATATTCACAACCGTATTGAAATCATTTAAATGATCTGCTACTGAACTATTCTCAGACATCTTCATATTAAACAACTTTTTCATTAAAAATATCTTATTAGAGGCAGAGGGTTTTTCATACAACTTCCCTAATGCATCCATTAGATCTTTTGTAGTCTTTTCCTTTGAAACATTAAATAATACCGAAGATGCAAGACTCAATGATCGATCATTCCAAGTGCCTTCCGATCCAACAAATCCCATTCCGCATCTGTCATACTCGAGGGTTTGTTCACCTTCTCAGACAACGGAGTATAAAGATCCTTCTGATAAAGGTAATCTTCCATCTGCATCTTCCAAAGATTGAAATTCTGCCCATTGAATTTATCAACCCTAGATCTTCCTTCATCTGCCATAGCTCCCACTCAAGCTAAAAACTTTCCCTGTGATTCAACACTTCAGCAAACCAAACCAGGCTCTGATACCAATTGTTAGGAAATAAGGGATAAAATATGCGGAATAATCCTCACGTAATCGCAATAAGAGAAACTAATATGCAGAAATTATTACAGATCTCAAATAAAATTGCATAATAAAATAACACAACACAAAGAGACAATATTTAACGTGGTTCACCCAATTTGGGCTACGTCCACCAAGAATCACTTGCTCAAATTTTATTACAAGCCACCGCTCTCTCAATACAATACCCAGATCCGTTTGGAGCTATGCTCAACAAACTCTACAGAATTCACACCAATTCAAAACACATCTGCAATACATTTTCTTGTACATCTATCATATGCATAAGACCATATAAATAGACAATTGCTTAAGCAGTTTTACAAAACCGTGGGTATCAAAACCATGGGCAAAACCCGTCCCATAAACCTATGGGTCAAAAAACTCACCCATATGAGAAAAGCACATTTCCCGATATGTCGGGTGCATTTTTCGAGGCCAATCATCAAATGATTTACATTGTTAGGTTAATTATTATTTACCTACATATTTTTTATTATAGGTAAAAGAGGGTTGAGGGGGCCCTACCCCATACAAATATTACAACCAGATAAACACGAAGGCCAAGGGGTTAACCATTGAAGCCCATACAGAACCACAAGAGCAATAGATCAAAACAATAAAAAGAAACTACATAGATAACCCATGGAAGAGTAACTAACAACAAGGGTCCGAGTAACTAACAACATAAAACTTATGAAGCAACAAAGTATTAACAAGCAAGAAGAAAACATAATCCAGGAGATCAGACCCCTTCATCCTTCTTTTACTAGTTCCCCCACAATACTCATGCATCCATTCCATTATTTGACTAAGCTAGCTATAGTAGAATTCCGAACTTGTAGTTCGGTTTAGCTATCTGTACTTTGGGGCCATTTCCTTATTTTTCTTTCTCCTTAGCTAATTCCATAGAATGGATCATCTCAGCAAGGAGTTTAAGGTGATGAATGGTAATTTTAACATTGAGAATGTGAACATCTCTTATCTGAAGAATTATTTCCTTCATCTTCACATTTCATTTTCCATAGCTAGGCTTCTTTCATTAGCATTTTTTAATTGTTCACTTAGAACAATAGAAGACAACTTCTCCACTTTTTCATTCAATTCCCTCAAGTCCATAGACACCATACTGATCTTATGTCTGTTAATGTCAGTGTCTAACCTATAATTCTCAAATTCCCTCATAAAAACATTGGATTTGACCGCACAGTCTTGAGCATTAAAGAGTTTATTTTGGGAAGTTTTGAGAGCATGCAAGCTTTCTATAGCCTCCTCTCGAGTTCTTTGATCTCTTGCCTTTATATGCTTCAGGAGCTTTCCCACTTTCCATCTCCTCATTGTGATCCCCTTCCAAGTCCTCTTCCTCCTGACTTTCACTGGAAGTAGAATGATCAGACTTACCTTCTTGATTCTCTTCCAACTCCAAAATAACTTCCACCTTCTCAGCCGAAGCCAAAACCTTCTCCTTCATGTGCTGCTTCTTGAGGCCGACATTTTCCTGGTGGGATCTAGTTTTTTTAACCACGGGCCCAAAGAGCAAAATCCTCACTACCAATAACCTCCTTGACATCCAGGCTTTCAGAATTCCTTTATGAAGAATCATTCTTTAGGCTCGTAGAGGCCCCCAATTTTTCATTTTTGCCAATGAGGGGAGTTCCCATCCTGAGCATAGCTTTAATGAGACCTTGATGCAATGGAAAGGAGAAAGTACCTTTCTCAACCTGAGATATAGATTTGGACAAGGAGGAGAACAAAAATATGGGAAATTGTAGGGCTTGTTGTTTCTAACATGGTTCAACATGGGAAAGTGGTACCCATAGATCACTTTGTAATGCCCTTCAAGAGTAATATAGGCCATAATTAACTAAGAAATTTCCCCATAAGGATGGGGAAAATTACCTCTAGCATAACCATTATGGAGAGAGACGGAACACCCTTACCTTGCATGAAGCAAATCAATCTCCTGGCTATAGTCTGACTTAGGTTTGAAAATGCTTCTTCTTTTCATGGACTAAAGAAAATTTAGTAATAAGCTTGGGGGAAATGGTGAAAGAGAAATTTCCAACCCAAACATGGCCTTCCTTCCAGGTTTTCGCCACATCTTCACTCAAATTTTCATCATGCCCATCAAAAATGCTAAAGAAATGTAACAATCCCACCTTTTCGAGCAAAACCTCAACCTCTTTTGACATCACCGGGACCTTGCTTGGTTTAGTACGTACTAAATCCCCTCCCATTATGCTAATTTTATTCTTATTTTTTTTCGAGGGTGAACGTCTATACCAGACTTGATGGTGAGATTCCACAACACGTAGAGATATGCTCTTGCCTTTGCGAAGATATGAAATAAATGTTTGAATGATGTTGAGATACATGAAATCATGAGACATCAAACCAAAGGAATAATTACATCCTCATTGAAAGGTGTGCTATTAGGGATTCTTTCCCTTTTCAAGGTGTCTATGAAATTAGCATCCATCTCTTTAAGATCCTCGACCACCTTTAATTCCTTAGCATCCACCCCCATATTAGCCAAAATATCAGCTAGTTTGTTTCCTTCACGAAACACATGTTGAAAGGATATAGTTTTGAAGGAGGATAATTTACCCTTGGATTTATTGATGAAGTCAACTATAGAAATAGAGGCCTGAGACACTCCCTTCACACAAGAGATAATATACAAAGAGTCCCCTTCCACAACCAGATGCTTGAAACCTTTCTCTTCGCCAACTTCACTCCCCAGAACAAAGCAACAGCCTCTGCAACATTGTTTGATTGGATACCTAGATTAAAAAAATAGGCAAGAAGAAACTTCCCTTCATCATCACAAAAACACCTCCTCCTCCTACTTTCCTAGGATTCCCTTTAGCAGCTCCATCAAAGTTGAGTTTAAGAAAGCCACCTCTAGGAGGAGTCCACTTAACCCCTCTCGAGGGTTGGGATTCTTAGGTTGAGGGTCATAAATTAAATTCCAATTCCTAATGATATTTTGTTCACATTCAAGAACTTCAACTTATTTTTTCCGAGGATAGAAAAATTATTTCTAACAGCCTGAAAGAAATTGTTTATTAACAACCTATTAGGAATTTTTTTATTTTTGAAGATCCTCCTGTTTCTTTCTTTCCATATTTCCCACCATAGGTGACTTAGGCTCATTATCCAAAGATTTTTAAGCCCTTGACTAATGAAAGGGAATTTCCATTGAATCCATGCATCTTGGATTTCATTAGGGTTTACCCAAGGAACTGAAAAGCAAACCAAAATAGAAGATAACATCTGGAGAGTGAGAGGGCATTCTAAGAACAGATGGTTCACCATTTCCATGTTCTTTTCACAAAGAACACATCTATTGACCATTTGGAATCCTCTTTTATTCAGGTTATCCACTGTTAGAATCTTGTTTATCACAACAAGCCAGCTGAACACATTGACTTTAGGAGATATGTTCTTGTTCCATATTTTTCCAACCATTAAGTCTTCATCTCTAGTTTCCCCCTCAAAGAATAGAGAGTAGGCAGATTTGACTGAGAAATTACCATTTTGTTCTTTGTCCCACACAATTCTATCTAGATCCTTGTTGTTAGAAGACACATAATTTTTTAGAAAATCATTGAGAGCAACCAAGTGTTCTTTGACTTCCTGACTGTCCAGTTCTATAATTTTCCATGTCTGAAAGTTGTCTTCATCTTCCATATAATTGATAATTTTTCCCCATACTTCTCCTCAATCAACCTTGTAATTTGGGGAAATTTTTCTTTAGGGTAAAATTCCCAGCCCATTTATCATTCTAGAAACATATCTCATTTCCTTTCCCTATTTTCCATCTACTACCCCTAGCAACAATTTCTTTAGCCCAATTTATAGCTTTCCATATGCTTGAACCATTGAAAGAAGCCTATTTGAAAATCCATCTTTTGTCATTTGCATCCATCCAATATTTTCTCTTAAGAATTTTGGTCCACACACTATTTTCTTTCATTAACCTCCAACCAATTTTAGCTAAGAGGGCTTTATTCATTTTAGTCCAGCTCTCTAAGACCAAGACCCCAATTTTTTGGGTTTACAAACTCTATTCCATGCCACAAGTGGGATTCTTTCCTTACTTTCAGTTCCACTCCATAAGAAACATTTTTGGATCTTTCCAGTTTTTCCCCTATGCTCCTGGAAGTTGGTAAAGAGACATGACATAAACCGGAAGACTCTGGAGTGAGCTAGAAAGAAGAGTAATTTTTCCAGCCTGAGATAACAAATTAGCTTTCCACCCTACAAGTTTTTTATCAAACCTTTCAATCAGGAAGTTCCACTCCAAACTAGAGGGTCTCTTATCCCCAAGAGGGATTCCTAGATAGACAAGTAGGGAAGGACTTATAGGAACAATCCATAATTTCAGCAATCTTCTTACAATGGCTCTCCAAGGTATGAAAGAAAAGAGAGCTTTTTCTATAGTTCACCATCTGGCCAGAAACTTCCATGTAGTCATCTAGAAGGCATTTAAGCTTCTTAGCTTCTAGAATACTCTTGATTAGGAGTGGAAATCTTAGAGGATTCACCCTTTTTAACATTCGGTTATGCTTTTCTTTTTCCTAAAGGAGTTGTTTCCTTAGTGATCCTTTTATTTCTAGGCGTTAACATTTCTTTCTTTCCTTCCATCTCCTTATTTGGGGATAGTTGAGCATCCATTAATTCTACCATGGGGAGGTTAAACATATTTCCAACTATCATCCCTTCTTTCACAAAAGTGTCCAAACTTTCCTCCGACATCTGGATACTCTCAACTTTACTTTGTTTCTCCATTGTTTCCTCCAGAACACTATCAACCAGCATTAAGTCCGTCTGTGGAATTTTCTCTATACTTACCTGTTCCTTTAGTTTACTTTCTTCACCTTTTAATGGAAATAATTCCAGACTTTACGCGCTTTTGTGGGATCTTTTACAAGATCATTCACTTTTTCCTTTACCTTTGAATCTGACCAAGCCTGATTTTTGGATTTTCTTCTATTGACCACCAGGGTAAAACCTTCCTCATCCTTTTTGGAGCATCTTTTAATGGAGGGATTTCGGTCCCATTCTTCTCTTGAATTTGCAAGGGGTAAGACCTTCCAAGATATTTTTGAAAAATCTTTCCTATGATCATCTACACTTTGCATTATACCTTTTCCTTTCTCCCCTTTTCCTTCATTCCCTGGCACAACAATATACTTTTTGAAACTTTGAACTTACAATTCTGGCTCGTGTGACCCCACCCATTACATTTGGTGCATTTTTCGGAGTACTTTCCATTTTGATCTTTTCTTTCCCATATCCCTAGTCTAGATTTTAGCTTAATACTACTAGGGATCTCCTTATCAGCTATTGTATAGATGCAAAATCTAGCATAGATAAGTCTTGTCATATTCCTTGTGGCATTATCTATTATAACCAAAGAGCCCAGAGAGTTCACTATGCCTTTTACAATATCTTCATGCTAGAATTCCAAAGGTAGGTTTGGAAGGTATATCCAAACCAGAAACTGATTTGATTTTCCTTTTCCAGGTTAAAGGTTGGTTCCCATTTCCTTAGATACTAGCCATATTTTCCCTAGAACTAGGGACCTTCTTCCAAGACCTTCTGCATATCTTCACGGATAATGAATTTAAAGAGGAAAAAACCATTAGTGAGAGCACTTACCTCCAGATGCCCTTTTGGAATCCATTTCAGTTTGGCCCATCTTCTAACAACATCAATATTGGGTCTTCCACCCACTAGTTTCCCCACCAAGGCTTGGTTTAGGTTATCCGTAGTGCATTTGAGTAGAGAATCCAGTATTTCAAGAATGCTTCCAGAAGCCTCTTTAACCACTTGGAGGAAGAAATTTTGGGTTTTCAAAACATATCCACCATTTCTAACTTTATTTGACTAGGAATCTAGGGGATTAGATGGGGGACACCTTTCCAGTTGATCATCATGTTCATTAATCTCACCTTCTTCTACCACAAGATCCTCTAATCTGGGTGGAATTTCCCTTCCATCACTTTCCTACTCAACTAGTTTCAAAGATCCTTATTTTCCACTCTACCTATTTATTAATTATGCATTTCATATTAATTAATGTATTTATTGTTTATATGGTTATATTTAATTATAAACCATATTATTGTTTTTATTCAAACAATACGGGTGTTGTTATATTGTTTTAAATATATTACTATTATGCTTCCCCAAATGTAATATTGGAAGCTCTTGTATTTTGAATTGGTTGTTGCACTATTGCAAATCCTCACTTATTTGTATTCGGCTATACAATACCTATAAGTATTGCAACTCATTCATATGTAACTTGGTTGATTGAGTTTAATATATTTTATCAGGATTCTTCCCTTGTTGCTCAATCTACATTTGGTACAAGAGAAAATTGAAGCTCGACAAGGTTAGAGAAGGTTACGGTGGAAGGAGATTTTGTGGAGAAGTAATCTACAATATCGAAGAGCCAATACGCCTCTAGTAGCTTCCCACATCTCCCTGTAGACCCACAACCTCCTGTGTGATTTCTAGGTAAACGTAAAGCAATGTTTTTTCCTTGGTGCCCTCTGCACTAGGAAAAATTACTCCCTAGAAGTTGATCATTTTAAGAATATATATATATATATATTTCCCCATTAGCAATTTTTTCATTAAATCTGGTGTAAGTAATAGCTTCACCTAATACTACTCGGGTTGTTATAATTGGAGGAGTGTGCTATTTTAAGTAGTAAAGGTTGATTGAGCTGATTTACATTCGGATCATGTTGTTTCATTGACCGAGATGGTTTTGGACATAGTCGAGTTACATTGTAACCATAATATAATTTATTTGGTTGTTAAAACATTTTAGAGCCGTCTCTGCGTCTTGACCAAAGCTATGCATACTATTCCACTAACTTGAGTCTTATCCTATGCATTGGATGAATTGGACACATGCATTTCCATAGAAAACAACGAATAAAGTCTACACGGATGAGATAAGGTGTGTACCAATCGGGTTTTGGCTACCATTTAGACCCATCTGTCCATACAAGCCCACGCAACGACTCCGCACACACCAAACAAACAATGGCGGAGCTCCCACGAACTCGCAAAGCAAGAAAACTCCTCCACGCATGTGACATGCACAAACAAACAATGAACAATCCAAGCATAATGGTTATCAATCCAAAAGAGAGGATTAAACTCTCACGTGGAGAGATCAATAGAAACTCAATGAAGAAAGGGTATCAACCATGAGCCGCTCCATTATGACCTACTCTCCTTGCCATGAACTCTGCACAAAAATCACAAAGTGATCAAAGAAAATCAATTCGCAAACAAAAAAATGGTGAAAAAATCAATCTCCATGCAGCACTGTGACCGAATAACAACATAAGGTGTCAACATATCAATACACCATGGTGCAAAATAAATAGGCATATCAATCAAATCAATGCAAACAACGTTCAAAATGCATAGATAGAAGCTTTAGATTCATTTAACATGGAAACCCTAATCGCCATGCACCCAACCATGCATACCCACCTCCAATCTCATGCCACGTGAACTCCAACTAAGCCAGTCAACATTTTCAAAAGGTCGACATTTTTGAAGTTATACAAAATTCATTTCCTTCAATTTATATGCATAGAGCATTGAGCGCCTCCGTGGATAGACCGAGAGCTTTGGGTGGACGAGGTGAGGGTTTCAAACCCCACCTCGAATACCAAATTTTTAAAATTTTGAAGTTTAGAGGAAAAATTGGAAAAGCGCCAAATTTAAAGGATATTTTAGCAAGAAAACCACCTCTAAATAGCTAGTCTACAAAATAAACAGCCTCCAAATTGTTTAGCAGAAAAGACCTAATTTAGGGTAATTTGTTTTTCTCCTATTAAGCATGTTTTTTGATTTCGGGCAACATTTGCCAAAGGAAGACTATCTAAAACTTCATTTTGGGCCACTTTTTAACGTTTTTGGCATTAAGGGTCATTCGGGCTCAGGAGGCCTCAAAGGCCCACAAAATAATTTTTTTTTCCTGCCATTCAATTTTTCTAAATTTTTAAATGTAATTGTATGCTTCAATATATTGTACTAATTTGCAAGTTACCATAGTAAACCACAAATATTGTAATCGCTTTCGAAATTGGTAGAAATCATGTAATAAAAACATTAAAAAATTGGTTCTGAAACACTCATGAGATCTTAGATCTCATTTGCAGCGTTCGGTATACACGGTGCCTCTGGGAAGTGCTTACGGGTAAAGCCATCATGAATACTACTGCACTTAACGCATAATATAGTTGTAATAATGTCATCCGGGCATCGAACCTTAAATCAATAGGGAGTAATAAGGTCACAGTGCACACACTACGAGACATCCCATCCATTTGTGAATGATTGCATGACATAAATCTGGACTGAGAAATTATCCAAGTATATAGTGAAGTTACATGCGCATATGAGGATATTTCTTTGAGTCGATGTTAGTAATCACACGGACCCCTTTCGATACTATCTTACTACCACATATTGAATTCTTTCACACATGTTAACACCTATACAAAATACACCTTCATTATCAACATACATGGTGGTCGGTTTGTCTTGTGGTATTCCAAGCCCTTCTAAGTATGCGATGTAGCCAAATTGCTTCACGAGACAACTTCTCCCGTAGAACAATACTTGACTTCTATGGAAGAACGAGAAACAAAGTGTTGTTTCTTGCTTCCCATTATATTGGTCCAGATCCCATAAAGAATACAAATCTTGAAGTGGATTTGTTGTCAATAATGTTTCTGCATGATTCGAATCGAATATCCTGACAAGAAGAAGTCATTCTTCTTGTATTCTAGACCAAGATCCATTAATCCTTTGAGATATATGAATATATGCCTTGTTGATTTCAATGAAAACTTTGGGTTCTTGCATGAACCTGGATAAATAGTTCACTACAAAGTTGATATTTGGTCTAGTGTAGGTCGGGTAAATGAGACTCGATCGGCTCCCGATAGAGTGGCACTTACCTCGGGAGATGGATTGGAATGAGATAACTGCAATTTATTCTCCATAGGTGTTGTAATTGGTGTGCAATCCATCATCCTAAATTTCTCGAGTGTTGTATTGGTATATTTCATCGAGAAACAAAGATGCGATTCTCCTTCTATCATACTTCCAATCTAAGATAATAATGCATCAACCCGAGATCGTTCATGTAGAACGATCGATTAAGATATTTCTTCATTACATTGATCATCCTCATTGAACTTCCAATGATGACTAGATTGTTGACATAGAATGAAAATAACAATCTCCCCCCTTGCTTTTTGAGGTAGAGATTGGGGTCGTATGGATTTCTAACAAATCCATGTTGTACGAGCTTCTCATCAATCTTGATGTACCATGCCCAGGGTGCTTGTTTGAGACCATACAAATATTTCTTGAGTATGCATACATTTTATTCTTGACCGTGTACTACATATCCCTTAGGTTGAGTCATGTAGACTTCTTCATGTAAATATTCATTTAGGAAGACACTTTTTACGTCCATTTGATGGAATTTCGAACCAAAATGTGCAACCAGAGAAAACATCATCCTTATCATCTTAATCTTAGTTGTGGGATAAAATGTCTCCTCGTAGTCAATGCCTTCTTTTTATGCATAACCTTTGCTACAAGTCTTGCTTTGTACTTGTCCACTATCCCATCTTATTTTTACTTTGTTTTGAATATCCATCTGCATCCAATGGGTTTCCTCCATGGTGGAAGATCGACAAGCTACAAAGTGTTATTTTTCATCACCTGATTGATATTTAGAATCCAAGGCATCTTTCCAAGATTTTGATTGTAGGGATTATTTGACCGTAGAGGGCTCATCGATTCAATAACTCTACTCATCAAAGAAAAGTTAAATTCTTATCTTGCTTTAATACACTACTTGGGCATACTATTTGAACTGCATTTCTCGTGGGTCATGGTTCTATCAAATCAACACCATCATCCCCATCATCACTTTCCTCATTTGTGGGAACATCAGTTTTAATTTTTACAACTAGAGAAGAATCTACATCAGGTGAGTCTAGAGGAGGAGAATTTGCTTCCTTCTTCTAAAAAAACTCAACATCTCTGCTGGTGTAGACTTTTCTAGTCTTTGGATCCATCAATTTGTACCCAAGAGTCTCTTCACTGTACCCAATGAAGATTAGTTTATGTGACTTCATGTCCAATTTCATTTTATTCTGCTTGGGTATGTGCATACTTTCTTTGCACCCAAATATTCTAAGGTGTGCAATAGATGGTTTTCAATTTGACCATGCTTCTTGTGGTGTTACTCCTTCAAGAGAAACTATGGAAAATCTGTTTAACAAATACAAGTGTTGTTTCTTTATCGCTTCGTCTAGAAAGTCTTTACAAGTCTAGAGTCATCGATCATGCATCGTACCATTTCCATGATAGTACGATTTCTTCTCTCAACAACACCATTCTACTACGGTGTGTGTGGAGGAGGCATTTGTCGATGAATCCCATGAGTTTGTAGGTAGTATTTGAACTCAATACTAGTGAATTCCCCCTCAATTGGAGCAGAGAGTTATGATGTGATGACCAGTTTCATTCTCAATTGCTACTTTAAACTTCTTGAAAGTTTCAAAAGCTTCACTTTTCTTGCGAAGACAAAAAATCCACATTTTGTTGAATAGTCATCAACACAAAGCATGAAGTACTGAAATCCAAAAGGACTTGCTTACATTGAACCGCAAAGATGGGTATGAAGTAGATGAATCTTACCATGAATTCAATATGTACTCTTCTAGAATGAAGCTCGTGTGTTGTTTTCCGCTAGATAGTGAGGACACTTGTCTCGTATTGTTATGAAGAGATGGTAGCCCATGTACCATATTGCATTGGCGAAGTGTCTCGAGATAGTTTAAACTAACATGACCAAGTCTTAGATGCCACAAATATGTTGAGGTAGAGTTCTTACCCATAATTTCTTGATCATCTTTGTGAACAAAATCAAGTTGAAACATGTGTCACACATTGGAGGATTTTGCAACTATTTTCAAGCCTCGTGATTTGTCTCGAATTAAACATGTTTTCTTGCTAGAATGACTATCAAAGTAAGTTTTTAAGTTGTGATCTAGGAGTCGACTAACCGAAAGCAGATTATTTTTAACTTAGGGACATATAAGACATCTGATAGTTTGCAATTGTGTGAACCAAGCAGTAGAGAAGTGTTCCCAATCCCCTGAACTGTATATGAATAATCATCACCCAACGAAACATGGTTTTTCAAAGGTGTGTCCCTCATTGAGGTAAACCAGTCTCTATGGCTGGTCATGTGTCGAGTGGCTCCCAAATCAACATACCAGACATCACTAGATGACGTGGATGGTTCACTTGATCGAGCAGTGTACAAGAAGTCTTCATTATCTGAATGTTCTTCTTGCTCAACAATATTTCCTTACTGATGGGGTCTTCTTTTCCAGTTCCCCTTTTTCTTACCTTGATTATAGGTATAATGTCCCTTGTGAGCTTGTTGTGGAGGTCCAGAGTTGCTTGATGAACCTTTCTTGTAAGTATTATAGCAACAATTTGTTAAGTCATGTCCTCTTTTTCAAATTAAACATTGCTTCTTCGTTGTTTTTCCCGTGATAATGATTCGATGTTGGGAATTTTGATAGGAATTAGGTTTTACTTTACCTTTTTCTTTCCATTTTTATGTGAAGAAAGCACTTTCTCTTCTTCTTCATCCTTATTGTGCATTGCTTCCTCTTGTTGCAGTAGGTTTACCAATTTGTCAAAACTAACTGTCGTATCTGAAAAGTTTAGTGTTGTTACAAAAATACGGTATGAAGAAGGGAGTGCTCTTAGAATAATGGGAATAAGAGAATCATCTTTGACCACTTATCCTAAGGCTAGAAGTGAAGCCCTCAATTTTGCAACTCTTCTTAAGAAATCTTTGATTTTCTCATTTTGTTTGAACTTCAAAGTGTGTGTAACTGACTCTGCAAATTCATAATGACATTCTTGTTTTTGGCCTCATACACTGTGATAAAATTATCCCACACTTCTTTGGTTGTTGTGGCATCACGAATGTGGGGTTGCACATCATCGAAAACTCCAAACAAGATGATGAGTTTGGATTTCTGATCTTCTCTATCAAACTGTCACTGTTGTGTTGTATCAGTAGCTAATCTGGTCATAGTACCAGTCACAACAAACCATATCTCCTAAAACTCAAGACGTGTCTTGATTTTGTCTTCCATGCAACATAGTTATTTTCTCTTAGTAGTTGTGAATCTGGAAGAAACAATTGGGGGCATTGGTGCCCATATTGCAGAAAACACCGATAGGGTTTGGCTTTTATCACTCCCGGTATAAGGTCTCCCACTCTATATATTGTCAGTTCGATATACCAAACCTTTCTATATACGCACCCTTCCGATATACCCGGACGTATGTGGAATAAGATCGATCTTTCTATATACCCAGAGGTACGTGAAAGATGCATTAACGTACGTGAAGGAATTCAATACATGATACCAAGACAACAATCTTGAAAGGGGTGTTTGTGATTATTGACACCGGCTCAAAGAAATATCCTCATACTCGTGCGTAACTTTGCTATATACTTGGATAATTTCTTAGTCTGAATTTATGTCGTGTAATCGTTCACAGACGGATGGGATAGCTCATAGTGTGTGCACTGTGACCTTATTACTCCCTATCGATTTAAAGGGTCAATGCCTAGATGACGTTGTTGCAACTATATTAGGTGTTAAGTGCAATAATATTTGTGGACTGATTTACCCGTAAGTGCTTCCCTGAGGCACCATCTTGAACACTGCGAATGAGATCTAAGATCTCGTGAGTATTTCAGAACTAATTTTTTACTATTTTTATTACGACTTTATGCCGGTTTCGAGTAATTACAATAGTTACGGTTGACTATGGAAACTTGAAAATTAGTATAATATATTGAAGCATGCAATTACATTCAAAAAATTTAAAAATTGAATGGCAGATAATTTTTTTGTTTTATGGGCCCTGGTGGCCTTCGGAGCCCAAAATGACCCTTAATGCTAAAAACCATTAAAAAGTGGTCCAAAATGAAGTTTTTGGATAGTCTTCCTTTGGAAAATGTTGCCTGACATAAAAAAATAGGCTTAGTAGGAGAATAGGTTTTTAACCCTAAATTAGGGTTTTTCTTGCTAAATAATTTAGATGTCTGTTTAGTCAGAACTAGTCTGTTTAGAGGTGGTTTTCTTGCTAAAATCTCCTCTAAATTTGGTGTTTTTCTAATTTTTCCGCTAAACTTCAAATTTTTTTTTTTGTATTCGAGGTTGGATTTGAACCCCTCACCTCATCCACCCAAAGCTCTTGGTCTATCCACATAGGCGCTCAATGCTCTATGCATATAAATTGAAGCAAATGAGTTTTATATAACTTCAGAAAATGATTGACCTTTTGAAAATGTCAACCTAGCTTAGTTGGAGTCCACGTGACACGAGCTTAGAGGTGGGTCTGCGTGGGTACATGCATGGCGGATAATGGTTTCCGTTTTAAACGAATCTACAGCTTCTATCTATGCGTTTTGAACGCCATTTGCATTGATTTAATTGATACACCTATTTATTTTGACCGCCATGTATTGATATGTTGACGCCTTTTGTTGTTATTTGGTCATAGTTTTGTGTGGAGATTGATTTTCTCACCATTTTTTTGTTTTCAAATTGATTTTCTTTGATCAATTAGATCTAAGTTGATTTGACAAGCTCCTTTATTAAAATAGAGATCAAGTACTTGCAAGAGTCTTAGAATTAGGGGCTAAGCTTCCACAAGAACGCGAAGTGGAGACTAAGATCATTAATCATAAAATGGAAGAACAAAAATCCCTCTTAGACATGGATAACCCCTTTGACATAGGATATGCTTCTACTTCGGAAAACATCACAACACCATTGAAGGAGACCCATCCAAGCCAATTGGTGATCCGTGATGACCTTATTACAAGGATTCATGTAAATTGAAGATTGAACATAAGTGCAAAGCCTCACCGCCTCTTAATTTTGACAAATAAGATGATCCTTTAGTTGAAGAAGAGATCCTTCAAAAGAAAATATTAAAACTAAGTCAAAAATTAATAAATTTAGGCTCGTTGAGTAGAAACATGCATAAAGACAAACTCAAAGGTAAATCTAATGAGTTCCACTTTGATCCGTATGATGACACAAATTTTAAAATTGCTAAGGTAAATAGGTTAGTATCACCTACCAAATAACAACTAATTCAACATGAGTTATAATCAATGAAGGACACACTTACTATGCTATAGCAGGGAAACATAGGACACAATAGGAAGTACCTATATGAATAACTATGCCCTGCCCTACCCCTTTGATAAAGACATGCTGCGAAAAACCTTCCCAAAACATTTTGTCATTCCTAAGTTTGATAAATATAAAAGAAAAGGTGATCCTTGTGATCACATCAAGGAATTTTATATGGCTTGTCAAGAGGTCGCGTACAAAAATAATTTCTTAATATGATTGTTCCCTCGCATGAGTCTAGGGCTGTTGGCAATAGAATGTTTCTTTAGTATACCCAAGGGCTCCATTAAAACATGGCTGCACTAGTAGAAAAATTTGTATGAAATTATTCCTTCAACATGGAGAATGATATCACGATGAATGACCTTTGCAATGCAAAGTAGAAGCCCAACGAGACCTTTGTGAGCTTTTTACAATGATGGCATGGGTTGGTAAGTTGTTTCCCATGTGCCTTACCAGAAAAACAACTAGTAAGCACATTCATTCCTAACTGGACCCGAAAATAGCCTTCCATTTACAAATGCACTGCGACTCTAACTTCGAAGAAATTATAGAGAAGGGTAGTCAAATTGAAAATGCTCTCATTGTGAAGGGTACACTCAAACTAGTTATTAAGGAAAAACATGAAGCAAAACCCTCAAATAAACCAAAATTCTTGAACAAAAACAAAATGCCGTTTGTGATGGCATTACGAACTCCATAAGAGTCCAAACCATATAGAATCCTCCACTTTTAAAGATCTCACAAGGACCTCACCTAAAGTCACCCACCAAATGCACGTTTGTGCCTATAACCGAATCAGCATCAAAGCTATACTTAAAGAGTTAGACATCGTGAACATGGCGCAAAAGACCCAACCATGACAATATCATATTTATAGGATTCTTCAAAACCCGGTTGGTTTAAAGAGCATGAGTCTTGTTATTTCCATCGTGTTAAGGGACACAAAATAGATAGGTGCTTTCGACTATGACATTATATACAAGACCTCATCAAAGAGGCAAATATTGCTATAGATTCTCCCCTTGACTCGGGACAAGTTCCAAATGAAAAAATGGGTATCTTCAAAGAGACATTTCCTAACCATGTAGATAAGAAGAACAAGAATCCAGATCATAGAAAAAATTCCAATGACTATAGGGTTTCTACCCATGTTTATCCAACTAATGATAGTCCCTTTAACTCCCTCATAGGATGTATCCATTCATCTAATGAACAAGTCAATACTATTAGGATCTTTGAAAAACAATGTGTAGTAGGAATGTGATGCACTCGTTCAATCATACCAAATCCAACCTTTGTCCCTCAAGAAGGTTAGTATAATTTAATAGAATAGTTAGAGAAAACACCCACTAGGATATCGATTTTAGATCTCCTCAAAATCTCTATTGCTCATAAAAACATATTGTATAAAACACTACAAAGTTCGGTAGTCTCGGGAGATGTAGATTCTACACACCTTCCAACCATGATTGCACACCTTGATTCCAATGATCATATCACTTTTGATCGTGCTGCAATCCCACGTAATGACCTAGAGCACAACTTACCCCTATACTTAGAAGTGGTTGTTACCCATCGTAAGATCAAGAGAGTACTTGTGGATGGTGGATCCGGTCTAAATATTTATACTTTGAAGCTGGTTAAGTAGCTAGGCCATTCAAAAACAAATTTAGGGGACAAAACCATTACAATCACAGTTTATGATAATGAGGAGCGTGAGTCAGTAGGTACTATAGTAGTTCCAATGGAAGTAGGGCCGACTTGTCATGATACAACATTCCATGTCCTTGAATTGGATCTTCCATACAACATGCTCTTAAGATGCCCATGGATCCATGCCATGTAGGCCATTTCTTTAACTTTCAATCATTGTATCAAGATGTGCCATAAAGGATAGATAGTCACCATTTAGGGTGATCAAGAACTGCTCACATATTGGAGGGCATTACATAGTTTTTCTCATGCATCTTATGAATTCCCTTCTCTGAGATATTGGTGCTTCTTTACAAACATAAGCTATAAAGGAACGAGTGGATCCAGATTCACTCACTCCTTGTAATATAAAATTCCCTTAGTTGTTCAAACCTTTTACATCATAAGAGGAAACGTTTGTAAAATATGGCCTAGAGAGCAGTTCACTCTTCAACATGCCTTATTAATATCAGATCTATCGGTGTCACCCACAACATGTGGTAAACCCTACATTCAGTTCAAGAGCACTTCAGATAAATTCCCCAAACCACTAGAGAAGTTCATCCTTAGTGGTCTTCTATCCAAGTAAAAGATGTTAGAAGATCCCAATAGTTGAGTATCTGAGGGTACCATGGCTTCATGCCATCAGGCCTCACAATATATCAAGGGCCACCGCATGATGTACGTCATGTGTTACAATGGGTTTGGATGTGGTATCAATGCGTAAGGATGATTAGAACCAATTCATATCCCTTGTTTCAAATCTAAAATACATGGTCTTGGAATAAGACCTCATGATGATCCACCCTTTGAGATCGATGACACCTCTTCCGAATGTGAGAATGACTCATCTCATTCGGATAGCGACGTAGATTCCCAATGTAGCTTCTAGGAGGATCTTGCTTCCACTAACCTACTCCCGATTCAACTATTTTTTCCTTATCAATACCTAATCATCAAACCAATTGCCAAGTAACGTTGTATGTCCCTAACTTATAGATTGGGATCAAAAATTTCACGTGCCAATCGATTTATTTGAGAATGACGAAGCATTTACAGAATTCATGGGACTCGGGATTCTATTCCGACTGGGGATCACAAGAAAGGATTTTCAATTCAACTAGATGCATGTGCATACTTTGGAGAAGAGGTAGAGATGTGTGGACTCTTGAATAAGAAGGTCATAAGAAAGATTAAGAATGCTTCAGAGAAACCTTGTGGAAAGAATAAACACAAGTCTCATAACGACAAACATTTTGAGGCATTAGTAGATAAACAAAACAAAGAACCCATAGAGAAAATTGTATGTCCATTCAAAGATGAAGATAAGCCACAAATGGAGGTTAATCTTAGTCTTCCCCTGATCCTACATGGATGGAAGATGCTTCTAACATTTCGGTTGAAGAAATGATCGAGATCAACATTGGCTCGAAAGAGTAACCTAGAATGATAAAGTTGGGAGCTTCACTCTCAGCTCAAGAACAAAAGGTTTTTGTGGAGTTATTAAGAGAATATGTAGATATATTTGCATGTTCATACATAGATATGCCTGGTTTGGACCTAAAATTAGTCATGCACAACCTCGTTGTGCACCTAGAAGCCAAACCCATCAAGCAGAAGTTGAGAAAAATGCATCCCAAAATTGCACTACTTGTTAAAGAAGAACTGGAAAAATTATTAGCTATTGATTTCATTAAACCCATTGAATATTCGGATTGGATATCTAACATAGTCCTAGTTTATCGAAGCCGGTTGGCATAAGGATCTACATCAAATTTTGCAACATCAATAAAACATGTCCCAAAAATAACTTCCCTTGCCCAATATTTATATGAATATCGATTCTACCGCTAGTTATGAAATGTTATCCTTAATAAATGGGTTGTCGAGGTTATAACTAGATCCAAATTGTAGAGGAAGATCAACATAATACAACTTTCATCACCACTTGGGGGACATTTTGTTACAAGGTCATGCCTTTCGGACTCAAGAATGTCGGGGCCACCTATCAATGTGCAATGACAATCATCTGCCATGACATGATGAATGACATCATGGATGGAGGATTATGTTGATGATATTTTAGCAAAATCTAAAAGCAGAGGAGATCACCCTAAAGTGATAAGACTTATTTTTCAACATCTCTGAGATTACAAAGTACATTTGAACCCTAAGAAGTGTGTCTTTGGATTTTTTTCAGGGAATCTCCTAGGTTTTATCGTTTCACAGAGAGGAATAAAAGTAGATCATATAAAGGTTACTGCTATCCTATAAATGCATATGCCTAAAAATATTAAATAACTAATAATTTTACAAGGAAAGATATAGGAAATCCACCATTTCATTTCACATCTTGCAAATAAGTGCCACCCATTTACACATCTCCTCAAAAGGATGTTGCATTCAATTAGGGACCAAATTGTCAAAAGTCATTTACACTTTGCTTAAAAGTATCTTGTCAACCCATTGTACACATGCCACCTACCCCAAGAAAACCTCTCCTATTATACATTTCAGCTACCCAATTTTATATTGGTGCACTACTTGCCCAATATGACCTAGACCATAGAGAAAGGGTAGTTTATTACCTTAGTCACACCTTGATTGCCTATGAACTAAATTTACCACAGATTGAAAAGGCTTACCTAGCAGTCATCTTTACCTTTTAGAAATTATACCACTATCTCCTTAACAATAAGACCAAGATAATATCCAAACTTGACCCTCTCAAATACCTTTTATCCAAACATGCCCTTATAGGATGAATAGATAATTAGACAATTATCATAAGTGAGTTTTATATTGAGTTTGTAAACCGTGAAGCCGTTAAAAGGAAAACTGTTGGCTGATCGGTTGGCACAAGCTCCTCTATGTTAGGGTTAACACACTAGTTGTACGAGATAATATATCAGATCTAAGCATACATGCAAATAAAAGTGGATATTTTACCAGAAGAATTATGCAATACAAGAGAAATAAACCAACACCAGATTTAACGTGGTTCACCCAATGTGGGCTACATCCACCAAGAAACAAGCCAATATATTATCCAAAGCTTTGACAAGATATACAATTGAAGATTTACAATATTTTACACCTCTCAGATGTTCATGTTAAACACTACACAATTATATAAAAACACCGAATATAATTATATTCAATTTAGAAATCATTTGGGATCTTGTATTCATCTAGATATAGCTTCTTATACAAATAGTTGATCCTATAATCTAGGAGTCAAGTCTTATCACTTAGTCTTTCTCATATATCTCTCCATAATTCTCTCAAGCTTATCCCTAGGATCACACACACTCCAAAATAGCTACGTGAGTTGTTTATTCAACAACTTCACTCACACACAACTATTAACTATTATATTAATATGAGTTATATTAACTCATTATTAATAATATTACAATTGATTAACAATGTCACAATATATTTGTAACATTCACTCCCCTATTGTTAAAATTATTAATTCCCAATATACACTCCCCTAATGTTGATATGGTACAATATAACTTTGTCTTCTACTGCAACGTGTTGCACGAGCTTTCCTCATAATCTGGATCAAAAGAAAGGCGTGTAAAATTTCAACCGGTTGACTGTCTTGTTGCACATGACCACAACTATGTGACGGAACACATCCCGCATTTACTCCATGAAAATAATGCACTTGGAATTCTAATGGTGCATCATCTTCATAAAGAAGGAAGGCAGTTAGAGGACCATAACACCTAGTAAAAGTTTTTCTACCTTTTTACATATGTGGTTTTCTGGATCTACCACCAACCCTTTCCAAATCTATGAGTGTTACAATAAACTTAGAGACATACTCTACAATGTTTTCTTCTAGGAGGTTACATATAGGAATTTCTCACACATTACAATAACAGGAATGTATCATCTATTTTTATTATCTACCACACAGCTGAAAGCAAACACACAACTGAAAATACTTGGCCACCAAATCAGTATTGTGGCCTTGTCGATGGTGTGCCTGATGAGAGGTTGCTGATCAACCTCCTTCCTTTGTTGCCTCCAACCTCCATCAGTTTGCTACTTAGCAAATATATCTTTTAGGCTCATATTACAATTCTCTCGGGTGTCGGTTTCAACTGATAATGCACCCCCTCACTATGGACGTTGCACAAGTGAAAGTGTGTCCAAACAAAAGTGAGACAATTTTTATTAATTTTTTATTTTTTAAAAATTTGCCAAAAATGGAAAAATAATATTTTTTATCCAACAGAAAAAGAATAGGATCAATGCGTAGAACTTGAAAAAATACACATTTAAAAAAATGATACCTCAATCCGAGTTATCAGCTGAAAGTTATCGTGCTTACAAGTTCTAAATTCAACTTCTTTCCGGACCCTTTCCAAAATGGCAAATTTATTTTTCAAGTATGTCAAAAATGGCAAAAATAAAATAAAACGTAGAGTTACCAAAATGGCGATACAATACACAAGGCCGATCAAAGTTACCAGAATGGCGATGCAATACATAGGACACTCGATAGAATGTGCAGGTAGAAGGACACCACAATACGTATGAACAACTATGCAATGCGCAGGCAAAATGATTCAATTCGCAAGTAGAATGCTCCAATACGCAGGATGATGCAATCAATATATCCACCTTACTAGGCCATGGACATTGTGATGAGAAATTTTTATTCAAAGACTCTCATCCTAGAATCCCTGCTCTGATACCACTGTTAAACACTGCACAATTATATAAAAAACACCGAATATAATTATATTCAATTTAGAAATCATTCGGGATATTGTATTCATCTAGAGATAGCTTCTTATACAAATGCTTGATCCTATAATCTAGGAGTCAAGTCTTATCACTTAGTCTTCCTCATATCTCTCTCCATAAATCTCTCAAGCTTATCCCTAGGATCACTCACACTCCAAAATAGCTACGTGAGTTGTTTATTCAACAACTTCACTCACACACAACTATTAACTATATTATTAATATGAGTTGTATTAACTCATTATTAATAATATTACAATTTATTAATAATGTCACAATATATTTGTGATTCAATACTTCCTTCCTTCAAGCTTTCCTTCCTTTTTCACCAAGAATTCTCTCTCACACAATTATCTTGTAATTATGATCCACACACTACTTCTAAACCCTAATTTTAACTTCATATAGTCGTTTTTAGACTTAGGGCACTTAGCCATGCAATTACAATCAATAAATCTATTTTAATGCTAAAAATATACAATTCTCGAGAGTTAATTAAAACTTCATCGCATAGGTAACCGACACCGGTTCCTACTTGCCCTTGATCGATGCTAGTCTTCCATGAACGATGTCGATCCGCCCTTAACCGATGTCGGTTAATGTGTTTTCCTATAAGTTCCAATTACACACTAAAATGAAGTAATTGAGCTCCACAACTCAACAATCTCCCACTTGGAGTTTAATTACTGCACCATACCTATACAATGTCATTCTTGGATCCTTCCTTAGCTTTGTTTCTTCCTCCTCAAGTCTCAAACTCGAAGACCAATAGAAGTGGAGTGTAGCTCCAACTTCTCCTTTGCTAATGGATTTGTTAGCATATCCATAGGGTTCTCACTCATATGAATATTTTTCAGATTCAACTGCCCATCCTCCAATACCTTCCGTATGAAGTGATACCTCAATTGAATGTGTTTTGTTCTTGAATGAAACATTGAGTTCTTTACCATATGAATTTCACTCTGACTATCACTGAATAGTTTACAATCACCTTTCTCCTTTCCCAACTCTTCCATAAACCTACTCATCCATATCATCTCCTTGCTAGCTTATGAAGCTGCAACATACTCTACCTCTGTAGTAGATAGCCACAACCTTCTGTAATCTTGAAATCTAGCTAACTACCATCCCACCTACTATGAAAATATATCCAATAGTGCTCCTCCTACCATCCAGATCTCTAGCCATATCCGAATCAACATAACCACATAATGAAATATCCAAACCTCCATAACATAACTATATGCTAGATGTCCCTTTCAAATACTTGAGTATCCATTGGATTGCTTTCCAATGCTCTTTACCTGGATTGGCCATATATCTACTCACCACTCCCACTACTTATGCAATGTATGGTCTAGTACAAACCATAACATACATGAGACTCCCAAATATTGAAGCATATGGCACTCATGTCATGTATTTGACCTCCTCTTGTGATGTAGGAAACTAATATTTGCTCAATTTAAAGTGTCCATCCAAAGGTGTACTAATAGGTTTTGCATTCTGCATGTTGAACCTTTCTAACAATTTGTAGATATAATCCTCCTAAGAAAAATACAATTTCTTGTTCTTGTCTCTGTGTATTTTCATGCCAAGGATTATTTTTATAGCTCCTAAATCCTTCATAGCAAATGTGTGAGCTAGCTTTCCCTTAAGCTCACCAATGTCCTGCATACTAGATCCTGCAATAAGCATATCATCCACATACAATAACAAAATAATATAGCTCCCATTTCCAAGTTTCTTGAAATAAACACAATGGTCAGGCTCACATCTCAAGTAACCATGCTCATGCATAAAACTTTCAAACTTCATGTACTATTTCCTTGGAGCTTTCTTGAACCCATATAGACTTTTTTTTTTTCAACTTGCACACTAATTTATCCTTACCCTTGACTTCATACCCAAGCAGCTCTTTGCATATAAATTTATTCACCCAAATCACCATGAAGGAAAGTTGTCTTCACATCTAGTTTCTCTAAATGAAAATACTCTACTAAAACTAAGATCAAAACAAGTATGAATAGAAGTCATCTTAACAACAGGAGAAAATATTTCACCAAAATCAATACTTGCTTTCTGTGTAAATCCCTTTACTACAAGCCTTGCTTTGTAACTTTTTGTTCACCCTCTTCTTCCTTGATCCTGTAAACCCACTTGTTCTCGCAATGTCCTCTTGCTGTGACAACTTAACCAAATCCCAAGTCTGGTTCTATTTCAAGGATTCCATCTCCTCATTCATGCCATGCTCCCACTGCACATGGGTCTTATCTTGCATTGCTTCTTCAAAACTTTCTAGTTCACCATTATCAATCAATAATAAATAAAATAGAGAAGGTGTAAATATTTTTGGAGGTTTACTTACCCTTTGTGACCTTCTCACAGGAGTTTGGGGTACCGGAGGCTCAACTGGGACTCCTTGATATTAGTATCTAATTATGATAGTGACCAACGCCGGTCACCTCTAACCGATGTTGGTTCTACTAACCGATGCCGGTTCGGATCCTTTGTAACCATCGTGCAGTTCATTTGAATGATGTCGTTTATGGCCTAAGCGACCATGGTTGTGTATTTCTATAGGTGTTTCTTTCAAACCCAAGAGTTCATTTTCATCAATAAACTTCTCAATTTTCTCATCCTTGGGTACCAAAATTTGATCCTGTACATTCTCTTTTCATTCCATTCAACATCACGACTCCTAACAATCTTAGAATTCTCTAAATCCCAAAAATGGAATCTGAAATCACTAGATCCATAATCAATAAAAGTGATTCTCTTGGATTTTACATCCAACTTTTTTCTATTTTCCTTGTCAACATGCACAAAAGATTCGAACAAAAACTTTAAGAAAAGAAAGGTCTACCTATTTTCCATTCCAAACTTCCTATGGTATTCCTCCATCTAGTGAACTTGAAGGACCATGGTTAATCAAATAAACCATTGTATCAACTACTTTTTCCCAAAACTATAAGGGCAATCCAGAATGTATCCTCATACTTCTAGCATGTTCCATGATTGTCATGTTCATTCTTTCTACAACACCATTCTCTTGTGGTGTTCTTGGAACCGTTCTTTCTCTATATATCCCATTCACTGAACAATAATCATTAAAAGCCTTGCTATAGTATTCACCACCATTGTCAGATCTAAGGCATTTTAACTTTGAATTTGATTCATTCTCAATAAGGTCTTTCCATATTTTAAAAGTTTCAAAAACATCATATTTATGTTTAATACAATAAACCCATACCTTTCTTATAGCATCATCAATGAAAGTAACATAATACTGGGATCCTCCAAGAGAAGCTACCTGAGCTGGTCCCCACACATCTAAGTGTACAAGCTCCAATTTTTTCTCCTTGTTAGATGCCCCAACTTTGAGAAATCTCACTCTCTTTTGCTTTCTAAAAATACAATGCTCACGAAATCAAGATTTAAATATTTCAAATCTAACAAATTACCCTTAGCCTTTAAGATCTGTATTCCTATTTGAATCATATGGCCCAACCGATTATGCCACATACCGCATCGAATCAAGTAGATAATGCGTAAAAGGAATCAATAACACAAGTAGATAAGTATAGAGTTCCTACCTTCTTACCTCTTCCCACAACAAAAGAACCCTTGGTGACTTTCCAAGAGTCTCCGTAAAGGTAACCATGCAACTGTGATTCACCTAGTTTCCCCGCAGAAATAAGATTCCTCCCGAGGTTTGGCACATGCCCTGTATCTTTCAATACCCATGTATTTCTATTTTGCAATTTAAGATGAACTTCCCCTTTTCTAGTAATACTGCAAAGTTCATCATCACCCAAATAAACATGCCCAAAATTTCCCTGGACATAATTTCTAAAATAACCCTTATTAGGGGTTGCATGGAAAGAAGCTCCTAAATCTAAAACCCATGATTCAATTCTATTATCCAAAGAAAGAATAAGAGAATCTTGCATTACCTCTGATGTAGCAAGATTTGCTTCTTTACCTTTGTCTGGTTGTTGATTCTCTTTATCCTTTGACCAAAAATATTTCTTTACATGTCCTTTATTTCCACATTTCTAACAAGTAATTCCCTTACCTTTGGAGTTGGATCTGCTATCCCTTTATTTTGATTTCCCATTACTCTTACTCTTGGATCTCTCTTCTTCGCCTACCCCTACTTTCTACATTCAAAGTATTTCCGGATGATGATTATGTTGTACTCTTCCCGTGAATTTCTTTATTCAAGATTATACTAACCAAATCATCAAATTTCAAAACATTATTAGCGAGATGTTGTATTACTAACAGCCATTACCAAGTTATCCCAACTATCAGGCAAAGAACATAAGAATAAAAGTGCTTTCACTTCATCATCAAACGGTATTGTAACTAATTTTAAATGATTTAATATAGATCTAAAATCATTCAAATGACAGGATGCAGATTCACCTTCATGCATCTTAGAACTGAATAGTTTCTTCATCAAATAAACTTTATTTGAAGCACTAGGTTTTCATATAAATTGGCAAGAGATTTCATTAACTCTATCGTAGAAGTCACTTCTGTTATATTGGAAGCCACAGATGCTGCCAGGCTCAATCTTATAGATCCCAGAGCCTTTCTGTCAAGAATCTTCCATTCTTCATTAGTCATCTTCATAGGTCTAAACTTCTCATCCAATGGTAAATACAAATCTCTTTGATACAGATAATCCTCAATCTGCATCTTCCATAATTGATAATTTTGGCCATCAAACTTCTCTACCTTGTATTTGTTTTCTTTTTCCATTGTTGTAGCTCCCACTCAATCAGAAAACCCTCTATGAGTAAATATGTCAACACATAAAACCCTCAAACAAAGCTTTGATACCAGTTGTTGGGGTTAGCACACTGGTTGTATAGATAATATATCATATCTAAGCATACATGCAAATAAAAGTGGATATTCTACCAAAAGAATTATATAGAACAAGAGAAATAAATCAACACCAGATTTAACATGGTTCACCCAATGTGGGCTACGTCCACCAAGAAACAAGCCAATCTATTATCCAAAGCTTTGATAAGATATACAATTGAAGATTTACAATCTTCCACACCTCTTAGATGTTCAAGTACTTTCTTCCTTCAAGCTTTCCTTCCTTTTTCACCAAGAATTCTCTCTCACACAATTATCTTGTAATTATGATCCACACACTACTTCTAAACCCTAATTTTAACTTCATATAGTCATTTTTAGACTTAGGTCACTAAGCCATGCAATTACAATAAATAAATCTATTTTAATGTTAAAAATAGATATAATTCCGAGAGTTAATTAAAACTTCATCGCATAGGTAAGCGACGCGATTCTCGCCTAATCATGTCTAGTTCCTACTTTCCTTGAACGATGCTAGTCTTTCGTGACCATTTCATCTACCCTTAACCGATGCTGGTTACTGTGTTTTCCAACAAGTTCCAATTGCACGCTAAAATGAAATAATTGAGCTCCATAACTCAACACTCTACCAGGATGTAACCTTTATGTCTAGATTTACTTGATGCATCCATGATGTATGTTTAAGAGTCTCAGAGAGAGGCGGGTCCATTTTGATGGATCATTCACCTTCCACGAATCGGGAACATGAGTGGTGATTATCACTCCCACATGTGAGGTTATCCCAAGGGCATTCCATTTGGGATTCCCATGTGCACTAATAACATTGCATAATATGAGGAACTCATTTTTGTTATCAAATTGGATATCACTTGGAATATCGACATAACTATGAGTCATTGGGAATCCCATCTTATTATTAAACAAGTTAATGACAAGTATAAAGTTAATGATGAAAATCTTGTTCCATACAAGAAGTTTGTTGAAACCTTGAAGGAATATTTTACACGGATTATCTTTGAGCAAAAACAAAGGTCACATAATAGATTAGCGAGATGCCATGGCTACTACTGGACCACTATTACACATTCCACCTCGGGAAAGTAAAATTCCCTTCTTCATAGAGCATTTATGCATACCCACATGATATGCCAAAATCTTATTTGGCATGTGAAATTGTTGTCCCATGTTCCCTTGGTATGACCCTATATTAAAATACCTACAATATGGCACATTTCCCGGACATTACCCATTTCGAGAAGAAATCTCTTATCCTCCATATAGCCCATTACACCCTCCTAGGAGGCACCCTTTATTCTCATGGCTACGATGGGAATCGCTCCATTTTTGGACGTTTTGAGTCGAGTGCACGTTATTAAGGAAGTGCATGGAGGAGTTTGCAGAGCACACAAGAGTGGTATGGTCTTGGATAATAAAATATTAAGAGCGGGTTATTATTGGCCCACCATAGAAGCAAATTGTTGTAATTTTGTAAAGAAATGTGAGCTAGGAAAAAATTATGGAAACTTGATACATGCGACAACACAAGCTTTGCAGCCTATTGCAACACCTTGGTCATTTTCTAAATGGGGCATGGATCTCATAGGGAAGCTCCATCCTTCTTCTTCAGATGGCCATACCCACATTGTTACCGCCACCCAGTATTTTACTAAATGGGTAGAGGATGTTCCTCTTACTTATGTCACTGGTGAACAAATCTCCAAATTCATCATGAATTACCTCATTTGAAGTTATGGTATCCCCTCTACCATTCTCACAAATAATGGTTAATAATTCAAGAATAAAATAGTTAAAATATTTTTCCAATGCTTCTATAATCAAATTATATGGTCTACCCCTATTAGCCCTAATGTAATGTGAAATCCGAAGCTACTAATAAAAATATTGTACAGATCATGGAGAAAATGGTAAGTAAAACTTGTTACAATTGTTACTTACAGATACATCCCTCCCTCCTGGGCATATCAAAATTCCATCTACACTCCTATTGGTGTGACCCCATATTCCCTAGTCTGTGGAACTAAAGCCATAAAACCATTTGAAGTGGAGCTTCCCTCCCGATAATATCTCTCTAAGACTATCTTGATAAGGATGAACACTATATAGTTACTCGGATAACATGGCTAGAGTTGTTGGATGAAAACGATGAGAGTGCTTAATCACCTAAAGGTTTAACAAAACAAAGTATTAAGAGAATACAAAAATGGACCATCCATCATGAATTTTATGTAGGTGATCTTGTTCTAAAAGAAAATCAGAGAACACTATTAAGGATAGAGAAAAGAAAGGTAAATTTAAGGCTAACTAGTTAGGGCCTTATGTGGTGGTTGCTAAATATGGATCAAGAGCTTACAAGCTAGGATACTCGGATGGTGAATACCTTCCAGAGCCTATGAATGCCATGCATCTCAAGCAATTATATGCTTAAGCATGGTACAGATATAAGATAAGACCTAAAAAGTAGAAAAAAAAAGAAAAAACAAGCAAAACATGAAAAAATCAAGGAAAGCAAAGAAAGAAAAAATAGGTCGTTGCAAAATTCACACAGTTGTGGCGCAGTGGGTGTCATTTGGTGAAAACCGGTTTACGGTGCTCAAGGAGGATTTTTCAATCATAAGCTACTCTTGCATCGATATGGGTGACTCTCACGGATTTCTAGGATTAGTTTCCTTTGATAGGTCTAGGAACCCTACCGAATCTATCTTTTAAAGTGTTGTTGCCCTCAAAATTCCCTTTTTTAAAGTCAAGTTTCAAAAATTGAGTCAAGACTTGGAGTAATGGGTCACATTGAGCCTAGTATTGTTTTTAGTTTTCCCTTCCATGGAGAACAATTTGAAAGTTGAGTGTAATGGTGGAGTTTTTCCCCTTCTTTTTATTTTCTTCCGCACTCGAGAATGACAGTGTATCCTCCCGTCATTTTTGCCCCAACATCCATAGGTATTATGTGGAGATTTTTGATTAGATGCAAAGTGTAGCCATGTTTTAAGAGGTAGCAGAAGCCTCCATGCATCCAAGCAACATAAATCCAAGGGTAGGGCCAGGGACGAGTCCTCAAATTAGCGCTAGCTCACCGCGTGTCCCAGGTCTAAAATGAAGACAAAACAAGCCCAAATCAGCTAAGTATGGAAGGTTCAATAGATGGCACCACGTGCCTCGTTTTTGCAAAACTTTAAGGGTCAAAGCTAGGGGTGGTTCTCAAACTTGCGTCAATCCCCCACATGTCCCAAGTCCAAAAATGGATAGAGCCAAGTATTCGAATTGAATAAGTATGCATGCAAGTCAGCGGAAAGCCTCCACTAGCCTCAATGATGTGATTTTAGAAGTGAAACCAAAGGGCTAATTTCCAAATGAGCGCTAGCTCACCACATGGTTGGAGTCAATGGAGAGATAGAGGTGGCCATTGAAAGTTCTAATCCTGTAAGAAGGAACCACGCGTTAGCTCCGCGTAGTTTAAGGAAGTATTTCCAAAACCAAAACTCAAATGAGTGCCAGCTCTCCACATGTCTAAGGGTCAACATAGGTCAAGTAGGAAATAGGCTCGAATTGGCTAAGTATAAAGGAACCGGCAGAGCTCTCCATGTGTCAGCCTGGTGCAACTTCAAAGGCCAAAAATGAAAAAGGAGTTTGCAAGCTCGTTCCAATCAATTCCTTCCACGTGGGTGACCCAAATTTAAAGTTGCAAAAGAAAATTGAATGGCCCAAATTTAACTTGGTGAAATAATGTAATGGCAGTATATTGGAAAAATTGGTTATTTCCACCATTAACATTTCTTTGCGAATCAAGAATTTGAAAGGGTGCAAATGATTAGAATAATTTGTAATTATTTCTTGGTTGCTCGAGGAAGTCAGAATCGTTTTTCTTGCGAGCTATATCATGGGCTTTCAAAGCCATTGTTTTTTTGGAATTTTGATCTTCTGGAATCTGTAATTTCAAGTCTAAAGAAATAAATACAAAGGGTTTTCCCATTTTTCCTCGATTTCTCTTTCCTTCTTTCTCTAATCTGTGAATCATATAATCCTTGCATGCTTAGAAACTTTGTGTTCTAGTTTATACAATCTCAAGAACTTTGAGTCTCGTAGTTTTTTTCCCTGTTATAAACATGAATGGTTCTACTCTATATCTCATTTTCTCAATACATATAAGGGTTTTCTCGACATCTCTTTTCCCTAAAAGTATTGTCTTCTTCTACCTCCCTCCTCTCTTCAAGTCTTCTATCCTCATGTATTGATAACTTTCTAGGCATAAAACACATTTCAAGATATCGGGAAACCACCATTAAATGAAATATTGTGTATTTGTACATAGGTTTTTCCCCTGCTTTCAATAAGGGAACCTCTCCCATTAAAGAGGAGGGACTTGCTTGTCCCCTAACTGTGGTTTCATTCCAAGTGCAAATCTGAAACCCAACAGTTTTTGGCGACTCTACTGGGGATTTCATTTCAAACGGATCCCTTTCTAAAAGAACAACTTCAAGATCATTTTTGATCTGGTGGCTCTAAGATATACAAGTGGGAAAAATACCACTGGGGAACGAACTCATGTCATGTTCATCCTCTTGATCTAGGAACCTTCCCAAGAACGAAGGAAATGAAAAACAATTTTTGGCCCACTTCACCAATGAGTGATAGTGACAGTGATGAGGATGATGAGGGAGATCTCCCTATTAAAAATTTTCAAGCTCCATCGGTCCAGAATAGGCTCAGTTTCTACATAACTTCTACGGGGTATATGTCTAAGATTGTTTTCACCAACATTTTTGTAACCTGTAGATTCCATATAGTTCATGGGAGAAGTACAAAGACAATGCGGGAAGCTCCAGGCACATGAGAAGGTAAAACAAGTTGAAGAACACTCGATCAATGAATTTGAGACACCTTGTAATAAAGAGGACAACATTCAAGTTCTAGAAACTGCTCATGATGATTCTCCACATCATCAGGTATTCATTCCTCAGCATTATCTAAATTCCACCAATGAATGTCTTCTTGTTGCTCCACCTGATACATGTCAATTTAATATTCCTTTAAATAATGAAGAAGACAAACAACTTGAGGCTTTCTTTCAACTGAAATAGAGTCTGTAGAAGATATGTCATGTGCCAAGACTGAATGTTCTTGTTTTGAAAGAAGTTCCCCTATGCTGGTGGAAGTGGATGTTCATCATAACGAAATGGACTAAATTCCTCTCTCTCCTATGATTGAAGGATTTCAATGCACTAAGATGAAGATCACTGTGGACCATTCTCTTATTGTTTTAAGTTCTCTCAAAGATAAGTAAGTGCATGTACCCAAAGGAAAAAAGATTAATGAGATCACTAGTTTCCCTGTTATATCTATGGATGAGATGGGCACACATGAGCCTTTTTGTAGTCCTTCGAAACAAATAGAAAATGGAGAGCCATTCCTAGAATCCCTTCTTCACAACTATGAGAGTCCTGCCTCAGCTCAACCTTCAGAATGCAAACAAAAGGAAGATGATGATGTTGTTGATCAATATTTACTTAGTCTGACAACATTTCAATTCCCTGCTAATCATGAAGACAAATCAGCAATGCATCTTGTACCTAAGAGACATGGTCTTCTAGAATCAGATGCTGATTTTGTAAAAACAACAGGTATGTTTTTCAAAAGCATGGTCAAGATTACACCTAATGGTAAACCATCCCGTACCTTTCTCCAAATTCCTCTTGAATATGGTTACAAGGAAAATTCAATGGAAGTTTATGTTTCTCATGAGATGTGCCATGGTGATAATTGCAATCTTCATTCATATGCTAGCATCATTCCATCAAAACAGGGAGTTGAGACTATTGGGATTGGATTTTATCATGGATCCAGCTTGTCATAGTTTGGTGATGTGCAAAAATCAGTATGAAGGTAGTTGAGGGTCATACAAGTCTTTGTATGGCACTATTCATCCACAGAAGAGGAGCCTCAAGAAGATATTCAGTTCTTCATGAAGACTGAATGTTTTTGGTATGGAGTATCATTATCTAGATGGTCTTATTTCCTCATTTTTTCTTTTCAAGCCACACATTATTCCCATGTTATTTTGGTATGCCCAACTAGTCATCTTCAATTCACGAGTGCCTCATACTTTCACTATGTTGTTCCAAAAAGGTACTTATTTTTCTTAGCCTGTCTCTGGAGTTGTATAAGTTGTTCAAGTCCTAGGTGACTAGGCAGTCATTCTATATATTGTGTATAGTGTTTTTGGTTTTGGCTGTTCTTTTATGTTTTGTTTTGGGTCTTTCCCAGTTTTGCCTTGTTTCCTTTCATGTTCCTTACTGTGTGTTGCCTTGTATTGGTTTTTTCTTTTGACTCTATTTTCCCAATGGATAAGGCACTGGTCTGCTTTCCTTGAGTTTTTGTGGTTCTTGATCTTGCCATGTTCCTTTGTCAAGTCATCCCTAGAAAGAGCCAACAGCTTGTCACCCTCAAAATTCCCTTTTTATGAAGTCAAGTTTTGAAGATTTTGAGTCGATCTGTCATCACCAATCAAACTATGATAATTCTTCACCAGAACTCCTCATGCTATGATTATTTACTAATGCACAAATTTTAGTTTGGTGGATGTAATCTGGAAACACAACAACAACCATAACACAAGAATACCATAGACTATGATAAGAAGGAATGATGATAAATCTGAAATATAAGTGTAAATTATAATATCAACATGAAATTGTTACAATTTCACCCATGAGGTACTTCAAGTGTTACTTACTTCACTTGCCTTCGACAATAACTATGGGAGAAACTTCACAATTATACCTCTCGAATGGCTTCTTTAACACACCTTCAAAATGATGGCTACGTTTACACACTTACTCATACAATATTTCTCACTACTTTCTTCTATGCTAAATGAGGGGGTGGCCTCTCTATTTATAGAACTTCCAAGATTATCCATCTTATCTCTAAGATAGGATAAGAAATCCACTCTGACGAATCATATTCCATACCTTAACTCTTATCTGTACATGTAAGCTTATCTTTTAAGATAAGATAAACCTTATCATTTCACATGGGTTCCACATTTTTAGACTTTTTACAAATAAAATACACAAAATATTTATGACCTCACTCCTTGTCCTTATTACCAATATAATATTTCTAATTCCTAATCATGTAGACCCTACTTCTCTACTTACCCCAACTTTGACATTTTAACATTACCACACCACTTGCGACAAATATTTAATTTTTACCATGACATTCCTATTGTACTTTTGACTATTACCGTACTATACATTATTGGAGGCGTTGTACTGGTAGCACCGTTATCTTCTATCGGATGCTACTACTAATTATACTTAACAACATTCTATTCCTAATACATACATTAATGAAATAGAAATTACGGAGGAAAATTTTAGTGTCGACAGTACCTTGGAGTAATGGGTCACATCGATCTTGGTATTGTTTGAAGTTTTCCATTCCATGGTGAACAATTTGAAAGTCAAGCGTAATGGTGGAGTTTTCCCCTTCTTTTTATTTTCTTCCAACATTCGGGAATGACAGTGTATCCTCCCTATCGTTTTTACCCCAAAATCCATGAGTAAAGACGTGGACATTTTTTATTGGATGTGGTGTATCCATGTTTCAAGTTGCAGCGGAAGCCTCCACGCATCCAAACGACGCAACTCAAGGGCGAGCCTGGGGATAGTCCTCAAATTACTACCAACTTATCGAGTGTCCTGTGTCTAAAATGAAGACAGAAAAGACCAAATCGGCTAAGTATGGAAGGTTCAGCAGATGGCGCCACATGCCTCGTCGGTGCAACTTCAATGGTCAAGGCTAGGGGTAGTTCTCAAGCTTGCACCAGTCTTCCACAAAACCTAGGTCCAAAAAGGGATAGAGATGGTTATTCAAATTGAAAAAGTATATGAGCAAGTCGGTGGAAGCCTCCACGTGCCTCAATAATGTGATTTTAGAAGTGAAACCAAGGGGCCAATTTCTAAATGAGCGTCTCGTCGCCACATGGTTAGAGTTAATAGAGAGACAAAAGTGGCATTGAAAATTCTAAGCCCAATGGAAGGAGCCACACGTCAACTCCACAAAATTTTAGGAAGCGTTTCCAAAATTAAAACTCAAATGAGCGCCAACTCTCCACATGCCTAAGAGTCAACATAGGTCAAGCAGGAAATAGGCCCATATCAGTTAAGTATAAAGGAACTAGTGGAGCTCTCCATGTGTCAACTTGGTGCAGCTTCAAAGGTAGAAAATGCAAAAGACATCCAGAGGCCCATTCCAATCAATTCCTTCCACGTGGGTGGCCCAAATTTAAAGTTGTAAAAGCAAATCGAATGGCCCATATTTAACTGGTGAAATAATGTAACGACCGTATATTGGAAAAACTGGTTTTTTCGCCATTAATGTTTCTTTGCGAATCAAGAATTGTAAAGGGTGTGAATGATTGGAATAATTTGTAACTATTTCTTTCTTGCTCGAGGAAGTTGTAACCGTATCTTGCGAGCTATATCATGGGATTTCAAAGCCATTGTTTTGTTGGAATTTTGATATTCTGGAATTGTAATTTTGAGTCTGAAGAAATAAATACAAAGAGTTTTCCCCTTTTTCCTCTATTTTCTCTTTCCTTCTTGCTCTGATCTTTGAATCATCTAATCCTTGCATGCTTAGAAACTTTGTGTTCTAGTTTATACAATATCAAGAAATTTGAGTCTATAGATTGTGCCCGTTATAAATGTGAATGGTTCTACTCTATATCTCATTTTCTTAATACATATAAGGGTTTTCTCGACATCTATTTTCCCTAAAAGTATTGTCTTCTTCTACCTCCCTCCTCTCTTCAAGTCTTCTATCCTCATGTATTGATAAATTTTCAGGCATAAAACACATTTCAAGATATCGGGAAACCACCATTGAATGAAAGATTGTGTATTTGTACATAGGTTTTACCCCGCTTTCAATAAGGGAACCTCTCCCATTAAAGAGGAGGGACTTACTTGTCCCCTGACTTTGGTTTCATTCCAAGTGCAAATATGAAACCCAACAATTTTTGGCGACTCCGTTGGGGATTTCGTTTCAAACGGATCCCTTTCTAAAAGAACAACTTGAAGATCAGTTTTGATCTAGCGGCTCTAAGATATACAAGTGGGAAAAAGACCACTGGGGAATGAACTCCTATCATGTTCATCCTCTTGATCTAGGAACCTTCCCAGGAACGAAGGAAATGAAAAACAATTTTTGGCCCACTTCACCAATGAGTGATAGTGATGATGATGATGATGAGGAAGATCTCCTATTAAAAGTTTTCAATCTCAGTCTGTCTGAGAATAGGCTCGGTTTCTACAAAACTTCTATGGCAAGATATGTCCAAGATTATTTTCACCAACATTGCTGCAACCTACAGATTCCATACAATTCATGGGAGAAGTACAAAGACAATGCGGGCAGCTCCAGGCACGTGAGAAGGTAAAACAAGCTAAAGAACACTCGGTCGATGAATTTAAGACACCTTTTAATAAAGAGGACAACATTCAAGTTCTAAAAATTCTCATGATGATTCTCCACATCATTAGGTATTCATTCCTCATCATTATCTCAATTCCACCAATGAATGTCTTCTTGTTGCTCCACCTGATACATGTCAATTTAATATTCCTTTAAATAATGAAGAAGACAAATAACTTGAGGCTTTCTTTCAACCTGAAATAGAGTATGTAGAAGATATGTCATGTGCTAAGACTAAATGCTCTTGTTTTGAAAGAAGTGCCCCTATGATGGTGGAAGTGGATGTTCATCGTAACAAAATGGACAAAATTCCTCTCTCTCCTATGATTGAAGGATTTCAATGCACTAAGATGAAGATCACTGTGGATCATTCTCTTGTTGTTTTAAGTTCTCTCAAAGATAAGTAAGTGCATGTACCCGAAGGAAAAGAGATTAATGAGATCACTAGTTCCCCTGTTATATCTATGGATGAGATGGGCGAGACATGAGCCTTTTTTGCGGTCCTTCGAAATAAATAGAAAATGGAGAGCCATGCTTGAAATCCCTTCTTCACAACTATGACAGTCTTGTCTCAGCTCACCCTTCGGAATGCAAACAAAAGGAAGAGGATGATGTTGTTGATTAATATTTACTTAGTCTAACAACATTTCAATTTCTTGCTAATCATGAAGACAAATCAACAATGCAGCTTGTACCTAAGAGATATGGTCTTCTAGAATTAGGTGATGATTTTACAAAAATAGTAGGTATGTTTTTCAGAAGCATGGTCAAGATTACACCTAATGGTAAACCATCCTGTACCTTTCTCCAAATTCCTCTTGAAGATGGTTACAAGGAAAATTCAATGGAATTTTATGTTTCTCATGAGATGTGTCATGGTGATAATTGCAATCTTCATTCATTTGCTAGCATCATTCCATCAAATAGGGAGTTGACACTATTCAGATTGGATTTTCTCATGGATCCAGTTGTCAGAGTTTGGTGATGTGTAGAAATTAGTATGAAGGCAGTCGAGGGTTGTACAAGTCTTTGTATGGCACTATTCATTTACGTAAGAGGAGCCTTAAGAAGATATTCAGTTCTTCACAAATATTGAATGTTTTTGGTATGGAGTATCAATATCTAGATGGTCTTCTTTCCTCATTTTTTCTTTTCAAGCCACACATTGTTCCCATGATATTTTGGTAAACCCAACTGCTCATCTTCGATTCATAGGGGCCTCATACTTTCACCATGTTGTTCCAAAAAGGTACTTATTTTTCTCATCCTGTCTCTAGAGTTGTATATGTTGTTCTAGTCCTAGGTGACTAAGCGGTCCTTCGTATATTGTGTACAATGTTTTGGTTTTGGTCGTTCTTTTGAGTTTTGTTTTGTGTCTTTCCCAATTTTGGCTTGTTTCCTTTCCTGTTCCTTGTTATGTGTTGCTTTGTATTGGTTTTTGCTTTTGACTCTATTTTCCCAATGGATAAGGCACTGGTCTACTTTCCCTAAGTTTTTTTGGTTCTTGATCTTGCCTCGTTCCTCTGTCAAGTCATCCCTAAAAAGAGCTAGTTGTTGTCACCCTCAAAATTCCCTTTTTTGAAGTCAAGTTTCGAAAATTTTGAGTCGGTACCTTGGAGTAATGGGTCGCGTCGAGCTTGGTATTGTTTATAGTTTTCCATTCCATGGAGAAAATTTGAAAGTCGGGCGTAACGGTGGATTTTTTCCCCTTCTTTTTATTTTCTTCCCATAGTCGGGAACGACGGTGTTTCCTCCCCATCATTTTTGCCCCAACATCCATGGGTATTACGTGGAATTTTTTTATTAGATTCATTGTAGCCATGTTTTAAGTGGTAGTGGAAGCCTTCACACGTCTAAAAAGTTTAACTCAAGGGTAGGGCCTATGGGATAGTCCTTAAATTAGCGCCATATCGCCGCGTGTCCCAACTTTAAAATGAAGACAAAACAAGCCCAAATCAATTAAGTATGGAAGGTTCAGCGGATGGCACCATGTACCTCATCGGTGCAACTTCAAGGGTCGAAGTTAGGGGTGGTTCTAAAACTTGCGCTAGTCCCCCATGTGTCCCATGTCCAAAAAGGGACAGAGCGATTATTCAAATTGAGTAAGTATGAGCGTATCGTCGGAAGCCTCCACGTACCTTTATGACGTGATTTCGAGGTGAAATCAAGGGGTCAATTTCCAAATGAGCACTAGCTCATCATGTGGTCGAAGTCAATGGAGAGACAGAGGTGGCCATTGAAAATTCTAAGCCCAATGGAAGGAGCCATGTGTCAGCTCTGTGTAATTTCAGGAAGCGTTTCCAAAACCAAAACTCAAATGAGCACCAAATCTCCACGTGTCTAAGGGTCAAGCATAGGTCAAGGTGAAATATGCCCGAATTAGCTAAGTATAAAGGAACGATGGAGCTCTCCACATGTCACTTGGCGCAACTTCAAAGGCAAAAATGCAAAAGGCATCCGTAGGCCCATTCCAATCAATTCCTTCCACGTGGGTGGCCCAAATTAAATTTGTACAAGAAAATTGAATGGCCCATATTTAACTGGCGAAATAATGTAACGGTCGTATATTGGAAAAACTAGTTTTTTCCACCATTAACGTTTCTTTGTAAATCAAGAATTCAAAAGGGCGTGAATGATTGGAATAAGTTGTAACTATTTCTTGTTTTCTCGAGGAATTTGTAACCATCTCTTGTGAGCTATATCATGGGATCTCAAAGCCATTGTTTTGTTGGAATTTTGATATTCTGGAATTGTAATTTCGAGTTTGAAGAAATCAATACAAAGGGTTTTCCCCTTTTCCCTCTGTTTTCTCTTTCCTTCTTGCTTTGATATTTGAATCATCTAATCCTTGCATGCTTAGAAACTTTTTGTTCTAGTTTATACGATCTTAAGAACTTTGAGTCGTGGATTGTGCCTATTATAAACGTGAATGGTTCTACTATATATCTCATTTACTCAATACATATAAGGGTTTTCTCTGACATCTCTTTTCCTTGAAAGTATTGTCTTCTTCTACCTCCCTAATCTCTTTAATTCTTCTATCCTCATGTATTGATAACTTTCTAGGCATAAAACACATTTCAAGATATCGGGAAACCACCATTGAATGAAATATTGTGTATTTTTACATAGGTTTGGTCCTTGATTTCAATAAGGGAACCTCTCCCATTAAAGAGGAGGGACTTGCTTGTCCACTGACTGTGGTTTCATTCCAAGTGTAAATCTGAAACCCAACACAAAGCCATGATCTCGGCTTATTTATTCTTATGTCTGCATGAAAGATATGCCTTTGTATATTCCCATCTAACGTTGGGGGCAACTTCACAATCAACTCTCTCATACATATGTGCATGCCATTATGACTTTTTTATATTCCCACATCACGCTGGGCAATTCAAACTTCTTTGTTCTTGTACATCACTTTGAACACGACCTTAGAAAATATAAAAAAATTCAGAAAAAGATACAAAAAATATAAACATTCAGAAAATTCCCCTTGGAATGAAGCTGCATCAACTTCATAACATTTTCTTAGGGAAACCTTGAAAACAATGTGAATAGTAGCCTTGAAAACTTATCTTTCAGATAACTCAAAACATCAGAAAATATAACAATAATGTCCCAAAAAATAAGGTAATGATTTAATTTCTTTTAGTTGTTGGTTTGTATAGTTTTGATAATGAGTATCTTTTTGCATTATATGATTCAAATAATGGTTTGTTTTCTTACCTTAGATTGGATCTTGTTTTATTTTTTTGTGTATTTCATTGAGTTAATTTTTAGATTTCATACTTGTAAGATATTGTTATATTTTCATTGTTTACTATATGCATCTATTAGGATTCATTTTACTTACTTAGATTGGAAGCCAATTTAATTTGTTGTTAGAATTTGTATGAGTTCACTTCTAGTTACATATTGTTGTGTGGTTTTTTATGTGTATATTTGTTTAGTTTTGTTAACCTTTTGCTTGTGTGTTTTTTTACTACACATATTTTTGTTATCACATCTATCATCTATCATTCATCACATATGACACCATCTAATACATCATATTTACAAAAATGCTAAGTTTTACATCATGCATGCATACTAAACTAATCATCACATATCAGATCATTAATGGGGGAAAGAGGGGTTACGCATGATCACAAATCTACCCCCACACCAATATCATCTAGTATTATCCCAAATGCCAACATTAAACCAAAATGTCTCATAGCCAAATACATATCATATCATCTAAAGATATATCATCAATATGAAAACATGTGGTACAACATTGCTAATATAGCATGAACATACATAGGAAATGAAAATTATACATCATCATGATACACTCATACATCTATAAACATTAATCAACATCATAAGGCATATAAACCATGACAAATATAAACCATTGAATGTCCATATATACAGGTATAAATGTTTGTCTCAAAATAAGATATACATCATCGATACAAATATTCCATCTAAAGGGCATGAATTAAAATTGATCCTTTATTAAGAGGCATAATTAAAACATGATACTTAAATACATACATCGATCATAAATATGATCGCATAAGAGGCATGTATACATACATATGTCTATACAAAAAGGAGAGTCAACCATGACTCTCACCCTCTTCGAGGCTACCCGGTCATGACTCCGGGAGGATGAAGCAATGAGTGTGGCTATGAGGGGTCAGCTCGTGGTGTACCACCCGCTATCTATCTAGGTGGCGGCTAAAATAATATGATGAATACCTTGACCTCCATGATCTAGATCCCATCCTTCTCACATCCAACCTGATCAAAGGTCGCAACCCATTGTCATGTTGGGACTACTCTGTAATAGGAGGCCTTCTAATACGAGGCCTTGCCACTGGCTCTCATGATATCTTGAATCATCTCTGTGTCTCCAAAAGTAGTGGTTGTCTATATAAAAACATCGCTCCCATGTCAAACTACCCATATCAAGATAGGCTTGTGTCAGTGAAAGCCTCCCAATCTATATCTGCAGTAATGGTCTAGACCTAGGCTCATGCATGATCTCTCTAAATAATATAAACATGCACTGGGCCTAAGCTTGGTACCGTTGAGTAGTGATACTCTAAGCACATGTATATTTCTGATGTAAGAGGCTCAATATCCGAGCACCTGTCATCGCTAGCTTCCTAATATGGTGTTTCCATACTCAACCATCCACACCTTGAGCACTGGGATATTTCCCGATCTCTCTCTATTATCATGGCATGTAACTACACTCGACTGGTCTCTCTCAAAGGCCCACATGTAATCGAATGGTTATTGTCACTGTAGTTCTAAAGTGCATCTAGCTAACCATCGTCACCACCACCTAGAGCATGAGGTGGTGGACCCTAATGTAGAAACAACTACCGTAATAGGGCATATACCCCGCTGGAATGCCTACGAGGAAACTCTATATCTCTGAAGCCCTAGGTGCCTATCTCTTTTGAGCCTAGGCTTCGTTTGTATGGTTGTTGTAGTGGAGGACCCTGTCCCCCACCCCCATCATGATGTTGGTCATCAAAAGGATCATCATCATCATCATCATCATTTCCACCATCACCTCCACCCTCATCACCGCTAAGAGGCCCCACTAGGGGTTCCTCACTTCGCATTGTAGGAGACTCTTGGAATTATCAATCGACAAGGTATCACCGTATGTTCCCATGGAGCATACTCTGAGTACACCCGGATCTCGGACATGTCTCAAGGGCTCCCACATAGTTGGTACCACCTATAAAAATATTGTCAATGCTTTGTCCCTCGGTAATATGTGGCCCTACATCAAAGTACTTTCTTGCCTTGCAGCATACCACATGTCCGGGCTGGGTACGCGTCTTGTGTGATACCAAAATATCTTTAGATCGATCCACCCTATAAACCTCCCACATATAGTTGCGGCCCAAAGACATGAAGTGCTTAAGCGCCATTGTGCTAAGGTCTAGGCCATCCTGAGGCCACTGGAAATGTCTTTATGGCCTCCATACTACTTTGGCCTTCTGTAAATCATCTAATTAATGGTTGTAATTGTACGAATCTCCCATGTGTGGCCACACATCATCTCCAATCAGAAATCAACCCATAACAGAAGGCTTCTTTGGAGCTTGAACTCTCAGTACACCTGTAGGGTGACCAATAGTAATATGGTCCCATGCCCAAATCTATAGAAGCATGGACAATTTTACAATCTTCTGATGGTAATATGTGATTAAAGGTAAATTCCAATATAAGTGCACCAAGATGCACTAGCCCCAGCAGATAGGTCTCACCATCGATCAATCTACTTATTTCTCTAATGACGCCAAGCGGAAATGAATCTTTGATTTTTTCAAGGAGTAAAACTCCACTGACAAAATCCATCAGATAAACTACAACCTGATCGATCTTGGGATCCTTTATACACCGCAATAGTCACTATCATCCCGTGGCGTGGTATCACCTTTGGAACACTTTGAATAGCTCAAGGATACACTGATCGATATCATGTTGGAGGCTAGAGTACTAAATCAACTCACCATGGATAGGAACCCGCATGATGAACCACACATCCTCCAATGTAATAGTGATCTCACTAGTAGGAATCTAAAAACACTAACTCTCACTGTGCCATCTTTTAGCTAAGGTTGTCGGGATGCCATGATCTAGAGTAATTTGTGGTATGTTAGCCACATAATCTAGCCCTATAACATATAAAATAATATCCAATATCATCTCGATCCTCCTCGTTTCTTCCAAATCGAGGGTGCACACTGTAATCTAAAAACTATGCATATGGCAAGATGTCCTCAATGCTTTTCACGTCCTCACTTAATTTAATCCGTGATAGATGGTCAGGTCCCAAGTTACTCTTTACTGGTTTTACAATGACTGAAAATTCAAACTCCTAAAATAGCAAGATCCACAGGCATATGTGCCCTTCCAATACATGCTTGTTCACCAAGTACTTGATCGCCATATGATCTATGTAAAAGGTAAAAAAAGTAGCCAATAATTATTTCCTAAACTTGTGCAACACATAATGTAGACACCAAAATTGGGTCACACTCCCCTTGGTCCCATTTTGAAATGCTAACTTAAACACATTCACCTAACCATGACTCTTATACCCCACATTGATATTAATTTAATTATTTACAATTAAATTAATACTCATCCTCACTTCATTCATTATTTAATTACCTCAATTAAAACCAATTTCCACCTCACCCCACCACCTCACCTAAACGCCTCACCATAGACCTATTTATAACATGTTTCCATAACTAACTAAGACTTAGCCCTACTTAATTTAATGAACTAAGACTTATTATAACCCTAAAATCACATGCCTATTCTTCCTCTAACCACATTCCCACGTATCTAAGCACAACATTCCATTTAGATTTGACACAAACGAGAAAAATTTGGAAGAGGATAGCCAAGATCTATTATTTTAGGAAACCTAGGATATCCCGCCTTAACCGATGCCGGTCAACCCAAAACCGACGCCGGTAACCCTAAACCATCGTCGATTACCATATAACCATTTTGGTAACCTTTTTTGAGAGGTTAGACACATTCTCAAGTTTTTGGAGCAAAGGATATCTGCATGTAAGCAAGAACCAGAGCTCTTTTACACATCCAGATAGCCATAACCAACACAACCATTGATCAGAAGGTACTCGCATTCATAGGAGCACTCGAGAAGCACTGCCGCGACACTGATTGCCATTTCACCAATCAACCATCACCACCACCCAACCGTTTAACTTGCACAACAAGAAGTGTGCATCTAACCTGCACCATTTCATTTCTATTTAGTTTATAAGAGTTCTTCACCTTTTGTTTATCAACCACCATATATATTTTTACCCGACCACTATTGCCTTCCTATGAACCCGACCATTCCCATCACTCACAACCATTTTAATCACCTCTGTCTACTTCTAAGTACCTCTGAATATTCCCAACACCTCCCTAGACCTAAACCAACTCCTTACCATCTCTGATTTAGTCTCAAACAAATCCCCAAAACCATGAACTATTGAGTTATTACCATCTCGCAAAGAAGAATCGCCATCGGTTCTTACTAAACCATCGTCACCATACTAAACCGATGTCGGTCTCTATATTTGGCAGTCCTGCTAATACAAGATCCTAATAACCTTTTCCGATTGACCCAAGTGACCCAAAATCTAACCGACCGACCTTTTTAAAGTACTCCTAATTATTTACCTCATTTCCAGATCTGATCATATCCTAACCTGTTATGTCATATTTTCTTATTATATTTGGATGAGATACCTAAATCATATCAACTACAATATAACCTTATTCATTTATGTCATTTCTTGCATTAAATTGTATTAAACTATGGGTTGATCGCCACCGAGGAAGCATCACACTTCCTTGATCTAGCACATACTAGGCAAACCATTGACATATATTGTTCAAATCTTTCTTAGGGTCTTATTGTGTGTTTCGTGTAGTTCCTCCTAGCCAAAAGGAAGCTCTCACAATAAGCATTGGATCAAGAAGTCGAATGTAGACAAAAACATTAAAAATGACCATTATAACAGCTTATTCCTCCTTGGCCCACACCCTTATCTATTTCATCTAAAAACTTAAAGAAAATGGTGAAACATTTTGGCACGACTGGGACCCATCCGGGGTTCCTTGCATTTTATTCATTCCTAGGTGAATGTTATGTGTTTATTTCCCTTTTGAAAATCTTACACATTAATTTTCCTCTCTAGAATCTTCCTCTCTTTCTATTTTCTAAAAACAATCATGTTTTTAGTGCTATAAAAAGAATACTTCTTTTCTTTCATTAGTATTGCATTAGTGAAAGAGAATTCCTCTTCCCGCTTATTACTTGTTACATTGAATATCACACTTCAATTTGGGCATAGAATTTTTATTCATTGCATCTTAGCTCACATTAAAAATGAGGGAAACCTAAATGTTGGAAGTCATGCCCGATTGATGGTTCGATATAATCGAATCATATAAAATCACATTCTTCCTTCTCTCTTTGCCAAACTACACAATTTGAAATATATACATCTTCTTAAAACAACTTCCCACACGGAAGAATCTTTCAATGATCAGAGAATTAACATTGGGCACCTAGTGGTTATCTCTACCCAAGACTCCCATCAAAGGACAAATGACTGCCCCCATAACATAACTTGAAACCTCACCTTTAGAATTTCCTTCTTCGTAGGAAGCCTTCCCAACAAAAAAATCTACTCTAAATTCATGAGTCAATATTTTAAATAGCATAAGCTAAACACACTAAATTCACTTGTTGGGTTACGTATTTTTCTTAGTTTTGTGCTTGACTTGTGTTTTGAGGTGTGAGGATATGATTCTTCATTTTTATTTTTTCCTTTCACACTCGCCATCATAGTTGGAGTATTTTGACTTTATCAGAGTGTGTTAGGACCTCATCTTATCATCTCCAGGATTTTTGCTTGATTATTTATCTAATCTAAATTCACAAAATTTCATTTTTTCTCATTCTTCATATTTCACAAGAATCGGCATCATCCAGCCGATCACCACCGGTTTCCATCCGATCACCATCGGTTTACCTAACTAGCATCGGTTCCTTTCTCTTTTGGTTAATTTACCCAAAAGACACTTATCTCATCTTCTCTTCTATTTTGAGTCTCTGTGTATCATTATACTCTGTAATCTGATAACAGTCATCAACTACACCTCTCTTATCTTACAATCATCAATTTTTTCCTCCTTTGCTAAAACTGTCATTTCCTCACAAGAATCGATATCAATTCCTAGAATTGACATCGGTCACCCCTTAACCATCATTAGTTAGTTAGACTCGCATCGGTCACTCTATTTTAATTTCAATAAAAACATTTACCAATTTTCCTCCTGAATTTGTTTTGTCCCATCTATGTTGTTCCCTGTGGCATTTACAGAGTACAGTTCACCTGATATACACTAATTCACATGGTGTTAAATCGCAGCCAAACTAATGCCCTCGTATTTCACGCTAGCCGTCGCCACCACTCCCCCTAGTCCATCTCCTCTATCCATTCTATCACCTATGGATTTGACGTAACTTATCCCCATTGCTACGGTGATGAGGAGTTCGCGAGACTCCTCAACCAAAATCTCGTTGCCCTCTAGTACTACCTTGCTCATTCTTCCACCTAGGATTCCTCAAGATAATTGATATACGGCATGCCCGTATCTATCCCTCCTACTCTAGCCCTCACTTCTGAGTCAGCTAGCACCATTTCAAATACTGGTCATCCACTTTATTACCTATGGTGTCTCAGATAAATCCCATAACCGTTATAAATGTAGCATCTACATCATCAATTGCACCCACGACATCGATTGTCCCTCTAACAATCGCTATGAGTATAGCTTCATCTGCACCTACCATTTCACGTATACCTATCGCATCGCAACCACCTTTGGTGTTGATAACTTACACCCCTTTACAAAATCTCATCCTTTCTATCCCATAATCCTTACCCCCAATCGCCAATAGATTTATTATGACTACCCCACCCACTTACACATACTACGAATAACCCCCGACCTCATCTATCACTTATGTTGGCTATATGCCACTTTCATCTATTACTCCTACGCAGTTCTCATACTCATCGCCACCATACACCAACACACCACCCACTTCATACATTCAGCATCAACCCCCTTTTTCTTGAGGGGCACCCATTCATCCCAACCTACTAACGACCTCATTAAAATGATGATGGAGAAGATGCTGAGACCTTAGAAGCTGCTTTCAGCTCAGGTGACTCTTTAACATATGATGAAATCTATAACAAGCCTATCCATCCATCTATTCCAATTCGTCCTTACCCAGCCGCATTGGGAAATGCATGAATTCAATCACTTCACTATAAAGAAGACCCACAACAACACTTACTATTGCTCAAACATGGGTGTTACCTAATCACCCATGATGACACTTTACTCCTACAAACTTTCCCAATGTCTTTGACAGGACCAACATTGGATTGGTATAGTGGACTACCTCGATATTCAATTTATTCCTTTAATCAAGTAGCCCAAGCTTTCTTCGATCATTTTTCAATCAATGTTACCAAGAAAGTCACCATGACCGATCTCTATTCAAACCGACAGTATGAAGATGAATATATCACAAATTTCGTTTCCCGCTGGTGGAGTCTTATTAACCAATTGACGTTCCAACTACCTTAGACTAAACTTATTGAGTTGTTCACTAGAGCTTGTGTCAAACACATCTTGCAAACTCTACAAGTACAAACCTTTCCAACCTTTGATGAAGCATTCACCATGGCCCAAAAAATGGAAATTTGCATCATTAAAGAAAATAAAATCCAATTACGGAACAAGAACACCCCATTCAAATCAAACTATTTTTCTTCATCTTTAAAACCCCAAACTAACTATTCAAAGCCCAAAGGATCTACCAACGCAAAGAGTCTTCAAGGTGGTTCCACCTCATCCTTCTAATCGGAGTTGAACCTTCTTCCAATATTTCTCTTATCCATGCCTTTCAGCTCCGGTGGGAACAGCAGAAGTACACTTCAATCAGGAGCCCTATTCTTCAGTCTTGGAAAACTTCTTAAAGCTAGAGCCATTACACTTCCTCCCATAAAACCTCATATAGGTTTTGATCCTTCTCATCCCATGTCGGCATGGTATAAAGAACATGACTATTGTAATTATCATCACGTTAAAGGACATAGTGATGGTAACTACATAACTTTTAAAAACATTTTTCAAGAGATGATAGACAATGGATACCTTGTTGTAGACAACCCGAACATGCCAGCAAATTAGAATTTGCACATCTTCAAAAATTTGTTCCCTAATCATAAACCATCATCTAATCAAAATAGCAAACCTTCATCCAAAGTGATAACAATGTCTATGAAGTTCACGCAGTTTTTGATATCGTGCCAATTGTTCCACAAAACCTACCTACTTCATCTATTGAGGAAATATTGGCACAAGATCTTCCACCCATAGAGGATCATACCCCTTCTATTCCTCCACCCACAGAGGATTCCCCTCATCTCCCCTACTCTCACGGAGGAACCCACACCTTCTACCGATGCCATTTCACCGTCTACCTCACACCCTACCAAACAATCAACACTTTTTATTCTCCCATCCACAAAAGAATCATCATCACCTTCTCCTCCACCAAGAGAGAAGTCTACCTCACCTGGCCTATTATCTCTTCTACCCAAGGGAGATTCTCTAGACATGTCATTACCTATCGAGGACAATTTTCCCCTAGCATCCCAGACCTTATTGACTTGATCTCGGCTCTTTTACCTATATAATCCGGTTATCAATTCCCCTGTCTCACGAGACATATTTTATAGGGATTATCACCCAACCCATTCCATCATCTTCTTCAGTAATCCCATTTTCATGGCTGGTCAATTGTTTGGATTACATGGATCATTCCATATTATGGGGACGTCTTCGGATTCCCGTTTCAACCCAAATACAAATGTTTCTTGAAGATACTTCCACAATCTTCCCAAAGGTATTTTCGGAAACCAAAACTAAAATGACCATGCCAATTGAAACAAATTCCTCTTCATCATCCCTACCTCCATCCAAACTTATACCCATCACTATAGCTCTTCCAAAACCAAAAACCTACCCACACTTATCCCCTCACTCATATCTAGACCCATCACTACTTTAGGTGTCACGCCGACATCAATCCTTACTCACCCACCTGTCAGATTGGACCTAGCCACATCTTCCCAAGTCCACACCAACATTATCCTCTCACCTAAAAGGAAAACTCAACCTTCTAGGCCACGTACACCGGTCTCGCGTACCATACCTTTGTCAATTTCCCCCTTCTCGTCCATCCTAGGGCCTCACCCATCAACCTTGACCAAACAGTCTCATATCCAAGGCCATTCAAAGACTAAACAACCTACTTCTTCCTCACAAGCCTTTATTACACCCCATTCACCCAAAAACCACACTTCCTCACCCTCACCCGTACACTTCTTGCCCCATACCTCCACTAGCTACTATAACCCCAACCTTGCCTATACGACTTCAGCCCCTTCTACCTACCCTACCTCTACCAACCACTTCCACCATAACTTGTTTACCCCCATGGGTAACCATCCTCTTCGCCATTTACTTTCCCTTCTACATATTGTACCCCGTGTCACCTTTACCCAAGAAGGTGCAACCGAAAGATAAAAATTTGCTACCCTCCAATAAGGTAGTTAAATCAACCAAACCCTCCATCGCCAACTCTTCTACCCCACCTTTACCCAAGTAGATGCCAACAAAACCTAAGACCACTCCACATGCCAAACTAGTGGACTGACCCATTCCCCCTCCTATAAAGCCTCTTCCCTCACAATAAATAACACCTGTACCCAAACCCACACTCACTTCCCATTGTGATCCGTTAGCGGGGTCCTATGCCAAAATTTTAACTAATCTTTTAGAAACCTTTGTCATCACATTACCACCGCTTCGACCTTACAATCCTCTCAAGCCCAAACCAAAAGAGTTTGATGAAACCAAGATTTGTGCCTATCATCATGTGTCAGGACATGATGTTGAAAATTGTAAGGCTCTAAAGACCGTTCTTCTCCAACTTTTCCTCCTAAATAAAATTTTGACGATGATGATCTTCTTGATGAGGACCATGCTCCACCTTCACCTGTCACCACACATCATCATCCTTTAATGATTCAGTGACTAGTATCTCCACCCCCACAACCATTTTACCCACCTCCAAAATTTGAGATCAACATGGTTCATATTAGAGAATTAGCCAAATCACCACCCAAATGTCATTGCGCCCAGCTCACTTCACAAGGAGTTTCTCCCCAAATAGGTTTATGCCCATCATGTTGTTACACCACTCATCCTACACTTTCTCCATTTTCCCCTCCCCTTAAATTAACATGGTTCATATCGCTACACGCACTCAGAAAGAAAATGGAAAATAGAAAGCAACTATCCCATCAACCAACCGTATACCCAATATACCATTTGCACTGCTCCTAAAATCACCATCTGCGGACCTACATACCCTATCTCTAATGAGTGGTCACTCATCACGCAATGATAAAACAATTACATCAAGTATCCTCTAAATATGTATTTGTATGATCTCGCCCGAGACTTCCAAATCCCACGAGATAATCCCTTGTCGATGGTTTTACAATCCATTAAAGTTACGCCTAATGACCCCACACCGGTGGCCTTGATTATCACACCTCACCATGTGGCCTCGTTAACCATATCAGCTCCTCCTTCTACCCCCATGACCACTCCTCAAGTCATTGCCCTCAGCTTCTCTAAAGAGTAGATTATACCTCTGTAGTTTGATGACCCTGATCCCACCCTATTCATTTCTATCTATATCGATAACATACACAAACAACACATCATGATTAATGGTGCTACTAGAATTAACATCATCTCCTCACACGCATACAATCAAATGCATATCCCCTCTAACTATATGCATAAGTAACCCAATTATTCTACATTCCTTCAATGATGCCATCACCTCCACCCTTAGCACTATTATCCTTCATGTCCGTCAAGGTGCCCTTGCATTGTCCCGAACTATTCTATGTCTTACAGGGGAATTACAAGATAACCTTTTCTCGGAAGACTCGGATTCACGTCATGGGTTTTGTCCCTTCCACCTTACGCCGTTGTGTAAAATTTGAGCATGAGGGACATAACTAAACCATCTCCACCGACCGTCGCCATTCAAGACATGTAACATGTTGTACCAGCCCAACGATGTACTTGTACCAGTCAAGGCATCTGCCACTACCCCCATTTCACCTTCACCCACAAGCCCACCCACAAATGTTGTTGCAACCTCTCCCACATCTAACCCTATTATTCCTACTACCGCCGTAGCCTCTATAATTGATTCATCGACTTCCAAATCATCTAGTAGTTCGTCTATCCCCGCTACCCACATATCGACTACTAATCCCTTAGAAGGTGTTTTTCAACACCTCACTGGGGAGTACTTGCCTATACAATATCAATACATTCCTCACTCTGGAAGAGTATGGGAACCTATGCCAAAGCACCCTAGTTATGACTATCACGTAGGTGAAGTTTTCCTGACGGTCCTCCCCATCTTCACACTAATATAATGTATGGGGAACTTGATATTGCCACTTATCCACCCGATCCTCCATCCCAAACATGACCATTTTCATTTGACCTACAATCCCTTACTAATCGCCGCTTCACCCACACTTTCCTCCACCATTGTGTATGGAAAGGATTTGGCTTCAATTTCTATGAACAAGGCCTCCATGCTATTATTTCATGTACCACTCATAAACACAATGATCGTGGTGGCATTGGATTTGTCAAACCACCTCCCAAGAAGGCCCACATTGACCTCATTGAGGAAGACAAACCTTCTCCACCTCATTCACCCACGGATTCTATAGATCTTGAATCTATTCTACCTAACTTTTTTTTTTGTAAACACAATTTCCTGGGACCTCTTACATATCAACATGATGGTGAGGCACCTTCTTCTCTCCCCTTCTCGTATCCCGACATGATCGATGATGATACACCTTCTATTAACATCATTCAATGTCGGGATGATAAGTCCATCCTCACCTACCTTGGTGTGGAAAACTCTTATATTCACCGGTCGTTGTTACCTTCTCGAGATGTAAACCATGTTGAGCGAATCAACTATCAAAATAAACATTAACACTCATGATGACCCACACATCTTAAAGATAGGTCAATCTTTAGATGTTTCTGAACAAGAATCTTTTACCTCCTTCCTCCAGGACCATAACAACACTTTTTCTTGGTCCTATGCCGATATGCCCAATATTGACCTTAAAATCATGGTCAACAATATCGTAACCATTCCCGATGTCAAACCCATCAAGCAAAAGCTACGGAAAATGCATCCTCACATTGCTCTTCTTATCAAATAAGAAATTCAACACCTTCTCTTAGTTTGCTTCATCCTAACCATTGACTATCCCCAATGGATTTCTAAAATTGTTCCGTCATAAAGGCAATAGGGGACTCAGTGTAACATTCATATTTTAAGACTTTAGAAACAAGGGAAAAAAAATATACACAATGTTCTCGATTCTAAATAAAACATAATTTAGAACAAACATTCCATGCCAATCAATCTCATAATAGATAACCATATGCAACTGTAAATGAATCGGTAAACTACCGATCTCTCGTTTCATGACTCGGTTTCTAATCGATCTCGCATGTTTGTCTTTAAGTATTGAATACTTTAAGTATACTTGTGTATACTTGGTTTTCTTACCCTATTCTAGTCTTGAGTGATCTGTTCAAAGAACCTATCTAAATATTTGTTACCAATATTCATCGAAATCATGTTCCTTAAACTAGGTGACATAGGACAATGCAACCAAGAGCTTGCGATACTTTGGCCAAATATTTCCAACATGTTGTTCATGTTATTTTTCCTAGACGACATACTTGTCTAATAAAAATATGTCCTTCACCTCACTCATCTATTATCTAGAATGGTCTTTACTAACTTCCGTCACAGTCCACTTGCCCAAGGTTTGACCCTAACCCCATTAGTGACATAATTTGGTATAGGAGCCACTCATGTTGACTTAGGGTATATGCGCATACTCATTCAACCTAAGTCATAGTGTGATACTTCCTATGCTAAATCATATTGTTAATCTTGACCTAGAGGGAAACTAAGTTCAAGTCCAGATTTGAGTAGATCTAGATGAACCAACATTGAAGGGTGTTGCAACATATCAACTGCAACATTGTATCCTCGTGAAGACCCAAGTCTTCACAAAGGTACAATACTATAGTTGGCATGTGCCAACATCCGTCAGAACCACTTCATCATGATGTACACACCTCAAGAAGGTCATTTCCCTTAATTAACTTAGAATTAAGATTCAAATTACAACAACCTTGTAAAACCCTAAATCCAACATTCCTTAAGTTCTTTATCCATATTTGGGTTGTTTATATATTAAAGAACTTCAATATCTCATGATTTCCTTAATGTTCATTAACTATAGCTTATCAATCAGTTATTTGAAAACTAAACAACATACATCATAAGGTTTATTTAATGTAATTCAATCATTTGAAGGAGGTGTATGAACCAATACATGTTCTATTAAATTAGACCTCATAGGAATGAAGTCTAAATGGTTTATGGACACACACACCATTCATTTGTCTTACAATCTTTTGAGAAGAGAATAATCTTCCTCTTTACGTTTAAGTGATAGGGTTCATATACCCTCTTTCCTTTCGCACTCCTTATAACTTTTAAATGCATGCTCATTTAACATACCTTAATAAACCATACTAGTTTAGAAAAAAAACATCAATACCTACAACTTATCAAGTTGCATTCCAGTAAGAGAAATTGCACTATTTCCCATTCATTCATTTCATTAAATGACAAAAGAATAAGGATCCAATCAGTTAAGAAAAATAACAAAAAGATAGGATTACAAATTTCCTTCTAGTAATGAACAAGAGAATTTACACAACAAGTTCGACGTAACTTCGGACTTTCAATTCATCATGATTAAATACACCTTTTATAAGACTATGCATTTTCGGACATATTGCATGTCAAACAACATCAAGATCAATATGGAATACAACTTTTCCTCTTTCAATACATCTAAACAATGAATTATAATTCCCTATAAAAGATCCAGATTTTTAAGAAACCAATACATCATATTAGTCATTGCCTTCCTTTATCACTTACGAAGTCCATCTCGCAAAATTGTTAGACGGGTCGGTTCATCAATCAGGTATGATAAGCACTAAGTATTAAAACGAAGTGCCTTTCAATTAACTCTTTAAATAACTGTTTCATTAAAATAACTCTACTTTTATGAAACAACAAGAGTAAGTAGGCAAATCCTTCCTAAGTAATAAAAATTACAAAAGAAGCACAATTACTCAATCAATTAAATTATAAGAAAAGATCTTAACATAATCAACAAACTACAACATCATATCGGATAAGTAATACCCCATACAATTACTTATCTATGCCAAATAAAAGTTCCTACCAATTAATTCTTTCATAATTCTATCCGAATTTGAAATTGAGTAAAATTCATTATATAAACAAAGAGAGTTAATTTTAGAAGTAAGGACCTTCTATCTCTGCATACCAAGTTTCATGAAAAGACATGTATAGTCAATTTTGTTATAGCATCGTAAAGGCTTTAGGATGATTCATCTAATATCTTAAACAATAAGAGAATCACATTTCAAATGTGGCATCCTAATTCTAGGTCCGATACATTGCCTAGGTTTTGAGATAGGCCTCATGTTAACATTAGACAAGTATTCACTCACTAATAGTGTATCACTTTAATCAACTATAACAATATTTATTTCCTTAAATACAAGTTAAGTGAAGAAGTAAGTAGTAACAACTACTTCCCATTTACTTTAATAAAAGTAATACATTTGAGTCAATGGAACTTACAACAAGGTTTATATAAAGGAAGGAAGAAAAAGTTGAAATAAACCGTCTAAAACTTCCTTTACCTTTCGTTTAACCCACATTCCCTTATTCATCTAGAAAAGAAAATCAACACCTAACTCCTACGGTTTCCAAAAAGAACAATGGAGAAACTTAGCTCCGAGATCGATAGAGGAAGGAGTTATGCATTAGAAGGGATTTCTAATATTCATTCAAAATATAAAAGTAGTAAAATGACCAAGAAAAGACCATTCGCAATGCCCATAATTATTTCAAGAGATATAAATCATGTACAAAAGATACAGAACCGAATACATATGTAATTGTATCATTCAAGTCAGCCTATAAAGTGATTCACCTTTCGAGAAACAACAACGGTTATTGAGATGCTTAATTCATTCAAGAAGGATGTGTGAAACAAGCATAAAATGAACCTTTATAAAAATTAACAATCCAAGAAGTCGATTAGCCATTCAATTAATCTCCATGAAGTTACAACAGTTAGATCATAACATATTATACTAACAATTTACCAAGTAGTTTCCCAGCTCGAGAGCGAGTAGGTTTACATCAACCAACCCAGGTCCTAAAAGTGACAAGGACAGAAAGATTGACCTAAAGAAATTCGAATAGAGTTAAGAAAGATGGTCACAATATCGACTTGGAGAAAGCCGACTTCCAATGTATTTTCAAACAACATAACTTCAAAAATATACCAATAGCTCAACTTCCAAAATCTCATAGGAAGGTTCAAAACAAAGTGATCAAAAGAGAAGACTTCATCTAATACTATTTCCACAATAACATTCCAAAACCCAACAACCCATAGTTCATTTCACAGAGTTTCAGAAGAGAGAGAGAAAACCATTACCAAATGAGAGGGTTTACATCAAACTATCTTCTTGTTTCCTCACGAGCTCAAACCGTAAACAATAATCCCGAACACCATTACCTACTCAACTTCATTAAATACAAGGTTCGAAGCAGTGGAGGTTTATATAGTTTAGAATAAGAACAAGTTATTCCTTCACGGTTTTTATACAAGTTGAGTACAAGAATACAAAAAATCCATAATTCCTCATTCACCCATTAACCATTTTAAAAACTAGTTCGAGTTCACACTTGAAATCATAATATACTAATACAGTCCCAAAAGGGGAGTATTTAAACTTTCAAAAAAATGAGATACGACATGGAAGGGTATTCTTGTACCTTTAAAGAAAACAATCAAAGGCATCAAGTTTGAACAAGTAGATATATACAGTACAGTCAAAACACGTTACCCATTCCTTACTTCCATACAAGTTTGAACTTATCCATCACATAGAAAAGCATTTATCACATGAATATGCATAGAAGCTACAATACTTTGTCATAATAGAGAATGTACAGAAAAGGATGAAGTTCTTGTTATCTAGCAATCAAAAACAAAAACTCCGTTGCTACCTTATCAAATTCATAACTATAAACCATTCTGGGCAGACAAGCCGAATCACACAAGTTTAACTTGACTCATTCACAAAGAGTTTCATGGAATAATTTACCATTAACCCACTCAGGGAGACAACCCATTAACAATATTTTAAGCAAGATTCACTAATCGAAAAAAAAATATAGAAAAATTATTCAAGCAAGAATCCCAATATCCATCACAAACAGCTACCCATTTGTTTTACAAGAGCAGAGTTATTTAATGAGACATTTAGAGAAAAGTAAGAAATCTTAATGGATAGAGCCTATCATGCTTGATAGTGCTTCTGTCAGTTTGAAGAAGATTTCCAGCCAAGCCTCCAAAACTTCCTCTCTAAACGAGATCAATAACCAATTACCTCTTTCTCAAATTTCTCAAAACTCCCCTTGAATCGAAAATAGACCAAGAGAATAAAAAATAGCCACAAATTTGAAAGTAGAATTGCTGGTTTAAAGAACCAGATAGCTCCATGCAAAGCAAAAATCGAGAGCGTGAATAACCAAACAACCTCCAACAAATCCACCCTCATGGTTTCCAAGGCGGTTTGATCACCAAAAACGAGGTTCATAAATGCCATTAATTCTCAAACTCGACCTATTTCTCCATGCCACCACCATCCAAAATTGGTGAATCCTAATTCAAATTTTACATGCATTACTAAACTTTAGTGATGACTCCACGTAGACTTCCTCTAATTTACATGCCTCTACCTAAACTGGTAGTACGATGTCCCTTTAATTCAAAAATCAAATCAAATTAATAACTTAGGAACCATCACCAAGCTTCCACTTTGCTATATGACCCTTAGGTCCCTTTCCAATACTTCATTAGTTTAAGATAGATACCATTAGCTTAGGATACGACCATAGAATAGTTTAGAAGTATTTACCATAGGTTTTCAACATTATAATAGGTAAATTGCCATCCTAGGATAGGTCATACTTCACAACAATTTAGTATTAGGTATAAGGTTAGAAATACAGCCTAACATCACCTTAGGTTATTCCCCACAACCCAACTTAGAACAAACAACTTAAGATAGGATGTTATCCTAAAAAAAAGTAGACATAGATAGAAAATAGGTACCTTTACCTTAGTTTAGAATCTCGTTAGGATAGATCTCATAGGTGTAGGACTTAGATTTTTCCTCAATAGTCCTAAATTAGATCTCATTTCACTTAACGTCATTAAGCATCCTGAAGAGATAAATCAAAAAGATCTAATCACATAACATCTGTGATGAATGCGGGCATGATCTTTCAAGAAGATAAAAGAATTTGTAAACATACAAGAGTTCAATCCATTATGTCCTCAAACCTCGAATGTCGGTTTACCATTTAGATCAGGTAAGAAGATTTAAAACATACCTTAGATCAATGGAATTGATCCAAGGATTTGTTAATAAATAGAGATAATTTTGCAAACTTCATTATCGATTCAACTTATCTAGAAGCAAAAATGGATTACAATAACTTTAGAAGCAAAATGGATTCTTTCATAGAAAGCAACATCATTTAGATAGTTGAATCCAAGAGTAGAAATGACTCATCCATGGCAAGCATGATTTCCAAAACAATCAAAGGAACACACCTTATCAAGAAAAATCACACGTCAATGATATAATGAAAAGGGGAAAGATAACAAATTTGTCAAAGATGTTACATGCTTCCCTCCTAAAAGAATCATCATCCAGATGATTATCTCTTTAAAAAATTTGCATCAAGGACAATCATTTTATTAACTTTCTTTTCATATGTTTAAAACATATGAATTTTAAAATTCCAAAAACAATCAACATTTACTTAGCTGTTTAATTTAAATAATGAAATATATTCCCAAAACTAGTAGGTTTATTGTCATAAAAGAATAAAATCACAAATTTTATTAGTCAACATAATCAATTCTATTCAAATAAATATGGAAAAGTAGTTTTCATATCTTCCAAATTTTTCCAGGTTGCACTTTCTTCATTAAACTGGTCCCACTGGACCTTACATTGACTTATTTCATGATTTCTTAAGTGCAAGCTCTGCAAGTTTCAAAGCACTCGCAAGAGGTTTAACCACAATTATTCCTGGGTCTTGGACTTGCAAGGAATTCCAATTTAACACATGTGATAAATTTGAAAAATATTTCTTATGCAAAGAAATATGGAAAACATCATGCATTTGTGACAAAGAAGGAGGTAATACTAAACGATAAGCTACAGGGTTGATTACTTCAACTATTTCAAAAGGTCCCACATAATTATGTGATAACTTGGTAGCCTTTCCAAATGTTATAGAACTCTTTTTCGGTTTAACCCAAAGAAAGACCTTCTCAAGTTCAAATTTCCTATCAACCCGCTTCAAGTCAGCATAACTCTTTTGTCTATCTATTGCTTCTTTCAAGCGTTCACAAATCATTTTAACTTGTTCCATTTCCGTAAGGATTTCAGGTCCAATTACCTCTCTATCCTCAATGTTTTCCTAACTACCAGGGGTTCTACATTTTCTTTCGTATAATGATTTGAAAGGTTCCATCTTAAGAGAGGAATGATATGTATTATGTATGCAAACTCAACTAATGGAAGGTACTCCTCCCATTTATACTGTTGATCCATGTAATACATTTGTAACATATCTTCTAAAACTTGATTAACTCTTTTAGTCTGTCCATCCATTTCCAGATGATATGCATAACTAAAATTTAGCTTAGTTCCTTACTTGTGTTAAGTGTTTTCCAAAATCTTGAAGTCATTCTAGGATCTCTATTAGATATAATTAATTCGGGTACTCCATGTAATCTGAAAATCTCATGTACAATCCTTTTTCTAAAACAGGTGAATCATCTTTAAGATCCACAACAACCAAAATAACATCGTGTTTACTTATTTTTTGACATAGGTAACCCTTGACAAAATCCATGCTTATTACTTGCCAGCCATTTTATGCGGTATGTTGTTTTCTTATTATTATCACTAAAAACTTACTTTTCATACCAAACCTCTTCCATTGTCCTTTCATAGGTGCAAGAGATGATGAAGAGGAGTTTGGAACTTTATTTCTTACTTCTTCCTTGTGAGTAGAAATTTCCTTTAATTTATGTTCCTGCCTTATGGATTTTTCAACAACCCCTTCCATAGTGGTTGGGATGTGAACATCCACCTCTCCTCCTATAATTGGATTCAATCCCATGATAAATTTTTGTATCCGAACTTCTCGTGGGTTTGATATCGAGGTACATACTTAAGAAATTTAGTAAACCGCTCCCCAGTACTCAGTTATAGTTAACTTTCCTTGGGCTAAGTTCTAAAATTTAGACATTTTCTGATCATAATAAAGTTTTGGCAGCCATCGTTTCCTAAAATAAATTTTAAATTTATCTCAAGTAATATTTTCATCAATATTCAGCGCAACCTTACGGTTGTCCCACCATGAAGATGCTTCATGGGAAATCTGATATGCTCCCCATATTGCCTTTGTTTCTTCTGAGAAGTTCCTTATTGAAAATTACTTCTCCATTTCATTGAGCCAATTCTCAGCTCCATCTCCTAATGTGGTGCCATCAAACTTAGGTGGACTTATCATTTTTATATCCTTAGTGAGTTTTGTTGCCAACCTAGCCTTTTTGTTTTCCGGCTAATCAGGTATGTTCACATTGTTATTATCAAAACCCAAATTGGCATTGTCCTTAGAAGGTGGTTGATTATTATTACCAGCATATTCTTCCTCCTCATTTCCCATTACTTGTTGTTCAAGTACAGCCAAACGATCTCTTGTGCTCAACAGGGAAGCAAGGATCTCATCGAGTTTTGGGCAGTTTCTGCTTCTCCACCTAGTGGTGGGTTGTTTACAACATTTCCTCTTATTCTAACCATTTTTGTTAATAATAAATTTTATTTTTATCAGATTATGGACATAATAGGTCCAAGAGCTACAACCTTCAGCTTTGATACCAAGATGTAACATTCTCATTTTAAGACTTTAGAAACAAGGGAATTTTTTTACACAATGTTCTCTATTCTAAATAAAGAATAATTTAGAACACACATTCTATGCCAATCAATCTCATAATAGATAACCATATGTAGCTATAAATGACTCGGTAAACTATCGATCTCTCATTTCATGACTCAATTTCTAACCGATCTCTCATGTTTGTCTTTAAGTATTGAATACTTTTATGTATACTACGTATACTTGGTTTTCTTACCCTATTCTAGGTACTGAGTGATTTGTTCAAAGAACTATCTAAATATTTGTTACCAATATTCATCTGAAATCATGTTCCTTAAACTAGGTGACATAGGACAACGCAACTAGCAGCTTGCAATACTTTGGCCAAAGATTTCTAACATGCTGTTCATGTTACTATTCCTAGATGGCATACTCATCTAATCAAAATATGTCCTTCACCTCACTCATCTGTTATCTAGAATGGTCTTTACTAACTTCTATCAGTCCACTTGCCCAAGGTTTGACCCTAGCCCATATTAGTGACATAATTTGGTATAGGGAGCCACTCATGATGACTTAGGGTATATGGGCATACTCATTCGACCTAAGTCAAATGAATGTGCCTGGTTACCCTAATTCATAGTGTGTTACTTCCTATACTAAATCATATTGCTAATCCTGACCTAGAGTGAAACTAAGTTCAAGTCCAGATTTGAGTAGATCTAGATGAACCAACGTTGAAGGGTGTGTTAACATGTCAATCGCAACATCTTTGTATCCTCATGAAGACCCAAGTCTTCACAAAGGTACAATCTATGCGGTTGGCGTGTACCAACATCTGTTAGAACCACTTCATCATGATGTACACACCTCAAGAACATCATTCCCTTAATTAACTTAGAATTAAGATTCGAATTACATCAACCTTGCAAAACCCTAAATCCAACATTCCTTAAGTTCTTTATCTATATTTGGGTTGTTTATTTAGTAAAGAACTTCAATATCTCATGATTTCCTTAATGTTCATTAACTATAGCTTATCAAGTAGTTATTCAAAAAATGAGCATCATACATCATAAGGTTTATTTAATGCAATTCAATCGTTCGAAGGAGGTGTATGAACCAATATAGGTTCTATTAAAATAGACCTCATAGGAATTAATTCTAAATGGTTTACAAACACACACACACACACCATTCATTTGTCTTACAATATTTTGAGAGGAGAATAATCTTCCTCTTTACATTTAAGTGATAGGGTTCATATACCCTCTTTCCTTTCACACTCCTTATAACTTTTAAATACATGCTCATTTAACATACCATAATAAACAATACTAGTTTAGAAAAAAACATCAATACCTACAACTTATCAAGTTGCATTCCAATAAGGGAAATTGCACTATTTCCCATTCATTCATTTCATTAAATGACAAAAGAATAATGATCCAATTAGTTAAGAACAATAACAACAAGATAGGATTACAAATTTCCTTCTAGTAATGAACAAGAGAATTTACACAACAAGTTGAAGTAACTTCCATATTTTCAATTCATCATGATTAAATACACCTTTTACAAGACTATGCATTTCGGACATATTACATGTCAAACAACATCAAGATCAATATGGAATACAACTTTTCCTCTTTCAATACATATAAACAATGAATCAAAATTCCCTATCAAAGATCTATATTTTTAAGCAACCAATACATCATATTAGTCATTGCCTTCCTTTATCACTTACAAAGTCCATCTGCAAAAAATTGCTAGCACAAAGTCGATTCATTAAACTAAACATGATAAGCACTAAGCATTAAAACGAAGTGCCTTCAATTAACTGTTTCATTAAAAAAATCTTCTTTTATGAAACAACAAGAGTAAGTAGGCAAATCCTTCATAAGTAATAAAAATTACAAAAGAAGCACAATTACTCAATCTGAATTAAATTATAAGAAAAGATCTTAGCATAATCAGTAAACTACAACATCATATCAGATAAGTAATACCCCATACAATTACTTATATATTCCAAAAAAAGTTCCTACCAATTAATTCTTTCATAATTCTATCTCGAATTTGAAATTCAGAGTTAACTTCATTATATAAAATAAGAAAGTTAATTTTAGAAGTAAGGACATTCTATCTCGCTTACCAAGTTTCATGAAAAGACATGTACAATCAAGTTTGTTACAGCATCGTAAAGGCTTTAGGATGATTCATCTAATATCTTAAACAATAAGAGAATCACATTTCAGACGTGGCATCCTAATTCTAGGTCGATACATTGCCTAGGTTCACAGATAGGCCTCATGTTAACATTAGACAAGTATTCACTCAAGTAATAGTGTATCACTTCAATCAACTATAAAAATATTTATTTCCTTAAATACAAGATAAGTGGAGAAAGTAATAACAACTACTTCCCATTTATTTTAATAAAAGTAATACATTTGAGTCATTGGAACCTACAACAAGGTTTATATAAAGGAAGGAATAATAACTTGAAATAAACTATCTAAAAATTCCTTCACCTTTCGGTTAACCTACATTCCCTTATTCATCTCAAAAAAGAAGAATCAACACCTAACTCCTATAGTTTCTATAAAGGACAATGGAGAAACTTAGCTCCGAGAGTGACAGAGGAAGGAGTTATACATTAGAAGAGATTTCCAATAGTCATTCCAAAATTTAAAGGTAGTAAAAGGACTAATACAGACCATTCGCACAATACCCACAATTCTTTCAAGAGATAGAAATCATGTACATAAGATACATAAGCTGAATACATATGTAAATCGTATCATTCAAGCCAACCTATAAAGTGATTCACCTTTCGAGCAACAACAATGGTTATCGAGATGATTAATTCATTCCAAGAAGGATGTGTGAAACAAGCATAGAATGAACCTTTATCAAAACTAACAATCCAAGAGTCGATTATCCATTCAATGAATCTCCATGAAGTTACAACAATCAGATCATAAAATATTATACTAACAATTTACCAAGTAGTTTCCCAGCTCGAGAGCGAGTAGGTTTACATCAACTAACCCGAGGTTTTTAAAAGTGACAAGTACATAAAGATTGACCTAAAGAAATTAGAATAGAGTTAAGAAAGATGGCCACAATATCGACTTGGAGAAAGCCGACTTCCAATGTATTTTCAAACAACATAACTTCAAAAATATACCATCAGCTCAACTTCCAAAATCTCATAGGAAGGTTCAAAAAAAAGTGATAGAAGAGAAGACTTCATCTAATACTATTTCCACAATAACATTCCAAAACCCAACAACCCATAAGTCATTTCACAGAGTTTCGGAAGAGAGAGAGAAAACCATTACCAAATGAGAGGGTTTACATCAAACTATCTTTCTTGTTTCCTCACAAGCTTGAACCGTAAACAGTAAGCCTACGAACACCATTACCTACTTAGCTTCATTAAATACAAGGTTTAAAGAAGTGGAGGTTTAAATAGTTCAAAACAAGAACAAGTTATTCCTTCACAGTTTTTATACAAGTTGAGTACAAGAATACAGAAAAATCCATAATTCCCCATTCACCCATTAACCGTTTTAAAAACCGGTTCAAGTTCTTACTTGAAATCAATATATTAATAAAGTCCCAAAAGGGGAGTATTTAAACTTTCAACAAAATGAGACATGACATGGAGGGTATTATTTTACCTTTAAAGAAAACAATCAAAGGCATCAAGTTTGAACAAGCAGATATGCACAATACGATCAAAACATGTTACCCATTCCTTACTTCCATACAAGTTTGAACTTATCCATCACATAGCAAAGCATTTATCACATGAATATGCACAGAAGCTACAAGTACTTTGTCATAATAGAGAATCAACAGAAAAGGATGAAGTTCTTGTTATCTACCAACCAAAAACAACAACTCCGTTGCTACCTTATCAACTTCATAACTATAAACCATTCTGGTAGAAAGTCGAATCACACAAGTTCAAGTTGACTCATTCACAAAGAGTTTCATGTCGGGTGATTTACCATTAACCCACTCAGGGAGACAACCCATTGACAATGTTTTAAGCAAGATTCACCAATAATAAAAATACAGGAAAAGTATTCAAGCAAGAATCCCAATATCCATCACAAACAACTACCCATTTGTTTTACAAGAGTAGAGTTATTTTAATGAGACATATAGAAAAAATCAAGCAATCTTAATGGATAGATCCTATCATGCCTTATAGTGCTTTGTCGGTTCGAAGAATGTTTCAGCCGAGCCTCTAGAAATTCTTCTTCTCAAACAAATCGAGATCAACAACTAATTACCTTTTCTCAATTGTCTCAAATACTTCCTTGAATCGAAAATAGACCAAGGGAATAAAAATAACCACAAATTGAAATTAGAATTGCTGGTTGAAAGAACCTAGATAGTTCCATGTACGAGCAAAATTTAGAGAGCATGAATGATCAAACAACCTCCAACAAGCCACCCGTGTGGTTTCCAAGGTGGTTTTCTCCAAAAACAAGGTTCATAAATGCCATTAATTCTCAAATTCCCACCTATCTCTCCATGTCACCACCATCCAAAATTGGCGAATCCTAATTCAACTTCTACATGCATACTCAATTTTAGAGATGACTCCACATAGACTTCGGCTAATTTACATGCCTCTACCTAAACTAATGAAATCAAATTAATAACTTAGGAACCATCGCCAAGCTTCCACTTTTCCATACGACCCTTAGGTCCCTTTCCAATACTTCATTAGTTTAAGATAGATACCATGACCATACAATAGTTAGAAGTATTTACCATACGTTTTCAACATTACAATAGGCAAATTTCCATCCTAGGATAGGTCATACTTCACAACAATTTAGTATTAGGTATAAGGTTAGAAATACACCTAGCCTCACCTTAGGTTATTCCCACATCCCAAATTAGAACAAGCAACTTAAAATAGGATGTTATCCCGAAATAAAAGTAGACATAAATAGAAAATAGGTACCTTTACCTTAGTTTAGAATCCCATTAGGATAGATCTCATAGGTCTAGGACTTAGATTTTTCCTCAATAGTCCTTAATCAGGTCTCGTTCCACTTAACATCGTTAAGCGTCCCGAAGAGATCAATAAAAATATCCAAGCACATAACATACAACATAATGCAGGCAAGATCTTTCAAGAAGATAAAAGAATTTGTAAACATACAAGAGTTCAATTCATTATGTCCTCCAACCTCTGAATGTCACTTTACCATTCAGATCAGGTAAGAATATTTAAAACATACCTTGGATCAATGGAATTGATCGAAGGATTTGTTAGTAAAAAGAGATAAGTTTACAAACTTCATTACTAGATTAACACTTATCTAGAAGCAAAAATGGATTCTTTTGCAAGCAACATCATTTTAGCCCAATGAATCCAAGAGCAGAAATGACTCATCCATGGAAAGAATGATTTCCAACAATCAAAGGAACACACCTTATCAAGAAAAATCACATGTCAATGCTTGTAATGAAAAAGGGAAAGATAATGAGTTTTTCAAAGATGTTACACTCTGCATTTGCACGGATTTGTGACCTCAACCTAGCTTGTCCCAAAGCTGATTTTCCCCTACAGGCATTGACCAACTAGTTGATATCATCACGGGCCATGAAATTCTATCACTCATGGATGGTTTCTTGGGTTATAATCAAATATTACTCGCTCTAGAAGATCAGCACAAACCGCCTTCATCACTCGTTGGGGGACCTTTTGCTATCGATTCATGCCTTTTGGCCTTAAAAATGTTGGTGCTATATATGAGTGAGCCAAAACTTACATCTTCCATGACATCATGCATTGTATATTAGAAGATTACGTAGATGATCTTCTTTCCAAATCTAAACATCAGGCCAAACACCTGACCATCCTTAAGGTCATCTTTAACCGCCTCATCAAGTATTGTGTTCGTCTTATACCAAAGAAGTGCGTATTTGCGGTACTTTCAAGAAAACTCCTTAGTTTCATTGTTTCTTTATGTGGCATAGAAGTCAATCTTGCTAAAGTTAATGCTATTCTAGAAATGCCCCCACCTACTAATCTCTGTCAACTTTGAAGCCTACAAGGTAAGTTGCAATCCATTTGTCATTTTATCTCGCAACTTTCCAACCGTTGTCAACCATTTCATCATATTCTCAAGAAGGACGTTTCATTCAAATGGGATGATGAATGCCATAAAGCCTTTGATGCCTTAAAAAATACCTTCTTCAACCACCAATGCTCATTCCTCCTAAGGATGACCAACCCTTTTACCTATACATTTCTGCTACTGACCATTCTTTAGGTGCCATGCTCGCTCATCGCGACGAGCAACACAGAGAGAAAGTGGTTTATTACATAAGTCGTACCCTTCTAGACTATGAAACTAGATACACCCATGCCGAAAAACTCTACTTAGCCTTATTTTTCGTCGCCACCAAACTCTGTCATTACCTACTCAACCACAAAACCTTCATTGTTACCCTACTCGACCCCATACACAATATGTACACCAAACCCTACCAACATCAGCGCATTACACATTGGATCATGCTTCTTGCACACCTCGAACTTAAATTTATCCATCAAAAATACATCAAGGGCCAAACCATCGCTGACCAACTAGCAGATGCACCTCTTTTCGAGAATCAACCCTCTAACTTCGATTTCCCGGATGAATCCATATCTACCCTCTCCTTAGATGATACCACTTACCAAATGACACTCTTCTTCGATGGATCCAAGTGTCAACATGTAGGTGGGACCAAGTGTTATCCTCATTCCTCTTGATGGTGAACACATTCCTTTATCTTTCAAATTGTATTTTGATTGTATAAAAAATATCACCGAATACGAAGCACTCGTATTGGGTCTCCAGGATACTTATGCCTTAGATGTTAAGTCAATCAATATCTTTGGTGATTCCCAACTGATTGTAAACCAAGTCAATGGTATATACCAAAGTGTCGTAATGAGATAATTAAAATTTATAAACATCACGTAGACATACTTTTGACCACCTTTGGACCGTTACACACTTCAAACCACCCAATGTTTTACCAATAAATTTGCGAGATACCATGGCCTACTTGGCTTCTTAGATACTCACTTCACCTGCCGACTCTAAAATTTTTGTCATAATACACAGGTTACAATCACCGTCTTATTTACCTCCACAAGGTCTACTCCGTCGGAACCATTGTACCTGACCCACATGACCTTTGGTATAAGCATTTTGCATACTATATTTCACTTTCCATTCTACCTGCTAATCTCACTCGTAATGGACAATGTGCCTTTCTTATAAGTGTCTCTCACTATATCATAATGGGTGGTCTCCTTTATAAGCGTAGCTTCGACGATATTCTCTTACGATGCCCTATAAGTTATAAAATTCCCTACACCATCAAGGAAGTTCACGATGGAATTTTTTGAAGGCCACTTTAGTGGTTTAATTGTCACAAATGCATTCTTTGCCTTGGCTATTATTAGCCAACCCTAAACTACGATCGTTGTGACTATGTTAAACGTTGTGTGAAATGCCGACATGTCAATATTCATCAAACACCTAATCATGCCTTACGGGTCATACAAGACATTTGGCCATTCTCTCAATGAGGCTTGGATCTTGTAGGTGAGATCAATCCCCATTCTTCACAACACCATCAATGGATTATAACCGCTACGTTTTATTACACTAAATAGGTAGAATCCATTCCCCTCATTTCTACAAAAGCCGAGAAAATATGTGAATTCATGAACCATCACATCACTTTTTGCTTTGGTGTTTGTCACCGCCTCATCGGTGATAACAGAAATCAATTCAAAAACAAAACCCTTTGTAAGTTGTGTGATGCTTTGACATCCAACTCATTTTTTTGTCACCTTATTATCCACAAACAAATGGCCAAGCAGAATCGACCAATAAAACCTTGAACAAAATTCTTATGAAAGTAGTTGATGATATCTGACAAGGATTGGCATTCACATAGTCCTTTCACCTTGTGGGATTATCGCACTAGTATTCACACTTTGATTTCCACCACACCATTTTCTCTAGTCTACAGATCGAGGATGTCTTGCCTCTCGAAGTCCAAATTCCATCTCTCTCGCTTATCACTACAGAAGACATGCTCAACGACGATGAATTTCGTTGAGATTATTTGGCGCAACTTGAGTTATTAGATGAATTTCGTCTCAATGCTCTTGACCATCTCCAAATATTCCATAAACGTATCAAACATGCATATGAAAAATGTGTCCACGAATGAACCTTTCAAGTTAGAGAAATCATCCTGGAGGAAACTCAACATGTAACCAAAGAAGAGAAAATTAAACAGGGAAAATTTGCTCCTAATTGGCTTGGACCCTATATCGTTACCCATGCCTATGGATCAGGTGCTTATCATTTGTCTTCACTCAAAGGTAAACCCAAACCTGATCCCCTCAATGCGTTGCATCTTCAACCATTTTATTGTTGATATCACATCCTATATCACTTTTTGTCAGTTGATCGATCGTCCCTTGAGCAATGTTCACCTTCCATATTACCCATTTTGGAGGATCCACGACTAAACAAGAATCGTGTGGTTACCCATCACCTTTCAGGCTTATCTTCAATATGAGTACCATGGCTCTACTCATAGCATGATTCTCATGGATACTTTTTTTCTTCTTAAAGATGGAATCCCATGGTCATTCATCACTCGAAACCACCTCTTTCATAATTAACCTCTGTGTGTTATGATCTTGTCTTCTAAATAAGAACCTAATCTTCCTATATAGTCTTGTCCATGACTTAAATGTCTAAAAACAAAAAGGGATTCAATTCCTTGAGTCAAACTTCCAGCAAAATAGGACTCCCTCAAAAGGGACATCTCTTCTCTCTATTTCGCCGCTTTAAATAGATTTGCTCCCTTGAAGGACAACTATATAAAATCATTACAAAAGTAAAACAAAAATATCCGAAGCTTCCCGCATCAATAAGCTTCGTGAAGACCTCAAGGAGATAATATACTCATCCCATATAGACTTCCCACATCGACTAGTCTATTAAAAATTTAAAAATGAAGAAAATGATGAAATTTTCATCATGGAATTGCCTATTTTTTATCTTGGGTTTCTTGCTAAGAAAACATGTTGTCGTACACTAAGTTACGCTAAACCACCCACTCTCACCTCATTTCCTTTTCATCCTAATTTCTTCTCTACTCAATGGACTTGTAGCAACCATGACATTTCATGATCATGTGACTTTCTTCACCCTTAGAATAGTCCATTATTTAAAGCCTTTAAGGTATTACGTTCATAAGACCATCGGGGTATAGTAGACTCATTCGGGTTCTTATAAATTAAGTGGCTCTTTTACCACCTCTTACCATTCACCTTCCTCATTACTTATTGATTATCCTATATAGGATCAGATCATCGATACCTATATTTCAAATGACTCAACCATGCATATGACCTAAAAATAAACCATGCCTATGACCTACACTCAACCATGTCTATGACCTAACACTCAACCATGCCTATGACCTAACACTCAACCATGCTTATGACCTCCATTCAATCATGCCTAAGATCTACCAACCCATTCCTCATATTCTTCCCTAACTATATTTCAAATGACTCAACCATGCCTATGACCTAAAACTTAACCATGCCTATGACCTACACTCAACCATGCCTACGACCTAAAAATCAACCATGCCTATAACCTACATTCAACCATGCCTATGACCTAAAAATCAACCATGCATATGACCTAACACTCAACCATGCCTATGACCTACATGCAATCATGCCTAAGATCTACCAACCCATTCCTCATATTCTTCCTAGCTTATGGGATAAGTACATCATCCCGAGGCCCCTTTTCATCGGGACTATGTAGGCAACACTTTGAGGGCATGGGGCCCTCGAAGGTTAGCTCGGTCACTCTTCTCATAACATACATATACATCATCATTTATTTCCCATGTTACCAATGACTTGGACATTAAATCAAAATTTTAACTTGACTCCATCATGCCTATGACCCGACTCCATCATGCCTATATCTCGACTCCAACATGCCTAGCTGACCTAACTCAATCATGCTTAATTCACCTAATTTACATCACATACACAAATAAAAATGGAAATTAAAACAAGTACACCATCCATACCATAAATATCATCATCTCGTATAAATGATAAAGTCTACGTATCCATACATATGTACATAGATAAAAATAAATAAAAATATCAAAAATTACTCACATAAATCCTCACTATCTTTGCACGCAAGCCGGTATAAAAATCAAAATCATAAATCACTCAGATACATCCTCACCATCTTCGGCACATAGGCTGGTATATATATCAAAAAAATCAATACAATGATCATCTCTAATGACTAATCGTCACCCCACCTGATATCCTCTGGGCCAGTCTCACTGTCTCCTCCTCTCTACATGTCTTTTGTCCCGCTAACATCTCACCACCCTTCATGGGCCTCGATATGATCTCTGCGGGTACCTCATCTAGAGATGGCCTCCATGAACTAGTGGCATTGCCCGACCCGACCTGTCTCGGGGCTCTCGGACCCTGTACTCTCCACACTATGAGTACAAGACCTGGTCCTCTCACTCGAGGCATGTTGTGTTCTATACTCTTCATAGGTAGGGACATTTATCCCTACAATCGTGGGATCCCGATAATATCTCGACTCTTTGGGTAATCCCGAACCTAGCCATCGATGCACTGTTCATGCAATGGTGTCATTGGTCTCTAACCCTGTACATGTACCACGGGACCCTATTCCACCCCTACTTGTAAAATGGGACCCTATCCCTGAGCCTGTGTGGATTCTTGTGCCTGTTGTTTCACCATTTTATTTATGTTTTTGAATGACGAAACAAATAAGGTTATGGGCTAGGAGGAATACTTGTTAAATGGGTTAGTTTAAAGTTGATGTGCAGATTATGACTTCTCGATCCAATGCCAATTGTGAGAGCTTCCTTTTGGCTAGGATGAACTACACCTGTAATAGAAAACAAAACCATGAAAGATAAGTTAAATGATATATGACGTTGGACTCGCCTAGCATATGCTAGTTCGGGAAGTGTGATACTTCTGGATGGTCACAATCGATCTGTTTAAAAAAAATTAATGCGAGCAATAAGTAAAGTCCTACTAGTTGATATGCTTTAGGTATCTCATTCAAGTATAATAAGAAAATCCAATCGAGAAGAGGCTAGGCAAAGTTGGATCTAAAGGATGAGGAGTGTCCGGCAAGGTACGGGATTGGTCGTGGTCCGATTCTAGGTTATTGAGGTCAATCTGGTAGGAGGTTGTTTGGCTCTATTCTCGGGTAGGGTACAAAACATAGAGACCGATGTTGGTTGGGTATAACCGATGACGGTTAAGGGAGACCGACGAAGGTTATGGGTAACCAGGCGTCAGACTAAGAGGGTGACAGTAATTCAATGAAAACCTTATTGTATAGGCTAGATGAGGTTGGATGGGGATAAAGAAGGAGATGGCAAGGTCTGTGGGAATAATGAGAAAACTCAAAGAGGTGGAAGGGCTAGGATAGGTGATCTGATAAATGGGTGGGTGAGATTTTTGGGTTTGTCAGAAAGAAGGCTATGGAGGAATGGGAATGTTAATAGAAGAATGATAACATGAATGATAACAACTCTATGAATAGAATAGGAATGGAAATGATTAATTATAAAACACTTACCAATGTTAAAGGTCTAATGGTCGGGTGGTGATGATGATTAATTGATGGAATGGATCTTGGTGCAATAGTGAGGCTTCCTAGAATGTTACTGTGAGTACCAATGCTTATGGATCTGTCCTGGTGTTGGCTATGGATGCCTAGGTGCGTAAAAAGAATCTAGTTCTGCTTGCATGCCTCTCTCTTCTCGTCCTTCTTACTCTCAGAATGTGCCAACCCAAAAACAAGGTTGCTTAGGTGAAAAAATAGTAAGCGAAAACGGTTCTGGTTGACTGGCATCGATTTAGGGGTGACCGACATCGTTAATGTATGATTCCCTAGGTTTACTAAAATGGGTAGATCTCTCTTATTTCTTGGGCCCGGTTAGTTTATTCTTGCATATTAGAATGGAAGCTTCCCTTCTAATGAGCGGGAATGTGGTTAGAGAAATCTTAGGCATTGATTTTAGGGTTACACCAAATCTTAGTTCATTAAGGTAAGTAAGACTTAGTTATTATTAGTTATGGAAACATGCCAAGAATAGGTCTTGGGTGAGGTGGTGGATGAGGTGTTTAAGTGAGGTTTCTAGGTGAGGTGGTGGGGTAGAAATTAATATAATTAGATAATAAATATTGTGAGGATATATATATATATATATATATATATATATATAATATATATATATATAATATATAATAAATTTAATTTAACTAATAATGATGTGGGGTGGAAGGGGCCATGATTAGGTGAGTATGTTTGAGCTGGTTATTTGACGAGGGACCAAGGGAGTGTGACCCAATTTTGTCTACATTTTTCTCATTTTTGTTGTGTAGCTTGTATTGGTGTTTACATTGACAAAAATAAGATGTGGGTGCCCCATGTGTCGGTAAAGGTGATCCCTCTCAAACTAGGAACTGATGAGGTAGAAGATTGAATCATTTAGTGGTTTGATAAAGGTGGATGTGATGAAGAGGAAGGTGGAAAATGGGGGTAATGGGGTAAAGGTCCAATCAGGTAATCAAGGTAATGGGCCATAGTCAAAGGTAACAATAGTCAAATGCACACACACGTATAAACTGCGGCATGGTACCAAGTTAAAGAGCATGTAAACTCTACATCATCTAAGGTTGATAGGTTTATACAAACAAGGTTGAGGTGATTCTGGTATCCAAGGTATATGATATGGTGGGGAAGCACATCGCAGGTCAGGTGTAGGAACGTTTAGGTATGTTCCGATACACCAAAGGTTGGGTTAGGATAAATAGCGTGACAATAGGCAAGATAAGGTCATTAGGTCAAACAACATGGGTAACAATGTCGCAATGTATAGTGAGCACATGATTTCATAGGTAATTAACAATATTCCAGTCCGGAGTAACGAGCGGACAGTACCTTACGACAGGTGGAGATAGGGATGGGGTACAGGTGGCCACCCTACAGGCATAGATTACAGGGTTACAAGGCCAGTTGGCCACTACACAAGTGCAGGTTATGGCCCTATAGGCCCAGATACAGGCAAGAGCAGGACAGGGTCCTTCGGGATAGTCACAGGCACAGGGACAAGGTCCCTCTTACTGAGTACCAGCGGGATAGGGTCTTGAGAAATAGGTATAGGTTCCGAGGCTAATGGAACCACCACATACAGTACCGATAGGCAGGTTGAGGGATGCCTTAGGTAAGGTTTGGTATTTATCGAGAATATTTTGATGGCCGTAGGGATATATTTTCTATCTTACGGGAGTATAGAGCACAACAGACCTCAAGTGAGAGGACCAGTCACGTACCCACGGTGTATAGAGTACTGGGGCCGGCGAGCCCCGGGACAGTGATGAGGCCATAAATTGGCCATAAATTACCATTATTTTTTCCTTCTATGTTACCTTTTAAATTGGATTTAAATGTAATCTAGGAACTTATAGTTTGTTTAAAATAGAATATATGATATATATGTTGTTCATTCTTTAGAAATATTTTGTTATCTATTTTGTTGACTAATCCTATTGATTATTTGGAAAAAGATGCTGAAAGCCTTGTGTATACATCCCATAAAGGAAAGATAATGATAGGATTGGGAAAAATGGAATTGATCATGGATGGTATATTTAAACTCAAATCTGATTTTATATTCAAATTCCTCTTAAAAAATTATGCAAGTTCAAAAAAGAATCATCTCAATCGAGATCGTATGTAAAAGTTATAGATGTTTTAAGTTAGCTCGAACTTGCAAGCTTAGTTCCGAACTCACGAGTTAGTTCCAGAACTCGTGGGCTTAGTTCCAGAATTCGCAGCTTAGTTCCGTAACTAACCAATTTTGACAATTTTTAGGAATTGTGAAAGATCGAGATAATCTAATAGAAAATATGAGAGAGAGTTGTGTTCAAAGCAATGTGATTAACAAAACCTCATTCATATTTGCTCTGTGTATTACCAATGAAGAGAGATCTAACTTTTAGTGAGTCTGCAAAGTACAAAGAAAAGTGTATTGGAATATTATGATTAAGTGGTCCGCCAACCCTTAATGTATATGGGTCCATCACTAATATATAAGTTAATATTTAATAATATGAAATATTAATATTTCTATTATTAAATATGTTAACTGGTATATATTTTAGGTTAAATATTTAATATCATGAAATGATTATATTTCTAATATTAAATATTATAAACCTAGGTGTATGTGTTAACCATTCTAGGTTGAAAAGGTGGGTCGGGAGACATACCGATCACCTTATATATAAAAAGACTTTAAGTCCTCATTTGATATATTTGGGAAATACATCAAAGGTGTGTAAATCAAGTGATTTGGTTTTACCATTAGTAAATAGGGTTTCAAAGGAAGAGGTGATCTTATTGGATGTAAAATAAATTCTCTAAAGTAAAATGTTATTTTCAAAGTAGTTTTTACCCTATTGGGGTTTTCCACTATAAATACTTGTGTCGCATGTGTTATTTAGTTCATGTAAGCATTTCTTTATTTACTTATGATATAATGTAATCTTTATTTAAATATTCATTATAACATTATGTAATATATAAGTTGATTAAATCCGTATTTGTTAGAATCCTCATATTCTAACATGGTAAGTAGAAGAAAGGTAAATTAAATAAGTTACGATTAAATATTTTGTATTTTATTTATTTAATTTATAATGGGTTTTTTCAACCAACCCGAAAGGGTATTTAAAAATATTCGGTCCCCTTCTTCAATTTGAAATCCCTATATTTTTTTTGGGGGAGATGTAATATGATACGATTCTTACTTTCATTTACATTTTGTAAATTATATGGAATTAATGTTTGTTTTGATATTGATGTGTGCAAGGTGAAAGGGACTTCAAATATTTACTGCATGAAAATCACATATATAAAAATAAAGGATTTATTACTATATGAAATCATTTTCATGTTTTCTATAATTTCAAATGTTTGTAGGTTAAATATTTTACGAAGGTAAATTCATACCTGTGTTTTTGGTCCCCTCTAAAAGGATTCGATTTGAAAAACTATAGTTTATATTTAATCTATAATTATATCGTATATAATTTGAAAATTATATTATTACTTTTAAATAAAAATATATACAATATAGAATATGGTTTATATAATAATGTATATAAACATCATATTAAAATTTATATAATTTTAGAAAAAAACTATATATATTAAAAGCCTTAAACCATATTAAAATTACATGGGATTGAGTAAGCCTAAGTTTAAATCATATTTAAACTTAACTTATAAATCTAGGCATATTTAGTTTTTTTTTTTTAAAAAAACCTAAGTTTGAATCATATTTTATAAATGGTTATTTTAAACCATTTAAAATATAAAATATATGTTTTAAAAATAAAAACTAAAGTGTTTATTTTTTTAATAAGGGGGCCATGTTTATTGTTTGGCCATGAAAGGATTACTTTTTAAATCTTGATACTTATTAAATAAAACCTAACATGTGTCTTTAACCATTTATATTATCCATGTACGGGCGGCCCCATTCATTTATATCTTATAGTTTATAAAAACTATATAAATAAACCTATTTAAAGGTTTTATTTTATATAAGAGTGGGAGTGGAGAATAAAATGAAATAATATCTTAGGTATAAATGCGGAATTCTCAAGTATAAATGGAGAATTAAAAAATAGGGGCCAAGTTTATTGGTGACCCATGTAAAGTGTGGTAAATATTTATTAAAATATTGGTAGTTTATAGCCACATAAAAGTTTTAAAGTTTTATGCTTGAGGAATTATATAAAATATTTTGCAATATTTCCATAGTTTCGGGTAAAATTAAGAGTAAATGAAGGGAGGAGACAAGGTTCATGAAAATAGGGATTTCAATTTATTTCATTGGTCGGGTGAAATAACTTGTCCCCTCTGTAAAATATGTAGGTTAATCTATACTCTCATAAATCTACTTGCACTTGGTAAAAAAATTTAACCTGATCTATGTCCTTTAAACCCCTTTAATAAGGGTTATGTTTTTTTATATAAAAACAATATACTATAGTTTATAATTTTTATGAACTATATGTTGTTTTTAATTTTACATTCTATAAATTATATACTTTAAAAAAATGTATATATTATACGAAGAAATTCTAGAATTTTACATTCTAAATTATAATAGGTTATTATAATGTGTTAAAATATAACCTCCCTAATATTATACAAGAAGAAATTCTAGAATTTTACATTCTAGAAATACGCAATAAGTTTTGACTTCATTAAATTTGATGGTCAAATGACCGTCATAGTAGACCAAACATTAAACAAAATGATGGTCATTTAGACGTCAAATTTAAGTTGGACGAATTTTTATCTACATTAATTTTTTTCATAAATTTGAAGTTGTTATGCATTCTTAGGGGTTTCTTCTTCACTTCTATATGGTTGGAAATATTTTTTATATAAATCTAGGGTATAATGCAAAGCCCTTTATATTGTGGGTTATTATTTTGATCATGGGAGGTTAATTAGTATGCATTATAATGACAAAATTAGTTATGATCAAATAGTTTCTTTAGATCTATAAAATTTAGATTTGATTATATTAAAAGTGTTGTTTTTATCAATAAATATGTATCTAACTATGTGGTACATTGTATATTCTGTAGAACGAATGCGGGAGGCTCTTTCTATGATTTTACGCAATGTGAATGACGAGTACCTTCTCCACATTAGTAATATCGAACATCCAAAAGAGGTATGGGCACAACTAGAATCCATGCATGAAGGATACTTGGTATATAAAGGATAGTAATGAGGGTATAATACTTGATGGAATTCAAAAAAATGATCTATATATTTTTATGATTTCTCTTTTACATTTTCTTTTATATCTTAGAGTTTGAATAATTCAAAACTATGGCATGAAAGGTTATGAAATGTTAATTATCAAAGCTTATATGAAATGTATAGATATAATCTAGTGAAAGGTTTGAAAGAGGCTTTAAAACCCGTAAGTGAGGATCACGAGGGACGACGTGCACATCAACGAATGTGCGAACAACGGCGTGAAGAGAACTCGGGAGGAGCGAGAATCAATCGAATGTGCATGCAAAGATTTGAAACATGCGCGAGAACCTAGTTAAGCCATTAAACTATCCTCTATCTCATAGATCAAATGGGGTGTACATATAGGAGGTCTTGAGTAACCCCGATTCTGCAATCATGACAACTCAGTAGGAAGGGGAGTTATATTCCCAGAATAGAAGTGTAACTCCCAATGATGCATATGACGCATTGACGCGTAAGAGAATCTCATAATGACCCATAAATGATACATGGACCTATGATCTCACCTAAGTGAGATGACTCACCTAATGATGTCAAAAATAACACAAACCAACACCCCCTTCATCGTAACTTAGGATGAGGCGGCGCAAGTCGAAACGAGAAATGGGTCCCAACACAAATCCCGATGAGGTATGCATGTACAAGAAAGAAGCACCAAGCGGTGAAAGAAAACCCAGTGGGAAAAACATCCACCACAATAGAAAAACACACTCTCTAATCTAAGAAAGATGCCAAATATGGGTCCTAGCTCTAGACGAGCCTGAAAAGGTACCCATGTACAAAGAGGTAATCTCTCAGAAAGAAGAAGAAGAGAGAAGAAGAGGGAGACGAGAGGAATGCAGAAGATGCCATGGATGGATTTAAACTCTGCATCTCAGGAGGTCTCCCAAAATAATTTCCATGACGAGATCCTCCGCCTCGAATCAAGAAGAGCCACCTGTACTCAAACAAAGTGTGCCTGCTCTTAGGAAGGACATAAATGACGTGTTGAAAGTCCACCCACTCCACAAAGGAAACTGAAGACAACAACACGAAGAACTCTGAGTCTGGTGCACGGAAGTGTGACATAGGTTTAGCAAGTGAGTGCCAAGGAACCGAAGGTAATGTCACGAGTGCGAGAACGCGTCGGAGTATGAAGGGTGAAACACTGCAGAGAGAGGATGTCCAACCGATGTGAAGGCAACAAAACATCCTCCACAAGAAAAGGGATCCACAAACTAAGGGTGGATCAATGAAGATCTCTGGAAATGTGGAAGTGACATGATTCTCAGAAGGGGCACTTCCAACAACAGAGATGATGAACTCCTCTAAAACACCTGTAGATGAATGAGGTACCTATAGTACATCACAAGTAGACTCTGTGAAAAGATGGCGAGGTCGAGGCGGATACTCGTCCCAATGAAGGGGCTCAACAAACAAGAGCGATATCAGATAGGTATGATTCATCCAATGAAGGTAGAGGAGTGAAGTGGGCCTCGCACATTGGAAGTGGAAAGGAGGCGGGTGTGATGAGTGTATGAGACCGAGTAAGAGAGCGCTCGATATCGATGAGATGTGGGATATGACAACACTATCTAGAATAGTGAGGGAAAGATGAGAGAAGTCCTTTGTAATGCTCTCTGCATCGAAGGCCAGGTGCACAATCCTCGTCATCGAGAAGTAGAACCAAACGAGTCTATGTCAGCAGAACTGCCATCACATGAAGAAGGGGAGACAACTGAATCAACAACAATAACAACGGTTATAGTATGTGAAGGGTCTCCATAGAGGGACTGAAGAATGCTCCAGACACGATGGGGTGGATTTGAGTATGCCACGTGAAACCAGAGAGATTTGGAGACATGCATCATCAAGTGACCAAAAACATGGTCACAAGTGTCAAGCAAGTCCTCAAATGATGATGATCAGTGGGTATAGGAACTGGCCCAAGTAAGAAGGGTGAAATACCCTCATAGGCAAAGTAATGTTCCATGGAAGCACGCCAAGCTGAATAGTTCCCTCTCCTAGTGAGAAGTGGTGGAGGCTGTAAAGCAATCCTACAATGCTCACATTTGGAAAGAGCACTCTCCATGATGAAAAATGCAAGATGCACAAATGCAAGATGTCAGACTCGGCTGATAATGTGTCTATGTGTGAAAGCCCAAGAATATAGTCAACCCCCAGAATGCGGCACTTTATAAAGTAGTGTGTTTACAAAACTGATAATGCCATTACGTAGTATGTGAGAAATCATACAACTTTGACTAAAGAAGCGCTCAAAAATGAGTAGTGAGTCAAAAACTATAGCATTAAAACGATTCCCATAATCGATGGAAAATATCACTGACGCTGCAAACGCATTAAAAAGTACCGAAATGGGTGTGCAAAGGGTGTCGTGTGACTACTCGTTGGAAATGACATGGAATTTTAGGCATAGTTTGTTTTGCTTGCGAGGGGGATTAGCCTCCTGCCAACCCCGGACCTCGCCCTCCGTCTTTGACACTCGTAGGAAGGTAAGTAAAACAAGCAAAATACAACCTAAATAATTTACAATGCCGATTACAATGAAATTTTTTTTTAACACCTTAAAACATTAAAAATAAGGTGGAAAGGAGGTGGGCCCACGTTTGGAGCAGTCAAGCCATGTGGAACGGTTGAGTAGCGATTGTGCGAGGACATGTGAAAGGTCGATTCCACGTCTTGGCTTGGTGAAGCCACGTGGAGCAGACTTGAGCATGTAACCGTTGAAGTGGTGGTTGTGCAGAGAGAGCTAGATGTTTCCATGTTTCAAATGAGCAGTCTTGAAAAAGTGCTAGACTAGTCCACGTGCTAAGGGATGCAAATTTGTTGGTGAGCTGAGTACAAGGTGTAACCACTCGTTGTAGGTTGAGTGCGTGTGCCAGTCTTTGCTGCAAGGTAGGTTTAAACAGAGCAACCGAGCAAGGAAATGGATCAAGCCGGGTGTTGAAAGCTGGGTGCAGAGCTACAAGCCTGAGCATTCAAACAACGAACCACCTCAACCATGAAAGCACACAGACCTCAAGCCATGTGAATCCGCCTCAAACCACGTTGAGCATGTTTCAAACACATTCTACATGAAAAACTTGATGTTTGTGTAGAACAATACGCGTTGTGTATGCAAAGGAGGATTACGTGCTTTGGTCATCTGTGTAGAAAATGGTGAAGCATGCCTTGAGTGAAGGGATTAGGTAGTAATGGATGAGAACCGCAATGTACACAGAAGCATGAGCCTCAACGCATGTAGAGTGCAAAGGTGCAGCCTTCTCCGGGCCAAAGGGAGACCAAAAATTTGCAGAAGCAAAAACTCAAGCTGAAAATCAGTGTAAGGTCAGAAAAAGAGTGACCCAAGTTGGAGCTGCCAAGCTAAAACAAGGAGGTTGGCCAAAAACGTGACTCGGGTGTTCTTTGTTAGAACAAGACAACATACGGTGAGCTTGAAGGATGCCTCGAGTTGTGCCCAGGTTGTCCATTTTTTTAACTTTAACACTCCAAGCAAAACATTAGCATGTTGGAACTTGTAATTTGCTAAAACTCAACACACGTAAGCCAAGCCAAGGCATGAAAAATATGGAAAACCAGGAACACCCCAAAAATACTCGAAAAATGAGTTGCGAAACCACGAACAACCCGAAAACCGAATAGAGGTATAAAAGCCCGAATCAATGCAAGAAGAGCACAGTAGGAATAACCATTATGACACATGCACGAGAATTTAAATATCATGTCGGAAGATGGAAAACACAAATGAGCAACGCCATTGAGTGCATGGATCCACAAGATCCACTCTGATACCATGAAAGAGGGTTTAAAACCCACAAGCGAGGATCACGCGGGGACGACATCCACATCAGCGGATGTGTAAGCAAAGAAGCATGAAGAGATCTCGAGAGGAGCGAGCATCAACCGAATGTGCATGTAAAGATTTGAAACATGGGTAGAACCTAGTTAAGCCATAAAACTCTCCTCTATCTCATAGATCAAATGGGGTGTACATATAGGAGGTGTTGAGTAACCCCCAGTGCTGCAATCATGACAACTCGAGTAGAGAGGGGAGTTACATTCCCAGAATAGAAGTGTAACTCCCAATGACGCATATATGACGCATTGACACGTAAGAGAATCTCATAATGACCCCTAAATGACACATGGACCTATGATCTCACCTAAGTGAGATGACTCACCTAATGATGTGGAAAATAACACACACCAACAAGGTTTATATGTGTTGTCTTCTTATCTTGAAGTTGCTTCATTAAATGCTTCTAAATGATGGTTTTAATTATGACTTAGTAAATGGTCATGATGATGTTTTGATGTTATAGATGTTTCTGAAACTCTTATCTTCCTAGATAAGAAATTAAATTGAAATCAATCTATGTTAGAAATTTTAAATCCTATTAACCTTAGGAAAATGACCAGAAGCCATCATATGTACCATGCATTAATTACCTTATATGAATTTGAACCGCGAAGTATTATAGGGTCTAGGTGGATATACAAAGTAAAGTATAATGTTGATAGTAATATTAACAAACATAAAGCTAGACTTGTTGCTAGAGGTTTCAATCAGAAACTTGGTATTGATTATGTTGAGACATTTTCCCCTATAGCTAAAATGAGTATTGTTAGGGCCTTATTTACAATTATCGCTCAATTTGGGTGGGAAATCCACAAAATAGATAAGAAAAATATTTTTTGAATTGTGATTTAAAAGAAGAACTTTGCATGTTTTAACCTAAAGGATTTGAAGAAAGCTGTAACAAAACTATGTTTGTAAGTTGAGAAATCCTTATACGGTTTAAAACAAGCTCTTAGAGCTTGGTATGTGAAAATTGTTTCCTTCTTTAAACTGTTAGGTTTTTTGAATTGTTCTTATAACAATGATATATTTATCAAGCAATAAGGCTCGCATATTATCATTATATGTATATATGCTTATGATTTACTTATTTCGGTGACAATTTTGATTAAATTCATATGATTAAAAGAAATTGAAGCAAGATACTTTGAAATGAATGAGTTAGGTCTCTCACATCATGTTATTTGTATGATTGTATTATATTCTATTGTTATTTTTCAAAACATAATATTCAACCATTGTATTGAAATTTTTTCTTATGATTGATTGTAAACCATTTTCTACTTAATGGAAGTTGGAATAAATATTGATCTTAAATTTGCATATGAAAAAGGTTGATCATATTTTATATATGATTTTAGTTGATAGTTTGATTTATTTAACTATAAATAGATTAAATATTTCCTATACAATATGAATTACTTCAAGGTTTATATAAGAACCTTTTTAGAGATCATTGGAATCTTGCAAAAAGAATTTTTAGATATTTGAAAGGAATAATCAATTATGGGTTGCATTATAATAAGAATAAAAATGCTATCTTATATGGATTTTGTGATTCTAACCATACTGATGTTGTGTTATAAAATATATTGGATGTGTTCAAGTTTTTTGGTGTAGGAACCATTACTTGGAACAAAAATACAATCAACAGTCTTCATTTCTTCTACTGAGGCAAGAGAAGTACAATGGAAGAATTAAAGAAGCCATGTGGCTACAACAACTGTTGGTAGAGATACACATGGAAGCTAAAGGAATTATTTCTCTTCTATGTGGTGGTCAGAGTTGTATTACTCTTGATTAAAAATCTAGTTCAACATCAGAGGATGAAGAACATTGAGATACATATATGATTCACCTGTGAGAAGGTGCAAAGTAATGAAATAAATCTCAAGTTCATGTTGACTAAAGAGTATGTTGTTGACATCTTCACAAAGTCCCTAAGTGCTACAAAGTTTTATCACTTTTGTGAAAAACTTGGATTGTCAGAGTTTCCATTAAGGGGGAGTGTGCATGACAATGTCACCTCCTAATGGAACTTGGTTTTTGTAAAAATACCTTCGGGCATTTGTAAAAGACCTTCGGGCAAGTGTAAAAAGACCTTCGAGCATGTATACCTCCTTGGCTTATTTTTAGAAAGAAATGTAGAAATATCTTAAGGCGATCTTCAGTAAACTCTTTAGTGCTATTGAGTTTTCTGGTAAACATCCAATACAAGCATATTGTTAAGGAGGTATTTGGTTGTAAAAGGCTCCTATATGCTTGGGTTCAATAACCTTTTATGAGAACCTATGAGAACATATAAAACTCACAAATCATACTTAGCCACTAATCATGGGATGATCTTTGGGATTCCAAATCCTTTTGTACCAAAATGTAAATTGAGTATGATGAAAGTGTTATAATTCCTTCAATCCGATATGCTAGCCTAAAACCTTTATGGTTTAAGGATTGTAAATCATGTAGTGTACCACGGGTAGGTAATCTATTGACATATGTTATGTTATCCCACTTAACATTAAGGGGGAGTGTTGGAACATAATGATTAAGTGGTTTGGCTAACCCTTAATGTATATGGGCCCGTCACTAATATATAGGTCAATATTTAATTATTTGGGAAAAGATGCAAAGTCTTGTATATGCAGGTCATAAAGGAAAGATAATGCTAGTATTGAGAAAAGTGGAATTGATCATGGATGGTATATCTAAACTCAAATATTATTTTATATTCATATTCCTCTTGAAAAATTATGCAAGTTAAAAAAAAGAATCATCTCAATCCGAGATTGTATGCAAAAGTTATAGTTGTTTTAAGTTAGCTCAGGAACTCACATGCTTAGTTCCAGAACTCGCGAGTTTAGTTCGAAACTTCTGTGACGTAGTTCCAGGAACTCATAGGCTTAGTTCCGAACTCGCAGATTAGTTCCGAACTCGTAATCTTAGTTCTAGAATTTGTATAGTTAGTTCCGAACTCGTGGGCTTAGTTCCGAACTCGTAGGCTTAGTTAGGAACTAACAAATTTTGACAATTTTTAGGAATTGTGAAAGATCGAGATAACCCAATCGAAAATATGAGAGATATTTGTGTTCAAAATAATGTGATTAACAAAAACCTCATTCATAAACAAGTATTACCAATGAAGAGAGATAACTTTTAGTGAGTCAGTCAATGAAAAGTGTGTTGGAATATTATGATTAAGTGGTCAGCCTGACCCTTAATATATATGGGTCCATCACTAATACATAAGTTAATATTTAATAATATGAAATATTAATATTTCTATTATTAAATATGCTAACCTAGGTATATACTTTAGGTTAAATATTTAATATCATGAAATGATTATATTTCTAATATTAAATATTATAAACCTAGGTGTATATGTCAACCATTCTAGGTTGAAAAGGTGGGTCGGGAGACATGCCTGATCACCTTATATAAAAAGGACTTTAGGTCCTCATTTGATATATTCGAGAAATGCATCAAAGGTGTGGAAATCAAGTGATATGGTTTTACCCTTGGCAAATATGGTTTCAAAGGAGAAGGTGATCTTACTAGATGTAAAATAAGTTCTCTAAAGTAAAAGGTTATTTTCAAAGTGGTTTTTATCCTATTGGGGTTTTCCACTATAAATACTATGTCACTGTGTTATTTATTGCCTGTAATTATTTCTTTATTTACTTATGTTATGATGCAATCTTTATTTAAATATTTATTATAACATTATGCAATATGTACGTTGATTAAATCCGTATTTATTAGAATCTTCAAATTCTAACAAAGTATATGCGCTAAAAGTTCCATAAACGAAGCAAAAAATTCAAACATAAAATATGAGAGAGGTTTTTGTTCATAACGATGTGTTTATCATAAAATTCATTCATATTTGCAATAGGTTTTACCATGAAGATAAAACTAACTTTTAGTGAGGCTGCGGATCAGGAAAAAGCATATCGAATAAACGTCCAAAGTTCCACGGTAAAAAACAACAAAGTCAAATGAAAAATCCGAGAAAGGTATTTCGTCAAAATCATATTTTGAGGAAAATCCTCCTTGTAATAATGTAAAGGAATAAAATCATTATGATTCTTGTTATCGAAAAGCAAGAAGAATATTTGGGAGTAAATCTTCATAAAATAAGTGAGATAAGACTTTTGACTCAATAATATATCTCTCTCCATATTTTGTGGAGATGGAAATCTTAGTTGTTAGGATTAAAATAAAGATCGAGATCAGATTGTATCTCCCAAAATAAGGATTTGGTTAGAAGCATAAATTATAAATGTAACATTCCACGGGGTAAGTGCAACAAGTTGTGGACATAAAAACTTAAAATTTAGGTACAACACTTACACAATTATTTTTATAGGTTCGGTGATTTCCAAACCTAAAACCACGATCGCGGTCCTCTGAGAGAAAAAAAACAAACCCGCGACTTCTTATTTTCCCCCATTTTCCCTTTCCAACCGCGATTTCTCCTAAAACTTAAGCACTTGCGCTTTGAATACCCCCTAAAAATTACTTTTCAAACTTCTAGATCATAATAGTTTCAACCATACCGCCAAGACAAAGAGGTAAGCCCTTGATTTTGATCAATTTGTTTACATTTTAGGTTATTTTTTGTGATTTTCATGGGTTTTTCAATTTTTGTTTATATATATAATTTTTTTTTGTTTTGTCAATTGCTCGGCAAGCTCATAATCCTGCAAACCGTCAAAATATTCCTCAAAACCCTCCAAACAATCCTCAAAACCCTCCTCCAAATATAGATCCGCCTCATATGGCTCCTTCTATCCCCACGGAACCAACAGAAACATAAACTGATATCGTTGGAAGAATCTGACAAAATAAAATTGTCATTGAGAACCTTATTCAGACTATAAGACAAAATCATGCCAAAAATTCATCCCGCATGACTTTAGCCAACACATTGCAAACATTGATTGGTGAAGTTGACTCATGACCAACTAAATAGGTATATAGAATACCTTTAGAGGTGATTGTAGGTGGTGGTATTCGAGATAATTTATTCCATACGGCCATAAAAGACAAAAAAATTAGAAAAGACCACATTTGTGCATTATTTATCGACCAAGAACCAATGCCCCCGCAACTACTTGCAAACGGTTCTCAATCCATTAGTGCCATGATGACCGAATCAAAAAAAATTTTTGGGACCGATGGTGGATAGTTTTTTATTATCCACCATGCAACAACAATGAGGTTCCGCTCTATTTTTTGAAGAAATTATATTATGATTTCATGCTTAATGAGGTCCTAAATTATTTTGACTTTTGTTATTTTATGGGCGAGGAGGTGGCTCTGCACAGAGTAGACCTAGTGAATGCGTAGGTCAACAAAGGATCCCCCATGCCCCAAAACCCCATTGCCTTCAATTATCCCTCCTATAGTGAAGGAGGTTGTAGAGATTGACACACTACATGCATTGAGGGAGCTCACTAACACTCTGACCCAGCATAGTGAGTGATTACATCTGGTGATGTTGGTGGAGGCACTAGTTCTAGCACACCACACCACTATGGATCATGTGGTGCCGTATGCACTGCGGGTGAGACATCATTTGCTGGATCACATGATTTCTTTTCTCTAGATGAGATGATGGTGGATGTTTTTGGAACTGGTGCAAAGGATCTTGGTCTTTCATAGGTAAATGTCAAATAAATATTTAATATATATATATACAATAGTTTAATTCATGTTTGAGATTTTAATATATATGTATTTGATTGTACGTCATGTACATACATGTAAAAACTAATTTTTATTTATTTTAAATAGAAAGAGTCGGTGAAGGAAACATCCGGAGTTGACATGCTAGCTACTCTTGGAGTTGGGCATGTTACAAACGTAAGTTTCAAGTTGTACTTAAATTTTAAATTTCATTTAATTGTGCACTTTTATTATTACAATATTTCACTGTACATGTGCATATTAATATATGTTTGTATTTTATACACAGGAGCTTGGCGGATCATCATCTGCTCTAGGAACTAAAGCTACGACATGCCTCATGTGAATTTTACACATGTTAGTTTCTCTTTACACTTTGTTTCTAATTGTGGAAGTTCGCGTGGATTATGCTTTGGCTCTGTTATGTGGCAGTCATGTAGATTAATATTGATTTGTACATGTTTTTGTATAGCTTATAATTGCAGAGACTCCTCCATATATGCAGATTGTGGGAGGTCATTGTAGATCTTGCCATAGCATTTGCGAGATCCCAAGAATCGAGGTACAATTTTTCAAATTTGTTAACTTTATTTAGGAATTATTTTTATTGCTTAAATCTACAATATCAAATTTTTACATGAAATATTTAATTTGAAATTTAATTATTTGTATGTAGCTTACCCTTGTGAGTCTACTATTGTGCTCGCCACATGTCAACAAAAAATTGATAGAGATCATGACATTGCGGTAAGATTTCACATGCATTTTAACTAAATTCTAAGTTTCTAAATTTTGAATTTATTTCAAAAATTTGGGTGTTAAAAATTGTTTATTAATGTGTAGGTTAGGTTGCAGGCCTACTTAGATATGCCTAGGACCACACAGATGAAATCTGTAGTGGCATCTCCCTCCACTACATCCCCAGGTCGTGGACATGCTAGTTCTAGCAGGGTGAAGAGAGGGAAGATGTTTCATTATTAGATTCATAGGACCTGGATGTACATAGATATATATATATATATGGGCCAACTGGTCCTAGTTCATGATTCTTCATAGGACATTGAATATATAGCTTTATACAACCGCATGTGGTCCTATATGTATGACACACTTAGTTCGAGATGTACACATGTTATGAACTTATATTTTTAGAGACGTGCGTCCATCACACTTCGTTTGATATACTATATATCCATGTGTTGGTTTTCATAATGATATTACTTCTATGTTTGATTCAATTTCATTACACATGATATCCTTCTATGTATGTATATTATATGTATATTAGTCCTATATGTATGTTTGATTTAAAATTAAAAAAATATGGTGCAACATATATGAATATAACATTATTATGGTGCAACATTACATGGTACAATTGTTAAGAAATTAAGGGAAGCATGTGTATTCCTCCATCAACATGGGAAACTTATCATTTTCCTCTTAAGTCATGAAAAATATTTCATACCTTGAATCTTGAAATAAGATGTCTTCCCTTGGGTCATTTGGTTTTTGAACTGTGTATTTAATTTAATTTATCAGAAGGATATTATTCATTTTACCATTGATGAGTATGGTGGTGTATGACCAATCCATCTTTATATCCCCACCAATATCGTGATAGAAACTTTGGCTCAACAATATACCATACATAGCTAGCATGTCTTCCACAAGTATTTCCATCTTGATTTTCTTGTCAGGGAAGTCTGCAAATTCTACTTGAGAATCTTTCACCTGGCCAAAAAGAGGTAATTTTTTTTTCATGTAGTAACAATGGCCAATAGCAGGGTTGAGAGTAATACCAATAGAGTTAGCAAATTTTATAAGCATGACATTGTCAGAGGCGCGAGTCAATAATGCAATTATTCAATTTATACCCATTGACCAACAAGGAAAGATAGAAAGGTTCTTATTTCCTAGAAGAGGAGGATTTTAAGGAAAGAAGGTTCTAGGAATGAGTGGTTCTAGGAGTGGGAAGTGATTCTTTAGTGTTGGTAGGATTCTTGGAACATGTATTTTTACTACTTCCTTTGATAAACTAGACGAGTTTATCAAAATGCTTGGGGTGTTTTTTTATGTACTCATATTCAGATATTTGAATTTTATCTTTCTTAAAATGGTCACTGATGTAAAAATATGAGGAAGTGGTAGGCACATTAGGAACTGTGGAATCCTTGACATGAGTAGGATTTTCATTCTTAGGAATAATAGAAATAGAAATCGATTTGACAAGAGGAGGTGCAAGAGACTTACTCAAAGAGGTAGATAGAGTATTGGCTAAAGTAGTATTAGGATTCTTCTTAGATGACCCCGTAGAAGTAGGAAATGATGTTCTTTTTTTTTGTTTTTTTCTATCGATTCACCATTTGAGGATTAAAGTGTTTTGCTTGGGAAGTAGAAGAAGAGGCTTATTAATTTTTTATGAGTGGGTGAACACTAAACAAGAGTAACTATTCATATCATCTATGGATTATTCAGATCTTTGTTGGGTGAGTATTCACAATAACCAATAATTGCATAACCATCTTCTTCTTCTCTTTCAATTTCTGATTCAACAATTTCTTTTCCTTCATCTTCATAGGTTCCACATATTTCATTAACCGGTGGAGATTCTAAGGAAAGTATTTTAACCAGTAATAATTACAGGTTTTGTACCCCTAGATATAAGATATATATAGGTCGAGGCCTTATTGTGGTACCATGCAAGAAGAGATGTCGTTGCTTCTAGGCTACTTCGTTCGGGCATAGTCCCTTAAGAGCCCCGAAATAGTGTAGTTTGAGACAATGTAAGGATGTCAAATGGTATATTTTTTAAACGGTGGGTCGTGACACCAAACTGACTATGCCGACAAATCCGGGTGGTAATTTGAATGCTAGAAGAGGCATCATTTTGGTGCGCAACAACGTCGTTGCTTCCAGGCTACTTCATTCATGCATAGTCCCTTAAGATCCTTGAGACCAAAAACTCGTTCAACTTTGACGGGTGACTACATGCACTCCATGGCACCTAGAGACGTCTCATTTGATCCTACACCTCAACATAGGGAACCTCTACAATAGCCTATCTCGGTATTTTATTTCTCCAATCGGTACTCTCACTACCCTATTGTTTGCAAACACGCCAAACAGTGCAGTTTGAGATAGTGTAAGGCTGTCTAGCGGTATATTTTGAAAACGGTGGGTCGTGGCACCGAACTAACTATGCCAACACGTCTAGGTGGCGGGAGAATGCTAAAGGAGGTGTCATTTTGGTGCGCGACAACGTCGTTGCTTTCATTTAGCTACCTCGTTCGGGCATAGTCCGTTAAGATCCATGAGACCAAAAAATCATTCAACTTCAATGGGTGACTATGTGGACTCGTGGAACGTAGAGACATCTCATCTTATCCTACACCTTGGTGTAGGGACCCTCTACAATAGCATGTCTCGGTGTTTTTCTTCTCTAATCGGGCTCTCACTTCCTATTGTTTGTAAACGCACCCAATAGTACAGTTTGAGGCAGTGTAAGGTCACAAACAGTGGATCATGGAGGCCGAACCGACTATGCCAAAACATCGGTGGCTAGGTGAATGCTAGAGGAGGTTTCGTTTCAGTGTATGTCAATGTCGTTGCTTCCAAGCTACCTCGTTCGAACGTAGTCCCTTAAGAGCCTTGAGACCAAAAAATCATTCAACTTCGATGGGTGACTCAGTGGACTCCGTGGCACCAAGAGATGTCTCGCCCGATCCTACACCTCAGTGTAGGGACCCTTTACAATATTCTATCTCAAATTTTTCCTTCTCCAATTAGTGCTCTCGCTGCCCTATTATTTGCAAACATGCCAAACTTGATGCGAGTTTGAGACAGTGTAAGACTGTCAAACGATATATTTTGCAAATGGTGGGTCGTGGCACCGAACCGACTATGCCAAAACATCTACATGGCCAGTGAACACTAAAGGATGCATCATTTTGGTTCGCATCAATGTCGTTGCTTCTAGGCTACGTCATTCGGAAATAGTCCCTTAAGAGCCTTGAGACCAAAAAAATATTCAACTTCGACGGGTGACTACGCGCACTCCGTGGAACCTAGAGACATCTCATCTGATCCTACACCTTAGCATAGGGACCCTCTATAATATCATGTCTTGGTTTTTTCCTTCTCCAATCGGTGCTCTTGCTGCCCTATTGTTTGCAAACGCACCAAATAGTGCAGTTTGAGACAGTGTAAGGCTGTCAAATGGTATATTTTGCAAACAGTGGGTCGTGGCACCGAACCGACTACATCGACACATCTGGGTGGCTAGGTGAACACTAGAAGAGGCATCTTTTAGGTGTGTGACAACGTCGTTGCTTCCGGGCTACCTGGTTGGGCGTAGTCCCTTAAGAGCCCTGAGATCAAAAAATTGTTCAACTTCAACGGGTGACTATGCGCACTCTGTGGCACCTAGAGACATCTCATCTAATCCTAAACCTCAACATATGTACCCTCTACAATAGTCTGTCTCAGTTTTTTCCTTCTCCAATCGGTGCTCTCGCTGCCCTATTATTTACAAACACGCCAAATAGTGCAGTTTGAGATAATATAAGGCTGTCAAATGGTATATTTTGCAAACGGTGGGTCGTGGCACCGAATTGACTACGCCGACACATCCGAGTGGCCATGTGAATGCTAGAGGAGGCATCATTTTGGTGTGCGACAACGTCGTTGCTTCCGGGCTACCTCGTTTAGGCGTAGTCCCTTAAGAGCCGTGAGACCAAAAAATCGTTCAACTTCAACAAGTGATTACGCGCACTTTGTGGCACCCAGAGACGTATCGTTAGATCATACACCTTAGTATAGGGACCTCTACAATAGAATTTATTATTTTTTTCCTTCTCCAATCGATGCTCTCGCTGCCCTATTGTTTGTAAACATGCCAAATAGTGCAGTTTGATATAGTGTAAGATTGTCAAATGGTATATTTTGCAAATAGTGGGTTATGGCACGAAACCGACTACGCTGACATGATTGGGTGGCCAAGTGAATGCTATAGGAGGTGTCATTTTGGTGCACGTCAACTTCTTTGCTTCTAGGCTACCTCATTCGGGCGTAGTCCCTTAAGAGCCATGAGACCAAAAAATCATTCAACTTTGACGGGTGACTATGCACACTCCGTGACACCTAGAGATGTCTCGTTTGATCCTACACCTCGGCGTAGGGACCCTATACAATATTTTGTCTCAGTTTTTCCTCATCCAATTGGTGCTCTCGCTTCTTTATTGTTTGCAAATGCGCTAAATAGTGTAGTTTGAGATAGTGTAAGGTTGTCAAATGATATATTTTGCAAACGGTGGGTCTTGGCACCAAACCGACTGCGCCAACACGTCTAGGTGGCCAGGTGAATGCTAGAGGAGGTTTTATTTTGGTGTGCGTCAACGTCGTTGCTTAGGGCTACCTCGTTCGGGCGTAGTCCCTTAAGAGTCGTGAAACCAAAAAATCGTTCAACTTCGACGAGTGACTACTCGCACTCTGTGGTTCCTAGAGACATCTTGTCTGATCCTACACCTCGGCGTAGGGACCCTCTACAATAGCCTATCTTAGTTTTATCCTTCTCCTATCGGTGCTCTCATTTCCCTATTGTTTGCAAATGTGCCAAATAGTCGATTTGAGACAATGTAAGGCTCGCAAAACGGTGGGTCGTGGCACTCGAACCGATCAGCTGTGTCGACACATCCGAAAGTGGCTAGGTGAACACTATAACAGGTATTTTTTGATGCGCGTCAACATCATTGCTTCCGGGCTACCTCGTTCGAGTGTAGTCCCTTAAGAGCCGTGAGACCAAAAAATCATTCAACTTCGACGGGTGACTACACGCACTCGTGGCACCTAGAGATGTCTCGTCTGATCCTACACCTCGATGTAGGGAGCCTCTATAATATAATATCTCAATTTTTTTCTTCTCCAATTGGTGCTCTCAACGCCCTATTGCTTGCAAACACATAGAATAGTGCGGTTTGAGCCAATGTAAGGTCTGTCAAATGGTTTATTTTGCAAACGGTGGGTTGTGGCACAAAACTAACTAACTATGCCGACACATCCGGATGGTCAAGTGAATACTAGACGAGGTGTCGTTTTGGTGCGTGTCAACATCATTTCTTCCGGATACCTTGTTCGACGTAGTCCCTTAAGAGCCCTAATACCAAAATATTGTTCAACTTCGACGGTGACTATGCGCACTCCGTGGCACCTAGAGATGTCTCAACTAATCCTACACCTCGATGTAGGGACCCTCTACAATAGTATCTCAATTTTTCCTTCTCCAATTTATACTCTCACCGCCTATTGATTGCAAATGTGTGGAATAGTGCGGTTTGAGCGATGTAAAGGTTGTCAAATGGTATATTTTACAAATGGTGGGTCGTGGCACCGAATCGAATGTGCACGCGTGTAGGGGTGGTCTTGTAAACACTTGGGAGGTGTCGTTTGGGTTCTCTAAGCTCCAGGTGCTTCGGGCTACCTCCTCCAAAGCCAAGAACTGCCGACACTAAAATTTTCCTCCGTAATTTCTATTTCATTAATGTATGTATTAGGAATAGGATGTTGTTAAATATAATTAGTAGTAGCGTCGATAGAAGATAACGGTGCCGTCAATGACGGTGCCACCAATAATGTGGAGTATGGTACAGTCAAAGTACAATAAGAATGTTGTAAAAAGTAAATATTTATCGTAAGTGGTGCGGTAATGTTAAAATTTCAAAGTTTGTGTAATTAGAGAAGTAGGGTCTACGTGATTAGGAATTAGAAATATTATATTGGTAATAAGGACAAGGAGTGAGGTCATAAATATTTTGTGTATTTTATTTCTAAAAATTCTAAAAATGTGGAACCCATGTGAAACGATAAGGTTTATCTTATCTTAAGAGATAAGCTTACATGTACGAGATAAGAGTTATGGTATGGAATATGATTCGTCATAGTGGATTTCTTAAACTATCTTAGAGATAAGATGGATAAGCCTGAAAGTTCTATAAATAAAGAGGCCACCCCCTCATTTAGCATAGAAGGAAGTAGTGAGAAATATTGTAGGAAGTGTGCAAAGGAAGCCATCGGTTTAAAGGTGTGTTGAAGAAGCCATTAAGAGGTGTAATTGTAAAGTTTCTCCCATAGTCTTGGTGAAAGGCAAGTGAAGTCAATAACACTTGAAGTACCTCATGGGTGAGATTGTATCAATTTCATGTTAATATTATAATTTACTCGATAATCATCATTCCTTCTTATCATAGTCTACGGTATTCTTGTGTTATGTTTGTTGTTTTGTTTCAGCATTACATCCACCAAACTAAAGGTCATGTGCATTAGTAAATAATCATAGCACGAGGAGTTCGGTGAAGAATTATCATAGTGCCGGATTGGTGATGACATTTTGGTTCCGTTCGTTTGAGACCATTCCTCGTTGGTGGATTTTCTAGAGAGATATTCCCACTTAGTCAAAAGTCAATTGGAGGGTAACCTTATTTTTATTGTGCATAGTAGTTACCATGGTAAAGTCATTTTTACCATGAATAGTAGTTACCATGATAAAGTCATTTTGTTGTGAATAGTATTTATCACAAGAAAGTCACTTTTTACCATGAATAGTATTTACCGCAAAGAACTTTACTTTTTCTTGTGAGTAGTGTTTACCACAGTAAAGTCAGTTTTTACCGCAGTAAGTCAAGTTTTACCATAGTTACCATGGTCATTTCTATTTTCTTTGTAGAAAGGTGTAAAGTCACTTTCTATTACGGTGATTCCAATTATTTGTGCACATAAGTCTTGTTGATTGTCTTGGTGGGTTGGTATTTTACGGTGGTTACTTTTGAAAATGGGGAAGATTCTGTTTTTCAGCCCAATCTAATGAAGATGCTTCCTCTTTCATTCAAGAGTTTAAACGATCTTATATTTGTAATGGCCTTATAGAAGGGAACAATGGACTGAATTTTTTCCTACCTTTTTGGATGGTTCAAGCACTTAGGTGGTTTGAAACACTAGGTGATAATGTGAAAAATTCATGGGATTTATTAACTGAAAGTTTTCTTGAAGAATTTGGTGAACAATGAAATATGCAGATCTCATGATCGAGATCACAAAGCTATCCCAAGGAGAGAAGGAGAAGATAAGGGATTATCATGCTCGTGTTCTAGAGCTAAGGAGGAAGCTTGATGCCCAGATCCGGAAGGAAGGATTAGCGGATGGGTTGATGAATGGCGTGGATAATCTCCTATGTAAGCACTTCATTCTTGGGATGAAGCCAGAGATCAGACAATGAGTGAAGTATGACCGCCCAGCTACCATTGAACAAGCAAAGGAGATTGCAAGAAGGCAAGAAGAAAGCATGGAAGAGGAGCCCAAAGAAATTGTTGCTAAAGTAGAGCCTACACCAGCACCTTTGGTCCAGAATCCACAACCACTCCCGGTGAGCACAAATATTTCTCCTAGTACATCTACTGAGTATGAAGATTTTCTCAAAAATATGGGTCAGTTAACTATTAATCTTCTTCAAGGAAAGGAATTTAGTTCTCAGGGAGGAGATAGAGGTCCAAAAAGAAATATTTCTGAAGTTGTATGTTATGGTTGTTATAAAAAGGGTCATTATAAGTATAATTGTCCAGATAGAGCTTCTACATCTGGTAAAGGAGATAATGATAAAGGAAAAACACCTGTGAATTCTTTTGATGTAGTAGATAAGAGAAGAAATAATGAAGTAGATGTGTTTGTAACAAAAAGAAATAAAGAAAAAGATAATCAAGATGGAAATGATCCTAAGAAGATGAAAGAAGAAACTAGTAAGAAACATAGGAGAAGAAAGTTGGGTGTGCGGGATTTTCTCGATTTCACGGGGCAAGGACCATACTCCATCTTGGAAGATCTGTCCAAAAGGCCTGTAAATATTACATATGGTCAACTCTTGGCTATGTCTTCTGAGAAGAGGTGGGAGTTGCGAAGTGGACTCAATGCTCGACGAAGGAAGGAGGTTGAGGTCCCTATTTTGGAGGCAGAGGCGGATCCCTATGCTCCACAAGCTGAGGTATTATGTAATGGTATTTCAATTCATGATGTCTTAGTTGATGGAGGTGCTACAGTTAATGTAATGACCGAGTCTATAATGAATATGTTGGGTTTAAAAATTGATCGCCCTTCAACACTTATGTTAAGGTCATTAAATAAAGGAAAAACTAAACCGAAGGTGTAGTTTCAAATGTGGCAATATCTCATTATGGGTGTTCTATGTGTGGTAGACTTTCGGGTGATGAAAAATGGTACTGCTTGCGTACCTAATGCTCAGCCGGGAAGACCATGGCTAAGGAGAGTTCATGCAAGAAAATACTGGAATGAAGGTTTCATGACACTTGGAAGTGGTAGAGAGAGGGTGACGATAAACGTGATCCTCGACATCATAAAGTAAAACCTGTGGATTCAAGTGATGAAACTGATGATTGGACATCCTCTGATTACTCTAGTACCAGTGAAGTGGACACTGAAGATGAAGAAAGTGAGGTGGATGTTTCAGTCATGGATATCCTTCCAGTCACACCAACTCATGACCCCATAAAATTATCTGAAGAAGAAGTTGATGATCGTCTCCAACAAATAAAGATTGGTGATGCTGTGATGGAGAGTGAGAAGGAATCCTACCTCTAGCTCTTTCGAAGGTACATACACATATTCACTTTTGATTACAAGGAACTCCATCAAGTAAGTTGGGTAGAACATTCTATTGAGCTGGTAGATGGTGCTAAGCCCATAAAGCAAATGCCATATAGAATGAATCCTAATTTTTCCAAGACTGTAAAAGAAGAAATAGATAAGTTGTTTGATGCAGGATTCATATTTGCTATGGAGAATTCAGAATGGGTTTCTCCCATTGTGATCTCAATAAAAAAGAATGGGAAGCTACGCATTTGTGTTGATTACAGGAAGCTCAATAAGGCAACAAAGAAGGATCATTACCCTCTTCCATTTTCAGATCAGATCTTGGACGAAGTAGCTGGCCAGGAGTGCTATAGTTTTGCTGATGGATATAGCGGCTACAACCAAGTTCGTATAGCAGAGAAATATCAGCTGAAGACCACGTTCACCACTCCTTGGGGAACGTTTGCTTATAGAGTTATGCCTTTTGGGTTGTGTAATGCTCCAAAGAACATTCCAAAGCGTTTGATGAATAGGGTGTTCGAACCCTACATTGGGACCTTCATCGAGTATTTCGGATGATTTTTGCATCGTGGGAGCAAGTTGGACCACTGCACTGAGATGGAGACAACATTTCAAAGGTTAGATGAAGCACAAGCCTCACTAAACCCTACAAAGTGTGTCTTTGGATGTTCTAAATGTGTTTTGTTAGGGCATGTTGTATCCAGAGATGGTATTGGTACTGATCCTGATAAAGTTTCAAAAATTAAAGATTTACCATTTCCTATGAATAGAAGTAAGTTGAGATCATTTTTAGGCCATGTGGGTTACTATAGAAGGTTCATCAAGAATTTCTCAAAGATTTCACACCCACTAACCCGCTTCTTGAAGAAGGATGTTACTTATGAACCAGAAATAAAGCGCATGAAGCTTTTAGACAATGAAGGAAGCCCGGTGTCTTCACTGTTTTGAAGAATCCAGATTGGAGCAAGCCATTCATTCGTGCACACCGATGCCTCGAGATACAAAGCACTAGGAAGTACTTTGAGCCAAAAGGATGAAAATGGGAATGAACATCCAATTTACTTTGGGAGCAGACAAATGAGCAGTGCTGAGGTAAATTATACTGTAACTAAAAAAGAGGCTCTAGCTATCATTTTTATGTAAAGAAGTTTAGAAATTACTTGCTAGGGAAAAAATTTCTAGTTGTACCAGATCATCAGGCTCTAAAATATATTGTAAATAAGCCTAACCCATCAGGGAGGATACAATATGGATAATTTTGCTACAAGAATTTGAATTTGATATTATAGATAGGCCAGGAAAGAAGCATGTTAATGCAGATGCACTCTCTCGAGCCTATGATGGTTTAGGATCATCTTGTGATGATGATGATTTCCCCGATGCAGCCTTGTTATCCCTTGACACAATCCCTAGTGAATACATAGATATTTGGAATTATCTGAATGAATTCAAGTTTCCTGATGGTGCCAATGCAAAGACTAAGAGAAAGATTACTCAAGCCAGTCATCCATATTCTATTATGCATGGAGTATTATTTCGAATAGGACCTGATGGACAGTACAAGAGGGCAGTTGGACGTGATCAAGGGAAGGAACTGCTAGAAGAATTCCACAATGGTACATGTGGAGGGCACTTCTCTGGACAACTTACAACAAGAAGGATCTTGGATGCAGGTTATCATTGGCCCACTCTTTTTAAAGATTGTTATAATTATTGTAAGACATGTGATATTTGTCAAACACATGGTAATCGTAAGACTTCATCAGCTCCATTATGCCCTATTCTTCCACTTGGTCCCTTTGAAAAGTGGGGAATAGACATTGTAGGTCCACTTCCAACTACCTCACGCCAAAATAAGTATATTGTAGGCACAGCATTATTTAACCAAGTGGGTTGAAGCTAGGCCATTGAAAACAACTTCCATGGATGAGGTGGCAAGGTTCATATATGAACGCATTGTCACCAGATTTGGTTGTCCATTAGAAATTGTAATAGATCAAGGAAGCCACTTCATTAATGAGGTAGTAGAAGCCCTAGTCAATAAATTTTCTATTAAGTATAGGAAGGCAACAACATATAAGCCAAGTACAAATGGACAGTGGAACGAACAAATTTTGTGTTGTGTCAAATTCTAGAAAAAGACGACCTTGCAGGTACATAAGTGGGATAAAAGGATTCATGCAAAGCATTGTGGGCATATAGGGCAACATCAAAGTCAGCAACAGGATACTCCCCATTTCGGTTGGCCTATGGCATTGGTCCGCTTCTTCCTATTGAGTTTGATATTCCCACCTTTGTGAGAGTTATGAAAAATGAAAGGATGGATGAAAGTGATTCAAGAAAAGAAAGGTTGGTACATCTTCATTCGCTAGAGGAAATGAGGGAAATAGCAAAGGATACAAGCCATAATAAGAAAATGAAGCAAAAGGAATACTTTGATCAAAAGATCCATTGGTCTCCATTTCATGTGAATGACTTGGTTCTAGTATATGATTCCGTATACAAAAAAAAGAAGACAAAGAAAATTTCTTCCAAAATGGATGGGGCCCTACAAAATAGCATCGTGCATGAAAATGGTACTGCACTGATTGGAGGAGTTGGATGGCACTCCCATTACGAAATGGGTCAACCACGACAAGTTGAAGATTTTCTAAGCACCAGAATAGTTTACTCCGAGGACGGAGTAGAAGCTAGGAAGGGGGAAGATGTCGACACTAAAATTTTCCTCCGTAATTTCTATTTCATTAATGTATGTATTAGGAATAGGATGTTGTTAAGTATAATTAGTAGTAGCGTCTGATAGAAGATAACGGTGCCGTCAATACGGTGCCGCCAATAATGTGGAGTACGGTAACAGTCAAAGTACAATAGGAATGTTGTAAAAAGTAAATATTTGTCGTAAGTGGTCCGGTAATGTTAAAATGTCAAAGTTTGGGTAATTAGAGAAGTAGGGTCTACGTGATTAGGAATTAGAAATATTATATTGGTAATAAGGACAAGGAGTGAGGTCATAAATATTTTGTGTATTTTATTTGTAAAAAGTCTAAAAATGTGGAACCCATGTGAAATGATAAGGTTTATCTTATCTTAAGAGATAAGCTTACATGTACAGATAAGAGTTAAGGTATGGAATATGATTCGTCAGAGTGGATTTCTTATCCTATCTTAGAGATAAGATGGATAAGCCTGGAAGTTCTATAAATAGAGAGGCCACCCCCCTCATTTAGCATAGAAGGAAGTAGTGAGAAATATTGTAGGAAGTGTGCGAAGGAAGCCATCAGTTTAAAGGTGTGTTGAAGAAGCCATTAAGAGGTGTAATTGTAAAGTTTCTCCCATAGTCTTGGTGAAAGGCAAGGAAGTCAATAACACTGAAGTACCTCATGGGTGAGATTGTATCAATTTTATGTTAATATTATAATTTACTCGATATTTCAGATTTATCATCATTCCTTCTTATCATAGTCTACGGTATTCTTGTGTTATGTTTGTTGTTTTGTTTCAGATTACATCCACCAAACTAAAGGTGTGCATTAGTAAATAATCATAGCACGAGGAGTTCCCGGTGAAGAATTATCATAGTGCGATTGGTGATGACAGAACCCTCTCCAAAAGTACATAAATTGTTGTTAATTACTTCTCTTTTCTTGTAAAACAATGAAAGCTTCTCTTAGCTTCGAGAATTTATAATTCTCTACTAATAGTGCCAACCACGTGAAGGTGGAAGCTTTTCTGGCACCACTAACTTGCACATAAAAGTGTTAGTCAAAGAAATTTAAGTTTCAAATCAAAACCATACTAGATATATACAAAATACACAAATTTAATAAAATATATGAACTTAAATTTATCTAACTAACAAATTTATATATACCAAATAAATTATATATACCAGACATGAGCATTATAAATTCATTCCAATTAACCATCAGGATTGGATCTACACTGAATAACGGACAAGATTGCTTCATGATTTGACTCTCGAACCTTCCAAAGAATTTGTTATTAGGCCTTCCTCGATATCTATACTGACTGAATATTTGTCACTAGAACTAGATGTGAATATAAAAGTATTTTCATGTGTCTCAAAGTCTTCAAACACCCAAACGGAGGATTTTTTTAATGGATACTATCGAAGCCAAGTTCCAAGAACTACCACCCGACCCGTAGGGTACTCAATATCTTCACCTTCTATAACGGGAGAAGTCAACTTCTTTCTTTCCTCGATGCAAAAACATAAGAAATAGTCTATTCCTTCTTCATTGTCTTTACATTTGTAATAACTACAAACACATGTCCAACAAAAACAAAGGTTTCAACTCAAATTTAAATTATACATATTAAAATTTCAATGGTCATAACTCAATACAAAAATTGTAAATAACCATAAATACCTTATCGCACCAAAATCAAAAAATTTCAAAGTCCTTTGATGTTGCAAATTCATCTGCGAGAAACAAGTCATAATGCTTGTGGAGGTTAATAACCAAGAAGCGGAGTTAGATGCCTACGAATCCATCCATCCACCCATTCTTGTGAATCACACTCAACAGTGAAAAATTTGATACAAGATGCACAAAAACATGTCAAATTTCTTGTCCATGTGGCCCACGAAGTAGCATCTAAGCTACAAAATGAGTGCATATCACTTGGACCCAATGAGTGTCATATAATCCTCATAGTTAGCAATTTGTTGTTCCTCTATCAACCAAAAATATCTGTGAACTGTGGAATTTTCTTGAGAACCTCGGGCCATGTTGTCAATACACCATTCCACTATGCTCTTTGCATCTTTCAATTTAGCACCATCTTTGTACTTCAACTCTTCTCTTACAAGAGCTCTTTTCACACATGCCCCTACACCTTCATGCTCTCCTTTTCCATGTCCAATCTCGGTGAAAATATAAATATATTACACACCCATCTTGACATGCATCTTGCTCATCCAATAAAACATTTGTGCATTCTTAAACTGAGACATGAAATTATCTGACCATATATAATGTTGTTTGAAGTGGATGTCCCTATCAGACAAGTTTCCATAAAATAACTTGAAACACCCTTACAAAAATTCAATAGAATGAGTACGATCATCACTGATATAAAAGTGGTACTCTCTTAAAAATATCGATCATTCTCTGTCTTGTCAAGAGAATCTATAAATGTTATATGCATACAAATGGCAACTCTGTGAGTTGTAATATTGTGATTGAACCTCCATTTGTGGTTGCAATATGTAATTCTCTATAAAATCGACCACTAAAATAATAATACCAATATGAAATGTGTCTTTGTATATCTTGAACTATTCATCCAACCATCGAGCTCTGTGTGTATGCCTAGCATACTCATAAACAATTTCATCCTTAAATTTTCTCATAAATTGAAAAGAAGGCATATGCTATGTAACTATCTCACACCGTTTAGATTGTTTTCCATCTTTCAATTTGGTATGCAACTGATTTATATATATATAAATCAACAAAATTATGTCCCATTGCACCTTCAATTTTCTCATGGATGTAAATTTCTAATTTAGGTAATCCGCCACATGTACCACAACTTCCATCTAAACAATCCTGACTATAAAAAATTGGCCAACTTCTTTTTCACAATATATCGTAGGAATGAAATCCTGGAAGATATTGGTGGAACTTGAACACAACATTCCGATAACATAGTTTCGAATGAAAAATAGAACGAATACATAAAAAATTAGTATAATGCATTACAAATTCAACTTGTTTCCTACAACAATAAGTGGTGTGAGTGTAGTTGATTTTCACATAGAATGGTTTTAACATTTCAAAAAAACATTGACTAATTTTAATTTCCAGATGCTCTTGTTCAAACTTACGAAAAATTGAGTTTGAGTCATATCTAATAAATGCTTTGGATGTGGTTCACGATTAGTAGAACTAACTCTCTGTTTTACAATATCTCTTGTATTAGGTGAAACTCTAGTGTTATCATGCCAAAATTGAATAACAACTTCTCTTATAGCATCAAAATTATATTTTTCCTTACGCGGTGCTCTAGCAGAAAATGCCCAAAAATTGGTGTTATTGAATGATTGAAGGATATTACGTCTTTCAATTACTTTCATTAAAGTCTTTCGATTAACTTACAAAATTTGACTTATTTTCGTAATCAAACATTGTTTTTTATTGATTCACTTACAACACTAGTAGTAAGTACACGACACACAATATTACTATCCTTAGTGCATCTCTTGACACCAACAAAGTGTGATATGCATCACGAGGGGTTTTCAACAATTGTAGAGGTTTGACCACGTATATTAGATGTTGTTAATATTAAGGTGTTTAATGTAGGTCTCATTTTAATCACTTTAATCAAACTAACCAACAATTGACATCTTGGGAATCATTTAAAATTTCAAAATGATTATCACAAATTTTAGTGGCCTTTCTTCGATTTTCCATTCAGAAAGTTTGTCGAGACATTGGTTTTAAAATGTTTTCATTAATTTCAATAAAATAATTAAGTTTCTTATGAAAAATCCTAGGAGGTGTTTTTGTCAAAATTTTCTTGTCTACGAGTGTCTACCGAATTTCCTTATTCACATTTTCGAGTGTCTCCTTCAATTTCAACATTTGCTACATCATGAGTATTTAATTCTTCTTCAACGTTGACAAAGTAAAAACATCTTCATCACAAGTATTTAATTCAACTTCAACATTCGATAAGAGAAACATTACGGTTCCTCATTTCTTACAATAGTAAGGGTTGAAGATGAACCTCTTCTTGATTCACAAAGATTCTGCATTCGCTTAGCATTTTGAAATCTATTTTGCTCTAATTCGTTTGGTGTTTTTTTACTTAATGATTTCCTTTTTTTACTTTTTTTCTTGTCTCCCATGATGTTTTTCTTAGGTGATACGAAAAAAATGTAGAAAATGATAGAATTTCATGATAATTAAATGCGGTAAAGTCAAACAGTAAAAATCACATGGTAATTAGAACATTGGGATGTGTTTAAATATGATTTACAAAATGTGATCACGCTTTATAAACCACACTCATGGTTTATAAAGTGCGATCGCGATTTAATTTGTATCATCTAATCTAACCCTAAGGCTCGAGAAATCTTTGTTTTACCCCAACCAAAGCTATGGAAGGTCATTATGAAGTGTAAAGGTCAAAAACTTCAAATTTTCTCTTCCACAGACTTGAACCATGCTAAAAAACTGAAAATATTTCACAAAAATGGTGCCATCACATAGGGGAGACTGTTAGCTTCGTAGAAATATTGATTTTAAAGTGAATAGAATAAGATAAATATCATTTTATAATTTTTTACTAACAATAGGTCTTTAAGACATTTTTTCCCGCGAATGTTCATATCTATGTTTAAGACTGCAAATTTTGTTTCGCTTATCAAAATATGATAAAACTTATACCATCCCAAGCATGGAGAAATTCTATACATTAAATATATATATATATATATATATATATATATATATATATATATATTTGATTTCAATATTTTTGATATAGTTATGGCGGGAAAATAGAAAGTGCTCGTTTTCTAAATCTTTTCAGACCACTTTCATGGAAAAAATCATAAAAAAATATTGCTCAAAAAAATACAAAATAAAATCCATCCTAAGATAGACAACTACATCTAACTTTTCACCAAATGAAAAAACAAATAATAATATTTGGTCATCCGAATCGCGGGAAAATAGACTACAATCTTATAGGTTTTTAAAAAAAAACCAATTCATATAATTTTAAGTGTTTAATATAGCTAAACTTGTCCATTTTTAAAAAAAAATAGTATTTTAGAAACTAGATTCCGGATGCTACGATTCATATTTATATAAATTTTTCTAATTTTGAGTGTGCGTATTGCTAATAATCCCTACAAGTTGAGATTTTGTTGTTTTTTACAATATGACGTCCACTTATGACCCCTTTTTTGTCCACCAACTTGTTGCACTTACCCCACACTTAGATATGTAATTAATTTCTCCCAAGAAATAAAGATCTATTCTTTCTTTCCAATCTTTTAAAGTAAATTTATTCTCGCAAGTTACGAATTAAAAGTATGAATTAAGTCATCTTCCAAGGAATGAGTTGGCCACTCATTCCAAGGAAGATGGATCAATGTTTAATGTTTGTTTCTTTATTTATACGTTTTCCTTTTGTTGTAAACTTCTGATTTCATGTTATGTGATCCTTCTTTAGTACAATTTTTGTTGTGAACCTGCAGGTGTCTTTTTATCTTTCAGTTATTTTTAATTCAACAATGTCATTTATGCAAGTTTCATTTTGTTCATGCAACCTTTATTTATGCAAGTGTGGTTTCCTTTATGCAAGTGTGTTTACATTTCGTAAGTGTGCATTTAAATTTCTGCATGTGTGATTTGTTTTATGCAAGTTTGGTTTTTGTTTAAAGGAGTTGCTTTCCAAGATATTCTTCTCTTAATGCATATAGCCTTGAGACACCAACCACGGATTTACATTATTAATGGCGAGGATTGACGCCCCTCATCGATAGGGTCGGGCGAGACTACCGGTGCATGGAGGCTAGCTCCAGGTGAGGGACCATCAAGGTCAGATTGGGGCGAGGTGGAGAGGGGTTGGCGGGGCACCCCATCGAAGGGGAGATGGAGGAGACTGATGAGATGGGGATGTATATTAGGTGGGGTGACGATTATTCATCATTGATGATCGGTGTGGCTATGTTTTGACATATTTTTTATATGTCTAACATCCGGCATGTTGAAGATGATGAGGATGTAGATGCGAGTTTTTGTTATTATTTTATCATATATTGGCTTGTGTGCCAAAGATGGTGAGGTTGTATATGAGAGCTTTGGAGAGATTGTGATTATTATTGGTATATATGTTCACATGTGTTTTTACACATACTTTTTGATTTATAGATGATGGTATTTATAGTATGGATGGTGTACATGGTTTAATTTGAATTTCTATATATATAGGTGGAAATCAAGTGGATTAGACCTAATAGAGTCAATGTCGTGTAGGCATGGTGGAGTCAGGTTTGTTTAGGAATGGATGGAGTCGGAGTCATAGGCATGGATTGAACCAAGTTAGTTTAAGCATGATGGAGAAAGGATGGTTTAGGCATGGATCAACTCGAGGTTGACTTAGGCATGGATGGAATTAGGTCATATGCATAGATTGAGTTTAGATTGTAGGTGTGGTTGAGTCAGTCGGTTTAGGTATGATTGAGTCAAGTTGATTTAGGCATGGTGGTGTCAGGTTGGTTAGGCATGGTTGAGTTAGGTTTTATGGTTGATTGAATTTCTAATTCATTAATTTGTGCAATTAATGATGGTATGGATCGTGTTAAGATGATTTGTAGGAAAATGTATGATTATGGTAAAGAAATGGTAGACGTGATGAAATGAATGTATGAGTTATGATGGTAAATATGTTTAGCAATTGTTGTTTGTTTGGTTTAATTTCCAGTTATTGATATAGAAAGGAAACTAACTATGGTAGAATAGGAAATTAAAAGGGGAATTAGTTAGGGTAAAGAGTGGCCGAGCTAACCTCCAAGGGCCCCATTCCCTTGGAGTACCACCTAGATAGTCCCAGTGAAAAGGGACCTCAAGCTGATGTAGTTCTCCCATAAGCTAGGGAAGATTATGATATTGGAGAGGAATGGGTTGGTAGGTGTGAAGCATGGTTAAATGTAGGTTATAGGAATGATTGAGTTTAGGTTGTAGGAATGGTTGAGTGATTGTTAAATATAGGTGTCGATGATCTAGTCCTGTATAGGATAATCAATAAGTAATGATGGAGACGAATGGTAAGATGTAGTAAAAGAGCCGCTTAATTGATAAGAACCCGATGAGTCGGCCATACCTAAGAGGCGCTCATGAACGTAAGACCCTAAAGGCGTTGCATAATAGACCATTCTAAGGGTGAAGAAATTCACATAATCACAAAATGTCATGTTTGCGGAAAGTCCCTTGAGTAACGAAGAAATTAGGTGAAAAGGAAAGAAGGTGAGAATGGGTGGTGTAGCATAACTTAGTGTACAACAGCGTGTCTGTTGGAACAAGAAACCTACGATCAAAAATAGCAAGTCCATGACAAAAATTTCATCTTTTTTTTTTTCATTTGTTTATTTTTAATAGACTAGTTGATGTGGGAAGTCTATATGGGATGAGTATATTATCTCCTTGAGGTCTTCGTGAAGCTGATCAATGTGGGAAGCTTCTAGATATTTGTATTTAATTTGTGAAATAACTTGATATAGTTGTCCTTCAAGGAAGCAGTCTATTTTATAACAGCGAGATATAAAGAAGAGATTTCCCTTTTGAGGGAGTCATCTTTTGCGTTGGAAGTTTGACTCAAGGAGTTGTATCCCTTTTTATTTTTGGACGTTTAAGTCATGGACAAGACTATAGAGGAAGATTAGGTTCTTTTTTAGAAGACAAGACCGTAGCACACAGAGATTAACTGTGGAAGAGGTGGTTTCGAGTGATGAACGAACATGGGATTCCATATTGAAGAAGATGAAAAGTATCCATGAGAATCATGCTATGAGTATAGCCATGGTACTCATATTAAAGATAAGGCTGAAAAGTGAATGGAATCACATGATTATTTTTGAGTCGCAGATCCTAAAAAAAGGGTATTATGGAAGGTGAACAATGCTCAAGGGACGAGCCATCAACTGACAGAAAGTGATATAGGACTCAATATCAACAATAAAATGGTTGAAGATGCAAGGTGTTAAGGGGCTCAAGTTTGGGTTTACCTTCGAGTGAAGAAAAATGATAAGCACATGATCCATAGGCATGGGTAACGATATAGGATCCAAGCCAATTAGGAGCAAATTTTCCCTGTTTACTTTTTTCTTCTTTAGTTACATGTTGATTTTCCTTCAGGACGAGATCACCGACCTGAAAGGTTCATTCGTGAACACATTTTTCATATGCATGTTTGATATGTTTTTAGTAGATTTGGAGATGGTCAAGAGCATTAAGAAGGCATTCATCCAATAACTCAAGTTGAACCAAACGATCTTGGCGAAAGTCATCGTCGTTGAGCATTTCTTTGAGTGAGATGTAGAGAGATGGAATCTGGAATTTGAGAGGTGAGATAGCCTCGGTACCGTAGACCATAGAAAAGGGTGTGGTAGTAGTCGAAGTGTGAATATTAGTACGATAATCCCACAAGGTGAAAGGGATGTGCGTATTCTAATCTTTCCCAATATCATTGACTACCTTCATAAGAACTTTGTTTAAGGTTTTATTGGTTGATTCAGCTTGACCATTGGTTTGCGGGTAATAATGTGATGAGAAACTAAGTTGGATGCCAAAAGAATCACATAGTTTATGTAGGGTTTTTTTTTTGAATTACTTTTTGTTATCAGTGATAATACGGTGAGGGACACCAAAACAACAAATGATGTGATGGTTGATGAATTCATTTTCTCATATTTTGTAGAAATGAGGGGAATGGATTCTACCCATTTAGTGTAATATTTGGTAGTGGTTATGATTCATTAGTGGCATTGTGAAGAATGGGGGTTGATCTCACCAACAAGATCCAAACCCCATTGAGAGAAAGTCCAAAGGTCTCGTGTGACCTGTAAGGCATGAATAAGTGTGTGATGAAGATTAGCATGTTGTTGGAATTTTATGTAACATTTGACATAATCACAACAATCATGGTTTAGGGTTGGCCAATAATAGCCTAGGTAAAGAATGCATTTTGCGACGGCTAAACCACTAAAGTGACCTCCAAAAATTCCATTGTGGACTTCCTTAATGGTGTAGGGAATTTCATAACTCATAAGGCATCGTAAGAGAATGTCGTCAAAGTCACGCTTGTAAATAAGACCACCCATGATGACATAATGAGAAGACACTTTTAAGAAAGGCTCATTGTCCATTATGAGTGAGATCAATGGGTAAAATGGAAAGGGAAAGATAGTCTGCATATTTCTTATACCATAGGTCATGTGGGTTAGGGGAAATGGTTCCAATGGAGTAGACCTCATGAGGTAAATAAGAGGGTGATTATAGCCTTTGTATGGTGACAAAGATTTTAGAGTCAGTGGGTGAAGTAGGTATATGAGAAGCCAAATAAGCCATGGTATCCACAAATTTATTGGTAATGTGGGGTGGTTTGAAGTGTATAACGATTAAAGGTGGTCACAAGTATGTCAACGTGCTACTTATACTTTTGAAGAATCTCATTATGACACTGGTATATAATATTGACTTGGTTGATGACCAACTAAGAATCACCAAAGATATTGATTGTCTTAACATCTAAGGCATATGCAACTTGGAGACCCTATACGAGTGTTTCATATTCTCGCGTACAATCAAAATCAAGTTTTAAAGACAAAGGAATAGGTTCACCATCAAGAAGAATGAGTATAACACCAGCCCCACCCCCATGATGACACTGGAGCCATCGAAGAAGAGTTTCATTTGGTAAGCGGGTTCATCCAGGGAAAGGGTAGCTATAGACTCGTCTGGGAAGTCAAAGTTAGAGGGTTGATTCCTAGAAATAGGTGTGTTAGCCAATTGGTCAGCGATAGCTTGGCCCTTGATGGACTTTTGATGAATGAATTTGAGGTCGAGGTCATCCATAAGCATAAGCCAACGTGCAAAGCACGTTGATGTTGATAGGGTTTGGCATACATATAGTGTAATGGGTCGGTATTAGTAATGACGAAGGTTTTGTGGTTGAGTAGGTAATGGCAGATTTTAGTGGTGATGAAAACTAAGGCTAGGCAAAGTTTTTGGCATGGGTGTATCTAGTTTCGTAGTCTAGAAGGGTACGACTTAAACTACTTTCTCTCGGTGTTCAGTCGTTAATGAGCGAGCATGACACCTAAAGAATGGTCAGTGGTAGAAATATATAGGTAAAAGGGATGGTCATCCTTAGGAGGAATGAGAACTGGTGGTTGAAGGAGGTATTGTTTTAAGGCCTCAAATGATTTATGGTATTCATCATCCCATTTGAATGAAATGTCTTTCTTGAGAAGATGATGAAATGGTTGACAATGGTCAGAAAGTTGCAAGATAAAACGAAAATGGATTTCCACTTACCTTGTAGGCTTTAAAGTTGACGAAGATTAGTGGGTGGAGGCATTTCTAGAATAGCCTTGAATTTAGTAGGATTGACTTCTATGCCACGCAAATAAATGATGAAGCCTAGGAGTTTTGTGAAAAGTACCACAAAGATGCACTTCTTTGGTTGAAGATGCACACAATACTTTATGAGACAGTTGAAGATGACTTTAAGGATAAGTAGGTGCTCGGTTCGATGTTTAGATTTTGCCAGAAGATCATCTACGTAATATTCCAGTATGCGATGCATGATGCCATGGAAGATGTAAGTCATGGCCCACTGATATGTAGCACCAACGTTTTTTAGGCCAAAAGGCATGACTCGATAATGAGAAATTCCCAAGGGGTGATGAAGCGATCTTGTGTTAATCCTCTAGAGCTAGTAATATTTGATTGTAGCCCGAGAAACCATCCATGAGTGACAACATTTCATGGCCAATGGTGAGATCAACCAATTAGTCAATGTAGGGTAGGGGAAACCATCTTTGGGACATGCGAGGTTGAGGTCACGGAACTCCATGTAAATGCAGAGTCCCCCTATTGCCTTTTTGATAGGAAGGATGTTAGAAATCTGTTGGGGATAGTCAATAGGTAGAATGAAGGAAACCAAGAGAAGGCATTGAAGCTCTTCTTTGACCGTAAGAGAAACGCAAGGATGCATTTTCTGAGCTTTTATTTGATGGGTTTAGCATCGGGAATGGTTACGATATTTTGAACCATGATTTTTGGGTCAATTCGGGCATATCGATATAAGACGAGGAAAATGTGTTTCCATGGTCCTAAAGGAAAGAGAGGTGAATGATTCTTATTCAATAGCGTCTAAGGATTGGCCGATCTTTAGAATGTACGAGTTTTCCTAAGTGTTAATGTTGATTTCGATAGTCGATTCGTTTAACATGGTTTGTGTCTCAGAGGGTAATGACCGATGAATATAAGAATCTTCCTCACCAAGGTAGGTGAGGATGGATTCATCATCCTAACATTGAATGAAATTAATAGAAGGCATATCATCATTGATCATGTCAAGGCATAGGAATGAGAGAGAAGAAGGATCCTCGCCATCGTGTTGATAGGTTAGCGAGTCATAAGGAAATGGTGTTTATGAAGAAAAAAGTTAAGAGGAATAGATTTGGGATCTATGGAATCCGTGGGTGAAAATGGTAATGTGGGTGAATGAGAGGGGGAATATTTCTCATCCTGGATAAGGTCGATGCAAACCTTCTTGGAGGGTGGAGTGTCAAAGCCAATGCCACTATGGTCATTGTGTTTATGAGAGGTACATGAAATGACAAGTATATGCCAAACTTGTTCGTAAAATCGAAGCCAAATCCTTTCCATACACACTGGTGGAGGAAAGTGTGAGCGAAGTAGCAGTTAGTGAGGGAGTGTAGGTCAAACAAAAATGGTTGGGATTTGGATGGAGGTTCAGGTTTATAGGTGGCAATATCAAGTCCCCCATATGTTAGGTTGGTACAAAGGTGGGGAGGGCCATAAGGAAAAACATCACCAATGTAGACGTCATAGCTGGGGTGTTGACATAGGTTCCTATACTCTTGCAGGGTGAGGAAGGTGTTGATATTGTATAGGAAGTATTCCTTTAGAGTGAGGCGTTGAAAAAAACCTTCTAAGGGATCAGTAATGGTGGTATGTGGGTAGTTTGGATAGATGGCTCTCTAGATGATGGGGAAACATGAGCATCGTAGTAGAGGCTATAGATGCAAAGCGATGGGGATAGAAAGGTTAGATGCAACGTGAGAGGGAGTGGCGGTTTTGGTGGATGAGCTTGTAAGTGAAGGTGAAGTAGTGATAGTGGAAGATGCCTTAACCAGTACAAGCACATCATTGGGCTGATATAGCATGTTACAGGTCTTGAAAGGTGATGGGTCGGCAAGGATGGTGTAATTAGGTCCATTGTGTTCAAATTTGAGACAACAATGTAAGGTCGAAGGACACAACCCATGGAACGGATCCAAGGTCGGCCAAGTATCAAGTTATACTGGAACTCCCCTTCTAGGACATAGAAAAGTTATGGGACAGTATGGATACCTACAGAGACATGGAGAACAACGGTACCCAGGGTAGACGTCATGGCATCATTGAAGGAGCGTAGCATAATCGGGTTACCATGCATGCAATTGGTAGGTATCATGTTTCATCATATGCATGGGAGGAGATGATGTTAATGTTAGCACCACCATCAATCATAACATGTCGTATGCGTATATTATCAATAAAGACGGAAATAAAAAGAGTGGGGTTGGGGTCATCATGAGGACCTGGAAGGGGTGATCTCTTCATTTGAAAATCGAGGGCAGCCACTTGGCAAGTAGGTGGAGGTGTAGAGGAAGGTGAAGTCCTAGTGAGAGAGAAGCTACATGGTGAGGAGTAATGATAGAGGCTACGGGTGTGGGGTCATTTGGTAATACTTCAATAGATTGAATGACCTCCATGAGGGCTTGACAATGTGACTCCGAGTTTGGAGGAGGTCATATAAAGAAATTTTGGGGGTGGAATTGTGTAGTTGTTTTAGCATTGTGTGATGTGTGACCCCACTAGAAATAGGATATGCAGTCCTTGAATGGTGACTTTGGGTATGGGTGCGATTGGTATGTTGGGTACATGTTTGATTGATGGGAGTCACCTTTTCCTTGCTCTTGTCTTTCTAAGCGGGGGTGGCAATGTTGATCATGTTAATCTGAGGGGAGGTGGATGAAGAGGGTGTGTCATGAAAGGTATAGTGGCATGAGGGACAAAACCCTAGTGGGGGATATGATCCTTGTGAAATGAGTAGGGTGCATTGGAATTTTGGTGGTGGTTTGGCCAACTCTCTTATACAAACCATGTTGATCTCGAATCTTGAGGGTGGATCAAAGAGTTGTGGGGGTGGATATTTTGGTTCTTTGAGTAGGTAATGAGAGAATATCTATGGAAATTAGTGAAGGCAAAATGGGGTCATCATCAAGAATATCGTCGTCGTCAAAATTTTCTTCGGGAGGACACAATTAGACGAGAGCGGTTTTTAAAGCCTTATAATTCTCTACATTGTGTTTTGGCACATGATGGTAGGCGAAAATTTTGGTTTCATCAAACCCTTTTGGTTTGGGTTTGAGTGGGTCGTAAGGTCTAAGAGGTGGTAATGTGATGACGGAAGTTTTGAGGAGATTGGTTAAGATTTTGGTGTAGGATCCCACTAGTGGATCACAATGGGAGGTGAATGTGGGTTTGGGTACAGGTGTGGCTGATTATGGAGGAAGAGTCTTTATAAGAGGGGAGTAGGTTGGTCTACTAGTTTGGTGTGTGGTGTGGTCTTAGGTGTTGGTCGTATTTTCTTGGGTATGGGCATGGTAGAAGAGCTAGCGATGGAAGGTTTGGTTGGTTTAACTACCTTATTGGAGGGTAGCAGATTTTTAGCTTTAGGTTACATCTTTTTGGGAAATGATGACACGAGTGTATGAGATGTGGAGGGAAAAGTTGATGGTGGAAGAGGATAGGTTACCCACGGGGGTAACCGAGGTGTTGTGGAGGTAGGTGGTGTAGGTTGGGCAAGAGGCGTGAGTGAAAGAGAAGAAAGTGTCATGGGTAGTGAAGAAGTTATGGACGGTAGTGGAGGTATGGGTGGTAAGAAGGTTATGGGTGAGTGCGGAAGTTGTGTGGGTTGTTTGGGTATATTAGAGGTCTGTGATGGGGAAATGGGTTGTTGTGTTCTACATTTATTGGTGGACACGGGTTTTTTGGCCGTGGTCGAGGGGTGAGGTCCTAGGATGGATGGAAGGGGTGAAGATGATAATGGCATGGTAGGTGAGGTTAGTGTATGGGGCTTAGGAGGTTGGGTCCTCTTTTTAGGAGCCAAGGTAAGCTTAGTGTTAGTTTTGGAAGATGTGACTAAATCTAATTTGATGAGTGGGTGAGTAAGGCTAGGTCATTTGTCGGTATGACCCCAAGGTAGGGATAGGTTTAGGTAAGGGAGATGATATAGGCAAGGGTAGGTATTTGGGTGTAGATGTATGTTGGGTTATGGGAAGAGGTGTGATTGGGGCCATGTGTGATGATGTGGAAGGTGTTTCAATAGTCATGGTTATGTTTGGTTTGGTCACTTGAAACACTTTTGGATAGATAGTGGAGGTTTCAACGAGTGACAGATTGCATTTGTGTTGAAACAGAAGTAGAAGGCATCCACAAAGTAAGGCTCTATCAACATAATCTAGGTGATTAACCAAGCGTGAAAATAGTTTTTTTCAGTAACCGGGGCCAACGTTGATCGAGTGGCAATCCCCGTAAAATGTGTTTGAGATACGGGAAATGGCTAGCCTCGGACTCTATGGGTAAGAGAGCTGAAAGCATATCAGCGGGATCTTGAAGGTGTGATGGTGAAGGGTCATCAGAAGATAATGGTACTTCTATAGAATCCTCCATGGGTAGAGGAGAGGATGGGCTAGACGAGGTGGACTCTCCTTGTGTTGGTGTAGGTGGTGGACCTACATCTTCTATGAGTAGGAGAGGTGCCACTAACAATTACTCAGAATTTGAGGGGTCAAAGGTGGTGTGCTAATTATAGGCTCTTCCATAGGTGAAGAATAAAATGAAGGGGGTGCCTCTATGGGTGGAGGAGTAGATGAAATAGGCTCTTGTGCATGTAGGGGAGATCGGGCTAAGATTTCATCTATGGAAGGAACATGAGGAAATTGGGAAGCAACTGGTATGTCATCAAAAATAGCGTGGACCTCGCAAACATTGCTTTATCATTTTTGACATATCACCAGCTTTGTTGGAAGATGGGGCATGATTAGGGAATGGCTTCTTGAAGATGTGTGGGTTTATGTTAGTGGGTGCATTTGGGCTATCAAAGACTAGATCTCCGTTGTCGACATTTCTTGGAAAATATTCTTGAAGGTGATGCGCTTATTTTCAGTATGACCTTTAACATGATGATAGTTGCAAAAATTGTGTTCCTTATACCATACGGACATGGGTCACTCAGGGTAAAAACCAGTATGTGGTTTTATAGGTGGAAGGGTAATGTCACCATCCTTAACAAGCTTTTCCAAAACAGAAGAGTAAGATTCTCGTATCGAAGTGTACTTTCATTGTTCTCGTCTGAATTGGAAAGCTTGGACGGGAGAGATATTAGAAGGAGGTTTGGCTAGGTTTGATTGATGAGGGGACCAGCCTTGAGAACTACGGCATTAGAAGACCCTTTGGGTTTTGAATAGTTGTTTTGGGGTTTCAAAGATGAAGAAGCATCATTTGATTTAAACACGATGTTCTTGTTACGAAGTTGAATTTTCTTCTCTTCGATATCACGAATTTAAAATATTCATGTCATGGTGAATGCCTCATCAAAAGTGTGAAAGGTTTTCACCTGCAGGGTTGGTGAGATGTGTCTACCACAAGCCCGAGTAAATAGCTCTATAAGCTTAGTCTAAGGTAGCTCGAATGTGAGATGATTGATTAAACTACACCAATGAGAAAAAAAGTCAGCGATGGACTCATCATCAGATCTTTGTCGAGTGGAATAAAGATCAGTCATGGTAACCTTCTTGAAAATATTAATCGAGAAGTGGTCTAAGAAGGCCTGGGCTAGTTGATTGAATGAGTAGATGGAATGTATGGGTAGCCCACTATACCTGTCTAATGCAGGTCCTGTCAGGGACATTGGGAAAGTCCTTAGAAGTAAAGCGTCATCATGGGAAATCATGTAACACCCATGTTTAAAGGACTGCAAATGTTGTTGTGGGTCCTCTTTGCTATTGAAATGGTTAAATTTTGGCATTTCCCAATGTACGGGGCATGTTCGAATAGGAATGGATGGGTAAATAGGCACATTACAAATTTCATCATAGGTGAGGGAATTACGTGAGACGAAACTAAAGCTTCTATTTTTCGCATCTTTTCCATCATCATCTTATGAGGTCATTGGTAGGTTACGATGGAAGGGGGCCTCCGTAATGTAAGAGGGATGGTGTTGAACATATGATGTTGATGTAATTCCAGTGTATGGTGATGCTGAATTCAAAGGTTTGGAATGAGGGAGTGGTATAGGGGGTACATACCCGGAATGAGTGACAGATGAGATGGGAGGTTATTGATAATATGCATATGGAGGTTGAATAGTCGTAGTGACTCTAGTAGCAATAGGGGGAAAATTCTGTGGAATAGAGAGGACAATGTTTTGGAATGGGGTAGGGGTCACCAACACTAGGGGTGGTTGTGTCGTAATTAGAATATGTGAGATAATGGGTGAGGATGGGGTTATGCTCTGGTGTTTGAAGAAGGAAGCATCGATACCACAGTGCAGCAGATGTCATAGTTGTAGTGCTCATAGAAAGTGTGGATCCTAACTTCAAAACCACTAGGGACTGAGAAGGTGAGGGTAACACTGAGCTAGTAGGGGCTGATGCGAAGTAGGGGCTGATGCAAGAGGGATAGATACGAGCATGACATATATTAACTGTCTTGATGAATCCCGATTGGATGAATGGGAAAGGTATAATTGTAGGGTTGCAGGTTTTGATTGAGGATTTGTGAGAACTCCTCGTAACCTGTAGCGATGGTGATAGGCTGAGTAGGATCCATGGGTGACAAGATGGAAGGTGGTGAGGGACTAGGTGGGAGTGGTTGATGACTAGCATGGAATATGAGGGTGTTAGTCTAGCTACGAGTTAGCACCATGTGAACAAGCGCTGACCTAGTAAGACTGTATTCTATAGATGACACATAAAGTAGCAGGACAAAAAAGAATGAGGTTGGGAGGGTGAATTTGGTCAAGATTTGGATCTAAAAACTAAATAAAGACACCGATGATGGTAAATTTGATCGTGTGATGGTTGTTGGATAATCGACATTGGTCACGTAAACCGATATCTAAGTTACTACGGAAAATCCCGATTTCATAAAATGAGACATGGTGATAGACAATACAAGAAAATGTTTTCTATATGATGGTAATATCAACAGAGTAGAATAGAGTATCAAGAAAATATGTTAGTGCCCAAAGGGCCAAAAACCATAACAGAATGATGAATGAAGACTGTCCCAGGCCAAAGTACCCATAAATTCAGGAGCCGATCATTGGTTAGGTTTAACCAACGACGATCAGATGAAAACCGACGATGGTCACTGGACCGACGCCGATTACTATGAAATTGAGATAGAAATGAAGAAAAATGGGTTGTGATTTAAATCAAGTGAAGAATCAAACTCAGGAATTTGAGAATGAGAAGATGGGGCCCTGACACACTCAAATAAAGTTGGAATACTCCAACTATGATGGGGGTGTGCAAGAGAAAAAAACAAAAATGTGGAATCGTGTCCTCACACCTCAAAATGCAAAGCAAGAAGAATGCTAAGAAAAATATGATCCTAAGAGTGATTTTTCTTTATGTGTGTTTAGCTTACGCTATTTAGAAATGACTGTGTATTTAGAATAGAATTTTTGGTTAGGAAGCGTCTTACGAACAAGGTTATCTAAAAGGAGAGGTTTCAGGTATGTTATGGCGGGGGCAAGCCATCCTCTCGAGATAATGACTGAGAGGTAACAAGTGGGAGTACTTGCCAATTTTATTAAGTGTTCATGGATAGGTGTACCCAGGTAAGATGTTGTTTACGAAAGATGTGTATATTTCAATTTTGTGCAATTTTGGTAAGACATAGATAGAGAGAGAGAGAGAATGTGCTTTCTATGATTCTTTGTGTCAACCATCAACTGGGCATGACTTCCAGCATATAGGTTGCCCTCATTTTAATGTGATCTAAATGCAGCAAATTAGAATGTAATGCAACCAATTTTAAGCCCAAATCGAAAAGGTTACGTTTGATGAAGCAAATGATGAATAGGAGAGGGTATGCTCTTTCACTAAATGCAGAAAGCAAGAAAGAAGAATGATTCCTTTTTAAATGCACCAATAGAAATGTTTCTTTTAGAGCAATTAGAAAGAAGAGAAGATTACCAGAGAAAAATATTAATGTGTAAGCCTTTTAAAGGGAAACAAACACACAACTTTCGCCTAGGAATGAAGAAAATGCAATAGAACCCCTGATGGGTCCCACCAGGTGTGCCAAAATGTTTCACCATTTTCTTTACGTTTTTGAATGATGAAACATATAAGGTTATGTGCTAGGAGGAATACCTGTTAAATGGGTTGGTTGGAGGTTGATGCGTGTGTTCTAACTTCTTGATCCAATGCCGATTGTGAGAGATTCCTTTTGGCTAGGAGGAACTACCTGAAATAGAAAACAAGACCACAAAAGAGAAATAAAATGATATATGATAGTGGACTGCCTAGCGTATGCTAGTTCTGGGAAGTGTGATACTTCCTAGATGGCTATCAATCCACTATTTAAAAAAAATTAATGCGAGAAATAAGTAAATTCCTACTGTAGTTGATATGATTTAGGTATCTCATTCAAGTACAATAAGAAAATCCAATCACAATAGGCTAGGATATAGTTAGATCTAAAGGATGAGGTGTCTGTCAAGGTCTGGGGTGGTCGTGGTCCGATTCTGGGTTGTTTAGGTCAACTGGTAGGAGGTTGTTTGGCTCTGTTCTTGGGCAGGGTATAAAACACAGAGACCGATGTCGGTTGGGTATAACCAACGACGGTTAAGGGAGACCAACGATGGTTATGGGTAACCAGTGTCGGTATAGTAGGGTGACAATAATTCAATGAAAACCTTATTGTAGAGGCTAGGTGAGGTTGGATGGGGCTAAAGAAGGAGATGGCGAGGTCTGTGGGAATATTGAGAACACTCAGAGAGGTGAAAGGGCTAGGATAGGTGATCTGATAAATGGGTGGGTGATATTTTTGGGTTTCATCGAAAGAAGGCTATGGAGGAATGGGAATGTTAATAGAATAATGATAATAGGAATGATACAAAATTTATGAACATAATAGGAATGGAAATGATTAATAATAAAACACTTACCAATGTTGCAGGTCTAATGGTTGGGTGGTGGTGATGATCGGTTGATGGAATGGAGCTTGGTGCAATAGTGAGGCTTCCTGAATGTTACCATGAGTACCAATGATTTTGGATATGTCCTAGTGCTGGCTATGGATGCCTAGGTGCGTGAAAAGACTCTGGTTCTTCTTGCATGTAGCTCTCTTCTCATCCTTCTTGCTCTCAGAATGTGCCAACCCAAAAACAAGGTTGTTTAGGTGAATAAATGGTAACCGACAATGGTTCTGGTTGACCGACATCGGTTTAGGGGTGACTAGCATCGGTTAAGGTGAGATTCCCTAGGTTTACTAAAATGGGCATATCTCTCTTATTTCTTGGGCCTAATTAGTTTGTTCTCGTAGATTATAATGGAAGATTCCCTTCTAATGAGTAAGAATGTGGTTAGAGAAATATTAGGCATTGATTTTAGGGTTAGACCAAATCTTAGCTCATTAAGGCAAGTAAGACTTAGTTATTGTTAGTTATGGAAACATGCCAAGAATAGGTCTAGGGTGAGGTGGCTGGATGAGGTGTCTAGGTGAGGTGGTGGGGTAGAAATTAAGATAATTAGATAATAAATATTGTGAGGATATATATATTAATAAAATTAAATTAATCAAATTAATAATGATGTGTGTGGAAGGGGCCATGGTTAGGTGAGTATGTTTGAGTTGGTTATTTGACAAGGGACCAAGGGGAGTGTGACCTAATTTTGGTGTCTACACTTGTACGGGCCCGAAGGGCCATAATCTGTGCTTTTGTAGTGGCCAGCTGGTCATGCAAACCTGCAACTTATGCCTATAGGGTGGCCACATGTACCCCATCTCCATCTCCACCTTGTGCAGGTGCATGTCCCTATGCAACATGGGCCTGAAGGGCTACTACCTGTGCCTGTAGAGTATCAACTCCGCACCCTCGACATTGTCACCTACCCCTGCACTATCCCTAACTATTTCACCAAGGTAATCACCTGCCCTTGTAGGGCATCCCTCTAAACTATGATAGTGGCTAAGTCGGGCTACCTTGGCCTTAGTGGTACTACCCATAGTTGTGCTACCCACCACTATCTATATCTATCTATCACTCTGGCATCATCAATCTTCCGATCTAATACCTACTCCTTATGCCCTGTTGGCACCATCGGCTGTGGTAGAGGCATAGGCCTCTCCACGTCATCCCTCCTATACTATGGGAAGGGTGGAGGCACATCCTACGAAACCCAAATAATTGTCTAACCCTGTCTACAGGTATCATCTCATGCTCCATGGCATGGAGTCCCTCTATCCATATGAGTAATTTTTGCTCATCCAACTCCACAACCATCTACCTATATGATGGGAAGTCCACATATGGCCTCCAAATGATGTCCACGTCGGACCACCCCTTTAGTTAACACCTGTAATATGCTATATCATGTGTAGCCCTAGTAACCCGACGCTCTCCAACAGAAGTGACCCATCACTTGTAGCCTACTCGGACCAAGCCCGCCTCAAATGCATCTAGATAGGGCATACCAACTAGAACGCACACACACAATGTGCTCGTATGCCCAGCAGTGTAGTAGAAATGTGTAGCATAGGCTGAACCTTCGTAACCTCCCATAGGCCCATAACTCTTTGTATAACTACACCAAGAATGTTGGTGCCCATGCAAAATGGGTCCTATCCTCCATCATGTCATGAAGAACCCCCATCAATTCCCATGGGAATCTCCCACCCTCCGCATTTGGTAGTGTAAAACAACAAACTCAAGCTAAAGCACTATGAAACCGGAACTCCATCAACCCCTCACCGAACACCTGTCAACATCAACTCCTGATATACCTCTGAGGTAATGGAATACACCTGTGTCCCCACTATCGATAATCGCATGATCCTATATACATCCTCTAAGGTGACTGTGATCTCACCCATCGGTAGATGAAATGATTTAGTTGTCGAATCCTATCTAGCGATGAGGGTGACCATTAGGCTCATCTCCGAACTACATGCCGGTAATGTCCGACCCCAATTAGGATAACATCTACAATACGATGCCACTCCTCATTTATTGCACTCCCTCATACCGATACTAATAGGGGTGGTACCCTATCTCACATCCGTAATTGATCTTGTGCCTGCATCCTAAAAAACCCTAACATCATTAAACCTTGACCATACTCAACTTTACCCTGGACCTCCCCACCTATTCCCAAGATCCTTCCTACTCATGACCTATCTCCCCCATCTCAATTTCACATCCCTCAAATCATACCTATTTATACCCATTACCATCCTTGTTTTCCTTTGGAACTACCTTCCTATCTCAAGACCTATCTCCCCACCCACCCCTCTCATTTGCTGGCCCATTTTTCTCTAAATACCAACCAACATTGGTTCTTCGTGACCGACAACAGCAGTCTCTAAAAATCAGCATTGGTTACCTCATCCTTGACCAATATCGGCTAACTCCCACCAACATCAGTCATTTTCGTGGCGTCAAATCCACCAAACCCTTCCCTTTTCTCTAAAACATTCCACATTCTACCCTACTAACCTACCCTTCCCTACCCAAATATCACCTCAACCCATCCCCACCCCTCTTTAACCTACATACCACTTCCCGCACGTCCTATTTCATCAATCTTCTTCCAAATTCAAATTTTATTTCCACCCCTAAACCCATTTTTACCCAAACCGATCTATATAAAAAAATCATCTAAAAAATTTAGAATGGGATTGGATCCTACCTCTTCGTGATGCCATCTTCATAGGGGCACGTTGGGCTGCTACACTAGTGTCCACCCAACCACTCTCTTGTCTCTCGCCATCACCAAATGCCACCCTCACCTCCAACCAATTGAATCACTACACCAATCTCATGGGCCTCGCTTATCAAATGACCGCTCACCCACTCGAGGCTCACCAACTCAACTCTCTATCTCACTCCATCACTTTCCACTTTTCCACTTCTCTTCCTGTCATTTTCTACTATTGGCGAATGATAAATGTTTATACAAAAAGTGTAATTTCCCTTTTTAATCCCAATCCGCTATGACCAACGTCGATCATATTTGTTCCCTAGTGAATCGGCATCGGTCAACATAAACCGTCATCGGTCACCCTTCAAACTAGTTTCCCTTACCCCACTCCCTTTTCACCTGTCGCCACTCATGCTCACCCACTTGTTATCAACCTAGACACCAAGGGAACCATACCTACAAGCTCAACCTACCCTTACAATTCCTTTGTTGTGTCTTAGGAATTGGTATTTTACCTATACCTTGGCCTTACCCATGCTATGACCTATTTTCCTAAACCTGACCAACTTGGTATGACCATTGACCTTATGTACTCATTATACCTTGTGATGTTGTTACCTATGTTTTTTAGCCTAACAATCATACCTTTCCTATTGTCGTGTCGTTTATCTTGACTAAACATTTGGTGTACCAGAACATACCTAAACATTCCTTTACCCGACTTATGTCATGTTTATAGACCATATCCTATACCTTGGATACCTAAATCACTTCACCCTTGTTTGGATAAACCTATCGACCTTAGACGATGTAGAGTTTACAAGCTCTTCAACTTAGTACCATGTTGTAATCTATGTGTGTGTGTGCGTTGCTTGGCACTACCCCTAACTCGATTTTGACCCGGCTTACTACTTATTACGCAAGTTAGCTGTCACCCTTTACCTTAATACTCAAACCCTTCCCCACCTATCTTCCCCATCTACACCTTTATCAAACCACTCACCGATTCTATCTTGCACCTCATTAGTGCCCGGTTTGATGGGGATCACCTTCACCCACACATGGGCAATCACTTCCTTTTTGTCAGTGTCGCTTACCAATACAAGCTACAAAACAAAAAGGGGCAAAATTTAGACACCGAAATTGGGTCACACTCCCCTTGGTCCCCTTTCAAATAGCTAACTTAAACACATTCACCTAGCCATGACCCTTATACCCCACATTGATATTAATTTAATTATTTAAAATTAAATTAATACTCATCCTCACTTCATTCATTATTTAATTACCTCAATTAAAACCAATTTCCACATCACCCCAACACCTCACCTATACACCTCACCATACACCTATTCATAGCATGTTTCCATAACTAACTAAGACTTAGCCCTACTTAGCTTAATGAACTAAGACTTAGTATAACCCTAAAAGCACATGCCTATCTTCCTCTAACCACATTCCCACATATCTAAGAGCAATGTTTCATTTAGACCCAACACAAACAAGTAAAATCTAGAAGATGATAGCCAATATCTACTATTTTAGGTAACCTAGGATATCCCACCTTAATTTACGCGGTGGCCAACCCAAAACCAAAGACCGATAGCACTAAAATGTTGTTGTTACCATATAACCATTTTGGTAACCTTGTTTGAGAGGTTAGACACATTCTTAATTTTTTGGAGCAAAGGAGATCTACATGTAAGCAAGAACCAGAGCTCTTTCACACATCCAGGTAGCCATAACCAACACATCCATTGATCAAAAGGTATTTGCATTCATAGGAGCACTCGGGAAGTAATGTCGCAACAATGATTGTTATTTCACCGATAACGCATCACCACCACCCAATATTTGAACCTGCACAAAATTAAGTGTGTCTCTAACATGTACCATTTCATTTCTATTCAGTTTATAAGAGTTCTTCATATTTTTGTTTATCAACCACCATTTATATTTTTACCCCACCACTATTGCCTTCCTGTGAACCTGACCATTCCCATCACTCACAACCATTTTAATCACCTTTGTCTACTCCTGAGTACCTCTAAATATTCCCAACACCTCCCCGACCTAAACCAAATCCTTACCATCTCTGATTCAGTCTCAGAAAAATCCCCAAAACCATGAACTATTGAGTTATTACCACTCGCAAAGAACCACCGTTGATTTTTACTAAACCATCATTGGTCATACCAGACCGACGTCAATCTCTGTATTTGGCAGTCCTGCTAATACTAGATCCTAATAACCTTTTCCAAGTGACCCAGAATCTAACCCTGACCTTATCCAAAGACCTTAATTATTTACCTCATTTCCAAATCTCGATCATAGCCTAGCCTGTTATGTCGATTTGCTTATTGTATTTGGATGAGATACCTAAATCATATCAACTATAGTAGAACCTTATTCATTTATGTCATTTCTTTCATTAAATTGTATTAAATAGTGGGTTGATTGATGAGGACAAAATATTTTCGTTAAATGTACAATAAATGATCTCATCTTACTCTCATTTTTATTAAGTTTGACTACATTTTGTGACTTTTGTTTGATCTGATATAAGTTAGGATGTAATTTTCCATCTTTTGTTGATTATGATTCTAACGTTTAAAAGCTCTGTAATTCCTAACAAAGTGTTTTGGAAACTCAGTTTTGTAATAAAACAGGTCACAATCAGGCGGAAGAACAAATATGAAGTGGATTGCATGTTTTTGGAAGCATTGGAATCAATACGGTTTAGTTCCGGAACTGCCATACTTAGTTCCGGAACTCCACCATGTAGTTACAAGTTCTGTCACTTAGTTTCGAAACTTTCGGACTTAGTTCTAGAACTCTAGTACTTAGTTCCGGAATTATCAAAATTAGTTCGGAACTCCTGTAGATAGCTCTGAAACTCTCTTGGTTAGACTGGAATGATTTCCTTTAGTTCTCGAAACTCTTCTAAAGTTCTAGAACCGATAAGAATCTATTCCAAATGGTGGTGATTTGTCAAATCAATGATCCTATCAATCAGAGCAGATTAGAAGACTTCCGACTCTCCATACTTGCAGATCTAGGATAATTATCACATAGTTGTATGTCCAGCCATGTTCCAATTCAAAGCATCTATTCTAGGCATGATTCAGTTCCATCGTATCAGTGGAACAATTATGGCCATAAATGCACCCCTAGAAGAAGTATATACATACAGACCTGCAGATAGATAGATATAGGAATATAGATATAGAACATGAGATAGATATAGATTGATATACATAGATCCAACACGTTTTTGTAATACAAAATGTTTTATCAATAAAATATCCATTTCTGTTTTGAGAGAAAATTAAGTTGTCCAATCTTGTTTTGAGGTGGAGCAAGGGCCCACTCCTCCAAGAACCAGGATCCTCATTTTTGTTGGTATTTATATTTTTAAAAAAAATAGTGTAGATCTGTTAAATTTGTAAATGATTTCAATTCCTTAAGTTGAAATCTATGTAGAGAATTGTCCCTATAGGTGTTCTAGATTAAGTTCTTATTTCTTTGCAATCATTTTCCAAGCATTCTCAATTGTGTGTTTATTTTTGTAATGTTTGTTTTCAGCAATCTATTTCATTCTACAAAGTGTGTTTACTTCCAAGGAAAAGTGTGTAATGAAATTAAAGACATTTGTAGAAGCTATTCTAGAACAAGAGGTGGACCTAGGAAGGGAAAATCAGTGAAAAGTTTGAATCTAGAATATGAAAAAACTAATGGATGAATTAGAAAATTTAAAATAGACATTTTAGTTCAATTAACCTCTACTATGGATGGATTACAAGCTAAAGCAAATGCCAAAACTGAACCATTAGCCATGTATTTTCCTAGATGCAGGAAGAAGCATGCAATAAGGGAATGTCCTTTGGATAAAACAAAAGTATGTCTTATCTATGAATCTAAAGAACATGATATTCACACTTGTTCTCTTCTTCCACTCCTAAAGAATCAACTCAAACAAACTAGTACATCATCCACAACAAAAGAATTGAATTTTGTCTAGAGACAACCTACCCAAGGATAGTTCATGCCAAGGTCATCTCCTAATCCTTGGATGATGCCATGGGCTACTCAAATAGTACCAAAAATTTGGGGACAACCACCTTGGGCCCCTCAGCCAACTTGGAATCCCCAGGATTGGGAAAGTCAAGCTTGGTATACCCAGGGACATCAACAACCATGGACTGGTCAAAATAATCCTTATGCTTGGTCACAACCTAGATGGAGCCCTAATAACTATGCTCAAGGGAAAACATATCCTAATCAAAATCAACAAGCCATAATGGGTGCCCTAGCACAAAATTCACAAACTGAAAATGTAGTCCAAATGCAAATGCCAGCACAACCAGTAGCAAACCCAAGAAACAAACAAACAACTCCTGTCTACATAATGAACAGAAAAATCAATTGATCTAAATGCCATGGATTGTAAGGATATTCAAACTAGATCTGGAAAAATAGTTAGTAGTCCACTTGTTATCATCACTTGAAATGATAGAAGAAACTGAAACCCCTAGTCTAGTTGCCCCTAAGAAAGATGAAAAAGAAAGAGATAAGGAACCAAAAAGAAACTCTACTGAAATTCCATTTCAGAGAGATTTAAAGAAGCTATAGAAATCAAGGAATGAATTAGTGTAGGAACTAAGGAGATTGAATATTGAAATACCATTATTACAAGCAATTAAGGACATTCCAAAATTGAACAAATTAATCAAAATGCTATGTTTGAAAAGGCCTGGAAGAAAGAAGTAGTACCCCAGACTATTAAGGTAGATGGGAAACTTGTTGATTTATTAGCAGGAAAGCTCCTACTTCCCAAATATGGAGATCCTGGAAGCCTTGTTATTTCTATCTCTATAGGGAATAAAGATATACATAACATTTTGGTTGATTTGGGAGTAGCTATAAATGTAATGATAGTGGACACTCTAAAAACATTACCATTAACAAGTATACAACCTACTAACACCATATTACAGATGGCAGACTAGTCTGTAGCAAAACTAGAAGGAGTTATTGAAGATGTGGTGGTTATGGTGGAGTCATGGGAATATCTAGTTGACTTCCTTATATTGCAGCCAAAAGGTAAAACATTGGGTTATCCCATTATTTTGGGCAGACCGTGGTTAGCTACAATTGCTTTGCCTTAATTGATTTGCAGTCAAGTGATATGACTATTTCAAATGGTAAGAATTCTAAGAAAATTTCATTATATCCCTCTGCACAACCTTTTAGTGATAATCAAGAGCAATTATGGGTTGATAATCCTGATATTAATGAGAAAAATTTGTCTTTGTTGGCCATGATCACATTGTAGGATCACGTACGAGAAATAGAAGATATGATTAACCCACCATTGAATGTACACCAATCATCCTTGGAGCAGTCGGGAATAGTTCTGGAACCTACAAAATTAGTTCCAGAACCTACAAAATTTGTTCTGGAACCATCACAGTTAGTTCGGAACCATCACAATTAGTTCTGGAACCACACCAATAGTAATTCCCTACAAATGAAGATAATTTCACTCCAGAGGAACAAGATTTCTCTTGGGGAGAGGAAGAATATGTAGCTTCAGAACACATATATCAGGAGATGATGAAGAATTTTTGGAAAGCAACAGTGATGAAGAGTTCAACCTACAACAAGATAAGTATCATAATTCTTCTTACTGTCCTTTTGTCCAACATTTATCTCAAGGAAATTTTGGAGATGTTGCTACATATCATATGTTGTTTCCACATGCATGTCCACTAAATACTTTAATGGAACCCTTTCAACAAATCAGTTCATCATACACTGGAACCAAACATGTTGAGATTCAACTGGGTAAAATTTTGAATATTAATAGTTGGTTGAAGAATGATGAAGAAGCTAAACTATTTGATGTTCTGAAAGATCATACTAAAGCTTTTTCTTGGGATTACAAAGATATGAAAGGAATCCACCCAAGTATCTACACTCATCACATCTATACTAAAAACATTAACCAGTTAGGCAACCTTAGAGAAGGATTAATCCATCCTTAAGGGATATAGTCAAACAAGAAATTGAAAAACTATTACAAGTAGGTTTTATCTACCCTATCTCAGATAGCTAGTGGGTGTCTCCTCTTGTAATTGTCCCTAAAAAGAATGAAAATGGAGAATTTTTGTTGACTATAGGGAACTGAACAAATCCACACTGAGAGATTATTTTCCCTTACCATTCATAGATCAAGTCTTAGACAACCTTTAGGTAAACAATACTTTTCCTTCTTGGATGGATTTAGTGGATATAATCAAATCAGAGTTACTACTGAAGATTAGATAAAACTACATTTACATGTCCATGGGGTACCTTTTCCTACATAGGGTATTACCATTTGGATTATGTAATGCTCCAACAACCTTCCAAAGAGTTGTATTAGCAATTTTTATAGACCTAACAAATGACTGTGTAGAGGTATATATGGATGAATTTACTGTGCATGGAGATACATTTGATGATGCCTTGAAAATTTGGACAAAGTATTGACAAGATGTGAGCAACACCACTTGTCTCTTAGCCATGAAAAATGTTTGATGATGGTTGATGAAGGGATTGTATTAGGACACCATATTTCAAAAAGAGGAATTCAGGTTGATCAAAACAAAATCAAAATTATTTCAGACTTACCTATTCCTCAAACCCCCACTGATATCAAGTCATTTTTAGGACATGTTGGGTACTATAGATGCTTTATCAAGGATTTTAGTAAAATTTCTGCCCCCATGTTTAATTTTCTTACCAAGGACTATGAATTTCTTTGGGATGAAAAGTGTCAACATGCTTTTGAAGAAATTAAAGAGAAATTAATAATTGCCCCAATATTGAGAGGACCTAATTGGGAGAAACCTTTTCATATCCAAACAAATGCCTCAAATAATTCCATTGGTGCAGTTTTGGGACAAAAATATGAAGAAGGGAAAATGTATGCTATCTATTACCTTAGCAAAAATCTTACTCCCACTAAAAGAAATTACACCACCACTGAAAAAGAATTTCTTGTTGTGATCTATGCAATTAATAAATTTAGACATTACATTATAGGGTACAAAATATTTGTACATACAAATCACTCAAAGCAATTAAATATTTAATGAACAAACCAGTGGTTAGAGGTAGAATAATTATATGGTTATTTCTTTTACAAGAATTTGATATTACCATTGTGGACAATCCAAGTAAATCTAATGTGGTAGCTGATTTCTTGTCAAGACTAACCACTACAGGGGAGCAAGATCCAGTCAAGGAAAACTTTCCAGATGAACAATTGTTTGTTATTTCAGCTAATACACCATGGTTTGTTGATATGGAAAATTATCTTGCAACAGGGAAGTTTCCTCCTTTCACCAAGAAACAAATAAAGAAGTTAATCAAAACTAGTGCACAATTCAAATGGTTAAATGGAATGCTATTTAAGTGTGGTCTGATTTGGTTTTACATAGTGTGTAAGAGAAGATGAAATCTTTGACATCCTCCAAGGCATGTCATGATGAACCAAGTGGAGGACACTATTCAATGAAAAGAACAACTCACAAGATACTTGGCACTGGTTATTATTGGCCATCTCTGTACAAAGATGTGAAGAAATATATCAAGTGGTGTGATCCTTGTCAAAGGATGGGACAACCAACCTTTACCAATGAAATGCCTCTGTAACCTCAAGTAGTGATTGAACCATTTGAGAGATGGGGGTTGGATTTTTTTGGTCCCTTTAGTCCTTCTTCATAAGGGAAGGAACATATTCTTGTGTGTATTGATTATGTGAAAAGTGGGCAGAAGTGAAAGCTTTAACAAATGCCACTAAAGAAGCAGTTGTTGATTTCCTTTGGCATAGAATTATGGTAAAGTTTGGAGCACCAAGGAGCATAGTTTTAGACCAGGGACCACAATTTATGTCTAATATGATCCAGGATTTCACAATGTATTATTAGATCAATCATAGGAATTCATCTCCCTATCACCCACAATCAAATGGACAAGCTGAAGTAACGAACAAGAGAATTGGAAAACATCCTTACCAAAATAGTTGAAGCAGGAAGAAGAGATTGGGTAAAGAGACTACCTGAAGCTGTCTGGGCTTACAATACAACTTGGAAAACTACAACAAGGTTTTCACCATATGAGTTAGTCTATGGGAAAATCCCTTTGTTTCCTATTGAGTTTGAACTATATACATTGAGGACAATAGTTAAGGTGGGTATTGAGTTGGATGTAGCTCAAAAGGAGAGAATCCTTCAACTCAATGAGTTGGATGAATTGAGGATGGAAGCACTTCAACAGATAAAGATAATCTAAGATCAAAGGAAGCAATGCATGATACACATATCAAGAAAAGGAAATTCAAAGTAGGAGACTAGGCATTGTTGTTTGATTCTAAGTACCAATAATTCAAAGGTAAATTGAGAACCAGATGGTTGGGACCCTATCAGATTGAGAAAATATTTGACAATGGTTCTATTTAGTTACTTCCCATTGATGGCAGTAGAAGAACACTTTTGGTCAATGGTCATAGGCTAAAGCTTTATAGGAAGCCTCCTACTAAGGATGAATTCTTGAGGAAGATTGAAGCAGAATAAAGAATTTGATCATATGGAAAACCAGTTCTTCCAAAATGATCAAATAATCAGATGGATAGATCCATAATAAAGGGAAGAGAATGAAAACTAGTAAATGGTTTCTCTTCCAAAAAAAGAAAAAAGGGAAGAGAGTGAAAACAATAAATGGCATTCTCTTCCCCAAAAAAAAATTTTCTCTCAGAGATCAATTAAAAACCAGTAATGGTGGTTGATCTTCTCAAATAAATGGCTAATTCAAAATTAAAAAAATTCTTTGGAATTTAGATTGTTTTTCTAACCGTTTTCCTTTTGTTTCACTTTTTAGGAATGATGAGTCATCATGATGGAGGGATTACATCATCAAGGATGGTAATTATGTCTTTAACTTATTAAAGGTTAGATTAAAAGTTCACATGTGTGATTAGATTTGATTTAAAAGTTGATATGATGAGTCATCTATTATACATCATGATTAAAAGTGAGTAATCATGAGAAAGATATTGATGGAATAAATTGGCATAGTTATAATGAGTTATCATTAGTGTGGAATCAACAAAGTGAAAACTAGTGGAGAAAAACTCTCTAAGGGGAAAGCGAGCCCTAATATTTTAGGAGGTGATCTATACCATATGAGAACACAAAATGCACATGAAGTAAGGAAAATTTTGTGGCTAATTTCAAAATGGGTTCTCTAAAAACTCTATTTCAAAGATTTCAAAGACAGAATGAGATGGAAGATCTATCAGCAGCAGCGACGCAAGTAAATAAGGACCCTCTTTGAATCAAATTTACAAAGAGAAGCAGGGGAGTGAAAAAGGTAAGAACTATTCAATCATGCAGAAGGATGATAAATCAGATCTCATTTCAAATGAATAAGTTATCTATCTTCAAATTCATGCGGGATGGAAGAAATTTCCCTGAGGAACTCCCAAATAATGATGAATTTGGTAAAGACAAGTTCTTATAAATTTAGTAGAACATATTAAACTCCTTTTATTGATATTATTGTTAGATAAAGTTGTAATATATAAAGGAGAAATGGAAGAAATTGAGAAAGGTGGGGAGAGAAGAAAAGCTTTCTCCTTTGTTTCTCAAGGTGCAAATGAAACTTGAGGAAAGATCAAACCACCAATATATTTACAAATGCAATGGAAAATTTATAGAAGGGAGATAATGACTCTTCAATCTTCCTTTCATGGCATTTTTATAGTCAAGTAATAACTTAATATGACTTAAGAGTCTAATGATCATATCCACTTAAATATTTAAGTCCCCTTTATATTAAAAAGGTGACTTAAATTTACGTTTTATGTTTCCAGTCACTTTTAAGTACTTCATATCAAAAATGCAAACCCCAATGAAGAATTGGCATTTTTTAAAGTGAGACAAATTGGGGGATATGGAGAGAGAAAAAAGAGAGATCATGATGAATGTCAAGAGAAGATGTCATTGAGATCTGAAGCGGCCCTTTATCACTCATATCCTCGAGATGGTGAAGCTCCAAAGAAGGTTTGAATATTCAATGTCATGCCTTTGACCAAAACAAAACCCTTTGAATAGTAGAATTACTTTGTTTTGAAGGAGATGGATGGTCCTTATGGCATAAATTTAATGGGACTAGGGAAATAATCAATTCTGCCTTTTAATTTAAAAGTTGCACACGCTCTAGAAAAGATGATGAGATACTTTTTGATGAAGACTTAAGGTTAGCAAGCAGTATATCGTGGAAAACTCTACATATTTTAGAAATATGTTTCTTCAAAGTGCTGATTTGTGATTCAAAACATGGTTTTTGTTTTGAGACTTTTGGACTCTTCTTTCATTATGATCAGACCCTCCGAAATTTCACAACAATTTACCCTGAAAACAATGGTAGAATACTTGGAAATAAATGTTTTGAAATTTTGGTGTACAAATGAGTCCTAAATCATAGCATCTCATTTCATAGAAATATTTGGGAATGGAAGCACCATTAATGGAGTTGAAATCAATTAAAGGTAAATTTTTGTCAATCCATTTGCAATGAAAAAACTCCATTGTGATAATTTTTCATTTGGAAGCTTGAATGAATTAAATTTAGCTTGAAATCATCTAAATTTGAATGATCTTCTTGAAATGACTGCAAATGTGAATTATTATCAAAGGGAGGATTTTGTGAAAAATGATTCTCAAACTTACCATTTAATTTTTTTTAAATCTCTATCACCTTGAGAAAATGAGAAATTCTGCAAAAGAAGCATCTCGATTGACATTAGATTCACAAATTAGGATTTTTTTAAATTGAGACAAAGGTTATCTCATGGCAAAAATCTCCATTTTCTCTTCATTTTTCGTCATTTCACTCCATTTTTCTCTCGAGGCATAAATATTTATGTGCATTCTTGGTTTTTATAGTTTATTTTTCCATGATGGAGCTGGTTCGGAGAAACAATGGTGAACCGGGTGTCTGACAATTTAATTCACCAACCCCTTGTAAGCAAGTATATAATTAAAGAAAGGAAGAAAATGAGGGGGAAGAAATGGCTAAGTGCCAAATTTTTTTTCAAAACATGAACAGAGGTTCATTGGGTGATTTGATATCCTGTGATGTCCTTGACCTTGACTAAGGGACTTGATACCACATCAATTTCCCCCAACTTTGGTCAAGGTGATGCCATGATCTCGATCCGATAACAGGGTATTTCTTCCTAAAAATAATAGAGGCTAAAAGCTGAAATCGGTCAATGGGTGTCTAGAAGACTCATCCTAGGGTATGAGGAACATTTTTTCATCATTTTGCCCCCACCTCAGATTCACCTTAAGGGACATCATTCTTTTCCACGGTGGTCTTGGAGGTGACTCATGGCGCCCGATCAACAACAGGGAATGGATGCTCCAAAAAATGCACCTGGGAGAAAGTGAGGTCACATGGGTGTACAAAAGAATACCTATGGGAATGGGCACATTTTCGGAAGGTTTTATGTCCCCCAACATTAGGTGCACAAGGAAAACATTAAATTCCCCACGGTGGTCAAAAATGATGACACTATGGTCCGATCCGAGTCTTAGAGAAAGGGAAGCATAACTCCAAATAAGCACTCGGGCCACTGATTCGTGAAGTCTGGATGTTTATGACCCCCGAGGTCACATGGGGCTGGGAACATTTTCCAAGGGAATTAAATTTACCTGACCTAGGGGACTTCAAGCGTGGGCCATGAAAGACCGTGGCTCAAGAAAAACATTTTGTCCTTTAAAAATTCTCTAAGGACTGTGGTCACGTGTCTTTAGAGGGTAACTTAGAGAATGAGAAGATAACTTGAGCTGAAGACATGTGGAGGTGGAATTTATTGGTGAAATTTTATATGATCCTAACTTTAAATGGAATTTTTAATCTAATTATGGGGTAGTCCTCTTATCATCAATCTTTATTCGGCCATATGATCCCTAAAAATTAAATTTTTGATCTAGTACATCCAAAAGTGTGGAAGCCTCAAAGTTTCCTCTTGGTGTTTCTTCAAAATCATAACTGCCAAGGTGTTGTCCCCAAACATATTATTTTCCATCATGTGTATTATAATCTTTTTTTGACCTTGAAAATTTTAATTTTTAACTGAGCCAGTTCTTGAAATCTTCTTGATGTCTATCTAGCACACTTTTTCCTTTATATTGTACCATAGGCTTGAGAATCCTTTTAGCTCCACCCTTTGTCCAAAACAAAATTCCCAAACCTTCAATGAATAATTTTCATTATGTTCTAAGGTATTCCTTTCACCTTCGAAATCTCCCTCTCTCGTTCTACTCCAGGGCCAATCTAAAGGGAAATTTTATATGATAGCCTTCCCTACGTGGACAAGTTTTGAGTCAAAGTGCCTTAGAGTTTTTAAAGTGCCCACTAAAATCACATAAAGGGGAATGATTGCACTTTGCTATCCCTAAATCACCTTGGGAAAAATTTGACATTAACTAGGGGTGATCTCGACTGATGGATTTGATCTCGAAAATGTTTCTTTGAATGCAGAATTTGGACTGTTGAAAAAATAAGGCCCAACAATATGATCCATTGAGCTTGGAAATCAATTTCCATAGGTACTCAAAATGACAACACATTAGTGAAAAATCAACAAAGTGAAAAACCAAGAAACTTCAAGGAAGAAGTAGTGAATTCTTTTACATGCAACTTGAGGAACACAAAAGTTCCAAAGCTAAATATATTAGTGATCCATGACTAAATTCACAATGATCATGGCAAGTCAAATGGAGGAAAGAGTTTTTATGCTAAGATACAAGAGATAAGATTAAATAAGAAAAATATGGAATCAACTTAAAATACAAATGGGACAAGATTAAAAATTTGAGAACCAAATGAGGATGATACCCATCATTAGAGATGAATAAGAAGTGGTAGCTATCATTTCATGCAAGATGGATAATTTTTGAGAAAGTTCTCCCCAATTATAATGACAAATTGGTAAGATATTTCATTATAAATTTAGAGAAATCAAGGAAAAGGTTAGAAATTTTATCATTCCTTTTTCAGAAATCAATAAGTAATATATCTAGAGTGCCAATTTTTGCATGTCCCAAACCCCTGTCGAGGGACATTAAAAGACCTAGTTGAAACCTCTGCTAAAAAGGGGAAGCTAAACCCCAATATATTTATTTAACACAAAGAAAATCATAAAAGGGGTCAAAAGGGCCATTTTCCCAAACCCTTTGATAGAGTGGTATTTTGGATAGTCAATTATTTAACCTATGATCGTCAATTCAGGTTGGTCGGAAGAGAAGTTCTAAAGATCCTCATATACTTTAGATATGGAGCTACAAAACTAGAATATATAGTAAACCTTCCAGGGTTTCTTTTTTACTCCATCCATACAATGACCTAGAGGTATTCCTAGGGTGTGGGAACAATCAGACATCATGGGTTAGTGCATTTAGTGTGCCAGCACTATTTTCTTTCAAAGAAAAATGGTGGAAATGTGGGAGAAATTTTTTATCAAGTTTAAGAGCCCTGATATTCTTAGGAGAGTAATAGAAACTCCTTCTACTCCTACAATTAATTTGGAAATTGATGCCACTGCAGAGGAAAGAAAGAACTAGGTGGAGAGGAAATACCAAAAAGAAGAAGATCTGGAAGAAGGACTAAAACTGCAGAACCTACTGTGCCTTCTAAATAAATTCCTTCCTCTGTAGTAGCTATAGAAGAGAGCTAATATCTGTCTCTGATAGTGACAGTTCACCTAGGCAAGAGAAAGAGGTGAAAATAGAAGAAGAATCTAGGAGGAGACCTATTTCTGTACATTTTGAGGCTCCTCAAAGAAGGAGAATTCATAAAAGGTCTAGAGAAATTCTAGAGGAGATGGAAGATCAAGAAGGGCTGGAAAAGGAAGTTGCTGATATTTTGGGCAGCATGGCCATGACTCCTCCTGGACCAAGCCAAACAGAGATAGAAAAAGAAGATGAGAGATTTGAGGAACAAGTTTTCCAAGAGATGGGTGAATCAACAAGCACCATCACATGAAGAAGATGAATTGGCATCTTGGAAATGGAAAGGGAAATCCCCTATGGTAGAAGAAGAATGCTTAACCCCAAGGAACTTTTAGAGAAAGAAGAGAAACAACAAGTTAAATAGGCTCTGTTTTTATCCAGAGAAGAACTCATTATTAGAGAAAAGGATGAGGAGTTGAATTTTCTCAAACTTAAATTGGAACAGAGAAATGGTTATTGGGAATTAACAACTTAGCTCACTGACAAGATATTGAGGAATTGACAAGAGTTAAACAACAAATAATGGAGAAAGAGGAAGAATGTCAAAATTATAGAAAACAAACTACTCTATCAACAGTCTCTGCACAAACTAAATTAACTTATTGGCCACTTAAACAACTATGGGATGATACTTGCAGAGAACTCAGTGAAGCCAAGACATCCAATGAGGACTTGAAAAGCAAGATAGAAGAAGAGAAGAAAGCAAGAAAAGAATGGGAAGAAAAGTTTTACAAAGAAGAAAATGAAAATTTAAATATCTTGTGAAAATACAAATGGTTTGCATGATGAGTGAGAAATTTCTTGCATGCAAGAGACCTTTCTCCGCATATATAGTGTGTTTTTGGAGGAACAATTCATTCACTGGTAGTTGTCAAGGATAGCATGTGGCCTTCCACATGAAATAAAAGATGAAGCTGATTTCATGGCAGCCTATTCCTTAGCCAATGCAGAGTAGAAAAATATTCTCTGTGAATTCTATCTCTACAATTTCATGTTGGAAAAGAACTCAGGTTTTATGATCAATTTGTATGTAGGGAGAGCCACTTAATGCATTTGTTTATGTTCTTCAAAATCAGATTGCATGGAAGGAAAGGGAGTCAGAGCATCTGTTAAAGGCTAGTTCATCTGGTCTCTTGTATGAGGATTCATTATGGTAAACCATCCACCTTTGCTACACATTTCAGATCCCATGCATTTGATAAAAGGTTCAAGGAACCTTATCTTGCCAATTTGTAGAGAAGTATTAATGCCTTCACCTCTTATGAAGAGGAAAATTTTGAAGATATTTATGAGGCATGTTTGAAAAGATGGGAATTTCTCATGGTGGCATTGAGAAGAAGGGAAGTAATATCTCCCACAAACTTAATCTAGAGTTTGCATAGAGAAAAACCTTATGTACGCTAATTCCTCAGATCAATGAAAAGCATAAGGGCATATGGATGGGAATGAGAACAAGACCTCCACTCCTTCTCACCCCCATGTCACCATGGAAAAATAGAGAACCACAAGATCCCACTGAATTTGATGCATGGCAGAGGAAAGTAGAAGCAGGAGCAGGGTATAGTACCTCTGAATTAAAGCATTGGGATATTAGTTCCATCCATTTGACCTAAGAAATCAAATGGAATGCAGAATATATAACCCCAAATTTGAAGAGTAAAGTTTGTAAAGGGACTTACAAACAAGTAAGTATGGGGGAAATGATGAGGCCAAAATATGCCCATTAAATGTACAATAAATGATCTCATCTTACTCTCCTTTTTATTAAGTTTGACTGCATTTTGTGAATTTTTTGTTTGATCTGATATGAGTTAGGATGTAATTGTCCATATTTTTTATTATGATTCTAACATTTAAAAGCTCTAGTAATTCCTAACAAAGTGTTTTGGAAACTCAGTTTTGTAATAAAATAGGTCACAATCAGGTGGAAGAACAAATATGAAGCAGATTGCATGTTTTTGGAAGCATTGGAATCAATACGGTTTAGTTGGAACTTCTAAGATTTAGTTCGGAACTCCATTACACAGTCACAAGTTTTATCACTTAGTTCTAGAAATTTGGACTTAGTTCCGGAACTCTAGTACTTAGTTCTAGAATTATCAGAATTATCGGAATTAGTTTTGGAACTCTGCAGATAGCTCCAGAACTCTCTCGTTAGACCTGGAATGATTTCCTTTAGTTCCGGAACTCTTCTAAAGTTTTAAACCGATAAGAATCTATTCCAAATGGCCGGTGATTTGTCAAATCAATGATCCTATCAATCAGAGCAGATTATAAGACTTCCAACTCTCCATACTTACAGATCCAGGATAATTATCACACAGTTGTACATCTACCATGTTCCAATTCAACATCTATTCTGGGCACGATTCAGTTCCATCGTATCAATGGAACAGTTACGGCCATAAATGCACCCCTGGAAGAAGTATATACATATAGATTATAGATAGAATATAGATATAGAACAAGATAGATATAGATTGATACACACATATCCAACACGTTTTTGTAATGCATAACGTTTTATCAATAAAATAGCCATTTCTATTTTGAGAGAAAATTAAGTTGTCCAATCATGTTTCAAGATGGAGTAAGGGCCCACTCCTCTAAGAACCAAGATCCTCATTTTTGTTGGTATTTATATTTTTAAAGCAAATAGTGTAGATCTGTTAAATTTGTAAATGCTTTCAATTCATTAAGTTGAAATTTGTTGTATACTTTTCCCTGCAAGTGTTCTAGATTAAGTTCTTATTTCTTTGCAATCATTTTCCAAGCATTCTCAATTGTGTGTTTATTTTTGTAATGTTTGTTTTCAGCAATTTATTTCATTCCGCAAAGTGTGTTTATTTCCAAGCAATTCCTTTTTGCAAAGTGTGTTTACTTCTAAGGCAAAGTGTGTTTATTTCCAACAATTCATTTATGTAAAGTGTGTTTACTTTCAACATGTTTTCATAGTTTGATTCCAATAAGTTTTTAACCAAGAAGTCCTTAAGACATTAAAAATATCCCCAGAAAATACAAAATACCTACAATCAATTACTAGATCACTAAGATTATTCTTGTTGCATATAGCTTTAGACACACCCCTAGTTTGAATATGACATCAACAAAGAGTTGATTAAATGAAGGGAATAATGACACCCATCATTGACTACCACCGAGGAAGCATCACACTTCCTAGATCTAACACACGCTAGGTAGCCACCGACATATATTGTTTAACTCTTTCTTGTGGTCTTATTGTGTATTTCAGGTAGTTCCTCCTAGCCAAAAGGAAGCTCTAACTGCCAGCATTGGATCAAGAAGTCATAACGCATGCAACAACCTTCAAAACTGACCATTATAATAGGTATTCCTCCTTGTCCCACACCCTTATCTGTTTCATCTAAAAAAACTTACAGAAAATGGTGAAACACATAAATCATAGATAACGCTTCATGCTCTGTCGTTGTATAATTCTGCTCAATTGGAGTTAATTTTCTACTTGCAAAACACAAAGGGTGATCAACAATCCCCTCTCCAGGTTGTGCCAACACTACTCCTATTGCCATACCTGACACATCAACATGCACATGAAAAGGCTTATCCCAAGAGGGAAAGCACAAAATGGGCGCGGTGGTAAGCTTCTCCTTCAATGTGTCAAAATCCACTGTTGCACCTCTCCCCAATGAAACTTACTTTTATGTTTTAATAACTCTTCCAAAGGCATGGAAATGTTATCATAGCCTTTAATGAATTTTCTATAATAACCTATATGCCCCAAGAATTTTTGTATCATGGATTGGTGGTAGGCTCCTCTAATCCTAAAATAACATGAATTTGTTAGGATCTAGTAATAATTCTTCCTTGCAAATAATGTGACCTAGTAATGTGCCAAAAGGGGTAGTAAAGACACATTTATTAATGTTTGGAGAGATACTTATCTACCTGCATCTCTCAAACATCAATCTTAAATTGTCACAACAATCTTTTACTAACCCATACACCATCCAATTATCCAAGTAAACTTGCAAAAATTTATGGATGAAGTCTTGAAATTCTTATACCACAACACACAAAAACAAAATAGGCACGTTATTCAATCCAAAAGGCATGAACGTATAAGAAAAACTTCCCCATTTAGTGGTGAAATTAGTATTCTCCTGGTCTTCCTTCGCAATCCTTACCTGGTGATAACCTAAGAATCCATTTATAAAAGAATAGATTTCCCGCCCTACTACACCTTCCAAGATCTCTTCAATAAATGGGGTTGGGAAAGGATCTATGACACATGTAGCATTCAAGTCTCTATAGTCTACACATATCCTTATCCTCCCATCCTTCTTGATACTAATCACCATTGGGCTCACCCATTTAGATTCCTTAATTACCTCAATGATTCTAGATTATATCATCTTATCAATTTCCTCCTTAACCTTTATACGCAAATTCAGGTTCATCCTATATGGCCTCTTCCTAACGGGGTATGCACCTTCTTTTAACTTAATCCACATTTCCCCTAATGAGTGATGAACTCCCTTCAATTCATGGTACCCATACGGGAATAAGTCTTGGAAGTCGCACAACAACTCAACTATTTTTGAAACCTCCTAGTCCATCTAGTAATCTCCAATGACAACTTTTGGCTTTTCTTCTGAATAATGTTAACTTTCTTTATTTTCAAGGGCTCATGGTAGCGTGTGCTTTCTCATCTACTTTGTCCAATACTTTGTGTGTACCTTCTATATGAGAAACATCCAAATTTTTGACCTCCTCATCATCTATTAGGTATACCAACTTACCATTTTCCTTTTCCAGGAAGGCACGCTCAAGGTGTACTTCTTCTATATCTTCTTCCATGAAGCATGCCCCCAACTCTAATTTCCCTAATAAATCTAGAATAAAATCCTCATCTATGGAACTATCTCCCAAGGTAAGGCGCTTGACTACCTGCAACACCTCATTCACTCGATGGTTTAGGAGATTGATACTCAAAATTTTGGATAATATCCGATGTCAACTCTTTCCAATTTCCTATCTGACGATGTATCTCTGAATGGATATACCATGTGTGTGCACAACCCTACAAGGTGGAATAGAACTTATGCACCATAGTGAAGGAGGAAAGGCTTTTGAGTCTACCATCCAGGCTTTCTCACACTCCTAGACGTGGAATGAGGCGAGACTCCTTCCCATGATAGTCACAAATCTTGGATGGTGTGTTTCTTTGGAGAAACCTAACAGAGTGCATGATTCTCACTTCACACCATTCTATAAGATTGTCCCAATGGGTCACCCACCAACATTCACTGTTCTATGCAAGGTATAAGTAAGAATATTCCTCCTTTATACTTAACACATACACTGGACCTCTATTGAAAATATAAATACATCGAGTTACCTTCCCAAAGTGTATCATGATAACTACCTTCCTCCTGTGCACATAATTAAGCACGCTCTGGAAACTCAAGTCACAGTTCCCTTCAATTTTCTTCCAACCAAATCATAGGTCTTGTGTGTCTAATTGTCACATATAATGCTAATCATATCACTCATGGAGTGAGAATATTCCCATTAAATGACTCTTTCTCCTAATTGATGAATAGTCTCGGGTTCTCTAATGGTGCACACATAGATTCTATCTAGGTCCTCTTCTCCTAAGGGTTCCACATAGGGTGCAAAATTCCCATATTTGAGTAGAATAATGGTACGCTCCTCTTTGTTCTCAAAACTTATGTACCCTTTGTTAAAGCACAAGTCAACATTATTCTTATAACACTATGGGCGCCCAAGTAATACGAAAAGTTATCTCCTCAAAGCAAGAACTAAGAATTCAAAATCTCTAGTAAAATTTTCCCCTTGGATGGTTATGGATGCATCCTTTAACACTCTGATGGGCATAGCCTTTTTCCTATTCACCATATACAACACATTTGAAGATGGTTGTAATGGGGGCCTCCCATCTGATTCCATGCATCTAGAGTAAGGACATTGACCTTAGCACCCATGTCAATCATAATTTTTCTTAAGAGCCATCCATCCACAATTGCATTCAATGTGATCTCTTTATCATAGTCAATATTGTGAGGAGGCAGATTAGCATGTAAGACCTATCTCTTGCACTCACCTCCAGTGTGTGGTACTTTTCCTCTCATCCACTCTCCTAACAGAGGGATAATATTCTCTTAACACAACATTTTACATACTTCCCTAACCTCATCCATGTCCTTCTGGGGGACCTCAATGCTCTTCTTCTGCTCCAACTTCCATGATTTCTCCTTTAGACATTGAATCTCCCCTTGCAGCTCCTAATCACCTCCATGGTCTCTTGGTAGACCTCTTTTTGATGAGTTAGATCAGGATATTTCCCATGTAATACCTCTTCTCTTGTAATGAGATGCCTTTGCCTTAGCATTTCCCTTATGCGTGTAGCCTCATCTTACATAGTTACTAAGACAGGTTCTAACTCAAGGTTATGTGCTACCCTAGGCATCCACTGTGGATCAACTTACTTCACACTCACCATCCCCTTGCCTTTTCCTTCCTCTAGTTTTGGCTCATGTTCTCATACAACTTAGGGCATTCCTCATACTTATGCTTCTTCCTACACCATGAGCATTGTAAAAATATAGACACTCGTAATTGTAGTGTTCAAGTAGATCCACAATTGTAACAACTTCCACAAGGAAATTCACTCCTACCTCCTTGACTACCACGGCCTCTGAATACTAAAAAAAAAACCCTTCCTTGACCACATCCATCTCCATGCCCTTCATACTAATGACCTTCGCTCCTATAATCGCTTCCAATGTTGGTCTGGTGCACACTAATATCAATGACATCATGGATTTGGTCTATCAATCAAGCATCCTTTGTATCATGAGTCATAGATGAGAAAATATTACAATAAGAAGACACATTCTTGGGGTGCAAGCGCTATAACAATGGTCATCTACTTAGATCATGATCCTCATGACAGACTTGAGAATCCAATGACACGGAATGCACCAACTTACATGGGAAATTGCCTTTTTGTGTCCTTTTATCTCACAATCCCCGCACCATAGTCCACTGTGAGTCTCATGAGCCAAGTTCACAAATAATTTTTCAAGTTTCTTTTCCATGGAAGAAATTTGTGCCTCCAAAAAGGAAATTACCCTAGTATCAATGTTGTCGAAAAGCTCAACGTGCATAGCATCCTCTAAGGCTTCACATGGATCCATGAAAGTATTATGTGAGAGCACTCACCTGAAGGGTGTTATCAAGACATATATGAATCATTGATAATGTTGAGATGGATGGATATCATAATACAACTTAGAAAAGAGAGTCTTGAAGTGTGCATCATACTCCCACACACTCTATGCCATACCCTGTTAAATTTCCTTGAGCATGATGATGCTCTTTAGCTCAAACTCGGGAATATAAAATTCCACCAAAAAGGCACCACGCAATGCAGTATAATCCACTTCCATTTGAAGTGGGTCATACTTTTGGTACCAGCTATGCATGTGCCCTTGTAACGTAGTTGTAAATTGACTTTATTTTCACTCGAGGCAAAGTGATACCATTAGCGTGCCATATAAATTTGCATTTGTGTACATGATCCGCAAAGCATATTCAACACCCTTGTAATCAAAAAAATATAGATACATCTCAAAAATATTTGTTGAGATGGTTGAGGTTCTTATCCACCGGATTCGAACCTTGATTCCCTCCTCTGTTGCCTCCACCGCTATATCCAATAGATCTACTAGCTTCTATTCCTATGGATCCTCCTCCGTAGCATGTTAGGGGCCTAAAGTAGTGCACTCTCGCATCCCCACCATTGTGCTAAACTATGTGCCAATAGTACGTGATATTGAACCACTCCCAAACATGTTCCCCACACTCTATGTTCCCACACCTCATCCAAATGATGTGCCGGAAAAATACCTCCAAACATAAAAATGTCTACACGGCCATAGATGGGTGTAATGTAAAATGATATCTACCTTATGTTACTTGCTCACCAACACCAACTAGACTAGAAATACTTGTCTCAGATATTGGAAAACTAAGTGTTAGGGTTTGGTCACCAGGTAGGCTAAGATGCATGCTTATGGTTCTTCTCCTTCCTTTATATGACAAGCTTTCTCCAAAAGCCGAGGGTTTTCCTCCCACGCTTCCCAAGATGGGGTAGTATAGACCGCTTAGGTTCCACGTTCCCGCATAAACCTCAAATCCTTCCCGCAATGTATACCTCCATAAGTCCATCACTCCTATAACTTCACGCTATTTGGACAACTCCCTTTCTCACGCTTCATTATACTTGATCCATCTCTCTGCTCTCTCTTCTTCTACTATAGGATCAGCCATCTTTTACCACACTAGCTTCTGCACCCCACGCTTAGGGAGAGTTTAACTAGACATAGGAAATGCTTCCAAAATCATATTGATAATCAGGATCTTAATGGCTAATGGTATATCACACAAGAATGATCCTCTCTATTCTCGTAGGAAATCAAACTCAACAACCTTTGGGCATCAATACGTATAAACTACATACTACAATGTATAGTTAGTCAACACACCACTCCACCAATGATCAACAACACAATTCCTGGTCAAATCGGCATCATGCATTTTCTGATACTCTTCTTGGGTCCACACATGAGGTTGATAATTCTAACTCTTCCTTGAAGCATATGAAGACAACCATTCATATAGTTCTACTAGAAAACAACAAAATAACCTCTCATACAGCTCATGATACAGATGCTCCTCTACCCATTTACGTGCATTGAACTCAATTCCAGATTGAATCTCTGTGCAAACTCATCATCCAAGTTCTTAAGCCAAGTCTCGATGCTATCAAAGGTCAAGCGTTTTTCATCACACACCATTCTTACAATAGCTTCAAAAGAGGTCCTAGTAATGGAACTAAAATTTAGTCATGTTTCCCTACTCCCTTTAAACCCCAAGCATGTTAGCCTATCACCCAACATTAATTGGGCACTCACCCGAGGTGCGCTTGTAAGCATCGAGCCCCTCCTTTATGTGAGCCTTGTAAGAATGTTTTCCATTAATGGAGGAATGTTTACGTAAAGCAGAAATGTGTGCATTTACTTTGACATAGAAGTAAAGATACTAAATCTAAGCATAGATGCACCATGAAAATAACATAAACATTATAACAATACGAAGGAATCAGATTTGAACCATGAGAAAAATGAAGAGCACTAAGTTTTGAACCTAGAAACATAGATATTCAAAACAACCCCTTTATATATTGATTGACAAATGTTTACAGTAGCTAGATTACATCAAAAAGGTTCAATAACATATCAAGTACATCATTCTACCATTGACATACTACCATTCCCATGGCTCGATATGGAAACCCTATATTACCCCCTTCATGACCATTACACATTCTTCACTACATATACCCCATTACATATGCCCTCATACTCGACCTTCACCCTCGACTTGAACTCTACACACCCATTTTTAGATCCAGATGCCTCCTTGATTAGGATATGAGCTCACCTAATCATCATTCTAGAAGAGAGCTCGCATGCCAAGTATCATTATATTTTGTTATACTCGAGTGTCCAAGCTATACAAAGCTAGCTATCCATAACAACCTCCACTTTACATCCCGTAACTATAATGTTTCCCTATAATATTCCTTTATTGAGCTTCAAGTCTCCATGTGAAAACATTTTCATCATTACACTTATTCGTAGCTTCACATGTTTTGCATGTGATACCCTTCTTTAAAGCGAAATGTGGCTAAGTTGTTAAACCCTTAAACCCTTTTCCTGCTCTTGTGCATAAACCTATTTCTCCTTGTGCATGTTTACTCAATCGCTTCTCTCCATAGTGCCTTCTACGCATGCTCACTCTCTACTTCAAGACTTAGTCATTTTCTAGGCTCAAAAATCTCCCTAACACACTCTTTTTATTACTATCCTCAAGGGAATGGGCAAGTAGAATCAACTAATAAAAATTTGGTGACAATCATCAAAAAGCTTGTGGATGAATCACAGAGGAATTGGCACAAAAATATTTATGATGCTCTTTGGGCAGACATAATCACACCTAAGAGAGCAATTGGGATGTCCCCATTCCATATTGTATATGGAACAGAGGCTCAGCCAATGACGACCGGTGATAGTAAAATTACCGGAATTGCAATTGATGAAAGTAATTGAGGATGAAAACTTTACCAGCTCCATGGAGAAGATAATTATGTACCTACAAAATTTGGATGAGGATAGGTTGCAAATGGTGGATAGAATTTTTGCACATCAACAGAAGGTGAAGCAACTCTTTGACAAGAAATCTAGATCCAGAGACTTCCAAGTTGTAGATATTGTCATACTCTAGGACAAGTGACGTGAACCTCGAATAAGTCATGGTAAGTTTGATTCTCTCTGGCTTGGTCCTTTCAAAATCAGACATTTTCTGGTGAAAAATATTTTTACTTGATCTATATGGATGGAACTTCCCTTCCATTTCCATATAGTGGCCAATATTTGAAGTTGTTTCAGTCCTAAGTGAATAGGCATTCCCTTGTATAGTCTTATAAATATGCCTTGTATAGTCCTTGTTTTTGGTTTTTCTTGTCCTTTCCTTGTTCCCGTGTCTTCTGTATCACCTTGTTTTGTACTCTATTACCCAATGGATTCAAGTACTTGTTATTAAGTAGAGATTCTACGAGGTCCTTTTATCTACCTTGTTTCCATGAGTGTGTCAATTCATTCCAATCCCCAGAAAGAGCCAGGTGTTGACACTTACCCAAAAATATGTACATTTTTGGAAAAATTTCAAAATTTTAAGTTATCTCTTGTGATGTCTTTGTTGCCTTTCTAAATTCTCAAGAAAATAAAAATGTCCCCAATTGTTAGTTAATTTTTAAAAAATTGATTTTAGGTACTATTTTCTTTATATTGCAAAAAAATTGGTCTTTGGGAGCACTCATGTCCTAAGTTCATCTAAGCTTTCGGTTCCCCACTTCCTCACCTTATCCATAATCACCTTATTTCATGTTATTTCCTTGTTTTTGGAGTATCATTCTTTTTGTGAACCCATTTTCCTTGTGCTCCCGGTCGTCTGTCGGTTCTTCATATCCTTGTAGTATGCAAAAGCCTTCTTACCGATCCACAACCCTTCTTTCAAAAAAATTCTAAGACCTCTTTGTGTTGTGGAAATTTTTGGGCCAACGAGGAACTTATGTCCCAATGTCCAGGGGCCTTCTATGCACTTTTCATCCGAATTACCCATTTTTTGTTAGACATTGGTGTATTGAAGACTTTTCGGCCTTTTATGTCCCGGATGTCCCAAGTGCATCTTGACCCTTAGTTCCCTGCAAACCCACCTTCACCACATTGTGATGGTTTTCCTTTTGTTATAGATATGTTGGGTTCCTTTGTCCCAAATGTCTCATATAATATGTGGTCTCCCATGTCTCATTCCTCCACCATATCCACACTCCAAGAAATAAGCCAATAGTTTGTGCTTTATAAAATACACTTGTTTTCCACGGTCATTGAATCCCTTCATTTAATGCCTCCTACCGACTCTTATCCAAATAGGGTAGTATAAAATAGGGTAAATTGGTCATTTTTACCCTTGTAAATCATAGTCGAGCTTTGTGTATTCTATTCCCGCACCTCCCAAACTATTTTTAGCCATAATAGGAACATTCCTCAACCATTTTCAAAATTTCAAGTGTGTTGTATTCTACGGAGAAGGTCGCCTTTCATCCTATATTCAAGATTGGTATTTTTAAGGCTTTTGTGAAGACTTGAAGTCATTTTCACTTTTTTCCCCGCTATATAAGTCATCTCTTAAAATAATTTTATAAGCTTCGTTGTTTCTTTACCTAAATGTTAGTTTTTCAACCCATTAGCCATTATGAAAATCCATTTTAAGGGTCATGAGAATCTCTCCTCACTTAATATTTCCATAATAAACATAGGGGAAACTAATGTGCAACACCTACATTTCAATGACTCTAGGAGTGAATCAACGGTGATAATCACACTCGATGGCTCAACTTATCAAGGATTGTGGAATAGCTTATGCTAGAGGATTTTTGGTGTCATTCCAATGTGCGGATACGACCTTGGCCTACAGTTCTTGTTTTGATCCAAGATCGAAAGAAATCACAAACCCTCAAGGCCAATTAATTTCGAAGTTGTATGTAAGATGTATCAATGTTGCATTTATGATTCCCGTAGCAAAAGATTCAAATGTTCTCACTTTGGCACAAGCTCGAGAATTTATTTGATCAAGAACCCGAGAATCTCTCACAAATTATTCAATCCATGGGTATTAATATACCCATCTGACACCCCTTTCTAAATGGAATCTATCATCTCACCTACCATGTCAATCATGCTCCCACTCCATCTAATAATTCAAGCCGTGGTCCCCATGTGATCACATCATATCTCTTAACTCAGGTTACTCTACCCAACCCTCGGTTACTTGTTAACCCCAATCTAACCTCACATCCAAGCTATAAATATGGTTTTTCCCCATATTTCAAAGAGAGATTTTTCGAGGATATTTTTCACGGAGATGGATATTTTTCAAAAGACACTATTTTTCAAGAGAGACCTAGGCCCAGAGAGGAGAAGAAAGAGCTTAATTAAGTTTTTCAAGTTTGAGGAGAAATATTTTCCATAGTTCGTTATCTTACCATCTTGATGCCAAGTTCATCTCCATAACAAAGCACAAGCTAAGTCCTCTCGTCATTTTAGTTACTTGTCATTTTATATTCCATTATTTTGCATGATAACTATTGTTCATGATCTATTATTATCTTGTCTGACATGGGGTTGACATCCTCCAAGGGAGTTAAAATCCTCTTGGAACCGGCATTGTCTCAGAAACCCCACATATTGTGATCTAATCTTATTTGTTTCAGTTTTGCAGATCTAGCTTCTTTATATCATGCATCTATCTTATTTGTGCCCGTAGATCCACATCTACATCTGAGGTCCTAAGCCCTCCATCATTCAAAGTTCTTTGGTGGCTCCCAGTATCGGCCTTCACCCCTTCGAGAATGAAGTTTCTTGTACAACATTTTGGCATGCCTGGTGGGACTAGATCCTAGATCTGGTCATTTTGTTTGTTATTTTACTCATCTTTTCTAACTTGCTTGTTTGCAATATCTTAGTATTTGTTGATTTCAGTTTAGTACGGTCACTCATTGAAATCACCAGGAGGTACGTGCTCTGCTTGTTTTTTGTTGACATCTACCCGCATGGGATATGAATCCAGAAATTAACCTTGTTCTTCTAGTTGTTGTCACATCTTATATTTTGCATCTTTTTGTTTTTACTCATTATTCTCAAGATTGAGTATTAGATTTTGTTTTTTTCGCATGTTACTTACACTTTATCGTCTTTCTCAATCACAAAATACATGGTTTTATTATTTAGAATGTATTTTTATTTTTTTATTTTTGTTGGTTTAGTTTAATAATCGATATTTATTTATTTATTGTTTTTATAAAAAAAATATAATAATAATAATATATAAATAAATAAATGTAATTATTAAAATATATAATTAAAATATATAAAAAAAAATTAAAAAAAAAAAACTAAATTAAATATTAAATATCCCCTAATATCACCCCATTTCACTATCTCCCCATCTCCCATCCTCCTACCTTCCTCATCTCCTCAGATTTCCTCTCCTCCCCACCCACCTCCATCCTCAGATCCCACCTCCTCCACCACTCCCGACCTCCCCAATTTCCTTCCACCTCCTCCCCATGTCTCCCTCTGATCTTCTCTCCATTCCACTCCCTCTCCTCTCTCCGCTCCCACCCACCTACTCCCATGCTACCCATTCTCCACCACTCACCACTCCTCACTCCATCTCCACCTCAACTCTCCTAATCGACCAACTTCACCACCCCCATCATCCACCTCACCACCTCTATCCTCCTAACTCAACTCCCCATCCCACTATCCACTTATCTCTCACTCCATTCTCTCCTCCAACTCTTCCTCATCCATATCCCTCTCATCCATGATCCACTTAACCTCACACTCTCTCTCCTTCTCTCTCTTCTGAATTCCTCCATCTCCCCATGACTCCCCTGATTCCTCCCTCTCACTCCTCCTACCCATCTCCTCACTCCATCCCTCCTTACTCCATCCTCCCCATCTACATCATCCTCCTCCCTCCTCCACTCTCCTCCTACCATCTCCAACTATCTCTCATCATCCAAATTTCTCACTCATCCTTCCTCCATGAAATCCTTACAGATTCCTATCTCTCCCAGATTTTCACATTTAAATCTAGATATCCACATTGGATTTCTCATCATCCGATCTCCAAATCTTTCTACATTAAAATCCCTAAGAAATCATATCTTGAGACAGGTTTCCTCAATCCCTCAGGATTTCTCATATCCCATTGATACTTCATCTCCCTCCCATCACCTGTTCCCACAGCTCCCATCAATACACACTCCACAGCCTCCTGAGACCACTTCACCCACATATCCCCATGTAAAGAAAGTGTCCATCGATTCATCTCAGATTCACAAGATCCCAACTCGTGATTATCTGATAGCCCTCTACCATCCATTTCAAATTTCACAACTTCATTTATCATCACCTTCCATCAGCTTCCATATAGTTTCTTCATAGAAATTGGCTCAAAATTCTTTCACCAGACTTCTTTTTGTCTTACCATAGTCCCAATTATATATTTCTCATTTATCCCTTCCCATTTATATGTCATCCAATCCATTCCTGTAGTATGACCAACTTTGGCAAACCTCAAATGAATAAAGTTGTGTCAATGAGAAGGTTTGATTTATTGCTCTTCATTTTTTTTTCCCATTATTTCATATCTTATCATTTTCATATCTTTTTTCCGATTACTATTGTATAGTATAAGACATTAATAAATTACTTAATTTTATGATTACTCTCATGATAGTTCATACACAATTTAAATGCAACATACACATTTATATTGTTTTGATAGTATAGTTTATTGTTTAATTTTATCATTCATTTTTATTCATATTATTTCATTAATTTTTATCATTTTATTTTTAATCATAGTTCATTTTTATTTATTTTTTTATAGTTTATTTATTAAATTTATATTATATTGATATTATTTTTAATTTTATTTATTATTTATTAATTTAATTAAAAAAATTTTTATTCATTTTATTATTAGTTTATTTTATTTAATTTTTATAAATATTATGTTTATTGGTATTATTAAGTTTGTCATTTTCATATATTTTTATTTGTTTTCAAAAATAATTATTTAGAAAATTTAATTTTTATAAAATTAGAATAGTTATTAATTTCAATTTTTAATACACAAGGTCTTTTTTACAAAAATATTATATTTTGCTTTTTTTCTTATTTTGTAACCACATAACTAATTACATTTTATTTTTATTTTCTTCATGATAATGTAAACTCCATGACCTCGCAACCATTAAATCACATCGTCAAAGACCATTTTTTAAAACAAAAAAAAAATCATTTTCATCGCAACTCCATCATCTCAACTCTAAACGGTGCCATTTTTAGGTACACTTTTGTCACTAGAGCATTTCGGCCACTATCGCGCTTTCAAAATACATCACTATCACACGCACTTAAATAACTAGGAAAAGTGATTCTCCAGGTATTCCTCATTTTTCTTCTATTTTCTTTTTCGCATTGAACTTTCCCTTTTTTGAGTGATTGTCACATCGAATGTCATATTTCATTTTGGTCTAAAATGAACCTTCTGCATCTTGCTTGCTTACATAGCCTAAGTAAGGGATTTAACTCTCTGCATTTCACTTATCACACATTACCTGAGACTACACAAACATAATTAACACATCAAAACATTCCTCTCACCTGGTTAACTGATTGGGACTTAAACACCCAACAGGAAACCATGTCTCAGACATCTCCCAATCCAAAACTACCTGAAACCAACCTTAGACTTCTTTAGGCACCTTCATTATCCATTTTATTTTTTTTTACATCTCAAAATTAATCATGATGATAAAAAAATATTTGCTTGATTTTTTTGTCAACAACATACATAAACAAATGTTTCTCTATTTCACACCTATTGTCGCTCTCTCTCAAATCGAGACAAAACAACAATCTGCTCTATCCAATGATATTACTTCTTCTAATGATCTCACCCAACAAGATTCTAAACTCAAAACCACACGTCATCAGTCACCCAACCTCCAAGTCTCCATGGTCTCACCTCATGAGAACCATGTCATCCAAAATTGTCCCCACCTTGACACCAACCCTCATATCCCTCATCAAGCCAGTCTTCCTAAACCGATCGCACCACCATCTCCCGCTCCTCTAGAGACACTTGGGCCTCCTCCTAACCCCATATATGACTTCTTACTCCAAAAATATCCTACAATCTCTCAATCCTCCCAATCTCCTAAATTGGTGGATCACATTCCACCCACATCCCATTTTGACAATTCCATTAATACTATTAATAGGCTTGTCCAACCATCTCAACCTCTTCACACTTACATTCCTGCCCATCGTATGCTCCAACCATCTCAAACTCTTAACACACATATCCCACTTATCATTTACCACAACAATGCCCCTATTCAACAACAACATCATGTCCCCCTATCAATCAATCCCAACCTGTGACACATGTTAGTCCTTACCAAAAGCTCCCCAAACACCTACATATCCACAAATTAATCAATTGTCTTATCAAACCATTCCACAAACATCCTATCCACAAACTTATCAACCACCTTATCAGATGATTCCCAACTACCCACACACCCACAAACACATCATTCACCTTATCAAACTACTTTTCAAACCACACAACCAATCCAATCTCAACCTTACAACACCTCGAGTGATTCAATTCATGCCTTAATGAATCGGTTAGCCAATTTAGAAACCCTTACCATAGCACCCAAGAACACCTTATCCTATGAACACATCTGTAATGAACCGATTCATCCATCGGTTCCAATCAAACCCTACCCTCCTCATTGGAAACTTCCCACATTTACTAAGTTCAACAACAAGGAAGATCCCCAACAACATCTCCTCACATTTAAACATGCATGTTGTCTTATTGCGCATGATCATGATCTACTTCTTCGCACTTTCCCCATGTCTTTGTTTGGTCCCGGGTTGGATTGGTACAACAATATCCCATGACATTCCATATTCTCTTTCACTCAACTTGCATAGTTGTTCTTAGAACACTTTTCTATCAATATCACATGCAAAACCACTATCGTTGATCTATATACCATTCGACAAGTTTGAAAATGAGCCCATCGCTGACTTTCACACGATGGCATGATGTTATAAACCAACTATCCTTCACTATCCACAAACCGAACTCATCATGAATTATTCTCACGTTCATGTGCAAAACATATATCATCCACTTTGTAGATCCAATCATTTCGAACCTTTGATGAAGCTTTCACAATGGCTCACAAACTTGAAACCCATGCCATTGAGAGAAAGGTCATCTTAAACTAAGTTCAATTAAACCTAAAATTGAATCCACTAAACCATTCACACATAATGAAAGTTAAGGTGTGGCCAACACTGTGGTCATTGAACCCTCATCCCCATCTACATCAAGCACATGGTCTCAACAATGATCCCAATCAACAACCAACTACACTCCTTAGGAGAATCATATAGTTTTGTATTTGATAAGTTGATGAGTGTAAACTCCATCCAACTTCCTCCCATATGACCCGTGGACAACTCACAAGCCAAGCCTATTTGGTATCACGAAGCCCACTATTGTAAATATCATCGAGTCAAAGGTCATGACATTGAGAGATGTCATTCCTTCAAAGATCGTGTCCAACAACTCATAAATCAAGGGGATATCCAAATCGATACCTCCACTATGCAAACTAATCAACCACCAAAAATCAAGCCACCCCTTTACATCTCAACTATCAAATGCTTATATGATTGACACTTGTCAGTCAAGATCTTATCTTATCACCAACTCGCATGTTCCCATAGTGGACATTATTCCCACCTCTTATTCAGAACTGTCACACCTACATCAACTTTCACTACTTGTCTGAACCTACACCTTCTCCTATCCTTATCACATCCACATCAAATTCAACTATACCATCCACTTCCACCACTTCAAACACACCCAATCTACCACATTAGATTCATCCTTAGCACTTATTTCAGCCCCACTCATATCCACACATATCCCTACATCTCTCACACCTATTATTCTTCACCCACATCTTCATCAAACACACCTATTACTACACCTACATTACTCACAACCATCCCAACTAAACTCAGTTCTACTACATGCACCCTTACAACCCCACCTTTGACATCAACCCCTTTAGCAAACATATCATTCTTACCCCTCGAAACATTTATGAAACAACCAGTCCCTTCTACTTCTACACCTGAAAATGCTCCTGCATTTTTGCATACCCATAAGGTCTACTCCATCGGTTATCACATCACCCACATCTCCAAATATTCCAAAAATGCCTACATCTTTATCTATCCCAACTACCCCTATATCTATCATACCAAAAAATACACCTATCCCTACCTTGACATCTTTACTTATATCTTCGCCCATGGCCACATCACCCATTTACCCCAATACTCTTTACCTAATCCTTCTATCACACCAACCAAATCCTCTCGATCTGTAACCCTATCAAAGATACCCTTTGGATCATCTACTGAACCAACACATCCACCTAAATCAAATAAAGATGATTTACCTTCTCCCTCTACAAAATCAACTCTTTCCCATGCCAAAACCAAAACAATCCACATCTCACATAGATATCATTAATCATCATCATACAAACACCTATCTCTCCATTAACATCCTCATCTTGTTTTAGGACATTTTCTCCATTAATAACCACACCACCACTATCAGATCCTCCGGTTGAAATTATTATCATCCTGCTAGAGGTAAATCTTCTCGGTTGAAGTCTAAGGCTGGGAAAACATCCCCGATAATCCCTGCGCATCCTCGAAAACATTCAGTTTTCCTCTTCTCAACAATCCAATGCCACAACATCTATTTTAGGATCAGTCTCTCCATCTACGACATCTTGCAACAATCAATCCACATCCAAAAAATACAATCCTTCAACCAAATTTGATTTGTCCTCCAAAACATGAAATTCACCCATCCAATCTACATCCACTTTTTCTCCTAACTCCAAGCTGAGATATCCTATCAAAACCCACAAGAGTTACCTTCCCCATGACACTTCAATGGGGTCTTATGCAGATATCCTTCGACATTTAACTCGAATATCTGCCATCACACTTCCTCCCATTAAAGCCTTTAATCCCTATGGTCCCAAGCCATCATGGTTCAATCCTAATTGTAGTTGCACTTATCATCATACCCAGGCCATGACATCGAACATTGTAAGGCATTTTGAGACAATCATCCACAATCTTATTGAGAAAGATGATTTCCTCATTCAAGGGAAAGTTCCTTCTCCATCTACATTGAATCCAATTCATATCCCATCTGTCGGGTCTCCCATGATTCCTCCATCCACATCATCCCTTAACATCCCTCCTGCACATGACATTCCTCCTAAGGAAGGTCCTCCATTGTTCATCAATACCACTTATCTTACTAAGCACACTTGTGGTCTCCGATCATTTACCCCATCCAAATCTAAAACAATCTCATCTAAACTCTTTTGACATCCTTTAACTCCTTCACATTTAACTTATTGGGGAACAACCTTCCCTCGCCCTTGAGCATCATCATCCATACAACTCCCTTGTTACTAGGGACTTCGCTCTTTGACATTGTTTTGTCTACCTCCTTCACATTCATCCAATCTAAACTATTTTTCATCGCCCAAAACATTCTAAGTCCACCATTTGGCCATATTTATGCCTCTTTTGGGGCATCAATCATCACTCATTTTAATCATTTTTTCAAGTGGCCATATTTATGCCTCTTTTGGGGCATCATCTTTTCATTCAAAGTCCTCTTTTGAGGCCATGTTTGTCTCTCCATTGAGGGACCCTTTTTTCTCAAAGTCCACCATTGTGGCTATATTTGTGTCTCTTTTGGGGCACCATTTCTATTTCCAAGTCCACCATTGTGGCTATATTTGTTGGCTATATTTTGTCTCTTTTGGGACACCATTTATTTCATCAAGTCCTCCTTTGAGGCCATGATTGTCCTTCTATGTTTATGTCTCTCTTGGGGCATCATTTATTTTCATCTAAATCCACCATTGTGGTCATATGTTCATTTCCTTCAGGACATAGTTTTATTTCCTTGCTTGTCTATCATCTCATCTTATTGCAACTTCACTTGTCTTCCTCTCGTGGTGGTAAACTAGAGATGGAACCTCTTAATGCATTGCACTTGTGACCAATCTACTATTAGCATATCTACCAATGAGCACTTAGTTACATCCTTAGATTATTCCTCCATCCTTAGCCCCTTCCATTTTTCATTGTAATGATCTGAATTATGTGGTCCACCTTCACTACTTTGATGTGACCCCGTAACCATTACATCCATCACCTTCTCATTCTCCTATTGCAGCCATGCAAAGGGTCCAGGGTGTCTCTTGTACATTCCTTATCCCCTCTTAAGTGGTTTACTTAGCTATTCCTATCTCTCCCCATGTGAAGCTCAAATTCATGTATGCAAAAGGAAAAATCAAAGTTATCAAAAAATAGACTGATCCCTCGAAGGACAAGTTGTTCATGCAAAAAAAAAAAAAAAAAAAAAAAAGCATACAAATCAAAATCAAAAGCAAAATCAAAAGAAATAGACCGATCCCTCAAGGATGCTATCTATCATATTATTCTTTTGCCATCCATATTATGTATAAAGTAGACCATACCCTCGAAGGATGGCTACTCTGTTATTATGGCATCTGGAAGGTTTTCGCATTGATTAGCCTTCCTTTATCAACATTTTCAAAGCTTCCGCATTGATCAAGCTTTCTGCTATTGTTCTTTCCCTTTCCCAGAGCTGGGGCATAGACTTAAGGAACACCACCTTTGGAGATCCCTCTTCCCATGTACAAGTTACATCTCAATCCCTTTGTCATGTCAACATTAGGATTATGAGCATCTTTCATCCATATTTCCCTCATGATCTTTTGGTATAACTAACTATCGTTGGTTATGTATTAACACTTATTATTTGGGCAAGCAAGTGCAATGCCTTGAGTGGTAACCTTTCTTGTTTATCTCCAATCTAGTTGAAACATAGTTTCCTGTATGCCCTTGCTACAACTATGTTCCATTCATCTCATCCAAATCATCTTTTATAAAAATCACATCAAATTTCACACTATGAATTTCTATATCTATCCATCATCTCCATGAATGTGTTTGCAAATATACTTTTTGGTTTGTGAATTCTACTTGATCACCAGTTGTAGTTTGTGAATCCTACTTGAGGATCCTTCTCAAGGAAAGTTGTTATCCTGCAGCTCCTTATCTCTCAACATGTTCAACAACATCTTTGATCCATTTCTCTCGCTCTCCATTTCCACTCATCACCATTTGTCTCCACATCATCCTTCTCACCTTTTTGTCCCCTTGCACCATGCCAGATATCTTACTTGTCTTTCCTCTTGAGTTTCCCTTTTACTCTTCCACTTTCAGTTTGACAATCTTACTTAACCATCCATATAGCCAGAGAATCTTAGTTAAGGTATATCTTCTTCCTTGGATCCTCCCGTTGTAGAAGCTTCTCCACCATTTCCTCTTTCAATAGATGAACAATCACCACCACAAACGTCTTTCCACTCCTCCTTTTCCACTTAACACTCTTGCATCATCACTCCCACCACGTGGGCATCCCAATTAAGGATTTCCCTTACACTCTCCATCTACACTACATATGTTCCTCCATCCACTCATGTCACACTCCTTTGTTTCCTTGTTATCACTTTGATATCACCTCCTTTCATCTCTTGTTCCATTTTGATATACATTGCTCAATATTTTCATCATTCTTCTTCTTCTTTGGTTTGGCGATCCTACTTAACCATCCCCATCGTAGGGAAATCTTACTTAAGAGTTCCTCTTAAGAATGGTTTTCATCATCGACCCTTCCACCTCCCATCATATCTTCCTCATCTTTTATCTCCCACCTCTCATCATATTCATCCACTCCAACCAACCCTTCCACACTTGTATCCAATACAATGTTGTCTTTCTCCTTCCATATCATCACTGCCGGTTTGGTGATCTTACTTAAATCCTCTGTGGCATGGCGATCTTACTTAAGAGTCCCTCTTAAGCATGATCTGTCATCCTACACTCGCCCACTACCCCACATTCTCTCCATCTACATTTTCTCATCATTCCCCATCATCACATCCTCTCACCTCCTCTTCATTCTCACAAACACCACTTCCTACTTGGTCCCTTTTTCATCTCCATCATCCATCGTTGGGTAATCTTACTTAACCATTGCTTCTCCATTCATTTCGTGTCTTGTTTCTTCATTTTTCTCTCATTCATTCTCATCCACTGCATCCTCTCTCGTCTTCATCTTCCTACACATCGTTATCCTCCTTTTCTTTACTCTTTCCACTCCATCTTCTAGAGTTCTCCCACATATCTACCCCCATACTTACCCATCATTGTCATTGATCTTCCCCTAACATTCTTTTTCATCATCATCTTTTGTTTCCATGCTAGTAATTATCGGTGGACTTCTCCTAAAAATCACTCATCCCCATTCTACACAACCTGAATCCTTTTCTTTGACCTCCTCCATTCTATCTTCATTCCTTCCTTCCTCTGTGTCCTCTGATCATTATCGGGGACTTCTCCTAACATCCCTTCATTGGCGTTCCCCCTCCCATTCTTTGTTTACTTTCTACCTCATCTCATCTTTTGTCCCATCCTTTCCTACTGATCATTATCGGTGGATTTCTCCTAACATCCATTCATTGGCATTGCCTCTCCTATCCCTTCCTTTCTTTTTTTCCTCGCCACCTCTCCATCTTCCATTCTTCCTTGCCAATTTCTTCACTATCTTCATCATACACCCTCTCTCTATTTTCTCGTCATCAACTTATCCTCATCTCATGCATCTCTCACTTCTTTTCCAATCGATGTCATTCCTCCCCTCAAGCTTCTCTTTACGTTCCTTTGTGTTTCTCACTCTTTATCAAATATCTTCATTCTTGGTTCCCTTCCTTCTGCATAATTTTCTTCATTGTCTTCTCCTCCTTTGATCCTCATCTTATTTCACTTCCTCTACATCATCTTCCTCCTCATTTTACCTCACACTTCCTCCTTACTTCCCCATCGATAACCTGACTCTTCAGTGTTGTCCCATCTCCTTTATCATCTCATCATCCACATGCATTTCCATGCGGTTAGTTCCATATTCTTTGCCTTGGATTTCCTCACTATGATCTGTTTCCTTCAATTTTCTTTGCTCTATCATCTCTTTCATTTTCCATTACCTCTCTGCTTTCCTCTGCTTCATCCTCCTTCACACCTTTCATTTTAAATAACTCTCTCTTTTTCATAATTTTTCATAATTTCACCTCTCTCTCTTTCTTTTCTTTCTTTCTCTTTGCTTGTCCTTCTTCATTTCCCCCTTTCTCTATAATCCTTCTTTGTTATCTTCTTCCTCCCCTTTCATTCCTTCTTTTCTCCTCCTCTGTCTCCATCCCTCTATTCCATACCCCTGTCACCTTCACATTCAATCTTTCTTACTCTTCTCATAATCAACCAATCCTCCTGTCTATTCCCTTTTCTCTTTCTCAACATCCCTCACACCTAGCATTCATGGTCAATGCCAATGTTTCTCCATTTATGTACCACCATCATATCTATTTCATTACCGTTCTTGTTCTTCTCTCTGCAACATTGACCTCTTCTCTTTTTGAGAACCCTGTCACATCTTTTATCTTTGTTAGTCCTCTCTGCAGGGACATCATCATATCCATTTCTAAGAATCTCTTCCCATCTTCCTTTGACATTTTTGTCTTGGAAGATACCATAATGGCCATCACCTATCTGATCTTGTTCTCTTCCATGAATATTTTCTCTGCTTTTGTTTTGTCACAAAAGTATCTTGACTTCTTATCCTACTTATCAAAGAAATAGAGACTTCTTTGTCTTCTTCACCTTCTAATTTGCTAACACTTATGCATCTTTCCTATGAAACATGATTACCATCATATTTATCACCCTTTTAGGCATTTTATCTCACCTTTCTATCCTATCTACTCATCATGTCCACATTTATGATTATTCCCCCTGGGATATCTTATTTCAACATCCATCTATGTCTTATGTTGGGGCACCTTTTCATCCTTATACTTGTCAACACATATAACTCACTTTGTGTCCTTCTCGTGCCCTGTGTTGGGGCATCATTATCTTCATCCTCGTCCCTTTTGTGGATGCATGATTTTTCACATGATTCCTCATGACAAAAAGGATTTGCACATATTTTCACATTTTTGCACATATTTTGATGTTTTCCTATGACCCATTGGTCATCTTGGTTTACATCCATACTGCAGTGGTCTTCACCCACTCACTGGTCTGTAGAACATTGTTGTCATCTCTGTCTCTCGTTGAGACCGCAATTGTCCTCTACCGATGTGATATTGGAGTCACCGCCATTTTTTTTTTTATTGTTATTGTGATCCTTTTTTTCCTGAGGCATCTTGCCTTTGGTCATGTCTTCATCCATCTTCGGACACATATTTCATCTAACCCTTTTTGTTTTTGTCTCATGGCTTGCTATCGCAAACCACTCAACAAAAAGGGGAAAATGTAGACACCAATTTTTGGTATAGCGCCCCTCCATCATCTCACATTCATGCAATTTCCATTCTCACCTTTTATTTTTCTTAAATTAAATGAAATCCCATCATATTTTTCACCTTATTTAATTAATTATTAAATGGGCTCCATATAAACCCATTTAATAATTGACTTTTGGCATTATCCCCCATCTCTCACAAATTATTCAATCCATGGGTATTAATATACCCATCCGACACCCCTTTCTAAATTTCTAAATGGAATCTATCATCTCACCTACCATGTCAATCATGCTCCCCACTCCATCTAATAATTCAAGCCATGGTCCCCACGTGATCACATCATATCTCTTAACTCGGGTTACTCTACCCAACCCCGAGTTACTTGTTAACCCCAATCTAACCTCACATCAAGCTATAAATATGGGTTTTCCCCATATTTCAAGGAGATTTTTGAGAGGATGGATATTTTTTAAGAAGACCCCATAGAGGGAGAGAGATATTTTTTCAAGAAGACCTGAGGAGAGACCTAGCCCGGAGAAGAGAGAGAGAGAAGAAAGAGCTTAATTAAGTTCTACAAGTTTGAGGGAGAAATATTTTCCATGGTTCATTATCTTACCATCTTGATGCCCAGTTCATCTCCATAGCAGAGCACAAGCTAAGTTCCTCTCGTCATTTTAGTTACTTGTCATTTTATATTCCATTATTTCTACATGATAACTATTGTTCATGATCTATTATTATCTTATAGGATATTGATGACATGGGGGTTGACATCCTCCAGGGAGTTAAAATCCTCTTGGAGCATTAATTTAACCCCCATATTGTGATCTAATCTTATCTATTTAGTTTTACAGATCTAGCTTCTTTATAATAAGCAAGAGATTACAAACCAACTCTTCTGCACAAGAGTACATGTATCTCTACAAGAGTATCTCCTCCTCCATATCTCCAACCAGATCTACTTGAGTACATTAAATCGTGCCTCCATACCACCACCTATGTATCATCCAAATATCTAACTAGATCTACCACTCGAGTGTACTATAACCATGCTCTCGTGAAACACCACTAGATCACACATACTAAAAGCTACCCTACATATGTCATTGTGCAACCAAGCTCTCACTATCTTTGTGAATCTACAAATAAGACCTCTAGAGGGGTCTACCAATGTGCAACCATCCATGCACCAAGAAGTAATTATCTCCTCCATCACTACATCAATATGTACAAACATGGATATATCTTCCTCTACAATACTAGATTCCTATGGATCAATAATACATCATGATCTCATGGATCTATAATACAAGATATCACAACATGTGGATCTACAAGAATAAGCAATAAAAAGATCTCACAACAACATGTGGATCCAACAAGAATAAACACTAAGTGCTTTGCATACTATGTAAACCATTACATGAGACTAAACAACCCAAAGAAAATACAGTAGAAGATAACACTATCTTCTCACCAATAGTGTACCTACTATTTCCTTATGTTCAACTTCTCTCTATGAAATCTCATGTCTTCATGCAATATGATTTTTCTTCTTATTATTATTCTTCATCCTTTCAACCAAGGATTATGCTCTTATTCTCATCACCCACCTCTAACCCTAGTTTTCTAAATTATATAAGCCTAGAAAAACTTAGGGCATAATAGCCATGTAATTACATCCTTTAAATTTTCTTTAAAACAAAGGCTAGATTAAATCCCGCGGGATAAATAAAGCATTCCAATCACAGTAATCGATGTTGGTAACTCCCTTTTGACTCGACTAATGTCGGCTTCTCCACGACCGATGTCGTTCAAGCCACCGATCGATGTTGGTCTTTGTGTAACCCAGATCACTTTGCAATGCATGCTCCAATGAAGCTATTTAGATCCACAACCTAACAGAGCCCCTCTTAAACTCCCAATTTTTTTAGTGATAAAATTATTCTTGTGGAAATTTGTGGGCAACTTGATATGTTTCACAGAACCTGCAGAGATAAAAATATAACTTGCATTCAGTTCCCAATTACTTTGGGTAACTACACTTGAAAAACTTCCTGAATGCACAAAATATTGAGAGAACTATTGTTTCCTTTAATTTCTAATATTTTAAGAAGAGGACTCGTTTTGAGCTCAAAGGATTCGGTTCTAACAATCTAAGGATGTATTTTTATCACCTCCATGATCTAGAAGATTATTGGGTTGATTTCTCATATGATTACAAGGCAAGGAGGAGGTAATATGGTAGGCTCACCTTGCAAAAAATCAAATATTTTCGAGTATAAAAAGTACCAAAGTAATTTCGGGATGATGACAAAGATTTGCAATCCCTTAAATACAAAAAATCTATCGGGCACACTCCTATTGATACCCTTGAATGGTTCAAGAAATAGAAGGATGACTTGTTAGAAATTACAAACCCAGTTATGATTAGAAAAAAGTATGGTTTGATAGAAAAATGAAGGCATATAAGGAGGGTAATTTGCGGTCCTCTTCTCAAGAAACATCTACATCCCGTAAAGATATTCCTACCTCAATGCCTACAAAGCACATACTAAATCATCTCCCTCTCCTCTCAAATCTTCAACTATGGTGTATACTAAGAAAGTGAAAGCTAAAAAGGTTAAAAGAACAGAAGAATTAATTGAAGAAGAAAACAACCAAACTCTTTCTCCCAAGCATATAGATACAACCCATGTAGTTAATAAAATCATTGATATTTCAGAAGGGGGAAAGGAATCGGCGAGGTCAGAGGAAGAGAAAAGTAATCATGAAGGAGGAAGCACTGAAAATGAAGATGAAGTGGAAGATAAATAAGACAAGGAAAATTCATAGGTTGGAGAACAATGAGCATTTCAAAGACTCTGTCAAGAAGATATTTGCTTCAAAGATCAAGAAATCTACTCGAAAGTATGAGTTGCACAAACTCTTGGCTAAATGAGCACACTTACATTGGGTCCTCTTGTTCCTCATTCTTCCAGTACCACTTTCACTTAGGTGTATCCTTTTTTTGAGAGCATAAAAGGAAATATTCATCTCAAGTTGTGGCCCCCAAATTTGATGTTGTAGCTTCCTATTGGGCACAACTCCTACCCCATCTGCCAAGAAAACTAAAAACACTTCAAGATTGGTTTCTGATTCTAAAGGCCAACAATTTTTGATATTGCTAAACCTAAAATTGAAAAGGATGATAAATATTTGGCTTTTAATGACTTATAATTGACAAGAATACCATTAGGTGAGTCCACTCCTGAGAGTGAAGTTCATAACTTGAAGGAGATTGTGTCAAAAGTGATTGAAAGAGTTGAGAAAGGTAAGAAAACACAAGAACAACTGGAAGAGCAGGTGCAAATCCTTTTTGACTTCATCAGGTCTCTATTGGCAAGTGACAAGGTGTTAGATCTAGCTCCTCTAACTTCAATTCCACCTCCTGTTGTCTTGACTAATGAGGAGGTACAAAACATCAAATACATTCATAAGCATGCATCTTATGGAAAATCAATAGAAGCTATGGTGGATGAGATGTTGATTTCTGGCTTGAATTTCATGGAGGAATCATACAAAGCATATGATAACATTTGTTCAATCTAGAAAAGATTCACCTCAACCATTGTAGGCCTAGAAAAAGAGCTCAAGTTGTGGACATAGTGCATATAAGATCTCAGACAAATGAGCAATACTAATGAGAAAATTCTCATTGCAAATAGGATCTTTGATGACTCAAAGAATTCAAAGAAATGGGTGTACAGTGTGGACTAGAAAATAAAGGTCCTAGAAGAGGCAATAGATGAATTGAAGAACATGTTCCAAAAGGGTGAGGCCTTCAAAGCTTGTGTATTGGATGAATTTTGAGATCTTTGTTGCTAATTTTTAAAGAAAACTCTATGAGTAGAAATATAGTGCAAGACATTAACGTAGAATTCAAAGCACTCATCAAAGAGAAATTGTTCAAATATGATATCATAACCAAGGATAATATGAAGGAAGTTTGTGCATTGTAAACTATTGTTATTAAAGCAAACAAAGGCTTTTCACAAAATGCATACTTTTGGAAAGACATGGAAGGTTGCTTGAATAGTTGGGCAAATGCTACTGCAAACACCACTATTCCTCAAGGCATGGAAATTGTTGGAGCACTTGTGAAGTTCAGGAACCATATTCTTAAATTAAATATTGTAGTGGCCTCTTCATCAAATGTCCCTTCAACTAGTTCATAGGCCTTTCTCTTAAAAATTATATTTCAAAGTTGGCCACTTTTTACCGTAGCAATATAATTTTTAATTAAGGCCACCTTAATGATATAAACACTTTGTATTAAGTATTAATGTTTGATTAAAATAAAGGAAACTACAAGGACTCTAGTTGTAACCAACCTGATGGCTATAAAAAGGAACTCCATATCATTGTGAAGGGGTTGGATTTTTATGATTAAAATGTAATAATCAAAACTCTAATCAATACAGAAGAAAATTTTCCCTTTTGTCTCTTGTCTCTATCGTATTCTTTTTGTTCTGTTCCTTAATGTACATATGTATTTTTCTATGTTTAGATAAGAAAATTTGTGTTCAACCTATTGAATGTGGTGTGAAGAAATTTGTGTCTGAAACATTTATATCTCATGGGTTATTTGGATGTGTGTAAATTCATATAATTCTTAAAGCTCCATGCATACATTAATAGGATATTACTCTACTATCTATTTATCTAAAAGTTCAACTTTCTTCTCTTCTTCCCCATTGCAATAGTTGGTGATCTTGGGTAACCAAGGGGAACATTCATGTTCTTGATAGGAAAAAAGTGAACTTTGAAGTCCCTTCTAGTCTATCTTACCATTCAAGGCTATTATTTCCTTTGACTATTTCTTACATTCCTTCTATCTTATGTATTTAGAACATTATGGATATGAAGACATTCACAACATAAAAATCCTCATTCAAATGTTAGTAGTTTGTATATTTGTAAATAAGTAGTTTTTCTTGTTTGTGTGTGTGGAATAAGGGAACCTCTCCCATAAAGAGGAGGGATTGTTATCCCCTAAACTGTTTCTTAAATCAAAGATACAATTTTCCCAACCAATATTTTTTAGCACCCATCATGGGGAACGCGTTTTGTACATCCCACCAAAACAATATTCAAAAATATTAGAAGAAAAAAAACACTTGGTGGAGAGGAGATACACACGAGGTCAAAGAGCATAAGGAATTGAAGATCCTAATTTTCAATTGCTAGAACAACGGGACTTTCATCGACTCTGAAATAAGAACTAGAATGAAAATTTCCATAATTACACCTCCTACCAAGGAGGGTTTTTGTAGATAGCGATATCTAGACTCGGTTGAGTCACAGTTCTCAAGCCTTGGTATTAGCGAATTACATTCCCCTTTTACAAACCGTTTTTTCCAAAAAGGTTTTTGTACCTTTTCCTTGGGGGAAATTATTTGGGCGTTTGGCTCTCCCTCAACCCCTACATGATCTTGCCAAAAGGGAATAGGAAGAATTTCCCAAAATTCCAAGGTGATGGAAAAGTGCATCTAGATGAGCACATTGCTGCATTTATTGTGGCTTGTGGAGTGCTTGGAGTTGAGCATGAAGATGTCTCTATCAAGATTTTGTGGAGACACTACAGACAACACTACATATTGGTTTTATCACCTCCCAACTGGTGTCATTACTAATTGGGATACTATGAAAACTCAATTTGAAAATTGGTTCAAGCCTGCGGAGGACATGCATGCCCTTTTGGCTCAACTTTCTCAAATAAAAAAGAACCTTATGAACCCATGTGAGAATTTGTGGAAAAATTTAACAAGTTAGTGAATAAAATTCCAATGGCTACCCATTCGGTAGATCAAAACCAAAAGTGTTTTTTCCGATTGTTCATTTGTCGAGGTAAGCTATGCATTGAGAAGGGCCAATCTCACCACCTTGGATGATGATCAACGTTTGGCCATAAGCGTAGAAGATGATTTAATAATGTCAGGAAAATTATGGAAGGAACCACCTAAATCCAAGGCCTCTTCTTCTACTACCACAAGTTCTAATCAATTAGTTCAAAAGCTGGAAAATGATATGATTGCCATCAAGAAGCAATTGGCCCAAAATTATCCTTATAAGGATATTCCGAGAAGGAATTTTCAACCTCGAAATCGTCTGCCTCCCACTTAGCCTAAGATGGAAATTGAAGCACCACCTCTTAAGGTTCCAATCAATGCAACATGTGAAGTCCAAGAACTTGAAGATGAAGTAGAAGTGAAGTATTAGAGGAGCCTAATAAAGTTCTAGAAGAAGTGAATGATTCTCAATTCAATTTCCTTACCACATAAGGATTTGATGATGACGAGGATGATTATGATGAAGTGGTGGCAGATATGAATAGTAAAACATATGTTGTCATGACAAGAGAAGAAATGAACAAAAATATGGAAGTAGTCCAACCTACAAAGAAATCTAAAGAATTTCCAGTCACTATTCCAGTTATTGCAAGGAGAGGATCCCCTATTCCTACCACTTCCACTCAAAAGGTAAGTAATAATAACACTCCTACTTCTTCATCTTCTACACCTAAGGCTAATGTACCTTCAAATCCTCTGTGTCCAAAACTTCTTCATTTGCAAAAGTTGATAAGCCTAAGAATTCCACTTCTTCGAGCTTGGATGCCCCATCCACCTCAGGGTCCTTTGATATAATTGATCATATCAAAAAGACCAAAATCCAAATTTCCAAAGTTGAATTCTACCAAACTCACCCGGAGGCCTTTTCTCAAGTTGTTAAGTTTGTCAAGTCCAAACCTAGCCAATCATCCACCACTTCTAAAGGCCTATTACCCACTCCTACCTCTCCACCTCCAAAAAATTTTATGGCTTCAACACCTTCTACAACTGAGAAAATTGAGCCCTTCTATGTCACACTGCTCATAGTTGGTCATAAGCTTAGCAATTGTGTTATTGACTCAGGTGTATCAGATAATGTGATGCCTGCTAAATTTTCTCATGCCCTTGGCCTCACATTGACACAAACCTTTAGCTCATGTTATTCTATGGAAAACAAGGAGGTGCCTCTTGTTGGAAGGATCAAATATGCCCAAGTAGCTTTCGTTGCCTTCCCAGAGAAAAGGGTCAAAGCTACAATTTTAGTTGCAGACATCCCACCATCATATGGTATGTTGTTGAGTAGAAATTTTTGTAGATAAGTGGGAGGAGAAATTCAAATGGATTAGTCTCATGCCCTCATCCCAATTAATGGAAAAATAAAGAAATTGTAATCTAAGAGGCAAAGTGAGTATATTGTGTAGAAAACTAACGAACCCAAAGAACAAATTCTCTATGAATAAATTGGACATGGAAATTACATGATCATGTCTGAGGATGAAGTAAAGGTTCCCAAAGGGTTGATTGATGATACTAATGGCATTTGGGTCCTATATTTTGATAGTAGTTTCTCCTTAGTTGGTTCGGAGAGGTGTATTGTTCGACTTCTCTGAAGGAAAATCCCACCCATTCTCTTATAAGCTTCAGTTTGAAAATACAAATAATATAGTAGAATATGAGGCCCTTCTTCTCGGCTGGTGGTAGCAAGAGAAATGGGGATAAAAAATATTTGTGCTCGAGGAGATGTTGAACTCATTATCAAGTAGGTCAGAGGGGTATTCCAAGTAAAAATGGAGGGTGAAGCATTATAAAAATCTGGTATGGGATTCGATTGAATTTCTAGATGCCTTTTCTATAGAAGTTATGCCTAGAGAGAAAAATACTAGAGCTGATGCTTTAGCTGTATTTGGATCTCTGCTAATCCCTCACCTATACTTTTCCCAAGATAAGTTCACAATCGAGATGATATATAGACCAAGTGTTTCGGATAATGTGAACCATTGGCAAGTGTTCAATGATGATCAACACCTGATCTCCTTCCTTGAGCTCTAAGATAATTTTAGTCAGCTATATTTTAAAGGAAGTGAAGTTTCTCATCATGATTCTATTTCATCATCTATGTTTAAAGAAGGGGTAGAGGAATAATCGATAAAGGTGGTTACATAAGATTAAAACGTAATAAGATACCTAGAGGACTGGTAATCTTAGAATATTTATTTGACAAGAATGATAGATATATCAAATCCAAGGTATCACATGATGCCCATCAATCAGCTAAATATTAAAAAAACAATATAGGGAGTGAAGAGAAGCTTAAACTAGTCAATATTGACAAATGTTGTACTAAGGATGAAAAGAAGAAAATGATTGAATTATTGAGAAAATACATTGATGTGTTGTCTTGTTCATATGATGATCTAAAATCTTTCAAGCCAAGGGAAATCCAGCACTATATTCCTTTAAAACCATGGATCAAGCCATTCCACCAAAAGAAAAGACAATATAATCCCAAAATTGCAAATACAATTCATCAAGAGATTCAGAAAAGCTTTGAATGCCAAAATAATCTTTCCTATTCACCATTCAGCTTGGGTAGCCAATATTGTTCTTGTAAGGAAAAAGAGTGGAGAAATTCATATTTGTGTGGATTTCAAGAATTTAAATTAGGCCTCTCTTAAGGATAATTATCCACTCCCTATGATGGACCAAATCTTATAAGTTGTCACTGGTTCAGAGATGTTATCCATGCTTGATGGGTTCTCAGGGTATAACCAGATTGAAGTGGATGTTCAAGACCAACACAAGACAACCTTCACAACCCCCTAGGGAAATTTTTCTTATAGAAGGATGTCATTTGGTCTCATCAATGCTGGTGTAACTTTTTAGAGGGCAATGGATTTGGATTTTGGTAATTTAAAAGGAAAATGCATTGTGATTTATCTCAATGATTTGATTGTCTTTTTAAAAAAGATAGGATATTTTTCATTGTCTTGAAGTTGTCCTTTAGAAGTGCAGAGAACATAAATCTATCTTTGGTGTCATAGAAGGAAATCTTCTCGGGAACATTGTTTCCAAGGACGAGACCATGATTGATCCAGATAGGGTCTGGGCTATTTAGTGAATTCCTCTTCCAACAAGCAAGAAAAGTGTGTGTTCTTTCTTTTGCAAATTTGATTTTTAAGAATATTCATTATTGATTTTTTAGAATTAACTAGGAGCATATCTTAAATGATGAGAGAGAAGTAATATTTTTGTTTGACTTCTGAAGGAAAAAAATGCTTTTGAAAACATCAAGAATACTATCGCCAATACTCTTGTTCTTTCTTGTCCTGATTTTGAGTGGGACTTCATAATCTATTGTTATGCCACTGAGCATACTTTGGCAGCCATTTTGGTGCAGAAGAATCCTAGAGGTTGTGAACTCCCTATAGATTTCATGAGTTATGTTTTGAAGGCTCATGAGTTGAAATATACACAAATGGAGAAACATGTTCTTGTTGTAGTAAAAGCAATTAAGAAAAAAAATTCTACATCCTCAATTCTCACTCAATTGTCTTTTTTATATAAAACTATCAAGTCAATCATTATGCAACAAGATTTTGGGTCAAAAAGAGGAAATTGGTTGGAAAAGGTCCAAGAATATGACATGTATATCAGGCCAAGTAAGTTGGTTCGAGGAAGAGGCCTCTGTGATTTAATTACTAGTAATGCCCGAAGTGATTCATCCAAAGAAGAAGGTTCTAGGATCCCAATTGTCCTTTTCCTGAGTTCAAAAGATGAATGGTATGTTGACATTTCTTACTTTTTGACTTATAGAGAATGTCTAACACACCTGAATGTTAAAGAAAATATATTTTTAAATTACGATCTACATAATATGTACTCTGGGACAATTCATTGTTCAAGAGAGAAATCGATGGAAGATTTTTAAAATGTGTAGACAGAGAACAATAGAATTTTTTTGAGATCCTTCCATGATCAAGCATGAGGAGGTAATTTTTATCTCTCTTGTAACAGCTCATAAGATTCTCCGTGCAGGTTACTATTGGCCAACATTGTTTAAGGATGCAACAAAATGGGTCACAAAATGTGAATCATGTCAAACCTTTGTGGGCAGACCCAAATTGGCCACCCTACCTCTCAAACCAATGGTAATTAAGGATCCATTTCAAAAATGGTGGAAAAATTTTATAGGCACTCTCAATCCTAATTCTCATTGTAGGAAACACACATGTCTTAACTACTAACTACTTCACCAATTGTGTAGAAGTTATTCTAGTCAAAAGAATGACTTCCAAAGTACTATGAAATTTCATTAAGGAGAACATTTTGGTTAGGTTTAGAGTTCCAAACAAAATTGCTACTGAAAATGCCCCCAAATTTTTACGAATATGAACGGATTGATTTTGTTATGGTTATAGAATCTCCTAGCACACTCTTCTTATTACCATCCTTAAGGGAAAGGTAAGTAGAATAAACTAAAAAAATTGATGTCAATCATCATAAAGCTTTTGGATGAATCCTAGAAGAATTAGCACAAAAAAATTTAATATTCCATTTAGGTAGAAAGAATCACACCTAAGAGAGCAATTGGGATGTCCCCATTCCATATTGTATATGGAACAAAGTCTCAACATTTATCATTAATGGTAGAATTGTCGAATTGTTATTGATGAAAGCCATCATGGATGATGTTAGTTTAGGTTATTATTTATCCTTTTATTTTATTTTTAGGATAATTCTTACACTTTTTTAGCCCTACACTTGTTGGGTTAGCTTGCTTAGGTGTACTAGTTGTGTGGAGTTAGCTTCTCGGTTATGTGGAGTTAGTTTACTAGTCTTATGGAGTTAAATTAACTACTAAGATCGAGTTAGTGGGATTTCTTCACCACTAATTTAGGTAGTAGTTGCACTTCCCTCCTCCTATATGTACATATTTCTTATTGATTAATTCAAGTCATTTTATTATAATGTATTGAGCATTATGGATTATGATGGATTTCCGTATATGGTATTTTAGCTCTCTTGTTTTTGCAAATCTAATGTGGAGTGTTATTATCATCTCGAGATCGCTGCTCGTCGAACAATCTTCTTATTGTTCCTTTCATGGTATCAGATCGATAGATGATATAGACATCCATCTGTAAGTTTTTCTTTGCAATTAAGGGTTTATTATTTTCATGTATTTCGAATTTGTTAGAAATTTTCTCGCAACATGCATTTTTATGAAAAAGCAGAGGGCATCATTGGATTTGGAAGGTGCCAAAATCCTAGAATTGATTGTAAACTCGACCATGTTTTGAGATAGTCAAATTTAGATGCAGATATGTGCTCTCTGGGTGCATTATTCTATCCATTGGATATAAGTGTGTACCTTCCAGATGCATTCTTTTACCCTCTGGATATTTCGGTTTTAGATGCGATATTTTATCCACTTGGACATGAGATCTGTACCCTCACGGGTGCATTCTTTTATCCATTGGATATAAATTTGTACCTTCAGATTTATTCTTTTATCCTCTAGATATTTCAGTTTTCGATGCGAGTCCTTTATCCACTAGACATAAATTTGTACCCTTTAGGTGCATTCTTTTATCCATTAGATATAAGCGTGTACCTTCCGGATGCATTCTTTTACCCTTTGGATATTTTGGTTTTGGATGTAGTCTTTTATCCATTGGATGCAGATCTATACCCTCTGGGTGCATTCTTTTATCCATTAGATATAAGCGTGTACCTTCCAAATGCATTATTTTACCCTTTAGATATTTTTGTTTTGGATGCAGTCTTTTATCCACTTAATGCAGATTTGTACCCTCTGGGTGCAATATTTTATCCATTGGATATTGATGTGTACCCTCTAGATATTTTAGGTTTTGGGCACGAGGCTTTTATTCTTTGTGCAAGCTTTGTATCGTGTGGATGCACTCTTTTACTGTTATCCCAAATTTGCCCCCCCAACAAATTTGGTCAAGATAAGTCCTGCACATAAGGAAATTATGAAGGAAATGAGTCAGACCCACGAGCTCACATTCCAAGATGACAAACAAGGTTGCATAGGGACTCAACAATAGAGTGGTGGGGCCTACAAAAGTTTAAACGACCCTGTGTGATAAGAAAGAGAAGAAATGGCTCTTTCGAGTGAATTTGTGTCTTAAATCTATTTAACATACTTGGGTAGGCTCTAAAATGAAATAACAAGGTGAGGAAGGAGATCAAGAAGTGTCAGAAGAACCAGAGACTCAAATGAGAAGAAACGGTGAAGGTTTGAAGTCTTCGGGCTCAAAATAGTTCAGAAAGAGTCTAAAAATTGAATAAGTATGGAGGAGACAATGGACGCTACCAGGTGTCCAAGCGGTGCATCTCCAAAGTCAAATCCAAAGGGATAGACCCAAATGAACGTCAAGCCTCCATGTGTTCGAGAGTTTAAGAAAGGCACGGGGTCGAGTTGAATATTCAAAACATTGAGGTAGGCGGCGAGAGAGTGCCAAGTGTCGGCACGGTTCTAATTCAAGAGTAAAATTTGGGGCAGGACCTCAAACGAGTGCCAATCCGCCACGTGTCCTAGAGTCTGAAGAAGTTTAGTTGGCCATTGAAAAATCAAGAATCTTGTGAAGGCTGCCACATGTCAATTAGGTGTTGTTTCAAAAGCGAGGGCAAAGGAATCTCCAAGGTGTGTTGGGCCGCCACGTGAAACTTATATGGCGAGACTCTTTAAATATGCGCCCACTGACCCTAATATTTAAATGGCCATATCTTGATTTGGAGAATTAGATTTGAGTGGGATAAGAATTTTTGGAAACGTCTCGACACCCTCATGCCACTGGGAACATAAAATATCCTTTTGGGAAGTCTCTCGGTAGGTTAAAATGGGAAAACATCTCCTAGGCCATTAACACAGGATCTGATTTTCTCAACCACTAGATCTAATTCGATTAGATCCATCGGGAACAAGAAGTGACATATTGTGGGCGTATTTGTAGAAGGCAGGCGATATTCGGTGGTTGATATTTAAAATGGGATTCAATGCATATCTCTAGGGTGGTTGGAGCAAGATTCGATTTTCTTCCCTCTTCTCTCTCTTATTCTTCCTATATATTGTAATAGAGGGGCACATTCAAATGGTTGTTTGTTTTTCCTCTCTGCCTCCCCCTCTTTTTCTTCCTCAGGGTTGAAAATGGAGTTCAAACCTCCTCCCCTACTCTGTAAATGACATTTTTCCTCTTTCTCGTGAATGATGTTTTGTGCAAACTTCTAAAGTAATAAAAATGTGTTTTGTGATGCATTTGTCCATCCTTTGCTCTTTTTGGTTGTTTCTTCTTGCCTCTCTTCATTACAGGGTACTTATGCATGTTTTGGATGTTTGTTTGTAGATCTAGGAGCTGTGTTTGTTGGGTTTGAAATTTTTTTGTGTGAATATGATCTTTGGCCTATGATGTAGTTGTTCATCCTCTCCATTTCTCACCTCCCTTTGTTTCATGGTAGTTTGGTTAGATGATCAACAGTTTTCCTTCTTTGGTGTATCACCATTTTAGTGTAGGCTCTATTTTTCGTTTTCTTTCTCTCCTTGTCTCCTTAGATAGTTAGATTAGGATTAGATTAGCTTTCTTGCACTAGAATAGCTTGTGGCAGGTAGTTTAGGAAGAGGAACCAGCCTTCTCTGGAGAGTTTTCCCATTTACAAAGTCCCACACTTTGGGGAAAACTCAATGTTATGTGGATCACACCAAATGACTCTACCTTAGAAAAGTAGATCTGACAACTCATTTGGGGGTGCTATGATTTTGCATTAACATTTTTGGCATACCCGGTCTCACTTTATTTCATCAATTTGATGTGTTCTTGGTGGAATTCAGCCTTTTGAGGCACATACAAGCACATATGGTGACTCCATCTAGTCAACAACCCCATTTCTAAAGTTGCGGACCTTCTCCCATCCATTTCCACCCATCTTCCTTCACTTTTCTTTCCATATCTCCAATTTTCTCCATTTCATGAAATTGTGCAATCATGAATTCATTTCCTTCATGGAACTCACACTTACAGTAGAGCAATGTAGTTCACCTCCAATACATTTTTCAACTCCTCCAGATCAGCACTATGATTAGATCCAAATTAATTCTACTTACCCATATGAACAGGGTGAAATTCAGTTTGGCCATGGAGCTTATCATGAGCAAGGGTATGCATACAATGAAAACAATCAAATGGAGAATGTTGGTTTTTTGGAGAAGATCCAAAAATGGAGGCTAGCATGGTGTAATCCAGGGGCATAGCACAAATGAAGGCATTCAAGATTGATTGTAGGGCACCTTGTCCATGGGAAGGACCTTTTCCAAGACATTACAACCCTCAGGAGAAGCTTGACTTCATAGTTGAAGTGTTGCCTCAACTTACACAGTGGATTAAGGACATTGGAGCTTATGAGAAAAGTGCGAGACAACCTTGTCAATGGGTAAGTCCACCATCTCATAGCTTTTATTTTCTCTTTCTCAAGCAGCACCATCTCAACGCAAGCTCCAATTTCCAAGCTTCCCAATTGCTACCCCAAGTGTTGATTTCATTTCCCCATCTCCTAATCTTCCACCCCATTTCAATTATTCCCGCTTTCCTTTCCCAAGTAGGAATTCCCTCTAAATGAACAACAAGCTACACTTCCCTCCCCACCACAAGTAATTGCAAAGTTGGTTAAGCCCCAACCTATCACTCTTCTTTCTTTCCCAAGTCCATGTTGGGAAGAGACCCAAGAAAACAATCAAGGAGAATAACAAGAGGAGGAGCCCAACAGAGAAGAAATGACAGACAATTTGAAGAGTTGGGCTACCAAATTTGGGTTTATAAATATCCCCTTGATGGTCAATCCAATAGAGGAGGTCAGATTTAAAGAACCAATGGTGGCTAAGGCTGATTTTTCAGTAGAGGAGGAGGACCATATAGTTTCAGAGGCTCCATGTATGGAGCAGGCTATAGAAGAACCTTGAGTTCTTCATTTCATTTCATTCCTTTCAAGCTCGATGTTGAAGAATAGTTTGAGCTTTCAAACTTCATGTTTAAGGGTGAAGGGAACCATGGTGAGTCAATTGTATATTAGAAGGAGACCATGAAGGAAGTAGAGCACTGCGCAGAGGACAACAAGGAGGTAGGACTGTCATCTCGAGATTGGAGGATTATTTTGATGGAGAAGAGCCTGAAGAGATAACACCATTTTTTCCTCCATCAACCACCTTCCAAGCATATGATCCTATTTCCATGAAGGAGGACATTCAAGAACAACATCCTACACTCCACTACACCTCTCTGAAACCAAGATTGGGAGGTATGAGTCCTCCATGTTCTCCACAAGAGAAATAGGAGGAACAACCAGCTCTAAGTCCAGTTAAAAAGGAGGATATGGAGGTGACCAAGATAAATTCAGAGGCACTAAATCATGAGCTGGTTGCACAAGAAAATACAGACCCCTCTCTCATTCAACCTCTCCAAAAATCTGACTTTTTGGAGGAGCCTGAACTCACTAGCTTCATATTTGAAGATGAGGCTTCATATGGTGAAAATAATGAAGATTTTAAGATCACCATGCAAAGGGAGAGACTTTGCTACAGAAGACAAGTAAAGATTTTGATTTCCTATCAGACTCAAAAGAATGTCTTCAACCACAAGAACCTGTTGCCATGGAAGAGAACGTGCAAGCACAACCTACAGTTTGTAACATGCCTCCTAAACCCAAGTTGGAAGATTTTGATCTTCCAAAAGTCACACCTACTACAGAGGAAGAGAAAAGGCAGGCAGAGGATGTCATCATCTCTCTCACACCATCCATCCAAGAAGGTCCATAAGAAGACTCCATTTTTGGAGTTAAATTTCAGAAAAATGGGCACATCCAAAGGATCAAACTGTGCCCAATCAGGTACTTGGCTTCATTGGAGCCAAGGGAGAAGCCAAAACCAGTCATGCCTACTTCAGAGCATGAGGATGAGCATCAAAGTACTAAGGGTCACCATCAATACCTTCAAGAGTCCAATACAAGTCAGCTTGAGGAGGTATTTTCCATTAATGTTGATACCTTGATGATTTGGGTGGAGGACAGGCTTATAGCCAGTTTTTCACTCATATAGGTAGCTATATTTAGTGTCAAATCATTTGCATGGCTGCCTCTCTCGAGAAAGGGAAGCTACTTCTCCCGCCAGATTGTGAGACTTTGTTTAGCATTCTTTCTCTCTGATTAGTTTAGGAGTGGGAGTAGATTTTATTTTAGCGAAAGAAGTGCTTATGCACACTTTACATGTCCCAATTGAGGCATTTATGATTTGGTCTTTGTATATAAGTTTTGTTTGTTTTGCTCCAAAGGTGCACAAGGTCAGGCTCTTCACTATGTATGGTAGAAGAATCGTAGTTTCCTGTAACAATTGCAAATTCCAAAAGATAATCCAAATGCAGAGCAACTAAAGTTGTTTCAAAATAGTCCATCTCAAGGAAAGATGAAAGCCCCGCAGTCAAAACATTTTTCTACTCTCGAAACTCCATTTCCCGTGTTTTCTTATGAAAAATAAGAGTTCGAGATAGCGGGGACGGGCTTAGGGTCGACAAAAACATAGAAAAAGGCATGCAATCGGGCTCGTAATGGCTCAGGGATTAGATCTTCAAAGTCAGATCAGTTTCTTGTTGATCGGTAGACTCCATGCCCAATAGATTCTTCTAGGCCACTTTGGTATCTTCATCTAACAGGCAAATGTCCCTGTGAGTTACTAAATTGTTATCCCAAATTCACCCCTGGAAAATTTGGTCAAGACAAGTCCTACACATAAGGAAATTATGAAGGAAATGACTCAGACCCACGAACTCACATTCTAGGATGACAAACAAGGTTGCAGAGGGAATCAAGAATAGAGTGGCGGGGCCTGCAAAATTTTAAACGACCCTATGCGAGAAGAAAGAGAAGAAACAACTTTGTTGAATGAATCTATGTCTTAAATCTATTTAACATACTTGAGAAGGCTCTAAAATAAAATAGCAGGTCTGGGGAAGGAGTCCAAGAAGTGTCAAGAACCAGAGACTCAAAGGAGAAGAAACAAAGGTGAAGGTTTGAAGTCTTCGAGCTCAATACAGCTTCAAAAAGAATCTAAAAATTGACTAAGTATGGAGGAGACAACGGACGTTGCCAAGTTTCCAAGTGGCGCATCTCCAAATTTGAATCCAAAGGGAGACCCAAATGAGTGTCAAGCCTCCACGTGTCCCAGTCCGAGAAAGGGACAGGGGTCGGTTGAATAGTCAAAACATTGAGACAAGCCAGCGGAGAGTGCCAAGTGTTGGCACAACACTAATTCAAGAGCAAAATTTGGGGTAGGACCTCAAACGAGTGCCAATCTACCACGTGTCCTAGAGTCCGAAGAAGTGCAGTTGGCCATTAAAAAGTCAAGAAGCTCACGGAGGCTGCCACATATCGATCAGTGTTGTTTCAAGAGTGAGGGTAGGGGCTGAATCTCCAAGGTGCTTTGAGAGTGCCACATGGATCCTATATGGCATACTCTTTAAATATTGTGCCCCATAACCCTAATATTCAAATGGCCATATCTTTTGACTGGAGAATCATATTTGAGTGGGAGAAGACTTTTGGAAATTTCTCGACACCCTCTACACCTTGGAAACATTAAATATCATTTTGGGAAGGATCTGGTAGGTGAAAATGGGAAAACGTCTCCCAGGACATTAATGTAGAATCTGATTTTCTCAACCACCAGATCTGATTCGATTCGATCCGCTGGGGAACAAGAAGCAACATATTGTGGGTAGATTTGCAGAAGGCATTGATATTCAGTGGTTGAGATTTAAAATGGGATTAAATGCATATCTCTAGGTGGTTAGAGTAGGATTCGATTTTCTTCCTCTTCTCTCTCTTATTCTTCCTATATATTGTAATAGAGGGGCACATTCAAATGGTTGTTCATTTTTCCTCTCTGCCTCCCCCTCTTTTTCTTCCTCAAGGTCAAAAATGGAGTTCGAACCTCCTCCTGCTCTGTAAATGGCATTTTTGCCTCTTTCTCGTGAATGATGTTTTGTGCAACTTCTGAAGCAATAAAAAACATGTTTTGTGATGCATTTGTCCATCCTTTGCTCTTTTTGGTTGTTTCTTCTTGCCTCTCTTCATTGCAGGGTACATGTGCATGTTTTGGATGTTCGTTTGCAGATCTGGGAGTTATGTTTGTTAGGTTTGAAAAGTTTTTTGTGTGAATATGATCTTTGGCCTATGATGTAGTTGTTTATCCTCTCCATTTCTCACCTCTCTTCATTTCATGGCAGCCCGATTAAATGATCACAGCTTTTCCTTCTCTGGTGTATCACCATTTTAGTGTAGGCTCTATTTTTTTGTTTTCTTTCTCTCTCCCTGTCTCCTTAGATAGTTAGATTAGGATTAGATTAGCTTTCCTGCACTAGAATAGCTTGTGGCAGGTAGTTTAGGAAGAGGAACCAGCCTTCTCTGGAGAGCTTTCCCTTTACAAAGTCCCACACTTTGGGGAAAACTCAATGTTATGTGGATCACACCAAATGACTCTTCCTTAGAAAATCAGATCTGACAACGCATTTGGGGGTGCTTTGTGATTTTGCATTAACATTACCCTTTGGACATTTGGGTGTCACATGTACCTTTTTAAAAAAATATCAGCATTAAAATATTATTTTAATAGCAAAACCTTCTAGAACTCATAACTTTTGATCTATAGCTCGGATTAAGGTGATCTTTTTTTTGAAATTGTGTATTTTTTCGAGATATACGCATTGGTGAAATTTTTAAACACATATTTCAAATTTAAAAGGTACTTTTTCTCATTGTAATGTTTACACGCACTTAATTATAAAGTGCCAAATTTAGGAGGGTGTTGTAATCACTTGTGGATGTAATTTTGTCAGTTGTCGACATACTCAACTTTTGGGTGTTGAATTTTTGTATCTATGGGTGTATTCATTTATATCTCTCTTTTTGTTTAGATATTATAGATCCGTATTTTCGACACTTTATTTTTGGCATGTATACGGTCTCTCTTATGGGGGAGCTATTACGGTGAAGCCAGTGTTAGTTTTTTAGTGTTCGAGTAGTTGATTTTGGCAACTCATACAGATCTATGGTGTCACTCTACCCATTCAGTAGTATGGGAGGGTATGGTGTTGACACTGATTCTTTGGGTTTTGTGTCTTGCCTTGATACGTGTTGATATTGCTTCTTTTGGTTTCATTTCTTTGCCTTATTACTTTGGCTTTTCTTGGATCATGGCACTCCTATTTATTTGAATCTCGTGTCCTTACCTTGTTGCCTTGGTTGTTCTTGGATCATGGCACACCTATCTCAGTAGTATTGATAAAATTATGTTTGGTGTTTTTTTGCACTTTTGACATCACTCCATTGACAGCTTCTCTTGGATGGAGCTATTCTGGTGAAGCCCAATGTCGCTTAATTTTTATTTATATGATTGAGCAAAGTGGATTCGACCACAAAGGCGCACCACACTTCTTCATAATTGTATGAGTTTTGGAGTCGAGATTCTAAGGATATCTTGCAAAGAGGATTTTTTCTCTCTACTTTGTTATTATTGGTTTTGGGTACCTCGCGGTGTCCATTTTTCCCGATTGTTGTATGTGGGTACCTCATCAAGCCTTGTTGTCGAGACCCACCTTCGTTTCCACCCACCTAAGCTATGCTTATGGGAGGGTGTAAGTGTAGGTTATTATTTATCCTTTTATTTATTTATTAGGATAATTCTTACACTTGTGTTAGCCCTACACTTGTTGGGTTAGCTTGCTTATGTGTACTAGTTGTGTGGAGTTAGCTTACTAGCTATGTTGAGTCACTTCTCGGTTATGTGGAGTTAGCTTACTAGTCTTATGGAGTTAACTTAACTACCAAGATCGTTAGTGGGAGTTCTTCACCACCGATTTAGGTAGTATTTGCACTTCCCTCCTCCTATATGTACATCTTTCTTATTGAGTAATTCAAGTCATTTTATTGTAATGTATTGAGCATTATGGATTATGATGGATTTTCATATGTGGTATTTTAGTTCTTCTCGTTTTAAAAATCTAATGTGGTGTGCTATTATCATCCGAGATCACATCTTGGAACAATCTTCTTATTATTCCTTTCGGATGAAAACTTTACGAGCTCCATGGAGAAGAGAATTATGTACCTGTAAAATTTGGATGAGGACAGGTTGCAGGCGGTGGATAGAATTTTTACACACCAGTAGAAGGTGAAGCAACTCTTTGAAAAGAAATCCATATCCAAATACTTCCAAGTTTGAGATATTGTCCTACTCTAGGAAAAGCGGCATGAACCTCAAGGAAGTCATGGTAAGTTTGATTCTCTCTGGCTTGGTCCTTTCAAAATTAGACATTTTGCTAGTGAGAACTCTTTTTACTTGAGCTATATGGATGGAACTTCCCTTCCATTTCCATATAGTGGCCAATATTTGAATTTGTTTCAGTCCTAGGTGAATAGGTAGTCCCTTGTATAGTCTTGTAAATATGTCTTGTATAGTTCTTGTTTTTGGCTTGTGTTGTCCTTTCCTTATTCTAGAATCTATTACCAAATGAATTTAGAACTTGTTATTAACTAGAGATTATGAGGTCCTTTTCTCTGTCTATTTTTCATGAGTGTGTCAAGTCATTTCAATCCCTAGAAAAAGCCAGTTGTTGACACTTACCCAAAAATATGTACATTTTTTGAAAATTTTCAAAATTTTGAGTAAGTTATCTCTTGTGATGTCTTTGTTTCCTTTGTGAAGTATGAAGAAAATAAAATGTCCCCAATAGTTAGTCAATTTTTAAAAAAATTGAGTTTTGGGACTTTTTGCTTTGTATTGCGGTAAAATTGATCTTTGGGAGCACTCATGTCCCAATTTCATCTAGGATTTTGGTTCCCCTTATCCCCACCTTCTCTACAATTACCCTGTTTTTGTGTTGTTTCCTTATTTTGTGGAGTCTCTATCTTTTTGTGAACTTGTGATCCTTGTGCTCTATGTTTGTCAGCTTCTTTGTATCCCCAGCACTGCAAGCCTTATCGACCCATAACCCTTCTTTCAAAAAAATTCTAAGTCCTCTTTGTGTTGCGGACTTTTTGGGCTAGTGGGGAACTTGTGTCCCATTGTCCCAGGGGCCTTCTATGCACTTTTCATCCAACTTACCTACTTTCCATTAGACATTGGTGATTTGTGGACTTTTCATCCTTTTATGTCCCAAATGTCCCAAGTGTAGCTCGACCCTCATTTCCCGCAAACCCACCTTCACCACATTGTGATGGTTTTCCTTGTGTTGCAGATACATCAGGTTCGTTTGTCCCAAATGTCCCATTTAAATCTTGGGTATCTTGTGTCTCATTCCTCCGCCATATCTACACTCCAAGCAATAAACCAACAATTTGTGCTATAAGAGACCCATGTTTTCCACAGGTCATTAAATCCCTTGATTAATGCCTCCTACCGAATCTTCTCTAAATGGGATAGTATAAAATAGGGTAAATTGGTCATTTTTACCATTGCAAATTATAGTTGAGCTTCATACATTCCATTCCCGCACCTCCCAAGTTATTTTTAGCCCTAGTAGGAACATTCCTCAACTATTTTAAAAATTTCAAAATGTGTTGTATTCTGGAGAACGTTGCCTTTCATCCCGTATTCAAGGTTGGTAATTTCAAGGCTTTTGTGAAGACTTGGATTGGTTTCACTTCATGACCTACCGCATAATCCATCTCCCGAAATCATTTTCTAAGCTTCCTATTACTACTTGAGTGTTGATTTTTCATCCCATTAGCCATCATGAATTTCCATTTTAAGGGCCATGAGCATATCTCCTCTCTTGAGACCTCCATACCAAACATAGGGGACACTAATATGCAACACCTAGATTTTAATGACTTCTACGTGTGAATCAACAAAGTGATAATCCCACTCAAGTGGCTCAACTTATCAAAGATTGTGGAATAGCTTATGCTAGAGGATTTCTAATCTTAGTCTAATGTGAAAATACAATCTTGGCTCGCATTTCTTTTTTGATCCAAGATTGAAAGAAATCACTGGAGACCCTCAAGGCTAAGTAATTACCAAGTTGGATGTAGGATGTAGATATGCTACTTTTGGGATTCCCATAGCAGAAGATTCAAATGTTCTCACTTTGGCACAAGCTCAACATTTATTTAATCAAGAACTTGAGAAATACAAACACATGGTAGCTAATTCTTGGTTCAAATACCCTAAGAAAGGAGCTTCTAGGTTTCTCAAGACTATGTATAGAAGTGATTTTAAGGAAGAAATTTCAGATATCATCACTCTTTTGGTTAGAATAATGGTACTTCCTTTAACTAGCGAGTTCCATTTTTAGATGTGCCCATTCCTAAATATCATATGTGAAGGAAAATAGAGTTTGAATTGGGGAGAAATAATTTATAACAACCTTAGTGAACAATTGGCTAATGTGCAGAGAACCAAAGCCTTCCACATGACCTCTTATCTAATGTATACTATTGGGACATACAGAGTATGGTTGGGTGTTTCTCCAATGGACTGTAAAATGAATGCCATAATATATGAATCCTACCCACAATTGACTTTGAATAACATAAATCATCATTTTAGGAGAGCCAATGATTCCTACACTATACACGTCGTCATACTTTTAGAGGGCAACACAACTTGGAGCTTTTTCGTTAAAGCTAAGAAATTAAACTCCATCAATGGAAGCTACTTCATTCAATTCAGGAAGTTCTCCTACATCAAGTTAGTAGGCTTTGAGGGATCCCCTCTTAAAATCCCAATGTTTTGTAGTGATAAAATTACTCTTGTTGAAATTTGTAGGCAACTTGATATGTTGCACATAACCTGCAAAGACAAAAATATAATTGGCATTCAGTTCCCAATTAGTTTAGGTAGCTACACTTGCAAAACTACCCTGGATGCATAAAATATTGAGAGGACTATTGTTGCCTTCAATTTCTACTCTTTTAAAAAGAGGACTTGTTTTGATCTCAAAGGCTTCATTTCCAACAATCTCAGGATGTCCTTTTATCACCTCCCGATCTAGAATATTATTGGGTTGATTTCTCATATGATTACGAGGCAAGAAGGAGGTACTATGGAAAACTCTCCTTGCAAAAAATCAAAGATTTTGGAGTATACAAAGTACCAAATGAATTGCAGGATGATGATGAATATTTGCAATCTCTTGAATATGACAAATCTATCAGAACACTCCTCGTGATAGATTTGATTGGTTCAAGAAAGAGAAGGATGACTTGCAAGAAATCATAAACCCAGTCATGGTTAGAACAAAAGTATGGTTTGATATAAAAATGAAGGTATATAAGGAGGGTAAGCCGTGGTCCTCTTCTTAAGAAACGTCTACATCCAGAGAGATAATCCTACCTCGGTTCCTGAAGCACATACTCAATCAGCTCCCTCTCCTCTCGAATCTTCAACTCTGGTGTATACTAAGAAAGTGAATGCTAAAAAGGTTGAAAGAACAGAAGAATTAATTGAAGAAGAAAACAAACAACCTCTTTCTCCCAAGAAAACAAAGACAACCCATGTAGTTGAGAAAATCATTGATCTTTCAAAAGGGGGGAGGAATAGGAAGGTCTAGAGGAAGAGTAAAGTAATCATGAAGGAGGAATCATTGAAAAGGAAGATGAATTGGAAGATAAACAAGAGAAGGTAAAGTCAGAGGCTGGAACAATGAGCATTCCAGAGACTCTTGTCAAGGAGATACTTGCTTCTAGTATTGAGACATCTATTGTGGAAGTATCAGCTGCACAAACTCTTGGCTCAATGAGCACACTTGCATTGGGTCCTCTTTTTCCTCCTCCTTCCAGTACCACTTTCACTTGGGTGTAGCCTTTTGTTGAGAGTAGGAAAAGGAAAGCTTCATCTCAAGTTGTGGCCCCCAAATTTGATGTTGTAGCTTCCCTATTGGGCACAAATCCTGCCCCATCTCGTTAGGAAATAAGGGATAAAATATGCGGAATAATCCCTCATGAGAATCGCAATAGTAGAAACTAATATGCGAAATTATTACGAGATCTAAAATAAAATTACGAATAAAATAACACAACACAAAGAGACAGTAATTTAACGTGGTTCACCCAATTTGGGCTACGCCCACCAAGAATCACTTGCTCAGATTTTATTACAAGCCACCACTCTCTCAATACAATACCAGATCCGTTTGGAGCTATGCTCAACAAACTCTACTGAGAATTCAAGATCCGTTTGGAGCTATGCTCAACAAACTCTACAGAATTCACACCCGAATTCAAAACACATCTGCAATACATTTTCTTGTACATCTATCATATGCATAAGACCATATAAATAGACAACTACTTAAGCAGTTTTACAAAACCGTGGGTATCAAAACCATGGGCAAAACCCGTCCCATAAACCTATGGGTCAAAAAACTCGCCCATATGAGAAAAGCACGTTTCGATATTTCGGGTGCAATTTTTCGAGGCCAAAAAATTTATGCCTAAATTTTTTTTTTGAATGCGCCCCAAACCCCAAAGAAGGATACATGAAAAGTGTACAATACTCTTAGTGTACAGTCTTCAACACTTTCACACATGAAAACAGGCTCCACAACCTAACACCATCCGCCAAGAAAGCTAAAACCACTTCAATATTGGTGTATGATTCTAAAGGCCAACAATTTTTGGAGATTTCTAAACCTAGAATTGAGAAGGATGAGAAATATTTGGCTTTGAATGACTTGGAATTGACAAGAATACCATTGGGTGAGTCCACTCCTGAGAGTGAAGTTCATAACTTGAAGGAGACTGTGTCAAAAGTGATTGAAAGAGTTAAGAAAGGTAAGAAAACACAATAACAACTTGAAGAGAAGGTGAAAATACTTTCTGACTTCATTAGGTCTCTATTGGAAATTTATAAGGTGTTAGATCCATCTCCTCTAACTTCAATGCCACCTCTTGTTGTCTTGACTAATGAGGAGGTACAAAACATCAAAGACATTCATAAGCATGCATCTTATGGAAAAGCAATAGAAGCTATGGTGGATGAGATGTTGATTTCTGGCCTAAATTTCATGGAGGAAGCATACAAAGCATATGATAACATTTGTTCAATCCAACAAAGATTCACCTCAACCATTGCAGGCCTAGAAAAAGAGCTCAAGTTGTGGACAAAGTGCATACAAGATCTCTAGAAAAATGAGCAATATTGATGAGAAAATTCTCATTGCAAATAGGATCTTTGATGACTCAAAGAATAATCTTTCAAATAAATGGGTGTACAAAGTGTGGATTGGAAAATAAAGGTCCTAGAAGAAGCAATAGATGAATTGAAGAACATGTTCCAAAAAGGTGAGGCCTTCAAAGCTTGTGTATTGGATGAATTTTGAGATTTTCATTTCTAGTTCTTTAAAGAAGACTCTGTGAGTAGAAATACAGTGTAAGACATTAAGGTGGAATTCAAATCACTCATCAAAGAGAAAATTTTCAAATATGATATCATAACTAGGGAGAAGATGAAGGAAGTATGTGCATTGTAAACTATTGTTATTGAAGCAAAAAAAGGCTTTTCACAAAATGCATACTTTTGAAATACTTGAAAGGTTGCTTGAATAGTGGGAAAATAATACTGCAAACACCACTATTCCTCAAGGCATGGAAATTGTTGGAGCACTTGTGAAGTTCAGGAACTAGATTCTCAAAGTAAATATTGTAGTGGCCTCTTCATCAAATGTCCCTTCAACTAGTTCATAGGCCTTTATTTTAAAAATTATATTTCAAAGTTGGCCACTTTTTATTGTAACAATGTAATTTTTAATTGAGGCCAACTTAATGATATAAACACTTTGTATTAAGTATTAATGTTTGATTAAAAGAAAGGAAACCGAAAGGACTCTAGTTGTAACCGCCTTGATGGCTATAAAAAGTAACTCCATATCATTGTGAAGGGGGTTGGATTTTGATGATTAAAATGTAATACTCAAAACTCTGATCAATACAAGAAGAAAATTTTCCCTCTTGTCTCTTGTCTCTCTCATATTCTTTCTGTTCTATTCCTTAATCTGCATATGTTTTTTTGCTATATTCAAATAAGAAACTTTGTGTTCAACCTATTGAATGTAGTGTGAAGAATTTGTGTCTGAAACATTTATATCTCATGGGTTATTTGGATGTATGCAAATTCATATAATTCTTAAAGCTTCATGCATGCATTAATAGGATATTACTTTGCTATCTATCTATTTGAAAGTGTTGCCTTCTTCTCTTCTTCCTCATTGCAATAGTTGGTGATCTTGGGTAACCAAGGGGAACATTCATGTTCTTGATAGGAAAAAAGTGAACTTTGAAGTCCCTTCTAGTCTGTCTTACCATTCAAGGCTATTTTTTCCTCTAACTATTTCTTACATTCCTTTTATCTTCTGTATTGAGAACATTATGGATATGAAGACATTCACAACATCAAAATCCTCATTCAAATGTTAGTAGTTTGTATATTTTTAAATAAGTAGTTTTCCTTTTTTGTGTGTGGAATAAGGGAACCTCTCCCATAAGGATGAGGGACTATTGTCCCCTAAACTGTTGCTTAAATCAAAGATACAATTTTCCCAACCAACATCACCCAAATATATTTGATCATTACACTCACTAAGTTTAGATAGGATATCATATCTAAAGGTCATGTGCTTAAAGGCACCACTATCTAGTATCAACTCATTTTCTTTTGTAGTGACAAAGGTGGCATACAAAGTAATTACATTTGATTTTTGACTTTTTTTGTGGTTCTTGTTTTGGTTAGATTTGTTACTCATTTGATTTTTTAAATTTGACTTATTATTTTTAAATTTACAATCCTCTTTCTTATGTCCAAATTTACCACAATAATGACATTTTCCATCAAAGCTAACTCTTATATTTCTAGGTTTCTTATCCTTGCTAGGTGATTTAAAAGTTGACTTTTGGTTTTTGTTGAATCTAGAGGTTTTGCCTTTTGATTTCGAGTGAGATTTTCTTGAGTGAAATTATCCTTAGAATCAAAATTTGACATTACTTGTTCTTTCTGTATGAGGAGAGAACTAAGGGTTTGAAAATATGGAATGTCTTATTCTATTTGATATTTTGAATTTAAAATTGAAATGAAATTTCTTCTCATGAATATTCAACTGAATAATGAAATAAAGCAATTTATCCTGAATCAAATTACTGCCACATCTATCTAACTGTGACTTAATATTTTTTATTTTTGCTAAATAATTTATAACTTTTTCATCTCCCTTCATGGGATTTTTCATAAGCTCTAAAATTAATTTAATAATTTTTAAAAACTTGTACCTTCATGCATTGATTCCAATTGAGCCCAAACCTCACTTGGACTTTCTTAATTCCCGATATGAAGTAGAAAATCATCCCGCATACGGCTTTGCAAAATGATGGATATCACCTCTTGTACTTTCTATTGATACTCAGTGATGTTGTCAGTAGTTTCTTGTCTTCCGGTTAGAGCTCTCTTAGTTCCATTCACAACTTCCCATAATTTGTGAAATATGCATTCTGCCTTCAATTGAATCTTCCAAATGTTGTAGTTGTTCCCATTCAACATCTGAGATTTATCAATTGAAAATTTATTAGACCCCATTTTTGAGTAAAATAAAATTAATTAATAAACAAGGATTAAAATAAGGGTTTAATAGAAGTCCCTTGTCGTATTTTAATCCTTTTGCAATTGAACACCGATCGCTTTACGCAAAAAAAAGGAGATTATGTTAATTAAATAATTTATACACAAATACGTTAGAATGATATCAAAAATAAATTGAAATGTAAGTGAATTTTATTTTAGTTTTCTAAGAAAATGACGATGATAAATTTTGTTGTCTTATCATAATATTATTTTACTATTTTTCACAAAAATAATTTTTATAATTTGTTTATATTTTTGAAAAAATAAACAAATAATTCATATATATATTTTTTGAAAAAAAAAATGATTTATATATAAAAAATTGGAGCTCTTGCTCCTTATTAGGTAAGAATTTCTATCAACTTGACTAAGTTGGCTAACCAACTCGGTGAGCTTATCACTAAGTTACCATTTCCATATTAACCGAATATAATTTCCAAACCATATATTTTAAACTATGCAATTTTAATCAACCATGCCTTATCAACCAACCGAGTCACGAATGTTACCGTGACCGAGCCGCATGAGTCATCCAAGCGTAATACATCGAGTTATTCAAGCGAGCTATGCCAGTAAGGGCTCTAAACAAAATGGGGTGGTGTGACCGTAGTCACACCACCATTCCCCATTGTGTAGGCTTATAAAGCCTTAAGCCTCCCACTGCCATCCCCATGTGGGAAAAATACTTTTGCATAGAAGAGGGGGGTTCATATAGTAAGGGGGGTCAGTTGGTAGCCCACGGGACATGTGACACTTAGGGAGAAGGCTACATAGGGCGTGCCATATGGCATGAAGATGGAAGGGGGTTAGAGGGGCCACTCCCATATAAACTTTGAACATTTTTTCCTTTTTTTATATAAGTTTTTTTTTATTTATATCAACGGCATATTTTTATATGGTGTAGTTTTATATATAATCCATAGTTTTTAGGTTTATATATATATATATATATATATATATATATATATATATATATATATATATATATATTATAAAACACATGATAATTTTATAAAAACTATAGAAAATAAAAATATAGATTATATTGATTATAAACTATAGGTGCAAGAATTTTATGGGGGTCCATCCAGACATGAGATAGGGTTTGAAATTCAAAGTGAAAGTAAAATTTTTACATTACCAGGGGACAAGATGTTTTAACCGACCAATAAGAAAATTCAAAAAACCTATTTTCTGGATTCTTGTCTCCCCTTGTAAACTTGAATTTCACTTGAATTTGTTTACTTTATATTTTTGATATCTTGAATTTTCCTACACACATTTATAAACTATATAAAATATTTCACAAAATTTATTCACCCTTACCTTAATTTACAAGCCCTTGGTAATTCTTGAATTTGAACTTTTTACACGTTGTTGAAATCTCCAAGGAATTTCCACCTGTGCACACACCATACATTCCAACCATACGGAGAGGGAAGGGGGTTAAATAGTATTTCAACCAACTAACCACCTAACTTCACAAGTGTTTTTTTGTCATGAAATTTTGTAACAAGAAAATTTACAATTTTTGAGCATGACAATGATACCCCTATGTCAAAAATTTCAAGTTTTACCCTTTCGAGGCACCCCAGGTCTACCTAATCAGTCAAATGACCCCAAATGGATGTTAACTCAATCCTCTAGGTGAATTAGGAAATTCAATTCAATCTCCCTAGGTGATTTTAGGAGTTCTTGAAGAATGCTATTTTTGGGCAGTTGTGGGAAGGGCTACCACTAGCCTTCCGGGACTGGTGAAACCCCTAGAGCATAACAGAGAAGAAAAATCCAACATGGAGGGGAATCAAAGGTCTAATAACATCAAGGAATTTATTTTAGAATATTCAATAAATATTTGGAGGAGTTGAGGCAGATTCATCAAAACGGGGTTTAGAGACCTAGGTAGTACACGGGGCCAAAAAAGCTACTAAACTTTAGGAAGTAATTCCGGGAGCTCTAGATGGATTTAGAAGTCAAACAAGAAATTTTCATAAAGGTAATTCAAATCTCTACAAGATGGTGAAATAATATCTTTTACAACACTATGGTGCAATATTTTTATATTTTGTTTTTTTCATGCTCAACTAGGGAACCAGATCCAAAATATGATTTTTGAGCTTAAATGGAGAAATCAAGAGCTAAGAACCCAATCATTATATTCATAATTCAATTTTAAGTCAAATTCATATAAATTTTTTTCCAAAACACTCCATTAGAAACTCCAAATACGGCCTTCACAAGTTCACTCTCAAGGTTCAACACTTAGCCAATTTTTTAAGAGGGCATGTGTCACACCAGGAGCCTAGTGGGATTTGATGTCCCTTTATTCCCTTTAGAAAAGGGACATAGGGGACAAAAAAATGTTCCCAACCATTTTTTATCCCCAGAACACCAATGTGACCTCCCATTTTCCAGTTAAGCCCCCGAGAGCTAATTTTGAGCTTTCCCTCTCCCTACACGGATGATCGACAAGTGTTGCGATGAGGTGTGAAGTGGAAATTGATGTCCCCTTCATCACTTTGTCCAAAGGGACAAAAAAAATTCACCCTCCCCTCTCCCTCCTTCCATTTTCACACTATAAATACGACACTTAGCTTTTTTGCCCATTTTCCTCACACCTCCTATATATGCTTGAAAACTCGTCATATTTTCACTAGATCTCGAAAGAAATATTTTTCACATTCTATCAACACCATCAAATCATTATTCATATTAAATACCAAAATACACAAACATTTGAAAAAATAATGGATCAAAATGGTGGAGAAACAAAAAAATTTCGAAGAAACCCTCGAAGTCACCCAACGAAGAATCGTTCATATCTTTCAAACCATTCAACGGATTGAGATGACATATTTTTAGACTACATCATTATTCAATAAAATATAGATGTAACAAATGGGAGTTCGAATGGTGGTGTAAATCATTTTTTCTAACAAAAATCTCATTTTGTGCCTTAGCTTACATTATTCAGATTTCCCATCAATCCAACGATGGAAATGAGATAAAAACTTGCACACGGGATCCAAATGAAAAACCTATTGCAACGGCTATGATTTCATCACGATCAGATAGGAAAAAACTAGACCTACAAATTTTGATCTCCATTAATGGCTGCCATGGCACTCCATAAAGCCACAACCGGGGAAATTTTAAATTTTATTTCCAAACATTCTAATGGACAAAATCAAGTGAAATTCGGAGGAGGTGATCGCGATGATGATTCAAATCCAAAAAAATATGTTCTATTGCAAACCAAGCAATGGAAAACCACTTTCCAAAAATAGTAAGATTTCTTACACATGTTTGCTATCTTTGGGAAGAATTCATCAAAAGTGGTCGAGGCGAAAAGCAGTGTGCATCGAAGATCACCATGAAGTCGAATGATCATCTAGAAGAGTAGAAAAAAGGTGAAAACAAACACTCACTAAAAATAGTAAGCCCCATATGGGTGCTTACTAAAACTAGTAAGTCTCCCAAGAAGTGGTCAAGGTAAAGGCAATGTGCGAAGAAGTAAATGAGGGAGTTCATCGCATCAAGATGGTCAAGTAGAGGAAAAAATCACCTCTTACTAAAAATAGTAAGTCTTCCATCTGGGCACTTGTTATTAATAGTAAGTTACACTTAGAGGGAAGTTTTAGCACAATGGAACATAAGGGGATCATCATTCATGATCATCCATGGGAATTTCTCACAGGGCATTTAAGATCCTTCCGGGAACTAGACATTGTCTTTCGATGATCACTACATGGTCCAGGTCACAGGTATATTATACACAGGGTGGGAGTTAAGGTCATCGGTAGAATAATTCATTTGACTTTGCAAGGTCAATTTTGATTTCCTATCTCTTTTGAAGGAATCTTCATGAGTCACATTCATGGTCATTGGTAGAAACATTCAATAGTTTTTTTAACACTCTATCCAAAGCATTCGTGAACCAAGATGAAGGAGTTTCTCGAGTGCAAAGAGTTCAGAGATTCAGATTTCATCATAATGGAGCATTCCATCGGGTCATCTGAAAGGATCAGCGGACTTTATCAGAGGCAGAATCTTTCTTCATCAGCATCATTCTCCATTTTTTCTGCTCTCTTTCTCTCTCTTCTCTCCCCCAACTTTCTCTCTTCTCAATGTTCTAATTTTGCGTTGGGGTTGCACTTTTTCATAATGCCTTAAGTAATTAAAAATGACTTTATTTTTAATGTAATAAGTCACCCTTAAGTTATAAAAGGGGACTTAAATTTTTCCTAAGAATGTGAAAATTTGTAAGGCATATGAAGGGTCAATAGGGGTTATATGAAGAGTCTTTTCTCTTCCTATAAATTGTAAAAGTCATTCCCATTTCAAAGAGTTGGTGATTGATTTTTTAAACTCAAGAGTGTATTCTACTTTGAGAAAACAAAGGAGATAACCATTTTCTTCATTCTCCCCCTCGCTAGTTTTCCTCCATTCACACACTATGTACAACTTTTTTTAAGCATCAATCAATAAGAAGGAGTTTCTAGCTTTTTTTGACTAAGGGATTTATTGATACTTTGTGCTCATAAATTCTAATTGGTCTTTTTGTTATTTATAGAGTTTTTTCTTCTCATAAATACATGTGTTGAAATTTCTAACTAGTGTGTGCAAGGACTTTGACTTTCTACCTACAACATTAGTTCTCCTATCTCATTTCTCACTCCCCTTTCCTGCTTTACAGACAAAGTCCTCTCTAGCAAGAAATTTCTAGCTTTTCATAGGGTCAGTGGAGTGCCCCTATTGGATCCCCGGTCAAAATGCCACCATAGAAATCAACCTTTTCATGTGCATGCAAACATGGAAGTTGCACCATTTAAGTAGAGGGACTTAGATTCCTAGAGTGTTAGCAAGAAAGAAACCCACAATTTTTCCATCCAAAAAATTTTCTTCCAACAATTTTTTGCCCACCGTGGGGTAGATTTAGTAGTATCTGCACCCAAAATATGACCACAAGGTCCAAAAATACAAAAAAAAAAATAAAATATCCACAAAAAAAAAAAAAAAATTGAAAAGATCAAAAATTGGAGCTAATGGAAATCCATTGTCCTTTCATATTGAAAGACACATTGTTTGATTCTTCGAGAAGTGACCTTTTATATTCCACATAACAGTGTCTTTTCATATTCCTATTGCACAAAATTTTAGTGTTAGAATTTAAAGAAGAATTTTTTCAAAGTAGAATCCAAAGCTAAAGTGAAGGAGAAACAACAATTGCACAAATCAGAAATACCTCAACCCATTGTTCCATGAGGAAGAAATATAAACCCGTTTGCTCACTCTTGAACCACCTCTTCATGATCTACCAATAGGTTCCCACAAGAAATTTCCAAATTTCAAAGGTGATGGCACACAACATCCCAAAGAACACATTATCTCCTTCACCACATCATGCAAGATTCTTGGAGTCACACATGAAGACGTTGCAAGTAAGGTTGTTCATGGAATCTCTCCAAGAAAAAACAATCAGAATGGTTCTACCTCTTTCCTTTAGATCAATCACTTTTTGGAATGACATAAAAAGTAAAGTTCGAGGAAGATTGAGATTTATTGAGAACTTTCAAGACTTCCTAATTCAATTGGCACAAATGAAGAAAGGAGAAAATGAAACTATGAGAGACTTTGTGGCTCATTTGACCGGTTGCTCCATAGGATACCAGAAGAAGATTCACCATCTGAAAACAACATCAAGAGGTTCTTCACAAATTCTCAATCACGGAGGTAGGATTTTTCCTATAAATAATTCAACCAAGGAACATTGCAAAAGCACAAAGGATGGCCATTGAACTTGATGATGATCTCATCCTCTCTAGAAAGATCAAGAATCCCTTAAGGGGTAAATCCCATAATCCTAAAGATGAGAGAATGAATCAGTCTTGTAAAAATTGGAAAATGAAATGGCATCATTGAAGAGGGAAATTTTTGAACGAGTGTCTTCTCAAAGAAACAATGGAAAATTAGATTGTAGGCACCCCAAAATCTTTCCTTGGGAGCCCCACCTATCAATGCAAGTTGTAGGAGCCAAGAAAATGAAGAGGAACTTGAACAAGAAAATGAAGGTGGTAGTCTCCTAGAGGTCAAGAACTCAAGAATGACACACAAATCAAATTTTGTGAGTATTCTGGAGGTGATGAAGATGATGAAGAAGATGTACCCATTTTCTCATGTGTGGTTTTCACTCATTCTCATTTGAGAAAGGAGCCTCTTCATCCACTGCATGCAAAGAAAAATAAGACTAAAGATCCTCTTGTGGCAACTCACAAAATAAAATAATCAGTTGAGGATCTCCACTTCCACCTTGCATGGAGTCTGCATTTGAGAAACCTGATCCTGTAGCAAGTAAGAAGGCTCCCACAATTCCAAGTAAGTCTTCTAATGCCTCTTCCAATTCTAAATCTAAATCTACTCCTATAAAATCTAGTACTTTGAAAGCTCCTAATGTACCATTCAAAATTCCCTTTTCCCCAAAAATCTACTCCTACTTCCAAACATGTCCTAAATCCAAAAGTAATCCCTTCACCACCCTCATCCACATATTCTCCTTTTGACTTCATAGAATATGCAAACAAAGCCAAAGTACAAATTACTAAAACCGAATATTTACAGACTCACTAAAGAACATTTTGAGATATTTTTCCAGTATATTAGGAGTGGTAGTTCAAAACCGTATGTCATGGCTCCTAGCACCAAAGGCATGTTTCCAAACCCACCTACACCTCCCTCACAAAACATGATTTCCTTGAGCACATCTAAGACCGACAAGGTCGATCCTTTTACATCTCCCTTCTTGTTGGAGAATATGTATTGAAAAATTGCATAATAGATTTTGGTGCCTCAGAACAATGTGATGCCTATGAAGGTCACCAAGGCTCTCAAACTTTCCATGACTCTCGCTAGGTGGATCATGTTATTCCATGGAATCCAAAGAAGTCCCACTTGTGGGAAAATTCAAAGATGCATAGGTGGCCCTCACTAAATTTCTAGACAAGAATATTTCAGTGATGATCTTGGTAGAAGACATTTCAGCTTCATTTGGAATGTTGCTAAGTGAAGCTTCTGCCGAGACTTGGGAGGGAAAATTTAGATGAATTGGTCTTTCATAACCATACCAGTGAAGGGATACATGGAGAAATTACTTCTAGAGAAGAAGATGAGGTACATGGTGCAAAATGCAAAATTCCAGGAACCGACATCTTGTATCAAGATAGCAGGTGGATGAATCACTTTGTGAAAATTGAGGAAGAAGACGAGATTCCATCTTGATAGGACCAAGCATTCCTTCCCGAGGGGCATGGACCTTGAAGAATCTTTGAGAAACTTTGAACTACAAAAAGGGTAATTTTGAATTTCCAGATGATGTGGACCATGAAGAAGAGGAGATAGTTTTGGATGAATTTGAACAGAGGAATCAGTGGACAAGCCTTTTCATGATGAGGAAATTTTCTCATTCCCCTTCATAGATGAATATTCTCTCAAGTATGTCATCCATGAAGAGACAAATCCAGCTTGTGATGAGCCCTCAAATGGTTTGAAATAAAAATCAATGCAAGAATTGTTAAGCACTGTGGAAGAAACTAAAGACCCTGAGCTTAGTCTCGAGCTCATGATGCAAGCTATGGAGTTACAAGATAAGAATGAGTCCAATTCAGAACTCTCAATTAATTTGGAGGGTAGCCATGATGAATTAAAGAAATAAAGGAACTTGATGTCCCTTCCTGAGCCAATGGATGATGAAGGAAATGATGAAAGTGAGGTATTTTCTTTCCCATTTGAAAAGAAGGATTCTTTCTCTTATGAAGAAGCTGAAGTAGAGAATTTTGAAGCCCTCAAATTTGGAATTCCTCTTGAAAAAGAAGTGGTAGAATGTTTTGATGGTCAAGATAAAGAAACAACACTTATTAATGGTGGCCTAGAAATTTAGAACAGAGATTCTTTGAATGAAGGTAAAGAGGAACTCTTGATAGTTTCACATAATGATCAATACAAGGCATTCAGAGAAGCAATAAAGAGCATAGGAGATCTCAAGCTAAGTCTCAATCTCTTAGCTCAAGCCATAGCCCTGAAGATGGATATGAGGTCATTTTTGATCCTCCATATGACATTCAAAATCACCTCATACTGATATGATTCAAAATGGTGAATTTGATTCTTATCATAGAAAAGATGTCTAGGAACATGAAGAACCATCCTAGAGGAATGATAAAAAGATAATAGTGTGGATGGAACAGAAAAAGCTGACACTCGAGACTGATTTCAAAGAGTGTGAAAGAAATGGAATTTCTAAGTGAAGCCTTGAGAATCAAGAAGCTCATGTAGGTTCACTCCTGAAAAGTATAGGAAAGATGTGAAAGCACCTGTCTTTCATAAACATCGAGGAGAGGAGGCTATTTTCTAGAACTAGTCAATGGCTTCGTAGAACGTCATCTTTATATGTTGCCCTTCACTAGGAAGTAACTCCTAACAAGGAAAGTGCTTCATTGAAAGTGGGTTGTCCCCCACCTTGTATCATAGGTGATTTTTAGGTGTGTTTCCTTTTTTTTTGTGTGTTTTTTTCCTTTTGTGTGTGTTGTGTGTTTCCTTTAACGTTTTTTTTGTGTGTGTTATTCTTGTTATCTCTCTTTTATAAGTTATACATGACTCCGCAGAGGCCCAATGGATAAGGCACTGGTCAAGATGTTATAAGTTGAGATTATTAGATTCTTCATGTCATGTCTTTTTGTGCTCAGTCCATCCCATGTCCCCAAGCTAGAGCCAGTTGTTTTCATGCAAATTTGTAATAAGAAAATTTACAATTTTTGAGCATGACAACGATACCCATGTGTTAAAATTTTCAAGTTTTACCCTTCCGAGGCACCCCAAGTCTACCCAGTCAATCCAAATGACCCCATTGGATGTTAACTCAGTCCCCTAGGTGAATTAGGAAAGTCAATTCAATCCCCCTAGGTGATTTTAGGAGTTCTTGAAGAATGTTATTTTGGGCAATTGTGGGAAGGGCTACCATTGGCCTTCCCAAGACTAGTGCAACCCCTTAGAGAAAAAGAAAGAGGATAAAAATCCAACATGGAGGTGAATCTAAGGTCTAATAACATCAAGGAATTGATTTTGGAATATTTATGAAATATTTGGAGGATTTGGGTAGTTTCATCAAAAATAGGGTTCACAGACCTAGGCATTACATAGGGCCAAAAAATCTAGTGAACTTTGGGAAGTGATTTTGGGAGCTCTAGATGGAGTTAGGAGTCAAAAAATACATCTTAGGAAATGGAATTCAAATCTATAAAATATGGTGAAATCATATCTTTCACAACACTTTGGTGTAATAGGTTTATATCTAGTTTTTTCCATGCTCAACTAGGGAGCCAGATCAAAAATATATTTTTAGGGATTAAATGTAGGAATAAAGAGCTAATACACCCACCATTGGATTCATAAGGCCATTTTCAGTCAAATTCATATAAAATTTTCCAAAACCTCCATTGGGAACTCCATATACGGCCTTCACAAGTTTCTCTCAAGGTTCGACACTTAGCCAATTTTTCAAGAGGACATTTGTCAACACCAGGAACCTGGAGGGATTTCATGTCCCTTTTGTCCCTTTAGAAAATTGAGATAGGGGGAAAAAAATCTCCCAGCCCTTTTTTAGCCCCCATAACACCAATGTGAACTCCCATTTTCCAGTTAATCCCCGAGAGCTAATTTTGAGCTTTCCCTCTCCCTGCACAGATGATTGACAAGTGTTGCGATGAGGCGTGAAGTGGAAATTGATGTCCCCTTCATCCCTTTGGCCAAAGGGAAAAAAGGGACACAAAAATTGCCTCCCCTCTCCCCTTCCATTTTCACACTATAAATACAACACTTAGCTTTTTTGGCCATTTTTCCCCACGCCTCCATATGCTTCCAAAACTCTGGCCAGATTTTTGCCAAATCTGAAAGAAATATTTTTCACATTTCATCAACACCATCAAATCATTATTCATCTAAAAATACCAAAATACACAAAAAATTACAAAAATAATGGATCGAAACGGTGGAGAAATGAAGTTTTTTCAAAGAAACCCTCGAAGTCACCCGACGAAGAATCATTCATATCTTTCAAACCATTCAACGGATTGAGATGCCATATTTTGCAGACTTCATAATTTTTCAATATGATCAAGATGCAAAAAAATGGGATATCAAATGGTTCCCTAAATAATTTGTTCCAAAAAAAATCTCATTTCATACCCTAGCTCACATTCATTGGATTTCCCATCAATCAAAGAATGAAACGAGCTAAAAATTGCACACATAATCCAAATGAAAAACCTATCACAACAGAGTTGATTTCATCATGATCAGAGACAAAAACTAGACCTATAAATTTTGAGCTCCATTAATGGTTGCCATGGCAGCTCAGTGCCTAAAGCCACTACAGTGCAAAAATTTTAAATTTTATTTCCAAGCATTCTAGTGGGTGAAATCAAGTGAAATTCAAAGGACGTGATTGCGATGATGAGATGAGTCTAAAATAATATGTTTATCACAAAACCGAGCACCAGAAAGCCACTTTCCAAAAATAGTAAGATTTTCTATACATGTTTGTTATCTTTGGTAAATCTTCATCAAAAAGTGGTGGAGAAAGGTAGTGTGTATTGAAGGTCACCAGAAGTCAATAATGAGTGTTTAGAGAGTATAAAATAGTGAAAATGACCACTTACTAAAAATAGTAAGTTCCCTATATGGGTGCTTACTAAAAATATTAATTCTCACCCCAAGAAGTGGTCAAGGTGAAGGAAGTGTGCACATGAGTGAATGAGGGAGTTCATCATCAAGATGGTCAAGAAGAGGTAAAAATCACCTCTTACTAAAAATAGTAAGTCTTCCATCTGGGCACATGTTATTAATGGTAAGTTACACTCAGAGGGAATTTTGGAACAATGGAACATAAGGGGATCATCATTCGGGATCATCCATGGGTATTGGGAATTTCATAAGGCATTAGAGATCCATCATAACCCAAAAATGTCTTTTCGACACTCACTACATGGTTCGAGTCACAAGTATATTATACGCGGGGTGGGAGTTGTGGTCATCAAAAAATAGTTCATATAACTTGGCAAGGTCAGTTTTGAGTTCCTATCTCTTCTGAAGGAATTTTCATGAGTCATGTTCATGGTCATCAGTAGAAACATTCAATATTTTTTTAACACTTATCCAAAGCATCTATGAGCCAAGATGAAGGAGTTTATCAGAGTGCAAAGAGTTTGGAGATTCATAGTTCATCATATTAGAGTATTCTATTGGGTCATCTGGAAGGATCAATAGACTTTATCGGAGAAAAGTCTTTTTGTCGAGTGTCGTTCTTCTTCTTCTCTCTCTCTCTCTCTCTCTCTCTCTCTCTCTCTTCTCTCTCCCCAACTTTCTCTCTCTTCTCAATGTTCTAATTTTGTGTTGGGGTTGCACTTTTTCATAATGCCTTAAGTAATTAAAAATGAATTTATTTTCAATGTAATAAGTCACCCTTAAGTTATAAAAGGGGACTTAAAGTTTTCCTAAGAATGTGAAAAGTTTCAAGGCATATGAAGGGTCAATGGGGGTTATATGAAGAGTCTTTTCTCTTCCTATAAATTGTAAAGCCATTCCCATTTCAAAGGGTTGGTGATTGATTTTGTAAACTCAAGAGTGTATTGTACTTTGAGAGAACAAAGGAGGTATACATTTTCTTCCATTCCCCACCTCACTAATTTTCCTCCATTCCCACACTATATACAAAATTTTTTTAAGCAATCAATACAAGAAGAAGGTGTTTCTATCCTTTTTTTTTGAGGGATTTATTGATACTTTGTGCTCATAAATTCTAATCGGTCTTGTTGTTATTCACAAAGTTGTTTCTTATCATAAATGCATGTGTTGAAATTTCTAACTAGTGTGTGTAAGACTCTAACTTCCTACCTGCAACATTAGTTCTCCTATCTCATTTCTCACTCCCCTTTCCCGCTTTACAAACAAAGTCCTCTCTAGTAAGAAATTTCTAGCTTTACCACAGGGTCAGTGGAGTTCCCCTGTTGGATCCCCGGTCAAAAGGCCGCCATAGAAATCCACCTTTTCATGTGCATGTAAACAGAGAAGTTTCATCGTTTAAGTAGAGGGACTTCGATTCACGACTTTTTGGAAAAAAACCCACATATTTTTCCACTTGATAAATTTTCTCGCCAACACATTTCAAGCTTAGAACATTAGAATTAAATTAGATTATTTAATCCCGCTCTGATACCATGTCAGGACGAGGGGTGGAATAAATATTTACTAACCTTATTAAATTTTAGGTTAACATTAATTAACATACATAAATATGAATGTGCACATCTAAGTAAAATAAATAACAAGATAAAATAAATGACACAATGACACAACATGTAACGTGGAAAACCCCTAAATGGGTAAAAACCACGAAGGATTAATCCACTATATGAGAAACTTTTACAACCAGTCTAGTAACTCCCTCCTCACTTCTACTCCATGTTTTTACCAAGGATCACCCTTCATATTTGATATTCATTATCCCGAATATATGATATATTGATTATCCCGAATATGACCTATGGTCATATTTAAATAACACAAAGGGTTATGACCTTATTAAGTGATGGGGCACACCTCCCGATTTAATTATTAGTTAATTAAATTAACCAACCACCTAATATAAAGTTTATATTTAAATAATAAGAATATAATTTATTCTATATTATTTAAATATAAACTAAATATTATGATACACTTAATATTATAGTTCTAACAACATAAAGAAGTCCCTTATAAATAGAGAGAGAAGAATGAGAATAGGAGAGGAATAGCTATGCCCGCTAGAAGATGAATCCTCGTGAACTCCTAATAGATCCCATAGATGAAGAATACTTCTATCGAGAAGAGGAATCAGTGAATACTAAATCCCAAAAAAAAAAAAAGTTAGGTCTTGCACTAAAATATTGAGGACCGAAGGTATAGGTATTGAATAATATCTCCATATACTTCTCAATAAAGATAATGCTCAATTGTGACAATTTTTGATGAGCCAAATCACGTACCAAATAAGACTCAAAATGGTTCCCAACATGGATATGAGAACGAACCAATAACCAAGTACTCCCGCAAAAGGTTTCAAAGATGGATGATTACGGACGTGAATCATAGGATTTAGGAAGTGCAAAACGTGTCACCATATAAGCATGTAGTTATGGAGAAAATTCATCCAAATAGGTAGAAGAATGAACTCTATCATATTCAACGCCAAGGGATCAAATATCCCCAATAATTTCATCAAGATCCGAAAGGCGAGAACCCGTAAACATATATGAAATGTCTTATAATTATAACTCCCAAAAATTGGATCCTATAGACATGAAGAGCCTTGTTGTATAGAATCACTGGAATCCCTCAAGGAAGCAACTCTAAATTATGAGGAAACAACATGTGATGGAGGAATGTCTTGTTGTAGCGATTTACTATAATCCCTTAAGGAAGTAAATCTGAACGATGATGAAATAACAAGTGATGGAGGAATGTCCTAAAAGAGGAGAAATATGTTATCAATGGTGTCATCTAGATCTCAAATGTAGTACTCTAAAAAAATAAAGTGATGTCTGGTAGGTATGTGTCCCAATGAGGTGAATCTAGAAGACACATATGATCATGCTACAAATAATCACCGAGATATTGAAGAAGATACTATAAAATATAAAATATAAATAAGTGATGGGTGTATGTCATGATCATGCTGCATTAAATAATCATTGGAATATCTCAAAGAAGTGACTCTAAACTTTGATGTAGAAATATAATTATCCTCAACTATATATATGGTGTCAATAGTAGGAGGAGGATTGTGGTAGTCTCAAGATCATCTACATATGAATTGTTTTTTGACAAATCGTTACATTCATATGGATAATATATCATATTGTTCTATGAGGATTAATATGGAGCCTTGTGTACATCAAAAAGGTTGCACTTCCAATGGTGTCATGAACACTCAACTTAATAAGCAAGAGATCAAATCACAAAATGAGAATCAAGTAGAGAAAGACCAAGGTTCTTGCAAGCTTATAGATTAAAAAATAAGAGGTACATATAGGAGTGTTTTGTAACTCTTATGCATGACACATGGACACAAACCTAATTAACCCTATGACCTATTCTCACTAAGTGAGATGACTAACCACATGAGGTGGACAAAACATCAAGTGTCGATGAGATAAGTCATATACACCAACACCCCCTTCATTGAAGTTGAGGTAGAGGTCATGGAAAGTTAGAAAAAAAAGAGAACTCCCCTAGAAAACTAAGAAATATGTGTCAATAGGGCTCGATGACTAAACATTGATAAGGTACCCATGTATAAAAAAAAAATTAGTAAAAGAAGAATAGGAGAAGGGAAATGGGTCCCAAAGCAACTAGGCCTAATGAGGTACCCATGTACAATAAGGATCTCAAGTAATGGAGAAAACCCGAGGGAAAAACATCCACTTACAAGAGATAAAAGAAACCCCTAAACAACCTAAGAAAGATGCATCAAATGATTCCCGAAAACTAAAGGCCTTATAAGGTACTCATGTACAAACTGTAATCTTTCTAGAAGAAGAGAAGAGATGAAGAACATTATCCAGCCTCCCAAGATGAAGAAATTTTGAATACCACCTTGTATCAAGTGAAGAAGAAGAAGATCCCCGAAGTGACAAAGTATGGTTCTTATCCAAGGAACGATGCTCCATATGGAAGTGCCAACTACTCCATGAAGGGATGGTGAATCTAAAGCAATGGTGAAGAAGGAAGGTGAAATATCTTGTAATTGTATAGAAGAGTGCCTAATGTCTGATGATTCCCGAATCAAATTACCGCTCCCGAAAAGTCCAGTAGTGGACTAGAAGTAGGTGGATCAAGAAATAACTCCTCAAGATGTGGTAGATGATAAGTGGATGGCGGAGGTGGGTCCCCATCACTATGGAAATCAACCAAGCTAGAAGATAATTCATCATCATCAGAAGTGAGCTCAGAAATATCATCAAGTCTAGGTGAATCCGATGAAGAATATGAAGGAGGAACAAAGTGAGAAAAAGAGTAAAGTCGGTGTGATGATCAATTGTACCAAATGCAATAATATTGTCACTGTGAATCTCTCTGACATAAATAGAATCTAGAGTGAACTCAACCGCATTCCCTGACTAAGGTGAGTAATATGATACACTAAAAGGAGATTAGTTGAAAGTGAAGGAACATTAAACACATTGTTGAAAGTTCCACCATTCACTTCAACAAACCCTCTCCCAAAAACTGGTGTAGAAGTGTCGTCACCAAGACAAATAGAAGACATGTCACATGGCTCTAATGAAGTAAAATCAATGTCAGATGAGGCCATATGATGAGATACACCTGAATTAATCACCCATGTAGGAGTAGGTGACACAATTGCAACTAAAGATATTTCCTTTGTTTTCTCCTTAGTTTATTATTTTTCTTTTTTGTCGCTTTACCATTTCCATTTTCTTTTCCCTATAACTTTCATGATTTGATGATGAAGATGGCTTGAGAGAATCAGGAAGTCCTATGTTTTTCTTCTTCATAAGACTCGTGAGGAGTTCAATTTTTTTCTTCAAACATTTTTCTTCTTCATTCATATCATCACAGTACCTACATTTGATTCATTCTTTATAAGATTTAGAACTAGAAGAGGAAGTGGAAAAGTTTGATTTGGTGTTGGATTGGTCCTTTTTATCATCATGATCCTTATTGTTCCACTTATTCTCTTTTGAAACCCTCGGTTTTTCATGGCCATCAATGAGAGCATGGTATTTTTTGGATTTAAGAGTACCCATCTGAATTATCTTATCTTGTTCTCTAGTCAAATCAGCAAAAAACTCATCAAAGGAAGGCATAGTCAAACTTACACAAAGTGATCTTTTTTTAGTTTTTATCCCAATTTTAGCCCCCGAGTTAATTTGAAATAACTCATTTAAAATGGACTTATCAATTTTAACATCCTGGGACGTTCAAAAGATCACAATTTTCACTTCCCAAAAGCATTATTCATTGGTATTTGAAACCCCATGGGAGACTAATTTTAATTCATTGGTGGGATTTATTAAAATGTCAATAGACATTCATTTGGCCATCAATTTGAATGTTAGCATCAGTGGGGACACATGGAAAAAGATCAACGGTTCAAGCAGAGGGCCACATGGCGGGATTCCAGCCTCTCCTCAAACTTTTTGGCTTTGGTGGACTTCAAGCCCACAAAATAAGCCACGTTCTATAAGCTTTCAGGTCCACTTCAAGGTAGATAAATTAGTGAGGTAAAAGAACATGCGGCGGGCTAAGGGGTCAACAAGTAGAAAAAGATCAACGGTCAAATTTGAGACACACGTCACCATTCCCGGTTGAAAGCACCCTAAACTTTTACAAATTAAATAACAAATCTAATGAAGGAATCATAACACCATTTCCATCTAATAGCTAAGGATTCTAAGTCTAGGAATGTAACATTAAGATAGAAGCTAAAGGGAATTCTTAACTAGTATCAAACAATGTGAAATCTAACTAAACATGCCTACTAATATGCTTTAATTACCTAATATGGGCCTAAATAGACTTAAGAGGGAAATCAAATGGTTATGGTTGCTACTCCAAATAATGGTGAAATGACCTCTCCAAATGACTTGTTAAGTCACTTTAGATATTCATCTACTAACCTTGTTGAAGGCTTTAGGCAAGGATTGAACTTGGCTATGTATCATATTTATTATATGAGATGCAAATCAAAGCATGGTGTAAAGTATAAAGGAATGAGCTGCACTCTTTTTATAGTTTTCCTTTAGGGAGAAACTTATATTTTGGTGCATGTGGGACTAAAAGCCCCAAAATAGATTAGAATTTCTAATCATGATTAGGCCTTGTTAATCACAATTAGTGAATTACCAAGTGATTAAGAGGTATGGAGCTTTAATCGACCGCTTAGGATCAACTAGGAGGCTAGGATAAGATTTTGAAGCTTACTGAGACGTTATGGAGGTGAATGGGGTGATTTTGAGAGGTTGGAAGAGGGGTTTGAGTCAATATTAGGGCATATTGACCAAATCAAGGGGAAAATACGCTTAATTAGCTTATCAATGCTAATTGTCTATTTTGAAGAGGGTTTTGGCTTATGATTCATGTAAAGTGGCATCCTAAATGTGAAAGGGGTTACAAAATCAACAACATGGTGTTAATTGGCTAAATTGGTAAGGAACGTTAGTTAATTAGCAAAAACCACTAATTATAACGGATTTGGAAAGAATGAGAGTGATTTGTGTGCATTTGGCAATAAGATTGCAAAAGTAGAATTTAGGTGTCTACATTTGCCCCTGTTTGAGGTGAAGTTAGTGACTTCACTTCAAATATAGTAGACAAGCATAAGCAAGTAAATTTTTGAAGAAACATTAGCAAGATGAATGATACCCCCTTGAGTGTCGACATGGGTGATAGAAGAATTCAATCAACGATCAAATTTATGATTGAAATGGATAGAAGAAAATACGTTAGAATGGGCATGAAACCCTTAGGTATTGAGAAGGAATAAGGATGGGAATAAATGTGATTGTTTATTGCGGTGGGTGAGTTTTTATCAAAAAAATTAGTGATGGTGATAAATGATAATGGAGAAGAAATGATTAATGTAGAAATACAGGACAAACGCAATGTTTGCATCCATCCTTTCAATAAGCAACCTGTTTATATCATTTTTCCCCTAGGTCTACATCATCAGCCTATATTTAAAATAAAAAAAAGTGTAATATAACATGAAAATCTAAATTACTAACAATTGTTTACTGCTAAAAATACGTAACTCCATGCAACATACATTATGCAATGCAATACGAGAAAGTAAAATGATATTTAGCTCCATGCAACATACAAAATGCAATGCAATATGAGAAATTAAACCAGCTAACCTAACAGAGAAATCAATACAATCACATACACTCAAACAAACAACATTTAAGACAATTGCGCCAATGTTTTTGTTATCAAGATGCAATTCCCAAATGTTTTTGTTGTAACGACAAGGGTTAATAATGGTGCCCCAACCAAGGATACATGCGATGGGAATGATGGAGGACACAAGTAGTCCCATAGAAAATATTTTGTGCACTATGGCACACCCTAGAAACTCACTCACTGTTGCACAAGAGGACCAACATAGCATGCAACCTAGCTTTTGTTAATGGAGGTAGATCACAATGATCCACAAGTTTTTTGAGACCAGAACAAACAAGAACCATATAAATATACTTTTGTAAAACATATTTGATGTTCGAGGACAATGCAATTGACATAGGCTTTAGCTATGTATATGATGTTTACCATTTTTTGAAAAAAATGCAATTCTTTTTGGATTTTTTAATGATTTTATCAAAAAAATGAAAAAATTTAATTGCTTTAATTTTTATGGAAGAAAATTTGTTAAAAGAGATAATGAAGTCGCAAGACAACGCTAAAAGTGACTGTAAGGTAAAAATATGCCCCATGTAGTAGAAAAGGTCATCGGGAAGCAAAAACATGCCCCAACGTACCAAAACAGGCACAAAAATAATTATTTATCAAAAATAATTATTTATCAAAAATAATCATCGCAGAAAGTGTTAGAATATTTTTAGAAGAAATACGGTGGTTTTAGGGCACTTTGGGGGTGAGAAACACATGTCGCGGGAGGAAAAAGGAGCTCATGAGGGAGGAATGGAGCTCACGCGAAAAGAAAAGAAGCTCATGCGCAAATGGTAGAAGAAATGTAAGGGTGTATGCGTGCTTCGTGCATGATGCAAGGGTTCCCTGGGCACTGTGCATGATGTAATGGTGTGTTGGTGCATGTATGCAACTACAAGGGCATATGTGCAACACTGAGTGCACTACCTATCTTTCAGAGGCCATAAATTTTACTCCCGACCTCAAAATGACTTCTTTTTTTTGTTGGAAAGGTATCAAAGCAAACTACACAATGGTAAGATAAATTTAAAAAAATTATATTTTGTGAAATTAGGACCAATCAATATCAATCTGTGTGATAAGGAGCTCACGTGGGAGAAAAGGTGCTCACGCGGGAGAAAAGGAGCTCACGCGCAACTGGTAGAAGAAATGCAAGGGCACTGGGCACTTGTGCATGAATGCAAGGGTGCCTGGACACATGTGTGCAATTGCAAGGGCGTAATTACTGGTGTGACTGACTGCATAACCTATCTTTCGAAGGCCATAAATTTTGCTCCCAACCTTGAAACGACTATGTTTTTTTTTGCGTTGGAAAGGTATCAAAGCGAACTATGCAATGGTAAGATAAATTTAGGTTTTTGAATTTGTCTTACTAATTTTTTCTGGGTTTTTTATGATTATTTTTATGTTTTGAATTTTTCAACTAACATATTTGAATGTTTTTTATTTTCTAAAAGTTTTATGAAGCTATGTACATGAAGACGAAGAAATTTGGATGCCCTCAGTGATAGATGGGATGCAAAAGGGAAAAATTTCGTACGTATGTGAAAAAAAGTGAAGATGTGAAATTGCCCCCAATGTTAGATGGGAATATTCAAAGGAAAACTCTTCATGCATAGAATTTGGATTAGAGTCAATATAGATATGTCCAATCATGATGAAAAACATAACCCAATGACATTCTAGGAAGGAACAAGGATGCCTCCAGCATAAGTTGGCTAAGAAGCACATGATAGAAAGAAGTGTAAGATTGTTTTTGTGAAGGGGACAAAGGTGCCTACAAACATGGTGAAAAGGCAATCTTATACACATGGATGTTCGAACAAAGCAAAATAATGATGTGAATTTTGTGAATGTATCTTAGAATCCTCACAATTAAGAATTCGTTAGCGAAATTCACAAATCATGAGACAAGATAGACTAGAGTAAGAGTCTCGAACAAGGTCCAAAAAAATACACTTGGTAACATATTAATCTTGTTTCCTCATAGAGATCCAATGTGTTCACATGGAAATTTATTACCTCTGGAGGGAGGATTTGATAGACAACAATTCAAGACACCCTAGCCAATGTGTAGGAATGATTTATTTTTCAAAGTTGATTTTTATGAATGGATTTGTGGAAGGAGAGTCGTACATTGCTCGTCGCGCAAGTTTGAGGCAGGCGTCCATAGCCCTAACAAAGATGCATTTGATTCTAATCTCAACATTTCTCTACTTCCAATCAGGCATTCATAGCCCCGGTAGATATTATTGGAAATACCCCAAGAGAGTTAGATATAAATTTGTTTTTTATTTTAGCTTTTGCTTTTGATTTGATTGTTTGCTTTTGATTTTTTGAAAACTTATTTCAGCTCTCTTGTTTAACAAGGGGTTAAGAACCAATGATGGCATGATGGAAGGAGGTGGGAGTGATTGAGATGACGACATTGGCTAGTGTTAACAAATATGTCTAAAATTTCTTTGCAACAATTTTTTAGATGTTGATTGTGATAAGATCTCTAAGAGGTCAGTCATTTTTAATTTACTAAGGTGATAAAATACCAATTCCAAACAAACACCATAGAGATAAATATTGCAAAATGTGTGTGAATAGGCTAACCAAAATATCACCAAAGGGATGAAAATGGTAGGAAGACTTGTAGAAGAAGAGAAAGAAAGGGAAGAAAGAACATCCATGTGTATTCAATAGTGCCCTGATTGCAATGTTTGATCTTTGTATCTTTGATATTTTTTTGAAATATTTTCTCCTTTTTTTGTATTTTGTCTTTTTGAAAAGTGGGATCGACAAGGTCATTCGACGTGATAAGATCCAACAACAATGTTAGTGATTTCCTTGATAAGGAAGACTAGGCATGTTTTCTTATCAAGAGTCATATTATCCTCAATCTCAATGATCGTGGCGAGGTCATACTCAATATATGACTTTGTTTTCATGAAACATGGATTTTGTGTGCGGAATCTTGAGGTCCCTATCTAGATGTTTTTGTACTTTACACCATACTTGATGGGTGTGTGTTGATGTGCATTTTTGAAACACATTTGATTATGAACTTTAAGATCATTTAAATTGTTGTGAGATTTAAAGATCTTGGAATTATTGATCTCGAATCGATGAAGGAATTGTTTTGGTTTCCTATAATCTAATATCTGAATTTTTGATCCCGAGTAAAGTAGGAGAATAAAGTGGATGAATAGAACTGATGTGAGAAGTGATAGTGGGTTTGCCACAATCATTGATAGAAAAACAATGTAATGGAAGCGAAGGATACGGTCCAATAATTGAAGAGGATGGGATACCATAGATTGAAGAGGTGTCCCATACATTGAAGATAAATGACTACTAGGATGTGGCCCTAAGATCGAAGATGAAGGACTACTTGGTGGTGTCCCATATATAGAAGATGATGGACTACTTGGACACAACCCAAGAATCGAAGATGAGGAACTTCTAGGACACACCCCCAAAGATAGATGAAGATGGGCTACTATGAGGTGAGCCAGATGTAGATGATGTGGGGATATTTGGAGGTGGCCCACATATAGAAGAAGATGATGGGCTAATAGGTGGTGACCCAAGGTAAGATTGCGATGGAGGAATCTTGATAGATAAAGAATGATTAGGTAATGAGAAGATAGGTCATGGATCAATGCTAGATCCAGGAATTTCATCACCTGATGAAGAATGTGAATATGGAAGAATAAGAAGAGGATCACGTTTGATGATCTTAGGTTATTCCTCTATTTTCTGACAAAAATCATCAATCTCTTCCTCCCAATATGCGAATGTATCGAGGTCTAAAGAGGTTTCTTTCTCACAAACTTCTAGAGGATTGTCTTCATGTACCCTCATAAATTATCTAATGGATTCTTCATTCTAAAATGAATCAATCGGTGTGGTTAGTTGTTCTACCACAAGATTTTGATTGGATGAATGTGACATGGGAGTCAACTTGGATGATTGATTAGAAGGACTTTGAGTTAGAGAGCTCTTTGAAGGAATATGGGGTCGTTGAGGTAAAAAGCATAGTTAGTTTCCTAGAATAGATATATATGCATGTATGCATTGTATGAGGGTATGAGAGAAGAAAATAACAATTTTTTGCATGTTAGTTTTCTTGGTGAGCAAGAAAGAGTAGTTGAGTGAGGAAAAATATTGAACATCTGTGAGGTGTTGGAAGACAACATATCTTCATTGTATTTCCTCTATAAAGCATTGAATAATAATTTTGGCCATTTCTTGGTGGACGTAGCCCACACTGGGTGAACCATGTTAAATCTAGTGTTATCTTTCTCTTGTTTATTTTATCTTCTGGTTTATTTCGCATTCATTGCTTGTATGCTTTATCTAATTTTAGATCTATGCAACATTGTTATATGGTTAAACCCCAACAACTGGTATCAAATATTTGTTTGGAGGTTTTGTGTGTTGACAGATTTACTCACAGAGGGTTTTTTGATTGAGTGGGAGCATAACAATGGCAGAAGATAGTAAATACCGAGTAGAGAAATTTGATGGTCATAATTATCAACTATGGAAGATGCAGGTGGAGGATTATTTGTATCAGAAGGATCTATACTTACCATTGGATGAGCATGCACACCGGACATGATGACTGATGAAGAATGGAAGGTTCTTGATAGAAAGGCTTTGGGATCTATAAGATTGAGTCTAGCAAAGCATCGGTGGCTTCAAATTTTACAGATGTAAAAACCATGGTAGAGTTGATGAAATCTTTAGCAAATTTGTATGAAACTCCTAGTGCTTCGAATAAGGTTTATTTGATGAAAAAAATTGTTTAATTCTAAGATGTAAGAAGGTGGATCTGTATCTAATCATTTGAATGATTTCGGTCTATTGTAAATCAATTAAAATGGTAGAAATTTTGTTTGATGATGAAGTGAAAGCACTTTTATTCTTATGCTCTTTTGCTAGATAGTTGGGATAACTTGGTAATGGTTGTTAGTAATACAATGTCTACTTCTAAAGGTTTGAAATTTGATGATGTGGTTAGTGTAATCCTTAATGAGGAAATACACAGAGAAAATCTTAGGAGAAGCATCATCTGGAAACACTTTAAATGTAGAAAGTAGGGAAGATCTAAGGAGAGATCATCAAAGAGAAAGAAGAATGGGAGATCAAAGTCAAGAAATGGCAGATCTAGATCCAAGTACAAAGATTTACTTTTTTGGAATTGTGGAAAGAGAGGACATGTAAAGAAGGAGTGTTGGTCCAAGGAAAACAAAGAGAATACATCAGACAAAGGTAAAGAAAAAGGTAAAGAGGAAAATGTTGCAAGTGAGGTAAAGAAAGATGCCCTTATTCTCTCCTTGGATAATAAATTAGAATCTTGGGTTTTAGATTCTGGAGCTTCTTTCCATGCTACCCCTAATAAGGGTTATTTCAGAAATTATGTTCAAGGTGATTTTGGACAAGTTTATTTAGGAGATGATGAGCCATGTAATATTATTGGTAAAGGTGATGTTCATCTAAAGTTGTAGAATGGAAATCCATGGGTATTGAAAGATGTGAGGCATGTGCCAAGCCTCAAGAGAAATCTAATATCTGTAGGGAAACTAGGTGAATCTGGATGTGTGGTTACATTCACAACTGATTCTTGGAAGGTTACCAAGGGATCTCTTGTTGTGGAAAGAGGTAAGAAGGTAGGAACTTTATATCTGTCTACATGTGTTACTAATTCCTTTTCTATGTTATCTACTATAGATTTAGATGTAACCATGTGGCATAATCGGCTAGGCCATATGAGTGAAAAAGGAATGTAGATCTTAAAGGCTAAGGGTAAGTTATCAGATTTGAAACAATTAGATCTTGAATTTTGTGAGCATTGCATATTTGGAAAGTAGAAGAGAGTGAGATTTCTCAAGGTTGGGTCAACAAAGAAGGAGTAGAAATTGGAGCTTGTACACTCAGATGTGTGGGGACCAACTCAGGTAGCTTCTATTGGAGGATCCCAATATTATGTGACTTTCATTGATGATGCCACAAGGAAGGTATGGATTTATTGTATTAAGCATAAATATGATGTTTTTGAGACTTTTAAAAGGTGGAAAGCCCTTGTGGAAAATGAAACAAACTTAAAATTAAAGTGCCTTAGATCTGAAAATGGTGGTGAGTATTGCAACAAGGCTTTCAATGATTATTGTTCAGTGAATGGAATACGAAGAGAAAGAATGGTTCCTAGAACTCCACAAGAGAATGGAGTTGCAGAAAGAATGAAAAAGAACAATCATGGAACATGCTAGAAGCATGAGGATACATGTCGGTTTGCCTTTGAAGTTTTGGGTAGAAGTAGTGGATACAATAGTGTACTTGATCAACCGTGGGCCTTCAACAACACTAGATGGTGGAATACTAGAAGAAGCTTGGTCTGGAAAAGAGGTAGATTTTTCTTTTCTTAGATTTTTTGGCTCAAAAGCTTTTGTGCATGTTGATAGGGAAAATAGGAAGAAGTTGGATGCTAAATCTAAGAGATGTACTTTCATTGGTTATGGCTCTAGTGATTTGGATATCATTTTGGGATTTAGAAGATTCTAAGATTGTTAGGAGTCATGATGTTGATTGGAATGAAAAAGAATGTACAGGGATCAGGTTTTGGTGCCTAAACATGAACAGGTTGATGATATTTTGAAGGAAAATCAACTTTTAGATCTAAAACAGACATCCACATACACGGCATCGTTGATTCTATAAGTCGATGTTGTGTGTTAGGCTAATCGGTACGGCATCGATCGCAGAGATAGGATTCGGTTTAAAAAAAAACTATTGGAACCGGTGTCGGTACTCCTCAAACCAGTGGCGGTGAGCCAACCACAATCAATAGGCAGATAGAGGAACCATGATCGGTTATAGAACCATGGTCGATATCAAGAGACCGGCATTGATCATTGACAGAGATTGACATGAACATGCAACAGGCACAGAATGAGCCCCAGACACCCCAGATCTCAGTGAGAAGGTCACAAAGAGTAAGTAGACCTCAGAGATATTTTCACCTTCCTTTTCTTATTTATTATTGACTGATAGTGGTGAACCAGAAAGCTTTGAAGAAGCAATGTAGGTAGATACCCATGTGCAGTGGGAGCATGACATGGATGAGGAGATGGACTCCTTGGAACAAAATCAAGACATGGGATTTGGTCAAGTTTCAGCGCAAGTAAGAAAGCACTATAGAACAAATGGGTTTACAGGATCAAGGAAGAAGAGGGTGGACTGAAAAGATACAAGGTGAGGCTTGTGGTAAAGGGATTTGCACAAAGAAAGCAGGTATTGACTTTGATGATATTTTTTCTCTTGTAGTTAAGATGACTTCTATTCGTATTGTTCTAAGTTTGGTTGCAATAAAAGATTTGCATTTAGAACAACTTGATGTTAAGATGACTTTTCTTCATGGTGATTTGGAGGAAGAGATTTATATGCAACAACCACTTGGTTATGAAGTCAAGGGTAAGGAGAAACTTGTGTGTAGATTGAAAAAGAGCCTATATGGGCTCAAGCAAGCTCCAAGGAAATGGTATTTGAGATTTGATAGTTTTATGCATGAGCATGGTTATATGAGATGTGAATCTGACCATTGTGTTTATTTTAAGAAGCTTGAAAATGGGAGCTATGTTATTTTGTTATTGTATGTGGATGATATGTTGATTGCAGGATCTAGTATGTAGGACATTGGTAAACTTAAAGAAAGGCTAGCTCACACATTTGCAATGAAGGATTTGGGAGCTGCAAAGAAAATCCTTGGCATGCAAATTCACCGAGACAGAAAAAACAAGAAGTTGTATTTGTCTCAAGAGGCTTATATCAATAAGGTGTTGGAAAGGTTTAACATGCAGAATTCAAAACCTGTTAGTACACCTATGGTTGGACACTTCAAATTGAGAAAAGATCAGTGTCCTTCATCACATGAGGAGGTTGAGTACATGGCACATGTTCCCTATGCTTCAGTCAATAGGAAGTCTTATGTATGCCATGGTTTGTACTAGACCAGACATTGCATAGGAAGTGGGAGTTGTGAGTAGGTTTATGGCTAATCTAGGTAAAGAACATTGGAAAGTAGTCCAATGGATTCTCAAGTATTTGAGAGGGACATCGGCATGGAGTTATGTTATGGAGGGTTAGATACTTCTTTACGTGGCTATGTTGATTCAGATATGGATGGAGATTTGGATGGTAGGAGGAGCACCACTGGATATGTTTTCATAGTAGGTGGAATGATAGTTAGCTAGATTTTGAGATTGCAGAAGGTTGTGGCTTTTTCTACTACAGAGGCAGAGTATGTTGCAGCTACATAGAAGCTAAGCTAAGGAGATGATATGGATGAGTAGGTTCATGGAAGAGTTGGGTAAGGAGCAAGAGGATTGTAGATTATATAGTGATAGTCAGAGTGTGATCCATCTGGAAAAGAACTCAACATTTCATTCAAGAATGAAACACATTCAGTTGAGGTATCACTTTCATATATGAAGGTGTTGGAGGATGGGCAGCTGAAGTTAGAGAAAATCCATATGGATGAGAACCCTATGGATATGCTAATGAAGCCATTGGTAAAGGAGAAGTTGGAGCTTCACTCCACTTTTGTTGGTCTTCGAGTTTGAGACTTGAAGAGGAAGAAATGGGCCAAGGAAAAGGATCCAAGGATGGTGATGTACAATATAGTGCAACAATTGATCTCCAAGTGGGAGATTGTTGAGTGTGGAGCTTAATTGCTTCACAGAAAGCTTGTTTTTACATGTTGTTGGTTTTGATTTAAAAGTGATGAGCATCATTGGTAGGAAGTGACGCATGATCAAGCGTGTCGAGCATCGGTCATTTATCAATCAACATGGGTGAAGTGAAGTGACTGAATGGTCGAGCAGGTATCAACATCAGTCAAGCAATACCGAAAGATGGTCAACTTGTGTGATGGTGCTTTTTTTTTTTATGAGAATTAGAATAAATATTTTTCTTTAAAGATGATTTCTTGATTGTAAAAGCATAGTTAGTTTCCCAAAATATATATATATATATATGCATGTATGCATTGTATGAGGGTATGAGAGAAGAAAATAGCAATTTTTTGCATGTTAGTTTTCTTGGTGAGAAAGAAAGAGTAGCTGAGTGAGGGAAAAATATTGAACATCTGTGAGGTGTTGGAAGACAACAGATCTTCATTATATTTCCTTTATAAAGCATTGAATAATAATTTTGGTCATTTCTTGGTGGACGTAGCCCACACTGGGTGAACCACGTTAAATCTAGTGTTATCTTTCTCTTGTTTATTTTATCTAGAGGGATTTGAATCTTCAAAAGGATCAAGAATCTTTGGATTGGAATCTTGGAAGAATCAAGAATCGAGAATCATACCACTTACCATGAGTTGAAGATGGGGAAAAGGTAAGTGAACGGGTTCTTTAGCGCAAATAATCAAATGAGGCATAGTTTTGATAGGCATCCTTTGATGGGAATTTTGAAACCTAGGTTCCCTATCTTTTGTCATAAGTATGCGGAACTCGCATGATAATCAGTCTTTCTCAAAGACATGCCTAGACATAGATAGTCCAGGGGATATCACAAGGGTTATTGTGTTGACATGTTCAACATGTGTATCTACATAACCAATGAGAGCATCAAAATGATTCTCCTCATTAGACACATAATTATCATTCTTGTCTTGATTTTGTTTAGGAAAATTCTTCATATTGGGAAATTTGTTAGGAGTGGATGAATCCATCTCCACATCACCACTTTTGATTAAGCCCTGGATGTAGTGCTACAACTTCAAATACTTATCTATTTTGTGACCTTTAACGTGGTGGAATTGGCAATATACATTACCTCTAAACCATGATGGTTTAGGCACGTCATCCTCATAAAGTGTAGTTTCAGGATATTTAACCATTTTAAAGACCACTAACTATTTTAATATGGACAATATTGATTTAGATAGAGGTGTGAAAGTATGGTGTTTATACTTCATAGGTGGATTTCCTTTTGCAAGCTTTAAAGGTGCATGGTTCTAAACAACTTGTACCCACTTAGAATCTACTATCCCATCACTAATGAAATTTTTGTTTCTATTAGGAACAAAATTTGTTTTAGCATTAGGTTTAGAACCATTATGATCATGGGAGATAGGTTTCAAAGTCCCCTAGCTAACAATGCTTTTTCAATTTGACTCCCTTTTCGATTACCTCTTCGAATGTGTTGCCACAATGCATTTGCAAATGGAATGTAATGTCTAGATGGAGGTTGGGAAAAAATATGCCTATTAACTATTTTTCGGGTATGGAGCAAGGGAACCGACTAGCTAATCCTCTCCATCATTGTAAAAATGCAGTGAAGTTTTCGTTATTTCATTGTTTTGCATTGCAGAGATCCAACATGGTGACATCATTTTCTATATTAAAAGAGAAGTGTCGTACGAAACTTTCTACTAGTTCTAGCCATGTTGATATGGATCCCTTAGGGATGTGTACAAACCATTATAGCATCGTTGTTCCTAAACTTCATGGAAAGAGGTGCATAAGATAATTGTCGTTGAATGCCACCTCTTGACATGCCATATAAAAATCTTTAATATGGTCACGAGGGTCACCTTTTCCCTATACTTGTCAAATTTTGGAAAATCAAAGTGTCTTGGGAAAGGTACTTGTAGCATGGCTTTGTCAAATGGGTAGGGACATAACTCATCGAACCAAGTACTTCTTGTTATTATTACTAGTTTGGCCCTCTTGTAATGCTTGAAGGGTGTTCTTCATAGTAGACCATTCTTGGTGGAAGAGTTGGTCTTGCATGGGTGGTGTAGGTCTATACATAGGATTAAATCTAGGTGTATTCCACCCCTATTTTTGCGATAATCTCTTCATAAGGATCTCTTTGTGCCTCCCGTTGAGGAGTGTGTATTGGGAACTCGTGAAACGAAGCCTTAGGTTTTGCCTTTGGTATGGCTTGTTTCAAAACTTTGGGTTGTTCCCTTTGTATATGGGATGCCAAACTTGCCAATTGGCGAGTGAGGGCTTAGACCTGTTGCTCTAACATCACCTCTTGAATAGGTATTTCATGACAATTTTGTTAGGGGAGGTTGTGCATGATGAACATGTTCCTCGTTGTCTTCACAACGTATTCTAACAACAAGTATTTGATAATCTCCATCATTTTCAAATGGTACCTCCTCATTATTTTGTGGTACAGAAGTAGAGGCATGACTTGGATTTAAAATTTCATTGATGGTACGATGAGGTTGGTCTACTTCCTCTTCTCCACGAATCATTTTGGCAACGAGAGAAGGGTCTATTGTCGAAGGTAACTTAGCTCCTAGTTCCATAACACGCATAAGAACCTCATGTTTGTTTTGGAAAATGTAATCGTCAAAATTGGCAGGATGATGTTCTAGATTCATACAAGGAGAGTCCTCTTCTCCACCACTATGGTCAACCATGAGATTATCCTCTAAAAGAGGGTTTTCACCTCCAAATATATCAGCTTCTAATCTTTAGGATCCCATTCTTGTAGTAGGCATACTCGAAATAGGAGGTACAATGTGACAAACTTCCACTAAGGTTTACTAAAAAGGACCTTAGTCAAATTTTGACAGTGTAACGACACTAATGTTGTCTCAAAGAATGGTGACTATAGAATAGCCACAAACCCACTAGGTCAATGTGACCTAAAACCAAAGAATAAACAATAATTCAACCTAGCAAGGTAATATATGACACAAGCTTATCTTGAATAATACAATGATGTATAACGCTCAAAATTTAGTCACACCAAATAGTTTACTCCCTAAGATTTTTCTAGATAGGTTTGCAACCAAATAGTGACAACACAATATCACCAGTTAGGTCAAGTTTACAACAAACAAGGCCTAAATGATAAGGAAATATTGACGTGATCTTCTAACAAGGTATACTAAAAACCAATTCCTAAACACTAATAAATTCTAAATCTTGTAAAATGGACGATAACAATGTGACCAACATAATGACACTATTTGGACATGCGTGAACTAAGATTTCGGGAAAGCAATATTTTTAGTGTCAAAATAATGTCATCGCGATGCTAGCAATGTATCCTATACACTCACAAAACTCAAGACAAATTTAGGATGTAAAAACTACGTCTAAGTATAACAATAAATAGTTATGCGTGCGAACAATGTAACTCTACAGATAGAGATTTAGGCCTAATTTCATAATGGAAACAAGACATAAATATCTCAATTGTATGGCTACAATGGGTAGCGTAACAACTCAAAAGAACAGGATTAAATCACATAACTACGATGATACTAAGTCTCAAAAATGGGTCTTTGAGACAAGGGGACCTACTAGATCATGACTACGTACCATGCACACTTTCAACACTTACGCTTTGACATTCGCAACCTAATCACGCAAGTAAAATACAAAAGTGGTGAACACGTGATATCTAGCGATATCCAAAGTATATTTTGTTTCCTTTTTCCAAAAATGGGCAACAATAAAACAAAAGTGTAGACCAAATGGTGTTGAAATAAGTTGGTGTTATTTTGGCAAAGTTTCGCCTTGTCTTAGGATAAGTGAAAAACTAGGAAAAAATGACACTAAGTAGATTTCATGATGAAATTTCACACGGTTTCAAATTTAAGAGATTCTTTCCCTTGTTCTAAAAACAAGAGTTTGAATCTAAAAAAATTTTCACTTTGTGAGAGCTCTCAAGTATAACTAAGAAAAAATAATGGCTCTAAGCCAGCAAGCTTCCTAGGTGGTTCTCTCTCTAGGTGTCACAAGATATCTATGGCGAGCTCAATTTACCCAAAAAGTCACACTGAATAATTTGAGAGTATCTCGAATTTAATTTACCCTCTTCAGTATAATGAGCACCAAAGTTCATTCAATTATACTTTCACTGGGGTCGCAATACAAATATCTTTGACTCTAATCTCACCAAGGCGTACTAATCAATTCGGTAGTGTGGAGCACTTTCCTATTTTGTTCACAAGGTTCCCTCTTGCGTGAACTACTTTAGGGTTCCTATGATCACCCCCATTTTTGTAGCTTAAGTCTTATGCCAAAGGGGTTATGTCCTAGTTAAGTGGACGAGTCATAGCTCTTAACCAAAACCTACAATACAAGTTGTTTTGAATGGTGTGTTGGTGTATTTTTATCTTTTAGATTAAGCAATTTGGTTTAGACCACCAATGGCAACCTACAACACACGTGAATGTTAGAATTTGGTTTGAAGAGAGCCCTTCTTTCTTTGACAAGCATTTTAGGTCCTTCACACAAATGGTTAGTAGTTCAAAAAGATTCACAATATCATAGAAATATGGCCATGAAAATGCTTGTAAATCAACTAACTACCATCAAACTTTGCAAAAACAAGGTTTATTCCCAATTAATCCAAGTGCTTCTTAATGAAAAGACTAAAATTGCTTTTGGTTCCCAAGATCACACTAGGTGCAAGGGAAGAGCATACACAAATTTTATCCTTGATTTTTTTATCAAGTGAAAAAAGCTCTTAAACTAAAAGATCAAGCATATGCAAAAATGAATGATAATTGTTCCTACTTACTCCCAAAAATAAAAAGAATGGTTTAGAGGTGCTTTTGGTTCTCAAGATCACACTAGGTGCAAGAGAAGAGCATACACAACTCTATTCCAAACTCAATCAAAGTATGAAAACATAATCACTCCTCAAACCCTAACCCAATTTATTCAAAAAGTATTTATCAAACCCTAGGACAATTTTGTTAGGAATATTTCTCTAAAATCAATAAATTGACAAAAATAGCATCTAAAAACCCTTAAAAATTGATAGGAATCATAAAATTGAAATTATGGAATTTGATTAAAAAATTACCTTGATGCATAGGTGCCCCTCTTAGTGCACAGGCACTCACAGTCATGCACATGTGCCCCTCTGTCATTTTTCACACAATCAATGATGCATGAGCACTTCCAGTTAGGCACAGGTGCTCTCAGTCATGCACAGGGACATTTTTCACTCATAACCAAAAATTAATGTATGTAAGGGCATTCACAGTCATGCACAGGTGCTCACAGTCATGCACAAGGCGCTCACAGCCATGCACAGGTGCTCACACAGTCATGCACATGCGCTCATAGTCATGCACAGGTGCTCCTCTTTCCTTTAGGTGCTCAAACTATCTTCTAGAGGCCATAACTTTTGCTCCCAACCTTGAAACAACTCTATTTGTTTTTCGTTAGAAAGATATTGAAGTGAACTATGCATTACCAATATAAATTTGGAGAAAAAAGTTACCAAGAATTGAGGGTATTCATTTTTATAAAAAAATTCCTTTCTAACATATCTCAATGCTTTGATGAATGTTGTTTTGAGAATATTTCTTGAAAAAGGTCAAATCTTTGGTATTTTGAGGGAATTTTGATAGGGCTTCGCCTCCTTATATCCTACAAAAGCATGAAAACACAACTTCTACCACTAATCTAGTTGAAACAACTTTCAAAAATGGAAATTGATCTATAAAACTTTGAAAAATACTCTAAAACTTTGAAATTAATCTAAAAATCTTGAGAAACTAATCTAAAAAGCTTGAAATTACTCTAGAAAGCTTGAAAGTAAACTAGAAAACTTGAAATTAATCTAGGAAACTTGAAACTAATCTAAAACTTGAAAAGAAAAACTTTGAAACTAAGTTAAAAAGCTTTAAAAATTAAATGCAATGGGGTATGGTCCCACCGAGCGTGCCAAATGAAAGCACCCTAAAATTTTACAAATAAAATAACAAAGCTAATGAAGGAAGGCTAACACCATTTCCACCTAATAGCTAAGGATTCTAAGTCTAGGAATGTAACATTAAGATAGAAGCTAAAAGGAATGCTTAACTAGTATGAAAACAATGTAAAATCTAACTAAACATGCCTACTAATATGCTTTAATTACCTAACATGGGCCTAAATAGACCTAAGAGGGCAATCAAATGGTTATGGTTGCTACTCCAAACAATGGTGAAATGACCTCTCCAAATGACTTGTTAAGTCACTTTAGATATTCATCTACTAACCTTGTTGAAGGCTTTAGGCAAGGATTGAACTTGGTTATATATCATATTTATTATATGAGATGCAAATCAAAGCATGGTGTAAAGTATAAAGGAATGAGGTGCACTCTTTTTATAGTTTTCCTTTTGGGATAAACTTCTATTTTCATGCATGTGGGACTAAAAGCCCCAAATTAGATTAGAATTGCTAAGGAACATTAGTTAATTAGCAAAAACCACTAATTATAACGGATTTGGCAAGAATAAGAGTGATTTGTGTGTGTTTGGCAATAAGATTGCAAAAGTGGAATTCAGGTGTCTACACCGGTATTCTTCAAAGAAAATTTATTCTACAGACCTCAAGTCCATGAAATAAACCTCGAGTTCATAATTCATCGGGTTTGGGCAAGTTAGCAAGGTCAAAGGGGACATGGGGCACATTTCTTATGAAGCCAAAAATTTCTAAGTCCCCAAAGTAGAAGGTTGCAACACAAATCCAATGAACCCGACAACTGCGAAGTCGAAGACACATGGAATCTTCCCATTGGTTTTTTCACACTCTAATTACGAAGAAACATGGAAAGGTTTTATTGGCTTGTATTTTCATAGAAACAATAAGGAAAGGAAAGTAAATGGAAGTAAAGGCCCAATACCCAAACCAATGGAAGGTGGACACATGGAAAAGAAAAATCAAGCACATGTTGGCAGAGGTTGATACCAAGCTAATCAAAGGATTCCACGTATCAAATTCCTATGCACACCAACATGCAAAATTTCAAGTGGTCATATCTTTTAATCTAGATCTCCAAATTAGATAAAATTTATATCATTGGAAATCTCTCCTTGAGCCCTTCAACTTGGGATCAACAAAATCTTATTTTGGTGGCATTTAATGGGTCAACACATAAAACATGGCTTCTAAGGAAGGAAAGGATTCCTGAGCACATAAATGATCAAATTAGACAACTCAACCACTAAAATTGATGAAGTATGGGCTCTTCCTTCTTCTACAAGCCAAGCAAACTTGGGGGACACATCTGACATGTTATGTTGCAGGGAAAAATAGATCTTCATTAATGATCAAAATCAAGTATGGTCTTTTCCCCTCTTCTCTTTCTTCTTTGTTCTATATAATATAAAATATTTCAATATTGAAAAGAGTCTCTTTGTTGTAACGACACTATGCCAAAATGGTGTCGACTTCCCATAAGTTCCAAACCTTAGATTTGGTCTCTACAATGTATCTCTTTCCTTCTACCATAACTGAAATAGAATTGTGCATATTCTAAGCAATATAAAGTCTATTTTGTGGCACATTTGTCTGCCCTAGCTAGTTTTATCTTGCAACCTTTCCTTTCTAATCATTTCGGCATGTTATGCATATTTATTTTCTTGTAGTTTCCATTTTTTGTGTTGTAAATGTGTAGGTGAGTGATTTTTCATGGTTTTAAAATTGTGGCACATTTTTCTCCCCTTTCTCCCATGTTTTATCTTTTTCCTTCCCCTTTTGGAGAGCTCACCCCATTTCTCTAGTTCTATCATTTCCCCTTTTAGTTTAATATTTCCTTTTCGCATCTCCTTCTAACCTGGTCCCTTGGAATGTTTAGTTTAGGATTTTATTTTTGCATTAGTAGTTTTAGCATTAGAAATAGGTAGAGGAACCAACCTTCTTTGGAGGTCTATCTCACATTGCAAGGTCACACAACTAGGAGATAGTCCCATATTGCCTCAAAATCCTGGGTTGTCTATGACTCGAGGCAGGGTGAAATTTTGAGCTCTTACAAGTAACATGGAAGGTTGAGACAAAAACTGAATAGTTAGGACCAAGTTTTGAAAGGATGAAAAGTATGAGTTGTGAGTCCTTTTGTCAATTCCACAATTTTCAGTTGCAATCTTAGAGATTTGAGTTTGGTGAAAAATTCCTAGAGAGTGTCAAAACTACTAGGGTGAGACTAATCAACTCATTTTCCAGTTCATGCCCTTTCATTTCATCATGTTTCCCAAAACAAATTAAGGCATCCCAAACTTCCTTGGGTGATTTAGCTATGTTAATATTAAAGCACATTTCTGGGTGATGTAGAAAGACACAAAAGGTGAAGGCTTCATCACATTTTTCAAACCACTTTTATTTCTTTACATCTTCTTTAGGTTCATTTTGCAATCCCATAGTTATCTGGATAAATTTTTGTTTTCTCAAAGCGAGAGACATGACATCTTTCCATTTGTGATAGTTAAATGGGGTAAGCAAAGGAACAAAGTATTAAGATCCATAAAAAATAAAAGTGAGAAAAGAAAATAGCATAAAGAAATGAACCAAAAAAATGAATACCCCCCGAATGCAAGCACTTTATAAATAGTGTGTTGATTACACCCAAGTATTCATGTGATGTGAGACAGGTTGGTCACTCACCTTGTAATTAATGAAATATCACACAAGCATGGAGACCACAATATGCTCAGTCATGCGCAACAAAACAAGTGAACAAGGACAAAAGAAAGCAAGAAGAGAAGGAGGTTCTCTTTCCGCAAGGTTTTGGCAGACACGCTCACTAACCCACAAGCTAAGAAGATAGATTACAATGTAGAAAAGAGGGCTTAAAATGAGTCCAAGAGGCTTCTATGATGTAACAAGGGCTCCCATAAGTGGAAAAAAGCTAAGAGGAATGCTACACACTCAGCAGACAATTAGTAGAAAAAAATCACCAACACTATAAAATCATACTTTTAGTTTTCCAAATAGCCTAATTTAAAGAAAAAAGGTAACAAAAAGTACTTTAAAAATGATAATAACACTATATTTGAACAATAATACTAAACTACTAAATGATTAATTAAAGGAGTTAATTAAAATTTAATTAATCTAATTAAAATAAATTAAACTACTAAGAAAAGAAATATTATATCATAATTCAACTAAGACGTAACATTAATAAACCCTCTAACTTAATAACCACCCCACTTAGATATATTAGCAACTAACTTATATTAAACACCTTTTAAAAACGTACATCTTATAATTTACCACCTTGCCTTATTAAACCAAGGCCTCATAACAACCCGACCAACTAGATTAATTTAGTCACCATTTTAACTATTAAACCAACCATATAATTTAATAAAACACCGCTTGACAATTAAAACTTAGGTTTGGAAATAAATAACAAGCGGTCAAAGGTGTGAAAAGGAAAGAAAAAATAAAAAGGCTCGGCACCCAACTCAACTTGGGGCTCGAGGGTAGGAGAGAAGATAATATGAGAGGGTCGGTGAGAGCGGGTCAAGTGGACTCGGCTAAAGTGGACAGCGAGGGATACTAGGTTGAGGCAAGTGGATGCTCAACATTCAAAGCAAGCGGTGTCGTAACATGACCAAGAAGGGTGGATGCCCAACCTGTCGGACTAGCAAGAAGAGGAGAGGGGGCCAAATGGCCAAGCCAAACACAAGGGGAATTAATGCTAACAAGGCTAGGAAATGGAGTTCCAAAGCTCAAGCAAGCGAGGTTTGTGAGGAGGGGGCTTGCTGGAACTAAACAGGCGAGCAAGTAGTGTAAAAGGGCATAAAAAGGGTAGAGGCACGAATTGCCATTAATAAAAGAGTTCAATGCAACATGTAAACCCAACAAGAAAACTCAATACACCCAAAGCAACTCGGCAAACCAGTCAAAACAAAACCCAATGTAAACACACCAATATGCAAAAGCAGAGTAGGTATACACTCATAAATAATGTAAAGAATGGCTCGATAGGTAATGACAACAAACCAAAATATTAACACGATGGTCAAAGTGGCTAGGTGAGTAAAGAAGCAGATGTAAAAATGTAGAAGAGATAAGAACGAGGAAACATAAGTGCAAACAAACAACTCACCGATGTAGATCTCGAGAGAGCACAAAAAAATAATGCAAAGAAAACACAACCGACTCATTGGGAAGAATGCGAAGTAAAAAGAACACTCACGGAGAACAAGACCTAGCTCATTTGAGTAGCTCAATGTAGAGCTCGGTCGAGCACCGTAGGGAAGGAAAAATAGGCAATAAGAAGGGTTTAAAATAGAGAAAGAAAACTAGCAAGGGAGGTTGGGATAGGTATGATAGCAGAATTTTAAAAAAATTGCTTCCAATTAAAAATCGCCGATTAAAACCGGAAATGCAAAACCTACCTCTAGATTTAGTTGTTCCTCCAAACTTAGTTTTAGCTAGCTAGATATGGTTGTGAAACACCGGTAATCTACACACGCATAACTAAAAACCCACACAAACTCAAAAAATGAGATTGTTAAACATGTAAACAAGATTCTAAAGGAAGATTGAAAACTTGCACGAGAAGCACAAAAACCAGAAAATGAAGTAATAACAATTGGAATCAATGAGTGCACGTTTACCAAACAATAACTCTGATACCATATTGGATTTTTCTATGAGAATAAATATATAACCCCGTGCACATCGAACAAGGTTGCACTTCCAATGGTGTCGTGAATGCTCCACGTAGTAAGCAAGAGATCAAATCACAAAATAAGAATCAAGTAGAGAAAGACATAGGTCTGGCATGCTCATAAATAAAAAAATAAGAGGTACATATAGGAGTGTTGTGTAACTCTTGTGCATGACACGTGGAAACAACCCTAACTAACCCTATGAGCTATTCTCACTAAGTGAGATTACCAACCGCATGAGGTGGACAAGGCGTCGAGTGTGGATGAGACAAGTCATATACACCAGCGAGAATCGTAGTCTCTATATAAATTCTGGATGAATGTCCAAGTAGTGAAAGGGAACTTAGTGTACGCAAGATGATGTTTAATATCCTAAGGAAAAATGAGACATATTATTCCATATACCATGCAATTATGCTCAAGAACGAGTCCAAGAAGACAGGTATTGATTCATGCAATATGTAGTGATCTTGCATTCCTTGTTTCGGGAAAAATATCTCTTTAGATTTATCTATACAACATAACAATGGAATTTAATACCAAAACCCATGAAGAAACCCCCAAAAAGGAACTTTATCATAAGAGGTCATTACATTACCCCAATATATGGCACTTTATAATGTAGTGCAAGTGGTCGATAGAAGAGCATACTCAAAGATCAAAGGATTTCATATAATAACCTTGAAAAATTAAGATTCCAACAAAATAAATCAAAACTATGGCTTTTGATTATCGAACAAGATATGATACCATGTGAAATTGTGGGCCAAGATTGAGCGCTAATAAAATATGAATTCTCGAAGAGAGCAATGTTGCGAGAGAGATAAAGAGAAAGAGAGAGAGAGAGAGAGAGAGAGAGTGACAAAATATTGAATCCATGGAAATTTAGCTATACAAGAGATATAAATAGGAAGCGGGGAAGTGTAACTACCACCTTAAAAGGTGGAAAAGTATAACTTCCATCTATCTCGTCAAGTAAGCAAGCTAAAACCATGCAATGGAATAAAAAACCTATACTAACTGATTCGGAGGACATTTTGGGATGTTGGGATTTCCCTATATCTCCCTAAACCATGACAGAGTGGTAGATCATTCGTGAGTTTTCCGTCAATTACGGAATGTGGAAAATGGATTCCATATGCTTGATTTATAGTCGGTCAAAGTTTGGTCAAAAATAAGACCCAACAAAGGCAATTGACCAACTTAAGCGGTGACACGTGGAAAAAAAAGTGTAGTCGAGAGGAGGAAAAGAGTTGTTTTGTGACGTCGGTCTTCAACACTCATATTCGAACGGGTGGTTCGGTGTGTTTTATATTCCATCACGTGGTGGGGCCTCAGGCCACCACGATGATCGGGTAGTTATACCAAGCCAACTCGATTTGCTATTAACCAAGCTCGTTATTCGGATTGGGTGAGCTATCTATACAACTCAATGGCAAGTTCCCATTATGGCTCGGTGAGCCCACTATTATGTTTTTCCGAGTTCATTTTATGTGGGGGCAAGTTTATACATTGGTGGTGAGCTCATTAGAGGGTGGGCAAGCTCCCCCATTCTCTCCATACTGAGTTCAGCCACTACACTACGTGGTATTTCCACATACACCACCCACTTTACCTTCTAGATCGATGTGGGATGTCTCAACTTGGGCCTATGTGGAGTTATACGGTGAGCAAAAGAAATTTTGTGGCCCGTGCCATGTATAACCATGGTCGACTAAGCCTATTTTAAGGCTAGCGCAAATGTGACCACCCACGTAACAAAGCCTTCCATCGTGGAATCGAGAATGGCACCAGGAGATGGAAAATGCTCAAGGAGGATTGGTCTGAAAGGGTTTGTCAGTTTTGCAAGTCGGGCACAGTGGAATCAGAATGGCACTTCATCATGGAATGTGTCGCTTACGGGGACATAAGGAGAAATTACATGGATATTTTAACAGGGGCTGATCTTACAGCTTTGTTTGAAGAGGAAAGGGTGGCAAAAACAACAAATTTCTGATAAAAATTCATAGTAGATGAAGCAAAAATAGCAAAGAGCTGGAAGAAAGGTTGAAGTAGCAGTTTTCTCGGGCATCTTTTGGTGTTTGGATGCCTTGCTCGTGTTTACCTTTGGGTCCCATAGACTGCTCGGTCTCATGGATGTCATTAAAAACTTTCATTCATTCATTCGTTCGAGGGGCCATGTGGAGATAATCGGTGGTGCGAGTCAAACTTCCATGCAAACCATGTGGAGGTGTTCCAAAATCCATGGGAGCCGTTATAAGCCTTCAAAAGGATTGTCGAGGTGGATTTTAATGTGGACCGATCTATGTCCCCATGTGGAGGTTGTGGGCGGTGTCAATGCAAAAGCCACACATAAGTAGAAAGTGGACCATTCTAAGGGGTAAGCCACATGGTAAATGTATATGGTGGTGTTTGATATGGCCGTTATAAAATATAATAACAGTGGAAAACATACTAATAGCCAAGTATAAAATGTAAAGGTGGGAGTTTAATGGGTTTCAAACCCATATCCACTCACTCCCGAAAGTAACCTCCTCACTGTCATGTCATTATGGCTCGACTTGTATTATGTATATAAAATGAGCCTAGGGCTATTTGTAAAGAAGAAGTTTGTCTTGGGCCATAGGCCATAAAAGGGAAACTTCATATATCACTATTTTGAAGGAGTTAGGCTCAAAATTGACCTTAGATGTAAAAAGGGAAAATGTTCATAATTTCCCCACACTCCTAGTGATATATTTATCTTCCTATTTTGGAGGTGTTTTGACTATGTTTAAAGGTATGGAAGTCATATCAACATTTTGCGTCTATCCAGAATCTTTGTCAAGTGTGCCTCTCATCCAAGGAAGATTATTTAAAGACACATACTTCTGTGACAATCATCATCAGTTGAGCTTCTACTTCTTAGCGAATGGAGCAGCTTTGTCTTCATATTTTCAGTTCGAGTATTCTACTAGATCATGATCACTCTTATTTATCTGGTTCAGATTCATATGTAATCAACTAGGTATGTGATCATAGAGGGGGAATCCCTATACCACTATCACATGGGAAAAATCCACATAACTATCATAAGGGCGAAATCCTAAACCACTATCATATGGGTGGAATCCCTATAACTATCATTTGGGTATCAAATAGACATGTTCACTAGTATCCACATTTAGATTCATTGCTTCATTGTATGTAGTTTACTAGAAGTGTAATGAATCAGTTCATATGAACCCGGAGATGTAGGCAATGCCGAACTCCGTTATCAATATTTGTGCAGTGTGTATGTGTTTCATTTTACATTCCATTTTGAAGTTGATAACATCTATGGAGTATAAAATATTGCAGTGCATATAGGGGTCCATGGGTAGTACAAAATTTTACCCCTGTTTACAGATCACTAACACCTTCAAAGCCTTAATAATGCAACAACACATTTGTAAGAATATAATTAAAATTGGGGGATTTTTTGGGGTCTCTTGTTATCCCTCCATTATTACCATGTCCCTAAGAAGTACTATAATCTTCAAAATCATGACGTCAATTATTAATGTAGTGTTTAATCAGTAATTTAGTGTCATGCAAGTAGCCAACCCTTATCAATTTAAATTATATTATAAATACTCGATGTAAACAAAAATTAAATGACATATCCACTTCATATTTCCTTAGATACTTGAGTGCCTACTCTAAATGATTGCAATTGTTTTTGCATGGGGATTCTCTTTATCATGTCTCACCCATTCCTTGTATCCCATTGTATCTCTAAATACACTAATGTACCATCTAGTACATAATGTAACTTCTAGCACAAGGCAATGAAGATTTTATCTAGTTCTACAATGGTGTTGCAACTCCGATAAATGATTTTTATTGTATATATTGAATTTTCTCATATTGTGACACTACAACCACCAAGTCTTTGAGAATGGGCTTAAGAAGATTCACTAGTTTACAATTTGGAGAAGATTTGTTTCTATACAAGGATATCTCCACATCAACTATAAGCTTCTTACTGAAAATATGTCTATGGTAAAAAAATTTTAACATACTTTCTATCATCATAATTTCAACATAGGATGCTACTTATATAATGGAGAATTTTCAATTTCTCCAATTTAGTAAGGAGAGCCTTTGATGATTGTTCACTTTTATTCATCTTTCAAGTTGATCAAGCTCCTCATAACCATTAAATCCTAGATCTCAAATAGATGTGTTTACAAAGTTCTTAAATGCCTTGGTGGGCTCTTAAGGGCTCTCTTGATTCCTTGATTTATTGATGCTCTCATTGAGTTCTTAATTCTTTCATGAATTGTTAAAATCTCTATTGGGTTTATTAGTTCTTAGGGCATTCTTAGGTTCTCAATCCATAAGGTTCTTAAAGGCTCTCTCGGGTTTTTTTGTATTTAGGGCTCTAGTGTCCTCAATCAAACCATGGCTTTTATGGGATAGGGATGGGTTAAAAATGACCTTTCCATCAATTTTCATTTAGTTTGGTGGTCTCTAGATGTTAATTTTCAAAAATTCCATCTTGTAGAGATGCCCTAGATACATTCTCTAAAACTTTTTCAAATGAGGGATTCGCACTATGTGGGATGCGTTTTGAAAACCAACTAGGAGTATATTGTCTTGGGTAGAAGCCAAAGCTAAATTCTTTCTAGCTAAGAATGATCATGAATCCTTTTTAGAAATCTTGGATGTTATCCTTGGGGAAAAGCTCCATAAAATTGAAGTTTTTCTTCCTCCCCATGGTGGAGAGATTGGAAATGATACCATTAAACACCATTTCAAAACTACTCACCAAGTTGTAGACAAAAAATCACGCACTTGGGTACATTTATAGGTCCTAATCACATACTACTATTCATATGATTCATAAGTGAGAAAACTAGTAATTGACTATTGTCTTTGGCCTCTTTTCTATCTTTCTTGCTTTCTCTTTGGTCTTGCACACCCTACAACCCAGATCCGGACTTCAATTTTTTATCTTTTATGAATTTGGACACCATGACCCGGCCAAGACACTAGCGCTCGGGTGCCCTCGTCCCCTCTGGGCATCCCCAACCTTTTTGTATCTTACTCGCCTCTTTTGGGCCTCTTTTATCTTTTGGGCATCTTATTTTCTTATGGGTCAGCCTTTTAGTTGTCAATTATGAAATTCAAACAAGGGAATCATATAAATATAAATTTATGTGACCATAATAAAGGACCAAGCTCTAAGCATCTACTATCATCACCTAAAGTTACATCAAAGGCATTCTAAAATCATCAAAGCATCCATCTAACACTTACTCAAGGGACAAGGGACTACATTTTCTGCATACACACATAGGAGGGGAAGTTCATTTTGTCATCTACACATCTATTTACATTAGTACATGTAGCAATCGCTCGCTATCAAGTGCATCTTACACAAGAGATTCATAGTGCATGATTTCTACACACACACACAATAACTACATGGAGTCTGAGATGTAGTATAGTGTTCGGTTGTAAGTTCACTTTGTTGGGTGACCTCAGGGTAAGTCGACTCCCCATTTGCATCTTTTTTTTTAGGATTTTATGTGTTTTGGGGTTTTGCAGGGTATCATTTATTTTGCAGGTTATAGGTGAACTTGGTGATCAACTAGTGACGCATAAGTGACCAAAAGAGAAGGTTAGCAACCACCTTATGACACAAGAATAATTGATTTTTGACCATTTTCTTAGTCACGAGTGCCCAACAAAGGTCTCTAATACCCATGCGCCCCCTAACCTCATCAAGAATTCTCAGTCCAGGTAGATCCGACACTTCTAAAATTTACCAGGCACATTTATGACAATTTTCTCCTCATGTTTATTAGTTTTCCATTCCATAACACCTCGAGATTCATTACAAAGTCAACTAAGTCTTATATCCCCTCTCTTGCACCTAGGGTTTCATTTTTATCTAGCTTATTACTTGGGTCAAATCTATACTTTAGCATTTTATTTATCATATGTGACTCTGCAATTAGGGTTTTACAAATTCCATATTTGTTAAATCATTTGGTGAACCCATCTCATTCAAACACTCTTTGGACCTTCATTTATTCCTTTCTTTCATCATCATCTCATCATGGATATCTCCATTCATGATTTCTTGCTATCCAATCTTGCTTGTCGAGATAAAATTATTTTCTCTTAGCTAATACTTGCATTCCTTCTGATATTCATTTGGACATAGTATACCAAATATTCGTCGAGATATTTTCTTAAAAACTCACTTTTCCACCTAATATAGCTATTGATCTTTTTATTTATTACAGTGATCCTCCACTATATATATCGGCTCGCATTCATAACATAGGTATCAAGTGAACTATAATTGATAATGGATCTAAGCTCAATCTTTGTACTATATCACTCCTTTAGGACATCAGTCTTTCCTCCCTTTAGTTAACCCAACATCCATTTCTCTTTGTGCGTATGATTATTCTATGCATGCATAGGCACTATCACTTTTCCACTCATAGTTGGGCCAAAAACTATTCATGTTGTATTTTTGTTATCGATTTCCAGTTCAATACAATTGCTTACTTGTTAGGTCACGACTTCATGCTATGTAGGCAGTTTCTTCTACAATTCACCGATGTGTTAAATTCTTACATGAGGGCTTTGAATATACAATAGTCACTAATCATGACCCATTCAAATATTTTCGCCTAGATCCAACCACTATGTTACCTACTCCAACTTCTACTACTATTATGCATCTCATTGATGATCAACAACTCACATACTATCTTGACAACTTACCTCCACTTGAAGGAACTGTTTGTGCCTTAGATATTGTTCCATCTACTTCAGCCTCTCCCCCTCCTACTAATGTTATGGTACTTTTTGGGGGTCTATCCATACATTGGGTGTCATACCACCTTCCTCATATTTTCATGAGCAACTTGTATCTATGCTTCCTCCTTTCACATGCACTCTTTTCATGAATAATTCTTATTGGCCACATATTCCATTTGATCCTACTAGTTATGATAATGTTTGCATGCATGATGGCTTGGCTCGGATAGGATTTACACTGGATGATCTCCTCCCTCCATATCATTATTCTCATCTTTATCATGGATATGTTCAAATTATGGATGCTTATGGTCTACATGTTTTCCATCTATAAATATTTGTTGCATGCACTTTTCCACTCACTTTTGGGAAGTCTTGGCTTGACTACATTAGTAGTACTGGATCCTTATCATATTGATATCACGTTTCCAATGCCCTTAGGCAATGTTTCTATTTGTAATGAATCATTTATCGGCTATTCACAAATGCTCACTCATTGGTATGCACATGGTTGTCCACTACCACCTTTGACTGATGAGGAATACAAAATGGATATGTATAATTTAAGCCACAATGGCTCCTTATCCGATAAAATGCATACTATTACTTACCAAGTCTTTGGCTCATCTCCATTTGGATTTGACCATGACAATGATTATCTCTTAGACAACGTTACTTGATTTTTCTTCACATCATACACTTGGGGGGCATCATACTTATTATCCCCCCTTCTACCATTATCAGATATCTCATATTTATACCATTATGCTCCATGATTCGCATCTAGTCTTCCGATGCATCATACATGCATTGATACACACAACTTGTATCATCGTTACCCTATGACGTACTCTCATGATAAGTTTCACATTTGACTATTGAGGGCATACAACATTCATGAACCTCACACACTACACATTTCACACTCTGCGCTTCATGATACATCATTCTAGCATTTTCTTCTAACACATCATACTATCCTCTTCTATAATTTACACTCTATGCTTCATTAATCTATCTTTCTAGCACACATGTTCAAACCATTTCCCGATGACACACTCTTGTTCTATGGTTCATTCTTGACTATCGAGGGGTATTTTATAAATGAACCTCATCTCATATTCATTCACATTCACTCGGGGGGCACGTTGCTCCTATCACATTCACTTTGCATTCCATTCCATTCACATTCACAACATATTGCATATCTTGGTTGCAATTATTATTATTTTCTTATACTCACATGTTACACTTTGCTTACTATGTTAGATGGATATCTAGTATGTCATTATCTTTTCTATATACACATGCGTGTTCACTTGTTCTCTAGTTGTGAATGCATACTTTCTACAGATCTTTACACATAGTATGGATGTTTGGCATTATACCTCTTACCAATCCCACCGAGACTCTGGGAGCATCTACTTTCATACACACTATAGGTGTTATTGTTTCATTTTATACTACTTCCTATTCTTACTAGCACACTATTCTATCGATATATACACATTTTGACATACTTTCTATCTTTCTAACATGCTAACATGTGCTTCATGTGCAACATTTGTCTTGCAAGAACTATTTTCCACCATGGTTGTCTGATATTTTGCTTGTTATTGTTTATCATTGTTAGCCATAGTATGCCACTATTTGCGTACTTTTCCCTATGTCTTGTTTTATCATTGTTTGTATGTTTTTGGCCACTTCGGCCCTGATTGTCTTGCGACATTGTGAGTGATGTCCCATGTTTGAAACCCATTTTACGGTCTACATTGTCTTCTTGCTTGTTATTTTACACATTGTCTACTATACTCGTGTATTTGTCTTAATTCCATTAACACATGTTTTTAGTCACTTTGTTTACATGTGCCTTGGTTTCTACCATGCACATTCCCCCCGTAGGGTATCAGTTTCAAATCAGCATCTGGTCTTATCCTTTGGGTCACATCCTCTTAGTAATGTCGCATGCACCCTAAATGAGGGGGCATACATTGGGTGAATTAGTCACCCCATACAACAACTTAGAGCTTCTATAAAGGCTCGCACAATACAGAACAAAACATAGTTATAACACAAGAAAAACCAAGATTCTAACTTGGGTCCTCAGTTCAACATAGACACCAACACCTAGATACATACACTAGCACAAGTGCGCTCCTAACCTTTCCTAAGAACCTATGACGAGGGAGAAGTTATAAGTTACTTTCTCATTGGCACAATTTTCAGTAGTTTTCACATCACATGCACATGCACAATCCTCTAGTAATTAGAATGCATTCTATCTCCTTTTTCTACTTGGATCAAATTGGATCAAACATGGAACAAAGCAAGATCACACCATTTGTAGTGGATAATAACACTAGACCTTTCTCCCCAACACTCTTCTGTCGTGGTGTAAGATCACCCAAAAATGACTCTTGGCATGACATCGCCCAAAAATATCGCTCTCGGCGTGAGATATCCCAAAAACTCATTCTTGGCATGAGATCACCCAAAAACACTCATTCTTCTACAATGGTTCAGGACACTTTTTATCCTTTTCACTCGTCATGGATCAGGTGCGTAGGTTTCTTTTACTATTTTTTCATATACTTTCACATGCTTTTACACAATTTTCATAACACGTCAATTTGACTACTCTTTTACTCTTCTTTTGTAGTTCAATCCTTAATACACAATAAGAAGTAGCCTTTCATCAAGTGACAATGACAATGGTACAAACATGACACAACACATACACTTTACCCCTAGGGTCACTTCCCCTTCATTAGCTTCCACACGTCATTTTTATCACTCCATGCTTTTTCTTGTCTCCTCGGCATACTTTCGCCATCGATCTACATGGTTATCAAGTATGTATCTCTTATCTGCTTTATGTTATCGAGTATTCATTCAACACCATAAAGTGGGGGCAAATGTAGAAAAAAATCATGCACTTGGGTACATTTCTAGGTCCTAATTACATACTACTATTCATATGATTCATAAGCAAGAAAACTAGTAATTAACCGTTGTCTTTGGCCTCTTTTTTTATCTTCTTTACTTTCTCTTTGGTCTTGCACACCCTACAAACCAGTCAGTGAGTCTTCACTTGTTTATCTTTTATGACTTTGGACACCAAAGACTCACCTAGGATGTCAGCACCCTCATCTCCTCTAGGTGCCCCCGACATCTTTGTATCTTACTCGCCTCTTTTGGGACTCTTTTATCTTTTAGGCATCTTGTTTTCTTATGGGTCGGCATTTTAGTTGTCAATTATGAAATTCAAACAAGGGAATCATATAAATATAAAGTTATGTGACCATAATAAAGGATCAATCTCTAAGCATCTACTATCATCACCTAAGGTTACATCCAAAAGAATTCTAAGAGCATCAAAGCATCCATATAGCACTCACTCAAGGGACAAGGGACTACATTTTTACATACACGCATAGGAGGGGAAGTTCATTTTTCCATCCACACATCTATTTACATTGGTACATCTAACTATCGCTCGCTATCAAGTGCATCTTGCACAAGAGCTTCCTAGGGCACAATTTCTACACACACGCACAATAACTACATGGAGTTTGAGATGTAGTGTAGCGCTCGGTTGTAAGTTCACTCTGTTGGGTGACCGTCGGGGTCATTTCGACTCCCCATTTGCATATTTATTTTTAGGATTTGATGTGTTTTGGGGTTTACAGCTCAAGTGAACTCGACGATCAACCAACAACACACAAGCGACCAAAAACGAAGGTTAGCAACCACCTTGCAACACGAAGAATCAGTTTCTGACCATTTTTGTAGTCATGGGCACCCAACAGAAGTCTCTAGGGCCTAGGCACCCTCGATCCCATCCAGGACGCCGTAGTCCAAGAAAATCTTACGAGTTCTAAAATTTACCAAGCACAGTTGCAATAATTTTCTCCTCGTGTTTATCAGCTTTTCAATTCATAACACCTCGGGATTTATTGTGAAATCAACTAAGTCTTCTATTCCCTCTCTTGCACCTAGGGTTGCATTTTTATATAGCTTATTTCTTGGGTCAGATCCATACTTTAGCATTTTATTTATCATTTGTGACTCTGCAGTTAGGGTTTTACAAATTCCATATTTGTTAAATCACCAGTAAGGGCTTGTAGACACAAAATCATGCACTTTAGACAATATTTAGCCCGGTCTTATACTACTATTTAGAGGGTTCTCAAGTGTACAAACTACTAATTAATCTCACCTTTTGGCCATCTTTTTCTTGTATTTTATTTTGTCTTTCCCACGTATTTTATAGCACCTAACAGCCCATTTTATAACTTCCCCGACATTCTAACCTAAAATTAGAGTGCCCCAGCTTATACTAGGGCGCCCCGAGGTGCCCTAGTCCTACCCTGGGTGCCCCGATCTATGCAAATCCCCTTTTGCTCCTTTTTGGGTCATTTCTAGTTGTTGGTCATCTTTATCTTTTTCCTAGTCGGCCTTGTTGGGATTAATTACGAAATTAATCTTGAGAGCCCTATAAATATAAAGTTATAAGACCATAATAAGGGTCCTAGGTCATAACATTACACACTACTATCACTCCATCTAGAGTTGTATCCATTGCATCACTTGTAACCACATAGTGACATGGATCAAGGCTAGGATATCTGCATCACACACACCGTATAAGGGGGATTCTATTATATTCCATGCACACATGTTATTTACATTTTATATAATTACTATTGCTTACGACTTCACAAAGTGTGACTAGCACGAGAGCTCTGGGAACGACTTGCACACACACACCAGAACTACATCCGGGTCCAAAATGTAGTGCAATGCTCAGTGATAAGTCCACTAGTTTGGTGGTTGAGGTCAGTCTGACCCATTCATTTGCATCTTTTATTTTTCTAGGGTTTGATACTTCTATTTGCATTGCATGTCATTTTCCATCTCATTCGGTAGATCCAATGTGACAAACAGGGAAGGTTCAGAACCAACTTGTGACCATACAAGTTTCAACTTTTGAGCATTTACAAGTGATCGAGTGCCCAGATTACATACCGGGCGCACCGATGATCCAAAAATTGACCGAATTTTTTCACTCGATCACGGACCCCTATAGACTTTAAATTCTTTTCCAAACATACCCCATTAAAATTAACTTAAAGCAATGCAAGAATTAAAATACACTGCACACAGGTTGATAACAAAGTTCGGCAAAATGCCTGTCTCTGAGTTCATTAATATAACCGATATATTATCTACTTCAACGACTGTAACAAATAATATAATCTAAGAATGATAATACTTAATACATAAGAACAAGAATCTTTATACCAAATAGCAACCCTAAGTGATAGATTTGATCTAGTATTCTCCTTCAAGAACACAAGTCCTTTGGTATATTGATTGGTCTTCCGAATGGCACCCCAGTCGATTCTCTAGGCTCTGCATTCTGAAGTGTGGCTCAAATGTGGCCTATTGGGTAGTTTGAATAACTCCCAATAACAATGTTGTCTATTAAAAATAATAGGTCTTATCTTCATCTTGCCGATAATAAATAATATCGGTCCTTAATGAAGATGATGCCTATATGATATAGGTCTTAGTATCTCTCCATAATGCCTATATTAAAATAGGTCTTCTGTCTCCATAATGTCACCATGATCACCTTCAAACTTCACCAGTCGTCCTTCTCGGCTCGGGCTCGGAGTATGTCTTCTCGGACGGAGAGAATTCAAAGCTTCATTATAATGCCTATATAAATAGGACTTACATATTTAAATACCTATATAAAATAGGCCTTTTAATAATATGCTCCGAAATATATATATAACCTTTGTAATTTTCTAAGACCACATATATTACCACCATGGTAATTTCTATTAAAAAAATAATAATAGGACTTATAAAAATAATGCCTATGATAAAAGTATAGGACTTATGATATTTTATTTCTCCTCCATAATAATGCCTTTTATTTCCCTAAGGCATCATCACCTATTCTCCTCTCTAAACCTTCGAAGATGTTTTCAAATGGAGGAGCTTGCATAAAAGCTCAAGAGTGAGCTTGTTCAATAGATGAATGGTCAAATGCCTTTATATAGGCCAAGGGCACACGACTTTCTGTTTAAATGTCTTATCGGCCAACACATATCTCAACTAACTCGTTGGTTGAGTTGGTTGAGTTGTTTCGAGTTGGATGGGGAGGTTGCGAGTTCAACTCCCCGCTTCCCTTTTGGTTGGTCATTTCAACAACTCTTCCCGTTGTGCATCCACGTTGTCTGGTGACCCCGCCACGTGGTGTCCACACCACCCAAGCCTCAACCATGTATCATGGGTCTTCCGGCCCTTCTTTGTCCCGTCCGTTGCACTGGAGCCATGCACTCACCGGTTCACCGAGCTGTGACTTTGACCCACCACGTAGCCAAATCTTTCATTGCCTTATCCACTAGGTGGTTAATCCCATATTGATCGGGATTTAGCATAGGATAAACCTTAAAAAGGCTTTGGATGTAGTTTTAATAGGTGGTTTTGGGCCACACCTCCACTTTTTTTCGTCAATGCAATATGCATAGCTCGTTGAGTCGTGTGAATAACTCGCCCATGGATGCATAGCTCAGTCGATGGTTAACTCGAGCCCATCAATGTAATGTAATAGCTTGCCCTTCTAATCGCCAATGCAACTTGAACTCGGTCCATGGATTGATGAATAACTCAGTCTAATGTGGTAATATAGACCCAAGAGTCAATGTGGTGGTAGGCCATATGGTGGCTTGAGGACCCACCATGTGGCAAATTTTTTTGTCAATCGTATGCGAAGATGAAGACGACATCGAATGACGAAGACCAGAGGTATAAACCGAAAGCATCACCTTCACACGATCATATTTTCCACTTTGTTTCATGACTTGCTAGTTGACTCGGTCCCGCCTAGGGTTGACTTCAACTTTGACCAACCACTGTTTGCACGTACGGAATCCATTTTTGACATTCAAATAGTCAACGGAAAGCTCTCGAGTCAACTTCCGCATTGTGATGATCCTGGGATATTTTGGGAACATTTTCCCTCCATATTGACCTCCGGATCACACCTCCCCAATGGGAAAGGATTTTTGTCCCAAAAAGCTCATATCTCCGCTCTGGATCATGAACTCTGTCATTGAAGAGATCTCTGCAGTGATCTGTAGTCTCAAACTACGACTTCTTCAATATGACACTTGGTTCGATTTTTGGGACATGTGGCATATACGCCACTATGCTAACACCTCTTGCTAATCCTTATTACATTTAACGGGATATGTCCTCTACATAGAAAGAATTTTGATGCCCGAAGAAGACACTTTACTTTACCTCGTTGCACGGCCTCGGTCTCTACACTGCAGTCGAGAAGTGTTTGATGGTGACTTACCCTACTGCACGGCTTCCACCTCTACACGATACAAGCCCCAATGATGATGACGATCAGGTATCATCCTGCTACATGGCCACAATGAGCCTCTTCACATAATGAAGATCTAAAGCGTCACCAAGTGAGCTCAATAAAGTATACACAAATAGCTGACAATTCTCCAAGCTTATAGGTATGAGTATCTAACTGTAACAGTCACTCAAAAGCTGATTAGGAGATATGTGCCCTTAAAAGGGTCTTTATACAACTTCTAAATACAAGTGTAAGGAAAACATTTCCTAATACATCATGTAAAATTAGTTGTAAAAATGTTCCATTATGGAGTCTTTGTACAAGAAGCTTAATTACCAAATTTATAAGGAAAACAATTTCGCATGATAAAGCTGTGCGAAGATTTCTCCTATTCGGTGGCTTATGTACTTTGTCTTCTCCACTACATCTCATGGTGTTAGCAAAATCACCAAAATAATTGCCCTCTAAGGGGTCTTACTATTGTGCCCGAGGATCGTCGAACGATCTCTCATCTGCACATGAGATATAATGGAATAATCCAAATATAAATGCGAGAAAAATAATGAGGATGATAAACTTGTCCCTCAGTCTATCCCACCAATATGGACTCCACAAGTACAAGCTGATGCCATCATTGTCAACTTGGCCTGTAATGATCAACCTACTCGGAGAATAGCAAGTTTGCAAGTGCAATAACCTACTATGATTATCAACATGATCCGAAAATTGACGAATTTTTTTCACTCGATCACGGACCCCTATAGGCTTTAAATTCTTTTCCGAACATACCACATTAAAATCAACTTAAAGCAATGTAAGAGTTAAAATAAACACGCACACAAAGTTGATAATGAAGTTCGGTAGAATGCCTACGTCTCGGGTTCATTAATAGAACCGATATATTATCTACTTCAACGACTGTAACAAATAATACAATCTAAGCATGATAATACTGAATACATAAGAACAAGAATCTTTATACCAAGTAGTGACCCCGACTAATAGATTCGATTCGATATTATCCTTCAGGCACAAATTTCTTTGGTATACCGATTGGTCTTTCGGTTGGTACCCTAATCGATTCTCCAGGCTTTGCATTCTGAAGTGTGGCTCATATGTGGCCTATTGGGTAGTTTGAATAACTCCCAATAACAATGTTGCCTATTAAAAATAATAGGTCTTATCTTCATCTTGCCGATAACAAATAATATCGGTCCTTAATGAAGACGATGCCTATATGATATAGGTCTTAGTATCTCTCAATAATGCCTATATTAAAATAGGTCTTCTGTCTCCATAATGTTGCCATGATTGCCTTCGAACTTCACAGTCGTCCTTCTCGGCTCGAGCTCGGAGTATGTCTTCTCGGACAAAGATAATTCAAAGCTTCATTATAATGCCTATATATATAGGACTTACATACTTAAATACCTATATAAAATATAATAGGCCAAATTTAATATATATATATATATAATATATATATATATATATATATATATATATATATATATATATATATATATATAACCTTTGTAATTTTCTAAGGCCACATATAACACCACCATGGTAATTTCCTATTAAAATAATAATAATAGGACTTATAAAAATAACGCCTATGATAAAAAGTATAGGTCTTATGATATTTTATTTCACCTCCATAATAATGCCTTTTATTTTCCTAAGGCGTCATCACTTAATTCTCCTCTCTAAGCCTTGAAGATGTTTTCAAATGGAGGAGCTTGCATAAAAGCTCGATAGTGAGCTTGTTCAATAGAGGAATGGTTGAAGGCCTTTATATAGGCCAAGGGCACCCAACTTTCTTGTTTAAATTTCTTAACGGCCAACACATATTTCGACTAACTCGCTGGCCGAGTTGGTTGAGTCTTTGCGAATTGGGGACGGGGAGGTTGCGAGTTCGACTCCCCGCTTCCCTTTTTGGTTGGTTGTTTCAATGACTCTTCCCCCGTTGTGCGTCCACGTCATCGTGGTGACCCTACCACGTGGTTTCCACGCCATTCAAGCCTCAACCATGTATCCCGGTCTTCCGGCCCTTCGGTGTCCTGTCTGTTGCGTTGGAGTCATGCACTCACCGGTTCGCCGAGTTGTGACTTCGACCCACCACATAGCCAAATCCTTTGTCGCCTTATCCATTAAGGCGGTTAATCCCACCATATTAATCACGATTTCGCATAGGATAAGCCTTAAAAAGGCTTTGGAGGTAGTTTTAATACGTGGCTTTGGGACATATCACAACTTTTGTTGGTCAATGCAATACACATAGCTCATCGAGTCGATGCGAATAGCTCGCCCATGGATGCATAGCTCGGTAGATGCTTAACACGAGCTCATCAATGCAATGTAATAGCTCTCCTTCTAACTCGCCAATGCAACTCGAACTCGGTCCATGGATCGATGAATAGCTCGGTCTAATGTGGCAATATAGACCAAAGAGCCAATGTGGTGGCAGGCCACGTGGTGGCTGTGGACCCACCATGTGGCAAATTTTTTTGTCGATCGTATGCGAAGATGAAGATGGTGTCGAATGACGAAGACCGGAGGTATAAACCCAAAAGCATCACCTTCGCACGATCATATTTGCCACTGCTTCGTGACTTGCTAGTTGACTCGATCCCCGCCTAGGTTGACTTCAACTTTGACCACCACCGTTTGCACATTGGACTGCTTTCGACGTTCAAATAGTCGACGGAAAGCTCTCAGAGTCAACTTCTACATTGAGACAATCCCAGGAGATTTTGGGAACATTTGTCCTCCATATTAACCTTCGGATCACCTCAGGGCGCCCAAGTACACTCCCGAGCACCCTAGTCATCTCATATTTTCTAGATCTCGTCCTTTGTAGGGTCCCTGAGTGTTCGTCTCGCACTTCCAGATTTTATTTCAGATCCACGACAAGTGTGCAATGTGACTCTGCAAATAAGCTAAGCTATTCCTCTTCCTTATCTTGCACATTTAAGGTTTTATTTCACTTAGAATAGTTTACTTGCATTTATGCAATACTGTTTTAGTTCAATTTCTACACCGTTTTAGTCCTCCTAATTAGATTAACATTAATACCCTAGTATCCCCTTCTAGACCACTAGATCCTTATTTTTGTTAATCAAGCTATGATTTACTTGCTTTGAAGTTGTTTATGGGGGATGAACTTAATTTTTGTTGGTTTATTTGTTCTTCCGCATGTTCGCAAGCGCAAGTTCTCCACTATTTGGAATGCCATTGTAAAACCCAAGCTTAATCATTTTGCTTGGTGTATAATCTATCAAGGTCTGCCTCTTGATCACCGGATTATACATTTAGAAGTCTCGCAACCATAATGCCCTTCTATGGTCGCATTGAGACCCTTGTGCACCTTTCCTAGTTCGTCAGAAAAAGTTCAAAATGTCTGGTCTTGGATTCATGATTTTTTCAAACCATTTAGACTTGAGCCTTTTCACTAGTAACACATCCTTTTAGGAGATTGGCCCTCCATCCCTATAACGTTTCCCATATTTGGCATGCTTATAAAGTGGAAAATCTATTTTTCATTTAGAGAGAGGAACATAAATATTTTCTCTTACTATCATTGATTGCAACCTTTTGGCTTTTGATAAATCTATGATCGTTTCCATTGTCTTTTTGCAAATCTAGGTGTAAGCTCAGAAGGTGGCTTTGGAGGTGGCCCTAAGGCAATGCTCCTTATACTATGACTCGAGTCCCGCCTCTAGCAGCTTTTCACGATCCCTTGCCAAGAGGCGGTGGGCTTCGTTGCAATTGGTCTCATCGTCGCTTGGGGTTGGGTTCTCTGCCTCTCTCTTCCATTGCTTTAGCATAGGGGCGGGGATCAATAGACAAGGCCCCTCAGTTGGGCTTGGCCATTTCTTTGGCTCCAGACCAAGAATACAACAACGAGGAAGTAACTAAAGCCACTAAAAACACAACCATTCGTTAGGAGCCAATTTCATACAACGTTGACCTTCAGATGGTGGTTGGGGCAAGTCAAATGATGTGACCCTCCTCCATCTACTCTATTTGTAGTTGTTGTGTAAATGACATTGTGTTTTAATAGGTTATCTTGATATTTTTCGCCGGAGGCGTTTACTTTGAAGAAGGCATTGCTGGAAAGTGTCAAATTCCGGTGACTTACCTTTACAGGTTGCCGGATTTTAGATATTTTTAGAAGTCCTAGATATTTACTATTCTTTGAGCAGCTGAAGTTGGAAATGGTCGCAAAATCTCCATCCCTTTAAAGGAACTTGAAAATCTGGTGAGGCAGTCGGGAGGCGTGAAGACTCTGGTTGAATTGGTGCATTTTATGACTGGTATATCAAAGAAGAAGAAAGAATCAGCGACCACAGTGAAATCGATGGCGAGCTCCTCAAATGATATGGAGAAAAGGCAGCCAGTCGGAATCCCTAAAATAGAACAAAAGACGGAAGAAGAAGAGAAGGGGATTCTGCCTGATTCGGCATTTACGAGAATGCTCAAAAGAGTGGCCAGAGGAAGCTTTCCAGCCTGGTACACTCCCCGCCCAGATCATGAAACAGATGAAGCAATATTGTTAATGTACAGTTTTTTTGGGGGTAAATGCCTTGGCCTGCACAGGAAAATGGTTTCTAGGTTTTGTTGTAACTACCTGTAATTTTTAATGGCGGAAACAGGGTTTGAAAATTTTATATATTATATGAAGTCACAGTTTTCAAGTTTAATAAAAAAAAAAGTAAAATCCAAATAGAAAATGGAGGGATTTTCAATGGAGAAACAGAGATTGAGCTTTAATTTTTGTGTCGGCTCAGGTTCTTGAGAAAATCAAAGATCTGTCAAGCATTTTTTTTTCAGTGAATAACTGCAACTCCATCAATTGAACAAGCCTAACTTATTTATTTTTTAAAATACAGAGAACATTCCCCTCCCCGCAATTAATGTTGTCTTAAAAATTGAAACTCTATAGTAACCTGTTTTTTTTCTTCTTTAAGTTTGGCTTTATTTTATGACAATGGTCCTCTCCACATAAACCAACACTAATGAAGGCATGGGTTCTTCCGCTATTTTTGCTTCCTCCAAAAGAATATTTGAAATATGGGACTTATTAGGTTTTATTGTATAATAGATCTCATTAACGAATAGGTTTTTAGATTTCTATCCCCATTATTATTATTCGCCGGAGGCGTTTACTTTGAAGAAGGCATTGCCGGAAAGTGTCAAATTCCGGTGGCTTAATTTTACAGGTTGCCGGATTTTAGATATTTTTGTAAGTCCTAGATATTTACTATTCTTTGACTCTGGCATGACGACTGATGGTGGAAACACGCACTGCCTTTTGGTTGCACTTCCTAGAGATTATTCTGTCAACTGTTAGATGACCGTGCCTTTGCAATATTATATTTAGGTGTGTTCTTCTATTGTGCTCGTCCCTCTTTCATCACCTGAATTCTCTAGATCTGGGGGTTTGGGAGCCTTAGGGTTTCAAAAAAAAATGGGAAGGATTTGCACTGCAGCAGCATTTTCTGTGTTGGTGAGCTTCCTATTCTTGTGTGTAAAAAGTAAAATACTTCGTAACTTGAACATGATATTTTTAGAATTAGCTTTGAATTAGAAGAGAGTGAAGTAACAATAAAGATTATGATGTAATTATTCAAGACATGAACATTATGAACTGGAACTGACCAACCACGTATTGATGGCCTCATCCCAGTGAGGACCTTTTGACTTTCAATTCATCCCATGAAAGAAAAACATAATTGAATCCTGCTGCAACTAATTTAACTCGGAACTTTCAAATCATCATTTCTAATAGCTACATCCATCTGTGTCTTCCTCTTTGGCTAGGAAAAACTAAAATTAATAATCTAATTGTGTGCCTCGCCTTTGAAAAAGTGATGCAAGAATATTACCTCGTCTGTCTATATCCAAAATAACTTCAGAGGTAAAGTTTTGGAGAAGATTTCAGTCAATTTCCAGGCTTAAATATGGGCCCTGTATAGACAATGAAAGGCCTCAAAGATAAGCAAAAAGCTAGAACCATTTGCATATGGATCAAAATATTACTTTAAAGAAAATGAGAGTCTTTCAAATCTGATAATTTCTGCTTCCATTTTTACATCCAAGAAACAAGGACCATTTGAAAGAACTAGCCTACAACAAACACCATTAACATTAAAGCATTAAGTTCGACGCTCTTTCATAACAACAATATTTCTAAATTTTGGTACAGTGCCTTCCTCTAATGGTTAGCAAATAGCACTTGCCAATTGTTTGTTCAATTCCAAATACAATTGAGATAGTTTTCTTGCATGTACGAAATAAATCCTCACAACAAAGATGGCCTTTGATTCCAGACCTGTACAACACTGGAATATAAAAACAATTTCAGCGGAGTTTACTTGAGGGGGTACTATTGTTTTAACATTAACAGGATTTTTAATTTGGTGAAAGGAACAAAGGCAAGAAATGAGTACCCTTCTTGAAAAAGTTTGTTAACTAAAGCAGCAAAGAGCTCGTCTCTTCTCACAGCCTTTGCTTCCTCTCGAGCTCGTCTTTGATCTTCCCTCTCGTGCCAAGCTTGTTCTTTCATGACTCGTTCTGCTTCCAATTTTTCCATTGCCTCCCTCCATTCATGTTCCCTTAATCTCCTCCCTTGCTCTCTCACCTCCATTGCCTCCCTCCATTGCTCCTCGAACCTCTGTTCTTGCTGGAAGAAATCTTCAAGCACCTCTTGCATACTGTTTGCACAGTATTTATCAGTTGTAACTCTTTGTCTTTCTTTATCTGCCCTCCTTTTCTTTCTCTTGACAATCTTCTCTTCTTCACTGTCCTCATCTTCATCCTCCTCATCTTCTGAGAATTCATCTGAAATTTTTTCAGCCAACAAGTGTTTCAGTTTCCTAACTTTCTGTTTGGGTCTTGCTCTAGACTCAACTTCTAATAGCAATCTATCCATGTTTCTCTCGCGCTCTTTAAATATTGCATCCAATTCTTCAAAGAAAGGACACTGTCTTCCATTGTCAGACTCTGAGGTTTCTTTGCCCTGAATAGAAAGGGTCAGTGATATTAGGCATTTAATTGAAATAACAAGGGCTATGAATTGGACCATGATTTGATTTTACCTTCCAAAACAATCAACAAAGCCATTAGAGAGATCCCCAAAAAAATGAAATTGACGATCAGCGTTACAAGACTGAATTTTCAATTTTTATAAGAAGTGTTTAAAAGAGAACACTGTCTTCCACTGTCACGCTCTACGGTCTCTTTCCACTAAATAGAAAGAGTTATTGACATTAGGCATCTACATGAAATGACAACAACGGCTGCAAGTTTACCCCAAAAAAAACAACCAAGAATATATTATAGGCTTCAAAAAACAAATAAAGGCCATAACAGAGAGTCTTAGAGACCATGAAAACAAGTTAACAAATAGGATTACACAACTAAATGTTTTCACAGAATGGGTTAAAAGTTAAAAAGCAACTAGGCATTTATCTTAAATAGCAATAAGGACTAAAGCTTTCATTATTTGGCTTTGGTCCCAAACAACTTAAACAAGGACCGTAACAGAGGCCACAAAATAAAATAAGGGCCATAACAGAGACCCACAACAATGAGTCAGGCCCCTAACAGCGACCCCAAAAGAATCAAATCAAAGTACCAAAGTAACAAACAGGAAAACAAAAATTAAAGTTTCAGTTTTCAAAATAGGGGTAAACAAAATGGACTGTGTCTTCCATTGTCAAGCTCTGATGTTTCTTTCCCTAAATAGAAATGGTCATTGACATTAGGCATCTAAATGACATAACAAAGACAAACTAAAGGCTTTGTAATTTGGTTTTCCCCCTCAAAACAAATCGATAGAGGCCACAACAAAGACCCCTGAAAATGCCAGACTGGATTGGCTTATTTCACCTACTTCAGATTACAAGTATTCTAGCTGAAAGGATCAAGTAAATCCATCCTTTGGTTGCTTGCTGACCAAGTCAAATCAATTATTTGATTTACTAAAGCTATGCTCGATTTAAAATACTAAACATACTCAAATATCAACTATCAAAAAAGGATACCAGTAAACCCCTGCATACATCCCTAAGTCAACTTCACTGGCAACAACTGGCCTACGCTTTTCTTCACTTTAAGTGCAGTAGATACTAAATGGCCAGATTTACACAAAGCAATGCCAGGAACCCCCACGCCACCCACAACAACTGGCCAGCAATGGAGAATTGCAAACTTGAACATGCACCCCCATATCGTCTCTGCATACATATGATATGTGGTAGTTTGATCCGTTAGCCCCTTTCAAAAGGGCTCTCACAGATGGTGCACATTAGACATTCAGGGCCACGGGAGACTGTTTCAATGATTCCATCTAACAAAAAACAGAACCAAATCTTTGGAGATCATGTATCCACCGAGAAATTTTTGTCAGATCGTGTGAAGAAGCAAGGTTAATTAAGAGCCAAAGCATTTTCTCTGGAAGTCAATTAAAGAATCCGATGCAGTTCTAAATGTTTAGTTTATTGGAGTTGTAATTTTCCTATTTTAAGTTTGTGTGATGGGGAGAGGACAATATAGTAACTTCCAACAAAAAAAACATTGCCTACTATGCCTTGATGGATGTCCGTACGTTGCTATAAAGCTCGTATTTTGTTATGGGCCACACGTATGTTGGTATAGGTGAGTTGATCGGGGTGAATATACAGTTGTTTTATTTGATGAAACAATCACAATGTCTCTTGACGATGACCATGTCTTCTGTAAGATACAATTATGACATGTATGCAAAATGTGGAACCTTACATAAAGACATGTGAACTGTTTAACAAAATGTAACTTATGTTCTTCGCTCAAACATCTATCATAGATCATAGAATATATTTTACATCCAAACTATATTATACACATAAAATTCAAGCCCTCTCCGGCGTAACTTGCAACTCATTTGCAATTGCTAGTTATAAGTTGTTTCAAGGCCATGGGCTTGGGATGATGTTCTTGTGGTGTGCTTCCATACCGGTGACATATATATATATATATATATATATATATATATATATATATATATATATATAGAATTGCAGTTGCATTTGCTGATGTAAAAGCATTTTCCCATAAAACATTGCTGTTTGCAAATAATTCTACATTTTGTTCAGCGATAAATGCAGAGAGAAATTTCAAATACTTTTCCTTCAAAACCGCTCTCACCATAGTAACTCTACATTTTGTTCATCCATAAATGCAGATAGAAATTTCATATACATCTCCGTCTAATTAAAATCCGCTCCGATTTTTAAAATATATTTTTCCATTTCTGGAAGGTGTTTTGAGAAAAAAAAATGGCCACAATACCATGATTATGCACAATGAGCAATAACAGACATTCCTCACGCTTCAATGCCATCCATGATATATCTCAAAACTAATACGAATCTCAGAAAATTTTGTAAAGAGGGTTGCTTGAACGCCTTCATTACCCACAAAGCCATTTCCCAGATTAATCAAATTCACTCTCGCATCAATGGCAGGGAATTTGAATTTTCCGCACACAGAGTCTTACAAAGTAAACTCATCAACATGTATGACAAATGCGGAAGTTTGCTGGATGCTCGTAAAGTTTTGAGCACATAAGTGAATCAGATGTTTTCTCGTGGAATTTGATAATTGCAGCTTACAGAAGACATGGACATCCTCAGCAGGCATTCGCATTGTTTCACCAAATGCAACGAACACCTGTTCAACCTGATGAATTCACCTACTCCACTATTCTCCCTGTATTTGCCAATGCATCATCCCTAGAACATGGTTTGCAGATTCATGGAAAAATTACGAGGTGTGGATTTCAATCTAACGGTGTTGTGATGAGTGCCCTCACCCACATATATGCGAAGTGTGGAAGTTTAGAGAAGGCACGTGAATTGTTTGACAGAATGCATAATATAGACGTGGTTTCGTGGACTGCAATGATTACTGGATATGCACAAAATGGTGTTCTTGACAAGGCTTTAAGTCTTTTCGAAGCAATGCCTCAACGGGATGTGGTTTCATGGACTGCAATCATTGCTGGATATGCTCAAAATGGGCTGGTTGGTAAAGCCTTAGAAATTTTTAAGCAAATGCAATTAGAAGGTGTAAATCCAAATCCAGCAACTTTCACCAGCATCCTCCCAGCATGTGCCAGAATGAGAACTTTGGAACAGGGTATGGAGATCCATAAGTGTATAATCAAAACAGGATTTTTGTCAGATGTTGTAGTCGTGACTGCCTTGATAGACATGTATGCGAAACGAGGAAGTATACAGAAGGCACGTCAATTGTTTGACAAAATGACACAACGAAATGTGATCTCATGGAATGCTATGATTGCAGGATATGCACAAAACGTGCTTGTTGATAAAGCAGTGGAGATTTTTATGCAAATGCAATTTGCAGGTGTAAAGCCAGACTCAGCAACATTTGCCAGCATCCTTCCAGCATGTGCGGAAACAGGACTTTTAGAGCAGGGTATGGAAATCCATCAGAAAATAATCAAAACTGGTTTTATGTCGGATGTTATTGTTGTGAACACCCTGATAGACATGTATTCAAAATGTGGACGTATACAAAAGGCACACCAGTTGTTTGACAAAATGCTTAATGCAGACATGGTCTCAGGGACTGCTATGATTACAGGATATGTACAAAATGGTGCTCTAGATGAGGCTTTTAGGCTTTTGAAAAAATGCCTCAGCGAGATGTGGTCTCATGGACTGCCATCATTTCTGGATATGCACAGAATGGACCTATTAATACAGCCTTGGACATTTTTAAGAAAATGCAACTGGAAGGTATAAATCCAAATTGTGCAACCTTTGCCAGCATTGTCCCAGTATGTGCCAAAATAGGAGCTTTTAAACAAGGAATGGAGATCCATCAAAAAATAGCAGAAAGTGGATTTATGTCGGATGCTGTAGTTGCCAGTGCCCTCATATATATGTATGCAAAGTATGGAAACATAAGAAAGGCACGTCAATTGTTTGACAACTTGCACCATCCAGATTCATCTTCATGGAATGCAATAATAGCAGGATATGCATTGCATGGATATAGCAAGGATGTCCTCAAACTCTTTGATCTAATGAAGCACTATGGAAGCAACCCTGACCATGTGACCTTAGTTTGTGTTTTATTTGCATGCAGCCATGCAGGTCTAGTGGGCGACGGTTGTAAATACTTCAATTGCATGAGCAACTCTTATTGCATTATGCCTACAATGGATCATTATGTATGCATGGTTGACCTTCTTGGCCGTGCAGGCTATCTTGAGGAAGCCCTAAACTTTATCATCAAAATGCCGGTAAAACCTGATGTGATTGTGTGGACATGTTTGCTAGGCGCTTGTAGGTCACATAAGAATATGGAGTTAGGAGAATTTGCGACAAGACTCCTTCTAGAGTTAGGTGCCAACGATGCTGGACCTTATATTCTTGTGTCAAACATTTATGCAGAAGTAGGAAGATGGGCTGAGGCTCAAAAGGTCAGGAAATTGATGAAAGATAGAGGAATTAAAAAAATACCTGGATGTAGTTGGATTGAAGCCAATAAAATGTTGAATGCTTTTCATGTAGGAGACAGATCGCGACCACAAACACAGGAGATCTATGCAATGATGTAAAATTTAAGGAGATGAAGGTGGCAGGGTATATTCCAGATCCAAGATTTGTATTGAATGCTATGGAGGAGAAATTATTCCTCTCCCACCATAGCGAGAAATTGGCAGTTGTATTAGGGTTGTTAAACATGTTCCCTCAAACGACTGTTAAGAGTTCCCAAAACCCTTTGAGTATGTGGTAACTGCCACTTTAAGTATGTGGTAACTGCCACACTCCTACTAAGTTTATTTGCAAGATACATTGTTGTGCCATATGCAAACTGTCTCCATCATTCTAAACACACAAAATTTTCTTTTGGAGATTACTGGTGATGCCTAGTAAAGCAACCTATACACACAGAGTTGCACTATAACAAGGCACATCATGTCAGACTCGTGGTGGTAAGAAGATGTGGGTTTGGATGATATTGTGTAGTATGCATCATTGCCTAGATATACTGATGGAATATTTGTTAAAGCCTTGTTTAATTTCCTGTGGAGCAGTCATGACATTGAACTGTTTCTCAGGAATCTTGTACAGCTCCGAACAGAAAAACTGTGGGAGGAGGCAGAAGAATGGGAACTGCAGAAAGAGGGGAATGCTTCAAGGGAAGGAGACCTACTCATCCAAAAGGAAATGTAAGGGGAGGTTTTACAATCATGCCAATGTTTGGATACAACAAGAACACCTGTTAATCATTGTTTGTTTCCATCTTTGCGATTTTCTATGGATTCATGCTATTATCTTATCCCTGTGTCAGGTCTTTCATTCGTATCAAAATATATATCAAATTTATATTTGTCTAGGAGGAAATTGAATGATTTATGACCATCTTACACTAAGCACATTTTGTGTTGAATCTGAACATCTCCTGGTAAGGTCAACTGCTAAAGACTTTCAAATCTGGTCATTGGAATTCTTTACTGAAGAGGAGTGAAAAATCACAGTGGTCTCTGAACCTTCAAAGATCCTTTTATAATTCATGTAAATCGGATTAACCATCTATATACATAATATACAATAAACATGTTTTTCCTTCTAGACACGTAATATAGACGAGTTTCTTTTGTAAATTGTAATTTTTCTATAAAATGATTAAAACAGCTCAAATGATGGTCGGAGGTTTATAATAAGGTTTCATGTGTCTTCATACTTGCTTGGAGAGATAATATGTGACTGGTAACTTCATTTTTTCATTTTATTTTTCAATAAGATTTGTCAAGTCATTAGGTGAAATTATATTTGTATTAAACTTACATAATGAGGTTTATAAAATGATATCACAGAGGGTTTTGTAGATGTCCCTCCAAAGTGTAAATAGGATATGCCCCTCCTGGGCACTGCCTGTGCTATGGGATTTATTCCAGGGGACAAATTTTTTACCTGGAAGTAAACTAATCACAGTACAAAATAGTGTTAGAGACATCTGAATGGAAAACATTTTAAGTATATGTGGCCACTGTGAATTCATGTAGAGGCCGAGTGATGGTACAACAAAGTCACTTTGTGACTGACATTATATGCATATTGCTAGTATTATCGTATGGTTCCTGGAATGCCATGTTCTACGTTACACCTGTTCATCCTTCGGTGATCGATTGCTAAGCATGGAACGCTTCTGCTTTATTTGTGCTCATATGTGGTGTGGTGTGGTGTAACATCACGTGCCATTTATTCTCTTGTTTGCAAAGCTAAGCATGAATGTCCTCCTTGCTTTATATTTTTCCATCATTGTGTTCCAATTGCTAAATGAGGAGAGTCTAGTTTAATTTTTTTAATCATCAAGGAGGAGAATATTAAACTAAACAAGGAGAGCTTAGTTTAAGTAATCAAGGAGAAGATTAATGATTATTATTTTATATAGACTGTATTTTTTTATTCTTTTGGTAGTGGTTGAAGCGCATTTTTCTCCCTGGTTAGCTGGCGGATGGGTGACATTTCTTGTCACTTCTTAAATGAACTAGTAATTATCCTGTCTTTTATATGTGTTGTTCGTGTAGTGAAATTTTTGGGTCGTTACACTTCCCACTGGTCTATTCTTGTATTGGAAATAACTAAGTAGCCGGGATGGGTGCAGTTTGGGTATGGGTATGAAGTACCTGGTATGCGCGTACAGCAATTTTTTTTGTTTGCCTTGGGTACGTTCGTACAAAAAAATATATAAAAAATAAAACAATATAGAAATTATAGCCAAATAAATAAAAAATTAGAAACATTAACCATATAGTTAGTATGCATATAAAAAACAAAATAACCACAAAATTGAAAATATTATCCGAATGCCAAATGTCATAATAATCAAATATCTCAAATGTCATGTGCTGATCATAATTAATTACATCAAAATTAATATTCATAGTCATCTTTCTCTTCATCGAGAGCATCAATATCAACATCATGTGGTGCACCAGAACTACAAAGACTACCACTCCCGTTAGCTTCACCACTCCCGCTAGCTCCACCACTCCCGCCAACTATACTATGCCTCCCAAGAGAGTCAATGTCAAACAATGACTTGGTGTGAAAGGGAAGAATTTGAGTCTTTTATCTTTGTTTTTGTGTTTGAGTTACTTTTTAAGGTTAGAATTAGTTTTTATTATATTTTTTGTGTTTTTATGTTGACTTTTGATTGAAAAAGCTAAAAAAATAAATCCATATTTGACTGTGAGTACCTCTTGGGTATGGACACGTTTGCAGATGTACCAAGGCATACTCGTATGCCAAGGACATACCTGGGCGTACCCAAGGGGTACCATACCCGTACCAGGTCCCTGGGAAGTACCCAGGTTGGGTACGAGGCAGGGGAGGACGAACCAACTACTTAGGGAAATAACTTTATTATGTTGTCTCAGTCACCCTTATGAAAGGGTCACGTTTCTCCATACCCATTAATATATCTAAATATTCATCTATAAATTTGCAACAGGGATGAAAAATCATTTCTTCAAATAATATATGCTATTTGTGCTCCACTTTATCGTCTCGGTTTCACTCACATTATTCATGTGAGTGCAATTTGCACGTAAAGAGGCCAAAATAAAAAATGGGGAAAATCCAATAGGTTTCAGGTTCGAAACCCAACTGCAATGCTTGCTTGTTGTAGCACTTTGTAGCCCCCTTTTCAGTTTTAAGCTCGAGTAATTGCAAGAAAACAGACGATGCATAAACAATCATCAATAATTGAGCTGTTCCAGCAGTTGGTCATAAGTGATAGGTAGATTTTATCTACCGGATCGCAAATTTTAGACTAAGACTCCATATGATTTCTTACGTTGTCTGATTTACAAGGAGATATTTTTACTAATAAAACCATCAAAGTGTACTGTGTAATGTCCAGGTGTGAAAGAGATTCCTTGTTTTCTTAATTTAAGATCTGATGTTGAAGCAACTGATTTCTTGCCAATTCTAGCCATGGAATTCGTGAAGAAAAGAATCAGTAGCATATATAAATGGAAAAGTTTTAAACTTCAAGCATGTTGGATCTAAACGCAGTCCCAGAGAGAGCTAGCACAGAAAAACAGCAGCCAGGAACAAAAACAGACAGCGATGATATTAGAACCACCAGTGACGTGTCTTGCTGTGAAAGCCATTTTTTTACAAAACAGGTAATATCTGAGACAGGTGGTGAAAAATGTTAACGGCAGGATTGAATCCATACATCAATGCGTTGAAGATCAACGGCTCTTATTGGCTGGAATGTGTCAGTTGCAGGTGGCTTCAGTCCATAGATAGTAACTCCCTTAAGATATATAGAGAGGGGATGGGCAGAGGGGGCAACGGCCCTGCCCTTTATATGGTTTGGTTCTCTCGGCCCCCATCTATATCTTAAGGCACTGCACTCCACTCAGCCATAGTACTATATGGGGCCCCTATGGCGTAAATATGATTGCTATACCTTAATTGTGATTGTTATAGAATAATTGACACAAGTCTTTGGTCTTGATAGTCATATTATGGGAATCTTAATTTTTTTGGAGTCGATGCATATTTGTTATAGGTCTTTCAAGTCATGGTGCTAACTTGATCACTCTTGATAATGGGTTGTACATCATGAACTAGAAAAGATAATTATTTCTACAAGTTAAAGAGAATTTTAACTATTAATTTGTATCAGATACAAGCTAGATGTGTCTCACCAAATGAAATCGCTTTCAATGTTGATGCTTATTAACTTATTATTTTATTCACGATTCAATGTCCTTTTTAATAAAGTACTTTAAATTACATTGTTCTGTGTTCCTTTTATGTATCAATGAGAGCCAGGCCATGTCCCCCTCATGTCCATAAGCATAGTTATTGTGTCCACCATACCACACTACCAAATTTAACAAGTTGATCAAGGGCCACCTCTTCAAACAAGTCAGCACAATGCAAAGACTCCACATTAACCATACTATTCAAACATCTGTAAAACACTCCTGGACAAGGCTTTAGATTACCTCAAAGCTCCAAACAACTAAGCTGGACCTATCCACATCATCACTGCCATGGAACAGTTAGATAAACTACAAGAAAGCTCCATAATCACAAGGGGTGAAGCTAGCTTCCTTATCCCGGATGGGTAGCAATATGTCAAAATTATTAGGACTACAGCTTCAATGTAAAATTTATAGCAGAATATGAAATATGCAAAATGACTATATGGTGGAAAATAACAACAAAAGTAAAAATGAGGGAAACAATACCATATACTCTGAATGCGTATGGAAGCTGGAAAAACACTCTTGAAATATTTGTGGATGTCATTTTAATTTTATTTGCAGCTTATATGCATTATTCTTTTGTTTTCCTTGCAAATTCCCTATGCATCATTGATGTATACAAGACAATATCATTTCAGAAAGTAAAAGAATGATGTAGTTCTTGAAGCACTCGAGAACAAAATTATTTTTACCACTGTGAGTAAAACGTGATTCCTTCTTACCAGAGCAAGTCTGTCACCATGGACTTTGTTATAACGCAAGCTTGCACTTCTAGCTCACTTGACTAACTGTTGCAAATAATCTCCTCAAAAGCATTTCCTGTATTTGAAAGGAAGGAAACTATTTACATCTCTTACAACAATTTTGGTACCATATTAGAGATCAACCTGGCTGCAATGTGGCAGTCACCTTATATTTTTATGCATCTGGTGTTTCTGCGGTGCATCATTATATAATTATATAATATCATTTTTCAGGATTCGGATTTGGATTTGGGCCTTCCAACGTACTCCAAGAAAACACATTTTTTTACCATATTAGAGATCAACCTGGCTGCAATGTGGCAGTCACCATATATTTTTATGCATTTGGTTTTTCTCTAGTGCATCATTATATAGTTATATATCATTTTTCAGGATTCGGATGGGAATTAATATTGAGTCAATCTTCATAATCAATCCCTCATGAGCTTGAATGGGCAGCTATTGTATCTGAGTCATGGTCAGAGGAGTGAAGCACTGGGACTTTCTAGGAGATTACTTATCCCTGTACTATCATTGCACAAGCGTGCCGATGAAGCTTCACACACATTTAGGATTGCTTAGCTTGCTACCCGATTTGCAAAACCTTCAGCAAGTATTTTGGTTTATGAAGCCAATTGACAACTCTTAACGGTTGTTTGAGGGTTAATTTTAAATATACCGAATGTAATTGCCTTCTCACTAAGGTGGAATAGGAGTAAGTCCTCCTCCACTTCATTCAATACAGGTCTTGCATCTGGGATATACCCTGGTGCCTTCGTTTCCCAAGACAACTTTTCCAACTTTGCATAGATCTCGTGTTTGTGGGTGGGATCTGTCTCCTACAGCAAAAGTAAATACCACTTAGTGGACTTCAATCCAACTACGTCCAGGTATCTTCTTAATTCCTTTATCTTTCATCAATTTCCTTACCTTTTGAATGTCACCCCAGCTACCCATTTCTGCATAGATATTTGACAGCAGAACATAAGGTGCAGCATTTTTAGGATCCAACTCGAAAAGGAGTGTTGCCACAAATTCTCCAAGCCCTAAATTCTTATGTGATCTACAGGCTCCAAGCAAACAGATCCACACAAACATGTCAGGTTTTGTTGGCATTTTGATGATAAAGTTTAGGGCTTCTTCAAGATGGCCAGCACGGCCAAGAAGATCAACCATGCATGTATAATGATCCATTGAAGGCATGATGCAATTAGAGTTGATCATGTGCTTGAAATGTTTACAGCCGTCATCTACCACACCTGCATGACCGCATGCAAATAAAATACAAATGAAGCTTACATGGTCAGGATTGGTTCCAGAGTGCTTCATTAGTTCAAAGAGTTCAAGGGCATCCTCGCTATATCCATTCTTTGCATATCCTGCAATCATTGCATTCCACAAGGCTGCATCTGGATGCTGTGTTTTATCAAACAAATCACGCGCCTTCTGTATACTTCCACATTTTGAATACATGTCCATGAGTGAAGTCACTATCGCATTGGACAACAAATTTCCTTCAACTAATTTTTGATGGATCTCCATACCCTGTTCCAAAGCTCCTATTTTGGCACATGCTGGCAGGATGCTGGCAAAGGTTGCTGAGTTTGGTTTTTCATCTGCCAATTGCATTTCTTTAAAAATCTTCACAGCTTTTTCAACAAGCCCTTTTTGGACATATCCAGCAATGATTGCGGTCCATGACACCACATTCGGTTCAGGCATTTCACTGAAAAGCTTTAAAGCCTCGTCAAGAACACCATTTTGTGAATATCCTGCAATCATTGCATTCCATAAGACCACATTATGCTGTGGTATTTTGTGAAACAATTCACGTGCCTTATGTATGCTTCCACATTTTGCATACATGTCTATCAAGGCATTTGCAACAATATCTGACAAACATCCGCTTTTATTATTTTTTGATGGATTTCCATACCCTGCTTCAAAGATCCCATTTTAGCACAAGCTGAGAGGATGCTGGAAAAAGTTGCTGAGTTCGGCTTTACACCTGCCAATTGCAATTGCCTATAATTCTCCAAGGCTTTATCAACAACTCCATTGTGTGCATATCCTACTATCATAGCATTCCATGACACCACATTTCGGTGAGGCATTTGATCGAATAATTTATGTGCTTTGTGTATGCTTCCACATTTTGCATACATGTCTATCAATGCAGTCACAACTACAATATCTGATAAAAATGTGCTTCCAATTATTTTTTGATGGATTTCCATGCCCTGTTCCAGAGCTCCTATTTTAGCACACGCTGGGAGGATGCTGGCAAAGGTTGCTGAGTTCGGCTTTACAGCTGTCAATTGCATTTGCTTAAAAATCTCCAAGGCCTTTTGAACAAAGCCATTTTGTGCATATCCAACAATGATTGTAGTCCACGAAACCACACTTCGTTGAGACATTTTGTCAAACAATTCACTTGCCTTGTGTACATTTCCACATTTTACATACATGTCTGTCAGGGCATTGATCACGATAATGTTAGATTGAAATCTACATCTAATGATTTTTCCATGCATCTGCAGACCATGTTTCAGAGATCCCTGTTGGCACACACAGGGAGAATAGTGGAGAAGGTGAACTGATCGGGATGAAACCCTGTCTGTTGCATTTGTTGAAAGAGTATGAATGTCTCTAGAGGAAGGCCATGTCTTCCGTAAGCTGAAATTATAATATTCCATGAGAAGCTATCTGGTTCAGTCAGGTGATCAAAGACATTGCGAGCATCCACAAGACTTCCGCACTTGTCATACATGTTAATAACTTTATTTTGTAAAAATGTGTGTTTGGGAAGGAAAAGTCCCCTGTCGTTGATGTGGGAATGGATTTGTTTACCCTCTGAAATGGCTGTTTTGTCAATGCAGGTCTGCAATAAATGAAGATATGTAGAAGAATCTACAGCAGGGTTATGTGCAGTAAGAAGAACGTGCAATGCCTCCTTTAACCGACCCCGTGTACAGAGTGCTCTGAGATTGAGATTGAGATTGAAATGGGCAAGGGATGACATTGTATGAATCTGCGTTGTTATTCATTATCCCAAAATAAAATTCTGATTCTGATTAATTGTACATGTGTGTAAGAGCCATGTTTTCTCTCTGTAAATATTTTCTCTCAATGTAAATCAAAAATCAATTCTAACTATGGTAATTAGTTCATATAAAAAAATTCTTTTCCGGTTTAAATCAAACTCTTTTGTGATTCAATGATGGGGGTGATGGCTTTTAAAGCCAGTTATCATGTATACGTCCCTTTAGATAGGTACAATAGAGGACAGTTAAATAGATAGGGCATGGATTGTTCCTTAGGTGATTTGATAGATTGAGTGCCTCCTAGTCATTGTTAATCAGTCAAGATATATGCTTAGAGCATGGTCCCATGGAATCGTTGTAGCTCCTATTATCATGTTGCAGATGGTCCTATGTAGATTTTTTCAACCAGCTACAAACAAAACCGAATCTTGACTTGGAACTCAAGGGCCCCACATTTTTAGCTCGTTAAACTTAGAAGATGACTAGAGAGGGGGACTGATAGTTTCCCATCTTGTTTAGGCTGTTTTGTTTCCATGTGGCACCAAAAATGCATTCCCACCACTATTTTTGGTCATTTTAGAGACAAAATAAACTTCATATTTTAAATATGGTATAATTTTAGCAGTTAGAGGGTTCCTAAAATATCTCAACAGAAATTGTAGAGGAAAATGGTAAAAACATGGGACTTTAAATTGGCTACAATGTTCCTGAATTTTCTCAACAACACCCGCTGAGATATTTATGGAGCCCCCACTCCATGGGACCATGCCCTTACTCAACAAATTTAATCAACTATATATTAACTTCATTCATCATGAGGTAGTAATGTCAATATCTTTACTTTCTCATTAAAAAACTCTTGTGGTTATCACTCATCACATATGGTGAACAATATTTAATTATGGCTAAATCTATTTAACTAATAATTACTTTTAACTTTATTATAATGCCCAAATTTGTCATTTGTTCTCTAATTGCATAGTTTTAATTTGGACAATCTCACATGGTTAGAATTGTGAGAAAGAATGATTTATAAGGTATTGTATATTCTTCAATAAAAATTCATTTAGTATAGAGGTTAATGAGTGAGAAGTGTCTCTACTAATAAATAGTTTAAGGAGTCTCTTTGTCTAATTATGAAACGAAAGATTCACTAAGTAAATTTGTGGCATATCACGTTCGTTTGTAGGATACTAAATAATACCCATATTTCAAGTTCTAATTCTTAATATTATATTATTAATACCAATCCCAATACACCATTCCTATTATAAAATACCCCTTATATTACTAGATATTGCATATACTTGTATTTTTTGTGACATATTGAATACCCCTTATTATTTGTATCTATTTCATGTTAAATGTGTTATTTGAGTTTCTTGGCACCCAAAATTGTTTCATTTCATTTAGGGGCTTGAAATTTTGGAGTTTAGGGGTTTAGATGATGGTATACACACCTTTTTTGGGTACTAATGATTCATGCATATAAAAAATGCTTGCCCTCCTCTACTTTGTATGCATACAAGCCATATCAAAAGAAACTTAGAAGAATTTTACTTTTTCAAAGGAATTTTTCATTTAAACAACTTGATGTTCAAATCCCTTGCATTCTCATTGAAGTAGCCCTATCAAATTTAACTTAGAGTCTCCATCTATTCTTGGACACTTAAGAACCTTTATCTAGCCACTTTTTAGTGACAAAGATGGATCAAAGTCACGTGGCATCCATCGGCTTCACCATGATCCATAAGACCTCTAACTTAATTAGTTTTCATGTGTTTCAATGCTAGTGATGGATAAATGACAAGTGTCACTCATCGACACACAACACATCTGCAGACTTGAATGTTTTTTTCCCTCACTCCAAACTCCGTCAAAGCATTGATTAATGACAAGTATCATGAAGGACACGTGGAGGTGATTGGTGAACAAATTTCTCTCGTTAAACCTCAAAACTCTATAGATCATCAATGTGCAACACGTGGAGTTAGGGACATGTGTCAACCATCAACACACTACATCCTCTCAAGTATTTGAGCTCATCTCCAAATCTTGTAGGCCATCGATGGAGGACACATAGTGGTTTTAGGAAGTTGGCGGCAATCGTTGCCTTTCACCATCTCAAAGTTTTAAACCCTACCTCTTTACCATGTGGAATGAGGAAGTGTTAATGGAAGATAAATGGCGCAAATCGATGATATTTATACCTTGTATAATAGTACCCATTCCACTAGCTTAAATTTGATAGTTTATTGCAAAAAGGAAAATGTGCACAAGGATGTCATAACACGCATCTCGAATGTAATCTATTGAACCTATTGCTTTGGTTGGTGTTGTCATTGATGTCACATGGCATTGATAGCAAAGGAGGATTGAAATTTCAAGTAGGTTGGTGCATTCTCAATGGTGTTTAATGGTCACAAAGTGGTCTCATGGTGGTTTCTTGAACATTCAGGATGGTTTCAAGGTGTTATAGGCTTAGTTAGTGAGATTGGTGCCCACTGGAGGTATGGAGATGGTTGGTGTTCTTTTCTCAAGTATCCCACAAGTCTGAAATGGTGTTTCAAGGATGTGTAAGAGCTTCTAGGTGAGCATCAGGTCATGTGTTGCAAGTCACAATTGAAACTAGCTCATTTAGACCCGTTCTAGAGCCTAATGAGGTGTATGAGCTTAAATCAAGCCACGAAAAACCTATGTAAGCATGGTAGGATCCTAATAACATTCCTAGAGAATTTATGAGCATCTACATGGCATACTTTATCTTTTGGAGGAAAATTTGGAGTTTTCACTAAAACTACCTTTGAGAACTAGTAGTGGAAGCTTAGACAAATGAGATTGGTCTTGACCGTACAAGATCATTTATGAGCAATTAAGCCATAGAGCATGTAGAGAGAGGTGTTGTAGTGCTCGGGTCAAGTTTCATGAATTTTTGAAGAATATTGTTGAAGATATTCAAGTTTTACCAAAATCGGGTAAAGTGAGAAGGGCTAAAACAATGACATGCCTTCTTAGCACTCAAACAAAATTGACAAGCCTTCTTTAGATAAATCATAAGAGGATTTTTGAAGAGAACTCCAAGGCTAAACTTTTGTAAAAATCCTTGAGCTCAAATACTTAAGGAACAAAAAGTTCTATTCATTTTTCTATCAATGATCTTACACTCACCAAACCTCCTTCTTGAAGCGATAGGCATAAAATGAGCTTATTTGTCTCCAAATCAAGTTTTCAAGTTGGTACAACCTCTCAAGAGTGTAGAAGGATTCTTCTAGGTCAAAATGGTGGGATTTTTGTTCCTCATGGTTGATTGTACCATATAGGGATATATGAGTTTTACAAAGTTTGTGTATGTTATCTGATGTGAAGGGCTTCATGTTGAAAATTGTGACATGGATGGTCATATGGGTCATTATCTTGTTTCTATAGAGATACTTAGGGGATCCATGGTGAAAATGGAATAAAGTATGCCTATCTCAGTCACCACTTTGAAGAGCAAGTCTTGACAAGAACTAGTTCTTAGTCTAGGTGAACTTGTGGATGTAAAATGTTTGTGTCCAAAATCTATTTGACTTTGAACGTGGTATAAGTTTCCTAAAAAACACATTCAAACCAAGTTCTTGATCAAATAGATCTTTCTGATGATCAATCCCTAAAAGGCTAACTCGGATATTTTATGACGATTAAAGTGGATGTGTATTTTGAGCATGAAAATTAGACCTCTCTCCTCCAATCCATTCAAGAGAAGACTAAGCATATTGGATATCTTCCCATTGAGGTGTAAGTGAAATGGAAAGTGATGTGAGTTGAGTGTTGATAGAAAGAAATCTATAATCCAAGACTATCTTGTGGTCCTTCAAGAAATAATAAACTCGGTAAAAAAATGACTCTTTCTCATGACAAGTTTGCTTCAACTTGTGATTGAAATCAATGTGGTAAGATGTCTAAACAAAGGATCTTCTCAAAAAGTTTCCCTAGATGGAATGGATAGAGGTTTGCATTGGTAAGTTATCTCTATCTTGAAGATTGTGTATGTTATCTTGTAAAGTGAAGAAGGATTGTACCCTTAGTCTTAAATCATGAAGATCTTCAATCATTAAATGCAATAGAAGGTCTGAACATGGATTGAAGCTATGGTGAAGTCCTCTCACACTTGCATTGACATAAAAATGAAGAACAAAGTGTTGAGAGAGTTCAAATGTATGACTAAGGATTGAGACTTAAAACCCTAATTGAGCAATGCCTTGAAGATCAAGGAAGTTGATTTGTGTTGGCATGTTATCAGAAAAAACATGGACCTAAGAAGTTGTGCAAAGTCATTATCCACCTAGAAATATGTCTTTGAAGGTGTGCTTGATTGAGAAAGTGTGTGGATTTTTTGAATCCTTGAAGATTATCTTTGTAGTAGCAAACTATGTATACCTTGTTTTGAGTGCATGCTCCATGAAGAATAGTTGTAGTGTTATGTCTTCTTGATTGATATAAATGACTAAGTGCTTTCAAATCAATCTTCTCAAACTGGGAAACTCATTCTTCTCCTTTTCAAGTTCATAACAATGCTCAAGTTCATAATATTACCTTCAAGCTTATAACAATGATTATTAAATGTGTGCTCCCATGCCCTTGCGGTCTAAAATGAAGAGTAAAGCTCAATGGCGAAGGATGAGGCGGGTTAGAGGTTATAAGGATTCCTTATAGGCACTTGAAACATTTCTCCTTACTGGTTACACTTAAAAGAGACTTATTTAAGCTACAAGACAAATCTTATTTGGTGAAGCATATGACAGAATCGAGAAAACGTTACAAAGATAGTGAGAGAAGTCATAAAATCACATTTTCAATTGAGGAAAGTTGTAAAGGAAGTTCAGGGGACTCCATGTGCCATCTTTGGTCTTCAAAGTATCTTGATTATGTTTGCAGATTATGAGAATATGACAGATCTCTATCAGATACAATCATGACAACTCTAGGTAGTTTCTTGTGAAGTATTTTTACCTCCTTTACACGAGTTATCAAGTGAGAAAAGTGAAGAGTCTGAGTATCTGAAGTTGAAAATACATGTGAAGGAGATAATGTTGTCTACAAAAGATAAGTTTTGTGCTTGTAAATGTTGTTGAAGTTGATGATATGAGTGTAAGTTAAAGGTGAGAGAGATTATAATGTGTTGAAGATATTGCAAATTAGGAGATGGTGTAAGAGAGTCTATGAGCAAATTTAGGATCAAAATTTGTTGTTTTAACAACCTTATGAAGTGAGTGATCAAAATTTTTGTAAATTTTGAGTTGAAGCTCAACAAATTTTGAAAGTCTTTCCTGCAAGTTGTAGCTTGCAATCAGTCAAGTAGGTGCTTGATTCTTGAAGTTGGTGCTTCATGTTGAGTGGGTGCTCAACAAACTTGTAACCTTTGTGAGCTTAGTGCATTGGTTCAGTGGTTTTCTCTCATATTGGAATTCTCACTTAAAAATATCTCTCTCTATATAGTGTGTTTGTTGAATTCATGTGAATTGTGTTGTGGCTATCTCATGTTAAGATTAAAAATCTGATTGGTGGTGAATTGTACTATAAAATTTGAATTGACATTGATTCACCCCCTCTCAGTGTCATAATATCGAACAATTGATATCAGAGCCTGGTCCTTGTGTAGTGAGTTTAACAGCTCAAAGGAGATCCAAACAATTTAAGCATGACAAGAAATGAGTCAGAAATTGGTTTCTCCACATCAAAGCACCATTGTTCAATGGATCCAATTATTCCTTCTGGAGTGTCAGAATGAAAACCTATCTCATGTCTCTTGGCTTTGACATATGGAATTTAGTAGTTAATGGCTATTCCATTCTAACCACACCTCCAACTGATGTTGCAGGAAAGAAAGAAAGTGAAAACAATTCTAAATCCATGAATGCAATCCTATGTGGAATGGAAAAGGTTGAATTCATAAAATTCATGCACCGTACCATAGCCAAAGAGATTTGGGACAAGTTTTGAGACCATATATGAAGGAGATAGTAAAGTCAAATTAGCCAAGTTACAAACCTACAAGAGTCAATTTGAGAGCCTCAAAATAAAGTAAGGTGAAAGTATTACTTCCTACTTGCAAAGGGTAGATGAAGTAGTAAATCTTATCAGAGGTCTATGAGAGAAGATAGAGGAGAGTGTAGTTGTCCAAAAGGTGATGAGATCCTTATCTCCTAAATATGACTCCAAGGTGTCAGTAGTGAAGGAAGCCAAATAATTGAGCACTCTTAAAATGGATGAACTTCATGGTATAATAATTGCCTATGAGATGAGAACCACTGAATTAAAATCAATCAAGAAAGAAGTAACATTCAAGGTGATAAAGAATCCCAAGCCAAGAAGAACAAATTTGAATTTGATATTGAGGAGGAGGATGAGAAGGTTGAAGCTATGTTTGTAAGAAAACTAAAAACAAGATCATGAAAGTATAAGGGTAAGTGTTTCACCTGATTCTTAGAACGTTTCTCGGAATCTGATGAAATAGATAAGGGTAAAAGGGCTAGGAGGAATACCTGTTAAATTTGGTTGAAGGTTGTTGCATGTGTATGAATTCTTGATCCACAACTGATCATGAGAGCTTCCTTTTGGCTAGGAGGAACTACCTGAAATGAACAACAAGACCACCAAAAAAGATTAAATAGCATATGACAATGGACTGCCTAGCGTATGCTAGTTCCAGGAAGTTTGATACTCCCTAGAAGGTCGTCAATCCACTGTTTAAAACAATTCAATGTTAACAATAACTAAAATCCTACTGTAGTTAAAATGATTTAGGTATCTCATTTGACTACAATAAGAAAATTCGTTCACAACAAGTTAAGCTATGATTGAATCTGAAGGGCAAGGTCTCTGCTCGAGTAATCTGCAGTGCTGGTCGAGAGTGCAGTTTTGGGTATTTGGTGGAGAATTTAGGCTATGTTCTTGGTCTGAGGGTAAAACATAGAGACCGACGCGTCGGTCTAGTATAATGATGATGACATTCGGGATGGACCAACGAAGGTCATGGGTAACCGACATCGGTACAATCGGGTGACAGAAACTTATTAAAACCTTGTTGTAAGGACAGATCTGAGGCTAAATGGAAATGAAGAGGGAAATGAAAAGGTTTATGGAAATCTTAGGTATACTCAGAGGTCTTTAACAATCGGGTATGGGCAATTTAATGGTGTGGGTGAAGGAATGATCAAGTTTGCATGAAGGTAAATGATGGGAGAATGGGAATGCAAGTAGAAACTGATAATAGAGGTAACAAAGCTTACTAAAATGAAAGTAGATGAATGTTGGTTAACAAAATACTTACTGTTGTATGAGCTTGATGGATGGATGGCAATGGCAGTTGATCAGATGGATGGAGTTTGATGTGGTGATGGTGCTTCCCAAGATGCTCCCATGAATGCAAGTGGCTCTATGATCGCTTCTGATGTCTGGCTATGGATGTTTGGATGCATATGCGAATGTTGGTTATGCTTGCATGCAACTCTCTGGTCTCGTCTCCTTTTTCTCTTAATGTGCCCACCTTGAAATAAGGTTGTTTTGGGGAATAAATGGTAACCAACGATAGTTCCGGGTTGGCCGCGTGACGGTTTAGGTGACCGACATTGATTAGGGCAGGATTTTCTAGGTTTACTAAAATGGGTAGATCTTGCTTAATTTCTTGGATCTTGTTCGTTTCTTTTTGCGGATTAGAACAGAAGCTTCTTTTCTCACGGGCGGGAATGTGGTTAGAGGGAATGTAGGCTTTGATTTTTAGGGTTTAGGTAGGTCTTAGTTAGTTATGGAAACATACTAAGAATAGAATTAGGGTGAGATGGCTAGGTGAGGTGTCTAGGTGAGGTGGCGGGGTAGGAATTATCTTAATTAGGATAATTAAATAATAAAATATTGTGAGGCATGGATTAATTTAATTAAATTAATATTAGTGTGGGGTGAAAGGGGCCATGGTTAGGTGAGTGTGTTCAAGGTGATTATTTGACGAGGGACAAGGGGAGTGTGACCCAATTTTGGTGTCTACATTTTTCCCCTTTTTGTTGTGTAGCTTGTATTGGTAAGTGATGCTGACAAAAATAAGATGTGGTTGCCCCATGTGTGGGTGAAGGTGATCCCCCTCAAACCAGGAACTAATGAGGCAAAAGGTAGAATCGATGAGTGGTTTGATAAAAGGTGAATGTGAAAGGTGGGAAATAGGGGTAAAGGGGTAAAGGTCCAATCGGGTAATCTAGGTAATGGGTCAAGGTCAAAGGTAGTAATAGTCAAACACACGCACATGTATAAACTGTAGCACGGTACTAGGTTGAAGAGCATGCAAACTCTACATTGTCTAAGGTCGATAGGTTTATCCAAACAAGGTTGAGGTGATTTCGGTATCCAAGGTATAGGATATGGTCAGGAAACACATTGTAGGTCAAGTGCAGGAACATTTAGGTATGTTCCAATACACCAAAGGTTGGGTTAGGATAAACGGTCATGACAAGAGGCAAGGTAAGGTCATTAGGTCAAACAACATGGGTAACAGTGTCACAAGGTATAAGCGAGCACATGAGGTCACAGTCACTAGAAATGGTCCAAGTCAAGTAGCTAGGTCACGGCACGGGTAGGGCCGAGGTATGGGTAAAATAACGAGTCCCTAAATGATGAAGAGGGTAGGTGGTAAATGATGAGGTCAAGAGGGTAAAGGGAAATGTCCAAGTCAGGTGTGGGTGAGGTAAAAAGGATTCAGGTTAGCAAATGAGGGTAATGGGTAGTAATAAGACTAAGCAAGATAACTGAAAATGGTCATAATTAACCGATGTCGGTCACCATGAACCGACCATGGTAGGCTAGGGCACAAGACCGATGTCGGTCAAGGTAAAACTATCGCTGGTCAAGTCGGGAAGGTTATAAAAAGAAAAAGTGCCGTGTTTTGAAAATCATTTGTCCTTTACCAAATTGGAGAAAACGAAAGAGAGAAATCACAAGGTGAAAAGTGACTAAACGACATGGAGAGCTGAGTTGGCGAGCCGCAGAGTGAGTGATTTTTGGTCGATAGGATGATCTATGAGCATGGTGAATGGATTGGGTGATTTTTTTGATTTGATTGAGCCAGCGAGACGATCGGTGATGGCAGAGGTAGGAGAGGGATCGGGTGGACCTGCACAATGTGGCCCAAGGTTTCACCATGCAGCGGTAGCGTGATGAGGTAAGATCCATTCATATTGTTGTTTGTTGTGAGTAGGTGGAGGGTAGGAGGGAAAATGGGGTTTGGGGGGAAAATATTTAAAATTTGAATGGAGGGAATGTAATGAGAAAAGGGGAACAAGGGAGGGTAGGTTTAGGTAGGTGAGGGGTGGGAATAGGTATTGGATAGGTATTGGTAGGGGAAATGTGTAGAAAGGAGGAATGGGGAGGAAAAGGGCGTAGGGCATCATGGGTTTGTCGCCGTGGATGGACCGACATCAATGTGCTCTTAGCCGATGTCAGTGGGTAAGGACCAGTATCGATCACAGATGTGACGAGTGATGTCAGTTATCGTAGGACCGTGATTAGTCGAGGATGACTAATGCCGGTCGAAAAGCTAGAGAGGTAGGCCCACGAAGAGCTGAAATAGACGGGTTGTGGATAGATAGGTAGGGGTAGGGAGAGTTGGATAGGGGAAAGTTACAAGTATGGGTAGGTGGGTGGGTAAGGAATATTGGTGAGAGGGGAAAAAGGAAAATAAGTGAGGGTTCGAGACATGGGTAGATAGGTACAATAAAAATAGGTGATGGTCTAAGGCATGGATAGATAGGTGGTGTGAATGTAGGGCATAGAAATAGGTGAAAGGTTAATTTAGTTAGGGTAAGCGGTATAGTAGGGGTGGCAAGGTTGCCTGCAGGTGTGCTCAAGGTTTAATAAAATGATTGGTTGTATGTAGGCTAGGGACTAGCTATGAGATGAGGGATAGGGTACCTCCTTGCTGTGGAGATACGTGGGAGTACGACACGTGAGGAGTGGATCCATGTCACAAATGTGGGCCTGATTGGGGTCAGACACTACCGACACATAGTTTGAAGGCGAGTTTGATGGTTTCCCTCATCAATAGATGGGATTTGGCAACCAATACATTCCATTTATTGATGGGTGAGATCATGATCACCCTAGAGGATGTTTACAGGATCCTGCGACTACCTATAGCAGGTACACAGGTGTACTCAATCTCCTCAGAGGCATCCAAGGAGTTACTGTTACCAATGTTTGGAGAGGGGTTGGCATTGTTAGGATTCCACAGTGCTAGTATGAGCTATAGGGTGATGTATTGAGCCTACCCCAAGGAGATGAGGCTAGTAGTGCTTTTGATGGAGGTAGTATGTTGTTTTGCACTACCAGATGCAAAGGGTGGGAGATTCCCATGATCACTGATGGGGGTCCTACATGACATGGTGGAGAGAAAGACTCGGTTGCATGGGGACTTGTGTTCTTTGTACAACTATAGGGAGATGTGGGCTTATGGGCAACTATGGCGATTCAACTTGTGTTGCACATTCTTGTTACATTGTTGGGCCTATGAGCACATTGTGTGTGTGCGCCTAGTTGGTATGCCCCAAGCCAAGGCATTCGAGCCAGGTTTTGTTCAAGTTGGCTACATGTGATGGGTACCGTTATGGGAGAGTGCCGAGTGGCTAGAGTGACACATGATGTAGCCTATTACAAGTGATTATTGGAGGGGTTATCGCGTGGACATTATTTGGAGGCCATATGTAGGCTATCCTTCATACAGCAGATGGTGGTGGAGCTGGATGGGCTATAGATTTACAAGTGGATAGAGGGGTGGCAGGCCAGGAGCATGAGATGATACCGTAGACCAGGTCAGATGGCAGTTTGGGTTGCCACAAGATATACCCCCACCCTTCCCTCAGTATAGGAGAGATGATGTAGAGAGGCCTATGTCTCCACCACGACCTACGGTGCTTGACAAGGCAGGAGGAGTAGCGAGTCGGCGAGCGAGATAGATGATGCTTTGGGGTGCAGACAGTGCAGAATAGTGGTGGGTTGCATAGCTACAAGTAGTACCACCGAGGCCGGGGCAGTTGGATTTAGCCGCCATCACAGTTTAGAGAGATGCCCTACAGGGGCAGGTGGCTACCCTGGTGACCCATTGGACATAATAGAGGGACATTTGGGCTAAGGCACGAGGTTGCGACTTCGGGTGCAGTAGCCTCTTTACATGCTCGAGTAACACAGTGAGGCACCCACATGGGGTGGAGATGGAGATGGGGTGTAGGTAGCCACCCTACATGCGTAGGTGATAGGCTTGCAGGGCCGATTAGCAACAAAGTGCGAGGACAAAGTTACAGTTTGTAGGGCCGGTGGCCACTGCGCACGAGCATAAATAGTGGCTCTTCATGCCTAGGTATAGGGACAGGTACCATTGGTTAGGTAGGAGTAGGAGGCAAGGTCGAGGCCAATGACACCACCGTAAACAATACCCATTGCTAGATTAAGAGACACCATGGGTGAGGTGAGATACTACCAGGACCATTTGATGGCAGCGGGGATATATGTCTTATCATATGTCGAGCATAGAGCACAACAGCCTCGAGTGAGAGGAGAATATATCACACACATAGTGTGGAGAGCACAGGGGGCCAACGAGCCCAAGGGCCGGTTCAGGGTGAGGCCACTAGTGCACGAAGGCCAGCTCTAGAGGCATGACCATTAGGGACCAGACCAAGGTGAGGCGGAGGGAGGTCACCAAACGTCAAAGCTAGAGAAGCGGAGGAGGAGCGAGATGAGATAGGCTTAGATATCGATGGGAGATAATTGAACTCTAGAGTGTTATGTGTTTTTGATATTATATTTTTGACATATATACCGGCTGTGTGCTGAAGATAGTGAGGATGTACATGAGAGTTTTTGAGATTTTGTTATATACGCCAGCTTGCGTGTCGAAGATATTTGAGAGTCGTGTATATGAACACACATGTTTAGATGATTGATTTATAGAGATGATGGTGATTATGGCTTGATGAGTATATGGTTGTGTTTAACTGGCTATTTTGATTTGTATATGTGATGGAAACTAAGTAGTGTAGGCATGATAGAGCCAGGTCATAGGCATGGATGAGTCAGGTTTTTGGTTTAGGCATGGATGGAGTCAGGTCATAGGCATGGATTTAGTCAGGTTGACTTAGGTATGGATTGAGTTTAGGTTGGTTTAGGTATGGTTGGAGTCATGTCATATGCATGGATTGAGTCAAGTTGACTTAGGTATGGATTGAGTTTAGGTTGGTTTAAGTATGGTTGAGTTGAGATTGGTTGAGTTTGTAATTTATTAATTTGTGTAATTAATGATGATATGGGTCACGTTAAGATGTTTTGTAGTAAAATGTATGATAACGGTAAAGAAATGGTAGATATAATGAATGTATGAATGTTGAGGATAAAGATGTGAAGCAAGTGTTGTTTGTTTGGTTTAATTTCCAATTATTGACATAAAAAGGAAACTAAGTTAGGATGTGTCTAGGAAAGGGGAGGGGTGGTTAGGGTAGAGAGTGGTCGAGCTAACCTCCAAGGGCCCCATGCCCTCAGAGTGTTGCCTACATAGTCACGGCGAACAAGGACCTCAGGCCGATGTAGTTCTCCCATAAGATAGGGAAAATGTGAGGAGGTATGAGAATGGGTTGGTAGGTTATATGCATGGTTGAGTCGAGGTCTTTTAGGGATGGTTGAATTGTGGAAAAATAGGTATGGGTGATATTAAGTTGATTGTGGTGAAAAAGGAAAATTTCCCAGAGATAAGTGTCGAGGATCTAGTCACGTTATAGGATGATCAATACGTAATGAAGATGTTAAAATATAAGAGGATCATAAGCCACTTGATTGGGAAGGATCATACCTTGGAGATACCTTAGATAGGTTAGTGAACGTAAGACCCTAAAGACATTGCATGATGAATTATCCTAAAGGTGAAGAATAGTCACCTAATCACCAAATGTCACGGTTTCAATGGGGCCCTTGAGGTGGTAGGAAACGAAGTGTAAAGGGCGAGGAGGTGAAAAATGGTTAGGTTATATGGTATGAGGTAGCATGCCTTTTGGAAAGAGATCCAAGGTCACAAGAGCAAGTCCATGATGAAAAAGTTTTCTTTTTAACATGTATTTGAGATAGACTGACCGATCGATGCAGAAGCTATATGGTTTTCAGTTTTTTTTTGAAGCTGATCGATTGATGGAAGCTTTTTTTTGAAGTAGGATTTTCATAGTTGTCCTTCGAGGGAGCAGTCTATTTATAGCAGCGATGTAGAGAGAAAGATGTCCTTTTGAGGGAGTCATCTTGTTATTAAAGTTTGACTCAAGGAGTTGAATCCCATGGGAAATTATTTGAGGGCTTTTAAGTCATGTACAAGATTAAGGTGAGGAATTGGACTCTTGTTCGAGAAAGCAAGGTGAAAGGACCATGGGATCTCATCGAAAGTAGACAAAAAGTATCCATGAGAAGCATTCCATGTGCGAGATCCATGGTACACATATTTAAGAGAAGGTATAAGAGTGACATGTACGCACATGATTATTGTTTAATCGTTGGGAAGGCATAGTGAAAGGAGGGAAGTGAATAACGCTCAAGGGATAAGCATGAAAAGAGCGTAGAAGGTGAGATAGGACTAAAATTCAATAGTAGAATGGTCGAAGATGCAAGGAATTAAGGGGCTCGGGATCGGGTTTACCGTCGAGTGAAGATAAATGATAACCACATGTTTCATAGGTATGAGTTATGATGTATGGTCCAAGCCAATTAGGAGCAAATTTTCCCCGTTTTCTTTTACTTTGCTTTGGTTACATGTTGATTTTCCTTCCATATGAGATAACCAACTTGGAAGGTTCATTCATGAACACGTTTTTCATAGGCACATTTGATACGTTTTTGGTAGATTTGGAGATGGTTAAGAGAATTAAGACAACATTCATCCAATAACTCTAGTTGCGCAAAGAATCTTGATGAAATTCATCTTCGTTCAACATGTCTTGTAGTGAGATGCGGAGAGATGGAATCGGACTTTGAGAGGTAGAATAGCCTCTGTACTACCATAGACTAGAGAAAAGGGAGTGGCGGTAGTCAAACTACGAATATAAGTATGGTATGCCCACAGGGTGAAAGGAATGTGCACATGCTAGTCCTTCCCAGTATCATTAACCACTTTAATGAGAATTTTGTTCAGTTTTTTATTAGTGGATTCAACTTGGCCATTGGTTTGAGGGTAATATGATGACGAGAAACTTAGTTGAATACCGAAGGCGTCACAAATTTTTCGCAAGGTTTTATTTTTGAATTGTTTTCCGTTATCGGTGATGAGACAATGTGGCAATCCAAAGTGGCGAGATAATGTGATAATTTATGAATTCACATATTTTCTTAGCTTTTGTGGAGATGAGAGGTATAGCTTCAACCCATTTGGTGTAATATTCGATGGCGGATATGATCCATTGATGTCTCTCGGAAAGAATGGGGTTGATTTCTTCGACAAGATCCAAACCCCATTGAGAGAAGGGCCAAAGGTCACAGCGACTGTAAGGCATGACTGGGTGTATGATGAAGGTTAGCATGTTGTTGGCATTTTACACAACACTTAACATAGTCATAAAAATCATGGTTAAGGGTCGGGAAGTAGTAGCTTAGGTGAAGAATACACTTAGCAACCATGAGACCACCGAAGTGACTTCCACATATGCCATCATGAAATTCCTTAATGGTATAGGGAATTTAGAACTATCAGTGCACCATAAGAGAATACCATCAAATTTGTGCTTATAAACGAGGCCACCCATGATGACATATCAAAATTCCCTTTTGACAAAGGCACATTGTCCATTATGAGTGAAGTCGGAGGTAAGATGGATAGGGAAAGGTAATCCAAGCTGCTTATACCAAAGGTCAGGTGGGTTGTGTTCAAGAGTGCCAACAAAGTTGACATCAAGGTGTGAATAGGAAGGTAATTGCAACCATTGTACGATGAAAAATATTTTAGAATCAGAGGGTGAAGTGGGTATCTAGGAAGTGAGACATGCCATGATATCTCGTGAATTTTATAGTGGAGCACGAAATGGTTTGTAGTTCATACCGGACAAAGGAAGTCAAGAGGGTGTCCACATGGTTTTTATACTTTTGAAGTTCTTCGTTGTGGCATTGGTAAATACCATTGACTTGGTTTACTACCAGTTGAGAGTCACCGAAGATGTTAATCGATTTAAAATTTAAGGAAAGGGCGGTCTGAAGGCCTAATACGAGTGCTTTGTATTTATATTAGTACACTCAAAATCAAGCTTGAAGGATAGCGACATAGGTTCACCATCTAGGGGAATGAGGATAACTCTTGCACCTCCCCCATGTTGACATTTAGAGCCATCAAAGAATAAGGTCATTTGGTAAATGGTATCATCTAAGGAAAGGGTGGCGATGGATTCAGGGAAGTCGAAATTAGAGGGTTGGTTTTCAGAAAGAGGTGCATCAACGAGCTGGTCAGCAATGGCCTAGCCCTTGATAGGTTTTTGATGAATTAATTTGAGGTATAAATCAACCGAAGCATGAACCAATGTGCAACACGTTGGTTTTGATAAGGTTTGGCATACATGAAGTGTAAGGGGCCGGTGTTGGTCACAACATAGGTTTTGTAGTTAAGTAAGTAATGGCAGAGTTTGGTGGCAACAATAACTAAGACTAAAAATTTTTTTAGCATGGGTGTATCAGGTTTTGTAGTCTAGAAGAGTCGACTTATGTAATAAACAACCTTATCCCTATGTTGTTCATTGCGATGAGCGAGCATGGCCCCCAAGGAGTGATGATGTAGCAGAGAGATGTATAGGTAGAAGGGTTGACCGTCTTTAGGTGGAATGAGTATGGGTGGTTGGAGAAGGTATTGTTTTAGGGCCTCAAAAGCTTTGTGGCAGTCATCATCCCATTTAAAGGAGAAATCCTTGTTGAGAAGATGATGAAATGCCTGACATCGATCGGAAAGTTATGAAAATGGCGGTGATAGACAACTTACCTTGTAAGCTACGGAGTTTCCGTAGGTTAGTGGGTGGAGGCATTTCAAGAATGGCCTTGAATTTAGTAGGGTCAACCTCTATACCACGTAAGGAAATGATAAATCCTAGGAGCTTTCTTGAGAGAACTGTGAAGACACACTTTCTTGGGTGAAGGTGAACACAATACTTAATGAGGCGGTCAAAGATGGTTTTTAGGATGGTGAGGTGCTCGGAGCGACATTTAGATTTGGAAAGGAGATCATCTACGTAATCTTCCAATATACGGTGCATGATGTCATGGAAGATGTAAGTCATAGCCCGCTAATATGTGGCACTAGTGTTTTTAAGGCCAAAAGACATGAATCAATAGCATAAGGTCCCCAAGGGGTGATGAATGTGGTTTTGTGCTGATCCTCTAGGGCAAGCAAGTTTTGGTTATAACCCAAGAAGTCATCCATGAGTAATAGCATCTCATGACCAGTAGTAAGGTCAACCAGTTGGTCTATACCGGATAGAGGAAAGTCATCTTTTGGGTAAGCTAGGTTGAGGTCACGAAAGTCTGTGTAAATGCGAAGACCCCCTATCGCCTTAGTGATAGGGAAAATGTTAGAAATCCACCGGGATAATCAATGGGTAAGATGAAGGAAACGGAAAGAAGGCGCTGAAGTTCTTCTTTGACCAGAAGAGCAATGCGAGGGTGCATTTTCCTCAGCTTTTGTTTTACGGGTTTGGCATCGGGAATGGTTACGATATTGTGGACCACTATAGTGGGGTCAATACTAGCATGCATGCAATGTAAGACCAAGCGAAAGCATGGTTATGATTTTTGAGGAAAGAAGTGATGGCTTCCTATTCAACAGTATCTAAAGATTGGCCGATCTTTAGAATGTGTGGGTCATCCTGAGTATGGATGTTGACTTCGATAGTCGATTCATTCAACATGGTTTGTGTCTTAGATGGTAACAACCGATGAATATAAGAGTCTTCTGCACCCATGTAGGTGAGTATAGATTCATCATCATGACATTAAACAACGTTAATAGAAGGTGTATCATCATCGATCATTTAAGGATACAAGAAGGGAAGAGAAGAGGGAGCCTCGCCCTCGCGCTGATAATTTAGAGGCCCCAAGGAAATGGTGTTTATGAAAAAAAAAAGTTAGGGGAATGGATTCTGGATCCATCGACTCTATCGGTGAAGGTGGTGAAGAAGGTGGAGCAGGTGAAGAAGGTGGAGAAGAGTCGATATGCTCAACGAGGTCAATGCGGGCCTTCTTGGTTGGTAATTCAATGAAGCCGATACCATTATGGTCGTTATGTTTTGTGGGTATTACATCGAATAATGGTGTGAGGACATTTTTCGTAGAAGCCAAAAATAAAACCCTTCCATGCACATCGGTGCAAGAAGGTGTGGGCGAAGTGGCGATTGGTGAGTGACTAGAGGTTGATAGAAAAGGGGCGGGTTTGTGATGGTGGTTTAGGTGTATAAGTGGCGATGATCAAGTCCCCATGGGTGAGATTGGTGTGAAGGTGGGGATGACCATAAAGGAGACATTCTCCTATGTAATGATCATAGTGAGGGTGTTGATGAAGGTTTCCATACTCTTGTGGAGTAAGGAATGTGTTGACATTATATAGGCGATACTCCCCTAGAGTGAGGCATTGAAAAACACCTTCCAAGGATCGAGTGGTTTATATACGGGTAGCTGGATTAGATGGTTTGTTAGACATTGAATGGAGGTGGTGCCAGCTGATTGAGAGGCTGACGGGTCAGCCATGGAGTTTTTGGCAGTGGTAGGAATGGAGGATTTAGGCGCGGTTGAGGTAGCGTTGGTAGTGGTGAGGGAGGTGTGGATGAAGAGGAAGTGGTCATGGAGGTAGATGCCTTAATGGGTACAAGCACGTCATTGGGTCAATAAAGCATGTTGCAAGTTTTGAAAGGTGATGGGTCAACCGAAATGGTATAGGTGTGTCCTTCATGCTCAAACTTTACATAAGATGCAAAGTGGAAGGAACACAACCCATGACACGAATCCAGGGTCTACCAAGCAATAAGTTATATTGAAATTCCCCCTCCAAGACGTAAAATAACTCTGGAACAAAGTATGGGGGCCCACGTGAACATGGAGGATGACGGTGCCAAGTGTAGAAGTGATAGCATCATTAAATGAACACAACATGATGGGATGTTTATGCATGTAATTGTCGGGTATGCGCATTTGGTCAAATGCATGGGAGGAGATGATGTTAATGCTAGCACCCCCATCGATCATAACACGTTGTACACGTATATTATCAATATGGACGAGAGATGAAAAGAGTTGGATTAGGGTCATCGGTTTGGTGTGGTGTGATCTCTTCATCTGAGAAGCTTGAGGGTGGATACTTGGTGAGTAGGTGGAAGTGTAGAAGAATGTGGTAATTTGGTGAGAGAGGCTACATGATGAGGTGTAATAATGGAGGCTACGGGTGTAGGGTCATTGGGTAAAACCTCAATAGACTGAAGAACCTCCATGAGAGCTTGGTGATGGGACTCAAGAGGTTTGGATGAGGTCATATAGGGACATTTTGAGGGAGGATTGGTGTAATTTTTTGAGCATCGCGTGATGTGTAACCCCATTGGAAATAGGATATGTGTGGCCACGGATAGTGACTTTAGGTGTGGATGCAAAGGGTATGTTGGGTTTAGGGTTGGTTGGTGGGTCGGTTACCTTTTCCTTGCCTTTGTCCTTCTGAGCACGGGTAGTAATGTGGATCATATTGATTTGAGACGGGGAGGTAGATGAAGTAGGTGAGCCATGAAAGGTGTAATGGTAAGAAGGGTAGAAGCCAAGAGGTGGGAAAGAACCTTGTGAAATAATTTGGGCACACTGACATTTGGGTGGAGACTTGGTGAGTTCTACGATACGAACCATGTTAATCTCGAATATCAGGGATGCCTCTAAGAGTTGTGGGAATGGAGGTTTTGGTCGCTGAGTAGGCAGTGAGGGAAGAACTGTGGAAATTGGTACTGGCAAAATGGGGTCCTCATCGAGAAGATCATCATCATCAAAGTTTTCTTTAGGAGGACATAACTGGATAAGAACGACCTTTAAAGCCTTATAGTTCTCTACATCGTGTCCTGACACACGATGGTAGGTGAAAATTTTGGTTTTGTTAAACCCTTTTGGTTTGGGTTTGAGTGGGTCGTAAGGTCTAAGAGGTGGTAATGTGATGACGGAAGTTTTGAGGAGGTTGGTTAAGATTTTGGCATAGGACCCCACTAGTGGATCACAATGGGAGGTGAATGTGGGTTTGGGTGCAGTGCGGCTGATTGTATAGGAAGAGTCTTTGCAGAGGGGGAGTGGGTTGAGCGATGGTCGTAGGTGTTGGTCATGTTTGTTTAGGTAGGGGCATGGTAGATGAATAGGAAATAGAGTGTGAGGTTGGTTTGACCACCTTATTGGAGGGTAGTGCATTTTTGCCTTTAGGTTGCACCTTCTTGGGTAAAGGTGATATGGGTGCACGGGATGTAGAGGGAAAATCGGATGGCGGAAGAGGGTGGGTTACCCATGGGGGTAACCGAGGTGTTGTGGAGATGGATGGCATAGGTTATGCTAGAGGTGTGAAGGAAAGGGAAGGAAGTGTCATGGGTAGTGAAGAAGTTATTGATGGTATTGGAGGTATGGGTGGTAAAAATGCTACAGGTGTGGGCAGAGGTTGTGTCGGGTGCTTGGGTATATTAGAGGTTTGCGATGGGGAAATGGGTTGTTGCGTTCTTGGTTTACCAATGGATGGGGGTTTCTTAGCCAAGGTCGAGGGGTGAGGTCCTAGGATGGACGGAAGGGGTGAAGGTGATAAAGGTGTGATTGGCGAGGTTGGGGTATGAGATCTAGGAGATTGGTTCTTCTATTTGGGGCGGGTGAAATTTGTTGTTAGTTTTGGAAGACATAGATAAATCTAATTTGATGGGTGGATGAGTAAGGCTAGCCATTGGAATGACCCCTAAAGTAGTTATAGGTTTAGGCAAGGAAGATGATGTAGGTGTGGGTTTGGATGTAGATGCATGTTGGGTTATGGGTAGAGGTGTGAGTTGAGCCATGAGTGGTATCGTGGGAGAATTTGTGATAGTTGTGGTTGTGTTTGGTTCAATCGGCCGAAACACTTTTGGATAGATAGTGGAGGTGTCAGCGAATGACATCTGTATTTGTGTTGAGACAGGAAGTAGAAGATGGCCCCAAACTAAGGCCCTATTGACATAATCCAAGCGATCAGCTAAGTGTGAGAACAACATCACTATAGGGAGGTCAATATGGATCGAGTGGTAATTCCCATAAAATGTGTTTTAGACACAGGAAAATTTCTAGCTTCAACCTCTGTGGGTAATCGAGCCGAAATTAAATCTACAAACTCTTGGGTAGTTGATGGAGAGTGGTCACCTAGAGGTAACGAAATTTCTACTGGATCTTTGATAGGTGGAGGAGATGATGGGTGCTCCTCTATGGGTGGAGGAGATGAACAAGTGTCTCCTATGGGTTGGGGAGGTACTGCTGGTGACGACTCTCTAGGTGGAGAAGCCAAAGGTGAAGTGGTCTTGATGTTAATAGAAGACTCCTCCATAGGTGAGGAAGGAAATGAAGGGTGTTCCTCTGTGGGTGGAGGAATAGGTGAAGTGGGTTCATGTGTAGGTTGAGGACTTTGGGATAGGATTTCCTCTATGGATGGAATAGGAGGCAAGTGAGAGGCAACTGACACATCACTAAAAATAGCATGGACCTCGCGGGTATTGCTATCATTAGTTGAGGTCTCCCTAGTTTGGTCAGAAGAAGGGGCATGATTAGGAAATGGTTTCTTGAAAATGTGCAAGTTTTGGTTAGCAGGTGCGTTCAGATTATCCAAGACTAACTCGCCGTTATCAAGCATTTCTGGACAATGTTCTTGAAAGTGATGTAATTGTCATCACTATGACTTTTACCCGATGATAGTTACATAAATTGTGCTTTTTGTACCACGCAAGTGTAGGGAGAGCGAGATCAAAACCAAGTATGTGGTTTTATAGGAGGAAGGGTGATGGCCCCAACTTTAATGAGATTTTCTAAAATAGAAGAATAAGGCTCCCCAGTTAGGGTGTATTTCCGTTGTTCTCACCTGAATTGAAAGTTCGGACAGGGGAAAGATTAGATGAGGGCTTAGCCTAATTTGATGGATGAGCTGGGCCGGCTTTGAGTACCACTTTGCATTAGCGGTTCCATTAGCTTTTGAATAATTATTTTGTGGTTTGAAGAAGAAGAGGTATCATTTGACTTAAACTTCATGTTCTTATTTCGTAGTTGAATTTTCTTTTCTTTGATGGCCCAAATCTCTAGTTTTCGTGCCATGGTGAATGCCTCATTGAAGGTTCGGAAGGTCTGCACCTATAGGGTAGGTGAAATATGTATAGTACAAGCCCGAGTGAAGAGCTCTATGAGTTCGGTTTGTGGTAATTGGAATGTGAGTTGATTGATCAGGCTACACCAATGAATGACAAAATCTGTGATAGAATCGTCATCATATCGACGTGTAGAGAAAAGATCGGTCATGGTAACCTTCTTAACGATGTTAATCGAGAAGTGATCCAAGAAGGCTTGGGCTACCTGATTAATTGAGTAGATAGAATGTCTAGGTAATCCACTATACCAGTCTAATGTGGGCCCAGTCAGAGACATGGGAAAGGTCCTCATAAGCAAAGCATCATCATGGGCAATTAGATAACACCCGTGTTTAAAAGACCGCAAATTTTGTTGCAGGTCCTCTTTTATGTTGAAGTGGTTAAATTTAGGAATTTCCCAATGTATGGGATATGGACGAATGGGAATGGACGGGTGGATGGGCTCATTACAAATTTCATCATAAGTGAGAGAATTACATGAGCCGAAAACCGATGCTTCGTCCAAAGATTTGCATCTTGTCCATCATTAACTTGATGAGGTCATTGGTAGGTTGTGATGGGGGGACACCTCCTGTGGTATAAGGGGGTAGATATTGAACTTGATAGGGAGGTTGAGAATAAGGAACCGATATAAAAGGCACATATCTAGAATGGGTGACATACAAGACAGGGGGTAGTTGGTAGTAGGTGTATGTAGGTGGGATGTTTGTCGTGACTCTGGTAGCAATTGGGGGCAGAGTTTGTGGGATGGAGAGGATGAGATTCTAGAATGGAGTAGGGGTCACCAACACCATGGGCGGTTGTGTTGCAATGGGTATTTGTGAGATAATGGGTGTGGATTGTGTTAGGGTCTGGGTGGTGGATGAAGGTATAGTGGATGTCATGCGGGTGCAATAGGCGTGGGAGATGTGGCGGTCATAAAGCAGTATAGGTCCTAGCTACAAAACTATGGGGATGAAGCAGTGAGGTTAACGCCACATTATTAGGGCTGATGCGTGCGAGTGAGGGATAGGGCAGGAGATATTGATATAGGCATGTTGTATATCAACCGACTGCAGACGAGTCTCGGGTGGAGGAGTGGGAAAGGTAGAAGCGTAAGGTTTGTGGGATTCGATCAAGGATTCGTGCAAACTCCTCATCACTTGTGCGATGGTGATAGGTTGGGTAGGATCCATGGGTGATAGAATAGAAGGTGGTGAAGGACTAGGTGGGAGTGGTTGATGACTAGCGTGGAATATGAGGGTGTTTGCTTGGCTATGGGTTAGCACCATGTGAACAAGTGTCGATTTGGTGGGACTACTTTCTACGTAATGACATAGAAATACAACAGAACAGGTAGTGGTAGGTGGATAGGGTAAAAAATGTCGGTGGAAAATTGCACATGCTAAGCGATGCGGTTAGGTAAACCAATGTCGGTCATAGATAACCGTGGTCGGTCACTGTGGAAAAGAATAGTTTTCCAAACAAGGAAAAAGACTGATAATCTACCAGGTAGATAAGTTGTAGATGGATTTAATCAGGACAAAGAATATGATGATAGTTACAGAGACTCTGAACAACAAAGAATATGAAACAGGTGTCCTTTTGGGTAGGTTAACTAAAAGAATAGTAAACCAATGCCGGTTGGGTAAAACTAGTGACGGTCAGAGGGTAACCGACGATGGTCATTGGACCAACATCGGTTACTGTGAAATTGAAATAGAGATGAAGAAAAAGGTGGTTGTGATTTAAAATCAAGTGTGGAATCAAACCCAGAATTCTGAGAATGATGAAAATGGGGTCCAGGCACACTCAGACGAAGTTGGAATACACCAACTATGATGAGGAGTGTGCAAGGAGAAATAAAAGATGAAGAACGCATCCTGTCACCTCAAAATGCAAACCAAGAAGAAACACTAAGAAAAATATGATTTTACAAATGTTTTTCTTATGTTTGTAGTGCTAACACAAATGAAAGAAAAGAAAAGTTCTTTTTATAGCACCAAAACACAATTACTTTGAGACAATAGAAAGAAGAGAAGATTCCAGGGAGAAATTTAATGTGAGAACCTTTTAGAAAGGAAACAAACATGCAACTTTTCACCTAGGAATGAAGAAATGCAAGGAACCCCGAATGGGTCCCACCAGGCGTGCCAAAATGTTTCACTTGATTCTTAGAGCGTTTCTCGAGAATGTGATGAAACAGATAAGGGTAAAAGGGCTAGGAGGAATACTTGTTAAAGTTGGTTGAAGGTTATTGCGCGTGTATGACTTCTTGATCCACAGCTGATCATGAGAGCTTCCTTTTGGCTAGGAGGAATTACCTGAAATGAACAACACGACCACCAAAAGAGATTAAATAGCATATGACAGTGGACTTATTAGCGTATGTTAGTTCCAGGAAGTGTGATACTCCTTAGAAGGCCATCAATCCATTGTTTAAAACAATTCAATGTTAACAATAACTGAAATCCTACTGTAGTTAAAATGATTTAGGTATCTCATTTGACTACAATAAGAAAATTCGTTCACAATAGGCTAAGCTATGATTTAATCTGAAGGGCAAAGGTCTCTTTCGATTCTGTAATGCTGTGGTCTGGTTTTGGGTATTTGGTGGAGAATTTAGGCTCTGTTCTTGGTCTGAGGGTAAAACATAGAGACCGACATTGGTCTAGTATAACCGATGATGGTTCAGGATGGACCGACGACGGTCATGGATAACCGACATCGGTACAGTTGAGTGACGAAACTTATTAAAACCTTGTTGTAAGGACAGATATGAGGCTAAATGGCAATGAAGAGGGCAATGAAAAGGTTTATGGAAATCTTAGGTATACTCAGAGGTCTTTAACAGTCGAGTATGGGCTATTTAATGGTGTGTGTGAAAGAATTATCAAGTTTACATGAAGGTAAATGATGGGAGAATGGGAATGTAAGTAGAAACTGATAATAGAGGTAACAAAGCTTACTAAAACGAAAGTAGATGAATGTTGGTTAACAAAATACTTATTGTTGTATGAGCTTGATGGCTGGATGGAAATGGAAGTTGATCATATGGATGGAATTTGATGTGGTGATGGCACTTCCCAGGATGCTCCCGTGAATGCAAGTGGCTCTATGATCACTTTTGATGTTGGTTGTGGATGTTTGGATGCGTATGCGAATGTTGGTTATGCTTGCATGCAAGCTCTAGTCTCATCTCCTTTTTCTTTGAATGTGCCAACCTCAAAATAAGGTTGTTTTGGGGAATAAATGGTAACCGACGATGGTTCTAGGTTGACCGGCGGTGGTTTAGGGTGACCGGCGTCGGTTAGGGTGGGATTTTCTAGGTTTACTAAAATGGGCAGATCTTGCTTGATTTCTTGGATCTTGTTCATTTCTTTTCATGGATTAGAACGGAAGCTTCTTTTCTAACGGGAGGGAATGTGGTTAGAGGGAATGTAGGCTTTGATTTTTAGGGTTTAGGTAGGTCTTAGTTAGTTATGGCAACATACTAAGAATAGAATTAGGGTGAGATGCCTATGTGAGGTGGCGGGGTAGGAATTATCTTAATTAGGATAATTAAATAATAAAATATTGTGAGGCATGGATTAATTTAGTTAAATTAATATTAGTGTGGGGTGAAAGGGGCCATGGTTAGGTGAGTGTGTTCAAGGTGATTATTTGATGAGGGACCAAGGGGAGTGTGACCCAATTTTGGTGTCTACATGCAAGTACCATTCAAGTGATTCAAGTGTGGTCAAGTTGGTCATTTTACATCCAAGTGTCTAAAAAAGGAGATCAAGATGAACATGATGAAGAAACCTCTCACAAGAAAAAGAAGAAATTCAAGAAACATGAAGGTAATAAGAAGTACTTCAAGAAAAATAAGAATTTATATACCCAAGAAAAATCAAGTTCATTTGAATCTAGTGACTCAAACAACTCTGAAAGTGAAGGTGAAGGTACTCAAGCTAAGACTTTATTCATGATTGTGGAAGTGAATGTTACAAGTGACTCAAAAGGTAAAACTCAATTTGAATATGATATCTCAGATGAGGAAGATGTAGGAGTAAACCTTGAATTTGAACTAATAAGTTATCTTGAAGAACTAAAACTCCAAAGGAATAAAAATCAAAATATGAAATCACTATTGAGATACTATGAAGAGCATATCAACATTCATGAGAGAAGAATAAGCAAAAAGGATCAAGAACATGAAGAAATGATCAAGGAATTTGAAGCAAAAATTGGAATGATTGAAGCATCCTTCAAAGTCAAGGAAGAGGATAACCTAAAACTCAAATCATATTTAGAGCTTCTGCAAACTCAATTGGATCAGAATTCAAACAAATTAAAGTCCTATCACAAATTTGAGAAAATATCAAATGATCTAGATGATCTCCTAAGCAAGAAAAGAGCTTTCAATGACAAATCTGGTCTAGGATTTAAGGAAGATAATTAATCAACATGTAAGAAGGTAATTAAGACAAATCAAGATGCACCTAAAGCAAGGAATGTTGATGTTAAAGATGTCAAGAAGAGATACAACTCAAGCAAGCAATCCCATGCAATAAGGTATGCTCATTCCTTCTATGGTTATTGTTTTTCATGTAATATGTTTGGTCACAAAGCTTCAAAGTGTACAAGATATTGTAAAGGTCATGGAAAACATCTCAATTCTTATCATTTGAGAATTAAGGAAGATCTGATCTGCTACAATTGTTAGAAGTATGGACACATAGAAAACTTTTGAAACCAAAAACCTCCAAAGTAATACAAGAGGGTGCACATGGTGAAATCAGATCCTACAAGGAAGAAGGAACATGGTTTGTTGGCCTAAACTTATTTTCACTCAAAGTGAAGACATGGAATGGTATATAGACAGTGGACGCTCAAGTCATATGATATAAAACAAGAGTAAATTCATATATTTAGAAGAAAATGCTTCAAGGCCTAATATCATGCAAGTAGTTGGTTTGTTTGGAAGATTTCGAGAAGGTCCCAAGGAAATCTGTCTCAATTTGTCAAAACAATATTCAAGTATATCATGGGAACATTGGAATATGGACGTTGGTATCTAAAATGTAATGAGTTATAAATCAAATCCATCACTGATGTAGATTGGACAAGTAACATTGGTGACATGAAGATCAAACTGGTGGAGCCTTCTTTGTAGGTAAGTGACTTGTATCTTGGTTGAATAAGAAAGCAGATCTCTTGTATCACTTTGCACTTTTAAGGATTAATATGTAGCAACAACCATATGTTGTACTCAAGTGATGCACTTTAAGACTATAAAATTAAAAATGAAGGTCTTATACCTCTATACTATGATAACACAAGTGTTATAAGTGTGTCCAAGAATCTAGTGCTACATTCTAAGACAAAACACATACCAATCAAGTACCATTTCTTAAGGGAGCAAGTGAATGAGAAAATAATTAAGCTTGAACATGTGTCAACAAAGGAATAAGTAGTTGATATAATGACCAAAAATCTACCAAAGTTATTCTTTGAGTAGTTAAGACACAAATGGGGGAAATTCGAACCCCTGGTAATCACTAAAGATCTCATATTTTCAGGGGGAGAAACTCAAGTTCCATAGTTGCTCCAAGGTTGCTCAAGATGTGTTTAGACATGGGGAGCTAGTTCACTAGTTCAAGGAACAATTCAAGAAGACCAAAGAAAGGCATATGCAAAGGATGAAAAGGTAGAATTTCAAGAGAATATGTTTAGGGGAGTTGGTTAAGGTCTATCCGAAAAAGAAGGAAGTCTAATTAAAGGGGGAGCTTGAGGTAGGATCATGCCTTGTCATTATTTTATTTCATGTTACTCATGTTTTTGGATGTATGTACATTTTTCAGCTATGTAAGAGGGGCATATAATGTTGTTTGAAACAAGGATTGAATGCTTTTAAGATGTTGGTGTATTGGTTTTCCATCAAGGTTTAAGAGTTTTTGTCATCAATGACAAAGAGGGAGATTATTAAACCTTTTCGTATTGGTTGGTGTTTTTATCGATGTCACATAAAATTGATGGTAAATGAGGATTGAAATGTCAAGTACATTGGTTCCTTCTCAATGGTGTTTTATGGTCACAAAGTGGTCTCATGGTGGTTTCTTGAACATTCAGGATGGTTTCAAGGTGGTACAGGTACTACTGGCCTAGTCGGTGAGGTTGGTGCCCACTTTAGGTATGGATATGGTTGGTATGATTTTCTCAGGTGTCCCATGAGTCTAAAATGGTGTTTCAAGGATGTGCAAGAGCTTATAGGGTGAGCATCAGGTCATGTGTTACAAGTCATAGTTGAAACTAGTTCATTTAAGCCTAGTTCTATAGCCTAATGAGGTGTATGAGCCTAAATCAGGCTGTTAAAAGACTATGTAAGCATGATAGGAGCCTAAGAACACTTCTTAGAGAATTCATGATCATCTACAGGACATACTTTGTCTTTTGGAGGAAAATTTGAAGTTTTCACCAAAACTACCTTTGAGAACTAGCAGTGGAAGCTTAGAAAAATGAGATTGTTCTTGATCGTAAATGATCATTTATGAGTAATGAATCCATATAGCACGTAGAGGGAGGTTTTTTAGTGCTCTAGGTCAAGTTTCATGAAATTTTGAAAAATATTGTTGAAGATATTCAAATTTTACCAAAACTGGGTAAAGTGAGAAGAGATAAAACTATGACATGTCTTCTTAGGACTCAAACGAAATTGAAAAGACTTCTTCAGATAAATCATAAGAGGATTTTTGAATATAACTCCAAGGATAAACTTTTGCAAAAAAACTTGAGGTCAAATGGTTAAGGAACAAAAAAATTCTATTCATTTTTCTATCGTGATATGACACTCATCAAACCTCCCTCTTGAAGCGATAGGCATAATATGAGCTTATTTGTCTCCAAATCATGTTTGAAATTTGGTACAACCTCTCAGGAGTGTAGAAGGATTCTTCTAGGTTAGAATGGTGGGATTTTTGTTCCTCGTGATTGACTATACCATACAGGGCTATCTCAGTCTTTATAAAGTTTGTGTATGTTGTCTGATGTGAAGGGATTCATGTTGAAAATTGTGACATGGATGGTCATCTGGGTCATTATCTTGTTATCTATAGAGACACTTAGGGGAGCCATGGTGAAAAATGGAACAAAGTATGCCTATCTCAGTCACCACTTTGAAGAGAAAGTCTTGACAAGAACTAGTTCTTGGTCTAGGTGAACTTGTGGATGTAAAATGCATGTGTCCAAAATCTATATGACTCTGAACATGGTACAAGAGTCCTAAACAACACATTCAATTTTTTTTTTTGATTAAATAGAAAATTTTTATGATTGATCCCTAAATGGATAACTCATTCGATTTAGGACATTCAAAGTGGACTATACTTTGAGCATGAAAATCATACCTCTCTCCTTCAATCCATTCAAGAGAATACTGAGCATATTGAATATCTTATCAGTGAGGTGTAAGTGAAAAGGATAGTGATATGAGTGGAGTTTTGATAGTAAGAAATATATAATCCATGACTGTCTTGTGGTGCTCCAATAAAAATTGAACTCAGTAAAAAAAAATGACTCTTTCTCATGAAAATATTTCTTCAACTTGTGATTGCAATCAATGTGGTAAGATGTCTAAACAAAGGATCTTCTCAAAAGGTTTCCTAGATGCAATGAAAAAGTTTTGCATTGGTAAGCTATCTATGTTATCTTGTAAAAATCAAGGACTATACCCTTACTCTTAAATCATTAATATATTCAATCATCAAATGTAATAGAAGGTATGAACCTAGATTACGAAGCTATGGTGAAGTCGTCCCACACCTGCATTGACATTAAAATGAAGAAAAAATTGTTGAGATATTTCAAATGTATGACTAGGGTTTGAGCCTTAAAACCCTAACTAAGAAATGCCTTGAATATCAAGCAAGTCTGATTATGTTGGCATGTTACTAGACCAAACATCACCCTACAAAGCTATGTAAAGTCATTATCGACATGGAAATATGTCTTTGAAGGTTTGCTTGATTGAGAAAGTGTGTGGATTTGTTAAATCCTTGAAGATCATCTCTATAGTAGAAAAGTGTGTATACCATGTTTTAGTGCATGCTCCATGAAGAATAGTTACAGTGTCATGTCTTCTTGATTGATATAAATGACTAAGTACTTTCAAATTAATCTTCCCAAACTAGGAAACTCGTTTCTTCCCCTTTCAAGTTCACAACATTGCTCAAGTTCACAACATTGTGCCTTCAAGCTTATAACATTGACTATCAAATGTGTGTTCCCATGCCCTTTCGAGCCTAAAATGAAGCTTTAAGCTCAATGGCGAAGGATCCTTAGAGGTACTTGTAATGTTTCTCCTTACTTATTACACTTGAAAGATCTTGATTTAAGCTACAAGACAAATACTATTTGATGAAGCATATGCCATACTACGAGAAAATGTTACAAAGATAATTATAGAATTTAGAAAAGAACATTGTCAATTGAGGACAGTTGTAAAGGAAGTTCAGGGAACTCCATGTGTCATCTTTGGTCTTCAAATTATCTTGATTATGCTCACAAATTCTGATAATATGAGATATCTCTTACAGATGCAATCATGAAAACTCTAGGAAGTTTCTTTCAAAGTCTTTTTACCTCCCTTACCGAGTTATAAAGTGATAAAAGTGAAAAGTCTAAGTATATGAAGTTGAAAATCCATGTGAAGGAGATAATGTTTTCTACAAAAGATAAGTTTTGTGCTTGTAAATGTTGTTGAAGTTGATGAGACCTACGTGCAAGGTTGAGAGTTTGAGATAGATGATAATGTGTTAAAGATATTGCAAATTAGGAGATGGTGTAAGAGAGTCTATAAGAAATTTAGGATTACAATTTGTTTTTTTAGCAACGTTATGAAGTGAGTGATAAAAAATTATTGTGAAGTATGGGTTGATGCTCAATAAATTCTAAAACTAGGTACCTTCATGCAAGTTGTAGCAAGAGGTCCTTGATTCTTGAAGTTGGTGCTTCATGTTGAGTGGGTGCTCAAAAAACTTGTAAACTTTGCGAGCTTAGTGCATTGGTTTAGTGGGTTTTCTCCCATCTCGTGTTTCCCACATAAAACTTGGTCTCTCTATGTGGCATGCTTTTTAAATTCATGTGAATTGTGTTGTGGATATCTCATATTAAGTTTAAACAATTTGATTGGTGTTGAATTGTACTACAATATTTGAATTGACAATGACTCGCCCCCTCTCAATGTCCTAATATCCAACCTAATCTCCATTGTAAATCTTGTTTCCCATGTTTCTCTAAATTTCATGAGTGTTTAGTAGTGCGAATGAGGAATTAGCTAAGTTGAAGGAGTGGTTCCACCAATGAAATAGTGTCAAATGGTCCACCCACACACCCCGCCTCCTTTATTTTCTTAAAAAATAATGATTAAAAATCCTTCTACCCCTTTTTATGGGCTAATATATTGGCTTCATTTTGGTCAATTTTAACACCCTTTTATGAATGAATGTGATAGGGTAATTTTTAAAAATTAAAACCCCCATGGATTATTGCGAAGTTTGTTTTTCATGAGATTAACTTTAGTGTTAAAAGGGGTTTCTTTTCTGTTTGATTGTTTTATGATTATCATCAAGATGTTATCTTGTGATGAATTAAAAATGAAGTAAAATGAAATTAACATAACAAATATTGATGACTACTTGAAGTCCTTTGTGTCTAGATTATTTTTCTAGATCATATAGTAATTCTCTTTAGCGTTCTTCTTCTTTAGTTCTTTAGTTCTTTTTTATCTTTTATAGTGTGTCTAGGTTCTTTTTATAATCGGCTTTGATCAATACAAACCAAAACAACTATTTACAAATGTACAACTTCTACTTTAATGAGGAACTCTGATATCATGAAAGTGTTTTAATGCAAAGGTAGATCATCAATACAAAAGAACAGAAGAACTAAGGAGGGAAAAGGTAGAACATAACAAGCATTCCAGAAATATAGATAGCAAAATAGTTCCTTATAAATGTTGAGCAAGGATGATATATAGAACATAATCATTCATATTAAACCACCGATATTATTTCATAGACACAAAGTTCTAGAAATGACATCCATAAGAATACAAAGCTTCTTAATGCAATAGATTAATGATTCACAAACTTTAGACAAGAAAGAGAGAATAAATAGATGTAGATAGAAACAGGAAGGGAAATCTTCTAGTATTGATAGCTTTTAGTTCTTTTACACTTTCAAAAATTATTAGAGTTCCAACCCCTTGGAATGGCATGGAGAGCCCAATATATAGTTTACAAAGTGGTTACATTTAGTAACATTTCTTTTAACCAAAAGATTAATTAAGGAAATACACAATATAAAGTCCTTAATTAAATTACAAGGAGATCAAACTAAAAATAGAAGAAGAAAGTCAAGAGCTAGAAGTAGAGACATCCGGTTGTGGCTGAGGAGGGCCCACTGATTTTGAGGATCCGATGCCTGAATCTCTTTAATGCTTCCATTATCTCCAATATCGGCACAAATTCTCCAAAGGGGACAGATGCTTGTGCCCTTGAAATTTGATCTTCATTTTGATAGTGAACAGAGGAATGGCCTTCAAAGAATAGACTCATGAAAATTATTGCAAGGAGATACAAGAAGGTGGAAAAATGACTCAATTTTGCAAAAATGCAGGCAAGAGATAATGAGCAAGGCAATGTGATAAGTGCATAGATAGTTTCCCCTTTAAATATCCGTTCAGGAGAGAGAAGATCATAAATGCGCATTAAATATACCTTGCACCGACTCAAAAAGGTGAAATGTGGGAAAAGTGGAAAAAATTGGCCTGGATGGTCCATGGAACATTGGGACATGAGGGATGTGAAAAGCCGATTCGGCCGATGGGCGATGCGGGTGATGGCGGGCCAAGAGAGCACGGGTTTGAGGGACACAGAAACGTGAAGGATGTGAAGAGCCGATTCGGCCAATGCGGGTGATGTGGGGAATTGGGGAACAAGATGCCCGGCGTACTTGGGATAGATGGGCTGAAAAAGTCTGAAAAAGCTGATGGACAAGGACTTGCAGGGGAAATCAGCCAATCGACGAATAGGAGGCCCACGGTACTTGGGACATGAGGGACAAAAATGTCTGACAAACCCACAAGTCACTAAAATGACCCCAAGAAATGAATTTTCACCATCTCTTCAAATTTCTTACTTCACTAAAACACTTTTGAAGGGTGCCAACTCAAAATTTTCAAATTTTTGACTTTCAAAAGAGGGGAATTTTGAGGGGACAACAACTGGCTCTTTCTGGGGATGACTTGACTAGATCATAGGAACGAGGCAAGACAAGAATTCAAGAAAAAACTCGGGGAAGAAGACCAAGTGCCTTATCCATTGGGAAAATAGAGTCAAAGGAAAAACAATACAAAAGGAAACACACAAATAAGGAAACAAACAAAACAAAGGCAAGGAAAGGCAAACACACACTGTACATAATATACAAAGGACTTCCTATTCACCTAGGATTTGAACAATTTCAGGTACTGCCCACTATAAGGAAGTGGGAGAGAAGATCCATCCATGTAATCAAGATAGAAAGAATTTTCACCAGCAAAGTGCCTGATTCTGAAAGGACCAAGCCAAAGAGAGTCAAACTTACCATGGCTTCCTCGAGGTTCATGCCTTTTGTCCCATAGTAAAACAATGTCTCCAACTTTGAAATCTCTGGATCTAGTTTTCTTGTCAAATAAAGATTTCACCTTCTACTGATGGGCAGAGATCCTATCAAAAACCTGCAGCCTATCTTCATCTAGCTTATGGAGATACATGATCCTCTTATCCAAAGAATCACTAAAACTGGGGTCCTCAATAGCTTTCATCAAATGCAAAGCTGGTAGTTCCACTATCACTGGTAGTTGAGCTTCCACACCATACACCACTTGAAAAGGGGACATCCCAATTGCTCTTTTGGGTGTAATCCTATCTACCCAGAGAGCATCATAAAGCTTCTTGTGCTAGTTTCTTTGAGATTCATTGACAAGCTTTCTTACAATGGTCACCAAATTCTTGTTTGTTGATTCTTCTGTCCATTCCCTTGAGGGTAGTAATCTAAAGAATGAGTGAGGGAAATTCCATACCCATAGCAAAAATCCATCATCTCAGCAGAAGAAAAATTGGAAGCATTATCAGTCACGATCTTGTTTGGTACTCCAAACCTTACCAAGATGTTTTCTTTGATGAAATTACATACTACCTCAGAAGTAGTACTTTTAACTGGGATGGCTTCCACCCACTTGGTGAAATAATTTTGGCAAGTCAACACATGAGTATGTCCTACACTTGAAGGTGGGTTGAGTGTTCCGATGAAATCCAAACCCCATTGTTGAAAGGGTTCTTCGATCACAACTGGCTTAAGTGGTAAAGCAACCAACTTAGGTCTTCCCACAAAGGTTTGACAAGCTTCACACTTGTTGACCCACTTTGATGCATCTCTAAACAAAGTAGGCCAATAGTACCCCACATGAAGAATTTTGTGAGCAGTAGTGACAATAGATGAGAAATGACCCCACAAGCTTGATCATGAAAGGTTGAGAACAACTTCTTTTGTTGCTCTTTGTCAACACACTTCAAGAATCTTCCATCCACTCCTCGCTTGAACAAAGCATTCTCCCACAACATGTACTGTGTTGACCTTAACTTGATAGCTCTCTTCTCCTTGGTAGTTAAGTGAGATGAACACTCACCATAGGTGAGGAAGTGAGAAATGTCAGCATACCATTCATCATCATCGAGTTGAGGAACAAAACAATAGGGACATCAACTTCATCCTTAGGAAACTCATGACCAGCTCCTTGGCAATGAGTTCACACAGGCCTTTACCCCGAACTAGCTTCATTGGTCTGATGTCGAGATCATACTCTTGAACCTTTGCTACCCAATTTCCTCTCTTGGTTCCAAACTCCTGTTGTGTAAGAATAGACTTGATAGTCATATCGGGCACAAGCACAACAGAGTGAGAGTTAAGAATGTAAAATCAAAACTGCTTAACAACTTTAACTACTGCAAAAGCATGTTTCTCCATCATAGTGTACTTCAACTCATGAGTTTTCAGAATATAACTCATGAATGCAATTGGGAGCTCATGATCTTTAATATTTCTAAGTCAACACAACGGCCAAGGTACTCTTTGTGGCATAACAATAGATAATAAAATCTTTGCTAAAATCTGGACATGCTAAGATAGGAGTCTTAGCAATAGATTTCTTAATGCCTTCAAATGCTTCCTTTCCTTCAGAGGACCAACCAAATGTCTGCTTTCCTTTCATCATTTGGGAAATATTCAAATTCAGCTCTATAAAATTGGGGATGAATCTTCTCAGGAAGTTGATCTTACCAAAGAAAGAGTGCACTCCCTTTTTGCTTGTGGGAAGAGGAATCTGTTGGATGGCTTGAACTCATTCAGGATCAATCTTGATTCCTTCTTTGGAGACAACATGTCCCAACAGCTTTCCCTCTGTGACACAAAAGATAGATTTCTTGGGATTCAGAGAGACTCCATGTTCTCTACATTTCAAGAGGACTATTTCAAGATGCTGAAAGTGATCTGCTCTAGTTTTGGAAAACACAGTTAAATCATCTAGATACACAACAATACATTTTCCTTTCAAACTCCCTTGAAGGCCAAATCCATTGCTCTCTAAAAGGTGGCACCAACATTAATGAGGCCAAAGGGCATCCTCTTGTAGGAAAAAGTACCCCAAGGAGTGGTAAAGGTAGTCTTGTGTTGATCTGCAGTATTGACTTCCACTTGGTTATATCCTGAGAAACCGTCAAGCATGGACAACATTTCCAAACTTGTGACAACTTGTAACACCTGGTCCATCATGGGTAGGGGATAGTTTTCCTTCAAAGAAGCCTGATTTAGATTCCTGAAGTCAACATAGATCCGAATCTCACCATTTTTCTTCCTGACAGGTACAATATTAGCAATCCATGTTGAATGATGAATGGGGAAGATGATCTTGGCTTTCAACAACTTTTGTATCTCTTGGAAAATGGTGTCGGCAATCTTTGGATTATATTGCCTTTGCTTCTACTTGAAAGGTTTAATCCTAGGTTTGAGGGGAATGAAGTGTTGCATTTATTTTGGCTAGAAAGCTTTAGATCATCATAAGAATAAGCAAGGACATCAACGTACCTCTTCAAAAGATTTACCACCTTCTTCTTCTCCTCTTGGGTGCAAGCACTTTCCAACGTTCACCATTTTGGGTTCTAAGCAAGGCTCCCAATGTTAATCTTTTCACATTCAAGCAGATTGTTGAGCTCCTTTGGAAGCCTTGGACTTGACATATCTATCATGTTTATCAAACAATTCCTCCAGACTTATCAGCCCTTTAGGGATCTTGTTACCTTTTAGTTTGATGCAACCATCTTGATCCATCTCCTCCTTGACACCTTCCTCATTGGAAGAGACACTCTCTCGAGGTAGATTGTCACTTCCCTCAAAATACAATTGATCAAAGTTATCCCTGAGCTCCAGGAAAGAGAGAAAATGTTGGTCATCATTGAAAACTTGCCATTTTTTTGCATTATCCGTACGCTTGGTCTATGGATCATTTCAATGGTGAATTTTTCCTGAGAGAAATAGGATGAGGTATCAAAGCAAAGACCCTGAAACAACTAGGGAATCATCTCTAGTGTTCTTCTCCCTTGGCACCACTTCGATGGAGAAGGCATCAAAGAATTCAATAGAATCCTGCACAGATTCCTATAGTGCTTCAACCTTCTATTCTTCACTTGGAAAAGGTCTCTGACTTGTTTGACAACTAGTTCCGCATCTCCACGAGCCAGGAGGTTCCTCACACCTCTTTATTTTGCCACGTTTAGTCCAAGGATGAGAGCTTCATATTCTGTTGTGTTATTTGTATTTTCAAACTGTAGCTTGAAGGAGAAAGGATGAATCTTTCCTTCTGGAGATATCAATACCACACCAGCCCCAACACTAGCTGAAGAGAAACTTCCATCAAATTCCAAATTCCAAATGCTATTAGGATCATGGAGCACTTCTTTGGGACGTTCCACCTCATCCTGAGACATGATCATGTAGTTTCCATGCCCAATATCTTCATAAAGTATTTGTGCCTTGGGATCATCTATCTTTTACACAATATATTTAGTTTTCTTTCTCGGCAACAAAACTTCTTCATCTTTCCATTGACTGGTATAAGGGCATGTGACCAATCCATTTGAATTTCTCCTCCTACATCCTTATAAAAATTTCTACTCAACAACATGCCATATGAAGGAGGAATATCAGACTACCAAAATAGTAGCTAAGACCTTTTTCTCTGGAAAAGCAACAAAAGCTACTTGTGCATCCTTAATTCTTCCGACCAAAGGCACCTCCCTACTCTCCATGGAATAGAAAGAACCAAAAGTGCATGTGAGGGTAAGACCCAAAGCATGAGCCACTTTGGCAGGCATCACATTATCCGATGCTCCTGAGTCTATGACACAAGTTGTTGAGTCTATGGCCAACTATGAGGAGGGTCACATAGAATGGTTTGATTTTCTCATTAGGTGAGGTGACTGCAGCCACAAGATTTGGTTGGGATGGAAGAGGGAGTGGGAAAAAGACCTTTAGAAGTGTTGGATGAAGTTTTGGAATGGGAATTGACAAAGTGGACCATTTTGGCAAAGGCTTTTGGATGGGTTTGATAAAACTCAGCCTCTAAAATCTAGATTTTTGTCTTCTTGAGGTGGTCAATGATATCAAAAGATCCAGAGGTGGATGGGGTATCATCACTAGGAATCCTAGGCTTATCAAGTTTTGGAGCTAGAGAATAAGAAGTTTTAGAAGCAGGAGTAGAAGAAGAAGAATTAGCAGAACTCACCTTTTGTGGATGCAGTGGGAATAGGAGATCCTCTTCTTGCAATCACTAGAATAGTCATGGGATGCTCCTTAGATTTTTAGTGGGTTGCATCACTTTTTCTCTTATTTTTGTCTCCCGAGTCATAACACATATGACTCACCATTCATCTCTGCCACTACTTCATCATAATCATCTTCTTCATCAATACCCTCAGTAGTGAGGAAATTAACTCGAGATCCATCAAGTTCTTCCAGTTCTTCCTCAGCCTCTTCTCCAGGTTCTTCAAAGTCTTCATTAACCTCTTTGTCATCAGGTTCTTCAACTTCACAAGTTGCATTAATAGGGACCTTGATGGGTGGTCCTTCGATTGCCAACCTTGTCTGAGAAGAAGGCAAATAGTTTCTAGGCTAAATTCTTCCTCCTTGGAATGTCTTGATAAGGAGCATGTTGAGCCAATTGTTTCTTGATGGCAATGAGGTCATTGGAAAGCTTCGTACTAATTGATCTGCATTAGCTCTAGGAGTAGAGGAAGAGGAAGAAGAAGTTTTAGATTTGGAAGAGTCTCTTTTCAATTTTCCAGACATGATTAGGTCATCTTCAACACTGATGGCTAATCTCTGATCAACATCCAAAGTTACAAGATTGGCTCTTCTCAACGCATAGCTTACTTTAGGAAATTGAGTGTTTAGGAAGAAACATTTTTGAATTTGATCCACAGGCCGGGTGTCTTGTGGGATCTTGTTAATCAGCTTATTGAACTTGGCCACAAATTCTCTCATGGGCTCTTGTGGTTCTTTCTTGATTTGAGAAATCTGGGCTAGCAAAGCATGCACATCTTCAACAAGGTTTGAAATGGTTCTCAAACTAGGTCATCATGGTGTTCCAATGGTGATGGTCCCAGTGGGGAGATGTAAAACCAATCTACCGCATTTTCCTGCAAAGTCTCCACAAAAATCCTCATAGAGACATCCTCATGTTCAACTCCAAGGACTCCACATGCAACTATGAAGGCTGCAATGTGTTCATCAGGATGTACCTTGCCATCACCTCTGAACTTGGGAAAGTTCTTTCTGTTACCCCTGGGTAACTCATGCAAAGGTTGAGGGAGGGAAAGAGGCCAAACTTCATTTTGGCCCCAAGGTAATGGAGTTGCCATCCTTGGAAAAATTCTTGAAGTGGAACTGAAACACCAACAAGAATTAAAGTGTGAAGATTAGGGCTGAGTTGTTCTTGAGGGATACCACTCCCAAAATCTCTATCTTCAATAGGGGTGTGCTTGTAGAATGAGCTCTTCTATTTCTCCTTGTTGAAGGAAGGGGAAAGCCTTGTTGCTCTAGGAGTTGAAACTGAGAATCTTCAATTCCAAGAGCCCTTCTTCCATGAGTAAATCTCGAGTCACTAGATCAGAAATGATCAAGAAATTGTTCTTTAAAATTGGAATTCATTGAAATGAATCCCCAGTAGAGTCACCAAAAACTGTTGGTTGTCAAATTAGGACTTTAATGAAAACAACAGTCAAGGGATAGAAAGTCCCTCCTCTTTAATGGGAGAGGTGCCCTTATTGAAAGCAAGCAACAAAACTATTTACAAATGTACAACTTTCAACTTTAATGAGGAACTCTGATATCATGAAAGTGTTTTAATGCAAAGGTAGATCATCAATACAAAAGAACAGAAGAACTAAGGAAGGGAAAAGGTAGAACATAACAACATTCCCAGGAAATATAGATAGCAAAATAGTTCCTTATAAATGTTGAGCAAGGATGATATATAGAACAAAATCATTCATATTAAACCACCAAATATTATTTCATAGACACAAAGTTCTAGAAATGACATCCATAAGAATACAAAGCTTCTTAATGCAATAGATTAATGATTCACAAACTTTAGACAAGCAAGAGAGAATAAATAGATGCAGATAGAAACAGAAGGGAAAATTTCGTATTGATAGCTTTTAGTTCTTTTACACTTTCAAAAATTATCAAAGTTCTAGCCCCTTGGAATGGCGTGGAGAGCCCAATATATAGTTTACAAAGTGGTTACATTTAGTAACCGTTTCTTTTAACCAAAATATTAATTAAGGAAATACACAATATAAAGTCCTTAATTAAATTACAAGGAGATCAAAACTAAAAATAGAAGAAGAAAGTCAAGAGCTAGAAGTAGAGACATCCAGTTGTGGTTGAGGAGGGCCCACTGTTTTGAGGATCCGGTGCCTGAATCTCTTCAATGCTTTCGCTATCTCCAATATCAGGCACAAAATTCTCCAAAGGGGACATATGCTCATGCCCTTGAAATTTGATCTTCATTTTGACAGTGAACAAAGGAATGGCCTTCAAAGAACAGACTCACGACAAATATTGCAAGGAGATACATGAAGGTGGGCAAATGACTCAATTTGTAAAAAACGTGGGCAAGAGAAAATGAGCAGGAAATGTGACAAGTGCATAGATAGTTGCCCCTTTAAATAGCCATTCAAAAGAGAGAAGATCATAAATGCACATTAAATATACCTCACACTGACTCAAAAAGGTGAAATGCAGGAAGCTGGAAAAAATGGCCCAGATGGTCCATGGAACATTGGGACATGAGGGATGTGAAAATCCGATTCGGCCGATGTGGGCGATGCGGGCCAAGAGAGCACGGGCGGTCCAAGGGACACAAGAAACGTGAAGGACGTGAAGAGACAATTTGGCCGATGTGTAAAATTGTGGAACAGAGGTCTAGGCGTACTTGGGACAAATGGGATGAAAAAGTCCAAAAAGCCGATGACAAGGACTTTGGGGAAATGGCCGATCGACGAATAGGAGGCTTGCTTTGGTACTTGGGACATGAGGGACAAAAATGTCGACAGACCCGCAAGTCACTAAAATGACCCCAAGAAATGGAATTTTCACCATCTATTCAAATTTCTTACTTCACTAAAACACTATCAAGAGTGCCCACTCAAAATTTTCAAAATTTTTAACTTTCAAAAGAGGAGAATTTTGAGGGGACAAAAATATGAAAACCCTATGCTTATCTTCCCAAATGTCTCTAAAACCCTCAAAACCCTTCCTCTCGCAACCCTCGAAAATATCTCTATAAAACAACCCTAAAAGCAGCTCCAAATGACAAGCTAGGGTAGATCTCTCACTACCAAAGAATGCCTTGCTATCTAGGGATGGATCTCTCACCACCAAAGCTAGGGTTCATGTGGGATTTCACTCCATAAGCTATAGATTTACAAACAACAGTTGCACATGAAGGAAAATAATTATGTATGCGAGAGCCCTTTTCCTTTCTCCCCAACTCCTTATATAACTTCTCGACAAAAAAAGATCCCCAATAACCCTAGTCGCATTTTTCCTTGGAAGGGCCAATAAAATAAAAGTAACTTAAGTTACTTTTCCCTTTTTAAGTCGCCATGGTCCAAAAGTGACCCCCAAACACAAAATTAGAATATTAGTACCATGTGGCCCCTTCCTAACGACAAAACGTAACATCTAGTCCTTCCAAAACACCTTTTTGCATATGTCAATGAAGAATTATAACAAAATGGACTAGATATTCATACCCAATAGCTCCCAAAGATCCACAACCCCTTGGGTATGACCAAGGCTTGGACTCAAATTGGCCCTTAGGCCTTTGGCGTAGGAAAGGGGACATTACAGTCCTCCCTTCCCAAATTTTTCTTGTCCTCAAGAAAATGCAAATTAGGATGCTGCAAAATCTTCTCTCCCTCCTAAGTAACATCCTCGAGTGGCAATCCCTTCCATCGCACCAAATACTTGATGATCACTCTACTCCTAAGCCCCCTCTATCTCTCTTCAATAATGGATTCTGGTTCTAACACCAACTTCCCCTCCTCATCTAGTGGCGAAACTCTGTAGATGGTACAATATGTTGTCTGAGTTCCTTCTTAAGGCATGAAACATGGAAGACATTATGTATCTTATTGTGCTCCTAGTAGCTCTAGCTCATATGCAACTGCCCCAACTCGACGAACTACCCGGTACGGACCATAAAATTGTGGTTTCAATTTCTCTGCACCCTTCTACTTCAGTGAGGACTACCTATATGGTTGCAAACATAGGAATACTAGATCCCCAACCTCAAAAGACCTCTCTATCCTATGTCGATATGCATATACCTTCTATTGATTTTGTGCCTTCTAAAGGTTCTCTCTGAGATCCTTCAGAATATCCTAGTTCTCCTATAACCAATATCAAGCTTTGGGAGCTCGGCTATTTGGTATTACTAAATCCACAAATTTCATATCATCGTACCCATATAAGGCTCGGAAAGGGGTCATTGATAGGTGGTATTATAGCAATACTCACCCATGTGTAACCATCTAATCCATGCCCATTGATGTCCTGTCACATAACTCTACAAGTAGCCTTCTATCCACTTATTGACTATCTCTGTTTGCCCATCTGTCTATGGGTGGTAGCTAGTGTTAGGAGTCAACTCCATACTTGCTATTTTGAATAGCTCCTGCCAAAAGGTGCTCATGAAGATCTTTTCCTGACAATATTTTTAGGCAACCCACGTAGCCTAAAAATACTGTGAGATAAGATTTGGGCCACATCCAGTGCCTCGTGCCCCTTGGGTAGGGAAAATAAATGAGCATACTTAGTTAACCAATCAACTACAACATAAATGCAGCTATGCCCATGCACCAAGGGAAGCCCTATGATAAATTCCATAGATATGCTTTCCCATTTCTATTCGGGAATGGGGAGAGGCTGAAGTAATCTTGCTGGAAAAGACTGCTTTCGGATTTGGTTTGCTGGCAAACCATACACTCTGACATGATTAAGGACATCATCCTTCATCCCCTTCCATGTAAATCTCTCCTTGATAAACCTGTATGTTTTGAAATACCCAGGATGCCTAGCTAGTGGTGTATCATGTACTACTTGAAGGATCTTCTCCTTCATTTTGGATCCTGGTACAAGGAAAATCCTATCCTTGTAGAAAATGAGATCATCCACTACTCTGTATTGGTCATCCTATATAATACCATCCATGATCTCACATGTAAACTGATTTTTGGAATACTCAACAAGTATATGAGCCTTCCAATCCGCTGAAATCTCAGACATAGAACTAAGCATAGAAGTGAGGTAAGGCCTCCTAGATAAAGTGTCAACAACAATATTATTCTTACCTCTAGTGTACTCTATGTCGAAGTCATATGTTTGTACCTTGTTCACCCATCTTTGTTGGCGATCGTTGAGCTCCTTTTATCCTAAGAAGAACCTCAAACTGTTGTGATCAGATTACGAACAACAAATTTTTTTCCCACAAGGTACTGTCTGAATTTGGCCAAAGCATGCATAATGGCCAACATATCCTTGTTGTAAATTGAATACCCTCTCTCCACGGGTTCAATTTTAACCTCTCATAGGCAATGGGATGCCTATCTTGCATGAGAACTGCCCCAACACCCTCTCATGATGCATCACACTCTAGAATGAATGGGCGGGAGAAATCTGGTAATGTGAGAACGAGACATGAACTCATCACCTCCTTGAGGTGATCAAAAACTTGTTGTGCTGCCTCTAACCAAGAAAAATCCCCCTTCTTGGTCAAATTGGTCAATGGAGCAGTCAACCGAGAGAAATTCTTCATGAACCTCTTGTAGTATGTGCACAACCCCACAAATCCTCTCAAATGTGTCAATGTCCTAGGTGGCGGCCAATCCAGAATTGCCCGTATCTTCTCTCTATCCACCTTCACTGTACCCCCACCAATCACATATCCCAAGTATAGAATTTTGGTCATGCCAAACTCACACTTAGAAGCTTTTGCATATAACGAATTAGCTTCTAATATCCCCAATATCTCACCCAGGTGCCTGATATGGTCCTCCCAAGTCCTATTGTAGACTAAAATATCATCAAAGAAAACCAATACAAACTTCCGCAAGTGGTGGTTGAACACATGATTCATGCAAGACTGGAATGTAGCTGGAGCATTAGACAATCTGAAGGGCATCACCAAGAACTCAAAGTGATCAGTAATGGCATCTGAAAGTTGTCTTATGCACATCCTTTCCCGACTTTGATCTGATGATATCCAGATCGTAAATCTATTTTCAAAAAATAGATTGCACCATGTAGCTCGTCAAGCAACTCATCAATGCATGGTATGAGATACTTGTTCTTTATTGTCTTCTTATTCAAGGCACGGTAGTCCATACACATCCACAGGGTCCCATCCTTCTTCTTCACCAATACCACCAAAGAAGAAAAAGGGTTGGAACTCGGTCTAATATGCCCCATATCAATGAGCTCATGTATAGTCTTCTTGATCTCATCCTTAAATCGTTTGGGGTGATGGTAAGGAGAAGTAACCACCTGGTCTAAAGCATCCTCAAGCTCAATCACATGCTCAAATCCCCTATCTCGGAGGTATGTGTTAGTGCAAAATCATAAAGCACCCCAAATGAGTTATGGATCTACTTTTCTAAGGCAAATTCATTTGGTGTGATTGCACAACATTGAGCTTTCCCAAAGTGTGGGACATTTACAAATGGGGAAAGCTCTCAGAGAAGGCCGGTTCCTCTTCCTAAACTACCTGTCACAAGCTATTCCAGTGCAAGAAAGCTAATCTAACCTAATCTAAATTCCAAGGAGATAGGAGAGAAAGAAAACAAGGAAAAATAGAGCCTACACTAAAACGGTGATACACCAGAGAAGGAAAGTGTTGATTATCTATCAAAACTGCCATGGAACAAGAAGAGGTGAGCAATGGAAAGGATGGACAAGTGCATCACAGACCAAAGATGGATTTCACACAGAAAATGTTCCAAAACTCCATGAACATAGCTCCAAAACCTGCAATGAACATCCAAACATGCACAAATACCCTGTAATGAAGAGAGGTAAGGAAAACAACAAAGAAAACGAGCCAAGGATGGACAAATGCATCACAAAAACATGTTTTTTATTGCTCAAAATTTACACAGTGCATCATTTCACGGGTAAGAGGAAAAAATTCCATTACATAGCAGGGGAGGAGGTTCAAACTCCATTTTTGACCCTAGGGAAGAAAAGAAGGGAGAGGCAGAGAAGAAGGATGAACAACTTTTTACAAATGAGCCAAAACTGGCTTTTATCGCTCAAACAGAATGAAGGAAATGAGAAAATGTGGGTAAATCAATTTTAAAACTCCAACCACCGACAAGATTCATTAAAAAAAGTAAAGGCACCCTTACAAATCCATTTTTCGATGCATTTGGCCATGCTGGAGAAGAAACAGATGCCATACTTCATCAATTTTGGTGGTTGGGGGTCGGTTCTACAATTTTTCCCATGCCAGAGACATTTTATTGATTTTCCCTCACCAAATTCCATAAAAATTCAAAACTCGAGGAGTCCATCGTGTAGAGGGTTTCAACATCTTTCTAATGACACCGTAATCACAAAAACCTGAGCTCTGGTTCAAAAGATATGGCCCTCTGAAGATTTAGGGAAAAACTGGTATAAAATAGAGTAAAAATTGGGGTCAGTGGGGTCAAACTTTAAATTTTTCCCTTTTGGAAAAATTCCCAAAAAATCTCTATGGCCCCTCAGGTCCGCATGACATGTGGCACCTTCTGGTTGATCCACGGGCCAAAGACCTACCTTTTTTCTCTTTTTTTTCAAATTGGGAAAATTTCCCAAAAACTCTTTTTTTCTCTCTTTTTTAAAACGTGCCCCACTCCTCCGATACATGTGGTGCTTCCCAATTCGTTGATGGGATTGTAGGCTCATTTCTTGCCTTCAACCTTTTTGACCAAAAAGGTAAAAACTTAACTTCTTCCCGACCCCCACCGCGGTGCTGCTGACGTGGACTGGACACGTGGCACCTTTCTATTGGATGTGGAACCTTGGCCATTTTCCTTCCATTCTCCTTTGTGGGCTTGCGGGCCAGATTTTGACTTTAACCCTTTTTCCCCAAAAGGCTAAGTGGCAAAATTTTCTCCCTGGCCCCGCGAATGCGCTTTGTTCCTCCTTCGGGCATGCGGGCTAAAATTTGACTTTGAGCATTTTTCCCAAAAAGGGATAAGTTCCAACTTTCTCTCCATGCCTCCACCAACCCACCAATTTTCCTTGGCAAAATTTATTTCTCCACTCCACCGGCCCGAGACTCCTTGGCAATAATAGGAATTTTTCCTCTTTACCTCCACAGGCCCACCCAGGGAAAATTTCCCCTCCAAACTCGCCAAGCCATAACTCAAAAAATACAAGGAGTTAGGAGGACTTCTTTACCTTTCTGGAAAGGGGAAGAAAAATCCTATCTAATGAATCCATTTCTAGAATATTTTGAGTTCTTGAAATGTGTGAAAATTGAAGTTGAAGCACAAGGAAGGAAAGAATGAAGGCAAGTTAGCCAAAATAAGCAAGGGCTCATTTTGGATAACAATTTTGGTGACTCAGAGGGGTCATCTACCTGTTAGATGAATGATCAGTGGCCTTTGTTGCATCCATTGGGTATGGAGTCAAGCTTGATAACAACCTCTGATTTGAACTATTAAAATCTGACCTCTGAGCCACTTGGAAACCCACTGAAACTTGAAGTTGATCTTCACCAAAAGCCATCGAATGCACGTGCAAGAGCAACCAAAACAACACAAAATAACTATGTACAAAATTGGAAATCATACATACCCTAAGTGGGATATGTAGAGTGTGCACAAACACTTCTTCTCGCTGAAAGAAAACCTACCTACTCTACTCTAAATAGAGAGAAAGAATGCTAAACAAAGCCTACAACTGGCAGGGAGAAGTAGCTTCCTTTCTCAAGAGAGGCAGCCATGCAAATGATTTGGTGCTGATCATGGCTATTAGTATGAGTGGAAAACTAAGAAGAATCCGTTCCTCCACCCAAATCATCAAGGTGTCAGCTGAAAACAAATTAAATACCTCTTTTAGTTGCTCTGCACTTGGATTGAAGAGGTATGACAGCTGATCCTTGGTACTTTGTAGCTCATCCTCATGCCCTGAAGCAATCATGACTAGTTGTGGCTTATCCTTTGGCTCCAATGAATTCAAATACCTTATTGGGAAAGGTATGGTCCTTTGAATGTGCCCATTGATTTGAATTTTAACTCCAAAAATGGAGTCTTCTTGCAGACCTTCTTAGGTGAATGGTGTAGAAGGAATGGTGGAGTTTTTCTACTCTTTCTTCTTCCTCCAATGAAGAACATGGAAGATTTAAATCTCCCAAACTTGATTCCAAAGAGCTGCTATAAAATGCAGGATGCTGCAAATGAATGCTCTCCTTCATGGCAACAAGATCATGTGCTTGGAAGGTGGATGATGGAGGAGAAAACAATGTGATTTCAACTAGTTCTTCTCCATCAAAACAGTCCTCGAAATCTGACAGATAAACTACTCCTTGTTGTCCTGCTACAAGTGCTCAACCTCTTCCATGGTGTTCTTTTGATCTGCAACTTGATCACCATGGTTATCTTCATTCTCAAAGATGAAGTTTGAAAGATCAAACTCTTCTTCAACGTTGGAGCTTAAAGAGAATGAAGTAGAAGGAAGAATTAAAGGTTCTTCTATAGCCTGTTTTGTGTTCAAAGCTTTTGGATCTGCACTTTTCTCCTCCACAGCTAGAATGTGCTCCTCTTCTTTTGGATTTGGAGTAGCTTCTCCTTCCTCTGCTGCTTGAAGACCATCTTGCTCTTGATTGAACTCTTTCTCTAGCATGAAGTTTTTCAAATCAAACTCTTCAATTTGTTGCTCTAGAGGACAAATTGGGGCTGCAAGATCTCTTTTAGAGCTTTCCTCTTCCATGGCTGATTGTGCAACTTCTATTGGATCAACATCTTCTTCCAGCAGAGTGCCAACATGGACACTACACTTTGAGAAACTTGATGACTGATCTTCTTGCTTCTCTATTGCTATAAAATCATCCTTGTCCACCACTTGTTCTTCAACCTTTACCTCCTCTGTAGGCTTAACCAGCAAAGGGATCTTTGTAATCCCAAATTTGGCAGCCCAACTCTTCAAATTTTCTGTCATTTCTTTTCTGTTGGGCTCCACTTCTTGTTGTCCTTGACTAGAATTCTGATTTTTATCTTCCCAACATGGATTTGGGAATGCAAGAGGAGGGGTGAGTTGCAACTCAATTGGCAATTTTTGTGGTGGTGGAGGAGGTAGAACCTCTTATTTATTTGGAGGGAATGGTTGTTTGGAAGGGAAAAGGACAAAAGAATTGAGATGAGGTGGAAGACTAGGGAATGGAGAAATGAAATCAACACTTGGGGAAGCATGGGCTGGATTTGGAATTTGGTATTTAAAATGAGATGGTGCTACTTGAGGAATGGAAAGAGAAAAACCAGATGATGGTGTAGAACTTACCCATTGACAAGGTTGTTCAACACCAAATTTATAGGCCTCTATCTCTATCATCCATTGTGAAAGTTGGGGCAACATCTCCATCATGAAGTCCATCTTTTCCTGAGGGCTGTAATGTCTTGGAAAAGGGCCAACCCATGGACAAGGTGCCCTGAAACCAATTAAAGCCTCCATTTGAGCTGTAGCTCTTGATTGAACCATGCAAATCTCCATTTTTTTGATCTTCTCCAACAGATCCGCATTTTCCATTTGACTGCTATCATTGCATGTGTACCCTTGCTCTTGATATGTTTCATAACCAAACTAATTTTGGTATTTCTCATATGGGTAAGCATGATGATTTTGAATTTTTCAAAATGCTGATTTGAAGGAGTTGTAGAAACATGTCAGAGGTGGAATGTATCTGCTATCTGCTGTGAATGTGAATTCCATGATGGAAATGAAATCATGATTGTACAACTTCATGGAATGGAAAAGAGTGAAAGGGATGGAAAGAAGAAGAATGAATGGAAATGGATGGTAAATAGGTCTACAACTCGAGAGAATGAGTTATTTACCGGATGATGGAGTCGCCAGATGTGTTTGAAAGTGCCTCCAAAGGCTGAAATTTTCACATGAACACATCAACCTGTAAAAATGAAGTGGAATACCTCTTGGGTCCCACCGGGTGTGCCAAAAATGTTAGTGCAAAATCACAACACCCCCAAATGAGTTATGGATCTACTTTTCTAAGGCAAAGTCATTTGGTGTGATTGCATAACATTGAGCTTTCCCAAAGTGTGGGACCTTTGCAAATGGGGAAAGATCTCCAGAGAAGGTTGGTTCCTCTTCCTAAACTACCTGCCACAAGCTATTCCAGTGTAGGCAAGCTAATCTAACCTAATCTAACTTCCAAGGAGACAAGGAGAGAAAGAAAACAAGGAAAAATAGAGCCTACACTAAAATAGTGATACACCAGAGAAGGAAAGTGTTGATTATCTATCAAAACTACCATGGAACAAGAAGAGGTGAGCAATGGAAAGGATGGACAAGTGCATCATAGACCAAAGATGGATTTCACATAGAAAATGTTCCAAAACTCCATGAACATAGCTCTAAAACCTGTAATGAACATCCAAACATGCACATATACCCTATAATGAAGAGAGTTAAGGAAAACAACAAAGAAAATGAACCAACGATGGAAAAATGCATCACAAAAACACATTTTTATTGCTCGAGAATTTACACGAAGGTGCATAATTTCACGGGTAAGAGTAAAAATGCCATTACAGAAAGATGGGAGGAATTTCAAACTCCATTTTTGACCCTAGTAAGAAAAGAAGGGAAAGGCAGAGAAGAAGGATGAACAACTTTTTACAAATGAGCCAAAACTCGGCTTTTATCACTTGAAAAAAATGAAGGAAATGAGAAAACATGGGAAAATAAATTTTAAAACTCCAACCACCAACAAGATTCATTAAAACAACAAGTGCACCTTAAAAAATCCATTTTTCAATGCATTCGGCCATACTGGAGAAGAAACAAATGCCATACTTCATCAATTTTGGTGGTTGGGGTCGAGTTCTACAATTTTTCCCGTGCGAGACATTTTCTCAATTCCCCCACCAAACTCTATAAAAAATCAAAATTGAGGGGTCCATAGTGTAGAGGGTTTCAAAAGCTTTCCAATGACACCAAAATCGTGAAAAACCGAGCTCTAGTTCGAAAGATATGGCCCTCTGAAGATTTAGGGAAAAACTGGTAAAAAATAGAGTCAAAATTGGGGTCGACAGGGGTCAAACTTTAAAATTTTCCCTTTTGGAAAAATTCCCCAAAAAATCTATGCGGTTCCTTAGGTCCTCATGACATGTGGCACCTTCGGTTTATCTCGGGGTGAAGACATGCCTTTTTTCTCTCTTTTTTCAAATTGGGAAAATTTCCCAAAACTCTCTGCACCCGATTAGGTTGTGGAGCCTGTTTTCATGTGAGAAAGTGTTGAAGACTGTACATTAAGAGTACCATACACTTTCCATAGTTGTCTCGCTGGGGTTCGAGGCGGGCCGAGCCCGAGTGGGGTCCGGGGAAGCAGCCCCAGTAGCAGGGGTTCGGGGCGCAACCTCCGAACAAAATTTTTGTGGCCTTAAAACGTGCCTGATATATCGGGAAACATGATTTTCTCATATGGGCAGTTTTTTTGACCCATAGGTTTATGGGACTGTTTTGGCCCATGGTTTTGATACCTGGTTTTGTACAGTTTTGTAAAAGCTGCTTAAGCAGTTGTCTATTTATATGGTTTTGTGCATATGGTAGATATAATGTATACATTGCAGATGTGCTTTAAATTCGGGTGTGAATTCTGTAGAGTTTGTTGAGCATAGCTCCAAATAGATCTGGGTATTGTATTGAGAGAGCGATGGCTTGTAATAAAATCGAGCAAGTGATTCTTGGTGGATGTAGCCCAAATTGGGTGAACCATGTTAAATACTATCTCTTTGTGTTGTGTTATTTTATTCTGCACTTTTATTTGAGATATGTAATATTTTTTGCATATTAATTTCTATTGTTGTGATTCTGTGAGGGATTATTCCACATATTTTATCCCTTATTTCCTAATAATTAGTATCGAGCCCTGGTTTGGTTTGCTAAATTTTGAATCGCAGAGGAAAGTTTTATCTTGAGTGGGAGCTATGGTAGATGATGAAAGATCTAGGATTGATAAATTCAATGGGTAGAATTTCAGTCTTTGGAAGATGAGATAGAAGATTACCTTTATCAAAAGGATCTTTATATTTCATTGTCTGAAAATTTGAACAAACCCTCAAGCATGAAGGATGAGGAATGGGATTTCTTTGGATAGGAAGACACTTGGGACAATCCGGCTATGTCTTGCATCTTCGGTATTATTTAATGTTTCAAAAGAAAAGACTACAAAATAATCGATGGATGCATTAGGAAGTTGTATGAAAAACCCTCTACCTCAAATAAGATATTTTTAATGAAAAATTTGGTTAATATGAAAATGTCCGAGAAAGGTTGAGTAGCATATCATTTAAATGATTTTCATACTATTGTAAATATGCTATCTTCAAGATTCTGATAGAATTTGATGAAGAAGTTAGGGTTTATTATTTCTTTATTATTTCTTTGCTCTTTACCTGAGAGTTGGAATATCCTGGTAATGGTGGTAAGCAACTCGGTTCCAGCTAACTCAAAGTTGAAGTTTGAGGATGTTGTAGGGGTGATTCTAAGCGAGGAAATGTGAAGAAAAATCTTTGGGGAATCTTCTACTTCAGGGAATGATTTGACAATGGAAACTAGAGGGAGACAAAAGAATAGAGGAAGCCGTGGAAAATCAAAGGATCGGGCAAGGTCAAAATCCAAAAGCAAGATAGTATGTTGGCATTGTGGAAAGTCTGGGCATGCAAATAAGGATTGTTGGGAACTTCGGGACAAGAAGAAACAACATGAAGAAAACAAAGAGGCAAATGTGGCAACGGGTAATGTAAATCAGGATGCTTTGATTTTTTCTTTGCACAATATTACTGAATCTTGGGTTTTAGATTTGGGGGCTTATTTCCATACTACTCCACATAGGCATTATTTTGTTGATTATGTTCAAAGATATTTTGGGCATTTATTTCTTGGTGATGATGAGCCTTACAACATAGTTGGAAAAGGTTAAGATGCAGAATGGGAATACTTGGCTATTGAAGGATGTCAAACATGTGCCTACATTAAGATGAAATTTGATATCGGGTAAGGCAGTTGGGAAGTGATGGTTGTACTATGATATTTACAGTGGACTCTTGGAAGGTTATCAAGGGTGCTCTTGTGGTGGTAAGAGGTAAGAAGGTTGGAACCTTGTATTTAACCACTTATAGCACTAATGTTTGTAATCTTGTGGCTTTAGAAGTAGATACAACATTGTGGCACTATAGGCTCAATCATATGAGCCATAAGGGCATGGAGATCATAAAGAAGGATTTTCCTAGATATATAGAAATAGGTTTGGAGTTTTGTGAGGACTGCATATATGGGAAACAAAAGCGAGTAAGGTTTCTCAAGGTTGGACCTACAAAGAAAGAGAGTAAGTTAGAGCTTGTGCATTCTGATGTATGGGGCCAACTCGTATCATCTCTTAGGGGTTCAAGTTATTATGTTACTTTTATTGATGATGTAACAAGGAAATTTTGGGTTTATTGTATTAGAAACAAATCTGATGTATTTGACACTTTTGTTAAATGGAAAGCCTTGGTAGAGAATGAAACAGGTCTTAAGCTAAAATGTCTCAAGTTAGATAATGGAGGGGAGTATTGCAGCAATGAATTTGATGATTATTGTTCTAAGAATGGAATCTGCATAGGTAAAAGATAGTTCTAGGAACTCCACAACATAATGGGGTGTCAAAAAGGATGAACAAAACAATAATGGAATGTGCTAGGAGCATGAGGTTACATGCAGGACTGCCTCTTTCTTTTTGGGTAGAAGTGGTGAGCACAACTGTGTACTTGATAAACAAAGGACCCTCAAGTGCCTTGGATGGAGGCATACCCGAGGAGGTTTGGTATGGTAAGAAATTTGATTATTCATTTCTTATAGTCTTTAGATGTGAGGTGTTTGTCCATATAGATAAGGATGATAGGACCAAACTAGAGGCTAAATCAGAAAAATGTACTTTCATTAGTTATGGTGGTGATGACTTTGGATATAAATGTTGGAGTATTAAGGACAAGAAAATCATTTGATCTAGGGATGTGGTCTTTAATGAGAAAGTCATGTATAAGAAGTAGTTGTAGGAAAATAGGGAAGAATCCAAGAAATAATATGCAGCAGTAGAGGATCTTCGGATGGGAAAGTGACACATGAATCAGTTCAGGAACCTCTTCAACAGAACCCCAAACTCCTATATTAAGGAGGTCTTTTAGGGTAAGAAGAGAACTTGAACATTTTTCTCCTTATCTTTATTATTTATTACTCATTGATAGTGGAGAGCCAGAGAGATTTGATGAAGCAATGCAGGTAGATGCCAGGAAGAAGTGGGAGAAAGCCATGGATGAGGAGCATCAGGATCTCATGGAGAACCAGACATGGGATTTGGTGAAGCTACCCAAAGGAAAAAGAGAATTACAGAACAAGTGGGTGTTCAAAGTCAAAGAGGAAGAAGGAGGAAAGAAAATATACAAGGCCCGGTTGGTGGTCAAGGGGTTTTCCATAGAAAAAAGGTATAGATTATGATGAATTTTTTTCTCCTGTAGTAAAAATGACTTCTATTAGAACTGTTCTTGGAATAGTTGCAGTAGAAGACTTGCACTTAGAGCAGCTTGATGTAAAGACTACATTTCTCCATGGTGATTTAGAGGAGGAACTATATATGCAGCAACCAGAGGGCTATGAGGTCAAAGGTAAAGAGGAGATGGTGTGCAAACTGAAGAAGAGCTTGTATGGATTGAAACAAGCTCCACGTCAATGGTATAAGAAATTTGATAGCTTCATGATGGAGCAAGGTTATATTAGATGTCATTCTAACCATTGCGTGTATACAAAGAAATTTGAGGATGGTAGTTATATTATCCTTTGTATGTGGATGACATGTTGGTTACAGGTAAAAACATGCAGGAAATAAAAGTACTTAAGAAGCAGCTAAGTGAATCCTTTGCTATGAAGGATTTGGGGGCAGCCAAAAAAATCATTGGTATGAGGATATCTTGGGATGGGAAGGAATGGAAGCTTACTTTATCTTAGGAAGAGTACATTAAGAAGGTATTGGAGAGGTTTAATATGCAGGATGTTAAACCGGTTGGGACTCCTTTGGCAGGCCATTTCAAGTTATCAAAGGAACAGTGTCCTAAGATAGAGTAGGAGAGAAACCAAATGTCTAAGGTACCTTACTCATCAATGGTTGGCAGTTTGATGTATGCCATGGTGTGCACTAGGCCTGATATTTCCCATGCAGTGGGAGTGGTGAGTAGATTTATGAGTGATCTAGGTAGAGATCACTGGCGGCAAAGAAAGTGGATCCTTCAGTATTTGAGAGGGACCATGGGGACAGTTTTTTGCTACAGTGGATCAAACACCACTTTGTGTGGTTATGTAGATTCAGATATGGTTGGAGATGTAGATAGTAGGAGGAGCACAACATGTTATGTTTACACTGTAGGTGGGACAACAATAAGTTGGATTTCACGACTACAAGAAGTTGGTGGCTTTGTCAACCACGGAGGCTGAGTATGTTGCTGCCACAGAGGCAAGCAAAGAAATGATTTGGTTATAGAAATTACTTGAGGAGTTGGGGCATAAGCAGGAGGAAGGAAAGTTGCATAGTGATAGTCAGAGTGCTATACACCTAGCTAAGAACTTTGCTTTCCACTCTAGGACAAAGCATATATAGTTAAGGTACCATTTCATTAGGACAACTTTGGAGGAAGAGAAGTTAAAGTTGGAGAAGATTCATACCAGTTAGAATCCTGCAGACATGATGACCAAGGTGGTCACAAGGGAAAAACTGAAGCTGTGTTCAACTTTGGTTGGTCTTCACAGAAACTAGTGAAGGGTTGAGAAGCTTGCTCAGAGGAAAACTAGTCTCCAAGTTTGATATTGTTAGGTTGTGGAGCCTGTTTTCATGTGAGAAAGTGTTGAAGACTATACACTAAGAGTACTATAAACTTTCCATAGTTGTCTTGCTAGGGTTCATGGTCAGGGGTGGGCCCCAAACAAAATTTTTTGATCCTTAAAACGTGCCCGATATATCGGGAAACGTGATTTTCTCTTATGGGCGGGTTTTTTGACCCATGGTTTTGATACCCATGGTTTTGTAAAAATTCTTAAGTAGTTATCTATTTATATGGTTTTGTGCATATGGTAGATATAATGTAAACATTGCAGATGTGCTTTGAATTCGGGTGTGAATTCTGTAGAGTTTGTTGAGCATAGCTCCAAACAGATCTGGGTATTGTATTGAGAGAGTGGTGGCTTGTAATAAAATATGAGCAAGTGATTCTTGGTGGATGTAGCCCAAATTGGGTGAACCACGTTAAATACTATCTCTTTGTGTTGTGTTATTTTATTTTGCACTTTTATTTGAGATTTGTAATATTTTCTGCATATTAGTTTCTACTATTACGATTCTGTGAGGGATTATTCCACATATTTTATCCCTTATTTCCTAACACGCCCACTCCTTCGATGAAACATGACACTTCCCAATTCACTCGATGGAATCGCGAGCTCACTTATTGCCTTCAAACTTTTTGACCAAAAAGGTAAAAAACTTAACTTCTTCTTGACCCCCGCTTTGGCGGCGTTGGTTGACGTGGACTGGACACGTGGCGCCTTTCTATTGGATGTGGAACGTTGGCCATTTTCCTTCCATTCTCCTTTGTGGGCTTGTGGGCCAAATTTTGACTTTAATCCTTTTTCCCTGAAAGGCTAAGTGGAAAAATTTTCTCCCTGGCCCCGCGAATGCGCTTTGTTCCTCCTTCGGGCCTGCGGGCTAAAATTTGACTTTGAGCATTTTTCCCCAAAAAGGGATAAGTTCCAACTTTCTCTCGTGCCTCTGCCAACCCACCAATTTTCCTTGACAAAATTTATTTCTCCACTCCACCAGCCCGAGAATCCCTGGCAAAGTTTCCTCCTTACCTCCGCGGGCCCGCCTAGGGAAAATTTCCCCTCCAAACTCCGTCGAGCCATAACTCAAAAATACAAGGATTTAGGAGGACTTCTTTACCTTTTTGGAAAGGGGAAGAAAAATCCTATTTGATGAAGCCATTTCTAGAATCTTTTGAGTGATTGAAATGTGTGAAAATTTAATTTGAAGCAAAAGGAAGGAAATAATGAAGGCAAGTTAGCCAAAATAAGCAGGGGCTCATTTTGGATAACAAGATGTCACCAAAAACTGCACTATGTCTATCCAATAAGCCCTGTATATCCACATGATACTCCTGTTGTCCATCCTTTGATTTCTTGGTTGAAACCAAATAATGTACTACCCAATCCACCCCGTTGTGCCTATAAATCCTCTCGATCCTCTTGGCCATAACAACTCGGGGTGCCTCTGAAGATAAGCCCCTCAAGATCACATTCCTCCCTTTAGACTTAAACTTCAGCTCCATTATCTGGAAGTTAGTCCAAAACTCACCAAGGGAATGGATCCACTATACTCCAAGCACTATGTTGGTCTCTCCAATACCAACAATATAGAAATCATCAGTAACTGTATAGTTACCCATTGTGATGCTCAATTGGGGAACCCGTCGTGTGCATCTCATATAATCTCCATTGGATACAACCACATGAAGCCCTTAAACTCCTTTGTCGTAACCCTCTCCTCTCAACCAATGAGGCATCAATAAAGTTGTGGGTTGCCCCACTATCAATGAGTACCACTACTCGATGTCCCTACAAAACTCCCCTAACTCTGAATGCCTTGTACCTCGGGGTACTAGACAAAGTGACGATAGTCTTCTGGGGAAAAGTCTTGTTATCCTGCTCAACACCACACTATCTAATGCCTCATCATCATCATCCTCTAATCCTTGTGTGTCCAAATCCTCATCACCATCACTCTCCTCGAAGACCTCTATGAATTGGGCCCTCCCTCTACCCTTGCAATCATGTCCTGGAACCCAAGGTGTGCGGCAATCGAAACATAGTTTCTTTCACCTCAATTCCTCTTTGTCCTCTCTAGATCTGGATGGTCTCCATGCTGTATCTTTCCGAGGTGGAGGTACCTTCAGCTGCAAACCATCAGATCTAAAGGGAAACCCTTAGCATGCACTTGAGGTGGAAACCTTGACTTAGGAGTGGATAACTCCAAGTCACGAGCTCTCCTAATAGCCTCATGCAAAGAAGAAGGCTCAAATGCCTTCACAAATCCAAATGAGAGCGTCTGTCAAACCTGTTGTGAATAGGGAAATCAACCTCATCTCTATAACATTAGGTACCATGACCGATAGTCTCTAAAAATTTACGATATACTAATCCAAGGAACCGGTCTGCCTCAAATGAGTCAACTCTCTAAAATACCTGTCAAGGTCCCTCCTATCAAATCTGCTCACTAGCCTCTTTGTGAACTCTGCATAAGTCGTGATGTATATGTGTCCCTGTGTAATCAACCCATGATGCCACCAATCATGAGCATCTCCCTCAAGATGTAAGATTGAAAACTTAATTGCATCTTCCTCACGCATAAGATTCAAGTCGAAGTATGTCTTCAACTTCTGAACCCAAGACTGTGTAGTACACTTCTTAAAACTGTCGAAGTGTGGAATAGAAATTTGTCCCAATCTCCTTTGCATCTCTGGTACCTGTACCTGATGATCTCTCTTAGGCTTGCTGCCAATCTTCATTTTGTAATATTCTTGGAGTGGCATATTGTCACGAAATCCATCACTTAAGGTCTAGTACCTTTCTCAACAAGACTCCTCATCTATAATATCCATTGGATGTCGTACCTGTGAAACTTCCGAATCCTTCAAGAAAGAAGGTTTGTGAAATCCCAAAGGCCTCGTTGAAGAATGGGGAGACCACCGCTCTACAATTTCCACCCTCACCTATTTGAAAATGTTTTCCCGTATTGCTATTTTCTCCTCTTTCCGCATGAGCATCAATCTTGTCCCATGTTAATCTCTCGGTGAGTGGCTCAAATAGAGATTGGTAGTCTCTCTACCGCTTTACCATGTTAGTGAACAATTGTTTCATTAGATCTACACCTATATCCTCACTGTCTTTGTCTCCCATCTTTCAATCCCAATAGGCTGGAGAAACAATTGCTATGATACCACTGAAATATCCCTTGTGGAATACCCCTTAAAAATGAACAAAATACTGAAAAATTGCAGCCAAATAAAATATTGATTTTTGCATATTTTTACAGTTAGGGCAGCGAACACTAGAAAATTAATATCTCCCAAAATATCCACCCAAATTACTTGAAAATTTAAAGAGAGCTTGCTAGTAATATAAAGAACATGGGAAAATTGTTTTTGGAATTTTTTAGTTAATAAAATGCTGCCAGAAAATTACAGCGTGCCCTAGACAGCTGGAAAACTTCTAAAATTCATAACTCTCCGATTACAAGTGCAAAAAGTATGAGATTTTGGAAATAACATTTACAAATATAGGAGATGATATTCCAACCTTCAGATCTGAATTTGTACCACTGGAAACCCCTCAAATAAAGGTTGCAATATTCCAAACAAGTCGCCTAGCTTGGAAAAGGGTTGGAAATTGATGAAAATGCCTTCAAAGTGATGCTAAACCCTGCCCAAATGGCTGTCATAAATTTGATCTGAAAACCCTCTGATTATCTTCCCCAAATGTCTCCAAAACCCTCAAAACCCTTCCTTTGAAACCTCTAAAAATATCTCTGTAAAACAACCCTGAAAGCAGCTCCAAAATGACAAGCTAGGGTAGATCTCTCACTACCGAAGAATGCCCTGCTAGCTAGGGATGGATCTCTCACCACCGAAGCTAGGGTTCCTATGGGATTTCACTCCACAAGCTGTAGATTTGCAAACAACAGTTGCACATGAAGGAAAATAATTATGTATGTAAGATCCCTTTTCCTTTCTCCCCCAACTCCTTATATAACTTCTCCAAGGAAAAAGAGCCCCAATAAACCCTAGTCACATTTTTCCCTTAGAAGGGCCAATAAAATAAAAGTAACTTAAGTTACTTTTCCCTTTTTAAGTCGTCATGGTCCAAAAGTGACCCCCCAAATGTCAAATTAGAATATTAGTACCATGTGGCCCCTTCCTAACGACAAAACATAACATCTAGTCCTTCCAAAACACATTTTTGCATATGTTAATGAAGAATTATAACAAAATGGACTAGATATTCATACCCAATAGCTCCCAAAGTGCCCACCCCTTGGGTATGACTAAGGCTTGGACTCGAATTGGCCCTTAGGCCTTTGGCGTAGGAAAGGGGACATTACATCTTAGTATTATTTAAATTAGCATGACACATTATGATGATTCAAACCAAGGTTATATTGTGACAACTTAAAGCACATACACCCAAAAAATGACTTCAACCAACATACATGAGGACAAATGTCATTAGTATAATGATTAGTGATGGAGGTCATCTTGTGATGACTTAAACTCGATATACACGAGGAAAATATAATGGAAAAACATCATTACTGAAATAATTAAAATGGAGGTCATCTTGTGAGGACTTAATATAATATACACAAAGAAAATGTTATTACTGTAATGACTACTAATGAATATTATCTTGGTATTGTGAGCACGGAAAAAACTAGGTAAAACAGAAAGATAAGCATAATAGTAAACCTACTCCTCCATTTCTTCCTTCGCAACCCCTCCATGAGCTAGTAAAACTTTGAATATCATTGGTTGTGGATGCTCTTGATATTACTCTCCAAAGGGGATTTGCAAATGCTATGAGCTTCGATGTACAAGGATGCGAGATGTGAAATTTGAAGAAGTTGGCTACAATTTTCTCAAATATTTTAGGGACGGGTTTAAAAAGGAAATTTCCTTCTTCTATAGCTAAGGGCAAGGCAAAAGAAGGTGAATGAGAGCTTGACTAAGATCTAGGTTAGTTATTGTAATTACTTGGGTTAGCAAGTAGAATTGGAAATAATAGTAGTAAACTCATAAGGGTAGTAGACATTTTGGAATAACAGAAGTTACATATGGAAAGGTGATTGCATGTACAACTCTATTGTCCCTCCTTTCTAGGAATTTAGAGGTGGAGTTCAAGTGGAGTTGACTTGAATGAGGAAGTGAAGTTCAAAAGGAGTCTAAGTGGTAGTTGACAAGGAAAATAGGTACATTTTCCTAATTAACTAATTTAATTAGCTACAATGTGCAAGATAATTAATTAACCATTTATTTAATAAATGATAATTAACTTAGCTAAAATGGGTTAGAGACTAATTTAATTAATCCTAACAAGGTGTAATGTGCATGATTAATTAATTTGATTAATCAATCATAAGAGGGTATGAACTAGGATGTGAAGTGGGAAAAAATATGTAATTTTGGGGTGTCTACATTTTCCCCTCTTTAAAGTGCTATTGTAAAGTAATAATGTCTTAAATATAGTTTAGGTGTGTAGATTGGTGAGCTGAAATTTTTGAAACATTTGGATACCACAGCAAGTAGGATAGTAATGGAATTCCCCCTCAAGTGGGTGGATGACGCAACAAGGTGGTGGATGACCACTTGATAGGAAGAAGACAAGGAAGTTGAATAAGGATGGAAGGAATTATTCTCGTAGCATGAGCGTCATTTGGAGAGTGTGAATATAAGAGAAACCTTTATTTTACTATTGTTCAATAGATTTTTCACCATGATTATGAAAGAATAAAGATGGTTAACCCAGATGCGCATAAACAAACACACTAGGAAAGAAAATATAAAAAAATAAAAACAAACCCAATATACACGGAGGTGTAGACATCATGGTTATAAATGAACCAAGATGTTATCACACTACTTGTAATTGGTCCAAAAAGTAAACATTAAGAATTTGCAACATAACATCGAAAAATAAGAAAACCACTTATGCCCTTAATGTGTGCCACAATGATGATTAAGCATATGCAAATGCCCCAAGCACTAAACTTATGAAATGTGTGGGAATAGGAGCATACTGGAAGAGTGGAGTGATGCTTAGATACTCTTGTTGGATCTGTTTTACAAATTATCTTAGAGAAATTACCCCAGATGAATTTATATCATGAAGGAAAAATAATTGTGTGACTTGCCCCAAGCAGAGTTAGGAATCATGCAAAGGGAAGAAAGTGATAGTCGTAAGATTGGAACAATCACTAGGGTAGTAGATAAAAGTAGGACTTTATCAAGATTGTGTTGAAATGTTGAAAGATCCACTTCAAGGTTTTCCAATTTTAGGATTTTGAGAAGTGAATGCTTGATCAAAAAGTGTTTATGATTTTTTCTGATTTTTTTAAATTTTTGACTATATGATTATTTTTTGTTGTTTTACAAATTTTTAGTAAATCTCGATACAAAGAAGAGGAGTTGTATGTTTGCAATTAGTACAAATACAAATAAATGTAAACAAACTCTAATACATGGGAAAAAGGAAAACACACTAGTTGTTTATTTAATAAACCGGTAAGAAGACATAACACGTGCAAGAGGTCAAAAGACAAAAATAAACATGCAAAAAAACCCCAATATGAACAAGAATGAATGACACCAAATTTATATGTGAACTAAGATTGCAAGATTTTTCCGCAATCGATCTATAATAAAAAAGCACAAAGAAAGTAACAAACTAATGAAGCAAAAGCATCATCATCATGTTGACAAACCGCAACAATACAACACAATTTGCAATAACAACGTCTAATGACACTTCGAATGTATTCCTCAATGAAGAATTTAGACAAATATGAATTCCCTCGAGTGATAGATTAAAACATAAGAGGATTGGATTGAGCCGAAGATCATAGTGATGCTTAGATACTCCAAAAGATACTCTTATCGGATCCCATTGAAGTTTGATTTGTATTAGATTAAAATGTGAAATCCAAGTGTGCCCTAAGCAAAGTTATATTGTGAAAGGGTAAATAATTGCCTCAAGCATAGATATACATCATGGGAAAGAAAAATTATTAGAAAAAGATGACCTGGAACGATCATGAGGAGCATTTTCATATGGCAAAATTACTTAACCATATTATTCAATTCTGAAATTTGGTCCAAAGCATTGTTTTCAATGTTTTGATTTTTGGTTGTTTTACACTTTGTTTTTAGATTTGGAAGCATATTTGAATGTTATTTATTTTTGAAACATACTTGATTATTTTTTGAATTTTGTGAAACATGTTTGAATTTTTGAAACATATTTGAATGTTTTTTGAATTTTTGAAACATATTTTAATGTTTTTATTAATTTTTAACTCGGTATAAGGGTGCATAGTCTGAACTCATGTTCAAACAATTGTAAGCATTTCATTCCATTGGCATAATGTAGATGATGTAATGATAAGATGTATCACTCCACTCGTGACTCCACACAACTAGGAAGATGCGAGGGATCATCACCAAGAACCAAGAAGGACGTGAAAACTAGGTGAATAGTGATATGAAAATGAAGATGATGGATGTTAAGACACAAGGTGTAACAATGATCCATGTGAGAAAAATGTAACACATCTCTAGTCAAGATTATCTGATTGATTCCAAGATGATTTCACTTTATAGGTTTTGACTAGACTTAGATCCATTGATGGCCTACTAATTGACAAGATATGGTTGAAGAAATTGTTGTATCTCTTAACATGAGAAACTAAATTACTTCTTTGGATGTATATTATTAAGAAATTTTGTTTTAGATTTGATAAAGGATTTATTGATTAATTGTTTTTGAAATACCCCTACATCTTTCCCCATGCCACTAGTAAGAGACAAGGATCAACACCGAAGACAAAATGTAGGTGAGTAAGGATATCTTCCTCTGTTCCCAGTCTCATACTACTAGTGAGAAGTATGGGATCATCATCAAATATCTCTGTGAATGACGTAAGGTGTAGTGATTTATTTATATTTTTTGTATTTTATGATTGATTTTTTAATGTTTATTGATATTGTGCTTGTTGCTGAAAGGAACATTATGCCCCCAAGTCTCACCCCACATTTGGTAGGATGTAAGGGTTCAACACCGTAGACAGAGATGAACAATAAAAAGGTTTGGGTAAATGAGTTTGTTCTTTCTATTAAATAAAGAGGTTGATTGGAAGGAGGAGTTTCCATTAGTAAGCTTAAAAACGTAGGTAAAAAAATATGAAATGGTAGAAACCATAACAAAGACGAAACACAAAATTACCAATAAGAACAAGATTAACCTATGTCATGATAGGTGAAGAATGCAAAGATATGATAATGGTATGGTTAAAATATTTGCCAATGGATGAAACCATTAAAATTGTTTGAATTACGAGTTAACCATGAAAATAGCCTTCCTTAGTGCGGAGAGAACCGTGAGAGAAGATGTTTCTAATTATCCATTTTTTATGTTCAAATAGTGATTTCATGAGGTGTTTGATACAGAGTTTTATTCTCTTGTTATGATTTTTAAATTTTTTGAGTTTTGCAGATGAGATTGTTGAGGCAGAATCACAACACCCCGAATGGCCTAGTTTGAGATGGGGCATTCGGTGTGATTGCGCAACATGGAGCTATCCCGAATGCGGGACATGCGAAATGGGATAGCTCTTTGGAGAAGGCGTGTTTCTGTTCCTAACCTACTGCTCCTAACTACTCCTAATGCAGGTAAAATGACTCACTAACCCTAATCTAATGCTTCTAAGGGGACATGGAGAGAAAGATTGCATGAAATGAAAACCTACACTAAGAGTGGTGATACACCGTGAAAGGAGCTTGGATAGATTCCCAACCCTACAAAACAATGAAGAAATGAACCTAGGAAGGGTGTTCCAGCACCACAAACTAAGTACACTCAATACATAATTCCCAAAATGAGCACAACACACCCAAATCTGTAATGAACAAGGATATACACAACCACTTGTTTACAATGAGAGGAAAGAAAAACACTAAAATCATGCAAAGGTTAGAACAATTAACACAAAACACAATTTTATTGCTCCTTAAAATTCACATAGTACATTACATGTAGGGGAAGGCATGAAGCCATTACAATTTTTGGAGGAAGGCTTAGAGCCCCGAACAAGAGTGGTTGCATGGAAGGAGAAAGTGACCAACACCTTTATTGTGCAACCCCTTATAATATTTATAGAAGAATTTTAAAGGGAGGAGAGAGAGAAAAGAAATCCCAAAATTGCTTCAAAAACCCATAGAAATTCATTATTTAATCAATAATGAGTGCTTAAAGATATTCAAAATCCATATTTCATTAATGGTGTTTCCTTATGCATGATGGAACTTGCTCGATTGCACCTAGGTCTAGTCCTTAGGTTATGTGGCTTCATCATGACTCTTTTCTCACCTATCTCATTAATGGCCTTCACCTACTACTCACTTCTTGCCAATTTTAGAGGTCCAAAACCTATGAAATCCTCGAAAATGATGGTTCCATGCTATCGAGATTCTCTTCACGATTCCGATGACTAGCTTTTTTGTGCAAAACGGAGACCCAAAGTGCTCAAGTTATGCAATTTCAAGGTTTAAAAACCTCCAAAAACCATTTTTGCAGGTTGCATTATACTTCCACTGCGAAGATATTTCTCTCAAATTTCCAATGACTGTATTTTATGACTATTTCGTAAAAAGGGGGTGGGGGTGTCTTTGGTTGTATTGAGGTTTTGCAATGCTTTGAATTCGAGTTGATACTGATGATGGTACATGAATATATTCACACAAAAATAGATTGATTTCTCAAAGCATATTTCATACTAGATACATCATAAATATATAGGACATATAACAACTATAATTAGGGAGGTTGGTTTAGCAACTCTTCCCACAAGACTCTTAAACAAGATGATAATAATAATCTTAAGATCACCTATATAATTTTGTTTTCCGTGATAACAATAATAATGTTAGGACTCTTGAGCGGCTTATCGAGCTACTCTATGAGATATGTACTTGAGATCTTTGCATTTAGGGTTTCCCATCCCTTTCATCACTAAAACTTCCTGCTGAGATCCCTTTTATTTTGCATGTTTAGTGAGCTCCATGTTGCACTTCCACCATTTTACCAGCGCTGATTGGGTTTTATCCTCTGGCGAGCCTATTGTCTTCATGGTTGGCGAGCTCCCTCCACAACTCCTCACGTTTTGTTGGTTCCACATGTGTGGGTTCCAAATCTCTTTTCCCACATGTGTTGGTTCTTCATTAACTCGATGTGTCCTCAATTCATCCGGTGAGCCAACCCTATGGTGCCACCTATCTCTTTACCCACTGCTTTAACAGTTCAACGACTCGTTCACTAATACCACTCCACGGGATTTTCATTTTCTTAAGGATTTACATGCTCCACCAAACCCACTAATCATCCTCCACGTCACATCCTGAAATCTGAGAAACTCACCACACCACCCATCCTTGGGACTTTCAAAGCCCACGACTTCAGGCTTCTACTCGCACCAACTTGGAAAAGAATATCCCCCGAACTCCAAAATTCCCGATTCACCATGTTGACCTCTGGTTTCGGATTTCGAACTATGCCAGCTTTGAGTTTCGGATGTCTGCGAGTTAGGAGATTTTAACTCGACGCCCCTGTAAAACCCCGAACCCATTCACCTCCTAAGTCTGAAATTTTCAGACATCAGAGTTCTCTTCCCTCAGACTCCATCGCTCGCCGGTTCAGAAATTTGGTGCCCTGAGCCCCGAAAAATTTGTGTGACTCGACTGACCCACCTAGTTCTTCCCCATCGCCATTCATTCGACTGAGTGCTCCTTGGTCTCTGTCTAAAAGCTATGTGCGTAGCTCAATCCACCATTGAACCCGCAAGCCAACATATGAGCTACTCTCCGAATGATCTCGTGTCGAGCTCCAATTCACTTTGGCCTTCATTCCACCCTTCTCTCTCATTCCAAGTTCCTTCGTGTCAACTCTTCCGAGCACCCAATAGCTCGATTCTACACTGTGTTGCCATGCATGGCCCCGAGCTCCACTATAACAACTCATTGTTTGTTTTTAGTTTATCCTCCGACACATTTTGAAATCAATCTGCTCAGTGGTGAGTCCCCGCGAGCCTATCGATCTACCCTTAATGTACGTGATTGCTAGGGTTTGATCATACCATCTCATTTGTGGGTTCATTTCAGTGAGCCATCTTTAATGTCAGGGTTTCCGAAATCTCCAAATCTCCTTGTTTACTTGCTACAAGCTATTCTCTCCCTCATCCTCCGACCTAACTCGATCCACAAACTCTTCCAACGGATTTCCACATTGTACCCTCTGATTTGTTCGTTTAACTTGCCCCGAGAAATTATTTCCATGCTCCTACCAACTTCCTGGCGAGCTCCTGGTTCAAGTTACTGTTGCTTTACTCAACACCGTGAGCCTGCTTTGTTTAATACCAAGCTCATCCTTCAACCCTAGATCACCATATTAACCGCCGGCTATTCGAGCACATTTCTCCCAATGTCGAGTTGCCTTCGATCCTAGCTCGGCCTCCCATAATTCGTTCGCCAAACTATACAAGCTCGTTTTCCAACCCACTTACGAAAGTTTCTTATTTTCTTGTTGTGTGACACTTCTATGACCGGTTTGGCTTGTATGATGACTCGACTCGCTAAGTAGTTTATTGGGCTACTGAGAGATCCCTTTCTCGAACTACATTGATGAACTCAACGAGCTTGGCCCCTTGAATTTTCTAAGCCCGATACAGAGGGGCCTTTAGTTTGGCATTACCCACCAATGCCCCTTCGCATAGCTGAGCTCAAGGAGCTTGACTTCAACTCATCCAACCCATATTGGTTCCACCAATGAGACTCAACCATTTGTCGAGCTACTTGGTGAGCTTTCTTTTAGCTCAACATGCTCCCTAGGGCCAATTTGAGCTCATTTTTACATTAGACTATAAATTTATGATTTTTGGAATTTTCTCATGCAGTATGGGCTCGTGAAGACCGGACATCATAGATTTTTGGCCCATTGACCAAACTCCGCCTTTTTACTTTCCTTACTCATTGTGGTGCCCACTGTGGTTTGTTTTCATATTCTTAAGAAAATATGAGTCTATTCAAGATAAGGAAGAAAATTTTATTCTCGTGATCTCATCACTCCAAAATTATGAAACTACTCACGAGATCCCGAAAACCATTTACAATCTCAATTCTATCCCTAGGTCCATGTTGTCCAATTTTCTGAGGGGTGAAATTGGATATCAATTTGGCAACTCGTGGGGGCATCCGCCTACTAGATGCTTGTAGACCAAGAGCCCATTATGTCCATTGGGTACAGAGTCACAACTAATTGCTTCAGAATCGATATGTACCCTTTTAAATTAAAACCAGGAAGACTACTCGCACATCGTTGAAATTGTCTCGAAACCTACTCGCTTGCACTCTCAATTTTCATAAGAAAATCTTAAAAATAAGTTTTGTGAGAGTGGAAAATTACCTTGACTTGGGATTTTCACCTTTTCCTTTCGCAACCTTGATTTGAGAGAAAAAAATGAACTTCCAACCCCGTCTAAAACCTAATTCCACCAAGTATGAAGCACACAACAACCTTTGGCATGCATTGCATGCTACAGAATTTTAAATAAGACAATTCTCAAGTTTTTACATCATGGAACTCTATTAAAACTTGATTTTCCTCTTTCTTCTAAAAGTTCCATTCGCGAAATGTTGTTGAGGGATGCAGTTTTGACTTTCCGATCTTGTGGGGACACCTAGAAGTTCACCTGTGATTGATTTTAAAGGACCTAAAGAGTGAAAAATTATTAAATATTTTCCTTAATCTTGATTTTAGTTGCTCTGCATTTGTTTTATTTTTAAATCTACAATCAAGCTTCCAAAGAAGTATGAACTCCTTTTCGCATGTGGGAGGTCTAATGAAACACCAATCAACTTTAGAGTAAACACGAACCAAAACTATGTACAAAATAGAAGATCATACATGCCCAAGTAGACATGCAGAGTGTGTTAAAGCACTTGTGATGCTAAAAAGAAATCCTACACCTACCCTAAAATAACTCGGGGCAAAGAAGATTTCAAACAAATCCCGACACTGGTAGTGCAAAGTAACTTCCCTTTCTCAAGACTGTAACTATGGTGATGATTTCGACACTGGACATGGATGTATATATGAGTGAAAATTTGACATGGACCCAATTTTCCACCCGAATGCATAAGGAAAATACCTCCCTGAATGATCTACATGAGGCTCCCTGAAAGGGTTATATCCGATGATATTGGTTGTCCCTTGGCACTTTGAGACTCATCCCCATGCCCTCGATTCAACATGGCTAGTTTTGGCAACTCTACTTCCAGCTCCAACAAATCTACATACCTAATGGGGCATGGCCTGCACCGCTAAATGTGCTTCTTTACTCTTAGGTCCATCTCAATAAGAAAGTCTTGATGAAGACTTTCTGGAAAAGGTGATTTTCTCGTAATTGATTCTCTTATTCTCGCACATCTATAGACGAATGATGTGTAACCTTGGTGGATGATACTGAAATTATGGTTTCCCCTTGTTTTTATCCCTTATTAGCAACATGGAACTCTTCTATAACATGTAGCTCTTCGGACTTTATTTCAACCTCTAATGGAATTATTGATACATCAAGTTACAATTGGTCAATGTGGCTACTCACTTGGGAGCTCCTTCCCCATGCTCCATGTAGATTTTAGAGGATTAAATTCCTCCAATATTGGCTCAAGAGGTTTCTTGTGAGAAACATGTTGCTCTTTTATGTTCTCCTCCTCGGAAACAAGCTTCTATTCTTGGAAGATGGATGATGGAGGAGGTAGTGATTTCCATGGGTTCTTCTCCACCAAAACAATCTTCCAAATCGATAGATAACCAACTTCTTCATTTGATGTTTATGCCAAAGATTCAATCCTCTCCATGAATCATTCCAAATTTGCAATTTTTTGGCATGGTCTTCCTCATCTTCTAACATGAAGCTTGAGATTTCAAGTTTATCCCCATGTTCAGAATTTAGAGAAGATGTAGGAGAAGGGTTGAATACTTCTTCATACAACTTGTTTTGCATTCAATATCTCTGTGAGGTTTTTTGTTTTCTTTTATGGCATAAATATGCTCCTCCTTCTCTACTGATTTTGGATTTGTTGATTGATCGAACAATTCTTAAATTAGAGTTCCTTAATGACACTACACTTCTAAAGATTCTGATTGTTTATCTTCTCCATTTGCTTTTGCTCTATCACTGCTACAACCATGTAAACCTTCACCACTATGACTAGACCACAAACTCCTCCATAGGATTAACCATTAAGGGAATCTTCTGATTCCGAGCTTAACATCCTCCTCTTTTTGTTGCTCTTCTTGATTGGTTTTCTAGATCTCATCCCCACATGGATTTGGGGAAATGAGAGGAGTGGTGGGTGGGGCCTCAACAAATCTTTGCAATGTTGGTGATGGAGATGGTGGAAAGGGTTTTCCAATTTGCTCCTATAGAGGGGATGTTTTCTTAGAAGGGAAAAGGGCGGAGAAACTGAGATGAGGTGGAAGGGTAGAATATAGATGAGAGAAATGCACACTGGGGGAAGTACATGGGAAATTTGGGAACTGAGGCTCTGGTTGTGATGGTCCAAATTGATGAGTCAGGAGAAAGGTATAGGATGACAATGCAAGGGTCTCCCATTGAAAGGATTGACTAGCCTTGTCCACGAAAGCTTCTATCTCCTGGATCTATTCCATGAGCCTTGAAACATCTTGACTATGAATTCAAGCTTATATTGTGAGCTAAAGTGCCTTGGAATAGGGCCTACCCATAGACAAGGGGTCCTAAAACCAATCTTACATGCTGAATATGAGATTTAGCCCTTGACTGGATCATTCTAAGCTCCAATTCTTGAAATTTTTGCTGAAAATGATCACCCCAAGTGAATAATATCCTACAATATCTGCAACATACCCCTTCTCTTGAAAATATTGATAGTTTAGTGGGTAACCAAATTGATTAGTCTCTCATTCATCCGGGCATGTATACTTAATTTGGTTTTCATTATAGCATTGATATAGATCTAGAGGTTAATTGAAATGGTAGGGTTATTGCCTTATATGTGAATCCCATGACACAAATGAAGTCATGACTGTAAGACCTCATGAAATAGAAGAAGACAAATGAGATGGAAAGGAGAAAAATGGATGGAAAAGGGTGGAGAAGAGAGAGAAAATCTACTACTCATAGAGAATGGTTTTGATCAAATGGAGTCACTAGTTGTGCTTCAGTGCGTGCCTCCGAAGGAAATGATTCCACCAAGAGCACAACGAAACTTGATGAAATGAAATGGATACCTATTTGCACACCTTGAAGAGCTCAAAAATTGGTTGTGGGGTTGAAATTGTACATTTACAATGATCCTACAAAATATGAAATGCCATAGCCCCCGAAATTTGAAGTAGAAAAATATGAAATTAGAAACCTCCAAAATTTGAAAAACAAGCAACCTTCGAAGTTCGAACTTTAAAAGGTTCGAATTCTAAACCCGAAAATGTAAGAGTCCTGAAATGGCCAAAATCCCAAAACCCAAAATCCTAAAATTCAATAAACTCTGAAATTTTGAAAATCAAAACTTCAAAAATCTTAGAATAGCCTTTTGAAGTTTGGCCCCGATCTATCATCTATGAAAGTTTGAGCTGATTTTGCACATGTTAAGCCCTCCAAAATTGGTTTCAGAATTTGACCCTACAACTAAAACCTCCAAAATCCAAAAATTGTAACTTCGAATTCGAAATGCAAGGAAAACTATGAAATTGAAGTGTTTGGGCTTTGAATTCAATGCAACTTAGATTCTGTAGTAGAACAACTTGTTAAAAATGAAAATTTTGACTTCTAGGAGTTGTCCCAACGGACCTACCAAAATTGTTAAAGTAGAATCATAACACCCCTCGAATGACCTGGTTTGAGATGGGGCATTTGGTGTGATTGCACAACATGAAGTTATCATGAGTGTGGGACTTTGTGAAATGGGATAGCTATCCAGAGAAGGCCGGTTCTTGCTTCTAACCTACCTGCCACTAACTACTCTTACTATAGGAAAACTACTTACTAACCCTATTCTAATGCTTCCAAGGGGACAAGGAGAGAAATATTACATGAAATGAAAACCTACACTAAGAGTAGATATAATAGAAAAGGAGTGTTGGAAAAATTCCCAACCGTGAAAAATAATGAAGAAATGAACCTAGGTAGGGTGTTCCAAAGACCTCAAACTAAGTCACACTCAATACATCATTCCCGAAATGAGCACAACACACCCAAATTTGTAATGAACAAGGATATACACAACCACATGTTTCTAATGAGAGGCAAGAAAAACACTAAAATCATGCAAAGGTTAGAACAATTAACACATAACACAATTTTATTGCTCCTTAAAATTCACACAGTACATTGCATGTAGGGGAAGGCATGAAGCCATTACAGTGTTTGGAGGAAGGCTTAGAGCCCCAAAAGAAAAGGGGTTGCATGGGAGGAGAAAGTGATGAATACCTTTTTTGTGTAACCCCTTACAATATTTATAGAATAATTTTGAAGGGAGGAGAGAGAAAAAAATTCCAAAATTGCTTCAAAACCCATAAAAATTCATTGTTTAATCTATAATGAGTGCTTGAAGATCTTCAAAATCCTTGTTTCATTAATGGATTTTCCTTGTGCATGAAGGAATTGGATCTGATTGCACCTAGGTCTAGTCCCTAGCTCCTATAGCTTCATCATGACCTCTTCTCTCACCTACCTCATTAATGGCCTTCACCTATCGCTCATCGCTTACTAATTTCAAAGGTCCAAAACCTCTCGAAATCCTAAAATTTATAGTTCTTCTAGAGATTCTCTTCACGATTCCGATGACTAGATTTTTGTGTGAAACGGAGACCCGACGCTCAAGTTATGTAATTTCGGGATTTTAGAGTTTTGCAATTTTGGGGTTTAAAAATCCTCCAAAAAACCATCCTTCGCACTCCATTATGCTTCCACCGTGAATATATTTCTCTCAAATTTCCAATGACTATATTTTTTGTATGGGTCCGAGTTATGATGCCCAAGATATGACTATTTCTATAAAAAGGGGGTCTTTAGTTGATTGGGGTTTCAATGCTTTCAATTGACAAGTTGGCTCGTTGAAAGTCGCTCAACGAGCTCTGTACCGAGCTCTTTACATTTAGGGTTTCCCAGCCCTTTCATCACTGAAACTTCCCCACCGAGCTCCCTTTTCTTTTTCATATTTATCGAGCTCCATGTTGCACTTCCACCATTTTACCGGCTCTAATCGAGTTTTATCCCCTGGTGAGCCTATTGTCTTCATGGTTGGCGAGCTCCCTCCACATCTCCTCATGTTTTTCTAGTTACACATATGTGGGTTCTGAAACTCTTTTCCCACATGCATTGGCTCTTCATCAACTCGATGTGTCCTCGATTCAACCGGTGAGCCAACCCTATAGCGCCACCTATCTCTTTACCCACAACTCTAACACTTCAACGACTCATTCACTAATATCACTCGATAGGCTTTGCATTTGCTTTGGGATTTACACACTCCATCGAACCCACTAATCATCCTCTATGTCTCATCCGAAATCGAGAAACTCACCACACCACCCATCCTTCGAATTTTGGAGCCCGCGACTTCAAGCTTCTTACTCATGCCAATTTGGAAAATATTATCCCCCAAACTTTGAAATTCTCGATCTATGTTATCTTCTGGGGTTCGGATGTCTTTGAGTTAGGAGATTTTAACTTTCTACCCACGTAAAGCCTCGAATCCATTACCTCTAAAGTCCAAAATTTTTGGACTTTGGAGTTCTCTCGCCCTTAAACTCCATCGCTCGTTATTTCGGACATTTGGTACCTTGAGCCTCAAACACTTTACATGACTCGGTCGACCCGCCTAGTTCTTCCCCATCTCCATTCATCCGATCGAGTTGGTCCAATCATCCATGTGCCGAGCTCACTAGTCAAACTTATCCTAACTCCTTGGTCTCCATTTGAAACCTATGTGTGTAGCTCGATGCACCATTGAACCCACGAGCCAACATTTGAGTTACTCTCGAATGATCTCACATCGAGCTCCAATTCACTTTGGCCTTCATTCCACTCCTCTCTCATGTCAAGTTTCTTCGTGTCGACTCATCCGAGCACCCAATAGCTCGATTCTACACTATTTTTCCATGCATGACCCCGAGCTCCACTATTAGAACTTGTCGTTTGTTTTGAGTTTATCCTCTAACACATTTTGAAATCGATTCGCTCTATGGTGAGTACCCATGAGCCTATCGATCTACCCGTAATGTACATGATTTCCAGAATTTGATCCTACGAGCTTATTTGTGGGTTTGTTTTAGCGATCCATCTTCAATTTTGGGCAATTTCTGAAACCTCCAAATCTCCATGTTTACTAAATATGAGTTATTCTCTTCCTCATCCTCGACCTAACTCGATCCACAAACTCTTCCGCGGCTTTCCCCATGGGCCCTCTAATTTGTTTGTTCAACCTACCTCGAGATTTTATTGCCATACTCCTACCAACTTCATGGCGAGCTCCTAGTTCGAGTTGTTGTCGCTTTGCTCAACACCCGTGAGAATGCTTTGTTTAATGCTTAGCTCATCCTTTGACCCTAGCTCGCCATGTTGAGCCACTCGGCTATTCAAGTTCATTTTTCCTAATGTTGAGCTGCCTTCAATCCTAGCTCGGCCTCCCGTAATTCGTCCACCAAACTATACAATCTTGACTTCCAACCCGCTCGGGCAAGTTGCTCATTTTTTTCTCTCGTGACACTTCTATGGTTAGGTTGGCTTGTATGATGACTCGACTCACCGAGTTGCTCATTTGAGCTACTGGAGAGCCCTTTCGCACTACATAGATGAGATCACTGAGCTTGACCCCTTGCATTTGCTAAGCTCGATATGGAACTCAACCTTCATCTACGCTGAGGGCCTTATTTTGGCATCGCCCATCGATGCCCCTCCACATAGCCAAGCTCAGGGAGCTCGACTTCAACTCATCCAACCCATACTGGTTCCACCAATGAGACTCAACTAGCTCGCCGAGCTACTCACCGAACTCTCTTTTTAGCTCAGTGCTCCCTAGGGCCTGTTTGAGCTCGTTTTTACCCTAGATTGATCAATTTATAATTTTTTGAATTTTTCTTACGTTATGGGCTCATGAAGACCAGACATCATATATTTTGGCCATGTTGACCAAACTGCCCCTTTTACTTGCACGACTCATTACGAGGCCCGCCATGGTTTTTTTCTCATTTTAAAGAAAATCGAGTCTATTTAAGATGAAGAAGAGGAAAATTTCTTCTTGTGATCTCATCTCTCCAAAATTACCAAAACTACTCATGAGATCTCGTAAACCGCCTACAAGCTCAATTTTACCCTAGGTCTCGTTGTCCAATTTTCCTAAAGGGAAAAGTTGGATAACAAAGATATTGCAATGTACTCATCAGGAGAAAGGTCCATGTTTATGGACTTACGAGACTTTCGCAGACAAGATCCAAGTCAATGGAGTGAATCAAGTGATTTGATGAGTCCTGAGATACGAGAATTTAGTGGACAAGATCCAAGTCAAAGGAGAGGGTCGAAATATTTTTGATGAATGATAGATGGAAGTAGTCCAAATTTACAAGACTTGGGCAGAAGAGGTCCAAGTTAATAGAGTGACTTGAAGGATTTTCAATGTATCCATGATTGAAGTATTCCTAATTTATGATACTTGGGTAGAAAAGGTCCAAGTCAAAGGAGGGAATCTGAAGATTCAATGAGTCTTGAGTTACAATATACTTGGGGTGATGAAGTCTAACTCAAATGAGGGAATCAAAACATTCTTTAAGTCTTTAAGTATGAGACTTGGGTGGATGAGTTCCAAGTAAAAGGATGTATGATTAGATAAGTCTTCGATGGGATTGGAAGACATGTGTGATGTTACTGATAAGATTGTCGATGCGGGAATTAATTAAGATTCATATTCACCTATGAGTGTAAGGATGTGAGGAAAGAAGGATTGATCTCTAGATGTACATATGAGGCCCTTATAGGTCATAGAGAGAAAATAGTCAATGTTTCTCTGTCTTGGTAGTGGATTAATTTGTTTGATAAATGATGTGTAATTAAATCTCAAAAATGTTGTATATGTGTATGCCTAGGTATATGTACCTCATAGAGTGTACACATGGAGATGTCTTGACATGTACGAATAATCATTGATGAGATGCCTACAAGATTGATAGTTTGAGGTATTATAGACACAGAAGGATGTGTTTTCACAAGTGTCCAAACTTATTGTGGTTGTGTTTTTACAACAAGACTAGAGGTGTTAGGCATAGGAGCTGGTAGTGAAAGAATAGAATCAATCTCAATGGTGCTTGATGATATATATATATATATATATATATATATATATATATATATATCAAGGGTTCAAAGGAGTATTGAGGCAAGTTCAAGCTCTCGTTTGATGTTGGAAGGTTATTGTCCAAAACAGTTTCAAGTCCGATTGGATGAATGGAAGAAAATATGGGGAATAAATTGATTGGTTTTGAGTTAGAGATACTTGACCCTTGGTGTCATGATCTCATGGAGTAGTATTATGTACAGGAGTTTGGAAAACGTTCAACTCTTCATTATAAGTTGTGTAAGAAGATCTTTCTTCGTTTTGATAGCTTTATTGTTAGTCTCAATAAAAATGACTTCGTCATCCAATAAGCCTCAAACATAATTCTTAAATCATGCGCATCAATCTGTGGAATGGTCATTAATGCAATGAAAGTCACATTATGTATTAATTTTATACCAATATGGCTTAAGTTTTCCTATAACAAAGGGTTTTGTAATTGGATAAATTATCATATTGGCCTATTTTAGTTCTTGTGATGACACTAGAGAGACTTTCTCCTAAGGGTGTAAACTTATGTTTGACTTTGCACGGAGTAGTGTCTTCGTTAGGTTATATGATTGAAGTTTTGGTTGATTGTTCATGTATGTTGTGCACATTGTGATTATATGTGACACCAACATTGACAACATTGCAGTTGCAGTTGATGTACTTAGATTTATCATGAAAAATGCTAGGGTTGTTGTTGGTATGGTTATTGTGATTGGGCCCATTGTCTTTATGATGAGACTTGATCGAACTTTATAAATGAGGTATTTTTCAATTTGATTTCCCTTTTCAATAAATTCCTCAAAATTGTTTAGGTAGTGCATCTGCATGTGAAAGGACAACTGTTTTTAAGGTTTGGTATGAAGATACTAACCATGTGTTTTTTTCAGGATTGAACATGGGAATTGACTTGTGATTCCTCTCCATCATTGTAAAAATTGTGCAAAGCTTTCATTTGGTCATTGTTTTGCATTGCACAAATCCATCATGGTGATTTCAGATTCAAGGTTGAAATAAAAGTGTTTAACAAACTTCTCCGAGAGGTTCGTGAAGGTGGTGATAGATCCATTTGGAAGGTGTAAGAACCAGTCCAAAGCTTGTCCTCCTAGACTTGTAGGGAAGAGACGCAATAAGAAGACATTGCTATATGCCACTTCTTGACATGCTATGAAAAATTATTTGATATGCTCTCTAGGATCGATTTTTCCCTTATATTTATCAAATTTGGGTGTCTCAAAAGATTTTGGAAAGGGTATATGTAAGATGTCCTTATTAAAGGGGTAAGGACACAATTCATCAAATTTGAATTGTTTGCATTGTTTTTGCATACCCGAAATAGTGTCTTTCATCATTTTCCATTCTTGAGAAAATGGTGAATTGGTTTGTGGGATAAATTATGAATTATCATTCTTAAGGTTTTTGATCTTTATTTGGTGCAAGATAGCTTTTAGATGGATCGTCGCTCATTTTATTTGATTTTTGTCAATGGTGACTTTGTAAGATATGAGAGCTAGTTGTTTTTCCATCTCAGTAAGTCATTCTAATAAATCGTTGTGTGATGTCTTGTGTGAATCCACCATTGTAATGAAAAATGGGGGAGAGAGAAGAAAAGTGTGATCGATCAATCAACCCTTAGCAAAGTGAATGCTAAGATGGAAGAAGTGAAAAGGTGTGAAATCTTGGCCCTTAGCAAAGTGAATGATAAGATGGAAGAAGTGAAAAGGTGTGAAAGCTCGACCCTTAGCAAATTGAATGCTAAGATGGAAGAGATTGAAAAGATTTGATTTGTTTGACCCTTAACAACATGAATGTTAAGATGGACGAAGTGTGAAATGATGATAGACTACTCAACCCTTTACAATGTGGTGCACCCAATTTACCAATGAATTTTCTTACTTATTCTATTCTTTTGGAGAATTATTTTTGTATAATTCAAATATAAAACTTGTATTTGTTGTCCACTGTTACGATGAATTTAAATTTCATAGATATAAAGATATTGATGCACAATTGAATATTAGAAACAATTATCACGACCCCCTGAAGAATACAAACCTTTAAAATTTGTAAATTTTATTCAATTCTGCAAAAACATTAGTTCTGGCATTGAGATGCCTTTACAATTTTCTGCTAATCCGTTCTCTCTCCACACAATACCAATCAATCTGATTCCTTTTGCAGATGATAGGCGACCCCTGGGAAGACTTATGTTGAAAATTTCAGGATTTTTCGTGGGTCAATTTGAAAGAATGGTGAAATTTTTATTTCATGCCCTAACTGCAGACTTTCACGACTGTGTCAAAACAGTGGAATAAAAACATTTGATTTTCACCAAATTTGATGTCTTTTTCTATTTTTCTAACCTTGGAGGATCGATCTAACTATGACAAATCTCGTCCGCTCTTTTGAATTCGTGCGAGAACCCCTGATCCAATCTACACCATAATTTATTCACAATAATTTATAAGAGTTATATTGATTCGAATTGCTCATACCTATGATCATTCACACAAAGAAATTGGCTTCAAGAATTTATTTACTTCCATTAACATTACGTGAATAACCAATTCATCCTCCTTTGTATATATGAACAATAATTACGCCGAAGGCGTTCCCCCTATGGAAAAGGTCTTTCTAGACATTTCTGCCACTGTGTTAAATTTGACAGCCTTCCGAACGTTTTTGCAAGGCATTTCATTTTGACGGTCATTTTGACGTTTTCCGCTTTAGTTAAATCCGCCGGAGAAAACAATGGCACCGAAAGCAGAGAAGAATCCCGAGGAAAGGAAGACCGTGCGGGATAACATGCATAAAGAGGAAGAGATTGCATGGACAAGCGGGGAGCGGGAGTGAGATAAGGGTTTGGACTGGCGCGACAGAGATATGACGGAAAGAGGAAAGTAGGACGGCTATAGATTCATGGTCACATCGTTTTTGGGTGCATCGTGTCTATAGATTCATGAGCGCACTAGGCTTCTCTTACAATGGTCTAGGAAGATGATATTCCTTTTATAGAGATTCCTTATTCGATTCTTGACGGGGTAAGAAAGAGATTCAACTTAGATCCAACCAAAACAATCCGGACCAAGATGATTTTTTCCAGATTTTGTGTGAATATTTCACCAGGTAATTAAGTATTTTCCTAGTTTTATCTTTCTTATTTCAAACAAAGAGACCCGAATCCAAAATTGGAGTTCCATAAGTCCCCTATTTTTTATGGAAAATGTAGATCTGTATGCCATAAATCTAGTGGTTTCTTAGCCAAGGTGCAGACATGGAAGGAGAAGGTGCTTCATGTTTTGGAGCCTACGTTGAAGGTTTTGGTTTCTCTGTGCCCCTCTCGGGTTTTCCCTATTTCCCTTGCTTTGGTGGTAGATTCTCTTTGTGGATCGGTCCAACTTGTGAAGTATACTGTGTTTTCTTACGATGAGGGCGCTTTGAGACTATATTTCAGGGAGGGTATCTCATATTTGTCTGGCTCCCTACCAAGGATTCACATGGATGTTGGTCAACCATCCCTATGCTCTAAAATTGTGCATGATGTTGATTCGATTCTGACTCTGATTCTTTGACCTTATAGCTTGAAAGATGGAGACCATGGTTCAAAATTGATCCCATCACAGCCCTTCCAAGGCCTCGAACCAGGTCAGAAAATGGAAGAGGTGACTGAGAGCACCATTAATGTCTCATCCCTCATTGTCCATGCCATGAAAAATGTGCAGACAACACCGAAGAAAACTGGAATTGAGAAAAAAAAAAAAGGTTTCAACACTCATGCACTTAGTATACTTTCTAGATCATTTCCACCCTCAAAGGGGGGGCACTGAACAATAAGTATGCCTTCTTCTTGAGGCCCATGTTGGAGTTTTTGGCTTAGACACAGTCCCCATTCATGGTAGATGTTTACTCCTATTATGCCTATAGAGATTCCCCTCACAAAGTATCTCTAGATCGTGCCTTATTCGGACTCCAATGATGGTGTTATTGACCCCAACACAAAGGGGGTTGTCTATACTAATATGTTTGATGTATAGATAGATTCCATTTTCTTTGCTCTAGAAGTGATAAATATTAACTATCCCGCTAAATCAAATAACATATACCATTTGGTGTTCACATTGCAATGTACACATGCGATTGCTAGTATATAATTACGCCGAAGGCGTTACCCCTATGGGAAAGGGATTTGTGGACATTCATGGGACTGTGTCAAATTTGACGGCCTAAATGATGGTTTTGCTATTTTTAACAATTTTGCTTTTGCTATTTTTAACAATTTTGCTTTTTACTTTTCTAACAATTTTGCTTTTTTTGATTTTGCATGTTGTTTTGGCTTTACTATTTTTAAATTTTATTTTAGAGCTTTTGCATGCATTAACCTTTAAATACTAGTCACTAACACTATAATTTCATTATTCGGCTCTCCAAGTTCCAGTCAATCCTCTCTGTGTTCAAAATTTTATAGAATCCTAAATAGGCAAAAACAATCACAAAAACATGAGTACAAAAATATACTATTTCATTGGTAATATTTAGGCACATCTTCATGTTGGAATCGGGCTTCAATCTTAGATACAAGGACACAATTACCATGCAGATCTCTATGAATATTTTAGCGCTCTCACTAATTATAATCGTTTCCTCCTTGTTGCATCATCAGACTTGCCTATCACAGGCACATGCCACAAGAAATAACTACAAATATGGTGTTGTCGGTAAGGAAATCTGAAACGTGACTGTGGTGAAGCAGAGCTACTAACATTCCACTTATTGGAAGATAGATTCTCCAAATAAAACCCAAGGAAAAATTAAAAAGAGTTCCCAACAAAGAAATTTATGGTGGAGTTATGAACCGCATAGACATAGTTAAATGACTATTTCAATTCATATGTGTTTCCATATGCAGGTGTAGTATAAAGACATTTAGTTTTTACTAAAAACACTACATTTCTTAATTGTGGATTTTCATAGGAATATTAATATCTTTTCTATACACACTCAAGAGTCTCGAACCTTGGCTGATTCGGTGATCTAGAATCATTTTATAAACTTTGCTTCTTAAAATTGAATTTCAAGTCCACGAGCATTTACGTTGCCGACCATCAAAACCATGGTCACAAAGAAAACCACGTTAATCCCCTTGTTTTTGGGTGGAAAACAAAATTTAAACTACAACTCTTCAATACAATCTCTTGAAATAAATGTTTTTAAACAACATAAAATTTATTATATCAATATTGTAGTTAATTATGATGATGATTAGAACTTCAAAAGACAAATATAAAAAAACATTCATATATTATCATTAAGATATGAAATGAAAGTATGGTAACACAATAATTTTTAAAACAGTAAATATATCTTTCTTGAAGTGCATTTTTTCTAGACAATACATCTGGAAACGTAAATCAATATCTTAATCATGTGCATTTCCATTTATATTGTTAGGTTATTTATTCTCATTTTTCAAGCCTAGGAATTGTGCTCGAACAATTAATCTTTCTCCATTTTAAAAACATGTTTCTCGTCTTTATTTTATGGCATTACTAAAGCATCACGTAACATAGTGTTATGGTTTAGATTTAAAAAATTGTGTGCCTCTTGAGCATGCTTAAATATATCTTATGATAGATTGAAATAAGGACTCTTCGTCAATGAAGAGCTACCCAAGATTCAGGTATTTTTTACTCAAAGCATCATCGTGTGTCACCGAAGCCAAGCTACAACAGTTGTTTTCATAAAACATGACATCAAAAAAGGTTTCCCTCCTACAATAGGGGATCTACGACAAATAATTTATGATAACCCTGAAAATTGCCTCCCAGGAAATTTGATGCAATTTGGCAACATTCTTCAAGGAACACGTTCTTGTTGGTCAAAAAGTGGATGTGAACAAAATATATTCATAGATGCATCCAGGATGACCCTTTCCTCTTAAATGCATAGCAAATTCTAGCTTCCAACCCTCTCTCGAACTTGGAAGAGCTATTGAATCGAGATCAACGCCACACCAAATGCTCGGAGCAAACATGTTTATGCAAAAACAGAAAAAGGACTCCAATGTCGATACAACACCCCTTGGGAAATGTGGCCGCATTTTGAATTTATTGTTGGCGATGATGGGAAAGTTCAGTATTTTCCTTCCAGGAATGATGTCAGGCTAAACATAAATAATCAAACAATTTTGTCCATCTGGAGAGCCAATATTGACTATCACCCTATACTATCAAAACATGTAGTATTAAAGTACATTATAAAATATGCTTCCAAGGTTGGACAACAATCTGAATCCTACCATTAGATGTTGTCTAACTTCTAATTTCATATTGTTCTGACCCTGACCAGTAATCACATGTTTCCTTTCCGAAAATGCTAACAGATAATGTTATTAAGCATGATATGAATGCACAGGAAGCCTGTCATATATTGCAAAAAAAAAAAAAAAAAAATTCATGTTCCAGTCGTTATTATGTCTCCTTGAATGTATGGAAAATGGTGTTACGATGTATCGCTTAAACAAAATAACAAGCCAACCAATCATCTCATTTTATTGATGCTTACATGATACGTCCATCAGCTATGGACTCTATTTCACTTATTGAGGCTGCCCGGTCTTGGTCTTATAGTGCACAACATGTTAAAGACAAATGGAAGGCACATACTATACCTTCTATTGTCGTGTGTCTCCCATATTTTTTCATATTCCCGCTCAAGATTCTATGTCTTTTGATATATTTTTTGGAGTGATCTCCTTTTATACAAGCCATTTCAAAACATTTCTTCAGACATAGGGAACACATGCAAGGAGATTACTTCAAATTGGGATTTGATGCGGAATGATTTTCATGCATGGCATGTCAACCAAGAACCCATTCAACACGAGAAATCTTCAGGAGCAGAATTTGTAGCTGAAGATGAAATGAAAACATCATCCACTATAATGGATGAATGGGAACTTCTTTCACAAGTGCATCCCCAAAATCATATGACCCATGATAGTCTGCACATGCTACGCCACCGAAAATTTGACATACATTACAATTTTTTTGATAATCATATTCCTCTTTCATTACTAAATATTGAGTTGTCTTTCATTGAAGCATGCAATCACTCAACTTCCACATTGCCTTCTCTTCGTTTGTCGCATGAACAAAAAATAACTTTTGATACTATTCTTCAACACTTCATGCACATAGAACAATTACTACCACTTCAATTGATAACTCAAGCTATAGACGGGAAAGGTAAATCATATCTCATAAATATTATTAGGTCAACATTATCTTCAATACCAGATACAAATTACTCACCTCTTTTAGTGCTTTCACCTAATGGAGTCGCTGACTTCAATATCTTTGCATTAACAAAACATGCCTGCCTGCACATTTCTATTAGAGATATCAAACCACTTGAAGGACATGCCCTTGCATTTCTTCAAGACTCCCTTAAACATGTTCAATATATTCTCATAGATGGATGAGCTTCATTGTTCCCAATTTATTAGCGAAGATCGATTTGCGTCTTCATGAATCTTTCCCTCGCTTCGAAACATCTGTATTTGGTAAAAGATCCATCACTCTTTTTGGTGACCTTGGTCAGTTGACTCTGTCAGGGACATCCCATTGTATGTTGGCCACTCATTTGGTGCTAAGCTATGGAAAGGCTTCTCCACCTCAATTACACTAAGAACAATCTTTCGACAACAAGGTTCCACTCCGCTACAAGTTTCTTTCCAAAACTCTTAACCAACATTCAGGAATGCATGTCCTACTTCCATTTTCACATTTTTGCATTTCAATGTCTCTTATAATGTAATTGCTTCGTTAACTATGAAATTTTTTTCCTCTTTTTACTTTTTTCATATTTCAGTAACTTTCTATGTCTTCTCTTCTTTAATTCATTTTCTCGCAATGGTTCATTCCCCTACCATCCCTTTCGGCGTTCACATCACACACCACACGTGTGATTGCTAGTATATTGATTCTAGGAACCTCTTATTTATTTTTATTCCATGCTTACACATATTACAATCATCTTCTTTTATTAATTCCTAGACCCTCTATAAATGGGTGAACTTATCTCAAGCATAGAATCCAATTTTCACTCAACCATTTCCTATAAAAACTCAATAACTCACAATCTTTGACTAAACATGCAACAAACTTGTAAATATGCTAAGTATACTCCTAATCTCAATCTATGTCTCATACAAATTCATTACACTCTTAATTTACCCGACTCTCATTTTTACAATTACACTTCACACACACTTTCCAACCCAATTTACTTATTAGCTTACTATTGCTCCCTTTTTATTTTTATTTTTCACATTTTTATATAGGTAAAGGAATTTTAAATTACGAGATAGTAAAAATAATTTAATGAATGCTCCTAATGCTCATGCATCACAATGTGAATGTAAAGATGAAAGAGTTTGAAAATAAAATTTGTTTAACCCTCAATAAAGAGAATGCTAATGTGGAAGAGACTTAGCGATGGAAAAAGGTTACTCGATTATTTACAAAGTGAATGTAAGAAAATAGGAGTGGAAAATATTTGATAGAATCAACCCTTAACAACGTTTTTTATTAGATAAGGTAAAAATAGGGATTGGCTCAGGGGCCATTACAAAAGGAGGAATAGAAACCAACGAGCATGAAAGAAATAGAAAAGTCCAAGAAAGGAGTTAAACATGCTTAACTCTTACAATGAAGATCAGGACTTTGAACCAAAGAGAGAAAAACAGAGAGAAAGAAAACTAGCTCCAAAACTTCAAAACTACAGAAGTTCGCCAATAGTCCAGAAAACTTGGCTAATTTTTAGGAGATCCTTCACTGTTACCATCATGACTGCCTTGATTTTGGCACCCTCAGCGCCCTTGACATTTATATCTTTCTCTAGCTTGTCCTCGGAGATACTGATGTGCAAGTTGAAATTCCTTCTTTTAGTGCCTTCCTCCATCCCTTCCAACCTGTCACTCAGCTTTTTGACCTAGTACTCCAGCTCCAGAAACTTTTTCTTGGACTTCACCTAAGCAGAGACAATTTGCTTAGAAGCGTTAATGACATCCAACATAGTTTCCCTTTGACCAACATTGGTTTCCTCCATCACCTGAAGCACACCCTCTAAGTACTGAACCTTTCTACTCAAATCCTCGAAACCCTTAAAGTTACCATCCCAATTCCTTTTTCTCAAGGTGCTCGCTTCCCCATGACCTTCCTCACTCTTCTCTTTACCAAAATCCTCCCCCACATTTTTGCATTTCCCAACCTTCATCTTAGTAAGGCATTCCGCAAGAGTGAGGTCATCCTCTTCCACCTTATCTTTCAAAGAAGAATTCAGAATAGGTTTCCCATTTTCAAACAATGAAGGATGAGCCCTTCATGCAAAGGCATCTCAACTTTCTCCTGTTGGAAAGCCATCAAAGAATTAGTCAAAGACATAAATAGGAAGAAAGGGATGCTCACCATGACCTTATGGCGGAACATATTCAGAAGGGTCATATGGTGGGTATAGATTTTTTAGTATTTGCCTTCCAGAGTTATATACTTCATGATTTGAAGGCAAACATCTCTCCATATTCCTAGAATACACGACCTAGCAATACCATCCGTAAAGAAAGAGCACCTTTCCTTACCCACGAAGAACAACTCAATTTCATGTTCTTTGTGGGTTTTGTCCTTAAAATTTTTGAGCCCGTCCATTTTCATGTTCGTCACAAGGGCAATGGTGGACTCAGAAACCTCAATTTCCATACCTCTGACCTCAAACTTACCCTCTTTCCAAGATTTTCCAAAATCCTTTGATAGGAGGGTCGTGACCATGTAATTTGGCGATGAAATTACTGAAACCCCCAATCTTAAGCTTGTTCCACAAATGTTGATTAAAAGCTTCAATGCTCTAGCTAGCAGGTTCAACTCTAATCCTATCACCACCCATCTTCATGAGACTAAACTTCCCCTGTTTGCTAACACTTCTCAAAATTAGACCCCCTTTTGCACTAACAGAAACCGTGGAAAACAAGATATTAAGTAAGTTGTCACAACCCCAGAGCTCACTCATGCCAACATCATCAAACTTAGTGCCCTCTATCTCTACTAATGGTTTCATTAATGTCCATGGGTAATTCATCATCTTTACACCAAATCTTGTAATCATTACTAATGGCTCCATAATTAGCCATCTTATCCACACACTTGTTCCCTTAACGCAAAGTATGATTATAAGAAACCCTTACAAAATATTTTAAAGTTTCCTTAACATCATTGAGGATATTTCTTATGGACCAATTAATGGAACCCTAATTATTGAGGGCATTAATAATGATGAGAGAATCACCTTCAATCTAGATGTCCTTGAAGCCTTTTTCTTTAGCCAACAAAACCCCCCAAAGAAGAGCTCTAGCTTCCGCCATGTTGTTTGTTTTCCGTCCTAATGGACCCGCATAAGCAAACAACCAATCTCCTTCATTGTTTCTTAAAATTCCCCCTCCCCCAGCAAGACCCAGATTCCCTTTTGATGCTCCATCGAAATTTAGCTTAACAACACAGCCTAATCCAATGGAATTGTAACACCCTTGACAAATGTTATTTTCCTCCTTTACATTTCAAGTGTTGACATGTGTTTTTTCCTTATAAAGATATGTTCTTTTGATTTTTGGAGATGATGCTTGATATGGATAAATCATCTTCTGTTCTTAAGATCCTTTCGATTGAATTGGAATGGCTTCCTTGAATCCATTTTTCACTTCTTTTAGGTGAGTTGCAATTTGGTTTAAGAATTGTAAACTTATCTATAATCGACTCATCCTTGGATCAATTTCGAGTGATCCAAGGAATGTTTTAAATCTGTTGTGTTGAAGCGAATGGTAAATCAACATTCCATGAATTAAAAGATGTATGACTAAACTATGATTGATTACAAGTTCTTTGATTGTTGTGTGAACATGTTTCTATTCAATCGTATGTTGTGCTTGGATCTTTTTAGTTCGATCGTGGCGGGACAATGCTTTGCAAACGGACTATATCTTGTTCACCTTTGCATAGGAAACAATTTGGTTCCTAAAACTAAAGGGACTATCCTACGGAATCCTAAGCTAGGTAAGAATATACATATTTACTACCTAGCTATGTTAATTAATTGAATTTATCCTAACCTAAGCTTTGTACTAAAGGATTATGGAGAGGTTTCTAGGTTATTTAAATTACCCTAAAACCTAATGCTACATGGTTGAGTGATGATCTAACCTAAGGCCTAAAAAAACTATTATGTTGGAATTAATCTAACCTATGTTGAAACTACCTAAGGTGGTAATGTATTGATTGGGTTATATCCTAAAGTTAACTATCCTAAGCTAACCTAAGATCTAACCTAAGCAATTATGTCTACCCTAAACTAATGGGCAAGAAGTGGGAATTGGTGGTCGCATGTATCAAAGTGATGGTTCCAAGGCATTTAAGTTGTGGATAAGGTTTTAAAAGCTCACATACCGCCAATTGTGGCGAGGGGGCTAGTTGACTTGGTGGAGGCTTATGTGGAAACTTCACTAAAATAGAATTCCTTGTTAAATTTGATTTGGCATTCGCTAAACTTGGAAGGCGGTGGCAAGGAAGGATAGGCGAGAAAATAGGAATTAATGGAATTTATTGTTTTCAGTTTTTGTGCTCGAACCGTTTTGGAAAGCATGCAAACGGGTTTGTATGGGGTCATTTCACCTTGCATGTTTCACGATTTTTGCTTTGCATGCTCTCTGGTTTTTCGAACCAGCAGATTGAACTGCACTTCATGGCTATTCTTGAGATTTTTGACCTATTTTTGGTTCGTGGGATATATAAGAGGCAAGTGTGGAAGAAGAAGGTGGTTGTTTGATCTTTCATGGAGAAGAGGAGAAGTTGTGAGCTTGGCTAGAGGTTCTCTTTGATTTGACAGAAGTGCTATCAGGCATGATAGGCTCTAATCTTTAAGATCTCTTGCTTTCTTATAAATGTTTCATTAAAACGATTATGCTCTTTTGAGATTCTTGGATTGCACATCATATCTAGTTATTTTCTTGTTGGGTTTATTAAATCTTGTGATATTGGTTTTGAATCCTTGGTAAATGATGTTCTGTTTGGAAACTTACCATGTATAGTTCTTAAAAAAAGAGAATGCATGCAAAAACTTATTGTTGTAACTCGGCTTTTTCATTCTGGAATAGGTAATGGAAGTATTTTTTTAGAAAACCTTCGTTTCTATTTGGATATGGTTAGAGTTTTTTTGGGAACCTTGGGTTCCATCTGATCTTGTTGGAGTTGTGTTTTGTTTGATCGTGAGCTTGTGTTGAGCTTGTGTTTTAAGTAGAGCTTGTTTTCGAGCTCATATTTGGTTTGGAACTTGGTTCTGGTTTTGTGTTTGTTAAGAACTATTGATAGAGGTTCTTGTTATTCTGAATCATGTTGGAATCTTGGATATCCTGGATTGTTGTTGAAGCCCGTATATATCTCAGTGCTTATGTTTTATTTCCTTGATAATCTAAACTATTAATGTCAGTTCGTAATGCACACAGTACTTGTATGTTATTACTCATTTTGGGGCTCGAACTTTGGTGAGAAACTTGAGTTCTATTTGGGATTATATTTGGCTTCGCATTTTGATATGAATTTGTGTTGGAGCCTCTAGTTATTCTAAACCATTGTTGAAACCTTGGGTAACTCGGGACTGTTGTTGAAGCCGTAGGTGGCTCTGTACTCATGCTTTACTCTTGTGGTATTTTGGACTGTTAATTGAAGTTCATGATTTCATCGCACTCTTATCTTGTTATTTGTTTGATTCTGAACTCTTGTTGGAAACTCGTGTTTCATTTGAGATAGGAATAGGACTCCTTGTTTTGAATATGAACTATTAATGGATATTTGTAACTTATACTACCTCATACTAAGATACTAAGCATATCTGAGCTCATGTTGAGTTGTTGTAATTCGACACTGTACATGAAATTTGGTACTTAGTGTTTGGAAATAGTAGCTAGGAACGATGTGTCGGTTCTATTCTGGTATGTTGAGTTTTCTTTGTTAATGATTTAAACTTGGATGGGAACTTGTTGTTTCCCTGAACCATGAATATTTACTTGGGTAGTCTTGTACCTTTGTGAGAAGCTTGTGTTTGTCATTGTGCTTGGATTTTGTACTTTCAAGCTCTGATCTAGTAGTATTATCGACATGTTTGATTTGGTTTTGGTATTTGAATTGGGTTTTCTTAACTTCTTAAAGAGTTTAAAACTCAGAACTTTTCTAATCAAACTACTTACACAAGGAAATATGGGAGTGTAGATTAAATTGAGTTGTTTAAATATCCTTGGGATTTAACTGGAACATTTTCTAAGGATAATGGGATTTCAGTCTGAGTTTGTTAATACTTCTGATCATGTTTAACTTATTGATTGGTTATTTGTCTATCTCTTGATGGATATAGTAAATACACCTTGTGTTTTTATAAAAGAAAGGAATGTGATTCATTTAGAACATGTGTATTTTTAGGGCTGTTATTTGTATTTCATTCGGGTATGGAATTAAAACTCGTGTTCATTGGAAGTAAAGAAGTGTAAGTAATATGGCAGTGTGCTTTCTTATTATTGGATAGATCATTGGTTGAATTTTTTTTTTTGATTCTCCTTTTAAATAGAGATTTCTTTATGAGTTGTTTGGTCTTCCTTTACCCAATCATTTGTAGAAATGATGTTGGAAGAGATTATACTATTCGGTTTTATCAAGATGGAAATGCCAACTTGTTTGGAAGATCTTGTTATTTGACATGAATTTACTTGTTGGTTTGAGATGAGTAAGTTGGTCTCTTACACTCTATCTTTTAAGAATTCTCCTTCGAGGAACTCGAGTAGAGATTATCTCTGTATGAGTCTACTTTGATTTTTGAATGTTGTTTTAGATCTTTAAAAGTTAACTTCTATATGTGAAATAGATTTAAACTTGCAGGTAAACCGATTGATCCTCTATTCCTTCTTGGATTAAAAGGAAATTTTGTTCAGATGAATATCTTAAATGTTAAGTTATAAGGTAGTTTTATTTTGAAAGAAACAGTTAAATCACGTTTTGAATCTGTTTTGTTTCTCGGATGTGATGGGTTTGGGCATAGTTGTAATGGTTCTTCTTCTTATTTTTAGGAGTTGGATGAGTCATCCTAATCTGAACCATGCTTTAAATTTTTCCTTTAGCTTGAAGCAAAGATAAATGTTGTTTTCTTTTATGAAAGATTGGGAACAATGAGATGTTATGATATGTTGTTTGCCTAAGGATAATTGATAGGATCAATTAGACTCTAATTTGTAAGGCTGACATGGTGGATTATATTTTGTCCTTTTCTTGGAAGTGAAATCAATTGTTTAAAATGTACTTCTTTTCCGTTGCTTTTGATATATTGATTATATGATGTAATAATTGTCTCATTAAAGAAGAGTTGTTTTAATGGAACAATTATTGGAATGCACTTCTTTTTAAGGCTTAGTGCTTATCATGCTCAGTTCATTGAACTGACCCATGCTAGCAATTTTTGCAGATGGACTTCGTAAGTGAAAAGGAAGGCATAAACTTATGTGATCATTGGCTGATTTAAGTCTGATTTTTGTGAAGAACTCTAAATCATTCTTGAGATTGTATTGAAAAAGAAAAAGTAGTATTCTTTTGTAATGAAGGAAATTGTCTTGTAGCATACCTAAATGTATAAGTTTTAGAGATGAATTAAATGTTGAGAATTTATTACTTTGGGTGTGTATATTATCTTGTACTTTCATTGCATAGATGGAATCCTATCTTGTTGATATTCTCCATATTATTTATATGCTTAATAGAGTATTCTTAGATAAGTTTGACAGTGGGAATTGGACTAATTTCCCTAAATAGGATGTAGCTTCTTAAGTTGCAGAATTTGATGTCATAACTAAACAATTCAATATAGTAATATGATGTGAAGTGAACATTCAGTAATAACTATTGAATTTGTAATGATTTTTAGGGTACTAGGCCCTATCACTTAATCATGTAAAGGAAGATTATTCCTCTATCTTAAAAATGCAACAAAATGGAAGAAGTGCCTCCCAATCGTTAGACTTCATTAATAAAGTCTATTTAGTTACAACCTAGATCTCGGTTGTTACACTTCCTTGAACGGTTAAGTCATAATAAATGGAACTTATGATGTGGATATCTTGTTATGGTTGACGGCTTGTTAAGTCCATTAAATAACATTAAGGCAATCTTAAGCTAAGAAAGTTCTTTAGCAATCAGTTGAATCTATTATAGAGATGAACTTAAGGAGTGTTGGATTAGGATTAGGCAAGGTTGTTGGAATCTATTTTTAATAATCCAAATTAATTAAATTTATAATAAACTCCTTGAGGTATGTACATCTCGATGAGGTTGTTCTATAGGATGTTGGCACACACCAACTGCAGGGTTGTACCTTCGAGAATATTAGGATCTTATCGAGGATACATCGATGCGATCAACATGTGGCAACACCCTTCTCGCATTGATCATCTAGATCTACACACTTGGGACTTGATCTTAGTTTCTCTCTAGGTCCTGCAGTTAGTAACATGTCTAAGATATGGGGTAGCCCCCAAGACTCGGGATACCTTGGCACATGGGTTGACTTAGGTTGACCAGTATGCCAACTTACCCTAAGTCTTAGTGAGCCTCCCTATCATAACATCTATTGTTAACTTGAACTAGGGTTAAACTTTGGGCAAGTGGGTGACGGAAGTTATTAAAGGACATCCTAGATAACAATTGAGTGGGGTGAAGGACGTATTCGGATTGGAGTATGTCGTCAAGGAATAGTAATACGAACAGTATGTTAGAAATCTTTGGCCAAAGTATCGCAAGCTGTTGGTTGCGTTGTCCTATGTCACCTAGTCTAAGGTTCATGATGCAGATGAATATTGGTAACAAATATTCATATAGGTTCCTTAGAAAGATCACTCAATACCCTCATCAGGGAGAGAGAACCAAGTATACATAGTATATGGAAAAGTATTCAATACTTAATGTTAAACATGAATAGATCGGTAGTATACCGAGTCATGAAATGAATAGATCGGTAGCACACCAATTCATTACAAGCTGCATATGGTTATCTGTTATATTAATTGTTGATAAATAATGTGTGTTCTAAATTGTGAATTTAGAGCAGGAAACATTATTTTTTAAAAAAAATCCCTTGTTTCTTAAGTCTTAAAATGGGAATGTTACATCTTGGTATCAGAGCTGAAGGTTGTAGCTCTTGGACCTATTGTGTCCACAATATGATTAAAGTTAAATTTTCTCAGAATAACGAAAAATGGTGAGAACAAGAGGAAATGTTGCAATAACCCTCCACGAGGAAGGAGTGGCAACTACCCGAAACTTGATGAGAACTTTCTACCCTATTGGACACAAGAGATCGTTTGGTTGTGCTTGAACAACTAGTAATGGGCAATGAGAGGAAGAAGAAGATGATAACAATAATCAGCCACCTCAGGGACAACACCAATGTGGGTGTTGATAATAACAATGTTAACATACGTTTCATTTGAGAACAAAAAGGCTAGACTAGCAACAGAACTCACTAATGACATAAAAGGATAAGTCCACCCAAGTTTGATGGCACCACATTAGGAGATGGAGTGAGAATTGGCTCGATGAAATGGATAAGTACTTTGCAATAAGGAACTTATCGAGGAAACTAAGGCTATATGGGGAGCATATCAACTTTCTCATGAAGCATCTTCATGGTGGGACAACCGTAAGAGTGAGTTAACTATTGATGAAACTAACATCACTTGGGATCAATTTAAAATTTATTTTAGGCAACGATGGATACCAAAACCCTACTATGATTAGAAAATGATCTGAATTTTAGAACTTAGCTCAAGGAAAGCTAACAGTAACTGATTATTAGGAACGGTTTACAAAACTCCTCAAGTATGTACCTCAGTATCAAGCGATGAGAATTTTAGGATACAAAAATTCATTATGGGATTAAATCCCATTATTGGGGGAGAAGTTGATGTTCACAACCCAACCACTATGGAAGGGGTTGTTAAACAATCCATAAGGCAGAACAAAAATTAAAGGCTATTTCGCTCATAAGGAGGAAGTAAGGAAGAAAGTTCTGAACCCCTCTTCTTCTTCTCTTACACCTAAGAAGGGACCATGGAAGAAGTTTGGTAATAAAAGTAAGTTTTCAGCTAATAATAATAAAAAAACAAAGAATAAATGACCAGTTTGAAATGCAGAACAATTTTGCCAAGAATAATAACAATAGACAGAAGTCCTATGGAGGTCAAAATAATAACTTTAAGGCTGGAAATAATTCCAAGTCTAGAAAGGGACCTATAGGAGGCTGTTATAATTGTGGCAATGATCATTACGTAAATCAATGTCCTTTGAAGAAGGATGATCATAATCAGCAGCACAAGATACATGATGCAGTAGTTGACAAGCAAGCTACACCTATAGAAGTTCCTGATAAGTTATTTGGAATACCTGTAACTATTCTTTTTGATACGGGATCTACTGAATGTTTTATTTCTAGTAAACTTGCTTCGAAACTTAAAAGAAAAGATGGAAAAATGGATAAATCATGGACTGTACATTATGGTAATAATGTTGTTCATACGGTTAGTATGTGTCTTTTTGGAGCAATCCTTGAATTACCAAACTTTTCCACAGAGGTTGATATGTATGTTGCACCTTTAGGGTCTTATGATGTAATCATAGGCATTAATTGGTTAGCAGAACATAAGGCTAAAGTGGACTATTTTGAAAAATGCATTAGTTGTTTAGACGACACTGTAGAAAAGCAGTAGAGATTCGGGTGTGAAACGTGAGATTTTTGTTAGGAAATTGTCAGCTATGCAACTTAAAAGGCCAAAAATAAAGGATGTACCTTATATGCAGTAAAAATTTTAGAAACTGTAGAGGAAAACAACAATTTAATGGAACGATATCCGTTGTTACAAGACTTCAGAGATGTATTTATGGAAGAATTTCTAGGTCTTCCACCCAAACGGGAATTTGATTTCACAATTGAGATCAAGCCTAGAACCAAACCTATATCTAAGGCACTGTATCGAATGACTACTATAGAATTAGTAGAGCTTAAGGCTCAATTACAAGAAATTTTGTCTAAAGGTTTGATTAGACCAAGTGTTTCACCTTGGGGAGCACCAATGATTTTTGTGAAAAAGAAAGATGGAACACTTAGATTGTGCATTGATTACGAATGTTAAACAAAGAAACAATCAAGAATAGATATCCACTTCCTATGATTGATGATTTATTTGATCAGATGCGTGGAGCATTGGTATACTCCAAGATAGATCTTCATCTAGGTATCATCAATTACGAATTAAGGATGAGGATATTCATAAAATAACTTTCAGAACAAGGTATGGACATTATGAGTTTACGGTTTTACCTTTTGGATTAACTAATGCACCTGTGGCATTTATGAATTTAATGAATAATATCTTTCAAGAATACTTGGACAAATTTGTGCTCGTATTTTTAGAAAACATTCTCATATATTCTAAAAGCATTGAAGAGCATCATGAGAATTTGAAAATAGTTTTGGAAATTATGAGAAAGAGACGATTGTTTAGTAAGCTATCCAAATGTTCTTTCTATGACACAGAAGTCCACTATTTGGGTCATGTAATAAGTAAGGATGGAATTTTTGTAGATCCTTCAAAAATTACAGCTATAACAAAATGGCCTGCACCAAAGAATGTACATGAAGTTATAAGCTTCGTGGGACTTGCTGGCTACTATAGGAAATTTGTAAAAGACTTTTCTAAGATAGCAACACCAATAACTTCCTTATCAAAGAAAGATAAAAGGTTTGTTTGGAGTGAGAAATGTGAAATTGCATTTAAAACCTTGAATGGATAGTTAACTTCAAGACCTATTCTTGTTGTACCAAATCTTGATGGAGATTTTATGGTGGTCAGCGATGCATCCGGTGAAGGTTTAGGAGGTATTTTGTTACAAATTGGCCATGTAATAGCATATGAAAGTAGAAAACTTAAGTTACATGAGTTGAATTATGCTCCACATTATTTAGAGCTTTTTTCCATTGTACATGCACTTCAAGTTTGGAGGCATTATCTGCTTGGTAAACCATTTGAGTTGAGAACCGATCATCATCTTGGGCTAAAGTACATTTTCACTTAGCCAAATCAATGCAAGAAAACGAAGATGGTTAGAGTTTTTGTCTCATTATAATTTTGACATAAGTTAAATAAAGGGTAAAGAAAATAGAGTGGATGATGCTCTAAGTCGTAGGAAGCACATTTCGCTCTTATAACACTAAGAACTTCGGTTTAAGGATGAAGTAAAAACTATTATGGAATCGATTCTTGCTTTCAACAAGAAAACATAGCACTTGCTGCATATTCTAATGATTTGAGGTATAAAGGTTTTCACTTTGATAAAGAAGGAATCTTACGATTTGAAAATAGAGTTTATGTACCTTTGCTTAATGGTTTGAGAAAGAAATTGTTAGTTGAATTTCATAATTCACCTTTCTCTGGACACCCTAGTATTACAAAGATTCTTGCTGATATAAAACAACAATATTTCTAGAAACGAATAAAGAAAGATGTTATTGACTATGTAATATACTTGTTTTGAATGTTAACGCGTAAAAGCGGAACATATGCACCCAACCGGTTTATTGTATCCTCATAGCATCTGCAGTATAAATGGCATGTAAAAAGCATGAATTTTGTACAAGGGTTGCCTATGTCAAGAAATAAACATGATGTTATTTTGGTAGTTGTTGATAAACTAACAAAAGTAGCTCATTTTATAGTTGGAAATCTTAAGGATGATTCACCTATTTTGGCTAAAAGATTTGTACACAAAATTTTCAAATTACATGGATTACCTGAATTAATCATATCTAATAGAGATCCTAGAATGACGTCAAGATTTTGAAAAACACTTAATGCAGCTCTAGGAACTAAGTTAAATTTCAGTTCTGCGTATAACCCAGGAAACAGATGGACAAACTGAAAGAGTAAATCAAGTTTTAGAAGATATGTTACGGATGTATTGTATGGATCAGCAATATAAGTGGGAAGAATATCTTCCATTAGTTGAATTTGCTTACAATAATACATATCATGCTTCTCTTAAGATGGCACCTTTCGAGGCACTTTACGGAAGAAAATGCGTAGAACCCCTGTTAGTTGGGATAACATAGAGGATAGAGAGGTAATTGGACCTGAAATCCTTACGGAAATGGAACAAAAAGTTAAGTTGATTCGTGAATGCTTGAAAGAAGCAGTAGATAGGCAAAAGAGTTACGCTGACTTGAAGAGGGTTGATAGGAAATTTGAACTTGGTGAGAAAGTCTTTCTTCGGGTTAAACCGAAAAAGAGTTCTATAAATTTTGGCAAGGCTGCCAAGTTATCACCTCATTATGTGGGACCTTTTGAGATAGTTGAAGTAATCAACCATGTAGCTTATCGTTTAGCATTACCTCCTGCTTTGTCACAAATGCATGATGTTTTCTATATTTCTTTTCTTAAGAAATACGTTTCAGATTTATCACACGTGTTAAATTGGAATTCCTTGCATGTCCAAGACCCAGGAATAATCATGGTTAAACCCATTCGAGTGTTGGAAACTCGCTATTTGCATTTAAGAAATAGAGAAATAAGTCAATGTAAGGTCCAGTGGGACCAGTTTAACGAAGAGAGTGCAACTTGGGAAAATCGAGAAGATATGAAATTGCTTTTCCATATCTATTCGATCAGAATTGTTTTTTTTTATCGATGAAAATTTATGATTTTATATTTACATGACATTAAACATGCCAGTTTGACGGATATTTAATTGATTTGGTTAAAAAACTAATTAATGTTGATTTCTGAACTATAGGATTCTAATATATTTTGAATTATGGTAAGAGAAGTGAATGAAGTGATTATCCTAAGGTATATTGTTAAAAAAGGGGTAATCATCAAGATGATGATTCTTTAAAGGAGGGGAGCATGTAACACCCTTAGCGAGATGTTATTTTCCTCCTTTACATTTCAAGTGTTGACATGTGATTTTTCCTTATAAAGATATGTTCTTTTGATTTTGGAGATCATGCTTGATATAGATAAATCATTTTTACATTCTTAAGATCCTTTAATCGAATTGGAATGGCTTCCTTGAATCCATTTTTCACTTCTTGTAGGTGAGTTGTAATCTGGTTTAAGAATTGTAAACTTATCTATAATCGGACTCATCCTTGGATCAATTTCGGTGATCCAAGGAATGTTTTAAATCTACTCTGTTGAATGAATGGTAAATAGACATTCCATGAATTAAAAGACATATGACTTGAACTACGATTGATTACAATTTCTTTGATTATTATGTGAATGTGTTTCTATTCAGTCATATGTTGTGCTTGGATCTTTTCGATTCGATCGTGGCGGGACAACGCCGACACAAACGAACTAAACATTCACGGCATAAGAAACATTATGGTTCTTAAAACTAAAGGGACTGTTCTACGGAATCCTAAGCTAGGTAAGAATATACATATTTACTACCTAGCTATGTTAATTAATTGAATTAATCCTAACCTAAGCTTTGTACTAAAGGATTATGGAGAGGTTTCTAGGTTATTTAAATTACCCTAAAACCTAATGCTACATTTTGTGTGATGATCTAACCTAAGGCCTAAAAAAACTATTATATTGGAATTAATCTAACCTATGTTGAAACTACCTAAGGTGGTAATGTATTGATTGGGTTATATCCTAAAGTTAACTATCCTAAGCTAACCTAAGATCTAACCTAATCAATTATGTCTACCCTAAATTAATGGGCACGAAGTGGGAATTGGTGGTTGCATGTATCATAGGTGACGGTTCCAAGGCATTTAAGTTGTTGATAAGGTTTTAAAAGCTCACGCATCGCCAATCGTGATTGTGGCGAGGGCTAGTTGACTTAGCGAGAGGCTTATGTGGAAACTTCACTAAAATAGAATTCCTTGTTAAATTTTATTTGGCATTCGCTAAACTTGGAAGGCGGTGGCAAGGAAGGATAGGTGGGAAAATAGGAATTAATGGAATTTATTGTTTTTAGTTTTTGTGCTCGAACCGTTTTGGAAAGCATGCAAACGGGTTTGTATGGGGTCATTTCACCTTGCATGTTTCATGATTTTCACTCTGCATGCTCTCTGGTTTTTTGAACTAGCAGATTGAATTGCACTTAATGGCTATTCTTGAGATTTTTGACCTATTTTCGGTTCGTGGGATATATAAGAGGCAGTGTGGAAGAAGAAGGTGGTTGTTTGATCTTTCATGGAGAAAAGGAGAAGTTGTGAGCTCGGTTGGAGGTTCTCTTTAATTTGATAGAAGTGCTATCAAGCATGATAGGCTCTAATCTTTAAGATCTCTTGCTTTCTTATAAATGTTTCATTAAAATGATTCTGCTCTTATGAGATTCTTGGATTGCACATCATATCTAGTTATTTTCTTGTTGGGTTTATTAAATCTTGTGATAATGGTTTGAATCCTTGGTAAATGATGTTCTGTTTGGAAACTTACCATGTATAGTTCTTACAAAAAAAGAATGCATACAAAAACTTATTGTTGTAGCTCGGCTTTTTCATTCCGGAGAACGGGTAAGGGAAGTATATTGTTTAGAAAACCTTCGTTCTATTTGGATATGGTTCGAGAGTTTCTTTGGGAAACTTGGGTTCCGTCTGATCTTGTTGTAGTTGTGTTTTGTTTGATCATGAGCTTGTGTTTTAAGTAGAGCTTGTTTTCGAGCTCATATTTGGTTTGGAACTTGGTTCTGGTTTTGTGTTTGTTGAGAATTGTTGATAGAGGTTCTTGTTATTCTGAATCGTGTTGGAATATTGGATATCCTGAATTTGTTGTTGAAGTCTATATATAACTCGGTGTTTGTGTTTTATTTCTTGATAATATGAACTATTAATGTCGATTCAAATGCACACTTTGTGCTTGTATGTTATTACTCGTTTGGGCTCAAACTTTGGCAAGAGAAACTTGAGTTCTGTTTGGGATTATATTTGGCCAGCGTTTTGATATGAATTTGTATTGGAGCCTCTAGTTATTCTAAACCATTGTTGAAACCAAGGATAATTTTAGTGGTGAATATTAAGTAATATGGCGAATATTCCATTTTTGAAAATTTTGAAAGGCGAATTTTTTGGCACGGGCGATGCTGACTGTTCGCCTAAAAATTACACTTTAATTTTTTTAGGGGTCGCCGCCTACCCCTTGAAAAATATCCCTATATAAACCTATATTATTCGCGGGTAGAACACTTCTACTTCACATTTTTCAACAATATGATATATCCCATATTATAGACGCGCGGCAAGGGAGGGTAAGTTATTGATGCACGACAAGGAGGGTTTGCAGACAAGGAGATACTGTAGATATTGACGCATAGTAGATGCATGACAAAGATTTTGTTGACGAGCGACATGGAGTTTTTTCGATGAGCAAGAAGAGGGCAGAGGTTGCGGACGCATACGACATGATATTTCTTTGTCGCCGCGTCATTAAGGCCTATTGACGCGACATTAAGCAGCCTATTGGCGCGTCACACAAGGCTGTTGACAGCGTCAATAGGCCTTAGTGACGCGCGTCACTAAGGCCTTAATGTCGCGCGTCAATAGGCCTTAGTTTGCGGCGTCACTAAGGTCTATTGGCGCTTAGGCGACAAAGCCAAATATCATGTCGCGCGTCAATAGGCCTTAGTGACGCGCGTCAATAGGCCTTAATGTCGCCTTCGCAGCGTCAATAGGCCTTAGTGACGCAGCGTCACTAAGTCCGCTGTTTGACGCCACGTTTAGCGTCATGCTTTGTTGACGCGTCACTAAGGCTATTGACGCGACAAGGAGGTACAACAGATATTGACGCATACCAGACGCACGACAAAGAGTTTGTTGATGCGCGACAGAGATTTTTTGATGAGAAAGCAGAGGTCGGAGGCTGCAGACGCGCGACGGAAGATTTTGCTGTCGCGCGTCAAGTAAATGCAATGTCGCGCGTCAATAGACCTTAGTGTCGCGTCGTTAACTAAGGTCTATTGACGCGCGACACTAAGGTCTATTGACGCGCGACATTGCATTTACTTGACGCGCGACAGCAAAATCTCCGTCAGCGTCTGCTGACACCTTCTCGTCGCATGTTTGATAATCAAAGAAATTTTTCATACAACCCCCAAAAAATTCGCCTTCCCGTGAAACCGGTTCCGGGGATATTCGCCAGGTATTCTCCACCTCCGATTTCTAGGAGGTCTCTTAAAATGAACCCAGTTGAAACCTTGGGTAACTCGGGATTATTGTTGAAGCCGTAGGTGGCTTGGTACTCGTGCTTTACTCTTGTGGTATTTTGGACTGTTAATTGAAGTTCATGATTTCATTGCACTCTTATCTTGTTATTTGTTTGATTCTGAACTCTCGTTGGAAACTCGTGTTTCATTTGAGATAGGAATAGGACTCCTTGTTTTGAATATGAACTGTTAATGGATATTTGTATCTTATACTGCCTCATACTAAGATACTGAGCTCATGTTGAGTTGTTGTAATTCGACACTATACATGAAATTTGGTACTTAGTGTTTGGAAATAGTAGCAGGAACGATGTGTCGGTTCTATTCTGGTATGTTGAGTTTTCTTTGTTAATGATTTAAACTTGGATAGGAACTTGTTGTTTCCCTGAACCGTGAATATTTACTTGGGTAGTCCTATACCTTTGTGAGAAGCTTGTGTTTGTCATTATGCTCAGATTTTGTACTTTTGAGCTCTAATCTAGTAGTATTATCGACATGTTTGATTTGGTTTTGGTATTTGAATTGGGTTTTCTTAACTTCTTAAAGAGTTTAAAACTCAGAACTTTTCTAATCGAACTACTTACACAAGGAAATATGGGAGTGTAGATTAAATCAAGCTATTTAAATATCCTTGGGATTTAACTGGAACATTTTCTAAGGATAATGGGATTTCAGTCTGAGTTTGTTAATACTTCTGATCATGTTTAACTTATTGATTGGTTATTTGTCTATCTCTTGTTGGATATAGTAAATACACCTTGTGTTTTTATAAAAGAAAGGAATGCGATTCATTTAGAACAAACTGTGTTTTTAGGACTGTTATTTGTATTTCATTCTGGGTATGGAATTGAAACTCGTGTTCATTGGAAGTAAAGAAGTGTAAGTAATATGGCAGTGTGCTTTCTTATTACTGGATAGATCATTGGTTGAACTTTTCTGTTTTGATTCTCCTTTTATATAGATATTTCTTTATGATTTGTTTGGTCTTCCTTTACCCAATCATTTGTAGAAATGATGTTGGAAGAGATTATATTATTCGGTTTTATTGAGATGGAAATGCCAGCTTGTTTGGTAGACTGTTGTTTGACATGACTTTACTTGTTGGTTTGAGATGAGTAAGTTGGTCTCTTGCACTCTATCTTTTTAAGAATTCTCCTTGGATGAACTCGAGTAGAGATTATCTCTTGTATGAGTCTACTTTGATTTTTGAACATTGTTTCAGATCTTTAAAAGTTAACTTCTATATGTGAAATAGATTTAAACTTGCAGGTAGACCGATTGATCCTCTATTCCTTCTTGGATTAAATGGAAATTTTGTTCAGATGAATATCTTAAATGTTAAGTTTTAAGGTAGTTGTCTTTTGAAAGAAATAGTTAAATCACGTTTTGAATGCATTACTGTTTCTCGGATGTGTTGGGTTTGGGAAAAGTTGTAATGGTTCTACTTATGTGATGGAAAAGTTGTAATAGTTGTAATTTGTAATGGAAGGCATAAACTTATGTGATCATTGACTAATTTAAGTTTGATTTTTGTGAAGAACTCGAATCGTTCTTGAGATTGTATTGAAAAAGAAAAAGTAGTATTCTTTTGTAATGAAGGCAATTGTCTAGTAGCATACCTAAATGTATAAGTTTTTGAGATGAATTAAGTGTTGAGAATTTATTACTTTGGGTGTGTATATTATCTTGTACTTTCATTGCATAGATGTTATCCTATATTGTTCATATTCTCCATATTATTTATATGCTTAATAGAGTATTCTTAGATAAGTTTGATAAAGGGGAATTGGACTAATTTCCCTAAATAGGATGTAACTTCTTAAGTTGCATAATTTGATGTAATAACTAAACAATTCAATATAGTAATATGATGTGAAATGAGCATTCAATAATAACTATTGAATTTGTAATTATTTTTAGGGGTGCTAGGACCTAGCACTTAATCATGTAAAGGAAGATTCTTCCTCTATCTTAACAATGCAACAAAATAGAAGAAGTGACTCATAATCGTTAGACTTCATTAATAAATTCTACTTAGTTACAACCTAGATGGTTGTTACACTTCCTGAACGGTTAAGCCACAATAAATGGAACTTATGATGTGGATATCTTGTTATGGTTGACGGCTTGTTAAGTCCATTAAATAACATTAAGGCAATCTTAAGCCAAGAAAGTTCTTTAGCAATCAGTTGAATTTGTTATAGAGATGAACTTAAGAGTGTTGGATTAGGATTAGGAAAGGTTTTGGAATCTATTTTTAATAATCCAAATTAATTAAATTTATAATAAACTCCTTGAGGTATGTGCATCTCGATGAGGTTGTTACTGTAGGATGTTAGAACACGCCAATGTTTAGGTTGTACCTTCGAGAAGATTAGGATCTTCTCGAGTACAACGATGCGATCAACATGTGGCAACACCCTTCTCGCATTGATCATCTAGATCTACACACTTGGGACTTGATCTTAGTTTCTCTCTAGGTGCAAGTTAGTAACATGTCTAAGATATGGGGTAGCCCCCTAAGACTCAGGATACCTTGGCACACGGGTTGTCTTAGGTTGACCCAAAGATGCTAACTTACCCTAAGTCTTAGTGAGCCTCCCCTATCATAACATTTGTTGTTAACTCGAACTAGGGTTAAACTTTGGGCAAGTGGACTGACGCAAGTCAATAAAGGACATTCTAGATAAAAAATGAGTGGGGTGAAGGACATATTCCGGATTGACGAGTATGTCGTCAAGGAATAGTAATACGAATAGTATGCTAGAAATCTTTGGCCAAAGTATCACAAGCTGCTAGTTGCATTGTCCTATATCACCTAGTCTAAGGTTCGTGATGCAGATGAATATTGGTAACAAATATTTAGATAGGTTCCTTAGACAGATCACTCAATACCCTAAATAGGTAGAGAGAACCAAGTATACGTAGTATATGGAAAAGTATTCAAGACTTAATGTTAAACATGAATAGATTGGTAGATATCCGAGTCATGAAATGAATAGATCGGTAGAAGACACCGAGTCATTACAACTACATATGGTTATCTATTATATGATGGTTGATAAAGAATGTGTGTTCTAAATTGTGAATTTAGAACAGGGAACATTATTTTTTTAAAAAAATTCCCTTGTTTCTTAAGTCTTAAAATGGGAATGTTACTGAGAATTCTTTTTGGTTTTTGTAATTCCACCGGTCCAAGGGCGAACTTATCAAGAACTTTCTGCTCACTTTTCGGGCAGGGTTTCTTGACTTTTCCTTTAAAGAGTTTAATGTTTTCCTTAATGGCAGCCAAAATTTTTCTTCTAACTTTCAAGAGAAGAGCTTTCTGATCCCGGAAGATACAATCATTCCTAGCCTTCCATAATCCCCCAAAAAAATGAGGGAGGGAAATATTCTAGGCCCAAACCAAAATGGGAAAATAGAAGGGACTCTCCCATTGAAAACAATAGTCTTCAATCATCAAGGGCAAGGTCCATTGGATATTGAACAGATCCAGAATGGAAGCAAAGACATCATGGGAGAAGGAGCAATGAAGGAGGAGATGGTTGACATTTTCCTCCTCCTTCCTACAAAGAGAACATCTATTGGGAAGCTTCATTCCCCTTTTCCGAGATTATCCACAGTCAAGATTTTATTTTGGGTAGCCAACCAAGTAAAAGATATTAACCTTTGGGGTAAGATCCTTCACCCAAAGTTTACCCCAATAGTCCTTGTGCATATCAGTCTTGAAATTTAACATGTAGGCAGATTTAACCGAGAAAATTCCGAATCTTCTTCTTTCCATTTGATGGAATCCTCCTTGGTTTAGAACATGGGGATGTGGAAATCCCTTAATTTCTTATTGAGATCCCGAAAGGGTTAGATGTCACCATCAAAATCCAGAGGAGGTTCAATGGTTTCCCATCTGACAGAATCTTCCTGGATCCAGAAGTCACGAATCCAAAATTTTCCTATTTCCTTGTAGAACTGAGCAACCCTTTTCCAGATTTCTAGGTTAGCTAAGGGGGAATCCTCAATCCAATTATCATACCAAAAACTAATTCTAGAGCCCTTGCCTATCTCCCATATAGTACCTTTGGTTAATATTTCTTTGGAGGCCACAAAATAATTCCAAAAGGGAGACCCTCTAGGAAGATTATCTTGATTAAAAAAGGATTCCATTTTGCCTATATTCCGCAAGTATTTCATCTTTATAATTTGCACCCAAATTCCTTCCTCTCTAGCAATCCTCCAACCTGCCTTGGAAATTAAGGCCTCATTCATAAGAGAAATATTTTTTAACCCCAATCCTCCACAAATATTTGGTTTTGTGACTTTTCCTAGGCCACAAGAGGGAATTTGAACTTCTCTCCAGCTCCCATCCAAAGGAATCTCTTCTGGATTTTCTCTAAGGATTCCTTAATTTTAGCAGGGAGCATGAAAAGAGACATCACATAAATGGGAATGCCTTGAAGGGAACTTTGGAGCAGTTGAATCTTACCCTGTGAAAGCAAGAGACCCTTCCAAGACAAGAGTTTACTATTAACTCTTTCTAGTAGAGCATTCCAAATAATGAAGCCGCGCTTCTTATGGATCAGGGGTGTACCTAGATAAGAATTTGGAAAATGCTTAATCATGCACCCCAAGATGCGAGCTAATCTAGCTTGAACCTGATTCTCCACATTAATGAAAAATAACACTTTTATGGAAATTAAGAATCTATCCCGAAACCTGTTCATAATCATTAAGAAATACCTTAAAATTGGAGGCCTCATGGACAGAGGCCTTCCCCATCATAAAGTTATCATCGCAAACTGATAGAGACAGATAAAGGGAAGGCCATTAGAGATTTTAATACCCTAGATACTGTTTGAAAACATGGCTAGTTGACATATTCTACTCAAGGATTCATCCATTATGACATAAAGGAAAGGTGAAAGAGGATCACCTTGTCTCAGCCCTCTACTGCTTGGAAGAAACCTTCCGGTTTTCCATTAACCAAAACCGAGAAACTAGCAGTGGATATGCAGGTCATAATCATGTTTACCAAGAAGTTATCGAAACCCACCTTTAACAGGATGGCCTGGAGGAAAGACCATGTTATCCTATCAAAGGATTTATGCATATCCAACTTGAGAAACATTTCCAATCTTCCAGAGCTATCAATGGAATGTATGGCTTCTTGAATCAAAATAATGTTATCTGTAATTTGCCTTCCTGGAACAAAAGCCCCTTGATTCCCAGAGATAAAGTTAGGAAGAACCATTCTAATCCTCCCAACTATGATTTTATTCAGAATTTTATATTGGTGTTGTTGTATATATTTACCCCCGGGTAAATATAGACAACCAAAGCAAATCGGGTCTCGGAGGCGGAGAAACATGGTGGAAAAACATAAAGAAAATATGTATTCGGGTCTCCAAAACCTGCCAACAAAGAAAAGATGTCGTCGGGTCTCTAAAACCCGACGCAAAATCGGGTTTCGGTGGCGCAGGAACATGTCGGGGGGTCTCTAAAACCCGACATCAAAGAAATCGGGTCTCAGCGTCGGGGAAGCACGTCGGGAGAACATGGTAAAGAAGCATGTCGCAAGGGTTGGAAAACCCGACATCAAAGGCAAATCGGGTTTCGGGTTTCGGGAAACACGAAACATGAAACATGCAGATCGCAAAGGATGTCCCGATGCTCGAGGGTTCCGCAAACCCGACAACAAAGAACATGTCGCAAGGGTTGGAAAATCCGACGCAAGGCAAATCGGGTTTCGGAGGTGGAGAAACACGGGGTGAAAACATGTCGAGGCATCCTCCAAACCCGATGCAGATGCAAAGGAGAAACCCGAACCCGACTGGCAGAAGACCCTGACGCGGGAAATATTCAGATCGCCATAACTTTTCACAGGGAGCTCAGATTCACGCAAGGTTGGACTTTTCGGAAATATCTCGGCGTCCTCTACCCAACTACGATTGGATATCTTTAATTAGGTGGGAACAAGTTCTTAAAAATGTAAAATACACTTCGCCACTGTTGGGTTGTTGAGATTCTCACCTACCGCCACGATTTGTTGAAGTTAGGTGTAGTCTTGGAGGTAGTTGGGGGAGCTCCGAATTATTCTCTTCTCCCTAAATTTTCTTGTATAAATGGCCAGAGAGGCTCTAAAAACTGTTGGGCATTTCGCTTTGATCCTCCCTTCTCTCCCGCTCGCAAGAGAATTTGTGGAGTTTTTCAAGCCTCCCATATGGATTGTAATCTTTGTTGTTTGCCTCTTGGCCGGTTGCAATGTATTGAATTGATCCTTGAGCAATATATGTATGTCTCGTGATTGATTTTAAACCCTCTCATATATTCATTGGTGTTATTTTGATCTCTTATTGCATTTTGGCTACTCTATGCATGGTGTTATATTGCATTTATGTGTGTGTTTAACTTTGCAAAACGGGTGTCCAACATTCCTGCATCATCACCTCCTTAGCTTAGGTTTAGGTTTTTTATGCATTTCTCTCCCGTCTCCTGGAAAGTTAGATTAAGTTTTTGGGTAAACCTCGCATTTTATTGCATGCGAATAGATGAGGAATTTTAGGAGCGGCCTTCATCCGGAGAGCTTTTCCGATTTCGTGAGGTCCCACACTGGGAAAAGCTCCATGTTGTGCACCGCACCGAGAGTCTCGACCGATCACGTTGCGAGAGTCCTGTGGGTGCTAAGCGTTTCGACACCAACAGGTGTGTTGCGTAGGCTTATAGGTCTCGAAATCCTTAACCTCCTATGACCAAATTTTTGGCACTAGGACTAGGAAAGTGTTATTCATTTGCCTCAAAAGATGACCATTGTTGAAAAAATCTTAGACCATTTCAATGACCTCATATTTTATCACCTCCTAGAATTTTTGAAATAAAAAGGCATGGAAACCATCGGCCTCGGAGATTTATCTGGTTCCATATCAAAGATCACAAAATGAATTTCCTCCTTTGAGGGGCTCCTTAAGATATCTCTATTTTCAAAGGGATTATAACATTCTGGAAAAGATCCAGACTTTATTCTGAACTAGCTCCTTTGACATCTGCCCCGTTTAAAAATCTCCTTAAAGTAATTTATTATAGTGGCATTGATATCCCTATTATCCGTGTAGATCTCCCCATTCTCACCTCTTATCTCATTAATCTTTAGGATATTAGCTCTGGAAGTGGCAAAGAAGTGGAATAATTTAGTATTACTATCCCCTCCTTAATCCATTTAACCCTAGATTTTTGTCTCCAATACACCTCTTCTTTATCCAAGATCTCATGGTATTCAGACAGAGTTTTTGTTCTTGATCCTTGAGAACAGTGTTAAGACCATTGTTCTCCATAAATTCCTCAATATTTCTTAAATCTTCAGCAATTCTATTTTTTTCTGGAAAATATTTCCAAAAGTCTCCTTATTCCATCTTTTAAGGTTACTTTTGATATTCTTTAGTTTAAAACACAATCTGAAACTAGCAACCCCACGAACTTGAATATCCCACCATTCTTGAATTCTGTTGAAAATATCAGGGTGGTCTAACCACATCTTTTCAAATCTGAAAGGTCTATATTTTTTAAGTTGATTCATCCCCAAATCGAGAAGAATGGGATTATGATCCAATACAATGCAGGGATATTTTTTAGAGAATAAAGTTGACTAATCATACAAAGATGAATTACCACAAATGACCTCAATCTAATCGAATGAGCCTAGAATTTTTCCCATAAAAAGGCATTTACCCAAGTAAACTTGGATCCCCCAATTCTAAATCAAACAAACTATTATTCCTCCAGGAAGTCAACTAAATCTTCCATACTTATAACATAAAAAGATCAAGCCCCCTTTCTTTCACCAGGGGGAAAGGGGGTAGCTCTCCCAACAATACAATTTTTGTCTTTAAATAGTTATTAAAGCTCGAGAGATCTTTCCATAATTTTTGTCTTTCACCAGTTTATTGGGAGCATAAATATTAGAAACATACTACAATTTTTAGAGACGATTTCCGTGAAACTCATAACCACATGACCAGGGGAAGAAAGGATCATAATGCCATGCACTATTCTATCCCCACATAGTGACAACAACTCCCCGAAGCTCAACTCCCAAAGCTCCCAGGAGCTACACCTCCCAATAACTTTCTTTCCAAATTTTCATACCCACCTCTTTAAATATGTCCATTTTTTTGGTTTCATGGAGCTTGAGAATATATGGTTTTGTTTTTAACTATAAGATCCTTAGTAATTCTATGTTTATCAAGGGTTAAGATCCCCTAATGTTCAAGAGAGGAGGATCATTTAACATTTATTCTTTCGAGAGAAAACTTCCAAAGTACTCTAACATATACTTCCCTCCTAGATTTAGTCTTAATTAATTCCTTATTACTTTTCCTACCCTTAGGAGTTGAGTCCTTACCAACATCAGCTTCTTAGTTTATGAGTAACATGTTTTGATTTACTTACTGGGGTCTTAGGAGAGACCGCCAAATCATACGTATCAACAACATAGTCTGCAAGAATTCCAAAAACATTAGACATGGGTAGGAGTTCTTCTTGTCTCTGACCAAAGGAACTTTGACCAATGGAAGAAACTTCATCCAATAAAGGTCCACATGCCACTTGCAGAGAAAAATCATTACCTTCCGAGTCTTGGCTAGCCCCTTCCTCTATTTCTAGAACCACCTCTTCCAAGCTCCGGATCTTCATTTTCATTTTCATCTTCATCTTCAAAATCATTGACTTCATGAAAACTAGAGACAACCAATTCCTTGCATGGGGTATTAAGATGGACTGAGGGATCCACTTCTTTAACAACCTCCTGGATGATAAGAGGATCCTTTGTTTCTACAACTTTTCCATTTTTCCCAATCAGCCTCCATTCCTTTGCCTCCTTATTAGTTGTCTTTTGTGGACCAACTAAGGGATCAATTTTTTTCTTATGAAGAGGACAATTTCTATGATCATGACCCACCAGCTTACATTTTCTACAAGAAAAGGGAGATGGATCATAATCAAATCTCTGCATCCAAACACCCTCAGAAGTCAAGAGTTTGATATTACTCTCCAAAAAGCATCTTGACCCATATTGACACAATATGAATGTTAAGATGGATGAGGTATTTGACAATATTGTTAGATTCGACCCTTAACAACGTGAATGTTAAGATGGATGAAGAGAAAAAGATTTGAAATGGAAAGTCCAATTATGGAACTCTTAGCAAAAGAAATGCTAAGATGTGAGAATTATTGTACAAGCTAAGTGATGTGCTCAAAATTTTAACAAATTGAATGTACAAAGGAAATGAGACTTTTACAAGGCTATTTTTCTCAACTCTTAACAAAATGAGTCTTAGGAGAAACAAAAATGTTTGAATGTTAACTCCTAACAAGATGAGTGTTAAGAGAAATGAAAGGGTGTGACTTTGTAACCCTTAACAAAATGAATAGTGTTAAGGTAGAAGAGGGAATGAAAGGTTAGATTAGAGGACTTCTAACAAAATGAGTGCTAGAGATGAAAAGATTGGAAAGCTCAACCCTTAGCAAATTGAATGCTAAGATGGAAGAGGTGGAAATGTTTTGAAATCTCGACCCTTAGTAAAGTGAATGTTAAGATGGAAGAGGTGAAAAGGTTTGAAATCTCGACTCTTAACAAAGTGAATGCTAAGATGGAAGAGGCAAAAATGTTTGAAAGCTCAACCCTTAGAAAAATGAATGCTAAGATGGAAGAGGTGAAAAGGTACTCGATTCCTTATCTTACAAAGTGAATGTAAGAAAAGAGGAGTGGAAAATATTGTTAGATTCGACCCTTAACAACGTGAATGTCAAGATGGATGAAGAGAAAATTTTTTGAAAGAAAAATTATGATTATGGAACTCTTAGCAAAAGAAATGCTAAGATAAAATAATTATTATATGAGCTAAGTGATTTTATTGAACTTTTGACAAAGTAAATGTAAAAAGGAGACAAGACTTTAACAAGGTTAGTTTTCTCAACTTTTAAAATGGATGTTTAAAAGAGAAGAGACTTAACAAGATGATGTGATCAAATCTTAACAAAATGAGTGTTAAGAGAGACTAAAAGATTCAAAATGTTAACTCTTAACAAGGTGAGTGTTAAGAGAAATGAAAGAGTGTGAATTTGCAACACTTAAAAATGATTATTGTTAAGAATTAGAAAGATGATCAAAGTGCTTGAGTGCGGATGCGAGATGTCCACAACTCAAGACTTAGAGTTGTTTGAAAAGTGACGATTCCAAATGAAGAAAAATTTGGAAAGGATGGACAATCCAAAATAAGATTTGAAAAAGTGTAAAAGGGAGATAGTGAATGATTTCTAATGGAAAAGGAGGATAATAAAAGATATGAGAATAAATCTGGTGTCCCCAAGATTTCACCCTAAAATTTGGGACTCCCCTTTCAAATTTTTCGTTATTTTTAAGTAACGGGTCATGTTTTTGTGTTTTTTTTTCTTACAATAAGTTGTTTTCACTACTCAAAGGTATCCCCAGAAAGTCATAAAGCCACGTTTGTCAAATACCCATATGCAAAAGCTCACTCAATTCCCTTCCAGGACATAGTTTATTTATTTAAAAGCATTTTATTTATTTTTATATTAAATAAATAAAATTCTTTTAAAAATAGGTTGAGCTAAAACTAAGAAATTTGGGTTATATAAAGCACTTCACCCCGTCATTATTACCACAAAACATTCACCCGAGGAAGAGTTTTTGCAGACTAGCTTATTGGAGAAATTTTCCAAGCAATTGCCCATAGCTTCTTTTGAGTTTTGTTTTTATTTTATTTCTTGTGTATTGGTTTTGGTCTTTCTCTGTTTTCCATCTAGAATACTCGTAGCCTATTCGTTCTTCCTATCAGACCTCTTCCGGGCCTAGGGTTTTGAAAAGATATCCAATGTTTTTAATTGTCGATTAATTTGTCTACCAAAGCTTGTTTTTAAAGGTGACCAAAGCTCAGGATTTTTCCTTGTCTGAGGTTAAATCCAAGTTAAATGATTGAGCAAATCACGGACTTGGAGAAGTTTGTCTTCCTTTTGTAGAGCAGCCATGGCCAGGGAAGAAAAAGTAGCATTCGAAAGGGTTATTCAAGAGGCAGAATCACTCAGGAAATTGCGTCAAGGATCAAAGTAGAGTCTTCTAGCGCAAATGGTTGTTTTTGGCTGCCTCTTCTTCTAAATTTCAACACAATTGCTGTTAAGAAGCAAAGCAAGGTCTCTTAGAGCAAGTCATGGTTTTCTAGGGTTGAGTCTTTTAGTTTGCAAGCAGCTACCTTCCTTCCTCAGAATCCACGCAAATGCCTTAGTGGAAATTGTGGATTTTAAGCAAAAGTTCTTCCGATTTCCATGCATTTTTTAAAAAGAAGTTCCTTTGTAAAATCCATGCAGATTTTAATAGAGGGGAAATAACTTAAATCTATTGTGGAAATTAGAAGCAATTTCTTCTAGTTTTAACACAATTTTAAGAGGAGGAAGTCACATAAAGTCATCATGATTTTCCAAGGCTTTGTCTTCTAATTTCCATGAAGCCGAGTCTTCCAAAATCCACACATTTTATAAATAGGAAATCACTTAAAGTCATCATGGATTCCTAGCAGAGTGTCTTCTTATTTTTCACGTAATTTTCCAAGGTGCAAATACCAATTGCAATTCATGGTTTTTCCAAAAAGTGTCTTCTTATTTTCAATGCAGATTTCAAAAGGCGGTTGAAGCACTAGTAAGTCTTCCAAGTTTTCAACACAACTTTGAAGGAGAGATAACTTAAAATTTATCATGAATTTCATGCTCCTTGTATTCTAAATTCACACAATGCATTTACCTTCAAATCCACACAGCTTATGGTTATAGAAATCAAGAGCAGAAATACTTAAACCAAATAGTGGATTTCAGAAAGAGTGACTTCTTCATTCCACACAATTTCATAAGCCTTGTATCCCAAAATCAACACAATTATTTTAAAGAGAAAATCACCTAAGATTGTGTGGATATTTGCTACCTTGTCTTCCTTAAATCCAGGGAATTTCAAGGGGCAATCACTCTTATTTTCCACGCAGACTTTTTCCTCCTTGTTGAAAAATCACACAATCCATGCCTTGTAAAATCCACGCAATTTCTTGAGAGTGAATTGTGTGAATTTTAAGAAGCTCATCTTCTTGTTTCTAACACAACCCATGTGGAAGTTATTCATTCATTGCATGCAAATTTCCTTTCAAAAGCTTGTGCATGTGCTCCAAATCTTCCAATGAAGCCCACATTGAGTATACTTATATTTTCCTTCACCGGAGTGATTCCCAGAATTCAAAATTTCTCATATGCAATTAAAAATAAAAGGGTGATGAGTTTTATATGAATTTCCAAAGTAAACATTTCATTGGTGCATGTATTGGAGAAGAACTGCAAATACTTCAAGGATAAGAGGAGAAGACAGGTCGAGGCAACACTACAAAGCAGGCAAATCACAAATAGCTACTTCCAGATTCTGGGTTTGGTGAGGATCAAAGGTAAATGATTCAACAAAAATATGGGAGAAAGAGATTCTCATATTCAAGGCAGAGATATCATTCATATCATTCATGAGGTGGAAGTGCAATATAGGTTGGATCAACATGCAGAGTATGGAAGAAGAACAAGACTAAGAGTGTTGTAGCAAGAATAAATTATTTTCTTCTTTTCCTTTTCTTCTTCTTTCTCTTATTTTCTTCGACAAAGTAATTGAGTAATCAATTAAATTGTAAAAATTAAGTGATTGGTTTAAAATTCGTTACTTCAAGTTACTGGAAGAAGTCAATTACTTGGAAATAGGTGGTAGACATGTAAAATAGAAGGTTTTATTTTTAGTTGTAATGCATACATGTCATGCAAAGAGGAATTCTAGGGAAAATATTGCCAATTTTTTCCTTTATGCCTTCCACATGTGGTAGTTCATTGAGAGTTTCCTATTTGTAACTACCCTCTATGCACTATAAATAGAGGAAGAGCCTACGGGTTAAAGGATAAAAAAGATCAATAATCATAACTTGTTTGAAAGGAACGAAAATAAGATTGTTCCAAGCCACGATCTCAGATGATAATAGCACACCACATTAGATTTACAAAGCATAAGAGCTAAAATATCATATATGGAAATCCATCATAATCCATAATATTCAATACATTACAATATAATGACTTGAATTATTCAATAAGAAAGATGTACATATAGGAGGAGGGAAGTGCAACTACTACCTAAATCAATGGTGAAGAACTCTCATTAACTGATACTGGTAGTTAAGTTAACTCCAAAAGACTAGTAAGCTAACTCAACATAATTGAGAAGCTAACTCCACACAACTAGTACACCTAAGCAAGCTAACCCAACAAGTGTAGGGCTAACACAAGTGTAAGAATTATCCTAATAAATAAATAAAAGGATAAATAATAACCTACACTAACACCCTCCCGTAAGCATAGCTTAGGTGGGTGGAAAAGAAGGTGGGTCCTAGCAACAAGGCCTGATGAGGTACCCACGTACAACAACTAGGAAAAATGGACACCACAAGGTACCCAAAACCAAGTAATAACAAAGTAGAGAGCAAAATCCTGCTACAAGATATCCTTAGAATCTCGACTCCAAAAATCATAAAATGTTGAAGAAGTGTGGTGCACACTATGGTCTGAATCCACTACTCGATCATATAACTCAAAAACAATCGACATCGAAGCTTCACTGCAGAATAGCTCCACAAGGAGATCACAATGGAGTGATGTTGAAAAGTGAAAAACAAACACCAAACATAATTTGATCAACTGCTACAAATAGGTGTGCCACGATCCAAGAAAAACCAAGGCAACAAGGCAAGGACATAAGATCCAAATAAATAGGAGTGCCACGATCCAAGAAAAATCCAAGGTAACAAGGCAAGGACATGAAACCCGAAGAAGCAGTATCAACACCACACCCTCCCATACTGCAGAATGGGTAGAGTGACACCACTAGATCGTATGAGTTGTCAAAATCAACTACTCGAACACTGAAAAACTAACACTGGGCTCCACCAGAATAGCTCCCCCACAAGAGAGACTATCAACATGCCAAAAAAAGTGTCAAAAATACAGATCCAAAATATCTCAACAAACAAGAGAGATATAAATGTATACACCCATAGATACAAGAATGTAATACCCAAAATTTTAGGATGTCAGGCTCAACCGAAAATGCATCCACAAGTGATCACAACACCCTCCCGAATTTGGCACTTTATAATTGAGTGCATGTAAATATTACAATGAGTAACAATACCTTTTACATTTGAAATATGTGTATAAAAATGTCACCAATGCGTAGATCTTGAAAAAATACACAATTTCAAAAAAAAATCACCTTAATCCGAGCTACGGATCAAAAGTTATGAGCTCTACAAGGTTTTGCTATTAAAATAATATTTTAATGTTGATCTTTTTAAAAGGTACACGTGACACCCAAATGTCCAAAGGGTAAAAGAGTGCATCCACACGATACATGCTTGCGACCAAAGGATAAAAGCCTACGCCCAAAACCTAAAATGTCCAGAGGGTAAATCATTACGTCCAGAGGGTACACATTTATATCCAATGGATAAAAGAATGCACCTAGAGGTACAGATCTATGTCCAGTGGATAAAAGACTGCATCCAAAACCAAAATACCCAGAGGGTAAAAGAATGCATCCGAAAGGTACACACTTATATCCAATGGATAAAATAATGCACCCATAGGGTACAGATTTGTGTCCAGTGGATAAAAGACTGCATCCAAAACCGAAATACCAGAGGGTAAAATAATGCATCCATGGAAGGTACATGCTTATATCCAATGGATAAAAGAATGCACCCAGATTTGACTGTCTCAAAACATGGTCGAGTTTACAGTCGATTCTAGGGTTTTGGCACCTTCCAAATCCAATTTCGCACTGCTTTTACATAAAAATGCATGCTGCAAAAATTGCTAACAAATTCCATATACATGAAAAACAAAGAAAAACTTACTCTGGATGTCTACATCATTTATCACTCGATACCATAAAAGGAACAAAAAACTATTGTTCCAAGCCATGATCTCGAGATGATAATAGACACCACATTAGATTTGCAAAGCGCAAAGGAAGAGCTAAAATACCATATATGGAAATCCATCATAATCCATAATGCTCAATACATTATAATATAATGACTTGAATTATTCAATAAGGAAGATGTACATATAGGAGGAGGGAAGTGCAACTACTACCTAAATCAATGGTGAATAACTCCCACTAGTTGATACTTAGTAGTTAAGTTAACTCCAAAAGACTAGTAAGCTAACTCAACATAATCGAGAAATTAACTCCACACAACTAGTACACCTAAGCAAGTTAACCTAATAATTGTATGGCTAACACAAGTGTAATAATTATCCTAATAAATAAATAAAAGGATAAATAATAACCTACACTAACATTGTTCATCGAACTTGTTTAGCAGAGGCTTTTGTAACTAGAGCATTCTTGAGTTTTCAAACTTTGTGCTGGAACCCTTGATGTGATTTCTGTGAAAGTTGCTGGGGATTGAATAAAAGGTGGATTTCTAGAGAACTTTGTGTCTATAGTGCTTTCTGAGTACTTATATTCAAAGGTTTTAGATAAACTTTGTGTTATCTTAGATCTAGGTTAGAAGTTATTTCTTTCCCTCTTTGTTGAATGTTGTGATTTATCTATTTATTTAATTTGTGTAGATGAGACCAAATTTGTTAACTATTAGTTGATTCAACATATCTTCCTTTCTTCTTTCCCTACTTCTTTTTCCCCTTCTACAAATATTCCATCATAGTTTCTTACTTGCTGCCAAATTACCTAGTTATGGTTCACGAGCTGAGGGAATTAAAGTAAAACCCCTTAAAGTAGTTATTAGGATTCACCTCTACGAAATAGATAAACATATTACACGGGAGCCTCACCGTTAAATGAGGGAGATTTATCTCATGACTTCCTAGGTTTTATGTTGTGCATAAAATCTAGTCAATAGTTTTGCAACTACGATGGGGAACAACAAGTTGAAAGGACCAAAAATTTTCTTACCAGTTCCCATCTATATTGAAACCTCAACTTGGCGTAACGTCCATTAATTCCATGTGCACGAGGCTCAAGAAATGAATGATCAATTATATAGATTATAGGAGCAATTTAATATCAATCATTTCCTCAAATGAGGACACGCAGATCTAATCTTTCACCAACTAGTCTCGAAGAAGACGTGCTCCTTTTATAATGCGTAATCAACCACTTGACCCTACAACACCTGCTCCATGGGGTACAACTTTTGGAACTCGAACCCGACTCCTCCTATGCATGATATACCTAAAGGGACAATAAATATTTTTCCAAAATTCTTTGGAGATGGCAAGCAGAATCCAGATGACCACTTGGCTGCATTTTTCATATCCTATGGAGTGCTTGCAGTCAAACATGAAGATGTATCTATCAGAATCTTCATAGAGACTCTACATGACTTGGTTGGAGAATGGTTCTACCAGTTAGCTCCCTAGCACCATAACCAACTGGGCTACTATGCATGAGGCATTCTTGAAAAGATTCAAGCTAGTGAAGATTACAAGTACTTTGATAACTCAACTAAATCAGCTGAAGAAATAGCCACATGAGCACAGGCAGGATTTTATTGTAAAATTCCAAATGATACTTTACAAAATTTTGTCTTCTTATTTGAATGATGAGAATCAAAAGGTATTCTTCATCAATGTATTAGTTTCAAAAGTAGGTTATCAAGTACAAAGAGCACATCCCATTGACTTGTTAGAGCTCAAAATATGGCGGTTGAAATTAAAGATGACCTCATCATGGTCGTGGAAAAATAAAAGCCGTAATTTAAAACCACAAGTTCATCCGCTACTAATTTTGATTCAATATCACAAAAACTAGCAAATGAGATGTTGCAGATGAAAAAACAAATGACTCAAATGGCTTAGTGCAAAAAAATTCCCCGCTTGGAATTTCAATAACAACCAAAACCACATTTTGGTTCACAAAGATTAGCAATTGAAGTTGCTCCCAGAAAAAATGTTGAGATGAATGAAGAAGATCAAGAAGATGTTACCAATCAACTTGAGAATGATGATTTTGTAGATCCTACTGACGACTCTAACATTAATTACCTAAACTAAAAATCCGAACATGACCATACTTATGTAATATTTACAAGATATTTCACAAATCACAAACTCGCTAACTTGAGGCATTGGTTGATGAATAAAGAAGAGATTCTAGATCTAATGTCACCATTCTCAGAAGGGGTAGCCCTTTACCTTCTTCCTTAGCTCCTAGAGATAAGTATGCAAGTTCTTCATCTCAACCACAAAAGGCATCTCAGGTATCTAAAACTAACACATCTATTCCTTCTTTTGACATTATTGATCATGCCAAGAAAACTAGAATTCAAATGTCAGAGGCTAGATACTTGAGAGATTTTCATGAACAACTAAATAGGCTAGTCAAATATGTGTAATCACTAGGACCATCTAATGCATCAAAAGGCCTTTTTCCTAAACCCAAGGATACTCCTTCCCAAAACAATGTTGTAGTTGTTAACCCCCCATCATCTTCTGAAAGAGTAGAACCTTTCTATGTCTCCTTATTGCTTAATGGTTTCAAGTTAAGCAACTACATTTTAGATTTAGGTGCCTACTAAATACTTTTTAAATGAATTTATGCTTAGCAAATCCTTACATAAGTGCATCCTAAAAACATAGCAATACACACAAAAAAACATCAAAACAAACAACATTAAACAATTAAAACCAAATTCACACAAACATTAGTATGGATTAAAAACTGCATTAAAAGGTGAACACAAGATCAAACAAGAATGAAAGAAGTGCAGGTGTGTCCCAATGGGTGTGCAGAATGTGAGCATGAAAAAACTTGGTAAAACAAATAGATAAGCATAATAGAAAACCTACTTCTCCATGTCTTCCTTGCAAACCTCATATAAGGTTGTAAGAAGATTATGAGCTTGTGCAACCTTGTATATTTTTTATTGTGGATGCTCTTGATATTACTCTCCAAAGGGATTTGTAAATTCTACGAGCTTGGATGCACAAGAATGCAAATGTTAAATTGGCAGAAGTTGGCTACAATTTTCTCAAAGCTTCTAGGGATAAGTTTATAAAGGAAATGGCATGCTTTTATAGATGAGAGTATGGTAATGAAAGGTGGATGAAATCTTGAATAAGCTCCAGGTTAGTAATTGTAATTACCCAGGTTAACAAGTAGACTTGGCAATAGCAATAGAAGATTTATAGGTGTAGTAGACATTTGGACTAGTAGAAGTTACATCTAGAAAGGTGATTTCTCATACAACTCTATTGCCCCTCCTTTCTAGGAATCTAGAACTAGAGTTCAAGTGGAGTTGACCGGAATGAGGAAGTGGATTTCAAAAGGAGTCTAAGTAGTATTTGAAGAAGAAAATAGGTACATTTTCATTAGCTACAATGTGCAAGATAAATAATTAACCATTTATTTAATAAATGATAATTAACTTAGCTAAGATGGGTAAAAACTAGTTTAATTAATTCTAATAGGGTGTAATTTGCATGATTAATTAATTTGATTAATCAATCATAAGAGGGTATGAAATGGGATAATACTGGGAACAAGTATGTAATTTTGGGGTGTCTACAGGTATGACCTCAACACATTAGTCAAATACCAACAATAAATTAAAACATAAGTCAATTTCTATTTTATTTATCTAAACTATTTAAACTTAAAGCTATAGTATTATTGTGGAATAAAATATTCAACTAGTGGATATGTCATGTAATTTGGAAAATACATGATTAGAAACTCGTATAAATCACAAAATAATGATAATAAGTTAGAGAAGACCTATAGGGCATGACTTCTAATTCATTGATGCTAACATATCAACCCGAATAGTTTCACCCCAAAGCCATGTTTTCCAATTGAAAAATATTTTAGTATCATAAATTCCTTATAAACCATTAAAACATTTAGGATTATTAACATGTGTCTAACCCATAATTATAAATTGAGAGTATTATAGTGGAATGAAATCCTTACCTAGTGGTACATACCATTTGGTTTGTAAACTTCCCATAACTAGAAATTGTTATTACATCACATGATAACAATCACAAGTTAGAGGTGGTCCACAAGGTATGATTTTGAAACTACTAGAGATTTTAACTAGAGAGTAGGAGGATAATATATCAACTCAAGTAATGTCACCCATTATTACAATTGTTTCACTCACATCGAAATTTGGTTCATATTTTGCAAATTTAACATGAATAATGTTGATATCACATTGTGTTGGGAAAGAAAAAGAATTTAAATGTTTAAAAATAAAATATTTGTAGGTAATTGATAAGGCTCTCAATGGACGGTATAGATCGACTAGAAATATTTCAAAGCGTAGCATTTTGTCATTGTGAATTATTTGGTCATATGAACATTATGGGTAATTTATATAGGTATTAGCTCATAGTATAAAAGAAGTAGGAATCAACTTATAACTACTATATAAATGGCTTTATTTTTATAAGACGTGTATTATTAAACTCTCGATTTATAGGAATCAAGCACACGATCAAAACTACTATAGTTTGCATGTAGAAGGATAAAAAATCTAGTTGTATCAAATTTTTGAAGAGGATCAACATTTGTAGTAGAACAAGGTATCATTTGTAGGCAAAAGAATATATTCCATGAGAAGGTATTTTTATTATATTTTGTTCTATACATATCATTGTTTACTTATCTTAGTTTATATACCTAAGTTAAGCTAGAATTTTTTCTAAATTATAAAAATGTGAGTTTTAAAAGTATGCCAATCAAATTTAGGAAAGGTAAAGTTTGGCCAATCACATGATTTTTAGAGGTTTGTTCACTTTTTATAAATAGAAATCCTTCCTCGCTGACCTAAACAAGTCATAGAGACGCATGCACATTAAAGGAATATGTACATATATATACTCCATGTCAATGATCTTGTAAAATTGGTTTTATCATTTTTGTAGACATGATTGCAAAAATAGATTAAAATATCTCATATTGTAAAATTTAGTAAAAATAGAAATATTAATTAGAGGAGGGTTAGAAAATCATGATTAGAATATGTACCTTGTATTTACATACTTGATTCAAAACATAAAAATGAAAAAAATCATAATACTCTTAAAATGGAGTGGGAAACAAGATCTAAAAGTTTTATAGTCTCTATATGAAGCTTGTTGGACATGGCGGAAGATGACTGGTAGTCGCCATTGTTCATTATTATAGATAATGAACCCCACATGTTGCAAGTGATCCCTAATATCTATTTATTTTGATGTCCTAAAACTTAATGATAATATTTCTTTACTCTTGATCAACAAAAACCCAAGTTTAAATGTATAAAATAATGGGAAAAAGTTTACAAATTACTTCTCTTTGATTAAATTTCAAACCCTAGCGATTCACCCAATAAAAACATAGATAAAATGAAATATGGTCACCTAGGTATAACTTCAATGAAATTTTCTTCATATCAACTATAGAATCATATATCATGTAGTTTTATACATATCCGGTATGGGTTCAAACCCAAGATAAGCCTCAATTGTCTCTCTTAAATGCTCAATCAATGTAAGCAAATGATTCCTTTATTGGAAAAATAATATAAAAACAAAAATATATTAATTAAGGGAATACTTTGGATATGTGTAACTGAGTTTGATTGCTCTTGTAATTTCTTGGAGTGATTTCTAGATTTATAAATAACTTATAGAGTGATATAGATATGTTTGAAAGGAGATATAGGGTGTTTGTTTATATAGGGTTCCATAAAATAATTTCCAATGAAATACAACAAATTCAAGTATAGGTTGACCATGAAAATATGCCCAGTGAGAAAATGACCATTGGAAAGTAGGTGATGAGAAACGAAGATGGATGATTGATAAAAATTGCTAATTGATTTAACAACATATTAATTTATGTTAAACCCTATATTATTTTAGAATAACATATGATAAATAAATGATAAAGCACATATTTGACACAAGCATTAAGCTAATGAGAATTGAAACCCTAGGTGTAAGAGAGGGAATAGAAGACTTAGCTGATTTTGCAATGAATCCCAAAGTGTATTGGACTAGAAAACTAATAAATAGGAGGAGCAAATTTGTCGCAACCATTCTGGTAGATTCTGGAATTACTATATATGCCTGGACTAGAGCGGCTAGATTGGGTTAGGGGCGCTTGGGTATTGGAGACCTATGTTAGGTGCCCATGATTGCGAAAATGGTTGGAAATTGATTCTTCTTGTGTCACGGGATGTTCGCTAACCTTTGTTTTTAGTCTCTTGTGTGTTGTTGGATGATCATTGTATTATATTGAATGTAAAGCGAGAAATAACTTGCAAAACCACAAAACACATCAAATACTAAAAATAAAAAGATGAAAATGGGGAGTCAGACCGACCCAATGGTCACCTAAAAGAGTGAGCTTACAATTGAGTGCTACACTACATCTCAAACTCCATGTAGTTCTTGTGCATGTGTGCAAGAATTGTGCCCTAGGAAGATCTTGTGCAAGATGCGGTTGATAGTAAGCAATATCTAGATGTAGCAATATAGATAGATGTTTGGATGTTCTGTAGTCACCCTCAAATTTCCCTTTAATTTCTAAGTCAAAAATTACAAAAAAAATTGAGTTGGTGCCCTTAAAGTATGCTTGAAAGAGGTATTTTGAAAATTAGAACTTTCCAAGGACTTTCAGACTCTTGAAAATCATTACATCAGATGGGAAATTTCTTCCCCTTTCCAAAAAGGCAAAGAAGTCCTCCTAACTCCTTGTACTTTTTAAGTTATGGCTCGACGGGCCTAAGTTGGAAAATTTTCCCTTCGGCGGACTGGTGGAGATGCGGAGGTATTTTTGCACTTTGATCTTTTTTTGCAAAAATCTAAGTTGACACAATTTGGCCCATGAGCCTGCAGGGAGAATTGAAACAAAATCTCCTAAGGACCCGCAACGAATCAAAGGCTGCCACGTGTCCAAAGGGAGGATCAGATCGATAGAGCCATGGAAGAATTCAAGGTTTTAAACCTTTTGCCAAAAGTTTAAAAAGTGGTAAGGTAAATCATTTTCCCCATAACCCGCAGCGAATCTAAGGGTGCCACATGTCCAAAGAGCCGATATGAGCGGCGGGCCAGCGGAGGTAAATGGGATTTTGCGCCATTTTGCAGAAAAGGTCAAAATGATACAACAAGAGCCGCGCACCCGTTTCCAACCAGATTGTGCCACGTGTCCATGCCAAATCATAGCCAGTGCGGGTCACCGAAGGTAAATGAGATTTTGCATTTTTACAAAATAGGTCAAAATGTTCATAATTGCACCGCGACCCCATTTCCAATCACAACTTACCACGTGTCCAAGTCAAAAAAGCAGAGCGGGGTTGTAGGAAAATTTGTTCCAAAATGCCAAAACACAAAAATCACAAAAATGAAAGGGGCTTCCCCCACACCCGTTCCAATCCTCTCCTTCCACGTGGACAGTCCAATTTGAACGTTTTAGCAGCAAATCAACGGTTCATATCAAAACTGGAAAATAAAATGAAATGTCTGTGTATTCACGTAAATTGGTTTTCTGCCATGGTTTTTCTTCATGAATGGATGATTTTGAAAGGGCACAAAGGATGAAATCCGTTTAAAAACCATTTTTCTCACCTGGAGGAAGTTATAACCACTTTTCACGAGCTATTTGATGGGTTCTGGAAGCCATTGTCGGGGTTGGAATTTTGATATGTCGGGACTGTAATTTTGAACCGAAAAGAATCAATACAAGATCTTCTCTTTTATTCCTTTGTTTCTCTTTCTTCCTCTACTCTGGTTTGAGAATCATTTAATCTCTAATATGTGAAGAAACTTTGTGTTCTTGTGAATGCAATTTCAAAGAACTTTGTGTCTGTGGGATTGTATCTGGTAAAAACGTGAATGGTTCTTCTTTGTATTTCATTTGTCCAATGCAAATAAGGGTTTTCTCTGCAATCTCTTTTCCCTAAAAGTATTGCCTTCTTCTCCCTCCATCCTCTCCTTCATTCCACTATCCTCTTGTGTTGATAATTTTCCTTGTAGAAAACACATTTCTAAGATATCGAAGACCACAAATTGATGAAAGTTGTACATTTGTATATATTTTTATCCTTTGCTTTCAATAAGGAACCTCTCCCATCAAAGAGGAGGGACTTGTTTGTCCCCGACTTGGTTTCATCCTAAGTGTAAATTTGAAACCCAATAATGTCAAAATGAACTTCTCCTCCTATGTGTATTGTTAGAGTGGGTATTTACCTTAGCTCATGTTCACCTAGGTACTTTATTTACCTTTATTGTATTTATCCTCACCCACTTATGTGTGTGGATATTTCTTTTATCTTATTTAGATATTAGGAGATATTATCTAGTTGTTAGGTATAGTTCTTTCCTTGATCTATGGTATTGACTAGATCCTTGAAGTTCTTTCCTAAATCTATGGTCTTGACTAGTTCTTTGATGACTAGTTCTTTCCTTGATTTATGGCTTGATCTATGACCTTGACTGGTTCTTAGATTGTTATTCCTTGCCTATATAAGCAAGGCCCATTCTCATTGTATTTCATTGAGTTCCATAATAATATATGATATTGTTGCTCATTTTTTGCAAAGGTTTATGTAAATTTATTCTAGCGAATTGCTTTCATCTTATTGATTGTGGTGTTTGATTAACATCTAAGTTATTGGCTTGGTATGATCTGGTTATCGTTCCTTTTATGTGTATGCATAAAATTAAGTCTCATATACCTTGAGTGAGTGTTAGATTAATGCTTTGATGCTCTTAGAATGCCTTTGGATGCAACCTTAGGTGGTGATAGTAGATTCTTAGAGATTGGTCCTTTATTTTGGTCACATAGCTTTGTATTTATATGATTGCCTTATTTGAATTTTGTAATTGACAACTAAAAGGCCTACCCATAAGAAAAAAATATGCCTAAAAGATGAATGAGGCCCAAAAGGGGTGAGTAAGATACAAAGAGGTTGGGGGTGCCTAGGCATTGGTGTCCTACTGACGCTGGTGTCCAAAGTCAAGAAAGATAAAGCAACAAAGAATAGGTTGGGTTATGGGGTGTGCAAGACCAAAAAGGAAACCGGAAAAAGAAAAAAAAGACGCCAAAGATAGATGTCAATTACTACTTTTCTCTCTTAGGAATCATATGAATAGTGGTATGTGATTAGGAACTAGAAATGTACCCAAGTGCATGATTTAGTGTCTACACTAATGGTCATGACCAAAAGAGGACATCATCTAGTGTTCATGATAAAAATGGACATCACTAGTTATCATGTGTCATCATTAGTTCTCAATATGAGTAAAAACTTATAAACAAAGGATAAATAGGACCATACAGGTGTAATGGATGCCTTAGGAAAATTTAAAGCGTAATTAATTATGTTTTTGGGTAATTTATGGTGGTGAAAGAGGTGTCACATCAAATAAAAGGGGGGAAATGTATTTCAAAAGGATCCTAATATGAACTAATGGTTAAAGTTTCTAAAAGTTTTTAAAAATTTGTTTCCATGTGCCTTATACAAAAATTATGTGTTTATATAAGACCCTTCTTTGATGTGTGTGTGTGCATGCATAACGATGGAGAAATAAAATGAATGTTTACATGAGAATATACCTAAGTGAGGGAAGGAGCAATTTGTGAATATTATAATCTTCTTATAGACACTGAATTAGGTCACCCTAATTCACATATGTGTGTATGCACCTTAAGACACCCCTTCGTAATCCCCACAAGTATCTCTATCCTTCTATCAAGTTACTTTTACCATTTTACTACCTATAACCACCTACAACCATAAAACAAACCAAAAAAATAAAAAAAAACAACATGAATCAAACAACTTAACCTCCTAACAATTCCTCCCACGAGCTCAAAACAACATTTAAGCCATTATAAAACTATAAATCCCATAAAAGGAAATGGTTAAAACCAAATTCAATCACTCCCGTAATTGATGTCCATAGGTGTGGATCGGTGCCGATCCGTTGAAATGAAATTGATTATATATAAACCATCTCGGTATTTACCCAAGGATTATGAATTCATTTCCAAGCATCCATCCTCTAAGCCCATTGGTCCAAACTTTCCTTGAGATCGAGTGTGGATCGGGACGAGAAGTGGCCCAGACCTCTTGTTATACTAATCTCCCTTTGGAGCAATCTATCTGCATATATATCAATCAAATTGGTTTCCTCATCGTCAAGGTAAGTCTCTTTTTATTGTAACAATTATACTACATTATCAAATTCAATATCGTCAACCATCAGCCTTAGTGCTCAATAGAATATTTTGTTTTCCATATAGAACTCTAAACGTTATAAATATTGTTTAATTAATATTTTTTTCACAGTGATCAACATCGATCACCTAGATCAACATCGATCCACCTAGTCGATACCGATCCAATGGATCGACATCGATCCATGTTAAAAATTCCTATATTGGAATTTCTCATATATCTTGTCATATTTTCTTAAAATCCTATAAGCATGGCTAATCATTAGTTGTTTGCAAGCTTTTGTTTCTGTTAGATGACTCTTCAGGAGCATCTTACAAACCAAGAACCATTTTCAACCTACCAATTTTACAACAACCACTTGTCCGTGGGAGCATTCGACATCGAATACAAGTTGAGCTTGTGCATCATCATTCATACATCCAATTCGAATGATTAACACCGAGTAGTTGGAAGTTATCCTCGAATAGAGTGACGAGGTCAACTATTACCTTTGGGAATATGTTTTCAAACTTCCCATCCTATTATTGAGGATGTTTATTATGTCCTACCATCCATAACTTACACATATTAAATTTGTTATATATATCATCTTATATAATTTGTAATCTTACCATGGTTTCTAGTCTAATTGTCTAAAAGTGAGTTAACACTTGTTAAAGGAAGCCCTTTGGTTCATGAGATTGTGATTTTCCAAAAACTCACCATATTATTATCTAACATCTCTCTTGTCAAGTTGTTTATTTGTGTGCAGGTTTTCACATTCTCTAGAAGAGGAGTCTCTTGCGCCCATTTGGATCCATACATTTTGATGTTATCGATGCATGTATCATTAAACCATGTTATTTTCTGATTTTTAGTGGTTTGTTTCACTTAATAAGATGAATCCTAAAATATACTAAAAAAATCTATCTTCTAATTGCACTTATAGAGCAACATCTCAATAATGTGACATGGTAATGTAACTGAATGATAAATTTAAAAATTGAAACTAGTAGAGGAATGAATACACTTATTGGAATACAAACCCTAACGCCTCTTTTGAAATTGATCCTCAATTTCCCTAGTGGATGGAAACATTTTTTTCCATAGTGTAGAAGTATCATCTCCACATAGAGAAATGTCAATGTCAAATGGAGAAGTAATGGTACCTAAATTTTTGACGTCGAGGGGTCTATAGTGACCATGTCAAGGGACAACTTAGTATACTTCTTGGACAAAAAGTAAACAATTTGATATCTTGGTAACCTCATAATCACTGGATCCAAAACTAACCCTCTAAGTATTAAAAATAGATACTTCCCAGTTGAAGAAGTAATCAAATATAATATCTTTGTAACCTCTAAAGCCTAATATTTAAAGTAAGTTAATTGCATATCCCACTTTTGAGGTGAGGGAGGTCCGTGCATGTTAGTTATCTAAATAAAAAATTGATGTGTATATGTTAACACTATAAAATAAATTAAGAGCTATATGATTATTGTGAAAGGATCACCTATGTAAAAACATGTCTATAAAGATAGAAATATGTCACCAAAAAGACATAATATCAATGCTTAAATTGATATGTAAATATAAAAGGATGCCATCATGGAATCTCAATAATAACATGTATTTAGATATATACAAAAATGTAACCATGAAGGATCATAGATAACTATAAGTACTTGATGCATGAGCATCACTTGTAAATACTCAAATTTTGGTTTTCCTAGTTATTTAGGATTGTGAGGGTTCATTTGATTGTTCTTGGAATGTTTCTATCCATTTGGACTCCTATAACATGTAATAAGTGGTATTTGAAGTTTCCCTCCAAAACCACATTTCAAATGTTTTAATTTGTCTTTGTGTGTTATGGGTCTAAGAGATAGTGTAGGTTTAATAATGATGTAAAAATGGGTCATGGGATATAACTTCACCTAAGACTTGACCTACTTATGGTTTGCTTAATCATCGAGATCCTAACGATGATATAACTCACCTAAGACTTGACCTACTTATGGGATATATTTTAGGTTTGAAACCTAACTACCTATATTATCCTCATTATTATCATAAGCATTCAAATAGAGGGTGTAAGGGAAGGATATAGAGGTGGAAAGAAGGAAGTTGGCCATATAGCCAAGAAAATACTCAAGAACAATTGTAATAATCTCTTGAAGATATCAATAAAAGGATCCTTGAGTAAGAGTTTGTAAAATATTGATCAAATATGAAACAATGCATGGAGTTTATATTATATATTTAGTAATGGATGTCATTGCAGGTGTAAGAGATCATATAGGACCTGGAGATCTTGAGTTCAGTAAGTGTGAGAAAATGAGTTTACAAGTATAAGACTTCAATGAATGTGGTTTTCCTTTCAAGGGTTTAAGACAAATTGTAAGAATAAGAAGTTGGTTGATTGTTCCTTTGAATTATTAAATGCATGAATACTCTCTAATGATGTAAGAATGTGTAGGAAAATTCTAGGACTATGAGAATTTTAAAAATGACTTAACTTGGAGTATATTAGAAATACAATTTGTTTGAGGACTACTAAAGTAATGGTTTGAAGCTAAAAACAATGAACAATATATTTTCATGATGAAGTGAGGTTATCAAGTAAGAAAAGAGGTTCGTAAAAGTATTTTTAGTCATCAAGGAGTCTCATTGAGTTGAAACAAAGATAGATAAACAAAATAACCTCCTCTCGGATTGATTACCTTGTTCTAGGGTTTAATGTAAAGAAGTTTGTATAGTGTTATTAAGGAAACTTTGAACATTATTGCAAGTCGGGGATTAAGGGGTTATAGGTGTATTCAAGGTGAATGAGGAGTATCAAGATAATGAAAAGGTGGTTTATGATGTATTAAATTGGTCATGAAGTGTTAATATTATAGAGAAAAAGAGTTCTAGTTCAAATGGTAAACACAAAGTCATGATTGTTATAAAGTTAGTTTTGAGGGCTTAAGAAAACTTACTAAAAAAATTTAATCCATGTTTATGATACATGTGGAGAGCTTTGGGAGATTTATAAAGGTGGAAAGTAGTCAGAATAATCATTTTTTAAACTCAGAGCAATAGGTGATTATAAAAGAGAAGGAAATTACTACATGCACAGTCTTAAACATACATGTGACAGTCATACCATTCTCGTGAAACAATCATCATAGAAGCCAAGTTTATGAAACAAAAAAATTATTCATATTGGTAGGGGAGTGAATGAATGTGAATTCTTAAGGAGTGATAATAATCACTGTGAAACCACCAAATCAAGAAATAATCTTGATTATTGTCATGTTTGATCATCTAGATAAGCCTTAGATGAACAAGTGTTTGCGGTAGAAAGTTCTTGAGCGAAGTACATGTGAGTAACTTAGTTGGTTAATTGAGTTGGTATCAATGGAAATGAGATAATGAGTCAAAATAACTCATAAGAATCCAAGAAAAGGATAAAAACATAGCTTAGAAGATAAAGTGGTGTTAAGAGCAAGTAAGAACTAAGTAGCGAAATTAGGGAACATAACATGATTGATGATAATAGGGTAAATGAAACATTGAAAAGGATTGAGAAAGGTTGATAGGTTTGATGCAAGGTGGATAAGATGTTTAATTTAGTGGGTAACGATAAAACCCTAAGAAGTTTGTTTAAAACCCTTAAGAAGGCCTAATAGACCTAATAAAAAGGAGAAATTGGTGTTGGGAGAGTTGTATTGAGAGTTTGATGATGAAATTAACCATGAAGCAAGAAATCCATAATGGGTATCAGAAAAGATAAACACTTCTTCATGAAAGTTTACATTATTTCCCAACTACAAGCTTTAGTTGTATGAAGGGATACTAGATATGGCTAATTATGAATGTTAAAATGAGAATAACATTTGATTGGATTTGTTTTATGAGCTGAAACTTTAGATTAAGGTTAATGGTCCAAATGGGTATTTGAAAAACTTGATAGCAAGAGAAAATTCATTTTGGAAATTTTTATTATCAAAATTTGTATTTTGACATTGCTACAAGCTTATATGAAGGTCTAAATCATAAATGGGTAAAAGTGATGGTTTGAAACTTCTTAAGGTTATTGATCATGTTTTTAGGTGAATTTGAGCCTATATGCAAAGTATATTTATCCTTTGGTTTATTTTGGTTTTTTTGATGTATTTTGGTGTACATGTTATATAGTTTTGGATGATAGTGAATGAGCTGAAAAAAACCTTGTTTTTGAACCAAGAACTTGATATTTTCTACTATCAAGTACTTATATGTTGAGGGAAAATATTATGTCTCATTGTAACAAAAAAAGGGAAAATGGTATGCCTCACTTGTAATAATAGACCCTAATAGGATCAAAATCAAGCAATGAAGCATACAACAATAACATGTCCTTCCTTTGCTCCCATTCCTGAGAAAATTTCACAACCCACTCCCTCTACATCTTATTCTCCCCAAAATCAAAAGGATGATGATGAAATGAAAGCCTTGATCAAAATTTTTCAAATAAATTTATATCCTTGGAGAAACAACAAGCCCAATCTTATAGAAATTACCTAAATCCTAACCAAGGGAAATATTCTAACCAAGGATTCAATCAAGGTTATCATCCCTATAGAAATCAATATTCAAATCAAATATATGGGAAAAATCAGCAAAATGATAGATGGCAAGGTCAAAATCTATATCTTCCACTTCATCCAACTCCTACTCAGTCATTTTCATTCTTTAGCTCAAGTAAAGCATTGGTTCCAATGCAAAATAATGTTATTCAAGAGACAAAATGGTTTTTTCCATGTAATCAGCCACATAATCAACATAATTATGCAAATGCATTGCAAGATCGCGCCCTTATGGTGCAAAAATCTTCCAATTAGTATGAACCATTGATGGAAACACCCAAATTTAGTATGGAAGAAACTCAATAAGTCAATCCAGAGACTAATCTTATGTTCTTTGGGGATGGTGAATTATATGTGGTTAATCAAGTCGTAGATCGCTCAGACAAGAAGTAACTCCACATGGTGGATAACACAAGGTCAAAGAAAAGGAAAATAAATGTGAGTTTTCCTTCCCCTATTACCCCAATCTCGCATGATAATCCTAATCGGGTTGTAGATTTTGGAAAAATTTTAGCCTCATCCATCTTTTTGTGGATCACTCGGAAAGTCGTAAAATGAAAAATTCTCCATAATATTCAAAATTGCATAACAATGAAGACCCACGAAACATACAAGTTTCACCAACCAAAGAAATTATGTAGATCAAACAAAAAAGCAAGGAGAACATTATACCTCAAATACACAAATCCAACAATCTCCCTTTCAACATTGTTGAGTAGATGAAGAAGACAAATGTGAATGTGATAATGTGGGATGCCCTTGATATTCCATCACAAAGAGATATTTCATGAAGCTTTAATAATCTCCCTCAATATGAACCAACATCTCAAAGAGCCCATACTGCACTCAACCTATGCCAAGAAAAGGAAGAACGAGTAATCAAAGTTATGAAGACCCCACCCTTTTATATGTCTTTAATTATAGGAAAACATTTGGTTCATAATTGTATGATTGAATCAAGGGATAATACTTCTGTAATGCCTAAAAAGATTGTTGATATCCTAGGTCTTAGCTAAAACCTTGTTTTTAAAGGTGTTCTACAACTTGATGGGTCCACTTCTACCATTTTAGGAGTAATCAAATATCTTGAGTTAACCCTCATGTTTGTCCAAGTCTAACCATAACTCAAGATGTCTTAGTCATTGACCTACCTCTTTTGCTTGCCATTTACAAATTTCAACTAAAGTGGGTAGTTATTTGTCTTGATTGGTCTCATATGCTCCTAAGAACTAGATATGGTACTAGATTTACCATACAAGTTGAGCCAATCTTCTCCTATCATGTTGAGTCTTATGACCCTACTCCTCTCCAATCTAATTGTCTCATACATGAAGATCAAGAGCATGAATCAGTTTCAATTGAATAGCTTATCCCTCCTTCAATTCCTAATCTTTTACTAGATGAATGGGCCAATGAGCACTATGAGTTTGATCTTAATGACACAGTTGTGTAAATTGGACTTGGAACGTACTACATTCATGAAGAAGAATTTACTTTCCCCACACCACTTAAGTAAGAAAAGGATCATGCTTCGGATTATGGAAAATGTTCTTTAATGGTTCTAGAAGCATAAATGGAGTTAGGGAAGGTGTTGTATTAATTTCTCCAATGAATGAGAAATTCTTCTTTTCTCATAGGTTGTAGTTTTCATGTTCAAACAACATAGCAAAGTATGAGGCATTAGTGCATGGTCTTCTAATGATGAAAAGAGAAAATCAAAGCCTTGAATATTTGAAGACGTTGAATTGGTCATCCACCAAGTTAGAGGGAAATGTGCTACCAAGAATAATCTTCTGAAATATTATAAGCATAGAGTATGGGATCTCTTGGAGATTTTTAATGTTATTGATCTGCAAGTGGTGCCAAGAAAATTGAACAAAGAAGAAAATTTAGATGGAAACCGATGGATCACAATTTTCACAGGTTAAAGATCTCATCCAAGGAAATCAATAACATGTGAAGTTAGTGATCGAGACCATCAGTTCTTGATAATGAAAGTAGATGGAAGGTATTTAACAATGATGAACAAATTGTTCAAGTTCATCCATAATGAAGCTAATTTTTCTTCAAAAATGCAATATGATTTGCATGAAATCTATGGTGATCAAATCATTTAGTTGAAAATAAACAAGTTTCCTAACATGATTGATTAGTCTTGACATATTTTCAATCTTGATGATGAATTTCAAGGAGAAGAGAAGAACATAACAACAAAGCAAGAAGATTGTCAACCAGTCACAATTACATAAGGAAAGGAGTTATTTCTTGGAAAGGTATGTAATGAAAATGAGAAGCAAGATTTTATCTCCTTGTGTCAAAATTTTAATGATATATTCTCATGGGATTATGAAGACCTTAAGGGGTTTGATCCAGCATTTCCCAACATTCCATTGATCTGATCTTGATGCCAAGCCAATTAGACAAAAGCAAAGGCATGTCAATCCCAAGATAGAGCCCCTCATGAGGAAGGAATTATCCAAGTTGATTGAGGCAAAAATAATATTTCCTATCAAATACTCTACTTGGGTGGAAAATCTAGTTCTGGTGAGGAAGAAGAATGGAGAAATCAGACTTTGTGTGGATTTCAGGGATTTGAACAAAGCTTCCCTAAAAGATCACTATCCTCTACCTTCTATGGAGAAAATTCTACAAATTGTAGTAGGAGCTGAAAGGTTCTCTATGCTTGATGGATATTCAAGTTTTAATCAAATCAAATTCAAAGAGGAGGACCAATTTAAAATTGCATTTAAAACCAAGTGGGGAACATATGCATATCAAAAAATTCCCTTTGGTTTATCAAATGTAGGTGCCACATTCCAAAGAGCAATGAATATTGCTTTCAAAGGGTATATCAATGATTTCATCCTTATCTATTTGGATGATATCACCATTTTATCAAAGTAAAGATCATATCAATCATCTTGAGAAAGTCTTTGAGAGATGTAGGGAATTTGGGGTGTCTCTTAACCCAAAAAAATGTAACTTTATAGTTCTCTGGGCAAGCTCTTGGGCCACATTATTTTCAAAAGATAGTATTTTTGTTGATCCAAAATAATCTTGCCTATCCTCTCTCTCTCTCCTTGCCAACTCACAAGAAAGTTTTGCAATCATTCCTTGGAAAAATCAAATTTGTTAGGAAGTTCATTCCTAATTTTGTAGGTTTGGTTAGGCTTGTCACTCTAATGTTCAAGAAGGATTCAATTTTCAAATGGATAGAAAAGGAAAAGAGATTTTTAAGATCAAACAAGAAATTACTCAAGCTCCTACACTTTTCAACCCTAATTATTCTAAGGATTTCATCCTTTATGTATATGGAGTTGACTCAATATTGTTGTTGTTTTGACACAACAAAATGATCAAAGTTTAGAAAATTCAATGGCCTTCTTCAATCAAACACTAAAGGATTATGAATTAAGGTATAATCACATTGAGAAACAAGTATTTTCCATCATGAGAGATCTCAATAAATTCAAAAGTATGTTTGCCACTAATCATATTAAAGTTATAGTCTCACATTCTAGTGTGAGAGACTTCATTATGGGAGAAGAATTAGTGAGAAAAGAGATGGATGGGTGACCAAAATCATGGAATATGATGTGACTATTAAAGCCACAAATTTGGTTAGAGGAAGAGCACTTTGTGTGAGAAGCTCACTAAAGATGCTTGGAAAATCATGAAGAATCTTATTTCTTCATGGAGGAAGAACAAGAACAAACAACAAGTGACCCAGTAGGACAAAGAAATTTGACCCAGCCACAAAATTTGGATGGCGATATGAAAACATTTCTAACAGTTTGGTGGTTATCCTCCCAAACTAAACAAAGTAAAAATAAGTCAATTAAGATTACAATCGATCCCTTATGCATTAATTGATGGATTCTCTTTAAAAGGAATCTTGATGGAGTGTTATTAAGATGCATTGAGGGTGAGCAGGTGAAAAGGTATTTATCAAAATTTCATGATGTTTTCTCTAGTGGACACTTCTCCTCCAAAGCCATAGTAATGAAAATCATAAAGGCATGATACTTCTGGTCCACACTATTTTTCGATGCTCGTAAATGGGCTATAAAATGCAAAGAATGTGCTTTATTTGTTAGTAAGAAGAGGTTGGTTTCCCTTCCACTTCATCCAATCCAAGAAAATCAACCATTCTCTCAATGGGGTCTTAAATTTCATTGACATGATTAATCCTCCATCAAGTGTTGGTCACAAAGTGGGTCTTGATAGCAACAAATTATTTTACCAGGTGAATAGAGGTTGTGACACTCAAGGAGACTATTGAATCAATTATCTTGGACTTCCTTGAAGATATTGTGACAAGGTTTGACATTCCTCAAACTATTATCTTTGATAATGCAAAAGATTTCTTATACCCTAATGTTTCTAATTGGGCTCTTGGACTTGGAATTTATTTGAAGACTTCTTCCAATTACTACCCTCAAGGTAATGGTTTAGCAGAGTCTACTAATAAGAACTTGATTAGAATCATGAAGAGAATAATGGATATCAACCAAAGGCAATGGCATACAAAGGTGAGAAATGATTTTTAGGCTGACAGAACCAAAGCAAAGAAGGCAATTGACACTTCTCCTTACAAACTTGTCTATGGTAGGGAGGTTAGGCTTCCTTTATCTCTAGAATTGTCTTTACTAGAATTAGCCCAACAATTGGAATTGGAAGGTGTAGATCAGAGAGAAATCAAAATGACATAACTAGTTGAACTTGAAGAAAAGATAAATTCTTCCATAGTCAGATTAGAACAACATCAAATATCAACAAAGCATGGTTTGATAAGAAGGCTACAACTCAAACTTTCAAATTGGGTGATTTGGTCTTGAAATGGGATGTAGAAAGAGCTAAAACATGGTGGAACTCTAAGTTTGATGTACTTTGGAGTGGGCCATATATCATTAGTGTTTGCAAAGAGGACAACTCTTTTGAGTTTTTGGGACCTTGATGAATATGCATTACAGATCCTAGTCATGGGATTTATCTTAAGCATTTTCATTAATTTGTTTCATTGCATCTTGTACATATTAGATTTGTTACAATTCCTCCAAGTTCTCTTCAGCTCATTGTTTTTTTGGTAGTGTAGGTTTGCTTCATAACAAATGGTTGTGCACACTCTGCATGTTTTCTCTTGGAACATGTATGTTTGTCCATTTTTTACATAGTTTTTGGGACTTGTGGTTTTTGCACAATACATTTTGCAGTGATTCATGGAGGACTCCAGAGAAGTATGTTGTGGGAAGAGTTTCAAAGTTTCAAGGAAAGTAAGATCTACAATCAAATGCTTGACAAAACATATTCAAAGTACCAAAGCATACCAAAATACCCAACAAATTAGTTCAAGAGTAGATCAAAGCATTTCAAAAGGAAGGTTCCATGGTAGCTTGCATGCATTTTAGAGGGTGTTGTTGCATTTTATTCATGGTTTTTAGAGCAATGGAGTGGAAAATCAAATTTATTTCAATTTTCCACTCTCATTAAATCCAATTAGAATATTTTCATGAAAAATGATCTTTTCATATAGAGAAAATTAGTGTTAAGTCCAAGATGTGCTTTATGCAGATTCAGGGGTAAGATTTTCAAGTAGTAGATTAGTTATAAGGTGTATCAAGATAGACTCCATTACTAATGGATGCTCAAGGGTATAGATCTTCATATTTAACAGGAAGATATCCCTAAAATTTGCCAAATTGTTATCCAAAATTACACCCTTGTAATTTTGAATAACTCATCAAAAATGGACTTAATCACCTTTACTCAGGAAAGCCATGGAAGACTAACTTAGCCTCTTGCGGAGTGCAAAAACTTAGTGTGTATGGGTTCTCCTAACCCGCAAAATAAATAATGAATTGAACAACTTGTGTACTTGGGTGGAGTTGATGTGATTTAGTATTGCGTGACATTCTTCAATTTACATCACAAAAGATAAGTTCTTGGCAGCAAGCAGAGAATTTGAGTGTTACAGGGTTTTGATTACGAAGGAGTCAAGGAATTGACTAAGTTCAAAGCCATATAGCATTGGCTTAAGTGTTCCGCAAGTTTTTCAAACCCGCAAAACATTGAAATTGGCATTCCTTTACGGGATCATGAGTTTCCCTTGCATCATTACATGCTCACGCGAGCATGCATTTTCTATCTTGAGCTCCATCACATTCCTTTGCGGGCTTGTGGGACTCCTTTGCTTTGTTGCATCACCATTGCCTACATCTCTCGCCCTAACTCCCCACACTTGTATCCGAGACCCTCATCCCCGAAATAGGCATTGGAAGGGACCATGTGGTGACATAACAAGTGACCCATGTGGTCAACGATCTTATCCCCGTGACTAACCAAAAAATGCCACATGTCACCTTCATGTTCCTTTCGACCTACAGATTTTCAAGTGACCATATCTTTCGATTCATAGCTCCAAGTCATGAAAAATCGTTCTTGTTGGAAAGGTCTCCTCAAGCCCTTCAATTTGGCATCATTAAATTAAGATTTTAGGGAGGTTTGGTGTATGAAATAGAGGAAAATAGTTCGGTCATTAAAGTGCAGATATAGACTGCTCAACCACCCACATTGATGAAGTATGGTGCTCCTTCATTCTCCTACAAGCAAAGTAATGTGGAGGAATGGTCTTACAAGGGTGCCCATCATGTTTTTTAGACATTTAATGCATGTTGTTGGTGGTTGAAGACATGGATTCAAAATTTCCCTCTCTTTTCTTCATCTCTCTCTCTCCCCCATCTTCTATATATTGTAGATTGAAGCTCATTTGAAAAGGTTGGACCCTCTCTAAATGCAAGGGCTTCATTCAGAGTGTTTCCTAAGTGTTTTGAGTTGCATGCCTCAAATTTGGATCTCTGCAAGGCGTCTTTTACCTTCTTCCTCAACTGTAATGGACTGTGCATCTTCCTAAGCAATAAAATTCACATTTTGTGGTTATTCTTTGCCCTAGCTTGTGTTTTCTTGCATGTTATTGCCTCTTCATTCATTGTAGGTGTGTTGTGCATATTTTATCTCCTTTGCAGGTTTTATTTCTATTGTGTTCCATGAAAATGGAAGTTTGAATGTTGTTCTGGACTATGGCACTCATGTCTGCCCTCTCCTCCTTCATTTTCCTCTCATTTTCCCTCATTTGAGAGTGTCTTTCCCCTTCTCTTGGTGTTATCACCTTTGTTAGCTTAGGATTTCCCTTTTCGTGCATATCTCTCTTCTCCTTGTCCCTTGGATTGTTGGAGTAGGATTATATAGTTGTATTTCCGGCGAGCAGATTTAGTACTTTAGCATTAGGAATAGATAGAGGAAGTTGGCCTTCTACGGAGGTCTGTCTCAAACATCAAGTCCCACAACTTGGACATAGTCCCATGTTGCCTCAAAGACCCGAATCTTTATGATTCAAGCGTGGGTGCAATTTTGAGCTCCATGACTCTTTCGCATTAACTCTCATAACCCTTAGGATCTTAATAAATAATACCACACCCCCATATATTATATATATGCTTTGGAACCCCATACATGCAATATGAGTGTGGATTGCCCTCTGCTTAGATCCACGACTATTATACTTCTAGAGTCTATCATTAGCTTATTTGTTGATCCTAGTATAGTCTTCTACTTATATATTAATCTATATGGGAGAGGGAGGGATAGAGAGAGTAGATAAACATATTAACCATTTTGCTAACATATAATAAGCTCATCAAATCCACCAAACCACCCCCCCTTCGTGAATTAGAATGCAATATGTGAATGGTTTTCTTCATGTAGACCTAGAATCAATGAGTTTTTGAATGCAAACTCAACTCATTCCAATACTATATCCCACTACTTAGTGTTTTCTCCAACCAAGCATCTCAAAAAGATTCCCAAACTTTTAGTCACAACTTACATTTTCCCATTTGTTTGTAGATGATAGGTTGAACTATAATTTATCTTAGTACCGATGTATTCCATAAGGTCCTCCAAAATATAACCCCAAAAATCTACTTTTTCCATCAAAAGATGTGCTTAATGGGAATCCATGCAATCTAACCACTTACACCGAAAAATAAAATGTGTATAACATCTCTAGTACTCCCACAAAAAATGGAATGCACCATCTTGGAAAATCTATCAACTACTACAGAAACGAAATCATTACATTTATGAGTCTTAGAAAAATCAAGTACAAAATCTATGCTCAAATCATCCCATGGTCAATTTGGTATTAGAAACATGGTTTGTACAATCATGTGTTCTAACCACTCCCTTTACAAATTTCTCCACATCCTTAGACACACACCCTCCAATAATATCTCCCATCAATCAAAGTTTGGGTCTTTTCATGCACAAAGTGACCTCCCAATCCTCCACCATGTAACTTCCTTGTGAGATTCTCCCTCATTGATCCACTAAGGATGCATAACCATTGATTTCTAACAATAAAGACATCCTATATGAAATAGTCAAGATATGGAGACCTATCTCCGCCCGAGGCTCTTTTCTACCTTTCCATACTTCTAAAAAGTATGCATCATTCTTATACAAGTCCATGTTTTCCAACCCAACTACCTCTATGGTCATCTTAGTTAACAAAGTTGTGCTACTCAAATGGACTTTCCAGTCCAATGCTTAAAAAATGAATCATTTTGCAAAAACTCAACCCACTTCATGTGCCTTTAATTTAACTTTTCTTGGTTGTTTATAAATTTCAAAGCTTGTTCATTTGTGCATAGAAAAACTCGTGGGAAACAAGTAATCTTTATTTCTTTGGTGCTCGATCAATGCCTAAAAACTATTGTTTGTGTATGAAGAATACTTACTTTTGGCCTCATTTATTTTCTCATTTAAATATGTTACAAGTATACCTTGTTGGCTAAAACTGCACCTATTATTGTCCCACTTGCATCACATTCCACATGCGCACCTTGTTAAAATCTAGCAAAGCTAAAAGCTGGTTGTTTGGTTACCTTCTTCAACAATACAAAAAAATATTGGGCCAATGTAGCCCATTGGAATGCTCTTTTCCTCATAACAAGGTTAGTGATACACATCTTCTAGTAAATTTCCTAATGAACTTCATATAGGAGCTTGCTAGACCATGAAAATTTCTTACCTCAAATGTACTTATAGGTGTTGGCCATTCAAGTATTACTTTGAGGTTTTCTAGGTCCATCTTGAGATACCACAAATCTCCAATATACAAGCTCTTAGTATGTAAAAGAACACTTCTTCAAATTTATCAACATCCCTTTTACTTAGTTACTCCAAAACCTATCTCAAAAGCCCCATATGCTCTTATTTTGTCTTGTTGAAAACTATTATATCACTAAGGTATACAATCACAAACTTGCCCAAAAATGGTTTTAGCACCTCATTCACAAATCTCGTGAAGTTGCTTGGAACATTTGTTAATCCAAATGACATAATCAACCTCTCATATAGCTCATCATTTGTCTCAAATTTTCATTTCCATTCATCGTTGTCTCTATTCCAAAATTGATGTTATCCACTTTTCAAGTCTATCTTATAGAAATACTTTCACCCACTCAAACAATTCACGAGGTCATCTAGTGATGGCAAAAGAAGTCTATAATTGATGGATATCTTGTTGACGACCTTGAATCCGAACACATCCTCATTTTCCTCATTTTTTTAAGTGTCAATACTATTAGTACTGCATCCAATCCTTTACCCAATAACTCCTGGACCTGCCTATTTATCTCTTCACTCTAGCTCAAGTCAGCCTATGTATTGCCTTATTCAACAAACTAGAACATGTAATCAAATCCATCTAGTTTGATATAGTACTCATGAGCAGAAAACCAACCGGCATATCATCTATCATGATCTCATCATACTCTATTACTAACTCCCCTCTACTAGTATAGCCTCCTATTTCTTTTCTGAAATTTATGATTTCATAATGAATGCATAACAAACCTTGGAATTTTCTTCCTCTCTGAATTTTTTCAATTGTTTTCAATCTAACTATTTATAGGTCAAGACGAAAATCTTATCAATAAATCACAATATTCTTAATTTCTACTTTTTAGGTTTTAATATAACTTTATAATATTTATTTGTTGCCGGCCTATTTCATCTGTATCATGATGTGTTATTTAAGGAGACCTCTCCTTTCTTCTTACAAGCATTGGCTTCACTCCTCTCCTTGAAGATGGATCCAATAATGAGATCCCAAACATTGGACAAAAACTAGATTATACAGATGAATCCAGAACAATAGTACTTATTATTACCTGTAAAGAAACAATATTAAAAACAAAATAATAAGTTGGATGCCAAGGTACCATATAAATATTTTTTACAAACATATTTTCAAGGACTTGACATCATAGAAAAGAAAAGTAGAATATATGTAATGTTACTATTTTTATTTTATTTTTATAGTTTAAATGTATGAAAAAGATGGGGATTAAAAAAACCTCATGCAGAACTGTTCAGACAATTGCTGAGGGAATAGGAATATGAACTTTAAAACAGAAGAGCCAGAACCCATGGAGGATATAGATTCAAGAATGTACAACTGTCACCAGGACTCATAAGACAGACTTGAAGTCCTAAGTGCTACAGAAGACAACAATGATTAGCATATGCATATGTGAGTAGATAAATATTAAGAATAAGACAATAAAGCTAGAGAAGACAACAATGATTAGCATATGTGAGTACATAAATATTGAGAATTAAGACAAAAACACCCACACCCAAACAACAAAATGGTGGGCCAGAGACCAAATGACAAAATTAAGCCCATATGATTGTTTGGTCCTTCCCCATGCGGAACACCTTTGAGAAGAACAGCTTGAAGCAAGGTAGAGATAGGCTAATTGGCTTGAGTTGGTTGAAGAGGTATGGGATTGCCTTGCAGGCAATGCTCCATTTCATCGTGATTAAATGCCTTCCTTTTGGATAGCAACTGAAAGTACTGATGGATCACTCTTTCTTCTTCCATTCTCAACCGATACCTGGTTAGATCAGGGTATGCAAGGGTTTCTATAGCCTCAATTCTCTTATGCAGCTGCTGAAACACATTAGTCAGGAGGATACTGTATTAGTCCATGTTGGGGACTTTGAATACTGTAGATGTGTAGTATCATCCAGAGCTTTGAGAGTTTTATTGATGATCAATAGAGAATTACTGACCAATGGATTGACAAAATCAACCTACATATAAACATAAGTTGGATAAGTTACCAACAATAAGAATGAAAAGAATTTCAAGCCCATGAGCTGTAGCCCAGTTGTTTAAAGTGGGTGGGCTTTCCTTAGGCCGGTCCAAGTTCAAATCAGTTGGGCATCTTGTAATATGTAAATTGTTGATGTGTTAACCCTCCCATGGGGTTCACAGTTGCTGATCCCACTTGGCTATTGTCAAGGTTCTTTCCTGGGGATTAAAAATATGAATATACAATCACTCCATATTAATTTATTCAGATACAACAGCTTTCTATTTCCTTCAAGTATTCCACTTCTCGCGCATTTCCATTCTTCGACCATCTCCAGGTTTGGAAAACAGATACCAATTCATCAATTGTTATCATGGTCTAGCTCTCCAAACACTCAGAAACAATATTCTTTCAGAAACTGAAAATACAACCTGATGTCTTCTTGCCACTACAAATCTGACACCATGCACCTTGTTATAGTGCAATCCTTTGTTTACAACTTGCTTCACTTAGCATCACCTATAATCTCCACAAGAACATTGTCCATGTTTGAAATGATGGGAACAGATAGAATCTCTCACAATTATTTGTCTTGCAACATTCTTGGAGATAAACTTGAGTGCAGTGTGACAATTACCATATACTAGAAGGTTATTCACCACTCTAATAGTTTGTGTCAAGAGACGTGTTTAACAAGCGAAGCAAATCGCCAACTTCTCACAATGGTGGCAGAGGAGTAAGTCCTCTTCCTCCTCCGGTCTTGTATCTGGAATATACCCTGCTGCCTTATCTCCTGAAGACAATTTCTCCAGCTATGCATAGATCTCCTGTGCTTGTGGGTGTGATTTGTCTCCTACACAAAAAACATGTACCATTTTATGGACTTCAATCCAACTACATCCAGGTGTCTTTTTAATGCCTCCATCTTTCATCAAATTTCTTAGCTTCCGAACATCACTCCACCTGCCCAATCCAGCATAAATGTTCGACAGAAGAACATAAGGTGCAGCAGTTTTGGGATCCAGCTGAAATAGGAGTACTGCCACAAATGCCCCAAGCCTGGCATTCTTATGTGATCTACAAGCACCAAGCAAGCACACCCACACAATGACATCCGGTTTCATTGGCATTTTGATGATAAAGTTTAGCGCCCCATCAAGATGGCCAGCACGGCCAAGAAGATCAACCATGCATACATAATGATCCATCTTAGGTGGGAGGTAGTAAGAGTCACTCATGTGGATGAAGTATTTACAGCCATCATCCACTAGACCTGCATGGCTGCATGCAAATAAGATACATATGAAGCTTATATGGTCTGGGATGGTTTCAGAGTGATTCATTAGTTCAAAGAATTTGAGGGCATCCTTGCTATGGCCATGCATCGCGTATCCTGCAAGCATTGCATTCCATGAGACAACACCTGGATGATGCATTTTGTCAAACAATCCACGTGCCTTCAGTATACTCCCACATTTTGCATACATATCTATCAAAGCAGTAAAAACTACATCAGAGTAAAAACCACTTTCAATTGCTTTTTGATGAACCTCCATACCCGCTCCAAAGCTCCAAGTTTCGCACAAGCTGGGAGGATGCTGGCTAATGTTGACGAGTCTGGCTTCACATGCTCCAATTGCATTTGGTTAAAAAGTTCCAAAGCTTTACCAATAAGCTCATTTTGCAAATATCCTGCAATCATCGCATTCCATGAGGCTGCGTCTCGTTGAGGCATTTTGAAAAACAATGTTTGTGCCTTCCATATGCTTCCACATTTTGCGTACATGTCTATCAGGGAAGTCACAACTACAACATCAGACAACAATCTGTTTTTTATTATTGTTTGATGGATTTCCATTCCCTGTTTCAAAGCTCCGAGCTTGGCACAAGCTGGGAGAATGCTAGCAAAAGTTGAAGAATCTGGCTTTAAACCTGAAAAGTGCATTTCCTTAAGAATCTCCAAGGCTTCATTGGCAAGCCCATTTTGTACATACCCTACAATCATTGCATTCAGAGAGGCTATATCTCGTTCAGACGTTTTATCAAACAAGTCACGTGCCTTCTGCAAACTCTCACATTTTGCATACATGTCTACGAGGGCAGTCACAATCACATTAGACAAACAGCCACTTTCAATTACTTTTGATGGATTTGCATACCCTGACTCAAAGCTCCAAGTTTGGCACAAGCTGGGAGGATGCTGGCAAAGGTTGATGAGTCTGGCTTTACACCTGCCAATTGCATTTGCTTAAAATTCTCCAATGCTTTATCAACAAGCCCATTTTGTGCATATCCTACAATCATTGCATTCCATGAGGTCACATCTCGCTGAGGCATTTTGTCAAATACCTTACATGCTTTTGTATACTCCCACATTTCGCATACATGTCTGTAAGGGCAGTCACAACTCTAACATCTGACAGTAAATCGCTTTCCAATATTGTTTGATGAATTGCCTTTCCCTGTTCCAAATCTCCCATTTTGGCACAGGCTGGGAGAATGCTGGCACACGTTGCTGAGTTTGGCTTTATACCTGCCAATTGCATTTGCTTAAAAACCTCCAATGCTTTGTCAGTAAGCCCATTCTGTGCACATCCTACAATCATGGCATTCCATGACACAACATTTAGTTGAGGCGTTTCTTTGAAGAGTTTTAAAGCCTCGTCAAGAAAACCATTTTGTGCATATCCTGTAATCATGGCATTCCACGAGACGACATTTGCATTTTTCATTTTTTCAAACAAATCACGTGCTTTCTGTATGTTTCGACATTTCGCATACATGTCGACCAGCGAATTCATCACAGTAACGTCGGATTGAAATTCACACCTAATGATCTTTCCATGGATCTGCAAACCATATTTAACAGATGCGGTGTTGGCACATACAGGAAGAATGCCGGAGAAGGTGAACTGGTCGGGTTGGACATCTATTTTTGCATTTGGTGAAACAGTGTAAATGCCTCCTGAGGAATTCCATGCCTTCTGTATGCTGCAATTATCATATTCCACGAGTAGACGTTTTGTTCAGTCATGTGATCGAAAACATTGCGAGCACCCACCAAACTTCCGCAGTTGTCATACATGTTGATAAGTGTATTTTGTAAGACTGTGTGCGTTGCAAATGTAAGTCCTCTGTGGCTGATGTGAGAGTGGATTTGCTTACCATCTGAAAGGGATTTCTTTGCAATGCAGGCCTGCAATAGATGAATATATGTAGAAGAATCTATAGGAGTGTAGTGGGTAGTAAGCAGAATGTTGAGTGCCTCCTTCAAGCGAGCGTCTGTACAGAGTGTTCTGATATTCTGACTCAGAAGGGCAATGGAGGACATCGCATGAGCTTGTCTTGTTATTCATTCTACCACAATAACATGCCACCTGAATCTGAAATGAATGTAAAACCATTTTCAACATTATAAATTCATTAATTATTTATTTATTTTTCAATCATAATTTTTAATATAAAATTATTAGTTAGCTCTTATCTTACAACAGATTTTTTAAAATATTTGTAGATGTTTTTATTCCAAGTAATTATGAGTTTGTGTGTGTCAAAGACCATCTCAGCTAATATTAGTAGCACCTGCACTGAAACAAGGTGCAAGGGGATCACTGGATAGGCAATTTCCTTTGTTTATTGTTTATTGTCATAATAAATAACTTTTAAAAGGAAATCACTACATATAAAGAATGCAAAATATTCCATTGAGGGAATTAATAGTAGGAGAGACTAAAAATGTAACAAATACATGTTTTTATACTAGGTGATGGGGTGATGGGACTCAAACTTGAACAAAGCACCATTTTTCATATAGCAATAAAAATAATTATGTATCTCCCATGGTTTTGTGAAGGGTAGTATTTGGACTAGACCTACTTCGACTTCCTCCATTATAACAATAATAGACATTTCCCATAAAAAATAGAATTAGAGAATTAAATACTTGTTTACTTCAATTATATCCACCCCTATTGGCTACACAAGTGACATTATCAAAAATAAATTGATTTTTTATTATAAATATTTCACACTTAAATAATCCGGTGTTACATCAAAGAATGGGTAACAATACTAACAAAATCATATGAGCTCAAAAATATGTCATTTTTTTACTTGTACAAATATTATAGTCCGTTTTATTTGTATGTGTGAAATTTATGTCACCATATAATAATATCAATAAATTAATTACTAACGGTAAATTATTTTAATGTTAAGTTCTAAAAATAACCATTAATAAAGGAAATAGTTTATATTTAGTGCCCCTAATTTGCCTAGTGCCTAGGATTGAATTTGCCTAGGGTTTGTTTATTGTGATTGTTATAAATGTTTGTTCGTCTCTTTGTTTGCTCTTGTCCATCTTGACACCTAATACATACAGCATCATATTTGCACCTAATAATGCAAGTGTTTTGGCCCTTAATAACACCACAAGAATTCTAAGACATGGAGACATTAATGCAACTATTCAAGCTAAAAAATTGGCGGGTTTATTTATTTTTTTTTTTTGTGTTACGTAACTTATTTTATTTTTAGAGGTTGTTCAACTTTAGTAAACTTTTTGTATTATCATAAACAAATTTTCTTTGATCACACTATTGCAGATTAGAGTGATCATAGAAGAAGTGACTAGTGGTCATGCTCCATATAATAGTCACATTAGTCTACAATAGCTAGATACCAAGTTTTGCACACCATGTCATCGAGGCTTTGTTAGTGGATTGGTGCACCACTAAAGTAGTGTACAAAATTAGCAAGCTTCACCAACATGCAATGAGTTCCCTAGCTCTTAAATATGTTGCATCATCCAATTTCATGTTTACATCAAGTGTACTAGAAAATGATGCAACACATAAAACTACTTAGCTCCATAAATATGCAATTGAAACTTGTCAGTTGCATACATTGTAATAAGTGTCTATATGAACTAGGCGCACCGTTGATTGAACATACCAAACTTATACTCTATTGTGTCAAATCATTGTTGTTGCATTCATATAGTGACCACATTGTTCGATACTCATGATGGTTCTTCTAGCCTCGACCTTTAACAAAACACTTGGTTACAAGTGGCACATCAGATGTGTGGTAGGATGTAGGACTAGAAACTGGTGCAACACGTGAAACTACCAAGCTCCAGCGATACACAACTAACATTCGTCAATTACATAACTCGTAAAACTAGACACACCATTGACAAACCATGCTAAACTTGTACTCTCCATAGTGCCAAATCATTGGTGTCGTGCTCATATTGTGACTACATTATGTAACACCCATGACAAATTCTTAGCCTACCCCATTGACAATAAACTTGGTTATTACTAGCACATCATGTGTAGTAGGCTGTTGGACAGTTATTTCACGTGTTGTACTTCTTGCATACCCTCAATTCACATACTAGTGTTTAGTAGCACAAGAGATGCACATGCATGCCATGTTCTTTATAGAAGAACAATGCACATTAGTGTGCCTTTGGCACAACAATGTACCAGTGTGCCTAACACTTGGGAACATCAACACTATCTTACAAAACATAGATTGCATTGGGCACATCAAATCATCAATAGTTAGAATTTAATTACATGTATTTATTTTGTTCTAATCAAACAACTTTAAACTTTTCATTCATCATCATCCATCACCTCCTTTGCTGTGGTTTCCATGGAGGCTAGCTGCCAAATGGGTATAGTTTGATGAAACATTGGGAGGCATGTGAGAGGGTGAGAGAAATTGCCCATCAATATTTGAAATGAGACACACTCTTTACTCAAGGATCTAGGCCTCAAATATGCTGAGGCAATGTCCTTAAATGTACAACAGTAAATTTGGAGATGGATCATTTCAGAGTGGTATTAGTGCCATCATGCTTTCTAGGTTGGGGAGACAACCTAGTTCCATCTAACCAAGCAATATATCATTTTATTATATATTATCTAGCAAAGGCGGGATATCCACAATTCCCCAACATGCCTATGGGGTTTGTCTTCAATCCTTCTTCTCTTCATTCTGGTCAAATACAATGAATTGGTACCCTTCAACCATTTATTATGAACCTGCAATTTTACCATATTTTGCACTATCAGATCATCATTAAGAGGGGTCCAACATAGTTCCCTTGTTGGCCTTCATCTTGGATTCCAAAATTACTTGCACAACCAGTAGACAGCCAAATGGATTCCAGGTAGTTGACCGACATCTCCCTGAAGCAAGCATGGGCATATCATAAAATGGATTGCATGTAGTCCAGAGGGTTAGGTGGATGCATCAGATCATTCTTTGTCGATTAAAAGATTCCATAGTTAATGAATCATAAAGGAAATGCATATATAATATCACATAAACAAGTAGAAATATCCATCCATTACTAACCATTACAAGACTTGAGATAGATTAACTCCATTTATATATTATTCATATAAACAGATAAATAAAGTGGCAGTTTTCATTACTATGTACAAAAGCCCAACATTCAAATCTAGTACACACACTAACACCCTAACTACCAACAAAATCAAAACATAATGGCTATCCACACAAAACTATATAAACACATAACGTCTGCAAGATGACCAAAATACTGTTGAAGGAACCAACTGCTGACATATTCTTGTAATCCATCTCATCATCCATTCTCCTTTCTTGAAATCGATGCTTTAATCCTTTGTTTCATTGAGATCAGAAATTGTGAGGTCAACATGCTCCAAGTCAAATATAAATTTGTAAAACTGATTTAGGCCCAAATGGCAGACCTGATATAGGCACGAGATGGAATTAATCCAGGCATAAAGACCATACAAAATGAAGGAGGTATGAGTAAACAACCATCAAGAGATGCTGTCCTCATTGTATCCAAGCATTGGCTTGATTGTAAGATCCTCTCACATTTCCTGCTTGCTGAACAGCTTTCCTTTTCCTTCAATCATTCCTCTCCCTTCACATTTCCAATTCTTCCATCACCTCCTCCAGAGCTGTACAGAATTCCTGAAAAACAGTTTAATGTAATGACCTATCACTAATATCATAAACTGGGATTTAAACAAATACTGCATGAGTATATCTAGAAAGTGATGGATACTATATAATATCATTTCAAGTCAAAAGCATGGTGTAGCTCCCCAAAACACTCAGAAGCAACATTTTTTCAGAAACTGAAGAACACAATTCCATCTTACCATTGCAAGTCTGACACCATGCAGCTTGTTATAGTGCAAGCCTGTGCCTTTTAGTTTGCTTCACATAACATCACCAGTAATCTCCACAAGATGTTTAAAATTATTCGGAAACAATTGGCAGCTCTCACAACAATTTCTCTTCCAACAATATTGGAGATAAACTTGGTTGCAGAGTGGCTGTCACCACGTACTTAGTTATTGACATCCAGGGGATGTGTGCAACAACCCAAACACAATTGCCAACTTCTCAACATAGTGGCAGAGGATTCCTTCTTCTCATCCTCCACATCAACCAATACAGGTCTTGTATCTGGAATATACCCTGTTGTTGTTGTTATCCAAGACAATTTCTCCATCTTTGGATAGTTCTCCTATGCTTGTAGGCATGCTGGCTCCTATGCAAAAAAAGCATGTACCATTTTATGGACTTCAATTCAACTACCTCCAGGTACCTTTTTAGTAGCTCCATCTTTCATCATTGTCCTTACTCCTGAAAGTCATGCCAACTGCTTGCTTCTGCATAAATGTTTGACAGAAGAACATAAGGTGCGGCATTTTCAAGATCCAACTCTGAAAGGAGTGTTGCAGCAAATTCTCCTAGTCCTATATACATATGTGACCTACAAGTGCCAAGCAAACACATCCACAAAACCCAATGAGGCTTATTGGTATTTCGATTTTCTAAAGTTTCTGAAGCAAAATCAGCAAGGCAAATCCATTTCTTGTCCGCATAATAGTTGATATAAATATCCTTTATGAACTAAACTCTTTTATCATTGCTACTAATCACTTGTTACCATGTTACAATTCTTGAATTTGGAACTACACTCTATCTCTATATAGTTTCTCAGTTCACCTAATGACCTCTATAAGTACTTCTAAAGTTATGAGCCACCCATATTGAATTACCTAGTACAATTCAAGTTGAAAGTATTATTTAACATTGAATTTATAATATCTATTAAGAGTTGATTAAGAGCTTATGGACCACTAAATGATGATGGGAAAAGCAAAGACATATACATATATAGAAACAAAAATCAACAACTGAGAAGCCAATGAAAACAAGTCAAGAAAGTGCTAGGATAGAAATGGTGACAAAGCATACAAAATAGGACCAAAAAATAAGAAAGGGGAGCAATCAACTGGACTCGAAGAACTCCCTCACAAACAGAAATCAGTACCCTAATACTTGTGGAGCTGAATGACACAAATGGTGATTACAAGAATGATAAAGGAAGTGTAACAAACAGATAGATGGCCAGCAAGACAAGCAGACCATCTGCAATGAAACCAATGGCTAGACTAGTAGGATAACCGATAGTGTCCAAGAATAAGAAGACCTCATTAAAATCAGAATTTCAGTCTAATTAAAATCAACTACAAATGGAAGGAAAATAACTTGATTTTAGATTGATGAGCTGGCCAAAATGGGCCAATGCAAATACCAACAAACCTAAAAACAATAAATGAATGAAACAAAATGGAAAACAATGGAACAAAGAAATGCATCACAAATGGACGCATGCAGCAGGAAAACAATCGAGGACTCAAACAACCACAAAACAAAACAAGAAATGCCCAGAGATCAAAGTGTACATGAAATTCCAATCATCGCTGAAGATGACAAGTAGTAAAGAGTTGGAGCAGCTAATTGGTAAAACTGAAGTAGTAATGTGTAGGAGATGATTGTGTACTGGATGGGCTGATAAACAAATGGGTGGACATGATCAGCAAAAGGTTTATCGATAATTAAGCAAAAATATCACTCTCATTGGGCAGGTCCTGAAGCTAAATAGAAAATGGCCTAGGCCAATTTTTTGTATTGGGCTGTGGTTATAAACTTATAACCATAGTTATCAGATCCTGTGGGATTTGGATTTCTCAAACATATTGAATATGTCCAATCCAATCCAGACGGTTTTTACAATTTTTTCTGTTTTAAATATTAAACCTTCATTTTTCTGCAGACTACAAACCTATGTCCCACCCGACATGCTCTCCTCAGCCAAGCAATTAAAGTTTATGTTATATAATGTTCTTTCTTTATATCAGTGTTGTGTGGGGATGCATCTCCTATGTTTTGGTGATGTCCCGACAGTTGGGGGACTTGGAGACTTGGAGGAGATGTCATCAAAAAAAATCATTTTTACTAATTTTTAAAGTAATTGAAATATTTCTGATGTTTTAACGTTAAAACCAAACGCCCTCTCCCCCAAAAATAGTTGTTATTTTTACCAAAAACATTGAACCAATAAACCCTTATCCCAAATGTATCTTAAAAATTACTACATAAAGTTTAAACCCCTAAATTTCATTGAATAAAGCTAAAATATTTAAATATTAAAATTTCCCCTGTTGTTCCCAAAATCTGGTAATTTTGTTTGTCCTGTCCGAGATTTAGTAACTAAGCTGTTTTTTTCCCTGTCTGGAGTTCTGGATTTTTAGACTTTTCTCCCCCCCTGTACAAATCTAGATTTCCAAACTTTATGGTTATTACTAGTAATTACGTTTCTGGGTTTTTTTTCAATTGGAATTCCTGGAATTTTTCTGGAGTTCTGGATTTTCCCCCTCCAGTACAGGGCTGGGTGAACAATAAACTCCCGACTTACAGGGCTGGATGTAGGTTGTGAATGGGCATCTGCTTTCACATAATGACTGCATAAGAGTCCTTGGCTTTGAAATTTCCATATTTAAAAACTTTCAAACTTACCATGTCAAGGGTTAGAGAACCCATTCATAGTTTGTGGTGATCTCTAGGACCCTCCACAAAGGGAGGATGCAGAAGAGAGGCAACTGAAGCCCAAGACACATGAAAGGGACACAAAAGCTCTCTTTGGAAACGTGTGAGGCTTTAGCAAGGGAAGATAGAGCATTACTGCCCAAAATCATATGTTGCAGGTGGATTCCATATGTACTGCTTGGGCAGTAATGTAAAATAGATGTGATTATAATTAAAATGATGAAACTGCTCATGACTGAGGGTAACAGTTAGCAATTAGCGGCAAGCCATTCAAAGGAGATCAAATGGGATGAAAATGATGAAGATGGACCACAGTTATTGGAAGTGAAAATGGGCACCTGATGATGGCAGGAGGGATCACCGATGATGAGAAAAAGAAGCTACTCCAAAGGTGGGAGTGATAGAATTTGCCATTGGAGTCTTGTCATGATAGATATAATTGACTGCTACAGGATTTAATGGCATATATTTGAGCACTACGTGATGTAATCCTGTTGTACATACATTTTGCCCCTTTGGTTTAAACACTTTACATTGTAATGAGGTGGTGGTGTGCAATATCAAAATAAAGATGTACTCACACACTCATCAAAGAAGGGTCAAAATACTTATCTGTCGTAATTTTACTTCTACATATATAAATTCTAATAACTTTTTCAAACTAAAAGCAAACAAGTCAGTAATGACTCAAGAAAGCTTATTGCAATTTGGAAAAAACAAATAAAAGATAAACAAAATATGTGAATGTCATAAGCATATTATGTCTCCAAAAAAGGAAAGGATGTGACATCCCATTGGTAATCCCTATCCATTATTAGAGGTGTTCTAATAGTTTTTCAACTACAATTAATGATTTTATAGAAGGAACTTGTATATATTATGTGCATGCTGGAAAAGTAGATTTACTCAAAATTTAAAACTGATCTTTGAAAACTGCATAGACCAACTCGTGAAATCATCAGTCCTCTGCACTCCCCTGCACTAAATAATCTCCAGATTTCAACTATAGCCTTTATCAGTTAACCTGCCCAGGACATGGTTTAAAACCATGCAAAATGTCCTTGGTATTCCATAACCATAAATGAAAGAAAACTAGCCTGGAAAAATAAAATTTACATTTGCATTTTGGTACATGACATGACAAACCCGACAAAGGCGTGACATAATTGAATTAATCTAGACATAAAGACCATATAAAATGATAAAATTTGGAGTAAACAACAATTAAGTGATTTGTAGTCACCTTATCCAAACATTAGATTGATTGCAAGCCCTTATCTCACATTTCCTGTTGGCTGAGCAGCTTTGGTTTCCTTCAAGCGTCCCTCTGCTTTAGAAATTCCCATTCTTCCGCATCCTCCAGCTTTTCAGTCCAGACCTGTATAGGCTTCCCAGAAAAAAGTTAAATGTAATGACTTTTTAATGGTATTATAGAACAGGGTTTATCAAATACCCCATCACTAGCTCTAGGCAATGATGAATACTCTACAATATCATTCCAGCTTATGAGAAGCATGGTTAGCTCTCCAAACACTTACTAAAATGTCTTTATTAGAAACTGAAGAAGACTGATCCATGTTTAGCTCTTTTTGACTGCAAGTCTGAAGCCACACATCTTATGGTGCAGGCATGTAGTTATAGCTTGCTTCACTTAGCATCACCAATAATCTCCACAAGAACATCGTCCATGCTTGAAATGATGGAAGCGGTGTGTGTCTCTCACAATGATTTCTCTCTCAACAATTTTGGACATATACTTGGTTGCAGTGTGGCAATCACCACATACTCGAAGGTTCTTGACAACTCTAATCGTTGTTCCAGGAGGTGTGTTCAACAAACCAAATGCAATTGCCAACTTTTCACTATGGTGGCAGATGAGTACTTCTTTCTCCTCCTCTTCCACATCATTCAATACAGGTTTTGTATCTGGAACATACCCTACTGCCTTCATCTCCAAATACAATATCTCCAACTTTGCAAAAATCTCTTCTGTTTGTGGGTGTGATCTGTCTCCTACAGAAAAAGCATGCACCATTTTATGGACTTTGATCCAACTACATCCCAGAGTCTTTTTAATTCCTCTTTCTTTCATAAAATTCCTTATCTTTTGAACATCAGCCCATCTTCCCACTTCTGCATAGATGTTTGACAGAAGAACATAAGGTGCAGCATATTTAGGATCTAACTCAAAAAGGAGTGTTGACACAAATTCTCCTAGGCCTATATTCCTATGTGATCTACAAGTACCAAGCAAACACATCCACACTACCACATCCGGTTTTATTGGCATTTTGATTATAAAGTTTAGGGCTTCCTCAAGATAGCAAGCACGGCCAAGAAGGTCAACCATGCATATATAATGATCCATTGTAGGCATAATACAATAAGAGCCAGCCATGCGATTGAAGTATTTACAGGCGTCATCCACTAGACCTGCATGGCTGCATGCAAATAAAATGCAGATGAAGCTTACAAGGTCGGGGTTGGTTCCAGAGTTGTTCATTAGTTCAAAAAGTTGAAGAGCATAGTTGATATAACCATGCATTGCATATCCTGCAATCATTGCATTCCATGCGGACACATTTGGACAATGTGTTTTGTTGAACAATTCACGTGCCTTCTGTATGTTGCCACATTTTGCATACATGTCTACCAGTGCAGTCACAACAACATCATCTGAGCAAAAAACTGTTTTCGATTGATTTTAGATGGATTTCCATACCCTGTTGCACAACTCCATGTTTGGCACAAGCTGGGAGAATGCTGGCAAAGGTTGATGAGTTTGGCCTTACACCTGCCAATTGCATTTGCTTAAAAATCTCCAAGGCTTTGTCAACGAGCCCGTTTTGTGCATATCCAGCAATTATTGCAGTCCACGAGACCACATCTTGTTGAGGTATTTTGTCAAACAATTTGTGCGCCTTCTGTATGTTTCCACATTTCGCATACATGTCCACCAGAGCAGTCACAACTACATCTGAAAAAGAACCACTTTCCATTAATTTTTGATGGATCTCCATACCCTGTTTCAAAGCTCCTGTTTTGGCACACGCTGGGAGGATGCTGGCAAAGGTTAATGAGTTTGGCTTTACACTTGCCAATAGCATTTTCTCAAAAACCTCGAAGGCTTTATCAACAATCCCATTTTGCACATAACCAGCAATGATTGCTGTCCATGAGACCACATTTCGTTGAGACATTTCTTTGAAAAGTCTTAAAGCCTCGTCAAGAACACCATTTTGTACATATCCTGTAATCATCGAATTCCACGACACCATGTCTACATCATGCATTTTGTCAAACAATTCGCGTGCCTTATGCATGTTTCTACATTTTGCGTACATGTCTATCAGGGTATTCATCACAATAACATCAGATTGAAATCCACGTCTGATGATTTTTCCATGGATCTGCGAACCATGTTTTAGAGATGCCAAGCTGGCACATACAGGCACCATGCTTGAGAAGGTGAAGTGATCGGGTTGGACAGCTGTTCGTTGCATTTGGTAAAACAGTATGAATGCCTCGTGAGGAAGCTCGTGCCTTCTGTAAGCTGCGATTATCAAATTCCATGAGAAGACGTTTGGTTGGGTTATGTTATCGAAAACAATGCGAGCATCCAGCAAGGTTCCGCACTTCTCATACATGTTGATAAGTTTATTTTGTAAAGGTGTGTTTGTGGAAAATGTTGGTTTCTGTCATTGATGTGGGAGTGGATTTGCTTACCCTCTGACAGGGCTTTCTTGGCAATGCAGGAGTGCAACAGTTGAAGATAAGTAGAAGAGTCTACAGGACTGTTGTGTGTAGTAAGCAGAATGTGTACCGCCTCTTTCAACCGACCTTGTGTACAGAGTGCTCTGAGATTGAGATTGAGATTAAGATGGGCAGTGGAGGACATTGCATAAATGTGTTGTCATTCATTCTATAAACAATAAATAACCATCTTCTTCAGATTCTGGTATTGTTCCCAACTTTTCTGTGACAATGTCAAACAGAAACAGCATTATAACACAAAAGCATTACTATCACATTACGATGCAGTCTGGTTACGCTAAAATTCTGTGCTAAAGATCTAAAGCAAAGCTGTGACAGGGGAAGATTTTCTTACAAGAAATATCATGTTCAATGACTAACGTTGCTCTGAATTCAAGAACCAGTTCTCCCAATTTGTATCGTATTATAGGAACGATATGAAGAATTTTAGCGTAAGGATTACCCTTCAATCATGATCACTATGGGATTAAGTTTTTATTTAGATAGCAGGATTTTAAAGTTATAGTGGTAGCAATTCTCACATTATTATGTTATTCCTTGGGCTATTCTTATCCTAGTATTAATTGTCCCAAACTTTCCAATGGATGTGGGATTGGTTAAGTTTTTTAATATAGATATAACGATTTGAGAGTCATTGAAGCAAATCTAATGTACATATTCTAATAATATATCTTATTTGAAATAAGACATTTTTAAAAACTTGTTATAATGAGATTTTTAAAGATTTTTAGTCACATAAGAGAAGAAGGGCGCAAAACATGCAAACATACACTTGTGTGTTTATATACTAACATTAAATATGTAAGGTTTATAGTAATAAAAGATGAAATAGTGTAAAATAATTAGGGGTAATACAAATATATGAATTATGACTTAATTAAGCATTGTAATACATGTACAATATAAGTTCCACAATACTTAATTTTTATTTCCAATCATTCACTAGGGCATTTATGTAGAGTTTTAGTACTGATATTGAATAAATAGAGATCAAGTGACATTCATTTGAATCTAAATCTAAAAATGTGCATTCGAGATGATAGTGACCATGCCCATACATTAGGAATCAAATATAGACAGAAGTACAAACCATAAGTATCACTCTAGATGGGGTATATAAAGTATCATTGTCACTTAAAATGGGTGTACAAAGGGTCAGTGTCACTTCTAATGGATGTATAAAGTGTTAGTGTTGCTTTTGACAAATAACATGCATACCTTGAATCAAATTGGTGAGTGTGTTTATCTAGTCATGATCTATTGTTTCCACACTTTGATATGTGCATTCGATACCTATAGCCTAAAGAAATTATTTCTTATCCTTTCCCTATGTTAACCATGATTTCTAAAGCTTAAGGAAAACAATATGAACTTTGAGCGCATGTGCCGAGGGTTAGCATCTCTCCAAAACACCATCTAATTATCAAGCCCTTAATTATGGACACCACTTTATATAAATATGTCAAAAAGAATTAAATTGAATAAATAGAAATAAATTTGGACCCATACAAGCCCTAGGTCGTGCACCAAAAGTAGTCCATAAGAAATAATAACATAAATAAATGATAAATGCTTCAATTTCTTGATTTCTCTATAATTTTGTTAATGATCAATAGAATCATAATAGTATTGTGTGCAATCTCTAGGTATAAATGAACTATGATGTTCATGTATTTATAGACAAATAATTTCAAATGAAGACCTTATTAGTGCAAAATCAAAAGCCAACTAAAAGCGAAAAATATGGGACCGATGGGGCACATTCACTTTTAGTTAGTTGAAACGAAAGAAAGGGCCCATGAGCATCAAAGGTGCTTGAGACACAAATGTCAAAACATGAGAGAAACACAGGAGAGTTGAGGGTTGTGAAGAAGGACATGGACCATCGAAATTCTACAAATGTACTAATAATTGATAGATATGCATGTAAATCAAAACATGCTAATTAATAACTAATAAATTCCTTGTGTCATTTTTACGAGTCTAGAGTTTCGCACTTTAAATTATGTGCACCATACATTTCAAAGTAGAAAAATGATATGTAAAATGATATAATTAAAAGCTTGGACCTTTGGAATAGAAGATAATATACCTAAGAACTTGCAAAACCATTTTTCTTTTTTACACACATGAATGACCACTAAATAATTTATAAATGTTGAAACCTTTTATCTAAAATAAAATACCTCATTTCGCTAAGAAAGATGTGGATTAGAGCCGAACACCTTTGTTAGATACAACTACTCTGTATCTAAATAAACCTAGATTCATTGGAGTTGGACATTCTTTTAGATACAAAGCCTCGAATTTATCAATTTGGATATGTTGATGCACATGCCACATAATATAATGAGTAGTATATATGACTCTGTTATGAGATATGGAGAGAGCTGTGAAACTCATATCTTAAAATAAAGAGATTATGTTCAACTTACGAATATTGTATTTTGTATGAAAAATTATAAGAGTTGTAACTAAGCAACTTCCTAACTCTTCTTTGTATTTAGGAGACAATTCTCCTATTTATTTTGTACATTCCATAATGAATACATAGAGTTTTTATATTTTTTTTTGCTGCAAATCTCTGTACCAAAAACAAGAAGTTGCAATATTTTGTAATTAAAATGTAATTTACATTCTCAAACATTTTTACACCAATAGGCGTTTGTTTTCTATGAGAAAAGTTGAGCTACTTGATGTTGTATGTAATAATAAACTAATACTATTCACCCAATTAAAACGTGCTTTTCATTTTCGATGACAATGGATTTTCTATAGATATTTACATGTCCTTAAATCATATATATATATATATATATATATATATATATATATATATATATATATATATATATATATAAAGAGAGAGAGAGAGAGAGAGAGAGAGTCTCTTAAATATCCCTTATGGGATACCACTTAAAATGCACCAAATATATGAAAAATTGCAGCAAAGTAAAATACTGATTTTTACTAAAAATGACCAGCTAGGACAGCGAATGGTATTTAATTGATATCTCATGAAATACTTGCCCAAAGTGCATGAAATTTTGTGGGAAGCTTGCAATAATAATAATAAACACTAGAACAACATTTTGGAATTTTATATTGCTGCTAGAGAATTACAGAGTGCCCTAGGTGGCTGGTAAACTTCTAAAATCCGTAAATCACCAAATACATGAGCATAAATTAAGGGTCTTTGGAAATACAGTAATAGATACAAGAAATAATATTTCCACCTTCAGATCTGAAACGACCATCTGGAAAACCCCCAAATAAAGGCTGCAAGTTGCCTCACTTGGAATGGGGTCGGAAAATGATGGAGGTGCCTTTAATGTGCTATCATGCCCAGCCCAAATGGCTGCCGTGAATCTGATCTAGAGCCCCTCTGCTATCTTCCCCAAATGCCCCCAAGACCCTCGAGATCTGCAAGTCGCCTCGCTTGGAATGGGGTCGGGAGATGATGGATTTGCCTTCAACGTGCTACCACGCCCTGCCCAAATGGCTGCCATGACTCTGATCTGGAAGCCCACTGATTATCTTCCTCAAATGCCCCGAGAACCCCCAAAATCCGTCCTCTAAAACCTCAAATAAGATCTCTGTACATAACCCAGAAAATGGCTCCAAAATGACAGACTAGGGTAGATCTCTCACTATCGAAGAATGCCCTGCTAGATAGAGACGGGTCTCTCACCACCGAAGCTAGGGTCCCTGTGGGATTTGACTCCACAAGTTGTAGAAGTGCTGTGATAGCACACTACACTAGAAGGGGTCAATAATATGTATTATGCAAAAGTGCTTTCCTTACCCTCCTCGCTCCTTATATACTTCTCCTCGGCAAATGAGCCCCAATAGACCCAATACACATTTCTTTCTATGGAGGGGCCAATAAAATAAAGTGACTTAAGTTACTTTTCCCCTTTTAGTCGCCATGGTCCAAAAGTGACCCCAAATGCCAAACGTGAATATTAGTACCATGCGGCCCCTTCTCAAAAGCCCCAGTGTTCACAACTCCTTGGGTCTGACCACGACTTGGACTCGACCTGGCCCTTCGGCCTTTGGCACAGGAAAAGGGGACATTACAGTCCTCCCTTCCGAGAAATGCTTGACCCCAAGCATTATCATGTTCTGCTGCAACAACGGAATACCGCGCCGTAAGTTTCTCCATCTCACCCTGTCGTCCACCAAGGATCCATGTAATCCGAGGTAACCAAGAAACCCCATGTCATCATCATGACCTCCATATGGTACCGAGAGCAATGTTGTCTGTGAAGTAGAATGATACCCAAACCGACTCTCCACTGGTACCCGCACTGAAATTTCCAATCGGTCCAATCCCTGCCAATGCAAGGTTGCCATCACGGAATCACTCACGACCTCTCCAATCAACTCCTGGGTATGAAAGTTCACTTTGAATCCTATAGGGTCCCCTGAATCAGCCTGTGAAACAACTTGTTTATGCACAAATGGTGCTAACTCTCCCACCTGACCTGCACTCGTGTGAGAGCACGGCTCCTCATACTGTATCTCGATGTGTCCCGTGGAGGAAAAGTCCCAAGACTCCAGTAGACAGTCAACCGACACTATCAACTCCATGTAGTCCACCTCCTGCACTGAATGTGAACCTACTAAATCACCATGAGTCAATTTCGTCTCTCCACTGACTAACACGTGGGTGAAGTGCCCACCGGGCATAGAAAGCAACAAAAGCATAGGAGTGTTGTCCCATGTCGATTCAAAAAAACATGGTCCTGTAAGCTCAGGCTTGTCATAGTGACAAACCGTATATGCCTGTATAAAGTTGAGGAGATCCTCCCTCAACCTCTGCCATATGAACCTCTCCGACATGAGCCTGTAGGTCTCATCGAAGCTCAAGCGCCCAGTCATGGAAGAACAATGCACATGTCGTAATATCTCCATCCTCCACCATGAATCTGACACAAGGCTCCATCTTCCCGAGAGAAGATCATCTCATCCTCCAATCTACAAAGTTGTCATCTGTATGTGGCCATCTAGAATCTCACAAGAGTGTCGGTTCTTGGAGTACTCAACAAGCAAATGAGATCTCGGTCGACCAAAACTTGGATGACCAACATAATGATAAACTTGGATGATCTGAACCTGTAGTCCCAATCTCTTGTAACTGTCTCAAGTGCAACATTGCTGGTCACACCCACATCCATCATTCTCCACATCGATCCGCAATAATTAAGCTCTTCACCAAGCGGAACGTCCTCTCCATCCCCTCAGCTGTAACCACCCTAGGTGCTCCTATAGGTAATCCCCTCAAAATCACATTCCTACCCTCGATTTAAACTCCGGCTCCATCGTCGAAAGTTAGTTCAAAACTCACCAAGGAGTTGAACCACTGCACTCTCAAAGCACTATGTTGGTCTCTCTCATACCAACGATGTGGATAACATCGTAACTGTATAGTTACCCATCATGATGCTCACTTGGGAACCCGCCGTGTGCCCCTCATAGACTCTCCATTGGCTGTAACCCCCTGTTGAGGCCCTCAAAATCCTCTCGTCTGTAATTCTCACCTCTCAACCAATGAGACATCAATATAGTTGTGGGTTGCCCCACTCTCAATGAGTATCCCAACACGACCCCGCATAACTCCTTTGATCCTAAATGCATTGTACATCAGAGTACTAGACAATGTGGCTATAATATCCCAAGGAAAAGTCTCCTCTTGTTGCCCCGCATCAACACTATCCAACGCAACAGCATCTCCATCATCCATCTCATGAGTCTTTATCTCCTCACCTATTTCACCCTTGCTCTCCTCATAAGTCATCATGGTGTGCTCTGTGTCTGCAGAAAACAACCTGTCGGAATAGGAGTCATCAAATATCCCACTTGTCTCATACCTTGTGATGTCACCATGACCCACAAGAGGTTGTGTTCCTTCATAATTTGACCACTACAACGACATGCTTCTTTCTTCACCAATCACATCTTTTGCAATCTGCCCTTGTATACCATGAAATCTGATTTCTTTGTTTTCCTTGAAAATTTTCGGTTTATCCACATGAGGGATGAATGCAAATTTCCCAAAAGATGGAAGCCAATATGTCCAATGAATGATTCCAACTCCAAGTAACCCAAATGTACAAACACATTCAAGTACTTCACATCTCTTAATGAAAATAAAGAAATGAGTTACCTTATTTGTGCAAGACATATCTTTCCATGGACATAACTCATCAATTCCCTGTATGTTGGGAATACACATGGCTGCTCCCTCATCATACTTTATTCTCTTTCCCCATATTTTCATTTCACCGTAAATGCAAGAGAAAGGGAAATCAATATTAGAACTCATGCATCCATAAACTTTATCATAAAGAACTTCATATCCTCTGTTGTACCCATGGATTCTCATTATGAGAGAAGAAAACACCTCTGAAATAGCATAATTGGGGTTGATCATCATACCTTTGCAACTCATAATTTCTGATATAGGATCAACATCTTCATTCTCCTTTGATTTTTCAACCCATGCATCATCGTTTTCCTTAACATCATGCAACCATTGCATCCCAAAAATAGTCTTACCTCTAGCAAATTCAACCACAATAAATATACCACATACCTCATGTCCTTTCACTATCATGGGCTCCTGCATTGTTTTCTTTGCCAACATATGCTTATTAGCTAAATCAAGAGCAATGTGAATGGAGGATGTGTTTATCCCATCTAGCATACCTTGAGACGTGATTATGAAATAGTCTTCCCCAATCATCCAAGCATATAAATGTTGTCCCAAATAATAGAAACATGGCAACAACATAGGAGAACTCAACAAGCTAGGAAGATGGTAACCATTCTCATACCTTAGGATGCTAAAGTCATGAATGCACCTTGAATTCAACTCTTCTTTTTAACAAAAAAGTGCACCTTGATTCTTTGAGCACTTTGAGGACCAAATGCCCCCACTAACCCTTCCAAGGGTTCCACCATGTAGCTGGTATAAAAATCAGTCATGGGCTCTATTAATAAAACATTTTCTCCTCTCTTTATGACTGTTGTTATACACAGTCCAACAGGCTGAAGATGATTAAAAAATATTCTCTTACCCTTTTTAGCAATAAAAAAACCAATGCTAGTACCTTGAGAGTTAATCTCCCTACTTGCACCAGAGTCCCCAATGAAGAAATCATGCTTGCCAACACTTGTAATCCCAAAAGGCACATTTGAATTCTTTCTTTGGCTTATGAAATTAGTCACAAAGTTTTCAACATCAGAATTGTTAGTTTTGGATAACTACCACATATTACCAGGATCCCATAGCTTATAATGCCCCTGAGCCCTTGTATCTGTTAAGTGAGCTAAAACTTGCCACCATATATCATCCACCAGATGCTCATATACACATAGTTGGAGCAATGGTCCAACAAACTCCATGATGAAGACTTCGTCATCTACCATACCATGCATCTCATGATGGAAGTAAATTGGAATAGGTGACAATAAATAAGACACATTAGTGTGCTCTTCATACCCTTCAAGGCCATCAATGTCCTCCGTGTGTTCAAGATAGACATATGTTGAGCTACCCCAACATTGTTGCCCGAGTGCCTGTTGAAAGTATTTGAAAGCTGATCAAAAGTTGTTGGTTTGGAAATTACAGCAGGCTGCAATTTTACACCAGTGTCCATGTGAGGCTCCTCCTCATGTGTCAGCTGCTCCATAGAGTCTTCTTTCGGGGGTGTAGTCTTCCTTGCATCACTTGCCCTCATTGTTTCCTTGAACTCTTGTATGTGTTGTCTTGCTTGAGTCGCTATCAACCTAGCAGCTCTAGCTCTGCTATTCCCTTCCTCACACTTTTTAAGAGTTTCCATTACATCCTCCTTGCTTGCACAAACAAGTTTCTTCTCCTGAGCTGGAATAATTTCTCTAACAAGCAAAGTTTCACTAATGCAATTATTTTGCTCAATGGAAATCATACCCTTTTGTTTAGAAGCTTCTTCTACAAACGAGTTCTTTTGTGATTCAGGTACCAACATATGATGACCCTGTTTGGGCTTATTACCAATCTTCATCATGCAATAATATGGAAATGGCATATTATCTCTGAAACCCCTACTCAAATATTGGTACTTCCTCCAACAAGAATCCTCATCAATCACCTCTATTGGCCGCCCTCTATCACTATTCTCACCATGTTCCTTATTATCCCTAGGTCTGCTTTGATTCACATTCTGAGTGAGCTGACTCAAATAAAGGTTAGTGACTTCCTATTGTTTCACCATGTTGGTGAACATTTCCTTCATAAAACCCCCTTTGAGATCTTTCCAAACTACCATATTTAACCAACACAGGCTGGAGGAACAACTTTGATACCACTAAAATATCCCTTATGGGATACCACTTAAAATGCACCAAATATATGAAAAATTGTAGCAAAGTAAAAGACTGATTTGTCTTGAAAAATGACCAGCTATGACAATGAATGGTATTTGATTGATATCTCACGAAATACTTGCCCAAAGTGCATGAAAATTTGTGGGAAGCTTGCAATAATAATAATAAACACTAGAACAACATTTTGGAATTTTATATTGCTTTAGAGAATTACAGAGTGCCCTAGGCGGCTGGTAAACTTCTAAAATCCATAAATCACCAAATACACGAGCATAAATTAAGGGTCTTTGGAAATACATTAACAGATACAAGAAATAATATTTCCACCTTCAGATTTGAAAAGACGTCTCGAAAACCCTCAAATAAATGCTGAAGCCTCCTTGCTTGGAATGGGGTCGAAAATGATGGAGGTTCCTTCAACGTCTTTGCCACGCCCGGCCCAAATGGCTGTCGTGAATCGATCTGAAGCCCCTTTGCTATCTTCCCCAAATGCCCCAAAGACCCTCGAGATTTGCAAGTCACCTCGCTTGGAATGGGGTCGGGAGGGAGATGCTCCTTGATGTCTTTGCCACACCCTACCCAAATGGCTACGGTGACTCGATCCGAAGCCCACTGATTATCTTCCTCAAATGCCCGAAAACCCCAAAATCTATCCTCTAAAACCTCAGATAAGATCTCTGTACACAGCCCAAAAAATGGCTCCAAAATGACAGACTAGGGTAGATCTCTCACTACTGAAGAATGCCCTGCTAGCTAGGGACGGGTCTCTCACCACCGAAGCTAGGGTCCCTGTGGGATTTGACTCCACAAGCTATAAAAGCACAACAACAACAACAAAGATGAGAAGGGGTCAATAATATGTTTATGCAAAAGTGCTTTCCTTACTCTCCCCGCTCCTTATATATTTCTCCTCGGAAAACGAACCCCAATAGACCCAATACACATTTCTTTCTATGGAAGGGCCGATAAAATAAAGTGACTTAAGTTAATTTTCCCCTTTTAGTCGCCATGGTCCAAAAGTGACCCCCAAATGCCAAACGTGAATATTAGTACCATGCGGCCCCTTCTCAAAAGCCCCCAGCATTCACAGCTCCTTGGGTCTGACCACGGCTTGGACTCAACCTGGCCCTTCGGCCTTGGGCGTATGAAAAGGGGACATTACAGAGTTACGAGAATAGATTATTACTTCCTTGAAGGTGTGGTGGATACATTTTTAGGTGTTGTACATTACTAACATGATCCCTAACATGACACATATATGAAAATGACACCTCACACATCATGAGGCAAACAAGTTTTTATATGTGGATGTTAAGTCATGCATTGAGATAGACTAATGTACTGTACGCTGCAAGGTGCTTCGAAATTACACAAGAGTGTTGCGTGTCTATGCGCTTTGAGTAAGATGTCATGAAGGTTTTGAATTGCGCATAAAATTGGAGGATTTCACGATGTTCATATTGACATGCAAAAGTGCTCAAGGGTACAACAAAGGTTGCACGAGTGTTGCACATTGTCACGGTGATGCATCTTGGTGTTGTCAAATCATGCAAGAGTGCAAAGAGTCTCTATGGGTGTCACTGAGGTGCACCAAATGTGTGAACATGCACATAATTATGCGGTGTGCAAAAGAGATGAAAAATTCACAAGGAAATACCAAAGATCTAGGGTAAGCCAAATCGGTTGGCACGACCCAACTTTTTGAGGTATATTCGGGTGTTGAAAGCAATGGGAGTTGTGCAGTGACGCAAAGGAGTTAGGACCTTGCGACATGCACACATGGGTGGTAAGATGTTGAAGCCATTGGTGAAGTCAGATCATACCATGAATCAACGTCACAGTGTCACAAGTTATAGAAGGTTCTAAATCCTCCTAGATGAACTTTCCTTTTGTTATTTAGTTGACCCTAATTACATGATATTTTATTGTATCATTATTAAACTTGAACATGTGAATCCACCCAAGAAAAAAATTGTGTGCATCCCTTTATGCTCCATAACCCGATTAAGCTCAAAAGGATTATAGCTTATTTAGTCTCAATAACACACCTATAATTTTTCTCCTCACACTATTATCATTTTATGCACTTAATTGTGCACATTATTCTAATACCAATTACTGATTTGTCAAACTAATTCTAATAGAACCAACTCATCAATTTATAATTTAAGAAAATCTCATTTACAAAGACTTGAAGAATTGTGATTAAAAGTGTTGCATATTGGTTTTGTGAATAAAAAGGTGAAACAACTCAATAATGAATAATAATGGAACATAAAAAACACACAAAATATCATAAAAAATAACACCTTATTTATCATGGAAAGTCCACGTGGGGAAAACAAGCATGGAAATGTGGCCTTATGGCTTCAATTGAGCTCAAACAAACAAGCCACGTTATGGTTATGGCTCATATATAAGCAAGTAAAAATGTAGTTCAATTTGAAAAGCCTCCTTATACCTCCTACGATGTTCTATGCTTGATGCTCTCCAACACCTTTATGTTATGAAAAGTTACAAAACGAAATAAGATTTTCTTATTTATAAATTTAACATTAATTAGAGATGGCAAGGCACCAATGACTCTTCATTTTCTTTCCCCTTAAAATCCGGGTGGAAAGAGAGAATTGAAAAAAAAATGTTTCTTTCATTTGCCTCACCTTCTGTTTTATCTGTCCCCTTGGAAATAGTATAAAAATATTACATAGAAGACTATGTACATTATGACTATAATGTGTGTATATTTACACATTTACAAATCATATCGAATCCTAGTTTTGGTCTCTTAAGATTACTTTCGTAGATAGAAGATGAATATTACTTTCCATGTGGGAGCTGAATTCTTCTTCATATTTCTCCTTCGATGAGTATCCAAACACTAATTATCCAAATATTATCTTTGTACCATCATTGTTGAATTGTTTTGAAGAAAAAATAGGGGAGGAAAAAATAGCATAACTTTTATTAATAAAGAAATATATACAAACAACTTTGTATGAGCTGCATGGGATTGATTCAATAATGGAGGAGTGAGATGTTGTATATATAGAATGTTGGAGAAGTCTAGAAGTGCCCGTGAATGTTTTGGAAAAGAACTGGAGTTGAGAAGGGGAAAAATATGGAAGAGTGTTCTAGAAAAGTCTGGAGTTGAAAGGGAGAAAAATATGGACTTTTTTTTTTTTCTAGAATGAGACAACTTGTAGATGGAAAAATAAACATGATTTCAACACCCCCGTAATGTTTATTTAGGTATGTTGTCACAAGATTCAAATATGGGTCCTAGCAACTTGGCCTTGTTAGGTACCCATTTACAAAGTATATTATATATAAGGTTTCATATGCACTCCTAAAGAGGAACATCCACCAGATGTAACATGTCTCGAAATTTCAAAAGACTTCTTGTAGACAAATCTTTAGTAAATATATCTACAATTTTTCTTGGTTCCATGAATTTTAACTCCATCTATTAAGTCACGAAAAAAGTGATGATGCACTTCAATATGTTTAGATCTAGCATGGTAGACATGATTTTTTGCTAGCTTGATAGTACTTTGATTGTCACAAAATATAGTAGTTGGTTGATCTTGTGGTAGATGAACTTCCTCGAGAAATGTTCTTAGCCACATAGCTTCTTGAGATGCCTTGGAAGAATCGATATATTATACTTACGTAGATGAGACACATGCAGCTCGCTTCTTACTGCTCCATGATATTGGACCTGAACCAAGATGAAAAACATATCCATGAAGTTGATTTTCTATCATCTATGTCTCCTGCATAATCTGAATCTGTATAGCCCACTAGAGTAGGTTCTCCTCCATGCTTATATTCAATTCCAAGTTGATATGTACCTCTAATGTACTTCAATATTCTTTTGGCTTCTTTCCAATGGTCGACATGAGGATTTTCCATGTACCTAGAAACAATGCTAACTGCATATGCAATATCTGGTCTAGTGATAGTGAGGTACAAGAGATTGCCAACAAGTTGTCTATACAATGTTCCATCTACTTCCTGTAGATTAGAGTTAGCACTCAATTTTAATCCAACTTCACATGGTGTACTAGCTAGCTTACATTCAAGCATTCTGAATTTTCTTAATATATCAAGAGCATATTTGGTTTGAGAAAGCAAGATCCTTCCTTCTTCAAAAAGTAGTGCATTAGCCCTAAGTCACTTATATGATCTCCTTAGTATTGACAATGTATTGCATATGGTCTCTGTAATGATTAAATCATCAACATACAATACAACAATAACAATTTGACCATCATTATACTTTACATACATATTTGGATCAACTTTGCTTCTTTTGAATTCTGCTTCTAGAAAGTACTCATTTATTTTGGAGTACCATGCCCTTGGAGCTTGTTTAAGACCATATATTGACTTTTTCAATCTACAAACTAGATGTTCTTCTCTAGGTTTAACAAACCCTAGTGGTTGTTGCATGTAAATTTCTTCCTTTAAATCACCATTTAAAAAATCACTCTTAACATCCATCTGATAAATTTTCCATCCATATTTTGCAGCTAAGGAAACTATCGTGCGAATGGAAGTCATTTTAGCAAGCTGGAGCAAAAGTTTTAGTATAGTCAATACCTTCTTTTTGTGAGAAACCCTTGGCCACTAACCTTGCTTTGTGCTTTTCCAAAGCTCCATCAGATCTGAATTTTGTCTTGTATGTCCATTTGCAGCCAACCAAATTCTTTCCTTGTGGGGTAAGTGCACCAAGTTGGTGGACAAAAAAGGGGTCATAAGTGGACATCATATTGCAAAAAATAGTGAAATCTCAACTTGTAGGGATTATTAGCAATACGCGCACTCAAAATTAGAAAAATTATATAAATATGAATCGTAGCATCCGGAATCTAGTTTCTAAAATACTAATTTTTTTAAAAAAATGGACAAATTTAGCTATATTAAACACTTAAAATTATATGACTTGGTTTTTGTTTTTGAAAAAACCTATAAGATTGTAGTCTGTTTGCCCGCGATTTGGATGACCAAATCTTGTTATTTATTTATTTTCTTTGGTGAAAAGTTAGATGTAGTTGTCTATCTTGGGATGGATTTTATTTTGTATTTTTTCGAGCAATATATTTTTTTATGATTTTTTCCGTGAAAGTGGTCTGAAAAGATTTAGAAAATAGAGTGCTTTCCATTTTTGCTCGCCATAACTATATAAAAAAATATCGAAATCAAATATATATTTTTAACATGTATAAAAAAATTTCATGCTTGGGATGGTATAAGTTTTATCACATTTTGATAAGCGAAACAAAAGTTGCAGTCTTAAACGTAGACATGAACATTTGCGGGAAAAATGTCTTAAAGACCTATTGTTAGTAAAAAATTATAAAATGATATTTATCTTATTATATTCACTTTAAAATCAATATTTCTAAGAAGTTAATAGTCTCCCCTATGCGATGGCACCATTTTTGTGAAATGTTTTTAGTTTTTTATCATGGTTCAAGTCTGTGGAAGAGTAAATTTGAAATTTTTGACCCTTTACACTTCATAATGACCTTCCATAGCTTTGGTTGGGGCAAAACAAAGATTTCTTCGAGCCTTAGGGATGGATTTGATGATACAGATAGAATAGAATCGTGATCACGGGTTTTTAAACAAGAACCGCGATCGCGATTTATAAACCGTGAGTGCGTTTATAAAGTGTGATCATGGTTCGTAAATCATATTTATACACATCCCAATGTTCTAATTACCATGTGATTTTTACTGTTTGAATTTACCGTACGAATTACTACAAAATTTTGTCATTTTTTGCACATTTTTCTTATCACTGGAAGTAAAACATCATGGGAGACAAGAAACAAAGTCAAAAAAGGAAGTCATTAAGTAAAAAACACCAAATGAATTAGAGGAAAACAAATTTCAAAATGTTGAGCGAATGCGGAATCTTCGTGAATCAAGAAGAGGTTCATCTTCAACCCCTACTATTATAAGCAATGAGGAACCAAGTAATGTTTCTACTATCAATGTTGAAGTTGAATTAAATACTCATGATGAATATGTTTTTACTATCAATGTTGAAGAAGAATTAAATACTCATGATGTAGATAATGTTGAAATTGAAGGAGACAATGAAAATGTGAATAAAGAAATTCAAGTTGAAACTGTAGACAAGTAAAATTTGACAAAACACCTCCTAGGATTTTCCATAAGAAACCTAATTATTTTATTGAAATTGATGAAAACATTTTGAAACCAATGTGTGACAAACTTTCTGAATGGAAAATCAAAAGAAAAACCACTGAAATTTGAGATAATCATTTTGAAATTTTAAATGATTCCCGAAGATGTCAGTTGTTGGTTAGTTTGATGAAATTGAATAAAATGAGACCTACATTAAACACCTTAGGATTGACAACATCTAATATATGTGGTCAAACCTCTATAATTGTTGAAAACCTTCATGATGCATATCACATTGTTGGTGTCAAGAGACGCACTAGGGATAGTAATATTGTGCGTCGTGTACTTGCTACTAGTGTTGTAAGTGAATCAATAAAAACAACGTTTGATTATGCAAACAAGTTGAATGTTGCAAGTTAATCGAAAAACTCTAATGAAAGCAATTGAAAGACGTAATATCCTTCAATCACTCAATAACACTAATTTTTGGGCATTTTCTGCTAGAGCACCGCGTAAGGACAAATATAATATTGATGCTATAAGAGAAGTTGTTATTCAATTTTGGCATGATAACACTAGAGTTTCACCTAATACAAGAGATGTTGTAAAACAGAGAGTTGGTTCTATTAATCGCGAACCACATCCAAAGCATTTCTTAGATATGACTCAAACTCAATTTTTTTGTAAGTTTGAACAAGAGCATCTGGAAATTAAAATTAGTCAACATTTTTTTGAAATGTTAAAACCATTCTATGTGAAAATCAACCACACCACTTGTTGTTGTAGGCAACATGTTGAATTTGTTATGCATTATGCTAAATTTTTATGTATTCATTCTATTTTGCATTCTAAAACTATGTTATCGGAATATGGTGTTCAAGTTCACTAATATCTTCAAGGATTTCATTCCTATGATATTTTGTGAAAAAGAAGTTGGACAATTTTTTTATAGTCAGGATTGTTTAGATGGAAGTTGTGGTACATGTGGCAGATTACCTAAATTGGAAAGTTGCATCCATGAGCAAATTAAAGGTGCAATAGGAAATAATTTAGTTGAGTTTGATAAATATAAATTGTTGCGTACCTGAAAGATTGAAAGATGGAAAAGAGTCTAAATGGTGTGAGCTAGTTATAGAACATATGCATGTTTTTCAATTTATGAGAAAATTTAAGGATGAAATTGTTTATGAGTATGTTAGGCATACACACAGAGCTCGATGGTTGGATGAATAGTTAAAGATATGCAAAGACACATTTTCTATTGGTACTATTGTTTCAGTGGTCGATTTTGCAGAGAATTACACATTGCAACCACAAATGGAGGTTCAATCACAATATTACAACTCAGTACAAGTTTCTATTTTTGTGCATATAGCATTTATACATTCTCCTAATAGTATAGAGAATGATCAAATTTTTTTAAGAGAGTACCATTTTATATCAGTGATGATCGTACTTATTTCTATTGAATTTGTGCAAGGGTGTTTCCAATTATTTTATAGAAACTTGTCTGATAGGGACATCCACTTCAAACAACATTATATATGGTTAGATAATTACACATCTCAGTTTAAGAATGCACGAATGTTTTAATGGATGAGCAGGATGCACGTCAAGATGGGTGTGCAACATATTTGGAGTTTCACTAAGGCTGGACATGGAAAAGGAGAGCATGACGATGTAGGGGCATGTGTGAAAAGAACTCTTGCAAGAGAAGAGTTGAATTAAAAATATGGCGCTAAATTGAAAGATGCAAAAGCATAGTGGAATGGTGTATTGACAACATGGCCCGAGGTTCTCAAGAAATTTCCACGGTTTATAGATATTTTTGGTTGATAGAGGAATAATAAATTTGAACTACGAGGATTGTATGACACTCACTGGGTCCAAAGTGATATGCACTCATTTTATAACTCGAGACCCTACTTTGTGGGCCACATGGACAAGAAATTTGACATGTTTTTGTGCATCTTGTATCGAATTTTGTCACTTTGGTGAGTGTGATTCACAAGAATGGGTGGATGGATAGATTTATATGCCTCTAACTCCGCTTCCTAGTTATCAAGCTCCACAAGCATTACGACTTGTTTCTGTAGATGAAGTTGCAACATCCAAGGACTTTGATGAAATTTTGATTTTGGTGCGACAAGGTATTTATGGTTTTTACAATTTTTGTATTGAGTTATGTCCAATAAAATTTTAATATGTACAATTTAAATTTGAGTTGAAACCTTTTTTTGTAAGACATGTGTTTCATAGAGTTATTGTGACATAAGACAATGAAGAAGGAACAAACTATTTCTTATGTTGTTGCATTGAGGAAAGAAAGAAGTTGACTTCTCCTGTTATAGATGACGAAGATATTGAGTACCCTACAAGGTCAATGGTAGTTATTGGAACTTGGCTTCGATGGTATCCATTAAAAACTCCTCTGTTTGGGTGTTTGAAGACTTTGAGACACATGGGAAAATACTCTTATATTTGCATCTAGTTCTAGCGATAAATATTCAGTTGTATAGATATCGAGGAAGGCCTAATAACAAGATTCTTTGGAAGGTTCGAGAGTCAGATCATGAAGCAATCGTGTCGCTATTCGAGTAGATCCGATCTCACGATGGTTCATTGGAATGAATTTTTAATACTCATGTCTGGTATATATAATTTCTTTGGTATATATAAATTTGTTAGTTAGATAAATTTAAGTTCATATATTTTATTAAATTTATGTATTTTGTATATATCTAGTATGGTTTTGATTTGAAACTTAAATTTCTTTGACTAACACTTTTATATGCAAGTTAGTGGTGCCAAAAAGCTTCCACCTTAATGTGGCTAGCATTGTTAGTAGAGAATTATAAATTATCGAAGCTAAGAGAAGCTTTCATTGTTTTACAAGAAAAGAGAAGCAATTAACAATGATTTATGTACCTGTGGAGGGGGTTCTTGGCTTTAGAGGAGGTAGCCCAGAAGGACTTGGAGTTTAGAGAACCAAAATGATGCCTCCCCAAGTGTTTACAAGATCATCCCTATACGTGTGCACAGTTGGTTCGGTTCCATGACCCACCGTTTGCAAAATATACCATTTGATAGCCTTACATTGTCTCAAACTACACTATTAGGTGCATTTGCAAACAATAGGGCAGTGTGAACATCGATTCGAAAAGGAAAAAACCGAGAAATACTATTGTAGAGGGTCCCTACACTGAGGTGTAGGATCAGATGAGACATCTCTAGGTGCCACGAGTGCGCATAGCCACCCATCAAAGTTGAACAATTTTTTGGTCTTAGGGCTCTTAAGGGACTACGCCCGAACGAGGTAGCCGGAAGCAATGACGTTGTTGCACACTGAAACGAAGCCTCCTCTAGCTATCACACAGCCACGACGTGTCCGCGTAGTCGGTTGGTGCCACAACCTACCATTTGCAAAATATACCGTTTGACATGACCTTACTGTTTGGCTCAAACTATACTATTTGACGCGTTTGCAAATAATAGGGCAGTGAGAGCACCGATTGAGAGAAGAAAAAAGCGAGACAAACTATTTGTAGAGGGTCCCTATCATTGAGGTGTAGGATTAGATGATACATCCCTAGGTGCCACGGAGTGCGTGTAGTCACCCGTCAAAGTTGAATGATTTTTTGGTCTCAGGGCTCTTAAGGGACTCCACCCGAATGAGGTAGCCTGGAAGCAATGACGTTGTTGTGCACCAAAACGACACCTCCTATAGCATTCAAATGGAAACTCGGACGTGTCTGCATAGTCGTTTGATGCCACGACCCACTATTTGTAGAATATACGTTTGACATCCTTACACTGTCTCAAACTACACTATTCGGTGCATTTGCAAACAATAGGGCAACAAGAACATCGATTGGAGAAGGAAAAAATTGAGACATGTTATTATAGAGGGTCCCTACACCGAGGTGTAGGATCATACGAGACATCTCTAAGTGCCATGGAGTGCACGTAATCACTCATCGAAGTTGAACAATTTTTGGTCTCGTAAGGGCTCTTAAGGGACTCGCCCGACGAGGTAGTCCTGGAAAGCAACAACGTTGATGCGCACCAAAACGACATCTCCTCTAGTGTTTACCTGGCCACCCGGACATGTCCGCATAATCGATTCGGTGCCACGACTCACCGTTTGCAAAATATATCGTTTGATAGCCTTACACTAGCTCAAAATACACTATTCGGCGCATTTGCAAACAATAGGGCAACAAGAGCACCGATTGGAGAAGGAAAAAACCAAGATAGGCTATTATAGAGGGTCCTTACGCCAAGATGTAGGATTAGATGAGACATCTCTAGGTGCCATGGAGTGCACCTAGTAACCCGTCGAAGTTGAACAATTTTTTGGTCTCAGGGCTCTTAAGGGACTACGCCCGAACAAGGTAGCCCGGAAGCAAAAACAATTGTTGTTGCACACCGAAAATATGCCTCATCTAGTGTTCAACTAGACACTCGAGGACATGTGTCCGTGCGGTTGGTTGGTGCCATGACCCCACCGTTTGCAAAATATACCGTTTGTGACCTTTACACTGGCTCAAACTACACTATTTGACATGTTTGCAAACAATAAGGTAGTGAGAGCACCGATTGGAGAAAGAAAAAATAAAGACATAATATTTTAGACGGTCCCATGCCAAGGTGTAGGAACAAATGAGACATCCCTAGGTGCCACGGAGTGCGCATAATCACCGTCGAAGTTGAACAATTTTTTGGTCTAAGGGATCTTAAGGGACTCCGCCCGAACGAGGTAGCCCAAAAGCAACTACGTTGTCACGCACCGAAATGACACCTCCTCTAGCATTCACCTAGCCACTCGGACATGTCCATGCGCAAGTGGTTTGGTTCCATGACCCACCGTTTGTAAAATATATTGTTTGTGACCTTACTTTTACATCTGGCTCAAACTACACTATTCTACGCGTTTGAAAACAATAGGCAGCGGAGCACCGATTGAAGAAGGAAAAAACCAAGACAAACTATTGTAGAGTGTCCCTATGCCAAGGTGTAGGATCAGACAAGACTTCTCTAAGTGCCACAGAGTGCGTGTAGTCACCCGTCGAAGTTGAACAATTTTTTGGTCTCAGGGCTCTTAAGGGACTCCACCCGAATGAGGTAGCCTAGAAGCAACGACGTTATTGCGCACCAAAAAAATGCCTCCTCTAGCATTCACCTAGCCCCCCAGACGTGTTTGTGCGGCAATCGGTTCGGTGCCACGACCCACCGTTTGCAAAATATACCATTTGACCGCCTTACATTGTCTCAAACTATACTATTCGACGCGTTCGCAAACAATAGGGCAGCGAGAGCACCAATTGGAGAAGGAAAAATCTGAGACAAGAAATTGTAGAGGGTCTCTATGCCAAGGTGTCAGATCAAATGAGACATCCTTAGGTGCCACCATGGAATGCACGTAGTCACCCATCAAAGTTGAACATTTTTGGGTCTACGGGCTCTTAAGGAAGTCTGCCGCCGAACGAGGTAGCTCGGAAGCAATGACGTTGTTGCGCACCAAAACGACACCTCATCTAGTGTTCACTTAGCCACTCAGATGTTTCTGTGCATTCGGTTTGGTGCCATGACCCACCGTTTGCAAAAAAATCTTGTTTGATGACCTTACACTGTCTCAAACTACACTATTCGGTGCATTTGCAAACAATAGGGTAGTGAGAGCACCGATTGGAGAAGGAAAAAACCGAGACATGCTATTGTAGAGGGTCCCTACGCCGAGGTGTAGGATCAAACGAGACGTCCTTAGGTGCCATGGAGTCTACGTAGTCACCCATCGAAGTTGAACGATTTTTTGGTCTCAGGGCTCTTAAGGGACTACACTCGAACGAGGTATCCCGGAAGCAACGACATTGTCGTGCACCAAAACGATGCCTCCTATAGCATTCACCTAGCCACCCGGATGTGTCCGCGTAGTCGGTTTGGTGCCATAACCCACCATTTACAAAATATACCGTTTGACAGCCTTACATTATCTCAAACTACACTATTCGGTCGCGTTTGCAAACAATAGGGCGAGAGCACCGATTAGAGAAGGAAAAAACTGAGACATGCTATTGTAGAGGGTCCCTATGCCGAGGTGTAGGATTAGAAAAGACATCTCTAGGTGTCACGGAGTGCGCGTAGTCACCCGTCGAAGTTAAACAATTTTTTTGGTCTCAGGGCTCTTAAGGGACTACACCCGAACGAGGTAGCTTGGAAGCAACGACATTGTCATGCACCAAAATGATACCTCCTCTAGCATTCACTGGCCACCCATATGTTTCCACGTAGTTGGTTGGTGCCATGACCCACCGTTTGCAAAATATACCGTTTGATAGCCTTACACTGTCTCAAACTACACTATTTGGCGCGTTTGTAAACAATATGGCAACGAGAGCACCGATTGGAGAAAGAAAAAAAATGAGATAGGCTATTATCGAGGGTCCCTACGCCAAGGTGTAGGATCAAACGAGACATCGTTAGGTGTGATGGAGTTTGCGTAGTCACCCGTCGAAGTTGAACAATTTTTTGGTCTCAGGGCTCTTAAGGGACTCCGCCCGAATGAGGTAGCCCGAAGCAACGACGTTGTCGCACATCGAAATGACACCTCCTCTAGCGTTCACCTGGCCACCTAGACATGTTCACGCAGTCGGTTTGGCTCCATGACCCACCGTTTACAAAATATACCGTTTGACATCCTTACACTATCTCAAACTACACTATTTAACGCGTTTGCAAACAATAGGGGCAAGAGCACCGATTGGAGAAGGAAAAAACCGAGACAAGCTATTGTAGAGGGTCCCTACGGTAAGGTGTTGGATTGAACAAGACATCCTTAGGTGCCATGGAGTTTGCGTAGTCACCCGTCGAAGTTGAACGATTTTTTTGTCTACGGGCTCTTAAGGGACTACGCCCGAACGAGGTTGCCCGGAAGCAACGACATTGTCGTGCACCGAAACGATGCATCCTCTAGCATTCACCTAGCCACCTGGATGTGTCCGCGCAGTTGATTCGGTGCCATGACCCACCGTTTACAAAATATACCATTTGATAGCTTTACACTGTCTCAAACTACACTATTTGGCACGTTTGCAAACAATAGGGCAGCGAGAGCACCGATTGGAGAAGGAAAAAACCGAGACATACTATTGTAGAGGGTCCTACGCTGAGGTGTAGGATCAAATGAGATGTCCTTAGGTGCCACGGAGTTCTGCGTAGTCACCCGTCGAAATTGAATGATTTTTTGGTCTTAGGGCTCTTAAGGGACTACACCGAACGAGGTAGCCCGGAAGCCACGACGTTGTCGCGCACTGAAACAACGTCTCCTCTAGCATTCACTGGCCACTGGAAGTAGTAAAAATACATGTTCCATGAATCCTACCAACACTAAAGAATCACTTCCCACTCCTAGAACCACTCATTCCTAGAACCTTCTTTCCTTAAAATCCTCCTCTTCTAGGAAATAATAACCTTTCCATCTTTCCTTGTTGGTCAATGGACTTATAAATTAAATAATTGCATTATTTACTCCGGCGCCTCTGACAATGTCATGCTTATAAAATTTGCTAACTCTATTGGTATTACTCTCCTTACTATTGGCCATTGTTACTACATGAAAACAAAATAATTACCTCTTTTCGGCCAGGTGAAAGATTCTCAAGCCAGAATTTGCAGACTTCCCTAACAAGAAAATCAAGATGGAAATACTTGTGGAAGACATGCCAGCTACGTATGGTATATTGTTGAGCCAAAGTTTCTATCACGATATTGGTGGGGATATAAAGATGGATTGGCCATACACCACCATACTCATCAATGGTAAAATGAATAATATCCTTCTGATAAATAAAATTAAATACATAGTTCAAAAACCAAATGACCCAAGGGAAGACATCTTATTTCAAGATTCAAGGTATGAAATATTTTTCATGACTTAAGAGGAAAATGATAAGTTGCCCATGTTGATGGAGGAATACACATGCTTCCCTTAATTTCTTAACAATTGTACCATGCAATGTTGCACCATAGTAATGTTATATTCATATATGTTGCACCATAGTTTTTAATTTTAAATCAAACATACATATAGAATTAATATACATAGAAGGATATCATGTGCAATGAATTCGAATCAAACATAGAAGTAATATCGTTATGAAAACCAACACATGGATATATAATGTATCAAACTAAGTGTGTTGAATGCACGTCTCTAAAAATATAAGTTCATAACATGTGTACATCTCGAACCAAGTGTGTCATACATATAGGACCACATGCGGTCGCATAAGGCTATATATACAATGTCCTATGAAGAATCATGAACTAGGACCAGCTGGCCCATATATATATATCTATATACATCCACGTCATATGAATCTAATCATGAAACATCTTCCCTCTCTTCGCCCTACTAGAAGTAGCAAGTCCACGACCTAGGGATGTAGAGGAGGGAGATGCCACTACATATTTCATCCGTGTGGTCCTAGGCATCTCTAAGCAAGCTGTAACCTAACCTGCACATTCATAAACAACAAGTTTTTAACACCTAGATTTTTAAAATACATTCAAAATTTAGAAACTTAGAATTTAGTTAAAATGCATGTGAAATCTTACCGCAATGTCATGATCCCTATCAATTTGTCATTGACGCATGACAGGGACAATAGTAGACTCATGAGAGGTAAGCTACATACAAATAATTAAATTTCAAATTAAATATTTCATGTACAAAATTTGATATTGTAGATTTAAGTAATAAGAAATAATTCCTAAATAAATTTAACAAATTTGAAAAATTGTACCTCAATTAGTGGATCTGCAGATGTTATGGCAGTATCTACAAGCACCTCCATAGTCTACATATATGGAGGAGTCTCTCTGGAAGTCATAAGCTATACAAAAACATGTACAAATCAATATTAATCTACATGACTGCCACACAACAGAGCCGAACATAATCCATGTGAACTTCCACAATTAGAAACAAAGTGTAAAGAGAAACTAACCTACGTAAAAGTCACGTGAGGCATGCCAAGTAGCCTCAGTTCCCAGAGTAGATGATGACCCGCCAGGCTCCTGCATGTATAAAAGACAAACATATATTAATATGTACATGTATAGGTGAAACATTATAATAATAAAAGTACATAATCAAATGAAATTTGAAATTTAAGTACAACTTGAAACTTACATTTGTAACATGCCCAATTGCAGTAGCTAGCATGTCGACGCTGGATGTTTCCTTCACCACTCTTGCTATTTAAAATAAAATAAAAAATTAGTTTTTACATGTATGTACATAACGTACAATGAAATACATATATATTAAAATCTCAAACATGAATTAAACTATTGTATATATATTAAATATTTATTTGACATTTACCTGTGAAAGACCAAGATCCTTTGCACTAGTTCCAAAAACATCCACCATCATCTCATCTAGAGAAAAGAAATCATGTGATCCAACAAATGATGTCTCGCCCGCAGTGCATACGGCACCACATGATCCATAGTGGTGTGGTGCGCTAGAACTGGCGCCTCCACCAACATCACAGATGCAATCTGGCTCACTATGTTGGGTCAGAGTGTCAGTGAGCTCCCTCAATGCATGTAGTGTGTCAATCTCCATAACCTCCTTCACTATAGGAGGGATAACTGAAGGCAGTGGGGGTTTTGGGGCATGGGGGATCCTTGGTTGACCTACGCATGCACCAGGTCTACTCTATGCAGAGCCACCACCTCGCCCATAAAAATTAGAAAAGTCAAAATAATTTGGGACCTCATTAAGCACGAACTCGCAATATAATTTCTTCAAAAAATAGAGGGGAACCTCATTGTTGTTGCATGGTGGATAATCAAAAATCATCCACCATCGGTCCCAAAAATTATTCTCGATTCGGTCATCGTGACATCAATGGATTGAGAATCATTTGCAAGTAACTGCGAGGGAGACATTGGTTCTTGGGTCAATAAATAATGCACAAATGCGGTCTTTTCTATTTATTTTTTTGTCTTTGTCTTTTACCACATGAGATAATTTATTTGCATACCACTGCCTACAATCACCTCTAAAGGTATTCCATCTGTCTATTTGGTTGGTTGCGGAGTTAACTTCGCTAATCAATATTTGCAATGTGTTGGCTAAAGTCATGCGGGATGGATTTGTGGCATGATTTTGTCTTATATTCTGAATAAGGTTCTCAATGACAATTTTATATTGTCAGATTTTTCTAACGATATCAGCTTGTGTTCCTGTTGGTTCCGTGGGGACTGAAGGAGCCACAGGAGGTGGATCTATGTTTGGATGAGGGTTTTGCAAAATGTTTGGAGAGGGTTTTGCGAAATGTTTGTTTTGAGAGGGTTTTGAGGAATATTTTGATGGTTTGTAGGATTACAAGCTTCTTTGAGCAACCGACAAAAAAAAAAAGTTGTATACATAAACAAAAAATTGAAAACCCATGAAAATCACAAAAATAACCTAAAATGTAAACAAATTGATCAAAATCGAGGGCTTACCTCTTTGTCTTGGTGGCATGGTTGAAACTATTGTGATCCACAAGTCCGAAGAGTAATTTTTAGGGGGTATTCAAAGTGCGAGTGCCAAAGGTCTAGGAGAAATCGTGGTTGGAAAGGAAAAATGAGGGAAAATGAGGAGTCGCAGGGTCTGTTTTTTTGTTGGTGCTCGCGGTTTCAAACTGTGATCGCGGTTTTAGGTTCAAAAATTACCAAGCCTATAAAAATAGTTCGCTAAAATCACCAAGTTTATAAAAAAGCGCACTCGCGGTACCTAAATTTCAGGTTTTTATGTCCACTTAATTGTCCACCATCTTGGTGCACTTACCTTGCGGTAGGGTTGATAATTTCCAAGTGTCATTTTTATTAGAGAGTTGTACTCATCTTGCTTCTTCCCATTCAAATTTTCCTTTTGCTTCCTCATATGTGTTGGATCATCAACCTACATCACTCTAGTCATAAGAGCATAGTTAGCAATAAGATTCTTAGGACCTTCTTGGTAGATATCTTGGATGCTTCTTGTTTTTCTTGTACTTTCACTATCACCTTCACTTGATGCTCCAATTTGAATTCCTTCTTCCCTGTGGAAGACATTACACCTTCATTTGAATCATTAATATCAATATTTTTATCTTCTTCAATCAAGATTGGAAGAGAAGATGTGTTAGTGGAATCTTTGCTATTATCAATGATGTCTTCATCAAACAATACATTTCTTTTAATATGTATTTCTTCAGTCTTAGGATTGTATAACCTGTATGCTTTTGACTCCTCACTATACCCAATCATTATGTATTTATCACTTTTCTTATCTAACTTTGTCCTTTTCTGATCAGGAACATGAGCATATGCAATACTTCCAAAGACTCGGAAGTGAGAGATAGTGGGCTTTCTACTACTCCAAGCCTCTTCTGGAGTTATATTTATAACAACCCTAGTGGGGATCCTATTGAGAATATATGCAGCTGTATGAATTGCTTCAGCCCACAATTTGACTTCTATGTTTCTAGAATGTAACATACATCTAGCCATTTCCATCATAGTTCTATTCTTTCTTTTTGCAACCCCATTTTGTTGAGGTGTGTAAGAAACAATAGATTCTTTCTTTATACCATTTTGTTTGCAAAAGTTTAGGAGGGCTTGATTTATATACTTTGTACCCCTATCTGTCCTTAGTATTCTTAATGACCTTCCACTTTGTTTTTCTGCTAAAACCTTGAACTCTTTGAATCTATCAAACACTTCACTCTTACTTTTTAGAAAATATACCCATATTCTTCTACTGTAATCATCTATAAAAGTGAGTACATACCTTGATCCCAAAAGTGAAGGTGTTTTAAATGGACCCATGACATCGCTATGAACTAGATGCAAGGGAACTTTTGCTCTCCATGACTTTCCTTGTGGGAAGCTTTCAACATGTTGCTTTCCCATAGCACATCCTTCACAAATACCACGTCTTTGAAGATTTTGAGAAGCCCATAAACCATGTCCCGTTTCTCCATAACCCCGAGACTTTGATAATTGATGTGCCCCATCGCTCATGCCATAAGCTTGTTCATGTTAATATGCTTTGCAATAGCACACATATTCCTATCTTCACACTTAGAGGTGAACTCTTGAAATTTATATAATCCATTTTCAACTTTACCAATTGTAGTGACTTTGTGCTTATCATTCACATCTTTGATTAGACATTTATCATTGTAAAACTCTACTTTGTATCCTTGATTTGCAATTTGGAATACTAAAAGAAGATTTGTCTTTAAGTCTGAAACTAATTTCACATTCTTGAATACACCATTGTTAACTTTAACATTTCATGTCCCCTTAACTTCTATAGCACTATTATTGCCCAAAAATATTTTCTCTTTAGTGTCATTATTGGTTACAGATTCAAATTGCTCTTGATTATGAGACATATGTTGTGTTGCACTAGAATCAATGACCCAATCATCTTTGTAAGAACTGTTTGCCTTAAGAGCCATACATAAAACATTACTTTTTGATTCATAATTTCTTGAAAACTTGCTTATTTTCCTTTCTGTACCGTTTCTCTTTTCTGTATCATTGATCCTTTTATAACATTCATTAGCTTTGTGACCTATCTTACCACAATAGTTACATTTCCACTTTGGCCTATTTCCATAATCATCATGATGTTTAAATGAAGTATACATGTTATCATGCTTCCAATTCCTCTCTCTTGGCTTATGTTGATTGTCTTAAAACATCTTGTAGTTATATTTTCCCTTTGTCATGAAGGCCCGAGAATCATCATTGCAAGTCTCCCTTTCCTTGATTTGACGCTTTTCTTCCTGCACTAACTTGGCACATAGTTCTTCGGATTTGATGCTTGCTAATTTATCAGATGTATCTAGGCCTCTTATGAAAAATTGATAAGATGCTAGAAGACTTTGTAAAATTATTTGCACAAAATCATTATCATTTATATTCTTTCCAAGAGAGTCAAGTTCATTCTTCTTTTCTTTTATTTTTGTTAGGTGAGGCACATATCTTGTGCATTTGAAAATCTCATGTTATATAATTCTGTAGTAAGAGTTAGAATCCATACATCACCTGAATTATCATATGTGCTCTTTAAGGTAGCCCATACGTTGACTCCGCTTCTCTCATTATGTACTTCTGGAAAGACATCATTTGAAAGAGTGAGCTTTATCCATGCCGTTGCCATTTTGTCTCTTCTATCCCAATTTTCTTGATCTTTTCCGGTATTTGTAGGCCTTTTTCCATACCAATAACAAGCTCATAACAATTCTTCAGGGTTTAAAACATCTCCATATGAGATACCCAATCATAATAATATTTCCCATTTAATTTAATTTCTGGCAAAGGAGTACTAGTAGACTCCATTATGAATAAATCCTTTCACAAATTGGAATAAAACCATTTATCTTCAACACGCCAAAAAAAATGATTTCAATAGTCTCGCTCATACACTTTTAATTTTGTCCCAAAAAAAAACATATTCTTTGCTACCAAAACAATGAGGAGAAATCAAATGCAATTTGGGAATTTTTCCCTTCAATTTTTTTATTGTTCACTTACAAATCTGCTACAGATTTGCTACTGGTAGAAGAGAAAAAAAAAATCCCAGTGGAAGCCTCTAGATAGGTAGATGCAGATCTGCAATATGTCAGTGGCTCCTCAGCCCCTTGGCTCTTCAACACATGCTTGAGAAGAACCCTCGCTGATGCCATGAAGAAAAAATAGGGGAGGAAAAAATAGCAAAACTTTTATTAATAAAGAAATATATATAAACAACTTTGTATGAGCTGCAGGGATTGATTCAATAATGGAGGAGTGAGATGTTGTATATATAGAATGTTGGAGAAGTCTAGAAGTGCCCGTGAATGTTCTGGAAAGAACTGGAGTTGAGAAGGGGAGAAATCTGGAAAGAGTGTTCTAGAAAAGGCTGGAGTTGAAAGGGAGAAAAATATGGAAAAGATTTTTCTAGAATGAGACAACTTGTCGGTGGCACTATTGGATGGAATAAATAAACATTATTTCAACATGTTTCCTTTTGCACCTTCCGTGACCCTCACTTTAGAATGTTTTTGTGCTCTCTTCTAGAGTGCTAGGTGTCTTTTCTTCCTACTTTAATCTTTTTATTTTTGCTTGCATGATTCTCTCATCCTAGAACTTTCTATCATTAACTATTATATCCTCAAGTCCCATTTACCTATTTTTGATCTCTGTGACTATTAATATAATTTCTTTCTTTCTTTTCTTTAATCATTTCTATTTTAAGGTGTTTTTTTTTTTTTTTTTTTTTTTGGTTGCTTCTTCTTTCTTTCTTCAATTTTTTCTTCCCTTGGAATGCCTAATTTGTTTTCTTACTTCATGTATGGATGCCCCACCTCCCATGAAGTTTCTTTGATTCACTTATTTCATGTATTGTGATCTCATCTCCCATAAATTTATTTCATGTATGATTCTCATTATGCCCTTTTGTTGTTCATGCTCCAACAATGGGTTTGAAATATAAGTAACTTCTATTTATGTGGCTTTAATTGAAACAAATGATGGAGTGCTTGATGTAGTGCATGCAGTGAGTGATACTATGACTTTGGAACCTTCTTGCATTTGTCCATATGCTTAGTTCTTCTACTATGAGCTTGTGAAGTTTGCCCTTAGCTGATTTAATTTTACCGTTGATATTTTGCTTCTCCTATTTACTTCCCAAGTGGGTTTGGCTGCCCCTAGTTGCTCTAAGCAAGTGGCGTTGTTTTCTTTCTTTGTTCTTCAAATAGAAGTTCTTTAGAAGTGATATTTGAAATGTTTCTTCCACTTTCCTTTCCATGCGAATGCTACAAGTAGCCAGACTAGATGTGTTTAGAAATTGCATGAAAATAAAAATGACTGAAATCTTCCACCTTCCGTGCTATGCTTAGTCCACTTTAATGCTCACCCTCGTCATGACATCTCATGGGCTTTAACAAAGTTATTTATACATAATCTTTGAATCTTTAATCTTATCATATCTTTATCTTGATGATGCATTGCATAGTGTGATCCAAAATGTTCATCTATTCTTCTTTTACATGTAAGTTTATCCATAAAAATTATGTTCATATCACAAAATATTTACATGTTTACAAATGCTTCCAAATCAATTATAATATCACAAATACTGTAACTTTACCTTCTAAATTAATAAAGTCTAAAATCGTTATTTCAATTTCAAAGCAAACAAAACCTTGATAACTCAACAAAGCTTATTGAAATCAGCTTTTGGAAAAAATAGTGTCTCCCACAAACATATTAGCCCTCAAAGAGAAAATGGGCTCATCAAAAACTTTTATAACATTATTCTCTAGGTTTTAAGAATATGAGTTTTTACAAAATATTATGGTTTTTATTAAAAGAACCCATCTATATTGTGTGATAGGTGGCAAATCAGATTCATATATATTATAGAAGGGATATTCTGAAACCCCAAAGACCGTTTTGTGATTTTTAACTCCTCTCCCCAATGAATTCCAACAACCAAATTTAAATAGACTTAAGACATTAACCCCAATTCTTGGGAAATTGTCTTTGGTATTTTGTGACCGTAGACAAAACAAAATCTACATAAACACATAATTTAAGCCCAAATGGCAGAAATGACATGGGTATAACATATTATAATCAATCCACACAAAAGGACAATAGAAACTGACAAATGTAGGAGTAAACCAGGATCACGAGATGCTCTCTTCATCGTATCGTAGCAAAGGCTTGATGTAATCCCTTCATTCACATTTCCCGCTGGCTGTGTAGGTTTCCATTTTCCTTCAAGTATTCCTCTCCTTCTGCATTTCCAGTTCTTCTGCCATCTCCAGCTCTTCAGTCCAGAGATACAAAGTCTTCCTGAAAAACAGTTCAGTATCATGGTCCTTCATGGCATTATAAAATACGCATTTAACAAAAATCCCATCAGTAACTCTAGCAATGATGATACTTACAATATCAATTTATCATGTCAAAAACATGGTTCAGCTGTCCAAAAATTCACAAACAGCGTGTTTTCAAAAACTGAAACAAGTTCTTACCACTGCAAGTGTGACACCATAAATTTTGTTACAGTGGAAGTGAGAGTATATAGCTTGCTACTCTTAGCATCACCAATAATCTCCACAAGAACACTGCCCATGTTTGAAATGATGGAAACGGTTGGAGTCTCTCACAATAATTTCTCTTGCAACAATCTTGGAGATAAACTTGGTTGCAGTGTGGCAGTCACCACATACTTGAAGATTCTTGATAACTCTAATAATTGTTCTAGGGGATATGTGTAACAACCCGAATGCAATTGCCAACTTTTCACTATGGTGGCAGAGGAGTACTTCCTTCTCCTCCTCCTCCTCCACTTCGTTCAGTACTGGTCTTGTATCTGGATTATACCCTGCTGCCTTTATCTCCCAAGATCATTTCTCCAACATTGCATAGATTTCTGGTGTTTGTGGGTGTAATCTATCTCCTACACAAAAAACATGAACCATTTTATGAACTTCAATCTAACTACATCCAGGTGTCTTTTTCATCCCTCTATCTTTCATCAATTTCCTTATGTTTTGAGCATCATCCCATCTGCCCATTTCTGCATAAATGTTTGACAAAAGGACATAAGGTGCAGTATTTTTATGATCCAACTTAAAAAGGAGTGTTGCCACAAATTCTCCTAGCTCTATATTCTTATGTGATCTACAAGCGCCAAGCAAACTCATCCACACCACCGGATCAGGGATTATTGCCATTTTGATGATAAAGTTGAAGGCTTCCTCGAAACAGCCAGCACGACTAAGAAGGTCAATCATGCATACATAATGGTCAATTGTAGGCTTGATGCAATAAGAGTGAGTCATCTGATTGAAGTATTTACAACTATCATCTGCTAGACCTGCATGGCTGCATGCAAATAAAATACAAACAAAGGTTACATGGTTAGGCTTGGTTTGAAAGCGCTTCATTAAATCAAAGAGTTTGAGGGCATCCTTGCTTTGGCCATGCATTGCATATCCTGCAATCATTGCATTCCATGAAGCCACATCTGGACATTTCATTTTGTCAAACAATTCGCGTGCCTTCTTTATGCTGCCACATTTTGCATACATGTCTATTAGGGTAGTCACAACCACGTCATACAAAAACCCACTTTCAATAATTTTTGATGGAACTCCATTCCTTGTTCCAGAGCTCCCATTTTGGCAAATGCTGGTAGGATACTGGTAAACGTTGATGTGTCTGGTTTTATATCTGTCAATTGCATTTGCTTAAATATCTCCACAGCTTTTTCAACAAAACCATTTTGTGCATATCCAGCAATTATTGTGTTCCATGAGACAGCATTTCGTTGAGGCATTTGTCTGAAAAGGCTTAAAGCCTCGTCAAGAAAACCACTCTGTGCATATCCTGTAATCATTGCAGTCCATGAGACCACATTTGGATGATGCATCTTGTCAAACAACTCACGTGCCTTCTGTATGCTTCCACACTTTGCATACATGTCTATCAAACAAGTCACAACTACAACATCTGATAAAAATCCAGTTTCAATTATTTGTTGATGCACATACATACCCTGTTCCAAAGCTCCCATTTTGGCACATGCTGGAAGGATACCGACAAAAGTGGAAGAGTTTGGCTCTGCACCTGCCAATTGCATTTGATTGAAAATATTCAAGGCTTTCTCAACCAACCCATTTTGTGCATATCCAGAAATGATTGCAGTCCATGAGACAACATTGCGTTGGGGTATTCCTTCAAACAATTTGTGTGCCTTTTGTATGTTTCCACATTTTGCATACATGTCTATAAGAGCCGTCATAACCACAATATGTGACAATAAACCACTCTCAATTACTTTTTGATGAATTTCCATGCCCTGTTCCAGAGCTCCCATCTTGCCACACGCTGGGAGGATGCTGGCAAAGGTTGATGAGTCTGGCTTTACACCTGCTAATTGCATTTGCTTAGAAATCTTCAACGCTTGTTCAACAAGCCCATTCTGTGCATATCCAGCGATGACTGCAGTCCATGAGACTAAATTTTTTTGGGGTATTACTTCGAAAAGTTTTAAAGCCTCGTCAAGGACACCATTTTGTGCATATCCTGTAATGATGGCATTCCATGAGACCACGTTTGCATTATGCATTTTGTCAAACAACTCGCGCGCCTTCTCTATTTTTCCACAATTTGCGTACATAACTATCAGGGTATTTGTCACAATATCGTGAAATTGAAATTCACATCTAATGATTTTACCATGGATCTGCAAACCATGTTTCAGAGATCCCGCGTTGGTGCATACAGGGAGAATAGAGGAGAATGTAAACTGATCGGGATGGACAGCTGTTCGTTGCATTTGATAAAACAGTGTGAATGCCTGGTGGGAAAACCCGTGCCTTCTGTAAGCTGACATTATCATATTCCATGAGAAGACGTTTGGTTCAGTCATGCTGTCAAAAATATTACGGGCATCCGGCAAACTTCCGCACTTGTCATACATGTTGATAAGTTTATTTTGTAAAAAGGTGTGGGTTGCAAATGTGAAATCCCTGTCATTAATATGAGAGTGGATTTGCTTACCCTCGTTAAGAGCTTTCTTGTCTATACATGCCTGCAATAGATCATAATATGTGGAAGAATCTACAGAAGAATTGTGTGCAGTAAGCAGAATGTGTATCGCCTCTTTCAAGCCACCATTCCGACAGAGTGCCCTCAGATTTTGATTGAGAAGGGCAGTGGATGACATTGTATGAACGTGTGTCGATATTCATTCTATCACAAGTAAACACCATCATGGAATTTGTTTCATTGTCATTTCTTTCCTGCAATAATCAGGCCCAGATTGTTGTGATATGATTTGATTATTTTCAAAATGCTATGCGTGCCGAGTAGTACTTGCAGGACTGTTTCCCAGGCAGAATTTGACACTGCCATGCTGCCTCAACCCAATGTAAACTCCTCTTATCTTGCAGGCCGATTTCAGGATTTCACTTGTTTTCTTAGATCAGTTGAGAATCTGCCGGAGATCTAATGTGCGCGTTGTTTACATTTCAAGTTAATATGATACTCTCATGTTTAATAAATAAAAAAAAAAAAACATACTATAGATTGTAAGAGAAATGGGTGGAAGAAATCATATCCTAGAATGGGAAACAAAACCAAGAGAAAACAAAGTATTAGTCATACGATCAAGAGAAACAAAGTTCTAAAAGCAAAAACAAAACAAATATAAAATTCAAAATTTTGAAAACATACCAAAACATTATGTTTTGGTGGAACATATGATCCGCTCAGCCAAGCTTGTTGCTCTTTTATTGTAAGATCAAGTGTTGCGTTGGGACTAAGCAAACCAAGGGTCTATGGTACTACCACCCTACTAATTAAGAACAACATTAACAGGTTTCACCAAGGAGACCTTGCTCTAAGGCTCCACTACATTCTTGGTTGGGTTGACAGGTGTCAAATTCCCTTGAGCAACATCATTTTGACAGGACAAGTAGCAGTCTTAGTGAGGCCATTCAAAGACTCCCTAATGGGATTAGCAATTACCTTATGAACTATGCCATCTTTTTTATCCTTCAAAGGTTGTGTTGAAACCAAAACTTTACCTTCATCATTTGCATTGACCCTTAGTATTGCGAAAGGGTTACGACTTAACCCAATGTAATATCTTTCCTATCCTTTGCCTTCGTGTTTGGTGTTTTTCTTTCTTTCTCTCGTGTAATAATCGAAATTCATCCTTTTCCCTCTTCATTTCAATAGATGGAGCGGGTAATCCCAAGTTAAATGACCATGGTTGTGGCACATCAAACACCAGAAAGGGAGGTTCTCGTAGTCCAAGGATTGCTCAAATATCTCTCCCTCTAGAGATTTTTGCCATACCCTTCTAGAAAGAGGTTTACTCGTGTCTATTTGAACACAAATATTGGCACACACAATATGCCTCTTGCTATGAGTTCGCAAAAGAAATGCAATTCATCTCCCCAATGGAGTTCCCAATAATTGAAATAACGGCTTCTGCTAAAAGATGTGATGAGAGGTTAATGAATCAAACCCATATTGGAGCTACCTAACGATCTTTTTGGGAAAAATTGAAGCTAGGGTTCTAGGCGTCATGAATAACCCCGATCTACCAAAACCCAAGATCCATGTTCAAATACTTTAGCCTACTCTTCATCCGATGTAAAAACAACAATTAAGAATCCTCTTATTCTAACATGTACATAGGCCTTCTAACTTTCCATTGTTCCCTAATGCAATCTCTCATCTCCTTTTCATGAGGGCCCTAACCCACAAATTTGTAAATCAATCCATTTTTTGTAAGGGTGTCCATCCCTAACTCAATCCCATTGTGTTCAAAGGGGATAATTGGTTCTTCCTCGGTGGCTTCGATAGACCCTTATTTCATGTAGAAGTTTTCATTCCTCGCTTTATTAGCATAAGGTCTTAAATAAGCAAGAATCCCACTTTTTTAAAAGGGTGGACATCATGTAAAACAAGAGAAAAATGAAGCTAGGAGGATGCAATGTAGCTATTCAAGTAATAGATGCAGATCGTGCATGACTGCTACAAGTCGTCACCGCCACTATAGACCTAATCTAGCCACTTTTGATTTAGGGTTTTTCTCTATCATGTGACTCTACAAATTTTCCTCTCGAAGTCGGATTTAAAATGCTAAAACTAAATCAACAAAGTGTAAGTGCCTACCTTAGAACTTGCTTTTGGATTACAAAACTCCTTTGTGGACTCAATAATTTTTGGTGTTTTACTTTGAATTTATATTTACACATAAATTGATATGTTTGTTCCCTTTTAAATAATTTAATATCAATAATGCTTTTAATAGCACCTCCTAGATTATTAACCAAACTAGTAGCTTTATATTTGAAGGACCTAAAGTGAACAAATGAAACATACATATGGTGCAAAACTTAACATGGAGCTTTGTATGCGAAAGAACTAAAGAGAACAAACAAAACATACTTATAGTGCAAAACTTAGTTGGAGGATCCTCCAAGAGCATAATAGTCTTTAGAGTAAGATTTTTTGCAAAACATTTGTGGATGGGAAAGGCCACGTTACTAGAGTAAACATGACCTAAATACTTTTTAGGGGTTCAAAAATATGGAGTTATAACTTGATGATGATACACATCCATGTACCACTAATATCTTATAGTTCCATGGTGAATTTTGACTAATACTTATAATATGATGACCCGATGCATATGCACTCTTGATATGTGCTATTACTTAAGAAATGCATTTTCTACATTGGGATATGTACCCTTTTGTGGGTTAACTTATGCCTGCAAGCATAAAAGAGAGTTTCTAATGTCACTATGATTTGAATTTGGGAGGTTTTCATGAGACAACACTCTTAATGATAATCAAGATGTTTTATATGCATGTGCGGAAGCAATGTTATATCAAATTTGAGGAACGACAAACAATGTTTAGAAAATAAAGTACAGAGAATATAGTAAAATATAGTTTTAAAAACTATTAATTTGTATGTTTTGTACACAACATATTCTCAAGAGAGATACATGGATGTCTATCTTCCACTATCTAATGCTTTATCTAGATATATATACATAACATTACAAGGTCATGGAGGCTTAAGAACTGTTATGGAAGTTAGAGCAGTTGTACTCCCAACTTTGTCCGTTCACCTTTTGAAAGTTGAGGTGAGCAATGACCTATGAAGATGGTGTGAAATAAGGAGTTTCATAACAATGACCTTTGTGTCACCGCAAAGTATGAGGTTTGCAACATAAGGTAGATTCACAATGAAGATATTTCACAATGAAGATATTTGGTGAGGTGTGAACTATGAGGTTCACAACAAAAAGAAGCTTTTCACTCAAAGATGAACTTTGAAACAAAGGATTTGTGAAGTGTGAGGTTTCGAACATGGAAGCACTTTGCAATGAAGGAAAGCTTCACAAAAATGGAAAGTTTGGTAATAAAGGAGAGGTTCACAACAAATAAATTAGCAATAATGTGCAAAAGGCTTATGAATGACTTATGTAGTTTGAGAAATGTGTGAAGAAGCCTTGTGAAGGTTTGAATCTGAATCTAAAGTACATGTGATGCTCATATCATTCACCCCACCTTGAGAAGCAATAATATTAATTAGGTTAAGCCTAAGAAGCGTGGAAGCTTATATGCTAGTTGAGCCTTGGAACGAGATAATCCTTTTGTGACAACTTTTTATAATGACATAAAATTATTACATGTGTGCAAAGTTTCTAAGATCAAGCCATAATTCTAAGATTCATGCCTATTCACAAAACACAAGTAATTGACCCACAAATCGATGTTGATGTTTACAATATTTAATTTTAAGGAGTTGCCTCAAGATGATACAAAACCCATTTTTTAGATTTCATTTCAAGTACAATCATTATTTCTTGTGTTTTAATCCTTTTGAAAAATAGTTATTACTAATGTTGTATATTGTGTTTTTAGTTGAAAATAAAGGGCCACAAACCTATTAGGCTAAATACCAATAATTTGTATCACCATGGTAGTGTTCATAAGATTATGTCAAACACATATTGCTAGTATACGATGATTAAGACCTTTTATTTATGATATCTATAGTCAGAAGCTTCGTGTTGGCACCTTTCCCTTTTCTCTCCTATGGTATTATAGATGTTAAGGTTAATGTATAGTTACGGGAAGTATAGACCACATGGTTGGGTGCATGGGTCCCTTCGGTCTTGAAGGAAGATTCGTAGAGGCATAAGCACATGTTTGTAAGATGTCATGATATCACAAGAAGTCATTTAATAATACATCTCAACTCAAAATCTCTAAAGTATAAAAGGTTTGTAGTATTTTTGCAAGCGTATGTATGTAATGGAAGTTAATATAACTTTGGAGCAATTTTTTAGTTTTGTTTCAGAGAGCATTATTGTCTTAAGTTTTATATTATTTTAATATTTTTAGATTGGTTGAATGAATGAATGTAAAGTGAAATGTTGTGTATTCACTTGTGTGCTTGCAAGTATGTATGTAAAAAGGTTTCCAATTTACACTTTTCTATTCTTATATTATTGTTGGTAAATTTGAAGCATGATCTTCACTACTATCTTAGGAGAGAACATCTACAAAAGGATGCCACACAAATTCCACCAGATTTTTGTTGTACTTTTGAACACACCAATTGTAATATTTTACTATGAGATGAAAATAATTGATTTTTCTCTTAGAAAATTGAATTGGATTTTTTCTAAAAATATTGATGTGTTTGGGAAAATGTTTTCATTTTTAGTGACGCTTTTAGGTTTTCACAACTTAGAGACCATATTTACAAAAGCATTCAAAAATTCAATGAAGAAAACTATGGAACATGTTTTTAATCACTATTTTACAATGGAAGATATTAATTCTATTTATTATTAGATAATTGATTTTGGTCTTTTTACTAGGTAGAGCTAAAACACACAAAATTTTGGTGGCCTTGATTTTAGTGACATTTATTAATACATTTTAAAAATTCCATGCTATATTTATGCATATATTCTTTGTTTTTTCTAATAGTATAAACATGAGAATTCTAGGGCCCCGCTATCAAACCATTGCCATCATGACGGTTAATTTAAAACAACTATTAGACGACCAACACTAGTCAAATGGGTGTTGCAACCAATCATTTATATTATGATTGCAACACACATGGATTAGTCAAATGACACCCGCAATCATTTGGGCTAGTCAAACCATTATAACTCGGCACGTATCTTTTGAGATTCAAACTCGAGTTATCATGGACACAACATACCCACAACTCACTTTTTACCAACCTAGCGAAACCTCGACAATATAGATATGTTCCTTGTTGACATTTTAAACATGATTATTTTATATTGGGACAACAAATTGCCTTTTTCTAGCCTTGGTTGTTGAACCATTTTAGATGGAATACTATTAGAGTTGTCAAAAACATTTTATCGTAACTACCACAATGGAACCAAAGGAGCTATATTCATCGACAATTGATAGTATCTTGCCAACAATATTATTCGGAGATATATATTGTTATTTTTGATATTTCATGAAGAATAACTATTAGAGTTGCAAAAACATTTTATCGTGAATCGCCACAATGGAACCAAAGGAGCTATATTCATCGACAATTGATAGTTTCTTGCCAACAATATTATTTGGAGCAGGGATTCTTTTAGTGGTGAATATTCGTAATATGGCGAATTTTCGGCACGGATCTTGACATGTTCGCCTAAAAATTAAAGTTCAATTTTTTTTAAGGGGTCGGCTTCGCCTACCTCTTTATAATATCCCCTATATAATCCTATATTATTCACGGGTAGAACACTACTTGCTAACTCATTCCACGTTCCACCTGGGGGCATATCTATTATCAATTACATAACTTGCGAAGCAACAAATTCCAAATTTCTAGTACACAAAAGTACAGATTTTTCAGACGTGCGACAAGAAGGCTCTGAGGATGGGCGACAAGAAGACTCTTTAGACGGGCGACAAGAAGGGTGTGTGGACGGGCGACAAGCGAGGATTTGTTGGCGGTCGATAAGCGGTGTATTGACGAGCGATAAGCAAGATCTGGCTGACGGGTGACAAAAAGGATCCGTTGACAAAGCGATAAGCGGGATCTGTTGACGGGTGACAAACAAGATCTATTGACAGAGACAAAGGTGGATCTGCTGACGGCAACAAGTAGGATCTATTGATAGGTGACAAGTAGGATCTCATTGAAGGGTGACAAACGGGATTTGTTGACGGGGCCGTGTGTTCGATTCGCAGAACATCAGTCACCCCTAATATGCTAGCAATTCACTGTATGGCTCACAAAATGAATTTAGCATATAAAATCGTTAGCAAATATGAAAACGTTGCAAAAGTAGAAGACCTTATAAGAGAACTGCATGCCTATATGGCAAGCAACCCAAAGAGATTTCTTGAGTTTCAGAAATTTTCCATAGGTATTACAGATGGAAAATGTCTGAAGGATGTTGAGACAAGGTGGATTTCATTGTATGAGCTTGCATGCAGAGTGCGTGAGGAGTATCCTTCGTTGGTTGGTTTCATGCACAAATATCGTCATGAAATTGACAGGGTGAGGGACTTGTTGTTCCGTCTAACTGATTTGGAGACATTGCTTACATTGGTAGGCATTCTTCCAATGTCTGCAGGAGATCAATACATTGATGAAACATGCACATGGCAGATTAACCTATATTGTTGATTTTATACGGATGAGAAAAATGGTATGTATGAGTCTTGATGCCTTGTACACTTCCCTAGATAGTTTTGATACACCTATATTTGATAACTGGAAAGTTTTATTGGATCTTAACCATCCCAATAAATTTTTGAGATTTAATATCCATGATCACCTCTGTATCCATGTTAGCGGGAAAGAGATACCACTGCACATTCTGCAAAAAAGTAAAGACGTTACATCAACGGAAAAAGAAGAAGTTCTGTGACACGAAATCTATTTGATTCTGTAGTAATTGAAACAAGAATAAAACTCAAAAAAATTGCAAAATCCTTAGCATCAAAAATTAGAGAACGTTTCAGCCAAGACAAAATTCTTGAAGCCATGGGTGTGATGAATCCAAATTTTTGGAATACAGAAGGTGGCCGTGCTGATTTTGTAGGTAAGCTTTTTCATAAATACATGGGTACAATATTGGACCATTTCGGCAATACATCAGAGGTCGAGGGTATTGAAATAAAAGGTATACTAAATGTTGATTTAATAAAGACTCAATCAACTAATTTTGCAATGACAATGAGGTCACAATATAAACTCTTAGACGAACCTTCAGAGAGTGGTGCTATTACAAGGCTTTGGCAAAAAATCTACCAAAGTAGTGTGTTACAGGAAGACATTAGTGAATATTTTTGGTTGTATGAGTTGTGCCAAACAATGATTTTGGGATCCTGGAGGATGAAAGAGTTTTTAGTGCTTTATATTTTATTAAATCAAAACTGAGAAACAAGTTGGATAAAAATCTTGAAAGTTGCATAAGGTGTTATGTTTCTCGCTACTCTTTGGAAACCTTTCCTTTTGATGAGCTATTATTGCCACACTGGAATTCCCTTGCCGAAAGAAGAGGTGTAAATAATACTGCTACAAGTCCAAGTAATCTCAACGATGAGACTGGAAGTGGTGCATCTTCAAACTCTGCGGATGCAAATATTGAATATGAAGAAGCTATTGAAAATGGATTATTTCAGCTTTAAATAGGTATCACCTTGACATTACACTTTAACTGTTCTTATTTATTCATTTTCATATAAATAGATTCTAATTTAATTGTTTAGAGTTTTACATAAATACCATTGTAATTCTGCAGATGCAAATATTGACTGAGGAGGCTATTTTTGATCTGTAGTTATCATCAAAGATGTTACAGGTATGAATATTTACATTTATTCAAATACCATCATTTACTAAAATCGGATTTATTTCATTGGTATTTTTAATTTTCAAACCACTTTGATGTTGTATTTTGCAAGGTCTTCAAAGCTCAGATACAGTTGTTGTCCACTCTGCAGTGCATTCTTGATATTTGTGTCACCTTCGATATGAACAGGTTAGATCTGGATTCTACATTTTAATCTCTTCATTTCATTAATGTTTATGAAATACGTGAGTTGACATCCATCCAAGGAAGCTCTCGCTTCTTGGGACTGAGATTATCAGGCAACTCACCCATTTTTATTCTAATCCTTATCCATTTTTCGTGTTGAATTCCCAAGAATCGAAGGTCCCCTAGCTCGCTCAAGAAGACAAGAGGTACCTTAAACCCTATCTTAGCCATAGTTTTAAATGTGAAGTAGATTTTACGGTATTAAGATATTTGTGTCATACCACATTTTTTTCCTTTGAGTTTTGTCGTTTCAATTCAAATTAAATGTGAAGAAATGATATACATATTAAAGAGTTCGAAATTTAAAATATAGAGAAGAAGCCCTTACTGTATTAAGATGTATCTGTCACACCACATTCTTAATTTTCTTAAAACAATTATCCATATCATCATCTAGTCACATACAATTCATCATCATCCATATCTACTCTAATTTCATTATCAAGATTCAAGACATCCACATCCTATTTCCACATAACACCACATTCTAAATGAATAAATGGATGATCCATTCTAATGTCATCAAAAATATTAGATGTCATCACCCACATGTAATGATAAATGTAACTATGACCTTCATTGCAAGCAGAGATAATATTGCATACAATTCATCTGGTCACATACAATTCATCATCATCCATATCTACTCTAATTTCATTATCCACATTCCTTATGAATAAATGGATAATTAATAATAATTATAACCACATCTACTTTAATTTCATTATCCAGATATCCACATCTAATGATAAATGTAACTATGACCATCATTGCAAGCAGAGATAATATTGCATAAAGTTTAAATCCATGAATCATGATTATGCATCAAACATAAACACCGTCTACAATATAGAAGTTATATATAAAAATATAAGAGCATACAATTCATCATCATCCATATCTACTCTAATTTCATTATCCACATTCAAATGAATAAATGGATAATAACTATAACCACATCTACTCTAATTTCATTATCCACATCTAATGATAAATGTAACTATGACCATCATTGCAAGGAGAGATAATATTGCATAAAGTTTAAATCCAAACTTCAAATTAAACAAATATCCAAGTATCAACTTTCATTCTTCTGTATATAAAATATTTAAAGTTTCAATTTTGAGGTTCCCCAATCCTCAAGGCTCAACCCTTAACATTTTCACCAGACCCTACTATATTCCTTCCCTCAATTATCCCCGAACTAATCAGATCCTCAGCAGTCATTTCTAGGTTCTTGATGATTGCTTCTTCTTCCTTTGTAGAATCTCCATGGGATGTCAAAGAAGGATCTGCCACTGCCTTTGCTTTGAATAAAATCTCAAGGTCATAGCCATTCTCTTTAATTATCCGCTTAAGTGTATTGTTTTGTTTATTAACCAAAACAATATTTTCTTTCATCTTAATTGTTGTGGATAAATTGTTCTTGGCCGTTTCAAGTGAACTTGGAACACCTTAGCTTGACTCTTTAAATTTTCATATTTCAGCTGCAACAAAAAGAGTGAAGTCAATTAAACATATTAAAAAACTAATTTTAATTGAAATTAATAAAAAAATTCAAACTGATTATACTTACGATAGCTCTATCTCTTTCAGCATTTGCAATCGCCGCCATCTCCTTGTCCTTAGACCATTTATTGAAATAGGCCTGGGCCTCAAAGCACTGATATTTTCCAATCTGTTTAATACTTTATCTAAAATATTGTCGTTATAGGTGTTGTTATATGCAACAGTCCCACTTTTAGCTCTGATGAATAATGCATCCATCTTCGCGGGTTGATTTTTGACTGTTGCAAATAAGCTCTCTCTTTGCCAATGGTTGTCATAATGACTTACTATCTCAGATATTAATACTTTTTCCCTTCTCTCCCATTGAATGAGCTCACTGATTTGAGGCGTGATAAATTCATTCATGTGGGATTGACAATCATAGCCAATCAAGTTCTCCAAAGGAAATGTTGGCAAGTCATCACTATCTGTATCAGAAGAGGATGATTTTGAAGGAGAAGTATGGCGGCTTTCAGTTTGAGCAACGTCTGCTGCATCTTTTTCCTTTTGGGAGCACTGATCCTAAAAGCAATAATAGAAATTCATATTAAAATTGAAATTGAAATGTTGAAAATTTAATTAAATTTAAAAGTACATTGAGATGGAAATATACTTGTTGCCCTGAATCATATCATGTGTGTTGAAAAAACCAGTTGGGTCACTATTATCAATGCCCAAATAATCTTCATCTAAATTTATTTGATTCAAAATTGATTGCCCTATGCAGTGGGACAACTAGCGAGAGAGAGGGTTAGAATAACGAATGAGGGAATGTTTAGTGTCCCGCTAGGGGCGGAATCAACGACATGCGTTTACCAATGGTCTTTTGTCCTGAACCTCTTGTCGGCATTTTGAATCGTAATTGCGGGGTTGATTGAGTAGTTGGGGTTTGCAGATTTTGAGTGGAAGACAAAGGATTGCTATCAACTTTGAACATCAAGAACAAAATCATTAGAAATTACTAAAAATATGTAAAAGTATTAAAAACTCACAAAATAAATGAAGTCATACCTTGTTGAATGGGATTTTGTTGCGGTACAAATTGATTTTGTGACAGAGTTTGAATGGATTCAGTTGGAGCTGATGGTGGTAATTCTTTGTTGAGATTCGACAATTGCACGAGATTGTACCGAGTGAGTTGGCGATGCTTGCTTTGAAGCACGCGTGTAGTCGAAAGTCCCTGCAAGTGCAACAACTACATGTCAATTCAAGATGGTAAATCATTATATGGTAGAATCAAAATGTAATGAACCCTACTTTGAATGTTAAGGGTATTACGTCTCTGTCATTTCGTTAATGAAAATACTTGGCCATCAGCTGATGTGCGAACTTCAATTTCAGATTGTGATTCTCCCGAGGCCTCAACATGTTGTTGGCCTCTTCCTCTCGATGTAGCTTTTTTTCGTGGAAGTGACTCCAGAAATCTTTTCTGCATATAGAAAACATTCAATCAGAAAAACTTAAAAATGACTACACTTGGTAAATACTAAAGATGGAATATGAACGATTAAAATTTACCTATTGTTCCTCAATTGGAATTGACAAATTCTTCATTGTCTCGTTTGTGCAAGTTGGAGTTGGTTGATTTTTTAAATTATAGTAAGCCTCATAATAAAGAGCTAGGAGATAGTTGGTTGAATGAATAACTGGTTTTTCTGAAATTGTTGCATAGTTAATGTTTGCCTTTATCTTGTTTGATAGAAATGTGCACCAATCAAATTTTTGATTTCCGATTGTTGCAAGAATGTATGCAACAACCCAATTTGGAATGTCAGTTTTTCGACCCTGCATAATAATTCGGGCTTGAAACAGAGAAATCAAAGCAGCAAGAAAGTGGTGTGCAACATCTTGCGTATCCACTCCACGTCTTGATTTGCTGACATGAGCTGTAAAAGTCATCAGAATCATAATCAATTTGAATTAATATAAAAAAACATTCAAATGAGAGCAAATTATACTTACAATCAACATTGAAACCATAACTAGATTCGAGGAAAATCTTGTCATTGTCAGTGAGGGTTGCTTTGGTTGTTACTATCGGCACATTTTTAAATGGGAGGCCTATCAATCGATGGATATCAACAGGTTCAACACCAAACGAGAATGTACGCCGATCTTCCAATGTAAAAAGTACTATTTTCTGTATTGTAGGACGAAAGTAGGTAGTTAAGAGTCTGGTGGTCAACCTCAAACTGTGGCATGCTAACAAGCCCTTTGAATTCGGAGGCTACTATGGAATTCATGTATTCTTCATTCGTTTCTATAACTCCATGTATGTGGGGGCACATGGTGCTTCTGTATTGAATCTTGCCCTTAGAGGCTCGGGTGTTGGATCCTGGGGTTCATCTTGGGCACCAGAAGACATGACTTCGATTGTAATTGACATCGAAGTATGTATGATACCTGTAGAAAAAAAAGCTCGGAGAAGGAAAAAGTTTAATATCTAGGAACGGAGCGCGAAAATGAGGGGCCGGGTTGGTATTTATAGTGAAAATTAGGGTTTCGTGGTAGTTGACGGGCGTCAACAACGATCTTATTATCGCGCAACAACAAGATGTGGTTGACGCTCGTCAATAGCGCCTTGTTGTCGCTGCGACAAGAAGGCGTTGTTGACGGGCGTCATCCACATCTTGTTGTCGCGGCGACAGTTGCAAGCGCGCCGCTGACGGGCACCAAAACGACTTCTTTGTCGCGTGGCGGGGAAGATGTAACTATGACGCCCGTCAACAACGCTTCTTCTCGCGCGCGACAACAAGATGTGGTTGACGGGTGTCAACAATGCCTTGTTGTCGATGATGATAGCAAGGCGTTGTTGACGCCGTCAACCACATCTTCATTGTCGTGTGACAACAAGATGTGGTGGAAGCGTCAACCGCTTTGCTTTCACACTTGATTTCGAGTCTCATGGACTGCCAGGGAATTTTTCTGCAGAAACCTACAAAAATTCACCTTTGTTGCGAATGTTGCCAAAGGAATATTTCAGGGGATTTTCCACCTCCTTTTTTCCAGAGGCTTCTTAAAGTGAACCCCGATTTGGAGATATATATTGTTCTTTTTGATATTCATGAATTACTTCATTAAAAATACCACACACACACTCACGCACACACACACACACACACACACGCACGCACGCACGCACACCACACACACACACACACACACATTCCTTAGATAAGAATCTCCAATATTGATTGCTTGACAAAATATGGACAAGTGGATTGCAATGATAGGCCTAGGACATATAAGTGTGTTTTGTGAATATGTAACAATTCACATGCCTTGTGTGTGCTGCCACATTTTGTGTAGATTTCTATTATAGTGTTTGCAAGTACAACATATGAAAAATATCTAATTTCAGCTATGTTTTGATGAATGTACGTACCCTTATGCAAAGTGACATTTGAATATATAAGATAGAGCCAATAATGTAATGTTGATTGACAAATTAAAACATTTATGTCATTGAATTGAAAGAACCATCTACTAAAGCTACATGCATATCATACCATAATGCTAAAATTTGTGCCTATTGACATTTGAATATATAAGTATAGAGCCAATAATGTAATGTTGATTGACAAATTAAAACATTTATATGTCATTGAATTGAAAGAAACATCTACTAAAGCTACATGTATATCATACCATAATGCTAAAATTTGTGCCTATTCACAAAACAAAAGTAATTGTCCTAAGTCCATCATTATGTTATGGTTTGGATGAAAGTACATACACCTATGTAGCAACCTTGCACTATTTGACTAATTAATGAGATGATTACAAGATATCCTACTACAATGCGTGAATTGATCTTCGTGCAATCTCATTTACAAAATGTGGCAACATAGAATAGTTGGCACGTGAATTGTTTGACAAACTAATACAATGATTACACAATATATCTTAAATGCATCACCTAGCAAATTCCATCAAATTCATAACCAACGTGAAAGCATGGGAGAAAAATATACTAAAAACACTAACATATTAAGCTATAATGCTAAGATCCTTGCCTCTTCACAAAACATACTATTTGTCCTAAGTCCATCATTGTAGTCCATGTCAAGACATTTGTCGAATCATTCTGTCAAAGAATTCACATTCCTTAAGTATGCTTCCACATTTTGCATACATGTTTGCTATGGTGTTTGCAGAATCGCAACATATGAAAAATTTCCATTGCAGAGTATGCGTTGATAGATGCATATTCCTTATGTAACAACCTCAAAATATTGCATAACATTACAACCATGTAATGCATTCTCAATTGCAAAATATGGCAACATAGATAAGCGACATAAATTGTTTCACAAACTACAACATTCATTTGTTCATACATTGATTGCAATGATCACAAGATATGTGAACTATAGCAAGGATAATGGCTATTAATACAACATATTGGTTATGTGTGTTGTTAGGAAATAAGAGATAAAATAAGCGGAATAATGCCTTACGTAATCGCAACAATAGAAACTAAAATGCGAGAAAATATTACAGATCTCAAATAAAAGTGCGGAATAAACAACACAACACAGTAAAGACGGTATTTAATGTGGTTCACCCAATTTGGGCTACGTCCACCAAGAATCACTTGCTCGATTTTATTACAAGCCTCCACTCTCTCAATACAATACTAGATTCGTTTGGAGCTATGCTCAACAAACTCTACGGAATTCACACCCGAGTTCAAAGCACATCTGCAATGTATTTGCTTGTCTATATATCATATGCATAACACCATATAAATAGACAATTGCTTAAACAGTTTGATACAAAAGCAGTGGGTATCAAAACCATGGGCAAAAACCGTGGGTATCAAAACCATGGGCAAAAATCAGAGTATCAAAACAATGGGTACCGAAAAACTATGGGCCTAAAAACAGCCCATAACGGTTACCCATTATCCATGAGTTAATAAACCACCCATAAAAATTTGCTTCGGGGCTTCGCCCCCAAACCCCTTTGACCCGCTTACCGACGAGCGGGACCACCGTAAAAATACCCGAGTGTAACACATGAAGGTATACCACACTCTAACATGAAAATAGGCTCCACAAACATAACAATCTTCCACTGAGACTCGATTTCCACTGAGCAAGCTTCTCAACCCTTCACTATCATCCACGAAGGCCAACCAAAGTTGAACATAGCTTTAGTTTATCCCTTGTGACCACCTTGGTCATTATGTCTGTAGGATTATGACTGGTATGAATCTTCTCCAACTTCAACTTATCTTCCTCCGAAGTTGTTCGATGAAGTGATATCTCAACTGTATATGCTTCGTCCCTGGAGTGGAAAGCGAGTTCTTAGCTAGGTGTATAGCACTCGACTATCACTATGCAACTTACATTCCTCCCGCTTATGCCCCAACTCCTCAAGCAATTGTCAGAACCAAATCATCTTTTGCTTACCTCTCGTGGCAAAGAACATACTCAAAGATATGTGGTTCGATAAAGCCACCGCCTTCGTCAGTAGTCGTGAAATCTAGCTCACCGTTGTCCCACCTACAAAGTGTAAATATAACCTATCGTGCTCCTCCCCTGCTCTCTACATTTCACCATGTCGAATCTACATAACCACGTAAAGTGGTGTCTCGATCCACCGTAGCATAAAAGCGTCCCCATGGTCCTCTCAAATACCAAAGGATCCACTTTCTTTGCTTGTTAATGCTCTTTACTTAGATCACTCATAAATCTACTCACGCCTCCTACTACATGGGCAATATCGTGCCTAGTGCATACCATAAAGCATATATCAAATCACTGTCGGCCAACGATGAGTAAGGTACCTTGGACATATGGTTTCTTTCCCTTTCTGTCTTGGGACACTTGCTCCTTTGATAACTTAAAATGGCTCGCCAAAGGAGTCCCAACCGGTTTAGCATCCTGCATGTTAAACCTATCCAATATCCTTCTTAATGTACTCTTCCCGAGATAAAGTCGCCTTCCATTCCTTCCTATCTCGAGTTATCCTCATACCAAGGATTTGTCTGCAGCCCCAAATCCTTCATATCAAAAGATTCACTTAGTTGTTTCTTGAGTACTTTTATTTCTTGCATGTTTTTTCCTACAACCAGCATGTCATCAACATACAAACAGGATATTATAACTTCCATCCTCAAATTCCTTTCAGTAAACACGTAATGGTCAAAATGACATCTAATATAACCTTGCTCCATCATGAAGCTATCAAACTTCTTATACCATTGACGTGGAGCTTGTTTCAGGCCATATAAGCTCTTCTTCAGTTTACACACCATCTCCTCTTTACCTTTGACTTCATATCCTTCTAGGCTGCTGCATATATAGCTCCTCCTCCAAATCACCATGGAGAAATGCAGTCTTTACATCTAACTGTTCTAAGTGCAAGTCTTCTGCTACTACTATTCCAAGAACAGTTTTAATAGAAGTCATTTTTACTACAGGAGAAAAAATCTCATCAAAATTTATACTTTGTTTCGTGCAAACCCCTCGACCACCAACCGAGCCTTATATCTTTTTTTTTCCTCCTTCGTCTTTAACTCGTACACCCACTTGTTCCGCAATGCTCTTTTGCCTTCCAAAGTAGCTTCACCAAATCCCAAGTCTAGTTCTCCATAAGAGACTTATGCTCCTCATCCATGGCTTGCTCCCACTTCTTCCTAAAGATCTACCTACATTGCTTCATCAAATCTCTCCGGCTCTCCACTATCGGTGAGTAATAAATAATAAAGAGAAGGAAAAAAATGTTCGGGTTCTCTTCTTACCCTAAAACCTCCTCAATATAGGAGTTTGGGGTTCGTTGAGGGGGTTCCTAAACTTATTCATGTGTCACTTTCCCATTCGGAAGATCCTCTACCATTGCATATTCTTTCATGGATTCTCCCTCGTTTCCCGCAATGCTTTGTTTATACATGACTTTCTCATTAAAGACACATCCCTAGATCGAATGATTTTCTTGTCCTTAATACTCCAACATTTATATCCAAAGTCATCACCACCATAACCAATGAAAGTACATTTTTTTCGATTTAGCCTCTAGCTTGGTCATATCATCCTTGTCTATATGAACAAACACCTCACATCCAAAGACTCTAAAAAATGAATAATCAACTTTCTTACCATACCAAGCCTCCTCGTATATGCCTCCATCCAATGCACTTGAAGGTCCTCTGTTTATCAAGTACACAATGTGTGCTCACCGTTTATGCCCAAAAAGAAATAGAAAAGCGAGTCCCGCATGCATACTCATGCTCCTAAAGACGCTCCATTATTATTTTTTGTTCATCCTTTCGATACCCCATTCTATGCGGAGTTCTGGAACCGTCTTTTGCTTGCATGGATTCCATTCTGTAACAAAGAATCATCAAATTCATTCGCCGCAATACTCCCCTCCATTATCTAACCCGAGACATTTTAGCTTAAATCTGTTTCATTCTCTACCAAGGCTTTCCATTTAACAAAAGTGTCAAATACATCGATTTATTTTTAATACAATAAACCCAAACTTTCCTTGTTGCATCATTAATAAAAGTAACATAATAACTTGAACCCCAAGAGATGATACCTAAGTGCTAAGCCGGCCCCCATACATCGAATGCACCAACTCTAACTTACTCTCTTTCATCAGTAGGTCTAACTCGAGAAACCTTACTGCTTTTGTTTCCATATATGCAGTCCTCATGTAACTCCAAACATGTTTCGTATATCTGGCAAATCCTTCTTTATGATTTCCATACCCTTATGGCTCATATGACCGAGCCTATAGTGCACAATGTTGTATTTACTTACGAAGCCTACAAAATTACAAACATTAGTGCTATAAGTGGTTAAATACAAGGTTCCAACCTTCTTACCTCTCGCCACCACAAGAACATCCTTCGTAACCTTCTAAGAGTCAGCTGTAAATATAACCTGTATAACCATCACTTCCCATTTGTCCCGCCGATATCAAATTTCATCTTAATGTAGACACACATGTCCGACATCCTTCAATAGCCAAGTATTCTCATTTTGCATCTTAACTTGAACATAACCTTTTCCAACTATACTTTGCAAGCTCATCATCATCAAGAAAAAATGCCCAAAATCCCTCAACATAATCAACAAAATAATGCCTACGTGGAGTAGCATGAAAGGAAGCCCCAATCTAAAACCCAAGATTCAGTAATATTATGTAAAAAAAGAATCAAAGCATCCTAACATACATTACCCGATGCCACATTTATCTCCTTGTTTTCTTCCCGTTGTTTCTTCTTGTCCCGAAACTCCCAATGAGTCCTTTGCATGCCCGGACTTTCCACAAGGCTTGCAATACTATCTTGCTTTTAGATTTTGACCTTGCCCGATCCTTTGATTTTCCACGGCTTCCTCTATTCTTTTGTCTCCCTCTAGTTTCCACTATCAAAGCATTCCCAAGTAGAAGATTCACCAAAGCTTTTTCTTCGTTTTCGCTTCAAGCTAAGCACCCCTACAACATTCTCAAACTTCAACTTTGAGTTAGTGGAACCGAGTTGCTTACCACCATTACCAAGCTATTCCAACTCTCGTAAAGAGGACAGTATCTAAAAAAGCCCTAACTTCATCAAATTTTATTATAAAGCCATAACTTACAATCATATTAAAATCATTTATGATCCGCTCATCTTTGAACATATTCTGACATCTTCATATTAAACAACTTTTTCATTAAAATATTTTATTAATCAAACTTCAACTTTGAGTTTGAACCGATTGCTTACCACCATTACCAAGCTATTCAACTCTCATCTTCATCTAATAAAGCCCTAACTAGACATCAAATTTTATTATTAAAATATTTAAAATCATTAGAGGCACTTGAACCATTTCGACATCTTCATATTAAACAACTTTTCATTAAAAATATTTTATTGCATGAAGGCAAATGGTTTTTCTTTGTAATACAATAACGATTTCGCTTTTGAAACATTAAATAATACCGAAGATGCAAGACACATCCGGATTGTCCCAAGTGCCTTCCTATCTAGCAAATTTAATTCCACATATGTCATACTCGAGGGTTTATTCACCTTCTCAGACATAAATGGAGTATAAAGATCCTTCTAATAAAGGTAATCTTTCATCTACATCTTCCAAAGATCAAATTCTATCCGTTGAATTTATTAACCTAGATCTTCCATCATCTCGCCATAGCTCCCACTCAAGATAAAACTTTTCTGCGATTCAATACTTCAAAGAAACAAAACCAAGCTCGATACCAATTGTTAGGAAATAAGAGATAAAATATGCGGAATAATTCTTACAGTAATCGCAATAAAAAAACTAATATGCGAGAAAATATTACAGGATCTCAAATAAAAGTGCGAGAATAAACAACACAACACGAAAAGCCGATTTAACGTGGTTCACCCAATTTGGGCTACGTCCACCAAGAATCACTTGCTCGATTTTATTACAAACCTCCACTCTCTCAATACAATACCCAGATCCATTTGGAGCTATGCTCAACAAACTCTACATAATTCACACCCGAATTCAAAGCACATCGCAATGCATTTGCTTGTCTACATATATCATATGCATAAGACCATATAAATAAACAATTGCTTAAGCGAGTTTGATACAAAACCAAGGGCACAAAACCGTGGGTATCAAAACCATGGGCAAAAACCGTGGATATCAAAACAATGGGTACTGAAAAACCATGGGCCCAAAAACAGCCCATAATGGTTACCCATTAGCCATGGGTTAATAAACCACCCATGAAAATTTGTTTGGGGCTTCGCCCCAACCCCTTCTGACCCACTCATCGGCAAGTGCAACCGCCGTAAAAATATCCGAGTGTAACACATGAAGGTATACCACACTCTAACATAAAATAGGCTCCACAAACATAACATGTGTGTGTATATATTGATTTTCATACACGTCAATTGAATTTTAAATGAAAAAATTGACTTATGCTTGCACATTAATATGAATGAAGGAAGATGGAAATTGACACTTGAGAGACCAAACAACCTAGTCAAAATTTCACCATTTCTACATTGAAATTTTGATGATCATATCTACATCAAATTTTGACATAAATTTGAACATTGAAATTTAGAGCCAAAAATTTCCATGTGGAATCCCACATTTTTCACCTCATAAAAACCCTTTTTTGGTATCCCCACATCGAAATTTGGATCAAAGTTTGTAGTGTGCATACTTATTTTGAACTTCGTAGGTCTACTCTATGTTTCACAAGCTTGCAAACCTATTTTGGTGTTTCACAAAGCTATAGGAGCTTCACAAGCTTGTTTCGAGTTTCACTATCCCATTTGAGCTTCACAATACTATTCAAGCTTCACAAGCTTTTCTTGAGTTTCATAAGACTATTTGAGCTTCGTAAGTTTGTTTTGAGATTCACAAGCCTATTTGAGTCTTACAAAGCTTATCACTCTAAACTTTGCACTAGTGGCAAATTTCTCCGTGTAAAGTATCTTGGATGCATCATTGCTATGTCCAAAGTTGGTAGATGATCTAATGACGTCAAAAAATTTAAAGTAATGCCAAGAGATCAACTCTCGGGCTTGCTTCACAAGAACTCAATCATCAAGTTATCAAAATACATTCGATCTTGCAACAACAATTGATGTAAAGAATCTCTAAATTGATAAGATTTGAATGCCAACTAATGAGATTCATAGTAGTTGATGGTCGCTTCGAACTCTTCAAATGTGTATCTTAGGTGTTCATGTCATGATTCAAGTTCCACTTGTGCCAAGTTCTTTGTAACACTCTCTTGCTAGTATATGGTGTGCATAAGTCAGTTTAGGAGGGATGGGGGTTAAATAGGTTAAATAGGAGTTGAGGGGGAAAGATTCTAGTACTTTGGAAGTAGCCAAGCAACACAATATGATCTTTGGAGCTTGTTGTGGGTCAAAAAAAGGGGTGTTGGTGTGTTTAGAGTTTGTAGCAAAAGAAGGCCCAAGCTGTCTAGGGTGTGTAGGAAGTTAATTTGTGCTTTATGTAGAGCTTAGATAAAGAGTTTTATTAAATGTAATGTCTCCGTATTTTACGAAGAATGAAGTGTTGTTTGTATACTTTGCGATTTCCATTATCGTTTGTGTACTCTAATAAGGCCATGAGTTGTCATCCGTTCACTCAACCGCCAACCGACCTAACCGGAAAGACCTCGACTTACCTTAACTCCCTATGCCTACAAACACCTGAAAGTCACCATATTGTACTTAGGATTTGTCGATAAACATAGTTCATATGACGATTTAGAGTATGCAAACAAGTGGTAAAAACAGCACCTTTATATGCTCATCAAAAGGAGTCACAAGCCAAATAGAAATCACATAATGACCACCATAAGAAAGAACATCATTTTGTAGGTTGGACACATAGTATGGACTTGAGCAAAGACTTGCTCGAAGGACAAGGGAAGAAACTCAAACCAGTAAGGTATAGACCTTTTGAGATAGAAAAATAAGAGATCAAACATTCATGTTGAACTTGTCTTCCCATACATGAATCTACTCAATGGCGAATGTGAATAACACATGGCTATTTGAGCCATCCAGATACAATCACAGTTAGGGGATCAAATGAGCAAGTGCCTTAGACTGTGCAACCTAAGAATACACACCCAAACATTGGACATGCAGACATACAGTCCATTATTGCCTTCAATGAGGAAACTACAAAATATGTACACAATATATACTTCTAGTGTCTTATTAATGCCTTCAACCATATACAGCATTACAAACAGGTCCCTGAATGGGCATGAAAGATAAGTGTGTTGTTTTGATCAATTATTAATTACAAATATCGTGGTTTTTATAGAAGGAACTTATCCATGTTATGTGTCTAGGAGGAAAAACAAATATATTATACAAGGGATCTTCCAAGACTCCAAAGGGTGTACTGAGAGTCTTGAATAAGTAGCCCTAATTCTAGGAAAAATGTCCTCGATATTCCCTAACCATAGAAAAGACAAAATCCACCTCAAATACATAATTAAGGCCAAATTGTAGACCTGACATAGGCATAAGATAATATAATTAAATCAGACAAAAATACCACGGAAAATGACGAAGGTAGGAGTACAGGGATCAAAAGATGCTCCCCTCAACATGTCCTAGCAATGGCTTGAGTGTAAATCCTCCACTCACATTTCCTGCTGAATATGCAGCTTTCCATTTCTTTCAAGCATTCCTCTCCTTTGGCATTCCTCAGTCTTCCTCCTCCATCTTTTCTGTCCAGGGCTGTACCACATTTCTGAAAAACAGTTCAATGTCACGAGTCCTTCATGGTACTATAAAATAGAGTTTTAATAAATAGCCCATCAGTATATCTAGCAGTGATGCACACTATACAATATCATTCATAAGGTTAAAATCATTGTCTGTCTCTTCAAAAACTCAGAAATAGCACATTTTCAAAAAACTGAAAATAAGTTTCTTACCATTGCAAGTCTGACATTTGTTACAGTGCAAGTGTGTGTTTATAGCTTTACTGACTCAACATCATCAATTATCTCCACACGAACATTGTCTATGGTTGAAATGATTGAAATGGTGTGCATCTCTCACAACAATTTGTCTCTAAATAATATTATACTGCAACTGTTTGTTTATAGCTCGATTCACTTATCATCACCAATAATCTCCACAAGATCATTGTCCATGCTTGAAATGATGGAAATGGTGTGCATCTCTCACAAAAATTGTCTTTTAACAATGTTATACTGCAAGTATCTGTTTATAGCTTTATTCACTTATCATCACCAATAATCTCTACATGATCATTGTCCATGTCTGAAATGATGGAAATGGGGTGCATCTCTCTGAATAATCTTGGCGCCATACTTGGTTGCAGTGTAGCAATCACCACATACTGGAAGGTTATTGACAATTGTAATAGTTGTTCACCAGGTGTGTTTAACAAACCGAATGCCATTCCCAACTTCTCACCATGGTGGTCAACAAGAAATTCCTTCTCCTCCTCTACATCATTCAGTACAGGTCTAGTGTCTGGAATGTACTCTATTGTCTTCATCTTCCAAGACAACTTTTCCAAGCTAGCATGGATCTCATGTTTGTGGCTGTGATCTGTCTTCTGCATAAAAATACACTTACCATTTTCTAGACTTCAATCCAACTACATCCAGGTATCTTTTTAATCCCTCTATCTTTCATTATTTTCCGTACCTTTTGAGCTTCAGTCCACCTGCTCGCTCTTGCATAAATATTTGACAAAATAACATAAGGTGCAGCATCTGTCGGATCCAACTCAAAAAGGAGTGATGCCACAAAATCTCCTAGCTGCATATTCTTATGTGATCTACATGCGCCAAGCAAACTCAGCCACACAACTGAATCAGGTTTTATTGGCATTTTAATGATAAAGTTCAAAGCTTCCTCAAAACAGCCAGCACGGCCAAGAAGGTCAACCATGCATACATAATGATCAATTGTAGGCCTAATACAATAAGAGTGTGTCATCTGGTTGAAGTATCTACAGCTATCATCCACCAGACCTGCATGGCTGCATGCAAATAAAATGCAAACAAAGCTTACATGGTTGGGGTTGGTTCCAGTGTGCTTCATAAGTTCAAAGATTTTGAGGGCATCCTTGCTATGGCCATGCATTCCATATCCTGCGACCATTGCATTCCATGAGGCCACATCTGGAGGTTTCATTTTTTCAAACAATGCATGTGCGTTCTTTATGCTGCCACATTTTGAATACATGTCTATCAGGGCAGTCACAACCACATCGGACAAAAATCCGCTTTGGATTATTTTTTGATGGAGCTCCATCCCCTGTTCCAAAGCTCCCATTTTGGCACATACTGGCAGGATACTGGCAAATGTTGATTTATCTGGGTTTATATCTGTCCATTGCATTGTCTTAAATATCTCCACAGCTTTTGCAACAAGGCCATTTTGCATACCCAGTAATTATTGCATTCCATGAGACCGTGTTTCGGTGAGGCATTTCTTTGAATAGGCTTAAAGCTTCATCAAGAACACCATTTTGAGCATATCCTGCAATCATAGTATTCCATGAGATCACATCTGCATTTTGCATTTTGTTGAACAATTCCTGTGCCTCATGCATGCTTCCACACTTTGCATACATGTCTATTAGGAAGTCACAACTACAACATCTGACAAATATCCGTTTTCAATTATTTTTTGGTGGATATCCATACCCTCTTCCAAAGCTCCCATTTTGGCACATGCTGGGAGGATACTGACAAATGTGGATGAGCTTGGCTTTGTGCCTGCCAATTGCATTTGATTTAAAATATCCAAGGCCTTTCCAACTTGCCCATTTTGTGCATATCCAGCAATGATTGCAGTCCATGAGACTACATTTCATTGAGGCATTTCATCAAACAATTTGTGAGCCTTCTCCATCCTTCCACATTTTGCATACATGTCTATCAGAGCAGTCATAACTACAACATTTGTCAAGAATCTGGTCTCAATTAATTTTTGATGAATTTCTATGCCCTTTTCCAGAGTCCCCATCGTGGTGCACACAGGAGGATGCTGGCAAAGGTCAACGAGTCAGGCTTTACACCGGCCAATTGCATTCGCTTAGCAATCTCCAACGCCTTTTCAACGAATCCATTCTGTGCATATCCAGAAATGATTGCAGTCCAAGACACAACATTTTTGTGGGACATTTTTCGAAAAGCCTTAACGCCTCATCAAGAAAACCACTTTGTGCAAATCCCGTGATCATGGCATTCCATGAAACCCCGTTTGTATTAAGCATTTCGTCAAACAATTCGCGCGCGTTCTCTATTCTTCCACATTTTGAGTACATGTCTATGAGGGTATTCATCACTATATCGTGAAACTGATATTTACATCTAATTATTTTACCATGAATCTGCGAACCATGTTTTACAGATGGCATGTTGGCACATACAGGGAGAATAGCGGAGAAGGTGAACTCATCAGGTTGGACAGCTGTCTGTTGCATTTGGCAAAACAGTGTGAATGCCTCCTGAGTGAACCCATGTCTTCTGTAAGCTGCAATTATCATATTCCATGAGAAGATGTTTGGTTCCGTCATGAGGTTGAAAACTTTGCGAGCATCCATCAAACTTCCGCACTTATCATACATGTGGATAAGTGTATTTGGTAAAAGTGTGTTCGAGGCAAATGTAAGCCCACTGTCATTGAGGTGAGAGTGAATTTGCTTCCCCTCTGAAAGGGCATTCTTGGCTGTGCAGGCGCGCAATAGGAGAATATATGTAGAAAAATCTACAGTAGGGTTATGAATTGTGAGAAGAATGTGTATGGCCTCCTTCAAGTGACCCTGTGTACAGAGGATTCTGAGAGTTTGATTGAGATGTGAAATTGATTGCATTGCGTGCATGTGTGTTGGTATTCATTCTACCCACTTTCTTGAGCCATCATTTAGGTGAACCAATGCAATTTCAAACAGGGCATGAAAATTACAGTCATTTTCCAAGTTTTTATTTTTATTTTTTAAATTTTTTAAATTTTGCTTAATAGGCTCATGGAGAGAAAGGTATTACCATTCGCTCTTAAGTGTAGGGGACCCCTAATTTTGGTAGACTAACTATTTTGTACGGTGCTAGTGTATTTGTGTTTTTATCAATTATTTGTCTGATTCAGTTTCGTTGGTGACTCTTATACATGTTCCTTCAATTGTCTTTTATTTTCTCAATTTTAATCTCACTTTTATCTATCTTTCATCTCCTTGTTAGTTTTTCTCTCTTCAATTTTTTCCTAATGGTTTTATCCCTTTTCGCCCCTTATCTAAATGCCTTGGGGTTCTGACCCTTCATTATCGAGTTTTCTTGCTTCTTGGGTGTCACCATGTGCGCTAATATGATTCTAGTATGACTTCAAGAAGTCTATAAATACATAAGTGTATTAGTGTACTTAGGATAACAACACACAGTGACATTGTATAAACAAGTCATTTTTATTATTAAAAGCATCCATATGCCAAACACATATTTCAAGCATTTAGAGAGGAACAACTAACATTTACTTATTACATCAATTGGAACATTGAAAGTGATAAGGGTTAGCACACTTGCATTATATTAAATTGTTTGTTGAATTGCATTATACTTTTGTTTTCTAAATTATTTCATAATCTTAAGGCCCTAATAATAACGGAAGGATATCACATGTGCCCATTAAATCCCTCTAGATTTTACATTTGTACAAATGTAGATGTCTAAATTTGGTGATTTATCACTTTAAAATGCAATATTGGCTTAATCGTTAAATCATTACTTGTGCGCACATTCCAAGCTCGGTTGTTTGTCCTTAGTCCTATTGCATGACTTGTTTCCTCAACTATAGTGCTTAGTTGCTCGAGATAATTACTTGCATAAGCCTATATTAGTCTATCACCTCCAAATGTTGTGCCTATAAGTTTTCCGAACCTCTCACTCCCTTCTCGTATGATTTTCAAACAGGGACTAAACCACTTAATGGTTTGGTATGAACTAGTGATTTCATCCCCATCCACCCAAAAACATTTTCTCAATTTGATATATTTCTATGGGTCGATACTTTTCTCATGGGTCAACCTTAATGTGATATTATACCTTTGAACTCCTATATAAGCAAGTCAAATTGACTCATTTACTCACCTAACACTTTCAAGAGCACTACTAGCAAATATCATTTCAAAAGTACTCTAAAGTCTCCTAAGTTACCCTAAAGTAACAACACACTCTAGGAGAAACCCCTACATAGATATGAAACACACTCAACTAGGTTTTAGAGTCATGCTTCTCGAGCTAAAGACCATCTAAGCCAAGTTAAGAAAAGTACATCAGCCAATGCCTACATTATCAAGTGATCAAATTATCAAAGCTAGTTGCATCCATATAGAGATCTCTTGTTATGTAGAGAATTACATGTGGTTTGAGGCCTCTTCAGAGTATTACCAATTTAGGTGGTGTAAAATTGCATATCAACCCAACCACTAAACTTTTTGTAGGGTCTCATACCTATAGTTAGGATTTAAAGCTATTTTGGGTCATACTTAGGGATTTAAACATACGGGACACCTAAGGTTTCACGAGAGAAACATATTTAAGAGATTCACATAGGAAAAATTACACAATACCAACATCTCTCCATTCATAAATGCTAGAAAGGTCTAAAACCACCAAAACAGTTCTATAAACATCCAATAATTTCATCCATGTTTAGTTTGCACTCCCAAATTTAGAGATGAAGCACTTGTAGATTGATTCCGGCCTTCTTACTCTTCTTGTCACTACCGGATCAACCTTCGAGAACCCAATCCACTAAGTACATCTCCCTTCTTTTTGTAGACACCTACTTTTCGTGACACAATTTTAATATTAAATTTTCCTCTAATTACTCTCTTTCCCATTGTCACCATTTAATTAACAACATTTTGTTAATTAACTAATGTCTTCTTCTTAGATACAAATTAATGAAACTATTAATTAAAATCATTTTTCAATTAATTAATTACCCATTCTTAATTAATTACTAAAATCCCTTTGTTAATTAAATCTCACTCTCAAACCCCTCTAAACCCACTAATTTTCCTCTAATTTTCCTCTAATTTTCCTTTAAATGACTTCTACAAGCTAATCTTGTCCTACTAATTAATCTAAAGTGATTAGTTGATCCTCCTCTAATTCTCATGGGTCATTAATACTAATTAATTACCTCTAATCATGTTTATCAACTAAAAATTCTACATCTCTATTATCCCACATTTCTTAAAAGTTGCACTTGTCCTAAGGAGAAAAGCTACATAATCAACGTAGTACTCCCTTCCCAAAACACATCATGTCCTTGCAATACATATGCATCTATTTTCTCATGTTAGGCTATTTTCAGAGAGCTTAAAGCATAAAATGAGAAAAACCCTTACTTATTGAGGTAGTACGAAGAGAATCAAACATGGCTTTTGGGCCATTTTGAGGATATATCTTCCTTCACCAAGCTCCCTCCTTGGATATAAAACAACTCATGGTTTACACTCGGCTCACAAGGATACCCATATCTATAAAGCAAATCCACAAATCAAAGGGAGGTTTACATTTACTATGTTGATGTTTATGCAATTTATGTTTCTTCATTTCTTAGCTTTATATTGATGTATTTGCATTATAAATAGAATAGGATTTACTTGGTATTATATCCTAGCTTAATTTTTTTACTTTTATTTGCATGCATACATATGACATGCTCGGTGGGACAACCCTTTGTCTCACATGCAATTTTTTCAAGTTCTTTGAATTTATTTCATAATTACATGTATTTGTTGATCTTTTCTTGTGTTTGGTAGTGCTAAGTGTTCTTTGCATGCATTAAGGAGGCCAAGTGTTGCCAAACTTTGGACTTGGGAAGAAATATTTGTCATTTTTGGTCTGTTATCTCAATTTTTGTCTTGCCTATGTTTCAATGGATTCACACTAGTAAACAGTGACCTCACTTTATCTTGTGGAAGATTCGTTCTGTGTTTTTGTAACCTCTATGTAGACACATTTCAACGAACTTGCAGTACCATATAATATCCTTGCATATTTCAGTGACCTTGGGGCATTGTATCTGATGACCTTGCATACTCCAATAACCTCATCTGTTTGTGTGACAAATTTGATTCTCCAACAGCTTTGTGGCACAATGTAATGGACTCAACAACAAGCAATGACCTTTCTCTATCATGTGGAAGACTCACCTTGTCGTCAAGGGGTAACTTCATTTCTAAGTTCCTTTTTGTTATTTTTATTCTTTCTTCAATTTCTTAAGTTCCTTATCATACTATTTAGCTTATTGTACTAGTGTTTTATAATCATTGGGCCTATATTCGTTGATTATATGCACATTTTAGTTATATGCTTGTAACTTGTAGTTACCTTTGATCGTGCTCGGTGATGTTGTAGCGATATGTAGTTGGTGGAAGAAGTAACTTTTTTGAAAAAATAAGTTCTTCGAGAGGTAAACAAGAGGTAAGTCCTCTCACCAGCAAATTCGTTGTTTTATTAAGTGGATTCACATTTTTTTGGAGGAATCACTACATGTTGCAGTGACCTCGCTTCAAAGGACTTGCCACAAGATACATGGTGGCCTCACTTTTCATTCAATGTCTTTGAAGTACATAATAGTGACCTCATTTTAAATGGCACACACACTCTGTTAAACAAAGAGCTTACTCAATGTATCAACGACCTTGTGATAGAGAACTTGGGTTTGCTCTTGTCTTGTTGTAAGTCATTTCATTACTTGTTTTGCATTGTTTTTTGTTATAAAAAATAGTAACATCAGTGTGCAGGTTGTCAAATTTGCATGCCAAAGATTACTATTGCTAAAAAAAAAAAATAATTAAACAAAAAAACTAAATATGGTTACTTGTACTTTACTTTATCTTGATTTCTAATTTGGTTATTTTGATTTGGAAAATTGCACCTTCATTTCAAATGTTTGTATAAAAAAAGGAATATGTAGCACATTAGATTAATCATCGTCTTAATCACTTAGTTTTCTTGCAAAAATGTTATATATTAAATTAACCTTTGTCTTAACAAGGTATTTGTTTCCCTTTTACATCTTTGGTTGCTTGTTTATACCTCGTCTCAATTGCGTATGCTCTTTCCTCGCAATTATTACTATTATGTTGCCAAATTATACCTAGAACACTTAGTCATTTTTCCAAAAAGATCAACAACCTAGGTAAACTATCCATTTACAATCGTTATCTCGCCCATTTTTACCTAGATTTCCTTAGGAAAATCAAACAAAAATCCAAAACTTCATAAAACATCCATTTGTAGTTTTTATGTTTCCCAATTTTACCTAGATTTCCTTTAGACTATCAACCAAAAATCCAAAACTTAGTAAAACGTCCATTTGTAATTGTTATGCTACCCAATTTTACCTAGATTTCCTCAGGACAATCAATCAAAAATCCTAAGCTTGGTACAATGTTCATTTGTAGCCATTATGCTACCAAAATTTACCTATATTTCCTTAGGAAAATCAATCAAACATCCAAAACTAGGTAAAATATTCATTTTATAGTCATTATGTTGTTTCATTTTACCTAGATTTCCTTAGAAACATCGATCAAACATTCAAAAATTGGTAAAATGTTCATTTTGCAGCTATTATGCTTGGAAAAATTTACCTATGAATCCTTAGAAAGTAGCCAACCAATCCCAAACCTAGATACTGATGTTCAAATTACCTCCATTACGCTACCCAATTTTGTCTAGAATCCCCATTAACTATAAACATGTTCAATATCTAGATTCAATTGTACACTTTACACATGTGACACTACGTGAACTGACCTAGAACTTCCTTTAATCCAATACAAATGCAATTAAACAAACTCAATTAGGTTTGAACAAAACAATAACACCTATTACATGATTAGGTCATAGAAGACGAGAATGCAATCCTTTCCTCTATGACCCTTTAGATCATATATCGAAATATGAGATTAGTCTTGTCGACCATAGTGTGGAAGAGGATGAAGGGCACATGACATATTTGAACACAATACAACACAAGTAGACAACTTCTTATATCAAAACAAACACAAAGTCTTTCGTCATTTGGTCAAATTAGACACTAAACTCCCCCTTAAATTTGATCTTGCCTTCCTTACAAGTATGATACGAGGTGAGGATAAATCTAAGCATGTGCCTTTTAAAAACATCGATGATATATTAAACCTAAGACATGCTGCCTACAAGAACTCAAGGTCTTGGGCTATAGATGAGTTACAAGTAGTTTGTAGTCATCAACTTGAGTTCTATTCCCATTGAGTTCATTGGATGCTTTCAATAAGTGGCCATGGGGACACCTTGAGGTAGGGGTCAAACTTCTCCATATAGACCAATCGAAACACAACGGGGCACTCCAAATGTGGATTGCTCGGCAGACATTAAGGACCCAAGCCCACCCCATGTCCCACTTAGAGAAAGTGTTCCTCTACCACTCCAGTTTATAGCTCTGGGATAATAAAAGCATTTACCATCCAAAGTTTTTTCGATGAGGTCTAGGTGGAATGGTTAAGATGGATGGTTGTATCCGGCTCCACCCAGGTTTAAATCCCACTCAGGAATGATCCTCGTTCAAGGTGGTAATGTCTGAGGTGGCATGACTGATAGGTGGATTTAACAGAGGTAGATTCTGGTTCGAAAGTTCTTACGTTAGAAGTGTGTTCAAGTGTGGTAGTTCTGGTTCACTAATTTTTGAGCTTATTACTATATCTTGGATGAATGTACTCCGGTTCATAGCTCCGGTGAAAAGTGTTTACCTATAAAAATACATGCACCTACATCTAAAAACTTTGAGGGTCACAAAGAGGAGTCAACACTAACATACCTTCTAAAATGTCCAAAGATGGGACTCGTATACCTTTTTTAAGGTAAATCGTGATGTAGGAAAGGAGGGTGAGAATAACCCCATATACAATATAATAAAGAAGTGACAATGCAAGATCAATTACAAGTGCTAATTATTGATTTATAACCCTACCCTCTCATATCCATATGAAAAAACCTAAGGTCACTCATTCCAAAAACATAAAGTGACCCATGAAATATACCACACAACCAAATGTAAAGGAGAAGCCTCTAAATCGAGCCATGTCTACATACCATCTACACCTTGATGAGTAAATCTATTCAAGTAAGAATGAAAATCTATGAAAGATGCACTTAGTAGTTATATAAGAAAGTAGTAGTGAACAACACAAGAAATATCATTTTGAAGAGTCATGTCCCTACCCATTCAATAGGGAAATGTTACGCGTACCTTTTTCACATAACTTTTACTATCCTAAATTCAAAAATATCATGGGAGGCGTGACCATCGTGATCATGTTAAATATTTCTTCATGATTGTCGGAAGTTGCTTCAGGTGACAATTACCTCATTTGATTGTTCTCACGTAGCTTAGGAAGCCAATATATTGAATGATTTCTCAGCTTCCAGAAGGGATCAATTTCCACCTTTATAGACTTATTTGAGAGGTTTGTAAGACACTTCTCCTTTAACATGGAGAGTGACATCACTATATTTGACTTATGCATCACCAAACATTATAATAACAAAAACTTTGATGCCTTCTTACAATGTTGGAAAGGATTAGCTATTTGTTTCCCTTGCTTCTATCCTAGAGAAACAAATCGTTATTTGTTCATAACTTGCACCTTGACATTTTTTCCACCTACAAATTCATTGTATAAACACATTTGAAGAAGTCATTGAAAAAGGTAGTCAAATTGAAAATTCCTTCTAGGCAAAATGAGTCTTAAAACCAATCGAAAAGGACTTTGATATTAAACACATTGACAAATCAAAATTCTTTAACCAAAAAAAAGTCAAGGGTGAAAAAATAATAAATTCCAAGAATATTTAGGTGGTACACAACACCCCATAATTTAAACTTTCTCGGGGCCACCCAAACAAGACAAAAAACATCACCACTACACCCCATTCGGTGAGTCCCTATCATCCATCCTTTGTCAACTTGAATCGAAAAATATATGGTCGATTCCTATCACCAAAACATTTGATGAATACGTGTTAAAACCCTCATGGCACAAAGAAAATGAATATTGTGAGTACTATAGTGTCAAGGGCCATGACATTGATCAATGTATGAAACTCAAGAACTACATTAAGGACTTATTGAATCACGGGGATATAAAACTTGATGCCTAAGAATCCCTTAAATCATAGAACAATCAACTCAGGATATATAAAGAGAACTTTCCCAAACACAAACAAAAATTAGAAAAAAAATTGGATTGAGGTAAATCCTTATAAGGTAATAATGCAAATCACATTGCCACTACCAAGGCCTCATATTCTTTTGATTCTTTAATTGGTTGTATTCATCTAGTCACTAACCACATTTCTCATCAAAATCAAATCCTAGGAGTGTGTCATTACAACATGATGTAATCACATTAGTATTCAGGACCTCCTCTATCCACTCCTTTGACAACCATTACAATCTCTTAGAGCATCTTGAGAAAATGCCTACCAAGATCTCTATCTTGGACCTTCTTAAAATATCAACTTTTCACAAATATATCCTCTATAAGACCCATCGAGAGTCAAAAAGTTTTTTTACGGACATTTACCTTTTGTGATTCCGAGCCTTGGTTGCAAAATCACACCATCCGAATAAATCATCTTTAGCCAAAGTGAGATTCCATATTAGAATTACATTCATAATTTACCTTTGAACATAAAAGTCATCATAACCCTTAAGAAAGTCAAATGGTTGCTTGTGGACAATAGATCTGGTCTAAACATATGCACTTTGAAGCTTATTAAATAGTTAGGGAATACTGATGTTGATCTCAAATCTAATGTCATTACCATCAAATCCTACGACAACACAAAGTGACAATCAATAGGGACGATTACCCTACCTTTGGAAGTTGGGCTTGTTAAACAAGAAACCCAATTCCATATTATTGATTTGGATATTCCCTATAATATCCTGCTTGGTTTCCCATGGATCCATTTCATGCGAGGCCACTCCCTCAATTTGTTCCAATACATCAAGATACACTACGAAAGTCTAGGAGATTACAATTCTCGGTGACCCATAACCCTTTTCTAATTATAGAGCATTAGCTAGCCACTATCACAAGGAATACCCTTTCCCTGGCATGGAGATTTATTTTGAACATGAGTTAGAGACATCTACCTCTCACATCCATCCTAACACACTCCAATAAAATGAATTTGGTGCTTTCACCTCTACATCCACACATCCCACCTTGGAGTCCAAATTCAAATTCCTCAATATTGGCTGCAAAGAATATGATATCTAACAGGCCCTTCTTATACACAATCTCACCTTGTCACAAAAACATGTGACAGTCCCAACTGACTTCCGAGAAGACAATAAGAGTTTAACAACTTCAAAAAATTTGTACCTAGTGTTCTTTTAATAGACAAATGTCTAGATATGGCTTACACTTCTCAATAACTTGATGAGAAAATGGCTTCTGCTATCAATCACTGAATATGTTATTCCCAACAAGATGATATACAATATGGGTTGTTGGGATTATGATTATGAAAAGGATGAGCAAGGTGTTTGGGAACCTCTCCTGGCACATGAGAAGATGGAAAAATACAAAAATTTCATAAAAACATATGGTGCATCACCCATAGAAGTTGATTCCACCTATTTTGAGTGCAAAGATGACTCTTTTGACTATGACACTAAATTAGGGTCTCCTTGTAGTCTCTACGAGGACCTTACCTATACAAACCTCTTTTTGTATACCTCTATCTTAACCTTATCCCCCTCCTACCCCGAAATTGACCTCATTTATCTTTCCCTCATTGGTGGGACCAACAAGATCACATACCAATTGATGTATTTCAGAATGAGGAAGTGATAGTGGAATTCATGGGATTGCGTGATGGAATCCCCTCCAGGGATAATAAAAATGGATTTACCATTAACCTCAATACATATGCCTACTTTAGGGAGGAGGCTAATTTCCATGGTAAAAAAATCTAAAAATTCAAAAATCCCTTTAAAAACATCAAAAAAAGTCCCATAGTGAAACCTTTTTGAGGCACTTGTAGAAAAACAATATCAAAAATAAAAAATAAAATAAAGTGATCATTTTGTTGGTGAAAATCTCATAGAGATTCCAATAGAGGAATAACTCAACCTCCCTCCCCATCCTACATAAGTGGAAGATGGATCTAAGTTATTAGTTGAAGAAACTATTGACATCAACATTGACACAAAAGAGTAGCCTAAAATTGTAAAGTTTGGGGCATCACTTAGTCCTAAAGAACAATTTTTTTACAATGCTTCTAAGAGAATTCTCAGACATATTCCCTTGGTCCTACATGGACATGCTAGGATTAGATCCTTCATTTTCTATACAAAATTTGGTTATTCATGAGTCAACAAATTCAATCAAATATAAACTCCATAAGATGCATTCACAAGTGGCTCTTCTACTCAAATAGGATCTTAAAAAGTTGTTAGAAGTAGGAGTTATTAACCTTGTTTACTATTTAGAATGTACATCCAACATAGTCACTATCCGCAAGAATCTTGTTGGGATCATAATTTGTACATATTTTAGTGATATCAATATGACATGTCCTAAAGATGGCTTTCCTATCCCCAACCTTGATATGATCATTGATTCTATGATATGTCATGAAATTTTATCTCTCATGGATGGTTTCTCTATTTATAACTAAATTAAGATTTCCAAAGAGGATCAACATAGTCCCTATTAGCAAGAATCCTATTGGGATCAAAATTTGTAAATATTTTAGGGATATCACTAAGGCATTTCCTAAAGATGAAACCCCTCTTTCAACATTGATATGATCATTGATTCTATGACATGCCATGAAATGTTATCTCTCATGGATGGTTTCTCTGGTTATATCCAAAATAATATTGTCAAAGAGGATCAACTTAAAATAACTTTCATTACTCCTTGGGGTAGTTTACTATCAAGTCATGCCTTTTGGCCTTAATAATGTTGGAGCCACATATGAACGAGTGGTGAAATTATATTTCATGACATGTTACATGATAATGTGGAATATTATGTCAACAACATCTTAGATAAGTCTAAAACATAAGAAGAGCATATGGTTGTCCTCTGCCGCATCTTTGAAAGAATTCAAGAATATAAGGTTAGGCTAAACCCTAAGAAATGTGTGTTTAGAGTCATATCATGAAAGCTACTAGGGTTCATTGTGTCTAGAAGAGGAATTGAAGTAGATTCGACAAAATGTTAAAAATACTACAAAATGCCTCCTTCAAAAAACCTAAAATAGGTCCGTGACTTACAAGGTAAAATTCAATATATTTAGAGATTTATTTCCCAACTTGCTGATAAATGTCATCCCTTCACCCATCTCCTAAAAAAGATGTTTATTTTCAATGGGGATCGAAATGAAAACACATCTTTGATAAGTTAAAGTAATATATATCCAAACCAATTGTTTTAGTCTTGCCTACACTTGATGAACCCCTTATGTTATACATTTGTCACTACCCAATTTTCCTTAAGTTATATCTTAGCCCAACATTATAAACATGACAAATACTTTTTTTTCTATCACCTCAGTCGCATTTTTATCTCCTATGAGATTAACTACCCATAAATTGAAAAAGCCTATTTAGCCATTGTCTTTTCTTTCCAAAAGCTTTTAAAATACCTTCTAAATAATAAGACCAAGCTCATATGCAAAGATGAATGCTTAAATACCTCCTATCAAAACCCTCCCTTACTAGGAGGATGAAAATTTGGATTATTTTTCTCAACAAATTTGACATAGAATATGGCAATCAAAAGGTTGTTAAAGGGAAGGTGCTCACTGATCAACTTAAAGAAGTACCTTTGCAAGGCACAAAACAATCAACTATTGAATTTCTTGATGCATTTGTTTTGTTTGTCGAAGAATCTACTACATGAAAAATATACTTTGATGGATCATTCATCTTTCATGGCTCTAGTGTCGATGTTATCCTTATCACTCATACCTACAATCTCATCGATGATCCTTTAGGATTAGTTTTCCCTACACTAATAATATATCTAAATATGAGTCCCTCATTTTTGGTCTCAAATTCACTATCAAATAGAATATTAAATAAGTTCAAGTCATTGGCTGACTCACAATCATCACAAAAAATTCATGATGAATTTAATGTCAAAGATGAGAATCTTATACCCTATAAGTGCATGGTGAACAATCTAAAGGACAATTTTATCTAGATTAATTTTCAACAAATCTCTTGAATTCAGAACATATATGTAGATGCCATGGTTACAATTGGGTCTTTGTTAAACTTACCTCATGAAAATAATGATTTATGTTTCCTTATAGATCTTCTAATTGTACTTACTTATGATATGTGAGAATCTTGTTTGGTATGTGATGTTGTTGGTCACTTATCCCCTTCTTTATGCATAAATATACAATTACCTCCAAGATGAAACCTTCCCACTTGGCATTACCATTTCCAAAAATGAGCCCTCTTCCAATGCATAACATGGTATTCCCTCCTTGGGGGCACACTCTATCATCGAGGCTATGATGTGACCCTGTTATGGTGTCTAAATTCAGAAGAGTTTATCCAAGTTATCAAATATGTGCATGAAGGCATCTATAATTCTCATATTAGTGGCATGGTCCTTACCAAGAAACTTCTATGAGTTTTTTATTACTAGATCATTATGGAAATAAATTGTGATCAATATGTTCACAAGTGTATCCATTGTTAGAAGCATGGAAACTTGATTCACACACCATCCCAATCCTTTCAATCTATTATTTCACCTTAGCCATGTTCAAAATGGGGGCTTGATCTCATAGCGAAGCTCATACCCATCTCTTATGATGTCCATAAACATATCATTACCATAACCGAGTACTTCATCAAATGGATGGAGGTTGTTCCCCTCACCTATGCAATCGGTTCTCAAATATCCAAATTCATATTGAGCCACATTATCTATTGTTTTGCCATTCCTTCCACCATTATCTCCAAAAATGGTAAATATTTCAAGAACAAGCAAGTGAATACCCTTTTTAAATGCTTCAAAATCCACCAAAAGTGATCCACCCCTATTACCCTCAAGGTAATGGACAAGATGATGCCACAAAAAAACACTTGTTCGCATTATAGAAAAACTTGTTAGTAAAACAAACCACAATTAGATTTTCAAATCCATCTAGCCTTATGGGCTTGTTGCACTTCCATCTAAAATCCTACAAGAGCAACACCTTATTCCCTTAACTTTATAACTAAGTCCATAATTCCCTTAGAGATCTATCTTCCCTCTTTTTTCATATCTTTGAGGGATTATCTTGACAATGAAGAGGATTATAGAGTTGCTAGACTTTATGAGCTTGAAATTATTGAAAAAAATGACTCCATGCCATGGATCACCTTAATGTGTATCAGAATCAAGTTCACAACTAACAAATGCATCATCCCTCGTCAGTTTTATATTGGAGGTCTTCTAATCAAATATAATTAGTTCAATACTAGAAAGGAAAGAGAAAAGAAAGGAAAATTTGAGCCTAGTTGATTGGGGTCATAAATTGTGGTTTCTAAATTTTTCTTAGGAGATTATAAGTTTTCCCATCTTGATGGTACTGAGATTAGGGCCCCATGAATGTCATGCATCTCAAACATTTCTATACTTTAGATGAGAGGAAATTGTAAATAAATAAAAAAATATAAAGCAAAAAAAAGCAAAAAAAAAAAAAAAAAAAAAAAAAAAAAGAGAAATAAATTTTTCCGATGGTGAAAACCATACATGGTGGTACCTTAGGCATTTCTTATAGTGAAAAATAGTTTTGATGCCATGGATAGTCAAGTTAATCATAAACACCTTGTACTTGGGGTCATGACCACTCCATCCTATTCGTACCAATCCTTGAGTTAATGATCTTGTTATTCTTGTTACCTTTGGGCTTTATATGGGCTTTTCCTTTTCCCCATTTTGCATAGTTTCACGGGATTTTCCATTTGTATATTCCAACCTCTCACTTGGGGCATCTCTTTGCACTATTATTATATATAGTGTTGCAAAATCTTGGAGATCCAAAAACATCGAAAAAGTTTCAAAAATCCAAAAAAATCATAGAACTTACAAAATCCAAAAACATTGCAAAATCTAAAAATCCAAAAACATTGTAAAATATAGAATATCAAATTAAATCGTAAAATCTTACAAAACCCCAAAAAATAGTGTTTAACACAAAATCCATAAATGATCATAAAATAATCATAGTATCCTATTTCAATGCTCACTCATTATAGTGCATGACATGTAACTCATATTATGTTCTTCATCTATCAAAAAGTTTACATGCTTGTTATGTCCATCTTCCCTATATATATCATTGCTCAAGGCATAATCATAGTGCACATTAGTTTCTTTCTAGACATATTTATCCCTTATCCATTACCCTTATGTGTACCCTTTCTTAGGGAATTGTCCTCACCCTTTTCGTATAACTACAATATTGCAACAGGATAACAAAAATATTGATGCGTTTACTAAATATTTTCTTTATTGAATGTGTTTTATTATATTTTTTTGATTACTTCTCTATTTTATTACTTGCATTATATTGTTCTTTACTTTGTGTCAGTCCTATAACATCTTACAAACATTGGTATTATGACCTTTCATATCATAGTAATTATTGTTGTATGCTTATATCTAATAAAGGGTATATCAAACTATATTAGTGTGCAAACTATACAAAATTTCCCATTCGTACTCCCTATTCATCATCTCTACGCATCCCATATCATCATCTATCTATCTTCCCATTATAACTAACATTCCATCTAACCAAATTTTTCCATTTTTTCTACCCTCTTTGAGACATGATGGCTCGACGTCAACCAAAATAAAAATTCACAAAAATGGATAAGTATACACACACATGCCTCACCCCGAGTCATGTCAGATCATCTAGATCACATTAAGGAGATACAAATATAAACATATCATCATCTAATAAAACATCATAACATCTACACATATAATCTAACCATCTAGTCATCATCATAATCACAATATTGATAATATAATGTTATGCCAATCTAATATAACTTAGTGCTAAAATCGATCACCAAAATCTTAGATCATATATATATATATATATATATATATATATATATATATATATATATATATATAATGTAAAAAAACGAGTTTAAAAATATTGGTATCATAACCATGTGTTATACATCTCATGATGGTATAAAAAAACTTGTAAACCTAGCCCGAATTAGGTCTCTGCATGACTCTCCCTTGGTGATGGGTTGTAAGGAGGTCTTGATGGTGGTGAGTCGGTATCAATCCCCCATAGGTTCTTGTGTTGTTGACCCTAGTGGGCCCATCATTGAATGTGTCCCCACTAAGGCTCATGATCTATCCCACCCTTATGGTCTTCATGACTGGCTCACTCTTTATCTCTATGAGTAGTTAGGTGCTCTACGATCTGCTAGTACAAACATCTCATTTAAGGTCCTATACTATACCACCCATCCTCGCAACTAAGTGATCCTATCTAACATATCTCCAAAATCTTGTGCCCCTATAACAACATGAGCTATATATCACTCTCATCGAGTCTCTGCTCCACCACTTGTGTAGTATCTCACTCCACAGAGGTTGTGTCTCACTCGATCACCAAGATATCATGATCCTTTTGGAGTGCATCTATATTTGCAATGTGGATGTCTCATTCTTTATGCGTAACATCTTGCTCATATATGTGTAGACACCCAAAATTGGGTCGCAACCCTCTAAGCCCCTTTAATTAACATAACCCCTTTACCATGACCCCTTCCACACATTATTATTAATCTAATTACCCATATTATACTAATTATCACCTCACCTTAGACCCATTCCAAGGGCATTTAACTAACTGAGACTAGGTCATCACTCCTAATATTGAGTCATCACTTCACTTAACTAACTAAGACATATTCTAAACCTAATATTAATTGTCAATTACATCTTCCATCAATTTCCCGCATGTTTAAACATGAACCAAGACTCCTAGCCTATAATAAAATATTGGCCCATGCCAAAAAGGGAAGAAACAAGCTATTTTGAGAAAAATTGACTATTTCACCCTAACTGACACTGGTTATTCCTTGGTTGACGATAGTCGAGGAACTGCCATCGATTTCTTTAAATAAGGATTTTCAAATCTTTCCCTAGGTTCTTGATTGAGTTCTTCTTTTGGTTGGATTTTGGGATTATTCACTCGCATTTTTGCATTCGATTGAGTCTCGAGACGATAAAAACAACACCAGAGCATCCGCATTCTTCACCAAGAACCAAAATCTTGCTCCATAGACTCAGATCATTCACACAGGGAAGAACTCAAGCTTTATTTCCATGGTACTAGATCCAAACCCATTTCTTCTACGAGCACCCACCAACCACCGCCATCTACCAATCTCCAGATCTTCAAATAAGTATCTTAACTAGGTTGTTAGTTTCTTAGCTTTGGTCTTAGATCTCTTATTGTTTGATGTTGTAATACTTCTTTCTCACCTGAATATCATCCGTCACCCATCTACCCAATACCATACCAACTTGAATCTCTCTGTTCCTCCAACCACCCCTTTTACCCTGCTAAGTCTTCACCTAAATCCCAATACCCTGCCTAAGCCTTCCCAACATTTTGTGTAATTAAAAAACGACCAAACCAACCCCTTTTCACCTTTGGCACCCAATTTCCCCTACTATAATCGGTTAGCCACCAACCTCGACTAAAACCAATGGTGACATGAGTTCCCCCAACCAACATCGGTCTTTGTGTCCGAAATTTTCCCTCATACCAAGCAAGCTCATTCGCCTACCCAAAACCTACCACAACTTCACCCCGACCTCCATCATATCCTCTACAATACCTACAAGACTTAATAACCTACTACCCAGTTTAAATTTAATCTTATGTTCACTATTTAGATTAGATTTAAAATATTGTGCTTGTGTGAGATACCTAAATTATATAACTATAATAGGACTCTCTATTTCATGTTCCTATCAACATTTAATTTTTTTGAATGTGGATTGACAACTTTCAGAAGCACCTCACTTCCGGATCTAGCAATTGATGATTTTAATTCTATCTTGTGGTCTTGCTTTGCTTCTCAGGTAGTCCTTCCCGGAAAAAGGAGTGTTCTTGATCATCTTGGTCTTCAACGATGTGCAACCTATTCACGACCTCCGGTATTCCTCACATACCAACCTTCTACCTTAAAATTTTTGCTTATAAGTACATTCTTATAGGTGAAACATTTTGACATCTTTGGTGATGCATCACAAAGGATACCGTCAAAGCCGTTTTGTAGAAAACCTTCATGATGATGTAATGAGAGACAATTTTTAGGAAGGCTCATTTTCCATCGTGAGTGAGATACGGAGGCAAGATTGAAAGAAAGAGGTAGTTAGCGTAACTGCTTATTCCAAACGTCATGTAGGCCAATATCAATGCTACCCAAAAAATTAACACAGGATAATATAAGAAGGTGGATTTGAAACCATTGTATTTGAAAAATATTCTTGAGTTTGAAGGTGAGTCGGGTATTTGAGAAGAAAACAAGGCGTGGTATCTACGAATTTGGTAATGGATCACGGAGTAGTTTGAATATTCATTTAGGATTGCATTTACGGTTGTTTACTTTCTAAAACCTTCACTAAATCTCTCATTAGTAACATTATTTCTTCTATTTTCTCTAAAAGACACATTTCATTTAGTGCAAATTAAAATGAATAATTATTTCTTCTTTCTTGATTGAATTAGTAAAAGTCATACTCTATTCCTATTCACTATTGCTCTCATCTAATATCAATCTTTTGATTTGGGTTTAAAATTGTTGCATTGCATCCTGTGTATTCTTACATTTAGCTCACATAGTCTAATTAGTAATCAAATATAATGGAGGTCATGACCAGTTGATGATTGGGTAATTAAGCATAGTACACTTTTACACACACTTTTCCAAATCACTTAAACAAACAATGCATTTCTTAAACATTCCCCAAATCCCAGGAAGAAACTATCAAGGATTTAAACACCCATTGATAGTGGGCCCCAACTGGTGTTCTAGCTGGTTGTCATATCAAAGCTCGGACCTCACGTACTGAAAGGTATATCTAGGACTCCCTCACCAAAACATTCTTGAAACCATCCATAGTTGGCTTCTAGGTACCTTATATCCATTCCTTTCTATATATTCATAGTCAGTCCTAAGGTTTAAGCCATCAAAACACTAAAATATTATTCTTAGGATAACATGTTTGTTATATTTTACTTGTTGGATTTGTGAATTTATTTCTTTTCTTCTGCTATTTGAGGTGTGAGTTCGTACTTCATCACTTTTCTTTCTTTTTCACACTTAGTCATCACAACCAGTTAATTCTAGTTCTCTAAGTGTGTTAGATTATATTTTCTATACACAACCTCTTTCTTGGCTTCTTTTGACCAAATCTAACTCAAAAATTTCAAATTTCTTCATTTTCACAATAACCGGCATCGGTTACCTTCCTATCGGCATTGGTTCAACAACCGATATCAGTCCTTTCATCTAATCAACATAGGTTCATTGACCAGTATTAGTCTCCATGTTTTTGAATTTCTGTCAAAAAAACAACCTATTTTCACCTACCAAACTCTTTCAAAATTTTGTTTATGAGTTTCTGTCACTTTTGCAGAACCCAGAGTATGTATTATCCACCTTTCATATGGTTTGGACTTGCCAACAAGCATTATATCTTTTTTTCTATGTGAGTTGTATAATTTTTCCTTCTAGCCCTTCACCACCTTCCATTTTTGTCTCCAATGGATCTTAATGCACCTGCAAATGTACCTGAGGGTGATGAGGAATTCATTAGATTCCTTGATCATAACACCAAGGCCATGTAACATTAACTTGCTACATCTTCCACCTGTGACTCATCAGGTCAACCTCCATGCCCCCCATTTCTACCACCTCTGCCATATCAAGGAATGTTAATGTGGCTACCCAAATTACTCTATCATTTCTTACTCCCATTTCGAAACCACCTAACTCTCACATAACCCCTGCATCCTTGGCATATTCTCTCCCACCGACATCTACAGTACCAATATCCACTACCCCTATTGTGTCATCATTAGTATATTCAGACACTGTACCCATTCATACACAACCACCCAATTGCAATAACTTCTTCCACTCCATTTCAGATTTTGGTGGTTTCTATTCCCCAAACTCTTCCACTTGTTGCCACGAGAATCTTTCCACAAGCTCCTCCCACCTACACCTTATCTTAGACACAACCTATCACCTCCACTTCATATTTGGGATATATTCCCTACTCATCAACTACCTCCCACATACATATGTCTCAATTCATGTACTTGGTACCACCACATTCTTGTATGCCTTTACGACCCATTCATCTTATCAAGCCCCTTATACCTCAGGGGGCATCCCTTAATCAAACCCCATAGTGGATCTCATTAAAATGATGATGGATAAAATACAGATGCTTGAGGCCTCAGTTTCTGGGTCTTGTAACATCTTAACATACGATGAGATTTGTAATAAACACATTCATCCCTCTATACCTATTCGTCCATATCCCATTCAATGGGAGCTACCTAAATTCAACCGCTTCAACAGTAAGGAGGACCCACAATAAGCAATTGCGTTCATTTAGACATGCTTGTTACATGATAGGCCATGATGATGCCTTGCTCCTTCATACCTTTCCCATGTCCCTTTTGGGACCCGCCTTAGACTTGTATAGTGTTTTTCCCGAGAACTCGATCTTTTCCTTTAATCAATTGGAGCAGACATTTCTTGATCAATTTTTATAAACATCTCTAAAAAGGTATCTATGACAAATTTATATTTTATTTTTCAATATAATGACGAGTTTATCATTGATTTCGTCAAATGCGGTGGTGAGACCTAATCAATCATATTTCCTTCACTCTCCTGCAACCTGAGATCATAGAGTTGTTTACGAGGGCATGTGCTAGACACATTTCCCCAACTCTTCAAGTTCAAATATTTCATACATTTGATGAGGCTTTTACCATGGCACAAAAGCTTGAGATCCACACCCTCAAAGAGGACAAAGTAAAATTGCATAACGAAAATTCTGCCTTCAAATCGAATGAGTCTTCTTCCAAACCACTTAACAACCATTCCAAGTCTAAAGGATCTGCCAACACGGTGGTTATGAAGGCTGGCCCTTCTCATCCAACTAATCAACTGAACCTCCTTCCAATCTCTTTCCATTTTAAAATTTTCAATATCGATATGAACAAAGGAGTTACTCTCCCATTGGGGAACCTTATTATTATGTATTGGAAAATATGTTAAACGCTGGAGCCATCACTCTTCCTCCCATCAAACCACAAATGAATTTTGATCCTTCTCGCCCCACACTAGCCTGGTACAAGGAAAATGATTTTTGTAACTACCACCGCATAAGAGGACATAATGACAGAAATTGCAAAACCTTTAAAAACATTATGTAAGGAATGTTAGACAGTGGTGATCTCATCCGTGAGAACCCTAATGCACCTGCTAATGCAAACTTGGATGTTTTCAAAAAAAAATTTCCTAACCATGCCCCTTCATCAACTCACACTAGCGAGACATCTAAAGAAGAAACCAATGTCCATGTGGTTCATGCAATCTTCACTATAGCATCTAATCCTTCTATCAAGTGACTTCCTCTAGCATTTATTGAGGAAATTATCACACGTGAATCCTCTACTCACAGAGGATCCCACCTTACCAGTTCCTTTACCCATAGAGGAACCCACCTCACCTATTCCTTTAGCCATAAAGGAACCCTCATTATCAGTTTTTCTACCCACAAAGGAGCCTACATCACCCACCTTGCCTTCTCCTCAACCTATAGAGGAGTTAACCTTGTCTACATCACCCACCTTTCCTTCTCCTCAACTCGTAGAGGAGCTAACCTTGTCTACTTCACCCACTTTTCCTCCTCCTCTACCCATAGAGGAGTCAATCTTATCTACCTGTTCTATTTGTGATACCTCACCGAAGGACCTCACAAATCCCATTACTCTTCTTACCTCACTCTTACCTACCGAATATGAGGTCAAGACCTTCCATGTCTCACAAACCTCAGAGCTCATCATGGGGATTAGCACTAGTGCATCGTCCTCTTCATCTAAACTAAAACCATTCTCTCGTTTGGTTGATCACATGGAGTATGTCAACTACTTTACCCTCCAAGGGTGCCTTAGACTCCCAGTTTCCACCTAAATACAGATATTATCCCCGGATACCTCGACCATTTACCCCAAGGTATTCAAAGTGACTAATAATATTGCATCTGAGCCCATGGTTCTAGCCCCTTCTTCATCAACACCCCTTTCACTCATACCTTTGTATGCATGCAAAACCCAACACCACCGTAGGGGTCTTACCAGTACCAAGTCTAGCACATCTTGTTGTGAAGCTATATTTTTCAAATTCTTCATCGCCAATCACAAAAATTACTCCCACCCCTAAAAGTAAGACCTAACCTCTTAGGGCTCACACCCCAATATCCCCCACACCTTCTCACTTACCTTCACCTCTGCCATCGATTTTGGGCCCACATCCTTCAACCTTGATTAACCTACCCCTTTACTAAGGAAAAACCAAAGTGCGAAAACCTATACCATCACCTTCACCTCTTGTCTTGTCTACACTTTATTCATTACCTTTACGCTCACTTTTTCAACACCCCCACTTTCACCTTGGCTTACTCAGATACCTACACCTTTTAAGTCTCCTTCGTCCTACCATGTTGTTCCTCTACCTTTACCCAAGAAGGCACAACCTAAACCCCAACCTTCACTACCTACCAAAAAGGTAGTTACACCAAGCACGATATCTCACCTCTCTCTCCTCACAAAGGTTACCTACCCCTTCACCAAGACAACCTTGACCTCTCATTGTGATCCTCTCAGCAAGGATCCGACTCTAACATCCTAACTCGGTTATTAGAGACATTTTCTATATCACTTTAGCCTATTAAGCCTTATGACCCTTTTAAACCTAAACAAAAGTAGGGTTTTAAGACATAAAAATTTTGTTTATCATCGCTCATCAAGGCATGATGTCGATATTTGTAAGGCCCTTAAAAACATTATCCTTCATCTTTGTGATTCCAATGGTCTCTTCAAAGAAGATGATCTGTTGGAGGAGGATTCCATTATTTCTTCCCTTGTTGTAACACATGACCTAGTCCCAAGCCCATTATATAATATTTCCCTTCACATCCACCTAGGGATATACGTAAGTCTAAACAACCCTCATTTCCTTCTCCTATATTTGAAATTAACATGGTGTGTGTACCCAATCAGTCACAACACACAAAATACAAAGGAAAAGAAAAAGTTAGTAAGCCTTCTAGTTCACCTTCACCTACCATTACACTTTCACCTTCCCCAAGATAATCATCCTTGGGACGACACCACCTAATTCTTCTAGAGTTACTCATCATTCAATGATCAAATGACTTTCAGTCCCCATTGAAGATGTCCTTATTTGATTTGATTCAAACCTCGATTATCATCGTTAGGACCTCATAGAAGTCTTGTAATCCATCGAGGTTCCACCCAATGAAAATTCACCTATTTCCGCCCTCATGATTACTTCTATTAATTTATCCAAATAAGATATTTCCCCTTCACAACCTGATGATCTTGACCCCACTCTTTTCATCTCCACTTACATTAATGATATTCACATTAAACACGTTATGATTGATGGGGGCACTAACATCAACATCATATCTTCTCATGCCTATGAAAAAATAGGCATACCACCTAATTATATGTCTAAAACCCTATCATGTTTGATATTTTAATGATGCCATAACAAAAATCTTGGCACCATTGTCCTCCACATCCACGTGGGTCCCGAACTATTCCCGAACTCTTTTATGTTCTCAAAAGAGAGTTCCATTATAACATGTTGTTAGGCCATCCTGGATTTGCACCATGGCTTGTGTCGCTTCCACCCTTCACCGTTATCTCAAATTTGAATATGAAGGGGAACCTTACACCATTCAGGAAGATCCCTCCCCTTCAAAACCAGTAATTTTCTTTACCATCTAAATGATGTCCTAATCCCAATTAAGGCATCTACAATATATACCGTTTCGCCACTTCACCTTCCTCATCTAGCCCACCTATCGACCCTCCTATTCCACCCTCTATTGATGCCCCATCTTCTCAGGCTTCATATATCTCATCAATATCTAATACTCAAGTACTAACCAAAAACCCTTTGGTAGGAATTTTTCAATGCGTTTCACTTGGAGAATATCACCTCTTCAACATTGACACATTCCTTACTCCTCAAGAGTATGAAAAATACACCAACACCCACATTACGATCATCGTATAGGAGAGGTCATACCATATGACCCTCCCCATCTTCGCACCAACCTAACTTATGGGGGCTTGACACTTCCTCTTATTCCATTGAACCTCCCTTCCAAACTAGACCTTTTTCATTTGATTTCTCCTACCTCACCAAACACAACTTCACACTCACTTTTCTTCACCGTTGTGCTTGGAAAGGCTTCATCTTTAGTATTCTGAACAAGGTCATCACACCGTCAAACAATGCCCCACTAAGAAACATAAAGACCGTTGTGGTATTGTATTTCCTTCGCAACCTCCTCCTAAGAAGGCCCGCATCACCCTTGTCACAAATACAAAAATCCTTCCCCACCTTCCTCGCCTATCGTGCCACCTTCTACCACAGAGTCTATGGATCCTAAATCTATTCCACCTAATTTTTTTTTTTGTAAACACCGTCTCCTTAGGACCTCTTAATTATCAATGTGATGACAAGGTTCCCTCTTCCATTCCTCTTGTTTATCGACAAGTTGGATGATGATACACCTTCTATAAATGTTGTTCGATGTCATGATGACGATTCTATCGACCTATTTAGGTGCGGAGGATTATTATATTCAAAGGTCATTACCCTCTAAAATGTGAACCATGTTGAATGAATCTACGATACAAAATAAACATCCATACTTAGGAATACCCACGAATTTTAAAGATAGGCCAATCTTTAGACTCCACGGAATAAGAACATTTCACCTCTTTTCTTTGCTTTGATCATAACAAAGCATTTTCTTGGTCTTATAGTGATATGCCTAGTATTGACCCCAATATTGTGCTTCATAATATTGTAACTATCTCGGATGCCAAACCGGTGAAACATAAGTGTGTAAAATGCTTCCTCGCATTGCTCTTCTTTTGAATGAAGAACTTCATCGCCTCCTCTTTGTCTCCTTCATCCTACCTATTGACTACCCATAATGGATCTCTAACATTGGTCTTATCACGAAAGTGGCCAGGGGACTTTGCATCTACACCGAATTTCATGACCTTAACCTCACCTATCCAAAAGATGACTTTCACTACCAAGCATTGACCAACTAGTTGATCTTATAAGCGTACATGAGATGCTTTATCTCTTATGGATGGGTTTTCATGTTATAATCGAGATATTAGTCGCTCAGGATGATCAATACAAAACCATATTTATCACCCCTTGGGGGACTTTACATTATCGCCTCATGCCCTTCGTCTTGAAAAACATTGGTGTTACCTATCAAAGCATCTTTATGAATTACATCTTCCGTGAAATCGTGCATGATATATTGGAAGACTAGGTCGATGACCTTCTTGGTAAGTCAAGCACCACCACACCGAACACATGTCTATTCTTAAAGTTATCTTTGATCTCCGATCCAATATTGCAATCACCTTACACCAAAGAAGTGTGTTTTTTCAATTCTCTCGGGTAAGCTCCTTGGTTTCATCATCTCTTTGTGGGGTATCGAAGTTGATCTCGCTAAGATCAAGGAAATTCTTAACATGCCTCCACCTACTAACCTTCGGTAGCTTCAAATCTTGTAGGGAAAATTTCAATCCATCTGACGCTTCATCTCTCATCTTTCAGATTGACGCCAACTGTTTCACCATCTTCTTAAAAAAGACATTTCTTTCCATGGGAATGATGAGTGTCACAAAGCCTTCGAAGCATTGAAGAATTACCTTCTTTAACCACCTATGCTCATTCCACCTAAAAATGATCAACCTTTTTACCTTTACATTTCTACTACTGACCATTCCTTGGGTTCCATGCTTGCTCATTGTGATGAACAACATAGGGAACAAGTGGTTTATTACATAATCTGCACTCTTTTAGACTATGAAACTTGGTACACTCATGTTGAAAATATTTTCTTAGCCCTATTCTTCGTGGCCACCAAACTTTGCCACTATCTTCTCAATCAAAAAATGTTTGTCGTTACCAACACCGAACCTCTTCATTACATGTATGCCAAACCTTACCAGCACCGATGCACCGTTCATTGGCTCATGCTTCTTCTGATTTGGAGTTGGAGTTCATTTATCAAAAGTTTTTCAAAGGAAAAAACATTGTGGATCGACTTGTAGATGCTCCTTTTCCGGGAAACAATCCTCAAAATTTTATTTTCCCAACAAATCTTTCACCACCCTCTCCCTTGATGACACTTTGTTAATCAAATGATATTATTATTTTATGGATCCAAATGTCACCGTGGGGGAGGTGTGGGGATCATCCTCATTCCTCCTGATTGTGAGCCTATGCCAATATCCTTTAAACTAAACTTTGACTACACAAATAACATAGCCGAGTATGAAGCACTTGTGTTAGGTCTTCAAATCGCCATTGCCAGATGTTAAATCCCTTAACATCTTTGGTGAATCTCAACTGGTTGCGAGCCAAGTCAATGGTTCATACCAGTGTCGTAACGATGATATTCGAAAGTATAAACATCATGTCGACCTACTTTTGACCACGTTTGATCACTTCCTCATTCAAACCACTCCATGATCCACTAAAAAATTTGTAGATACCATGGCTTGCCTTAATTCTCAAATTCCTACCTCACCTTTAGACTCAAAATTATTTGTCACAATACAACAGTTGCAGTCACCTTCTTATATTATCCCCGGTGTTAATTTTGTGGGAAGCATCGATACTGACCCACGTGACATTTGGTATAAGAAGTTTGTTGACTACCTCTCGCTTTTAATCCTACCTCCGGATCTCACTCAAAATGGGCGACGAGCCTTCCTAAAAAGTGTCTCTCATTACATTGTCATGGGAGATATTCTCTACAAACGTGACTTTGACGGTATCCTCATGTGGTGTCTCACAAATTCTGAAATCCTGTACACCGTCAAATAAATTCATGATGGGATTTGTGGGGGACATTTTAGTGGCCTCACTGTTGCAAAGCGTATCCTTCGACTCAAGCACTATTGGCTAACCCTTAACCAAGACTATTGTGACTATGTTAAATGTTGTGTGAAGTACCAACAACATGATAACCTCCATCATACTCCTAGTAATGCCTTACAAGTCGCCATAGACTTTTGGCCCTTTTCTTAATGGGGTTTGGATCTCGTTGGGAGATTAACCCTCATTCCTCACAATGTCATTGTTGGATCATCACAGTGACTGAATATTACACTAAATGGGTGGAAGCCATCCCTATTATTTCTACCAAAGCTGAGAAAATAGTCAAATTTATCAACCACCATATCATTTATCGCTTTGGTGTTCCTCATCGCCTCATCACTGAAAATGGAAAACAATTAAAAAACAAAACCCTACATAAATTTTTTGACAACTTTGGTATTAAACTCAGTTTCTCTTCACCATATTACCCGCAAGAAAATAATCAAGCCAAGTCTTCTAACAAAACTCTCAACAAAATTCTTGTAAAAGTGGTTGACGATTCTGGTAAGGATCGACAAACACACATTCCTTTTACCTTAAGGGATTATCATACCAGCATTCGCACCTCTACCGTTGCCACACCTTTATTTTTGGTCTATGGCACAGAGGTCGTCTTACCTCTTGAAATCCAAATTCCATCTCTCAGTATATCTCTTAAAGATATCCTCTCTGATGATGAGTTTCTCCAAAAACGTTTGGCACAACTTGAGATACTATATGAATGTCGTTTAAACACTCTAGACCACCTCCAAATCTACCAAAAACACATCAAGCGTGCCTATGAAAAACACATTCAAGAATGAACATTCAAGATCGATGATATTTTCCAGAAGGAAAATCAACATGTAACCAAAATGGAGAAAAGTAAACAAGGAAAGTTTGTTCCTAATTGGCTTGGACCTTATATTGTCACCCATACATATGGATCAAGAACTTATCATTTATCTTCTCTTGAGGGTAAACCCAAACCTGAGCCCCTTATCCTTTTTGCCTTCTTTCTCCTTCTCCTTCTATATATACTTGGATACTTGTTGTATTCAAGTGTGAACATTTTTTAGATGAAAAATAGAAGTGAGAAGGAAAAAGGCTTTGTACTTTTTGTAACAGAAAATATTAATACAGAAATTAACACTTTGTGCTCAATGGATGTCTTATGTGCATTAGATCTTTCTTAAGTTAGATCTGTGTTGCTTTTTTCATCAGGATCTATCTCTATTTTTTTGTGATTTGCTCATCAGTATTGCTTTGTTCATTTATGCAAGTAGGTTTGGCTCTATTCTCTACCAGCCCAAAAACATAAACCCTCTTACCTTTTCGCTTTGGAATTCATTTCTTTTCTCTCTTCGGATCTATCATATCTTCATTCCTCTCTTCATTCCTTTTCTGTTCACGATTGGAAATACCCCTACTTGGGATGAGATCCCAAACCCCCGAAGGCAGAATCTTTGTAGGACTTTGCGCAGATTCCCGCTGGTAGATTAGCAATAAACCAGTTTCACTTTCTTTATCTCAAAGAGGGGCTATGCCCTACACACTTTGTTGGCTCGTCTCATCCATAGATCGCCCTCCCGACAAATTTTCGAACCAACAAGGATGAGTTGAGTCTTAGTAGCCCTATGACACTTGAAGAGTGTTATCAATCGGCCTTAAAGGCGAAAGACAAGTTAAATAGAAGGTGATAGAACTCGACGCGGTGAAGGAGCTTGGCGTAGGTGAGGCTCTTATCGGAAACTTCAAAATTTAAAATAGAAAGAGATGGGAGTCAAGGAATATATTGAGGAGTTTTACAAGATGAGTATCAGGTCAGGGCACATGGAGGATGATACAGGACAAGGAGGATACAAAACTTAAAGGTATGAGGTACAACTTGCAAGATGAATTGAGTCTTGTTAGTCCTAGGACACTTGAAGAGTGTTATCAAGCTTAAAGGCGGAAGCTTAAAGGCGGAAGACAAGTTGAATAGAAGGAGAATGTAGCATACTATTTAGAGAGAGTACATGGAGGTAAGGATTTCAAAGGCAAAGGACAACAAGCAAACAAAGAAGAAGATGTGAAGTGGTTAAAATGGGGCATTCGGTGTGATTGCATAACATTGGATCATCTCTCAAGCTGTGGGACTTGCAAACTTGAGATGATCCTCCAGAGAAAGTTGGTTCTTGTTCCTAAACTACCTGCCATGAGCTACTCTAATGCAGGAAAAAACTAAACTATCCTAATCTAACCATTCCAAGGAACCAGAGAGAAAGAGAGGGTGAAAGAAAAGCCTACACTAAAGCGGTGATACACCAGAGAAGGAAAGGGGTGAGATGCTCTGTTGAGGGAGGATGAAACAGGGAGAAAGGAAGATGGGAAGGTCAGACAGAAGTGACACAAACCCAAACCCTAATCCATGATCAAAACTCCATGAAACACAACGCCCTACACCTGCAAATGTGAAATACATGCACAGAAAATAGATTTGAAAGGGAGAGGCACGGAGAGACAACAAAACAATGCAAAGGGTTGAAGAAACACCACAAAAACACGTTTTATTGCTCTATATGGGTGCACAGACCATTACGTTTTTGCTTAGAGGCACAAAAATGCTTGTCAAGGCGTAGGAGAAGGTTTTCAACTCAAAATGGAGTCGGGAAACAAATTTGACAAGAGTTTCCCTACGCCTAGAATAATCTCCTCTTCTCAAATGAGAAGTGTTACAATATATAGAAAGAATAAGAGAGAGAAGAGGGAAAAGTCAAATCTGTTTCAACTACCATGGGATATGCATTGAATCCTGCCTTGAAGACTCAACCACTATCAATCAATGCCTTTTCAAATCCACCCCAAATCTATCAATTTTGGCTCCCTCTATCTATCCGGCGTATTGAAGAAGAACGCGGATCGAATCGAATCAGATCTAGTAGTTGGAGAAATCAAGCTCTGTATTAATGGCTCTGGAAGATGTTTTCCCATTTTCACCCACCAACACCTGCAAAAATGATATTTTATGTTTCCAAGGCATAGAGGGCATCGAGACATTTCCAAAAATCTTCTCCCGCCCAAATCTGAGTTCTCAGTCAAAAGATATGGTCATTTGAATTTTTGGGTCATGGGCGCATAATATTTAAATGAGTCTGTCTATACCGGGTCCACGTGGGTACTCTCTACACTCATTTGAGATTTGACTCCTTCCTTCGCTCTTGGAATAGCACCCATGTGACACGTGGCGGCATCCACAGGTTTCCCTATTTCCTTTGTATTCTTCCTGAGTCTTTTCGCAGTGCGGAGGCACTGTATCCGACCCAAGACACGTGGAGGCTTTGCGCATGTTTAGAAACTACCCCTAGACTTTACCTTTGGAGTAGCGTGGATACGACACATGGAGACCTCTCGTGGGCCTTTGGACTTTTCAACAATTGCCCTCACCTTTTCGGGCTCTTGGGACACGTGGCGAGCTGGCGCTCATTTGAGATTTTCTTTTGGATTGCGCCTTTGAAATGGCGTCGTGTTGACACTTGGCACCTTCCGCTACTAGCTCAGGCCCGCCTCTGCTTTGACTATTCAAACCATGACTCTTTGTCCCCCTTTTTTAAATCCTAGGACACATGGGCGAGCCCACACTGTTTGATTCTCACCTAGGGTCTCGCTTTTGAATGTGTGTTGTTTGGACACTTGGCGCCTTCCGCCTGCATTCATTACTTAGCCATTTTGGGCCCATTCTCCTTTTGACCTTTGTTGACCATTGGCTACGTGGAGGGCTGGCGCAAGTTTGAGCCTCCACCTTGGGCTCCCATTTTGGAATTACGTTGAGCCGACACTTGGCACCTTCCACCTAGTCGAAGACTTTTTCAATGGTCGGTGCAACTTTTGGAGCTTGGACGCGTGGAAGCTTGGCACTTGTTTGGTCTACCCTTTGATTTTAATCTTTGGAGGTGTGTCATTTGAACACATGGAGGCTTCCGTTGGATCTCTATACTTAGTCATTTTTTGGGGTCCGTCTGAACAATTTTCAAAGCCCGAAGACTTTGAATCTTTGCCGTTTCTTTTCCTTCTCACTCCTGGCTCTTTTGACACCGCTCCTCCTTCCCCGACCCTGTTATTCCATTTCGAGCCTGCCTGTAATCTATTTAATGGATTTAAGGCACGGATTTGCTCGACAGAGCCATTTTTTGAATTTCTCCTGCGCAGGGTCATTTGATCTTTCGCAGGCCCCGCCACTTCCATTGTAGAGTCTCCCTGCAACCTTTTTGTCAGGATTCGAATGTGATTTCTCTGGTTCTTTCTTGTGTGGGGGTCGTGGCTGATCCAATATTTTTCCAAAGGGGGCAAAATATGGATAACAATTTTGGCGACTCGCAGGGGTATCTGCCTACTAGATGAAGAGACCAGTAGCCTTGAAGCGCATCCATTGGGCATGGAGTCACAATTAATGGCTTGGTATTGACCCTTCCTTCAAAATGGACTCCCGACTACCTGCACTTTCTATGTTCTTCCTGTCCCTGAGCCTTCCTGCTGCATCGCACTCTCAATTTTCATAAGAAAATCTTGAAATGGAGTTTCTGAGAGTAGAAAATTGTATTGACCTGGGGCTTTCATTTGTCCCTGAATGGACTGACTTAAAAAACGTCCTTTGGTTTTCTACATTTGTTTCATTTTTTGGAACTAGAACGCATATGAGATAAGCTATGGATCTTTCTGCCATGAATACTGAAGAGCCTGGCCTTGGTCTGTCCCGAGAATGGACTGTTACAATGTTTACCCGGGGCACATTGAACTTCACAATGACATAACCTTGGAGCAAAAAAAACACAACAACAATGCTATGTACAAAGAATCAAATCATACATGCCTCAAATGAGACATGCAGAGTGTGCACAAGCACTTTTTCTGCTGAAAACAAAATCTACTCCTACTCCTATACTAACCAAGAAAGAAAGAAAAGCTTAAACAAAGCCCACTACATGCAGCAAGGAGAAATAGCTTCCCTTTCTCAAAAGGGGCAGCCATGCAAATGATTTGACACTGAATATGGCTGCCTGGATGAATAAAAAACTGACTTTAAGCCTATCCTCCACCCAAATCATCAAGGTATCTACATTAACCAAAAATACCTCCTCAAGTTGATTGGCATTGGACTCCTGGAGGTGTTGATGATGACCCTTGGTACTTTGATGCTCATCCTCATGCCCTGAAGTAGGCATGACTGGTTTTGGCTTCTCCCTTGGCTCCAATGAAGCCAAATATCTGATTGGGCAAGGTATGGTCCTTTGAATCTGCCCATGGTTTTGAACTCTAACTCCAAAAATGGAGTCTTTTTGTGGACCTTCTTGGATGGATGGTGAGAGAGAGATGATGACATCTCCTTGCTTTTTCTCTTCCTTCTCTTGTAAAGAACATGGAAGACCATGATCTTCCAACCCTGGTTCCAGAGGGATGTTGTGAGACACATGTTGTTGTCTTTGAGTGCCCTCCTTTATGGCAAGCAGGCTCATGTGCTTGGAAGATGGATGATGGAAGAGAAAATGATGTGATCTCCATGGGATTTTCTCCATCAAAGCAATCCTCCAAGTCAGACAGATAATCTACCTCATTGTTGTCCTGTTGCATGTACTCAACCTCCTCCATGGTGTCTTCCTGATCTGAAACTTGCTCACCATGGTTTCCCTCTTCCTCAAACATGAAGTTTGAAAGATCAAACTCTTCTTCAACATCAGAGCTTGAAGGGGATGAAGTGGAAGGAAGAACTGAAGGTTCTCTGTAGCTTGCTCCACACTTGGAACCTCTAAAACTGTATGGTCCTCCTCCATCATGGGTTCATCAATCAAATCAGGCCCTTGAAATGAAAGAAAAAAATCTTCAATGATGCCTTCTTCATTGAGTGGCCTCAACTCTGATTCGATCTCTCCCATCTACTCCTCTTCAATGGGACTTGGAGCTGGTTGTTCTTCCTCTTCAATTGGTTGTGCAACTTGGATGGGATCACTCAACATCCTCTTCAAACAAATGCCATTATGGACATCGCATCCAAAGAGCAGCAGCCAAGATGTTGATCTTCTTCTTCTTCTTGTTTTTGTTCCTTCTCTGCTGCAAACTCAGTCTCAACCACCACTGGCTCTTCAACTTTGACCTCCTCTATTGGCTTGACCATCAAGGGGATCTTTATAAACCCAAATTTGGCAGCCCAACTCTTCAGATTGTCTATCATTTCTTCTCTGTTGGGCTCCCCTTCTTGTTGTTTTCCTTGACTAGATTCTTGAGTCTCTTCCCAACATGGACTTGGGAAAGCAAGAGGAGTGATAGGTTGGGGTTCAACCAGCTTTGCAATTGTTTGTGGTGGGGAGGGAGGTGGAACTTCTTGTTTTTTTGGAGGGGATGACTGTTTGGAAGGGAAAGGGGGAGAGGAACTGAAATGGGGTGGAAGACTAGGGAATGGAGAAATGGAATCAACACTTGGGGAAGCAACTGGGAAGCTTGGAAATTGGAGCTTGGGTTGAGATGGTGCTGCTTGAGAAAGAGAAAAAGAAAAGCTATGAGATGGTGGACTTACCCATTGACAAGGTTGTCTTGACTCCAACTCATAAGCCTCGATCTCCTCAGTCCATTGTGCAAGTTGGGGCAACATTTCAACCATGAAGTCTAGCTTCTCCTGAGGGTTGTAATGTCTTGGAAAAGGGCCTTCCCATGGACAAGGTGCCCTGTAACCAATCTTGAATGCCTTCATTTGTGCTATATGCCCTTGACTGAACCATGTCAGCCTCCATTTTTGAATTTTCTCCAATAAACCAGCATTCTCCACATAGTTGTCACCATTGTATGCGTCCCCTTGTTCTTGATAAGCTCCATGGCCAAACTGACTTTGACCCTGCTCATATGGGTAAGCATAATGGTCTTGGATTTGATTATAATGTTGATTTGGAGGAGTTTGGAAATGCGTTGGAGGTGGATTGCATTGTTGTAAGTGTGAGTTCCATGAAGGGAATGAAGTCATGATTGCACAACCTCATGGAATGGGAGAAAATGAAAGAGATGGAAGAAGAAAATGGATGAAAATGAGTGGAAATGGATGGAAAAGGTCTGCAACTCAGAGAATGGGTTTTTGACCAGATGGAGTTGCCAGATGTGCTTGCATGTGCCTCAAAAGGCTGAATCCCACCAAGAACACATCAACTTGATGAAATAAAGTGAAGACCTCTTGTCCCACCGGGCGTGCCAAAACTGTTAGTGCAAAATCACAAGCACCCCGAATGGCCAAAGATGTGAAGTGGTTAAAATGGGGCATTCGGTGTGATTGCATAACATTGGATCATCTCTCAAGCTGTGGGACTTGCAAACCTGAGATGATCCTCCAGAGAAAGCTGGTTCTTGTTCCTAAACTACCTGCCACGAGCTACTCTAATGCAGCAAAAACTAAACTATCCTAATCTAACCATTCCAAGGAACAGAGAGAAAGAGAGGGTGAAAGAAAAGCCTACACTAAAGTGGTGATACACCAAAGAAGGAAAGGGGTGAGATGCTCTATTGAGGGAGGATGAAACAGGGAGAAAGGAAGATGGGAAGGTCAGACAGAAGTGACACAAACCCAGACCCTAATCCATGATCAAAACTCCATGAAACACAACGCCCGCACCTGCAAAATGTGAAATACATGCACAAAAAATAGATTTGAAAGGGAGAGGCATGGAGAGACAACAAAACAATGCAAAGGGTTGAAGAAACACCACAAAAACATGTTTTATTTCTCTATATGGGTGCACAGACCATTACATTTTTGCTTAGAGGCACAAAAATGCTTGTCAGGCGTAGGAGAAGGTTTTCAACTCAAAATGGAGTCGGGAAACAAATTTGATAGAGTTTCCCTACGCCAAAATAATCTCCTCTTCTCAAATGAGAAGTGTTACAATATATAGAAAGAATAAGAGAGAGAAGAGGGAAAAGTCGAATCTGTTTCAACTACCATGGATATGCATTGAATCCTACCTTGAAGACTCAACCGCTATCAATCAATGCCTTTCTCAAATCCACCCCAAATCTATCGATTCTAGCTCCCTCTGTCTGTCTGGTGATATGAAGAAGAATGGCGGATCAAATCGAATCAGATCTAGTAGTTGGAGAAATCGGGCTCTGTATTAATGGCCTGGAAGATGTTTTCCCATTTTTCACCCACCAACACCTACAAAAATGATATTTTATGTTTCCAAGGCATAGAGGGCATCGAGACGTTTCCAAAAAATCTTCTCCCGCCCAAATCTGAGTTCTCAGTCAAAAGATATGGTCATTTGAATTTTTGGGTCATGGGCGCATAATATTTAAATGAGTCTGTCTATACTGGGTCCACGTGGCAGCTCTGCACTCATTTGAGATTTGACTCCTTCCTTCGCTCTTGGAATAGCCCATGTGACACGTGGCAACATTCGCAGTTTCCTATTTCCTTTGTATTCTTCCTGAGTCTTTTCCATGGGTGGAGGCACTGTATCTCGACCCAAGACATGTGGAGGCTTTACGCATGTTTAGAAACTACCCCTAGACTTTACCTTTGGAGTAGCAGATATGACACGTGGAGACCTCTGCGGGCCTTTGGAACTTTTCAATGGTCGCCCTCACCTTTTGGGCTCTGGGACACGTGGCGAGCTGGCGCTCGTTTGAGATTTTCTTTTGGACTGTGCCTTTGAAATGGCATCGTGTTGACACTTGGCACCTTCCCACTACTAGCCCGCCTCTGCTTTGACTATTCAAACTATGACTTTGTCCCCCTTTTTAAAATCCTGGGACACACGGCGAGCCCGCACTCATTTGATTCTCTACCTAGGGTCTCGCTTTTGAATGTGCGTTGTTTGGACACTTGGCGCCTTCTACCTGCATTCATTACTTAGCCATTTTGGGCCCGTTCTCCTTTTGACCTCTATTGACCATTGGCTACGTGGAGGGCTGGCACAAGTTTGAGCCTCCGCCTTGGGCTCCCATTTTGGAATTGCACTGAGCCGACACTTGGCACCTTCCGCCTAGTCGAAGACTTTTCAACGGTTGTGCAACATTTTGGGGCTCTGGACGCATGGAAGCCTGGCACTTGTTTGGGTCTACCCTTTGATTTTAATCTTTGGAGGTGCGTCATTGAACACGTGGAGGCTTCCATTCGATCTCTATACTTAGTCTTTTTTTTGGGTCCGTTTCAACAATTTTGAAGCCCGAAGACTTCAAATCTTTCATCGTTTCTTTTCCTTCTCGCTCCTGGCTCTTTTGACACCGCTCCTCCTTCCCCGACCCTGTTGTTCCATTTCCGAGCCTGTATGTAATTTGTTTAATGGATTTAAGGCACGGATTTGCTCGACAGTCATTTTTGAATTTCTCCCCGCAGGTCGTTTGATGTTTTGCATGCCCCACCACTTCCATTATAGAGTCTCCCCGCAACTCGTTTTACAAGATTCGAACGTGATTTATGATCCAATATTTTGTCGGGGGCAAAATATGAATAACATGACCATTTACAAATCTCATGGTGAGTGTTGTAAAGTTGTTATAGATGGAGGAAGTACGGCTAATTTAGTTTCCTTACGAGATGGTTGAGAAACTAGGCCTTAAAAGGATTAAGCATCCAACGCCCTACAAGGTGTCATGGCTTCGAAAAGGTCATCATGTTCTTGTGGCTGAGAAAAGCATGGTAGAGTTTCAAATAGGAGGATACATGGATAAAGTACTTTGGGATATCATGTCTATTGATGTATACTATGTGCTCTTAGGTAGACCTTGGCAGTATGACAGGAATACCATACACAATAGAAGAGACAATACCTACACCTTAGAGAAGGATGGAAAGAGTCATACACTAGTTACCTTGAAGGATAATAAAGAGAAGGCAATCAGCTCAAGCATGTTGATAACATGGGAAAAGGAGTTATTATAGAAGGAGCAAGATGCATTGGATGAAGACAAGGTAAACATTTCAGATCCTAAACTTACTTGTTTGCTAACTGATATTCATTCTTCTTTGCGTGAATTCCTTGAAATTGTGGAAAATGACTCACTTAGTGAGTGGGAGAAGCAAAGAGAGAATGAAGGAAACAAGGTTGAGTTGAATGGTGAAGAACAAAGGTATGGTGATTAGTTTCACATCAAGGCAATGGATGTTCTTTTACAAGATTTTTTGGATGTCATGGAACTAGAAGAGGTGAGTGAAGAAGAAGTTGTGAAAATAGTACCTAATGTGGCAAAGAATGATCTATAATGTAGTGAATTTACACAAGGAGGTCTAGACACTAATCTAGGACAAGTTGGCAAGGTAAGGCACACAAGACAGCAAGCACAAGAAGACAAACAAATGGTGGAAGAATACAAACACTTTGCAAATTACATAGGCAAGAACATTCATAAGAACTTCAAGGACAAGTGTTATATAAAGATGAAGAACATAGTGGATCTTGAAGAGGGAGTTGTATTTGTTGTTGTGTTTCTTGTTTGTGTAGGTACAGCAGGAGAAAACTTGAAGATTAAGGAGAAGGCTGGAAATAAAAAGAAGAGACACCTCCTCATGAAGAAAAAGCAAGAATCAAGTACAAATCATGGGATCTAGGAAGACATGGACCAAGGAAGGACAATTGGAATGAATCAAAGGATTAGAAGAACATATGAAGAAGCCAATGCTCATTTCAAGGAGAAATCATTCACACACATGAGTTGGAGCTCATGTTTTTTTCTTTTAAGTTGGGTAGCATGATGCATGACCATTAGTTTGCATAAGATGGAATAGCAAATTTTGGTAGTGAACATGTTGTGAGGGTGTCCATAGGGTCTTAGGTGTTTTGATGAGCCTTCAAGTGCTCTATAAGTTAAAATTTTGGTGGTTTTCTATTTTCCCACCTAGAAGAGCAAATTTGAATTTCCAAACTAAAATGGGCAGTTTGGGCTAGTTGGTATTGTTGTAGGGGTTAGATGTCTTTGGTAAGTGGTGTTGACATCATGTTATGCTTTTTCATGTCTCTTAGGTATAAATCATGGATAAGTGCTTTTGAAATGTATAAAATACCTCTTTCCTAATGGTGTAATAGGATACACATCATCCAAACAATTAGGTTTTGAAATATAAGAGAAAATAGGTAGAGAGTTTGAGGATAGAATTGGTTATGATGATTCTCACAAGTTGCGTACTAGGGTGGTTTTTAAAGAAAATAATCAAGAAATCAAGAAGTTACCTTGTTTAAAAACAAGTTGTGTAAGACTGTTGGGAGACTATTTTCTTCCTTCAATCAAGCTATGAATACAATTTTGTTTGAAAGTGATTGAAATTCTTTGCTTGAACACCTGTTGAAGATGGCCAAGCCATTGTCTTGAAGATTTGTAAAGGATTTGAGGAGAGTAAACTCTGTTTCTTGTTATATGGTTAGAAATTCCTTTAAGACCTTGTACTTGATTGTACACTTACAAGAAGACCTGGTGTAGCCCTATAGTATAGCATGTTGATTATGGAAATAGTATTCTATTGTGCTTGAGCATTAGAGGAGGTTAATGGAAACTTGATATAGGCATCTTCTTGAATATGTTGAAGGAAACACAGATTTTGTTTTGATGTTTGGTCTAATGATGTTAAAAACTTTGTCCTATAGTCCAGAACAAGTATGAAATCAACTTGATTCATAGTGGTACCTTCAGGTGAAGTTGCAGAGTTTGAAATTGGAAAGAACTCATTTTCTATCGATTTAAGCTTACTCGGGCTTCTTGGAAATCCTACCTAGGGTTTAGAGTAATAACACTATTAAAACCCCTTAAATAATGTTTCAAAAGCTAAAATTTGTAGGGAGACTTCTAAGCAACCCCTGCATTCAAAATTTGAAGGTTTTGAGTGTTCAAAAGCCACTATTTGCATGAGATTCATGGCAGTTTGCCTCTAGGATTGACTATTACAAAAAGAGCCTAATTGCGAAGCTTCAAGATAGCGAAAAAGGGGTTTATATTTGGAGTCGGTGGATGAAACTCTATATGAAGCTAAAGGGAAGAAATGGGTATCTGAAAAACCCTTTAGTTTGTTTTGGAAACCCCTAAGTGAAAATTCATGGTTGAAAAACCCTTAGGACATGGCTTCAAGGGTGAAGAACTAATTGGTTGAGAGCAAGATAGAGTAAAGACATTTTCCTTCAAAGTGAGGTCAAAAAAATTTGCATTGAGCTTGGAGAGCTAAAAGGGTAGTTAGATCAACTTTCATTGTGTCTAGGGTCACTACAGATAGTTCCCAATACCAACCCCAGAAAGATAGTGCTCTCAAGAAGCAAAACAGGACAATTTGGAGGAGCTAATGTAAATTTGAGATTTTCCTTGGTTTTCAATCAATGTGAGTGTAGTTATTACATGAGATGGACAACTAAATAGACCTCTTGAATTTCATATTCCATTCAAGGCTATGAAGAACCAAAATTTGCATGTTTGAGAGCTTTTTGGGCTTGAGAAAGTGGATCCTCTAATAGGGTAAAAGGAGAGTTGGAGTGGTTTGATTTTCACTAGTTTATTGATTTGATTGGTTTCCCATAGAGCTCGCATCAAGGAGCATCCAAGTTAATAAGCAATCATGGGCATATGCACAAAGATGGGGGCCAAAAAGCGGACACAAATCCATTTTTGGCCATTTTGGCATATGACGCGCTCGCATTATGGCTCGATCGCGCTATAACGCGAAAATGGTAAAATCTAGGTCGCATTATAACGCGATCGCGTTACGGCTCGGGTTTACCAAGCCGAAACACGCTCGCATTATGGTTTTCTATGATTTTTTCCACTTTATCCCTCCCAAATGGACATATTCCGCATTGGAAACAAGAACGTGACTACGTTATAACACGCTCGCGTTTCATCTTGTTGGATTTCCACCCAACCAAAGGCTTGGATTTCCAAACTAGACGTTTGGGTGTGTATCACATGATTAAAACTGTGTTTGACAGAAAAACATCAAAATTTCACGTGTGCACCCCAATATCTCGTGCATTAAAACATAATATTCAAAAAAAATTATACTACGATGTCAAGCTCGTTTTTACCTTGATGACGATATAATTCTTTCTAAAATATGATTAGTTTAAGGCTTTCATCCATAATTTCTTTTACTAGTGCCTTGTTTTCTTGCAAAAACCTATGCATATGTTTTGGTGCACAATTTACGATTTTTCATCAATTTTTTTAAAAGTGGTTTTTTCTAAACTCCATTCTACACGCACTCAAAAAAACTAAAAATAACTTTTTTCTCAAAGTTATGGGGGTGCACACACAAATATTTCATTTTTGGGATATGTGCACTTTGAAAATTAATTAAAAATTATATATTCATCCAAAAATTATGAAAATTTAGTGGGACCTCATACATGGTCTTAGCTAACTTTCTACCAAAGGGATTTGAAAAAATATATATACAACTCAAAAAATGGGGGCGCACACACAATAGGTTCTTATCTTTTTACATAAAAATAGACATACTTTGTGTGCGCACACATTTGAGCCTCTTAATCTCAACCATTTTCAAAAAAATTAGTAGTTTAAAAACTAGATTCGAGCTCTACTGGTACTTATTCTTATTACTTTGTCAAATTTTGAGCATAGGCATGTCGAATTATTCGATGAAGTTCAGATTTCGTTGATTTCAAGAAAAAGGTGTCCTTTTTACCCCATTTACACAAAAATAGACATTCTTTGTCGCGCACACATTTGAGCCTCTTAATCTCAACCATTTTTAAAAAAATAATAGTTTAGAAACTAGATTATGAGATCTACGGTACTTATTCTTATTACTTTGTCAAATTTTGAGCATAGGCATGCCAAATTATTCGATGAAGTTCAGATTTCGCTAATTTTAGAAAAAAGGTGTCCCTTTTTACCCCCTTTTAGCCCCCATCTTTGTGCACTACCCTCATGCATCACTAAAAAAACTTAAGAGTAGCAAATGAAGATTTGCACAATTCCAAAACTCCATTGCCTTAACCATTTGTGATAATCGTTAAAGCATATCTAAAGCCGCACAAAACAAAGAAATTCGTGCAACATTATGAATGTCACGCAAGCTTACAAGTCCACACGACACGAGGAAGTTGTGCACACTTACCTAACTCATGCAACACTACAAATGTCGCAAAAGTCTATCTAAAGCCACATAAGCTTGCCAAATGCACGATACACTAAGGAAGCCTTGAACACTAGAGAAGCTACAAAATACTACATTCTATGAGACCACTCCCTTAAGCTTCAATGATGAGATCAATATCTAACAAAAACACATGTAAACATCAATATAATTCACAGAGAGCACATGTGATCCTTAATATGTTTATTTTGACCAATGGCCAATAGAATGTTTCATTTGATCTTGATCCTACAAAAGGGAACTTTTGGTATCATATTAATGGCTCTAAGAGGCAACCTAAAGAATATTATACGGGGAACCTTTCCTATTGAAGGCATCATGTTCTCCCGAGCTCTACAAATTCTATATATAGCAAGGAGTTGGGAACTCATAAAATACCTCTTGTATCTTGAGAAGCATTGAGATCGAATTACTTGTTAAGTTTTAACCGGTGTGGTTCTATGGAAGCTTAGGATAGGATTAAGATCGAAATCCTTAGAAGAATTCTTGCATAGTCTTATTCCAAGACCGTGATTGGAGTGTTAAGTTATTGTGCTTAATTCTGTAATATTTCCTTAAATAGAGAAACATTGTGTTTTTTGTTACATTGTCATGTCTAACATCTTCCTCCAATGAGGTACTCTAAGCAAGTTGTTGTGTGGTGTAAGGCATCCCTTCACTTGGAAACCTTCACCACGACTACATCACTAAGCATTTGAACGAGAGAGAAAATAAACTCGTTAGATTTATATCAAAGATTGGGTGAGGGATGAGGATGGAATTCTATGTTTTTCAAGATGAAAAACCTAAATGAGTTGATTGATTGGCTTAGTGAGATGGATAAATACTTCAAGTTTGACTAAGAAGTGGATGTGCACAAGATGAGGGTTACATAAACCAAGTTGAAGGGTCATGTGGCCTTGTGGTGGAAGGAATCATATTTGGAGCTCAACAAATGGGCTAAGGATGAGATTACTTGTTGGGATGGGACAGTTTTAAAGCAAGAGCAAGTTCCAACTTAGAGATTACCAATTAGACCTATTAAAGAGCATGCAAAAATTGCAATAGAGCAAATGAAGTGTGAAGAATTACAAGGAGGAGTTCTAAAGGATCACCATTTGAGCTAGTCATCATAAGATGGATAACAAGATTACCAAATAGGAGAGGGTGGTTTTGAAGTGATAGAAAGTTTCTAACTAGAGATTAACAATTAAATATGTTCAAGAGATAGCAAACCTTCCGACAAAGGGAGATGAGTGTGAAGGAGTACACGAAGGAGTTTAATGTGATCACCATCCAAGCTGGTCACCATGAGGAGGATAACGAGAAGGTTTCATATTATACAAGTGCGTGCTTGAACATCTAGGATGAGATCAGCACGGTGTGTGCGTAGACAATAGAGAAAGCATACTTGTGTGATCTACAAGTTGACGAGAACCGAGCACACAAATGTCATACTAGTTTTTGCATGAGGAAAATGGTGATTGTGCAAAAGGAAGGAGAACCCCATGCACAAGTAAGGAAGTGAGGAAAGCACTAGTTCTGCACAAATGCAGACAACTAGAGAAGAGAGCAGCTCATGAAAACAAAGTAGCTACGCGAGAGGAATAGTTAGGTCATTCAGTGGAACATACTTTGTTTTTGGGAAGATTGGCCACCATGCATATGAATGCACTTATGCACAAAGTGATGGTGAAGGCAGAAGACATGGGAGTGGTGTGCAAGCCTTACAAGCAGACACAAATTCAAATGCAACACCCATGCATGTAGAGGAACATGAAGGAGAGAACCTACTGTTGTGGACAAAAACTTGAGACTTGCAAGTATAATAGAATATTTTTGTTGGAGGCCACAAATTTTATAGATTAAATGCAAGACCAAAGGTAAATGTTGCATTGTTGTAGTTTATAGATGGAGCGTGGATGGCTTAGTTTTGAGCACAAGCCACACCCAAAGTTGTATAGAATATCCTAGTTAGAAGAGGGGCGGGATAGCATTGTATGCAGTGAGAGGTTGTTGAGATGCAGTTTGGCAGATACAAAAACACAATTTTATCTGGCATCCTATAAAAAGTAGCTATCGAAAAAAATAGCTATGGCAGAGGAAGAGGCGGGTCGTTTAGCAGAACATGCTTCAGATTTCGGGAGATTGGCCAACGTGCATATAAATGCATTTTTGCAAAGTTATGGTGAAGGAAGAAGACATGGGAATGGTGTGCAAAGCTTGCAAGTGGACACAAAGTCAATTACAGCACCCATGCACGGAGAGGAATATGCAGGAGAGTATCTAATCACAGTGGACAGAAACTTGTAACTCGCAAGAATAACAGAAGATTTGTGTTGGAGGTGACACATTTTCCAAAATAAATGCAAAATAAAGGTAAATGTTGCATTGTTGTGGCTCATAGATGGAGCATGGACAACTTAGTGTCCTGAGAGATGGGGGTGAAGTTGGGTTTAGTGCACAAGCCACGCCCAAAGCTATATAGAATATCATAGATAGTGGAGAGGCAAGATAGCATTGTGTGGGAACAATGAGAGGTTGAGATGCAATTTGGAAGCCACAAACTACCAATAGACACATGAAGGGTTGGTCATGGTAGTGTAATAAATATGTTATATGATGGGAGGAAGATTATTATGCATGTGAAGAAATATGGGCAAAAACATATTCTACATCGACTAAATGAAGAGGACAACGTAAAACACCAAATTCATTTGATCATGTTTGGCTTTGCTGAAAGGAAGAAAACATAGTGTGCGCGAAGGAGGAAGAGGATGCAAAGCTGAGACGTAGTTATGTGACAAGCCACATAGGAGTATTCTTGTCTTTGACATGTTGGCTAGAATGTTTTGGACAATGTTGGCTCGGTGAGGCTGCAAGATGTTTATCAATTTTGTGGGTATGAACCATAATAACTATTTGTGGGGTTTTACTTTAATTACAAAGCTCATGAACCATAGCTAAGCAATTCTGCAACAAGTAAACAATTGTTATGAAGTATTTTCAAAAGGGGGAAATAATGGAATTTAGGAAAGAAGAAAGGAAGATATGTAATTCAACAAATAGTTTTCAGAGTTGGTCTCATACACAGATAAAATAAACAAATAGATCTCACAATAATCACAAGTAAAGGAAAAGAATAGCTTCTAATCTAAATCTTAGATAACACAAAGTTTATCTAAAAATTAAAATAGAAGAAAAAGCAAAGCATCGTAGACTCAAAGTTCTTTGAAAATCCACATTTTATTCAATTCCCCAGCTTTCACAGAAATAATAACACAAAGTCTGAAAACTCAAGAATTCTCTAGCAAAATTGTGATATTTAACCCGTAAGCTCCTCCTCTATTTATAGTGCATAGAGGGCAAAATACAAATAGGAGGCTTTCAATGAATTGCCACATATGGAAGCTATAAAGGAAACAACTGGCAATCTTTCTCCTAGAATTCCTCTTTACATGACATGCATCTGAAGACTAATTCAAAGTTCTGCATGTCTGCCACCTATTCTTAATTAAAGGACCTTTTCAAATAACTTAAAGTGATGGCTTTTAACGGCTAGGCCTATCTCTCATCCAAGTTTGCACAAAGACAAAAAGTATTTTCCATCACATCATTGTTAGTTTTGTCGCGTCGCCATTAGTTTTGACGGAATAGGTAACATATTACGTTGTTACCTATATAGGTAACAACGTAATATGTTGTTACCTATTCCGTCAAATTTCCGTTTGCAATTTTATAGAAGGAACCGCACCGTAGTCTTTCATACGTGAGTGTGCAGCGAGAATGGTGGGGCACGGGAAATAAGGTGCGGGGGTCGCAAGTTCGATGTTGGTTGGATGCAAGATAGACCGCACTTTTGGTCAAATTTTGTGCGGAGTTCGCGTTGACTGCGAACCTGCGTGATGGATAGGTTGATCGGCTTTTAACCAATTACTTTAGTTTTACAATTTTGTCCGAGAAAATAAGAAAGAAAAGAAAGAGAAGAAGAAAGAAGTAATTCCGGCTGCAACACTTCATAATTGCCCTTTGTTCTGATACCGAATGTATTTGTCCAACATGTAATTCATTGTCTTTCCATTTGTCTTCCCTGTTGCATCCCTAATTGTTCTGGATAAAGGATGGTAGAACTTTGCACACTCTAGAACAAATTCTGGCAACTGGGTTGTAGCCGGAAATGTTGTTGCTTTGATAATTCCACTATTTCTCATAGCCCGCATGAGAGGTGTCCTATCGGTTGCCCTAGATCTGTCAATCAAATCACTAATAGCTTCGTGGCCCATGTCTGTATCATTAATCTCAGTAAGCCTGGACGCTATGCACGATTCTGTTGGATCATCTCTGTCATCCCCTTCATCGGGCCTAAATAAATTCTTGTCTGAGATCGTCTTTTTATTTCTACCAAAAGCCTTTGCAATTATGAGAGTTGGATCTATTTGTGCAGAAGTTGCCATGATTGCCCTTGTATTTGACATAAACACTAGCTTAATTCACATAAATATGAGCATCGGTGAATTATTCAGACAAACATGAAGTTCATCGCATGAATGTCCAACTTCTTCACCAAAACTTGATTATACACATGATGCCCTCAATTTTCAAACTTTGCTTGCATGTCAAACAATCCTAAAATATTATTTTACTCCCTGTCCACTCACATCAATATGCAAATAGCGAATAATAATAAAAAGAAAGCCTTTCCAACCCTAGGCACCAAAATTGGATGTTTTCCGACAATTAAAAATATTTTTTAATGCTAACAACTTCTCCCTTTGGCGCCAAACTTCTCCAGGGCAGCATGCTCCACACAAAAGAATTAATTGCCCTTCACTTATGGCATCCACTTCTTATATAAGCAATTACATGCTAATTTTATCAATTGCTTCTTCTTATTTTTAGCAATTTCTAATAATAAGTTGTTCTTTTTCTCCTTCTTTGGGCATCAAAATTTGCTATAAATAAATAAAAGAAATCAGCTTTTAGGCATTTAGTTATGCCAGAATGGGTCGCACTTTTTGGCTATAAGTCATGGGAAAAAACATAAGAAGCAGGCAGTGGAGAAATTCACCCTACCTGGCAGCTCCAATTTTTCCATTTTTCACTTAAGTGATTATGTTAAATGCTTACCTATCAAGCAGACTCAAAAAATGTGACTTGTATTGGTGAATTAACTTGCTTTTGTTGAAAAAACATAAGGAGTAGGCAGTGGAAAAATTCATTTTGCTAAAGAGCTCCAATTATTCCATTTTTCACTTAAGTGATTTGTGTTAATTTATAACCTTCCACGCAACTTAGAATCACAACTTACATGAGCTTTCTTTCACGACTTGGACAAAAATTTCATCTTTGTATCACTGTATGAATTCTGGATGATGGGGCAATTGAATTTATGACTCTGCACGGAGAAATCACCCATTTCTGGAAAGTGTGACTTGCTTCCAAACTGTTGTGTTAAAAATTAGCACTTAGAAATAGTTTTCACATCTATCTTAGGGCAAGGGTGGCTTCCAAAACCCCTGATCGGTAAACCTGGATAAGCTAGAACGAAAGAAGAGACTAAAGGGAATTGCAGACGAACAACGGAGAAAAACCAAAACCAAACATAAAAGAAAAGAAAAACTACGAGAAGTTGTAGACAATTGCTCAAAAATAACTTGCCAATTAACCAATGTGTAAAAACTCTTCCCCGCGTGAATACTCTACTTAGATGTGAAAGTAACTGGTGTGGAGATCCATGATGGGTTTTAACTTCAGCACAAACTATTTTTAAAAGAAATTTATTTATTTAATAAATAAATAAAACGCTTTCAGACAAAACCTGGCGAAGGGATAGAGTGAGTTTTAGTATGTGGGTATTTGTCGAATTTGGCTTTTATGATTCTCTGGGGATACCTTAGAGAAATGAAGACAACTATAGGAAACAAAAACACAAAACGACCCGTTACTTGAAAAGAATGAAAAAATTTAAAAGGGGTGGTCCCAAATTTCAGGGTGAAATCTCGGGGACACAGTCGGCTCCGTCTCTGGATATCTTAACTTCTGACAACATGAAAGAAGTGAAGATGAGATCCCGGCATCTCTGGTTTTGTGTCTTGTCCATTGGGCTCTGGGAGTCGAGCAACAAAACAAACAAAAAGAAAAATAAAATAAAATAAAACAACAAAAATTCTATTTATATACAAATAGGTTTTACCTTGTCTCTTAGTTCCTAAATAGCCTCGAGATGTTTGCCCCGTTGAAAGCGGTGGGAACTCAATTCCATCCCGAGTAGGCAAGGATGAACCTATCCATTCCGGCGAGTTCGTTTGATCACGAAGGGCCCTTTCAGAGTGAATCTGATTTACACCGCATACCCTTCGGTTCTTGCTTCTTGTCCCAAAAGAATAACCAATCTCCGATATCGAACTTCTTTTTTCTGATCTTCTTGTCAAATACCTTGGGCAAGTCCTCATCAATTTCATCTTGTGGTGACTCATCCTTTCTTCTCTCTGTGGTGGGTATGTCTTCCTCAACTTCCTTCGTACCCAGATTGATCGACTACGTTTCGAGGAAGAATTATCACCATCTTCTTTATTATTCTTCAAGTACTAATCATGCGTGTTGAAAGTCTCCTCTAAGGAAACCAAACCCTTGGGGATTTTATTACCTTTTCGTTGAATTATTCCACTATTGTCATCATAATCTGGATCAGTTTCGCATGTGATTGTTTGTCGTGGCGGTGATTTACTCCCTTCAACATTCAACTTGTCAAAGTTGTCTTGTTTTGAAATGCAGATATTTGTTTGTCATCATCAGGGACTTTGGGACTTGGTAGACCATCTCCACTTTATAATTTCTTTGTCTAAATATGGACGGTGGTCTATCTAGATTTAATAGTGCAACTATGACTACAAAAGTCTGCCTTGGAATTCTAATTTGTTGGAATGAATTCGATAGAGAAGGCTGCAAAATCGAATGTGGCCGAAAACACTCTATTTCTGTAATGCTCCAACTTATCTCTTTTGACTTGTTTTTGCCCTCGAACTTTCTTTACTAGAAGTTCAGCATCTCCTTGGGCTTTGAGGAATTTTACTCCTTTCTTTCTAGCTTGCTCCATTCTTAGCAACAATGCTTCATACTGTCGTATGGTTGGTGTTCTCGAACATCAACTTGTGGGAGTATGGGAATATCTCATGATCTGGAGATATTAATAAAACGTCGGCTCCTAATCCAAAAGAACAAGTGCATTTAAAATCCAGCGTCCAAACCTTTTTCTTCTTCTTCGGTTTGGCTCTGGTTGAAGTTACGCTCTAGAACGTCTTTATCTATTTCCAAAAAGTATACACTATATGGTGACCCTAAAAAGGAATCGAGATCTAGGATATTTGGATTTTGTAATAGTGTACTTGGACTTCTTTTCCGGCTCCAGCTTCTAGCTTATTCCTTTGATAGGTATATGGGCATAGGACCAATCCATCTTTACTTCTCCTCCCAGATCTTTGCAAAAGTTTCTGCTTAGCAACATCTCGTAGGAGACAGGAATATCTGCAACTAAGATTGTCATCTTTAATCTTTTGTCAGGAAAAGCTGCCAAAACAACTTGTGCATCTTTGATTTGTCCGATTAAAGGGACTTGTCTCTCCATGGAATAACACCTTCCTATAGTATTCATCAAGGTAAGCCCAAGAGCATCTGCAACTTTAGCTAACATGACATTATCAGAAGCACCTGAATCTAAAATGCAGTTGTTTAACTTGAAACCCTTAAGCAATAAGGAGACATAGAAAGGTTCGACTCTTTCAGAAGATGATGAGGGTTTAACAATTGCAACATTGTTCTGGGGAGGGGTATCTTTGGGTTTAGGCAAAAGGTCTTTTGATGTATTGGATTGTCCTGGTGATTGTACATATTTGACTAGCCTATTTAACTGCTCATGAAAGGCTCTCAAGTATTCAACGTCTGACATTTGAATCCTAGTTTTCTTGGCATGGTCAACAATTTCAAAAGAAGGAATAGATTCAGATACCTGAGCTGCTTTCTGTGATTGAGATGAAGAACTCACATTCTTATTCTGGGAGCAAAAGAAGAAGGTAAAGGGTTGACCCTTCTTTGTTCATCGGTTTATGCCTCAGCTTGGCAAGTTTGTGATCTTATAAATACTGTATATGTATGACCATGATCTTCTTCAAGAAGTTCCTCATAATCATGTTTAGATTTGTAGTTTAGGTAATTAATGTCGAGTCGCCAAACTAAGACCTACAAAATCATCATTCTCGAGTTGATCGGTAACAAATTCTGGTCTTCTTCATTCATCTCCACATTGTTTCTAAGAGCAGCTTGATTGCTAATCTTTGGGAACCAGCAGAATGTGGTTCCGATTGTTGAAATACTAAGCAGGAGCAGTGTTGTTACCCTGAGCCATTTGAGCCATTTGTTTCTTCATGTACAACATCTCATTTGCTAACTTTTGCAATAGTGAATTGGAAGTAGTAGCAGAGGATGAACTTTCAGCTCTAGAAGTGTTGTTTTTATCTTTCCACCATGATCAAGTCGTCTTCAATTTCAACTACCATGTTTTGTGTTGCTAACAAATCAGCAAGACGTGTTCTTCACAGTTTGATAGCTTACTTCAGGAAGTAAAACATTGATGAGAATATATTTTGATTATCATCATTCAAAAGAAGCGAAGCTGAAATTTTGTATAGTCATCTTTGGAATTTTGCAATAAAATCTCGCATGTGTTCTTGTGGTTCCTTCTTTAGCTGAGTCAGTTGAGTTATCAATGTACTAGAATCTTCGGGTGGCTTACATCTTTATATGAATTCATCTCGCATAAGAGCTTAGATTAGTTATGGTGCCAAGAGCTAAGCGGTAGAACCATTCTCACCAAGTCATCTAGAGTCTATATGAAGAGTCGGTAGATATATCTTCATGTTCGACTGCAAGCACTCCACAAGATATAAAAAATATAGCCAAGTGGTCATCTGGATTCTGTTTGCTGTCTCCAAAGAATTTTGGAAAATTATTTCTCGTCCCTTTAGGTAGATCATTCATAGGAGTCAAATTCAGAGGTCAAAAGTTGCACCCCATGGAGCGGATGTGCATGTAGGGGCAAGTGGTTGATTTTGCATTATGAGAGGAGTATGTCTTCTTCAAAAATAAACCTAATGAATAATTCCAACTGCCGGATTGTGCTAGACACGATCTAGATTTGGAGGAGTTTGCACACTTCTTCTTGGTGAAAGACTAGATCTGCGGCTCCTAACTTGAGGAGGATAACTAAAATTAAACTACTCCTGCAATCTATAGAAATGATCGGTCCTTCCTTGAGTTTTGCTAATTCAGGTGAATGGATGTTCAATCAAGTTAAAGTTCGATATAAAAGGGAAATAGCAAGAAAAAACTCTGGTTTGTTAATTTGTGTTGTTCCTTTGTAGAGTCGCAAAAATTATCTGCTAGATTTTTACGCACAACTAAAAACCTAGCAATCATGAGATAAATCTCCTCATTTACCGATGAGGCTCTCGTGTAAAATGTTTATCAATTTGGTGGGTATGAATTCTAATAACTATTTGTGGGGTTTTACTTTGATTACAAAGCTCATAAACCATGACTAAGTAATTCTGCAACAACTAAGCAAGTTGTTATGAAGTATTTTCAGAAGGGGAAATAATGGAATTTGGGAAAGAAGAAAGGAAGATATGTAATTCAACCAATAGTTTTCAGAGTTGGTTTCATACACAGATAAAATTAACAAATAGATCTCACAATAATCACAAGTAAAGGAAAGGAATAACTTCTAACCTAAATCTTAGATAACACAGTTTATCTAAAAATTAAAATAGAAGAAAGAAGCAAAACACCATAGACTCAAAGTTCTCTGGAAATCCACCTTTTATTCATTTCTCCAACTTTCATATAAATAACAGCACAAAGTCTGAAAACTCAACAATGCTCTAGCAAAATTGTGATATTTAACCCATAGGCTCTTCCTCTATTTATAGTGCATATAGGGCAAAATACAAATAGAAAGCTTTTAATGAATTGTCACATGTGGAAGCTATAAAGAAAACAATTGGCAATCTTTCTCCTAGAATTCCTCTTTACATGACATGCATCTAAAGACTAATTCAAAGTTTTGCATGTCTGCCACCAATTCTTAATTAAAGGATCTTTTCAAATAACTTAAAGTGGTGGCTTTTAACCAATTACTTTAGTTTTAAAATTTTTGTCGAAAAAAAAAAATGAAAGAAGAAAGAAATAATTCCAACGCTGAACACTTCATAATTATCTTTGTTTTGATACCAAATGTATTTGTCAACATGTAATCCATTGTATTTTCATCTGTCTTCCCTGATGCATCCCTAATTGTTCTAGATAAAGGATGGTAGAACTTTGCACACTCTAGAACAAATTCTTGCGACTGGGTTGTAGCCGAAAATGCAACTGCTTTGATAATTCCACTCTTTCTCATAGCACGCACGAGAGGTGTCATGTCGGTTGCCCTAGATTTGTCAATCAAATCACTGATAGCTTCGTGGCCCATGTCTGTATCATTAATCTCAGCAAGCCTGGACACTATGCATGATTCTGCTGGATCATCTCTGTTATCACCCTTCATCGTGTTTGAATCAATTTTTGTCTAAGATCTTGTTATATCCTCTTTTGGGATATTAATTAAAATTTACTAAACTACTTGGAAAGAAGCAAACTTAGAAGAGAAACCCTTCTAGGTTCACCTCAACTAACACAAGTGTCGGTTCAATACAATCCAAATGGGGTTGGAGTGAGCCAAAGTAAGGGTTTATATAGGCTAGTTAGTCGGAGGAAAAATCATTTTTTTAACCAATTTAATCGCAATGCAATAGTAAATAAATAAAAATGCACTGAAATCAATTGAAAACATCAAAAATTTATATCTCATGCAATACTTGAAATTTTTTAGTGAAATGAATTGTAAATGAAAAATAAAATTATACATTTTCCAACTAACTTTAAATCAGAATTTTCTGAGCTCTGAAACCCTTCTAAAGCAGTCCCAAAAACAAAAAATAAACTTACGGTTAAAGAAAAATATTAAAATAATTTCCATCCTTCAAACACCACCAAACCCTTGTCAAATCATTGTAAAAATCTAAAATATTGATCAGAGCAATTGCAGATCTGAATCACGCTAGAAAACCTTCTCAAAATAATATATTCAATGCTCAACTAAGTCGATTTTCTCTAAATAAATTCATCAGTAAAAGCAAACCAAAATATCATGGGAATGGGCACAATATACTTCAAATATCATGCAGAAATGGATCAGATTAAAACCCTCATTAAAACATCATTAAATCATACCCATTTCCACATAACCAATCGATTTACCTTAATAAAAATCTAGAATTTACAGCAGTCACTTGAACACTCAAATCATTACCAAATGTGCCTCAAACAAGCTCCCAACAAGTCGATTTCCTCAAAAAATAATCACAACATATAATGGAATTGTATACACTATAAATCACTCTCAAACTCTCACAACTCAAGCTTAGAATACTCTCAATAATGACGACTTCACATAGACAAGTAAATTAAAGCAAAACTCATCAATTCATAGCTCAAGAAGGAACACACACTTCACAATGGGTGGTGTTAATGAACACCTTTTGTTTTTTGATCACTAGTGGGCATTCATCCCTCTTCAAGCATGAAGATAAGTTATAATAACCATCAACATGCGAAAAGGGGTGCCCATCATCTCCTTTTATAGAATTTTTTTGCTCAATCTCCAAAGTTTTCTCCCTTTTTGGCGCCATCTCCTAGAGAAGAGTCTTTTAATTTAAAAATAGCTTGAAAGTCAACTCCATTGCAAATGTTAATTTCCCCAAATAATATTTAAAAATTAGAATGCATGGGAGAATTAAATATTAATAAATGATGCCCAAAGGAATCGACCTATGCCAAATAAAGTCGATTTGTTCAAATAAAAATAATTAATTAATTCCAAGGAACTCGACTTGCCTTTATTTAATTCCTTTTTTCTCCAAATAAAAAATTGATTTTCTCCTAACCAATTCGACTTGCACAAATTAATTTATTTTTTAAAAATCCACATGTGCAAATTGATTTTACCCCAATTTAATTTCGACTTGCATTAATTAATTAATGCTTGAAAAAGGGGACATTACAGTCCTCCCTTCCCAAGATTGCTTGTCCTCAAGCAATATGCAAGTTCTCAATCCATGAGCCAATGTATTCCTACCATTAAACTTCCACAAACGAGCTCATGTGCCTATCAAATGAGAGCTGATGAAAAAACAACACCTTGCAACGATTGCCCCATTCTTCCTTGAATTCCCAAGGCTGCCCAAGAAAACCCACTGCTGTAATACCAAATATTGACAAGAAATCTGAAAAGTAATCACGAATTTGGCAAGAACAAACAATTTCCAGCTTGGCCCATGCATCAATAATGTTCCACAAAGTGTAAGAGGGCTCTTCAATCATGAACATGAAAGCAATTGGGTAATATAAGTGGCTGTAATAATTGAGAACACCAACCTTAGGGGCTTTAAATAAACATATGGCAGCTTTGAAACAAACTTTTTCAATCTTAGAAAAGAATAGAACATCCCTCTCTTTTTTCTTCACTTGATTTTTAGGCTCTTGGGCATGAATCCTCAAGGTATGAACCACATGAACATGCATTTTCTGAATTAACCAATTATGCAAGGAAGATATCCCAAAAAGTATGAGAACACATGCCAAATATTTTCTTATTTCACCACAAAAATCAGTCATCATGCCTATTTGAAAATTCATCATGTAGTGGTACCATATACTAGATGTACTCAAACAATTACCTTGAGATGGGAGAACTTTCCTTTTCCCAAGAGTGAATGCTTGGAACACCCAAGAGAGTATTCCGGGCTGCATACTTACCATTGTCCATAACCCCAAAAATTTGTCCAACTCATGATGGAAAATGTGTGTCCTACTATCCATCAAGGTAACAACAACCCAACATTCATCATGAGTGATTAGAATAAGTTTAAAAATCTGAAAATTACCACTTCTTATGGTTGCCTTCTTGCTAGTGACAACGAGCATGATGTGGATAACAAGTGGAATGATGGTGTGGTTGTTATAATATCCATAATTCTTCTTGTGGCTCCAAAATGTCAATGATGTAGTCACTAAAAACAACTCATAATTGTTCCACCAAACTTTAACCATTTGAAAATTCAACCCAGCTATGACATTCCTTATATGTATGGTGGTAAACCAAGAGTAGGGCCAACAAAAGATGTTGAAATCAGCAGTACAATTTTTGGCCAACCAATATGAAAAACAACACACAAAAAGAAGACAGTACAACAGTGTTACCTTGTGAGACCATAAGTATTTGGAACCTCCCACCATGTTCTTTTTCATTTCTCTTCAAGATCCAAACCACAATCTTTTCCTCACATGCATTAGCCCAAGTAATGTAGTCAAAACTGAATTGTATGGAAATAAAACTAAGTGTCTTACCACATTTTGAAACCACCCCTTTGTTGCCCTTACTTTCACTTGGACTGATTTTTAGAAGGTGTTGGCCTTCTTGCCAATGATTTGGGGTTGCTTTAGAAGATTCTTTATCCATTTAGCACCTTTCATCTTGTCTTCCTTGTTAGCACCATCTTCATAATAAACAAAGCAAGGTAAGGACAAAGTATGATAATGATACAAATCAAAGTGTTTACCCTTAATAGTTGTCATAACTGATCTTTCAATCATAAAGTCATCATCAACTCTTTGAAAAATATTTGTCCCTCTTACTTCGGATCTCCTAAAGCCCAATCATGTTTTCCAACACTTATGCTTGCCATAGTCAATTCTAAACTTTCACTTATTCCCATTAAATCAGTTGAAAAAATCACAAAATCAGAATTGATAATCTTTGTAGAAAGTGGGAAATCACTTGGTTTCCATACCTTAGAGGGCCCATATAAGTGACCTTGACCCAAGGAGTCTTCTTGCTCCATTTTGCAACCCATAATCCTCATTTTATCCCTGTCTCTTACATGTTTTTCATGAGGAATACAAGTCTGAAATAAAAAAGTGTGCAACCATAAATCAACCTCTTCATACCTTGAAATATTATCATGTGAGTTGTCCCCTTTTGTTGAAAGAGGAAGTTCTGATATACCCTCTTCATGCTCAAACTGATTGCCAATGTTATCACCCAGAATGGTGGCTTCAACCACTAAACTTTCACTCCTAATTGGAGGATCTAAAAAAATTCTTCTTCTTCAACCTTATTCCCACTTGACATATGATTAACATCATCAAAAACAACCTTTAGAAATCATTACCTATAATGTCCTCTTTCTGGGACATTAATTAATTAAAAATAATTATCCACTCCCCTTGGATTAAAGGATAATTAATTGATTTGTGCATATGAATTTAAAATTAAAATATTATTTATTTGTGCAAGTCAAAAATAAATAAATAAAAAGGGGAAAATCGATTTATCATGGGCCAATTAATGATTATTTGGAGGTAGATGGACTAATGGAGGCAAGTCACATTTTTTAGAAAAGGATTTATTTATCCTATGAGCACATTTATTTATAATTTGGCATGGGTCGATTCCTTTGGGCATCATTTGTTATATTTAATTTTCCCATGCATTTAATATGATTTTTGGGCAATTAATATTTGTTTTTGAGTGTGACTTCCAGGCTATTTTTAAATAAAAATTCTCTCCTAGAAGGTGGCGCCAAAAAGAAGAAAACTTTGGAGAATGAGCAAAGAAAATCTATAAAAGAAGATGATGGGCACCCCTTTTCGCATGTTGACGGTTATTATAACTTATCTTCATGCTTGAAGAGGGATGAATGTCCACTAGTGATCAAAAACAAAAGGTGTTCATCAACACCACTAATTGTGAAGTGTGTGTTCTTTCTTGAGCTATGAATTGATGAGTTTTATTTAAATTTACTTGCATATGTGAAGTCGTCATTATTGAGAGTGTTCTAAGTTTGAGTTGTGAGAGTTTGAGAATGATTTATAGTGTAAGCAATACCATTATATGTTGTTGGTTATTCCTTGAAGAGGTTGACTTGTTTGGAGCTTATTTTGGGCTCATTTGGTGGTGTTTGTGTGTTCAAGTGAGTATTTGAATTCCAAATTTTTAATTAAGCTAAATCGATTGGTTATGTGGAGTTTGGGTATGATTTGATGATGTTTTAATTAGGGTTTTCATCGATTTATTTATGCATGATAATTTAAGTTTATTGTGTTCATTCCCATGATATTTTGGTTTGTTTTTACTGCTAAAATTTATTTAAGGCAAAACAACTTGCTTGGGCATTGATAACATTAGATTTGAGTGGGTTTATTGACAAGTTTGGATCTGCAATTGCTCAAATTTATATTTCAGATTTTCAGAGTAATGTTTCAAGGGTTCAAAGGTGGTTTTCAAGGCTGCAATTATTTTTCATAATTTCCCCTAACCCTAGTGACTGGTTTTTGTTTTTGGGGACTGTTTTGGAAGGGTTTCAGAGCTCAGAAAATTTTGATTTAAAGTTGGTTGGAAAGTGTATAATTTTATCTTTCATCTGCAATTTGTTTCACTAAAAAATTCCAAGTATTGCATGAGATATCAATTTTTGAAGTTTTCAGCTGATTTCAGTGCATTTTTATTTAATTACTACTACTACAAATAAATTGTTAAAGAAGTGTTTTCTCCGATTAGCTAGCCCATCTAAACCCTTACTTTGGCTCACTCCAACCCCATTTGGGTTGTATTGAAACCGACACTTTGGATTAGTTGAGGTGAACCTAGAAAGGTTTATCTTTCGAGTTTTTTTTTTGCAAGTAGTTTAGTAATTTTAATTAATATCACAAATGGGATATTACATTACCTTACATTGCAAACCTTTTTTGAACTCCGCATTTGCTTCTTTCTTTGACATAATTTTTCTTTCATCACCATGTATGTAATTATTAGTAGATAAGCAAACATATTTTTTTAACAAAGTTTCTTTACCTTGCTTATCGTGTTCCCTCAAGATGGTGTCCTCTTGGGGCTGCATATGGCGAAAGTTTACTTGACACCACGAAGCTTACAATACCCTTGAAAAGACAAGAGTTCATTTGTGATCGTACTTAGAGATGCATACTCTTGTTGCAAAGTCTCAAAAGGGTCATCATGATGAGTTGGCTTACCCTTCTTGGATTGTCCTTCTTGGCAATGGTTTTTGCTTGGATCCAAGGTATCCTTCATCATGGCTGCCATATTATGTTGCAAATCCTTGTGTCATTCTTTGAACAACCCTTGCAGGAACTTTGTTTGCCTTGGAGTGAAACCTCCACTTTCCATTCCCATCTTCTCTCTTGTGATACCCCTCAAAAAAATTGCAATAAATCTGAAATAATTTTCTCAATCTGAATATGCAAAAATAGAAATTTTTCTAGATTTAAAAATGGGAGACTTACTATAAATAGTAAGTTCGTCACTATCCCTAGCTGAATTTAGAAAAATTGCATAACTTGCTCAAAACACCCCGAAATTGCATGAAACTTTGGAGAATGATAGATAATATTTTGGAGCAACTTTTCCAAAATGAATTTTTTGAAAATAATTGAAATCTGATTTTTAAAACCTAAAATACCGCAGAAAAATATAGCAACTTCAAAAATTCATATCTTTGACTAAAGAAGTCCAAAAGAGCTGAAACTTTGGATCTTGGGCCACAAAAATATGAGGAACAATATCCCAAAATCAGTTTTTGCATAGCCAACACAAAACCCTAATTTTTTCCCTAAAAATAGGTCGCCCAACACGTTTAGGGCATCAACTTAGCTCCAAAAATTATGAAATTAACTTCCCCTTATTCCTCCTAATTTTTGCCAACACAATCCCCACAAGAATAGAGGAAAAGAAGCTCTAATATCATTGTAATATCTCATTTTGGGATATTAATTAAAATTTACAAAACTACTTGCAAAGAAGCAAATTTAGAAGAGAACCCCTTCTAGGTTCGCCTCAACTAACTTAGAAGAGAAACTTGGATGGGCTAACTAGTTGGAGAAAACACTTTTTAACTAATTAATGCTTGAAAAGGGGACATTACATATCCTCTTTTTTATTTCTACCAGAAGCCTTTGCAATTATGAGAGTTGGATCTATTTGTGTAGAAGTTTCATGATTGCCCTTGTATTTGACATAAACACTAGCTTAATTCACATAAATATGAGCACCGGTGAATTATTCCTACAAATAATTCAGACAAACATGAAGTTCATGGCATGAATGTCCAATTTCTTCACCAAAACTTGATTATAAACCCTGTTGCCCTCAATTTTCAGACTTTGCTTGCATGCCAAGCAAGCCTAAAATATTATTTTATTCCCCTGTGCACTCACATCAACATGCAAATAGCCAAGAATAATAAAAAGAAAGTCTTTCCAACCCTAGGTGCCAAAACTGAATGCTTCCCGACAATTAAAAATATTTTTTAGTGCTAACAACTTCTCCCTTTGGCGCCAAACTTCTCCAGGGCAGCATGCTCCACACAAAGAATTAATTGCCCTTCACTTATGGCATCCACTTCTTATATAAGCAACTGCATGCTAATTTTATCAATTGCTTCTTCTTATCTTTAGCAATTTCTAATAATAAGCTGTGTTTTTTCTCCTTCTTTGGGCGCCAAAATTTGCTAAAAATAAATAAAAGAAATCAACTTTTAGGCATTTAGTTATGCCAGAATGGGTCGCACTTTTTGGCTATAAGTTATGGGAAAAAACATGAGAAACGGGAAGTGGAGAAATTCACCCGCCTAAGTAGCTACAATTTTTCCATTTTTCACTTAAGTGATTATGTTAACTTTCTAACTGCTAGGCAAGCCCAAAAAATGCGACTTGCATGAGTGAATTAATTGTTTTTGTGGAAAAAACATGAGTATGCAATGGAAAAATTAACCCTGCCTAGCAGCTCCAATTTTTCCATTTTTCACTTAAGTGTTTTTTGTTAATTTCTAACCTTCCAGGCAACTTCAAAAAAATGTGACTTGCTTTGGAATTGACTTCTCAAATTTGGCATGGAAACTCAAGGTAGTAGGCAACTTAGAATCACGACTTGCATGAGCTTTCTTTCACGACTTGGACCAAAAATTCCATCTTTGGATCATTGTATGAATTCTGGATGATGGGGCAATTGAATTTATGACTCTGCACGGAGAAATCACCCATTTCTGGAAAGTGCGACTTGCTTCCAAACTGCTGCGTTAAAAATTAGCACTTAGAAATAGTTTTCACTTTTGTCTTAGACCACGGGTGACTTCCAAAAACCCCAAGCAACTGAACTGGATAAGATACAACGAAAGAAGAGACTAAGGGGAATTTCTAGACGAACCACAGAGAAAAACCGAAACCAAACACAAAAGAGAAAAAAAAACTGCCAGAAGTTGCAAACAATTGCTCAAAAATAACATGTCAATTAACCAATGTGTAAAAACTCTTCCCGAGTGAATACTCTACTTAGATGTGAAAGTAATACTGGTGTGGAGACCCATTACAAGTTTTAACGTCAAGCACAAACTATTTTTAAAATAACTTTATTTATTTAATAAATAAATAAATAAAACGCTTTCAGACAAAACCTGCAAAGGGATAGAGTGAGTTTTAGCATGTGGGTATTTGTCAAATTTGGCTTTTATGATTCTCTGGTAATACCTTAGAGCAATGAAGACAACTACAGGCAAGAAAAACACAAAATGACCCGTTACTTTTAAAAGGGGTGGTCCCATATTTTAGGGTGAAATCTCGGGGACACCACACAAAATAAGAGTGCATTAAAGGAAAATGAGGTGTGCACAATGACATAAACGAACACCACGCAGAAGAGGATATGTAAGGAGGTGGATCATAGATATCCAAGTGCAAATGCAGTACACAAAAACAATGTGCAAAGGAGAAGGGGATACCCTAAATAAACAACGATGGTCAACCCAAGGATAGTGTGTGCAAGGGTGAGAGCATGTAGAGGTGAATTTACATGAAAACATCAATTTTGGACCCAACCAGCCAAACAGTGGGACAACGGGGAAAGCCTATTTGGTCTAAAGGCATGCCAAGAACTCATCAACGGGTCGAAAGGGTGGTACTACCACCTAACCTAAATGTGTAAGCATTATGCTCACACATTTTTTAACCCGGGGTGTATAACGCAGAAGCATTTGGGTCCACGCATAATCTTTGCAACAACCATAAATATAGTAGGTAGCAATAAGCATGTATAGCTATTGTCTACACAAGCCTATTTGGTTGTCTGACATATGATTAGAGCTTTATACAACGTACTTGGTCATGCATGATGATTTTGGGAGGTCTTGTGCCACGGGAAAAGTGGAAGTGTGCAAGGGAAGGTTGGTATGTCCTACGTGGAAAATGTTTTCATGCTCAACCTGCGCCCGCAACTCGTGCATATGGACCCCACATAGTGGTAATGAAGTTTCCTTTGGTGTTGACATTTTGAACTTAACGAGAAATTTGGAGGAAGGTGGCAATGATCCATCATAGGATGAGAAACCAATTTTCTCAAGATGCACCTATGATTGTGTTCTTAATGTCATTGTTGGGGGACTTGGAATTCCCAATAGGTGGACTAGAAAGAGGAGAATTCGGGCCTAAAAACTATGACCGGTTCAAGTAGAGGTAACACAAAGTTCTACGAGATGAGAGAAAACATAAGAGAGAAGCAAATTTGTCCATTTTAGGACTGTGTGATCTCTCATTAGTATTGTAATTCTACAAGATGTAGGAATGTGTGTAGCCATGTACAGAGTGTAATTTCCATTGTTGTATTGTGATCAATGAAATTGTGGTTTGCTTTATAATGTGTGTGTTCTAATAAGTGTATTGCATGGTCTAAAACAGTCCTCCATTGGGCCCTCTAAACATGACTGCAACACTGGGATGGCATGAAGGATAAGTGTGCATAGTATGTGTGTTCCGATATGTGTATTGCATTGTCAAAGATAGTCCATCATTGGAACCTCTAACCATGACTACATCACAAGGCTAGAATGGGGAATAAGTGCATCAAGATAGAGACCACCCTAGTGCGTAACACCTATGATAAATTGAAGACCAAGTTTGAAGGAAAAGCATTATGATTTATATGAACTAAGAATTTGATGATGATTTTGCATGATGACAATACCACGAACGAGAAAATTTTAGCAAAATGGACAGATTTTGATAAGAAGCTTCAAGAAAACATACCTCAAGTAATTGTCATGTAGATTAGTGGGGCTTGAAACACAAACTTGTATGAAAAAGAGAAGCAAGTTAGTTTGGGGCAATGTTGACACCAAGAAACGTGCAAGAAAATGACTAAGTATAGCTCTACTTGAGTATGATTCTCACAATATCATAAGCTAACTTGGATTCACACAAGCATAAGGGAGATGTTCATTTAGGACACCCATGGACATGACAATTTTGGGATAGAGACATGAGGAGAGCTACTAGGTGGAAGGCTTTCAAAGAAGGAAGCTATGGATGATCCAAGATTGATTTTGTTGATAAGCACACGGAAGAGCACGCACCAATTCTAGATCCTTATAAAAATGACAATTACATCCAACAGACTGTGAGTTGGCAGGAAATTCAATTATAGGAATCCTATAAATAGCCCCATGGAACCCTCATTTGGACACAACAAGATTCTAATCATACATTGTAACATCCCTTTCTTGGACAAATAAAGACAATTTGGGTTTTCCAACAAACCCTAAAATCTGAAAGTGTGATATTCTAAATTTTATATGAAACCCTCAAAGAAAAATACAGAATTCTGGAAATTCTAATTATTTCAATAAAACCCTAAATCTGAAAATAAAATTTTGAATTCTGATTTTATTTATGAAATTCTGGAAATAACAATTTTGTGGAAACAAATGGCAGAATTTTATTACAAATAAGTGTAAAAAATTATACTTTATTCCAAGCAATCAGCTGAATACAAAGTTGCAGAAATAACCTGGAAAAAGGCTGCAAATGAAGAAGCCCTAGGCTGGAAGTGTGACGTCAACCCTAGGGAATGCCCAAAATTAAATCAGAATTGTGACATCAGCTTTTAGGAGGATGCCCTAGTTGTTCTGGATGAAAATCTAGAACTCTCTTGACTGATTTTTGATGATATGAACTTCTGAATGATGCCCTAGCTGAAATTGCTCTGTCAAATGGATGTGAAGCTCAATCATAACCCCTAAATGGAGATACACTAGGGTTTTCATCATCAAATCTGGTTCCAATGGAGGCTTTTTGCCCTCAATTATTGAATGCACAAGAGTTTTTTCATCCTCTAATGCAAAAGTTGGAGCAGCAACTCAAACTCTCAATGAAAAGATAGATAATTGCCAAAAGATGATCTCAAATGACCCCCACACTCTTCTTTTATAACTTTTCATCTCATTGAAAGAGTCCCAAAAGCAACTTTCCCTTTTCTATTTCCTCATTGATATTGCTTTATCAAAAGTAACTTTTTATAATAATAAAACTTTATCAAAGTTTTTATAATAATAAAACATAAGTGTCTTTTATAAAGTTACTTTTCAACACTTAAGTTATATTATTAATTGATTATACTTTATTTATAACATAGGAGCTTATGAACACACAAGAAACTTGGAAGAATTTGACAACCAAGTTAGGTGGTATAGGTCAGTTGTTTGAAATGAAGGCCAAGACAACCAACAAAGTGTTCAAAAATTTTGAGTTCATGCAGAGTTTTGTGAACAAATGCATGCAGGAAAATGAGAATAAGTAGGGAATTCTTTGAATGTGTGTTTCAAGTCACAAATAGGATTGAGCGCTAAAAGCGATCAAATGAATCCAAAGAATAAAAGGTACACACACGATCTTCAATCAACCCAAAATATAGTAGGTAGCAATAACTATAGTAGGGAATTCTTTGTATGTGTGTTTCAAGTCACAAATAGGATTGAGCACTAAAAGCGATCAAATGAATCCAAAGAATAAAAGGTACACACACGATCTTCAATCAACTCAAAATATAGTAGGTAGCAATAACTATGTAGTTGGTGTCTACACAAACCTACTTGGTTCGTGGACATGTGATAGCTTTGCATAGCTCAATTGGTCATCTAATTATTCTAGGAAGTCCTGCACTAGGGAAAAAAGGGAAAGTGTGCACAAGGAAAGTTTGGTGTGTACTTAGTGGTAAATGTTCACCTACACAACCTTATGGACTGCGACGATGCATATGGACCCCACATGGTAACCCTTCGATCCGGGATTCACATGGTTTTATGGGCCACGTGCAAGTAATCCCTTTGTGGTTTGGTTTCCTCTAGTCCTCACAATTGTAAGCTCATTTGAGAAATGTAGAGGAAGATGGCAATGATCCAACAATAAAGGGATAACCAACTTGTTTCAAATACACCTATAAATGTGGATCTAATGTCAGTGAGTTAGGGTAGGGGAGTACAATTTGTAGAGAGGAAGACTGCAGAGAGGAGAAGTTGAACCCAAGAACTATGATTGGTTCGAGTAGAGGTATCACAGAGCTATGCAAGTTGAGAGCATAGTGTATGAGCAAGAAGATCCCTCCATTTTTAGACTACACAATCTTATATTAGGGTTGTACATCTACGAGTAACATAGGATTGTTTTTAGGTATCATATTGAGTTCAAATTCCTTTTCTTTATCGTCATCAATAAAATGGGAGTTTGCTTATATATGTTGTGCATAATATGTGTTCGATTTGTGGGTTGCACACTGTAGACAATCCTTCATTGGACCCTCTAACAATAATTGCACTATTCAATGTTAGAGTAGGCAAAGTCTATAGGTGAGTGAGGAGACCTTTTTCAAATTGATGTGCACGTAAAAAGTAGTTGAGGGAGTCTTTGGTAGAAGTTGTGGTGGTTGAGATTATGAGACTAGTTAGATATTCCTATAGTTCGAATATACTTGCATAGGTTTGAAATGAAAGATCACAATAGCATTGGTGAATATGCCTTCAAGAAGAGTGTTGGTGCAGAATAAAGCAATGGCAGCCAATATGGCAAGAAGACTAGATGAGATCATGGAAATGTTGCATGAAAGCAGTACATATGAGATTGATTGTTGTGGAGGAAGATAGAAGAAGAGGATTCATCCGAGGGATGATGTGAGTGGCGTCGAAGTACGACAAAAAGACGTAGAAGAAGCGAGGACCAACACTTGAGCTTTTAGATGAGGGAAAATATACACTCACTAGAGTTATATCAAAGATTGGGTGAGGGACAAGGATATGGGTTGGTCGTTGGCCTATGTCAATAACCCTGCAGCAAGCAGCAGCCAACCTATACTCATCATATATAGTGAACACTAAACCAAGAGGAGTAGAGGTTGATTTGCTTACTAAGATGGACGAATACTTTGAGTTTTCAAAGTGGCGGATGCGTGGAAGGTGAGGGTTATATAAACCAAGTTGGAGAGTCATGCGGCCTTTAGGTGGAAGGAGATACAACTAGAGAAAGATGAAACAAAAAGGGTAAGGGTGATAATTACTCGTTGGAAGAGGATGGTTATGAAGAAAGGGCAAGTTTCTACCTAGAAATTTGCACAGTTATTGTCTACATAGACATATTGGTTCTTCGACATATGATTGAATCTCGAAGCAACGCACATGGTCATGCATCATGATTCTAGGAGGTCCTACACTAAAAAGAAAAGTGGGAAATATGCGCAAGGGAAGGTTGGTGTGTCATGTGCCGCAAATATTTTCTTGTGTAGCCTTACAAATGGTGTACATATAGAATGCACATTATGGCCCTTCAATTTACATGGGGGGCTAGGAATTCGTTAACATGAGGATTGCGCGAAGAGAATTTGACCCCAAGAATCATTACTGGTTCAAGTAGATAGCACAAAGTTGTACAAGTTGAAATGATGGTGTACGAGAGAAGCACATCCGTACATTTTGGGATTGTTTGATCCTGCATTATTGTTGTTATTCTGCTAACAAACGTAGGAATGTGTGTAAGCATGTATAGAGTGTAATTTCCATTGCTTTGTTGTGATCGATTAAAAAGGAGTTTGCTTTTATATGATGCAAATCGTGTGTATTTGATATGTGGACTACATGGTCTAAGATAGTCATCACAAGGCTGGAATTAGGAATAAGTGGACGGAGATAGAGACCTAGTTTGAACAATTCCAAGGAAAACCCTAGAAGGAAGAAAACTTAGTGTGTAAAACCTATGATGAGTTGAAGACCAAGTTCGATGGCCAAGCAAAATGACCATACGAACTTGAGAATTTGATGAAGGTTGTGAAGGAAGATGATACCACGAATGATAAAAATTTAGCAAAATGGGCAAATTTTGAAAAAGAACTTCAAGAGAAGGTATCTCAAGTATTTGTTGTGCAAATTGGTAGGGTAGGAAACACAAAATTGATGAGCAATGAAAAGCAACTTATTGTGGGGTAATGTTGACACCAAGAAAATGACTAAATATGGTTCTACATGAGTGAGATGCACGTAACACCATATTCCTACTTACATTTGCACAAGCATAAGGAGCACAATCGTTTTGGAGACCCCTACGCGATAGTTTTGGGGAAAAGGCACGAGGAGAGCTACTAGATGGAGTTTGAAGAAGGAAGTTGTAGATGATCTAGGATTAATTTCCCAAATGAGCACATGGAAGAGCATAGGCCTACTCTAGAGCCTTCTAAAAGGATGACAATTGGATCCAACAAAGCATAAGCTAGCAAGAAAGTGAGATCTAGGAATCAATAGATAGCCCTATAGACCCTTCATTTAGAGACATTGGAACTTAGATACTTCAAATCGGATAGGTTTTTGAGAGAAGCGCGCATAGTTTGATAAGGTGTTGATGTATGTTGTTCTACTAATTGCGAATGAGAAATATTATAACCCTTTGTAAAGATTGTGTATCTTAATGAGTACAAGTAGTGGTTGTAGTATTTGTGGATAGTTATGAATGTGATGAGGATAGTGTGCATCTATAATTAATTTAAATCTAATGTTAAAATGAACATGTTATATTCATTGTTAATTTCACAAGTCAATTTTATTAATGTCTAGTTACGCCTTGAATGAGTACTTAAGCCTTTGTTGAAGTGATATGTCAAAGCATAAGAGTGTCTTATTTGTTGTACCAAGTCAAGTTTGAGTACTACCATAACAACATTTTGGTTCTTGGATGGTGGACCCTGTTTGAATCGATAATTAGGATTAGAGAAGCACATGGCGAATTGAATCATGCAAGAACACATGGAAGTGTGGTTCAAAGAAAAACCCTTGTTTTTCCCAAATAGTGAAAGTACAAGAAGGTAGAGGACCACTAGTATGGTTACAAGATGAATTATGTAGTAATTCTATGAAGTTTATTGTGTAGAGTTTCTCTAGCCTATCTACACATGGTTAGCGACATATGTGTAGGAAGTAGACAAACCTTTTGGGAAGTGGTGAGCATTGACAGACACACAGATTGTGAAGTTTAAGGAGACTAACGAGGTTTGGTCTCGTGTAATGGATTTTTGTGGCAAAGTGCACTAAACAATTATTTGTTTGAGTTTTCGACTTTACACATATTCGAAGAAGGTGGAGATTGAGTTCCTGCGTGAACCAAGGGGACTCAAATCCTAGTCTAGATGAAGATGTTACTTTTAGATTAGGGATTTGAAAATTTGATCACTAAAAGCTAAGTTTTAAGTCACTCAAGGGTTAGGTTTTAGTAGGAAAAAGTGTTATGACTGCACAAGGAGCTGAAAGTAGAAGAATGGATAGTTCATAAAGTTAATTGAGACTACAAAAGTGTGTTGAAGGCTAAACAAGGATAATTGATGCACTAAGGGCACTATGAGGTGTGGAATTCAAATATGAGGAATGTTGGTGTACCTGAATGACAGGGATAGGAGCATGTCACTAATTTTTTGAAGAGATATGCTTTAATGAAGAAAGTAAAATCTGCAATGATCAATTATAATGGAAATAGTATCTAGCACTTGGCAAAGAAGAGAATCCATTAAGTGAGCAAAGTAATAAATGTAGTATGCCCCTAGGTGGGCAAAAATGAAATTAAGGATGGACAAAAACGATGGGTTCTTGCCCCCAATGTATGCATGATATGTATCATGGCAGATGTGAGCACGACACAAAAAAATATGCATGATATGAATCATGGCACTATGGGGTACAAATAGAAAAATACAAAATATGCAACTAGTCATATTGGAAACATACAATTTATAATGGAAAAATCAAAGTGACAAAGATTTTTCAAGACAAAGGCCAATCAATGAAATTAAAAAAATGAGAAGAATAACAATAAATGAATACTACAGAAGGAAAAATAAATTAGAAGGAATCCCTACTTGCCTAAAATTTTCATTAAATTTATGTGTGGTTAGGGACATTGGGACATCAGAGTCCATATAATTGTGTTGTCTTTATTTGGAAGTTTTGTATAGACATTAGGTGACCTTGAAACATTGGAAAAACAAAATAATAGTATGAGAAGCGATGTGAAACAAACTAAAACCATGACAAGATTGAATAAGCGAGTGTGAGAAAAGGCTCTAATTTAGAAATTCAAAAAGAAGTGGCTATTGAAAGCGAAGAATAACAATAAATGAATACTAGAGAAGGAAAACTAAATTAGAAGGAATCCCTACTTGCCTAAAATTTTCATTAAATTTATGTGTGCTTAGGGACATTGCGGGTCCATATAATTGTGTTGTCTTTATTTGGAAGTTTTGCATAGACATTAGGTGACCTTGAAACAATTGGAAAAACAAAGGAAAATAGTATGAGAAGCAGTGAAGCAAACTAAAACCACCCTTGAAGATTAAATAAGTCGCGAGTGTGAGAAAAGGCTCTAATTTAGAAATGTCAAAATAGAAGTGGCTATTGAAAGTAGATTCAAGGAGAAAATCTGAAGGACTTAGTACTAGGGAAGCACATATGAAGAATAAGGAATCACAAGTAGGTAAAAAAAAATCTTAGAGCAAAAGAAGTAAGAAAATAACAATCCATGAAATGCAATGGGACTTTGTACGGGAAAAGACATGCCAAAAACTATGTAGTGAGGAACATTCAAGGACAATCATGAACTGGTAAGGAACTATTTGTGATAAATAGATAAAGTTTGGTAAGTACATGCATGAGGCTCACTAAAAACTAACCTATAGAACCATCAAGTCTTTGAGAGTCGTCATTGTAATTTGTATAATTTGAAATATATCAATCTTCATAACGTGCAAGATCGGGATGGACCGGATAAAACAAATCTAGAAAACATAGACCAATGGAACCATCATCGTACGCATTTGAGTAATCATAATAATATGTTGTTCCACTATGCAAAATGGTACGATCCTTAATCTTAGCATTGGTTTGAAAACCGGGATCATTTGTAACCATTGTAAACACACCCATTGATGTTGGTTAGTGGTTGTTTAGAACTAGTGGTTGTTCGTGCACTTAAGGTCTAGTAGTCGATGTTTGTGTTTGTATTGATTTAGGGATGACCTTAGTTTGAACACATGGTTGGATAATAGGAGTGTCTCTACAAATAGTAATTACTATGTTTTTGGGGAAAATTTGAGACACTAATGTAAGGTGGATGGTATTACTTTTGCTTGTATTTCATGTATCCAAGGACATGCAAGTTATACATCATATAACCCATTATCGGGCATGACAAGGAACCAAACTAAAGTTGCTTTTGGGCCCACTACGATAAGTAGCATATAACACCAAGGGGTGTTGTAGTATTTCCATCATATCCCATAATAGTCATAGTAGTACCAGTATAGAGATTTTTAATATTTGAGACCATTAATAACTTGAGTTGTGTATACATTAACACTCCAACCATTGCCAACCATTGTTTTTGTGTCCTTTGTTGATATGTGCTTATAAGGGTTTGTGTGAATAGTGGGTTACAACATGATTCATCGTTTGGTATTTCACTATCGTACATTATAATAGGAGGCTCCTCTTTGTTGTTGAAGTCGTGAACACACCAATAAATCCATCTAATGGATGATCGTTGAATTTCGATCGCTGGTTTTGTCCTTTGTCATATGTATGTTGTATTAATCTTGAGACAAGTTATCATGGTTGGGAAAGGATATTTAAATAATTTCAAATGTTGGTTAGGTCGACCCACAAAGTCATTTAAGACGTTATTAATTCCTTCAACTTGAATGTAATTACTCTTGATTAAGTTGTGGATCTTGTGTTTTAAAAAATGAATTTGTTCAAAGAAAATTGTGGATGAGTACTTCCATCATAGTTATGTGGCAAAGGCTTTGATGGATCTAACTTTAAATAACGAGTAAAGCAATTGTTGTAACATTTTATGAGGACTCTTTCTTAGCCTTATAAATTGTCTTCAGTGTGGTTGTTGAGGCAAAACATATTTTTAAGTTGTTCTACTGCATCTACTGCACACTTAGCTTCAAGATTTAGATTTGAAAGATCATTACTTGATTTAGAGTTGAAACTTTTAGGTTGAAATTTTGCATCATTATAAGTAGGCTCTAAGGATTGACCTCAATGTTTCTAGCTGTGTGACAAAGGTCATCGAATGATTGATATATGTTGAACATGACTTTGCCCTTGATATGTGATAGCAAGCTTTGAGAAAAATTAATGATAAGCTTGGGCTCATGAAAATTTATGAGTCATCTTGGTTACCATCTTCTTGAATTGTAGTACATACTCACTGATAAGTTCATTAACATTATGTTTGAATCAGGTAAGATTTGTAAACGTGAGTTTCCTACTAATGTGTACTGAAAAAGTGCAAGAATATCAACTACTAGTGAGGCGCAAGTATAGATAGACCCTTGGGGTAATGCACATAAGCAATCAAGAGCATAGACTCTTAAGCTCTTAGGAAATACTTGGTCAATAATCAGTCATCATGTCTATCAAAAGGGAAAATAAAACTAACAAAAACCTACAAGGAGTTCACACCGATACAAAGAAAGATTAAGCAATTAACATGTTAATCGTAATAGAGAGGTCATGGATTGGGAAATACAAGCACTAATGAGTTAAATCCCATTGTGAAGTTAGCGCAACTATCTTAGAAGGATCCTACACAAGAAACCAGCTACGCCTCTCAGCCTATGGTAAAGGAAATTCGCATGCAAAAGCTTATAGACACGCAAGAAGCTTGGAAGAAATTGGCTATTGAGTTGGGTTATATAGGCCAGTTGTTTGAAACAAAGGCTAAGGTAGCTAGCAAAGCATTCAAAAAAATTGAGTTCATGTAGAATTTTGTAAATAACTGCATGAAGGAAAATGAGAAGAGAAGTAGGTAAATGGTTACACGAGTTTTCCAAGTTACATATATCATTGAGCGTCAAAAGCAGTTAAGTGAATCCAAATCATACAAGGTTTGAATGCGGGATAAGTGCACGGAGACAAAGTCTCAATTTGAATAGTTCTAAGGAAATTTCTTGGAGGAATAAGACTTGGTGTGCAAGACCTATGATGATTTGAAGACCAAGTTTGAATCCCGTATGAGGACATATAGAGACATGCCCAATTATTTGAATGAACTTGAGAATTTGATGAAGATTGTGCATGAAGGCAACACCACAACCAAGAAAGTTTGAACAACATGAGTGTATTACAAAAAGAAACTTCAAGAGAAGGTCCCTGAAGTATTGATTGCACAGATTGGTGGGGCTAGAATAACATACTTGTCTAAGGAAAACACACAAATTAGTTTTGGATGAATGTTGACCACAACAAAGGCCCAAGAAAATGACTAAGTGTGGTTCCATATGAGTGAGATGCACAATACCATAAGGATGACAATTGTTTTGAATACATGTGCATGACATGTTTTGGGGAAGAGTCGCAAGGAGATCTGCCAAGTGGAAGGAATTCAAAGAAGTTGTAGATGACCAAGATCAATTGCGAAGATAAGTACATGGGAGCACATGGGAACAAGTAAAGTGATGTAGCAGCATCTTGTAAATAGTTCAATTTTATCTTTCGTAGGTGTTTAGGGGTGTTTTGAGTCCATTTGAGGTGTTCATGACATTTATTAGTCCATTTGGACTCCATGGCAATGTAATAAGGAGTTTCCCTCCAAAATGTATAGTTTGAATATTTGAATAGTTCTTTGGTATGTTATAAGTTAGGTGTTAGTGAATAATAATGTCTAAGGGGTCATAAGGCATATACATCACCATGGCATGACTTGGTGTAAACCACACTTGGTTAGTCCAATCATGGTTTGGTAAGTAGAGTTAGTACCCTAACTACCCTTTCTTCTCTCAAATAAGCAATGTATTCAAATGGAGGGGATAATGTGAGAGTGGTAAGAGGTTGAAGGTGAAGAGAATACTCTGGAATCAGAGCCTTATGGCTCTTGGAGCTATGTAACATCAATGGTGATATCAATAAAAGCTTCTTATTGTGAGAATACTCTGAGCAGAGCCTTATGGCTCTTGGAGCTATGTAACATCCATGGTGATATCAATTAAAGCTTCTTATTGTGTAAAAACTGTGTATGGCAGGTTTGCTATGATTTTATGATTGAATGCTTGAGTTTTTAGAATGAATCTCATTTGAAATGTTGTATACAGGTATATAGAAATGTGTGCAGGTCTGTAGAAGGACATGGAAGCAATTTGAAGAGGAGAAAATGTCAAATAACATAATCATATACAAAGAGGTAAGAAAACTGTTTGTAGTATTTTCTTGTTGAGTTGAAGGAAAGAAACAACTTATCTTGCATTGTGACTAATTCAATTGAGTTGAATTGGTGAAAATTCAGGCTTCTTGAAGTAAGGTGAAAATTGCATCTTTTTGGTGTTTTGGAAGCAATTTGAAGAGGAGAAAATGTCAAATAACATAGTCATATAGAAAGAGGTAAGCAAACTGTTTTAGTATTTTCTTGTTGAGTTGAAGGAAAGAACAAGCTTATCTTGCATTGTGACTAATTCAATTGAGTTGATTGGTGAAAAATCAGGCTTCTTGAAGTAAGGTGAAAATTGCATCTTTTTGGTGTTTTGGCTTAGTGATTGTACTAACAATTGATATTGGTTGAGTTTGTTGTTAATCTCTGCATCATAAAGAAGGAAGCTTTGGATGATCAGGGTTCAATTGCAGTGATCTGTATGGCTCCAACAATTTTGTTATGGATTGGGTTGGACAAATAAGCAAGGCTTGATAGTTATCATGCTTCGAGGCTTTTATGTGCTGATTTACCATCTAATTTTTTATATTATGGAAATCATTTCCAAACCTATTAGATGTTCACATATGCTTCAAGAATTCTTACTTTAACAAAGAATGCATAAAAATTTATCGGTTTTTTCCAAAAAGATTTTTTGTCTAAGCCTTAAAACATCATTGAACTCAAATCAAAATCACATGTCGAAAAAAATGATCCACTTTTGTGTGCTGATCTACCCTCTTATTTTGCATATCATGGAAGTCATTTCCAAACCTATTAGATATTCACAAACCTTAAATTAACAAAAGTATCATGAGTCTTTTCCAAAAGGATTTTTTGTCTAAAAGCCTTAAAACATCATTGAACACAAATCAAAATCACATGTCAATCAAAAACCCCTACCTAAGATCTCAAGGAGCTTTTGGAAGCTTTAGAATTGCAGCATCATTTCCCTGATACGTCAAATTGCCAAGAGTGACTCACTTCTTAGCTCGCAGTAAAACAGATGTAGGAGGCAATTTACTACTACTCTCAACCACAGGCTGCTTAACAGAAGGCTTTGAAGAGCGAGAATTCTCAGCACCTACACCACCCTGTTGCCTTTTCCTTCTCCTTCCATGGCCTTTAGATAGAAGAACCTCTGTTATGTAAGAAATTCATTCAAGCTTTTAAATACTCCCTTACAAAACCAATGTAAAATCCTCCATCCCAGCTCAAGTATCATTCCCCACAGTTAAAAAACCTTAAGAAAAAACACAATAATCCCAATCTACATTTAAACAAAACCAGCAAAAATAATCAGACAATAATGCTTTAAGATGATAGAAAACCTTCAGACTCCCACGTCGCTGCCGTACACTAAATGCTTCAGATTAAGCCATTACCATACAAAAAAGCTTCTATATACAAAGATATCTAAAATCAACATGCAATCTTCATTTGAACTAGCATAATGTATGCCAGACTCGTTCACAAAGCAATAAATGATGGGAGCCTAAGGCATATGCTTTAAGAAAATAGTGAAACCACATGACAATTTCAGAATGGAACATTCAGGTTTTCCCTAGAAGTGGGGACCGTAAATCCTCCAAAACATCGATGAAACTATTTTCCTCAGACATTAGCAACTTTTGCAAATGATCGTATGTTTGCATTCCCTTATACTAAAAGAACTGGATGGCAACATTTGGCCGTTCTAATAGGAAATGATTAATCTAATGGTATGAATGGAACCCTGCTGGTCATTGGAAAGAATTTATTATATTAATGATACAGTTAACTGCTTGTTGTGAGGTAAAACCTACAAGGCGTTCCATGGAAGTTTGTGCCATGGACTGCTAGGTTTGGAATTCGAGGGACTTCATGGTACTTTGTAGTCGGATTGAATTAAGAATAGTATAGTTGGAAATAATTTCTAGAATAGATAATTTTTACAAAGCAAATGCATCCTTATTCAAGATCACAATAGATGTAAAAAATAAAGATACAGTGTAATGGAAGGGATAAAGAATAAAGAAAGAAATTTAAAAATTCATTTCATCATTTAATCAAAAGATTTCTGCTATTTAAGGTCATTATGAGGAAGATACAAGGCCTGCAGAGCATGGCTGTAAGTAGGATATGATTTGCAAGGCATGAATTAAGTCTGAAATCTGCAATCATTAGTTGCTCTGCAATTCTGCCAAAGGCACCACTCTTTGTTTAAACTCCTACGTTACAAACAACAGAAAACATAATCCATTCAAATACTAAGTGGGGAGGGGGCATTGGGTTTGCGAAAGCTGGACCAGTTCAATAAAGCCCTTGTGGCGAAACTCTGCTGGTGAATATACAAAGAGAAAGAACGGCTATGAATAAAAATCTTCCAGTATAAGTACTTGGATACACAGCAAGTTTTGAGGCTCTTCACCTAATTTCCAATGCTTAGAGGCTCGGCAATTTTCGCATTTTTTCAAACATTGCAGGAATCTTATCCTCCCACTCGATAGGGTGAAGGTTGATGGCTGGCATATCTCCTTCTGGAAGGAATCCTGGCTGAGACAGTCATCCTTGAAAATTTCAGATCTTTAAGAAATAGTATGGATTTTGCAATTGGCCAGTTAGGGGATAGAATCAGTATCTGAATCTTGATTGGCTATTAAGCCTTTGTATCTTTCTTGAAGTGGCACTTCAGAATGGCCTTGTATTTTGAGCATGTGGTTATGGTTGTTTTCTAGTATGCAATAACATTACTATTTATGGAGGATGATAAGCTGTTGTCATGATGATCGTGTAACTGAAGCATTGGAAATGGGCATTGTATTCAACATATTTCCTTCTTGTGAATATAATCTTTATGAGTAATGTTGTGTGATGAATCAGTTAGCTTGATCCATGACGCTATACAAACAGTGGAATCTAAATGGTTATTGTCCTGATGCAGACCTGGGGGAAACTGTGCTATTAGAAATATTGGGGGCTGCAATGTTATATATTGAAAATGGTGTTAAACTGAACACCTATGGTTACTACCCCTTGCATGAGTGTCTATGATTGTAACCTGTCAATAAGTCCTATAGAATAAGTATGAATGAATAATCAAACCTAAATTTGTATGGTTTGATAATGAAATGTTTGCTTGTTTGATAGCCTTTACCTGAAAATAGCTAGCTCATCATAATAAATGATTGCAATTGATCCTGACTTATGATTAACTTGAATTATCCAACTGGTAGTATTAAGCAATACCAGGTCTTCATAGCACCAGATTTCAAAACAGAGTATACCTTAATAGTTCTTAATTCATAACCTTTTATAAACGGAGTTAATCTCAAAGAATATTGTATCTAGCCTACTGTTACAGTTGCTTGTCATTCTTAACAAGTGTGCCGTGAGGCTTTATTTACAGGCCATACAGTAAATGCAAACTATAAATACTGTTATACCTGTGAGTATTGAGTTAATTTGCTCCAACTGTAATAGAAATTTGCAAATTGCAGGCTAGATTACTTTAGGGACTGATGATGAACCACAAAAAACTTGATTGTTATATTGAATTCTGGGCACGAGTCTTCAATACCTCTAAGGTTAAGATTGTATCTATTCCCAACACTCAATAAGATGATTTCAGTCTTAAGGGCAGTAGTATGAGATGTTGTCTCCTCCTCCAAGATGACCAGAGGACAAAACTGTCCGTGATGACTGAATTCATGCTTGACTTGTGATTTTAAGCTTGCAACTCGCTCTCTATAAGGGGAAAACTTGATTGATGGATGAATCCTTTTCTGTTATTATATGACCTAATCCTGTTCAAGATGGAAGCTTTATAATGCATGCAGTAGCATATTAACTTATGACTGTTTGCTAAGGATTTCTTTAAATCAATGTCTAGTGGAAATCTCTCTTCTTGATGGTCTTCTTCAAGTGGACCCTATTTTGTACAGATTTCTTGATGGAGAGCAAGCGTACATGCAGTGTGAGTGAAGATACAACACTGATACATTATGTTCAAGCTTATGGTGCTGCCCATTTGCCATCTACTCCTAAGAATACAGGTAATTTCTGCATATATTGTCTACATTCAATCAAAAATAAAGAAACAAAATTTAAGAACAATTTCTATTTGACAGGTCTGAAGAGCAGTGGAAAGAGTCTTAAGGAGGATGAATTATCTTCATCGAAATATTAAACGAGTAAGCATTTCCGAGGATATGGTGCAGCCCATTATAAGACTCCATTTTCTACTTGGAAATTGGTATTCTTGTTTTTAACTTCAACATAGATGCATATATGTATGCCCTATAATAGTGACCCTATTCAGTGATGCAGAGACTAACACTTAACAACAACCAATCAGCAGTTAGAACAAATACTTCAAAATCATCAATCTAACCATGGAATTTTCCACTTTTCTCAAAAGCCAAAAACTTGCTCTTTTACTCAAAATGCTTTATACAATTGACTCAAAGCTTAAGAATGATTTACAATAGCTTGAATTCACCATACCATCATGTTCAAATGCTTGGAAAAGTTTCAACACTTCATTTTCACCCAAATTCATTCTAGACCTCAAACTAGCTTGTAGCCCTCCAAAAATGCATTTTTAGCAAAAATGACATAATACTGAGATTCAAGGTTCACTGGTAAGATTTTCTAGGACCCATTTTCCCCTTTCAACTGTTCACCAAGTTTCACAACTCATTTCCACTTCCATGCAAAGTTATTCTCAATTTACTGTTCTAAGTTAGACCTAATTTCTAGCCCTGAATGCATACAAAGCTTAGTGTTTAGAAGAAACCACAAACATTCATGCAAAAGTGAAATAGGTTTCAGATACCCATTATCCTCCTTGTACTTTGTGCAAAATTTTATGGCCTAATTCTCTTTCTATCATTCCCAACTCCACTCTCATCCTTGTTCTAGGCTCCTTTAGGCCCAACCTAGGGTTTTGAACCATTACTTAGGGTTTCTTGGTTTACCATTGTTTCAATCTTTGAGAATACCTTAATCAACTTATAACATCTTGGTTTGTACCATTCATCATGCTCCTTTACTCCTTTGGCATCATTTTGGGTTAGAAACCAACTTTGGCTCCTCAAGTCTTATCATGGTCTTCACACCTCCTTTGTTACTAAACTCTGTTATTGCTTCTTGTCTAGGCTCCCCTCTAAATTCTCAATTGTTCTTGTCACTCACACACTACTCCACCACCTTACACTTCTCCACTAACTCCTCATTTGTTCACTCATCCTTTGTTGATATCTTTCCTCAACTTGTTCACTCGCTCTTCAATGCCTCTCACTAGGCTATATCAGAGAGTTTTGCATTCCTTCTTGTCTAACGGTTCAATGACTAGCTATGCTTTTACAAGGTTTTCATACATCCTACATTCCTCTCAACATGTTTTGACCTCCACTACTTCATAGACTTTCAACTCCCTTTCTTGACTGTGTGTAACTGTGCAAAAACTGCGTCTAGGGACTGTGTCATATGATCTTTTAGATTTTCAACTTTCATTACCTTCTTCTACAGTCTCACCACCTCCAACATGCCTTTCCACCCCTACAACAACTACCTCAAAAGTTAGAAATATGAACTATCATCTTTAATTGGTTTGCACACAAACTATCAAAATAGAGTAGAACACAAAGTTCTAAATGGACTGTCAAAGTTTTAACAAATTTCCTTCATCAAATCTCTTGGGATCTACATTGATGAATTAGAATCTTTTCTTCGGGATCATATTCAAGAAGGGGATGGGTGCCTTCTTCACCATGTTTTGATTTCTATTCTCCTGTTTCACGATGATATTGTTTTACTTGCCTCTTCTCCTGAGGGGCTTCAGAGACAACTTGACGCACTTGCTCTATTTTGTGATCTTCGACATTTGACGGTCAATCTTGGTAAGACCAAGGTCATGGTCTTCAATGGGTTGAAGACCTCTCACCTCCATTTCTTTTTCAAGGGGCAGGAGGTTGAAATCACCAACACATATACTTATTTGGGTGTCCAGTTCTCAGGACCTAGATTTAGTATGAGGCATGCCCTTCAGCCGCATGTGAACAAAGGTTATGGGTCTCTTGCCATTCTTGAGCGACAATGTTTCGGCACCACTTTCAAGACATTTCCTCTAAGATGTCTCTCATGATCTCTCTTATCCGACCCATTGTTCTCTACGGGTCTGTTGTTTGGGGCCCTCCCTTTAGCCTACGAATCAAGGCATCGATTTAGAGAGTGCAGACTCTCCTCCTTCGTCGTCTCATCAGATGCAAGCAGACGGTTCCTCAGTTGATTATTCTAGCCGAATTCGGCGCCAGACCTTTCCGTCTGGAGACCGTTTTTGACATTTCGGCCTTCATCCACCGCGTCAAGAGGTTTGGGGATTTCCCCGATGAGCGGAATAGGTACCCGTATCTCGCTTATTGTTCCTCTATGAGTATTGCTCAGGATAGAGGACGTTGCTGGTTCTCCGATACTTCGGCTTTGTTGGGTTCTGTTGGTATTCAAATGGATCATCTTCCCCCTTTCATTATTCCCTGAATGCTCCCAGTCACCTTCTACCCACCAAACAGGTGTTGAATAGGTCCATCAGAGAGGATATTTACAGGTGTTTTATTCAGACTACTTGGGTGAACCCCATGGCGGCTTGCGTCCTAAGATGGCCTTTTATGCAGAGCATTTTCTTGAGATCAGCGACGGACTCATCATCTCGCCCCCAGTACACCTTTCGCCATTAGATGCATGCCCTTCGCATACCCCTGGGTCAGTTTCGGGTGGGCTCCCACAGATTGCGTTGTGAGACGGATCATCATATTGACCACGGTGACAGACTTTATAGGCTCTGTAGCCTTCAAGAGGTTGAGACTGAGGACCATTTCATCTTCCGCTGCCCCATATACTATGAGATCAGGGGACGATTTCATTGCCTCTTCAGAGGGGTTCAAACCCTCCCGGTTTTCTTCAGATATATTGACCAGCGGTGCCTTGCCCTCTATATCCGTGAGTCTCTGGAGCTCCGGGACCAGATTCTTCACCCACCTCCGAGAGTCATTTCCACGAGACGAATTACATCTTTCTTTCCGGTTCTACCCGCAATGGGTGGTACCAAATGGCAGAGCCACTCTGATCCTATTACAGGGCATAGATCAGATTCGTTCCCACTAGATCTTCACAGCTCCCCGGTGGCCACCCGGTCGGGCGGCAGAACGCGTACACGTCTCGAGAGGGCAATCCAGATCTACTCGCCTTCTGGCGGTCGTTCTAATCTTAGTTCTCTGCAGGGGGAGGGGCCTCGCCCCTCTCTTCGGGAGTCATTCCATCAGTAGCTACTTCTTATCAACTTTGAATGTTAGGAGGGATGGGACTACCATTTTTGAGTAGCCGACTCCTAATCGAGCCCTTCTTCATTCTCTTCTCCGCTTTCCTTCCCCCTCGACTCATTATCCCCTCTGTGGGGTTTTACTTTCTTGGGGTTTTTTTCTTGTTCTTATCTTTTTCTATCTTATATTCTCGGGAACTCGTTTTGAGTCTTTCCCACTGCACTTTGTATATTGCTTGGATTGCAGTCCCATTGACCTACTTCTGTGGTCATTTGTTGGACATTAATATATTTATCTTATCTCTGAAACTTTTCCCACATCACTACCCCATGCTCATGCTCATATGTACCAATTTCTAGGTTTTTTTATGGTTACTTTTAAGGTAGACAACTTTTTCTTCTTGCCAAAACCCTAGCAGAGTATTGCCCAAGAGGGGAATATTTAAGGGTTTTGAGCATAAATATTCTTATCAGATGGTTTAGGTAGCATTACAAGCTCTGCGATACCTTATTGCTCCCCTGGAACTTGTCTTAGCTCACAAGACATTTGGAATGTTCACTACACTATTCTTTACCAGTCAAGAAGGGTTCTTTTGACTCATACAGTTTACATTAAGAGGTCTTTCTACTTCTTGGCTTCAAATATATTAAGATTGTCTTGACACCTAGGTTAGAAGGAAATTCCACACTTGATTATTGTTATCCATATTTTGCCCCCGGGCAAAATAGTGGATCAAAGCGACCCATTGCACTGAAAGAACCTGAGAAATCACATTCAGTTTCCACAAATAGATTACAAAGGGACTCTACAATGGAAGTGGCGGGGCTCATGGAGGTCAAACAACCTTGTGTGGGAGAAATCCAGAAGACAGCTCTGTCGAGCGGACCTGGACCTTAAATCCATTTTACAGGTTTCAGGTAGGCTCGGAAATAGAACAGTAGGGTCAGAGGAGGAGGAACAGTGTCAAAGAAGCCAGGAGCAATTAAAAGCGAGAACAGCGAAGATCCGAGGTCCTTGGGCTCAAAACAGTTCGGAATGAGTCCAAAATCGGCTAAGTATGGAGGATGTTGCGAAGAGAGCCACGTGTCGGAACGACGCTTCTCCAAGGGTGAGTCCAAGAAAGGAATCTCAAATGAGCGTCAGCCTCCACGCGTCCAGAACCCCAAAAGTTGTGCGGTCGTTGAAAAGTCTTGGCTAGAAAGCAAGGTGCCAAGTGTTGACTCGGCGCAAATCTAAAATGGGAGCCCAAGGCGGAGACTCAAACTCGCACTGCACCCTCCACGTAGCAAATGGTCAACAAAGGTCAAAAGGCGAGTCCGCCACGTGTCCAAGCGGCGCGTCTCCAAGGGTAGATCCAAAAGTGGAGTCTTCAAACGGTGCGGCCGCCACGTAGCCCAAGACCCGAAAAGGCAAGAAAGAGGTCGTTGAAAAGTCCAAAGACCTGCGGCAGATTCCAAGTGTCAACCCGACGCTCCTTCAAAGGCAAAATCTTGATCAGGCTTTCAAACGAGCGCGGAGCCTCCACGCGTCCAGTCTCTTCAAAGGGGACAGAGTCGGGTTGAATAGTCAATGCATAATGGCAGGCCGGTGGAGAGTGCCAAGTGTCCAAACGGCGCTAACTCAGGGGATGAATAGAGAGAGGCTTCTCAAACAAGAATCAGACCGCCGTGTGTCCCAGGTCAAGGAATATGACCCCGCCGAGCAAAGAACTTAGCCGAGAAACAAAGAAATTGAGCAAGCCGGCGAGGAAGCCACGTGTCGGCCCGCGCCATTCCAAGAGCAAAATACAGAGGCCACCTTCAAACATGCGCTAGCCAACCACGTGTCCCATATTAAAAAGGGGGCCCGTTTTTCAAACTGGTTTTCCGCCCTTTTATACGGGCCCGATACAAACTTTGAAGGGGCATATCTTTCGACTCATGGCTCGAAATATTGCAAATCTGACACCGTTGGAAAGATCTCAGCTTCACCACGCCATGGAGATCTGAAACATTTAAGTTTGGAGAGGTTAGGTAAAGGAAAATGGAGAAAACGTCTTTAGGGCCATTAATGCGGGATCCATCTGCCCCAACAACCAGATCAAATTCAATTTGCTCCATTGTTTCCTCCTTCAAGGCGCCGAACCGAGATTGATGCAGTCAAGGCAGATTTGGGGGCAGATTTTGCAGGAGACATTAATAGCAGTGGTTGAGCTTTGACCTGCTTTTCCCGCTTCTCTCTCTTTCTTTCTTCTCTCTGATTAAGTCTATAAATATAGGGTTAGGACTCATTGTAAAGGGTTGGACATTCTTTTGTTTTGCAGGCTCCCCTTTCTTTCTTCAGCAAGGGAACTCGTGGAGTTTTAGACCGTCCATTTAAATCGCAAAATACGTACCGCCTTCTAGCCGTTTGTAATGCATTGTATCAATCTACAGAGCAATAAAACACGCCTCGTGATCGATTTTTATCCTTTCTTGTCTCTTTTGCTTTCATCCGGTCTTTCATTATAGGTTTGGTTATCTATGCTTGGTTATCGTATGCATTTTGTTGGTTTGTGTCTATCAAAGAAAACAAATGTTCATCATTCCTTTCGTGCATCACCTTATAGCTTAGTTCGATTTCCGCACCCCTTTTATCCCCGCCTCCTTGGTAAAATTTAGATTAGGTTTAGGAATAAGCCCTCTGCAAGTTTTCACGCATGCACCTAAACAGAGGAATAGGAACCAGCCTTTAATCTGGAGAGCTTTTCCGATTCTACAAAGTCCCACACTTTGGGAAAAGCTCAATGTTGTGCAATCACACCAAATGAATCTGCCTTAGAAAAGCGGATCTAACGACTCATTTGGGGGTGTTGTGATTTTGCACTAGCAATTATCATTCTCCTTTTACAAACATAACAAAAGAATTATTGTATTCTCAAAATTTCTTTGAAGGAAATTCTACTACTGTACCTACCAGTTTCACTAACATCATAAACAAAGACTTCACAGGCCTTTCTACTCAAATAGTTCCACTTTGATATTCCATCAAACGGTAAACCTTGCACATACACCATACAACAAGGTAGCAGTAGCACACTGAAATGCAAAAATAATATCAAAAACTATATCTTTATTAACTTTTGCGGTAAATTCAACACCGATTTACAAGGACCTGATCTATGTATATGCTCCTTTGACCAAATTCTCAAGTCTCTCTGCCTCCCGAGCTTCTCCTTATGTAGCTCCTTCTTTGGATCTTCTTCTAAGACCCTAACTAACTCCTCTAATTCAAAAATCCTCCGCTTCAAGATGAAGAAAGGTAGTTACTTGTTAATCTAAGATGACTAATTACAATTTGTAATGCCTATAAGGCACAAAATCCTAAGAAAAAGTCATATCACCTTATATGCTCCCCATGAGGTCTAGAATGACCTTTTTACATTAGTTACAACCCTTACATTTCCACTAGATCCTTTCCTCTTAGACTTAAATATTCAAATTTTTAAACACTCCATTTTGGAGGGAAAACATACAAAGGACACAAGAACACTAAAGGGGGACACACGAAGGTTATAAATCAATCTAATCTCACCAAAATAGGTCCACTAAGACCCCACACAACCAAAATACATATGAAAGCCAAAATTTGTCTATTCACAATATGATGCTCCTGCATCATTTAGTATCTATACCCATTTCTAGTGCCCCTATTTTGGCATAGATTGGGAGTGTGTTAGCATAGGTCAACTGATCAGGCTGGTTGCGAGCAATGAAACAATGGCATGTCGTTATCAAGATATCCGTGCCTTTTGTAAATTGACATTATAATATTCCTTGAGGAACCCTTTTCCTAAAGAACTGAATGCTCTAATGTATAGGAATGCGGTCTGTTATTCTGAATTTATAATAATAGTTCCATAATCTGAATTATCACGATGCCCTGGAATATCTCTAGAATGTACTTATACTGATAGCTGTTCCCTCCAAAACTGAATGGATTTTGCAAATAATTGTGGAACGAATTATGATGTTATAAGCAACTTTTAAGTTATGGGCACCTAGCTCTGAAACTAATTCCTTGGTTGGACATCCATGACACTAGACTATTTTGGGAAGGTCGTACTGCTTGATTGCTTTTCCATGGATCGCATTATCATATACTTGGAAAAGCTTCAAATCTGAAGGGTCGGTCACTTTAGAAAAGGTCATACTTGGCTGTACAAAAGTGTTAAGAACGTCTATGACAATAAATGACAATAAAGCAGAAATCTCAAACTTTTGAATCCAAGACTGCATCCTATCTTAAGTGGTAGCTTGACTGCTTGCTCCTCTGTAGAAGACCTATTGTGATTCCTCAAGAAAAAGAAGTGTGTGATAGGGTAATTTCCTAATGATAAGACCTTCACCTTTTTAATGTAAATGAATATATACAAGTTGCAGAATTATTGTTGCTAACTACTTTTCTGTTTAGTACTCTCTGCAAGACTAGGTTAACTCTGTCATTTGTCCTTCACCACCATTAGAGCCCTGACCTCTCCAAAGCGTAGGAAGATTCGGGGATTTCTCAGGCAGGAACTAAGGAATAAGTTCGCACTGAACACTCAAGCTGGTATGATGAGTTCCTGCACCCTACCAGTGCACATCTGAGACTGTTTCCTGTCTTACATGGTACCTTGACTGCTTGCTCCTCTGTATAAGACCTAGTGTGAATCCTCAAGAAGAAGAAGGGTATGGTAGGGTAATTTCCCTAATATTGAGACCCTCGCCTTTTTTACTCTAAATGAATATATACAAAAATGCAGAAATACTGCTGCTAACCATTTTTATTGCTGAGTAGCACTCTCTGTAAGACTAAGTTAATTCTATCATTTGTCCTACACCAGCACTAGAATCCTGACCTTTCCAAATTGTATAGGAGGATTTGGGGATTTATCAGGTAGGAACTAAGGAATAAGTTGGCACTGAACACTCAAGCTGGTATGATGAGTTCCTGCACCCTACCACTGCATGTATAATGAGTTCCTGCACCTTACCAGAGCATGTCTGAGGATGACCTTCTTCATATGTGTGATTATAACTGTAATCATCATCTGAATTGTTGTAATGCTTCTTCAATTTGAGATCAGAAATAGTATGAATTGCTATCCTTTCCTTAATCTTGTATGATCTCCCTGACCTTGCTGCTCTTGTCCTAACAAGTAAGAAGAGCTCCAGGTTGAAGAGCAGCTGTGCTTGACCTAATTGAGATGCCTGGATAAGGTTTGAAGACGATACAGTACCCGAGATCAATGAGGTGACCTCTTGTAATTGCAAATTGGCAAACATTTCTAAAGATAACCCAAGGTTAAGAGGCAAAGCAAAGGACAACAGGGCACTTGACTAAGTCATTCAGGATTAACAGTAAGTATCAAACTATGGACTGAGATAAACCACTTGTCTGGACTCTGTATCAAACTATTGACATAGATAAGCCACATGTCTGAGTATTAGGATTTGTAAGGGCATGTCCTGATGTTAAGGCTAAGAGGCAAAGCAATGGACAACAAGGCACTTGACTAATTCACTCAAAATTTGCAGTAAGAATCGAACTACGGAATGAGATTACCCACCTGGCTGACTTTTAGAATCTGTAAGGGCGTGTCCTGATGTTAAGGCTAAGAGGCAGAGCAAAGGGCAACATGGCAATAGACTAAGTCATTCAGTATTTGCAGTAAGTATCAAACTATGGAATGAGATAAACCACCCGGCTGAGTTTAGCATCTGTAAGGACATGTCCTGGTTAGAGAACATGCTCAGATCAAGCTTAAACCCCCCTCTAAGAGAATCAACAATCAATCCAAAGGAAAATCGTCCTCAAATTTTTTTAATCTCACTGAGTCATTTCGTTGGTGATTTCTGGATTAAAAGTAAAATCCCGAATGCAAATTTTTAAAAAAGGAGATAGTGCCTCATCAAGCAACCGGGTCTGGTGTTTTGGTGTATATTTACATTTACATAAAAGAAGAAAAAAAGTGATCCATATTTGATGTGCTCACCTACCCCATCAATTTTCATATTAGGAAATCATTGACAGACATTGGCAAAATAAATATATCGCGGGTCTTTTCCAGAAGTTGTTTCTTGTGGATACACCAAATACAAATAAAAATCGCAAGTGAATCGAAACCCTACCTCAGTTCTCAAAAAATGACGAGCATCTGCCTTTTCACTTCTCCTTCCATGACGTTTAAACAATCCCATTTTCAGAACCAATGCAAAATCCGCAGTTCAGTTGCCCCAATAATCTAATTCTTCGGAATAATCTCTGCGTTAATATTTCCAAAACAAAAGGTTTTTCAATTCTTCCAGCTATATACCTGGCTCAACAAGAAGCCGAGGATCTGAAAACTTTATTTGGTTTTGCAAAATATTTTAGGCATCCCAACGTTCCAAAAATTTCGAGCGTCAGATTTCGTGAACTGCCGATAGTACGTAAGGGAGAGAAGCCAGTAGTGCGCCTAACTTTAGGGGTGTACAACACACATATAACTACATTAAATTTTGAAAAAAAAATACCCTTTAAAAGTTTTTTTTTTTCTTAATCTAAAATTATTATTTTTTGAGCATTTTTATTTTATGGAAAGTGGTTTTTAAATAGATTTAAATCAAGTAGTTTTTCATACAAAGGAAAAAAGGGTGGACCATTAGTAGGGCATTATGTCATGCATTTTTTTCCACTTATGTGGCATCATGTGATTGGGTGATTTTTTGATGTGATTTGATGTGACACATTTTATTAGCTATTTTTTTTTCAAATGTTGAATAACAAATGTACATGTACTAGTCACTCACTTCACAAATACCCTCACCATTACTGGTCCATGCTCCACTATTGGCTCCTCTCCCTTAGATTATTAGTGTCGATACATTTTGTTTCACAACGCCCAACATAAATTCATGTAATTACATCCTTAAATCCACATCATAATAGGAAAAATCATCTCCCAACTTCATCGATTACAATATTATTACAAACCCAATGTTACAGAAGCCCCAAATTCGAACATTCTTAGTGCCCATGGTGATCCTATCGTCCACAGAGGGCAACATAAAAACAATAAAAATGTGATTTTGATTTATGTTGATGGATCGTCTTGTCTGTCTGATCGATTAAATGAAGGGGCAACGAGGCAAGTGAATCTAACATAAAAAGCACGCAAGGAATGCTCGTCTTCATCCACAGATCCATAGTCAAAATTAAGCGCATAATTGAGCGGATCATACTGAAACCACCCGAATTTTCTCATTTTTGTTGCGGGACGCCCAATTTTATTGCTGGCATACTCATATTATTACTCTTTTTCAACTTCTTGAAAATGTTTCTCCATTTCTTACCACAACCGACACCGCCTCGCTTTTAAGTAAGACGTAGAGCATTCTCCTCCGCACCACATAGATTCCTTCAACTTCTCATTCCAAGATGGGCATTCATTGACACCATTACGACAAAAAAAAATTTCCGATAGAGTGTTTGAGAGTAGACGGGAGGCATAGGCCGAGAGCGTCGGGGGTGGTCATGGCGATGAGGGACTCTCGCCTCAATGCTAGCCATTTTATGGATATGGAGAAAGTGGAATTCAATGGAGGAGATGAGAAGGATGGAGGGTAATGTATAAAGATTAAAAACACAATAAACGTCTAAACGCCCATCAAATTTAACCCCTTGATGTGAACACCCAGAGGATCTTTCTCATAGGGCAATGCCTTTCGCGTATAGAATATATTAGTAAGAGGGTCGCTTCTATTTTGTGTCCTCACCTTTATTCGCATAAGGGTCATGATATATTGGAGATTATATAGTATTGTAGACCAAGTCAACCAACCAACGCAAAATTATTTTTTTGATTAAGTACTAAGGATTGTTGAGCACGGAAAAATGAATAAGTCCTAAAACAGAGGATGAGCACGTGCGGAAGGCACTATAGGAGGGAAGCGCAATGCGGGGAGAAGGTTGTGTGCAATAGCTTGAACAATTTAACTTTTGGAATGAGGAGCTAGAATTAGACATGGAATGCGCGGAGATTTGCGTGCGAGAGCAAAAAAGGGTTTGAGACTTAGCCACATTTTGGGTTAAGGATGGTGCTTCATGAGAAACACATGAAGATGCATGTAGGTATGATAATGGATAAGGTTGGAACAGGGAGACTTGCACCCCAAGGAAATAATATTCTAGTGTATAATTATGGTTAAGAGTTGTAAAATGGAGTTAGTTATGGTTTAGCTAGCATTTGCATGTTTAGGGTACTTGAGTGTGGCAAGACATCATGACATTTGGCATGCGGTTTGCTCTTGAGTGATGTTGAGGTGGTGGAGGAGAGCCCCAACCTACTTAATAATGTGTTTGGATCTAAAATGGGGGATGATGGAAAAAGAGGATGAAGGATGCGAGGCTAGAGAGGATTTGCAAGGGAGAGATGCAAGAGATATTTTAAATACATAGGAGAGAGCATGGCTAGAACTCTTTGAGTAAAGTCATTTTATAGGGTTAGGATGTTATTTCTTGTTGTATTCGGTCTGATATGACCCTTTTGATGTAATATGGATACTTTAAACAATTGTGAATCAATATATATGGTGGATTGTTCGAATATATGTGTTTATGGGTTCAAACCCTTGTGTTCTTCATACTACTCATGATTCAAATCTGATTCCTCTATGTTGATATAATGTTTTCATTCATATTATGGTGCATTTGTGCTTGGATCTAGTTTCTTTATCTTTGTTATAGAATTTATACATGTATGTCTATGCACTATTCCTCCATTAATGGTGAACATTCTTATAAGGTTCGCATAAAGGAGGGGCTTGGTGCCTGCGCACGCCTCGGGTGAGCACCCAATTCAGGATGGGTGATATGTTGGTGTGCCTAGGGTTAAAAGGAGTAGGTAAAAGTGACTACATCTTGGTTCCATTGTCGGGACCTCTTTTGAAGTTGTTGCAAGAATAGTGTATGATGTCGAACGCTTAACCCTTGGATAGTGTGGAGACTTGGCTTAAGAACACGGAGGATGAGTTTGCACAGAGATTCAACATTAGACCTGAGTTTGATGCACATACATGGGTAGAGGAGCATCTATATCATGAGATCTATGATACATTATTTTGTTGTTTTCCAGTAGAACTGTATGAATGGTTATCGGCATATGCATCAAGGAAGAGTTGGTATTATCAAGCTCGTGTTTGGACCCAAGAATATTATCATGACTTCATGATGTCGATATGATCGGACTCGTGTTATTGATCATTGGTGGAGTGATGTGTTGACTAGATATACATTGGAATACACGGTTTCTACGTATTCTTGCCTAGAGGTTGTTGAGTTCGAGTTCTTATGAGAACCGAGAGGATCTTTCTTGCATGTTATACCGTTAGCCATTAAGATCTTGATCATCACTCGAATTTAGAAGCATTCCTATGTCTAGCTAAACCTCCACTAGGTGTAGGGCACTAAAGCTTGTGTGGTGAAGAGATAGATATCCTACGATAGAAGTGGAAAGAGAAGAGAGATGACTCAAGTATAATGAAGCGCGAGAGAGGGAGTTAACGAGACAACATGAGATTGTAGGAGTGATGGATGTATGGAGGCAAACGTTGTAGGAAGGATTTGAGCTTCATGTGGAGGGCATGTAACCCTGAAAGTGTATGTGCTTACTCCATCTTAGCAAGTGCGGGAAGAACCACCTCGGCCTTCGATGAGATCTCGTCGAGATGAAGGAAGAAGACATAACGTAGGCACACATCTAAACCCACCGACCTATCCCTTATGCTTAGTTTTCCAACCTATGAGATAAGTATTGCTAGACCGGTTGGTGTTGGCATTGGTAAGAAGGTAGCATCGGCAGTAGATATCATTTTTCATTGAATTCATTTATGGTCGTCCAGACATTTCATGTGTTTGGTGGAATTATGTAACGTGCATCATTTGGACGAGGTGTGGGTGCAAAACATGCGGGAATCACGTCACGAAAGTATTTCAACTTCGCATCATTGTTGAAGCTTAGTTTATCACAACGATGGGAATGTAGAGTAGTGCTACTTCAGGCATGTACCTACTACAAGAGGAGGATTTGGAGGGTCACGAGTTTGTTGAACTAGTGGATCTAGTGGTATAGGGAAACACAGGAGGAAATCAAGGTTCTGGATCTAGTGGCCAAAGGCCACAACCCCATCAACAGGTATTTTATGAGATGTATCTTCATTTACCTGATTATAAAGGTGTTGACAATGTTACGAGCATCATGCACACAAGTGTGTATTTGTATGGCGCGCTAAGGGGTCACTACCACGGAGTCGAAGGTAAGCCAGTTTGCAACTACATTGCAAGAGCACGCACATAGTTGAGTGTGAAAGTATGACCCACATCAGACGGTAGTAGATTATAATGTGTTGCATGATGCCTTCTTGGCAGAATTTTATATTCTGAATTTGAGAAAAAGACCATCAGCACGCTCAAGGAGATTCAATAGGGTATAACAGAGAGTGTGTGAGAGTATGACGCATGCTTTAAGAATCTTCTGTCAAAGTTATCTTATGATATCCATCCCTCTCAACATGCTCAGTGGTTCATTGGAGGCTTGATAACACCTTTCAGATGAGTGCTTTCACATAAGACTTTCACAGATCCACGTGAGGCCTTTAAAGGCCGTTGAGGAAGATGCTGGGGTAAGTCCCTTTTGGAGGCATAAGGTTATTCCATGGTAAAAAGCGTTGATATTGAGGTAAGTCCCATTTTTGTAGACTTTGGTGTATATATTGTGAAGTAGAAGGACACACCAAGGATAGTTTCCCTTGAAATTTGGTGTGCGCCATGTCATTAGATAGTGAAATCTTTCACGGGGATCATGATCCAAGTAGATGCATGTTGTTACAAATGTGCTCCATAAGAATGTGTCTTCTTTATTATAATATTTGTACCTCTACTACACATGATACCAAGGATTGTTGGTTGATAGACCATATTCATGATGCAATTGATATTGGTGTGCACTAGACCAACATTGTAAATAGTTCTAAAAAAAATGGCATCAACATGAAGGGTGTGAAGATGGTGGAGGAAGAGGGAGAATTTTTTTGCAGAGGATTTAGAATTTTGTGTGTCATGGACGGAGGAAGGAGTGATTTCCCCGTGAAACTTGTTTCAATTGTGGATCTACATATCACTACAAGCACGAGTGCCTGATTTGTTACAATGCTCATGGTGTGAAAAAAACATAAGTATGAGGAGTGCCCTGATTTGTATGATCACATGAGCTAGAATCATAAGAAGGACAAGGGTGCAGGAATGGTTAGTGTGAAGCATATTGAACCCCTATTCATGCCTACGGTAGCGTCTAATCTAGAGTTGGAGCCTATATTAGTAACTACACACTGAAGTTGTGTGCACCAAGGAAATACCAAGTAGAGACCTCTCATCACAAGAGAAGAAGTGTTGCATGGAAAGTACCCTGATCGACATATCAGAAGGAGGTTTACTAGGAGACTATGGAGGTGATTAGGAGTTTGCAAGGAGAGATCCAATGTTTGAAAGAGAAATCGTGGAAGTTGGAGCAGGCGGAGGTTAAGATCCCTAAAGAAGGATGTTGATGATGTCAAAGAGGTATGTAAGATGTTGTGCCAGGAAAATATCATTCCCATGTTAGGAGAATGGTTGAGAGAAAGATACCGAGCGTTGGAAGTGGGCGCAAGAGGCAGATCTTGCATGCTAATTTTCCCCATCATAGTCTTGATTATGACAAGGAAATCACGTTGAATACGGTAGTTGATGGATGGCTCCTGAGCAACATACTAATTGACACAGGTGTTGAGGTTAATGTTCTTACTTTGGATGCATGGAATAAGATGGGGAGACCACCATTGCATCCATCTTCCAATGTGTTGTACATGTGAACATAACTAAGGCTATGCCCATCAGAGTCTTGAAGGATGCTTCCATAACCATTCAAGGGGCCAAGTTCATTAGGGATTTTGAAGTCTTAGCACTTACCGAGGTAGATAGTTTTCCAGTATTACTTGGGCACCCTTTGGTGTTATGCGAATAATGTTGATTTGCATTTCAACAAAGGATACATCAATTTTGAGAATAAGAAGGAGCACGTAATTATTCCACTAACAGATGGGAGGTATACACCTTATGTAGAACCTTTGGGTGAAGAGGACTTAAATAAAATTTATGTGCGCACCATCAAAGACCCAGAGGTTATTCAACCATCATGGGAAGGAGTTATTCAGTGGGACAATGCTCATTCCATGAGTGATACGACTAGCATTGCATGTGATAATTGGGCACATGGGACTTATGAGTTGATTGGGAGAGAATTGAAGGGAACTGTGACTCATGTTGTCAAGGTGCATTTGGTTAGGCAACTAGGAGGAAGATAGTTACCAAGTTACACTGGAGAAGGTAACCTTGATGTCTTTTTTGTGTTATAGAAGTTTAGTGGACTGTGAAGTGGAGCAGAGAGGAATATGCTTGTTTATACCTTGTGTGGGATACAACACGTTGTGGATGACTCATCGGGATAATCTTATAAAGTGGCATGAGGTAAAAATCATAGTGTTCTCTATTAGATTTATCCAGAACAATGCACCTTCAAAGATATGTGACTATCATGGGAAGGAATCCACCTTGTACCACATTCAAGAATGTGAGAAATCTTGGATGGAAGGCGGAAGATTTACCTCCTTCCCTCTGGGTGCATAAGTTCTATTCCACCTTACAGGGTTGTGTGTGTGCATGCACATGTATGTCTACTCGAGTTACGTTGTCGAGACAGAAAATGGCAAGAGTTGATGGATAGGTATTATTTAGACCTTTGAGTATCTATCTTCTAAACCATCAGTAAATGAAGCTTTGTAGGTAGTTAAGAACCTTACTCTAGGAGATAGTGCCAAAGCAGAGGACCTTGTCCTAGATTTGATAGGGAACCTGATTTGGGGGAGATGTGCTTTGTAGAAGAAGAAATAGATGAAGTATAGTTTGAGTGCGTCTGCCTAGAAAAAGAGAAAGGAAAAATGGTGTACCTGATAGATGATGAGGAAGTGAGAACCTAGATGTTGATCATACAGAAGGTACACGTAAAGTCTTGGATAGTGTAGATGAGAGGGCACGTGCTTACCATAAGCCTTTAAAGAAAAAGAAGGTCAACATTGCACAAGAAGCAAAGCTGAAAGAAGCAATCATTGGTGATTACTGGACATACCAAGAGGTTTCAAAGATATTTGAGTTGCAACGTAAATTCCAAGATTTTTTCCCGCACGGATACCATGAATTGAAAGGATTTCATCCCTCCTTGGGAGAGATGCAAATTAAGTTAAAGGAAGGTGTGCACCCGATTAGGAAGAGGCCTTATAGGATGAATCTAATCTGCGTGTGAAGGTGAAAGAAGAGATTGATAAAATGTTGGAGTCTGGGATCATTGAGGCCATTGAAGAGTCTGAATGGGTTAGCCCAATGGTGATTAGTATCAAGAAAGATGGGTGGATAAGGATCTATGTGGATTACATATATCTGAATGTCATGTGTGTTATAGATCATTTTCCAATGCCTTTTACTGAGGAAATTTTGGAAGGTGTAGCAGGGCGTGAAATATACTCTTTCACAGATGGATTCTCAGGGTATCACCAGGTAAGGATTGCAAAAGAGGACCAAAATAAAAATATTTCACATTGAATGGGGAGTTTTTCTTACATGGTTATGCCCTTTGGACTTAAGAATGCACTGTTGTATTTTCACGCATTGTGGTGTAAGCATTTCAAGACTTTATTCATAAGTTTTTACAAGTCTACCTGGATGATTGGATAGTGTATATGGATTAGTGAAAGATCATTGTGACAACTTGAGGTTGATATTTGAGAGGTATAGATAGTTAAGTATCTCTCTCAACATTAAGAAATGTGTCTTTGCTACTCCTTTTGGTACATTTCTAGGTCATATTATTTGCAAGGAAGGCTTATTGGTAGACCCTATCAAAGTTGTTATTTTGGGTTTGGAGGAGCCTACCAATCAAAGTGTAGTGCATGGATTTTTGGGGCATATGGGTTACTACGAAAATTCATCAAAGGTTATGCCAGGATTTCCGTGCCCTTGGAAGAACTATTGAAGCATAAGGAAGATTTCACTAGGGATGAGGCACAATAGGTGGCTTTTGATACGTTGAAAGAGAAGCTTACTATTGTGCCCATTTTACACTTTCCCTCTTGGGACAATCCCTTTCATGTGCATATGGATGCATTAGGTATGGCAATTGGAGTAGTGTTAGCACATCCTAGAGAAGGGATTGTTTATCACCCTTTATGTTTCACAAGTCATAAAGTTAACTCATCCGAGCAGAATTACACAACAATGGAGTAAGCGTGAAGCGTTGTCTTTGATTTATTCACTTTGCATAAGTTTAGGAAGTACTTATTGGCCACTCTGTTTATCTTTTACACAGATCACATGACATTTAAGTATTTAGTAAACAATCATGTTTTTACAAGGGCATATGTCATTGGATCTTTTTATTTCAAGAGTTTGACTTTTCATTCGTAGTAAAGTTAGGAAAGAGAAATTGGGACTAGACCATCTATCAAGAATTAATTCAGTTGAGGATGCACAGAGCATTTAAGACATAATGTCGGATGCACATTTTATTCAGATTAGCGGTGCACACCCTCTTATTTGGAGGATATTGCTATCTTTTTACGAATGGTGTACAACACTTAAAGGAATGAAGAGTATAGAAAGAAAACAACTTGTCATTCGCATCGTGCCTTACATGTTGATTAGTGGGGATCTATAAAAACTTGATCGGGATGAGATTTTGTGTCGATGTGTACTTGAACATGAGTGTGGGTATTATGGAAGAAGCTCATGGAGGGATTGTTGGTGGACACTATGTAGGGTGAGCCACCATGCACAAGATTTTGATGGCTAGTTTGTGGTGGGAAACATTGTACAAGGTAGAATATGCCAAGGGATGTGATCATTTCGAAGCCTTGGAAAGCCTGAACATAGAGATGAAATGTCATTGAGGCCTATAATAAGTGTAGAACCTTTTGAGAAATGGGAAATTGACTTCGTGGTCCCTATTTCCCCAACCAGCATGTAGGACATGTTTGCACTATATTATTACTTGTATTGACTAACTATCTTATAATGTGGGTGGAGGCAAGCACCTACGAAGGATTGCACTACAACTACTATAACAAGGTTCCTTTGGGAGAATATCATAAGTAGGTATGGATGTCCATTGAGTTTAACAAGTGATAGGGGTACTCATTTCTTGAATGAGACTGTTAGAATATTATTGGCAGAATTTATGGTAGCCCATCATAAGACTACACCTATCACCCACAAGCTAATGGAACTACTAAAGCTTTCAACAAGATTTTGAGCCACACATTGACAAAGATTTGTGATGTTGGAAGGAAAGATTGGGATGATAAGTTTTTGTTGTACTTTGGTCATATAGGACTACCTACAAGAGGCTAAACAAGGAAACACCCTTTCAGTTGGTGTTTGTGTAGAAGCGGTGTTTCTGGTTGAGTTCATGTTACCATTACGTATTATTGTGTGTGCAAGAGGATTGACGGATGAGAAATCACTTGAAGAGCGCATAGATAGACTAATGCAGTTGGATGAGAGGTATGTTATAGCTCGATGGAGCTAGAAGATAGAGAAGGCAAGATAGAAGGCATGACATGATCAACAACATTAAGAACAAGAAGCTTAAAGTTGGATAGATGGTTCTTCTGTATGACTCCAAGTTCTTTGCCATCCTGGAAAGTTCCAAGTGCATTGGTTGGGACCATATGTTGTGACCTATATACTTGAATAAGGTGTTTGCAAGTTAGAAGCTTTAGATGGCATATGGTTTCCGATTACTTTAATGGGAGTAGGTTAAAGCCCTATTATAAATAAGTCTTCTTGGTGTTTGTAATAAGGTAGTATTGCCATGTAGATTAGGTTATTTTAATGCATTTTCCTTTACGTGTGTTTCCTTTCATCATTGTTATGCTTTGTCTTTTAGTTTGGTGTGTTGTGTAGTAGGCACATTTACGTGCTTTGGTCAATTACTATCTAAGTGGTTTCATGTGTAGAGGACCGCACATATCCTTAGTGTGGGGTGGAGAGTGTAATGAGAAGCACACATTTAAAGTGATGTTGTTGGTGGCCCGGGAGAGAGAAACAAAAGTGCATGGTATCAGAGGAATGCACATAGAAGAGGTGATAATGGTTGTTGGAGATAAAATGGTGTCAAGAAGGATAATTTTATGAAATCCATGTACATTGATGAACACAGAGCAACATGAGGTAGGCAGCAGCAAGGAGAACTACTTGATATAGGACACAGAGGTAGATGTACTTTGGCATTGAGAGCGTGCATAAGGAAGTCAACAGTTGGTGTAATTTTGTACACTAGAAGGTTGAGGAGGTTACACACAAGTGTGTACGCGGAGGAAACACGTGGGATGAAACACATTGGAAAAATCTGAATTTAATGTGGTAGTACGGTGGTAGGTGGCATGGTAATTAATGTGGAAAAAGTGGAAAACTATAAATAGGAGTCGAGGTAAGTTATTTTCACCTTGCGTTTACTTGTGGAAGAGCTCTTGCGAACTAGGGCATCCTTGTGGGAAATTTGCAAAAATCACGTGCGAAGTGAAGGATTTGTAAACCATATTGGAATGGAGTACACGGGCATGCACAAAGTGGTTGTGTGGAAGAATTTCTACGTGTTTTACTGATTGTCTTATGGAAGAGGGTTTTCAAGTTAGGGTTTGAGAAACTAGGGCATGGGTTTGAGAATTTTGCATAGAAGGATTATGGAACCGAGGGTTCGAGCATTAAGAAAACAATATACAAGGAGAATTAACAAGGATATGATAGGAAGATGGACACCAAGGAGAGGATCAATGTTTCACCCAAGAAGAAGGGCAAGGGCAAGGGAAAACTAGTCGCGTTGACAATTTTTAACGAAGAATGGTATGCGGAAATGCAATACCATATGGGGTATTATTAGGGATGGATTGGGTATCTCATGTGTGCAAGATGGTTATAAGTGATTATAACCATATGACAGATACAACATAGAAAGAGATTACATTGGAGCTTGTTCACCCTATAGGAGAAAGAAAAAGATGAAAGACCAATGTATGATGACTCCGTGAAGAGGACATTGGAGAAGGTTGGGATTTTAAACTCTATGAGTTGCCATTTTTGGAAATCCTTAGAGATTATACCAGTGGCTTATGTCATGTGTGCATGAAGATTACTTTTACTTTAGGAAGGAGGATGTGCATAACCCCACAATTAATCTCCAAGTACATTGGACTTATTTACACAGGAGATTCATTTGATGATGACTTGGGTGACAATAAATTTGTCAAGGAAACAATGAAGGCATATGAATACAAGAAGGGTGGATGCACCTTTGATATTTCCAAGGTCATAGATCTAGTCATGAAGATGGTGCCTATTTACCAAATTGAGTGGAAAGAAAGATGGACCCAAGTTAACAAGAGATGGTTAAATGTTTTGTAAAAATTTCAGAAGGGACCATCTAAAACATCTCAGCTTTCATTATGAGGATATCATTGATAATACGTGAGATGGAGACAAAATTATGTATGGTAATATTCTACTTACCATTGTGTTTTCAGATATTAGAGTGTCGATGGGACGAATAACAACATCTGGGAGTACCCTGATGAGAACCCCTCCCAACTAAGAGGTTTGAAGCATATACTTGTGAAAGTATGATGCCTACATACAAGGCACACTTGGATAAGTGGTACAAGTAGATGTGCGATGCATTTGGAGTAAAATGGAGGATCTTAGAGAAGCTACTGTTAGCCTTGGTGAAGGATGAGGTTGAATTTAATATACCAACAGTTTTGCATTGGTAGGTTCACATTGACTAATGACACCAAGAGCCCATGGTGTAAATTACCTTTTTCCTTCATAGTGTAGTATATTTTCATGAGTGTGATTAATATGTTTAAGGAGGCTAAGAAATTGAGGTTTGATCTAAGTGAAGTAGATCAGGAGCACCGTGCGTTGCACAAGACACTTGTATATCCTCAGAAGTGGACGTATGTGGAGAATTATGTCTCTCATGACATACATATGCTTAAACCTGTGACATTACCATAAAGCACAACAACGACAAGGGTGTACATACACCTAAGGCCTAAGTTTGAGAAAGGCGCGTATGTTGAGGATGATGTTTCCTTCCACTGAAGAGCCTACTTTGGAAGAAAGAAGATAGTAGTAAAAAGAAAGATAGGGAGGAACTCTACATAAACAAGGGAAAAGCGATCATGTGGTTCAAACCACAAGCACAGAGGAGGACAGTGCGTCACGAGCACATATGCTCATAGGAAGAAGTCCCTAGTGAAGAATGTCATGAGTCTTGAAGAAGAAAGGAGAATGTAGTGTAGAGTTCGAGACTTTGAGAGAATGGAGAGCATGAAGGGTGATGAGACTGGAGAGGAGGATGAGGAGCGTGAGCCAAAGAAGAACCCCTATGTACAATGTATAGGATTCTAATGAGGAATGGAATGAATCTTGAGAGGATGCTGAGGGAAGGATAATAAAGTGAAGAAGAAGTGCGGACTAATGTGCATGAGACCCCACACTTATCTTGTGAATAGTTAAAGGATATAGTGGAGAAAGAAGTGGTGGGTATCATCAAGGACTTAGTGGAGCATGAAGTGGAGCACAATGCGGGAGAAGTGGCGAAATATAAGTATGCAAGCATGGGCGGGGAGTCAAGTTTAGCAATGATTTCCCGAAGGGAGCGCGCATACAGTGGTAAGGGCATGTTGACATCGTAAGGGCCTATTATGACTTATGATAATGATCTAAACAAGGTCCTACATGCGCATTTCCAAAGCACATTGTCCTAGACCAACTCTTATGTTGGTCATCATTTGATAAGGATGGTGCGTACCTACGCACAAGGAAGATGTTATCCTTGAATTTTGAGTCCCATGTTGATGAACCAAAATTTGAAGTAAATGTAGGTGCATTTCTAGACACACCAAGCTCCCAGGAGGTAAATCCTATTGTGGATTCAAGTAATTGGTGATGAACAGTAGGCGTGTAATGCATTGAACAAGGTGTTTGTGGAGATCGAAGCAAGGTTATTCGGGAGGAATAATATAATCAAATCATTGGAGAAGGAGTTGGAGGAGAAGAACAAAGAGATTATTGAGAGGGACAAGGAGGTAAAGAGAAAGGATTTGATTATTGCGTTGTTTGAAGACGAATAGAGGGAGGATAAGGGGAAGTTATGTGAAGTATACAAAATGGCAGAGACCATCTCAAATCAATTATTTTAGCACACTTGGATTTATCCCCCTACACAAAAATATGAATCAACCTTCCATTTCCTAGAGGATTTGAGATGGATCATCACGATGGAGAAGAAGCAATTTCCACTTTGGAGTTGGTGGAAGGAGTTATGGTGTGGTAGAAAGAACACGAGGATTACAAATTGAGAGGAGACCATAACTCGTTACATTAAGCTTCTTGCTTCAGTGAAAACCAGTAACTCACATGGTCGAATTTTTACGTATCAATTGTGAAGACAAAGACATGGTGGCAAGTGTGTTGATTACTACACATGAGGAAAATTTGAAGGAGTTCTAGGCTAAGAATAGTGGAAATTAGGTGGAACGAGATAATATCCTGATAGAGGTTGAGAAGAAATTTGAGGCAATTAAGATTTTAAGGGTCTCTATTAAGAATAAAGTCAAGGAATTATATCCCTAGGGTGACACACAAGATGGATGCATTGACCGACCTTAGCAAGAAAATGGAGAATATTATTGACACATTGAAGGATAAGGGTGAAGAAATGACATTTGATGACATCAATGCATTTATAGGGGATTTGTTTAAACAAGTGCAGAATGAGGTGGATGCTTGGGATTAGATTGATGCATCCTTATATAAGACTTTCCCAATCCTTGTATAACATTAGAAAATTTCTTTTGTTCTTTGGCGTAGGCCGGATACAAGTTTATTTCATTCTTCCATTCTTTATTCTTTTTTGGAGATCAGATTATTTCCGAGGATGGACAACACATTTAGTGTGGGGTAATGTTGAGCATGGAAAAATGACTAATTCTTGGGAGTAGAGGATGATCACGCATGGAAGGAACTATATGAGGAAGGCAAAAAGGCCGGAGAAGGTTGCGTGAAACAACTTGAGCAGTTGGACTATTGGAATGAGGAGCTAGACTTGGACATGGAACACACGAGAGGTTTGTGCATGGGAGGAGAAGAAAAGGGTTTGAGACTTATCCGCATTTTGGGTTGGATGATGCGCATGAGAAACACATGAAGATGCGGGTAGGCATGATAATGGATAAGGTTGGAACATGGAGACTTACAGCCCAAGGAAAGAATATTCTAGGGTATAATTATGGTTAAGAGTTGTAAAGTGGAGTTAGTTATGGTTTAGTTGGCATTTTCATGTTTAGGGTACTTGAGTATGGCAGGACATGATGACATTTGGCATGCAGTTTTCTCTTGAGTGATGTTGAGGTGGTGGAGGAGAGTCCCCACCCTACTTAAGAATGTGTTTGGATCTAAAATGGGGGATGATGGAAAAAGAGGATGAAGGATGTGAGGCTAGAGAGGATGTGTAAAGGAGATATGTAAGAGATATTTTAAATAATGTAAGAGAGAGCATGGCTAGAACTCTTAGAGAAGTTTCATTTTGTATCATTAGGATGCTATTTCTTATTGTATTCGATGCGATATGACCCTTTTGATGTAATTTGGCTACTTTAAACCATTGTGAGTCAATATATATGGTGGATTGTTCTGAATATCCTTGTTTATGGGTTCAAACCCTTGTGTTCTTCATAATACTCATGATTCAAATCTGATTCCTCTATGTTGTTATACTATTTTGATTCATATTATGGTGCATTTGTGCTTGGATCTAATTTCTTTATCTTTGTTATAGAATGTATGCATGTATGTATGTGCACTATTCCTCCATTAATGGTGAACATTCTTACAAGGCTCACATAAAAGAGGTGCTCGGCGCTGCGTGTGCCTCGGGTGAGCAATTAGTTCAGGTGGGTGATATGCCGGTGTGCACGGGGTTAAAAGGGAGCAGTAAAAGTGACTACAAGGATTTTTAGATTCGTAGAAGATATTTTGAGATGTGTTGAAAAGGAATATCCGACTTGGGTGGTAAGCCATGTATTTAGAGGCAATTTTACAAGATTTTTTTGGATTTGTGTAGCTACAAAGGAGGAGGGGGAGAGGTTGAGCAAGCAAACATGCTCATACCATAACCAATAAACCGCTATGTTAGTAAGATGGTCAATATAATTGTGGTGTCACCTCTATAGGCATAATGAACATAATATATTAGGATTTATATGTACTTGTGGACCAAACCAACCAAATAATGTGGAATAAATTGTAGCAGGAAGAATACAAGAACACGGAAATTGAGTTTCACAACAAGTTTAGTTGGAAAACATATAGAACAAAAAGAATAAGATGGAGATGGAAGGATCTATACTTGTTGCAAAATAGATGTAAGAATACAAAACTACGTAATTCGAAAAAAAAAAATAAATGTAAACACCGAAAGTTCGTAATTTATCATTTGTAATGACAACATTGGCTTTACCACGGGGGTTCATTAGCAAGGCAATATCCTAGCACATTCATTCATATTGACGTGATTAAAATTTATAAAAACCAAGGTCAATATACCGATAGACATTAGGGGCTGAAAGGGTTTAATTTATGATTATTTTGAATTAGGTATTGGGACTTGGTTAGAGAGGTCGACAAGAGAAGAGGTAGGGTTAATTTTAATATAAAACTAAAACATTTGAACCCTATTTTTAAAATATAAATACCTTAAAATTGTAAAAGTTTCATGATCATAAAGTTATATTATAATCTCTTTTTGAACAAGAAAATTTGAATTAGGATATTCTTAAGCATGAAATAATAAGATGGTAGAAAACGAGGATTGAGTATGCTTTTCATCACATGATATTATTTTTCCATATTAATTATTTGAAGAAATATGAAATATCCCCAATGGGATACCACTTAAAAAAATGCACAAAATGTAGAAAATCGTAAAGAAAGTAAAATATTGATTTATGCAGATTTCTACACTAGGGACAATTAACTAAATAAAATCAATATTCCCCAAAATGACCACCCAAATTTACTTGGAAATACAAAGAGGGCTTGATATTATTATAAATGACAAAGGGAAACTATTTTTGGAATATTACAGAGTACAATGCTGCCAAGAAATCACAGCGAACCTAGACATACAGAAGAAAACCCTCTCCGTACACGTTGTACATCGCCACGCTTGGTAATACGAGGGTGAGAAAATGATGGAGACACCTTCGGCGTGTTGCCATACCCAACCCAAAAGGCTACCATGAATCTGATCTAGGCCCCTCTGCTTATCTTCCCCAAATGCCCCCAAAACCCGTGAAATCCTTCACGAGATGCCTTCAACGAGCGGCCACGCTCTACCCAAATGGCTATCGTGGATCTGATCTACTGCCATGATTCTAATCTAGAAGCCCACTATTTATCCTCTCCCAATGCCACCAAATATTTGTGAAATCCTTTCTTTGAGACCTACGATGTTGTCTCTTCCACAATGACCTTGAAAACGGATTTGGAATTACATACTAGGGTAGATCTCTCACTATCGAAGAATGCCTTGCTAGCTAGGGATGGGTCTCTCACCACCGAAGCTAGGGTCCCTATGGGATTTGACTCCACAAGTTGTAGATGCGCGACAACAGCAGCTGCACGTGAAGGGGTCAATAAAATGTATGTCAAAAAGAGTCCCTCTCCTTTCTCTCCCAGCTCTTATATACTTCCCCAAGGCAAAAGAGCCCCAATAGAACCTAGACGCATTCCTTTTCCACAGAGGGGCTAATAAAATAAAAGTAACTATAGTTACTTTTTCCCTTTTTGAGTCGCCCTGTCCAAAAGTGACCCCCAACGTAAAACTAGGATATTAAAACCACGGGGCCCCTTCCCAAAAGCTTCCAGTGTCCACACCCACAGGTCGACCACGGCTAGGACTCAACCCGGCCCTTAGGCCTTTGGCGTAGGAAAAAGGGACATTATAGTCCTCCCTTCCGAGAAATGCTTGACCCCAAACATTATCTGTCTGTGGCGCGATTGAATACCGTGTCGTAAGTTTCTCCATCTCACCCTGTCGTCCACCAAGGATCCGTGTAATCTGAAATAACCAAGAAACCCCATGCCATCATCATGACCTCCATATGGTACCAAGAGAAATGTTATCTATGAAGTAGAATGATACCCAAACCGACTCTCCACTGGTACCCGCACCGAAATTTCCAATTGGTCCAATCCCTGCCAATGCAAGGTCTGTCATCACGAGAATCACCCACGGCCTCTCCAATCAACTCCTGGGTATGAAAGTTCACTCTAAACCATGTAGAGTTCCCGTATCAGCCTGTGAAACAACCTATTTACGCACAAATGGTGCTAACTCCCCCACCTGACCTGCACTCGTGTGAGAGCTAGGCTCCTCATATTATATCTCGATGTGCCCCGTGGAGGAAAAGTCCCAAGACTCCAGTAGATAGTCAACCGATAATATCAACGCCACATAGTCCACCTCCGAACTAAATGTGAATTTGATCGAACAACCATGGGTCACTTTTGTCTCTCCACTGACTAACACATGGGTGAAGTGCTCACTGGGTATAGAAGCAACAAAAAGCATAGGAGTGTTGTCCCATGTTGATTCAACAAATGATGAACCCGTAAGCTCTGACTTGTCATAGTGACAAACCGTATATGCCTGTATAAAGTTGGGGATATCCTCCCTCAACTTGTGCCATATGAACCTCTCAGACATGAACCTGTAGGTCTCATCGTAGCTCAAATGCCCAGTCACGGAAGGACAATGCACATGTCGCAGTATCTCCATCCACAACCATGAATCTGACACAAGGCTCAATCTTCCCTAATAGAGGAGCATCTCATCCTCCAACTTGTAGTTGTCATCCTGTATGTGACCATCCAAAATCTCACACGTGTGTCGGTCCTTGGAGTACTCAACAAGCAAATGAGGTCTCCAATCTACCGAAACTTCATATAACCAACATAATGATAAGCTCAGATGATCTGAACCTGTAATCCCAATCTCAGTAACAACCCCATGTGCAACATTGTTGGCCACACCCACACCCATCATACTCCACATCGATCCACAATAATAAAACTCCTCACCATGTCGGATCGTCCTCTCCTTCCCCTCAGCTGTAACCACCCTTGGTGCTCCTGCAGATACTCCCCTCAAAAACACATTCCTGCCCTCAGACTTAAACTTCAGCTCTATCGTCTAAAAGTTAGTCTAAGACTCACCAAGAGAGTGAAGCCACTGCACTCTCAGTGCTATGTTGGTCACTCCCATACCAACAATGTGGAAATCATTGGTAACTGTATAGTTACCCATCGTGATGCTCACTTGGGGAACCCACCGTGTGCACCTCAAAGACTCTCCATTGGCTACAACCCCATTGAGGCCCTCAAAATCCTTTGTTTGTAGTCCTCGCCTCTCAAACAATGAGGCATCAATACAGTTGTGGGTTGCCCCACTATCAATGAGTACCCTAACTCGCTGACCTTGCATAACTCCTCTAATCCTAAATGCCTTGTACATCAGAGTACTAGACAATGTGGCTATAGTTTTCGAGGAAAATTCTCCTCCTACCTTGCATCGGGCTGTCCAATGCAACCCCATCTCCATCATCCATCTCACAAGTCTCTATCTCCTCACCTCTGTCACCCTTGCTCTCCTCATAAGTCATCCTGGTGTGCTTTGTGTCTGCAGCAAACAACCCGTCAGAATAGGAGTCATCAAATATCCCACTTGTCTCATACCTTGTGATGTCACCATGAACCACAAGAGGTTGCGTTCCTTCACAATTTGACCGCTGCAATGACATGCTTCTTTCTTCACCAATCACATCTTTTGCGATCTGCCCTTGTATACCCTGAAATCTGATTTCTTTGTTTTCCTTGAAAAATTTAGTTTATCCACATGCGGGACGAATGCAAATTTCCCAAAAGATGGAAGCCAATATGTCCAATGAATGATTCCAACTTCAAGTAACCCAAATGTACAAACACATTCAAGTACTTCACATCTCTTATTGACAATAAAGAAATGAGTTACCTTCTTTGTGCAAGACATATCTTTCCATGGACATAACTCATCAATTCCTTGTATGTTGGGAATACACATGGCTTCTCCCTCATCATAATTTATTCTCTTTCCCCATATTTTCATTTCACCATAAATGCAAGAGAAAGGGAAATTAATATTAGAACTCATGCATCCATAAAATTTATCATAAGGAACTTCATACCCTTTGTTATACCCATTGATTCTCGTCATGAGAGAAGACAACACATTGGAAATGGCATAATTGGGGCTGCTCTTCATGCCTTTGCAACTCAGAATTTCTGATATAGGATCAACATCTTCATTCTCCTTTGATTTTTCAACCCATGCATCATCGTTTTCCTTAACATCATGCAACCATGGCATCCCAAAAACAACCTTACTTCTAGCAATTTCAACCACAATAAATACACCACATACCTCATGTCCTTTCAATATCATGGGCCCCTGCATTATTTTCTTTGCCAACATATGCTTATTGGCTTAATCAAGAGCAATGTGAATGGAAGATTTGTTTATTCCATCTAGTATGCCTTGAAACATGATTATGAAATAGTCTTCCTCAATCATCCAAGCATGTAAATGTTGTCCCAAATAATAGAAACATGGCAACATCATAGAAGAACTCAACAAGCTAGGAAGATGGTAATCATTCTCATACCTTAGGATGCTAAAGTCATGAATGCACCTTGAATTCAACTCTTCTTTTTTAACAGCAAAGTGCACCTTGATTCTTTGAGAACTTTGAGGACCAAATGCCCCCACTAACCCTCCCAAGGGTTCCACCATGTAGCTGGTATAAAAATAAGTCATGGGCTCTATTAATAAAACATTTTCTCCTCTCTTTATGTGATGTTATACAGTCCAGTGAAGTGTCAAGATGATTAAAAAATATTATCTTACCCTTTTTAGCGATCAGAAAACCAACGTTGGTACCTTGAGAGTTACTCTCCCTTCTTAAACTGGAGTCCCCAATGAAGGAATCATGCTTGCCAACACAAGACACATTTGAATTCCTTCTTTTGCTTATGAACTCCGTCACAAAGTTTTCAAAATCAAAATTGATAGTTTTTGATAATGGCCACATATTACCAGGATCCCATAGCTTATAATGCCCATGAGCCCTTGTATCTATTAAGTGAGCTACAACTTGCCACCATATATCATCCTCAAGATGCTCATATACACATAGTTGGAGAAATGGTCCAACAAACTCCATGATGAAGACTTCATCATCTACCTTACCATGCATCTCATGATGGAAATAAATCGGAATATGCAACAATAAATAAGACACATTAGTGTGCTCTTTGTACCTTTCAAGGCCATCAATGTCCTCTGTGTGTTCAAGATAGACATATGTTGAGTTGCCCCCAACATTGTTGCCTGAGTGCCTGTTGAAAGTATCGAAAGCTGATCAAAAGTTGTTGGTTTGGAAATTACAGTAGGCTGCAATTTTACACCAGTGTCCATGTGAGGCTCCTCCTCATGTGCCAGCTGCTCCATAGAGTCTTCTTTCATGGGTGTAGGTTTCCTTGCATCATTTTCCCACATCTTTTCCTTGAACTCTTGTAAGTGTTGTCTTGCTTGAGTCGCTATCAACCTAGTAGCTCTAGCTCTGCTATTCCCTTCCTCACACCTTTTAGGAGTTTCCATTACATCCTCCTTGCTTGCATAAACAAATTTCTTCTCCTGAGCTGGAATAATTTCTCTAACAAGCAAAGTTTCACTAATGCAATTATTTTCTCAATGGAAATCATACCCTTTTGTTTAGAAGCTTCTTCTACAAACGAGTTCTTTTGTGATTTAGGTACTAGGCATATGATGACCTCGTTTGGGCTTGCTACCAATCTTCATCATGCAATAATCTAGAAATGGCATATTATCTCTAAAACCCCTACTCAAAGATTGGTACTTCCTCCAACAAGAATCCTCATCAATCACCTCTATTGGCCGCCCTCTATCACTGTTCTCACCATGTTCCTTATTGTCCCTAGGTCTGCTTTGATTCACATTCTGAGTGAGCTGACTCAAATAAAGGTTAGTGGCTTCTTGTTGTTTCACCATGTTGGTGAACATTTCCTTCATAAAACCCCCTTTGAGATCTTTCCAAACTACCATATTTAACCAAACACATCTTTGAAGGAACAACAACTCTGATACCATTGAAATATCCCCAATGGGATACCACTTAAAAATGCACAAAATGTAGAAAATTGCAACAAAGTAAAAATCTTGATTTATGCAGATTTCTACACTAGGGACAACAAACTAAATAAAATTAATATTCCCCAAAATGACCACCCAAATTTACTTGGAAATACAAAGAGGGCTTGATATTATTATAAATGACAAAGGGAAACTATTTTTGGAATATTATAGAGTACAATGCTGCCAAGAAATCATAGCGAACCTAGATAGCTGGAAAACCCTCTTCGTATAGTCAGACGTCGCCACGCTTGGGACAAGGGTCAGAAAATGATGGAGGCACCTTAAGCATGCTGCTACGCCCATCCCAAAAGGCTACCGTGAATTTGATCTGGGCTCCTCTACTTGTCTTCCCCAAATGCCCTCAAAACCCGTGAAATCCTTCATGAGATGCCTTCAATGAGCGGCCACTTTGTACCCATATGACCGCCATGGATTAGATCTGCTACCGTGATTATGATCGGAATCCCACTTTGTTTATCTTCTCCTAATGCCACCAAATATCTGTGAAATCCTTTCTCTAAGACCTCTGATATTGTCTCTGCCACACACCCTAAAAATGGATCCAGAATGACAGACTAGGGTAGATCTCTCACTACTAGAAGAATGCCCTGCTAGCTAGGGATGGGTCTCTCACCACCAAAGCTTGGGTCCCTACGATTTGACTCCACAAGTGTAGATGTGCGGCAACAACAACTACACGTGAAGGGCTCAATAAAATGTATGTAAAAAGAGTCCCTCTCCTTTCTCTCCCAACTCTTATATACTTCCCCAAGGTAAAAGAGCCCCAATAGACCCTAGACACATTCCTTTTCCACGGAGGGGCCAATAAAATAAAAGTAACTATAGTTACTTTTTCCCTTTTTGAGTCACCCTATCCAAAAGTGACCCCCAACGCAAAACTGGGATATTAAAACCACGGGGCCCCTTCCCAAAAGCTTCCAGTGTCCACGCCCCCTGGGTCTGACCACGGCTAGGACTCGACCTGGCCCTTAGGCCTTTGGCACAGAAAAGGGGACATTACAAAATATTGATATATGGTTAAATATTAACATTAAGGTAATTGGTAACTCTATTTCTAGAGAAATACATATTAACAAAATGAGTGGGAAACATGATATATTTTTTGTTTGATATATCGGGGTATAAATAAAAAGGGATAAAAAAATTGTAATGGAAAAATGGGTAAGTAAGGTACATGGAAAAAATAGGGGGTATTTTCATTCTCATAATATAATGGGAGGGGGTATTATCAATTGAATAATTAGAGGGAAAAACTAACATTAAGGTTATTATTTAATACCCTTTGAATGAACGTGATATACCATACTTTTACTAAGTGAAAACCCTGTGGGATTTATCCCTAAATCATGAATTTTACACACACCTCGAGATCAATTATATATATTTAGTCATATATCATAATTTTATTCCTCATTCCAACTTCTCAAGTATCTCACAAAACGACTTGTCTTTCCAAAGAAATGTATCCCTCTCAAGTAAGCATTCACATAATTTTGCACAAGCCCAAAACCTACATGTACGTGACCGTCCATATGGGACCAAACCATCCATGAGTTTAGTCCAAATCTAACACCAATTTCTCGATTTGATATATTTTTATTGGTTGGTAATTTCATCATAGGTCAGTCTTAATGCAAAATTATACCTACAAACCCCTACAAAAGCAATTATAATGTACTCATTAACTAACCTAATGCACCGAACTCAAGGTCTTGGGATATTGGTTAGTTACGAGTAGTTTTTAATCATCAACCTAAGTTCCATTCCCATTAAGTTCATTGGATGCTTTCAATAAGTGGCCATGTGGACACCTTGAGGCAAAGGTCGAACTTCTCCATATGGACCAAGCGTAACATAGCGAGGCGGTTCGAATGCAGATCACTCAATGCGGACATTAAGGAACTAATCCCACCCCATGTCCCACTTAGAGAAAGTGATCCTCCACCACTCCGGTTCAAATCTCAGTATAATAAAAGTGTCTACCCTCTTAAAAATAATGAAACTCCATTCATGAGGATTGTGCGGGGATGGTGAATATCTCGTGAGCCCATGAGGAAGCCTATAACTACATTCCGAGCCGTGTGTGAGGTGCGTAGGATTCAAGGGGATTTAGAGAGGCTTGGTGGTGGAGCTCCAGTGGGTCGAAGGTAATTGTGGCAGGGAACAAAAGACTTCGGGGATGGGAGACCATGCCCTAACCCTCAACCTCAGAACGAAAAATCCAAGATAGTGGTGGGTATGGTTGGGCGGGTTGAGTGCAAAGGAAATATAAGGGGAGGCATTCGAAGGGCAATGGGAAGGCCTCATTCAAAGAAGCCCTTGGAAAATCTGAGGGCATCATTCTAGGAAATCAAGCGTATGTGGTCAACCTTCTTTGGAGAAGTTCCTTTGTTGGTCGTTGGCTTCTTCAATGGCCTATGGCCTTCCTCTACAAATTTATATTAGTGGATATTTCAAAACTGGACAAATAAATGTGAAATCTTCCTCTATTCCAGGGGTTTTTTTGGTTCATTTTAGAGAAGTAGAGGATTACCAAGTGTTGCCTAGCTAATGGGCCATAGTTTTGGGGTAACTCGCCTATTTTGACTCCTTGGTTCCTAGAATTTCATCCGATTACTCTATCAATTTCTAAAACACCGGTTTTGGTGAGACTTCCCAATCTTCCTCTGCATCTTTGGTATACACTGGAAGATATTGGTAATGTATTGGGCAGATTCTTAAAAGAAGACAGACAAATCTCATGTGGGATTATGCTCCTTCACCCGTATGTGTGTGGAAGTCAATATAAGCAAAGGACTTCCAAATCAAATTAATTTAAAATTTGGAAACTTTCTAGATTCTCAACCCTTGGATTACAAAAACATGACTTTCCAGTGTAGAAATTGTACAATCCCTGGTCATCTGCAAGCATCATGTCCTGTGAATAAGAAGCCAGTTAAGAAGAGTGGTTCAGCCTTGACCAAAGGATGGGGACCATTAGATCGGATTTGGTGGATGTGGCAACATTCAAGGAGGATCCCTGCAATGCCAATGTTAAGAATAAGGTTGAGGAGAGTGTGGAATGTGAAAAATGGAAATTGTTCGGGACTCGAGGGATTATAGTAGTTAATGGAATAAAAAGAGGGCTTTCTCCTGCTAAATCAGATTCAGATAAGGAATCTTTATCAAGTAATCAGATGGTTTCTATGAATCACGACATTCTCCATCTTATAATTTCAAGTGGGAATGGTAAGTGGTAAGAAGTAAAGAATAGAAAAAATAAAAAAGGTCGAATGGGTAATATCAAGGATTATTTTCCATCCCAGAATGGGAAATAGCCCTTTTTGGATGTTTGGTTAAGTAATGCTTTGTAGGATTATATTCTTGGGGTATAGGCCCAACTTTGTTTGTTAATATTTCAAGGGTATTTAGGCCCTGTTTTTATTGGGAACGGGTCCCACTAACCCGCTTTATCAATAAAAAACTAACCTAATGCACTCATTTTAAAGAAATTATAGAGCACCTATTGCATCTATCATTTAGGAAAGCACTCCAAACTCTCCTAAATTCCTAAAAAGTAGTAGCACTCTCTAGAAGAAACCCTTACATAGGTTTGAAGCACACTCAATCGAGTTATAGAGTTACACTTCCTAAACTATAGACCATACAAGATAAGTCAAGCTAAACACACCGTGTAATTTTTACAAATATCAAGTGATCCAATTACCAAATCTACTTGTATCCATATATATATGACATGCTAGGTGGATAACTATGTACAGTTTGAGGCCTCTTTGGAGTATTACCAATGTATATAGTTTACATATTACACTTTAACCCAACTACTAACACTTTTGTAGGGTTTACTACCCATTTCTATGCTTTGATGTTATTTTGCATCATACAAAAGGTTTCACACATGTACAAGACATAGAGTTTCATAGAAAATCACATCACAGTCATTCACAAGGGCACATAAAGTTACATAATTTTAGTGAATTATTGTACAAAACCATTCATTAGATGTTGAACCATTTAACACTTGCATACATCCTCAACGATTTCAAACCTACTCAGTTTACACTCCTGAATTCAAAGATGGAGCACTTACAGATTATTTTCATCCTCTATAGTCATACAACACTATCAAATCATCTTCCTAGGTTTGTAATCACCTAAGTGCACCGTCTTGCTTGTGTTTTTACCTTCTCAACAATCATTTATAATATTCCATCTTACAATTATCCAATTATAGCATATTTAACATGTACATTGATATTGTATTAATAATTTGGCTATACTACACACATTGTTAACCCTTAATCTCGTGAATAAATGAGAACACATTAACACAACTCCTTATTTATTTATTTAGGATTGAATCATTTGGTGAATCAAATTTTTGATCAAATAATTAGCCTTTTTCAAACCCTAGCTACCCTTTTCGCATTAGTGCATAATATTCTTCCTCGTTGTCATGTTGGTTATCCTTTGTGTTTTCATGGCTTAGTTTATAATGCCTTTGTTTGATTTATACACCATGAGCCCAAATCTATGTCTCTAATTGATATAGCCTTTATTTTTACAATTTCAACATTCAATGGTTTGATTATAGTCTAAACAAAAAGAATCTTGACATAAACCAAATTATTAAATTTGACATCAAACTATTTTACCAAACTTGACCCTTTCTCGTATCTTAGCTAGTTACCAAAATAGACTGCATGACTAGAAAACATGAAACAAACTAAGAATGGTACTTTGAATTCTAACTACCTATGTAATAAACACTTATATAACTAACTCTTTGATATACATGAAGTTGGAAGACTATAATAGACACATTGATAAAAGTAAATCCACAAATATTTGATGTCAACATTACATTTGAAGGGCTTTAACTATGAGCATCATAGTATGAATTTATTACAATGTGATTGATTTTATTTTTTGTTACAAGCAAATGCATGAAAATTCAAATTACAACATGGATGATGAGAAAGAAAAAAAAATTAGTGATGTCAAGGCACAAATCATCCCAACCATATTCAAGAGTAAATAACATGCAAATCTATGAAGCACAAGGCAATGATGATTCACATAGGAAAACAAATGAATAATGCACATAAGAGGTGTTATGATAGAGATATTATGAAACCTAAATACAAAGGATTCATGAACTATGTTTCAACTAACTCTTTAATTAATGGGTAATTATTTCACACTAGAATTTGTCTTAAACTACAAAATTGCTTGATTTGCACATGTGGAAGTAAAAAACCCTACTGGTTAGAAAATTACTTTCTTTGATTAGACTACATATGGTCTTTTAGAGGTATGTCATAGTTTTATATGATTACGAAACACCCCAGTTTGGTGTTTTGGTGTGGACTTAAATTTACAAGTTAATATACTTGAGATCAAATCCCATAACTAGCATGTCTATGTCACACAAGTCTAAACCTCTACTTGAGAGAGGCTATCATATTTCAAGAAAAATTTAAAATCCTTACCGGTTTGGTGTTTTGCCTTGGATTTACATTTACAAGTTAATTGACCCGAGATCAAATCCCATATTGGTGTGTCTATGCCACATAAGTATAAACCTCCACTTGAGAGAGGTTATCATATGTCAAGAAAATTTGTAAGTGCCTTTATACCAAACACCTTAGTTTGGTGTTTTGGTGTGGAATTATATTTACAAGTTAATTGACCATAGACTAAATCCCATAACTAACACGTATATGCCACGCAAGTCTAAACCTCCACTTGAGAGAGGCTATCATATGTCAAGAAAATTTTATAGTGCCTTACCAAGCAACCTAGTTTGGTGTTTTGGTGTGGAATTGTATTTATAAGTCAATTGACATGAGATATAGTAGAGTCATTGTGAACAATAAAATGTAACAAAATGGAGTATTCAAAAAGCATTGATAGTTGAAATATCCTCCTCAATTGTGATTCAAATATTCGAAAGAAACCACAAAATTGGTACTATACATGCACATTGGGCAATAAAGATTGTAATGTGAATAACAATAGATATTCATACGAACATGGAAGTCATCTGAACATAGTCACACAAACCTACCAAAACGAACTCAAACTAAAGATATTTTTTGAGTTGTCATTAATCCTTGACTGTTATGATACTAAATGACAATTTGGTTAGAGTTGTATAAACAAAAACCTCTATTTATTTATCAAGCAAACAAAGTACACATTAATATGCTTGTGCATTTAATTAATGGAAGGATTCAAGTGTTACAAAAGTGCGATTGTGTACTATTCTTATGTGCGTTTTTTAAATTTGCATAACAATATATTAACAATAATATAGCCTATAAAAACTTTATATTGGATGTGGGTTATTCTTTCACAACTCATATCTTATTATCAAAAACATAATAACAAAACCATGTGATAATGTTCCTAATACTTTGTTGATAATGGATACAAAGTTTGCAATAACTCTTTTGACCATCCTATTGGAAAATTTTCCAATCCGTACTCTAACATTTCTATATTTACTAATATTATCTTCACCACCTCTACTTGAATGTTTTGAAGGGTATGGTTTTCATGATGACTCTAATCCTAATACCAACCCATCACTAAAGAGGGGAGCATGACATTGAGTTTTTAAAGTAAAATCCTCAACATATTGATTGTAATGTCCCTTTTCAACTAAATCTTAACATCAAAGGAAATTACACAAATCCAAATAGTAAACTGAAGTAAAAATCAAATTTAATTCACAAACCCTAGCATCAAGATATAAACATAATTTTTGTGATAAAAATAGTCCACAAAATTATTGGAAATAATATAGAAACCCTTAAAAAATATTCTTCAAAGCGGGATCAATCATGAGGAAAAAGTACTAGAGGATATATTTTATACCTATTAAATATAAACTATAAATTGATTAAAAATGGTGAATACCCTTACAAATATGGATGGAAACATTTGCTAGAAATAGGAGGAACACAATAATGATTGAATTTGAAGTAGTCATGCCCAAAACACACCAAACTCCACCTTAGGGAAAGTCACCACTCTAGGAGAGGGTCTAAAATTGGCTAAACAACTAGTCAAGAACCCTTACAAGCTCAAACAAAAACTCGTGTGGCTGTCCCACACTCAAACCATGCAAATATGATCTTCCATAGCTACAAATTATGCCCTAGCACTAAAATACTTCTTTGAATCTCTATAAATATGATTGTAGCATAAGTGTGACCTCTATATGAAATCACCAGTAAAGATGTGAGGGTTTCCATCCTCAAATCTAAGTGATATTGAGGGATTTTTCCCTTAATATACCACCATGGAGGATTTCCATACTCAATGGATGAGAAATAAAACAAATTATACTCTAACTCTAAGAAATTAAATTCCAAAACATGTATTAATATCTTCCAAGCCAAATGACTCCTTTAAATAGCTAGAGGTATTGCCAAAAACGAAATAGAATCCTCTCTAAAGAGGGCCAACTTCCTTAAGGATATAATAGTTCCTTTCTCTTTTATTTATCAATTGGTTTTTCACCTTTTTCCTAGCCGACCGACTATACTTAGAAAATTACTTTAAAATAATGCAAATATCACACAAAAACTAGAAATCACGAGTAGTGGAATGGGCCCAAGGTCTTAAAAAATAACAAGTGTTGAGAAGGGGACATTATATTAATGTACTTTATTATATAGTTATTATATAGTTAAGGATGAACAAAAGCACTTACCTAAATATGATAATCTTGAATCCATTGTTGTTCCTTCTCCTATTACAACATCCATTATTGTCATATTTATTGTGCATATACTTATGAGGACACCCCAAATTACCCTTCAGAATGTTATAATATATGTTCCTATGGATACTCTTATCCTTGCATCTATAGTGCATACCCATGGGCTTCCTAGACCTCTTTTACCACACATGCCCTTGAACATCTAGTTCACGGTTTGCAAACCCAAGTTTTACAATTATAAAAAGGTACCTCTATGACTTATAATGTTATGGACTCTACTAAATTGCTTTACAAGCCACTTATACTTTAAATAACATCGTATCCTTTACCCCTTTATTTTGTGCCACTCACGCTTCCTATCTATGAGGTTAAAAGTGATCCTAAACAATATATTTCTCCTTTTATGCCACTCTCTTAAACTATGCTGAAAAATGGCTTATAATTATCAATTCCTTGCCAATATTTTTCCTAGGATTCTCAAGATTATGCTCTAAAATGGCTCTATGATTTACCTATAAATTTTGTACAAGCTTTTACTCCTTTGGCTAATCAATTCCTTGCACATTTTTCAATCAATATCGATGATAAGATTGCATATGCTCAAATGGATAAAATGTAATAAGGATATGACAAACTAATCAAGTAACTATGTTTTACGCTATAAGACTATGCTTACTAAAACGAAAAATTTCTTTGAGACAATGAGATTTAAGATTTATTTACTAAAATTGTCCTTTTTTTTCACAAGAACCAATCATATTTTATAAATTATGATGTTTTGATGAGTTATATCTGTAATGTCCCCTTTCCTACACCAAAGGCCTAAGGGCCAATTCGAGTCCAAGCCTTGGTCATACCCAAGGGGCTTTGGATGCTGGGAGCTATTGGGTATGAATATCTAGTCCATTTTGTTATAATTCTTCATTGACATATGCAAAAAGGTGTTTTGGAAGGACTAGATGTTACGTTTTGTCGTTAGGAAGGGGCCACATGGTACTAATGTTCTAATTTTACGTTGGGGGTCACTTTTGGACCATGGTGACTTAAAAAGGGAAAAGTAACTTAAGTTACTTTTATTTTATCGGCCCTTCCAAGGGAAAAATGCGACTAGGGTTTATTGGGGCTCTTTTGCCTTGGAGAAGTTATATAAGGAGTTGGGGAAAAAGGAAAAGCATGCTTACATACCTGATTATCTCTTTTCATGTGCAACTCTTTGTTTGCAAATCTATAGCTTGTGGAGTGAAATTCGTAGGAACCCTAACCGGTGGTGAGAGATCCATCAATAGCTAGTAGGGCATTCTTCGGTAGTGAAAGATCTACCCTAGCTTGTAATTTTGGAGCTGTTTTCGGGGCTGATTTACAGAGATATTTTCAGAGGTCTTAGGGATAGGGTTTTGAGAGGTTATGAGATAATTTGTGAAGACAATAAGTGGGTTTTTCAGATCATACTTATGGCAGCAATAAGAAAGTTTTTGCATCATTTCCAGAGGATTTCAAAGGGGTTTTGACCATCTACCAAAAAAGGGTGACTTGTTTTGGAGATTGCAGCCTTTATTTGGAGGGTTTCTAGTTGGCCATTTTCAGATATGAGGGTTGGAATATCATCTTCTATATTTATAAATGTTATTTCCAAATTTTCATAGTTTGTGCACTTGTATTCGGAAGATATGAATTTTAGAAGTATTCCAATTTGTTTAGGCACCTTATTTGTAATTTTCTATCGGTGTTATATTGTCTAAAAAATTCCAAAAATAGTTTTCTTATGTTCTTTATAATATTAGCAAGCTCTCTTTAAATTTTCAAGTGATTTAGGCTCAGTGGATATGATTTGGGAGTACTACTTATTAATTTTCTTGATTCGCTACCTAATGATTCGAGTGCCCCCTGTACAAAATCAATCTTGATTGGAGCCTGCTTCAGTGCGAGAGGATAGACTATGAATCTGTGAACACTCAAAACGTAAGACCAAAACTTGCCCTGGTGGAGGGATTCTCTACACCGAACATCTTACAATCGAAAATCAAAGTATTAACTCACCCATCATGGCTGCAAATTTTCAATATTTTGTGTTATTTAAGTGGTATCCCCATCAAGGGATAGTTTTCCGGTGGTATCGGGAATGGATAGTGGTGGATCGGAAAAAGAAGGGTAATTTCTCCATCGGACAAGTTGGGATTGAAAGATGGGATCATTGCTACATTTTGGCTTACACATTCACGATAGCAATGAGGATATAGGTGTGGATCCGATGTTGCGGTGGTTTGCTTTGTTGGTTCCTTTCCGACATGGTGATGAAGCCGTAGTGGTCGGCCGAGTACAGTTATCATTTTTGTGGCCGGACCACGCTGCGTACTAATCTCTATGTTTGAGCCTTTGTTGTGTTCTTGTTGACTCACTTTAAGAGATTATTGTTATATCGGATTGATGATCATATAGAAAGGTATAGGGAAAATAGCAATATAGGACAACATGGTCTTTAAAGAGGTGATTTGGGTGGACATTTGGGAGTTATTAATTTTCTTGATTCTCCCCATTCTTCTACTAGGCCTTTGGTTATTTAAGTGGTTTCATGAAATTTTTATTTTTGAAGGATCCAGGAAGTTTCACAAGTCGAGCAGTTGTTTCTCCATCCCTGGGATTGAAAGATGGATATATGTGGAGATGAGGAGTCTTGTTGGGAAAAGTATCTCTATTTGAGCCGGACTAAGAGATTAACTTGAGTGATGAAAATTTCGACAACATGGAGAAACATGTCATTCGGGAATATTGCGGCCAGTGGATAAATGAGGAGATTGTTGGGAAAAGTACGGACCTTGAGTGATGGCTTTCGTGAAAACATGTCTAGAGAATATCATCGTGCTAGAGAGATCATCAGTACATGTACCAGAGTTGCAAAGGAGATTGGGATAGATTTCTATTCCACACTTCGACAGTTCTAAGAAGTGTACTGCATAGTCTTGGGTTCAAAAGTTGAAGACATACTTCGACTTGAATCCTATGTGTGAGGAAGATGTAATTAAGTTTGCAATCTTACATCTTGAGGGAGACGCTCATGATTGGTGGCATCATGGGTTGATTACACAGGGACACATATACATCATGACTTATGCAGAGTTCACACAGAGGCTAGTGAGCAGATTTGATAGGAGGGACCCCGACAGGTATTTTAGAGAGTTGACTCATTTGAGGTAGACCGGTTCCTTGGATCAGTATATCGCATATTTTCAGAGACTATCGGTCATGGTACCTGATGTTATAGAGATGAGGTTGATTTCCCTATTCATAGCAGGTTTGACAGACGCTCTTGTTGGATTTGTGAAGGCATTTGAGCCTTCTTCTTTGCATGAGGCTATTAGGAGAGCTCGTGACTTGGAGTTATCCACTCCTAAGTCGAGGTTTCCACCTTGAGTGCAGCCTAAGGGTTTCCCTTCTAGATCCAATGGTTCGCAGCCAAAGGTACCTCCACCTAGGCAAGATACAACCAGGAGACCATTTGTATCTAGAGAGGATACGGATGAATTGAGGTGAAGGAAACTATGTTTGATTACCACACACCTTGGGTTCAGGACATGATTGTAGGGGTAGAGGGAAGGCCCAATTCATAGAGTTCTTTTACAAGAGTGATGGTGACGAGGAGTTGGACACACATGGATTATAGGATGATGATGACGAGGCATTAGATAGTACGGGTGTTGAGCAAGATAGTGAGACTTTTCCCCATGAGAGTATCAAAACTTTTTCTAGTACCCCGAGGTACAAGGCATTGAGTTAGGGGAGTTTTTGGGACAATGAGTAGTGGTACTCATTGATAGTGGGGAAACCCACAACTTTATTAATGCCTCATTGGTTGAGAGGTGAGGGTTATAGATAGAGGAGTTTGAGGGCTTCAACCTAGTTATAGCCAATGGAGATTCTATGAGATACACATGATGGGTTCCAAAATTGAGCATCATGATGGGTAAATATACAGTTACCGATGATTTCTATATTGTTGGTATTAGAGAGACCAACATAGTGCTTGGAGTACAGTGGCTCCATTCCCTTGGTGAGTTTCAAACTAACTTCAGATGATGGAGCTGAAGTTTAAGTCTGAAGGGAGGAATGTGATCTTGAGGGGCTTATCTTTACGGCACCTCGAGTTATTTACAACTAAGAGGATCGAGAGGATTTATAGGCATAATGGGGTGGATTGGGTAGTACATTGTTTGGTTTCGACCAAGAAATCAAAGGATGGACAACAAGAGTATCATGTGGATATATAGGGCTTATTGGATAGACACAGTGCATTTTTGGTGACATACCTCCAGATAGGGGATTTGAGCATGTGATTGAGCTCGAGGATGCTAGACCTGTGGTTACTTCTCCTTATCGTCACCCCAAACAGTTTAAGGATGAGATTGAGAAGACTATACATGAGCTCATTGATATGGGGCATATTAGACTCGAGTTCCAACCCTTTTGCTTCTTCGGTGGTATTGGTGAAGAAGAAGGATGGGACCATGCGGATGTGTATAGACTATCGTGCCTTGAATAAGAAGACAATAAAGAACAAGTATCTAGTACCACACATTGATGAGTTGCTTGACAGAGCTACATGGTGTAATCTATTTTTGAAAATAGATTTGTGATCTGGATATCATCGATTAAATTCAGGGAGCAGGATGTGCATAAGACAACTTTCAGATGCCATTACGGTCACTTTGAGTTCTTGGTGATGCCCTTTGGATTGTCTAATGCTCTAGCTACATTCTAGTCTTGCATGAATCATGTGTTTAACCACCACTTGTAGAAGTTTGTATTGGTTTTCTTTGATGATATTTTAGTCTACAACAGGACTTGGGAGGACCATATCAGGCACCTTGGTGAGATATTGGGGATATTAGAAGCTAATTCGCTATATGTGAAAGCTTCTAAGTGTGAGTTTGGCATGACCAAACTTCTATACTTGGGATATGTGATTGGTGGGGGTACAGTGAAGGTGGATAGAGAGAAGATACGAGCAATTCTGGATTGGCTACCACCCAAGACATTAACACATTTGAGAGGATTTGTGGGGTTGTGCACATACTACAGGAGGTTCGTGAAGAATTTCTCTCGGTTGACTTCTCCATTGACTGATTTGACCAAGAAGGGGGATTTTTCTTGGTCAGAGGCAACACAATAGGTTTTTGATCACCTTAAGGAAGTGATGAGTTCGTGTCCCATTCTTGCATTACCAGATTTCTCCCGCCCATTCATTCTAGAGTGTGATGCATCAGGAGAGGGTGTTGGAGAAGTTATCATGCAGGATAGGAATCCCATTGCCTATGAGATTCAGAAATTGAAACCTATGGAGAGAGGGTATTCAATTTACAACAAGGATATTTTTGTCATGATGCATGCTTTGGCAAATTCAAACAAAGGCCTAGTGGGCAAAGAAATTCATGGTTCATACTGAGATCACAGTTTGAGGTTATTCTTGGGACGGAAGGAGTTCAACGATCACCAACAAAGATGGGTGAACAAGGTTATTCTATTACATTTTTCTATAGTTATTATTTCTTGCTACTTCAAAAATTACGACTGGCATGAGAGCAACTAGGGCATGACATGCACACACGCACTAGAACTACATCTGGGTCCGAAATGTAGTGCAACACTCGGTGAGAAGTCCACTAGTTTAGTGGCCGAGGAGTCGGGATTCGATGCATTCATTTTACATATTTATTTTTCTTAGGGTTTGATACTTCTCTTTGTATTGCAGGTCATCACATCAATATCCAACACATTTAAGCACAACTTCTCGAGATCCGATGTGACAAACAAAAAGGGTTTCATATCAACTTGCGACAACATAGATTTCGGTTTATGAGCATTTACAGAAACCGGGGTGCCTAAACTACAAACCAGGGCACCCGGGGTGCCCCAATACCTTCTAGGGTGCTTGATTAGTTCAAAACCTCTCGGATCTCGCCCTTCGGGGACCCGAGTGACTGTTCTAGGTTCTAGAACCCACTGTCGAGATCTCGACACAAAGTGCAACCATCTACAACAATCAACTAAGTATTCCTCTTCCTTTCTTTGGTATAGTTAAGGTTTTCCTTTCATTTAATATTAATTATTTATATCATTCTGTATTGTTTTAGCATACATACACAACATTTTAGTCCTCCTAATTAGATTAATTAAGATTACTATTTCATTTCATTTAGTTCAATTTTAGTTAATCAAAACTATATTTTACTCTTCAACTAGGTCTAATGCCTTATAGCCCTTCAAAGTGGCATTTCCAAACATAATTTCCTTTAGATACCTAATATTAAAGAGCTAAAACCTGATCTAGATACACATTTGGGCTTCTCAAAATATGTGCAACAATGAGCTATTTAGGCTAATTAGGCCTATTTTGCAATGTTATCTTGTTGTAGTAGGGTTTATAGATTGAAACTCACCATGAATTTATTTTCAAAACTTAATATAAGTCTTCACCAAGCTTCATCTAGATTTGTAGGTCACCAACCTTCATAATCACTTAGCTTACATTCAATTCCTACTTCACTTGTTTATTGTTTTTCACTCCCAAGTCTGATTTTTTTGTCATTGATATATCCTTCCACATGTGAAGCTAAGGGATAAAATTTTAAAGCCTTGTTCCACTAACGGGGAAGAAATATGTTCCAAATTTTATAAAAATTGGTTGGCTAATTTTTTTATTGCTTGCCCTAGTTTGTCCCGAGAAGACCGAAAATGCAATAACACCCTTAAAAAGATTGTCAAGAGCTCAAATATTTTTTTTTGATTTCACGATCATCTCCTTCATCTCTATTTTTAGTATAATAGGATGATAAACTCATCTAGGGTGACTATCCTTTTTCTACTTGTTGCCCTTTCACAAACCTCCATTAAAAATACTATCAAAACTTCACAAAAATGCAAAATAACAACGTAAATCTTTATAAAACATCACAAACATCCATTATTCATGTGGGAGAATCAAATTACACCTCCATTCGAATTCTTCATCCAAAAAATATCTTTTTCCTATTCTAGATTCCTAAACCAACTCCCAATTCTAGACCACGGTTGATATTTTCTCTCAACTTCCCTACCTAGAAGCTAGGTGATAGTTGTCTCTTCTTTATTAAACATAGTAAACTCTAATTTGAGTCTTGAATTTTCCTATAGCCTAAGAAACAACCATTTTTACGAACTTATCCAAACAATCCTATGTAACTTCACTCCATTTACCTTGGCATAGAGTTTTACTCCCATGTTACATGATCACAAATACAAATTTTTAAACTAGATCCTGTTTTGGAGGGAAATAACCTCTCCATTATACAAAATAACTTATACACACACTTTTGAATGTCATTAAGACTTATTATGATTTGTCTTTTCCTTCTAGAGTTCTTGAAACATCACTAAAATCTTCTTCTCTGGACTAGGATGATGATCCTACAATAGACTCCTTGGATTGAAATCTTTCATGTGCTCTTGTTCATGTGCTCCTTGATGTTATCACCTGCTGTTGCAAATATTCTTGGTTCATTTTCTCCAATTTTCCACTCGTACATGTTCTTCACTTTGTCACACTGTACTTTTTCTTGTTTATTACCTTCATACACTCCATGTTTTGTCTTTCTCCCACTCTACCCTCTTGAATGAGGATAACCAACTTTATCTTCTCAATTTGAACTCTTATAAGAGTCCTCTTTTTATACACCACTTCTTCTATCCAACATGTACATACACAATCCAAGGAAATATTAGAAATAAAAATTTGAGACCTTGGAGTCTCTCTCCATCCTTCTTGCTTCCATCTTTGTTTTCTCGAGTGTCCTATCAACCTCAACCACTTCAATCTTTTCACTTTGAGACATCATGCTCCCAATCTAAGTATATACCTCTTTGTTTGTTGTTTTAGGACAGAGCTGGTCCTCCTTTTCATTATTTATGGAAAACTCTAAGGATTCCATCTCTATCAACAACTACTCCATGTATTTGTATACAAATTTTTGACTTTATTGCTTTCGTAGCAACTCTCCTCCACCTTTACTTCCTTATTCAAATTATTCTATCTCTTTAAAGAGGTAAAACCTTAGCTTACTTGAATCACAATTAATGACATCAAAAGATAAATCTGATTTATACCTTTGCTCTTGTTCTAATGGCTCCTTGTATTTACTTTCCATGACTGTTATAGCTGATTGCATTCCACTACTTTCATCTTCTTTATCCCCTTGAGTGAGGATTACCTCTCCTTGCTTGATCATCTCTTTGTGATGGTGATCCAACTGATCCTATTTAATATCTTCAACCATTTAGGTCTTATAGTAAGCATCCTTTATTTCTCGTGTTTCTCTAAGCACTTCTTCATAATGTTCTTCTACTTCTTGCCTCACGAGTCCATTTCTTGACCCAAGAACTCCATCAACTTGTTTACTTGCAAAAAAGAATAAAAGACAATATCAGAGGTAAAAATATTAGGAATTTTTTCTGTTGAGTGCCTACTTGTTGTTGTATTTGTCCTTTCTCATTTGCTTCTCCAAGCATCTTACTCAAATATGCCTTTATCTTTATATTTTTCTCATGTCTTAACTCATCTAGAATTTGATCAATGATGATACATTATGAATTAGAAGGATTTAATAACTCCTCAATCCTTTTTAACTCTTCATTCAATGTAACATCATCAATAATATCATTGTCTTCATCAAATTTAGGTTCTAATGATGTTTCTTCACCTTGTTTTTCTTCCTCTAGGATCTGGTTTACATCGGCATATTGTTTCACTTCTTCTTGTCTAAAGAAGTTTTCATTTGCTTCATTCATGAGGTATGAATCTTATGTGAGAACTAGTCTAAAGAGTCTACAAAAGAAGATATCGTTATAGTTCAATAATCATAATCAATTACATAAAAACCAAAATATATGGGACAATGTTTCCTAAACTATAGGAAACCACTCACCTAAACTATACAATTTGTTTTAACAACTTGTAACAACTCCAAAACCAAATGATAAATAACGTGAGTTGTTATAATAACAACTCACGTATAAACAATACTAAATAATTGTAGCCACTAATAATGTTTATACTAATAGTATTCCTAACATTCACCCCCTTAGTGTGAACATTATTAACTATAGATATCACCCCCTTAATGTGAACACGGGGAAAAGTGCACCATTGAATTGGAAAGCAGATCGTACGCCTCCGCATAATTTAAGTTTGTATCTTTGTTGGCTTGGATCTTGTTGCACATGACCAATCCACTTCACCAAACCGAATCCCACAGGATGATTACACTTCCACCGATTCACCTACATACGCAAAGTCTTGATTCTCGCTTTTAATACTAGTGAATTCTCTTTCACCGTCCGATCGATGTTAAAAGTACGATAGCTGAAGAATCTCAAAGCAATCCGAGGATCACTCCAGTTTAGTTGTCCTCTATACAATTGTTCTCAGCACCCATAATGCACATGCTCCTCATTTCAAACTTTGGCAAGGAATGAAAACCATGTTTTATTTATGCACACGCCACTCAAAGCAAACAATTGAAATAATATAAAAAGGTGCCACCAATGTTGTAGGTGACCTTGTTGTTGGTGACTTACGAGAGGAGTTGATTGCCCTCCATCCTTCATTGCCTCCGACATCCAGTATTGATTTACCATAAAAATTCTTCATCACTAGGGCAAGAGAGTTCTTCATCATTGGAATATTCATCCCAGTCAGTTTCTTTACTAAATAGGCCTTTAGATCTAGTTTATCTGCAAGAAGATCTTGTGCCCTCTTTTTAAAATTCAAAATTACATGTCCTAATTATTTGCAATAAAAACATTTAACTTGTCCTCGTGAAAGAGCATGCTTTGAAGTACTCTTCCCCCCTTTTGACGATGTACTTTCTTTATTGTGCACATGTAAAACCTCCTCTTTTGGGTCTGAAGGTTCATTACGATCAAGAAGAGTATAAACTACTCCTTTTAAACCAATGTTAAGCTTAGTCAGAGTACAAACAATATGAGACATTTTTCTAGGAGAACTATTCAAAAGAATTGCTTTGGCATCATCATCAATTACCTTTTTGTTAATTTCATGAGCAAATTGAGTAGAGAGCGGAATTTGCTAAAGTGATCGCCATTTTGCACCTTCGTCCATCTTTAATCCATATAATCTCTACTTTATAGTCGTCTTGGCACTATCTTCTTTAGATCCAAATAACATGTTTAAAGTCTCCCAAATCTCCTTTGCAGAATTTGTGAAGTCCACATGATGCAGGTAAGCTTTAGATAGACCAAGACCAATAGTTCCAAGGGCCTTTTGATCCTTCATAGTCCACTTTGCGAGATTTGTTGCATTTTTTGCTATTGTAGTATTAGGTTTGACAACATCCCATAAATCCTTCTCAATCAATCTCAGCTGCATTTGGATTCTCCATGTATGGAAATATCATCCTTCAAACTTTTCAACAAGACTTATCTTCTCCATTTTTAAAAAAATATGTGAAAAAAAATAAAAAAGACGTCGAAATTGTAACCCCGAGAATGTGTTTGTACAAGAAAAAGTGGCTTTATAAACGTTTTTATTCCACAAGTATTGGATATTTTAAATGCAAAATACCTTCAATTGGGATTCAATCTATACAAAATTAATAAAACTAAAGGTGTTTGAACCAAGGACATATCCCCGACAAGGGCGCTTGATCTAACCACCAAGGCGCATAATGCACATAACTTATATTATGAAGGATACGTTATTTATCCAAAAATAAAACGTTCTGACTTTCAAAGTGAAACGTGGCAGGTTTTGGATTCAGCACGTGGCTGATTGTGGGAGGTTGGCGTTCTAGATTTGCTACCGAAATGGGTTCAGTTTTGCATAAAAGACTCTATTTTGCTATTGGATCTGTTGTTTTGCTGCGTGCTTGCTTGGTGATTGCAGGGTCTGTAGTGAAGTTTCGTTTGAGGGAAGACTAGTGGCTCGGTCGCTTGTGGAAGGGATATGCGATGGTTACAATTGGACGTGTTTGGAGATAGGGTAGACAATTGTAGCTCATCTCGACTCGCCCAGTACATTGCTCAACTCGGTGCATAGCAAATGCAAACCGTCTGACTCATTTCCGACCGATAACCCTTCAACATGTTTTGCAGAACTCACTGCACAAGTCGGTCTGCAGTCTAGCTCTCGCTCTGATGCCAGATGTGAGATCTGGTACAGAGAGTCTACAGAAGAATATATCATTATAGTTCAATAATCATAATCAATTACATATAAACCAGAATATATAGGACAATGTTTCCTAAAATATAGGAAACCACTCACCTAAACTATACGAATTATTTTAACAACTCCAAATCCAAATCACAAATAACGTGAGTTGTTATAATAAAAACTCACATATAAACAATACTAAATAATTGCAGACACTACTAAATAATGTTTACACTCCTCTCTTTTGTCATCACTTGATCATGACATTGATATTTGCAATCCAAATTTGATCCTTCTCCCCGCTGCATGTTAGTTATCATAGACAACTCATTCCACATTTCTTCACTTAAACTGATTTGAGATGATGATTCACAAGTATATTCACAAATATCATGATTCAAATCATCACAAGAAACTTGTTTACCTTTCATTTCCCTTGTGTACCTCTTGTGCTCATTGATTGCTTCTTGCATGCTCTTCATTTCACTTTCATTCTCTTGCTTGCTTGAGTTTGCTTCAACTTTCCTTCAAAGGATTCTTGGTGCTATCATCAATTTTTCATGCCCATCACTATCAATAACATCTTTTTGAGATGTATATTCATCATTCCTTGTGTTCTTAGCCACCCACACTTGTGTTCTCACCTTAGAATCTGATTTCTTAAGCCACTTAGGAAATTTGTAGCCATGTTCTTGTGCCAACTTTGAGATGTCAACCTTCTCTTTCCTTTCACCATGTTGTACACCTGCATATGCATTTGAAATATGATAAAAAACAGATTTAGAAACAAAATTTTCTTTCTTGAGAACCTGTTGGTTTGAAGTATGCTTCTCCATGGCTTGGCTTTGTGTAAATTCCTTCTTGTATGTATAACTGAAATCAGCTTCTAAACTCTTTTCCATTCTTCCTATAGGATGCTCTTTGGTCTCATTTCTTCTTAAGTCTTCATTGCTTATCAATATTTCCTTTTGATGCATTTGTTTTACCTCTTCTGGATCATCTTCAAAGGCATCATGGAAATCTAAATCTGATTCTTCTTCTTTACTTGTTTGTAGTTGTATTTTATCAGCTTCTTCTCTCATGGATGCTTCAAAATGCATCTCTTCCTCATGGACTATTACTAGTTCATTCATTCCTTCATATCTCTCCATAAGCTCTTTGTTTAATCCATTTCTTGCTAGCATCAAGGTCATGTCCTTGATTTGTTTCAAGCCATCTCTTACACTGTATATACAAACTGAAATACACAGTTAGATAACATGGAAATATACAAAAACATCTTTACAAGTGCCTCTTTCATGGACACTCTTCCATTTCTCCTCTCTTTATTTTTTAAGTTCCTCTTTTGACACCTATTTCCTCATGTTCTCCAAAAGGATAACTCTCTTCTCTTCACATTGTAACGCATTCTTTGTCATCCTCTTATGAGTACCTTTCTCTCTTTCCAAAACAATCAACTCTTGCCTCCTCTTCTTCTCCATGAGTAACTCATTTGGCCAATTCACTATCTTTCTCAACTTCCATCCAACTTTTTGGATCATCATGGTCTCTATCATGGACCCCAATTTCTCTATCCTCTCTCTTATTTCCTTTATCTCTTCATCTAAGATTAAGTCTCTCCTTCTTCTGTGGAATTTCCTTCTTCTAATCCCTTTACTCTTCTCAAACTCTCCATTTCTAAGATCTTCACCAAGTATTTTTCAGCCTTGGTCTTTTGACTTATTTTTTAGCGTTAACTTGGTCTTAGGTTTCTTTTGCCACACCATCTTCCTTAATCCTTTCTAGGCCTTGACTACCTGTAGTCTCTTCACAATCACCTATAAACTGTATATCATCATCCACATTAGCAAAAAACATGAATATAAAATAGGTATATTCACACTTTGATACCGAATTTGATGTCCTCTTAGCTCAACTTGATTGATAGCTAATTGCCTTTTAGGGTGTTATGACTCTATCACATTTACACTTGCATTCATAAGGTCTAGAGTGCTAGCTATAAACTCCAAACATGAAATCTATGAAAAGTAAGTTATATAACTTTATTTATCACCTCAACACACTATTTGTACCCAAACCAAGATTATGAAAGAATCAACAATGTTTTATCATGTCTATAAACCATATTTTGCTCTTCGACTTAGGCCTAATGCCTTGTAGCCCTTCAAAGTGGCCTTTTCAAACATAATTTCCTTTAGACACCTAATATTTAGAACTAAAACCTGATCTAGATACACATTTGGGATTCTCAAAATATGCACAAAAATGAGCTACAATTACTTTGTATGGAATATGATAATCTTCACTTGGTTTCAGGCTAATTAGACCTATTTTGTAATGGAATCTTATTATAGTAGGGTTTATAGATTGAAACTCTCCATGAATTGATTTTCAACACTTCATATAGGTCTTCACCAAGCTTCATTAATATTTTTAGGTCACCAACCTTCATAATCACTTAGCTCACATTCAATTCCTCCTTCACTATTCATCGTGTTTCACTCCCAGTCTGAAAACTTATGTCATTGATAACTCCTTCCACATGTGAAATCCAAGGGCTGAAAGTTTTAGTATTATTCCAATAATAGGGGCATAAATATGTTCCAAAATTTAGAAAATTCAGCTAGATATATTTTTTTATCACTTTCCCTATTTTGTGCCCGAGAAGACTTAAAATGCAATAAATCCCTTAAAATGAATGTCAAAGCTCAAAATTTTGTTGAGTTCGTGATAACCTCATTCATCTATATTTTTTAGAAGCATAGGCTAATAAACTCATCTAAGGTAAGCTGTCCTTTTTTACTTGTTACCCTGTCACATACCTCCATTAACAATACTATTAAAACTTCACAAAAATGTGAAATAACATTGTAAATCTTATTATAACATCACACACATCCATTATTCATGTGGGACAATCAAATTACACCCTCCATTCGAATTATTCATCAAAAATAGATTTTCCTATTCTAGACTCCTAAACCAAGTCCCAATTCTAGACCACATTTGAGATTTTCTCTCAACTTCCCTACCTAGAAGCTAGGTGATAGTTGTCTCTTCTTTAATGAACATATTAAACTCTAAATTGGATCTTGAATTTTTCATATACTTGGGAAACAACCCATTTTACATACTTATCCAATAAATTATATGTAACTTCACTCCATTTACCATGGCATTGAGTTTTACTCCCATATTACATGATCACAAATACAAAAGTTTAAACTAGAGAATTTTTTTAGGGAAAGAACCTCTCCATTATACAAACTAACTTATAGACATACTTGTGAATGTCACTAAGACTTATTATGATCTATCTTGTCCTTCTTGATTTCTTGAAACATCACTAAGATCTTCTTCTCTTGACTAGGATTATGTTCCTGCATCATAATCTAAGCATGCCAATGATAAACATCACTGAAATCTTCTTCTCTTGACTAGGATTATGCTCTGCATCATAATCTAAGAATTCCAATGATAATTATAAGCTCAAATATTCATATCCACTCCCCGATCATAATATTGTATAATCTTAAGGGAATTTAGAGGTACATCATACTTATAAAGATAATCCTCCTCCATATATGTATAATCATCCACTTGGTTATTTTATTGGTACGATTACTTCTACTATGTGTTAGGTTGTGAAGCATTTATTTTCATGTGAGAAAGTGTTGAAGGCGTACATACATAAGAGTACTATACACTTTCCAGTCTTGTCTCTCTGGGTTCAAGGTGATAGAAGGCGGTAGCCAAACATAATATGTGTTTGGGGCTAGCCCCAAATTTTTGGGGCCTTAAAAACATGTGACTTTATACTGGGAAATGTGATTTTCTCATATGGGCGGGTTTTTGTTATAGGTTTATGGGATAGTTTTAGCCCATGGTTTTGATACCCAAGGTTTTGTAAAATTGCTTAAGCGCTTTGTCTATTTATATGGTTTTGTGCATATGGTAGAGATAATGTAAACATTGCAGATATGTTTTGAATTCGAGTGTGAATTCTATAGAGTTTTTTGAGCATAGCTCCAAACAGATCTGGGTATTGTATTGAGAGAGCGGTGGCTTGTAATAAAATCTGAGCAAGTGATTCTTGGTGTATGTAGCCCAAATTGGGTGAACCACGTTAAATACAATTTCTTTGTGTTGTGTTATTTTATTCTACACTTTTATTTGAGATCAAGGGTGTAATAATTTATGCATATTAGTTTCTAAGTGGATGTCACATTGTGAGGGATTAATATGAGAGATTATTCCACATATTTACATTTGATGATATTTAAATTGTTATTACTAATGTTGAATCATAGCACTTTATATTTGAGATTTTAAGGGTTTGAGTCTTATGTGCAAAGTATTTGAATGATAGTAGCACCAAACATAATATGTGCACATTTTTTTGCTTACATCTATAGGATCTACTAAGCAACATGTGACTTTCGAACTAAAATATATCTTTGGATACATTTTTCTCCTCTCTATAGTGGGATATGTTGCTATTTTTATACCATTTATAGTTAGTGCTTCACATGGTTCCTATGACACATTTATAGTATGACCTTGGCTTCATCAACTTAAGGATATAATCTCTAGGACACATCAAAGTGTTAAATTGATCTACATAAATCAATTTTTAGGGTTAGGAGTATCCCATATGAGGCTCCTTATCCTAACCCCTTTGCTAAGAAAGTACCCACTTCTATATCCATGCATAGTTTCACGGGAAAAAGTGCCCCATCTAAAGGGTCTAATCCTCATAAACACTCATTGGCCTTCTAGTGAAAGAAATAAATCTCCTAAGCATGTCTTACAACCTTGATTTGACACAATACCTCGTCATAGTGTACATCATGCAAATTTTAGGATTGACCCTCCTACTCATACAAACGTGGATCTTGACCCTCTTTACAATGTCATAGGGTAGGTATTGCTTTAGTTCTTACTTGTAAATATATTATAACAATACAAAACAATTCAAATAATCCAATAATCATAAAAAAACATTCAAATATTTTCAAAATACCAAATTAAGTTGTGTATATGACTTGACTTTCTAGTTCTTTATTTTGTATACCTTTTCATACTAGACTTTAATAGATAACATATTCTCTATACTTTTACACACGTGTTCATGAGGTATTTAAGCATGTTGCAATATGCATACACAAGACCATTCAATTTTTATGGTTTGGATCTCTCTTGTTATCCAATGCCCAGTTAACATTTGGGGGCATCTCTTATGATATCACATGTTATTATTTCAGTACACAGTGTTATTTCATATTATAACTATGCTCATTTTACTCTATGATACTTATTTAGAATTATGTGGGTAACACATGCTCTATGCATCTCTTAACATCCATGTGGCATCCCTTTCCCTATGTGCCCCCAAGCTACTATTTCTTATTGTACTCACTTTCTTGTTTGCATGTATGTAACATATGACCTTTTCTATGCTCATTTGTGTGACACTTTAGTGTCCCTTATTTGCATCATTTGTTGCCTTTGGTCATTTTTTTTGTGTGTGACACTCTTTTGTTTCTCATATATGTCTATTTTCCTTTATTATGACTAAAATATGTGATATTATTTGTGTACTTGTTTGATTGTATACTTGTATGCTTATTTTCCTCTATGCTTGTTTACTAATAAACTTCATTTCATATGTGTTTATCTGTTAGTATGCTTTGCTTGATCTATTTTTGTGTCATGGTTTCTACTATGCAATCTTTTACAGGAAAATATCTCTATGGTGGACACCCTCAATTATTCCTCAATATGATGAAACACTTATAATCTATTAAATCACAAATGGACACACATCACTTCTTTTGAGCAAAGTAATCTATTTTCACATCTCACTCATCTTAAAAGAGGGGAATTCAATAGTGTTATCAATGAAAATATATGTGATCTAGGCATCATATAAAATACATGAATAAAAATAGAATAGAACATAATATAGATACACAAGGGACATGAACAAATATAAAACAAATTCACAACTTACATAGGTATAAAAATTATCCCATAAGGAAAAAATCGAAAAATGTTGTTTTTTTGATTGATGATTTCACCTTCGGTAAATTTTACTTATGGATTAAATATTTTATTGAACATTTAAATGATTACAGGTTTTTGATATAGATTCACGGATAATTGACACAATTCAAAGTAGAATTACTCCATTTTTATATAAAATGTAAGGAGCGTGAGTACTTCATTCCCTTTTAACTTTGCACATCTTGAGCACCTTTACAAGAAATAACAAGTATAGGGGCATGGGCCTCCTCTTTATTATATATTACAACATTTTTTAAATTATATACACTAGACATCACATGGTGGGGGCATGAGTATACTTCATTCCCTCTCAACTTCATGCTATAGTACACACTTGGGCCTAGATCCATCTATAATGGTGTGGTTCATAGGAAAATATTTAAGGGTGACCAAAACTCCTTGTGACACCCTTCTTATCTCTCTTTGAGGGAGGATTTTGGGAAAACTAAAAATCCCTATGACACCTCTCCTTATTTAGAAGTTTTTGTTTATACCATTATTAATTTCTAAATGTAGATGTTATGGGAGTAAAAAACATTAAGAAGGATGTACGGGTTTGTAATAAGTAGATATTGTGATCTAGTTAACTTCCAACATTAATAATTCATGATCAAAATAATTTAGTCATACATGTAACAATTGATAAATGATAGGTAATTTATTAAATACACAAGAGGAGAGATAAATATAGTTGTATAAGGGAGGACTAGGAGGATTTATATGTGTAGGATGATAGAACAAGTGGATTAGAAATTGGAAATGCTTGATGCAAGTTTTGGGACTATAAACTAAATAGACGCATGATTGTCTAACTACTATAAAGTTTAGACCTGATTCGTTTTGTCCTGAATTATAAACTTACGGTCTTGGACCTTTTAACATTTTGGATATGAAACTTCATATGTTTCACTTGTCTAGAATGGATTTCTGTAGTCACAAAATCATGCACTTTAGATATTATTTAATCTTGGTTTCATACTACTATTTAGAAGGTTCTTGAGTGAAGAAAGTACTAATTAACCCCCATCTTTTGGCCATCTTGTTTTATTTTATTTCGTCATTCTCGACATTTTACATCCATATGCCCAGTTTGTTTCGGTCATCTTTCATTATTTTAGCCTCAAATGGGGCACCAGGCTAGTACTAGGGTGCCCATGGGGGTCCCGCATGGGCGCCCCAATCCTTTTTTATCTTTCTTTTCACTTTTTGAGATCTTTATAGCCATTTTAGCTTCTTATCTTTTTTTTGGTTGGCCATTTTGGGGTTAATTACAAAATTAGATTAAGAGAACCCTATAAATATAAAGTTATGAGACCATAATGAGGGACCAAGCACTAGTCACTACTATCATCCATCTAGAGTTGCATCCACTTGGAGATCATTTGCATCCATTAGCTCCATCACAAGGACAAGGCTAGTTCATCTACATCACACTTCATAGGGGAGGGATTCTATTCTATTCCATGCACACATTCTATTACATTTTCTACATTTAGTTATTATTCGCTACTTCACAAAGTGTGATTGACACAAGACCACCTAGGGCACATTTTGCACACACACCAGAACTACATTTGGGTCTAAAATGTAGTGTAACACTTAGTTAGTAAGCCCACTATTGTGGTTGTTGAGGTCAATCTAACCCATTGCATTTGCATTTTTTTAGAGTTTTATACTTCTTTTGGTCTTTTAGTCTTTATACATCTTGGATAATCAACGACATGTACGGAAAGCTTGGATAATTTGATGTGACACACAGTGAAGGTTTTAGACCACCTGTTAGACTTGTGAAGCTTAGTCCCATATCTTTTACACAGACCATGACACCCATTATATAGACCATAGCGCCCACAGGCACCCCAATCCCTCTCAGTGCTCTAGTCCAGCTAATCAACCCAGATCCATCATTTTCAGGACCTATGCATATTCATTTTTGTTTCCTATTCCTCCAGTCATTTCTTTGACACAATCCCGTAAAATGATCAAATCAGTTGAGTTATTTCCTTTTCCCTCTTACACATTAGGGTTAGCGTTTCTTTTGCATAGTTACTTGGGTCATTTTCATACTTCTTTACTACATTTATTGACTACATGTACATGTCATTATAGATTAGATTAACTATCCCCATATTTTACATTTTAGTTAATCATTTTGGTGAACCCGACTATTTCAACACTACCTTTTGACAATGTCATCTCCCTATCAAGTTATGGCTCAATCCTCTTATCCTACCTTCACACCAATTAAGGTATCATGCATCGTTACTACTGCTGGTTATTTCATGTGCGTGCATACCTAACATCCTCCTCACTTTGTCACACCTCAGGCTGATCCATCCATTAATGTAGTTACTACTCATCGTGTTCATCTTAATCCTCCTATAGCTCCACCTACCTCTATTCCTCCACCCATTACTTTAGAACCTCCTCTTACTACTTCTAAGGGCTATGACATTATTGAGCAACTTAAAAATACGCCCGCTAAGATTTCTCTTTATGACTTGTTTGTAATTCACTAGATTTATGTGACATGCTAGAAGCTTCCTTCAAGTCATTCATATTGAAGCCGACAATTTTTGTAATGGATTTTGCAAATCTCATACAATCTCTTCATAATTTACCTCATGCCATATTTTTCAATGATGAGGATTTTTCACGTTTTTCTAAAAGTAATCCATGTGCTCCTTTGCTCATCACTTCCATTATTAGCACTACTTGCATTAAATTAGTCCTCATTGATAATGGATCAGCTATCAATTTATGCGATCACTCTCTTTTAAAGAAATTGGGTATTAACGATAATTTAATTTCTAAGAATTCTACCCTCATTCATGGTTATGATTCTACCACTCACACATGCCTAGGGACTATCTCATTACATATTGAGTTGGGCCTAAGAATGTTCTCATTGAATTATATGTTATCGATGCCTCCTTTCAATTTAATCTCTTATTAGGTAGGCCTTGGATTCACACAATGCACACGGTTCCATCTACTCTTCACCAATGTGTCAATTTCTTGCATAACGACTATGAACATACTATTACTATCGATCCATAACCATTCAAATAATGTCGCATAGATCCCATTACTTCTATGCCCATACCACCTTCACAACGCATTCCATATAACATCCTTAACACATATGACATTGGTCAATCTAGCGCTTCAAAATATCCTACTACAACTATAAATGCTCAACTATCTCCACTCACACTACGACTATTATCTCACATATGGTATCAAATCCTATTAATGTCCCTTCTCCACCCATCATGACACCCTCTATTACTCCATCTATAGTGCCACCTACTAACATACTTGATAGTGTGATACAACATGATGATGCTCACACCGGTGGTTCTGAGGATTTTTGGTGGAGTTAATGCTTTATTGAACTTATGGATAAAACATTAAGATAGCTCGGTTTTACTCCTCTTGGCATAGACAACTCTTATTTTTAAGACACCTTCGTGGTCGATGGCCTAGGTGAATATAGGTTCAAAACCCTCCCTACTAATGTTATGGTACTATACTGGGGGTCTGTAAATAGTGTAGATGTTATTTCATCTTCTCCTCTACATGTTGCAGCTCCGTTGCCTCCTTTTATATGCACGTTATTTATCAACGAGGTCCTTTTGGAAGCATGTTCCTATTGACACTACTTGCATAGACATTATTTGTACATGTGACAGTTTGCCTAGATTTGGCATGACACTTAATGCAATCTTACCACCCCTCTATTCGCCACATCTTTATCATGGCTATTTTCACATTATGACAACTTATGGATTGTGTATCTTTCATTTGACGATCCTTGTTGCACGTAATACCCTCGTGCCTCTCCACTTACACTTGGACAATCTTGGCTTGACTATATTGGTGGTATAATAGATGTTCATCGCTCTTTGTTTACATTTCCTATGCCTTTTGGAAATATTTCTATTCATAATGACTCTTCTATTGCTTACACTTCAAATATCTCTCGTTGGCATTCTCATGATTTTCCACAGTCACCTTTATTGATGAATAACATGTAATGAATGTGTACACACTTTACATGATGGGTCCTTATATAGCCCTCCTCACTCTATAGCTTATCAGGTTTGATGCCGCCCATTTTTGAAGAGGTTTCGATCATGACAATGATGATCTCCTAGATGGCGACACCTAGTTATCTTCTCTATCATACACTTGGGGGGCATAACATCCACAGCACACCCCCTCATTCTAGCATACTCACATCTACTACATCACATTCTTAACATACACGCATACCTCATCTTAGCATCTCTCTCATCTTGTAGATTCATACGGATGTTATATCATCTTCATTACCCGATGACACACTCTTGTGCTTTGGTTCACACTTGACTATTGAGGGCTTACTACACATGAACACCACACACTACACAATAGCTACCACACACTACATCTATTCATACATCATACATCATACATCATATGTCATATCATCATACGTCATACGTCATACGTCATACGTCATACACCATACACCATACACCATACACCATACACCATACACCATACACCATACACCATACACCATACACCATACACCATACACCATACACCATACACCATACACCATACACCATACACCATACACCATACACCATACACCATACACTACCCATCTTATATACTACATTACTAGTCTCTTTAGTTACATTGCATTCCAATCTATACATTACACTTTACACATTCTATATATTTTGCATTGCATTTTCCACATCATGTCTTTACATATTCTACTCAACTTATGGTTTTCTTTCATCATTTGATAAACCACTTTGTCTTCTATGTGCTGCACTCACTACCCTATGCGTACTTTAGTTCCTTGATCCATACTTAATTGCGAAGGGCTTACAAATCAAATGTACCTTACATTCATCATGCATTTATCGTTCCACCTTTCATCATGCGACATTTCTAGGATAGTGACACATGTTATAAACTAAATTGTCACTTGCTTTATTTATCTTGTAGTGGTATACACTTTAGGCTATATCACCACTCCATACTATTCATCTTGTAGTGGTATACGCTTTAGGATACATCATCACTCCCTACTTATTCATTGTGTAGTGATATACGCTTAGCTCTAAATCATCACTCATATATTCATTTTGTCATGATATACGCTTCAAATATAGGGTTCACACACATCTCTTCTATATGTCACATATCATCATCACTATGTATACATACTCACCATATACGCTAGACACACCACACACTTCAAACATTTCACGATGATGCACTCTCATTTAGAAAGTCCATTATTATTGGGTTTGCTTTGGGGAAAACCAAATGAACCTCACTTGCATACATTTCCATTCACTTGGGGGCACACAGCTCCTATCACTCCATTTGCATTCCATTTCATCCATCCACATTATACTACACATAATGCTTGCTTTTACTCTTGCTTACTCTTGCTTGTTCATAGTCCCTTTCTTACACATGCTAGTTAGATTACTTGTATGTCATTTATATATACCATCCACACATGTGTGTTCACATCATTTTCTAGTTTTGATCACCAATACATGTCTCTTTCACGCAACACCGATGCTCACTTTCTACCCTTCCTACATTGGTCGCTAGGGGCATCCACATTCATCTCATCTAGGTGTTATTGTTTCATTTCATACTTAACTCTTTACAATACTTTCTTATACATGCTTTTGACATATTACTTATCTTTCTAACATACTAACATGTGCTTCATGTGCAACATTTTTTATGCAAGGATATTTTCTTCCATACTTGTTTGTTTTATTGTTTGTTATTGTTTGCGTGCCTTGCCCTATGTTTGTGGTCATAGGAATAGTTGATGTAGATATAATGGATGTAGAGATGGGTAAGATTGTAGAAGAGTCTGAAATAGATGTGAATGTAGTAGGTGAAGGGATGATAGGTGTGGGTGATGATGTTAACTCTTGACTTAGAGTGTTGATTGTGTGGGCATTGGGTGTTTGAGACGTAGGAGGAGTAGTTTGATTATTTGGTGGATTGTTGGGGAAATATTGTTTGAATACATTGAGAGGATGATTAGGAGGTGTGTTGGGGTTAAAAATCAAAGATCACCATGATCTATAAGCCATTGTAAAAATATTTAAAGGTGCAGAGCTTTTCAATGTCATGACCATAGACTTGGTGATATTTGCAATAGTTCTTCGCACGATACCATGCGGGTTTGGGTCGCGAGTCATCAAGAGGTCAAATATGGTGAAGTTGGATGAGATACACATCCATTAACTTATATAAAATGAAACTATAGGATTCCCCAAGAGGGGTATAGTTAGGAGTTGGTGTAGGAATCCCTTTGTGAGAGGCTCTGTGTGGGATGTAGATATGGAAGAAGATTTGACTATGATGGTGTTAGCCACATTTTTAGATTTTTCACCATGGGTAGATGACTTAGTGAATTTGGGTTTTGGTTTGTTGGATTGGAGTTTGACATGGCCTTTCTCAAGGGCATGAAGTTCAAGTTTATGAGCCATGGTGAATGCTTCTTTGAAATTTTGGAAGGATTGGATCTAAAGTGGATGAAATATGTTTTGCACAAGCTTGTGAAAAGATTTTGATTAGTTTGGTATATGGAAGGGAGAATGAAAATTTTGATTAACTAAGCCATGTCATCTAGTGATGAATTATGTGATTGATTCATCATCAAAATGTCTAATGGCATAGAGATATGTAGTGGTGATTTTGCACGCAATGTTAATGGAAAAGTGCTCTAGGAATAGTTGTGCGATTTGGGTGAAGGAGAATAGAGAATGTTGAGGAATGTCATTATACAAGTCCAAAGTGAGTCATGCCAATGACATAGGGAATGTATAAAGCATAAGATATTGGTCATGCGCAATAAGGTAATATGCATGCCTAAAGGCACAAAGATGTTATTGTGGGTCCTCATTACTGTTAAACTTAGAAATTTTGGGAGTTCAGGTGTGGAGGATAATGTTTTATGGGAAATAATGGATTGATGGGCTCATTGTAAATTTTTTATAAGAGAATTTGGTTATAAACCTCAAAGTAGTGTCTTCGAGAATGGCTATTCTAATTGCAAGGCATGAATAGGGTTGTTGGATGTATGGGGATGAGAAAATAATGGATGAGGTTGTGGGATATAAGAGGTGGATGGTGAGGTTGTGGATGAGATTGATCTTGTTGTGGGTAAGTAGGTGTTTAAGGAGGTGGTTGATAAAGGGGAGATTCTTGAAGGGATGTGATTGAATGAGTTGGGAAATATGATGTTTTTGAGAGGTAGGGATGTAATTAGAGGGATAATATTGCATTTGTTGTTCAATTGAGAGAGGCAGGGATGTTGGATTATCCTTCCATAGGGTGAGTGGAGATGTAAGTATGGGGTGGTTGAGATGCTTGGGTAGATTGATTAGGGAATATGTAGTGAAAGGCACTTCAGAGGGAAGTTAGTGAGTTTGGATAGACTTTGAAGGATGAGGTTGTGAGGTGATGACGTTTTTGTGGACATGAGATGTAGAGATGAGGACTGAAGTTTGATCATGTTGTTCACATGGTGGAAAGAGTAAATGGGACTCTTGTAATGTATTATTGGGTGAGCTAATGACAAAAGTAGATGAGGAAGTGATGGGGATGGAAGAAGTGGGTGTGATGTTGATACAAGGAAGGTTGGGAGGAATGGGAACCACTAGTTGAGTGGATTGGTGAGTTTGAGGGATTGTAGAGGAAGATTGGTGGGAGCTAAGTTTGTGATGCCATGGAAAGCTCATTCATGGATCTAGGGAAGAACACAATGAGTTGTGATGTGAGGACTTGGGTGGATTTGGGGTGAGAATGATAAGCATAAATTTGTTGAAGAGGAGGTCTATCAATGGGAAGATTGGTAGATTTACAAAGAAGGTAGTCATGAAGAGCAACAAGGTTGGCATCAAGGAGCTCTTAGAATTCCACACATCCATGAGGGATGGTAGGAGGTCCAAAAGTCTCTAAGGAAATGATAGATGGGGGTGTAATTGGTCTAGAAGGGATAGAATGGTGATATAGAAAGGGATTAGTTTCATATGGAGGTTGGTTTGGAAAGTTTGAGACTCATGGAGAGGGTAGTAGAAACCATGGGGTGGGTAATTGAAAAAGAAGTGACCAAGGGTGGAAGAGATAATAGAAAGAGTTGAATTTTGTTGGGAAACAATATTAGAAGTAGGAATGTTGTTGGATGACATGGTTTGTTCCATTTTTCTTTCTTGAGAACGTGTAATAATAGGCATGAAACAATAAAACAAGAAACTATGCTAATTTTTAATATTTCAAACAAGTCTCACAATAGAATTTTAATTTACCTTGCTTATTAGAAGAATGTGAGAAAGAAAAGAAAAATAGGCTCAAAGGGGAACCTAGGAAATTGTCAAACTATGGATGGTTTTAGATTATTTTGGCTAGCGTCCTCGATATACCCAAAGGTATATGAGGCTAAAATATATGATCACTACCGGTATGGGGCTTGATATTGGGACCTACCCCAACACTTCATTTGGTGTCACACCACAATGATAAGGGTGTTGGGGCGCTTAGAGAATATACTGAGATAGTCAAAAATTTATAACGAAGCTAGAACACCATGATGACTTTACTATTGGGTGTTGAAATCCCAATAGTTCCACCTTGAAGGAGATGTTTAAGATGTGTAAATTGACTTGTGCATTTTGGATGTGTGTATAAGAAGTGAATGCAAATAATTAACCCCTAATCAAACTATGTTGTCAATCAAGGATGAAGAGGTTCTTTTTAAAACAAAAATCGACATGTGAGATTTGATGAAATCAAGCAATCAAATAAGGGAAGAAGATGTAAAAGGAACAAATAGAGAAAAGCTGAAGAATACCTAGATAAGGTTATTTTTCCTTTTATTTCATTTTAAGTGAGTGTGTTTTTGATCTAAGAAAGAAATCCACCATGCAAGAAAGAAAGCAACGTGCCTACCTGCAAGGTTAGTAAGAAAGCGATAGAAAATGGGAATGAAAAACAATGAAATGACTCATCAAAGAAGGGTGGTTCCCACTCGGCATGCTAGAATGTCGATCTAATTTTCTTGCTTCTATTTAGATTAATCAAATGATAGCAGAGAAAATAAGCAACTCCAATAATGAGAGGGATTAAGGCTACTTTTATAGATGAGATGATGGTGGATACATGTGCAAATGATCCTCCTCACAATGAGCTTGATTACCTGTACAACAAAGAGAAACTCAACATGAAAATGAAATATTAAATAGGATGGTGGGTTTCTGATAATTCCGGTCCCGATAAGTGAAAAATTCTTAGGATTGATGTCGACCCACTTTTATAAAAGATGAATAAAAATGATGATAGATAAGTGATAATATGCAACAAAATTTGAACTGAAACATAAAATATGAGATGATCTAGATAAAATTAAAAACATATATGATAACAATAAATGATGAAAAAGTAAATCAAACGTGATTGGGTTGGCGAAACCCAAGATTGCGAGGAATGTTCGACATCGACTAGTGTAGTAGAAGCCAAAAAAATGTAGAAAATGAAGATTTACATGACTATTCTAGAGTTGATCTAAGAATGAAAATGATCTTTGAGATGATGTAGAGATCCTGGATCTGATTGGAATAGAAAGGATGCAAGAAAATTGATGGATTTGATGAGAGAATAATAACTCTAGGTCATGTCGATAGTGACTAGGTATGATGGAGATGATATCTAAAGCAACATGTGTGTAAAATGAAAATATTGGGAGATCTGAGGGGCCGTGGGAATAGAAAAATGATAGCTAGAAGAATATACGATAAAAAAAACATATGTGAATCGGTGATGACAATTGTGTTGAGTCGACGGTGACTAGGAATGGATTTAGGGTTTAATGGATACAAATGGATAGAAAATATGAGTTGCAAAGAGGTGTTGATGGTGGATAATGTAGGGGTAGATATTCGATATGGTTGATGAACAGTAAATCTAACACACAATAATGATGGAGAATCAAGCATGTAAAAGTGTGATACCAAGAAAAGAGAGAACATCAAGAAGTATGATGGTTGTAGGATAAATAATCATATGTGCATATGACATTCGTATTACACTTTTGTCTATCAGAGCCTTTGGAGATGTGGAAATATAAATTTAGATTCATCAATATGTTTGTTTTATAAGACTTGTTTCTTGTTATTGGATAATATATATACTACCATTTTTTCATAATGATATTTGTCGTTTCTTCTTCCATAAGTAATAAGGGATGTAGTCACACAAATAATGACAAATAAGTGAGAGGAAATATGAATAACTTTACATCTTTTACTTAAAATCTATAGCTCTTCATATGGAGCAAATAAACCTTCCATATACGCAAATATGGTTTTTATAAAAAAACTTTAGTCCAAGTTAATATTAATAAAACCTGTTGCAAAATATATATTTAAAGGTAACACCACATAAATTTCTCAATGAAAATTTTCTCCTAGTGTAAAACATCTCCATAGTTTAGATCAACATCTCAAAATTAAAGTTTGTACATATTGATATTTTTAAATTATATGATAATATACAACTTCTCGTTTATTTTACTTAAATGTACATTCAAAGTATTACATTCCTCATATGCATGGTTTATAGGTGACAATATATTTTTAAAGCATGTTCAATTTATGAATAATAAGTTTATTAACCAAATTTGTAATTGTGACATGTTCTTTGAAAACTAAGAAGAAAATGATGTTGGGAAGCACTTTGTAATTGTGACATGTTTGCAATGAGGAAATGATAGATCACTAAGTTCCTAATTATAGGCATAGTAATTTAAGATACTGATCATTATTCAAATCATTCAAATTACCATTTTTTGAATGATATTTCTAGCTAGCATTTATTTGATAGTGCAACCATGAATGAAATAAATCATCCAATCACCATAATAACAATACAATAAATAAAATAATCATGTCGAGAGAGATCTAAAAATGAGATAACTATTCTTCATTGTTGATGAAGACAAGAAAATATTCTCCATAGAAGCTTGTTCGCTATACTGATTCATTCTTGTGCTTTGTCTTATCCTTGGATTAAATGGGAAATGTAGACTTGAACTTTTTCCTCCTCTAACGGGATTACAAAAATGTAAAGCAACTATTTTCTTATATGAGCTCCCTCGTTTGATTATGATTGCTAAAATTTCTACCTAGGACTATACATTACATCCCTTGTACTTTGTTTCCTCCTAAAGTGGGGTTTACATGCACTCTCATCACTTAATATCCACCTTGAAACTCTACGACTCGATTCATGTCTACTAAACTCTACAAGTAATAATATTAGGTCACTTTGAGTCTTAAACCTCTTATTGTTACCATTTCTTTCTCTCAAGACTATACATGCACATTTTCATAGTCTTGAGAACAAAGACTTGTTTATTGATGGAAATGACTCTTTATCTTACTATATATTCCTTCAACTTAACAATACTCTCCTATTTACGTCAAGAAACTTGTGGACTAATCTTCATATAAATTTTCATGACTTAATTTCTCAGAACCTTGACTACACAACCAAGATTGTGTTTTTGGACATTTAACCCTATAACTTTATACGACAAGATCCTTCTTGGAAGAGTTTCAATCACTTCTTATCACATCATATCATATTTTCCTTTAATATTTCCCCCACATGTAAAACACGGTCATGCTAATACAATTATTTAGTTATTGACCCTCAATTAAGCTTCATAAGGTCTCCAATGACTTGAATGCATTCATCCATACTTTTACACACTATATTATCACTTCTTACAATAATATCACTCATGTCAAAGAAAATACTCATTCAAAATTCACAATTTATCACACTTAGGAAAGTCATGCACAAAAATCTCGGGTTCTTTGTAGCCTTTGTGAATCACTTACAATAATATGCCCTTCTTATCAACCTTAACTCTTGAAAAAACTTTTATTTATAAATTTCTCAATTCACAAAGTGGTTTCTTACCTTTATTAATAGTTTTTGGATTATCTTTATCCCTTCACACATCCTCACCACCTTGCACTAGACTACCTTCACTGCCTTTCCAAACTCTTCATCATTCTCCTCATAATTTCTGTAAGGATTTTGACCTTGTCTCACTTATCCTATAGTAACATTTCATTCACACAAGTTAATGAGGGCTAAGCCTAGTTTTACCAACATTCAAGGAACCATGAACAATATACATTTAAACAAATTCTACACCGTTTCATATAAAATAAGCTTTTATTAGATAGTTCATGATCTTTTCAAATCTCTATTACATATATGAATTCTCCACCTTGACCTCTACCGTATCAACAACAACCATTCAAAATCATTAGCATGATGATAAAGAAAGAGAGGTAGTTAGGTTTCCAACCCCTAACCCATACATGGTTAAGTCAACTATAGTAAGTTTTCTCCTTGGTAGGGTCAAAAGAGTGTTCTTAAGACATGAACACCTTATTACATGAACATTAGAACTATACTAACCCCTAAATTACTAACACACTAACACTTAGAGCTAGGATACACTACTACTTTAATTTGAATATTCAAATGTGGATTTTGGAGGGAAACCTCCAAAATGCCACTTATTACATCATGAAGGGTCCAAGTAGACTAAATAGGACCCAAGAGCATCCTAAAACATCCTACACACCTAATCAAGCCAAAATTGTGCTAATTACAATGATGCTCCTACATTAATCAGTCCCCAATTGTACTAAAAGAGGTCAATCTACTAGGTGTACTGACCCAACACATAAATGCAAGAAAGAAGAACCAAAAAGAGGATCTAAAACACCCCTTCCAAGGAGGAAGACCATGTATCAAATCAATTTAACAACTCTAATATCTTCCTTGAAGTATAAAGAGGATAGGAAAGATTTCCCATGAATAACTTAGTTATTCCAATGCATTCCATAACCTCATGAACCATACTACTATAGATGAATACAAACCAAATTTTGTAATTGTGAAGAAAGAGAGAATGAAACAATTCATGTCCCCTAAAACTGTGCCAAACTAAGTCAATATAAGTATAAAATAATATGAAAAAACTACAATAATGATAAAAATGTGAAGATGTTGATAAAATTGGAGAAATTTCCCTCTGGAAAAAAACATATAGTAGGATAAGAACCATTCGTATAATCCCTGATCATTATGTACACTTTTGACCTTTTGTAGTTTTTGCTGATTTTCTGTATTTGAACCTGATTATGAGGCATTTTTTCCTACCCTTGCATATGTTTGTGCCTGGAAAAATTCCCATTTTACCACAAGTGTAGAGTAAATCCCCAAATGGTTTCCCCCAATTTTGAGATGTGTGTGATGACAAATTGGAGTGTACAACTCAAAAGGAAATATTTATAGCCATACCAAGATATTGATAACTTGTAGATAACCTATAAAGAGATTATTTGGTGGCCACCTAGAAGTGATTACACCTAAAGGAGGGGATGTATATGGTAGATGCCATGGCCCAAAAAAATAGTGACAAGAATAAGAAGCACAGTAACAAAACTAGTGTTAATGTAAGAAAACAATAATAACAATAATAGAAAATGATGTGTTAGTATAAGACAAGCGTATGGAATGTAAAAAACAAGTGCAAAGATAACAAATAATGTCACACAAAAGGAAAAAATTCCTAAACATGGGACACCCATGGTATCATAAGATAATAAAGGCCCATGATCCTGTAAACAAGAGAGACACAACCACACACAAGGCATTACAACACAAACATGGGATACCTAGGATGTCACAAGACAAGCAAGGCCCTTAGGTCATAATTAGAGAAAGAGATAAGTGCACACAAACTACTAGCAAACATGTATGAAAATAAAGAATATCAAGAGAGCATAGGACATATGAGATATGAAAAAGCTAGGAATAATCGTAAACGATGCACAAAACACATGTGTTAGTCTTGTTAGTCCAAAAGATAGAAAATACACAAGATAGATATGTAATCAAGCGTAATTAGGGAAGAAAGGAACTATAATTGAATTATAACACTTATATGTAGTATGTAAAAGAAGATGCCCCGAGAGGTTATTAGTTTGGGTAAAGGGCCAACAAACACCTATCATCGTGTAGTATTATGTATATGTCTTGCATCATGATCAATATACCATGTGAATGCATGTGTATAAATAATAAGTTATATCAATTAAACAAAAGGCGTAAACAACATGTATAATATGAAGCGTAAAAATGTATGTTATAAAATCGGGTCCTAATTTTGAATTTTTGTAAATATTATAATGTTTTTGAATTTAGGCCCTCTATAAGGGCCCAAATGAAAACATATTCTTGAAAAGAAGGAAGGGTGATCAAGAATTCCCCCATATAGGGGAATATATATAAATGATGCAAATAAAGGGTGGGAATCAATATTTCCCCCAAAATGTGTATGTGCAAAGTGAGGCTTAGGTGTAAAAATTGATCCCTCAATAGTTGAGATGGACATATAGACTGAGTGTGTTATCAAGTATAAAGGGTGATGTATGAAAAATAATGCAAAATGAATTTATGAGGGGGAAAAGAAACTACAAAATTTTATGGAGGGTCAAGCCTTGATGTGTCATAAAAGGTGACTCAAGTGAAATTGGAACCATGTTGTTAATGTGTGTCATAAAAGTCTTATGAGGAGAACTATAAATAGTGAAACATTGAGAAGAATGTAATGTGTCATATATGTGAGGTGGGATAAAAGAATGAGCACTCTGGAAGAGAAATGAGAAACAATAATGTGAATTGTGAAACTAGAAGATCTATATAAGATAGAATGGGGTTGTGATCTACTAGAGATAAGATGCACTAAAGAAGGCCAAGGTGGGGACCTAGAGGCTCTAGAACTATGTAATGTGACATGTACAACTATAGGATCATAAAGAGACCTAGAGTTATGTGAAGCATTTGGCACAACTAAAGGCCTAGTATGAGACCTAGGAAGACTATTACGATGTTAAGAAGTGTGTGACACAATAGGCATATGTGTAGATGCACTAGAAAGTGGGGTGGAAGTTCTAAAAAATGAGGAACACAAGGAGATATTCTCTAAAAGGAACACCTTGGATAGTGACAACTTTATAATGACTAATAAACTTAACACATTGATGAATGATAGATGAGACATCCTTAATAGCACATAGCCAAGGAGACCGAAATGTAACACACCGGTAGTGATAGATTTAACAACTAAGGATAAAATATATGTAGTGGTGGATCCAATGGTGATTAGAAGTGTAATATGTCAAAATTGTGGATTGGAATCAAGTACAATACTTTAAAAAGAAATACCAAGAGAATAAAGTAAAGACCATGCAAAAATGTTATACACGATGCGAGGTAACCAAAACACTAAATAAGAATCTGAATAAAAACTAGAATAGATAATGTATTAGAGATAAGAGTAGCATCTATATCTGAATCATCAAAAGAAATGAATTGTAGAGAAGATGATGTGTGAGAGATAGTACCAATCATAACATCCAATGGGTGATCATAAGAAGGTGGTGGTGACACCACACTATGTGTGTTATGAAATTTTGAGGTAGATGGATCATTATCATGCTTAGGAAGATGGTAATTGAATATTTTCAACTTAACATTGTTATTAATATTGCTGTATTATTCAAAGTGGGATCATCCCATTTAATTGCATTAGTGTTGATAAGGCCCTGAATGATGTGTCACAACTTAAAACAATGATCGATAGAGTGACCGATGCATCTATGATGATCAAAATAGACATTAACATAAAATATCTTACTTTGGGTCTTACTTACATCAACATCAAATAGTGGAGGGATAGACATGAGATTGCATTCAAGTAATTACTATAAAACCATGTGTGGAGGACAAGGTAATCGTGTAAATTTTTGTCTTGTAGGTTGCAATTGAAGCTTAGTAGGTTGAGCAACAACATTACATTGACAGTGTCTTTGGAATCTACCTTAGGTCATGAGGTTTTATTTTGAAATTAGTCTTGCTTTGAAACAAGGCATTACAAGAATTATAGTGCTAGTAACATACTTGAGTTTATTCAGATGTAATAGTATAGCTTTACGCTCCTTAAAAGTATGAAAAATATGGTCGAAAGATTGAAACTTGTTAAATATGAATGAATCTTGTAGAGAGGAAGTAAACTTTGAACAAAAATTCCGTGTAACTCACTTCTAGCTAATGCATTTCTCATTTTAGTGAGTATTGTGTGATAACACAAGACATAATCACTTATATGATGTTCATATCCTTATTTGATTTTGGATATTTTTGTATAAGATAAATTATCCTTGATATCAATTAATTTTTGTTAAGAATAAATTTACTAATGTAGTAAATGAACACATAGAATGAGTGGGGAGATTATAGAACCATTTCAATGCAAAGTCCTTAAGGATCCTAGGGAATTTCTTTGTAAGAAATATATCATTAGATGCATAACCAAAGTAGACAACATGAAATGAGTTAATATGCTCTTGGGGATCACTCTTGTGATCATAGATATGAATCCTAGGTATAGTGAATCTAATGGGAGAAGGATATGAGACAACATCATGTGCAAGTGGGTTATGGAATAATTTAGAAGAGTCCATAACATTAGAAGTATGAGAGACAACATGTTGTAATTGTAGAATTTGTGCGTGGAGAGAATGAACAAGGGACTCAAGGTCATGTGTGCTACATGAAGATACATGCAATCCAATATGGTGATAGATAGGATATGTAGTAGAAATAATGGCTTGAGGAATATGCAAAGATACATGTTGCATGGGAATGTAAGATGTTTTCAAATAAGTACTCACAACTAAAGTGGTTATAGTAGATGTTCCTATGGAAACATGCTTAAGTTGATCTCTAGCAATATATAAAAGGATGCCAATGTTATTAGGATGATCATGCAAGAATTTCCGCATATATTAGACCTCATCTTCAAGAATATATTATGGAGGATTATAAAAATTAGTATTATAGCCATGACCTTGAACAAGGTCATTGTGAAGAGTGAGGATAACATTATAAAATAGATTAACAACATGATATTGGGGCTTATGAACATCATCCTCATATGTGTCTGAATGGCCAAATTGAGAAACCATAGAAAATTCATCTAGATCATCATATAAGCCAGGGATATAGGTAGGATTAGAATGCTTAATAGGTGCATATGTAAAGGTAACAACATGATAAGCCATAGATGCCAACAAATTATATTTTAATATAAAATGAAACCCTTAAGCCACTAGTGTTAGGGCTTTGATGCTTGATGAAGGAGTTGGGTTCACCAAATGATTTCACTTAAATGTGAATATCTTATTTCATTCCCTTTAAGATTTATTGTGTTCCTAACATACATAAAAGGATGAAATATTGTAACAAGAGGCTATTATGATTTAATTAACTTCCAACATTAATTTCCCAAATTAGAACAATGCTTTACAAAGTTACTATTGATCTAGCAACTATCAAAACACAAAGGAGAAATTACACTTAGCTAATTTTGAGAAGATCTTAGAGATTATGAGTGATCTAAATATAGGAACAGGATGATCTGGAACTGAAAGTGATTTTCTATAGAGACTATCACCTGAAATTACACTTGGTCAAAATTGTATAATAATGTCAAAGCCATCTGTATAGTCTTAACCCTTATGTACAGTCTTGGACATGCTGGGATCTAGATCTTATGATTTTTTGTGCTTCACCTTCCTGGAAATGAGTTTCAATTTATGTCGGTATTCTTGCTTAGCTTCAAAATGGCTCCGTAATTCTACTCAAACCCTCAAACCCTCATAAAACAAGATGAAGTTTTTGTAAAACAAAGTTAGGTAAGTTGTGGGAACCCCAATGTACTATTGACATTTCCATTATTACAAAAGGGACCAAACCAAAAATCATATTCCTAGCATGTGATATCTACCATAATATAATAAAATTTTGACAACCATGTTTTGATAATGTGTTGTTGGAGTTTCACACTTACATGAATACTTGGGAAGGGTCACTTTGCTTACATGTGGAGAGAAGATGGAGACCCTTAGACTTGGTAGGATAATTCATACCTATAGAGGGTTATTCCCTAATGAATTTTCGTAAGTTACTTCACTATTTAGGGAGTAGAGAGTCCATTTTGTGCATGTTTTAACTTTAGGAGAACATAAAGCACCATGACCTAAAATGAGGTATGATTGACTTGCTTATATAGGCTTCTCGATGATTGTTATGTATTGAAAGGATGACCAAGGGGGAGTAATAGACCATATTAATATGATGCAATTGAAAGTTTGAGTGTATAATGTGCTGGTCCAAAATTGTACAATAGGGGCTAGGATGTAGATTTGTACAAACCGACCCAAATTGATGATTTTCACCAAAAAGGAAAATCACAGGTTGGCTTTATGGGTCAGAGGATAATTGTTTTTATATGTATTTTATGCCATAAAATCTTAGGAATTGATGAAAACTATGGGTGTAAAGTTAATAACATACTCAAAGAGCTAGTAGGGTTTTCTAAGTAAGAGTGAGGAGAGTGTATTCATACATGCAAGCATGCAATGTCAATAACAATGTTATCAAATGATATATTTCCAATTATAAGTGACTACAATGAGATATGTAATAGTTCCACACTTGAAACATGTTTTGTATAATCCTCTTCCTCTTTCTTAGCTAAATATTTCACACCCTCTTAAAGTGTATGACGATCCATCATCATGTGCACTATTTTGAGCATACATTTGTGTATTATTGTGTTCATCTTCTTATTTTAATGTAACCTCAAACACTTCCTCCTCTACCACGCACACCTCGAGGCTTCCTCTTTTAGCTACATTCTAGCTCTTGTGTGCAACTTTTTTTCCACCTTCAAGGCTAGCTAATAGGATTCCTTCACTATCTGTATGTGCAATAGGTTGAGTTCTTCATGAATTCCAAACCTCAAGCCATTAATATACCACTTTACCTTCTCTTGATCAACTTCCACATGTCCTAATCTTATCATGATAAGGTAAAACTCATGTGTAATCCTTTACTGACATCTCCTCTTGTTTCAAATTTTGTAGTATTTTGAACAAAATCATTTAGTAGTCATATGGAAAAAAATTTCTTCTCATTTTGAAACCATGCAATCCCAGTGCACTATATTATCCTTGCCTCTTCTTCATCGGTCATTATGCACATCCTTTCACCATAACAATGCACTATATTTCAACTTAGATTACGACACTCGACATGTTGTAGGTTAACTATCTCTTTAAACTTGAAGCATTCGTTATATACTTGTGAGCCAATCTATGAACTCTTTTGGTTATAGTATTCTAGAAAATGATGGAACATCCATCCTGGGTCCATGAACCATCCTTGAAATAGATTACAATAATTGGGCTTCTTCTGCGCCTATGTCTTCTGCTTCATCTTGTCCATCTTTGGTGACTCCTTTATTTCATACACTTTCTCCTACCGATACATTTTCATCATCACTTTTTACATCCAACACAAAATCCTCTTTGTCGAGTATTCTTAACGACTCAATCCTTTTCCTCGCACCCATTAGTTCTATCATTACTTTTTCTAGCACTCCCATAATAACTGTGTTGGATACAATTGCTACTCCCATATTAGCAACTCTTCTAGGTGGCATCTCCCCTCTTTTGACTAGTTACCTCACGTTCTGCATTCTACTAGTCTTCCCACCTTATAAACTTTCTCTAAGGTATCTATCCACATGCTGATACCAATTAAAATAATTTGGTCATATTATCATTTATATAGGAAACATAATAGAGAAATACCCTCACATAATTCAAATTTTATTATAACAAGAAACCTTATGACATCTACAATAGATTCCCTCTTTGGTATGATACAAATGAGTGATAAAATCACAAAACTATATGGGTGGTGGTTATTGGGTCTTGAATGAATTCTAAAGTCTCTCAAAGGTATTGAAACTTAGAACTAGACATGATTTTATATATCTCAGTTTTTACTTGTTTGGTTTTGAAATCTCTTCTAGAATCTTCCCATAATACCACTCAATTATTAAATTTGAATTTATGTGCATTAGTGGCATTCAACTACTTCATCATAGTAGTTGAGATAAGTCTAGCTATAATCTACGTCCTTACTGAGTTGGTGGTTCTCCATTCTTACTTGTCACTTGGTCACTTTTTTCCCTTGTCTTCATTCTCACACATAGTACATCTTTGTCAATCCTTATGTATCAACATTTAAAAATATCCATGCACCCTGAGTTGTCCCTTCTCAATTTTTGCACAAAACTTACACACCCTTCCTTTTTATTTTAATGCACATTACTTTCTTCAACTCTTGCACACACCTAAACTTAGTCAAGACTTCAAAATATATGCATTTATCTGATTTCTTCCATGGTGCTCCTGCATTAGAAGTCATATTTGTTGTGGGTGTATCTTGATTTTGTGCTTCTTTTTTAAGAAAACCTTTTTGAAAAATGTTGTTTAGCTTGTCCCCTAACTATTTGTGTAACTTATCTATTAGTAATTTTTATTTACATAAAAATTCTTGATGTAACTTGTTCTAATTTTTCCTTTTGTAACTTTCCCTATTTTTCCTATACTTTTATTTTCTACTTGTTCCATTTGTAATGTTCCCTTTAAAATTTGTTACTTTAAAATTTTACTATTCTAATTACTCCTTTTATAATCTCTCCTTTGTAATTTTTTTCTTTTGCCAATTTTTCTTTTCTAACTTATCTTATTGTAATATTTTTATTCCATATGTTTCCTTGTAATTTCCCTTTGTTTTTTTTTCTTTATGTAATTTTTATTTTTCTAGCTATATCTTAAAGGATGAATAATCAATTGTAGGTGTTTTCTTGATTACATAAGGTGAGTTATAATTTATTGATGTTGTATTATATATATCCAATTCAAGATGACCACTATCAACAAGTCCATACATGATATAATGAAAAGTGGGACACCTTTTAGTATAAAGTCCCACAAGTCCCTCGATAAGTGCACCAAGGTGTTGTTTAATCTATAAGAGGGCATATATATGTTGAAAGGTTTATTTTGAAGATCCATTAGACGTAAGTGAATTTGTAGGTGTATTAGGCATATATTGATCATGATTCTTAACTCATTTATGAGATGAACCATTTTAGGACCAAAATTGTGTGTAGAGATATGGTTGAAAAATAAATATTTTGGATTCCTTAGATGTGTAATCTCATCCTTGAGTGATTTGATATCTAAAATTGTTTATTGAATTTTTTTGAAACTCATTGTAAAATTCTTAAATATATTTTAGGATAGTCATATAGGATAAGTTATTGCTCATATAGTTTTTAGCTTGCATATTTAAACTTCAATCATCAATAGGGTGCATTGTTCCTTTTGGTTGATTGATCACATGGACCTCGTGAGAGGGATGATAGCTATCAAAACCTCAAGCAAGAGTGTAATTGTTATTAGAATGAGCATGGATTGATGAAGGATCTATAAGATGAGGCCTAAGAGGGCCTTTTGACTAATTATCCATTGCAAACTTAGACAACCATGATATAGCCATAAATAACAATAAAAGGCCTTTTCCAATAGGCCATAAAATGTAGATAATTGAGCCACTATGAGAAAATGAAAGGTATGAAACCTTAAGGGACCTAGGGTTTTACAATGAAGGCAAAAAATGTGTAAAGGAAGAGAAATTATTCCTTAGATAAAATTCTTCTTAGGCGATATTTAAACAATAAATGAGTTCACTAAATAATTACACCTGAAATAAAATTGATTTGATGGATTTGATTTAAATTCTAAAATATTGAATCTAAAAAGGATGTATATTCATATTATTAAACTAATTATTCATATACATGTAGGAATATATAATAAATGATTAAGACAATTTATTAATTAGGGCACATGTTGAATATATTAAAATCAAAAGAAGATAGTGCACATAACTTTCTTTGTACTTTCATGACCAATATGGACTCAAAACTAAGAGAAATGAGAAAGAATACATATATAGATGGCTTGGATCTGATATTGTATCTATGTCTACCCTAGGATAAAATTGAACAAATGGGACAAAAGTGCCAATCTAGTCTACTATTGCATGAAATTGTCTTACTCTTAAAAATGGATATGTGACTTTACAACCTTTTGTAACTATTGAATATGTATCTCTTTGTATGATATAAGATGCACAATTTTTTAAAATTGGTATTCTCTTATTGAAGACCTAGATTCTTAAAAATATTGTAAAATGGGTCAATAATTTGGGTTGATGCAACCTTGCACCGTATAACACTACCCTAGGATAAAATTGAACAAATGGGATAAAAGTGCCAATCTAGTCTACTCTGCATGAAATTGTCTTACTCTTAAAAATGGATATCGATAACCTTTTGTAACTATGAATATGTATCTCTTTGTATGATATAAGACAATTTTTTAAAATTGGTATTCTCTTATCAAGAGATTCTTAAAAATATTGTAAAATTGGGTCAATAATTTGGGTTGATGCAACCTGCACCACTTGTATAACACTACTTCTAAAGGGATTCATAACCTATATAAGCATCCAAACATAAGGGAGGGAAAATTGTGCTCCTTTCAATGGGTTGAGGAACACCTGCACCACCTACATAAGCACTACATTTAAAGGGATTCAAAACCCATTTATTTCTCCCACATGTTGGAAGACAAATTGTGTTACTTTTAACTATATGTATGCAATTAGAATTTTTCTCTTTGGCATTTCATATTACTTTTTGTAACTTGAATTTGAATTCTTTGGGATTAGTGATAATTTCTCTCAACCTAGTTTAGAGTGCTTCAAATTTTACATAAGGGTTTCTCTAGTTTTTTCTCTTGTGATAGGGGAGAATAGGGAAACTTGTTTGATACCCGAGAGATATTTTATAGATGAGATCTTGATAAGTGTCAGATGACTTTCAGGTGAGTAAATGAGTGGGCTTAACTTGTATTTATCCCACTTTAAGTGTAATTTTTTGCACTAAGGCTAACCTAAAGGGTAAATTCCACTCATATAAAGATATTCATTTACAAATTTGATTATTCGAGGCAAAGGAAATAATATTCTAGTAAGGGAAAAGATCAACAATTAAAATTTTCCCCTCTTTGGATGGGGTTTTCATGTAGGGTTAAGTTTTGAAACAATGTTTTGGATAAGCCTATATAGGAGTTATAAGGTGTTTGAACAAATAAAAAGATCTTGTAGGTGAATGACCAATAGAATGAGTGAGTGTAAGCCTTATGATAGGATATGATAGTTTGAACTCATTTTATGCATACAAGTCATGTGTAAAGGACATAAAGATAAACCAAATTTATTGTTATCCAAAATATGCCCCCCCAGGGCTATTTTTGATAACTTAAATTTTCATTTGGGCTTAGACAATATAAACTAATCAAAAGTGGGAAAATCAATATTGGTGATATTCCTTTGCTCTTGTTAAGTCCCTTATTTCCATAGTTAGCTAAAAAATCAGCAAAATTGGTTCATTTGGGGTAACATCAACTAAATCAGAACTGGAAGAACCATGAGGAACTGTTCCTCTATTCCTCATGTTCCCACTTTAGCGATCTAGCCATAAAAGGAGTTGGAGGCATTTAAATCACTTAAATAAGGGATTTTTAGAATTGGCAGCATAATTCTTTGGTTCCTCTTGTTCTGTGTTTTACCGATTAGCCGAATTGGTTAAGGGGAAAATTTAATGTGGATAAATTGGCTCTGGGAAAAAGTGGAACAAGCGGAGCAGTTCCATAGTTCGTTAGTTCTCGAATTAGTTGACAAAATGACTAATGGAAGACAAAAATGAGAACTCTGGTTATCATGGGCCCATAGGGAATAAATGGAACATTTCCCGCACTCCTTCGATTCACCAATCGACCGATTCATCCGCACCCAACACAAATTGCATTAAAGTAGATTGTAATATACCGCAAAGAACCTTGTTTAACCTTCCCGAACCCCGAACTTCAAATGGCCATAAATTTTTCCCTGTAACTCCAAATTTCACAAAATTGGAATTTTTAGAAATGTCTCATCATGTACTACACCATAGAAACTAGATGTCTTAAATTTGGTGGGGTTAGGTGGGTTGAAAAGAGGAAATACTATCCCAACATTAAAGACGTAGTTACATGTAGCTTAACTACCAGATTTAATGAAGTATGGTGCTCATTCATTCTCCTACAAGCAAAGTAGCAAGGATAATTACTTTATTAGGTTACACATACCTATTTTCAAGAATTAAATACATGTTGTTGGTGGTTGAAGGTGGAAATTCGAGTTTCCCTTTCTTTTCCTTCCTCTCTCTTTCCCATTTTTATATATTGTAAGATGATGCAAATTTGTGAAGGTTAGACCCTCTTGAAATGTAAGGGCATCACACAAGTGTTGCACAAGTTTTTCCTTTGATTTTTAGGCCTCATATTTTGATCTTTGCAATGGTATACTATGCATGTTTATTTTCCTTTTGTAGGGTTTGTTTCTTTTGTGATTCATGAAAATGAGAGTTTGAATGTTGTTTTGGATTGTGACACTCATGTCTTCCCTCTCCTACTTCATTTCCTCCCATTTTCACTCATCTAAGAGTGTCTTTTCCCTCTTTTTGGTGCTATCACCTCTTTTAGCTTAGAATTTCCCCTTTTATGCATCTCCTTCTCACCCTGGTCCCTTGGATTGTTAAATTAAGATTAGATAGTTAAATTTCCAGATGTAGGAGTAGTTTAGCATTATGAATAGGTAGAGGAACCAACCTTCTCTAGAGGTTTGTCTCAAGTAACAAGTCCCACAACTTGGAGACAATCCATGTTACCCAAAAACACTGATTGCTCATCCATTCATTCATGGCAAATCAAAGGGTGTTATTTTTGGCGATAACAATACCAAATGCCACACAACCAAAATTGGGTATCTACAATATTTAGTAATATATATTAATTACAATTTTATATGAAAATATGCATACTATAATATTAATGAACTTTATTAATTATATTTTTTTCAAAAATAAAGTTAGATTATAGTCGGACTTTAGTCGACCTTAGTCAAATACCGTATTCAACCTATAGTCAGATGTTATAGACGAATTATTATAAGATTCTATAGTAGGTATGTAGTTAGGTCTAATATTCAACTTATAGTTGGGTCTTAAAGTTAGGATATAATCAGGTCTCAATTTCAAGCTATAGTGAGCCCTAGATTCAAGAGATACATTCGGGTCTTATAATCCACCTACAATTGTGTCTTGGTTTTGATCTATAATTAGGTCCAATAGTCATTTTATAGTCAGGTCTCAAAGTTCAGTTATAGTCAAGTCCCATAGTTGGGCTATAGTCAAGTCTCAAAGTTAATTTGTAGTTAAATACCACATTTGGCCTATAGTCGGTAGCAAATTTGACCTATAGTTAGGGTCAAAAGTCAACATATAGTTGGAAGTGTCATGATATAACCAAATTAACATTTACCTATAGTCAACCCAACCATCAAGATATTATCATCCCATAGTCAACATATAGTAGATGACTATATGATGATGTTAGTCTAACTATAATAGGACGACATTAGGGGATGACTATGGGACAATGTTATTTCATTTTCATATCTTCCTTTAAAATTTCACTTAGACACAAATTTAGCGATAACCTAAAGACTCCCGATGTCACCATTTTTACTACATGAATGCATTTTTAAAAATTCATGTTTTTTCTTGCTATAGGATGACACTAAAATGAATAATTTATCTTTAAATCCATCACTACTTGCTCTAAATATTGTATAAAATGGCATCAAATATGGTTGATTCTTATAGTTACAAACAAACCCCAAAAAGTGGAAGGGGATGAGGGAGAATAAAGGCAGAGACAACATGTGGCAAGGGTGTAATTTGGATGTGAATGTGATATGAAGGTGTTATAGGAAAACGATGTCAAGGTGATAGTACTAAGGATACTAAGTGGTTTTCAAGTAGTATTAGGAAGGTGGTAGGATTATAATAGGTAGGCATGTTAGGAAAATATAGGGATAGTCAACAATGTGTTTCTCAACAAGTACTACCAAGTGAACCCAAACCTACTCTTGATATGCCCCTTAAGGCACCACTTAATGAGGTTAATACTCAAACAACCTACAAAATAAATCATTGGTAAGAAAAATATATGTATTAACAATGTCTCAAGTGTTAGTGTCATCCATAGGGATACCTTTATACTAGAATATGCATTTTCATCATACTTGTATATCCTTCCCTTAGTACATCCACCTAAAAGAGTATGGTTTGGGATTTATAATGGTGGAAGGGCCAAGGTGCTGGTTTTTTTTTTGTAATAATGGTTTTTAACTCCCTTATCTATGATAACGTGAAGATGATATCCCCTCACCCATAACTTGGTGTGGAAGAGACATTCATACTCCTTACAAATTTCTATAATGGTGGCACTTTGGTAATCAAATAAGAAATATTTGAATTAGTTTCATCTGTTTGTGGGGTACCTAATGTAGAATGCAAGAGAAAATATTGATGTGCATGACATTTAGACTTTGTTATGTTTGTGGAGCCTATTTTCATGTTAGAGTGTGGTACACCTTCTATGTGTTACACTCGGGTATTTTTACGATGGTCCCGCTCGCCGGTGAGCGGGTCAGGGGTTCGGGGCAAAGCCCCGAAAAATTTTCATGGGTGGTTTATTAACCCATGGGTAATGGGTAACCGTTATGGGTTGTTTTTTGGGCCCATGGTTTTTGGTACCCATTGTTTTGATACCCACGGTTTTTTGCCCATGGTTTTGATACCCATGGTTTTTGCCCATGGTTTTGATACCCACGGTTTTGTATCAAACTACTTAAGCAATTGTCTATTTATATGGTCTTATGCATATGATACATATACAAGAAAATGCATTATAGATGTGCTTTGAATTCGGGTGTGGATTCTGTAGAGTTTGTTGAGCATAGCTCCAAATGGATCTGGGTATTGTATTGAGAGAGTGGAGGCTTGTAATAAAATCCGAGCAAGTGATTCTTGGTGGACGTAGCCCAAATTGGGTGAACCACGTTAAATACTGTCTCTCTGTGTTGTGTTATTTATTCTGCACTTTTATTTGAGATTTGTAATATTTTCTGTATATTAGTTTCTACTGTTGCGATTGTAAGGGATTATTCCGCATATTTTATCTCTTATTTCCTATCGAATCATCATGGGTGTGTAAGAAAATTTGGTGATAATACTTGTCACCCTACTACATCTTTCTGTTTTATGAGTTAGGAGGTGTTGGAGTATTATTGTTCTACACAACCTTTTTGGGATGTTCTTTTCTACATAAACGGATATACTTGATCTACACAAATGGATTTGATGGTGCATTGTATTTTAGAAAAATCTTGCACTTTCCACTTGATGAAAAGTCGAAAGGTTGCTTCATTTTTGTGATAGATTTGATCTTGGTTATGTTGTGATATGATTTCCTGAGATATTCATAAGTCAAGAACTCCATTTGACATGTATATAAGGGTGAAATTTCTTAGTGTAACTCAACACCTTATGATTTTCCACGAGGCATTTGTGTAGGCATGAAATGAACTCATGAAACTCATTGGTAGAATATTTATCCAATTGTTTCTTGTGTTGTTGCAACTATTAAAACTCATGTATTTATCCTCATAATGTTTGACGGGGTAGTATTCATTTTGTATATTGTTGAAAAATTCATCCCAACTCCAAATGGGATAAAAATACCCACACTATGTGTTAAATTGTCCGATTGTCAATGATTGTTTAGCAAATAAGTGGGCTTCAAGATACTACGGCTACTTATCCATTGTTGGGATGTCATTATTGCATTTGGACACCGGGATGCCAAGGTTCACTTGGATCTTCAAAGGGGTTTAATGTTAATGCCACATGTTAGATGTTAGGGAGAAAGAGGGTGTGATTGTCATGTTTGAATGAAACATTAACATGTGGGATTTTCAAAAGGGTTCAATGTGATGTACTTCTATTGTGTACTTAATACTATTTGGGGCATGTGAGGATGCACTAGGTTATTTCTAGGCATCAACCATCTTGTTCTTGCTATGATGTTCTTTTGGGTAGGTAGAAACAAAATTGACCATGTTTCCTTCCTTCTCTTGCTATGTTCAACTGTTTTAATGCATAAAAAGGTAGAATTATGCTCTAATATCAATGATCCACAACATGTGTTAAGGATAATCATATGCTAGAGTCGATTCAAGGATTATAAAGAGATTGTGCAAGTATCAACCATTGAACATGGACGGATGCATCATAAGCCTGTTTGCAAGAAACACAACTTCTATTCATTAATGGAGAGTAAAAACTAAGAATATAGTTATACAATGTTAAAACAAGGCTAGAAAAGATAGTTCATGTGATAAGAAGGGGAAATACTTCCTACGATTTACCTAGACTAAACATTCATATACAAATGTGTATGAGAAATATTATATACCCATGACATGCTAACTATCTCTATTGTTATTAGAGTATGTTATTATTTATCCTTTTATTTGTTTATTAGGATAATTCTTACACTTATGTTAGACCTACACTTGTTGGGTTAGCTTGCTTAGGTGTACTAGTTGTTGTTAGGAAATAAGAGATAAAATATGCGGAAAAATCCCTCACATAATCGCAAACAGAGAAACTAATATGCAAAAAATATTATAGATCTCAAATAAAAGTGCAGAATAAAATAACACAACACAAAGAGATATTTAACGTGGTTCACCCAATTTGGGCTACATCCACCAAGAATCACTTGCTCAAATTTTATTACAAGCCACCACTCTCTCAATACAATACCTGATCTGTTTGGAGCTATGCTCAACAAACTCTACAAAATTCACACCCGAATTCAAAGCACATATGCAATGTTTTTCATACTTCTATCATATGCATAAAACCATATAAATAGACAACTGCTTAAGTAGTTTTACAAAACCGTGGGTATCAAAACCATGGGCAAAAACCATCCCATAAACCTATGGGTCAAAATCCCACCCATATGAGAAAATCATGTTTCGATATATCGGGCACGTTTTAAGACCAAAAAAATTTGGGACTGCGCCCGAACCCCTACTACTACAGGGCTGCCGCCGCCCGATGAGGATACATGAAAAGTGTACAATACTCTTAGTGTACAGTCTTCAACACTTTCACACATGAAAACATGCTCCATAACCTAATAGTTGTGTAGAGTTAACTTACTAGTTGTGTTGAGTTATCTTTCCAAGTTATGTGGAGTTAGCTTGCTAGTCTTGTGGAGTTAACTTAACTACAATATCAGTTAGTGGGAGTTCTTCACCACTAATCTAGGTAGTAGTTGCACTTCCCTCCTCCTATATGTACATCATTCTTATTAAGCAAAGTGTAATGTAATTCAATTCTAATGTATTGAGAATAATGGATTATGATGGATTTCCATATATGATATTTTAGCTCTTGTTTTGCAAATCTAATGTGGTGTGCTATTATCATATGAGATCTTCTCAACATGGAACAATCTTCTTATCATTCCTTTCATGGTATTAGAGCGATAGATGATGTAGACATCCATCTGTAAGTTTTTTGCAAGCAAGGGTTTACTTATTTTTATATATTCTAGAATTTTGTTAGCACTTTGTTACAGTGTCTATTTTTACATAAAACAGAGGGCTCTGTTGGATTCGGAAGGTGGAAAACCCTAAGAAAAAAATGTAAACTTGGCTATTGAAGAAGACAATTTGTTTTTGAGTTTGTTTTAGTTTTGCAGAGGCGAGACATTGATATGTACAGATCTGCTTGGAAATTCAAGCTAGGAGAAGAAATCTTTGCTGTGGAAGTAGAAAGCCCAAAAAAATAGTTTCGGGTATTTTTGGGTTTTTTACGCCCAAGATCTTGGTTTTTTCTTCTACTTTGCAGGTTCCTATTTGGTGAGGATCTAGAAATTTTAGAAATCAGGCTTTGGGATGAAATCTTAGCCTTGGGAAGTAGAGATTTTAGAAAAATAGTTTATGGGTTTTTCTGGGTTTTCTGCGTTTGGTAATGGGTTTTTATCTTCCTAAATCTTAAATATCCGTGTCATGGGGAAATATGTGCCGGGAGGCAAAAAGTCCAGAGAAACGCTTTTGCAATTTTTACATTTAGTAATGGTTTTTTTTTTCGTTGTACAAAGTTCCTATGTGTTGAGGATTTGAGGATGTTTTAGATCTATGCTACCCTTGGGGATTTTAGAAATTCATGCTGGTGAAACAAAAAATGTAGAAAAACAATTTATGGGTTTTTCACATTTGATATTGGGGTTTTTCTTCTTGAGTGCCATTTTTACAAAAGTGCTTGTTTTTTCGTGTTTGTTCCATTAGAACTATTTATTTTGAAAAACAAACCAAAAATTGTAGAATGTCATTATTGTAACACACAATCAATTATAAAGTGCCAACATTTATATCTCTATTTGTTTGTTGAGATATTTTAGATTGGCATTTTTTTGCACTTTGACATTACTCCATTGATATTATCCTTGCATGGAGCTATTCAGTGAAGCCAAAGTGTCGATTATTTTTGAGTTTTCTAATCGAATAGTGGATTCAGACCATAATGCACACCAAACTTCTTCAACACTATACGAGTTTTGGAGCCGAGCTTCTTGGGATATCTTGCAATGGGATTTTTCTCTCTACTTTGTTATTATTGGTTTTGGGTACCTTATGGTGTCCCTTTTTCCCAATTATTGTATGTGGGTACCTCATCAGGCCTTGTTGTCGGGACCCACCTTCTTTTCCACCCACCTAAGCTATGCTTACGGGGGGTGTTAGTGTAGGTTATTATTTATCATTTTATTTGTTTATTAGGATAATTCTTGCACTTGTGTTAGCCCTACACTTGTTGGTTTAACTTGCTTAGGTGTACTAGTTGTGTGGATTTAACTTATTGGTTATGTTGAGTTAGCTTTCTAGTGGTGTGGAGTTAACTTTATAGTATTATGGAGTTAACTTAACTACTAAGATCAGTTAGTGGGAGTTCTTTACCACTAACTTAGGTAGTAGTTGCACTTCCCTCCTCCTATATGTACATCCTTTTTATTGAACAATGTAATGTAATCTAATGTATTGAGCATTATGGCTTATGATGGATTTCCATATATATGATATTTTAGCTCCGATGTTTTGTAAATCTAATGCGGTGTGCTATTATCATATGAGATCTTTGCAGCATGAAACACTCTTCTTATCATTCATTTCAATTGTATAGTTCGGCTCTCAAGGGTTTGGACCCTTGTGTTGACGTGAATGTTATATATTTATACAACAAATACATGAAGTTAATTCTAATTGAAGATGGTTACAAAGGAAATGATTACAATTTGTTTCATCTTCTAACTATGTGGCGATGGATCTTCTCATTTAGATTAGATGGCTACTTAGATATTCTCTCATGTGTCACAAAATGTGGAAGTGCTCCTTGGTAAGCTATAAAGAAATTGGAATTTTTCATGTGGATGTCGTGATATGTCATTGTGAGTAATATGGGCACTATGCAAGAGTGTGTTGTAAAGGTGACACTTGAGTGTGAAGTGAGGCAAGATCTACATGAGGTATAAGATGCCAAAGAGGTTTTGTGAGGTGTTGGAGGCTCTACGTAGGGAAAAAGTTCTATGTAGTATTGATGGCATACATAAGAAAACTACAACACATGTGTGCATGTGTGTTGCGTAAGGGGTGTCGTACAAAAAAACAAACTCCAAAGTGATAGGTGTGCAATATGTGCATGTGCACAAAGGAGAAGAGTGTTTGTCTACATGGCTATGCATAGATTATGGAAATTATGGATTGATTTCTTATAAACAATGAAATCCCTCATCCGTGAGGATAAAAAGCAAAGAGCTACAAATATTACAAGGTCCTTTTTGCAGGATTGCAGAGTTGTGTCAATGCCAATAAAATGAAATTAAAAAAACCTTTGGTCATGCTTTTGATGGTCTGCAACCTGATACCATAAGGGCTGAAACACCTCCACCCAACTATTTAACATATTTTTAGAGGAAAATCTCTCACTAAAATAATCTCTTAAAGTAAACTACTATAGTCGTTTGCAAACATTATCAAATTCATGAATACACAAGACAATATCAGGTGACAATTTAGAATTGTTATCTTGTGGATGACCTTCAAGTTGAACTTTAGAGGCTTCTTGATCTAGGGTGTCTTTTCTATTAGTTTCACATTTCACAAGGATGACATTAACAACTGCATTAATGATGTGAGAGGCCATTATATAAGGCAAGGGGGTGCTCAAATAAAAAAAGACAAAAACTTTGACAATAAATACAAATGACAAAATTATATCCCACAAAGATCGAAAAAGCGATATGATCATTGAGGTGGTCATAGGGGCGAAATAATGCCCACAAGTATCTAACTCTAGTAGAGCTCATCATCATTAGAAAACACAAAGGCCAATAGGTGGTTGAAGGCTACAAAAGGCGAAGAGTTGCATAGACAAAAGAATATGTGGATGAAGTAGAACTAGAAATGGATGAACATATGGAATATCAGCCTAGATGAATGCCCAAATCTTAATAAAGACATAAAAATTATGTGAATGAAAAGTTTAGAGCAAGGATGTGGAGGAAAATAACAAGTAGGAAGCATCAACACTATATTATAGAGTCCAAACCAACGTATGAACATTGTGAAATATCTATATAGGGGTTGAAATTTAATGGATGGAAAAGATTGTCATTGCTCACCTACAAACTAACTCCCATAAGCTCCTATAAGAGACAAGAAGATGGACAACACCTAAGGAATTGTGGGAAGAGAGGACTTGTGTTCTATGCAATACAAGGACAGTAGAAATGGAGGAGCATTTCATCCTTGAATGTCTAAGGCACACATTCATCATATTTTAAGTATGAGGAAATTTTAAGAGTTAATTCCATGATAGAACTATTGGAACAAAACAAAATAAAAAGATTAGTGACATGCTAATTTTATTCGAGAAGAGAAAGAACAACCCTTCACAAGATACCACTAAACTCACAAATCTTTAAGACGTTGCAATTGTCCCATAGACCTTTAATATTGTAGAGGTGATGAAAACCATTTCGTTTCATTGATAATAAACATTTCAGTTTTAAAAAACATGTACCTATTGGACAGAACTTTGAGGTTGAGATTAAGCAATTTGAAAATAATCCATAGTTACCGAATGCATCTTGGCTGATTCGTAGAAAGAAAGAAGCGTTTACTAAGTTTGGTCGAATGAATAAGAAGAATACACGTTCACTCAATGTCATGCATTGCCCATCTCAATCTCAGAGCACTCTGTACAGAAGGCCGCTTGAAGGAGGCACTTGACGTTCTTCTTAACACACGCAACTCTCGTGTAAACCCTTCTACATATCTCCATCTGTTGCAGGCTTGCATTGCCAAGAAATCCCTTTTAGAGGGTAAGCAAATCCACTTTCACATCAATGGCAGGGGATTTGCATTTGCCACACACCCACTTCTACAGAATAAACTTATCAACATGTATGACAAGTGCGGAAGTTTGGTGGATGCTCGTAATGTTTTTGACGACATGACTGAACCAGATGTCTTCTCATGGAATATGATAATTGCAGCTTACAGAAGACATGGGTTTCCTCAAGAGACATTCATACTGTTTCATAAAATGCAACGAACACCTGTCCATCCCGATCACTTCACTTTCTCGACTATTCTCCCTGTGTGTGCCAACTTAGCTTCTCTAAAACATGGTTTGCAGATCCATGGGAAAGTCATTAGATCTGGATTCCAATCTCACGTTACTGTTGCGAATACCCTGATCGACATGTATGTAAAATGTGGAAGCATACAGAAGGCGCGCGAACTGTTCGAAAAAATGCATAATCCAGACGTGGTTTCATGGAATGCGATGATTACAGGATACGCACAAAAGGGTGTTCTTGACGAGGCTCTACGGCTTTTCAAAGAAATGCCTCAACGAACTGAGGTCTCATGGACGGCAATCATTGCTGGATATGCACAAAATGAGCTCGGTGAAAAAGCCTTGGAGGTTTTTCAGCAAATGCAATTAGCAGATGAAAAACCAGACTCGGCAACGTTTGCCAGCATCCTTCCAGCTTGTGCCAAAATGGGAGCTTTGGAGCAAGGTGTGGAGATTCATGAAAAAGTAATGGAACGTGGATTTTTGTCAAGTGTTGTAGTCTGGAGTGCTCTGATAGACATGTATGGAAAATGTGGAAGCATACAGAAGGCGCGTGAATTGTTTGACCAAATGCCTCGGCGAAATGTGGTGTCATGGAATGCGATGATTGTAGGATATGTACAAAATGGGCTTGTTGATGATGCCTTGGATATTTTTAAGCAAATGCAAGTTGCAGGTGTAAAGTCTAGTGCATCAACCTTTGCCAGTGTCCTCCCAGCTTGTGCCAAACTTGGAGCTTTGGAACAGGGTATGGAAATTCATCAAAAAACTATAAAAAATGGGTGTTTGTCAGATATAGCTCTGAATGCCCTGGTTGATATGTATGCAAAATGTGCAAGCATACATAAGGCACGTCAATTGTTTGACAAAATGCATCATCCAGGTGTCGTCTCATGGAATGCAATGATTGCAGGATATGCATTGCATGGCTATGATAGGGATGCAGTCAAACTCTTTGAAGTAATGAAGCACTCGGGAACCAACCCTGACCATGTAAGCTTTGTTTGTATTTTTATGCATGCAGCCATGCGGGGCTAGTTGATGATGGTTGTAAATACTTTAATTCCATGAGTGTCTCTTACTGCATGATGCCTACGATGGATCATTATGTGTGCATGGTTGACCTTCTTGGTCGTGTTGGCTATCTTGAGGAAACCCTAAATTTTGTTATCAAAATGCCAATAAAACCTGATTTAGTTGTGTGGATGTCTTTGCTTGGTGTTTGTAGAACACATAAGAATATAAGGATAGGAGAATCTGTGGCGACACTACTTTTTGAGTTGGATCTGAAAAATCCAGCACCTTTTGTTCTTTTGTCAAACATTTATGCAGAAGTGGGAAGATGGGCTGATGCTCAAAAGATAAGAAAATTGATGGAATATAGAGGAATTAAAAAGATACCAGGATGTAGTTGGATTGAAATCCATAAAATGGTACACGCTTTTTGTGTAGGAGATAGATCACACCCACAAACTCGGGAGATCTACATACAGTTAGAGAAATTGTATTGGGAGATGAAGGCAGTAGGGTATATTCCAGATACAAGACCTGTATTGAATGATGTGGAAGAGGAGGAGAAGGAATTGCGTCTTTGCCACCACAGTGAGAAGCTGGCAATTGCATTTGGACTGTTAAATACAACCCCTGGAACAACCATTAGAGTTGTCAAGAACCTTCGAGTATGTAATGACTGTCACACTGCAATTAAATTTATCTCCAAGATTGTTGCAAGAGAAATTGTTGTGAGAGATGCCAACCGTTTCCATCATTTCAAATATGGACAATGTTCTTGCAAAGATCTTTGGTGATGTTTTAAGAGAAATAAACTACAAACAAAGGCTTGCTCTTTAACATGGTGCATGGTGTCTGATTTGCAGTGGTAAGAAGGTATCAGGTTTAATTTTTGGTTTCCCCAAAAACACTGTTTTGTCTGTTTAAAGAGCTAGACTGTGCTTTTGATTTGTTTAAATGATATCGTATAGTCCACATCACTATCTAGATATGCTGATGGGGTATTTTTGGATGCCTTATTTTATAATGCTAGTATGAATTGATGAAATTGAACTGTTGGTAGGATGCCTGTATAGCTCTGGACTATAAAGCTGAAGGAGAAGGCAGAGAATTGCAAATGCAGGGAGGGAAATGCTTGAATATATAAAATAATAATAGTTTTTTACAGTCCACGATGCCGAGCGGCCTGTTTTTGGGTCTACAAGCGGCTTATAGCATATGGGATTACCTCGTACTCACATGCGGGAGGCAACTAACTTTGCTACAAACGAGGCGTACATACCCTATCCCCTGCAGGATTTGAACTTGTGACCTCTATTTCAAGAGCACATGTTCTTCACCATTAGGCCAACTCAGGTGCGAAGGAAAGTGAAATGCTGCTGAGCCAATAGGAGATGTGAAAGAAGGGCTCACACTCAAGCTAATACTTGGATATGACAAGGAAATCATCTCACAATGGTTATTTACTCCCAACTCAGTTTCAATGGTCTTTTTGCGTGAATTAATTATATTATCTTTCGCCTATATCAAGTCGGTCATTTGGGTTTAAATTATATGGAATACCATGGGCGTTTTATCTCCAATTGAACTAGATCATCTTCTGGTGAAGTTAATTGCTGAAGCTTGTTGTTCTAGTTGTTGGAATTCCTTAGTGAAGAGTGAAAAAATCACAAAATGTTCTCCCTTGTCTTGAACGGTCCCTTTTATAATATATTTATATGTGATATAAGTGATTTGCCACCTAAGCATAGAAAAAGATTTGTTTTTCGTAAAAAGGATTGTGTTTGTGGATGACAAATGACTAAAATATTTCAAATAATGGCTCAAGATTTCCAACGTGTCTTCTCTTGCCCATTGCTTTCTTGGTCATCTAATACGTTTGTGGTGAATACAGGCCTGAAAAGGAAGGAACTCATGAGGAAAAAGAGTACCGCAAACTCGTTAGGAACCAGGTAATGGAAGAACTTCGTAGCTTGAAGGGGAACATTGTAATTATAGATTGTAACCTCACAAACTGGATATTTTCTTCATGGGTGGACCCTTAGAAAAAGTTAGTGATGATTAAATTTCACATGATAAACTATGGATTGGAGACTTTTTTGCTATATTACATATCCTACGGATGCTCACAAAGACTATGAAGTTTACTACTTACAAACCTCAACGAAAATTATATCAAGCAGTAAAGACCATGAAGTTATGTTACAAACATCAACCACAACTATATCAAGCTTCTTGGCTTTTTAAAGGTTTCGTGGCAAAATTTACAATGTTCAAAGAATTTTTGAGTCGGACTTCTCAAGTTTTTGTTTGGTTGATTGCAAAGATGTCGCTGAGGTTGCCAAAGCATCATTTTAATACAATCTGAATTTAAAAAAACAAATCTTTGTAAAGAAGTTTGATAGATAGAACATTAGCTAGTTATATGATTCAAATGCATTGGGTAACTTTGTTTTAGAAAGAAAATAGAACTGTATATCTTGATAAATTAAATTGTGTTATTTGACGCTTGCATTCCTAAAATTGTTGGAAAGTACCTTTCCTTTATAGTTGGTAAGTACCTTTCGTTTATATTGTTGGTAACCTATTAAACTTTTGATATTATATCACTTGATTTAGGTGAAGAAAATATATTTGTTTCTCTTTGGTTTATCACAATCAACCAAGAAACCAAATGATGAAGAAGTGGATAATTTAGTTGATTTTGTGCATTCACTTATGAAGTAAATTTAAGCCTTCTGATGATTCTCTCTTTGAAATGAAAGGAGATGCTCTGAAGCACGAGTCATGAAAAGGATTTTGAATACGTACAGAATTTCTTCAGGAGAGAGTACTAGACAAGGAAAATCAAATAGTTTCTTAAATAGTCCTGTTAGAAGGCAAAAAAGAATAAATCAGATTCTGGGTTTCTTTATTACTACTTTACCAAGTAAATACTTAGGGGTCCCATTGTTTAAAGGGTGACCTAAAAATAATTTTCGGAAAACCTTTTCTCAAATTTTCAACACATTGGCTTCTTGAAAGGAAAGTGGCTCTCCGAGCTAGGAAAATTCAGCTGATTCATGTTGTTTTACAGGCTATTCCAGATTATCATATGTAAGTTACAATGGCTCCTACAAGTCTTAAAAAAAGATTGACCGACATAATAAATCTTTTTGTGGAATGGATCTGACAATCGAAGGAAAATTTCGTATCCCAAAGTCAAAAGTTGGTGCTGGTGTAAGAAATCTTTATCAATTGAATATTGCATTAAGAGCTAAGCTTCTTCCGAGAGCTTTTAAAGGAAAGATAGTTTGTTGAGTAAAATGCTCCTAAATTTATATGTAATTTGCAGCCTAGTCACAAAAATAGATTTTTTTCCTTTTATTACAAGGAGAATGTATGTGGATGAGAAATGATTCAAACATCTCAAATAATGGTTGAATATTTATAATGTGGCTTCTCTTTCCCATTACTTTCTTGACCAGCTAATATGTTTCTGGTGAATACAGGGCTGAAACAGGAGGAACTCGTGACGATGGAGACTACCACAAAAACTCTCGAGGAGTGAATAATGGAAGACCTTGCCAATGCTGAGAGTAGCATTCTAAATGTAGATCATAACATGACCAAATTAGAGGATTTCTTCATGTGCAACAAACCAAGGAGATAAGAGCTAGCATAGACTTACACATGAAAAACTCCGAACTAAACTTATTTCATGAGTTGTATATCTATTGGATGCTAGAAAACGCTATAAAGTTTTGTTACAAACCTTAAACCGTGTAAAAATTAATCTCACATTGATTGATAGGTTTAATCCGCAACAACATATAAACCTTTATGTGAATAGGGGTGACACCAAAATGGAAGGGGCCCTCTTACTAACATAATGATTGTTTAGTTGTGGGATGAGTATGCTTGCTTGCTCGGCCTTCCCCTCTCCTCCACTATGGCTTTATAGTAAAAAAATTATCCTATTCAATCACCTATGAAGCATCATGGAATTGGTTCTACAACTCTAAAATCCTCATTCTTGGGTTGTGTAGAGGTTTCACAACAAACTTTTGCAAAAGGGATGAAATTTATAATGTTCAAAGATATGTGAAATAAAGACTACTCAATTTTTTGTTTACCTAGAAATTTCTAGATGCGGCTAGAAGTACATATTTTAAAACAATCTTAATAAGAGAAACTAGTATAAAGAAGCTTGATAAAGAGAACTTGGATTTCCCTAATACACATGCAAGTGTTCTTTTGGTAACTTTACTAATAGCAATATAAAGGAGCGCTCTATCTTGACCTATTCAAGAATCACACTTCTAAAATTAAATTGTTGTGAATGATCTTTCATTGTTTATTGTTGGTAACCTTTCCAACTTATATATATATATATATATATATATATATTTGTTTTATCACAATTAAACATGAGACCAATTGATGAACAATTGATTGAGCCTTTACGGTTTGAAGTACATTTTAGTTAGTTAATAATTTTCTCAAGTAAATATGTTGTACTCTTTTTGAAATAAAATGAAATGTTCTTGTTATCACCAAATTACAACACCCTCTCGATTTGCATGTGTGGGTGCATGAGTTATCAAGTGTAATTGGGTAGCATTGGACCATCTCTCAAGTTGTGGGACTTGCATAATTTATATGGACCTTTAGAGAAGGTTGGTTCCTCTATTTAATCATAATGCTAAATTACTCCCAATGAAGGAAATGCAACTAACTACTCCTAATCTATAAATTCCAAGGGACTAGGGAGAGAAAGAAGGGTTAGAAAGGTACATAGAAAGGGAAATCATACACTAACAGAGGTGATAACACCAAGAAAAGGGCGCTGGACAGGTTCAAAATGCATCAAAATGAGAGAATGAAGATGGAAAGGATGGACAAGCATCACATACCACAACAACATTCAACACACCATTCCCATAAGCACAACACCATTTAAGCTTGTAATGAGAACAAAAAATGCACATAATACTTGCAAGCATGAAGAAAGGCAAGAGAAAACAATAAAAACCAAGCTAGGATAGAGAAATAATCACAAGACATTGATTTTATTGCTCCAAAAGTTTGCACAATACATAATTGTAGAGGAAAGAGGCATGATTCACCATTAGAAAGCTAAAAAATGGAGGCTTGGAGCTCTAAATCCACCCAACCGCTGAGAAGAAGAGACGAGAACATTCCAAAGTGTCCCATGATTGTTTTTACAAAATGAGCTCTCTTTACAATATATGGAAGAAAAAATGAGAGAGAGGGGAGGGAACTCAAAATTTGCATTCAACCACCAACAAATGGCATTGAATGACCCATAAAAAGCATAGAGAATCTTGCAAAACCCATCCCTTTAGGTCATGTTCCTTGTGGGAGAAGAAATTGGCTTCCATGTCTCCATTTAATGTTTTTTTACCAACCTATAAGTGTTCATTTGATCTAGAGAAGTTTTTTGCATTTTTGGCCCACCTACTCCCATCAAATCTTTGATTACTTTTTCCCATGATATAATACGTTGAATTTTGAATCCAATGATATGAATTTTGTAAAAATGGAGTTCTGGGCTCGAGATATCGCCATGCATGCAGATCGGGGAGGTCATTTTCGCCCAAAACCCAGCTTTTGGGTTGTTCTCCTAACTCTTCCATAGTCTCGCAATGGTCTTGGGCTCCATCTCCTTTGTTTTGAGACTTTTCTTGGGTGCGGGGAACTATAGTGATCGTGGAACTAAGTTAACTAGGTCTCTGGGGCCCAATTTTGCCGATCTTTGACCTCTGTGTTTAAGCTTGTAATGAGAACAATAAAATGCACATAATACTTGCAAGCATGAAGAAAGGCAAGAGAAAACAATAAAAACCAACCTAGGATAGAGAAATAATCACAAGACATTGATTTTATTGCTCCATAAGTTTGCACAATACATAATTGTAGAGGAAAGAGGCATGATTCACCATTAGAAAGCTAAAAAATGGAGGCTTGGAGCTCTAAATCCACCCAACCGCTGAGAAGAAGAGGCGAGAACATTCCAAAGTGTCCCATGATTGTTTTTACAAAATGAGCTATCTTTACAATATATGGAAGAAAAAAATGAGAGAGAGGGGAGGGAACTCAAAATTTGCATTCAACCACCAACAAATGGCATTGAATGACCCATAAAAAGCATAGAGAATCTGTAAAACCCATCCCTTTAGGTCATGTTCCTTGTGGGAGAAGAAATTGGCTTCCATGTCTCCATTTAATGTTTTTTTACCAACCTATAAGTGTTCATTTGATCTAGAGAAGTTTTTTGCATTTTTGGCCCACCTACTCCCATCAAATCTTTGATTACTTTTTCCCATGATATAATACGTTGAATTTTGAATCCAATGATATAAATTTTGTAAAAATGGAGTTCTGGGCTCGAGATATCGCCATGCAGATCGGGAGGTCATTTTCGCCCAAAACCCGCTTTTTGGTTTGTTCTCCTAACTCTTCCATAGTCTGCAATGGTCTTGGGCTCTATCTCCTTTGTTTTGAGACTTTTCTTGGGTGCGGGAACTATAGTGGTCGTGGAACTAAGTTAACTAGGTCTCTGGGGCCCAATTTTGCCGATCTTTGACCTCTGTGTTTAAGCTTGTAATGAGAACAATAAAATGCACATAATACTTGCAAAGCATGAAGAAAGGCAAGAGAAAACAATAAAAACCAACCTAGGATAGAGAAATAATCACAAGACGTTGATTTTATTGCTCCGTAAGTTTGCACAATACATAATAGAGGAAAGAGGCATGATTCACCATTACAAAGCTAAAAATGGAGGCTTGGAGCTCCAAATCCACCCAACAACTGAGAAGAAGAGACGGGATCATTCCAAAGTGTCCCATGATTTTTTTACAAAATGAGCTCTCTTTACAATATATGGAAGAAAAAATGAGAGAGAGAGAGAGGGAACTCAAAATTTGCATTCAACCACCAACAAAGGGCATTGAATGACTTGCAAAAAGCATGGAGAACCCTGCAAAACCCATCCCTTCATGTCTTGTGCCTTGTGGAAGAAGAAATTGGCTTCCATGTCTCCATTTAATGTTTTTTACCAACCTAGAAGTGTTCATTTGATCTAGAGAAGTTTTTTGCATTTTTGGCCCACCTACTCCCATCAAATCTTTGATTACTTTTTCCCACGATATAATACGTTGAATTTCAAATCCAATGATATAAATTTTGTAAAAAGTGGAGTTCTTGGGCTCGAGATATCGCCATGCAGATCAGGGGGAGGTCATTTTCGCCCAAAACCCAATTTTTGGGTTCTCCTAACTTTTCCACAGTCCTACAATGGTCTTGGGATCCATCTCCTTTGTTTTTGGACTTTTCTTGGGTGTAGGGAACTATAGTGGTTGTGGAATTAAGTTAATTAGGTTTGTGGGGCCCAATTTTGCATATCTTTGACCTCTGCGGGGAACTAGTTCTCTCCGCACCCCACCGTGCTCCGCGACCGTCCCTAGCCCGCACTACCCGTCAAGATTCCCACTTCCAACTCTCGGCAAGCTTAGTTAGCTCTCCGAGCTCCTCGCGAACTCGTCCCAATGTCAGTCGGTCTCGCCTTGGCCTGCGGACACCAACCTTCCGCAGGGAACTTGTTCCTGTGGGGAACAAGTTCCCCGCATTTCACATTCCCCCACAACTTATGAATCTCGTGCCCGCGCTTTAGGTTTCTGGCCGAATCAGCCATCGCGGGCATAAGGCCCCATCTCGCCCATTTCCATGAGGGTCGCAAGGGCTCGAGTTCCCCGAACTTGGCCTCGGGGCCGCTATACACCGCCTTGACCCCGCTTCAATGTAAATTGGGTCTAAGGCCCCCGTGGCGAACCGATGCCCTATGAGCCCCTACTCCGTTTGTTCCTCGGGAGGCCGATTTAGCTATAATACAAGAGATTCGGTCGCCCTTCTATTCAAATCAGCCCAAATACAAGTTCCACGAACCTCTTGTGCCGTCCGACCTACTAGAAGCCGCAATACACCGCAAAGAGGCCATTTTGGCAATTTTCTCTAACTTTCTCTAGTTTTCTCATTTTTCTTAGCCGAGGAGTTAGAGGAAATTGAGCGAAGTGTCCCCAAGACCCATTTTCCCATTTTTAACTATTTTTTGCTCGAATTTGGCCAAGTTATGAACCTTTTGAAACACAAGAGGAAAAAATGCACGAATGATCCTAAACTTCCATTAATCACTACAAGTGCTCCAAAACATGGAAATTTACATGTTAACTCTAGATTCAAACTTTGAAGCTCCAACTAAGTGCCCAAGTTCAATTTTTCCCAAGTTGTCCATTTTTGCCAAGGGGTAAAAATGGCTAACAATTTGGCAAATCATGGGGACATCTTCCTGCTAGATGAGTTGATTAGTGGCCTTGAAGCATCCATTGGGCATGGGGTCAACCTAGTAGTCATGAAATCTGAAATGAAACTAAAATTTCTACTCTGAGTCACTTGAAGTGTTTCCTAAACCTAGAATTGTCTTTTTGCTCGAATTTTCTAGCTTTTATAAGAAAATATTGAAATTTAAATCAAGTGGAAAATTGTTTATAATATGAATTTTCTTCTTCTCTCTCTCTCTTATGCAAATTTGATCTGTGGGATTAAAAATGAAAACCTAACTCCCTAAAATATGATTTCTCGCCAAGTAAGAAGCACAACTAAAATGATGATTTCTTGGCAAGGGTGAAGCATTGTAGAGTTGGAAACACATGCTTATTTGGGATGCTTGGAACTGATGTTAAAATTGATTTCCTTCATGAAAATTACCATTTCCAATGAACTGTGCAAGAGCAACAACGGAAAATCTATGTATAAAAGATGAAAGATCATACATACCCCAAGTGAAACACACAGAGTACGCACAAGCACTTCTTATGCCAAAAGAAAACCTACCTACTCTACTCTAACCCGAGGCAAGGAAAACTCAAACAAATCCAACAACTGGCAGGGAGAAGTAGCTTCCCTTCCTCACAAATTGAGACCATGTAACTGATTTGCACCGAACATGGTCATGCACAAGAGTGAAAACCGTACTAGAATCCGATTCTTCACCCTACTTATCGAGGTATCAACTAGAAACAAGACAAATACCTCTTTTAGTTACTTTGTATATGGGTTGAAGAGGCATTGCAGCCGATCCTGGTACTCTAAAACTCATCCTCATGCTTGGAAGTAAGCATGACCGGTGGCAACTATGACTTTGACTCAATGAAACGAAGTACTTGATTGGACAAGGTTTGATCCTTGAAGTTTGTTTGTTGCTCAGAATTCCAACTCCAAGGATGAAGTCTTCTCACAAGCTTTCTTGGAAAAGGTGACTATTTGCATGTTGGTTTCATCCTTGTTCTTCTTCTACAAACAATTAGTTCTCTTCCTTGATGACTGATTTTGAATGGTTGTCATCTTTATTCTCTTCTTCCTCCTTGTCCAACATGAAGCTTGGAAGATCAAACTCCTCTAATTCTGATCCAAGAGGATTGTTGTGAGCAACACATTGTTCTTGAATGCTCTTCTTCATGGCAAGAGGATCTCGTGTTGAAGGATGAATGATGAGGCAAAAATGTAGTCAATTCAATGAGATCTTCTCCATCAATACAATCCTCCAAATCTGATAAGTACTCAACCTCTTCATTGTCCAATTGTGCTAAGGATTCTTCTTCCTCCATGGTGGCTTTTGAATTTACAATTGGTTCCCCATGGTTCTCCTCATCTTCAAACATGAAATTTGAGAGCTCAAACTCATCCCAAAACTCATATTTTTGGAAGGACGGAGTGGAAAAGGATGTAGAATCTCTTGTGCGATCTGTTCCTTACTCGAGACCTTTGAATCTATTCTATTTTCCTCCAAAGCATGAAGGTTTCCATGATTGATTGCAGTTGATAAAGAAGTCATTGGTGGTTCAACGCAACCCTTAAGAAGTGCAACCAACTCTAAACATGCAGGACAAAGAAGATCATTGCATTCCATTGAAACACTTTGCACTTTTGGGAGTTTCTCTTCTCCTATGGATTCCTTAACAAAATTAGATTCAACAAAAGATGAAGGAAGAAATGGATTTGAATTTTCATTACCAAAAGAGAACAAGAAGCTCTCTATGATCTCCTCTTCTTATAGGATCTCGATTATGATTTAGTCTCCTCTCGTATGCCCCTCCTTGATTGGATTTGGGACTGATTTCTCTTTCCCCACCGATTCTATAAAGATGTGATGGATCAACAACTTCGAGAAGATAGTGCCAACATGAATGCTTGCACTCGAGACAATGGATTATTGATCATCATCTTCTTGTCCTTGTTTTGTTGTACTACAAAATTAGTTTTCACCACATTGTTTTGGACCTCAACCTTTATCAAGGCTTAGTCATCAATGACATTTGAGTGATGTTGAACTTGGCAGCCCAATTCCTCAAATTTTGTGCAAGTTATTTTCTCGTTGAGCTCTTTGATTTTCCTCCCTCCTTGACTGATTTTCTGATTTTGTTCCTCCCAAAAGGGATTCGGACAACAAGTGGAGGGGTGAGTTGGGTCTCAACTATTTTGTGCATTGTTTGTGATGAAAGGGAGGTATTTCTATTTCTCCTAAGGAGGTGATTTGGAATTGGAAGAGAAAAGGGAAGAGAATTCAAGATGGCGTGGAAGAAAAGAAGATGGAGAAGTGAAATTCTCAATGGGAGCAAGAGGAAACTTAGGAAAATGAGGTTCTAGTTGGGATGACATAGGTTGAGGAATGGGAAGAGGGCTATGAGAAGGTAATGCAAAGGTTTCCCATTGACATGGTTTCTAGCATCGATTCATAAGCCTCTTTATTTTTAATCCACTCTCCAATTTGACTTAATGTTTTGATTATGAATTGAATATTTTTTTGAGGATTAAACTTGGTATAGGGCCAATCCATGGATATGGAACTCTGAAACCAATCTGGGCTTCCTTCATCATCTCTTTAATCCTTACTTTCACCATGCCAAACTCCAACTCTTGAACCTTTCTCTACAAATAGACATCTTTGAGTGTAGATAACCTCCGAGTAATCAGATACTTATGTTCTTGGGTAGCTCCATAGTTCGGTGGATGGCCAAACTAAATTGCATATTACTCATGTGGATATGCATGCTCAAATTGATTTTATTCGTAGAACTGATCTCGTGGTTAGATTGTAATAACCTAAACATGGATTTGGATAATATTGTTGCAATTGAGGATTTCATGGTGGAATGAATTCATGATTGTACAATTTCATGAATGAAAGAAAGTGGAAAGGTATGGAAAGAAAAATGGATGGAAATGGATGAAAAGAAAGGTCTCGCAACTCGAGAAAAATGGATTGTGTAGATCATTGGAGTTGCTAACTATGCTTGAGTGTGCCTCCCAAGACTAATATTTCACCAAGAGCACAACAACTTGATGAAATGAAATGAATACTAGAACAAACACTTGTGAAAATATGACTTCTTTGTTTTCCCATCGGGCATGCCAAATTTTTTTATCACCAAATTACATCACCCTCTAATTTTTCATGTGTGTGTGCATGAGCTATCAATGTAATTGGGTAACATTGGACCATCTCTCCAGTTGCGGGACTTGCATACTTGAGATGAACCTCTAGAGAAGGTTAGTTCCTCTACCCAATCCTAATGTTAAACTACTCCTAATGAAGGAAATGCAACTAGCTACTCCTAATCTATGAATTCCAATGGACAATGGAGAGAGAGAAGGGTTAGAAAGGTGCATAGAAAGAGAAATCCTACACTAACAGAGGTGATAGCACCAAGAAAATGGGTGTTGGACATTTCAAAATGCATGAAAATGGAGATGGAGAGGATGGAAAACATCACAAACCACAACAACATTCAACACACCATTCTCATAAGCGCAACACCATTTAAGCTTGTAATGAGAACAATAAAATGCACATAATACCAACAAGCATGAAAAAATGCAAGAGAAAACAATAAAAACCAAGCTAGGATAGAGAAATAATCACAAGAAATTGATTTTATTGCTCCAGAAGTTTGCACAATACATCATTGTCAGAGAGGAAAGAGTCATGATTCACCATTATAAAGCTAAAAAAGGAGGCTTGGAGCTCCAAATCTACCCAACATTAGAGAAGAAGAGAGAGCGACATTCCAAAGTGTCCCACTTTTTCTGTACAAAATAAGCTCTCTTTACAATATATGGAAGAAAAAATGAGAGAGGGAGAGGGAGGGAACTCAAAATTTGCATTCAACCACAAACAAATGGCATTAAATGACCTGCAAAAGCATGGAGAAACCTCGTAAAATCCATCCCTTCATGTCATGTGCCTCGTGGGAGAAGAAATCAAGCTTCCATGTCTCCATTTAATGTTTTTTAACAACCTTGGAAGTGTTCATTTGATATGGAGATTGTTTTTTTCATTTTTACCCACCTACTCCCATCAAAGCTCTAATTACTTGTTCCCATGATGTATTACGTTGAATTTCGAATCCAATGATATAAATTTTGAAAAATGGAGTTCTTGGGCTCGAGATATAGCCACAGGGATCGGGGAGGTCATTTTCACCCAAAACCCAATTTTTGGGTTGTTCTCCTAACTCTTCCACAATCCACAATGGTCTTGGGCTCCATCTCCTTTGCTTTCCGGACTTTACTTGGGTGTGGGGAACTATAGTGGCCATGAAACTAAAATAACCGGGTCCCCGAGGCTCGGTTTTTCCAACTTCTCCATATATATGCACCACCCCCATTGATTTCGTATCTATTACCTCCATGGGAACTAGTTCTCTGTGCCCCCTGTGTTCCGTGGCCGTCCCGCCCCCGCCCACCTACCATCGGTACCCCACACTTAACTCTTGGTGAGCTCTGTTCACTCACCAAGCTCCTCACGAACTCGCCCCAATGTCGATTGGCCCTGCCTTGGCCCTCGAGCAACAACCCTCCGTGGGGAACCTGTTTCGCGGGGAACAAGTTCCCCACACTTCACATTCCCGCACAACTTATGAATCCTATGCCCACGCTTCGACTTCGGGATGAATTGGCCATTGCGGGCACCAAGGCTCCGTCTCACCCATTTTCATGTGGGTCACCTAGGCTCGAGTTCCCCGAGCTTAGCCTTGGGCTGCAATACACTACCCTAGCCATGCTTCAATGTAAATTGGGTTTAAAGCCCCTGCGAAGAACCGATGCCCTTCGAGCCCTGCTCCATTTGTTCCTCAAAGCGGCCAACTTAACCGCAATAAAAAGATTTGGTTGCTCTTCTATTAAAATCGGCCTAAATACAAATTCCACGAACACTTGTGTCGTCCGAATGGGTTCTATCCGACCTACTAGAAGCTTCAATACACTACTGAAGGCCATTTTTGCAATTTTATCGACTTTCTCCATTTCATTTTTCTTGGCCAAGGAGTTAAAGGAAATTGAGTGAAGTATCCCAATACCTATTTTCCCATTTTTAACCATTTTTTGCTCGAATTTGGCCAAGTTATGAACCTTTTGAAACCCAGAAGAGGAAAAAAATCACTAAATGATCCCAAACTTCCCAAAATCACTACAAATGCTCCAAAACAAGGAAATTTACCTTTTAACTCTAGATTGCCTTGAAGCTCTAACCAAGTACGCAAGTACAATTTCTCCCAAGTTGTCCATTTTTTCCAGGGTTAAAAATGGATAACAATTCTTATGAGTGACATCATATTTTATCAATTATCAAGACATCTATTCCTATTAATTGCCTTGTGTGGTAATTTTTTTTGAATTTGGGGATATTTGAATATTGAATCTACAAAGAGTTGTTTATTATGAGGTGTCAAGTTGAGAAACTTTTTTTTGAAAAGCAATGTGAACATTGATAATTCATTATGTCATGGATTTGTAGGTTTAGGTGTGGAAAGTTGTTAAAACTAACAAATGACCCATACTAACCACACTTACTTGCAATTATGTCTAAATAAATATAACACCATAAATCCCTAATTGCAAGGATAATGGATATTATGGAGCATAAACTAATCTAGAAATAATGGAATAATTGAAAAACTTGAAAAGATTAAGGTTTCGAGAATGATACTTAGTTTCCGCAAATTAGGGTCACATAATCGTTAACAATGGCAACAAAAATAGGCCCAAACAATAAGGAAAAGAAGACAAAAAAACCAACAAAATTTGACCATCGCGATAAGAACTTTATAAGTACAATAATGGTACAACTAGAACTATAACTTTTCACTTCTACCAACTTCTTATTACTATGAAATCAAAGGGATGATCTTAATCTTCTACTCATGGAATCCAAAAACATTATTGTCTTTTCCAAAATTCATGTAAGACATTGATAAATTGCTCTTCCTCCAAATTGTAATATGACATTAACTTGCATGATAGCTTTCCTACGAGAAAATGAGAGGACTTATAAAAGAATTAAGTTATATATCATTCCATCTTTAAGGAGCGCACAAGTCTTGTGATAACCATTAAAGTTGGCTCTATGATCATACCAATAAGGAGTGCAGAGGGTCAAACCACAATAATCAATTGGAGTAATATCACATTTAACAATAAGTTGAAAAGGCTTAATTTTAAATGTAATTGTACACTATCGAGAAACACATATTGGTTATTCTTCCTCCTTGATCCATCACAATTAGTATGGATGTGAATGTGGAAAATGTGAGGCCATCCACCAACTTTTCTGAAATATGTCAATGATAACCTCTACCAATCGATCATTTATTTTATAATTGTGGACTTGTGAGTACCTCTTGGTTAATGGTAGAGGAATCATTAATTATAATCATGAGTTGAGATCACTCTTTGTATGAATGGAAATTGGAGTCTCAAAATCTTCAGATGTTGATTGTGGGGTTGTTATAAGAGATTAGTGTTATTTGCTTCAAGAGCTTTGTATTCTTCAATACAATGGGTGGTGCTCTTTTGATAAGCACAATACTTATATTTTACATTTCCTGAAGGGGGGTTAAACCTTTATTGGATCCACTATGAAAGTTATTCCCATTTCTTATGGTTGAGTTGGAAGGGAAGGGTCACTTGAGGGAGGAGAAAAATTTGCTTAAGTTTTCTTCTAAAAAAAGTTGCATAGGATTTTGAGGTTTCTTGTGCATGTTTTAGCTCCACCATGAGTGAAAATTGAAATGCATGTTCCAAAGAAGTAATGGAGATAAGCTCCAGTTTGCCTCCTCAAACGAGGAAAGAGGTTGAGAGGACTTGATTCTAAAATCTCAAATGAATATGCAATATCAATTTGATAGCAATTGAATTGCTTAATGTATTATTCGATGGGTTGTCCGACATTTGTTGAAGCTAGAGCCAATGAGCCAACAATGTTTCTATATACCCAAGTGGGCAAAAGTGCTTCCTTATGAAATCTTTGAATATGCCCCAAGTTTGAATTTTAGCTTGATTTGAGAAAGCCAAAAATTTGGACATGGGATTTCCACCAGTAGTAAGCGCTTGATCATTCATGTGGATTTCCACAATAATTTTTTACTACACCTTAATGAGATAGATCGTGTCTTAAAATATGCTTCTAAACTATGAAGACACATATCTACTTTATCACCATTAATGGTTTTGTAGACACCCCAAATATTCCACTCATAAATCATTCTTGGTTAAACAAATCACATCACCGCATGACAAATACTTAATTAAATCATCCCAAACTCATCACACATCCCATGACTTGCTAATGACTCTTACTTGCTCATAATCACTCTTAACTAACCACTAATCCTACATCTCCATTATTCCACATCTACTAAAATCAACTAACCTTCCCCAACTAAAACCTATATAAAGGACCTTCCAAAAGTATAATGTGCACGATCGGTCATGCAAGATTTCCATTTTGGAAACCTTTCTAAATTGAGATATTGTTTTATGTAGGAGCCATTCCAAATTCGGAAACCCTTCCATTTTAGGATAACTTCCTACTTCCATCCACCCTTACAAGCACGTCATCCAAATATTACACAAATTGCTTGAACATCAACATTCATGAGAAAATCCATTCAACAAGGATTTGGGTATTGATTTCTTATTTTTAGCTCAATCTCTAAATATCATATTAACTATTGAATTAGGATTTTCCATGTTGTTATCCCTTATCATGAAGTCTAACCCTTGCATATATACATCTGATGTGCCTAATGGGATGCTTCTTTCACCCTTAATGTTTCTTGAGTGTTTTGCGAGATGTTTGTGGTGGTTTTTATTGCTTGCAAGTACACGCAGTGTCCTTAATCAATAAAAATCCTAGCTTTGCCACTAATCTTGTAGTTTTTCTCATTTTTTTTTTCGTGTATCGACGTATGCATTCTATGTGTCAATATTTTTGCCTTTGAGAGTAGCATCTTATCAATCTAGTAACATTTTGACCTATGTATCTATATAACCTTGTTTACTTAGGACGTAATGTTTTTGATCTATTTACAACATTTTTCACTAGTATCCTAATGCTTCTAATCATTTTATGCATTGTTTATGACTTCTAACTCTAATTTACAAAGTTATAACATTTTTAACATCTTGGTGACATTTTTTATTTATGGGTGACATTTTTATGTATTTCATAATGTTTCTAATTCATGTCATGACGTTTTTTATTTATTCATATCATTTTTATATATGTCATAACATTTTTGATGCATATTGTGATGTTTCGATTAGAAACATTTTTATTTATTAATTCGTAACATTTTTTATATATGTCATAACATTTCTGATGTATGGTGTAATGTTATGATTTTTGTTGTTATTTTTAGGTCCTAACGTTTTTATATCTCTTTATGTTTCTAATTGCATCATAACATCTTTGATCATACCTGTGAAATTTTTATTTTTGATGCTTTTTCTATTGATCCTAATGTTTTTTATTTTATTGTGAGGTCTCTTATTATCTAAAATGTGTTTCGATTGTTTTAGTGATGTTTCTAAGCATAAGTATTTGTTATAACATTTCTATTATTGACACAATGTATATCCTCTTATTCGTAAAATTTCTACTTCCGACGGTGATGTTTCTATTTTCGAGATTCATCTTTCAAATCTTATCATATCTTATCATTTGAATCTCTAAATTACATGTTTTATTTATTGTTGTGACTTTTTTCTAACTTGTTTTACAATTGAAAATCACATGTCAAAGCCTTGAATACCAAACTACCAACATTTGAATACACAACCATTGATGGAATGACTTGTAATTTCAATTATTTTATGCATTTGATCTTGTTTTTTTTTCTTTTCACTTTATTTTGTATGTGCATCCCTCATCTTTGTTGTGTATGTTCTTATCTCACACCAAAATATGACCTTGAAAATTAGAAACAACTAGGACATATTTTACACTTTTCTTAGTGTCCGGTGCCTTACATTTGACCTCCAAGCATTTAGTAAAGTTCATGTTCCAATGGACTATAAATATTCCTTGGAGAATTTTTCGTAAGTGGCTAAGCGGGAATTCAATTTTACCTAGCTCATGTGATTTGAGGTGGTTTCCACTAATACCTGTGGCTTAGACAAAACCCTTATATCATGGATTTGGGCCTCATGTACCATAAGGTATAATGAGGACTCCCCTTACAACCTTGTTCATCATAGTTTAAGATTCTTTTTCACACATGTGTAATGGTGTTAGGGAAACAATATTCCCTAAGATATCCAATCGTACCCTCAAGGTATATTTGTGGGCCACTATATGGTTTTACACCCATCCGACTAGTTTAGGTTGTTCTTATATGTTTGTCTTCCCCTTTTGATACACCAATTTTGAAACCAAAAGAACCCTAAGAAAAATAAATGAAACCAAAAATCATATACCAAATCAAACATAATCAAGAAATGAAAAACCCATTCACTAACAATCCATTTATTGACCAAGATGACGATGTTGATATCCAGAGTATTACAAGAAAAATGAATTCAATGTTAATCATATTGATCCTAATCATACCCAAATTGATCAAATCATGTACCAAAACAAATACAATATCCTCCCGAATATCATCAACCTAGGAGCTAAATTGTCATTGTATTAAAATACTAAAAATCTAATTGACAAAAATAAATATCCACCCATCCATCCTAAATCCATCTCCCACTACTAAGAACCCTCATCTAACGATCCGTAAGGGGAAACTTAAACAAAAAAAAAAAAGACAATAAACTTCCTTAGGTAAAATTTTGACCATTATCTCTCATTAATTAGAAACAAAAACCCGATCATTTATCCAAAACAAAACCTTTTGATACAAACACACCTAAACCCTCTTGGTATAAGGAAAATATATATTGTGAATACTATTGAATCCAAGGACATTCGACAAATAGATGTATGAAATTAAAAAAACATAATTAACCTTGGGGATATTTAAGTGTAACAACAATGCCCTAAAAATTTCACAATTAACAACCATATCCTTTCCCCTAAGACCAATACAACCAATCCACCTCCTAATCAAAATCAAACAAATAACATCAATAACAAAAAATCTTGTTACTCCTACAACACTTCCATAGGCTTCATTAATCCCACAAAAATCAAGTTGTAATCGATAAAATCATCATCCAATGGCCTCCTCTACCTACTCTTGAGAACTAATACATGCCCCTATTTAACATCTTGAAAATAATCCCAAACAAATCCATCTTGGATCTTCTCAAAACATCCAATGTTTAAAATGACATCATGTATTAGGTCCTTCGAGATTTAAGAGTCCCCAATGACATTAAACAATCATAATTCCAAGTATTGGTTGCATATATCCCTTAGTAATACACTCCCAAGCATGAAAAAGTTCCACGACTTAGGCACATCCAAATCCAAATATCCTTAATCACACGTTCATCTAGATAAACTCCTATACCTATCTAAAATTCCACCATATGAATCCAATTTCATGATCATTTTCAAAGAATTAAGAGAATGTGAAATTCAATATGAATTTCATGTAGTCAAAATTCTCATGTATCCTAAATTCTATGGCAGACTTGACATGAACAAGAAAAGACATTGGACATTGTATCAATTTGGAACTTCATCCTTCATCAAGGAAGGGTTTGTAGTAAAAATGATATTGAGATCTCTTCTAGTAGTTGGCCTCATGACAAAAAGTTCTCATCCTGGTGTCCCCAGAGATTTCACCCTGAAATCTAGGACTACCCCTTTAAAAAAATTGTTCTTTTCAAAATAACGGATCGTTTTGTGTTTGTTTTGCTCATAGTTTTTGCATTGCTCTAAGGTATCCCTAGAGAGTCATAAAATCCAAATTTGACAAATACCCACCGATCGGGGATCATTTTTGAAAACGTTCCCTAAACATCCCTAAATGGTGTTAGTGCAGTAGATCATCTCAAGAGCTTTCCAACGACTGTGAGAACGCGACAAACGGACATCGGGAGCTCTAGATATGTCTGGTCAAAGTTCGGTCAACAGGAAAGTCAACTCTAGTCAACTGGTCAATCATGGACCAATCGCACTGCGACACGTGGCGAAAAGGCAAAAGGGAGTTGTTTGTTGGTTTTCGATCACCGGTCTTCGACGAGCGTAAAAAAAAAAGGTGCACGGGAACAAGAGGCTCAACTTTTATTACGGAGGGGAGCCCGACCGCCGTGTGGACTATGGTATTATCGCCGACGTGGTGGGTCCACAAGCCACCACGTGGCTTGCCACCACTCGTCGAATTCGCTCGATTTTCCTATCGAGGGTTGACAAGTGGTATTTATTGCCATATTTCATTTGGAATGTCATTACATTACATGGGTCGAAATTATATCCAAAACTATATTACATTTCCCACACATTTCATTATACCACATTCCACGCATTTTCCTTATCTAAATGTCCACGCATTATATTCTGCCTTGATTTTGGTGCCTAAAAATAACCACATTCATGCGCCCTACACATCAGCCAACTAATGCACCTCATTCCATGGCTAAGGTGGCTCTTAAGCCACTTAAACAATGCGCCCACCTTCTATTTAAAACCTATTCCAAGATTCTATGCGCCCAATGTGGGATAAAACTCTTAAAATGCGCCTAAGGAGAAGGAAGAGGAGATATGGGGGGGATTTGAACCATGGTCTCCATGCAAAAAGATAAGGGCTTTGACCGCCACGCCACTTGTTGAGAAACAATATAAAAGGAGCTATATTGTATTTGAATAACATTGCAGTGCAGTGCAGGTAAGCAAAGATAAGGAGGCGATTTTCAGAAAACGCCATTTTGAAGGCGTGCACTCAGATTGGGCATTCGGAGTAAAAATATGAAATGAAGAAAATTCTGAGATGATTCCAAAAATGTAAGGTTTGATTTTTTTGATGATTTTTATCCTGTTTTTGGAAGATTTGAATGCAGATTTTAACAGGGATCTTTGTTGGTTTTCAAATAGGACTTTTTAGAAGAGCAACAGTCAGGGGACAAGAAGTCCCTCCTCTTTAATGGGAGAGGTTCCCTTATTGAGACACGAACTTATTTACAAATATACAGAATGTCATTTTATGGTTGAACTTGGATACCACGAAAATGTTTTCCACAAAGATCATCAGTTACAAATGGACTGAGGAAAGAGGGTACGAAGATAAGCAGAATAGCAAACGTTTGGAATTATAGATAACAGAATAATTCTTTACGAGTGCGAAGTTGCAGGGAATTTGGAACAAGATTATTTGTATTAGCTGAATATGATTAAAGACACAAAGTTCTTCAAACGACCTTCTTCAGATTCATTAATCAAAGACACAAAGTTCTTTCTTGGTTGTGCAAGATCACTGTATTTGCAAAAGCAATCAGCGAGACTAACAAATTAAGTACAAAATAATCTTCACAATACTAAAGGAAAACACAGAGGTACAGAGATTCAGATAGAGAATGAATAGAAAGCCCTTTTGTATTGATACGTTCAAGATCTATTTACAATTTCGAGAGTATGCCAAGTTCTTCCCTCTTTTCGAAATGGCGTGTAAAGACCATTATATAGATTACAAATTTCAGTTACGTCTTGTAACCGTTTCTTTTAAATAAAGAATAGTTAAGGGATGCCAAACGCAATACCTTAACCAATTACATGGAATACGAAAGGAATGGCGAGAAGAGAGAAAGAAGGGGAAGGAGGCAGGTGGCCAGTTTTGAGAGGGACCCACTGTCTTCAGAAACCGCTTCTTGAATTTCTTCCATGTCTGAGCCATGCCTTTGCCACGAGGGACACACCAGACGTTTCATCTTGAAGATGACAATGGATATCTTTGAAAACTGATGTAACTGGCGTCTTGAAATTCGTCCTTCGTAACTGCTTCTTGAATTTGATCCTCGCAACTTAAATTCAAATTTAGCACATCCGGGTCGAGCGGGAAAAACTAAGTATGAATTGCATTAGGTTCACTTGGGACATGTGAGACGCGAATGCGCGAAACACGCGGCTCGGCCGATTCGGGTGAAACAGGAGAGGACGCACAAAAGCATTTTGGGACAATTGGGACGAAAAAGAGCGAAGTGCGCGACTCGGGAGTTTCGGCCGAAAATGGGACAGATTGCACTTTTTTAACTTTGGGACATTCGGGACAAAAAGTTCCGAAGTACGCGACTCGGCCGGTTCGGGTGAAATTGGAACAGAGCGCACTTTTTTGATTTGGGACATTTGGGACAGAAAAGTGCGAAGTACGCGATTCGGGAATTTCGGCCGAAAATGGAGCAACGTGCACAAAAGCTTTCGGGACACTTGGGACAAAAACTTCCGACGGCCCGAAATGGGACAATTTCGGAGGTTTCGGCCGAAAATGGGACAGATTGCACTTTTTGATTTGGGACATTTGGGACAGAAAAGTGCGAAGTACGCGGTTCGGATGGTTCGGCCGAAATTGGAATGACTTGCACAAAAGCTTTCGGGACACTTGGAACAAAAACTTCCGACGGGCCCGAAATGGGACAATTTCGGAGGTTTCGGCCGAAAATGGGACAGATTGCACTTTTTGATTTGGGACATTTGGGACAGAAAAAAGTGCGCGAAGAAACGCTGTGATTCGGATGGTTCGGCCGAAATTGGAATGACTTGCACAAAAGCTTTCGGGACACTTGGAACAAAAACTTCCGACGGGCCCGAAGATAGGACAATTTCGGGGATTTCGGCCGGTCGGAGAACAACTTGCACTTTTGTACTTGGGACAACCGGGACAAAAATATCCGACAGGCCCGAAATACTTACAAAATGACCCAAAACTTAGATTTTTTAGACTTCCAAGACTTTTTCACACCACCAGCTTGACAGAAAAGACACTTAGACTCAAAATTTTGAAATTTTACCTTTGACAGAGCAGGGAATTTTTAGTGGACAACAATCTTCAAGACAACTAGTTGGAAAACACGAATTTCAATGCACTACGGTCCAAATTGTGACTTGGTGTAAACATGAAAAGTGTTCATAACTCGATATGATCTCGAAATATGATTTTTTTTCATAGAATGTTTTTAAATCTCCATTTGTAGGTGTTTTTCTAACACAGTTGTAGGGAGATCACATTGTGAAAACACTGTAGGAGCCACGGATCGTTCTTGGGACAATTTCTGCTATTTTTCAGAGTTCTTGGGACATTGATCAGCTCATTTACAGGTTTTGATTCATTATTGGTTGTTTGTAAGAGTTATTGTACTTGCATTTCAATATTATTAATGGATCGGTTCAATCTGAACCCGGGGACGTAGGAATTTCCGAACCCCGTAAACAATCTCTTTTGTTATCTGAATGTTTCTTTTTTCGATTATTTCTTTGCTACACAAGTTTTCCGCACTTCTATGGATGCAAAATAATCAGAATTTAATCAATTTTGGATTCAAGAATACTTAAAATTGGTTAAAAAAATCACGATCTTTGGAAACTTATAAAAGTGAAAAAAATACAACACACGTTTTGGATCACCCACATGCCAAAACTCACTCAAATTATTTGTCGGACCTTTTCGCAAGCATTTTATTTGTTTATTTATTAAATAAATAAATTTATTTTAAAAATAAATTGAGCTAAAATTGGAGGATTTATGTTATATAAAGCACTTCACCCCATCATTATTATCTGAGAGCATCACACGGGGGAAGAATTTTTGCAGATCGCCTAAATGGAGAAATTTTTCTAGAATTGCTCACATCTGCTTTTTTGTTTTTTTAATTTCTTTTTGTCTTTATTTTGGTTTGTTTTCTTGACAATTCCCGTAGTCTATTCATTCTTCTTTTCGGACCTTTTCCTAGCCGGGTTCTTGAAAAGCTATCCATTATTTTTAATTACTAATCTGCTAAAGGTGATCGGAGCTCAGGATTCTTTCGGAGAATGTAAGAAGTTGCTTAGTCCAAAAAGGTGAAAAAATGGATTTTATGAAAATAAGAAAAATATTACCATCAATGCGTAGAGCTTGAGAAAATATGCACTTTTAGAGAAAACGACACCTAAAAACAAGAGCCACAAAATAAAAGTTATGACACACACAATTTTGTCTTTGCTACATCTTCCCGAACCCTTTCCAAAAATGGCAAATTTTATTTTGTTCTTGTGTTTTCTTCACCAAAAATCCAAAAAAGGAAAGAAATGCAGTTCTTCATGCCAGTCGTAATTTTCAAGGCTGCCTTCCGCGTCCAATTTCCATGCTACCTTAAGTGACAATTTTCACGCAATTTTAAAGGCAGAAGTCATAATGCAAGTCACACTTTTGGAAAAGAGCTATCTTTCATGCAAGTCACATTTTTTTGGAAGGAATCACTTAAGCTGCCAATGGGAATTTTGGTAGTGGCAGGTAGGCGGGAATTTCTTGCCTGCCTTGCAGGTTACTTTTTCCCATCAAGTCAAATCACTTAAGCTGCCAATGGGAATTTTAGAGGTGGCAAAGCAAGGGAATTTCTTGCCGCCTAGCAGGTTACTTTTTCCCATTATGAAAGAAAAATCACTTAAAGTACCAATGGGATTTTTGGAGTTGCCTAGCAGGTTGACTTTTCCCATCAAAGAAGTTTATTCACCCATGCAAGTCGCATTTCTAAGAAGGAGGCTATTTTTCATGCAAGTCACACTTTTTGGAAGGATTTAAGCTGTCAGTGGGAATTTTGGCAATGTGGCGGGTGGTAAGTTCTTGTCTACCTTGCGCAGGTGAAAATTCCCATTATGAAAGTCAAATCACTTAAGTGAAAGATGGATTTTTGGAGTTGCTTTGCAGGGTGAAAATTCCCATTGCTTTGACTTCTTATTTTTAACATGACTTCTAGCCAAAAAGTACGACCCATTTTTGGCATAGCTAAATGCCCAAAAGATGATTTTTTTAATTGCCGAAAAACATCCAATTTTTGTGGCTAGGGTTGGAAAGGATTTCTTTTTATTATTCATAGCAGCATCTTGCATGTTGATGTGAGTGCACAAGTGAATAAAATAATATTTTTAGCTTGCTTGGCATGCAAGCAAAGTCTAAAAATAGAGGGCAACAGGCTTTATAATCAAATCTCGGTGAAGAAATTAGATATTCATGCTATGGACTGCATACTTGTCTGAATTATTTACAGGAATACTTCATTTATGCCCATATTGGTGAAGAAAGCAAAAGTCAATATTTGATACATTGAATATATCTTTAGAATCAGAGGAAGAAATAGATCCAACTCTCATAATTGCAAAGGCTTTCGCAAAAATCATCCTCTTGTTTCTAATGCAGCCCATGTGGAAGTCATTGCATGGAAAATTCCTTTCAGGAGCTTGTGCATGTGCTCCTAATCTTCCAGTTGAAGCCTTCATTGAATTTACTTGTGTTTTCCTTCACAGAGTGGTTTCTAGAATTTAAAATTGCTCATATGCAATTAAAAATAAAAGATGATGAGTTTTGTCTGAATTATTTATGACAAACATTGCACTGGTGCATATATTGGAGAAGAATTGCAAAAGCTTCAAGGATAAAAGGGGAAGACAAAGTCGAAGTAGCACCCACAAGAAAATCACAATCATTTGCTTCGGATCCAATTTGGTGAGAATCAAAGGCAAAAGAGTCAACCGCATGTAGAATATGGAAAAAGAACAAGACTGAGAGTGTTGCAACTTTCTTCTAATTTATTTTCCTCTTTCTTATTCTTTCTCTTATTTTCTCTAACAAAGTAATTGAGCAATCGATTAAATTATAAAACTTAAGTGATTGGTTTAAAAGTCGTTACTTGAAGAAGTTGGTTACTTGGAAATATGTGGCAGACATGCAAAATAGAAGGTTCTATTTTTAATTATAAATCATGTGTGTCATGCAAGAGGAAGATTTCCAATTGTCCCCTTTTCTATAGCTTCCGCATGTGGGAATTCATTAAAAACTTCCTATTTGTAATTGCCCTCTATACACTATAAATAGAGGAAGAACCTACGGGTTAAAGGATCACAATTTTGCTAGAGCATTCTAGAGTCTTCAGACTTTGTGTTGTTATTTCTGTGAAAGCTGGGGAATTGAATAAAAGGTGGATTTTCGAAGAACTTTGTGTCTATTGTATTTTGCTTCTTTCTTCTATTTTAATTTTTAGATAAACTTTGTGTTATCTAAGATTTAGGTTAGAAGCTATTCATTTCCTTTACTTGCAATTATTGTGAGATCTATCTGTTTATTTAATTTGTGTGGATGAGACCAACTCTGATAACTATTGGTTGATTCAGCACATCCTCCTTTCTTCTTTCCTTACTTCTATTATTTCCCCCTTCTGCAAAACATTCCAAAACAATTGCTTACTTGCTGCAGTAATTGCTAAGCTATGGTTCATGAGCTTTGTAATTAAAGTAAAACCTCTAAAAATAGTTATTAGGATTTATACTCACCAGATTGATAAACATCTTACACGGAGCCTCACCGTTAAATGAGGGAGATTTATCTCATGACTACCTAGGTTTGTAGCTATGCAGAAAATCTAGCCAACACATCCCGATTCCAATCCAACAAATACCCCATAGCCAACACAATTTTCACAATCACGAATCATCATGGACAAGGACTAGGCATTAACGAATCTATTCAAATTCGTTAAAATCCAATTTGTTATAGTATAAGATGTAAACTCCTTAGTAATTTACATTTTGATGTTAATAACACTTCTACCATCAGTGAGGAATCCTCTTCCAACATATAAATATGGTCAACCTACAAAGATCTTGTTGTCACAAACCCCTTTCATGACGTCGTCATCCGAACTAGCTTAACCTTGAACACTATGACCCCATCACATGCCACCAAAAAAATCACACATAAATAAATTTCTTTCAACATGATGAACCTATCACAAAATTCATGAGAGTCAAAGATGGTATCCCACTAGGGGGCATGCACAAAGTTTTGATATCAATTTTAATGCAACAACTTAATCAAATAAATGCAAACATAAAGAAACCCAAAAAAAAACCAAAAAAATCCAAAAATTAAAAACCATGCAGAAAAATAGAAATAATCAAAACAATCGAAAAACTCAAAACAATCCAAAAAATAAAGAAAATCAAAATAATCCAAAAAATCAAAACCATCAAAAAATCAAGGCATCAAAAATCACAATAAAAATTCTCCTGTACATGGATGTTCTCCCCTTCATTTCCAACCTCAAGCACATCTCCTATCACTAAAATACAATTTATTCACATGTTATTCCAATTCCTTATCATGGTTTGATTAGCATGTTCACACACATTATTATCAATAGCTCTATTGTAGTTGTTTGATCTTGGTCTGTCATTACCTAGTAAATCAAAGAATAAATGTATGCATAGAGGTCCCTAACACTATCATGCGTTGAAAGTAACAATAAGAAGATTGTTCCAAGTCGTGATCTTAGATGATAATAACATACCACATTAGATTTTCAAAACAAAAGAACTAAAATACCATATATGGAAATCCATCATAATCCATAATGCTCAATACATTACAATACAATGACTTGAATTACTTGATACGAAAGATGTACATATAGGAAGAGGGAAGTGCAAGTACTACCTAAATCAATGGTGAAGAACTCCCACTAAGCGATACTAGTAGTTAAGTTAACTCCAAAAGGCTAATAAAATAACTCAACACAACTAGTAAGCTAACTCTACATAACTAGTACACCTAAGCAAGCTAACCCAACAAGTGTAGGGCTAACACAAGTGTAAGAATTATCCTGATAAATAAATAAAAGGATAAATAATAACCTACACTAACACCCTCATGTAAGCATAACTTAGGTGGGTGGAAAAGAAGGTGGGTCCGAAACAAGGCCACGATAAAGTACCCACGTACAACAATCGGGAAAAATGGACACCACAAGGTACCCAAAACCAAAGTAATAAAAAAGGAGGGAGAGTGAAATTCCGCTACAAGATATCCCAAGAATCTTAGCTCCAAAAACTCATACAATGCTAAAGAATTTTGGTGCGCAATATGGTCTTGAATCCATTACTCGATCATAGAACTCAAAAACAACTGACACTGGGCTTCACTAGAATAGCTCCATGGAAGGAGATTGTTAATGGAGTGATGTCAAAAGTGCAAAAAAACACCAAACATAATCGATCAACTACTACAAATAGGTGTGCCACGATCCAAAAACAACCAAGGCAATAAGGAAAGGACACGAGATCTAAATAAATAGGAGTGCCATGATCCTAAAAAAAGCCAAGGTAATAAGGCAAGGACACAAAATCTGAAGAAGCAAGATCAACTGCTACAAATAGGTGTGTCACGATCCAAGAACAATAACCAAGGCAACAAGGCAAGGACACGAGATCCAAATAAATAGGAGTGCCACGATCTAAGAAAATCCAAGGTAACAAGGCAAGGAAATGAAACCCGAAGAAGTAGTATCAACACGTAAACATGCAAGGACACGAAACCCAAAGAATCAATATCAACACCACACCCTCCCATACTGCTTGAATGGGTAGAGTGACACCATAAATCTGTATGAGTTGCCAAAATCAACTACTCGAACACTGACAAAATAACACTGGGATTCACCAAAATAGCTCCCCATAAGAGAGACTATCAACATGCAAAAAAAAGTATCAAAAATACAAATCAAAAATATCTCAACACAAGAGAGATATAAATGTATACACCCATAGATACAAGAATGCAACACCCAAAAGTTTAGGACGTTGGGCTCAACCGAAATTGTGTCCACAAGTGATTACAACACCCTCCCAAATTTGACACTTTATAATTGAGTGTGTGTAAATATTATAATGAGTAAAAGTACCTTTTAAATTTGAAATATGTGTATTAAAATTTCACCAATGCGTAGATCTCAAAAAATATACACAATTTCAAAAAAAGATCACCTTAATCTGAGCTACAGATCAAAAGTTATGAGCTTTAGAAGGTTTTGCTATTAAAATAATATTTTAATGTTGATGTTTTTTTAAAAGGTACACGTGACACCCAAATGTCCAAAGGGTAAAAGAGTGCATCCACATGATACAGGCTTGCGACCAAAGAATAAAAGTTTACCAAAACCTAAATGTTTAGAGGGTAAATCATTGCATCCAGAGGGTACATGTCTATATCTAATGGATAAAAGAATTCACCCAGAGGGTATAGATCTACATCTAGTGGATAAAAGACTACATCCAAAACAGAAATATCTAGAGGGTAAAAGAATGCATCCGGAAGGTACACACTTATATCCAATGGATAAAAGAATGCACCGAGAGGGTACGGATCAACGTTAAGTGGATAAAATACTGCATCTAAAACATAAATATTAAGAGGGTAAAAAATGCATTAGGAAGGTACACGTTTATATCCAATGGATAAAAGAATGCACCAAGAGGGTATAGATTCGAATCCAGTGGATAAAAGAATGCACCCAGAGGGTACAAATCTGCGTCAGATTTGATTGTCTCAAAACATGATCGATTTTATAGTCAATTCTAGGGTTTTGGAACCTTCCAAATACAATGGCGCACTCTATTTTACATAAAAATGCATGTTACAGAAAAGTGCTAACAAATTTCGAATACATGAAATTAATAAACCCTTACTTGTAAAGAAAAACTTACAGATGGATGTCTATATCATCTATTTCTACGATACCATGAAAGGAACGATAAGAAGATTGCTCCAAGTCGCGATCTCGGATGATAATAGCATACCTCATTAGATTTGTAAAATAGAAGAGCTAAAATACCATGTATGGAAATATATCATAATCCATAATGCTCAATACATTACAATACAATGACTTGAATTACTCAATAAGAAAGATGTACATATATGAGGAGGGAAGCGGAACTACTACCTAAATCGGTGGTGAATAACTCCCACTAACCTAATACTGGTAGTTAAGTTAACTCTAAAAGACTAGTAAGCTAACTCCACATAGCCGAGAAGCTAACTCAACACAACTAGTAAGCCAACACATAACTAGTACACCTAAGCAAGCTAACCCAACAAGTGTAGGGATAACACAAGTGTAAGAATTGTCCTAATAAATAAATAAAAGGATAAATAATGACCTACACTAACATGCACTTCATAACCTTTTCGTTAAGACCCTTAGGCATGTTTATTGACACTAACCAATGTTGTTAATACAATAACTTCTAAATCCTTCCATCAAGCCATTGGTGGTTCTTAGCCCCTTAGAACACAATTAAAAGAGATAAATATATTTTCAATAACCAATCAAAAATAAATTCACAAATAAAAAGAAAACGAAAAAGTAAAAAATAATATCAAAACTCTCTCTAGGGGTGTCTTTGGTATCTCTATCGGGGTCTTACATGCTTGATTAGTAGTGGAGAATTGTTGTGACTAGAATAATATAAATCTTCATTAGGGCTATAAATTCATGTTTGAGAGAAAAGCAATGTATGGATCACCTTCGCACACCCTCACCCACCAATAAAATATCAAAATCAATCATTCCTACACTTTGGCTAGTCATTTTCACACCCTCACCCACCAATAAAATATCAAAATCAATCATTCCTACACTTTGGCTAGTCATTTTCACTTATTTCCATTAATATATTTACTTCAATCAACAACTCCATGTAACATGTACATAGGGGATCTCAAAGAGAGACAAGGCAAGTATTTTTCGATGTGGTATTTAGACCATGTTCATATTCATGTTTTAGTCCATCTCACGATTTATGCCTTTTATCTCATCACTTGTTCACCAATCTTGTTTTAAATTTTGCCCACACATTACATAGCTACATCACTTTCATCATAGCCATTTATAAAACTTACACTTACATTCTAGGTCTACCATGAGAAGAAATTCCATGGGCATATAATGTATTTTGCACAACCACCACTTCTCATTCAATCTAACTCATAATTAATTTTAATTATCACCTTTGTTGAAGTGAGTTGATATTGCTCTTATGTTCTCTAACATCCACTAGTGCATTTGTCACTCATTACCTTATTTGTTGGCACATGGGTGGGGACAATAGTATCCTTACTTTAATAATTATTCCTTTAGCAAGGTTCGTTTTCTATCTTAATACATTTTCACTTTTCATATTGCATTATGTTAGGGAAGCTTGTGGCTCAAAACCAATTGTCACTTAAGGTAGAATGTTATACTAAATCCTTCAGTCATTAACTTAATGATAATTATCAACAATTCTATCATTAATCAATTAGTCTTATCGATCAAGTAGTCACATACCTTGTTAAATTATCTTGTTGATCACTTCATATAATCCATTAAAGTGACCCATCAATCAACATTTTCATATCCCAATCTATCATTTCAACCATCCAAGCTTGTGTGTGTGGAAACCTTGTCGTAGGTCCGACAAACTCTCTCGAAATTGTTCTACAAGGATCAATACATAACTTTGTGCACATTGAAGAGGCTGCACTTCCAATGGTGACATGAACACTCCAAGTAATCAACAAGAAATCGAACAAAAATCAAAATCAAGCATGAAAGAATATGTCTACTCATTCTCATAGCTCAAATAGAAAAGGTACATATATAAGAGTGTTGTGTAACTCCCATTCATGACACATGGAAACATGAAACCCTAAGTACACCTAATGAACTATGATATTGCTAAACAAAATGACACACCATGTGATGTGAACAAGACATCGAGTGATGACAAGGAAAGCCACATACACTAACACCCCTTCATCAAAGATGAGGTAGAGGTCATGGAAAGTAAGAACAAAAAGAGAACTTCCTAGAAAACTAAAAAAATATATGCCATATGGGTCTTGACAACTAAAGGCTTGATAAGGTACCCATATATAAACATCTCTTTGGAAAAAGAAGAAGAGAAGAAGATGAATAGAAATCTTGAAGAAGATGAGCGGTTGTAACATCCCTCACCCCAAAAAGAGATAGTAAGTGAAGAAACTTCCCATCGGTGAAGGGCTTGGTGCAAATATCTCGCAACTTTGATCGAAATTTGGACAATACTATAAGTTGATGATGTCATCATGAATAAGCTCCCGAATATATTGGATATGGATCTAAATGTACTTCATCCGTTGATGTTGAACTGAATTTTAATAAATTTCCCATGTTGTCACATTAGATGATAATAGGCCTTTGAAAGTGAATACCAACCTCGTCAAGATTCCTTTCGCAACTAAACAAATTTGTGACAGATTAACTTCTCTTATGTACTCTACCCTCTGTAGATGATATGAAAATTGCATTTTCTTCTTCCTAAACCAACTAACAAGACCCAAACTAAGAGAAAAAATGAAGCTTGAGGTAGATTTCAGATGATCTAGATCACCGGCCCAATCGGATTCTCGTATATCCAACTAAGTCAATCTATGTCCCTCCAAGATAGTGAATGCCATCTGTACAAGTAGCACAAACATAGTGAAGGATCCTCTTCACTGTTCTCCATTACAACTCATGGGGCTCCTACATAACTTTGGACATGATCTGAACAAAATACGATAGATCTAGATGAGTGTGAGTCAGGTAAATCAAGTTCCCAACCAAATTTTGATAAAGGGTACTATGGATGAAAATTGACATACAACCTTCAACCGCACTTGACGCCATGAGGTCATGCCGGAGCAACTAATGTTGAATGTGTGTTGTTAACTATATGAGGATCAATGACTAATATTTGGTAGTGTGATCTCCTGGTAGTTGAGTTGGAAAAGGGGACATTTAGAGGCTATGAATGGGTAGCGTAAATTCTCTATGGTTTGTTTGCCTAACTTGGATCTAAGTGTTGATCTAGTTTGAAGTGTCCAAATTAACTAAGCTGAAACTAAAAATCTATGCTACTACTAGAAGGAAACTAATCTAAACAAATCACAAAACTGAAATATTACAATCACAAACAACAATTTGCTTCTATTCTAAATAATTAAAATATTTCTACACTAAAACTAAACAAGCGAGATAACCTAGTGTGGTTATTCACCTGTGATGAGTGTATTGAAACTAAACTAACTTAAAACAAGAAATTTTCCAAATGATCTATGATGTGTAGACAACCTCCTACAGATATTCTCCTTTAGATCCACAGGGATGGGAAGAAGAGGATCTATCACTGGGAGTTGTTATTAATGATTTAAACCCTCTTAGAAATCAACTAATTACTTGCAAATGAAAGGAAATTAATTTCTACTCTATTTGATATGATGTAACAATGATAAATTACAGGAATGAAGGAAATAAAACAACAAATCCAACTTGGAATTCACATAACAAAGGTAAATCCAGTTGTGTAGTAATTTTCCCCTCAGTTTATCCTTTCTTTCTCTATGTGTCCATATGAGTCAAGGAATTGGGAATGCAAAGGCAGCAACAGGAGAAGGCGCTTGAGCAATGGCAGCTTGAAGGCGAAGTCTAGTTGCAATGCAAGTAGAAGAGGGATAACACAAGTGAATAGAGCTTGGCTATGTAATTTCTAGTAGGATTGTGGCAGCAATACTATGCAATATACACAAAATTCAAGCCATTTTCTTAAACACAAGCATTGAATACATAAGAATTGGTTAGGATGTGCCTTCATGCACAAGGTAGCCTTAGAGTGCCAAATCATTGGGTGAAGAGGCAATTCAAACTAATTAAATATATTTAAAAATAGAAGAGGGAAGGAATACCAAGCAATCAAGACTATTTTTAGGCAATTTGGTTCACAAACGCACCCTAGAAGTCAAATTAAGTGAAATCATGTGTGTTAAAATCACACATGAAGAATTTTGGAAAAATCACACGGGTGGTGTGGCGGTCACGGGATCCGCCCTGCCAGCGGCAGCTGTAACCGCCACCTGGGTGCCGAGGGCGGTAGTCATGGCGGTAAAGGAAAAAACATGCACATAATGAAGCGGGAAGCTGGAAGAAAGCGTGGAAAATCTAAATAAGGATGTATAGGCTACAAATATACACTGTAAATGGGTTTAAGAACTTGAACTCCTTTTGAAAGGACATGAATCATCATTGGGGACTTTGTAATCGCATTTTTCCGATGATGTAGCACATGTAATTTTGGGTGTGTACATATTTCCCCCTCGGAGAAGCGTCTTAGCCATGAAAAGGCGTAAAACGTAGAGTCCAAGTATGGCATTCTCGAAATGGGGAGTTAGAAGCTATACCTGACACGCCCATGTGTTGGAATTTCGTCATCCAAACTCCCACTACCTGCAAAATGAAAAATAAGACTCAAGTGTAGATAGATGAAATATCAAAAAATAAATACTAAATTAAAATGACAAGAGGACTTACCATTTGTGTGGGGATATAGAAATATACATGCACCAACGCTCCAACCCTGCGAACATATGCACTCAAAATGAAGTTATAACAACATATATATATCAAAACAAACTCATTTTCCAATTCATTTTGCGTATTGACTTGGTGATTTTGAGCTTTGGGCCCATGATGCGTTTCGTTTGAGAGTATGGTTGAATTGGAATGGATTTAGGAATGGTATTTTGCATTAGGCTTGGCCCTTTGTTGTTTGAATGCTTTTGAGAAGAACTCCTAAGAAATTTGTAACTAGAGCGGTCATAAGGGGCCTCAAAGAGGCGGATAGGCAGTGCCTTTATTGCTTAGTCTCCATTTTATGAGGCATATATGATGTTTTGGTATTTCATGCTCATTGTGAGCGTTTTGACCGCACCTAGTGTGCGATGACATTGTACAAAACTATGACACACCATGATATGTATAGATATCTCTTTTTGGATCGGTTATTCCTTGCATAGAGTTGACTTCCATTTATGATTTGATTCATGTGTGTACTCTTAGTTTTTTAGAACTTCCATTTTTATATGCTTTTAGAATGTAACGTGGATATGAATAATTATTTTTTTTTTGTGTTTTATAATGTTGATATATGATAATGCAATCACATTGTAATGTGCAACTTTAGTTTCTCTAAGAATTTTTTGGTACTTTATTGTTTTGGAAAAATGTGGCTAAAGAGTGACACGATAAGTGAATGAACTTGCCCCAATCCTAACTCCACACAACCAGTAAGATGTGAAGGCTCAACACCAAGAGCCAGAAGGGGCACAAGTTATAGAAATGTGTTGAATGGTAATGATGGGAGAAAGACAAGGATTTGGAAAAAACCAAATTGAGATCCTACAACCTCATTTTACTCAAGTTTGTTTCATAGTTTAAAATGTGAATTTCTTTCCATTTTATCTAGACTTATATTCTTAGATGGCCACTTGGTTGACAAAATCTGGTTTTGAGGTTTTAAACTCTTTTGGAATTTGAAATCTAACTCACTTTGTTCTGATTTATGATTTCACAACATTTGAATGCATTGTTTCTAACTTTCAAATTTTCAAAGAGACCCCTATAACTTGCCCCATGCTACCAATAATAAGTTTGGGCTCATCACCATGGACAACGCATAGATGAGAAATGGCACTTCTCTCCTTTCCCAACCCTACATCACTAGTAAGAGACACGAGGTTCAACACCGAAGGTTGGAAGGGCAAAGAAATGTGTAAAATAAAAAATTTATGTGGATTTGCATTTGACTTATTTATCTATCCAAAATGTTTAGTATGTTATTATTTCCAAAGAGATGTATATAGGATAGATGCGACACCATGAAGCTTCTAGAACAAACTATAGGCAAAAAAACCTAATCTAGAAGAAACTATAAGTAGAACCAAGTATATGCAGCCTGGTATAGTATGGTTACTATCAAAGCTTTGTCTTATCTTGCTTGGATTGATGAAATGATTCATAAACAATTGATGATACCATGAAGATTTGAAGAGACATGATTTGAATGTTTTGCCAATGTTTTCAAAAGTTTTTAGGAATTTCTATAATAATAAGTCCCTTGATCACAAATTTTACGAAATGAAATGGAAGATGAAAATGTAATGCGGATGTAATAATGTACATGTGGAAATGCAGGTGAAACTACATGTCATGATGGCTAAGGTGAAGAAAGTTGATGAATATCAAATTCTTCACCCCTAAAATTACATAGTGGAGAACCATGATCCTCAAAATTTCCGTTCTCTTGACAAGGGCCTAACATTTTGGGTTTAAACTTACAACCTTTTCTTAGAAGTGTATATGTCCAATCATTAAAATCATTTGTCTAAAAGAGGCATTCGTGAACCTCTTTATCATGTTCTTGAGACATGGTGTGTGGGTGAGCATGACTATGTTGCTCAACATTGCTTCTTATGTAGAGTGTTGTGTTTACTTGTGACCCTTGCTGAATGATGAGGCCTTGCCCCATGGATATGGAAAGCTTAGTTTCAGATGCACATGGGTTGGAACAAGGGTTTAGAATAGAACAACCCTTAGAGATGGTTTTGATGGGCATCATTTCAATCTCAAATTTCCCTTCTTCATTTGTTAATTCTATCATGTTTACACCTAGACCTAGGTCATCGTAGAGGGAAGAGATGCTAAACCGAGAAGACTACCCATCCCATGTGGTTCAAACGGGAGGAAGATCAGATCGTCACTCTCTAAGAGTTTCATAATTTCCGTTGTGGTTTTAGTGGACATTGTTTCCATAGATATTGATTTACCCTTATCTATTTTTGCCACCTCAAATTTTTTTTGGGTCAACGACTTTAGCCTTGAAATGCCCGAGGTGATCGGGACTAACTCTTTTGATGGAGGTGGTTTATTCAATTGATTCGTAGGAAGTTCATACTCTGTATGGAATCCTTTCTTCTTCTTGAGGTTTTCTAAGTGTATATCGAAGGGCTTAGGATCCCCTTGAGCGATGAAGACCTTCCCCAAATGGAATCCTTTTTTCTTCTTGAGGTTGTTATATGCTTTTCAGAATGTATGCAAATGCTAAAGAATGATTTCTTTTTTTTGTGTTTTATAATGCTGATATATGATAATGCAATCACATTGTAATGTTGAACTTTATTTTCTCTAAGCGTGTTTTTTGGTACTTTGTATTGTTTTGGAAAAACATGGCGAAAGAGTGATATGACAAGTGAACGAAATTTCCCCACTCCTAACTCCACACAACAGGTAAGATGTGAAGGCTCAACACCAAGATTCGGAAGGGGCACAAGTTATAGAAATTTGTTGAATGGTAATGATGAGAGAAAGACAAGGATTTGGTAAAAACCAAATTTAAATCCTCAACCTCATTTTACTCAAGTTTGTTTCATAGTTTAAAATGTGAATTGCTTTCTAATTTATCTAGACTTATATCCTTAGATGGCCACTTGGTTGACAAAATTTGGTTTTGAGGTTTTAAACTCTTTTGGAATTTGAACATCTAACTCACTTTATTCGATTTATGATTTCAAAGCATTTGAATGAACTGTTTCTAACTTTCAAATTTATCAAAAATACCCCTACACCTTACCCCATGCTTGCTACCAATAGGAAGTATGGGATAATCACCATGGACATGGCATAGGCGAGTAAGGGCACTTATCTCCTTTACCAACCCTACATCACTAGTAAGAGACGTAGGCTCAACACCGAAGGTTGGTAGGGAAAATAAATGTGTAAAATAAAATTTTTATGTGGATTTGCATTTGACTTATTTATCTAGGCAAAATGTCTAGAATTTTCTTATTTCTAAAGAGATGTATATGGGATAGATGCGACACCATGAAGCTTCTAGAACATACTATAGGCAAAGACACCTAATCTAGAAGAAACTATAAGTAGAACCAAGTATGCAGGCCTTGGTATGGTTACTATCAAAGATTTGTCTTATCTTTCTTGGATTGATGAAATGATTCGAAACATAATTGATGATACCAAGAAGATTTGAAGAGACATGATTTGAATGTTTTACCAATGTTTTTCAGAAGTTTTTAGGAATTGCTATGAGAATAAATTCCTTGATCAAAAATTTTATGAAATGAACTGGAAGATGAAAATGCAATGTGGATGCAGTAATGTAGATGTGGAAATACAGGTGAAACTACATGTTATGATGGCTAAAGTGAATAAAGTTGATAAATATCAAATTCTTGACCCCTAAAAGTACATAGTGGAGAACCATGGATCCTCAAAAATTTTGTTCTCTTGACAAGGGCCTAACATTTTGGGTTTAAACTTACAACCCTTGCCCATGAGTGTATATGTCTAATAATTAAAATCATTTCTCTAGAAAGAGGCATTCGTGAACCTCTTTGTCACATTCTTGAGACATGGTGTGTGGGCGAGCATGTCTACATCTTGCTCAGCTCTTGCTTCCTATGTAGAGTGTTGTGTTTACTTGTGACCCATTTTGAATGATGAGGCCTTGCCCCATGGATATGGCAAGCTTAGTTTTGAGATGCACATGGGTTAGAATCGGGGTTTATAATAGAACAACCACGAGAGATGGTTTTAATGGGCATCATTTCAATCTCAAATTTCCCTTCTTCATTTTTAACTCTATCATTTTACACCTAGACCTACACATCGGAGGAAGATATGCTAAACCAAGAAGACTACCCATCCCCTATGGTTCAAATGGGAGGAAGATCAGATCGTCACTCTCTAAGAGTTTCATAATTTTGCTTTGGTTTTAGTGGACACTGTTTCCACATATATTGATTTACCCTTATCTGTTTTTGTCACCTCAAATGTTTTGGGTCAATGACTTCACCTTCGAATCACCCAGGTGATCGGGACTAACTCTTTTGATGGAGGTGGTTTATTCAATTGATTCACAAGAAGTTCATACTCTGTATGGAATCATTTCTTCTTCTTTAGGTTTTCTAAGTGTATATCGAAGGGCTTATGATCCCCTTGAGTGATGAAGACCTTCCTAAATGGAGGAATGTAATCTCCTTAAACAAGGTAGAAGGGATAGACTTCATTGGATGAATCCTAGGTCTCCCACGGATCATGTTATAATTTTTTTCCCTATCAATAATGTAAAAACTTTGTCAAGATGGTTTTGGACCAATTGTGAGTGCAATAACTATGGTTCCAATCAAGGTTTCTTTAAGATTGCATACCCTCGTAATGTGTTTCTTGTAGAGGAACAATTTTTCTCTCCGTATCCAACTTCTCGCAAGAAAGAGAAGGGAACCACATTTACAGCATCTCCATCATTAATCATGTCTCTCTTAATGCAATTTTATAAACCAGACTTGTAAAAATAAGGTAGAATCACCTCTTCGAGAAATTTCAGCGTCAAATGGCATCTTGTCTATATCGAAAACAAACCCAGTGTCCCTATCATTTTTCCCAGGAGGATGTATGTAAAAGTCAATATGATTTATTTGAGCACTAGGAGGTGGTGTAACATGGATTAGATGTCCAAGACATAGTGCATTGAGTAATGTAAAATTGATGCGCAAGAGAATTCTTGACAAATCTAGAAATGAAATGTGAGAAAAGGTCTTGTTCAAATCCGATATTAAATCATAGGCTCCTACTGGTTTTACGATTGTAGGAATGTCATCCTACGGGAAGGAAAGAGTGGGTAAGGGTTGTGAAATGTACTCCTTCATTTGAGTTGTTGCATTAATTTTTGGCTCGACCTCTAGCTCAACTAACCCCAAGATTTTTGTATTATCATTTGAACCAAGGTTAGGAGCAACCCGAGAGTTGTCATAAGTTGAGGCTTCATGGTCATTGTTTCCTATAAGAATCCCTTGTATATATTTTGAGGATTCACTTGGGAATCCCCAAGATGTTTAGGGTTTGTACTTTGAGGTGTGATAGGTCCGGTAAGACTAGGCTACGGGTTTGTTTCAGGATTTGCTAGGAACATGTCTACAAAGAGTTGCCTTTGGTTTTCAAGAAGTCTTTGTAGAAACTTATTACAATCACAACAATTCTTATCGTCATGACCTTGAACCTTAGAGAACCAAAATATAGGTTAGGTTCGTAATCGCGTGGCCTTTGGTAAGCGTTTTGATGTTGTTGATTATAACCTAGATTGTTGTTTTGGAATTGATTTTTATAACCATGGTTCATTGCCCCTTGGCTAGAGTTTTGATACTAATTTGGGCCTTGGGTTTGACGTTATTTTTGCGAGGGATAATTTATGTCACATGTGTTGATGAAGACATAGTGTTAGGGGATCTTTGATTGCCTATGTTGTTGTTATTGTTAGTGTTACCGTTGTTCGTGAAACTAGCATTCTTGGCTTGATCAAGTAGCACTATTCATGGTAGCACCATGATTTTGATTCACACCCTTAGGTCCTTAGTTGTTGGCACCATTGTTTTGATAATTTTCATTATTTTGATTTTGGGGATACCAATTTCCCATTGGGACCATAGATCTTACACCCATTGTCTATAGCGGCTTGGTCAATCAAAGTGCACCTTCCAATACTTCCTCGTAACTATGTAGAAAGGAAACTTTTGGACTTCCTCCCTAGTCTCTCGATTGAGCGAGTGAAGGAAAAGATTGCAAAGTTCCATCTGGTCCATGTTGGGTGCACTTGTAGAGGAATAGAGAACTTGGCGCCATCTCTAGATGAAATGGGCGGTAGATTCATTTTGCTCATATATAAAATGTAGGAACTCCTAATCCTTATACGCAACAACTTGTTCATGTCAAATGATTTGATGAACTTGGAAACAAGTTGTTTAAAGGAATGTATAGAAGCTTATGGAATATGGTAATACCAATCCAATGTGATTCCTTTGAGAGTCTTTGGAAAGATCTTAGCCACTACAACATCCCAAGGAAGCAATTCACGATAGCGAGTAGCTTAGGCCTTGATATGAGTGTTCGGGTATCCTTCTCCCTTAAATTTTGGAAGATCCGAAAATGGGCATGGAAGCATGACACCATGTATGGTGAAGTCAAGAGGCTCCTTTAAGTACTCAACGTATGTACCCATTGCGTAAGATTCCACCATTGAAGATCCTTGATGAGGAGGTGGAGGAGGAGGATTTGGATAAGCTGCATTATAAGCGTTGACGAGAACATATGGGGTCCCTTGATATGGCATGTAGGGAGTAGGAATGGTATATGGGTCCATCTATTGATTTTTGAATACATGTGCATGTAAGGTGGGATAGTACTAGGATATGGACTAGCGGGCATAAAACTAGGGAACATCACATTGCCTGTTGTGGTGGAATTCAAGAACACACTTCCGGCCAGCCCTTGCGTAGGATAAGCTTGAGAAGGATGAGGACCCATCCCTAGTGTGTCTAACCCTGTGAGAAGATCACTTGGATTTGAATAAACCTGGATAACCTTGTTATACATGATATTACATTGGTTTCTCATTGGAAGGGATGTATCCTTTTCTTTTCAACTAGATACCCCGTGTTCTGCCCTACTGCATGTGTTGGTTATGAAGTATGGGAACTTTCTAGTTCTCTAATCCTCCCTACTAAAGTAGAAATGAGATCTTTGGGAGAGGATTGAGTCCCTTTTGAGGTATCTTTGGTGTAGGGTTTGATTGAGCAGGCTCATGATACCCTGTCATGAATTTTTAATGTTATAATTCTTGTCTTCCTCATAAGTAAGAATCTTAGGATAAGCATTCAAAATATCAGAGGTTTTAGCCTTCATTCTATCCAAATACTCATCTATCTGACGAAGAGGATTAACTATTCGTGCAAATATATCATCTTTTGTTGATTACATGGCAATGTGAGGTCTTGACAAGACTCTATGGTAAGAACCTATTCCGTTTGTGATAATAATGTGGTTTGCATTGGGTTGACCGTATTGCATGTTTAATGGTTGATCAACCTCCTCCATCCTTACATAGCTAATGGGGTTTGAAGTGTAACTAGGGGAGGTTTGGACATTGCTTGTGTAATTGTTGCCCCATCTCGAAAGAGAAGGGGATTGTTGTGGTTGAATGTTGGTGTAATATCTATTAGAGCCAAATGGCCCACCAAAACTCTCTTCTAGACATATTTTAGAAAGTATAAAATACCTACCAAAATAGGGGAAGAAATGGAAATATGGGGTAATAACAATGAAATAAAAGGAAACAAGAAGGAATTAATCCTTCATGTTGGGTTCACCAATTTGTATAGATGAAAATTGAAATGTAACCTTCAACCGCACTTGACCCATCGAGGTCATGCTGGAGCAACCGATGTTGAATGTGTGTTGCTAACTATAGGAGGATTCATGACTAAGATCTAGTAGTGTGATCTCCTAGTAGCTGAGTTGGAAAAGGGGAGATTTAGAGGCTATGAATGGGTAGCATAAATTCCCTATGGTTTGTTTGCCTAACTTGGATCTAAGTGTTGATCTAGTTTGAAGTGTCCAAATTAACTAAGTTGAAACTAACAATCTATGTTACTTTGGAAGGGAAACTAACCTAAAAAAATCACAAAACTGAAATATTACAATCACAAACAACAATTTTTTATTCTATTGATAATAATTAAAATATTTCTACACTAAAACTAAACAAGCGAGATAACTCGGTGTGGTTATTCACTTGTGCTTAGTGTATTGAAACTAAACTAACTTAAAACAAAAACTTTTCCAAATGATCTATGATGCGTAGACAACCTCCTACATAGATATTCTCTCTTCCGATCCACAAGGATGGGAAGAAGAGGATCCGTCACCGGGAGATACTATTAATTATTTAAATTCTCTTGGAAATCAACTAATTACTTGTAAATGAAAGGAAATTGATTTCTACTCTATTTGATATGATGTAACAATGATAAATTATAGTAATGAAGGAAATAAAACAACAAATCCAACCTGGAATTCACATAATAGAGGTAAATCCAGCTATGTAGTAATTTGTCCCCTCAGTTTATCCTTTCTTTCTCTGTGTGTCCATATGAGTCCAAGGAATTGGGAATGCAAAGGCAACAACAGGAGAAGGTGCTTGAGCAATGGCAACTTGAAGGTAGTCTGGTTGCAATGCAAGTAGAAGAGGGATAACACAAGTGAACAAAGCTTGGCTATGCAATTTCTAGCAGGATTGTGGCAACAATACTATGCAAGATACACAAAATTCTCAGGCCATTTGCTTGAATACAAGCATTGAATATAAGAATTGGTTAGGATGTGCCTTCATGCATAAGGCAGTCTTGGAGTGCCAAATCATTGGGTGAAGAGGCGTTCAAACTAATTAAATATATTTAAAAATAGAAGAGGGAAGGAATACCAAGCAATCAAGACTATTTTTAGGAAATTTGGTTCACAAACGCACCCTAGAAGTCAAGTTAAGTGAAATCATGCGTGTTAAAATCATGCATGAAGAATTTCGCAAAAAACGTGCGAGAACCTCGGCCACATGCAGGGCGCGATCTGTGCAATAAAGGCCAAAACATGCATAGAATGAAGCGGGAAGTTGGAAGAAAGCGTGGAAAAGCTAAATAAGGATTTCTAGGCTATAAATATACACTGCAAATGTGTTTAGGAACTTGGACACCTTCGAAGGACATGAATCATCATTGGGGACCTTTGTAACCATTTTCCAACAATGTAGCACATGCAATTTTAGGTGCATACATGTACCATCAACCAAAGGAGTAGAGAAATCAGAAACCAACTTAACCCCATAAAGGAAATGAGTAGGAGAAGGCTTGCAATCAGACATATGAAACCGAGCTAGCAAATAAAGGGAGTACTTAGGCATGAAATCGGGAATTCGAGTAAGATTGTGGAATGTGAATCCCAAGAAAGTAATGAATCAATCTTAAGTCAAACATGGAAAACTTGTTGGATAAGGAAATCTTCACATAATGGGTGATAAAGGAGATTTGATTGCATGTCAACAAGTCATCTACATACGTAACAAGGATGAGTATAAATTCATCCTACTAAATAATGTAAAGATTTGGGTCGATTGATATCGAGTGAACCTTGATGCAGTAGAAAGGAGTTCATCTTAGCATACCAAGCCCGAGGGAATTGTTTAAGGCTATAGAGAGACTTCTTTAACTAGAAATTGATGAAGGGACCATGGACATAACCTAGAGGTTATTCCATGTAGATCTCTTCCTCTTGGTACCCATGAAGGAAGGAACTCTTAATTTCCATCTAGTGGACTTCCCATTTGTTTTGGCGGCGATGGCGAGGGTCGAGTTGAATGGAATTCATCTTCGCAACTAGAGCAAAGTATTTTGAGTAATCAACCCCAACTACCTAGGAGAAACACTTAGATATGAGTCATGTTTTAAACTTATCAACGTCTCCATCGGTACCATACTTTGTTTGAAACACCCACTTACACCGAACGATTTTTCTTCCTTTCGAAGAAGGGTTAAAATAAGAAGAAGAATATAATATATTTGTGAGTTTAGTTTTATTAAGGTAATTTAATAAACATAAAACAAAATTGAACTAATTACAAATATTCATCAAATATGTTGTCACTTTATTAATAAAAGAGAGGTTTGTTAGGTGATGCCTCTAAATGACACACACTTCTCACAACATATATAGATCTCGGAGAGATATTTTTGCACCCATGTAACCCTTTATAGATATATGGTAGGAATTGGGAAAAAGACTCTTAGGTAATTTGATAAACGTAAAACAAAATTTAACCAAATGCATTTTCATGTATTGATGGTGGAAAAAGGGTGATTAAATATGGTATTTCCTACTCTATATTTTTGGGTGATGTGGGATTACCTTTAAGCGTTGGATGCTCTTGTACCATTATATATTTAAACCATACCTTTGACATCCTCTTTATAACCATATTTAAATCATTATTAATTATATGTTGAATTCAAATGGAGGTACATTCCCTATTTAAAAATTGAATTGAAAATTGTTAAAATAGATGGTTTAAAAAATAATTAATCAGTCACTCAGATCATAAATTCTATAACTATAAAATATGCTCTTCTTTTAAAAGGTGGAGAAGACCTCAAATATCATCTTTAAAATAGGTACATACATAAAACCAATCTATAGAATAGAAAATCCTACTAAAGATGTTGTATATTGAAGTAAAAATATTAAAGAAAATGGAATTAACCTAAATGTATCGGGTTGCATATAATCCAAAATTTTAAGTTTTATATCATTCAAAATTTAATGTTCGATGTGATATATCTCGATTTCTTTTCTATAAGCATGTGGTGAGTCTTTATAAGAGCATCTTCAAGGCATCTATTAATGAGGTGAATAAATTATAGAAATTATTTCAAATTTAAAAATTCTACATTTCATTAATTGGGTTAGGGAATAGCCTTCTTCTATCCTAAATTGATTAGCACTGCGTAATAAAAATGTAAATCTCACATATGTTTGTTTTAACTGGAATTGCAGAGCATCTAATATTCATAAAATATGTTGTCACTTTATTAATAAAAGAGATGTATGTTAGGTGATGCGTTGAAATGAAACACACTTTTCGAGATCTATAGATCTCTATAACCAAGCCACCCTCTATAAATATATGGTTGGAATCAAAAGAAAGGCTCTTGTTATGGACATGAAAGGACCTATATATATATATATATATATATATATATATATATATATATATATAGGGGAATGGAAGGACAATACTTGGAATGTACGGAAAGGGACCCAAATCTATATATAGAGGGAATGTAATGACAATACTCCCCACTACATACCCCCGTATTCAATATGGGATGCAAGGATGTCTCTATATGGATATAAAAAAAAGATACTTAGAAGGCTAATGGGGAGGGAATTACATCACATATATACAACATATAGTGTTCCACATACGACATATAAATGAATGAAGCATCGGTTATGTGGTGCCCACACACACACACACACATTTTGTCCCCTCATATATAGATTCTTTGGGGTTTAATCTCATATTCATTGATCTTTATGGGCCAAGATGCATCGACATACATATAAGAGACCATAAGATAACATAACATCACATTATACCACTTGTACTTCATCATATTCATGTGGTCCCTCTTTTCTAAGTGGTGGATTTAAGAGCATGGATAATGGCTTAACATGGTTGATGAGGCTTGATGGAATTCCAAACAATGTAGTAGGTGACAATTTTTTGGTTGAAATGGCTCATGATGGTTAGAGATTCAATGCAATCATATTTAATTATAGATTTATATGGCGAATAACCATTGGGAATTTATCGTAATGTTTTGAGCATTATTATTGAAATCTTGGAAAATGTGTTTTGCGGAGATAGGTGTAGAGAGCATGAATTTAGATAGATAACATGACAAAGGTAGTTGTGTGGAACTTGTAAAATCCAAAAGGACATCGGATATTTTGGCACATGGATAAAAGTATTTACATCATCTCCATGGTACTCATATTAAACATATTTTCTTCCAAACCATTATGCAAGTACATGTAAAAGGAACTCAACCATAAGCTCACCCCTTTTCATTCCTCCATTTGAAATCACACTTTGGAAATAAAAAATGGAAGTCCAAACAATTACAACGTGTAGATCTATTATTGATTTTAATGTTTTAATTGTACAAGGGATATAAATAAAAAAAAAGGTGAAACTCTTGACCATTCACTCATTTTGTATAAGATTTGAGGCACACTTATGAACACAATTATGGTGAAAATATGTAGATACAAGAAACCAAATTTTAATTACAAATCAATAGGATAACACATTAAATTGTAGTAATTGAATGTGTCATACAAATAATATATTAAATTAAAGAAGTTGACACAATAATAACACAATATTACAAATTAATTAAATATCTAATGAAGCCAAAAGTGATTTACAAGTGGACATCATTCTATAAGAAGAGATACGAAGCTACATAACTCTTTTTCTTGTTTTTGCATTCAAATGACAATTCCTTTATATTTGTATTTTTGGCATGAAGTGAATAATTTGAAAATATAATATGAAGGGATTCGACTTGGAGTGTTTCACAAAGAAGAAGAGAGGTTTTATTGTGAGTGAAAACTCCTAATAATATTGATATATCTTGCTATTTTTCTACAATTTTTATTTAGCATTTTGAAGGTGCTTTTGAATGGAATTTGGCCTTAGAAGTTTGGATAATATGGGGCAAGTTATGAGAAAGTGCCATTGGTAATATGTAATTTGACACAAGTTTAATATTTTTGCATTATATCTAGAAAATTAAAACCTTGTTTGAATACATATATAATTTAGATTGTCCCATAAGTTTGAAATTATCTTTTTAAAGGCCTCTCAAACATTGTATAATCTTATTTCCAATTATGGATAGAAGTAAAAAAGAACACACTATTTCATGTCGGTGAGGTGGTGAACCTATGCCTCTTAAGGTCTGTACATAGTGTTTTAGGGTTTATTAGTAGCACAAATTGTATCCACTATGGGGCAATTGCACAAAGATGGGGAACCAAAAAGCAGCCAAAAATCCTCTTTTTGGTCATTTTGGCCATAACGTGCTTGCATTATGGATCATGCAAGTTATAACGCGACAAGAGAAAATCAAGGCTGCGTTATAACGTGATCACATTATGACTCGAGATTCACCAATCAAAATGCACTCGCATTATAACACGCTCGCATTTTGTTTGTAATGATATTAACATTGCAAATAGGACGGAGTGCGTTATAACGCTTGCGTTATAACACACTCACATTTCATCTTCTTTGGGTTTTAAATTCCCAATCCATAGGCTTGGATTTTCCTTGGATATCCAAACCTAAGGTTTGGACTATGTAATCCATGAATAAATCCGTGTTTGACAGAAAAACATCAAAATCTCATGTGTACACCCCGATATCTCATGCATTATAACATAATATTAAAAAAATTATACTACAATGTCAAGCTCGGTTTTACCTTGGTGATGATATAATTCTTTCTAAAATCCAATTAGTTTAAGGCTTTCATCCATAATTTCTTTTACTAGTGCCTTCTTTTCTTTCCAAAACCTATGCATACGTTTTGGTGCACAATTTATGATTTTTTCATCCAAATTAAAAAAAGTGGTTTTTTCTAAACTCCATTCTACACGCACTAAAAATGACTTTTTCTCAAAGTTATGGGGTGCACACACAAATATTTCATTTTCAGGATGTGTGCACTTTGAAAATTAATTAAAAATTATATATTCATCCAAAAATTATGAAAATTTAGTGGGACCTCGTACATGGTCTTAGCTAACTTTCTACATAAGGGATTTGAAAAATAATTTACAAAACTCAAAAAATAGGGGGTGCACACACAATAGGTTCTTATATTTTTGACACAAAAATAGACATACTTTGTGTGCACACCACATTTGACCCTCTTAATCTCCACCATTTAAAAAAAAAAATAGTATTTTAGAAACTAGATTCCGAGCTCTATAGTACTTATTCTTATCACTTTGTCAAATTTTGAGCATATGCATGCTAAATTATTGAATGAAGTTTAGGTTTTGCTAATTTTAGGAAAAATGTGTCCACTTTTGACCCCCTTTTGGTCCCCCATTTCCATGCACCTACCCTATGCTAGTCCAATATTCCACAATTAAAAGTAACTCATTTGTGACTAACACACTAGCAATAAAATACGCAATGTTCTCCACCATTACACACAATTCCTATCATGACACCTAACCGATGACATATTCATGAGGGATTCAATATGGTGTTTTTCACAAAGAATAAGAGACCTTATATTATCAATGAAAAGTCATGAAAATTAAACAAACTAATGCAATTAGAGTTAGGTTACTCTCTCTCTCCTTCCTAAAACTAAAATGAAGTATTGGAAATGGGGCAAGTAAGGATAAATTGTCATTGGGATTATATAAGTTAGCATACGTGTAATATATATATATATATATATATATATATATATATATATAAAACCTTGGTTGAATACACATATAATTTGGATTATCTCATAATAAACAACAATGGTAAACACATAATGTGTACCACATTTATTCATGATTCCTATTATGACACCAACCAATGATAAAATCTGTATAAACAATTTATTTTCCTTCTAGTTTCATCACACAAGCCTCGCACATTTCATAGGTTTGGAATATATATTTTTAGAAGCCTCTCAACAATTGTACAATCTTATTTACAATTATGGATAGAATTCAAAATAAGGCAATCCATTTTAAGTGAGGTGAGGCATTGAACCTATGCATCTTAATCTTTACATTATGTTTTAGGGTCTATTGGTAGCATTTTGTATCCACTATGCTATTTTAATGGCCCACAATGAAAAACAACATAATGTGATTAACACACTAGTGGCAAACAAAACATTTACTAATGCTACTAATGATTCCTATTATGACACCTACCGATGAAACATTCACTATCAACTATTTGTTTTCCTTCCATTTGCATTAAAGAATACTACACATCTTTTTATAGACCTCTCAACCATTGTACAATCTTCTTCAATGTTATGGATACAAGTGAAGAGAACACACCCCATATGATTTTCTCAATATAACCCAAAGAAATTATGATTACATATAAATGTTTGAAACCTTGAGATAGTTTTCTTTCTCAAGGCCAAATATCAAGGCTCTGTATTCAACTTGGTGGTGTGTTATTGTGGCATTCCCCACAATTATGACCTATTGGCTTTCTCATTTCCATTAAGGTCATACAAAATGAACGATGAACATGAAATATTTTCCATCACACCGCACACTATGTGAATTTCCAATCTACATATGAAAACCATGTGCATATGTACGATAAACAATATAACATATTAAAAAAATCATATATCCCATGAAGAGAATTAATTAGTTGAAAGTGTATAATATTACTCGAAATAAAAATCACTCATGACTTTGAACAAATCATTTTAATTTACATTACCTTGCCTCTACCATTACCATTAGAAAGACAATAAAACCAAATACATAAACACAGTGAATGAAATTATTGTTGAGCTTGGTTGTAGTATTTATGTGTAGGTGCATGAGGTTGCATGTTTACGACTTGTGTGTTTGATGTCATTAGTTGTGTATTTAGGAAAATTCTTGCATGGATAATATTGGTATTAGACTTGTGCACTCTCATCCGAAGGAGGATCAATACAAATATAAAATTAATTCATCTAGCCATAAACGTATTATTTATGTGTTGAGGTAGGTGGATGTGATAAACGTAAACTATTTACCATCGCTAAAGATAGTAGTGAGGCATGTTTACCACTATACAATTGGGGGACAAGACTATGCATTCAAACGAATTAGATGTTAAAGATTATCTTAGTGATAAGGGTATGCCATTCTATAATTTCTAAGTTGTTTAAGTTCTTAATCATGCAATATTTAAATCGTATTATTCTTTCTAAGGTTTGGAATGTAAAATAATGCTCACTAGAAGTAATTGGTAACCAATACTTAGTACTTAGTATTATTAATACTTAGTAACTTAATGTGGTGTGAATATTTATAGCCTAGCATGTCATTGTTGTTAAAGATTTGGTTTTCTAAATGTTTTGCATGTTATCATAAAATCATTTGATGTTAAAATTTTCTTCCCTAATACATATACTTAGTAATATGTTTATCTGTTGAGACATTTTGAAAATTTCATAGACCAACACTGCAATCTGTATGTCCTTTTTATACCATAAGTGTATATGAACTATGGAATTATACTATACAAATTTTGAATAACATAAACATGTTGCTATCAATAAGACAATGAAAACTATTTACATTCATTTTTAATTTCCGTTTGAGGTTTTCATTGGTTGTTAGTAACTCGAGTATGGCACTTATGGGTATGTGAGTGCATCGTTGCATGATGTACTATTATTTTCCACAAAGAGAAGGATTTTGGAATGTGAATCCACATAAAACTCACCATTCCATACATTATTCCAATGCATGATATGTGATTGTACGTACCCAAAATTATAGGTATTGTACTACTAGGAAAGAGGTCATAGAAACCCCAATGATGATTTAGATCTCTTCACAAGGTGTTCAGAATCCAAAAAAGCTCGCCGAGTATACATTTGCATCCCAAAATGCCATATCTAGCCTCCGCATGCTTTGTTCGACCCGTTCCGCTCTTTTCTTGCATTTTGGTCTTTAGTCTCATGCGCCACCGCTTGGGCGACGGTCCTGTGACCATCGCCGGGAGCAGGTAGTGGTCTGTGCGTGTTTTCCATAACTTTTCAATGCTTTCATCAACGTGAAAAATTCAAGTGGCACTCACATTCTTCAACCACTCTTTCTTGCATTTATGTTTTAGCCACCTAGTAAATAGTGATTTCTCTTTGTTTATGATAAAAGAGTTCAATTCAAACTTACCCTCTGGTAAATCCAAATGCTATAAATACCAAGCTTGTTTACAAGAAAATGGCCCCTCTCCCTCTATGAATTATTATTCAGTGTGTTTTGAAGTTCTCCCATAAGTTTCAATAAGTTTAGATTTTGCATGAATTCTCAGCCTCTCAGTTCAAGGCTCCTTTCTTCTTTTCTGATTTAGAAATCATCGATCTTCACACTTTCATTTTGCTCCATTGCTATCCTACACAGTCAACTTAGCATAAGATAGTTTCAGTTCTAGATTAGAGTTCATTTGATAATCTTAGAGTTGCTAGGTTGTTGTTTTGTCACAAGAAATAGATCCTAGAATTCTCGGTATATTTGCGTTGTATCCCCGCAATAAATCCTGCTAGGAATCGCATAGTCAAGCTCTGTTCACTTGCACTATCCCTCTCTTACTTGCATTTTATTCAGTTTATATCCAAGTTGCCATTGTTCGAGTATCTTCTTTTGTTGACGCTATCACATTCACACTTTTCTAGATTCATGAGAACACAAAGGAACAAAGAGATCACACTGAGGGGACAAGTCATGACATGATTGGATTTACCACTATTCTATAAAACTCTAGGTTTGAACTATCAAAGTTGTAGTTACAATATATCAAATAGAGTAGCAAATCATTTTATTTCAGTTAAAGCTTGCTTTCAGTATTACAAGGAAGCTGTGGGGAATGATAGCTTCTGAGAAGTTGTGATTTATTCCTCACTTCTGAGGTAAGATTGAAGGTCTTTCAATTAAATTAGTTAGTTATTTAAATATTTAGGATAAATTCACAAGTGCACAGCAAATAGCTATATCAAAGCTAACTTGTTTGTTTTAATTATGTTATTAAGTTAATTGTTCATTATCTGAATATATTAGAATAGTTGCTCTTTAAATTTTGTTCAAATACGCATCATTAAAAATACAAAAATAAAAGGAATATAAGTATAGTGTAGATATATCTTTCATAGTTAGTTTACTTGTTTCAATTAAAGTTTGATTATCTCTTGCATGACAATTACGGGACCTAGAGAGCCCATGGATTACGTATTCGAACCGGTAGTACCTCAGCCAAATCTCTTTGCAACATTAACAGATATAGATCAAGGGCTTAGGATTCAGGTCTTTCAAACGACAATAAACCCACAAGCAGTTAGTGAACAATTGAGACAATTGAATATTGAAGACAACAAAGCATACATATTCTAGTCAAGTCAACCCAACTATAGATTTCCTTGATAGGATATCCACATGACCATACAAGAACCCGAAAGAGAACAAATATTTTGTTGTGATCCATTAGTTCCACAACCAAACGAGAGACCTTCTCATCGACATAGACATAGGCTTACGTATACAAGTTGCCAGAACACCCGTAAGGTATTATGAGAAGATCACACAACTCCTGATATTAAACATAGAAGATGAAAAGGCTTATGACTATTGGATAGTTAGAAGAAGAGATTGATTCTTCACATGACCATAACAGGTCCACAACAACCACAAACTCATGGTTGTGATCCATAGGTCCCATAACCCAACGGGCCTGCTAGTCAATTAAGTATTGACACCAGTTTACACACGCTGGTATTTAGATCCTCACCACTCCCACCGAGATATCATAATACAATTTTCCACATTAAATATAGAAGCCAATCAAGCTAATATTTTCTAGGCTAGACTAGAAAACCACCCATAGTTTCCTACAAATCCACTACACCTCTCACTACCATTTTCCATGACCTTGTTTGGAAATATACACGAAGCACCTACATGTCACTTTCCACGTATCCAACAACCAATAGATAGGATCTCGGTAGAGCTCGACATTGATTGGAGCCTCTGAGCAGCTATTATATCTGAACGATCCATTACACCAATTCAGGTTAGGAGAGATTTCTTTGCCTTAGACTCATAGATCCCATTATTGCATGTTGAGGATATAAGATTGCCCAACTAGTTTGTCTATATCCACATATATTTCATTTCCACCAGTTGTCTCGGCACGACCTCGGGAGGTCAGGTACGAAGAAGGGCTACTTGTAGATTCTCATGCTCGCATGTCACTTTTCTATCGTACATGGTGATATATCATGGTACATTCATAGAATGTATATCATACATTATTTTCTCAATGAGAAGAATTGCAAATTGGAATCCTTCTCTCTGATTCAATTTGTGGTTGCATTTATTCTTTGAAGCTATTATACAATGCACTCCTCTTGGGCATGATTGAAGGTGGTCAAATGGAAAATACATTCGACCAACATGGACTTCAAATGATTATTAATGACTTCTTTATTTTACATAGAGTGAAGATTATTCTAAAATTGAATGATTGAAAAACAAAAAAGTTTTTTAGATCTTGTATCTTCTTCCATATTACATGAAATTCAACTATAAAGGACAAAGGATGAACATATGGGGTACTACATATAAAGAGAGGTATATGTTGTATCATATAGTGGCATCTCATTAAGAGTGGTGGTAAGCATCATAATGTGTAATACCCACGTCTAATAATCTCTCTAGGAAATGGAGGAGAGAGACCATAGTTGTATGTGGAGATGATGTTGAAACCTCCATTTTTGATAAATAAATAATACACATGCTCATGGTTCCTACTACTAGAATCACTTTTATCGTCGACATGACTCTTCTTTCCATCCGAATACCTCTAGTTTCATAATGGCGTTAGACAAGGAATGTGGTCATTAGGCAAGTATGGTTATGGTTTGAAGCTCTCGATTTTGGATACTTTCATCTGCATAACATGGGACCATCTCTCAAGCTGTGGGACTTGTGAACTTGAGATGGACCTCTAGAGAAAGCCAACTTCTTCTTCCTAATCCTAATGTTAAACTACTTCTAAGGAAGTAAATGTGATTATCTACTCCTAATCTAACAATGCCAAGGAGACATGGAGAGAGAGAGCATGAAATAAAGGAATCCTACACTACTAGAGGTGATAACACCAAGAAAAGGGGGTTTCGATCACAATCTCAGCTACTTGAAGTGGAGAGAGGTGAGCAATGGAGAGGATGGAAGATGCATCACAGACCAAAGATAGAGTTCACACAGAACACCACTTCAAACCCATTAAACACAACTCTCAAAACCTGCAATAGACATTAGAAGTATGCACAATATACCCTACAATGATGAGAGGTAAGAAGAGACAATAAAATAAGGAAGGATGGACAAAATGCATCACAAAACATATTTTATTGCTCCATGAGTTCACACAAGTACATCATCAGCGGGAAAGAGGTAAGAAAATGCCATTACAGAGCCATGAGAGGAGGCTTAAGCTCCACATTCAACCCTAGGGGAGAAAGAGAGGGGGTAGGAGAGAAACAATGACCAACCTTTAGAAAAATGCCCCTCCTTACAATATATAGAAGAATGAGAGAAGGAGAGAGGGAAAATTTGAATCCTGCCTCAACCACCCCAAGCGATGCATTGAATTCACCTACTCCAACCACCCTAGAAAGCATTGAAATTTTCCTACAAAAATGATGGTTTCCCTGACAGAGCCCATGCCTCCATGCGTTGTTCCTTGCTGGGAAAGAAAGGAGGCTCATTCTTCATCATGGTGGTAGGTGGGAGACTTGACAGCCTAAAAAATGGTGAGACCAAATTTACCATTCTTCATTAATGGTGGCAGGTGAGTAAAGACCGAGAGCTTTCAAAAATTCCTCTCCTCTCGCTTGAATCCGAGTTTTAAAGTGAAAGATATGCATTTGAAGGTGCTTTGGAAGGTCGGGTCTATTTAAATCTATTCATTCGTGCAAGTCCATGTGGCAGCCCTGCGCATCTTAAGATTTCTCCCCCCCTTTTTTACTCTGAAGTTATGTCAAAATGACACGTGGCATCGTCCACGGGCCTACTCTATTTCCTTTATATTCTACCTAAGCCCCTCTTGTTGGCAGAGACACTATGCTTGACCCGAGACACGTGGAGGCTCAGCACACATTTGGGACCTGCCTCGGATTTTTCCTTTGAAGTTGCATGGACGAGGCGTGGAGGCTCCACTAACCTTTGTTTACTTAGCCGATTTGCTGCTACCTTTCTCGGTCCCGATTACGTGGTGGTTTTGCACTCGTTTGGGGGACCTTTTGGATTCAACCCTTGAAGTTGCGCTGATCGACACATGGCTCTCTCTGGCGGCTTTCTTTGCTTTGCTTCAAATTTTCAATTCGGTCGATGCAACTATTGGAGGTCTCGACCACATGGAAGCGTTAGCACTCATTTGGGAAATTACTTTTGATTCTACCTTTGAAGTTGCACTGAGTTGACACATGGATCCTTCGCCGGCTTTGCTTTATTTTCTTCATTTTTTGCCTAAGTCCCTTATGTTTGGCAAAGGTACTACATCCGACCTTGGACACGTGGAGGCTTCCGCCAATGGTTGGAATTTTTAAATGGAGTTCCACTTTTAGGGCCATGGACACGCGGAGAGCTTCACACTTGTTTGGGGTCTCCATTTTGTAGCACTTTTTGGAATTATGCCGAGTTGACATGTGGCTCCTTATGCAGGCTTTGCTTTGCCCCGATTCGAATCGTATCAAAGTGAAGTCGAAAAACTTTGAGACCCTTTTTGATTTTTCTCTTGTGCAGGGTTGTGTTTGATCAATTTTTCATGAGGGGTAAAATTGAATAACAATTTGGCGACTTACGGGGGACATCTACCTGCTAGATGAAGAGGCCAATTTCCTTGTTGCATCCATTGGGCATGAAGTCATGAATGATAGCCTAGTACTGATCATGTCCCTAAAACCTCGAGCCCCGACTACTTGCAACTTATTGACCCAGAACCTACCCACTTTGCTTGCACTCTCAATTTTCATAAGAAAATATTGAAGGTGAGATTTCTGAGAGTAGAAAATTTTTCTTGATTGTCTGAAATGGAGCATTCACCGATTTCCTTACATTAGGAATGGATTGATGTAACGAACAACAAAACACCACAACACACACTATGTACAAAACTAAAAATCATACATGCTCCAAGTGGAACATGCAGAGTGTGAAAAAGCACTTATTCTGCTGAAAAAAAATCTACTCCTACTCCTACACTAACCCTAACAAAGAAAAGCTAAACAAAGCCTGCTATGGTAGGGAGAAATAGCTTCCCTTTCTCAAAATAGGCAGCCATGTATCTGATTTGGAGCTAAACATGGCTGTCATTATGAGTGAAAAACTGACAAGAGGTCGATCCTCCACCCATATCATCAAGGTATCAACATCAATCAAAAATACCTCCTCAAGTTGATTGGCATTGGACTCTGGAGGTGTTGATGGTGACCCTTGGTGCTTTGAAACTCATCCTCATGCCCTGAAATGGACATGACTGGTTTTGGCTTCTCCCTTAGCTCCAATGAAGCCAAGTACTGATAGGGCATGGTCTGGTCCTTTGAATGTGCCCATTGTTCGAAATTCAACTCCAAGAGTGGAGTCTTCTATGGACCTTCTAGGTGAATGGTGTGGGAGAGATGGGATCCTCGTGCTCTTTTCCTTCCTCCTCCTGAGAAGAACATGGAAGATTATGATCCTCAACCTTGGTTCCAGAGGGCTACTATGAGACACATGTTGTCCTTGAATGCTCTCCTCCATAGCAAGCAAACTCATGTGCTTGGAAGGCGGATGATGGAGGAGCAAATGATGTGATCTCCTTGGGCTCCTCTCCATCAAAGAAATCCTCCAAGTCAAAGATAGATAATCTACCTCCTCATTGTCTCTTGTTGTGTGTGCTCGACCTCCTCCATGGTGTCCTTCGGATCTGCAAATTTCTCACCATGGTTCCCCTCATCCTTAAACATGAAGTTTGAAAGCTCAAACTCTTCTTCGACATTAGAGCTTGAAGGGGATGAAGTGGGAGGAAGAACTAAAGGTTCTTTTGTGGCTTGCTCTACACTTGAAGCCTCTAGAACTATATGGTTCTCCTCCATAGCTGGAATGTACTCCTCTTCTTTTGGATTTGGAGTAGCTCCTTCTTCCTTGCTTTGTTGTAGCTGAAGCTTCCACCACTTGTGGCTTGACCTTGGCCTCCTCCATGGGTTTCTCCATCAAGGGGATTTTATCAATCCCGAATCTAAGAGCCAAGCTCACCAAGCTTCTAATTATTTCTTCTTTTCTTGGCTCTTCTTCTTGTTGCTCTCCTTGGCTAGATTTTTGAGTCTCTTCCCGACATGGACTTGGGAGAGTAGGAGGAGTGGTGGGTGGGGTCTCCACTAGTTTTTTTTTATCTATGGTGGAGGGGAAGGTATTTCCTTTGGCTCTTATGGAGGGGACTTGGATTTGGAAGGGAAAAGGGTAGAGGAAATGAGATGAGATGGAAGACTAGGGGATGGAGAAGGGAAATCAACACTTGGGAGGCAAGCAGATGGAAGCTTGGAAATTCAAGCTCTGGTTGAGATGGTGCTGATTGAGAAAGAGGAAAAGAAAAGCTATGAGATGGTGGACTTACCCATTGACAAGGTTTCTAACACCAAGCTCGTAGGCCTCTATTCTCTCGAGTCCATTGTGCAAGTTGAGGCAACATTTCAACCATGAAGTCAAGCTTCTCCTGTGGGCTATAGTGTCTTGGAAAAGGGCCTTCCCATGGACAAGGTGCCCTACAACCAATCTGAATGCCTTCATTTGTGTTGTAGCCGAGACTGAACCATGTTAGCCTCCATTCTTTGAATCTTCTCTCAGCAAATCAGCATTCTCCATATAACTGTTACCATCATATGCACACCCTTGCTCTTGATAAGCTCCATGGCCAAAATGGTTTTGACACTGCTCATATGGGTAAGCATAATGGTTCTAGATCTGATCATAATGTTGATATGGAGGAGTTGGGAAATACATTGGAGGTGGACTACACTTGTGGTTGCTTTGCAGTGTGAGTTCCAAGAGGGAAATGAAGTCATGATTGCACAACTTCATGGAATGGGAGAAAATGAAAGATGTGGAAAGAAGAATGGGTGGAAATGGATGGGGAAGGTCTGCAACTAGAGAATGGGTTGTTGACCAGATGGAGTCGTTAGATGTGCTTGAAATTTGCCTCAAAGGTGAGATCTTCATCAAGAGCACATCAAAACATGATGAATGAAGTGGTAAGGTGCTTGAGACTGTCCCACCTGGGTGTTCCAAAATGTTAGTGTGGTCACACGGTGGCTTAAGATTTTTGTTTGATAATGAGATGCCTCAAAAAGATGAGAGAATCTAACTTAAGTGTGTCCCACTGGGCATGCCAAAACTATTAGTGCAAAATCACAGCACCCCCAAATGGCCTCAAATTTGAGTGGGGCATTCGGTGTAATCTACATAACATGGGACCATCTCTCAAGCTGTGGGACTTGTGAACTTGAGATGGACCTCCGGAGAAATCCGGCTTCTTCTTCCTAATCCTAATGCTAAACTACTTCTAAGGAAGGAAATGTGATTATCTACTCCTAATCTAACAATGCCAAGGAGACAGGAGAGAGAGCATGAAATAAAAGAATCCTACACTACATAGGTGATAGCACCAAGAAAAGGGGGTTGTTGATCACAATCTTAGCTACTGAAGTGGAGAGAGGTGAGCAATGGAGAGGATGGACAGATGCATCACAAACCAAAGATAGAGTTCACATGAACACCACTTCAAACCCATTAAACACAAGCTCTCAAAACCTGCAATAGACATCAAAAGTATGCACAAGTATACCCTACAATGATGAGAGGCAAGAAGAGACAATAAAATAAGGAAGGATGGAAAAAATGCATCACAAAACATATTTTATTGCTCCATGAGTTCACACAGTACATCATCAGTGGGAAAGAGGTAAGAAAATGCCATTACAGAGCCATGAGAGGAGGCTTAAGCTCCACATTCAACCCTAGGGAAGAAAGAGAGAGGGGGAAGGAGAGAAACAATGACCAACCTTTAGAAAAATGCCCCTCCTTTACAATATATAGAAGAATGAGAGAAGGAGAGAGGAAAATTTGAATCCTACCTCAACCACCCTAACGATGCATTAAATTCACCTACTCTAACCACCCTAGAAAGCATTGAAATTTCACCTGCAATAATGATGGTTCCCTATGAGCCCATGCCTCCATGTGTTGTTCCTTGTTGGAAAGAAAGGAGGCTCATTCTTCATCATGGTGGTAGGTGGGAGACTTGATAACCTCGAAAATGGTGGACCAAATTTACCATTCTTCATTAATGGTGGTAGGTGAGTAAGCAGGAGCGAGAGCTTTCCAAAAGTCCCCTCTCACTTGAATCTGAGTTTCCAGTCGAAAGATATGGTCATCTGAAGGTCAGGGTTTGGGATCTATTCGCGCAAGGTCCACATGGCAGTGTCGCACGTCTTAAGATTTCGCCCCCTTTTTTTACTCCTAAAGTTATGCCAAATTGACACGTGGCATCGTTCTTGGGCCTGCTTTGTTTCCTTTGTATTCTACCTAAGCCCCTCTTGTTGGTAGAGACACTAGGCTTGACCCGAGACACGTGGAGGCTCAGCACACATTTCGGACCTGCCTCTGGATTTTGCCTTTGAATTTATGCGAACACGAGGCACGTGGAGGCTTCCGCTGACCTTGTTGTACTTAGCCGATTTGTGCCTACTGCCTTTCTCGGTCCCTTACTACGTGGCGGGTTGGCGCTCATTTGGGGATTGCCTTTGGATTTGACCCTTGAAGGTGTGACGATCTGACACGTGGCTCCCTCTGCGTGGCTTTGTTGCTTTGCTTCGACTTTTCAATGGCCAATGCAACTTTTCCAAGCTCTGACCACGTGGAAGGGCGGCACTCGTTTGGGAACCAACTTTTGATTCTACCTTTGAAGTTGAGCCGAGCTAACACATGGCTCCTTCCGTGGCTTTGCTCTATTTTCTTTGTTTTTGCTTAAGTCCCTTATGTTTGGCGAAGTTACTACGTCTGACCCTGGACACGTGGAGGTTTCCGCCAATGGTTGGAATTTTTCAACGACCGGTACCATTTCCTCGGGCCATGGACACGTGGAGAGCCTGCGCTTGTTTGAGGTCTCCCTTTTGTAGCTCTTTTTGGAATGGCGCCGATCGACACGCGGCGCCTTCCGCGAGACCATTGCTTTGCCCCGAGTCGACTCGTATATGAAGTCCGAAAACTTTGAGCCCCTTTTCGATTTTCTCTTGTGCAGGGGGTCGTGTTTGGTCAATTTTGCTGAGGGCAAAATTGGATAACAGGCCCACACGATCGAGATGATGCATGCGTGGTACAAGGCGTATGTTATGTTTTATTATGGTCTCTTATGTGTCTATCGGTGCACCTTGGCGCTAGAATAGCTTCATTGGTCTATTATGGGTCTATGGGGTACCACAATACAATCAAATATTCAATGCATTAAAAGTTTTACGTAAGTTATAAGTGATTCCCTCATAAATTGTAGTTTATAGGTTAAAAAAATGTACTTCCAATGATTTTATTAGTTGAGATTAAAAAAAAAAATTATTATTGAAAAATAACCCTCCATAATTAAGAAAATAGGAGCTAACCAATCAAAATTAACTCAAAATAAATATTTTTAGAAATAAATAAATATTATAAAAAAATTGTGGTATAAAATATGGAAATAACATGTAACATTTTAGATTGGACAATATAAAAGTAAGTTTTGTTTATTGAAAGTTATATACGGTAAATATAAGGATACACATGAATATAGACATAAATATGACAGAATCAAGAGTGCAATATTGGATTGATTCTAAAATCTTATAAGACAAGTGACATCTAACTTGCTAAATAAAGATATGATATTAGCTCTTGATATCCTTGTGTAAAATAATTGATCTTGAGGTAAATATTGATTATCGAAAGAGAAATTAGAATTTGTTCTACATAATCAAGCGGGGATAAAAAAAGGAAATAAATCCAAAGCTTTTTATTGTTTATATTCATTTAGTTTGTTTAAAATTAAGGGTAACCCTTACACATGACTTTTTATTGTTTATAATGAATTTTTGTGTTAGGCAAAAAAAAAAAGAAGAACAAAACACAATAGTTTCTAGATAAGGTAATTATAATAAGAAATTTAAGGTCACCTTATCAATCCAAGGCACTCTTACGTAAGGTTTTGATTTTTAAAAATATTCAACATAAAAACTACTAAACTGTGTTTTTTGTGTAAATGTCATCAATATTTAGGATCAAACCGTGGATCTTTATAGCCAACATCCCACATTGTTTCTAATTTGTTATGTGTATTACTTGAAAATCCAAATAATTTATTATAATAATTATAGGAATCAGTATTGAGATTCTTGAGTTTAGAATTGTTTATGTTAATTTCTTCTCTAAGAACCATGTCTGTATAAATAAATGTTTTCATTTACAAAATGTAATTGATTAAATGTATAAGAAATATTGTTTCTCCTTAATTTGTTGACATCAACAAAGCTTTCCATCATGAAATAATTTTTTCAATTTATTTTTTGATTTTAACACGGTTTAAGAGGTATATATCAAGTGTTATTATGTAGGTTCTTAAGAATGATTGAGTCAATAATTCAACAATTATAATAGTGTCTCCGAGGCAAGCGACTTATAAACCTAAAATTATATAACATTTTTTTGTATAAAATCACCACAACCCCTATCCTGACAATTTTATATAGAATCCATTACCTTTTTAATATTAGATCTATGGGAAGAATAAGGGAGAGAAAGGTTCGGCTCTGCTAGGGTTTTGCTTGCATGCCTTTGCTCATGCTATCTTTTTGCATAGGTCTTGTCACGCTTGTATCATGTCACTATTAGTATCATTTAATTTTTCATAGTGTTTTGGGCATTTATTCCGCCTGTTTTGGGCGGCACTAACCTATATAATGGGCTCTAACCCTCGAATTGCAACATTGTTGCAAACGGCGATGAAGATGGCTCCCAAACACGCGAGGAAATTCTTCCCAAAAGTGTACAACGAGGTAATGATTTTGAAACCCCTCTGGATGTTTCTATTGATATTGCTTTTGTTGAGCTTGGTGTTCAATTTTATCGTAATAATTGTTTAATAACATATTTTTGTGGTCGTATCCCATCTTAGTCTTATTTATAGAACTGGATCAAGAACCATTGGGAGATGGTCGTTATCCGGTCACGGTGTCTAGAATCTCACCAAAGGGTTTTACTTTTTTACCTTTTGTGAACCGTCGCAGGCCCAACTTGTTATTGAGTGTTTTGCTTGTTGGTATATTGGAAACACTTTGCTTGTTCTGTCTAAATGGTCTCCCGATTTTAGCCCATCAATCAGGTCTCCCTTCAAGTTCCTATCTGGGTGGAGTTACCAGGGCTACCATTACAACTTTGGCCTTTTTGAATGATATTGTTCAACCCCTTGGCCATGTTATTTGTCATGAACCTGATCGCTTTTTTATGCTCTTCCGCATAAACGGGTTTGTGTTGAGGTTGATTTAGCCTCTGATCTGTAAGACCACATTGACATTCAAGTTGGGTCCATGCGTATCTCACGAAAATTATCTATTTCAACCTACCCAATACCTATTTTTGATGTCAAGCCACTAACCATCGTATTCATGGTTGTCCTCTTTCTCAACGTGCCAAACTGTGACACTCAACTGTTCCTGGTTCGCAAAACAATTCTCTCGAGGAATGGACCACTATGGCTAATAAGAAGGGTTCTAGTGGTAAATCCGCATGTTTGGTTCACCCGTCTTCTTTTAGACATCCGTCGGTTTTGGCTTCCTCATTTCATGTGCCTCCTCAACCCGCTCATCCCACTCGCCTATGCAGAGCTAGTCTACTACACAAAAATAGAATGTTGGGACGGTTTACCACGTCGTCCTCCCAAATACCTCCATTCCCGAGTCCCAGCAGTCGTCCTAGAGATAACTTAGTGGAGCGTTTCAGGGGCGGGCGAACTACACCAATTCGACAGAGATACTTAGTTCAAACCAGTTTGTTTTTCTTTCCAATAGTTTTGGCATTTTAGGATCAACATACATGTTGCGGGATGGGCAGGGGGAGGAGTTGGTTATGTCTGACCTTCCATGAATTGTATCTCATGGAATGTTAGAGGACTCACAGAATCCTCTCAAAAATATTTTGTGAAACATGTTTGTCAATTAATTGGTAATCTTGATATTATTTGTTTGCAAGAGGTTAAAATTATAGGTTTCCTTCTTCATACTTCCTTAATGTGTATTGCACCGAATTATATGCATTATTTTTCTTCTCACTTAGAAGGAAAAGGTGGTGTTTCTATTTTTTTCTCCTAGATTTTTTGCCATGATAACTACCATGGGTCACGATCCTGAAAATTGGGTCATGTGGATTATTTTGAATCTTAATGGCTTTTCGTTAGGTGTATTAAATCTTTATGCACCTAATGATGGCCCGGAAAGGTCGACGTTATGGCATTGGTTAGGTGATAATTTACCTCTTGCATATTAGATTTTCTGCGGTGATTTTAATATGGTTAAATGTCCCGAATGACAAGATGCGGGCCATTCCTATGTGTTGGAGATCGGGAAGATTGGTTTTATTTAAAAAATAGATGGAGCATTAAAGACCCACTTTTTAAAAGGTGGAGGACTTTACTTCTCAAATTTGGTTTACTTGGTCCAATTTTTGAGAGGGACCCACGTGTTCTGAAAAGGTTGGATCATGTCATGATATCTCAGAAACATATCTTTGAGCTAACATCCAATGGTTACTCTCCAATCACCACCTAGACCTGATATTATTTTTTCAGATCATTCCCCATCTCTTTTGTTGTTACGTGGAGTGGGGCGACTCTCAAGGTGCCAAACACACAATTCTATCTGAATGTTTCTCTGTTGAGTCACCCGGGGTTTTAAATCTTATAGCTCATGTCTGGAATATGGCACCACATCTGCTCATCACAAGTTGTATTTCCTCGTGGAACGATGCAATTCAACAATGGATGGCTAAGTTTCTCCACCACTTTGGCAAACAGGTAGCCCAAGTCAGAAAGCAAGCCGATGTGGCTCTTCAACAGGAGTTTCAAAGAACTAATTTGTTGCTTGAGTCCCAACCTTTTGATGTGCCAACTCAAGTTTGAGTTGTGTAACTTAGACACCAACTCAAAGTTATTGGACAACATAGAGCCAAAGGTGTGCAGATCCGTGCTTGGATCCACTAGCTGAAAATTGGCGATCGTGCTTCTAAGAGCTTCTTCAAATTTCTCAGATCTAAACATGTTAGGGAGAAAATTAAGGCAATTCAGTTGGCACACTCTCAGGTCACCTCTCTTTTTGAGATTTCTATGGCCTTTTGGATCATTACACCTTAGTTTTTCAAGCCCATAAACCTTCAGCTAAAAGTAAAGTTTTTCTTCAACAATGTATTGAAGTGGTTCCATGTAAGTTGAGTCAATAAGATAGGAAGCATTGTTACACTTCTCTTTCGTGGATGAACTTCATGGTGCCCTCATTTGTCTTGTTGATGAAAATATTCGGAGTTTAGATGGATTCTCGTGTGAATTTTACAAAGTTTTTGGCCTTTTATTTGTCAGGACTTACTAAAAGTCTATTAGGAGGCGTTGCGAGAACCAATCTCTAGGCAAGTATTATCAACAAAGGAAATATCAAATTCATTCCTAAAGTTGGGAACCCAGAGGCTATTACTAATTGGATACCCATCACCCTTCTCAATGTGCCCTAAAAATTATGGCGAAAGATCGGCTCTTCATATTTCTCCTCTCGCTTCCTAAGATTATGTGATCTGAGCAGACTAGTTTTTTAAAGGTTAGTATATTTTAGATAATCTTATAGCTATTTGGGAAGGAATCGAATGGACCCGAACCTCTTTGCAACTTGTGATTTTCTTAAAAATTGATTTGAGAAGGCCTATGACCGTATCGAATGGCCTTTCATCCTTATTATGCTTTTGGGATTTGACAATTTTTTTCTTAATGTTATGCAGACTCTTTTTATCGAGGCCTCTTCTTGCCTCACTATTAATGGTCACCAATCATCTGCTATAGGGTTATATTTTTCTATTCAACAGGGGTACCCTCTTGCTCAAACCCTCTTTGTTCTTGTAGTGGATGTTTGGCTACCTCATTGCCAACATAGTTGATCAAGGGCATATTTGGGGACTTATCTCCCATATCATAAAACCCATCTTGTTAATGGGAACTTTGTTGATGACTCTTTTCTCACCCTTGCAAAATTGAAACAAAACATCCGGATACCTTCTCTTGCCTTGACATTTTTTCAAAGCCTTAGGATCTAATGCTCAATTTTCTAAATCTTTGGGTTTCACCAAAGCTCTTGGCCCATGCCGGATTAGTTGGTGGCTTACCCATGGAAATGGATTCAATGGGGAGAAAGATTTTGGTTTCGGGGATCCCCTTTTCCTTTGATAGTGAATCTTCCACTCCTTGTGGCAATTTGTGATTGAGCGGGTTGAGCAGAAAGTGCAAAAATGGGTCTCCCAACCTTTGTCGTTGGCCGAGAAATTCCAAGTTTGCACTAAGATTTTGGCTACTACTCAGGTTTATTATGTTGCTTGTTGGTGTCCTTCTCGGGCTTCCTTTGACAAATTGGCCAAGCTCTTAAGATATTTTCTTTGGTCAAGTTACAAAAAGGGAGGCTTTCATCGTGTCACTTGGGATATTTGCACACTTCCTAGGGATCAAGGTGGTATGGGTGTCATTGATGTTTATAGGCAGAGTATCTCCCTTTGTGCCAAATGGGTGTGATATAGTGTATTCACGGTAATAAGGCCTAAAAAATTCTTTTAAGACATTGCATTTCTTTAGGTTCTCCTTATGGTAAAATATGTTGGAATAATATTGGCTTTCATACCTTATTAATTATGAGAGTGCCAGTCAAAATACATGGTACTTTTGTTGTGAAAAGCATCTGGAAAGCCTTGAATCTATCGGAAAAGCTTGCTCAGCTCGCATTTGCATCTGCCCGCCAAGAGTGGATGAGATGGGTTGGTGATGGTTTTAGATCAAAATTTCCGATCTCTAGTAATTTAATGATCATAATATATGGTGGTTTTCTTGAACTATTTTCTCTCATTACTAAACTTATCTTTGAGATGGTATATACGGTTCGATGATAATGCGGGCAGCCCTCTATTGGCCAAGTTGCGGCGGATGATGTTTTTTCTAAAAGGGATAGGTTTTACCATAAGAGATTTGGTCTCCAATGATGAGATTGGTTTTAGATCTAGTCTCTCCCATAATATATGGCGAGTTGAATCTTTAGTTGAAATTCCAGTTTCGAAAAGGGATTTTTACCATAAGAGATTCGATCCAATTCGAAAAGGGATTTTTACCATAAGAGACCTCCCTCCCTTCTATTTTGATAATTCGGTCTCTTATGCCTGATGTCATGGTGTACAAGCTTGGGCTTCAACCTCCTTTTGCCTAGTGGAAATATTGGAGATGGAATGTGGATATTCCACTTTTGAAATATGACTCTGGAGTCATTTAATTTTGCTTTCTCCTATTTCTCCTAGTCTCGATAAGCTTAATTCCCAATGGAAATTACACTCATCTCCTTCCACTTGGCTTCATCGTCTCCATCGGGCTTGGAATCCTTTGTTTGATCCTATGTTGATTTTTTTCCTCTGGTGTCTTATCTATCAAGGTCTTCCACTGGGGGAATGGTTAAGCCACATAGGCATTCCCAACCCCAATTACCTTTTTTTTGGTCGCTCGAGTCTTTTAAACATGTTTTCTAGTTTTTCCCCTGTGCTCAAAGTTCTTGGCGTTGGATTCATTCCCTTTTTCATCCTTATCACACCTAGAATTTTTTGATTGAAATCTACCTTTTTTGGGGATTATGTCAATTTCCCCCATATTGATATGAAAATGGGGTTATAATTTTTGAACTCACCGTTCACAAGGATTTAGGAACCAAACATCAATTTTACGGGCTGCAATGACTCCCAAAATTGATTAGTCCTTAAACACATGCACCACAATATAATTTTCAATCACTACACTGAAATGTGCACCTACTCATTTCGTTGGGATTATGGATACTGATTTGAAATCCTAAGTCCATTATACTTGATGAATACTTAATCAAATCTATAACTGATTTCATCTTTTCAAAAGATTCATCAACAGAAATAAAAGCATCCACAACACAAAAATGATAACGGAGTTCACCCAACTAGGGCTGCATCTCTCCGGGTTCATGTGAACCGATCTATTTAAAATTTGCTAAAATTATAAGTACAATAACCCTTAAAATCAAAAAAATAGATCAAAACCTGCAAGAACATACTTTCAGACCTTTGAAGGATTCTGAAAGAGCTCAGGAAACATCTTTCACCTTCTTGAAGCACCTTGTCGAGGTCTCTCCCTTGGAATTCCATAATTAGTGACTTTCATAACATAAAATGATGTCACAGAACCTCCAAAATGGGAAAATAATTACACCATTAGGAGTGTATCTAAAATTTTGTCACTTCATCAGTTTACTCCAAAGGTTGGTTCTGAGCCTAAGTGCTCCAAAATTGGACATTTCTCCAAGTAGGTCTATTTTGCCTCTAGCACAGACTCTGACTTGTCTACATTTAAATGTCATGAGCTCCTTATATAAGTTTGTTGAGCTAACATGGCTTGTTGGTGAGGCCTTATCAATTTTAAATGGCCAACCATGGTTCGACCCTCCCTTACCTTGCTTTTTATAAAGCGGGATTTGAATTTGATATGCCTTTTTGTTGTTTTGCCACCACGTGGCTTTACTTCATTTACTACTCATGCATAGGCCGCTCCATTATACCTACTGACCCTACTTTCCACATAGCTTTTACAGTAGGTTGGTTAGACATATATATGGTTTCCACCCTCCACGTGGCTTACCCTCTACGCCACCCTAATCTCCTTGGGTCTTGGGTTTGTGGAGAGGTTGTGCCTTTGTCCCACATGCGTGGGAGTTGAAGTGGGGAGAGACTTTTTAATAGGCTTGGTTGATCGGTGTATTGTGGCTTAGGCCACACGAACTCCTTTTTTGGGCCTCATAATGTGGTGAGTTGTGTTTATGGAAAGGCCATGGGGTTGAGTTGTTTTGTTGACTACCTTGGGCCTCGAGCCGTGTATGTTGGTGAACCGTGTAGCTTTGCATTGGAAATGCCATGTAATGTGGTGAGCTGAGCCATATGACTCCACCGAGATATCCTCCAAGGTTTGTATGGAATTCACCAAGCCGTCCATTATGGACATCAAATCAACTCGGTTAATAAGATCGTGGCATATACAATGTGCCCGAACAATGAACTCGAACACTATGTGAAAATATAATGAGCAACTCGACTTGGGGACTTGAACACCCCACCGAGCTATCAAAATAGCTCACTCGAGCTCGATTGCAACCATGCAATGTAATATGGCATATAATATTGAAAATCGATAATGGTAATATACAAAGGTGACAAAGGCACCCCTCCTACAAAAGAGTGTGTTGAACCTGGCTGAGGGTCCCCGACCAACAAATAGCGGGGCCCACCATTTTTTCATCCGTTGAAGACTAGAGGTGATCAAAACACGAACTTTCACTTTCCACCTTTTGCCAATATGCCAAGTGTCAACGTGTTACTCCCCTATTGAGCTTTGTTGACAAATTTCCCATCTGGACTTTGACTGACCATAACTTGAGTGTATGAGCTCTATTTTCCACATTCCACATGTCATCGGAAAGCTCTCGAAACACTCTACCACTTGGTCATGATTTAGGGAGATTTAGGGAACTCTTGAATGTCCCAAAATGTCCTTCGGATCACATACATTGCTTCCATTTGACATTTTTACCGTTATATTATTCTCTTCCAGTTATGGAAGGCTAGGAATAATGCTTTATTTCAACACTGCAAGCTCTCTATGGAGTTATCTACTAATGAGAAGGTGGCAATTTTGTCTTCTGTGTGTTTACAAATCCAGGCCCAAGCTCAAAAAGTAGTGCTTTGGATTTTTCTCATCTCCAACAATTATTGGATCATTGGGGCAACACTCCTTATACCATGATACGTGTTCCCCCGATGATGATGATGGCACCCTCCACCTCCTCCGCCGCCACCTGACATCGCGACCACTCTGAAGCCACTCTCGCAGCCATACTCGAGTGATCGACCTTCTCCACCCGAGCCATACTTCGGCTCGCCTGGCCCTCTTCTTCTGGGCTTGGTTGGAGCCCTCCCGCGGTGGTGGTAAAGCGGTAGCTAGTTCTTGAACCGAGGGTCTCCCCACTGGGGAACATCTTGGTTCGGTGGGTTGCCTCCACCGGGATGGGGAATCATGGTGCCACTTAGTGTTCAGATGTAAGACCAGGATGGTTGGATGATCAACCCCCTTTTGATGAGCCTCGCACACTTGGCTTCTTTCCGCCAAGGGAAGATTCGCCTCCGCCTCCAAGTGTCATTGCTCCATGTACTTAAGTTCTCTATGATACAATGTATGCCCTGTGGTCTGTTTTTTTGTTGTTTCGGATTTTTGGATGCCTTTGTGGCGTTTGTTTTATATTGCCCTCACGACTTCGTTTATTTTGAGGTCGTGACCACTGCCAGCCTCCCCCTTACTATGTAACACTTTGTATTATCTTGTTTATGATATAAAAGTGGTTCCAATAGTATAATTACGCTGAGGCGTTCCCCCTATGGGAAAGGTCCTTCCGGATGTTTCTATGACTATCTTAAATTTGACGGTTTGACGACCGTCTGACATTTTTACTTTTTAACAATTTTTTTGTGTTTTTAGGAAAAATCTCCAAATTACCCAGTGAATTGACAGTTGCATGCTTTGAATTGGGGGTTGTTATTTATCATTTTGCTCTGGCAATTCGGATCGTTCGTGAATTGCAGTTCGAAATCTGGAGGGGGTTGTGTTACGACGCAATATTCGGCGAAAGTGTTGTTACCCAAAACTGTGTCGTTTCATTCCAATGTGAACATGAACCCTGTGTGTTTTTTTCTAACGGACTTCTATTTCAACGCTTTCGTATGGAGGAAAAGGGGTCAAGGCAATTGAAGGTTCGGATACCCATAAAGTTTTCTGTGCAGGTAGAAAATTGAATGCTTTCAGATCTCAATATTTTTATTTAGATCTTTGATTTTGTTTTATTCTTTTTCATACTCACAATTTCACATCTTTTCTGCATATGTAATTGTTACATACTTCTCCATTATGATTTGGAGAGATGGGATGTCGTTGTCTTGTTGTCTTACGGTTGTTCCATGCTTATGGGTTCTTTATGGGTTAAGCAGTTTATAGGGTGTCTTGGCTTTCTCTTATGGAACTTTGTCTTCTCGCAAAGTGCCGACGACCTTGAAATTGGCCCTTCTTGGTGATATTCTTCATAATAGTTCATAGGAGCTGCATAAGTTGGTTGTTGATTTGACCAAAAGATGGATAAGGTGAAGAATATTGTTCAAATAGTTCTTCAAATTGTTGTTGAAGTAGAACAAATTGTAGAAAAACTAAGAATCCTGGAGAAGTTCAACCATATTGGTCTAAAAATATTAGATGGTTAAAAGTTGCTAAACTTGTTGACTCCATAAGTCTTGTTAAGCCTTCAAACCCTGACAAAAGCATCGATTTGGTGAATCTCACACCAAAATATGTTGAAAGTGTGGTGATTACACATGAAGCTTCTGGTGGTTCTTCGAGTGATCTGCTACATAATATTGTTTGAACACAGACCCTCCAGACTAACTGGTACAAACTTGAATGTTCAACTCTAGCTCAAATTAAGGATATGATTTATGGAATGCTTGGTTGGTCTAACACTCAACAATTTTTATATCACAAAGATTCAAGGAAATTGCAAAAACAGTCACCAACGCCTTTGTTGGCATCACAAAAGAATGACGGGATTATCTTTTTTTAGTGATCAACAAACAACCATTCTTCAAAAAGGTACAACTTCTCAAGATTGTTGCACTTATTGGTGAATTCCTTGGAACAATGAATAATGATAAGCTTAAAAAATTGCTTTGTTTTTTAAAGCTTGTATCCGTGATATGAGCATAAGTTTGTGGAAGTTGAGACAGTTAAATAATCCCCACGTGTGTATCCACTTCCGTGTTTACTTATATAGGAAAGTCACTAGCAGGCTTATCGTGATTTACAGGGACTTTGTGGACGAATAAACAAAAAGGTATTAATTGCAAGCAGGCTGTTAATAATAAGATTGAAGATGGTTGTGTAGCAGGATCGTTCTGTTCTCTTTGTCAGAATTGAGAATTGTTGAAGTTTGGGTGGAAAAATGTTATTATGGGCCTAGACTTTCTATCCTTTGGCCCCACCCATGGCTAATTATAGTCCTTTAAAAAGAAAATAATGTTTGCATAAATTAAAACCAGCAATCGCACACGCTGTGAGTGCAATGTGAACGTGGAATGGTATAAGGAATTTGATGTAGAGGTATATTTTAATTAATTTTTATAGTTGATGTCCTAAAAATTCTCTGTAATCACACCTCTTTTCTTTGCTCGGACATACCTTGCCATAAGGGATGATTGAATAGATGTGAGGATGTTGTAGAGGAGAAATGAATCATCTCGTAAGATGAAACAATTGCTCTTCCATGCTTTGAGTATGAGTTTCTGGATTTCCTTCCCAGCTTGGCATAAATGATGTTGGAAATGTAATTCAACATACAATCTATGAGCGAATACGTTTGGAGGAAGAGGTCATCTTTCAATCCACATTCTCAACATCCTTTTAATGAAGATACTCTTCTTGATGTTGGGGACTACTACACTACCACTTTATTTTGGTACAAGGGTTCGTCGTCAACTCAAGCTAAGTGAATGCCTCATTCAGTATTTAAGCAACATCTACCACACATTTTGGACAAAAATTGGGGACGATTTTTAATTAACCAAGGAGGGGGAATTAAGTAGATTTATTTAAGTTGGTGCTGGAGAGAGAATTTAGCAGATTTTGAGCTGAAACTCGGCTATGCACTTACTAATCTTTCTCCTTTTTGGTTGAGAAAAAATAGGGAATGCTTCCATAGAACTAGCATAAAATCCATGCACTAAGTCAAAAATTATTTGCTTAAGATTTTGTTTTTTTCTGTAGCTGCACACAACAACATTCATGGGACCCCATGTCGAGAGAGAGGGGAGTGGGAACCCGCTCCTAACTAGGGAGGAAATGGTAATACATAGTCACATGGGTTATTGTACTTAAATGATGAGATGATGTCACATGGCCTACATTATGGTGGTGCTTTCTCTGACTAAGACTTACGCAAAACTCGTCGCTTCTTTATCTACTACTGGTATTTACATGAATCCATTTTGTAGCACAGTTCCATCTCTGTCTGTGAAGATCACTTGAACATGATGCATTCCTAACATTGCAGGTTCTATTTTTGGGGCTTTTGCTGAAATTTGTACCATGCTCAGAATTTCTCATACTATAGAGGAAAAGAACCGAATTGCTCGATATTTGTAGGAAATAAACAAATTGCAGCAGACTGTACTCATTTTATGAACTTTGTAATTAATTTGTTTTTGTCTTTTATTATATCTGTAGGATAAGTAAAAATGGGCTCATGTAACATGTGGCCGTAAAATTATGTCTTAAACATACTATTTTTTTTTGCAAAACTGTCTGAATGTCCACAATTGAGCAGAGTAGGTCAATGAGAGTTCAAATTGGATTCAGTTACAATCAAAACACTAGAGTATAAAGAATCCTATATTCTAAAACATCGCAAAATGCAAAATTCGGCCCAAATATCCAATCACTTATAGATTAAAATGGAAAATAATATCATAGTGCACATGATCTAGGTGGCTGCATGATTCCTATGGTCGGAATCAAGATTCAATAATATCTCCTATTTGGAAACACCGCTCACTACCTATGCATCCTTATCCCCTTCTGGGGCAGAACCCCCTCACGGACCAAGAAGACAAAGGTACATGCATGGAAGAGCAATTGTTTCATCTTACAGAATGATTCCTTTGTCCTCTACAACATCCTCACATCTATTCAATCATCCCTTATGGCAAGGTATGTCAGAGTAGAGAAAAGAGGGGTGTGATTACAGAAAATTTTTAGGACATCATATTCCATAACTAAATGAAATTAATTAATTAAAAATTACATATTATATTCACGTGTACAACTATATCAGTCACATAGATCCTTAACATATCAAGCTTCTCCAACTAAGTGACTCAGTCACAAACTACAAGGTTCTAAATATTTTATCTGAGTTTCCATCAAAATCACAGAAAGAAAGAGAACAAATATTGATATGTATTAAAGACCAAATATTACAACTGTTCCTGTAGAGGATAGGCTTAGGCTACCTTCTGGTCAGGGAAACTGTGGAACATGTGGGTCTCTTTTTACAACCTTTGACTATGAAGATATAGTGGTTGTAGCTGCTAAATGTCACGCATGTAACATTTCCTTGTAGCTTGACAACCAAGGAGTAAATTTTGTTCAATTACTTGGTAACAGAAGCCTGAAAATTCCTTGCAATGATTATCATAAGGATAGACTGTATGCAGCCAATGGAGTCTAAAACACGTTGCAACAGTAACACAATTTCACACCGAAAAATTAAAAACCACATCAACTATAAAAAGTAATTAACATATCCCTCTAAATCAAATTCCTTATACCGTTTGGCGTTCACATTGCACTCCTTACGTGTGATTGCTAGTATTAGATCTAGTGTTATAGATCTTGACCAAAAGATTTGCTAAGAATCAACAAGAATATACTATTTAAAGCACTCATGTCATCCCCTACCATCAATTAAGCACTTTCAAAGTCACAAAGAATATACTATTCTATTCACAACCCATCCGGTTACGCTTTAAGAAGGCAACAGACTAGGGGTTAAATTTGACGGCCACCTATGCCTGTCAAACATATTTTCGGTGACGGTCATTTTTTAATACCGCCCTTCAAATATACAAAATAATGTCAATTATAGTATTTATTTTATATTTATTTAGTTATTTTAAAGATATATTTGAATATATTTTTTATAATTTATGTATACATATATATAAAAAATGACGGTCAAATTTTAAATATGCAAGTTACGTGTGACGGTTATTACAAATATTTGCAAGTATTTTACGGTTAAAATAGCAAAAAACGTCTAAACGGGCGTCAAATTTAACCCTTAGTTTGCTCTATGGGAAAGGTTCCCTGTGCTTGGAATTTGATGGTCACCCCCCTGCTGTCACAAAAGGAAATTTCATGACGGTTTGTAATATAGTTACCTTTCAATTTACGTTTTTAGTAAAATTTTAAATTGTCAAAAAATCTTAATTAATATATATCATTTCAAAATAATTTTAGGATGATAAAATATATTTTAAAATTAAATTTAGTAATTAAATTATAAACTCAGACTAACATTCTTAGGCTACAACTTTAGAGGCCTTGGAATTGCTAAAATCACCAACATTTACTTGTCTAAACACATTGTATTTCACTTTTAAACATCAAAAAATTTTTCGAGGAAATCCAAAACCCCCTTAAAAAGAAAAGGTTGAAAACTTATGAAATACCAATAATGACTCAAAAGCAAGGTGTTTGAAATGAAAATATTACCTCTTTTCTCCAATACCACAAATTTACCAAAAGTGGTTTGGTAAAATTTTTGCAGCAAAGAAAACTTGTCAATTGTGGTTTTGTATATAAATGTAACAACTTTTCTAAAGGTGTTTTTTTACTAAGGTGCATGCAATTAAATGTGGGTTGATGTGGCTATTTGCATGCGTGGTTGGAGAGTTTCCTAAGACTTCTCCACCATTGAAATAAAAACATATTTGAATGCCTAAGTACAGGAGCACATACATGTATGGATACGTAGGGTTTTTCCAATAAAAATATGTTTTCAATGCCTCCTCTATTGACCAAGGATTTCATATCATATTTTTGGGATGCAGGCACTATAACAAAAATTTTTGTTGCTTCAATGCCGTAGAAGAATGTTTTAATGTTCAAAAATAATTTCAAATAAAAAATGGCCATAAGCAAAGGTAAAGAAAGAAATGGCGGCACACTACAAAATACTGTATGGAAGGAGTTGTAATGACTCGGCTGTGAATATTATTTGAAACTGAGAATTACTAAGAGAGATTTAAAAAAAATCAATTATATGCATATGAAGTTATCCCCTAGTTTATAATGTATATTGTTTTGTAATCTTATTTTACTTCTAGAAAAATGAAATTGTAATACATAATAATTCTATGTTATTCAAAATAATAATCATGTACATGTATTGATGTTTGTATCTCAAGCTTCTTCTTGGATGTCTGTAACAAGATTCCTCAAATTTTCCTACAACAAAAAAAATTGAATTGAAACCTGCATAAAAGTTAAATTGAAACCTGTAGATTGCAATTCGTAATGACAAAATGAAAATAAATACAGTCACAATATCATTGAAATTAAAAACTTATATGTTTTTAGAAAAAAGCAAAGACAACGTGTGAACTCGAGTTTAATAAATTCATTATTCACAGAAAACCTATTTTAGTTTCTAAATTTAAATCGGAATCATTATAAATATCATTTATAGAATATTTTTAAAATGAATAAAATCAAATCTGATTTCTTATATATAGACTTTATAAATTATATTTGACTATTATGAAATTTTACGGTTTTTAAAAAATATGAACTTGCAAAAATACAGTTTGATTAAAAAATTACCTGTCTAAATTGACGGTTTTGTTTTTTATTAAATTGTAATTTACGGTTAAAATACTAAAAAACGGTCTACATACCGTCAAATTCCAGGCCTGGCCGTTCCCGCTCTCTGACAGTGACGGCGACAGCGAGGATGAGATCATTTGGTTGACGATGCACGGACAACGATGAGCCATACACGTGGCGGCTAAATATAGATATAATCCCCTGCACAGAAATCGGTAAGATACAGTTAAGGAAAAATTCAAATATAGATATAATCCCGAAGGCGGGGAACGAAAAAAATGGTCGACCAAACCAGATAATCCATGAATCTGCGGTCATCCAGTGAAATGGCAAAACAGTTTCTCAAAACTCACGATTCGATTTTTCCTAGCAGACCTGCAACTGCCGCCGGAAAACACCTGGGGTATAAATTCCAGGACCTGGCGCTCTGTCCCTATGGAGCTTATTGGAGACATGTTAGGAAAATCTGCGTCACACAATTGCTGAGCAACACAGATTGGAATCCTTCAGAAGTATACGAGAGGAAGACGTAAAATGATATCATTGATGTGCTTCTGGAGATGGCGGAAAATGATTCCGTCAACATCAAAGCGATAATTCTTGTACGCCTTTAACCGTTTTTTTCAAAATTCTTGTCGTCCCCATTTCGATGTATTGGTTTTTATTTTTTTTTTTTGCAGGATATGTTCATTGCTGGAATAGACACAACAACTGCGTCTGTGGAATGGACCATGAGTTTGTTGGTGAGAAACCCACAAATCGCCAAGAAGCTACAGGAAGAAATTGAATCTGTCGTGGGTAAACACCGTTTAGTAACAGAATCTGATCTTGGCAGGATGGAATACCTGCAATGTGTGGTGAAAGAGTCTTTGCGGTTATATCCACCGGCTCCATTGATGACGCCGCATGAATCTACAAAAGTTTGTGAAGTGGGAGGGTTCGTTCTACCGCAGAAAACTAGGCTTTTGGTGAACGTGTGGGCGATAGGAAGAGATCCAGATGTATGGGAGGAACCCTCTACATTCAAGCCTGAAAGATTTATGGGTAAGGATATTGATATCAAAGGGCGAGATTTCAACATTCTTCCATTTGGGGCAGGAAGAAGGGGCTGCCCAGGAGCTGTAATGGCCATTGGGACTATGGAGCTTATGTTGGCACAACTGATTCACTGCTTTCACTGGACTGTTGAAGGAGATCCATCCGAGGTGGATATGAGCGAAGGCTTAGGATCAGGTCTCACTAGAAAAGAATACCTTTTTGCTATTCCAACTTTAAAATTGACCAATTGTCTCTGAATTTTTAAATCCTCTACCAAAGATTTCTCTCTTTTTAAGAATTGATTCTTTAATGTAAATGATATAGCACTAATAAACATCAATAAATAAGAAACCTTTTTTTAGTGATGGTGATATTTTTATTATGCCGAAAGGTGTTTGCACTCGGGAAAGGTTTCCCTCTCTCGACATTGATGGCGAGAGTGAGGGACGAGATCATTTGGTCGACGATGCACGGACAACCATGAGCCATACACATGGCGGCCAAAGGGAAGGGATGTCAGGTGGTTATCAGTGACGGCTCTATTTAGGGCAGTTCCCTGTTACTTACTGTTAACGGTTTCAGCGTGGATAACGCCTTTGGATTTTGAACGGATTTCCCTTTCGAAGCACAGGAAATATTAACGACTGATAAATAACCTACCAAACAATGACGCAGAGGACTATGTGCACCTTGTCAACGGAATTTCGCTAGAAATATAGATTGATATACTTTACAAAGCGAAAATGTATAATCTGCAATATCCGATTAAGGTGAAGTCATAGCCTAGAGCCTTCGATTTTGTAGAACATTAAAATTTACCATTAAAACCTTGGACACATCGGAACTTTACTGCAGTAACGATATCTGCGACAATTTTAGAGGATAAGATTTCGCAGAGCGCAAATGTATAATCTGCAACATCCAAACAGGGAAAAATTAGAATCAAGAGCTTTAAAAGTTTCGAGATTTTGATGGCTCTATTGTTGACATTGTTTACGCCAATTTGTTCAGTCCCCCTTGTGTGTCTTTACTTGTAGTCAACAAATTTGATCGATGCACTGTATTTTTTGTAAACTCCAATTTTCTTTTCCACTCACCAATATTTCACTTTCGCGACATAAAAAAGGAAATAAATGGCAATATCACCTTTGCTTAAAAATTCAGAAGAAGAAGAAGACAATGATGATACTTTGTTATGCTAGAATGGGTAACAACACCCGTTCATACAATGTCATCCATTACCAAACTCAACCTCAATCTTAGAGCACTCTGCGGAGAGGGTCGCTTGAAGGAGGCTCTACACATTCTTCTCTCCACACACAACGCTTCTGTAGAGTTTCTACATATATTCATCTCTTGCACGTTTGCATTGCTCAGAAAGCCCTTTCAGAGGGTAAACAAATCCACTCTCACATCAATGGCATCGGATTTACTATTCCTACTAATACATTTTTACAGAATACACTTATAAACATGTATGACAAGTGCGGGAGTTTGGTGGATGCCCACATTGTTTTCGACCAGATGACTCAACCAGACATCTTCTCGTGGAATGTGCTTGTCGGAGCTTACAGAAGGCATGGGTATCCTCAAGAGGCGTTCGCACTGTTTCACCAAATGCAACGAACAGCAGTTCAACCCGATCAGTTCACCTTCTCCACTATTCTCCCTGTGTGTGCCAACACAGGATCCCTGAAACATGGTCTGCAGATCCATGGGAAAACCATTAGATGTGGATTTCAATCTGACCTCATTGTGATGAATACTCTGATGGACATGTATGCAAAATGTGAAAGCATACAGAAGGCACGCCAATTGTTTGACAAAATGTATGATGCAAATGTGGTTTCGTGGAATGCGATGATTACAGCATATATACACAATGGCGCTCTTGACGAGGCATTGAGGCTTTTTAAAGAAATGCCATCAAGGAAACGTGGTCTCATGGACTGCAATCATAACTGGGTATGCAAAATCTGGGTTCGTTGAAAAAGCCTTACATTTTTTTAAGCAAATGCAACAGTCAGGTGTAAAGCCAAACTCAGCAACTTTTGTCAGCATCCTCCCAGCGTGTGCGAAAATGGAAGATCTGGAAAAGGGTATGGAAATCCATAGAACAATAATTGAAAACGGATTTTTGTCTGATGTTGCAGTTTCAAATGCCCTTATAGACATGTATGCAAAATGTTGGAGCATAAAGAAGGCGCTCAAGTTGTTTGCAAAAATGCCTCAAGAAAATGTGGTCTCATGGAATGCTATGATCGTGGGATATACACGAAATGGGCTTGTTGATAAATCGTTTGAATTTCTAAAGAAAATGCAATTCGCAGGTGTAAACCCTGACTCGTCAACCTTCGTCAGCATCCTCCCAGCTTGTGGCAAAGTGGGAGCGTTGGAACAGGGAATGGATATCCATCGTAAAATAATTGAAAGCGGACTATTGTCAGATGTTCTAGTTGTGACGGCCCTGATTGATATGTATGCAAAATGTGGGAGCATACAGAAGGCATGTGCATTGTTTGACAAAATGTCACTACGAAATGTGGTCTCATGGACTGCAATCATTGCCGGATCTGTGCAAAATGGGCTTGTTGAAAAAGCCTTGGAGATGTTTAAGCAAATGCAATTGGCAGGTGTAAAGGAAAACTCAACAACTTTTGCCAGCATTCTCCCAGCATGTGCCAAAATGGGAGCTTTCGAACAGGGTATGGAAATCCATCAAAAAATTATCAAGAGAGGGTGTTCGTCAGATGTTGTAGTTGTAACTGCCCTGATAGACATGTATGCAAAATGTGGATATATACAGAAGGCATGTGAACTGTTTGATAGAATGGATAATGCAAACCTGATCTCGTGGAATACAATAATTACAGGATATGCACAGAGTGGTGATCTTGAAGAGGCTTTAAGGCTGTTCAAAGAAATGCCTCAACAAAATGTGGTCTCATGGACTGCAATCATTGCTGGGTATGCACAAAATGGACTTGTTGAAAAAGCCTTGAAGTTTTTAAACAAATGCAATTGGCTGGTATAAAGCCAGACTTAGCAACCTTTGCCAGCATTCTCCCAGCATGTGCCAGAATGGGGGCTTTGGAGCAAGGCATGGAGATCCATGAAAAACTAATCGAAAGCAGATATTTGTCAGATGTAGTCTTGAATGCCCTGTTGGATATGTATGCAAAATGTGGAAACATACAGAAAGCATGTGAATTATTTGACCAATTGCCTCAGCAAAATGTAGTCTCATGGAATGCGATGATTGTAGGGTATGCACAGAATGGGCTTGTTGACAAGGCCTTGTATATGTTTGAGCAAATGCAATCAACAGGTGTAAAGCCAGACTCGCCTACGTTTGCAAGCATCCTCCCAGCTTGTGCCAAACTAGGAGCTTTGGAACAGGGTATGGAGATCCATCAAAAAATAATTAAAAGTGGATGTTTTTCAGATGTAGTTGTGAATGCCCTAATAGACATGTATGCAAAATGTGGAAGCATACAAAGGGCACGTGCATTGTTTGACAAATCGGACCATCTAGATGTAGTCTCGTGGAATGCAATGATTGCAGGATATGCAATGCATGGCTATAGCATGGATGCCCTCAAACTCTTTGAACTAATGAAGCACTCTGGAACCAACCCCGACCATGTAAGCTTTGTTTGTGTTTTATTTGCATGCAGCCATGCAGGTCTAGTGGATGATGGTTGTAAATACTTCAATCACATGACTGATGCATCTTATATTGTGCCTACTATGGATCACTATGTATGCATAATTGACCTTCTTGGCCGTGCTGGCTATCTTGAGGAAGCCCTAAACTGTATCATCAAATTGCCGATAGCACCTGATGTCATTTTGTGGATGTGTTTACTTGGCGCTTGTAGATCTTACAAGAATATTGGGCTTGGAGAATATGTGGCTACACTCATTTTTGAATTTGATCCTAAAAATGCTGCACCTTATGTTCTTCTGTCAAACATTTATGCAGAAGTGGGCAGGTGGGGTGACCTTCAAAAGGTAAGGAGATTGATGAAAGATAGAGGAATTAAAAAGACACCTGGATGTAGTTGGATTGAAGTCCATAAAATGGTACATGCTTTTTGTGTAGGAGACAGATCACACCCACAAACACAGGAGATCTATGCAAAGTTGGAGAAATTGTCTTGGGAGATGAAGGCAGCAGGATATATTCCAGATACAAGACCTGTATTGAATGATGTGGAGGAGGAGGAGAAGGAATTACTTCTCTGCCACCATAGTGAGAAGTTGGCAATTGCATTTGGATTGTTAAACACATCCCCTGGAACAACTATTAGAGTTGTCAAGAACCTTCGAGTATGTGGTGACTGCCACACTGCAACCAAGTTTATCTCCAAGATTGTTGCAAGAGAAATTGTTGTGAGAGATGCAAACCGTTTCCATCATTTTAAACATGGACAATGTTCTTGTGGAGACTATTGGTGATGGAATGTGAAGCAAAGATATAAACTCAGGTTTCCACTGTAACTAGATGCACGATATCAGGCTTGCAGCAGTAAGAAGTAGTAAGAAAGACTCAGGATTTTGTTTTCAGTTTCTAGACCATCGTTGTTTCTCACAAGTATGAACAGAGAAAGATTACAAGCCTCAAGAAGAAGAAAAAGAGTCACAAACCCTCCATCCTGAATTGTTTGTGCAAAGTAGAGAGATGGCGGGAGATATCAATAATGTCAGATGATTTACATGATTTTTGGTGTAACGTTTTCTCTCAAGAAAGGCAATGCAGAAAAAAGAAAGACACAATGAAAGATGTGGAAGTTTACATGCTGACATCAACCCTGAAAACCAACAATTTATGTAATAGAAAAATGAACAGCTCAAAAGACAGCGATTTCCATCAAAAGGAAAGCCGAAAAGCAATCAGTGGTGACAATTGAGGAAGAGCCAACAAAGCTATATGCTTCTCAACAACTCAATCTCCCTTTGTGAAGTAGTTCAATATAGTTGATGTTTTAAAGAAGCTTTTCGAAAGAAACATATGTCACGATACAAACATAGAGTCGTTTAACATCCTTGGGAAGAAGGAGAACTTGCCTAAAGCACTGAAATTGAAGGAGGGTTCCTGAAATTTACATTGGAAAGAATTAAATCATAAGGACTATCTTCCTTTCTATATTCAACTGTTGGATGATAGTTTGATTTTGCATAACTACATACTATATTAATGTCATGCAAATATGCGTAATGTAAACCCTGGTTTGACCATAACTACCTTTGTTGGTAATGTATTTAAGAAAGGTCAAGGCCCTATAAGAGTATGAATAAGGGTTTAGTTATGCAATTAGCTTGTATACCAGAAAAATATGCACCATAGTGCGGTACTGGCAGACATTGCGACAACATTTGGCATGATCTTATATACAAATAGGTCCGTCATGCTGTGCAACTCCATTTAATTGGATTGGAAGTACACATTCATTCCCATGGATCTCAAACTGAAGTCTCCATTGGCATATCCTTCCATCTCTCAAAGTGAGGTTTGTTACAACTTAAAACTCTATTGACATAAGAATCTACACAGTTGGCAGAAGGCTTTTTCCATATTGAGGTGTTAGATTCTCCCAGGATGTCTCAGTCCACCATTTGGACAACTCATTTTGATGGTGCACAGTCAAAACTAGGTGTTGAAACTGGCGTAGTTATAAAGAACCCAGAGGATATACGTCTGCAATATGCTTATCATATACCGTTTTAATGTACTTGTAATGCACCACGTAAGTTTTGATGTACTAATAATGTGCTCCAGCATGAAACCCCGATGCTCATGCTTACAACAAAATGGATGCTGAGATCGAAAGAACTTCATGTTTCAAGGATACCAAGTTAATAGTCAACTAGAGAAAAGAAAGGCATCAATTAGAGAATGATAGATTTAAGAGTGATCAAGGTGGCAGTTTGGGACAGACTCTTGGGCAGAATACCAGAGAAACTACTATATCTTGCTCTTCAATAATAAATCTTAGCAATTAATATTGTGAAGATTTTCTATGTATAATTATATGGAAATTACTTTGCTCTCCATGGAACCCATCATCAAGGAAAAAATTGCAGCATATATTAGTACGTCACCTTGTCAAGTTCATATCTTCTAACCCGTTGATCAAATTTGAGATTGTAACATGTTTTGGAGAACTCAACAAGCAAACTAGTTTATATGCCCTAAATGCATGTCTTTGGCAACTATTTGGGGCATCAAACCAAAGTTTGAAGTCCAAAAAATGCTCCAAAGGGTCTCAAAAACACAAAATACAAAACCCTATAGAAAAACTTTAAAATAATAAAACTATAATTTTGTATTTTATGAGTTTTGGGCCATGATAAAACCTCTCAACAAGTTAGGGAAATATTTGTCACGTGACTATTTGATTCCATAGTGAATCACTTCATTTTCAATTTTAAGACTATTCATTTATTACTAAAAATAGATATAAAGGAATTGACATTCGATGTAAAAATTAAAATACTATAGCCTCACATTTCTTCATGGATATTGCTACCCTTACAAATTGGCATGTGTTATCGAAGTTTTGTATCCATGTTTTAACCACATCCTAATGTCATGAGTGAAATGTTTCATCAAGATTAATGTAACTCATTGGTGTCTTTGCTAATGATGATTAACAAATTGTGAATTTCCTTGGATGAAATTTCTTGTAGTCATGCAAAACTAAGAGCAAATGGACCTTCATCCTCTTTTGAGGACATCACATGTTGTAACTTAATTGAAATAAGGCCCCTATGGGATTGGCTTCCCTAAAAAAGGCACAATGATTTCAATGATTAAGGTTTAGAGATGCCACACAAAGAAGAGCTACATGATACATTTGAAGTCAAGTTGACACTAGAAGAAGAGGCCAAAATGACTAGTTTGGGAAATCTATATACAAAAGAAATGAAGAGGTATATATTGACTAATTAAAAGTTGTGGGGTTATGTTCACATGAACACATATTGATCATATACAATACAACATACCATCCTATCAAAGATAGATGCAAAGAGTTATAAGAAAAAGAAATTCATTGTGAATCATAGATGTTAGAGGCTATGATAAAGAAATGGAGAAGTATTTGACAATCGATATTATTTCTCCATTCATTTTTTTATTGGGGACGACTTTGCTCCTAATAGGGAAAAAATGGAGAAATGAGAAATATGTTTTTTTTTTTTTATAAAAATTTCAAGTATCTCAACCTATCATCTTTGAAACAAAATATGCATTATGAATAATGGATTACTTATTACAAAAAATCGTAGGTTTCAAGATGCCCACGTTGAATGCGGTTCATGGATACAATCAACATATCATCGCACATTAAGATTGCTAGAAAATGGAGAAAGGAGAAATATGTCTTTTTGTTGATTTCAAACATCTCAACCTATCATTGAAACAAAAATATGCATTGTCAATAATGGATTACTTATTACAAAAATCCGTAGGTTTCAAGATACCCATGTTGAATGGGGTTCATGGATATAATCAAATAATCATTGTTGCACATCAAGAAATGGATAAGTATTTGATGATCGATATTATTTCTCCATTTATTTTTTCTCTTGGGGACCCAAGTTGCCTCCTATTAAGGAAAAAATGGAGAAAAGAGAAATACATATTTTTGTTGATTTCAACTATCTCAACCTATCATCTGCGAAACAAAAATATGCATTGTTAATAATGGATTACTTATTACAAAAAGCCATATGTTTCAAGATGCCCATGTTGAATGTGGTTCATGGATACAATCAAGTGATCATTGCACATGATGATTGCTAGAAAAATGTATTCACCATGTTCACAAGCAAAAAGATCCATTTTAGCTTGATCAATATACGAGCCACTTTTCATAGTGAAATGGATGTGGTTTTTCAAAACCTAAAGGATAAGATTTGCTTGATAGGAGACACTATTTTGCCTAATTTTTCATCTAAGATAGGCCAAATTAAGAAAGACAATAACGTTAAGCCTAATTAGGCTAAAATGCCCATTTTTGTAGCTTAATAATTCGAGGGGAGGAATTGGACATACATGTGTAATTGGTCTAATTAGCCACAATTACCTTGTTTTACCTAATTATGTGTATATCCTAATTAGCCTTGCTAGAGCAAATCACTAGGGAAACTTGGGCGACCAAGGGTAATTGGGCCTAATGAAACCCAATCACTTGTATTTGCTCCATTCACTCTTAGCTAATAGTTTGTTCAAGTAGGTTCAATTGTTGAAAATTGTAGCAAATAGGGTTGTTTCAACTTGAATTGTTATTATTTTCCTAATGGTTCCACTTGAGGACACTAATATGGAAATTTTGCAAAAAATTAAGGGTGATTGATCCTAATTGATCCAAATAGGTTACTTACCTCATTTTCTATATTGCTTTGCACACTCTCTTATGGAAAACATTGGGGGTTAGGCATGGCCAATTATACATTGATAATTGGGATTAGGTAGACCCAATTATCCCATAGTTGCCTTCTTTAAACCTATTAATTTTTTACTCACGGAGCTAGTTTATGGAGAATAAGATTTGGTCCAAATGGCCAAGCAAGCCATTAAAGGAAAAACATTGACAAAGTCAATTTGACAATAATCTAAATTGCCACTTTTTGCCCCATGGCTTGCCAAGACCATTCAACCAAACTAAATTTTCTCTATGCATGTTATTTGCGAGGGGCAAACTCAACCTATACAATCTTTAATTGATTTATACACATATTTCAATGTACAACTTATTCAAGGAGACCTATAAGGAGCAAAGAAAACATGAAGAGCCTTTCTTAACCGATTCAAGGGAACAAAGTTGGTAGAGGAAAAGTGGAGAAATGAGTAGCCTTTCCTAGCTGATTCAAGGCAACAAAATTGATAGATGAGGATTTCTTCTTTTTGTTTTTAGTGGGCATTTCTTATAACATAACGTCAATTATTAAAGAGAATAGAGATAAAGACAACTTTGAGAAGAATCTTATTCCTACACAATGAACACATAACAACAAAATGATATGCTTTTATAATATAATGATTGAAGTCGACACTTACAAGGATGGATTTTAGGATTAGGTAATAGGCTCCAAGGATCCAAAAAACCACAAATTCTAATGTAATAGGTATAAATTTTGATTTGTATCGGGGGAGGTTCATGAGATGACACTCTAAATGTGAATTTAGATGTGTTATATGCGTATGTGTAAGCAATATTGACAAAATTAAGAGAGAGAAAATAATAGAACACCAATTACAAAATATATATTAATCAATGTGTTTATACATGACATTATAATGCCCCATTCCTCGTTCTTCTTTTTCTTCTTCGACGACCGTGTTGCTAAGCATTTAACGTTGTTGTGCTCCTGCTGATCCTTGTTGGCTTTGCCTTTTTGATTACCCTGTTAAGGAAAATCTCTTTCTCAAATTTGATAGGTGGTTTGAATGATGACTTGATGTTGTTGTTAGGGCATGACCGGCTAGAGGGAACATCTACATAATAATAATTATTCTTTCAAATTGTCGATTCTTGCTATTATTGTTTTGGTCAAGCTTAAATGTTGGTCCTTGTTAATACGAGTAATAAAGTATTATTAAGTTGTAATAATAATAGTAATAAAAATAATAGTAATATTATTATTTTGATTAGCGATTTTATTGTTTGGATTGGTCGCCTCGGTCCACGCAAAGAAGACGGTCTCTTGTTGTGACGTCGTGGTCGGTCCTTGTCTGTGTCCTGGTTTGCAAACTCCTACCACTAGTTCTACCTTGGCCGACCGAGTCTCCTCTCGTATTTTTTTTTATGTATACCTATTTTAATGAGAAGATTTGGATGCTTTCACCCACGTTGGCAATTTTTGTTGGCGTCCCACCATTTCATGGAAATGTGTTTGTTTGGATATCTAGTCACCGAGCTCATGTGGTGTAATGGCTATGGCCAATTCTAGAATGTAGTGCCACTTGTCATTGCACCAGGATGGTATCTCCTTTTTCCTGTCTTTGGATTACCGTTAAGCTTTTTTTTTTTAATTATTTGTTTCGTTTTAGGGTTTTTTATGTTCTTTAGTTAAAACAAAAAACAAACAAATAAATAAATAAATAAAATAAAAGAATTAAAAATTAAAAAAACCCGTGATTTCTTTGGGCGGATTAGGGCAAAGGGGGCTCGGGCTCCATTGGGGATTGTTTTCATCTTTTAGTTTTGTTGGAGAGTGAGAGAAGCCACCGCCATGGAGGGAGGGAGGAAACCCCATACTTGTTTGCACACCCACAGAGGTTGAAGAAGGCGTGAAGGAGGAGAATCTGTCGGTTGTGCAGATGGAAATGCGCAGGGTCTGTTGGAAAGAACGCCTGAAGGAAACGTGGTTTCACAGATTTGCTTTGGTTGCCGTTTCTACATGGATCCATTTGCTTGGGCTTTTTTTGTTTTTTTTTCAAAGAAAATGCCTGAAGGAAACGCGTGTGTTAGTTTTTACACAAATCAATGTGTTTAGGCGCCTTATGATGGTTCAAAGAAATGCCAGGTGTTAGAGCAGAGTAGGGACGTCCATCTAAGCATAATGGAAATTTTTTTTTATTGCCAGTTTTTCCTCCCCCCAGTCAGCGCCAAAAATGGGGAAACCCTTAAACTGCGTGGGTTTTTAACAGCGCATAAAAGACAGAAGTGTTTTTTGTTAGATGTTGTAGTTGCAAATGATTTGGGGGATGCGTGTGAAGCTGCTCCTTTTCTGGCCTCCAACCTGATCAATTCCTCCTTGCCACGTTTTCCCAGCCAGTGCCAAAATGGAAGCTTTGGAACAGGGTATGAACAATAGAATTTGGTTTTTGTAAGATTTTGTTCTTGCAAGTGTCATAGTTGATATGCGTGAAAAATGTGGAAGTGTATTCAAGGCATGTGAATTGTTCGACAAAATGCCTCAGATATTTCATCTCATGGAATGCAATGATTTCAGGGTATTCATAGATGAGCTTGTTGTAAAGGCCTTTGAAACTTTGAAGGAAATGTATTTGGCAGTTGTAAAGCAACACTTAACAACCTTTTTCCAACACCCTCTCAGCTGCGCCAAAATAAGTGTTTTAAATTGGGATATGCACAAAATGGATTTGTTGAAAAGGCGTGTGAACTGTTTGACATAGAAAATGCGGTCTCATGGATCGGGATGACTACTTGAAAGCACAAAATGGTTTTTTTGATGAGACATGGGTGCACAACGAATGGCTTGGGTTTGCACGTGACTATCTGGCATCATGTGGCAACAATGGTGGTCTCAACGGATCATGAGTGTAAACCACTTGGAGCCCCTTATACCTATTTCGCTCATCGTTTCCAGGCATGGTTCATCTTCCCTTACCTCTCATAATTCTCGTGTTTTAGTTCTCTTTTGCAACTTAATAGAATTTTAAAATATTAGGATTTTAATACCGTTAAATGTTTATTTCAACTCGTTGCTAAAACAATGAAATGTCATGTCGAAAACTCACGAAGTCAAAATAACCCATTGGCATTAAAACATGAACTCCCACCCTCATTCCGAGGTGATGTAGAAAACTTCCTACCCAACTGGATCACTACAACATTGTTTTATCGACCAAATGAAATTGACTTTCCAGAAATAATGTTGACCATCTTCCTGTTTAAAAAGTTAATTTTTGCATTTTTCAGAGACTCATTAAGTACTCTTTGTAACCCGAAAACAAGATGTTAAGTTTCATTCGTGTACCTTGGTATGCGAGGAGTCACCTTGACCTTTGGATTGACCCCGAATGAACATATGTGATCTTTTTGACGCTCTTATAGGAGCCCTGTTACACTGGTTTACAGCAGTAGAAAGCTGTTAAATCTAGAAAGTTGGCTTTCATTTTGAACCGCCATTTGAAACCTGGATAGAGAAATTACTTCCCGTCTTCGCAAACCTCTAGTGTTTATACTAGAAAATTGCATGGAACATTCAGTTTAGGGAAAAGCACTTTTTGGATAGTTTGGCAAAGCCATTTTGAGGCCTCTGGTCGCAGTTTGACGAGGTCAAACTGGACCAACTTCGACTTGGCGCTCCAGAAAACTTGTCGCCGTTTGAAAATGGTTTTCTAGTTCTCGATCCCGTCGACTGATGAATTATCTCGATATGGGGAACTTGTAGGAAGTGTCTCGTTGCGTGCTCATCCATCGAATGTCAGTTATGGACGTGGTTTTTTGGGCCCTCGAACTAACTTTTGTTCATTTGCAACTGGGTCAACTACAACTAGTGGCCCCAGAAAACTAGCCGCCAAATGCAAACCGTTCACTTTTTCCCAATTCCGTCAGTTGCTATGAACTCTTGGTATATCTGGGAACACGTAGAAAGTTGATCGTGGTGTGCGTTCTCATCGAAAGATAACTTTTGGAAGCGGTTTCTTAGCCTCGAGCCCGTTTTGAACGTTTTGTAGCTAGTGAGAAAATGTTAAAATAGAAAGCATGGGACCCTCGTAGGGTTGCCAAACCACCCAGGAACTTTTAACACATGCAAATAACTGTTTAAAACTCTATAGTGTAACTTGTTGTGTAAAATAGAACTTTTGACAAAATGGTGTTTTCTCTCTCTTCCCTTCTTTTTCTCTCTCTCCTGGGTTACAAAATGAAATAAAATGAAATGTAATGAATACATGTCTCTAAACCTTTTTATTGATTGCAAATTGAAATTATTATCATATGTAAATGGGAAAGCGAAAAATGATAATTATGTTAGATTAGGGTGGATGCCATGCCAAAGCAAATTATCACCGATATCATGCTCACGTGGTTTTGCAGGATGAAAAAGAATGATGAAAAAAGGTGAAGTGTAATTCATTTAGTATCATTTAATTTATATAGTTCATTGTTAAATGAATAAATGTATAATATAGTATCATGTTACATGAAGGTTATATTTGATAATTTGTTGATATGTGTGAAATACGAGTTTCAAGGACATCTAGGAAATGTGCATTTAATCTTAGGTTCAATTTTGATTCATAGTACACTTGGTAAAAAGGTTGATATTTATATAAGGTAAATGAATTTGAAGTAATATCTTGTAGTGCATATTTAGTGCTCAATAAATGGTTAATGGGTCATCTTGTGCATTCATACTTTGTAAATGTAATAAAGAGAATTAAATCGAAACACTCTACCCTTGTTCAATATCGGAGCATAACTTGTCTTCATGTGTGTTACTTTTACCCTAGAAGACATTGAAAACCGTAGAATGAACTCAACCTTGCACTCGATGGAACGTCCTAATTTAGGAAAATCAGAGCCCAAGAATGGGCTTAACGTCTTAGTCAGAATGTTTAGTGACATTGTCATAAACCCATCTGATAGGAGTGACACAATCAAACTTCACTTGGAGTATGTAGAGCTAACTCCTCCTTCGTAGCCTAGTAGACTACCTTGTCATCCGAAGATAGATTAAAATTAAAGTTCTTCATAGAGTGAAATCCTGTTGGATCCAAACGACATAGATGGAGGTTGTGACTTAGTTGTTCTAGGTCTTAAACTCTTGTTAATGAAACCCTTAGCTCCGCTCAGCTAAATGTGTTACCTTGGTTTCTCTCAACATAACACTGTGGTCCTTTCTGGATGGTGGTTTAGCATAAATTTGTCCTCTCGCTTAAAACTCATAGTTAGTTGAGGGGTAGACCCTAGGTGAAGTTGGGAATTGATCTAAACCTCCGTTGATTTGGATGTTGGCTCAGGGTTCGTGTGTAGCTTCAAGTCTCCTTATCATGTATGTCTTCAAGAGGTTAGGCAAACCATTTTGTAACTCCTTTTGCAAGACAATGCTAGTAATAAGGCCATAACGTGACGTAGAAAATAAAGCATATAAGAGTAAAAACGGGATTAGAGGTTTGGAATAATGCCACTCTTGAAGACCTTATAACTCAATTAAATATATTCTTTTGTTTCAAAGAATATGAATTGCCTTGGTGTGATCAACCTTCGAGAAAGCAAAATACTTATATAAATCAAAGTGGAATTCCTCAAGTCATTGAATTGGAATAACTATGGTAGGGAAATAACTAACCCGTGATCGAGGTATGTTTTTGGTAAAAAGCTATCTCGCATCTAAATCTCCGTTAAAACCTAATAATGCTATATGGACACCAAGTCTCATCCACATGGGTTGTAAGAGTAAAAAGGTAGACATTGAATATATGTTCGGGAAGAATATTCTTCACATAAGAACAAGATAATTAAGTATTTTGTATGCATTTGAACTACGCCAAATAAGTATGCAAGCTATGGAAACTTTTGTAAAGAATAAGAAACCAACTTAAAAAGGGTGAACGATAATTTAACCATGGAATGAACTTAAGAACCTGTAGGTGGACAAACGAGGAATTTATCCTTGCACAATAATGTTCTTAGAATGTTAATCGTAACTAAAATACAATTAAAGAAATGATGTGTTGTGGATTTTCCTATCCTTGAGTCTTCTTTTGTGGTTGGGGCATTGCTAGTATTCGTTCATTGGGAAAAGTGTGGCATCGACATGCCTATGTTGTTCTCATGTGTCTGTGTGAGTCGATGACTTATGTGATTTTCGTATGCGAGTCGAGTTTCTGTACTTGGAGTCCCTTTGTGTTGTGTGTGTAGTGAGCAATGTAAGTCAAAAAAATAAAAATTTACCTATTATTTTACTGTTGTAATTGGGTGTGTAAAATGTGGGCACGATAGACATACTCAAGTGAGATGTATGGTTATTTATCCTCTACTTTATGCATGACATATAATGTTATGGATATGTATACATAAATTGTAAGACATAAAGAACCATTAAGGAAGTTGAAGCTGTTTGGGCTTCTATTTGACTCTTCACTTTTTGACAATTATTTTTTGACAACTAAGTGTGTGGTGTATTGATGATTTTATGGCACAATCTAAGTGTGTGGTGTATTGACAGATTTTATGGCACAATGCGAGTTCCAAAAGTATTACCTTTCATGGCATAGTGCGGTGTGGATTGTCCACATGATCGTTGTGTATTTTCTTAGGACCAAAGTTGTGCAACATGTCTACAAGTGTTGTGGAGTTGACCAATGTTATACAAATGTTGTGTGTATGGCATATGTTAGCACAATGTTGTATGAGGTTTGTAGAGTGCGTGAAGGTTGTATTGTATGGAACTTGAAGTGTCGAACAACATCAAGATTGATCTTCAAAAATTTGATGTAGGATGTTACCTTGTAGAAGGGTGTGCAACCCCCAACATCACAAGGATATGCCTTTGACTCGTTATAGGGCTCCACCCCATTTTTATGAAGGATTCACCGCTATCTTTTGTGATGCATGACATATATCATGGCACATTATGCAAGGGACTACATGAAGGTACTTAAAGCACATAGTTGTGCACATGACCAAGACACTAAAAAAAAGAGTACATAGTATTGTGAATATGCTTAGATCAAAGTTTATACTTGTATAATTAGAATATTTATCAATACAAAATCAAGTAAAATCAATCTTCATTAGAGCTTGATCAATTCAAATTTTTATGTGTGATTACAATCTAATTCAAATAGGAGTTTCACTCAATTAAAACAAAAATCCAATCTTTCATATATATAATCATCCCAAATTGAGAAAACAAGGACCTAAGTAGAGAAGGTCCTCTACTCATGGAAAAGAAGAGTCCAATGAGAAAAGGAATCCAAACTTACATATATAAACCCATGTTATTGGGAAAACCAAGGCCCTATATGGGAAAGACCCTCCACTCAAATGAAAAAAGGAATGCAACATTGCTCATATAATCATGTGATCAAAATAATCTAACATTATTATTTGGTTGAGATCTCTTTTTAAATACTTATCATGTGTTTCTCATTATAATCTTAAATACTAATAGAAGATTTGATGTGCTTAATAAAATCATTCATAAATAACATATTTAATATGTTGAACAAATATTTGACGTGTCTAGTGTCATCGGTTTGATGGAATGGAATTTACCTCCATTATTATTAGGTTGTGATATGCTTCTAATTGCATTATGTGTTCTTCATTCCTAAAAGTTCGCAAACAAAAGATTTGATGTGGCTAATACTATCTATTTGAAGGAATAAAATTTACCCCCATTATGTTGCATCTTATTTCCGTTTATTTCTAATATGTTCTTTATTTTTATCCTAAAAGTTTAGACATGGTATTTGATGTATATAACAAAGATTTAACGCGTCTAATAGGATCGATTTAGAGAAGTATAATATTCATTTTCTAGTGGAAGCAAATTTAATGTATCCAACAAAGATTTCATGTGTTTAATACAATCTATTTGAAGGGATATAATTTACCTCCAATAATATTAGATTATGATGTGTTTCTTATTACTTTTCACGTGTTCTTCATTTTAACCCTAAAGGTTCAAGAAAAACATATTTAATGTGTCTAATAAAACAAACTTCATTGGGTTGCTACAATGAACCCCTCTTCATTCGGGTGGTGACTATCCAATGCCTTGGATGCACCACCATAATGTGCATCCACATGACATACCATATGATGTCTCATACATATCATCTTGTCAATTGGGTCCTACATTTGCATGCAATTTTCTTTCAAATATCAATGATATATTAGAATGAGTTGCATATGAATTCATGTAAACGAGTTATACTGTGAAAAAACACATTATTTTTCCACGATTAATCTCTCAAGTTTACATGTGGAGGTGAGGCCCATTGGCAAGATGGTCATTAATGCACATCATAATGTGGTAGGATGATCATAAATGGCTAGTAATGCACATTGCAATGTGTCCACGTTTAAGAGGTTGGATAGCCACTTCACTCTACTAGAGGAGCAAAAACCCTTTCTACATGAGGGACTTAAATAAATTCATCAAGGTCTTGGACTATTGGTGAGTTATAAGTAGTTTATAATCATCAACCCAAGTTCCATTCCCATTAAGTCCATTAGACACTTTCAATAAGTAGTCATGGGGACACCTTGAGGTAGGGGACGAACTTCTCCATATGGACCAAGCCGAACACAACGGGACGCTCCGAATGTGAATTGTTCAACCACCCACCTAGGTTCTAATCACCCTTACATTCTCACAACTCAAGTCATTTTGTGTGAAACATCATATTAGGATAAAAAAGTTGCACACATTTTTTGAGGTCTTTCTAAATCCAAGATGTGCAATGTAGTGACATTGCTAGGCCATGCAATGGATTTTAAATCACTCTTCTTTTGCGCTCTTTGCCAATGTGGGATCTAACCCACCCGTATATTCAATGCCAAGGAACTGACCACGTATTTGGAATTGGCTTTTACGCTCACTTTTTAAAATTTGGGTTCAAAACATTGCAGTATGAAAGAAATGGGCATAATGCGAGGTTTAATAAATCATAAGCAAACAAAAGACATTCCCTACAAATCAACAGTAAAATGTCGTCCATTGCCCATTTCAATCTCAACCTCAGATCACTTTGTATAGCAGGCCGGTTGAAGGAGGCGCTACACATTCTGCTTAATTACCACAACTCTTCTGTAGACTTTTCGACTTATATCCATCTATTGCAGGCCTGCATTTCTAAGAAATCCCTTTCAGATGGTAAGCAAATCCACTCTCACATCAATGACAGAGGATTTACACTTTCGACAAACACTTTTTTACAAAATGCACTTATCAACATGTATGACAAGTGCGCAAGTTTGCTGGATGCTTGCAACGTTTTCGACCACTTGACTCAACCAGACGTCTTCTCATGGAATATGATGATTGCAGCTTACAGAAGGCATGGCCTTCCTCAAGAGGCATTTACACTCTTCCACCAAATGCAACAAGCAGCAGTCCAACCTGATCAGTTCACCTTTTCCAGTATTGTCCCTGTATGTGCCAACGTAGCGTCTCTAAAACATGGTTTGCAGATCCATGGAAAAATCATTAGATATGGACATCAATCTAACGTCATTGTGATGAACACCCTGATAGACATGTATGCAAAATGCGCCAGTATAGAGAAGGCGCGTGAACTGTTTGACAAAATGAAAATGCTAACGTAGTCTCATGGACTGCTATGATTACAGGATATACACAAAATGGTGTGCTTGATGAGGCTTTAAGAATTTTTAAAGTGATGCCTCAACGAGATGTGGTATCCTGGGCGGCGATAATTGCTGTATATGCACAGAATGGGTTTGTTGGAAAAGCCTTGGAGTTCTATAACGAAATGCAGTTGGTAGGTGTAAAGCCAAACTCAGGAACCTTCATCAGCATCCTCCCAGCATGTGCCAAAATGGGAGATTTGGAACATGGATAGAAATCCATCAAAATATAATTGAAAATGGATTTTTGTCGGATGTTGTAGTTGTGACTGCCTTGATAGACATGTATGCCAAATGTGGAAGCATGCAGAAGGCGCACGATTTGTTTGACAAAATGCCTCAACGAAATGTGGTCTCATGGAATGCCATGATTGTGGGATATGCACAAAATGGGCTTGTTGAGAAAACTTGGGAGATCCTAAAGCAAATGCAATTTGTAGGTTTAATGCAAGATTCATCAACATTTGCCTGTATTCTTTCGTCTTGTGCCAAACTTGGGGATTTGGAACAGGGGATGGAGATCCATCAGAAGATAATTGAAATGGGTTTCTTTTCAGATATTGTAGTTGTGAACTCCCTGATAGACATGTATGCGAAATGTGGAAGCATACAGAAGGCACACACGTTGTTTCTCAAAACGTCTTAGTGGAATGTGGCCTCATGGAATGTGATAATTGTAGGATATATGCATAATGGGCTAGTTGAAAAAGCCTTGGAGATTTTTAATCAAATGCAATTGTCTAGTGTAAGGCTAGACTCATTAACCTTTGCCAGCATCCTCCCAGCATGCGCCAAACTTGGAGCTTGGAACGGGGTGTGGCAATCCATCAAAAAATAATCATAAGTGGTTTCTTGTCAGATGATGTAGTTGCGACTTCCTTGATAGACATGTACACAAAATGTGGAACTGTACAGAAAGCATGCAAATTGTTCGACAAAATAGCCCAACGAGATGTGGTCTCATGGACAGCAATTGTTACTGGATATGCACAAAATGGGCTTGTCGAAAAAGCCGTGGAAAATTTTAAGCAAATTTGATTGGCTGGTGTAAAACCAGACTCATCAACCTTTACCAGCATCCTCCCAGCTTTTGCCAAACTTGGAGCTTTGGAACAGGGTGTAGAAATCCATCGAAAAATTATAGAAAGCCATTGTTTGTCGGATACTGTAGTTATGAATGCTCTGATAGACATGTATGCAAAATGTGGCAGCATACAGAAGGCACGTGAGCTGTTTGATAATATACATCATCCAAATGTGGCCTCATGGAATGCAATGATTGGGGGATATGCAATGCATGGCTATAGCGATGATGCTCTCAAACTCTTTGAACTAATGAAGCATTCTGGAATCAATCTTGACTATGTAAGCTTTGTTGGTGTTTTATTTGCATGCAGCCATGCAGGCCTGGTAGATGAGGGCTGTAAACACTTCAGTCACATGAGGTACTCTTATTGCATTTTTCCAAGAATGGATCATTATGTATGCTTGGTTGATCTTCTTGGCCGTGCTGCTTATCTTGAGGAAGCTGTAAACTTTATCATAAAAATGCCAATAAAACCTGATCTGGTTGTCTGGATGTCTTTGCTTGGTGCTTGTAGATCACATAAGAATATAGGGCTAGGAGAATTTGTCGCAAGACTCCTTTTGGAGTTGGATTCTAAAAATGCTGCACCTTATGTTCTTCTATCGAACATTTATTCAGAAGTGGGCAGGTGGGGTGATGTTCAAAAGGTATGGAAATTGATGAAAGATAGAGGAATTAAAAAGAAACCTGGATGTAGTTGGATTGAAGTTCATAAAATAGTACATGCTTTTAGTGTAGGAGACAAATCGCACCCACAAACACAGCAGATCTATGCCAAGTTGGAGAAATTGTCTTGGGAGATGAAAGCAGCAGGGTATATCACAGATACAAGACCTGTATTGAATGATGTCGAGGAAGAGGAGAAAGAATTACTTCTTTGCCACCATAGTGAGAAGTTGGCAATTGCCTTCGGGTTGTTGAATACGTCCCCTGGAACAACTATTAGAGTTGTCAAGAACCTCCGAGTATGTGGTGACTGCCACACTGCAACCAAGTTTATCTCCAAGATTGTTGAAAGAGAAATAATTGTGAGAGATGCAAACCGTTTCCATCATTTCAAACATGGAAAATGTTCTTGTGGAGATTATTGGTGATGCTAAGTGAAACAAGCTATAAACACAGGTTTGCATGGTGTCAGACTTGCAGTGGCAAGAAGGAATTGGATTTTAGATTCCATTTTCTGAAAGTATGTTGTTACTGAGCGTTTGGAGAGGTAGCATTCTCCATGCTTTTGAACTGATGAAATGATATTGCATAATATGCAACTCCGCCTAGATATTCTGATGTGGTATTTATTAAAGCCTTGTTTCATGATACCATAGAGGAGTCATGACATTGAACTGCTTTTTCAGGAAGCCTGTATATTTATGGATTGAAAGCTGGAGAAGGAAGAGGGAGAATTAGAATGCGAAAGGAAGTAATGCTTGAAGGAAGTTAAAAGTGCCTCAATCAGCAGGAAATGTTTGAGAATGACCTACAATCAAACCAATGCTTGGATTTGATGAGGAGAGTGTTTCTTGCTTGTTAGTTACTCATACCTTTGTCGTCTTGGCTGGAGAGATTCCGTGATCTTTTTCCTATGTTAGATCTGCCATTTGGGTTTAAGTTAAATATGAACATTTATAGTTTTTCAGGTGGACTTTGAGTTGTTTATGGTCATGGAATATGCTGAACTTTGTTCGTCAAATTAAACCCTTTCCTGGTCAGACTAACTGCTAAAGACCGTTCTTCAAATCTGGTCATTGGAATTTGCTAGTGGAGAGGAATGAAAAGTCACAAGATGCTGTCCCCAACTTTTCTAAAATCCCTTTCATAATTTATGTAGATCTGAGTTGCCACCTGGGTACCAGGTAGATCCCATGCTATCCAATCCTAATCTGTATAAATCTTCATGTCTCTTGCATGTAAGATCTTCCATGAGTAGGTGATGGTATGCCACCTTTTGTAGTTGTAGGTTGTGTGGAGCCTTCATTGAATCAATCATTTTCGTGATGGTAATTGGAGGACCAACTGTAGTCTTAATATTCCTTCTTTAGGATTTTAGGTTCAGTGCTCTATATGGCATAAGGGAGAGTGATTTAGATCCATCCCTCATGTTTTAATGTACTTGGTTTGTTGGTTGGCCTTTTAAGAGGACGATCTTGCTTGTGTCTCTCTATCTAAGCAATTTCTTTTTTTTTTGGTACTCTCGATAGATGAGCCTTCTTATGATCAAGATGATCCTTGTCCAAATGTTTGGAACCTCTTATTGACAAATTGTTTAAGACTTCTGACTTTGGGGATGGATGGTGGCACAACTTGTCTTGAAGATAAGAGGTATGTATGGCCCTGTTTCTATATATTTGGTGGGCAGGGGAACCATTTGGTTTCCTTGAAACCAACATGTCTAAGAAAGGAAGCCATGATTTGTTTGCTACTTTGATTGTCAACTCAATTGGCTTTAACTGTCATTGAATTGAACGTACTTCCAAATTGTCTTTTCAGGGGGCTGGTTTGGATTTTTATCATCCATATTGAATAAAGCAAAGCCACCTCTTCGGTTTCAAAGGGTTTGAATGTATGGCCATTATTTTGAAGTTTTTCATAAACAGATTGTAACAATAGGGGACAACAAAACCCCGCAGCAATTCTTTTTGTATACTCCTACACCTGTTTGAAGCTGAAATATTGTATATTTTGCCGGTAGGTGTCCACTATGAAGAGAGCCCTGCTGGAAAATGTCAAATTCCGGCAGGCTCTTTTCTGGCGACGAAATTCCAGCAATACCCATTATTATATAAATAAATAAATAAATAATTATTTGCTTTTGATGCTTCACCATGAAACGTCCGTGTTCCAGGGATTCTTTCTGGCAGTAGTTTTTCCGGCATGCTCTTTCAAACACAGTTTTTTTGTTTGCTTCTGTTAGAGAGTTTGTTTCTGTTCCTTCTTGTAGTGAATTTGAAGGGATCTTCTCATGGGCAGGTGTTCAAGTAGAATGTATCCAGAACAGGAAAATATTTTCATAAAACAAATATCATGGAAGACAAGCGAAGAGAGGTTGCAGCACAGGGAGGTTGTGCAGAGTGTTCTAATGAAAAATCACATGATGGGGCACACTAGAGGCTTCAGCTTTGTTGTCTTGTTTGACCCCAATATTCTTGATAGGGTCCTTCAGGGAAATCACACCATCGATGGCAGGGCTGTAAGATATAATCTCCTTTTTGCTAGGGATTTGTAAAAAACCCTATCCTTCTGTGTGGATTTTTTTACTCTTCCTTCTTGGCTAGGGCTGAAAATCTGTTGCACACTACGTCTTTTCTGCATTGTTTTTGTTTTATATTGGTACGAGGTTTCAAAACCCTGAAAGGTAATTTTAACAAACACCCTTTTCATAAACTCATCAAATTTGTAATTTTTTTTGTATTTATAGCAATGCGGCTTTCGTCAGACACATACTCAAGGGCATAGTTGATGGAGGAACCATGAGTTGGGAGTTTGTGTCTGCACATACATTTCCTGCATAAGCACCATTGTCTTGGAGCCAGAGACTGATGGAAGCATTTCTCCTTTGTAGGGCCACATTGACTATCTGGAACTTGATGGACCTTATATGCCCAGGTTTCCAGTTAGGATAATCCCCTAACAATTCTTATTGGATTATGGTTACATCCTCTCCATTTTATAATTGACATTTGTAAACCATCATCGCCAGTAGTTATAACCATGTCTGCCAAGGATTTCATTAAAAGTAGTTTTGTGTAATAATCAGTTCACCTGCAAGTTGTAAATTTAATATTATGATGCTCATATACTTGACGGACTTGATACCGTGGGGTTCCCACGTACGATACTGTGACTACCAAAAACAGAGATTGAAAACCATGGAGACACTACTTATGAATGACTCTGTCAAAAAACTTGTGGCAGAGATAATGCAATAAACAATGGCTCCCCAATATGCTGGAAAGAGACAAGGAGCAATATGCTGGCTCACAATACTTCAACGACATTATGCTTCTGCATGGTTGATATTCTTGGCTGTGCTGGTTGAAGAGCCTATCCATCACATGTGTTTGCAAGGCTGATTGGTTAACCAACCATTGGACTGTTTACCACTTTTTGGGGTGGATTTATCATTAGTTGGTTGATCAGTTAGCCTTGCAAACATATGTGATGTTTAGGCTGAGCGGTGGTGGTTGGCTCGGGAAACTCTACTTTTTATCTTCAAAACACCATTTAAACATGTGGAAGAAGATACATTTCCTTTCATTTATTTTACTGCTCTCAAAATCACAAAATTCTCAAGTGATTTGTTCAAAAATCCTAATTTATAGCTTTTCGGTATGATTGCAGGATATGTACAAAAAGGTTGTGTTGAAAATGCCTTGGAACCTTTCAAGCATTATGGATAGGGTATGCAAATTTACCAAATTATTTTGGAGAAGGGGATTTTATCAGCTGTTGTAATTGCAAGTTACGTTGTAGATAGTCACCCTCTCAAAACATTTTACTAAGCCATAGCCATATTGTGGCTGCCATAGTAGCTTATAAGGAGCTTGAGAACAAAATTGTGCTGCCTTTGTTGTTCCTTCCTAACCTCGCTGTGTGAAAAACAAAAGGGGATGGCATTTCTACCCACATCCTCCCAGCTATGAAAAAATGGGAGTTCAGAAAATGTATCATTCTCCGCGGTGCGCTCATCTTTATTGCCTGTTAAATGCTCTGTGTGGAGATTATTATGCCTATGGTTAGTCTTTTTGTGAGCTCTCTTGACATCTCAGATAGGTTATAACTATGGTGTGGTTGTCTATGCAAAGAATAACATCAACCAAAATGCCCTTTCAGAGGACATAATTGATGGTGGGGAAAATTTTCCGTTTCATGTTTGCAGTTGCATTGCTCCGCTCTTAGCTTTTACTTTTCACACTCTTGTACACATATACTTATCAACATGTATTCAACAAATGTGGTAATTTTTTTGTACGCTTGCAAAGTGTTTGACAAATTGACCATGCCTAAATGTCTTCTCATGGAATATGATAATAGCTAGCATGCTACCAACGTGTGCAATATCCACTCTCATGATTGGTGGATCAAATGTATCTGAACTGTGGATTAGCTACCCACCCAGACCATCATGCATCATCCCTAACTTAATTAACCCAAAAATTATGATGACTAATGATGTAGGTGTTCATTTTTCATGGCCAAATCCCCTATTACCCGCCACCATGAAGTTGGACTGGGTCATGGTTACTTGTGATTAATTGTGCTTTTAAAAAGTTTTGCTTCTATGGGACGATGTGCAATGCACCAAACATTTTAGTTTATTGGAAAGAAGCTTTCAGGAAGGTATGTGATGCAGCCACTACAACAGCTCTAATCATTTTCCTTTGTGTTTGATATTGGACTCAGTATTCAAACTAAAAATGAAGGGGAGAAGTTTTTTCAATTCCTGAATAAACCAATTGAATTTGAATCATTTTGTTGACGTATCCGACGAATCAAACGCTTTACAGTTGGGAAACTAAAATATATATAAATTGAAATTTCCTTTGGTTTGGAGGATACAAAACACTCATGCAATAGCAAGCAGCAGCTTAACCTGAGGAGGGTTTGGAGATTATCCCAAACTCTTATGTACACAACTTCCTCCCAAAATACACCCTACTGCAGAAAACAAGCAAAAACAATTGTCTCACCTTCAACAACAATCAGCTGCCAAATCTCTGATTGTCCTTTGCTGAAGTAGAACCCTTGGTAGTCTTTTTACAACCTCTTCCAAAAGCTGGACAAAAATTCACACAGTTCCTAAAAATCTACACCATACAGAGCAACACTAACTGAAAACCAGTGTTACGTGGGAACGCACACCCCTGAAAACCAGACGTCCTGGACATCACAAACGTTCTGGGACGGCGGACGGGGAAACGTCCCCATGTTTCTGAAAAGATGGGAAAAAGGGGGACGTCCCGGGACATTTCGGGACTTCTGATTTTTATTTATTTTTAATTATTTGTTTCAATATATATATATTTTAATTAATTTCTTTGTTGTTTTCTCTTTTAAAATGTTTACCTGTTAACCATAACTGGACTGTATTGTATTACAAAGACATTAAGAAACAAGAGTGATATATGAATACAGAAATTTTCAAGCACAAATACATATGGACTGACACAACATGCTAGGAAAACCAACAACATACATATTGATATTAAAATTACATAGACATATAACATTAGTATAGTTATATGTATGCTGCTGAGTTTTTAATATGGACATCTGGATGTGGACTGTATGCACATGGTAGACTGATATATAAATATGAATTGCTATTCATAATTAAAAAAAAATAATCTGTATATTTTTAATATTTATAATTTTATATATTATTTTAATAGCTGTCCTCCGCCATCCCAAAATTTAATTTTTTTTTGCCGTCCCAGAAACTCCATCTACAGGTCCCACCGTCCTGGAGTCTTAGGTAACACTGCTGAAAACCCATTCTAAAATCAGCAGCAGAGGAACAGACATATTTAAATAAATAGACTCATGGAAAGCTTTTCTAATGAAATACACGTAATAAACTTAAACGGCAGATTTATAATTACACATGACGTTATGGTCCATACTAACAAACAGCAGAAATGACATGAACTCTCAGCGTTTTTTTTTCCAGCTTCCTCTTGGGCTAATTTCTTTCTTGTTTTCCCCACCAAAACTAAACACACCAGTGCAGTCATCCATTTGCGACAGGAGCTTTTAAGATACTTCTCTTTGTTCAAATGTACCATGACCAGCTCTCTCCTCCTGAAATACTTGTCCCCTCCTATGCAAATCTGCCTTTTCTTTATACCTTTCATCCATGGTTCCTAAATTTCAGCTTAACCTGCTGCTGTGTTTTTCTGATGTTCTCCACAAAAACCTCTGCATCATAGCTAACACGTGCTCCTTTTGGTAGTTCAATTAAATCTACTACACGCTTTGGATTTCTACCATAGATAATTTGAAAAGGAGACTTACCAGTGGACCAGTTAGTGATAGAATTATAAGCAAATTCTTCCTAGTGTCAATAAAATCCCACAGTTTTTGGTTGTCTCTGACTTGGCATCTAAGCGAATTGCCTAAGCTTCTATTAACTACCTTGGTTTTCCTATCTGTTTGTGGATGATAGACTGAAATATACTGCAACTTGCTATCAAGCTTCTTCCATAATGTCCTCCAAAAATAGCTAAGAATTTATGTATCTTGTTCACTTGGGAGTGTCTTTGGTATTCCATGCAAGTGTGCCACTTTTTTAAAGAGCAAATCAGCAATTTTACTTGTATCACTAGTCTTCTTACATGGAATGAATTGCACCATTTTGGAAAATTGATATACAACCACAAAGATCGAGTCATTACCTCTTTGGGTACGTGGAAGCCTTAAAATAAGGTCTACTAAATTGTCAATCCAAGGCCCATCTAGTACTGTTGATCTGCAGAAGCCCTATTTTTCTATCCTCCCTTAGCCACTCGGCAAATTCTACAAGGAAAGAAATTTATTTACATCTTGCCTACAGTGTGGTCAAAAGAAATTTTCACTTACCAAACTTCAGATTTAATCCCTTCCAAAGTTTACCCCTACGCCACTTGCTCAAAAGTCCCTCTAAATTTACCAACTTGATTGTTGAGGCCATCTTAAATGCCACTGAAATAAGAATCTGCAACATACTCATTATTCACTTCTTCAATTCCAACAATCTCATTGCTCATGGTGACAAGTAAATGGCACCTCCTACTCAATGTATCGACCCCCACACTAGATTTACCACTCACGTGTTACACCACAAAAATGTAACTTCATAAAAGTGATATCTAGTTTGAATGGTAATGGGACATATTTGATTGAGTTTATGTACTTCAATGCTTGATTTTCGATCATAAAAAAATATTATCTATGCAAAGAGATAATGGCTCAATACCTCAATGCATGTGATAAAGTGTATAACTCATCATTTGTGCTATACTTTGTCTTTGCGTCATTCAATTTCTCAGTAATATAGGCAACTGTCTTGCCTTCTTGACTTAGGACTCCCCCAATGGTTACTAGTGGTGCATCATACTCTATTATAAATATCTTCTTGAAATTGGGTAAAACAGCAGTTCAAAGCTCTTCTTAGCTGCCATTGTCCGAGTAAATGCCTTCCCGATGTACAATCTGTCACTTTGTTAAAAATTCTAATGAACTTCTGATAAAACTAGTCCATGGAAACTTCTCACTTTTGTTATCCTTTGTGGGGTAGTCCAATCAAATTTGGATTTTACCCTTTTTAGGATCCATTCTTATATTTTTAGCTGAAATTATATTGCCAAGAAACAAAAAATTGTCCTGGAAAAAATCACTTTTTTCAAGATTGACGAACAATTTCTCCTCTCAAGTATGTCAAATACTACTCTTAAATGCTCCAGATGCTCTTACATATCCTCTAAATACCAAAATATCATCAAAATAGAAAATTATACTAGCAATTGCACCCGAAAGGTGCAATTGAAACATTGATAGGGGAAGTCGGTTATGCAAACCAAAAATATGAACATAAATCAAAGGAAAATGAATTGGAGTGGGAAAAAGGGAAAAAAATATGGAAGATGAGAAGGTATGCATAACAAGATTAAGTGAACCAAAGTTAAGAAAGTGTAGTTTGTCTTGTAGTTAGTGGACTCCAAAGATTATAGTAAAAGTTAGACCTTTTCAATCAATCTTGCCTTTTGCAATGTCATACCTAGTGATTTTTGTATTGGAAGAGTCCAATCTATTTTGAGGGGGAAATCTTTGTGATTGCCATGGGAAATGGTAGAGATGGGTGCATGTTTTGGGTAGTTTACCTTCCTTGTGGGGCCATTGTAGTTTTTTGAGTTTGACAACCACAAACACTAGAAATTCAAGGAGTTTATTCTAGCTTTATAAATAATAGCTTGAACTTGAATAAGTGTCATATTCACAAGCCCAAATCTCAACCACAAATTGGCAATAAGCATATGTTTTTATCGTAGAGACACAAGCACTTTGGCTTCTAAGTGAACCTCATCAAGTATAGTTTAAGTGTTCGTATGACATGCTTTGCATTACTTATTGCAAATGGCACATTCAATGAATTCAAATTTTCTTTATTATGCATGCCAACAAAATTATTTGTTGTGTCTAATTCTGCTGAAGAAAAAATGTAGATATTTCTACCAAAGACAAAGTGTTGAACCATATGATGTTTCTACATACATTGGTATGTACTTGACTGGAGGCAATTGGCCCAAAGTTAAGAAAGTATAATTCGTCTTGTAGTGAGCAGACTCCAAAGATTACTATACAAGTTGGGCTTTTTTTTTAATCAATGTTGCCAATGTCAATTGTTGCATTTTGCAATGTCAAATCTAGCGATTTGTATATTGCATGAGCCCAATCTATTTGGAGGGGAAGATGTCTTTGATTGCCACAAGAATTAGTTGAGATGGGTACATGTTTTGGGTTGTTTACATTCCATGTTGAGCCATTGTAGTTTTTTTGAATTTGACAACCACAAACATTAGAAATTCGTTGGAATTTCTTCCAAATTTATAAATAATAGCTTGAACTTGAACAAGTATGCCATTCACAAGCCCAAATTTAACCCACAAATTGGCGAGAAGCATATGTTTTTATCCCGACACAAGCACTTTGGCCTTTAAGTGATCCTCATCAGGTGGAGTTTGAGTGTTTCATATGATATGCTATGCATTACTAAGTGCAAATGGCACATTCAATGACTTCAAGATTAATTTATTATGCATGCCAACCAAATTATTTGGTGTGTATAAATGTGTTGAAGAATGAAATGCATATATTTCTACCAAAGAGAAAGTGTTGAACCATATGATGTTTCGTATATAAATTGTATGTACTTGGCCAAATGTAGCTGGCCCAAGTCACCAATGAGAATGGTCAAGTTTCCACCAAATGGCATAAACTTTGGATGAGCAAAAGCCTCACATAATATTCAATCAATATGGGACACCAACTTTGGACTAGAGGAAACATAGATAAACAAAAATACATTTATCTATATGGTTAAAACACAAGTCCCATTTTAAAGCCAAAATTGTATATATCGCGTGGGGCATTTTAATGCATTGTTTTATTTTATTTTCTTATTCTCATTTAGAAAAATTGAACATATGTTGATTTTTTCAAATTATTTTGAAATGTTCCTAATTACATATTTGGTTACTACACAACAAGCAAGTTGGTGACACTCTCTCTTTGGGTGACCAAACTGAGGTGATTAATTTTGCACACTTCAAATACACTCAAGCGATTTTGTTGGAGTATGTAGGGTCAATAAATTAGGAGATTTACATGGATACCTTTGCTCCATAATCAATTGGCTATGTGAGTGGGTCTTTATTTCTTTGATGTTGTATCTTCTTTATGAGTGCCATGACTATACTAAATGCACAATATCCAACTTCATTGAAGTTTGTCTTGTTATATTGTCCAACAACATTTCTAACACACTTAATCACCTTCCCATATATTGATTGAAATTGAACATCTATTGAATTGATTGAAATTGACTTACAATATATGTACAAGGCGACTATTATTACCAATTGATATCACTTATTATGGGCATGCAAATTTATCTATCTTAATACTTATTAACCTCTCATGCCTCTTCTCAACTCTACTCTAGAGCCCTCTTGCCTCTTCACACATCTCTCCTTACTACTCAAACTTCCATCCTTCATTAACTCAAGGGACCTTATATACATGATTCATTAAAAAAAACCACCTTAGGTCGGAAAAGACCATTAAGGTAGGTCATAAAAAACATTAAAACACACTCTACTCATTCATATAAATCTCATAAAGGGACCTTATAGGTTGGCATAAGCCTTATAAACAAAAAACAACACTATACTTCTCAATTAGGCTACAAACCAAGGTTCTCACTCCAACGGTCATAACATGAACTTCAATGGCACAAGGAACTTCATCAAGGCTCCAAAACTCTAGACACATCAGAAAACTCCTCTCACAATAATCAACAAGCTCAATAACATCTCTGCAACCTCCATCTTCATCATGACTCACTCCAATTTGCAAGCACCATCAATTAGGTCTTAAGAACTTAATAAACACTCTCTAAAAGAGAACACTTTGAATACCAAAACACTTCACAAAGGCACACATAGCACATCAAAGAAAGGTCTCATCCTCATTCAACTGAAAAACTCATATCAACCTTCAAATCATGGCAAAAGTCTCCAAAACACCTTAATCTCTCGAGACTGCTCAAACTTGTAATAAGGTCTCAAGAACTAGTCTTGAAAAATTCAACCTCTAACACCTCCAGGAAACTTCCAAGCACTGCCACCACTTGGAACACTTCAAAGGAAACGTTTTACACCTCATAAAGCACTCACATGCACATGTCGGACTCAAAATCCTCACTTGCATACATGTTCCTGATACCTTCTTGGAAAGCCTAATAAGGTTGGTTAGGCCATTAGGCTTAAACCAAAATAAATCACTTTTGATCAAACTAGGAGCTCAAATACATCATATCAGACCTCTACAAGCTCTTCATTCCCATGATACATTTTACAATATGCAAAACATCATTAACCTTCTTAGACCTATAAGACTAGTTTTGACCTATTTAAGCCATTAGCAGTAAGTCAACTTGGAAGAGAGGTTTCACCAATATATTGCATAAAACCTACCAAAATATTTTCATGAGAACTTAACACACATCCCATACTTGCTTCCACAATTGGTCTTTCATCATGACACTACACACACACATGCAAATCTCCACAAAATAATTTTTTTATTGTATCTTCTTAACACACTTAAAACATACAAATGCCACCCACATGAGCTCTGAAGAGTCCTCTACATCCTGAACCTTCACATTATCTTTCCCAAATCATTTCATGGCCATACCAATCATATTTTTCCTATCGCTATGAAACTAGGGTTTTGGGGAGGGTTTATACCTACTTAACTTCTTAACAATTGTTCATAAATGATAGGGCATCATTTTACCTCATTCCAACTGTAAAACAATCTTGAATCCATGCCCTAATAATGATAAATGGTACATGTCCCCATGTAAATATTTCATGTGTGAGTGAGCACTTCAAACTTGACCATCGAGTTGGGAATGACAGTTCTAAGATCTCGGTAGAGCTAAAAACAAGTTTTCTTGCTTCCTCATTTGATTCTGACCTGAAACTTTGCATACACATTTGTACTAATATCCTCCATGTTTTCCAATACTCATTTATTCTTGCTCACTTATGAAACTCACCATGGACCTTGATTTTCCCATGCTTTCTTCCCTTGACTTCTTGCAATTGCTTCCAAAGGACCTTGAACATGCATCATATATTTAAACCATGATCTTGTACACTTTCCACACATGATACAAAATTTCAAAACATTCCTCTCATGCTCAAATAGGTTTTCTCTCCATATCTCATGTCATGCATACACTAGGGTATGATTAGGCCTAGTTAGGCTTATATCACCACATACCATACTGAAACTAACTTTGTATTTACCCGAGACACTCATGCGACGATTTGTATTTAGACATCATAACAACCTTCATACATCCTTTGGAGATCATACAAAACACCACACAATCTGAACCATGCACTAGATCATGTATATGCACCAAGACACCATGCCACTACAAAACTTCATGACACAAAGACCCTCACTACCAATCAACCTTCATTCATTCCACCTTATTTGACATCATATACTAACTCATTCAATTCATGACATCAATGACAATAAAATGACAACAAAAATATCCTTTGGCATTGATGACAACCATCTTTAGAAACATTGATGGGAAATTGCAAACACCTTCTAATTGCAAACTTCTTCAGTTTAGACATCTATGACAAAGGATGACACAACAAAACAATGTAAACAATGCATAAGCAATACTTACAAGCTTCCTTGATATTATTTTCACCTTCTTGACTTCAAATTTTGTAGATGAATCATGGACCTAGTATTCAACTTTGCTCACTTAGACACTCAACTCCCCCTAACTCATATATTCTATTTTGAGCACTATATGATTCCAAAGCAGTCTTTAAACTAAACCTTAAACTGATTTCTTAACTACCTTCTTCAGATCCATATGAAGAGAAACAAACTTGATCTTATAGAATATGACACCCATAGACTCAAATGCTTTCACTACAATTGTAACTTCATGCATTGAAACACATCCACAAACTTAGAGAACCCTGATTTTTATCCTCTAGATTTTCACCAACAATAGTTGTAGACTTAATAATTCAAAACATTCTTGTTTCACCAACAACTCTTGGATTCTTCTCAACTCGACTCAATTCCCCGGGAAAATACACACCACATTTTTGGCTTCATACTAACTGGAGACATTATTTTGGACCTTTACCTCTAACTCACATGCTTCTTGTGACTTTACCTTGCTTTCACCTAGGATGACTGAACATACATCACTAAAATCATCTCCCCTTGAGATGATGCATCCTCCTTATAATATTGCTTTAAGATGTCTTCATACTCATGCTTGTGAAACACCAAGAGCACACCTGCAATCCAACTTCTCAAATACATTGCAACCCTTTATTTGTTCACAAGATACTAATCTCTTCCTATTCATACTCATGACATATTGTTATCTCGCTTCTTTGTCTTCATGGGCCACTTCCACCTTCTACTAACTACTAGATATCAGGGCAACACTTCTTCAACTAATAGTCAATTGTCATACATCCTGTTGTTCCTTCACATACCTTTCATGATTCCAATCAACCTTCTTGGATCAACTAGATCTTCCAATCCTAAACACTTAACATCAACATACACAAAAACCAAAATGGTCTCCACATAAAACTTTCCATATTCTTTGACTAGGTACATAGTCCTTTTCACAAAAACACTATGCCTTATTATGATATAAACTGAAACCAAGACTGAAACATACCCTAAAAATAATATCATGCAACATCCCTTCATGTATGTGATGGTATGATCAAGTCATCATACAAGATGAAAGATAATCTTATTCACTTGTCTTGAATGAACTCATACCTTACATTTAAACCTATTGGATTTCCTTATTGAGCTAAAACACAGACATGATGACTACTTACCTTGACCAAACATCCTTCAACAACACAACTGATGCTAATAGATCATACTCAGAATGCCAAATGTAAAGAAACCACCACAAATCAACCTTTTTACATAAATTTAAATGTAGACCTTCTCAACATAGCAGGGACACCATCAACTCATTCTTTATGTCATATTTTATCATTATGACCTCAAGATATATTAGAACTTCCATCACAATGTCTCAACATAACAAAAACTCCTCTTGCACTAATATGAAGGCTTTCTTGCTTTCCAACTTGTAACTCAAATTCAAGAACATAGAACTTCCCCGAGACCATACTTCAATCACCTTACTTGAATATTTTTAAATAGATGGATCGGACCTTGATTCAACACTATACACAATTCATCAAACTTTAGATCTTCTTGATACTCCAAATCCCGATCATTGTTAGATACTAAGGCACACCTTATTTTCCCTTGAATTATTCGAAAACATCTTGAAGCAACATATAATATTTAAAGCAATCAATCAAGATCTTACTCACCTATACCAGCTCAGAAAATCCTTCTCTGAACACAATTATCTTCACAACTAGAGGATAAAAACTCACCATTGTTCAACACTTGCTTTATATCTCATTTCAACATCTTCAACTTCTAAGACCTTCATGCTTCATTTTGAATTCATCTCTAAACACAAACTTTAGAACTTTGTCCCATTCATGACCACACACTTTTACTTCATCATGAATGTACTAATCTTCAAACATCCTACACACACTTCAAGCCACCTTGTAAGCCTCCCAGGTAAGAAAACATAGACCACTACTCATGAGGCTTAAACAAATTCAATGAAAAAACAAATATTTCATGATAAGAAATCAATATTAGGAAAACACATACTTATCTTTCATCTACCATATGAGCTCCACACTTGTTAATGTGTACCATATGAATCTTTCATGAGATACGAGCTTTATTAAGACACGATAGCACTTTGAACATAACTATGACCTTCTACCAAATCTATCAATACCTTAAGAATTTGTAGAAACAAAATCATGCACTTTGGGTAATTATCTAGTCTGGTTGCATACTACTATTCATATGATTCATAAGTAAGAAAAGTAATAATTAACCCATGTCTTTGGCCACCTTTATTTACTTTCTATTGCTAATTTTAGTCTTGCACCCCTACTTGCCAGTATGCCTTTTTATTCTTTGACATTTATCATCCTAGACACCAACGCATAGCCAAGATGCCAATGTCTAGTGCCCTCATTCCCTTTGGGCCCTTGTCCCCTTTGTACTTTACTCACACTTTTTGGGTCCTTTCAATCCATTTCAACATATTATCTTTTTGGTAGTTGGCACTTTTCGGGGTTAATTACGAAATTCAAGCAAAAATCATATAAATATAAAGTTATGTGATCATAATAAAGGACCAAACATTAAGCATTAGCTATCAACACCTAAGGTTGCATCCATCAAGGCATCTAAGAGCTCCATTGCATCCATCTAGCACCATCCAAGGGAAATCAAGGGCTGGTCATCTCTGCATACACTTCATAGGAGAGAATTTCATTCTATTCCATGCACACATCTACTACATTTATTTACATTTAGCTTAATTTGCTCGCTATCAAGTTTGACATTCACAAAAGCCACCTAGGGCACGATTCCGCAAACACACACAAAAATACATTGGTTATGAGATGTAGTGCAACACTCAGTTGTAAAATCACCATTGGGACAGCTGAGGATAGGGTGATCCCTCATTTTGCATCTTTCTTTTTAGGATTTGATGTCTATTTGAGGGTTTTGCAAGTTCATTATTCATTGCAGGGGTTTCGGTGACCTCGATGATCTTGGTCCGACCTTAGAGAGATCAAAGGATTCAATAGGCAAACAACTTGTGACACATCAGAGGAGGTTTTCTAATCATTTCTGCAGAGCAGTGCCCAAAATAGGTCTAGGGCACCCATAGGTGCCCGGTCCCTCTCCAAGTGCCCCAGTCGAGACAATATCTCCATATATGTATTTTTTCGGGTCTCTGTGAGACACTCCTACCTTCGATTCATTTGGTCAACACTCCAAGATAGTTCAGATTTAATTGTGAATCAACTAAGTAATTTCTTCTCCTCCTTGCAACTATGGTTTCACATTTTATTGTTTATCTTGCTTAGGTTTCATTCCCGTACTTTATTTTCATTTATTTACTACTACAATAACATTTATATTAAGCTCTTATTTACACATTTAACACACAAATGACACACAACCGAACCTAAAGCACATGATTGACATGGTCTCATCGCTTTGTTAGTCCCATACATAAGTCTAGGTCCATCTCCGTGACAACTCCTACATCTAAGCATAATTCACTACCTCGTTTCACTCCACATAAGTGTCCACCATCTCGCATTATGCTTCACATAGGTTCCCATCCCCACCACATTTTACACAAAGGTGCCCACCATATGTTCATTAGTTGTCACATGTATATAGGATTCATTCACCGCACAACATCTGTCTCCTATACCACCACTCTTAGAGCATGTTCACACACCTCCATCTCGACCAACATCTAGTGGAGGGTCCTCATATTTTCCTTTCATCGGGAAGTGCACTCACCCTCACATGATCGGGGGCATAACATTTATTTTTTTTCCCCCTCTAACATCAAAAAGTGTCTTATTCTCATCACCGCACATCTAGTCAATCACATACACTGCGTACATCTTGATACACTCTTGTATCGTCATTAGCCTATGATGCACTCTAGTTCGACAATCCATAATCGAATGCCGAGGGTATAAAACTCAAATGACCTCATCAATTCACACCTTTAATCATACACTCACTCATTCACTTGCACACTTACACTCTACATTTTGCGCTTTAACGATCATATCTTTCTACTACACACATTCAAACCATTTACTAATGACACACTCTCATTTATGGTTCATTCTTGACTACTGAGGGGGCATAAATAAATGAACCTCATTTCATGCATACATATACACTCGGGGCACATGCTGCTCCTATCATTCACATTGCATTCCATTCCGTCTCATCCACACCATATTGCATATCTTAGTTGTATTTACTCTTGTTTACTCATGCTTTTACATGTTATTTATTACACATGCTAGATAGATATCTTGTATGTCATTATATTTATCATACACACATGTGCATTCACTTTCCTTTCTAGTTGTGATCATAAATTCTACAAATCTATTACACGCAACATGGATGCTTGGCACAAGTACCTATTACGAGTCCCACAATGGCTCCAAGGGGTATCCAATTTCATACTCTACATGTGATATTATTTAATTTTGTTTCATAGCACATTATTTTAACAAATTATACACGCCTTGACATATTTTTTTATCTTTTAACATGCTAATGGGTGCTTCATGTGCAACATTTTTTATGTAGGTCTATTTGCCACCATGGTTTCCTGTTACATTGTTTGTCATTTCTTGCTCTTTGTATGCTCTTGTTTGTGGGATTTTCCCTTTGTATTGTGTACACACTTGTCTACTTGCATCCATTTTGGCCATCGATTGTCTTGTGACATTGTGAGTGGTGTACCATGTTTATAACCCACTTTTTGTGGTCTACATTGTATTCTCGCGTATTTTCTTGTGTCTTAGCTTACATATTATTTGCTCAGCATACATTTTGTATTCTACATGCGTGTTTGTATTTTCTTTGCACTAAAATTTTCTCCAACCATATGTTTACGTGTGAAATGGTTTTTAATAAGCACATTCCCTTCCCATTACAAATTTTCAACAATTTCAACAAATAGGTCCTCCTTTGGACCACATACTCCTTCAATGCCATCATATGCACCCCAAACGAGGGGGTATCATTTGGGTGAATAAGTCACCACATACATCATTATACAACCATTATAGAGCACAACACAATACATGTACAACATAATTGTAAGTTTTACACAAGAGCAAAATCAGACTTGGGTCCTTAGTACAACGATGTCTTTCTTGGGGTGCCTATGACAGGGAGAAGATCTTCAACATTTTTAAGTTCAACACAATTTTTCAGCATGTCACAAAGGATTTTGACAGGGAAAAGAGTCCTTTAGCACTAAGCATTTACATTGAAGGAAAGTACACACCATTTGTAGTGGTGTTCCATATTTTGGGAAACAATTGAAGGATGGACAATAACACCTGACTTTTCTTCCTACACTACTTTTGTCGTGGTGTAGGATTGCCCAAAAAACCAACATTTCAGTGCACTAAAATTTTTTGGTAAGAAGTCAAAGGTTAGAGAATGACACTAGACCTTTCTCCCTACACTATTTCTATCGTGGTGTGATATCGCCCCAAAAACTTGCCCTTCATCAACATTTTTGGATCCTTTCTATGCTCTTTCCTCATCACAGATCAGGTGCACATGTTGTAGTCAGAAAATCATGCACTTTAGACATTATTTATCCCTATCTCATACTACTATTTAGAAGGTTCTTGAGTGAAGGAAGTACTAATTAACCCCCATCTTTTGGCCATCTTATTTTATTTTATTTCATCATTTTTGACCTCTTACATCCATATGCCTAGTTAACTTTATCATCCCATCATTTTAGCCTCGATTGGGGCACCCAGATTAGTATTGGGCACCGTTGGGCCATGGTCCCACCATGGGCATTGCGATCCTCTCTAGCACCTCTCCCGCCACTTTTTGGGCTCTTTCTAGAGTTTTTCCTTCTTATCTTTCTTGGTGGTTGACCATTTTTGGGGTTAATTATGAAATTATATCAAGAGAACCCTATAAATATAAATTTATGAGACCATAATGAGGACCTATCATCATTTACTACTATCACTCATCTATAGTTTCATCCATTTATTGCATTGGAGATCACTTGCATCCACATAGCTCCATCATCAAGGCATAAGGATAGGACATCTGCATCACACTTCATAGGGGGGGATTCTATTCTATTCCATGCACACATTCTATTACATTTTCTACACATAGTTATTTCTCACTACTTCACAAAGTGTGATTGACAAGAGCAACCTAGGGCATGTTCACACACACTTGCACATATAACTACATTGGGTCTGAGATGTAGTGCAACACTCAGTTAGTAAGTCCACCATTGTGGCAGTTGAGGTCAATCCGACCCCTTCATATGCATTTTTATTTTTTAGGGTTTGATGTTTGTTTTGGGGTCTTACAAGTCTTTCTTCCATCTTGGATTATTGGTGACATCTGACATGGGACATAGAATCTAATATGACACACAACGAAGGTTTTAGACCATCTGCCGAACTAATGAAGATCAATTTAAGAGATTTTACACAAGACTGGGACACCTAGATTGTAGACTAGGGTTCCCAAATTTCCCACAGGTGCCCCAATCCCTCTCCTGGTGCTCTAGTCCAGCTAGATCCCCCAGATCCATCCTTTTTGGGACTCTCGCATGCACAATCATTCCTACTTATGATTTTTCCAGTCATCATTGTGACATTTTCCTACGAGCATCTTCTATTCAGATTGAGTTCTTTCCTCTTCCTCTCTTACATATTAAGGTTAGCATTTTCCTTTTGCATAATTATTTAGCTTATTTACCTACTTTCTTTATTGCATTTATTTACTTTATTACATCTTTTCATAGCTTAGATTAACTATTCTCATACTACTCACATAGTTAGTTAATTTTAGTTAATCATTTTGGTGAACCCGAATCCATCATCCACACTTCTAGATTCTTCATTCATTACTTGTCATCATGAGTATCTCAATCAATGATTACTTGCTTTCCAATCCTTGATTTACTACATAGAGTCCAACATTTTCTTGCTACTACTCGCATTCATGTTGACATGCACCCTAATGAGGTTTATCGAGCCTTTTTCGACGAATTTTCCTCACATATAGTATTTAAGTCTAACCTTCCCTCTGATGTTCACACTTTTGATAATGACCCGCCTTTACATATCATCTCTTGTATTTATAATGTCATTGTTAAGCATACTTTGATTGATAATGGATCTGAACTTAACTTGTGTCCTATGTCATTTCTCAAAGTTTTAGGTCTTACCACTCGTGACATTAGTCCCTCTAGTGTTTCATTGCATGCTTATGATGGTTCTATCCGTCCATGTTTTAGTCACATTACATTTCCCATCACTGTTGGTCCTAAGACTATCCATATTGTCTTTTTCATTGTTGATTTCCTAGTTTCCTATAACTATCTACTTGGTAGGCCATGGCTTCATGTCATGCAAGTTGTTGCCTCTACTATCCATAATTGTGTTAAATTATTACATGAGAGCATTGGGTACACTTGTTTTTCGTGATCGTGATCCATTATAGTATTGTGATCGGATCCTAACACTAATCTTCTATCTCATATAGATATTATAGATGAGCCCCAACCTATGGAAGAACCACCTCACTTACCACCACTTGATAGTACCATTTGTGTGATAGATGCAGTTTCTTCTATGCCACCTACTACTACTACTACTATCATTCCTTATTAGGGGCCTTTCTAGTCTATGGATGTCACTCTATCACATCCACTTTCACTTGCACCACCTACCTTAACACACCCACCATTCACTTGCACACTTTTCATGAATGACTCATATTGGGAACATATTCCATTTGATCCTACATGCGATGTCACTATTTGTTCCCATGATGGTCTAGCTCATCTTGGTTTTAATTTTGAGGATCTTCATCCTTCTACTCATGATCCTCATCTCTACTATGGATTTATCAATATTACTGCCACTTATGGTTTGCATGTATTTCATCTTCTAGTCTATTTATCATGTACCCCTCATTCTTCTCCACTCACATTAGGGGAATCTTGGCTTACTTATATTAGAGGCACATTAGATCCTAGTCATATAGAAATTTCATTTCCTATGCCCTTTGGTTGTGTTTTTATTTGTAATAGTTCTTTTCTTGGCTATTCACAAAATCTCACTCATTGGTATGCACACGGTTGTCCACTTCCTCCATTTACCGATGAGGAGTACGTTATGGGCATGTATAACTTATGCCTTAATGGATCATTGCATGATTAACTAGATACTATTATTATTAGGTCACCAATGCTTATCCATATGAATTTGATCCAGAGGATGATGATCTTCTTGATGAATTTACATGATCTCTTCATCTTGTACATTTTTATACATCCATTCAACATCCTTATCATACATTCTAATGTCATTCTTTGTGCGCACACACTTGGGGGCACAACACTTCACACCCCCACCTCCTTAGCATATTCACACCCATAGTCACATCCATCATCATTTTACATTTTTATATATCCATCCAACATCAAGGGCTTACATCACACATTCTACACGTCATTACTCGATGAAAAACTCTTCATGCATTGGTTCACACTCATCAACATGTTGAGGGCTTACTACATCATGACATCATCACATACCCACACACTACACACCACATTTCACATCACATCACATCATCATGCATCACACATCAGGGCATCACATGCATCACGCACACACACACATTCACGCATCACACACACACACACACACATCACACATCACACACACATCACACATCACGCACACACCACATCACACATCCATCACACACACACACACGATCACTAGTTGCATCACGCATCATATACATACAGTTTTCATATGCATACATCATTGTGCGTCTAACATCCTACACTACTTATCATACATATTGCATCATCCATTTATCTACATGCCATACATATTACACCGCACATTTTCCACACATATTCTACATACTATACTAGTCTTCATCACATATGAGTCTAACATTGCATCATCTTACATACTACATTATTAGTCTATATGCATACATCACACACCATTCACACTACAACACACATCTTACATTTTTAGTCTCCATCAGTACATTACACATTCTACTCATCACATGGTCGTCTTTCATCCTTACATACACTACATTTTCTTCTACACGTTACACTCACTACCCTATGACACACTTTAGTTCCTCGGTCTATACTTGAATGCCGAGGGTTTACAAATCAAATGGACCTTACAATCCTCACACACTTATTATTCGACCTTTCATCATGCGACATTTCTAGATTAGTGACATACGCTTTAGGCTAAATCATCACCTATTCTATCATTTTGTAGTGGTATACACTTTAGGTTACATCACCACTCGTTCTTCTCATCTTGTAGTGATATATGCTTAGGGATAAATCATCACTCATCCTTTCATCTCATAGTGATATATACTTAGGCTACATCATCACTTATATGTTTAATTTGGTCATGATATATACTTCAGCTATAAGTTTCATGCACACATCATTTCTAGGTCACATCTCATCAATATACATACACATTCATCACAATGCGTTAGACACAACACACACTTCGATCATTTCGATGATGACACAATCTCATTTATGGTTCATTCTTGACTACTGAGGGGGAAAACAAAATGAACCTCATTGCATACATTTCCATTCACTCGGGGGCCCATGGCTCTATCACTCCATTTTGCATTCCATTCCATCCATCCACAATATATTACATATTATGGTTGCTTATACTCTTGCTTACTTTTTCTTGTTCATGGTCACTTTATTACACATGCTAGTTAGCTTACTTGTATGTCATTTATCTATATCATATACACATGCACATTCACACCTTTGTCTAGTTATGATCATAGATACAAATATTTTACATGCATGCAACATGGGTGCTCACTTTCTACCCTTCCTACACTGGTCATTGGGAGCATCCACATTCATCTCTCATAGGTGCTATTGTTTCATTTCATACTTAACACTTTACATTCCTTGGTCATACATGATTTTGACATATTAATATCTTTCTAACATGTTAATGGGTGCTTCATGTGCAAAATTTGTTATGCATTGATATTTATTTCCATATTTGTTTGTTATATTGTCTGCTATTGTTTTCTATTGTATGTGGGCATTTGCCCTTTTTTGGTGTGCACACTTGTTTGTTGTTTGTGGCCATGATGGACTTGCGTGTCTTGTAACATCGTGAGTGATGTCCCATGTTTGTAGCCCACTTTGTGTGGCTTACTTTTTATCCTTTCATTTTTACATTACTTGCTTTGTTTGGTAGCTTTTACATTGTTTGTGTATCTTACACATTTTTTCCATATGCATGCATGTTTACACTTGTCTTTGGATAGCCTTCTTGTTTTTGCGTGCCTTGGTTTCTACCAAGCACTTTCTAGGTACAATTCATGCGGTTGGTCCTCTTTTGGGGCCACATTCTCCTATCAACAACGTCGCATGCACCCCCAAAGAGGGGGGCATCATTTGGGGTTTTATATACTAACACAACACATTTACACCGGTTTAGTTCAGTGCACTTTCCACCCTTGGCATTATGGGTTTACATATAGTGAGTGAGTTTAGACCAATCTATGAACTCCATACATATGGATTTTATAGGACAAAGATTCCTTAGCATTTTGGGAAGTAGTTATAGGCTTGGAGGTTACAATGGGTGTGCCTCCCTACACTACTTTGGCTAGTGGTGTCGGATCGCCCAAAAACCAGGATGATACAAAGATCTCTTCACATAAATTTAGGGAAGCAATTAGAGCTTGGAGGACACAAAACATTTCCTCCCTACACTTCTTCGGCCTATGGCGTGAGATTTTTAAAAAACCTTGCAGCAGACAAGATATCCTTCTACACTCTCTTTTCTCAACATGGATCAGGTGCATGTTCCATTTACACTTTTTCATTTGTATATTTTACATTTACATGCTTTTATATACATGCGTATTTTACATTTCATTTTACACATACATACATACATATTTGACTACTTGATCATTTTCTCCTTGCAGGTCTGGACGTATGAGAAAAATAGTCAAATAGGGGCAACAACAAAAATAATTTCAACAACAACACTTTGTGACAACACACTTTACTAACCATGGAAGTACATTTCACACACCGCAACAGCTACACATGCGTTTATGTCCTAGGTTCACTCTCATCACTTTCTTTGTGCATTTTTCATCTTTAGTTTCCACCCTCCATCTTTTTGTCATTCCATGCTTTGTCTAGTCCTTCGCACAGGATTCTACTACACTCTTCATGGACATTAGGTACACATCTCTATCTACTTTATGTTACCGAGATTTCCTCTCACCAACATAAAGTGGGGAAAAATGTAGTCATAAAATCATGCACTTTAGACATTATTTATCCGGTCTCATACTACTATTTAGAAGGTTCTTGAGTGAAGAAAGTACTAATTAACCCCATCTTTTGGCCATCTTGTTTTATTTTATTTCATCATTTGACCTCTTACACCCATATGCCCAGTCAATTTTTTTCATCCCGCATCATTTTAGCCTTGACTAGGGCATCCAAATTAGTCTTAGGGTGCCCTTGGGTGCACTCGTGGGTCCCACCATGGGTGCCCAATATTTCTAGAGCTTTTCGCCACTTTTTGGCTCTTTCTAGTTATTTCTCTTCTTATATTTTTGGTGGTTGGCCATTTTGGGGTTAATTATGAAATTTGATCAAGAGAACCCTATAAATATAAAGATATGAGACCATAATGAGGACCTAACATCATTTACTACTATCACTCATCTATAGTTGCATCCATTTATTACATTGGAGATCACTTGCATCCACGTAGCTCCATCATCAAGGCACAAGACTAGGACATCTTCATCACACTTCATAAGGGGGAGGGATTCTATTATATTCCACACACATTCTATTACATTTTCTACACATAGTTATTACTCACTACTTTACAAAGTGTGACTGACACAAGATAAACCTAGGGCATGTTCACACACACACACACACAGAGAGAGAACTAGATTGGGTGTGAGATGTAGTGCAACACTTAATTAGTAAGTCCACCATTTTGGAAACCGAGGTCATTTTGACCCCTTCATATGCATTTTTCTTTTTTAGGGTTTGATGCTTGTTTTGGGATCTTGCAGTCTTTCTTCCATCTTGGATTATTGATGACATATGGCATGAGAAAACCAATCTAATGTGACACAAAACGAAGGTTTTGGACCATTTTTCGAACTAGTGAAGATTATTTCAAAGCTTTTCATAGACTTGGGCACCCAATTGCGAGACTAGAGCACCCGTGAGTGCCTAGTCCCCTCTCAGGTACTCTAGTCTAGCTAGATCCCCAGATCCATCCTTTTTGGGAATTTTGCATAGTCATTCCTGCTTTTGATTTTTCCAGTCATCATTGTGACACTCTCTTACGAGCATCTTCTATTCAACTGAGTTCTTTCCTCTTCCTATCTTGCATATTAGGTTTAGCATTTCCTTTTGCATAATTGTTTAGCTTATTTACCTACTTTATTTGCTGTGTTTATTTACTTTATTAAAGTTCATATCTTAGATTAACTATTCCCATACTACACATAGTTAATTTTAGTTAATCACATGTTCCTTTTTCACATTTTCAACAATTTTACATGCCACTTTACATACTTTTTACACATTTTGATCATATACATGTGTATTTGACTACTTTTCATTCTTCTCTTTTGCAGGTCCATCCATATGGGGAGTGGTAGTCAACATCAACATCATCATCATCATCAACATCAACATCGACAAAAAGTACATCATGACATTTACACATGTGTTTCCACCCTAGGTTCATCCTCATCATCATTTTTACACTTCCTCATCCTTAACATCCACACTTCATACGTTTATCACTCCGTGCTTGTCTTGTCCTTTGTGAAATAGATAAGGGTATGGGCCAAGGAGGAATACATGTTGTGATGGTTGGTTGAAGGTTGTGTGCGTGTTCGACTTCTTGATCCAATGCTTGTTGTGAGAGATTGCTTTGGCTAGGACGAACTACGTAGAATACACAATAAGACCCAAAAATAAGATTAAGTAATATATGCCGGTGGGTTGCATAGCGTGTGTTAGATCCGGGAAGTACGATACTTCCTCGGTGGCAGTCAACCCACTATTTAATAAAATTTAATGTAAGAAATAATGTAAGTTAATAGAATCCTAATGTAGTTGATATGATTTAGGTATCTCATCTAAATACAATAAGAAAATCTAACATAACAAGCTAGGATATGATCAGATCTGGAAATAAGGTAAATAACTAAGGTGGTGTAACAGTCGGGGTCGATTCGGGTCACTTGAATCACTTAAAAAGGGTTATTGGGATCTTGTATTAGCAGGACTACCAAATACAAAGACCGACATTGGTCTGGTATGACCAATGATGGTTACTCTGGTAGTAATAACTCAACAGTTCATGGTTTTAGGGATTTGTTTGAGATTGGATCAATGACGGTGAGGAGTTGGTTTAGGTCTAGGGATATGTTGGGAATATTCATAGATACTCAAGAGTAGAAAAAGGTGATAAAAGGGGTTATGAGTGATGGAAATGGTTGGGTTCATAAGAAGGTGATAATGGTGGGGTGAAAATATAGCGATGGTTGATAAAAAAGGTAAATAACTTTTTATAAACTGAATAGAAACAAAATGGTGTAGGTTAGAGACACACTTACTATTGTGTAGGCTAAATGGATGGGTGGTGGTGATGGTTGATTGGTGGAATGACGATCAATAACTGGCCGTGCTTCATGGAATGATCATGTGAATGTAAACATCTTACGATCAATGGTTATGCCTGCGGATGTGCGAGAGAGCTATGGTTCTTGCTTGCATGCAGATCTCCTTTTCTCCAAAATGTAAGAATGTGTCTAACCTCTCAAACAAGGTTACCAAAATGGTTATATGGTAACCGAAAATTCTTTAGGGTTATCGGCGTTAGTTTTGGGTTGACCAACGTCGGTTAAGGTAGGATATCCTAGGTTGCCTAAAAATAATAGATCTTGGCTATCCTCTTCTAGCTTTTTCTCGTTTGTCTTTGGTCTAAATAGAATGTTGTGCTTAGATACACGGTAATGTGGTTAGAGGAATAATAGGCATGTGATTTTAGGGTTATACTGAGTCTTAGTTCATTAAGGTAAGTAGGGCTAAGTCTTAGTTAGTTATGGAAACATGCTATGAATAGGTCTATGGTGAGGTGGTGGGGTGAGTTGTAAATTGGTTTTAATTAAGGTAATTAAATTAATATTAATGTGGGGTATAAGGGTCATGGTTAGGTGAATGTGTTTAAGTCGGCTATTTGTGAGGGGACCAAGGGAATGTGACCCAATTTTGGTGTCTACATTTTTCCCCTTTTTGTTACGTAGTTTGTATTGGTAGCGCAGCTGACAAAAATAGGAAGTTATTGCCCCATGTGTGGGTGAAGATGATCCCCCTCAAACCGCGCACTGATGAGGTGTAAGAAAGAATCAGTGAGTGGTTTGATATATGTGTAGGTGGTGAAGATAGGTAGGGAAAGGTGTGAGTATTGAGGGAAGGGGGTGACAGTGAACTCGAGTAGTAAGTAATAGGATAGGGTCAAAATCGGGTCATGAGTAATGATAATAAAATGCACGTACACGTATAGATTACAACACGGTACTAGGATGAAGAGCTTGCAAACTCGACATCGTCTAAGGTTGATAGGATTATCCAAACAAGGGTGAAGTGATTTAGGTATCTAAGGTATAGGATATGGTCGAGAAACACAATGTAGGTCAGGTGCAGGAACATTTAGGTATGCTCTGGTACACCAAAGGTTTGGTCGGGATAAATGACATGACAATAGGCAAGGTATAGTTGTTAGGCTAAAACAATATAGGTAACAACATCACAAGGTATAATGAGTACATAAGGTAAATGGTCACACCAAATAGGTCAAGTTTGGGAAAATAGGTCATGGCACATGTAGGGCCTAGGTATATGTAAAATAACAACTCCTAAGATGCAACAAAGGAAATGTAGGGGTAGGTTGGGCTTGTAGGTATGTTTCAATGGGTGACCAGAATGATAAAAAGTGGGTGAGCATGAGTGGTGATAGGTGAGAAGGGAATGGGGTAGGGGCAAGTATTTTGAAGTTTGCCGATGTCGGTTACATGTTGAGCAGCCACGCCGGTTCACTAGGGAACAAATATGACCGACGCGTCGGTTATAACAAATTGGGATTAAAAAGGAAAATTCTACTTTTTGTGGAATCATTTGTCATTTTCCAATATTAGAAAATGATAGAGTGGTGGAAAAGTGGAAAGTGATGGAGCGAGATGGAGAGTTGAGTTGGTGAGCCTCGGAGTGGGTGATCGGTCATTCGATAGGCGGGTCCATGAGATCGGTGTGAGCGATTCGGTTGGTTGGAGGTGAGGAGGGCATTCGGTGATGGCAAAGGTAGGAGAGGGGTCAAGTGGACCACCAAAGGCAATGTGCAATAGCAGACGTTCCCCCATGGATATGACATTGTGACGAGGTAGGATCTGGTCCCATTCTATGTTTGTTAGAGGAATTTGTTTGTATAGATTGGGTTTGGTTAAAAATGGGTTTGGGGAAGTCAAATTTGAATTTGGAAGGAGGATTGATGAAATAGGACTTGTAGGAAGTGGTATGTAGGTTAAAGAGGGTCGGGGTGGGTTGAGGTGAGATTTGGGTAGGAAAGGGTAGGTCGAGAGGGTAGAATGTGGAATTTTTAGAGAAAAAGGGTAGGGTTTGGCGGATTTTATGCCACGATAGTGACCGACGTTGGTCAAGGGTTGGTTGATGTCGGTGGGAGTTAGCCAACATTAGTCGAGGGTGAGGTGACCGATGCCAATTGTGGGAGACTATTTTGGTCAAGAAGAATTGATGACAACCAACATTTAGGGAAAAATGGGCCAGCAAATGAGAGAGGGTGGGTGGGGGAGATAGGTCTTGAGATAGGAAGGTAGTTTCAAAGGAAAACATGGATGGTAATGGGTATAAATAGGTATGATTCGAGGGATGGGATGAGGGAGATAGGTCATGAGTAGGAAGGATCTTGGAAAAAGGTGGGAAGGTCTAGGGTGAAGGTGGGTATGATCAATGTTTAATCATGTTATGGTTTATTGGATGCGAGGCTAGGGACTAGTTACTGAGATGCGAGATAGGGTACCGCCATTGTTAGTATTAGTACGAGGAGCATGACGGCCAAGGAGTGGCACCATGTTGTAGATGTAATCTTGATTGGGGTCATACGCCATCGACACGTGGTTCGGGAGCCAAGCTTGATGGTCATCCTCATCGACATATGAGATTCGGTGACTAACACATTTCATCTACCGACGGGTGAGATTACAATCACCTTGGAGGATGTGTATAGGATCCTGTGATTTCCTATAGTGGGGCATATGTTTATTCCGTTACCTCAAAGGCATCTCGAGGAGTTGATCTTGGTGATGGTGACGAGGATCTAGAGGAGTTGCGGTTCTATAACGCCAGCCTGAGTTATGGAGACATGTATAGGGTCCATCCGGAGGAGATGAGGTTAGTGGTTCTGATTATGGAGGAAGTTTGTTGTTTTGCCCTGCCAGATGTGGAGGGTGGGATATTTCCATAGGAATTGATGGGGGTTATTCACAACATGATGGAGGATAGGACCTATTTTGCATGGGCACCTGCATTCTTGGTGCGATTATACGAGAGAGTTATCGGTTTATGGGAGGTTACAAAGGTTCAGAACTGTGCTTTCTGATTTCTACTACAGCGATGGGCATACGAGCACATTATGTGTGTACGTCTAATTGGTATGCCCCATCTAGATGCATTTGAGGTGGGCTTGGTATGAGGAGGCTACTAGGTGATGGGTACCTTGTTGGAGAGCACCGGGCTGCTAGGGCTAGACACGATGTAGCATATTATAGGCATGTACTAGAGGGGTTGTTTGGTGTGGACATCATTTGGAGGCCGTATGTGGGCTTCCCATCATATAGGTAGATGGCCATGGAGTTGGATGAGCTACTGACTAATCGGATGGATATCAGGATGCCATGCCGGGGAGCACGAGATGATACCGTAGACGAGGGTCGAGATGACATTTTGGGTTGCCACAGGATGTGCCTCCACCCTTCCCATAATACAGGAGGGACGACATGGAGAGGTCTATGCCTCTACCACGGCTACTGAAGCCGCTGACAGAAAAGGAGGAGCATGGTCGTGATCTTGGTTTCATCTCCTAAATCAAACCCAAGATCATGAACCATAGTATTTGGTTTCTTCTCTTTTCCTTTCTTATTAGTCATCTATTTAGTTTTTATTTCTAGATGTAATTTCCAACACCTAGATTCATCATGGTTATTTTTACAATGATTGCAAAATAGTTTTTCATATTCATTCTTAATAGTAGAGTTTGACTTTTGCTTACCCTTTACTTTTCCTTGTTCTTCGAACCTTTTTCTTTGCCTTGAGATAGCTTGTTCTTTTTTTTTGAGGATGAAGACTCCTTTGTCGTTTTCCCTCTTACTTCCAAATGTGTAGCTTGCACACACACCGTATCAAGCTTAGTAGGATTTAGAACGAGAATCATATGTATCTAATAACTATGTAATCCAAAAATATATTTAAGCAGTGTTTATTTTGTATTGAGAGAAATGATGAGAATAAGACCCCTTTTCTTAAACTCTTTTGTATAATCTTGAACACTTTGTCCCTCAGTTTGTTTCAATTTTTTCAATCCATCATAGCTTATTACTTATATCTAAGAGGATTAAATTGTTGTCGATATTTGAAATAAAATCGGGCGAAGTAAGTGATTTCATTACCTTTATTTTCATCTACTTCCTGAAGCTTACTCTCCCACCATATGAGTGTTGTGCCACCCATTCAAAGAGTTTCCAAATGAATTTTTCTTCATCATTAAAATTTTTTGAACCCTGCAATATACCTCAATCTGCTTGATCCAATTATCCAACTTTTTGCATTAAGCTCTCCATTATACATTGGCAATTCAAACTTGATATCTAATTTTAATGAAGGAAGAAAATCATATTTTTGAGTTTCACCTTTAGGAATATCAGAACTAGAGATTTCTTCTTTTTACCTTCTCTATTCAATTTTTCCCTTTGTCTATCTTGGTACAATTCTTCCACCATCTCTTTCATTTGAAGGAATGATTGAAAAAACTCTACTTCTTCTTGTTCCTCCATTGAAGGACTATGAGATATTTTTGTACCTATTTTGGGATCCTCTTCTACTAATTCTCCTTCACCCTTCTTAGACCGGGACCTTGTTAACATTCAACACAAAAAATTACAATCCAAACACTATTAATTTGATCATAAACCAGCTCTGATACAATGATCTAAAAATATTAAGAAAATTTGAGACATAACCAAAAAATTTTCTTATACAAATATTTTCTGAATTAAAATTGACATTACAATTTTCTTGTATTTTTAATAAATATTAAAAATTGCAAGTATTGTGTAAAATTAGAGAACAAACTAGGAAAATTTGACAAGAGCTTCTTGACAATACGTGATAACATATTCCAACACTTGTGGCCTATGTCTCTGAGTCTAATTAAAGGGACCAATCTATTAAAATCATAAAAAATAATACTTACAACCAATATTAAAGGATTTGGATTTTCTCATTGTGTTTCTCCTGCAAAAATACCCCTTGTCTCCTTGGGAAGTTTTCCACAATTCCCCTTCTACATCCCTTAATAAGTTTTTAAAAATTACGAGTCTATTGTCTACCTCTCTTTACATACCACATAGCGCATTTCATAGCATGTTCAAATGACTTGACCCAATGGTTAGCCTTATCTTTTACAACTGATGGGATAAAGCTTGGAATCCCTTATCCCCCCGTCATCGCTTTGTATTTATTTTGTGAGAAAATCTACCATATGGACCACACAAATAGTAATAGAATTTTTAAAAAGGTAAGAAATGGCTATTTGACATTGGCTTAAGAGCTATTTTGCATGTCAACGGTTGTGTTGTCGGTTGGACAATGTTAAGTGGGTCGCGTTGTGTAAAAGGTGAGGTGGCCACATGGAAGATAAGTGGGTGACCCAAGGAGATATGGCTGAGGTTTTAGGAGATCGGGCGGTTGGGGAAATCTTGTTGATAGGGTAGTATGCATGGAAATAGATAATGAGTTGTGGGTGGTTGGGCGGGTAAGCTAGCTCGGTGGGGTTTTCCACCGAGTCAATTCCAAAGCAATACTTACAATGCAATATAAATAATCCCACATTGATCATGTAATTATCGTTAAGATCATATATATACAAAATCTCTACAATGGTAATATGTAGAAATGGAGACCAAGGAACCCATCCATAATTGAGTGTGTTGAACTTGGCCGAGGCGCCCACCAAAAAAATAACAGTGCTCACATGTCTATCACCAAGTGTCCAAGACCATAGTTTAAAAATTTTTACTTCATACCCATAGTGTCACATGTTGCAATTTCATTGGTTCACTTGGCGACGTGCACACATGTCACTGTGCGTAGTCTGATTTTTACCGGTGTGCCAAAAATTTCAATTGCTCATAACTTTTGTATACTTGCTCTGCATTTTATACAAACAAGATATCGCTAGAAGGATCTAATTTTTCTTCATGCAACACAACTTCCTGTAAATGATTATGAGAATATTTTTAGAAGCACAATAGGCGAGAGGTGGGGTGAATCAGTCGTCACAAAACTTTAAATTCAGATTTCAAACTTGCATATACAAATACTCATAAACATTCAACCATCCATTAATGTTTGCATACATCAAATAATCATATGTGCAAGAACCATAAGCAAGATCATCAACACAAGACACAAGATATAAGTGGGAAACCCTCAAGGGGAAGAAAACCCACCGAAACACAATATTATATTGATATGTTTCAAAATTTAGTGAGGCACCAACTCCACAAGGAGTACCAACCCCTAATTTTGTGAAGCACCAACTCCACAAGGAGGATACAACCCCAAAATATGATCAAACACCCACTCAACCACATTATGATGATTTGATCTTTGATTTTTTTTGCACAACTTATGGAGATCCAATATCCGACTCACACTTCACAAAACAAGCTCTTCAATCACTCTAAAAATAATAAAAATATTGCTCTCATGTACTCTAATTTTTCTCCACCTAAATCACACTTGAATCAGCCTTAATTCATGCTCCAAAACCTACAAGCAACTTTCACCTATGTTGCTCCACTTGCACACACTCCACTAATTCCAAAAAGCACCCAAAAACATGTTTTTATATGCTTCTCCTCATTTCAAACTAAGGAAAATTTTTTTCCATCCTTTTGGTTAGACCCATACATAAAGGAAAAAATTAAAATTTTAAATACAACATTCACAAATGACCCAATTAGGTTGTCTAGCTAAAACCATCATTTCATGTGCTAAAAATGGCTCAAAACCCCATAGGAACAATCTTAAAATTTCCCTAACATTAGTACCATACTTAATCATGACCCAAAACCCTTAAATATAAATAAAATATCATAAAACATTCATACATGGTCATAAATTTTATCAACCAATCAAATTATTTCATTTATTGGGCCCGAGTTCCCTTCTGATTCTCAAAACAGGTTGTTTCATGCAACCTTGGCGCCCTAGAAACTTCATTTGATCACCAAATCACTTAAACAATATAAACCATGCCATTGAACCACTTGATGGAAATGGATGAACTGTATAACACATATAAGTAAGTTCAAGTCATGAAACATTCATATCACAAACCATGAGATAATTTTTGCCTTCACCGAGGATCAACTGTCAAGAAAGTTGTTGCCAAGGGTTGGCTCATAATAAAATTTATACAAATAGTAAATACCTAAAAATGGATTCATTGGATTACAAATTCATCCATATTCACATTAAATGTGATATAAATCATCACCCAATCCATCTCATGCCTCAAACAACATCAAACTTTCACTAAAACACATCATGTCTTGAACTACCAAAAATATTCCTTCTCAAAGAATGACCTGGAAACCATATCAAATGACCTCATCATGAGGAAATAAATATATAAATGGAAATATCTCTGAATCCTCTTTCCAATTTAACTTTAATAATCTCAAAACTCCACATGTAGCTCAAGTTATGCTCATTTTTCATCAAGCTGCTATGTGAGATCCCAAAACTTCCCTTTTACAAGTCAAACTAATTGTTCCTAAAAATACCATGTACCTGTAATAAATTTCTCTGAAACTTCATGTAAATCAATATCATCTCCCATTAATAATGCAACATCAATTTTTAAAGCTACTCCTTTAGACAACCTTGTCCTAAAACTTTCTTCTCTAAGAACTACTATTTTTAGGTGGGGCCCACATATGACCATGACCTCAACCATACATTTATGGAAAGCTTAAATAGTCCTATACAACATCCAATAATCAATTTTGACTAAACAATCAAAACTTGGTCACAGTACTTCACTTTCTACCAACTGCTCCTAGCTAGGGTTTAACTAGGGTTTAAGACCTCTTTACCTTATTAACATTCGTTCATAAAAACTGGACAATAAAACAACCTCATTATTTTTATGAAACCTTATAAACTCCCCATATAATCTTCCTTGAAAGTAACAAGGTCCCATGCAAATCACATTGTCCACAATGAGTATCTCAAGTTACACTTCGAGATGGAAATACACTTGATTTTGACCTGTCTCACAAAATCAGTCATACCTTACAAAATACACATCATGGGTACCTAAAATTTTTCCCAAATTATCATGACTCATCCCTATAAAATATTCAATCATAATAATGGGAAAAATATTGTCAATCTCTCCAGTCACTAAGACTTACCTATGATTGTATGTTATATCCTCACTGTAAAAGCTAGGTCAACTAAAATAATGCAATAACTAAAAAATTAACCTTTGAAAATGACCCAAACATACCTCATATGCCATAATACACATGAATTCATTCATCCATGTTTTCATATATCTCCAAACCATTTTTTCACATCTACAAGCTATTATACATGTTCCTAATGAGCACATGTAACAAAGTGAATCACCTATACCTGCACTATGCCACTTTGTTATGTGTCATATTAGCCCTTATACATTCACACATTTGAAATCACCTTCAATCCTTATTCTCAGGCATAATAAGTTCATTATCAAGGTTCATACATTGATTCTTAATCTATAAACATCATAAAAGTGATGCCAAAAATTCTCATACACTCGTAGGTGGGCCTACTCTGCCTCCTATACAGAGCACACCAAGAGCTAATCATAGCTCCTTCAACATAGTTTAGTCATGCCAAGAGTCACAAGATATATTTCATAGTTTCATCCTTAACAAAAAAATATATGACTTTGTTTTTATCATCTCCTTATTTGAATAAATCTCAGAGCATATATATTCTACCTCATTCCTTTTCTTAGCATGTAGCTCTTTGTTACACTCAGATTTACAACAAGTGAAGTACCATGACACACAATGCTAGATTTTATTGACCTTTCTCCATAAACAGAATAAGAACACAACTTCACCCTTATAGTACCCTAAGTATTGTTTGAGAAAGGTACATACCTCAAAGCAACTTCTATTTTAAACATGTTGATCTTGGAGAATCCTTCCTTATACTATAGATGTATGTACCTTGCTCTTACTAGCCCTAAAAGGGGAATTACCGTGAATATCATCTTTGTATGATGTTATCAAAATAATTATGATTATAAAGAGGTACTCATTTGGGCCATTTTCCTTTGTACAAAGTTTTAGCCTCACTTGGACTTATGATAAAATACTCTATATATTATTGACTAAGTCATTTTAGGTCACAAAGGATGCACCCCTTCGAGTTAGTTATCTCACATTCATGTATTGAGATCATAAGATGCCAAACCTCTCATTGAAAGACCAAAAAAATAGGCTAACTTGATGCTTCTTTACCAATTCTTTAAGGATTTAGATATTCAAGTGTAAGATTAAGGATCACATTGAGTAGATTTGTATAAACTCTCCTAGGGTTTCATAGAGTTCCTACAGAGACTTAGAATTCATCAAATCACTTTTTTCATACTTCAAGGAAATAAAAATCCCCTTGAAGTGATCATAAAATATTTTTGTCACTGTAACTTTGCATTTCACCTTCTTGCACCTTAAACACCCTTAGATACACATGTAGAAGCTAATTTTTCACGTTTGAAGCAATGATACAATCTATATTTGACTTGAAACACCTTTAAGAGCTTAAAATAGAGATTATGGGATCTCTTTGTCATTCACAATGCATTCTTTTCACTTCTTAGTTGTAGGTCACTAGTGTGCAACCTCATAAACATTCACAGTCACCTATAGGATGCTTTTAAAAACCTTAAGCATACTATCTCGTCATATTACCACATATGATTGATACACTTTGTAAGTCATGAGACCATCCTTGTCTAAGAATTTTCAACCTATTATCTTCTTGAGAAACCTCTAGCTTTACAATGTAGTCATGAAGGGACCCCTGAGAGAAACATCTTTGAGACTGTAGTACTATATTTTTCTTTTCATATATTTGTGACACTTATTTGATCATGCATTTCATACTTTCAATACTAAGAATCAATTTGTGACTTCTATTTATCTTAAGTTCTTAGATTGGACTTGTAGAAACAACTTCATGATAGTCAACATACCTTCAAGCCCTTTTTAATGGATTTGTAAACTTCCACTCATAATCAAACCATGGTAACTTTTAATTCCATCCATTATACACTTGAATTTACTTCATAAACTTTAAGAGATATAGTGACCCTTATAAATTACCTCGGAAGAACACAAACCTTGAAACATTTTTCATGATGAAGCCACCACGAGTTTTGTAACATAGACTTCATCATTATTCAAGTATCTTTCTTCACAATCTAGGTCAATACAATAATACAACCTGGGAGCACTTTGTCATATATTCACATTTGAAAACAACCTCAATGGCACATTCATTCATTATACTAGTAAAACATTGCACATGTGTTTGGTACGAGCCATGAATATAGATTTTCTACTTGATTCATGACTTTGGTCCATGCTTGATAATCCACGAGCATCATCATTCACTCACTCTAACTTAATCACACCGATACAAGATATTATTCAACATAAGGACCCTTTGAAGAATTATCAACATTGATGCACAGTGAATTCACACTTCGGCATATACCACAAAGACCTAGAACACATTGACAAAGTACTAAAGGACTTTGTACACTGAGACAAGAAAGGCTCAATACACCTTCAAATACATTACCAAGCCTAAGAGAGCAAAGTGACATCATGATAATATTATGACACTTGACACTAATAGTAACAAGAGGATATCGGACTCTTAAACTCATATTCATGCATACAAAATTCTTACGAATCACATTTACATGCTTGAGACATCCCTAACTCATAATTTAGAGCATCCATGCACATTTTCACTCAGAACCCAAGATAATGATAATGCATTAGACTGACTCAATACGTTGAAAGTACAAACATATACATCGGATGATCACAATATAGATAACTTTGACATTTACAACATAATCAACTATATATAGAACCTTGACATCATACTTGGAGACACGGGATGACATACCTTATACTCATGGAGAATTCATACTTTGACTCAGACATATCCCTCTCACTTTAAGGCTTCATATGCACATTTACACCTTCAAGAACCATAGTGAAGGTATAGGATAACTACGAATACCTACAAGGTCTTGAAGAGGTCACAAGCCCCCTTAGATGGATGAGCAACTCCTTCTTCTCTTTTCTGATTTGAGCTCTATAACACACCTTTTCTTCCACCATCACTAGCTCTCATTAGGGTATGAATATCTCTTCTTGGTTACAAAATTATACTTGGACCATTTTCATGTATTTTAGGCCTTTAAAGACTACATCCTTGTACATTAGGACCTTGAAAACCCTTGTTTTTACTTGAGATACCTTGATAGAAATCCCTTGCAACATGACCAACTTTGTTACAATTGTAGCACACTATTGTATTCTTCCTCTTGAAACTATCAATATGTCTAGGTGGATCATTCAAGAAAAACCTAGCAACATGTCCTTGTTTATTGCAATTGTAGCATACAACACTCTTACCAAACTTATCTCTATTATCTTCCCATGGTGAGTACCAATATGATCAGATCTCTTGATGAACATCCTCTTAATTTTTCTTGGCTCAAACACTCCTAGATTCCATCCACAATCCTTGGCTTTGTGACCATACTCACAACATTAATTAAATTCACCATGCAAGAATCGGTGGGCCATAACCTCGCATACATGCTTCATTTTCTATGCAAACAAGATATCGTTGGAAAGCTTTAATTTTTCTCCATGTAATGAAACTTCATATCAATGATTATGAGAATATTTTCATAATAACAATAGAATTAGAGGGGGTGAATCATTCCTTACAAAAATTTAAATTCATATTTCAAACTTGCATATACAAATACTCATAAACATTCAACCATTCATTAATGTGTGCATACATCAAACAATCATATGTGCAAGAACCATAAGAAATATCATCAACACAAGACATAATATATAAGTGGGAAACCCTAAATGGGAAGAAAACCCATTGAAACTCAATCTTATAATTATATTGATGTGTTTCATAATTTAGTGAGGCACCAACCCCACAAGTAGCACCAACCCCTAATTTTGTGAAGCACCAACTCTAAAAGGAGGATAAAACCCCCAAAGATGATAAATAACCTACTAAACCACTTTATGATGATATGATATCTGATTTTTTATACCACAATTGATGGAGATTTAATATCCAGCTCTCACTTCTTCAACCAAACCATAAATGATCACACTTCACTAAACAAGCTCTTCAATCACTCTAAAAATAATCAAACTCTTTCTCTCATGTAATCTTATTTTCTCCACTTGAAATAGACTTTAATAAACTACAATTCATTCTCCAACACCTACAAAAAAATTTCACCTAGGTTTCTCCACTTGCACACACCTCACTAGCTCTAAAAAGCACCCAAAAACATGCTTTTATATGTTTCTCCCCATTTAAAACTAAGGAAATTTTTTTTACCTCCTTTTGGTTTGAACAATACATAAAGGAAACAATTAAAATTTGAAATATAATAGTCACAAGTGACCCAATTAGGTCGGCCTAGCTCAAACCATCATTTCATGTGCCAAAAATGGCTCAAAACCCCATGGGCACAATCTTAAAATTTCCCTAACATTAGTACCATACTTTTTCATGACCTAAAACCCCTTAAATATAAATAAAATATCATAAAAAATTCATACATGGTCATACATTTTATCAACCAATCGAATTATTTCATTTACTGGTCTCAGTTCCCTTTATAATTCTCAAAATAGTTGTTTCTTGCACCCTTCAGTCACAAGACTGGAAACTTAATTTGATCACCAAATCACTTAAAAAAGATAAAATCATTAAATGTAGCTGTGATTTATGGAAATTTCATAACCTTTATAACACTTATAAGAAATTTATAAGTCATGAAACATCCATATATTCAAACCATAGCTACTTTTGCCTTCACCAAATCAACCTGCCAAGAAAGTTGGTTCTAATGGTTAGCTCATAAAAACATTTATACAAACAGTCAAGACCTCAAATCTGATTTATTGGATTTAAAATTCATCCCTCTTTACATTACAAGTAATATAAAGCATCACCCAATCCATATCATGCCTCAAACAACACCAAACTTTCACTAAAACACATCATGTCTTGAAATGCCAAAAATATTCTTGCTCAAAAAAAATGACTGGAAACCCTGTCAAATGACCTCATATAAGAAATTTATAATTCATATAATAAATTTATAAGTCATGAAACATCCATATCACAAACCATAGACACTTTTTCCTTCACCAGATCAACCTGTCAAGAAAGTTGTTTCAAGGGTTAGCTCATAATAACATTTATAAAAATACTAAATACATCAAAATGGATTCATTTGATTCCAAATTCATCCCTATTCACATTATGTTTGATATAAATCATCACCCAGTCCATCCCATACCTCAAACAACATCAAACTTTCACTAAAACACATTTTGTCTTGAACTGCCAAAAATATTCTTGCTCAAAGAATGACTTGGACACCTTGTCAAATGAACTCATCACGAGGATATAAATATATAAATGGAAATATCTCTACATCCTATTTCCAATTAAACTTTAATAATCTAAAAACTCCACCTGTAGCTCAAGTTATGCTCATTTCTTGAAGACTACTATGTGAGATCCCAAAGCGCCCTTTGTGAGTCAAATGTTTGTTCCTAAAAACACCATGTACATGCATTAACTTGATCTGAAAATTCATTTAAATAAATATTATCTCCCATTCATCATGCAACATCAGTTTTTAAAGCTACTCCTTTGAACAACCTTGTCTTAAAACCTTCTTTCCTAAGAACTACTATTTTTATGTGGGGCCCACGTATGACCATGACCTCAACCATACATTTCTAGAAATTTTAAATATTCCTATACAACATCCAATCATCAATTTTTATTAAACAATCAAAACTTGGTCATGGTACTTCACTTTCTACCAATTGCTCTAGCTAGGTTTAACTAGGTTTTTAAACCTCTTTACCTTATTAATATTTGTTCATAAAGCCTTGATAATAAAACAACCTCATTATTTTTTTAACCTTATAAAGTCACCATATAATATTCCTTTAAAGTAACAAGGTCCCATGCAAAGCACATTTTCCCTAACGAGCATTTGAAGTTGCACACTTGTCGGAAATACACCGATTTTTACCCCTGTCTCACAAAATTAGTCATATCTTGCAAAATACACATCATGGGTACCTAAAATTTTTCTCAAAGAATCATGACTCATCCCTCTATCATATCCAATCATCATAATGGAAAAACCATAGCTCAATCTCTCCAGTAACTAATACTTACCTATGTTTGCATGTTAGATCCTTACTATGGAAGCTAGGGTCATATGAAATAATGCAAGAACTGAAAAATAAACCTCTTAAAATGACCCAAAAATACCTCATATTCCATGATACACCTAAATTCATGCTTCCATGATCTCATATAGCTCCAAACCACTTTGTCACACCTCCAAGCTATTATACTTACTCCTAATGAGCACTGTAACAAAGTGAATCACTTATACCTGCATTATGCCACCTCTACGAGTGCTCAAACACCCTCAAAAGATACTATAAATCATGCCAACATGCTTCCTAAACATTCAAGAAGCTCATACTACCATGTTGCATCACCTAGGCACTGTATAGGTTTGTAAGAGCAAGCAAACCTCACTGAATCCCACTATATCATCTCAAACACATCCGAACCAGATGATAGCACCAAGAACATCATCATAAGACATGATACAATACTAAATTTTTCATTAATTTGGTTTTACATCAATGAAAACACCTGTTAGGCCTACATGCCAACAAATATTATCAATCAATGTTTCTCGTGAATGATCATTTGGATCACCTACTGACCTCCAATCATTGTACTTAAACAAACATTCCATTCTTGGTCATAACTAACAAGATGTTCTCTATCACTTTTGACCTTGTGTTTTAGGAGGGTTTAAAAGCAATTTACCTTCTTAACGATTGTTCATAAAATTCGAGGCTTTATTTTCTAAACTAATGCTAAGATATCCTTCTTAGGTCCATCTCCCAATTTTTGGAAAACACAAGCATTGAGAGGGGAGGGGTGAATCATTTCTTCTAAAAAAATTGAAAACACTTCATAAAATTAACAAGTTATTCAATCTTAATCAAAATTTTAATATGAGAGAATAAAGACATTCAACCATAAGAAAATACCAATCAAGCACATGTGAACAAAAAGAGTAATGTGGGAAACCGTTCAAGGGAGAAAAACCCACTAAAATCAATGCACTATGTGGAAATTTTCCTATAAAATATTACAGATATTTCAATTTTTTGATAAACCACTCAACGTGAAGCACCCACTCCAAAATTTAGCCAAGCACCCACTTGACATTTAGAAATATCCTACTTGCATGGAAGCTCCAACTCCCGAAAATTCAGTCAAGCTCCTACTTGACCTTCTGCAAGCTACAACTTACAAGGAAACAACAACTCCCTACTTTACTAAGCCTCCACTTAGAATTTTACAATGTTTTGATTACCTTCATCTTGTTGTTTGAACCAACATATTGTGGTCTCTGATTCATATCCTCTTCTCTCTTCATCTTCATTCTTCACTCACCTAAATTCACCAATATTGTCTTCACTCCATATTTTTGCAAGAACATCATTCAATTGCCTCTTTCATAACCACATTTGTCATGCCTCTCTCCTTGGATGACACCTTCAAACACCTACACCCTCATGCATACATACTACTATAAAAATTACATTCATGAATGCATTTCACATGCTCCTTGATTTTCATGTCTTCATACTACATCAACAACATGGTCATCAACTAAAAATTTCATGTTCACTTGGTCATACTTATACATGATAATTTTCCTCTAATAAATTCAACCTCAGACATCAATGAAAACACCTACAACATCACTCTTTTGACATCAATGACAACACAATGCCAACAATCTCCCCTTAGATACACACATGTCATCAACTCATTCTCCCCCTTTTGACATTAATGAAATAGAATAATGTCTGCAAGAACTTGGGATCTCTTCATCTTACATAACAATAGGCTCACCACTTGGTTGAAAAAATCAACTAAATCATTCAAGATTCATTCTTCATCTCTGTTTTGACTATTAGCATCAATAGAGCAACATGGTTCCCCCTAAGGAAATACATACCTTCAAATCTAATTCACACCTTAAAAAATCACCCCTCGAGCACAACAATCTTAATGACATCTAGATACATATTATAAATATCCTCAAACTTTCACAAATCTAAATAAATTTTTCAAATGCTACTAGATCATGCTTGCCATTCAACAACCTTGTTCACATTATTTCTTGATACTATAAATTTCTCATGGAGTTTTGCTCAGCTCCTTAGACCCTTTTGACATATCTATCATGACTTTAACTAGCTCAAAGAGTCAAAAAGACCACCCTTACTTCTTATCTTTCTCAAGACAACATGGTCTTATATCATACTCCTTCATGAAAATATAAGACAATATACCCTTATTTGGATTACTAAACTCATAACACTTTATGTTATATATCAATAACCAACCTTACCTTACCTAATTCCACTACCTTTTTATGAAACTCAAACATCAACTTACATTTCCCTCTTGATGAAAATGATACCAATCTTATCAAAGTAGAGATGTTATAACCTTATTTAAGCGTGCTTAACAAACTTAGAAAACAAACACAAGAAAATGATCACTTATCCGACCATTAACATACCTTGTTTAAGACTGAAAAGCTCCCCACGAGACAATTCTTCAAAGAATACAAAAATCTCAAGCAAAATGATACATTAACCATTTTTTTGTACCTTACCTAGTAACACATTTCCATGACTCCAAACCTTGTGACTATCCTTGTAACTCTTTTTATTTTCTTACAAATCCATATTAGTCCTTCACACATCATTCCAAGTTGTCAACCTTCATTCTAAACCTTGGGACATATTCTCAAGAATTCAACATGACTATGTCAGTAACTCTGTTAAGCTTTTAACTATCTTGTCATAACTTCTTATTACAACATACCTTAAAGAATCGATATATTGAAAACCTTCATGCTACAAACCCGGATCTTCTTGATGCTTGATCACTTATGATACATATTCATGAAAGTATGAATCAACCCCTGCCAAGATACAAATTATATCTTGACACAAAAATAATTCTTTGTTCATCCACATAAATTCAAACCTCATTTTCTTCTTCTTAGACCAATAAAATCCAATATTTAAACAAATTCAAAACTCAAAACACTTACCTGTCCTTAGTGCACTAAAAATACATCATAACTCCGTGTATAAAATAAAACACAAACATACATTTGAATCATGCATAATAAACTAGCCAAATCCCCCTAATATCATACTAAGACTGAAAAACACCTTGTTGGGAATTATTTCTATGGTTTTCATTGATGTCAAGTGGAACATTAATGTCAAAGGGTTTCAAGATGGTTTAGGTGTCATCTATGAGTTAAGCTAAAGGTTGATTGGTAGTGTCAAATTTTGTTGTCTTCCCATATGTTGTCTTGGTGCATCTACATGGTTTTAGGCATGTTCAATCTAGTTTGAGTACTCAAAAGGTTTTATGAGGTATTCATGAGGTCAAGCATGGTCATTATGATAAATTCAAATGTGTTAATGAGTCTATAAGAGGTGGTCAAGGTCATATTTTGTGAGTCATGTGTTGGTTCAAGCCTAACTAGACCTAATCCTAGACCTAGCATGAGAAGATGGTATTGGTAACATGAGAAATGGAGTATAATAGTATTTTTGGATCATGTAATAAATATGTTGAGGTTGTACAAAATGTTTAGTAGGTTTATCAGGTCTCTATTCGGGTATATGATGCATGATGAAGGTCCTTTTGTAGAAGAACGTTAAGAATAAAAAATGTAGACACATGTAAGTCATGGTGGTTGGATAATTTCAGATGAATTTGAGCATGGATGAAAGTTGAAAATGATGGAGGCTGTTTTTATGGTTCTCTAGGTAAAATTTTAGGTCAAGAGGATCAAGACAAAGCAAGAAAATGAGCTTTTGGTCATATCGAGTCCTTAAGAAGGAAAGACCAGCTTGATGGTGAAGTTTATATGCTCACCCACACATGTGGGTTTTACATGGTACCATAAGGATTTCAGAAATGTTTTTTTAATGGATTCAAGAATATTTTACAATAAGAAAGAATTCATTTAGACATAAGAGATTTCTGAAAAATCATTAACAAGAAGAGGTGGTCTAAAACCCTAGTTATAAAGAGATAGGAGAGATTTGCATGGTATGGTATCCAAATAAATTGGAAAGGAAAATGTGATGACTTAGGAATGTAGAGGAATCTTCATATATCCTATTGGTGGTGGTTTTATGTTCCAAGTGTTTTGGCAAGATAGAGAAAATCCCTTATTTTATGGAGATTTGCGGTTTCATGTCCGAGATGGAAGTGTCACGATGAGAAGTTAATTGTTCCAAATACCTTGGGATGTTTTCTATATTTACATGAAAATTTTTAGGCGTGTTCAATGGATAAAATTTGTGTAACATTAAAGGGCTAGAAGGTGCAAAACTAGTCATGATGGTTTGAGTTGAGCTGAGTTGTTTTACATGTTGTAGATGAGTTATATGGTCATGTATAACATGTAGGATTCTCATATGATGTGTTTGAGGCCTTCGAGTGATCGGGGAAGATGTATTTTGTCTTAAGCCCTAATGGTCTAATTATCCCTATTAGGCTTGACAAGAAGATGTGATGGAACAAGTATGAAGGTGAGATATTCTCCATTTGACATATGTTTGTTAGTGTTTGAGGATGTTTTCCATGATTCCCATGATGTGTTCGTTGCATTGGCTGATTGATGGGTATCATTATTCCCTTCATTTAATCAACTTCTTGTTGATGTCATATCAAACCAGGGGCATGTCTAAAGCTATATGCAACAAGAGTAATTTTATCGATCTAGTAGTTGATTGTAGTTATTTTTGTATTTTTTGGGGGATCTCTTCAATGTCTTAAGGACTTCTTGGTAAAACCTTATTTAAATAAAACTATGAAAACTTCTTTGAAAGTAAACACCTGAAAGGTTTCTTTGAAAGGAAACACACTGTGTAGAATGGAAACACACTTTCTTCTGAAAGTAAACACACACTTTGTTGGAAATAAACACACTCAATTTAGAATGCTTGAAAACAATTGCAAGAAATATAAGAATCTATCTAAACACATGTAGGAACAAGTATACAATAGAGTTTAACTAAAAGAATTAAAACAATACAGAATTAACAGATCTAAGCTATTTGTTGAAGAAATATAAATACCAAATAAATAAATATCTTGGTCCTTGGGGGAGTGGGCCCTTGCTCCTCCTCAAATCAGGATTTAACAACTCAGAATTCTCTCAAATAAGAATGGCTATTTTATTGATAAAACATTCGGTATTACAAACGTACTGGATATGAGTACTTAGTCTATTTCTCTTCTCTGTTCTATATCTATCTCATATCATATTCTATATATCTATCTATCTACTGCAAGTATGCTTTTATATACATTTTACAATCACAGTTGTCTCAACAATTCTGATGAAATCAAATCATGCCCAAAATATATCTTTGAGTCGAATTGCGGTTGATCGGATAGCCATAGGATAACTCTCCTGGATCTCGTGTTCGAGAAATCTTCTCATCATTTCCTGATTGAAAGGGTCGTAGATGAAAAATATTTGGATGTGGTTAGAATAGATAACTCCCATTAGTTCCGAAACTTTGGAGGAGTTCGGAACCATAGGAAATTTTTAAGGACCAAAAGCGTGAGAGTTTCGAACTATCCCGGGAGTTCGAGAACTAAGTCCGAAAATTCTAGAACTAAATAATGGCGTTCAAACTAAGTTCAAAAGTTCTAGAACTAAATACTGGATTTTCGAAACTAAGTACGAAATTTCGAAACTAGATGATAGTGTGTGATGGAGTTAGGAACTAAGCTATGTGGGAACAGATGTTTTTGAAAACATCTTTGAACGCTTCTTGCTTCATTTCCTCAATCGACTAGACCTACTTTATTACAAAACACATTTCGTTAGGAAATATAGAGCTTTTAACATTAGAATCACAATCAATCAAAAGAGAGACAATTACATCCTAACTCATATTAGATCAACTAAAAGTCACACAATGCAATCAAACTTAAAAAAGGAGAGTAAGATGAGATCAAATATTATACATTAATCGGACATAATCTGGCCTCATCATTTCTCCCAAACTTACTTATTTGTAAGTCCCTTTACAAACTTCATTCTTCAAAAGTGGGGTTGTATATTCTTCATTCCATTTGATTTCTCAGATCAAATGGTTGAAACTAGATTTTCTAATGTTTAAACTTAGATGTACTGTACCCTACTCTTGCTTCTATTTTCCTCTCCCATTGTTCAAATTCAGTAGGGTCTTGAGGTTCTCTATTTTTCCAAGGAGACATGGGGGTGAGAAGTAGAGGGGGCCTTGTTCGCATTCCCATCCATATTTTCCCGTAGGTTTCATTGACTTGGGGAATTATTGTGCATAACACTTTTGCCCTTTCTAAACTCCAGATCAGATTTGTTGGGGAAATTACTTCCCTTCTTCTCAAAGAAATAGTAAGGAGTTCCCACCTCTTTGAGCATCCTTCATAAATATCTTCAAACTTTTCCTCCTCATAGGAGGTGAAGGCATCAATACTCTTTTGCAGAATGGCAAGATAGTGTGTCTTGAATCTCTCATCAAAGGCATGAGTTCTAAAATGTGTGAGAAAGGAAAAGGGTTTACCATAATGAGCTCTCATATAAAGACCTGTTGAGCTAGCTTTCAATAAAAATTCAGATTCCCTTTCCTTCCATGCAATTTGGTTTTGCAAAATAGAGACAAATGCATTGAGCTGGCTCTCCCCTACATACAAATTGATCATAAATCTTGTGTTTTTCTCTAGCATAAAATTGCAAAGATAAAATTCACACAAAATATTTTTATGCTCAGGAAGCTGGATAGAGAGTAAGTGTCATGAATTTAGATTCATATTTTAGTTCATGTGGAAGCCCACATGTAATCCTTGACAATTTGCCAATGAATGAACTACTCTTCTAAAAACACACTATATGCAGGAGAGGGCCTCCTGCAGGTAAGCAATTTTTCACTCATAATACAGACCATATGAATTTTTGCAAGACATTTATATTTATTTCCTTCCTCCTTATAAAAATTTTCTTCCCATTATTTTCTTGCCTTCATCTCTTCTTCCATCTTGGTCTTCAATTATTCATTTGATGTTTTGGCTTCTTTGAGTTCCCTACAAGTTTCATTCCATAGTTGTTTGAGTGGCAAATAGGTTAACTCAGTTTGTGTAGAGACTGTGGACACAACACTCTATTTTCTGGAAGCCTGAAATTCTTCCTCTTTTTCTATCAGTTGTTTCTTGGTTGCTGATAATTCCTCAGTCTTGGCTGCAAGCTGAGTTGTTAGCTCTCCAATGAGCATTTCCCTTTGTTCAATTTGAGTTTGAGGAAATCCAATTCCTCATCTTTTTCTCTGATAATGAGCTCTACTCTAGACAAGAACAGAGCTTGTTTAACTTGATGTCTTTCTTCTTCCTTTGAAATTACTTGAGGAGTTGGGAATTCTTCCTCTATCAAAGGAAATTTTCCTTTTCTTATCTCAAGGATGCCAACTCTTCTTCTTCATGTGGCAATACTGATGGTTCAGCCAATTCCTAAAAATCTGCTCTTCAAATCTTTCTTCTCCTCTGTCCATTTTAGCTTGACTTGGCTCAGGAGGGGTCATGGCCATGCTACCCAAAATATCAGCAGCTTCCTTTTCCATCCTTTCTTGCTCACTCCTTCCCTCTGGGGTTTCCCTTGACCTCTTATGAATTTTTCTTATATGGGGAAGTTCAACATGCCCAAGTAGTGAATTTCCTTCTAGAGCTTCTTCTTACTATTCTTTCTTGCTCTTGCTTGGGTGAGCTATCACCGTCAGAGACATATATTAGCTCCCCGAAGCTCTGCAGAAGAAGGAATTTCCTTCACATTTCTGAGAAGGCTCTGTTGTTTTGATTTTTCTCATTGACCTTCTTCTTTTTGGTATTTTTTCTCTTTCCAATTCCCTTTGTTCTTCTGCAGGGGCATCAATTTCCAAATTAGTTGAAGGAGAGAATGGAGCTATAATTGTCCTTATGATAATATTAGGGTTTTTCTTTAATTTACCAAGAAACTTATCCCAAATTTCTTCTCCATTCTTCTTTGACAGAAAATGGTGCTGGCATATTAAATGAATTAGACCATGATGCCTAATTGTCCCAACACCCCAGGAATACCTCTAAGCCATGGTCTGGATAGAATAAAAAAGAAACCTGGAAGGTTTATTATGTACTCAGGTTTGGTGGCTCCATACTTCAGATATATGAGCATTTTTAGGACTTCTTTTCCCACAGACCCAAATTGACCATCACAGGTTAAATATTTCACTATCCAAAACGCTACCTGTCAAAGGGTTTGGGAAAACTAGCCCTTCTGACCCCTTTTATGATTTTCTTTGTATTATAGATGTACTAGGGTTCAGTTTCTCCTTCTTGTAGTAAGACTTCAACTAGTTCTTTCAAAGTCCCCTTGGCAGGTTGTGGAACATGCACAATTGGCACTCCAGACATATTACTTATAGTATTTACAGAAAAAGGAATAAAGATATTTCTCACCTTTTTCTGGATTGTTCTAGGTTTATGATGAATTCTCTTACCAATTCATCATTATGCCTTGAAAATTTCTTCAGGAACTCTAGCCATCCTGCATGCTCAAAGATGGATGCCACTTCTTTGTCTGTGAGTAGTTGGGAATCATCCTCTGGTTCTGATTTCTTCTTAATCCCCATATCAGCTTGAGTTATGTCTCTTTTTATTTTGTGTAAATTGGTTGCAGGCCCTTTTTCTTAGCTGTGGAACTAACGACTTTGGCTGTGGAACCTCTGTTCTTAGCTGCAGAACCTCTATTCTTATCCACGGAACCTCTGTTCTTAGTTGTTGAATTCTTTGTTCTTTTCATTGAACAAAACTTAATTCGATGCTCCTTCCTCAAAATCTCTGCAACTTATTTCACTTGAGTTTGTAATAATGATTATTAATGATAACCATGCCGCCACTTATTCCATCCAAATCAACTTCATGATTACACACTTGTAATCATAATGTATAAATAGATGACTCATCATACCTACTTTTAAATTAAGTCAAATCACACATGTAAACATTTAATCAACCCTAAATAAGTTAAAAGATATAATTACCATCCTTGATGATGTAACCCTTTTGCTATGATGACTCGTCATTCCTACAAGTGGAACAAAACATGATTAGATAAGACAACTGGAATTCAAAAGAATTCCCTTATTTGAACTAGCCAAAAAGAGAGGTCAACCGCCATTTGTTGGTTTTCAATTGACCTTTGAGAGAATTTTTTTAAAAAAATAAATTTATTTTCTATTTATTTATTTTTATTTTTGGGAAGAAAACACCATTTGCTGGTTTTCATCTTCTTCCCTTTATTCTGGATCTATCATCTGGTTATTTGATCATTTTGGAAGAACTAGGTTCTTCCATATGATCAAATTCTTTGTCTGCTTCAATCTTCCTCAAGAATTCATCCTTAGTGGGAGGATTCCTATAGAGTTTTAGCGTATGCCCATTGACCAAGGCATTCGCTTCGACATCAATGGGAAGTAAATGAATAGAACCATTGTCAAAGATCTGCTCAATCTGATAGGGTCCCAACCATCTGGTTCTCAATTTTCCCTTGAATTTTGGTACTTAGAATCGAATAGCAATGCCCAGTATCCTACTTTGAATTTCCTTTTCTTGATATGTGTGTCATGTCATTACTTCCTTTGCTCTTGAACTATCTCTGTCTGCTGAAGTGCTTCCAACCTTAATTCATCCAACTCATTGAGTTGAAGGATTCTTTCTTTTTGAGCTACATTCAACTCAATTCCCACCTTCACTACTATCCTCAATGTCTAAAGTTCAAACTCTATAGGAAACAAGGGATTTTTCCCATAGACTAATTCATATGGTGAAAACCTTGTTGTAGTTTTCCAAGTTGTATTATAAGCCCAGACAACTTCAGGTAGTCTCTTTACCCAATCTTTTCTCCCAGCTTCAATTGTTTTGGTAAGGATGTTCTCCAATTCTCTGTTTATTACTTCAACTTGTCCATTTGACTATGGGTGGTAAGGAGATGAATTCCTATGATTGATTTGGTAATACCTTGTGAAAGCTTGGATCATATTAGACATGAATTGTGGTCCCTGATCTGAAACTATGCTCCTTGGTGCTCCAAATTTTATCATAATTATGTTGCAAAGGAAATCAACAACTGCTTCCTCAGTGGCATTTGTTAATGCCTGCACTTCTACCCATTTTGTCACATAGTCAGTACACACAAGAATATATTCATTCCATTGTGAAGGAGGATTAAAGGGAACAACAAAATCCAATCCCCATCTCTCAAATGGTTCAACCACAACTTGAGGTTGAAGAGGCATTTCATTGGTGAAAGTTGGTTGTCCCATCCTTTGACAAGGATCACACCTCTTGATATATCTCTTCACATCCTTGTACAGAGATGGCCAATAATAACCAGTGCCAAGTATCTTATGAGCTATTCTTTTCATTGAATAGTGTCCTCCACTTGGTTCATCATGACATGCTATGAGGATGTCAAAGATTTCATCCTCTCTTACACACCTACATAAGACAAAATCAGGACCACATTTAAATAGCATTCCATTTAACCATTTGAATTGTGCACTAGTTTTAATTAACTTCTTTATTTGTTTCTTAGTGAAAGAAGGAGGAAACTTCCCTGTTGCAAGATAATTTGCCATATCAGCAAACCATGGTGTTCTTGTTGAGATTGCAAATAGTTGTTCATCTGGAAAGTTATCCTTTACTGGATCTTGCTCCCCTATGGTGGTTAGTCTTGACAAAAATCAGCTACCACATTAGATTTACCTGGATTGTCCACAATGGAAATATCAAATTCTTGCAAAAGTAATAACCATCTAATTATTCTTCCTCCAACCACTGATTTGTTCATTAAATACTTAATTGTTGAGTGATCTGTGTGTATAAATATCTTGCACCCTATAATGTAATGTCTGAATTTATTGATTGCATAAATCATAGCAAGAAATTCTTTTCGGTGGTGGTGTAATTCTTTTCGATGGGAGTAAGATTCTTGCTTTAAGATAATAAATGATATACATCTTTCCTTCCTCATCTTTATGTCCCAATATTGCACCAATGGAATAATTTGAGACATTTGTTTGGATATGAAATGTATTTTCCCAATTAGGTCCTCTCAATATTAAGACACGATTAATTTTTCCTTAATTTCTTCAAAAATATGCTTTGACACTTTTCATCCCAAAGAAATTCACAGTCCTTGGTTAGCAAATTAAACATGGGGGCATAAATTTTACTGAAATCTATTATAAAGCACCTATAGTACCCAGCATGCCCTAGAAATGATTTGATATCTAGTGGGGTCTGAGGAATAGGTAAATATGAAATGATCCTAATTTTGTTTTGATCCACCTTAATTCCTTTTTTTGAAATATGGTGTCCTAATACAATCCCCTCATCCATCATCATCAAAAAAATTTCATCACTAAGAGATAGGTTGTGTTGTTCACATCTTGTTAATACTCTATCCATATTTCTTAAAGCATCTTCAAATGTATCTCTGTGTACAATGAAGTCATCCATATATACCTCAACACAATCATTTGTTAGATCAACAAAGATTGCAAGTACAACTCTATGGAAAGTTGCAAGAGCATTGCATAAACCAAATGGTAACACCCTATAGGCAAAGGTTCCCCATGGACATGTAAATGTAGTTTTGTCCTGATCTTCAACAACAACTCTGATCTGATTGTACCCACTAAAGCCATCCAAGAAAGAAAAGTATTGTTTACCTGAAAGGTTATCTAGGACTTGATCTATGAATGGTAACAGAAAATAATCTCTCATTGTGGCTTTGTTCAGTTACCTATAGTCAACACATATTCTCCATTTTCTGTTCTTTTTGGGAAAAATTACAAGAGGAGATACCCACTGGCTATCTGAGATAGGGTAGATGAAACCTACTTGTAATAGTTTTTCAATTTCTTGTTTGACTATATCCCTTAAAGCTGGGTTAATCCTTCTTTGAGGCTGCCTAACTGGTTTAATGTTTTCAGTATAGACATGATGAGTGTAGATACTTGGATGAATCCACTTCATGTCTTTGTAATCCTAAGCAAAAGCTTTAGTATAATTTTTTAGAACATCAAACAATTTAGCTTCTTCATCATCCTTCAACCAACTGTTAATGTTTAAAGTTTTTTTCGGTTGAATTTCAACATGCTTGGTTCCAATATGTAATGTTTTTAGAGTATCCACTATCATTACATTGATAGCAGCTCCCAAATCTATCAAAACATTATGTACATCCTTATTTCTATAGAGACAGAAATAACAGGACTTCCAGGATCTCCGTATTTGGGAAGTAAAAGTTTTCTGCTAATAAATCAAAAAGTTTCCCATCTACTTTGATAGTCTTGGGGTATTGTTTCTTCCTTCCAGGATTTTTCATACATAAAATTTTGATTAATTTGTTCAATTCTGGAATATCTTTAATTTCTTGTAATAGTGGTATTTCAATATTCAATTTCCTTAGTTCCTGTACTAGTTTAGACTCCTTGATTTCGATAGCTTCTTTGAATCTATCTCGGAAATGGAGTCTCAGTGATTTGATATCGACTCCTTTTCTTTTCTTTCTATATCCTCTTTTAGAACAACAAGACTAGGGATTTCATTTTCTTCTGTCATTTCAATGATTATAAGGGGTGGAGTGTTAATGATTTTCACAGATTTAGTTTTAATATCCTTGCAATCCATAACATGTAAATCAAATGTTTTTTTAGGTTCTGTTCCATAAATAGGAGTTGTTTGTTTGTTTCTTGGATTTTCTCTGGGTCATTTGTCTTTGGCATTTATGTTTGGACTACATTTTCAGGTTGTGAATTATGTGTAGGAGATCCCATGATGGCATGTTGGTTCTGATTTGGATATGTTCTTCCTTGAGAATAATTACTAGGGTTCCATCTAGGTTGTGACCAAGCATAAGGATTTCCTTGACCAGCCCATGGTTTTTGATGTCCCTGAGCATACCAAGCTTGATTTGCCCAATCTTGAGGGTTCCAAGTTGGTTGAGGTACCCAAGGTGGTTTTCCCCAATTTTTTGGTACTGACTGAGCAGCACATGGCATCGTCCAGGGATTAGGAGCTAATCTTGGTATAAACTACCCTTGGTTAGGTTGTCTCTGAACAAAATTCAATTCTTCTATTGTAGATGAGGCACTGGTTTGTTTAAGTTGATTCTTAATAACGGGAAGTAAAGAACAAACATCAGTATCATGTTCTTTAGATTCATAGATAAGACACATTTATGTTTTATCCAAAGGACAGTCTCTTAATGCATGCTTCTTCTTGCATCTAGGACAATACATAGCCAATGGTTTAGTTTTAGAGTTTTCTTTAGCTTGTAATCCATCCATAGTAGAGGTTAATTACACTAAAATGTCTATTTTAAAGTTTGCTAACTCATCCATTAGTTTGTTCATATCTGGATTCAGACTTTTCACTGATTTTCCTTTTCTAGGTCCACCTCTCATTCGGAATAGCTTCTACAAATATCTTCAATTCCATTCATTCTTATCGATCAATGTCTCCAAATCCTATCAAGTTAAGGGCTTCTCTAGATTCCTCATCCAAACCTTTAAGAAAAATGGTTTTACTTAACTCCTCAGAAAAAAAATCCACATCTTTTTCTAACAAAGAGGAATCTATCTAAATATTCTTCTATGTTTTCATCATCCTCCTACTTGATTTTGAAGAATTCTTCCTTCCTATTTCTCCCTCTATAATAATCCTAGTATTTATCTAGGAAGGCAGTCTCCATTTGTGCCCAAGTGCTAATAGAGTTGGATGGTAATCCCATGAACCACCTCATTGCTGCATCCTTCAAAGTGGATGGAAACAACTTGAGTTTTTGATTATCTGTTTTATAATCATAGGTCTGACATAGTACCTTGAACTCAAATAGAAATTGGTTAGGATCTTCAGATGACATCCCTCTAAATGTGGGTAAATGTGCAGGTGAGATATTTTTCATTGATGTATCATCATCTCCTAATTGAATTGGATAGGTAAAGGTCATATTAGGTTCTCTCTTAGCTTCTCGTGCCATTTTAAAAATATTTTCTGAATTTTCCTCCCAATCAATGTGGTAAGCGGTATGCCTTGGGGAAGGTGAAAAATCAGGAGTAGGAGGTTGAATACTCAATTGAGAATCAAAACTCACCCTAAATGGATCTTGAGTGATAAGCCTTCTCCTAAAAGTTCCACTTCCTTCAGGTGACTGATCTAAGAATTCCAAAAATGGAAATTTTGTTTCTTGTCTGATAGGGGATGGTGGTGCTTCCAATTCTTGATCAATTTCCTTACTTTGACTAGAGGATGTTATGAATTCTTGTGAAGATGTTTTTGGGAGGAATCTACCCTATGAGTCTCTTGGTCTACTCATATATTTTGTGATATAGTAGGGAAGATCCTTCAACTACTAGATGTATGTTTTGTTGCTCTTGCTAACACTTAATTAGAAAGTTCCAACTAGTGATCCCCAACAATGGTGCCAAAAATGATGGGTGTTGTTATTCCCTTCATTTAATCAACTTCTTGTTGATGTCATATCAAACCAGGGGTGTGTCTAAAGCTATATGCAACAAGAGTAATTTTATCGATCTAGTAGTTGATTGTAGTTATTTTTGTATTTTACGGGGATCTCTTCAATGTCTTAAGGACTTCTTGGTAAAACCTTATTTAAATCAAACTATGAAAACTTGCTGAAAGTAAACACACTGAAAGCTTTGCTGAAAGGAAACACACTATGTAGAATGGAAACACACTTGCTTCTGAAAGTAAACACACTTGTTGTTGGAAATAAACACACTCAATTTAGAATGCTTGAAAACAATTGCAAGAAATATAAGAATCTATCTAAACACTTGTAGGAACAAGTATACAACAAAGTTGAACTGAAAGAATTAAAACAATACAGAATTAATAGATCTAAGCTATTTGCTAAAGAAATATAAATACCAAATAAACGAATATCTTGGTCCTTGGGGGAGTGGGCCCTTACTCCTCCTCGAATCAGGATTTAACAACTTAGAATTATCTCAAATAAGAATGGCTATTTTATTGATAAAACATTTGGTATTACAAACGATATTGGATCTGAGTACTTAGTCTATTTCTCTTCTCTATTCTATATCTATCTCATATCATATTCTATATATCTATCTATCTACTACAGGTCTACTTTTATATACATTTTACAATCACAATCTGTCTCAACGATTCTGATGAAATCAAATCATGCCTAGAATAGATGTTGAGTCGGATTGCGGTTGATTAGATAGTTGTAGGATAACTCTCCCTGGATCTGCATTTAGAAATATTCTCATCCTTTCCTGATTGAAAGGGTCGTAGATGAAAAATCTCTGGATGTGGTTAGAATAGATAACTCCCATCGGTTCGGAACTTCAGAGAAGTTCCGAACCATAGGAAATTGTTAAGGACCGAGCATGGTGAGAGTTACGGAGCTATCCCTAGGAGTTCGGAGCTATCCCTAGGAGTTCTGAAACTAAGTTTGAAAATTCTGGAACTAAATACTAGAGTTCCAAAACTAAGTCTGAAAGTTCCAGAACTAAATACCGAGTTTTGGAACTAAGTACGAAAGTTCGGAACTAGCTTGAAAGTTCGGAACTAAGGCGTGTGGGAAAAAGTTCTGGAACTAAGTTGTGTGGGAAAAATGTTGCTAAAAACATACTGAACGCTTCCTAATTCATTTCCTCGACTGACTAGACCTGCTTTATTACAAAAATGAATTCAAACACACACTTCGTTAGGAATTCTAGAACTTTTAACATTAGAATCATAATCAATCAAAAGAAAAACAATTACATCCTAACTCATATCAGATCAACTAAAAGTCACATAATGCAATCAAACTTAATAAAAAGGAGAGTAAGATGAGATCATATATTATACATTAATCAGACATAATCTTGCCTCATCACCGATCTGGAAGTGATGATTGTGGTGTTAGTGCATGTTTCTCTTAAGCCTTTGGTTCTTGAGTCCTAATTTATTGTTTAACCTATTTCAGATATTGAAGTGGTTTGAGTGCCTTGAGCCTTATTATGGTGATTCTCATGAGTTTTTTTATAGTAGAAATCATGATATTTCTATTGATGTGTGATTTGTGAATTTTTAGGTGATTTGGTGTGATAAGTTACTTGTTCTTAGTGACCTATTTTTGGGAATGATTAGCATGCTTAAGCGAGGTAGGAGAGATGGATGTCTTGGAGTGTTATGGCATGTTTTGTGGTGACTCATGGACTTGGAGAGTAATTTGTGATCATGTATCTTCTATTCATGTGTCCAAGAAGTCTTGACAATTGATTTTGATGTGTAAATTTTTTCACTCTTGTGGACTTGTTTTAGGTGCTTGAAGACCTAATTAAAGGTGCTTACAAATTGGTGTGCTTCATGGTGTTGATATTTTTTCACTAGTTCCAAATATTTTTTGTGATTTTAAGAGGATTTCACTAATTTTTCTTGAGGTGATGGATTCATGCTGATGATATGACATTCCCTTAGATTTCATAGTTTATTTATTGGATAAGAAGGCTTGTTTGTAGGCCTAATTGAGAGGATTATTGTTGATAGGATATTACCGAATTTCAAGGTCCATTGGAGTGATTTTATATGATGTTGTAGGTGTGTTTTCATGTTTTCATGACAAAACCTAATGGTCTTAGCTGACCTGTGGTTGTTTTTATGATTATTCATATATAAAAGTGCATTGTATTTTTTCATTTGATGGAGTTTAGATGAGGAAGATGTGAGCGAGCTAGAGGAGGTGAATGAAGAGTATACATGGGTCAAAGGAAAAGATAATAAGTATGAACAGTTAAGAATAGTAGAGGAGTAGGTATGCAAGGTCATTAGACCTAATCAATAAATGAAGGAGAAAATTTGAGTGAAGTAGGAGAAGAGATTATTTGAGAGGGTTTGGTGTTCAAGGAGCTGAAATTATGATCACCATTTTTGTATGAGAAACAATACACTAGTGATCTTCATCTTTAGGTATTTGAGTTGGTGTTTGATCATCTTATGGGTTTTTATCCTCCTTGTAGGGTTGGTGCCTTACTAAATAGGGGTGGGTGCTCCTTGTGAATTGGGTGCTTCACTAAACAAATATTTTGGATGTGTAATATTCACATAAGTATTTCAGATTGAGTAATATATCCAAAACTTTCAAAGTGGGTTTTCTTCCCCTTGAGGTTTTCCCACTTTACATTTGGTGTTCATGTGTTCTCTTTTTTTTATGTTCTTGTGAATGGATGTTGCACACCTAATAGTTTCATAATTTAATATGCATGTTGAATGGTTGTTTTGATGATGTTGTAAGCTATGGAAAATGAAATGAAAGTTTTGTAATATTGATTCACCCCCTCTCAATCTTTGTTCTTCTAACACAACTTTTAGATTCTTCCTTTATGAGCCAAAACACTATCAAATTCAATAGTTGTTGTGTGATAGACCTTGACAAATGTATTCCTTCTTCAAGATAAGATATTGCAACATGTGACATGACACACTATACACAAAAATTCTAATGTTATAGACTATTAGAATCACAATGACTGAGAGGAGGATGAATTAGTCATATAACAATTTAAACTTCATTTACCATCTCATACATTCATCATTTAAATCAAACATTCATCATACATAATCAAATGTGAGCTTATTAAGTGTGTTACAACCATCCAAAAGTGTAAAAGAAAAAGAGATCACAATAACACCATATATAAAATGGGAAACACTCAAGGGGAAGAAAACCTATTGAAACCTCTATGAATATTACTCATAATAAAGGAATCATGTGAATATTACACATCACACAAGATTTATCTAGTGAGGCATCAACCCCTAGTTTAGTAGGGCACCCACCCTACACGGAGGATACAAACCCCTAATATGACTAATCACACACCTAGCCACATGCAATGGATGATCAATGAAGATATGTTTCTTCCACAATTGATTGTGATCACAAGTTCACTCCATACACATTGCTCTAACACACACACACACACATATAGTAAGATTGAATTCCATTAAAAACACACATATAGTAAGAGTGAACTCCATTACTATATTATTATTGCAATAAAGATACTATAGACCAAGAAGAAGGAATGCGAAGAATCGGGCGGTATCACTAATCTCATGCCACAATGAATCGAAGTATTTACAATGACACAATACTTTGTAGACTTGCAAACTAGGAAATAATAGAAACCCTAATCTTTAAAACCTGACAGTAGTGAGTGAATACCTTGCCTCTATTTATATATTTGAGATAATATTTTCCATGGGTTTACTGAGATCAAAACATAGAAAAACCTAAGGAATCTGCTAAAAGGTGGAGTAATGATGACAGGGAAAAATATTCCAATCCGTCATAGCAGTTTCAACCATTAGAAAAGTGATGAAGATAAATGGTCCTGCTAAAGAATAATAGTGGAACGCATTATAGCAGCCTGTAGTGCTTTTCTACCAGTAAGGAATATTACTATTGTCCCACCGTCCTTCATGAAAATACCAAAAGAAAAGAAAAATATAGGCCCACTATCTTTGAGCTCCTACGTCTTGATCGGAGTAGTGAAATTGTCGCAATCACCATATGGTAAAGGTTGAAACTTTACACGAGTCCTAAGTACTTCCTTCACAACTTTTCTGACACATAAAAAGGTCTTCAATCGATTCTTTGCTGAAGATTAATAGAAAACCCATTTGTTGGCATGATCAACATAATGTTGGCTGAATTATTATTGCATTTGGTGAACAGGAAAAAGATCAACATGATGGATGTGTATTTGTTGTGATGGTATTGGTTGTAATAATGAAATATGATGTGCCTTGTAAATATTTTCCCATAATTTTCCTTGAGGATGGGCTGGCTGAATTGATGATGACCTGACTTTGAAATATTTTATCTTAACATTCCATGTCTTCTTTGTTTGCATTAATATGTTCCTTGCAGTAGTTAGAGACATCTATAATTGTGGACCATCAGAGATTTTTGATGGCATTTATTTTTCAAGAAATATTTTGAGATATTTGGTAAATCTCGGAGAGTCCCAAATATTGAACTCTAATGGATGTTGTTCAGACCAATTTACATCAAAATATATTTTCCACAAATTATTAGGCTTTCTAGACATTTGATCAAAATTTGTGCATTCCATCGGATATCCATTTGGTTTGGTGTCATGCAACCACCAAGTATGGCCAATTGAGTATGCAGCATGAATGAGTGGATCACTTCTTCTATGATATGGAAGTGGAATATCTGGATCAGAGAAAGTTTCATGGATAATTGTTGTGGGATAATTTCTGACACCATCTATGGTTTCATGATTAGATAACCATTCAACATCTTCCTGGCTCATTCTTTCATTGTTCTGATCATCTATTTTGAAGAAGGGCTCCAAATTTCTCATATTCTAAAGAGGAATTACAAACGAGTAAATACCTCAACAAAATTTACTTTAACAACAACCTATTCTCTACTCACAAAATTAGCAAGGACATTCTTCTTATCGAAATATGTTTTGTATCAAATTCATATCCATCAAACCATTGTGCCCTTTTTTCATACACCCATATGTGGTTTTATTCGTTGGATCACCTTTATAGAGCCAACATTTAAAATGTTGTAGATTTGTTCTTAATAAAAATTTTCATGTTGAATAAAAAACAAGAAAGATTGGATTTTTTCTTAGCAGCAAGTATTTCCTTATGGCTTAATTGATATTTTAATTCTGGTCCTCTGAAAGAACCTGAGGCATATCTACAAATTTTCTCCTTACCATTTAGCATTTTCTATTTTAGATTTGCACCCCAATATTCTTCTGAAGCATTTTTTCAATAATTTTAAATCCTTTTCCTGGAAGAGACATGGGGGAAAGATTTTTGCAGACCTTTTGATCCTCTTTCTTGCCTTGGTCATTTCGAACTCATTGCAGGGAATTCTATCTCAACCTTTTATTTAGGAGAATTCTATCAAGCAACAACATTCTTATAAAAACCAGAAATATAATTGACACAACCCTAAAAACCTTTGGAGTTGAGTTTTATCAAGGATTTCATCTAGAAAGAGCACAATCTTAGACACAATATGATCTTGCATAGTTACAATGCCATCTTTAAGAGTGACTCCTAGAAATTGAATGGAGTCTTTAAATGTTTCCATTTTTTTAGGACTGAGACAAAGACCATTTTCAAAAACAAATTTATGAAACTGATTCAGATGTTCCATATGCTCTTTTACATTCTTGGAGAATATTAGAATGTCATCAATATAAACTATGAGAAATTTATCAAGATGACCAAAAATTTGATCCATTTTCTTTTGAAAAATAGATGGAGCATTTTTAAACCAAATGGAAGTACCTTCCATTCATATTGTGCTCCTGGTATGCTGAAGGTTGTCTTGTAGGTATCTTTCTTATCAAGAAATATCTGCCAAAAACCTGACTTGAGATCAAATTTACTGTAAACTTTATTGCCACTAATTCTGGTGAGCAAGTCATCCTTACTGGGTATAGGATGTTGAACTGGCAAAGTATATATTTGTTTAGTGGTTTATAATTAACCACTAACCTTTTCTTTCCTCTTATGATTTCACTTCTCTTATTGACATAGAAATTTGGGCAAGTCCATGGGGACTTGGATGGCTGTATGAACCCACCTTTAAGCAATATGTTAATTTTTGCTTGACGTTCAACTTTCTCTTCCTAGGGGTACACCTATGTGGTGTGATTTGAACTTTGGAGGAGCTATGGTTTGAAATTCTAATTGACATAAATGTTTCTTTCAATGTATGAATGCATGGGGATTATCATAAGTACATTATGTTTTGATTTTAGTGAGAATCTCCTCAATAGGAGAAACATTAAGTGATATAGATTTATGGATCCAATCAAGATTAGAAAGTTTGGTAGGCTTAGGGATTGATGGAATAATGGTCTAGAAATGTTTAATCCTGGGAATGGATCCTTGGGGAAAGATAATCTCATCTTGTCTTATGGTGTATGGCATACAATTGTTGAGATTATCATAACCTAAAAGCATATCATAATGCAATAAATCAAATTGATTAACTTTTAAGGTTGTTTGCATGCTTCCTAGTTTTACCGGTATTGTAGCAAAGAAAAAAGAAAATATTTTCTTAGATTCAAAACTAATTTGTAGGGGATCCGTTTCCCAATAGTCTCTAGGGATAGCATTAGTTTTGAGTAGGCTAATTTCTGCTCCTGTGTCTATCATGGCATCAAGAAAGTAAGGCTTGATGTTTGGAATGTAGAATTGAATTTTGCAGAAAGGATTAAATGATGTTTTATTGTACTTACCTCTGCATTTTCTCCTCATCATATTGTTCATATTTTTTTCCATGATTAGACGATATATTTATTAATCTTCTATCTATGGGAAATTAGCAAATTCTTCATCTTGAAGGAGTGTTTGGAACTCCTCTGTAGCTTTCTTTATGGATTTTTCTAGCAGGGAAATCCTATGTTGTCTCCACAGTCTTCTTTTAGAGTCCTTGGTAGAGGAACATGTTGGAATAATGGAGGTATTTTGGATCTTGGGAAAAGAGGAAGATATTGAGGTACTACTACATATTCTTCCTCTTGGGAATAGGAATGGAAAATTCTTGGTCCTTTGTGGTTTGGGGATTTTTCCATGTCCTCATCCTCTTCTGAAGGGCTGAAATCATAATCAAGATTATAAGAATAATCATCAAATGATGTAGTATTAGGTATTTGTTCTTTTCTCTGATCTTCTTAATTTTTAGCTTAATCTTAGCTTGTAATCTAATTTGTAGATCATGTATCCGGGAATGTAAAAGGTATCTTCTTTGAACTAGAAGCGGGGACATTCTTAAAGGTATCCAAATTTTGTTTAAGAATAATGGAACTTGGTGGTATGAATGGATGTTCATAATAAATTTTATTCATACTATGACTAAAATAAGGCAATGAGTCGTATCCGGACTCAAACTCATAAAATTCTTCTTCTAAAGATGATGTTTTCTACTAATTGGATGCAATTTTGGCTCTTCATACTCGATATCTGAGATACAAATTTCACTATTAGATATGAGTCCATACTCATCTTCAGTTATTTTTTTCTTGGGAAAATTTAATCTTTGCTTTTTCTTTCTTTCCTTTTTGTGGATAATTTCTGCTGAAATGATTACCTTTGCAAATAAAACATTCAATTTTCCTATTTTTAGGAAAATGCTTCTTTCTCCTAAAAAATTTTCTTCTTGGCTTTGAATAAGGCTTGGAAGTACAATCCATACATTTACCTTTCTTTTTGAATTTGAATTTTTCTTATATCTTTTATCCTTTGGCAGGGAGCAACCAAAATTAGTTTTTATTTGTTGCTTACATAATTTTGCTCCTAAGGCCTTCTAAGCATCCATAGATTTTTTCTTATTTTTCCTTTCAAGGAAAAGGTTCCTATTTGTTTCATTAATAATCTGATTTATTCTACCAAGGGTCATATCTTCTTCAGAGATTCCATGCATAGCTTTCTTATATTCATCTGCAAAGTATGGAGGATAGGACTCTACATACTTGAACTTCATAGTAGCATCAAAAGGTGTTCCAGCATTGTAAAACAACTTCTACATATAACATTGATATTCATGTACTTATTCATATCACATAGTTGGGCCCAGAGAAACTTGGTTTTGTTGATGAGTTTCTCATCATTGACAATACCAAGAAATTATACAATAATGGCGGAAGTTAGACTAGTTTTTCCTCCTCTAACTCTCTCATTTCCTTGTTGTACACCATTTATAATGGTGTCTTATTATTGTGTAGGGATGACATCCCACCATTCCTTTAAAATACCTACAAATCCATTTGTGATAATACTGGCAACATCTTTTTCATGTTTATGGAATTGTATAATTTGTGTATCATCCCACCCTATCATTCCATGTATCATTTCTTTTATTTCATCGAGGCTTTTACATTCTACCTTATAATAATTAGGCTGATTGTTCTAATTTCTTACTGTATTGTGCAGGGGCTCATTGTTGCTATGAAATTCTTCCTCCATGAGAATACTTTCAGATTCTCCAACAATAATCCTTGTGACTCCTATCTTTTTCTCCTTGCTTAAGGGAGACTTCATGGCAACAACCTGAGCCCATGTGAGAGATTTGGACTAATCTATTGGGTCATAACTTTGAGAACTAGATGAAATAATAGCTTTATCTCGATTGAGAAATACGATATTATTCATAACAGTAGACAAAGCACGTAGGTTCATTCTAATTAAGAAGCGAGAAAAACATAAATTGCTAACTTTATTATTGACAACTTGAATACTACTAATAACCTTTTTCTTAGATCCTTCGTTAAAATATTCAAAGACTATTGAATATTCTCTTGAATACCATTATTAACCTGATCTGGGATCTACTTTAAAGCTTTTTCAATGGTCTGGATAGTATTAGATATATTATCTACCTTCTTATTCAAAACTTGAATAACAACTTGTATATCACCCTTCTGGTGAAGCTCAATGGCCTTTAAGGTATCCAACATACCTTTAAGTTTCTCATGGCTAGATTTTATTCTATTATCTATGGCCTTAGTAGCTTTATTGTTCCAATTTAGCATCATGGCCACTTCAAATTGTTCCATATTAGAATCTAGTTGTCACTGGTACCAATACTAGTGACGCTTCTTTTTATCCTGTGTATAAACTTCAAAATCCTTGGATGGAGGAAAATCTCCATATTCTACATGAATGGAAGTGAATGCTTCCTTTTTGTCCATTGATATTTGTGCTTATGTAACAAGGCCTTGGCATGATCCAAAGTCCGATATGGACTAGAAGGAGAAAAAATGTTCATGTTAATATGAGGGCCATTTTTTGGAATATATTTCACGTTGAACAAGGACTTGACACATATCACACCATAGGAAGTTAGTCTCTAGGTCATGGACCAAGGAGGGATGACTTCAGAGTGGAGGTTCTTTATCATGGCTTCGATTTTTCAGAAATAAATGGTTTGTGTGGATGAAGATGTGGACAGATGAGGTCTAGTGGAAGTAGATTTTCTTAATGAAATGGTGGCCTTTCCTTTGGAATCATTTACATTAGAGGTGGACTGAGAAGAAGAAGAAGAATTAGAAATAAATTTAGTAGATATGGTCTATTCGCTAGAAACTCTTATTTTGTCCCAAGAAATAACTTCTAGTTCAATCGTTTGGGAAGTTAGACTAGCGTGCATGAAAACGCTACTTCCTTTGGAAGGTCCATGTTTAATCACATGATTATTTGTATTGGTCAATCTAAAGATTATTCTATAAAATATTGCTGAGGGTGAAGATCCTGGTTTCATGTGGAGGCCGGTGGTTTTGAGATGGAGTTTCAAAACCTTTCTTAGGATATCTTCAATCTGTATTGACACTAGGTAATTAGGAAATACATTAAATTGAATCAGGTCGTTACTCATCATACTAGTTTGTAGGGTGGCTAATAAACAATCCTTAAACATTTCATGTCTAGAGTCTAATAAACAACATAATACAAAAGCATTTAAACCTTGTCTAAACAGAGGGGTAATTCCTATTTGAACACAACCAATATGAACAAACTTATAAATAGACTATTTTAAAGATATTTAATGTCAATGGGACTGATTAAAGGAATGTCATATTCAGACTTATCATAGATTTTAACTTGAATGCATGACTCTCTAGATTTGATAGTAGTACAAGAAACTAGATGAAATGCTTTAGAATTTTGGTAGACTTCATCATAGGGGAGTTTAGGAAGTTTTCAACCTGGCAAGGGGTTGTCTTCTTCCAAAGCATTTTTGTCTCATTGTTGATAGCAATGAGCTCAAAAATATAAAAAAATCCATCGTATTTGTCAACTTTATGCACTCTAGAGGTAGAATCAATCCATTCTTTTGTATCCATCCTACAGGGTCTTAGTTATCCTTCACTACATCTTACTCGATTCTAATAGCCACAACACACCCTTCCCTGGGGAACAAAAGGCTCACACTCGTTTTGCACATCTTACAGGATTCGGATAAACAAAGAAAAGAATGGAAAAGGTGAACATAAATATTACTAGAAATGTAAGAATAAAACAACAACCAGCTCTGATACCACTCTTTTCCAAGAACTCTAACACACACATATAGTAAAAGCGAACTCCATTACTATATTATTAACTCTACTCCTTTTGCTGATTATGTCTAATGACCTTAAAACATTTCACCTCTATCTTTCTCATCCCTTTATTCCTCTTATTAGCTCTATCCTTGACCCCTATTTCCTCTTCTTCTTTCTTCTCTACCTCACTCACATCCCCATAACCTCAACACATTCAAATGAGCACATACATAAGAATTTATATACAAGACATTAGATCATACCACCCTTAGTTAGGGAAATACCATATATTTCATTCTTATAAACTTGAAAACACATCTACAACATTATATAAAATCACTTAGAATGACCAAGTAGGTCGGCAAGGGTCGCGTTGTCAAGAAAAAACACACGCTTCTCTTCTAGGCTCAAAAAAGGTCTTCTAGCTCCAACGAATGAACAAGGATCTCCAAGGAAAACCAACACATTTTTCAAGGATAAATAATCTTCACAAAAATTAGGGACAACCTCTCAGCATCATTAACTAGCTCAAGAGTATCTGTAACCTTCACCAACACCATGAATCACACCAAGATGTGAGTTATCTCAACAAGCTCTTTAAGCACCCAAAAATCAATCTAAAAGAGAATGAGATTACATAAAAAAACTCATCAAAAATTCTCAATCATCATACCATTGGAAAGGTATTTTTTCTACTATATAAATAACTCACTTCATCCCTAAATTTAGGTCACAAAGTACTCAAATATGACAATCTCTCAAACCGATCAATCGGCTTCTAGGACTCAAGAACTAGTTTTGAGGAAACATGATTCAAACATCTCAACCATCACTTCCAGGATCAACCAACACTTGGAAATTTTTTTAGGGATCTAAACAACACCTTCAAGTACAAATATGCATAGGTCACATGGAAGAATGCACACTAGCACACCTATTCCAACATACCTTCTTGGCAAGCTTAATAGGGCTAATTAGGCCACTAGGGTTTCAACATGAAACCACCTCATCTGATCAATAAAAGAACTTCAAAAATTAATATTAATCCCCAACACACTATTGAAGACCATCAAACCCTAATACAACATACCAATCCATCAAACTCATCTCAAAGCATCATAAATAGGTTTTAGCCCTTAAGGCTAAAAGCGGCAGGGCACCTTTGGAGACCTATAACTCAAATTTTAGTCATACAACCTATTGGAAAATTTCCATGGATATTTATCATACCTCCAAATATTCTGTAAAGACTCACTTCTTCTCATGAAGCCTCCATCTCAGCCACTGAAATTGTAAATATCCATAAAACAAGGGTTTTTCTCCATCTTGTTAAAACACATGAAACATGAAACCACCACCAATAGGATCCCTGAAGAGTCCTCTACAACTTTGAGTCATCATACCAAATTTCCCAATCCATTTGGATCCCAAAAATTTCTTTTTCCTCCATCGCTCTGCTGCTAGGGTTTTAGGAGGTTTTAGACCTCCTTAGCTTGTTAATGATTGTTCATAAATATGGGACGACCAAATCAACTAATTATTTTTACAAAACACTCTTAGCTCAATGAAAAAACATACCAAAAATCCTTAGGATCCCATGCATAACCCACACATGTTGGTGACCAAATAAACTTTACCTATTGAGCTAGATTTTCCTTCTCAAGAGCTCGGTTTTGCCAAAAATCACTTTTCTTGCATTTCCTTCACTACCTTAACCTAAAATTTGACCCGAGCATCATGAAAACCTCCACCAACTCTCATTCATGATCAACACAAACTTCACATGAACAGACCATGATGACCTCTTACAAAATCATTAACACATATTAGACATCACTCGACCATATTAGGTCTCATAACAACCTTTGAGCAATTTTGGATCTCACCTATACCACATATCTTGCTTGACCATGCACCAAGACACCTCTTGAAGACATCAAGACCTGACACTACTAATCAACATTCATCAAAACTCATGGATGACACCTCATGGAGAAACATAATTCCCTTTGAAATCAATGTGCCACTTGACATCAATGACAACACTAGACACAATGCCGAACAAAGCCTTAAAAACAACCATGTATCCTCGGAACTATCTTTCACCTTATCATAACCTCAAGAACATTGTTCAAGCATATGGAATACTCATACTTCAAAGAATACTATTTCATGTTGATTTTACATTCATGCTAAAAACTATCATGTTATCTTACCTTTAATATCTATTATCCATATTTCATCCCTAGGGCAAAATAGTGGATCGAATCATAACCCCACTTGAAGGAACACGAGAAAATCATCTAGATCCCACAAATTGGTTGCAAGAAGATTCAATGATGGAGTGGCGTAGCCAAGAAAGATCAAAGGACCCAGTAAAGAAAGGAAAACGACTGTTAGGCTGTTTCTACATCTTAAATCCATCCTCCAAGTTACATGCAGCGTAACTATAAAATAGCAGGATCAGCCAATAAGGATCAATGCTACAAAGAAGCCAGAAGAAGGAAGAATGGAGAATATTTGAAGTCCTTGGGCTCGAATTGGTTCAAGAAAAGGGTAAAAAATGACTAAGTATGGAGGAAGAAGCGGAAAGGGCCACATGCCCGTTGTCCACTCAAAATTTTCCCCGCACTTAAAAGAAAATTTTCAAAATTTTTGAGTTTTGAATGTCTTCTCTATCGTCTTTGAAAATGTTAGAAGTTAAGAAATTGTAACAGATCTGCATTCCTGGGTCATTTTGTGTGTTTCTCGCGTACTTCACGTATTTTTGTCCCGCATGTCCCAGTTTCAAACGGGCCCCTTTGTTGCATTTTACTTTGAAATGCGAGCCACGTACTTCAGGCGCATTTGCATGTTCCAAATGTCCCAAACACTTCCGGACCTTCTGTCACGTTTTCGCCCGAATTGACCAAGTCGCGTACTTTGGAACTTTTTGACCCAAATGTCCCAAGTAAAAAAAGTGCAAGTCGTTCCAAGTTCGCCCGAAACACCCGAACCGCGTACTTTTCGCATTGCATTCTTGTCCCAAATGTCCCAATTTCAAAAGTGCACTCTGTCCCATTTTCGGCCGAAACGCCCGAACCGCGTACTTCACACATTTTCATCCCAAATGTCCCAAAACGCATTTGTGCGTATTCTCCCTGCTTCGCCCGAATCGGCTAAGCCGCGTGTTTCGCGCATTCGCGTCTCACATGTCCCAAGCGAACCAAATGCCATTCATACTTAGTTTTTCCCGCTCTACCCGAATATGTTGCTTTTCAAATTGGTAGATATGAATTTAATGCGCATTGATTTCCTTTCTCTCTCCAAAATGGCTATATAACGAGCAGACCCCCTTTTACATTTTTCACAATGCTTCCTTGCTCGAACCCCTGCAAACTAATTTCTTGCACAATTCCTTCCCAAGTCTAGATTGCAATTCTCTCTCAACTACTATCAGTATGAAGATCAAATTCCAGGGACAGGAGCAAGTTTCACCACTAGAGTCTGCCGTTCTCAACATTGGAGACAGTGAAGCTCGACATCTCGACTTCGGTGATTTTTGGGCGAGGGTTGCAGATACAAACCCTACTCCAATGGCAGCAATGATTCACGACAGCGGTTTGGCCTTTGCTGGCGGTTTCCCGATCTCGGTGCAGTGTGCTGATACCGTGCTTTCATGCGGAGCTCACTTCGACCCCGCCTCGAGTGAATTGACCAATATACATGGGGAACTCATTGCCAAACTAGATGCTGCCACCATTAGCACTGCTCTGAGGATCCCAGAGACGGATAATGCCATAGTCGTTTCTCGGGATCAAGCACAGGCCCTGTTCAATCAGGACAGCGACAAATACAAAGCACGGGTTGCCAAGTCCTGGCTGAAGAACCCTAAGAAAGGAGCTTCTCGTCTGACCAAAACCCTCTTGCGGGCAGATTTTAATGAAGAGTTGTCTGATTTCATAACTCTGTTGGCTCGGGTTATGGGCTTGCCCTCCACCAATGAGTTCCATTTCTGGATGTGCCCGCTCATCAACATGGTATGCGAGGGAACACAGAATATCAACTGGGCGGAGATCATTAGCATGAATTTGGTAGAGCAGCTGTCCAACGTGCAGCAAACAAAGAAGTTCTATATGACTTCGTACCTGATGTACACTCTGGCAGCATCAAGGCAGTGGTTTGGTTTCTCTTACATAGATGAACACAAAGATGATCCAATATATGCATACTGCCCGCAGTTCACCCTGGAGACCAGCAATCGTAACTTCAGAAGGGTCAACGATGCTTTCACCATGTACGTGGTTAGGCTGCTCGAAGGCGATACTGCCAGGAGATTCTCTGATGAAGCTATGACTCTGATATCGCACTACGGTGCTTACTTCATCCAGTTCAGAAATTCTCTTATATCAGGCTTGCCGGCTATGAGGGCACCCCTCTAAGACTGCCCATGTTCTGTAATGATAGGATGGCCTTGATAGAAATATGCAGGCAATTGGACAAATTGCACAGAACCTGCAGGGATAAGAGGATCACTGGTTTACACTTTCCCATCTCTTTGGGAAATTATACCTGCAAAACAGCCCTAGATGCACAGAATGTAGAAAGAGCCCTGGTTCCCATCACGGTTCACTTCTTCAAGCCAAGGACCTGCTTCGACTTGAAGAGGTTCATTGGGCAGAACATCAAAATAGTATATTATCACAGAGCTGATACAGAAGACTATTGGGCTGATTGTACTGATGATTATGAGGCTAGAAGGAGGCACTATGGCAGATTCTCCTTGCAATTAATTGAATAACTCGGCCTATATCAAGTTCCTGAAGGGCTAAAGGATGAAAACTCTGATCTATACTCGTATGAGTATGAAAATGTGGTTAAGCACACTCCTTTAGAGGACGTGGATTGGAACAGGAAAGAGAGGGACGACCTGGCTGAGATCCTTGCTCCAGTTTTAGTCAGGACTAGGGTCTGGTTTGACAGGAGAGTTCGAGAGTTCAGGAGGCATTCAGGAGAATCCTCTTCTAAGGACACTTCAACACCGAGAAGAGAAGCATCTATTCCAAGGTCTGAGACACCAGTGAAGACCCCTCCTGCCTCATCAACTCAGGGACCTGCAGAATCTACTCCTTCCTCATCCACCCAGGTATATAAGAAGAAACTCAAAGAAGTAAAGAAAGAACCTGTGGAAGAAGATCTCCAGGAAAAACAGGAAAATTTGCCTATAGGGCCAGAGAACATCATTGTTCTTAGTGAAAGTGAAGAAAGTGAAATGCCAACCCCTGCAAATGCTCCTGAAGACCCAGCTGATAAAGATAAAGAAGTCCAGAGCACTGAGCTTCCAGGTGCTATTGATTCTTCTACCACAATTGCCTCCAGTGCCCCGCTCACATCTCAACTCGAGTCAACAGCTGCACAGACCTTGAGCATCATGAGCTCCCTGTCTCTTGGTCCCCTTGCCCCTCCTGCTGATTCCTCTTCCTCTTTCGCGTGGGTGTAACCTTTGGTCGACAAAAGGAAGAGGAAATTCTCCTCTCAAAGCTCGGGATCAAATTTTGATGCTGTCGCAGCCTTGTTGGGCACCACTCCTTCTCGTGCCAAGAAAGCCAAAGTCACCTCCAGAATAGTGTCTGATGCTCAAGGTCAGCAATTCCTGGAGATTGCCAAGCCTACAACGGATAAATCAGAGCAGGACTTGCAGGCATCTGACTTGGAGCTCTCGAGAATCCCAATGGGAGAGTCTACCCCTGAAGGTGAAATTCACAACCTCCAGGAAACAGTCACAAGAGTCATTGGGAGGGTAGAAAAGGGCCAGCAAACTATTGAACAGTTGGAAGAACAGGCCCAAGTTCTCACAGGTTTCATCAAGTCCCTTTTGTCTAAGGACAAAGTTTTGGACCCTACCCCCTTGACTGCTCTCCCACCTCCGGAATCCTAAGCCAAGATGAAGTGCGAGTATTAAAGATATGCACAAGTATTGTCATACATGGCAGAGCTATTGAAGCCATGGTGGATGACATGCTTGTTGCTGGGTTAAACTTCATCGGCGAAGCTTTCAAACTCCACGAAAAGGTGAGCAATGTGCAACTGAAGCTCTCCTCCACTATCAATACCATGGATAAAGAGCTCAAAATCTGGAGCAGTTGCATAGTAGACCTTCGCCTTATGGGACAGACAGACGAGAACATTTTGCTGGCGAATAAAGTTTTTGATGATGCAAAGGACAATCTGTCGAAGTCCTGGGTCTACAGTGTGGATTGGAAGATCAGAGTCTTGGAGGAGGCTTTGGCAGAAATGAAGAACAACTGGCAGAAGGGCGAAGCTTTCAAGACACTGGTGGTCTCGGCTTTCAAAGATATACACTGTCATCTTCAAGATGAAACTTCTGGTGCTTCCCTTTCCTTACAAGAGATCAAAGCTCAGTTCAGAACTTTTGTAAAAGACAATTTATTCAAGGAAAGCTCCATCTCCAAAGAAAAAATGAAGGAGATCTGCTCTCTTCAATCTGCCATTGAAGAAGCAAATAAAGATTATCATACTCATGTCGAGTTTGATAAAGAGATGGAGAAGTGTCTAGGATTTTGGACTCAGTCTGCAGCCAACACGTCAGTTCCCCGTGGCAGAGACATAGCTGAGGCGTTGAAGAGATTCAGACAGCGGATTCTGAAGTCAGTGGGTCCCTCTCAGTGATCGGCCACCTGTCTTCTTCCCCTTTCTTTTCTCTTCTTCCCTTTCTTTTCCGTTTTCTTTGTAAAAGGTTGAGGTATTGCGGTTGGCAGTCCTTAACTATTCTTGGTTAAAAGAAACGGTTACAAAAAGTAACTGATTTGTAAGCTATATAATGGCCTTCTTTACGCCATTCTCGGGGAGGAAGAACTTGGCATATTTTTACGAAAAGTGTAAATAGATCATAAAGAAATCAATACAAAAGGGCTTTCGTTCATTGTCTATCTAATCTCTGTTATCTCTATGTTTTCATTTAATTTTGTGAAGATCATTTGTTTCTAGTTCGTTAGTCTCACTTTGGTTGCATAGTTTCAAATATTGCAGTATAGCGATCTTGTATAACCAATAAGGAACTTTATGTCCTTGATTAATGAATCGAAGAAGGTTATTTACAAAACTTTTGTCATCAGTAATCTCTCACATTCAAACAATCTTGTTTTAAATTCACCGCAACTTCGTATACATAAAGGATTATTCTGCTATCTATAATTCCGCATGTTGCTCTTTCCGCTCATCCTCGTATTCCCTTTCCTCGGTCCTTTCAGAATCGATGATCCTTGTGGAAAACACTTTCGTAATATCCAAGTTCAACCATAAAATCGTGTTTTGTATATTTGTAAATAAGTTCATTTCTGAATAAGGGAACCTCTCCCATTAAAGAGGAGGGACTTCTTGTCCCCATTTGTTGCTCTTCTTAAAATTTCTATTTGACGACCAACAATGCCTTAACGACACTATTTCAAGGGTGAATCCAAAAGAAGAAGTCCAAACTTGCGCCAGCCCTCCAAATAGCCAAGGGTCAAACAGGGTCAAAAGGCGAGGCTTCAAAATTGGTTAAGTATAGAAGTGCAAGCAGAGAGTGGTGCATGTCATCCTGGTGCATTTCCAAGAGTCAGTCCCTGGGTGGAAAACCAAATGAGCACGAGGCCGCCACGTAGCTCAAAATCTAAAAAGTGAGAAGTACCATTGAACAATCCACAAAGCAGTAGAGGCAGACAAGAGTCAAACTGACACTCCTCTAAGGGAAAACTTCGGGTTGGATTTGCAAACATGCGCGGTGCCTCCATGTTTCCTCAAATGGGGTAGAGTTAGTTGAATTGTCAAATAATTAACAGGCCAACAGAGGCTGCCAAATGTCTCAAGTACACTATTTATGGGGAAAATGGAAAAGAGATTCCCGAGCAAGCGCCAGAGTGACACATGTCCCAGAGGAAGGCAGGGCATCGAGGAGAAAAGTGAAAATTTTCCTTTTTTCTAAAAGGCATAAAGGTAAAAATGGAAACGTGTTTCCCAGCCAACCAAAAGCAGCCACGTGTCTAGACAGAGTTTTGGGGCTGCAGAGGTTTTTGAGTTTTTACGTTTTTGCTCAAAGGGCCAAAAGGTAAATTGCGGGTTGCGGACCTAAATTTTTATCCCAATCTAGCTGCCACGTATCCCACTCAAAAGAGGGACCCATTTTCAAGTTGTTTTCCCACCTATTTGTATAGAATCAATGCAATACTTCAAAAGGGCATATCTTTCTACTCAGGGCTTGAGAGATTGCGAATCGATATCTTTGGAAAGATATCAATCTCATCTACACTATGGGAGTCTTAAACTTTAATTTTTGAGAGGGTAGGTGGAATAAAAATGGAGAAACATCTTCAAGCTTTGAATGCATGATCATCAGATCAACAACCAGATTGAATTTGATCTATTTATGTTGTTTCCTCTTCCTTCAAGGTGCCGAATCGAGGATTGATGCAGTAAAGATGGATTCAGGGGAAAATTTCAGCATAAAACATTAACAGTAGTGGTTGATATTTGACTCAGATTTTCCCACTTCTCTCTCCCTTTTTCTTCTCTCAGATCGATTATATAAATACGAGGACATGATTCATTGTAAAGGGTTGGATATTCTTAGTTTTGCAGGCTCCCTTCTCCTTCTAGCAAAGGATTTGTGGGGTTCAGGCCTTCCTTTAAAATTGTATTACGTTTCTACCTTTTGGATATTTTGTAATGAACTATATCAATCTATTAGAGCAATAAAATATGTTTGTGATCAATCTCATATCCTTCTTGTTTCTTTTGCTTCTATTTGATCTCTCGTTATAGATCTGGCTGTTTGTGTTTGTTTATTGTATGCATTTTATTGGTTTGTGTCGAAGGAAAACTAAGTATTCATCATTCCTTTGGTGCATCACCTGGTAGTTTAGTTATTTCTCATTTATGTACTCTTTTATCCTTGTCTCCTTGGCAAGTCTTAGACTAGGTATAGATATAGATCCTCTGCAAATCCTCATGTATGCACCTAAACAGAGGAATAAGGAACCAACCTTTAATCTGGAGATCTTTTCCAATTCCAAAGGTCCCACACCTTAGGAAAAGTTCCATGTTATGTAATCACACCAGATGATTCTACCTTAGAAAAAAGCGATATTTAGAAATCATGGGGGGTGTTGTGATTTTACACTAACGGTTTTGGCACGCTCAAAGTGGGACCAAGAAGTATCTATCTTATTACAGTAGGAATTGATGTATACTTGCTATGATTCTAGATATTAAGAAGCCTTAAAATTATACATCTGGCGACTCCAAAAGAAATAAATTTATTGATTTCAGTAGCCCAAGCTTGGGAGATTCATGAATCTCACCCATTCTAGAGCAAGGAAAGAAGGTATATTTGAATACTTGCATCTATCCCTAGGAAGACAAAGGAGAGGAAGAAGAGTTCAGAGGTCTCCATCTCCACCAATCAGGGCTTTATTAACACCTCCTCCCGGTAGACCATTCATTCAACCAAGAGGAGTGCTCAGACCGATCAGAATGGCTCAGCCAAATCCTTATGTTAACTTCACTGGAAATAGTCCACTCACCTTGATTGCACAAAAACTAGTTTTGATTGTAGCATTAAAGAGCATCCCACATTTCACTAGGGAAAATCAAACTTCTCCTAGTGACCATGTCCAAGATATTGCAAATGTCTACACAATCCATGAAATCCATGAGATGGACATTTTAGTCATTTGCTCGCCTCTTAATTCAAAGGGAAATCTTTGCAATGGTTCATGAGTCTCTACAGAGCTATATCCAGAATTGGAATCAGTTATGCATAGCTCTTCACAATCAGATTGGAGAGAAAAGTGATAACTTGTCTTTATTGGAACAATTAACAACAATCAAGAGAGCCTCGAATGAGCAACTGACAGACTTCAACCTCAAATTCCAGTGGACCTGGGACAGGATTCCAACAACAGTAAAGCCCACTGATGAAGGTGCCTTCTTATGCTTTCTTAAATATTTAAATTATGACATTTCTTTGATGATTCAGTCAATGGGAGGCACTACATTACCTGCATCCTATAGCCTCTCCATAGGGGCTGAGAACCGTTTGATTCAAGCTGGAAAAATCGCTCCTAGGCCATCCATGCCTATGTACCCTAAGTTAGGAAGCCTAGATACTAGCCGAGCACCTACATTATCTCCTATACCCACCCCTAGGAGTCAAAGCTCAGCTAAAGATTCCACTTCATCATCTAATACTGATAAAGAGTTTTAGGAAGTGGTAATGAAGTAATTTCAGAACTTTGGGAATGAGCTAGTGACCATCAAAAGACAACAAGTTCAGAGTTTCATGACATACCAGCCCTAGGCCCAATATCAAGCCAGACCCAGTATCAATAGAATAGGCCACCACCTCAAACTGTGAATCAGAACCAAAACTAAGGATAGCCCCAAGCTGTTAGACCTTTCAGGCCGTATGATCCTAACACAACTTCAACATCAAGGGCATTGGTTCCTGCACAAAACAATATGGCACAGGAATACGATTGGTGTTTTCCATGCGAATAGCCACATAACCAAGAAACATGCTTTAATGGTGCTCTAAATCAGACCAGTATGGTGCCACAAGAACCTAGCCAGGAGGAAAATCAGCAACAAGGAGCTCAACAAGGTGGCCCCCCAAATGAGACTATGCTTGTCAACTGGTAGGCCGAAGACTTCTGTGGGATGAATTAGTTCCCTCCTCAAGGTGTGGCTGCCAACACATGGTCCAAAAGGAGAAATATTGGAGAGGGCCAACCACTAAGCCCAAGTGACCCTCAACCTTCCATCACTCCATAAGGTCCTGGTGCTCCAAGTATAACTCCCAACATGTTGAACCAATCCAGACCACCTCCCAAACCCAGTCAAGCACCGGTTGTAACAACCCATGTGCAAGAAAGAAATGTGTCTAGGAAGGGGCAGCAAAAAGATGGCTCATTCAATATTATTGAGCAGATGAAAAGGACAAGTGTGAACATTTCACTATGGGAGTCACTATCCATTCCATGGTAGAGGGATATGTTGCAAACTTCCATGCAATGTGGTCAAGTTCAAATCACCCCCCTAACCAACAAGAAAGAGTGCTTGCCAATACAATTCAGCCTGGGAGGAACCACAGAGAGCAACAAGGTAAAAACATGAGACCTCCTCCCTTCTATGTCTCATTGATTATTGGAGACAAATTAATACACAATTGTATGATTGATTCTGGGGCTAGTAGTTCTGTGATGCCCAAAAAAATAGCTGACCAGTTGGGTCTCCAATATGAGGTTATCTCTAGAGGAGTAGTTCAATTAGATGGGATAGCAGTGACCATTGTGGGAATCATCAAAGATCTGAGTCTCACTCTACATGCCTGCCCCAATGTAACTATCTTGCAAAACATGTCTATCATAGATTTGCCACCACATTTTGCTTTGTGTCTATCTAGGGACTTCACTACCAAAATTAGAGGCTACCTATCTACTGATTGGTCACATATGCTCTTTAGGACAAGGTATGGAGCGAAGGCCACAATCGATCTGAACCTATTGCTGATTATCATATTGAACCCTATGTGCCTAGCCCAATCAACACCAACTACTCAGCTTTTGATCAAGAGGACCTCCTAAGCACTTTTGAAGAAAATACCAAGGTGGGATGTATCCCAGACTTGACTCTTGATGATTGGGCCAAAAAAATCCATGCTTTTGACACCTATATGGAAATGGAATAATCTGAGCTAGGTGTCTCGCCTACGTGAAGAGAACCAGACCTCCGACCTAATCAAGCAAGAATACAAGGATGACAATGAGGTGTGGCAATTGTTCTTTGATGGTTTAAGGAGTATACAAGGAGTGGAGGAGGAGCCATGATTGTGTGTCCCCTAGAGGTATGAGATATTATTCAGCCTTTAGATTCCAGTTCGCATGCATTCTCGGATAACACTGAATATGAGACTTTAGTCCAAGATCTTGATGGGAAAGGAAGTTGGGAATCAAGAACTTGCAAGTATTCAAATGATAGTGAGTGGTTGCTAATCAAATAAGAGGACTAAATGCAGTTAAAAATGACCTTCTCAAGAACTATAAGAGTAGGGTACGGGATATCATGGAATATTTCAAGGCTTTCAACATTGTGTCCATAACCAGAAAAAGAGAATAAAGTTTTTAATAGACTTGAAGCGAGTTGGAGTAGCATTTGATGTGGTGGATAACATCAAGAGAGACAAAGAACAACCACATATCCATGTGGTTGTGAGGCCAACGATGCAGGATAATAATACATGCTAGCAGTGTTTGAGAATGATCAACGAGATGATCAATTTTTTGCAATAAGAGGCCGAATTCTCGGCCCATAATCAAAACAAACTAAAGTAGCAATATGGGAACCATCTAGTACAATGCTACATACAAACAAGCTTCCTAAAGGATTAGTGACCGTGGAATCCATTTTCAATCCTAATGATCGGTTTAGAAAAGAAAAGGATAATATGCGAGATCAAAGGAGAGGATTGAGTCAATCCCAGTTGGAGAAGACAAAACAATTCAAATTGGCAAGGTGGCCACCGAGCAGGAAAGGCATGAATTCATACAACTTTGCCAAGAATTCCCTGATGTGTTTTCTTGGAGTTATGAAGACCTAAGGGGTTTCAATCCCAAACTAGCACAACACACAATTGAATTGGACCCAACTACTTAACCTATTAGGAAGAAGCAGAGACCAGTCAACCCACATATTGAGCCTCTGATGAAGAAGGAGTTGAACAAACTAATAGAGGCAAGTATCATATTCCCAATCAAGCATTCAAGTTGGGTTGCAAATCTGGTCCCAGTCAGAAAGAAAAATGGGGAAATCAGGCGTGTGTTGACTTCAGGGATTTGAACAGAGCCTCCCTCAAAGATCACTACCCACTCCCTTTAATGGAACAAATTTTGCAAGTAGTGTCTGGGTCAGAGATATTTTCTCTCTTAGATGGCTATTCGGGATACAATCAGATCATGGTGAAAGAAGATGATCAATTCAAAACTACTTTCACCACCAAATGGGGCACCTATGCATACAAAAAAATGTCATTTGGACTATCCAATGCTGGTGCTACTTTCCAAAGAGCCATGGATATGGCATTCAAAGGGCTAATCAACTAGATAGTGTTGATGTGTCTAGATGATATCACCATGTTCTCTAAGAATGTGGTAGACCACCTTTTCCATCTAAGATAGGTGTTTCAAAGATGCGAGAAGATTTGGGGTGTCTTTGAAACCCCAAAAATGCATATTCTTGGCCTATGAGGGAAAGCTTGTAGGCCACATTGTGTCTAAAGAGGGTCTGGCAATTGATCTAGAAAGGGTTGAAGCAATAAAAACACTGCCATTGCCCAGTCACAAGAAGGATCTTCAAAGCTTCTTGGGGAAGATCAACTTTGTTCAAAGGTTTGTCCCAAACTTTGCTGCTCTAGTTAAGAAAATAACACTGATGTTGAAGAAGAGCTTAGCATTTAGATGGATAACTGAAGGAAAGGAAAGCTTTGAAGCTATCAAAAAGGCCATATCACAGGCCCCAACTCTTGTAAATCTAGATTTTTCCAAGGACTTCATATTGTATGCCTTTGGCGGTAATGACACTATCTCTGCAATCGTGGTTCACTGTAACAATGAAAATCAGAACAACCAATTGCTTTCTTCAGTCATAGTCTAGAAGACTATAAGGTGAGGTATTCCTTTATTGAGAAGCAATTCCTGGCGGTGATCAGAGGACTAAAGAATTTTAAGCATTTAGTGTCAAACAAAAAATTCCAACTATTGGTCTCCCATGCAGGAGTCAAAGAATTCCTCCTCAACAAGGACCTGAATGAGAAACATTCAGGGTGGATTACTCATGTCATGGAATATGAAATTGAGATTAAGGTCACCAAGCTGGTCCATGGGAGGGGCTTGTGTGAGCAGCTAGCCTCTACTCTACAAGATGAAACAAACAGTGAGGAGGTTGTTCGATTCTACAAGATGATCAAGAAAAAGAAAGAAATGATGTACCTGCTCCTTGTTGGACCCAAGACATCGTGCATTTCCTTCAAACCGTCCTATGCCCTCATGGGATGAATAAAGAAAAAATAAGGAATTTCATGTTACAGGCCATTCCATATGTTCTTATTGATGGTGTCTTGTTTAAAAGAGACATCAATGGTATTTTGTTGAGATGCATTGGGATGGATCAAGTGGAGAGAGTGCTACAAGAATTTCATGTTGAAGTAGTTGGAGGCCATTTTTCCCCAAGAGTGACAGCACTCAAAATCATGAAAGCAGGATATTATTGGCCCAGAGTGTTTAGTGATTGTTATACATGGATTAAAAGATGCAAGAATTGTGCTTTCTTCAAAGGCAAAGAGAAGCTAGTGGCACTTCCATTACACCCAATCTCAGTAGACCAACCTTTCATGCAATGGGGATTGGAATTCATTGGAGTCATCAACCCAAACTCAAGCCAAGGTCACAAATGGATCCTAATAGCCACAGACTATTTTACCAAATGGACCGAGGCAGTGGCACTCAAGGAGGCAAATGAGTCTAGTATCCTGGATTTCTATGAAGGAATAGTGACTAGATTTAGAGTCCCAACCACCATCATATCATACAATGCATTAGAATTTATAGGTTCTAATATCATAGGATGGGATATCAAGAATGAGACTTATTTGAGCACCTAATCAAATTTTTACCCTTAGGGTAATGGCCAGGCTGAGTCTACAAACAAGAATCTATTAAAGATCATCAAGAGAACTCGGATGAGAATCAAAGGACTGACACACAAAGCTCAAAATGACCATATGGGCTGATAGGATAACACCCAAGAGATTCACAAGAAACTCTCCATTCAAGCTTTTCTATGGGAAAGAGGCAGTATTGCCTATATCACTTGAGTTACCAACATTGGAGCTTGTGAGGTAACTAGAAATGTCTGAGTTTTCACCAATGGAGGTCAGGTACATGGAGCTGATAGAATTAGAAGAAGCCAAAGAGAGTGATCTCCAAGAATTGGAGAGGAGTAAGGATTCAATCAAGAAGTGCTTTGACAAGAAAGCAAAAGCAAGGACTTTCAGGAAGGAGACCTAGTTTTGAAGTGGGACACAGATCGAGCAAAACCAGGGAGACATTCTAAGTTCGATGCCATCTGGAGTGGTCCTTATATGATAACAAGATGCAAAAGTAGCAATGCTTTCTAGTTTTCCTCATTGGAGGGTGAAGAGCTACAGATCCCAGTGAATGGGATCTATCTCAAGCACTGCTACTAAAAGGGAAGTCCCACTATGTACATATTAGTTTAGTTTCTCTTTCCTCTAAGTGATTTTGCACATTGTCTTGTTGTAGCGTAGATTGCTTTTCTCCTAAGTGCTTTTGTATGCTCTGCATGTTCCATTTGGAGCATGTATGATTTCAATTTTGTACATAGTCTTGGTGTTGTTTTGTTGTTCTTATGCAGTTCATTTAGAAAAATAGACGAAGCCCTGGAGTTGAAACAATTTTCTACTCTCAAAAATCTTCATTTCGAGATTTTCTTATAGAATCTGAGGATGTAAGCAATGAGCTCGTGTACTGCAGAGGTAGAACTAGTATCAGACTGTTATTCTCAACTCCATGCCCAACAGATATGACAAGGCAACTGATCTCTTCATCTAGCAGGCAGATGTCCCCGTGATTCGCCAAATTTTTATCCATATTTCACCCTCGGGAGAAATAGTAAATCAAATCAAGACCCCGCTTGAAGGAACATGAGAAAACTTATCCATATCTTATAAATTGGTCGCAAGAAGATTCAATGATGGAGTGGCGTAGCCAAGAAAGATCAAAGGACCCTATACAGAAAGAAAATGACTTTGTCGGGCTGTTTCTACATCTTAAATCCATCCTCTAAGTTACAGGTAGGCAAAACTATAAAATAGCAGGGTCAGCCAATAAGGATCAATGCTACAAAGAAGCCAGAAGAAGGAAGAATGATGAAGATTCAAAGTCCTCGGGCTCGAATTGGTTCAGGAAAAGGGAAAAAAATGACTAAGTATGGAGGAAGAAGCGGAAAGGGCCACGTGCCTTAACGACATTGTTTCAAGGGTGAATCCAAAAGGAGAAGTCCAAACTTACACCAGCCCTCCACATAGCCAAGGGTCAAACAGGGTCAAAAGGTAGGCTTCAAAATTGGTTAAGTATAGAAGTACAAGCGGAGAGTGGCACGTATCACTGGCACATTTCCAAGAGTCAGTCCCTAGGTGGAAACCCAAATGAGCGTGAGGCTGCCACGTAGCTCAAAATATAAAAAGTAAGGACCATTGAATAGTCCACAAAGCAGCGGAGGCAGACAAGTGTCAACCCGACGCTCCTCTAAAGGAAAAATTTGGGTTGGATTTGCAAACATGTGCGGTGCCTCCACGTGTCCTCAAAGGGGGCAGAGTTAGTTGAATTGTCAAAGCATTAACAGGCTAGCGGAGGCTACCAAGTGTCTCAAGTATCGTTGTTTCAAGGGGAAAATGGAAAAGAGATTCCCGAGCAAGCGCTAGAGTGACACGTGTCCCAGGGAAGGAAGGTAGGGCGTCGGGGAGAAAAGTGAAAATTTTCCTTTTGTCCAAAAGGCATAAAGGTAAAAATGGAAACGCGTTTCCCAGCCAACCAAAAGGAGCCACGTGTCCAGACGGAGTTTTGGGGCTGTGAAGGTTTTTGATTTTTTGCGTTCTTAGTGCAAAGGGCCAAAAGGTAAATTGTGGGCCACAAATCCAATTTTTATCCCAATCTAGCCGCCACGTATCCCAATCAAAAGATGGACCCATTTTCAAGTCATTTTCATGCCTATTTTTACATAATCAATGCAAAAGTTCAAAAGGGCATATCTTTCGACTCAAGGCTTGAGAGATTGCGAATCTGATATTGTTGGAAAGATCTCAACCTCATCTACACCATGGGAGTCTGAAACTTTAATTTTTGAGAGGGTAGGTGGAAGAAAAATGGAGAAACATCTTCAAGCTTTCAATGTAGGATCATCAATCTCAACAACCAGATCAAATTCAATCTATTTCCTGCTGTTCCTCTTCCTTCAAGGTGCCGAATTGAGGATCGATGTAGTAAAGATGGATTCGGGGAAGATTTTAGCACAAAACATTAACAACGGTGGTTGAGCTTTGACCCACGTTTTCCCACTTCTCTCTCCCTTTTTCTTCTCTTAGATCGATTCTATAAATATGGGGACATGATTCATTGTAAAGGGTTGGATATTCTTAGTTTTGCAAGCTCCCTTCTCCTTCTAGCAAAGGATTTTTGGGGTTCAAGCCTTCCTTTAAAATTGTATTATGTTTCTACCTTTCAGCTATTCTGTAATGAACTGTATCAATCTATTAGAGTAATAAAATATGTTTGTGATTGATCTCAGATCCTTCTTGTTCCTTTTGCTTCTATCTCGATCTCTCGTTCATGTGATCCGGTCGTCTGTGTTTTTTATGTATGCATTTTATTGGTTTGTGTCGAAGGAAAAATAAGTGTTCATCATTCCTTTGGTGTATCACCGGTAGTTTAGTTATTTCTCATTTCGTACTCTTTTATCCCCTGTCTCTCTTGGCAAGTCTTAAACTAGGTATAGATATAGATCCTTTGCAAATCCTCACGTATGCACCTAAACAGAGGAATAAGGAACCAACCTTTAATCTAGAGAGCTTTTCCAATTCCAAAGGTCCCACACCTTAGGAAAAGTTCCATGTTATGCAATCACACCAGATGATTCTACCTTAGAAAAGCAGATCTTTATAAATCATCTAGGGGTGTTGTGATTTTGCACTAACAATATCTTAAGACACTAATTTCAAACTCTAAACACTTTACTTTTCCATCTTCTAGGACTTGAAACACAATCACAAAGTAAGCAATTCAAATACACTATCTTTTTGTACCAACCTTTATATCTTTTTGAAGCTCATGGACCAATTTATGAACATAAACATACTAGGTCATTAACATGGTTTTAAATCTAACTCGAGAATCTCATGCTTTATAGAATCTCAATGTAACTTTGTCATGTATTTACAAATTAACTCACCTAACCTATATGAGCTTCATCAAAACACCTACATATCCATGCTTCACTTAGATAATGAATGCATTCAAGAAGCATAATGAAGAAAACGCATATCACTTAGGGCTCTAAAACACCATGAACTCAAGAGATTCCCAAATCTCCATTTTCTTCTCATCCAACTTGTACTCATGAGGTTGATAAACTAACTTTAGTGACCTCCTAGTATTCTTAAGAACTTCATTCTTGATGAATGCATCATTTTTCTTCTCTATGTGAGATGACAACATGTAATCATGGAGCTTTACAACATCCGATTTGTTCTCTTTTATTGAAAACAATCCACTAGGACTTGTTGACAAATTAGGACTTACCTTGACTATTTTAGGCTCTATCTTGACATCACCAAAGCAACATTTTCTTTCATGATAGGCTTGCTTAACTTATATTCCTCCTTCATATCATCATGATCTCGACTTCTTAGTGATCCATAGGGATCCAAAATTACTCTACTTCATTAGATAAATCATCACAAATAAGGAAAAATAATACATGGAGGTTACGTATTTTTAGTAACAGGATCACCGCTCTATACAGAGCGGTGGTTACATAACTACCACACAACCAAGTTGGTGGTCTTGGCTCTTTCAGATAGAAAAAAATGAAACGAACAACCCCGAGAATTTGAAAAGGGTGTCTCAGGCCTCTTCTCTCTCCATGACCTTTCCCATTCTCCGGTGCACGGGAGGACATGAGAAAGGCTATAAATGTTTGTAGAAGATAATAGGATCATCGAAGCATGAAATCAAGTCGAAAGAAGTTCTTAGTGCTTTGGAATTGTGTTTTATAAGTAAGAAAGGAGTGTTGAGACAGAGAAAGAAATTAATTGGGAGGAAGTGTGAGATATTATCTACTTCTCTTTCATACTTATTGTAATTTATGTACTTATTGTTTGAATTGGCCAATAAAAATGGGAAGAAAGAGTGATTTCCCTTCCCAAATGGTTTTTCCTCCTCCGGAGGTTTTCCAGATAAAATTTGTTGGTGTTTATGATTTTATATTCTTTCCTTTCCTGCAATTATGGATTTTAAGCATATGCAAAATTCATTCACTAGCTATCTCTATCATTTTCTAATAAAAAGTAGAACAACAACGTTAATTTTTGATTATGTGGATAATTCCAAATTTGAAGACTTTACTGAGATCATTTTGGTATCGAGCCGACAAGTATCCAGGATCTGTGGAATTCATTCTTGGATTTTTATGACAAAGTGACGAGATCTAAAGGTGAAGAGGCTTTACCTTGTGGTCCAGAAATTTCTACAAAGAATTGGAAATAGAGAATTCATGGACAAATGGAGGAAGAGAACTTGGTTCGTAGAATCAAGATGTTAGAGACCATGATGGATAGGATGTTTAGAAGGCAAGAAGAACTTGCATATTTACATAATACAACTTTTTTCAAGCAAGACTCTATGGACTCAGTGGTTCAAGGCTTAACTGAAAATTTTGGCATAGGGAAGAGCCACCATGAGGAAGATTATGGGGAAGAGCATGAAGAAGAGACTTCAAACGTAAAAGAAAAGGTAAAATATGATAATACTCCTTTTAAAGTTGAGATTAAAAACTTTGAAGGACAAGTAGATGCAAAGTTGCTTGATAAATGGTTAAAACAGTTAGAAGTCTAATTTAGCATCCATAATGTAACCGAGGCATAGAGGATCACCTTTACACATCTCAAAATGGAGGGACGACTCTGGTTTTGTGGTAAACCCATTTAACCACTTTTGAAAAGAAGAAGCATCCTATTGTGAAATCTTGGCAAGAATTTAAAGAATTACTTAGAGCTAACTTCTATCCTATTAGCCACAAGACTGACTAAATGATTAAATGGAAGTATTTTAGACAAGGCAATGGTCAAAGTGTGTAGGACTATACTACAAAGTTTCGGAGGTAGACCATGTTGCTAAACATGGACTTGGAGGATGAGGATATTCTGACTAAGTACTTGGGAGGAATTCACACTCACCTTCGAAGAAAATTCATCTCCACAAATCCCAAATATCTCAACGAGGCATGTGTGTAGGCATACTACATAGATGATGAAAAGAAGCAAGGAGAAGCAGAGCCAAGGGCAAAGCAATCGACAAATCAACAAAAAAAAGAGTATGGGAAAACAAGTAACAAGGGTAAGTGGAAAGGGAAAGGTAAACAAGATGCCACTACTTTAAATACTTGTAAAGATCCCAAGAATTTTTGCAAGAACTATGATATCAATGGTCATACTGACGCTACATGTTGGAAGTTGCATCAGAGTTACATCCAAAGAACCAAACCAAGGACTCAAAGAAGTCCATGACAGTTGTAAAAACATAAGGAGGTGGAAATCAAAGATGAATCTAATGTAGATGAAAGGCTTGGATGCACAGCTACCAACATGGACAACTAGGAAGAGGAGATGAGTAGACTATTCCAAATCAAAATCCAGATCAAGAGAACTAAGGTAAATGCTTTCATTGATATCAGTTCTCAGTCTAACTTGATTTGTGAAGTAGTTGTAAAGAAGCTTAGTCTTGAGACTTACGAACATCCACACCCTTATCCTTCGGGTTGGGTGAAGAAGGGTGTTAAAATTTAGGTAACAAGAAGATGTAAAGTCAAGTTTGGGATATATTCCCAAGTATATTAATGTTTTGGAATTTGACGTTATTCCACTTGATGCTTTTGATGTTGTATTCGGGAGTCCTTTTATGTTAGGGATGTTATATTTAGGAGAAGGGAAAACTGGTACAAATGGGTCAAGTATGGGATCAACTACAACATTCAGGCACACCAACGTAAGACACGGGTTACTATGGTGAGTGCTAACCAAGAAAAATAACTTATTCAGGCAAATCATGATTAGTTTTGTTTACTTTTGTTAAAGGATAAACAAGATGGGGTAGAAGTTTCAGAGATTTATAACCAGGGAAAACATGATTTGGATAATATTATTCAGTATTTTTAGGAAGTATTTCAGGCTCCCAATGGGTTACCACCAAAACGGGAAGTAGAGCATGAGATTCAGCTATTGCCGAGTCCCCCATCGAACATCGGGTCAGTATAGGAAATCCTTTTTGGAGAGTACTGAAGTAAAGAAACAACTCCAGGAACTACTAGACCAAGGGGTGATACATTTGAGAACCTCACCATGTGGTTCACCTATTGTGATGGTGCCAAAGAAGGATGGTTCTTGGAGAATGTGCATCGACTACCACACTTTGAACAAGATCACCATAAAGAATAGATATCCACTTCCCCACATAGATGATCTCTTGGACCAGCTTCAACATGCCAAATTATTCACGAAGTTGGATCTCAAGTCTGGTTATCACCAAGTCAGAATGAAGGAGGAGGATATATGGAAGACTGCCTTCAAGACAAAACAGGGTTTGTATGAATGGTTAGTACTTCCTTTTGGGTTATGCAATGCACCCGCTACATTTATGAGATTGATGAATGATGTATTACGGGATTTCATAGATTCATGTGTCATTGTATATCTAGACAATATTTTGATTTTTAGTGCCACATGGGAAGAACATCTAACTCATTTACAACAATTCTTGCAAGTTCTCGGGGAGAAACAACCGCTTTATAATGAAGAAATGTGAATTTTCCAAATAATCACTTGTCTATCTTAGGCACGTGATTGGAGGAGGAGAGCTACGAGTGGATCTAAAGAAGGTGGAAGCTATCACTAATTGGCCAACACCAACAGGAGCCACAAAGACTAGGAGTTTTGTGGGAGTAGTATAGTACATGCGGAAGTTCATTCCAGGATTCTCCGTGATTGCAGCACCTCTACACACAGTGGCCGCAAAGAGTAAGGGTTTTGACTGGGGTAAGTAACAAGAAAAATCCTTTGAGTTATTAAAATACAACATTAGTCATGCTCCAGTACTTGCTCTTCCTAATTTGCAGTAGCCTTTTAAAGTAGAAATAGATGTCAGTGATTATGTTATGGGCGCAGTGTTGCTTCAAGGATTGTTGTCATGCAAATGTGCAATAGGGAAATTGACAATTTCCAAGCATGAAAACGATACCCCGGTGTTAATTTTTTTCAAGTCCCATCATTCCAAGACACCCTGGGTCTATCCATTTAGTCCAAATGACCTCTTGAATAATTTTATCTCATTCCCTAGGTGATTTATAGAAATCTATTCATTCCCCCTAGGTGATTTTAGGGATTTCTAAAAAGATACTATCTTCTGGAAGTATTGGGAAGGGTTATCACTGGCCTTCCTAAGACTAGATCAACCACCTTGGAGTGGAACATAAGGGCCAAATTCAACATGGAGGTGAATTAAAGACCTTAGAACATCATGGAAATGATTTTGGAAGTTTTATGGAAGTTTTGAAATATTTGGAGCAAAGATGAGTGAAAACAGGTTCACAAGCCTAGGCAAAGATAACTCGGTCTAAAAAATCTGTTGGACTTCATAAGATGATTCGGGAGCTCCAGATGGAGTTACAAGAAAACAAAAATACCTCCATAAAGAGGATTCAAATATATAAATTATTGTGAAATAATATGTTTCACAACACCTTGGTGCATAGTATTGGCAGTGTAATTTTTATTGAGTACAAGTGGAGTCTCAAATCAAAATATGATTTTTAAGGATCATATAGATGAATAAAGACATGAGAACCAAATAATTCAATTAAAAATGACATTTCAATTCAGGAGCATATAAAATTTCACCAAGAAATTCCACCGAGAGCTCAAGTTATCTTCTTTCTAAGTTGCCCAATCAAAGGCAGTTCAGGACTTAGTCATTTTTCAGGAGGACACGTGTCAACACTAGGAGCCTTGTGGGATTTTTCATGTCCCTCGATGTCCCCGAGGTCAGGTACACCAACCATTTAAAAATTAACCCATCCCCCATGTGACCTCTTGGACCCTCATATGACCTCCAGACTTGATAGTTCAGCCCCTAGGTGCATTTTTGGAGCATCCATTCCTGTCGTCGAATCTGGTGCCATGTGTCAGCTCCAAGACCACCATGGAAACTGGTTTCCCTTATGTACTTGAGGTGGGGGAAATAATACATGGAAAAATGCACCCAAACCCTATGGAGAGTTATTTGGACACCCACGTGATCGACTTTCAGCTCCCAAGTGCATTTTTGGAGCATCCATTCCTCGTCATCGATCTCGATGCCACGTGTTAGCTCCAGGACCACCATGGAAACTGATGTCCCTTATGTCCCTAAGGTGAGGGACATTAGACATGGAAAAATTTTCCCATCCCCCTATGGGGAGCCTTTTGGACATCCATGTGACCTGCTTTCAGCTCCCAGTGCTTTAAAGCAACTTTTCTCACCTTCATTCCCTATCGTCGGATCACCGCCATGTGTTGTCCTCTTGACCACCATGGAATTTGATGTCCCTCACATCCCTGAGGTTAGGGACATAAAACATGAAAAAATGTGCCCAACTCCAACTCATTTTTTTTTAAAAATATAACTGTTAGTTGCTTCTTGTTGTTTCTAGTTGCTTCTCCATTACCAGAAGAAAACTACAGAGAACACCAGTCCACCACTCCACCATTGCCAAAGCTTGAACCAGATCCATTACAGCACATCATACTTCACTCCATGATGGAACATAGGTCTCATAAGAAAAATTCATCGAGATAATAAGAAGAAACGAAGAACAGAGAAGAAGAACAATGGAAATCCCCATTGCCATGAAACCGAAATTCAAACATATCTTGCAAACCGGTGCTCGGATTGACGAACTATTTGTTGTTGAATTTTTATCTATCAAGGAAATTAAAAAAACTTTAAATCATCCCCGTGGTGCATAGAATATTCACAGTGAAGAAATCTCATTTCTGGCTCAATGAAGGAAAAATTGAATTTCTCGTCAAACCGTTTGTCGGATTGAAGGGAAATTTCTCCTAAAGCATAAGAAGCAAAAACCTATCGCAATGGAATTGATTTCGTTGCGAATGGAGAAAAAAACCAGACATGTAATTTTCAAGCTCCATTAATGGCCACCACGACATAGTAATGGAAAAAATCAGCGAGCTACCTCTCGCTTCTCAAGGTTCTGGTGGGTGAAATCACCCGAAAATTGGAGGAAACGATTGTCGAAAAATCTAGTTTCGCGCGAACTAGTTTTCACACCATGAAGTCCCTTTTTTTGATGTATATGGAGGGCTGTGTTTTTTATCGAATTATTCCCTCCTCGAATAAATTTTCAAATTCCTAAAGATCTGACGGGTGAAATCATCCAAAAATTGGAGGGAATGATCGTTGAAAAATCTAGTTTCACGTAAACTAGTTTTGGTGCCATGAAGTCCCTATTTTTTAGGGATATGAAGGATTGAGTTTTTTGTCAGTATTCTTCCCCATCGATAAAAACATCATTTTCCCACTTTTTTAGATGAAGGAATTACTCAAAATTTGGAGCGTGGAACCCTAGAATAAAACCCAAATTTCAAGACTTATTTTGTTGCTATTTGATGTTCGTGGCACACTTACTAAAAATAGCATGTCTCCTTACATAGGGGTATATTACTTCGGGTAAGCCACCATTTGAAGATGCCATGAGTAAGATGGAAAACATAGAGGGAGAATCGCAGCAAGGTCATCAAAAAGGTCATCTTGGCTTGCATTTCACACTTACTAAACATAGTAAGTTACACTCAAAAATTAGTTTTGGCACAATGGGTCGTAGATAAGGATAATTATTCACGGGGACATCATTGTTCGAGAGCATCCTAGTCATTTTTCACAGGAATTCGAGATCCATCTTATTTCATTTAACTTGGTGAGTATTCACGAGCTGATTTGAAGGAGATTCACAGTGTGCAAGGAGTTCAAAGATTCAGAGTTTCACTACATTTGGAGCTTTCCATCGATGAGGATCGCCATACATCATCAGGAGTGATGTATCTTCTTCTTCTCTCTCTTTCTCTCTCCTCTTTCCCCCAACTTTCTCTCTCTTCTCAAATGTTCTAATTTTGCATTGGGGTTGCACTTTTTCATGTCTTAATGTTCATAATGTAATAAGTCACCTTTATGTTATAAAAAGGGACTTAAAAGTTTCCTAGGAAGTTGAAAAGTTTTAAGTTGTGCGAGGACATATGAAAAGGAATTGGGGGTAGATGAAGAGTCATATTCTACTCTATAAATTGTAACACCATTCCCATTTCAAAGGGTTGGCAATTGATCTTGTAAACTCAAGAGTGCATTGTACCTAGAGAAAGCAAAGGAGATAGCCATTTTCTTCTACTTTCCTCCATTCTCAAATTTCTTCCATTCCCACATTATGTACAACTTATGTTTAAGAATTAATACAAGAAGAAGGAGTTTGTAGCCTCTTTGATGAGGAGATTTTAGAAACTTTGAGTTCGCAATCTTATCTCGTCTTGTTCCCATTTGTAGGGTTGTTTCTTCTCATAAATGCATGTGTTAAAGTTTCTAACTAATGTGTGCAGAATATGAGTTTCTACCGCAACATTAGTTCTCATACCTCAATTCTCACTCCCTTTCCAACTTTCAGACAAAGTCTTCCCTAGCAAGAGATTGCTAGCTTCTCCCCAGGGTCAGTGGAGTGACCCCTGTTGGATCCCTGGTCGAAAGGCCGCCACATAAATCCACATTTTCTCGTGCATGCGCATACGTCAACTACACCAGTTAAGTAGAGGGACATAGATTCTCGTAGCGTGGCATAAGAAATCCACAAATTTTCCCACCAGAAAATTTTTCTCGCCAACAGTTTTTGGCACCCACCGTGGGGCAGATGTTATGAATAAAACTTAGCTTAATTCCTCATTACTTAATATTTGATAAATGTAATAAGTTAAAGTATTTAATTAAATACTTTAAACTTATGTCAATAGATATTAGTTGTCCTTAGTTGTTAGTTAACTAAGTGATAGTGTTATCATCCCAATGTTTGTGGGATCATGTTCTATCTTTTACATATTTTGTTCCCGGATGATTTCCATGAGGGGCAATAGGGGCAGTTAGGGGCAATATGCTATTTTTGCATATTTGCTCAGATTAGATGATTTGTTTCCATATATTGTGGATGAGATAGAAGTTGTCCAATATCTATAAATATTGCAGCTCTCTCATTTGTCTGTAATGCTTGATTTTGATATTAATAAAATACACAAGCACCGTCTTTGTTTCGTGCAAAGCTTCTGTGTCAATATTGTTTTCAAGTATTCATTTTCAAGATTTGGTATCGTGAGCAAAGCAAGATTCTAATCCAGAGAGGAATTTAGGAAGTTTTAGGGATGTTTTAGGAGATCTGGAGAAATTACAAAGCTATGAGGAGCCTTAAATTCTCCCAGCCTATTTCACAGCCCCCTACCACTCCACACCCCCGAATCATGGTTGATTTGTAGTCAAGAACACACAGACAAAGCAATCACAGGCCTTTACAGACTTGGATGCTAATTTGTTGTAAAAGGTGACATTGTTTCATTCTCTGGTATTTTTTTTTAAAATTACATGTACGTGCATTTTTAAAAAAATTTTGGAAGCATTTAAAAATATATATACAATATTTTTGATCTGTGGGTACCCAATCTTTTCAAGCTCCCCACATTACTTGTTCTTCCTCTTCTCTAGTATTTTTATTCTTCTTCCTCTTCTCTGTATTTGAGCATTTAAAAAAAGGAGATCCAATCAAACGTGGAAGGTTCTCTATGAACCTGCATCTACCAGAGGAGTAGAAGATCACATATTTGAATGATCTGCAACTTGCCTGCATCCAAAATGAAGACTACAAATTGAACGGGAGAATATTTGCAACCTACAACAAAAGAGCTGCATTGGAAGAAGGAAGAACAAGTGCCTCCAAGCAAAAGAAATACCTGTGTACAAAGAGAAACAATAAAAGAAAAGTGCAGCCAAGGGTTATTATAACACATATGCAAAGCAGATGAATTGTAATTGTGCCCTAAAATGTAGTACGCATGCATGTAAGTCGTTACCGTGTTTGGTTTTTAAAAATTGATTTTAAAAAAATTTCCTTTTTTGGACGTCGTGAAAAAATTAGAAGGAAAAAAATCCATTTTTGGAAAGGGGCCCGGAAAGATATTAAAATTGCAATTTAAAAAAGGCATAACTTTCAACTAGTACCTCAGATTGAGGTGCCATTTTTTTAAAACATGGAAAAGAAAAATTCACACACAACTTGATTTTGAAAATCTACCATTGTTTCTGGTACATTAACAAGATCTACAACATATGTTACACAAAAAGCTACATTTGATCGTGCAAATCAAAAAGCAAAGTTAATAATCTTGTTTAGTGTTTCAGATGAGGTACAACCTCATATTCGTGAGTCCACAACAAAAAAAGAATCTTGGGACAAGTTGAAAATGGTATATGAGTCAAAAAATAAGAACACAATACTTCATCTCCAAAGTCAACTATTAAACTTGAAAATGCAACCAACTGAGAAAGTTGAAATGTTTTTTAGAAGAGTGGCAACTTTGTGTGCATCACTTCAAGCTTTGGAAGAAGAAGTAACTGACACATCACTTGTGCCTATAGTATTGAGAGCTCTTCCTCCTTCTTATAGGATTTTTGTGACCACGTTAAACATAACTGGTCAAACAACAACTTTTGAAGAGTTAGTGAATATGCTCCAACAAGAAGAAGCTATTCACTCAACTATTGAAACTGAAGAGCAGGCACTTGCTTCTAATCAAAAAGGGAAAAAACAGGTGAAGTCTAGTAAACAGCCTCAGAAGCAAGGTAATTCTCAACAAGGCCAAAAAGACCAACAAAAATGTCTTATTTGTGGTTGAAAAGGACATGAGTTAAAAAATTGTTGGTACAACACATTCCAACAAGGATCATCAAGTGGTAAAAAGACTAATTACCAATAAACAAAATCAGTCCAACAACAGAGTAAACAAGGACAAAATTATCAAAAGTGGAAGAAGAAACCAACTCAACAAGGAAATGTAGCCGAATAGGAAGATCAATTTGATGATGATGACTTCCTCTATTCTGCATAGTCAAATGAAGTATCTAATTCTATAACTGAAATTTGGTATGTTGACTCGGGTGCAACTCGACACATGATAGGAAAGAAAGATTGGTTCTTCACAATGAGTAAAACACCCACCAAAAATCATGTCTCTTTGGGTGATGATACATCATACAAAGTGTTGAAGGCATTGGTTCCATTTCACTACCACTTGGGCAACATAATTGTAAAATTACAAATGTTCTTTATGTCCTTGGTTTAACAAAAAATGTTATCCGTGAGTCAATTATTAGATCACAATCTCAAAATTGACTTTGATTGTAAAGGTGATAAAAAGATGTGCCTAATTCGAGATAAGTCAAAAAGCTCAAATTTTTTTTCAAAAGCTTCAATGTTGGAAGAATGTTTCATTGGATTTTGTTCAACGAAATGATCAAGCATTTTTAGCCAAGGATATATAATCAGCTCAACTATGGCATCGAAGACTTGGACATGTGAGTTTTGGCTATCTTAACACACTTCGTCGATATGACATGGTTAGGGGTTTACCACCTCTAAAAAGGGCAGATAAATGTCAACATTGTTCGGCAGAAAACAAAATAGATCACCATTCAAACATAGTACATTTCAGGCTAAGGAAAAACTTGACTTGGTGCATACCGATTTGTGCGGACCAATGAGACCTAGACACTCTAGTTTTCAATATTTCATGCTCTTTGTTGATGATTTTTCAAGAAAAATGTAGATATACTGCCTTTCTACAAAATACCAAGCTTTTGAAACTTTCAAGAAGTTTAAAGCCCTTGTTGAAACAGAGTCTAGTAGGAAAATAAAAACACTCCACTCAGATCAAGGGGGAGAATACACCAACAATGAGTTCAATGATTTTTGAAAACACATGGCATTCATCATCAAATGGCTCCTCCTCACACACCACAACAAAATGGTGTTGTTGAAAGGAAAAATCATACTATCATGGATATGGTGCGATGTATGATTGATGATGCAGGTTTATCAAAAACATTTTGGGCCGAAGTAGCTAAAACAACAGTGTATTTACTAAACAAAGTTCCCACTGTAGCTCTTGATGGAGTAACACCACAAGAAGCATGGTCAGGGCATAAGGATGTTCTTTGTGAGATTGTTCATGGAGTCCCTCTAAGAAAAAGTAGCTAAATGGTTCTACCTCCTACCTACCCGATCTGTCACTTGTTGGGATGACATCAAGGTTGCCTTCGAGGAAAGATTTAAATCAACTGAAGAATGCCAAGACCTCTTGGTGCAGTTGGCTCAAATGAGGAAAGAAGAAAGTGAAACCATGAGAGACTTCGTGGCTCATTTCAAATGGTTTCTTCACATGATACTTGAAGAGGATTTGCCATCTCGAAACCATGTCAAAAGATTCTTCATCAATTCTCAATAATCGTAGTATTTTTTTCTGCGAAGATCCAAACCAAGGAACATTGTAGAAGCACAAAGGATGGCCATTGAACTTGATGATGATCTCATCCTCTTTAGAAAGATCAAGAATCCATCAAAGGGAAAATCCCAACATCCCGGGAGATGAGAGAACCAATCCGTCACCTGCAAAATTTGGAGAATGAGATGGCCTCTTTGAAGAGGGAATTATTTGAATGATTTTCTTCCCAAAAGAGCAACAAAAATTAGATGCAGAGGAGCACCCCAAAGGATCACCTTGGAGGCCCCACCCATGAACATAAATTTTATATTTCAAGAAGGTGAAGAAGAGTTTGAACAAGAAAGTGAAGGTGGTGATTTCCTAGAAAATTATGAGTTTGAGAATGATACACAAATCAGATTCTGTGAGTATTCATGAGGTGATGAAGAAGACGAAGAAGATGCACCTAGTTTTCCATGCGTGGTATGCAATCATTATCAGTCCAAGAAAGGATCCCCCCTCCACTTTTGTAAAGAAAAATAATTTTGATGATCCTCTTGTGGCGACTCCACAAAATAAAATAATCAGTCAAGGATCCCCACTTCCATCTTCCATGAATTTTGCATTGTTGGAGCTGGACCCTGTAGTAAGTAAGAAGACTCCCACTCCCAAGTAAGCTTTCCAATTCCTCTCCCTTTCTAAATATAAATATGCTCCTACAAAATCTAATACCTTGAAAGCTCCTAGTGTGCCATTCAAAATACCGTCCATTCCTCAAACATCAAATCCTACTCCTAAGCCTATCCAAACTCCAAAATCAGTCCCTTCACCCCCCTTTCTGCATCTTCTCCCTTTGACTTCATAGAACATGCAAATAAAGCCAAAGTGCAGATTACTAAAACCAAATATTTGCAGACCCATCCTGAACAGTTCAAGAGGTTTGTTCAATACATTAGGAATGGTAGTCTAACACCCAATGATGTAGCTCATCGACCTAAAGGAATACTACCAAACCCACCTACACCTCCCTCACAAAACATGCTTTCTCTGAGTGCATCAAAGACTGATAAAGTTGAACCTTTCTACGTCTCCCTTCTTGTTGGAGAATATGTATTGAACAATTGCATAATAGATTTTGGTGCTTCAGATAATGTGATGCCTTTGAAGGTTGCTAAAGCTCTCAAACTTACCATGACTCCACCTAGTGGCTCTTGTTATTCTTTGGAGTCAAAAGAGGTCCCACTTGTAGGGAAGATCAAAGATGCATAGGTGGTTCTCACTATATTTCTAGACAAGAAAGTTTTAGTGACGATTATGGTAGTAGACGCGTCCTTGCCTCATTCGGAATGTTCTTTGAGCGAAGTTTCGCCAAGACTTGGGAGGTAAAATTCAGATGAATTGGTCATCCGCAACCGTACTAGTGAAGGGAGACATGGAGAAATTTCTTCCAAAAAGAAGATGAGGTACACTGTGTAAAAGTTTGGAAGCCTAGAAGCTAACATTTTGTACCAAAATACCAAGTGGATGAATCACTTGGTGACAACCGAGGAGGAAGAAGATATTCCCATCTTGATAGGGCTAGATATGCCTTCTCAGAGAGATTTGGATTTTGAAGAAGCATTGAGGAGATTCGAGTTACAAGAGGGCAGCCTGGAATTGCCAAATGATGTAGACCACAAGGAAGAGGAGATGGTTATCGATGATTTTCAAGAAGAAAAATCAGCCTATATGCTTTTCCAAGATGAGGAGTTATTCTCATTCCCATTTGGGGATGAAGATGATCTCAGTCAGGCCATCTATGGAGAGAAAAATTAGCTTGTGATTAGGCCGTGAAAGGTTTGAAATAAAACTCTATACAAGGAGTGCTAAGAGCCACGTAAGAAACAGAGAGACCCGAGATCAATCTTGAACTTTTAATGCAAGCCATGAATCTACAAGACAAGTGTGAAGCTGATTTGGAACCCTTAACCAATGAGAAGGTTGGCCATATTGAGATAAGGAAAGATGAAACATATGATTCCACCCCTGCGCCAATGATTGATGGATGTAATACCGAAATGGCAATATTTTCTTTCCCATTTGAAGATGAAGACTCTTTCCATGAAAAATAAATTGAAGCAAGGAGTTTCGAGACCTCTAAAGATGAAGCTCTTTTTGATGAAGGATCGGTAGAGTGCAGCGATTCTCGAGATGATGAGGTAATCCCTCTAGATAGTTGCCTTGAGCTGTAAAATAAATATTCTTCAAAGGCATATAAAGATGAGCTGCAGGAAACAACGAAGCATAACTTTATGCAAGAAATCTTGGATGCAGTAGAAGTTGTGGAAGACCCCGAGCTGATTCTTGATCTCTTCACTCATGTCATGGATATACAAGACAAGTATGAGTTTATCTCCAATCCTCCTGTCAATACTCAAACACCTCATGATGCAGTAGAGATAAAGGATGAATCAAATATTTCCCATAGAGAATATGTCAATGAGCATAAACCTGGGAATGAAAGTAACTCAGAAGATTCAAGGAATTGGAATGAAAATCACCTTTGGGGCAGTGATGATATGCTCGATGGAGAATCATCTATATCGATAAACATGGAAGGCAACTGGCACTATGAAACCGACTTCAAAGAACATGAAGGTAGTGGTATTTCCAAGCAAGGACTTGAGCATCAAGAATCTTGCATGGAATCACTCCTACCAAGTACACAAATAATTGTGAAAGCACTTGGTTTTCATAAGAAACCGAGGAGAGGAGATTAATTTCTGGAACCAATCAATGGCTTTGTAGATCAACATCACTCAGTGTTGCCCACTCAGGGGTAACTCTTGAGGAATGAAAAGTGCTTCAGTGAAAGTTGGTTGTCCCCCGCCATGTACCATAGGTGATTGTTAGCTGTGTTTCCCTTCTATTGCGTGTGTTTCCCTTCTTATTGTGTGTCATGTGTTTCCTTTATGTTGCTTTATGTGTGTGTTTTTTCCTTCTTCATTCTCTCTCTCTCTGTCTCTCTCTCTCTTGTAAGTTGTACATGACTTCGTAGGGCCCAATGGATAAGGCACTGGTCAACAAATTATATGGTCTAAAATTGAGATTATGGATTCCCATGTCATGTCTTCACTACGATCATTCCATGCCATGTCCCCAAGCTAGAGCCAGCTATTGTTGTGTAAATGTGCAACAGGGAAATTGACAATTTCAAAGCATGACAACGATACCCCAATGTTATTTTTTTAAGTCCCATCATTCCAAGACACCCGGGTCTGTCCAATCAGTCCAAATGACCTCCTAAATAATTTTATCTCATCCCCCTAAGTGATTTAGAGAATTCTATTCATTCCCCTAGGTGATTTTAGGGATTTTTGAAAAGATACTATCTTCTGGCAGTATTGGGAAGGGTTATCACTGGCCTTCCTAGGACTAGATCAACCACCCTGGAGTGGAAAAAAGGGAAAAATTCAACATGGAGGTGAATTGAATACCTTATAACATCATGGAAATAATTTTGGAAGGTTTAGGGAAGTTTTGAAATATTTGGAGCAGTTTGAGTGAAAACAGGGTTCACAAGCCTAGCAAGTACACGGATCTAAAACAACTATTGGACTTTAGAAGATGATTCTGGGAGCTCCAGATGGAGTTATAAGTAGACCAAAACACCTCCAGAAATAGGATTGAAATATATAAATTATGGTGAAATAATATTTTTCACAACACCTTGGCGCATAGGATTGGCAGGCAGTTTTTATCAGGTACAAGTGGAGTCTCAAATCGCAAATACATTTTTTAAGTAATAAGATGGATGAATAAATACATGATACCCACATAATTGAATTAAAAATGAAAATTTCAGTCAGGATCATATAAAATTTCACCAATAAATTCCACCGGGAGCTCAAGTTATCTTCTTCCTAAGTTGCCCTCTCAAAGGCGGTTCAGGACTTGGTCATTTTTTGGGAGGACATGTGTCAACACCGGGATCCCTGGCAGGATTTCATGTCCCCGAGGTTAGGTACACCAACCATTGAAAAATACACCCATCCCCATGTGACATCTTGTACCCTCGGATGACCTCCAGACTTGACAGCCTTAACCCCTAGAGCATTTTTGGAGCATTCATTCCCTGTTGTCGGATCTAGTGCCACGTGTCAACTCCAGGACCACCGTGGAAACTGATTTCTCTTATGTACCTAAGGTGGGGGACATAAAACATGCAATAATGTTCCCAGACACTATGGAGAGTCATTTAGAAACCCACGTGGTGACTTTAAGCTCCCAAGTGCATTTTTGGAGCATCCATTCCCTGTCGTCAAATTTGATGCCACGTGTCAGCTCTAAGACCACCGTGGAAACTGATGTGCCTCATGTCCCTAAGGTGAGGGACATAAGACATGGAAAAATTTTCCCATCCCCCTATGGGGATCCTTTTGGACATCCATGTGACCTGCTTTCAGCTCCCATTGCTTTAAAGCAACTTTTCTCACCTACATTCCTTGTCGTCGGATCGTTGCCACGTGTTGTCCTCTTGACCACCGTGGAATTTGATGTCCCTTACATCCCTGATGTTAGGGACATAAAACATGAAAAAATGTGAACAACTCTAACTCAAAAATTTTAAAAAAATTCTAACTATTAGTTTCTTTTTGCTACTTCTAGTTTCTTCTCCATTACCAAAAGAAAACTGCAGAGAACACCAGTCCACCACTCTGCCATTGTTAAAGCTTGAGCGCAGTTCCATTACAACACATCATCCTTCACTCCATGATGGCTCACGGGTCTCATAAGAAAAATTCAATGATATAATGAGAAGAAATGAAGAATAGAGAAGAAGAACAATGGAAATCCCCATTGCCATGAAACTGAAATTCGAACATATCTTGCAAACCGGTGCTCGGATTAACGAACCATTTGTTGCTGAGTTTTTATCTATTGAAGGCCATTAAAAACACACTTTAAATCCTCCCTGGTGGTGCATAGAAAATTCATAGTGAAGCAATCTCATTTCTTGCTCAACGAAGGAAATTTTGAATTTCCCGTCAAACCGTTTGTCGGATTGAAGGGAAATTTCTTCTGAAGCATAAGAAGCAAAAACCTATCGCAATGGACTTGATTTTGTTGCGAACGGAGACAAAAACCAAACCTGAAATTTTCAAGCTCCATTAATGGCCACCATGACACAAGTAATGGAAAAAATCAGCGAGCTACCTCTCCGCTTCTCAAGGTTCGTGGGTGAAATCACCCGAAAATTGGAGGAAACGATCGTCGAAAAATCTAGTTTCACGCGAACTAGTTTTCACACCATGAAGTCCCTATTTTTTAGGGATATGGAGGGCTTTGTTTTTATCAGCATTCTTCCCTCCTTGAATAAATTTTCAAATTCCTAAATATCCGATAGGTAAAATCATCCAAAAATTGGAGGGAATGATCATTGAAAAATCTAGTTTCACGTAAACTAGTTTTTGTGCCATGAAGTCCCTATTTTTAGGGATATGGAGGACTGAATTTTTGTCAGTGTTCTACACCCATCAATGAAAACATAATTTTCCCACTCATTTAGATGAAGGAATTAATCAAAATTTGAGCATGGAACCATGGAATAAAACCCAGAATTTCAAGACCCGTTTTGTTGCAATTTGACGTTCGTGGCACACTTACTAAAAATAGCATGTCTCCTTGCATAGGGGTATGTTACTTTGGGTAAGCCACCATTTTAATATGCCATGAGTAAGGTGGTGAACACAGAGGGAGCATCGTAGGAAAGGTCATCAAAAAGGTCATCTTGGCTTGTAATTCACACTTACTAAAAATAGTAAGTTACACTCAAAAAGTAGTTTTGGCACAATGGGTCATACAAGGATAATTATTCAGGGGGACATCATTGTTCGAGAGCATCCTAGTCATTTTTCATAGGGAATTCGAGATCCATATTAGTTCATTCAACTTGGTGAGCATTCACGAGATGATTTGAAGGAGATTCACAGTGTGCAAGGGATTCAAAGATTCAGAGTTTCACTGCATTTAGAGCTTTCCATCGACGAGGATCAACATACTTCATCAAGAGCAATGTCTCCTCTTCTTATTCTCTCTCTTTTTCTCTCTCCTCTTTTCCCCAATTTCTCTCTCTTCTCAAATGTTCTAATTTTGCGTTGGGATTGCACTTTTTCATGTCTTAATGTTCATAATGTAATAAGTCACCTTTATGTTATAAAAAGGGACTTAAAAGTTTCCTAGGAAGTTGAAAAGTTTTAAGTTGTGTGAGGACATATGAAAAGGCATTGGGGGTAGATGAAGAGTCATATTCTACTCTATAAATTGTAACACCATTCCCATTTCAAAGGGTTGGCAATTGATCTTGTAAACTCAAGAGTGCATTGTACCTAGAGAAAGCAAAGGAGATAGCCATTTTCTTCTACTTTCCTCCATTCTCAAATTTATTTCGTTCCCACATTATGTTCAAATTTTGTTTAAGCATCAATACAAGAAGAAGGATTTTGTAGCCTCTTTGATGAGGATATTTTAGAAACTTTGAGTTCGTAGTCTTATCTCGTCTTGTTGCCATTTGCAGGGTTGTTTCTTCTCATATATGCATGTGTTAAAGTTTCTAACTAATGTGTGTAGGAATATGATTTTCTACTTGCAACATTAGTTCTCCTACCTCAATTCTCACTCACTTTCCAACTTTCGACAAAGTCTTCTCTAGCAAGAGATTTCTAGCTTTGTGCAGGTCGTGGAGTGCCCCATGTTGGATCCCTGGTCGAAAGACCACCACATAAATCCACATTTTCTCGCGCATGCACATACGGAAGCTACACTTTGGTTAAGTAGAGGGACATAGATTTTGAAGCGTTGCCAAGAAATCCACAAATTTTTCCACCCGATAAATTTTCTAGCCAATAAGGAGGTAAACCCGTATGTTATCATTTTGAAAATTTCTCTTTAGTATTAAAGGATAATCATTATATGATAAGAAAATGTATGCACTCGTTCGTAATTAAAAATGTAAGCATTATTTGTTGGGTAAAGAAACTATTATGCACTGACCGACCACAAACTTCTCTAGTATTTGCAAGCATAATCTAAATCGTAGCAGTAAGGCACTACAAATGGATGGGGTTCCTTCGGCAGAGTTCCATCTAGTGATCAAATAAAAGAAAGGTAGTACAAACTTGGTGGTAGACATGTTACATATGCCACCCACATAGGAGAATTTCTCCTGTTTGGCCATTATTTCTCAAATCGAGCCCTTCACGAAGGAAGCTTACGGAGAGGCATATGCCTAGGACAAAGACTTTGGGGTGACATTTTAGTAATTGCAGTCCCAAGGGACTGAAAGGATGGGCATTGAATATTGTTATCTCAAGGATGGGTGCTCTATCGATGGGGGAAGCATTGCGTGCCTAAAGAAGAAAGAATTCTATTGATGAGGGAAGCACATACCTCGAAAGTAGTGAGACATTTCAAGTGTTGGTAAGACCCTAGCCCACTTGCAAAGGTATGTGTATTGGCCCAATATGCAAGAAGAAGTATCAAAATTTATACGTGGATGTAAACTTTGTTGTACCAATAAGCCTAAGACTAGGAAGGAGGGTTTGTATATGCCTTTTCTAGTACCTACTCATCCGTGGGAGGACATTTCTATGGATTTTATAGGAGGATTACCTATGTCTAAACATGGCCATGACTATCTCTATGTTGTTGTTGATAGATTCAAGTAAGATGTGTATTCTTATGGTATGTAAAAAGACAATAAAATCACATGAGGCAGCAAATATTTTCTTTGCTAATGTATGGGTGCATTTTGGTTTGCCAAAGTCTATTGTTTCTAACAGGATTCCAAGTTCTTGGGGAAGTTTTGGACTACTTTGTGGGACAAGATGGATACCAGGTTATAGAGGAGTACAACTTTCCATCCACAAACAAATGGACAGAAAGAGGTGGTGAACATGACTTTGGTACAATTAATCAGAGGGTATAATAGCAAATACCTAAGGACTTGGGATGAGTCCTTAGCCTACATTCAACACTCCTATAACCAGGAAATACACACATCCATTATGAAATCACCGCTTAAAGCATGCTTGGGATATCTACTTACAAATCTGCTGGACACAGTAGTTGGGCAGCAGGATGAGGAGGAGACACGAGATAGAAAGGTGACTAGAGCCAACAAATTCATCGAGAGGATCTGGAAAATCCATCTCAAAGTCAAAGAACAGCTAGAGAAATCTCAAGCCAAGTACAAAGCTAGGCATGATCAACATAGGAGAGAACATAAGCTACATGTTGGAGATAGAGTTTGGTTTTACTTGAGCAAGGAGAGACTAAAATGTCAAGCATGGAAGCTCACACCACTACGATATGGACCCTTCACCATATTGGAGTAGTTTGGAGAAAATGCCTTTCGGCTTGATTTTCTACCATTTATGAGGATGTACTCAGTAGTAAATTGTGAGAACTTGCATCTATATGAGCCATCCATGCTAGATGAAGATGAATGACTACATTTGTTACCTTCCATTGAGGATTGTGTCTTAGACTCACGAGGTGAATTGGAGGAGGATGTAGTGTTGTAGTAGAATGTTAGAGAGACTAGGAGAGGTTTGTAGGAGTCTTGGCAGATTGGACTGAAAGGAAAGACACCAAGGCGGTCTCGATGGTACTCGAAGGAGCAAGTGAGGGAATTATTTCCTCATCTACTCCCCCACTAAGATTTTGTGGGACCAAAATCCTCCTAAGTAGGGGAGGTGTGATCCATAGGGATCCAAAATTACTCTACTTCATCAAATCATTCAGCATGAAGAAGGAAAAATAATACATAGAGGTTCTATCTTTTTAGTAACAAGACCACCGCTCTATGTAGAGCGGAAGTTATAGAACCGCCACCCAACTAGGATGGCGATCCTAGGACCACCGATCTGCATTGGGCGGTGGTCGTGGAACTTTTAGACAAAAAACAAAAATATGAAATGAATAGTCCCAAAGCATTTGAAATGGGTGTCCGTGTCTCTTCTCCTCCATGACCTTTCCCATTCTCCAGTGCACGGGAGGACATGAGAAAGGCTATAAATACATGTTTGTAGAAGAGAATAGGATCAACAAAGCATGAAAGCAAGTGAGCAAGAAGTTTTCATTCACTGGAATTGTTTTTTGCAAAAGAAAGGAGTGTTGAGAAGAGCAAACAAGTAATTAGAAGTAAGTGTGAGATATTATCTACTTCTCTTTCATACTTATTGTAAATTATGTACTTATTGTTTGAATTGGCCAATAAAAGTGGGAAGAAAGATCAATTACCCTTCCCGATTGGTTTTTCCTCTAGAGGTTTTCCAGGATAAAACTTGTTAGTGTTTATGATTTTATATTATTTCCTTTCCTGCAATTGTGGATTCTAAGCATATGCAAAATTCATTCACTAGCTATCTCTGTCATTTTCTAATAGAAAGTAGAACAACAATGTTAATTTGTGATTCGTGGATAGTTCCAAAGTTGAAGAGTTTACATATCACTTGGAATTCTTCACTTCATACCCTTGTTATACCTTGGTAAGTGATCCATCTAGATTTTTGAACTTAACATGATCAGTCCTTCGACTTAGGTCTCCATACCAATGTTGGAATTTTCTCATGCATTCTAGGAGCTCCATAAACCTTGTTAGGTATTCTATCTCGGTTAGGACAAAATTTAGAAATATGTCCCATATTATGACATCTATAGAAAATAAATTCTCTTGATTGATTAATCCTTTGCAATATGACCTTTTTCTTGTAATCGTAACACAACACTTTACTAATGCCTAGATTATTCCTCCGTGAGTAATGATGATGGTAGTCCATAACTCTATGAAAAAACTCATTACATGAAAAACAATGTCCATTAAATGAACTCACATAAATTATAATAATTGAAATATCATTTCTATCCGAGATCTGATTGTCCATATCCACCTTTGAGAAACATACTTTCTCCTTCAATACTTTGACCTCAAAATTCCATAGATGGACCATCTTTGTGCTTCACGCACTTCGTTCACCTGAAGTTGTTAAATTTGCTTTAGAGGTCCTGATCTGATACCAATTTTTGGAAGCACAACCACTAAGAGGGTGGTGGGTGAATAAGTGGACCATAAAACTTTTAATCATTTAAATAATTTACATCCATTAACCATTCAAACCATTAAGCATGCATGCATCAAGAACCGTAACCATAGAAGATAAAATGAGAACACATAAACATAATAAGACTAGATATAAGTGGGAATCCCTCAAGGGGAATAAAACCCACTGAAACATAGCTTTATTAGAGAAATTATTCAAATTTAGTTGAGCACCAACTCACAAAAGAGCACCAACCCCTAGGTTTAGTAAGGAACCAACCCCACAAGAAGCACCAACCCCTAGATTTAGTAGAGTACCAACCATATAAGGAGGCACCAATCCCCTAGATGAATCAGACCCAAAAAAATCCACCTAATTTTTTTCACCATTGAAATTTTGCACCTATAATTGATGATGACACAATGAAGCTCTATTTTCCTTCTTCTTCTTCAAATCTGCTCTCTAGGTCAACTAGCTCATCATCTTCTTCACCAATATGATTAGGCCTAATGACCTATCTCTTCAACACATGCAAAAACTCTAGAAAGTATCCACACACTCTCTTCCCTCTCTTGATGGTCACAAATACCTCTTTCACTTCTAGAAACACCCTCTAGCTTGCACTTTTCCTTGTTTGCTCAACTAGCTCAAAAGAGCATTACAACTTGCTTTTATATAAGACTTGTTATTATAAATCATCTATTTTTTCCATAATATGTCAAATTCACTTAAATAAACATAATATAATCCTATAAAAAATCACACAATGGTATAAATATGTCGAAAATACCATCTTTATACCCAAATCCTTCATTAGGACACAAGAAGCCCTAATACACTCCAATAGCCCACTCACCAAATCTGATTGTTCTTAATCAAAAACACCATAACCAAAACTTAGAAACAACTTAGATATTTTTATAAGCCTTCAAGTAATCACCAACCTACTTCTATAACTCTGAACCAACACAACATGAAAATACACCACCATTTGGAGTAACCAACCTTACTAGGTCTAAGACCTACAAAACTAATCTGCAAAGGTTGAAGAAAATCCTCATAAAATATACTCAATCAAGAAATTGTGATATACCAATGTAAATATCACAACATTAGGGTCATCACCAAATGGTATTTGTGCTAGAAATCAGACTAAAACACCACCAAAAATCCTTTGCAACCATGTCACCTAAAACTCGCCCAAAACTAGTCTTGAAAAATAGACTTGAATAGACCTCTAAGGGATCAAAATTATTATAAAACATCTACAAACATGAATTATAGCTCCCATAATTCCTCCACAATCAATTTATTCACCTATTCCAATGCAAAACCTGAGATAAATATCAAATTATTCATAAACTTTCCTTTTTGAGTGGGGTCCACATATAGTAAAAACACCTAACTTGCACCTGGAGAAAGATAGAGTAGTCCTTTATAACCTCCAATCATTATACTTGAACAAGGTCATAACCAATAAGATCTTCTCTATCGCGTTTTTGACCTAGGGTTTTAGGAGGGTTTAAAATAAGCTTACATTCTTAACGATTGCTCATAAAAGTATGGGCCTTATTTTCTAAACTAATGCTTGGAGATTCTTCTTAGGTACTTCTACCAAATTCCTTTAAAATATCAGCTTCCCATGTAGACTTCTCATGTACCAACGAGCATCAAAAAGTCTAATTCAACCTTGATTTCTCACTTCCAAAAACTCGATAGGACTAAAAATCACATATCTTGCAAAATCTTCAACATTAGGACTTGAAATTTTGTCCACACCTCTAAATACACATTCCAACACATATCCAATGCTCACAATTTCTCAAATACACTCAAAAATGATGGCTATACTTCATTAGGGCATGCTTTCTTAAGGAATGGATCTATTAACATACCTAAAAACCATGTCTAAACCCTATATCTTCCCTCTGAGACACCTTTGAGTGTCCCTACACCTCATACTCATACTCTCCATGCTATGACAATGCATAACCAAATGTTACACATCATGAACCATCATGCCATACCTCATCCTGTTGACTAGGCCTCCTAATTAGGCCACTTTAACATGATTGTGTCACCAAAACTGACCTCATCATCACTTTTTACACTCTTGACAACCCTGAAAGAACCTCCACCACACTTCCTAAAGCATCACTATATCATCACTCTACCTCTATCATACTTATGTAATTCATCATACTAACTCAAGACATCATGAGACACCAAGTAATCTCAACAAGACACTCAACTTGACATGACACTGCCAATCAACCTTCATGTTTCTTACCTCTTTTGACATCAATAAAACCTCATACATCAATGAAAAAACCTAAAACATCACTCTTCTATTTTGACATCAATGACAACACAATGCCACTTAGGGAACACATATACACATCGTTGCAGAGATTTTAAATATATATGCATGTAGGAAGGAGTAGCACTAGAGAATGCGTTCACATGCGTTGTGTTATGAAAACTCACGTTGTTGGAGGTAGCATATGGAAAGTAACTCCAGGTGGGTAATTCAATAGGGTAAGAGTAAGAAGAGTGAGGACCCATTCCTAGTGTTCCGGACTCATGAGAAGGTCACTCGAGTTATAATTGGCTAGATAACCTTGTTATGATGGTTATTGCATTGGTTGTGTGTTGGTAAAAGGCGTATAAATTTGATTATAGACATGATGATTGGAGTTTTCTCCTATTACAAGATTTTGCTGCGAGGTTTAAGTACTCTCCAATTCTCTAATCCTCCTCACTAATTTGGAAATAAGATTGTTTGGTGAAAGTTGAGCCCCTTGTTTGGGCATATGTTGCATGTGATTTTGTAGAGGGGATGTGTGATATCCTTTTATGAATTATTCACTTATTCCCTCCCATATTTTATGCATGTTTTCTAATTTTTGTAGGGTAGAAGAAAAATTATTTTACAAAAGGGTATAATTATATGTATGCAACCTATCTAGAGATCCATCTATGGCTTTAAGTCACCACTTATTTAGTCGAACCGTGCTAAAATCTCCTCATTAGGCTAAAAATAAGATGGGGTAGAATTTTATTGCATGCTAATTTGCGGCCTTGTCAAGACTCATGAGTGGATTCCTTGTTATCCGATAAATGTCTTGTTTTTGGAGTTAGAAGGTTCCATTTGTGTGCTCTAATAGGTTGACTAATGCAAAGGTTGACAATATCTTAACTATACCATGATGAAGAAACTAATCCAAATGTAATCAAGGGAAATCATGCATGTCATTCTTGAACATTCTTTATGAACTTCTGAGAACTAGACTTATTCATTACCTTTTTTTTATGTTTCCAACCATGATATCCATGTTTTGGATACAATTTCAAGTACAAGCCATTTCTGTACAAGCTCAATAATCAGGTTAGAAAACCAATCATTTGTACATAAACTAATAGTACACTCGTTAATCACATTTATTCTCAATACTTGAAGACTATCCTAAAATTTTCACTCACTATCCTCAGTAATTCTTCACTAAATAACATTGATTTTGCCCACTTGCACCCTTAAGACTTGAGTAGCCCAATGTTGACAAATGTCATTAACTATCTTCCTTATCCAATAACCAACTTGACTTTCATACAAGGTTCTTCCAACTCTTCATTGTGTTCTCTCACTTCTCTAAGAATAAATATGATCTCCCACTCTTTTAACTCTATCTATTCTAGGCCATTCAAATCCCAACTCATTATATACCCCTAACCAATCTTTTATAGTAGTGTGGATCACAAAAGCATAACTTTACCGTATTGTCACTAATTTGGCCATGTTTCCCCTTCTAAACCTCAAGGATCATCTTCCATGTGACTTTGTTTCTTATCTTGACACACACAAATTCCTTCATGTAATTTCAAGGATGAAAAGTAATAACTTATCAAAATAGAGTAAAGAATGCTTACTCTATCCAAGATTGTGAAATGGGATTGTCTCGATCAATATTCAACTTATCTTTATAAAAGACTAGACGACTCACTCCCTACATTATTTAGTAACTTTCTTAAAGATTCTTCCTTCTCCATTTGATCAACCTCCACTCATGACTTTCATTCCCTACAATAATGAATTAGTGTCACATGCAAGCTTTTCTCTAATCCTAGTACCTTGTTTTAGTGTTTTTCTAGGCTGTCATATACAAAATCTCAACTAGTCCTTGAAACTACTTAATACTTCTTAATCCTATCAATACACAATCCACTAATATGATCATATATGCATAGACATCTTCCTTTATTGAAAACTCAAGAAATTGCAAATGAGGCTTGTTTACTTGTAACTCTACGTACACAATCTTGTAACCCGCCTAACTTTAATTTTCTAGGTGACTTTTCACAAAATTGGTTACTATAAGAAAAATGTGATTTCTAGGTATCCATTAACATCTTACAATAATCACCTTAAACATGCAAGGAGTTTCTTAGGGAAAATAACACAAGAATGACAATTTTCTTCCCTCAACTAGGTCTCCAAACACTCGAAACAAGAATGTCAAAAGAATATTCATCTGTACAACATCAAAACTCCTAAAGCCAAGAAAATATATTCACACACCATGCACATCCGCTATGTAATTTCATTCATTAATTTACAAGTTCGTAATTTTTGCACTTAAACCCTAAACTAGGGTTTCTCAAGCCCGAGAAGAAGGTTATTCCATATATTGCAAAAAATATGGTTTCAAACCCTAAGTATTACCTTATATGCTTTGTATAGTCCCCTTTAACTTTCATCTTCATACACTAACCCCGAAACCATACCAATAATTCACAACCATAAAGTTTGTAGATTCTAGCTTAAGAAAACCTTGGTTTTCTCACATAGTCCGTAAGATTTTCACCCTAACCCAATTTGCTATCACTTTGAGCCTTTAAATCCTCTTCCTTACTTGTTCTTATGAATACCAAGTCTAACCTTTGCTAGGAAAAATAATGTTAGTGCTTCACATATAACTTGTAATTAATAAACAATTATATTATATACTATAATATAGTTGTTAGGTTGTTTATAAACCTATGTGTGGTGGAGTGTGTTAGAGTTATTATAGGAGTTGTTATAGCTTCCCTATAAATTAGGATATGTTGCTCCTATATAAATGTATTATTGTGTGATTGAGATATATGAGAAGATGTATGGTTCGGGTTGTATAAATCTGCTCTTACCATTTCATTTGTATGGTTAGAATTATATCAGGTTGTATACGTGAATTTGTTTTGGTGTTATAACAAATCACTAATTGGCATGAGTTGCTTATAACCATCCTATTATTTAGCAGAGGAATCTCCTATATAATTGTGTAATCCACTACGAATGAAATATCGAGTAGAATACGTTTTGTTTTCAGTTGTGAAACTCTGTTCCAAATTTCATTTGGTATTGGAGAAATTTCAATCCATGAGTTATGAGAGTCATGTGGTGAGATTTGTCTTAGGCCAGTTCATGAATGCTTGCACTAACATTAATAATATACGCGTATTGTTTTCAGGTGCTTCAGTTTTGCCAAATGCAGACACATATAGATTACGTGGATGGTGGAATTGAGGAAACAAATCTCAATGTGAGCTCTTTGTATCTGCTATCAATCACATATCGTATTTATATTTAGTCAATTATTCATGTTAGGTGAATGGTGTGAAGCTCTTCATCAGTCTGATACGAATAACAGTCCGTATTTTCATTGACCTGCAGTTACATTGACTTCTATTAGTTTGATCATGCATTCACCTTGTTTGGTTAGTTTTTCTCTTGAATTGGAAACAACTTTATCATTCGACATTGCATTGCAGTCTTTGAAGGAACTAGATTATATCTATGCGGGACTGTGAAGGTGAAACATAAAAATGGATAAGTACTAGTTTGGCGTTGGAAACTACATCTTAAGCAAACTGAATGCAAGAGATCTTCTCATGTATACTCAAGCTCAGATTTTTCACCTTCTATTTGTAGTTCGAAACGTGTTATCTGTCCATGCTTTCCATTTATCCCAGTATACAAACTAAACAATAAAAAGCAAGCCATTTTTCTAATTCCATTCATTTATCTAGGAAGACGTGTGGAACTGTCAAAACATCCTTCCTTTGCATGCATCCAGCTCCGAATCAAGGAAAACACCTATTCAACAAGCGTCTTCATTGTTTACGTAGAATATTTCTAATAATCTCGAGTGAGTCATTCAAGGTTGTTGTCTCATTTTATTTTATTTTTATTCTTGAGTGTCTTTATAATGGTTGTGTCAAAAGATATTTATGTGTACCTCATTCTAAAATGTATATGTTTAGTTAAACATATTTAGGATTATTATATTTTTCAGTCACATATCCTAATTTTGTTTTGTTATTAATCATGAGATATGTACATGTCCACTCGGATGATATCTTGTGGGACGAAGACATAGGAGGTTGGTTCGATCAATGAGACCTCTAGTCGATCACTAACAACGGGCCCACACTTACGGGTCCAGTGACTTGTTTTTTCAATTGTGTGGTGTGGATTTTAATTTTTCAGCTTTTTAGTGTGGTGTGTGGATGCTAGAAAAAATTGTAGCAGAGATTTTCTAACCTGTGGAGATCCTCTCGCTGTAGTATTATGTTGGAAGATGATTGGTCAGTGAATACGTTCATTGGTAATGGTGATCATGTGCAACAAGATCCAAACATCAAGATCCATATAGTAGTACACAGTTTGGTATGATTTTCATTTTAGTGTTATTGGTTGTGTGAATTAGTGTAAATTTCACATTATGGGGGAGGGGGGGTCATGACACCAATGTTTCATTTCCATTTTGCACCAAACCGGATAAATTCAAGGGTAGCTTCTAGTGGTAGTGGAAGTTTCCTATGTTGTTCGAGATCGAGTGGCAAAGCAATCAACAACAGTGGTTGCAATTAAGAATATTGTGATTCTTATGGGATGTAATGTAAATGTAATGCTAAACTACTAAAACAACATTACTGTAATAAAATGTGTTTAAAGGAAATACTTTATTGGAATTGAAATGCACACACCAAATCAATATAACAAAATTCAAATAACACACATAGACTGAATTGAAATTAACACAGAATTGAAATTGCATTAAAGGAAATAACACACACTAAATTGAAATTGTAGTAAAGGAAATAAGTAATTGCATTCAAACTGTAACTTATCAGAAACCACGAGCATGCATAAATACAAAAACCTCAAGTCACCTTGGTTGAGTGGGCCCTTGCTCTTCCTTGGGACGGAGGTAATCTCAACACCACAGGATGTTCAAAACAACATCTAATATATTGATTCAGAAAATTTCCAAAACATACTCAAGTATATAATTGGAAAATAAATATTAACTGTTATAAATATGTACTATAGATTACTAACATCAACTAACTACTAAATTGTTCTTCAAGAAGATGTCTATATAGACATATTCGGTTACACATCATGCCAAAATTGTAGGCACTGATTTCTTCCACTAACAAACCTATTAAAGTTCATTAAATCCTATAACTGCTAAAAACAAGATCCATGTTTATAGGTTGTCTATGGAAAAATTCCTCCATGACTGCATGATGGCTACAGACTCAAACTCCTTGATTACAATTCCCAGCATTGGTAGTAAATGTCCACTATTATCCTACACATGTCACCACATTTCACTCACAGAGGTGATTAGTGGGAATTTCTATGGTTAACAAGTTGCATGAAACAAAACAAGAGAAATGCATTGAACTTACTAGGATATAACTATATAAAGCATCCTCATGCACTAATTAATCATGTTTAATAACAAATCAATAATCACATAGATGATATAAACAAGTCAAATAATGCACTCATCATCTCCCCTGTACTTTACCTATTGCATGTCCATATGCAACTCATCTTTTCCCTCCCTTATTGGCCAAGCTATTGTGCCATGTCATATTCCTCAAATTGATCTGCATATTGTTTCTGGTTCCTTTACATCCCTGAGTGTTTGAAATAACTTCCACCCAAGCTGTGAAACTATCATGTGACTTGAGAAACATTATTTTTCAGGTAGTAGTGGGACTTAGGAGAAGAGGTGGCCTCACCTGTGTTCCTACCCATTCATCATTGTATTCCTTGTCATTTTTCTTAGATAACTGCCAAATTATTATAACCAATGCATCACCCCTCCGCATACACCAATTGAGATTCTGAGGGGAGATAACTTCCCTCCTTTTCAATGGAAAGTTTAAGGTATCCCACCTTCTATCACAAGCATGTCTTGCTTCACCAAAATTTTGCTGACTATAGGCCTCAAAATCCTGCACACATTTTAGTAGAATTTGAAGTATTTTCCCCAACACCAACCTGATAATAAAGAGATCGGAAATTTTTCTTCATGGCCACATCATTGTGATGGGTAGGCCTAATGTAGAAACCTATGGTGTGAGTTGTTTGATTGAAAATTTTTGTTTGTTCGCCCATGTAATTTGGTTCCTAAGCAATGACTGAAAGGCCTTCAACTAAAAATCTCCCACAAATAGATTAATAAATAAATCAGGCACATTGGTGACCAGCATGTTGTGGAGGTAAAATTCACACAGTTGATTTTGTATCTCAAGGGTACTATTTTGATAAATTGACAAAAAGGTTTTCCATCAAGGGCTTCATGAGGTTCTTGACTACACATTCTCATTAATTTCAAGCATAGAATTTCTCTTGAACAAACATGTTATAGATAGAAGAAGGTTTTCTATAGGCTAGAAGCTTACAGGCCAAAGGAAAATAAAGTCTAAAATAGATTCTAACTTCTTCTTCTCATTTGCACTGGCCTCAATCTCTTCTTTTAATTTTTATTTTCCTTTTTAATTTTTATTATGAAGAGATAACTGATTTAAATCATCCCATACTTTAAGGCCTATATCTCTTTGTCTCTTGAGACTGCTAACCTCTACCTTCAAAGCAAGTAATTTCCCTCACTTTTTCTATACAGTTCTCTGTGTAAATGCAAGTTTGCAAAGATAAGTTGGTTTCTTGCATACCTTTTAACTTTTCCTTCAAGGAGGAAATTTCATCCAAATAACACCTCAAGTACATCATCTCCATGTGATTTCTTGGCCACCAATCTCCATTGCAATAGATTTGGAGTTGGGGTTTGTATATTTGGTGCTGAAGGCATTTCGAGCTTTGACTCATTTTTCGGAGCTGAAATATCTAGACTCCATGTTGTAGGGATGGTTGTTGTGAATGTATCATCCTTAGATTATTCATTAGGGATAGTTGAGGTACTAACCTCTTCCTTCTCCTCCACAATGGGAGTAGAATCTTCATGAAAAAATTTCAGCTGGGAAACTTCAGGTCTCTACAAAGTACAAGACCTTCTTGGCCTCATCAAAATAGAAGAATGAACTGGTAAGGTGCTTTTACCCTTAGAATTTTTGGCATAGAAGATGGATTATCTGACTAGCAGGTTCCTCCATCAGTTTCCCTGTGAAGGGCGAGGAGCTGACTCGAGCTTAGGTCGAATAATGGGAGATGGTCCCTTCTTGATTTTATTTTGTTTGGAACTCTCCCCTACACTTATTTGTTTAATCCTTCTCTTGGGTTTGTAGAAAACCTGATGTGAACAGATTAATTGAATAAGCCCTTGGGTGTTTCAATGCAGCCCTACCACCTCCATTTTTATATTTTTGTCCCACTTTAATGACTGCATCACTAAATATTCAGGTAAATTTACCCTGAGTGTAGGGTTTATGTGGCCTTTCTTCAAATGAATTAAAATCTTTCAGTGAATCCCCTCAAGCATAGATGGTTGTCCATCACAGATAAAGTACCTGTTGACCCATTTAGCAACTTCCTTCCAAATACTAGGAAAACTTTCCCACTTAATCCCCTTCTGAGTACCATATGAAGTGAGGATTACTTCTGGAAGAGCTTCATCCTCATGAAACAGGGAATTAGGTCTTTAAGAGGAGCATTTTCATAACCTTGAGACCAAAGTTTGGTAAACCAAGATAGGTCAGAAACAACTTGACTACTTATTTCTACTCTTTTCCCCCAATTCGTGAGCAGGTGGCTTCAAAATTTATCAGAAACTCATCAACTAAATTTTCATCAAAGCCCTCAAATTTCCTAATAAATTCTAGCCATAGCCAACATCATAAAATACTGGGAAATTACAAGCATTCAAGCAAAGTGGGTCTGGAGAGTTCTGGTTCAAATTTCTTCTTTTCCCCATAGTATAGACAAATTTAGACAATTGTGTAGAAAAATGATGTTGTGTTCAAACTCACAAAGAAATGGCATGAAGTGTTTGTGAGTGACAATTTGAAATATACCACAATCTTTTAATTTCCTCAAGTCGGTGCAAAATTGGCGGCATGAAAAGTTGACAGGACCAAGTATGCGTGGGAAGTTTTAATGCATGGTATGACACACATCCTATCATATTGAATAATAATGCCACTTTTCCTTCTTATAAAACATCCCATCCTTTTCTTAGAAATTTGACACATGCGGTATCCTTTGCTCATTATGATTCATTACACCCCACTCCGTGTCACAAGATTTTGAATGATATTCCCAATAAATGCATTGAAAATTGTGTATTGATTTAATCATGCTAAATAAATGCAATGGGGAGTGCTTCAAAAGTTAATATCCGTAGCGAAGTAAAATGCACTTACCCTTGCCAGCTCAGCTTCCCGATATCCATAGATTTCCACATCCTATGCTCATAGAGAAAATGTGATTAGTGTACATTCTAACAATGAACATTCCTACCTTTATTGAAAGCATAAAAAAAAAAAAAACATCTATAATCTAAGGGAAGAAGATTGAAAGCATGATCATCTTCCTTTATTCAAATTCAAAAAAACTACTTCGATGGGAAGAGCCAGGCTCCTCCACTAAATCCATTTCCTCGCATAACAACATATCTTTGTTAAAGGTTTCTTTATCCAGAGGACATTGATACATCCTTAATCTATGTCCATTCACCAAAAGAGTTCTTTTATCTCCATCAATGGAAATAATCTCACAGATCCATTATCAAACACTTTTTCGATCTGGTATGGTCCCAACCATCTTGTCCTCAGCTTGCCTTTGAACTGTTGATACTTTGAGTCAAAAAGTAAGACCCAATCTCCCTCATTGAACTTCTTGTGTTTGATATGAGCATCATGCCAAGATTTCCTTTGGTGTTGAATAATTTAGTTTGTTGTTGTGCCTCCATCCTCATTTCATCCAGCTCATTCAATTGCATTACTCTCTCACATTGTGCTTCATCCAAATCGATGCCAACTTTCATTGTTGTCCTCCAAGTCTGTAATTCAAACTCAATTGGTAATAAGTGGCTTCTTCCCATACACAGTTCATATGGGGAGAAACTAGTAGTGGTCTTCTAGGTTGTATTGTAGGCCCAAACTACTTCTGGGAGTTTTGGTACCCAATTTTTCTATGTCTGCATTGACAACTTTGGTTAAGATATTCTCCAACTCTCTGTTTGTAACTTCCACCTACCCATTGGATTGGGGGTGATATGGTGATGATTTTGATGCTTGATTGGTAGATCTCTAGGAAGGCCTCAATCATGTTAGACACAAATTGAGGTCCTTGATCAGATACAATGGCTCTAGGGGCCAAATCTCAACATAATCTTGTTGTATAAAAATTCAGCTACAACATCTTCATTGGTAGATGCCAATGCTTGAACCTGGCCCATTTTGTGACATAATTAATGTACACACCAATAGGTACTCTTTCCCAAAGGATGGGGATCAAAAGGTCCAATGAAATCAATTCCCCACTTCTCAAATGGTCCTAAGACCAGCTGAGGGTTGAGAGGCATTTCCATGGACAATGTAGGCTTCCCCATTCTTTGACATGCATCACACTGCCACACGTACTTCTTGACAAACTTGTGAAGAGAAGGCTAGTAATACCTAGCTCCAAGGACCTTGTGAATTGTCCTCTTCACTGAGTAATGTCCTCCAGGCTCATCATGACAATCTCTCAGTATGTCATATACTTCATCCTCTCACGAACACACACTGAAGAACCATATTAGGACAACATTTAAATAAAATTCCATTACACCATTTATATGTTGAGTTATTTTTAACTAATCTCTTTCATTCCTTATTGGTAAAGTAGGCTGGAAACTTCCTTGTAGTTAGGTAGTTCACAAGATCAACAAACCATGGAGGTTGAGTTGATATTGCAAACAAGTGTTCATCTGGAAAATGATCTGGACTGCTTCTTCTTCTCCTGAAACATTCAATCTTGAAAGGAAATCAACAACAACATTAGCCTTCCTGGCTTATCAATAATAGTTAAGTTAAATTCTTGCAACAAGAGTAACCATCTAATAATTTTCCCCCCTACTTGGTTTATTCATCAAATACCTTATGGTTGAATGGTCAAGTATAAACAAATATTTTGTATCTAGTAATATAATGTTTGAATTTATTCAGAGAGTAAACAATAACTAAAAATTATTTTTCCGTAGTGGTGTAGTTTCTCTCTGTAGGGGTTAAATTCTTGTTGATAAAATAAATGGCATACATCTGATCTTCCTCATCCTTTTGTCCAAGAACAGCTCCCATTGTTGTATTAGATGCATCAAGTGTGAATATGGAAAGGTGCCCTAGTTGGGTCCTCTCAAGACTGGAGTAGTGGTTAGTTTCTCTTTGATAATCTCAAAATCCTATTGACATTGAGGAGACCATTCAAAACACAATCTTTTTTCAGCAAAGAAAACATAGGTGCAACAATTTTACTAAATTCTTTGATGAACTACCTATAATACCCTGCATGTCCAAGGAAACTCTTGATGTCAGTCTGATTTTTGGCGTAGGCAGTTGAGTAATTACTTCAATATTTTGGGGTCGACTGTATTCCTTTGGCAAGAAATATGATGACCTAAGAAAATTCCTTGATCAACCATTATCAAACATTTTTCATGACTCAAGGAAAGTTGGTGTTGCTCACATCTAGTTAATAACTTTTTCAAGATTGTTCAAAGATTCATCAAAATTGGAACCATGGATAGTAAATTCATCCATGTAAACTTCAACACAGTCATTTGTAAGATCTAAAAATGGCCAAAACTACTCTCTGGAAAGTAGCAAGTGCATTACAAATCCCAAATGGTAGAACTCTATATGCAAATGTACCCCAGGGACAAGTGAAGGTGGTTTTATCCTGATAATAGCAGTGCAATACTAATTTGGTTATACCCACTAAACCCATCCAAGAAGGAGAAATATTTCTTACCTGCAAGATTGTCAGGACTGATCAATAAAGGGCAAGGGAAAGTAGTCTTTCTTGGTGGCTTTATTAAGTTCCCTATAGTCTACATAGATTCTCCATTTACCATTTTTCTTGGGAACTATAACTAGTGGTGATACCCACTGACTATCAGATATAGGATAGATGAATCCTACCTTCAATAATTTTTCTATCTCATTTTTGACTATGTCTCTAAGTGTTGGATTAATTCTTCATTTGTGGTTGTCTCACATAGGTTTAACATCCTCGGTGTAAATATGGTGAGTGCAGATGCTTGGATGGATCCCTTTCATGTTAGTATAATCCCAAGAAAAATCTTGGGAATGCTTCCTCAAGATTTCTACAACCCTAGTCTCTTGGTTGGCCTCTAAATTATTACCAATGGTCAGCTCTTTTCCTATGTCAATAGTCACTTGTTTGGTATCTTTCAGAATAGTGAGCTCTACATCAAAATTAAAGAATTCAAGGGAAAACATGAGGCTGAAGCATGTGCAAAATAGTCATATTTTCAAGAGACATAACCTTGGCTAAAGGACAATGGAAATTAATGATTGTACATTCTTCATGATAAGCATAGGTTTCTTTATAATTTTCATTGGAAATGTCACTTACCAAGGTAATATTATCTCATTGTGTTCAAAACAAATGGTTTGTAGCCTTAGTTCCAATTTCGTAGCCTTAGTTCTGATTTCCATAGCCACGGTATCCTCTTCATCAGACATTGTGTATGACTCAACAATTTCTTCCATGTGATTTTTCACTACAATGGTGGCCAGATAAGAAGAACTCAGATGGTTAGTATCTGAATAATCTACCCATACATGTTCACAAACATCCACATATGGCTGGGCAGGAGGATACAATGAAATATTCTTTGATTTTTTCCCATTTAAAATAGTCATTTTTCTTGATCTACAATCAATGTATGCAACAACAGTAGCTAACTAGGGCCTTCCTAAGATGACTGGGTATCCTAACTTCCGAGATTTAGGCTGTAAGACCATAAAATCCACAAGATACTCCCAAGATTCAATTGTGACCATTACATCCTCAATTACTCCATCTAGTATAACAATAGATTGATCTGCCAATTGAAGAATGGTATTGGTTGGTTGTAATCTATTAAAGACAACAAGATTGAACATATATATTGTTATAACATTGATGACAACACCAAGATCCACCAAAACATTAGATATTGACTGACCATTTACAAAAATAGTGATGAATGGACTCCCAAGATCCCCATATTTTGGTGAAATAAGTTTTCAACAACAAGATCAGCTAGATTCCCTTCCACTTTGACCATTTTTGGGTATTTCTTCTTTCTTCCTGGTGTCTTTATGCACTGGTCTCTAATGGTCTGGTTTAACTCAAGAATGTCCCTTATTTCTCTTAGAAGTGGGACCTCAATGTTCATCTTTTTCAACTCCTGAACTAGTTTTGTTTCTTCGTAATTTGAGTTTCTTGTAATCATTTGGAGAAAAGGAGTTGCATGTGCATTCTTATCTTTTCCTTGACCATTCCTAGTGGCTTGTGTTTGTGGAACATGTTTAGTTTCTTCATTTTCCTTAGGTGTCTCTTCTTTCTCATTTTCCTCAGGTATTTTTGTGATAACAATAGGAGGATTATTCATTGTTCTCCCAGACCTTAGTCACATATTATTGATAGTATTAACTGCATTGTATCACTTTGTCCTGCTTCATTAATTGAAGTTGTTTGTTGATTTTTAGGTTTTCGCTATAGGTTGGGATGGAAGTTGAGTTTTTTTTTTCTTTCCCGTGTTGTTGGTAAGTTTTTTGGTGGGGCCATTAAATCTTGTTGTGGTTTTAGAACCTCCTCTATTGATTAGAATTTTGTTGAGGTGCCCATTGTTGGTTTTTCCATGGATTTGCATTGGCTGGTGGTGTCCAACCTTGTTGATTATATGGAGTCATCCATGGTGGTGGATGTGGATAAACCATCCAGTTTGGTGGTGTCCACTCAGGTTGTCCCCAAGTAGGTTGAGGATCTGATTGGGCCATGACATCATCCAGGGGTTTTGAGTAGGTCTAGGGGCATACACAGTCTGATTATTTGGCCTTTGAACAAAGTTTACCTCTGCATTTTCTTGAGACATGACATTCAATATTTATTTCAATTGAGGTAAGAAAGTGCAATGGTTAGTATCATGATCAATGACATCACAAATCAAACACATGTTGTGACATCCAAAGGACACTCTCTCAAAGGATGTCTCTTCTTGCATTTAGGGTAGTATATGTCTAGAGGTTCTTTTACAAGCACATTGGTCTTGGCTTTCAACCCATCTATGGTTGATGTTAATTGTGACAAGATGTTTGTTTTCATGTTAGCCATTTCCTCCAGAAGTTTTGAGGTACCTAGGGCAGTCTTGGATGTTTTTCTCTTCCTTATACCTCCTCTTGTTCTAGAGTAACTTCTACATAACTCAAGTGATATTTTCCATGCTAAGTTTTGTGCACATCACCTCCTCCCATAAGATGGAGGGAGTCCTTGGTTTCCTCATCAAGTCCTTTAAGGAAAATTGTCTTAGTGATTTCTACATGTAACTCATAACCACTCCTCCGATGGAGAAAGAGAAATCTATCTAGATAATCTTCTAGATTTTCATCTTCCTTTTTCTTTATCTGGAAGAACTCTTCTTTCCTATCTCTTCCCCTGTAGTAGTCTTGATATTTTTCCAAAAAGGTTGTTTCCATGTTATCCCATGAATGAATGGAGTTAGGGGACAATCCCATGAACCACCTCATAGTAGAGTCTTTGAGGGTGGAAGGAAAAGTTTGAGTTTTTGATTGTTTATTCTATAGTCATATGTCTGGAAAAGAACTTTGAATTCAAATAAGAACTGGTTTGGGTCTTCTGTAGTCATTCCTCTGAAAGATAGGGAGGATGGATGGAGAGATATTTTTCATGGGTGCATCCTCATCTTTCATCTAGGACAATGGGATAGGTAAAGGTTCTACCAAGGGTGGTTTTCATTATTCCATTGTCTCCCATTTCTGAAGGTTGTTTTGGTTCTAAATAGGATGATGTAAAATGTTCAGAAAGGCTCCTAGGCATTGTATTAGATTAGTGTCACTTTCAAGTGTTCCCTACTGGTGCTCTGTTTGGAGATATTCTTTGAATATTATGAGGTATAAATATCCCTTGAGCATCTTGTGGCATGGCATGTGCATCAATATTGATCATGTAAACAAGGCTGGGAATCCTACTGGTTGCATAGATTGACTTCATTAACACCCATAACATGTAAGGTGAATAAAATGGTGTGTTGTGCTTATGGTGTCCCCATGAAATGACACCAAAAATGATGGGTGTTGTATTCTCCAATCATTTAACTAACAGATTCTTCTACTAGTGTCATTATAAAACTAGGGTTGTGTGTCCAAGGTTATATGCAATGAAGATTTTATGCAACTTAGTTTTTTGGTGGTTCCTTTTGGGGGTTTTGGTTGTTATGTTTTCTCTTGTCTCTACTAATCTATGGAAATGTAATGCTAAACTATTGAAACAACGTTACTATAATAAAATGTGTTTAAAGGAAATACTTTACTAGAATTGAAATGCACACACCGAATCAATATAACAAATTCAAATAACACACACAAACTGAATTGAAATTAAATTGAAATAACACACTCTGAATTGAAATTGCATTAAAGGAAATAACACACATTGAATGGAAATTGTAGTAAAGGAAATAAGTAATTGCATTCAAACTGTAACTTATCAAAAACCACGAGCATGCATAAACATAAAAGCCTCTAGTCACCTTGGTCGAGTGGGCCCTTGCTCTTCCTTGGGATGGAGGTAATCTCAACACCACAAGGATATTCAAAACAACATCTAATATATTGATTCAGAAAAGTTCCATAACATACTCAAGTACATAACTGGAAAATAGATACTAATTGTTATAAATTATATTATGCAGATTACTAACATCAACTAACTACTAAATTGTTCTTCAAGGAGATGTCTATATAGACATAGTTGGTTACACATCATGCCAAAATTGTAGGCATTGATTTCTTCCACTAACAACCCTATTAAAGTTCATTAAATCCTACATGGAACTGCTAAAAACAAGATCCATGTTTATAGGTTGTTATGGAAAAATTCCTCCATGACTGCACGATGGCTAGACTCAGACTCCTTGATTACAATTCCCAGCATTGGTAGTAAATGTCCACTATTATCCTACACATGTCACCACATTTCACTCATAGAGGTGATTAGTGGGAAGTTCTATGGTCAACAAGTTGCATGAAACAAGAACAAGAGAAATGCATTGAACTTACTAGGATATAACTATATAAAGCATCCCCATGCACTAATTAATCATGTTTAATGACAAATCAATAATCACATAGATGATATATTGGATCAAGATCATGAGTCACATAGTAGGACATGTTTCACAGTGTGTGATCATACTACGGATGAGTGTCCTGAATATTTTTCTACCATGTTCGCACTAAGAGGGGGAAAGTTAGGAAATTAGTGCCTCACATTATGTTTGTTGGTTTGGTAACCCTAGAGTTATATTGGGTTGTATACGTGAAGTTGTTTGGGTGTTATAACAACTCATGTCATCAGCATGAGTTACTTATAACCATCCTATTATTTAGAGAGGAATATCCTTGATGCATTATTTTTAGCAAAAACTTGAAATGGTCATATCTTTTGATCCGGGTGTCTATTTGAGTCTATTTTTTAACCACTTGTTTCGATGAGACAAATGCATTGGCGATTTGCTACGTTGGATGGAGTCATTTTCGGCACATTTTCAGGCCCGAAATCCGCCATCTGGGGGCGAAAATTAGGATTTAAGTTGTAATTCAGTTTTTTTCCTATTTTAGGGCATTAGTTAATTTTAGTCTCTTGAATGCATAGTAAGTTAGAAAGTTGTAAATTCCTCTCATTTAGGCATGTAGAAAATGCGTGACAATTTTTGTGCCTATACGAATAAGCATGCGGACTTACTAAGAATAGCAAGTTCTAGTAAATTGCTAAAAAAGGTAAATTTCACCATTTAGAGTATATTTAGTCAAAGTTAGTTACAGTTTATTTGGCAACTCAAGTTGGGAGTTGTTTTCTTATTTATGAAGCATTGTAATTCATGATTCAATAACAAAGAAGAAGAATTATTTTCTTTAAGTTCAAGATATTTGCAGTATATTGTGTGTGTTACAATTTGGCTACAATATCAATTGGTGCAACTACCGATTAATGGCGAGTCGGTGATGATGCGAAGCATTTTCCGAACATATACAACAATTGTAGGAAGAAGTGTGAAAGAAGCTACAGAATAGTAATGATAAGTATAAGGAAATAACATATGTGCACAGAAGGAGAAAGATTTTTATAGTGGGTGAGTTAGTTATGGTATACCTTCAAAAGGAAAGGTTTCCAAAAGGAACCTATAACAAGTTGAAGTATAAGAAGATTGGTCCTGCAAAATCATGAAAAAATAAATGATAATGCTTATGAGGTAGAATTTCTAGGAAATTTTGATATTTCTCCAGTGTTTAATGTTTCAGACTTATATTCTTTTCATGGGGATGGTGAAGAAGGGGATGTTATTGAAGAAGTAGTAGATTGGAGGCGTAGGTTCGGTGAAAAGAAAGAAGAAGTGGATCAAATTTTAGACAAGAAAACAATGAACACGTGACATGGACAATACAAAAAATATTTGGTACATTGGAAAGGATTGGAACAAGAGGACAACACATGGGTCACAAAGTGGGAGATTAAGAAGTTGGATAAAGATAAATGGCAGAAATTTGAAGAAGACAACTTACAGGAGCTACGTTTTTTCAAGTAGGGGAGAATGATGCATTATTTTTAGCAAGAAACTTGAAATGGTCATATCTTTTGATTTGGGTGTCTGTTTGAGTCCATTTTTTTAACCACTTGTTTCGATGAGATGAATGCACTCATCAACCAACCCTACCGATTGAAGCCATTTTCGGCACATTTTCGGGCCCGAAATCCACCATCTAGGGGCCAAAAATTAGGATTTAAGTTATAATTTGGTTTTTTTCTATTTTAGGGCATTATATAATTTTAGTCTTTTGAATGCATAGTAGGTTATAAATTTGGCAATTCCTCTAATTTATGCATGTAGAAGATGCGTGAAAAAAAAATCTGTGCGAATAAGCATGCAAACTTACTAAGAATAACAAGTTCTAATAAATTGCTAAAAATAGTAAATTTCACCATCTAGAGTAGATTTAGTCAAATTTAGTTAGAGTTTGCTTGACAACTCGAGTTGGGAGTTGTTTTCTTATTTATGAAGCATTGTAATTCATGATTGATAATGAAGAAGAAGATTTATTTTCTTTGAGTTCAAGATATTGCAGTATATTGTGTGTGTGTTACAATTTGGCTACATTAATCCTATATAATTGTGTAATGGTAAGAATGAAATCTAGATTAGAATACATTTTGTTTGTAGTTGTGCAACTCTGTACCAAATTTTACATTAGTTTCTATTTCACCATTTCCTTTCTTATTTTAGCAATTTCTCTCAAGGATATAGCTCTGAACCTTACGTGTTTTTCCTTTAAATTGAGAAACTTCTACTTTATTGCAACTTCAAGACTATGTGAAGATTCATATACATTTGAAAGCTCCATCTACACCTTTTCAAACACATGTACCACTCTTTGTTAATTGCATTCACACCTCAACACTTATATTAGAATAATAAGGTATGTATTGTCAGAGACAATCACTACGAAACTTTGTCTAAAGCATCATGGTCAATATTTAAAAACTCTTATGAGATTGAAATCCATCTGAACACATCAATACCAAACCTATCAATATAAATACACGTAGAAATATCATCAAAAGTGCATTCTTAATCCTATGTACAAGAAGCCTCTCATTATATATACAAGAATCTTGTTTCTTTACAATGTTATATGCTTAGTATAATAGGTTTCCTGCCTTCTTGAGGCTTTTCTTACTGATTTGAACCTCAAAACCTTACACTAACCTTTATTTTTCCCATCTATCATTTGAAGTCTCTCTTTCATGACCTAAAAGGTGAGAGAGATAACTAATTTTCAACCCTAACCATGGTGGAGACTAACCACAACATGGTGACTCTTGTTTAAGGGGTGAAGACACGAAATACATTAATGAGGTCCTTTATGTCCTTTTACACCCTTTTATGCCTTTACATATAACATTACACCTTTTAATCCCAAACTTACAAATTTAAAGAAAGCTAAGATATCTTTAGCATGCTTCAAAATGACTCAACAACACTTATAAAAATATTCTATAAAACTAAGATCTCTTTATCACGCATGTAAATAAATCAAAATCTCTTTATACAAATTTCTAAAAATCTAAGAGACCTCTATCATGTGCGAAATGAATAAAAACCTTTGTAACAACTTGTTATCCAAAATTCACCCCCAAGGTAATTTTGATAACATGCATCGAAATATTCAAGTCAGGGCAAGTAGATTGACTCGAGGCAAAAATCATGTTTCAGGGTCCCCTCGGCTTCCTTCTAACTCTCTGTCAAGAAGGAATCCCAACGAGTTGATAAAATGGAAGAAATGCAGAAAAACAAGCTTGGGGCAGAAAAAATCATGAAAATCGGCTAAGTCCTAGTCCTCGCAGCGATTGGGACGGTTGGGACGTCGGGCGCGAATCGGTAGAAAGGCGCAGGCGGTCCACGCGCGTGAAAGGGACATCCGGGCCGTGGGGACGCGTGGGGACGCGAAAAGGCGGCGGCCGAAGGTAAAGACAAATTGACTAACTATTATGCAGGGCAGTGCAGGACATCGGGCCGTGAGGACGCGAAGGGCCTTGGCGCCGGATCGGCGGCGCGAGGAACTTTCGTCCGGGACGGTTGGGACCAAGGGAAGTGTGGGACGCGAAAAGCCGGAAGAGCCAAGAGCCAATGAAAGCGTGCCACGTGTCTTCACCTCAAAGAGGAAGGGAAGCCGAATCGGGCGGATCGGAGAAATATGTCCCGAGGAGTTTGGGACGGTCGGGCAAAGGACGCGCGGGGCGCGAAGACGGAGGAAAAGCCGCGAATCGAGAATGTGACGCGTGTCACAAGGGGAGACATAATAAAATTTCGACTAAGTGTTTTTGGGCCCAAAAGTTTAAAGGGAAAGGTTTGAAGGGTCGGCCCGAACCAATCAATGCATGCCACGTGTCCCAGGTGGCGGGGCGCGGGGGGAAAAATGGAAAAAAATTTCAAAGAAGTTTAAAAGGTCGAAATTTCAAGGGAAAGCCCGCCGAAGGGTGGAGGAGAGAGAATTTCTTAGCAAACCAGCACCTGACACGTGCCATCGGACCGGCCTAGCGCGGAAATTTTTCAAATTTTTTTTTTCCAAAATGCAAAAAAGGTCAAAATTTAAATTTTTTGCACGACATTCGTTTTTGGGCGTTTTGCCCTAAAACTTGAGACCTTCATATCTTTTGATCGAGCTTGGAATTGCACGTTCTTTATATCATTGGAAAGATTATGAAATTATCTAGAGGATTCCATGGTCAAATTATAATTTTGGTTCAGTTTGGATGGAGAAAATTAAAAACAGCTCTGGTACGTGTCCATGGCCAGAAATGACATTTCAGCGACCAAATTTAATGCAGAATGGGTCGCATTCTCCTCCAATTTGGTCAAAAATGACAGGGTATGGGTTTGTAAGTTCCCCCATGCTGATTTAATGCATTTGCGATCAATGAGGAATGGGCTCCACGTTTTGTACATTTTCTCTCTCACAGGCTCGACCCATGTAATGTAAAAGCGGATTTGGCTCATTTCTTGAGGTGGAACACTTTTGGCATAACAACTTCTTATTTCACCTCCAGCAAGTGATTGTTGCAAGAATCGACCTCTTCAAAGATTGTAATGGTTTTTTTACCTCTACGAGGTTGTAATGCGATGGTTTTGACATTGGAAATGATAATGCTGAAGCTTTGTGAATGGGTTTCGAGTCCTTTGTTTGTATTATTTGCTTCATTTGAGATCCTAAATTATATCTTATCATGCTGTGTATGTTTTATGTTGCAATCTTTTGTTTGTGTCTATTTGCATGACAAAAATATTCACCACTCCTTTTGGTGCATCACCATCTTTAGTTAGTTTCAATTTTGCATTTCTATCCCTATCTCCTTTAATTTAGAATAGGATTAGGATCGAACCTCTATAGTTGTGCAAATATAGATCTAAATCGAGAGGAGTTTGAGGAACCAGCCTCTAATTTGGAGATTCCTCTCTCGGTTTCACAAGTCCCACACTTGGAGAGAGGTTTCCATGTTTGTGCAATCACACTAGATGCAGAGTGATCAACCTAGTGTCTGATCGGCATCGGGGTCTTTGTGATTTTGCACTAATAGTTTTTGGCATGCCGGTGGGACACTAGAGGTCTCATTTTTATTGCAGCAAAGTTGATGTGCATCTGTTGCAATTTTCTTTCTTGAAAAGAGATATTATTTGCATATCGGCGACTCAAAGGGAAGAACCACTGGTTTCAAAGCGGTGCAGGCACGAAAACTCATGAGAAGGATCACCAAAAGGTCAAGAGTTGGAGAAAAGAAGTGTTGTTTGAATACCTGCAATTATCTCTAAGAAGAAGGCAAAGAGGAAGAAGGATTCAAAGGTCTCCATCTCCACCAAACAGAACTCTCTCAACTCCTCCACTGGTAGGCCTTTCATTGATCAACAAGGGTTTTAAGACCAATTAGAATGGCACAAAACAACCCCTATGTCAACTTCACGGGTAGCATCCCACTTGCCCCCTTAATGCGCGACATCAATTCCTATTGCAGCCTTGAAGAACATTTCGTACTTCTTTGGAGAAAATCAGACTACTCCAGGTGATCATGTTAAAGATATTGCTAATCTTTGTGCGATTCATGAAATCAATGAGATGCAAGTGGTGTTGTCAAGTTCTTAGCATCTTCATTCAAGGGTAAAGCATTGCGATGGTTTAGAAGCCTTGGAGCTGGTTCTATCACAAAGCTGGAATCATTTGTGTATAGCACTTCATGAGCAATTTGGAGAAAAGGAGACAACTTGTCTCTTTTGGAGCGGTGACAACCATCAAGAGAGCTCCCAATGAGCGGTGACCGATTTCAACTTCAAATTTCAAAAGACTTGGGAGAGAATTCCGGTGGCGGTCAAAGGCCAACGGCGGAAGGTACTTTTCTCTACTATCTCAAAGCTCTAAATTCTGATATTTCTATGTTGATTCAGTCCATGGGAGGCACAACTATCCCTATGGCTTATAGCATTGCCATTAGGGCTGAAATTTTTTGATCAAGTGGAAAACTTGCCCCTAGACCTCCCATGCCATTGTTTCCAAGTTTAGAGAGTCCAAACACCAATCAAGCACCTAATTTGGATCCTTCTCCCACTCCTAGAAATCGAGTTCAAATGAAGCTTCCACTTCATCTCCAAGTACCCCAAATGAGCTTGAGAAGTCATGAAGCAATTGCAAAACCTAGGAAATGAGTGGTTACTCAAAAGGCAGCGGGCCCAAGGTTTTAGACCTTCTTATCAACCCCAAGCTTAGCCTAACAGGTAGCCATACCAACCACAAAGGCCACCTAATCCGATTGCAAATATGAATCAAAGCAAGGCCTCCGCGATAGACCATTTCAGCCCTATAATCCAAATGCCATATCTACCTCTAAGGCATTGGTCCCAACACAAAACAACATTGCCGGGAGTATGATTGGTTTTTTCCATGCGATGAGCCTCATAACCAATCCATGTGCTTGATGGTGCTTTGAATCAAGCATTAATGGTGACAACTCTTTGGTGTGGAGGGTGAGGGCGAGTCGAGGAAACAACCAACAACAAGAAACATTCCAACAGCAATCAGCCCCAAATGACACCACATTGGTAAATTGGCAAGCGAGAGGATTTTGTGGCATGAACAGCGGTTTCTCAAGGTGTTGCAGCCAACACAAGGTCAAAAAGGAGGAATTTGGGTGAAGAATAGCCATTAGCCCCAACCAATCCATGACCTTCTATGGTTCCACAAGTGGTTGGTAAACAAAATCCGGTTGTAAATGCATAAGGGAAGCCAAGAAACCCCTAGGCCAACTCAAATACCGTTGTTGCTGCCCACATGCAAGGAGTGAATGTGCAAACCAAGGGACAACAAAGAGATCCTTCATCACCATTGAGTATTATTGATCGGATGAAGAAGACAAGCGTCGATATATCAATGTGGGAATCCCTATCTATCCCGAGGCCAAAGAGATGCTGCACAGTAAGCTGCCATGAAGGATCTGCCAACTTGAATCAGCAAATGTAAGACAAAGTGCTTAAAAATGTTGCCACTGAGGAAATCATGGAGGACAAGCAAGGTAAAATGTTGAAGCCCCCTCCTTTCTATGTTTCATTAATCATTGGAAATCAGCTAGTACACAATTGCATGATAGACTCCGGGGCAAGTAGCTCAGTGATGCCTAAACAAATAGCTGATCGGCTAGGGCTCTAGTATGAAACAACATCCAAAGGGTAGTGCGGTGGATGGGACAGCAAGTAGCAACAATGATTCGGGTGATTAGAAACTTGAGTCTTACCTTGCATGCATGCCCAAATGTTGTTGTTTTACAAGATGTATCAGTCATAGACGTTCCACCACTCTTTGCCCTATGCTTGTCAAGAGGACTTCACACCAAGATTGGGGATATTTGTCTGATTGGCCCAGTCACATGCTATTGAGCGAGGTATGGAACTAAAGCCACAATCAGGTGAGAACCTATTGCAAACTTCCATATTGAGCCTTACACTCCAAGTCGATTAATGCCAATTGCTCGGCATTTGATCAAGAAGATCACCCAAGCACGATGAAGTTGACACCAAGGTTGGAAGCATTACGGATCTAACTCTTGATGAATGGGCAAGCAAGGTGCATGCTTTTGATCCTTATCAAGAAATAGAAGAATCGAAAGTGGGAGTCTATGTATACACGAAGAAAATCAGCCTATTCATAGCGTCACCAAGCCAAACCACAAAGATGGCAATGAGGTATGGCAGCTGTTTTTGATGGATCAAGGAGTAGACAAGGTGCGGGAGGTGGAGCTATGCTTGTTTCACCTCAAGGAACAAAGTACTATTCAGCTTTTAGATTTCAGTTTATATGCTCCAATAACACTGCTGAATATGAAGCCTTGGTGCAAGGGATGCATTGGGCAATAAAGAGAGGAATAAAGAACTTGCAAGTCTTTGGGGACAGTGAATTGATTGTAAATCAGGTCAAGGGACAACATGCTACCAAAAATGATCTTCTCAAGTGCTACAAGAACAGGGTGTGGGACCTCATGGAAGATTTTGAGGGTTTTGGCATCAAATCCATTCCTAGGAAGAGAATCAAGCTGCTTGACAGGCTTGCAGTAGTAGGGGCAGCCTTTGACATTGTGGAAAGCATTCAACAAGACAAGGTACAGCCAAACATCCACGTGATTGTGAGGCCTTCAGTGCCGGATAACAATGTCAGTTGGCAAGTGTTTGAAAATGACCAGCAAATCATCCATTTCTTGCAAGAAGAAGCTGAGTTCTCAGCCAAGAATCAAGAAAGATTGGAACAACAGTATGGTGACCAAGTGGTACAGCTGAGAACTAACAAGCTGCCCAAGGGACTTATCACTTTGGAGTCCATTTTTAACCCCAATGATCAGTTTAGAAAGGAGAAAGAAAACATTCAGGTCAAGAGAGAGGATTCAGTATCCATCTTGGTAGAAGAGAACAAACCATTGCAAATTGGAAGGATGACAACTGAACAAGAAAGGTATGAGTTCATACAGCTATGTCAAGAGTTCCCTGATGTGTTTGCTTGGAGCTATGAAGACTTGAAAGGTTTTAATCCCAACCTAGCTCAAAGCATACCATCGGGTGGATCAGATACTAAGCACATCGGACAAAAACAAAGACCAGTCAATCCACACATGGAGCCTCTCATGAGGAAAGAATTGGACAAGCTGATTAAGTCACGGATCATATTCCCAATCAAGCATTCTAGTTGGGTTGCCAACTTAGTCCCAGTCAGAAAGAAGAGTGGAGAGATCAGATTGTGTGTTGACTTTAGAGACTTGAATAGAGCCTCTCTCAAGGACCATTACCCACTCCCTTCCATGGAGAAAATCTTGCAAGTTGTGGCTGGCTTCTGAGAGGTTTTCACTACTTGATGGCTACTTAGGCTACAATCAGGTTATGGTGAAGGAAGAAGACCGAGTTCAAGACAACCTTCACAACCAAATGGGAACTTTTGCATACATGAAAATGCCATTTGGGCTGTCCAATATTAGTCTTTACCTTCAAAGGGCAATGGACATGGCATTCAAAGGTTTGATTAACAATGTGGTGCTGATTTACCTTGATGATATCACTTGTTTTTCAAAAATGCAGCGGAGACCACCTCTCTCATTTGAGACAAGTCTTCACGAGGTGCAGGAGATTTGGAGTGTCTTTGAATCCTAAGAAGTGTATCTTTCTTGCACATGAAGGAAAGCTCCTTGGCCATATTGTCTCCAAAGAAGGATTAGCAATTGATCCAGAGAGGGTTGAAGCCATAAGAGCACTACCATTGCCAAGCCACAAGAAAGCCCTTCAGAGTTTCTTGGGAAGGATAAACTTTGTTCGGAGGTTTGTCCCAGATTTTGCAGCCCTTGTCAAGCCCATCACCAAAATGTTAAAGAAGAGCATGGCTTTCAAGTGGACAGCAGAAGGAAAGGAGAGTTTTGAAGCAATCAAAGAAGCTATCTCTCAAGCACCAACTCTCATCAACCCGGACTTCTCCAAGGATTTCATCCTCTATGCATTTGGAGGTAATGACACTATTTATGCCATTTTGGTATAGCAGAACAAGGATAATGATGAGCAGCCAATTGCCTTCTTTAGCAGAGCCTAGATGACTATGAGATGAGGTACTCTTTTATTGAGAAGCATGTACTTGCGATGTAATCGAAGCTTGAAGAAATTCAAGCATTTAATCTCAAACAACAAAGTCTAGTTGTTGGTCTCACATCTTTGGGGTTAAGGACTTCCTCCTCAACAAGGATTTGAATGAGAAAAGGGCAGGTTGGATCACCCGTGTCATGGAGTATAACATTGAGATCAAGATCACCAAGCTGGTAAGAGGAAAGGATTGTGTGAGCAGTTGGTTTTGGGAAGCAAAAAAGAAGTATGCAATGAAGAAAGAGCTGTTTTGTGATCCAGGACAGCCATGAGCCAAGTGGCAATCAAGAAGAAGACAATGTTGCCCCCACTCCTTGCTGGACCCAAGGTATTATACACTTCTAGGCACAGGCCTATGCCCTCCGGAGATGAGCAAGACCCAAACAAGACACTTGATTGCGGGTTGTCCGTATGCCATTGTTGATGGAGTTTTGTACAAGAAAGATTTGAATGGAGTCTTTCTTTGAGATGCATTAGCACAAATCAGATTCAAAGGGTGTTGGAAGAGTTCCATGGTGGACCAGGTGGTGGTCATTTTGCACCAAGAGTGATAGCTCTAAAAATCATGAATGTTGGTTATTATTGGCCTAAAATCTTCAGTGATTGCTATGCATGGATCAAGAGGTGTAAGAATTGTGCATTCTTCACGGGAAAAGAGAAACTTTCCGCCCTTCCATTACATCCAATCTCAGTTGACCAGCCATTCATGCAATGGGGTTTGGACTTCATTGGAGTCATTAATCCCAATTCAAGCCAAGGGCACAAATGGATTTTGATGGCCATGGACTACTTCACCAGATGGATGAAGCGTAGCACTCAAAGAGGCAAATGAGTCTAGCATCTTAGACTTTGATGAGGGGATAACAACAAGATTTGGTGTACCTACTACAATAATCTCTGATAATGCATTGGCATTCATTGGATCTAAGGTGACTGAGTGGGCTGTCAAGAACGGTATCTACCTAAGCACTTCATCAAACTATTACCCTCAAGGTAATGGCCAGGCCGAGTCTACAAACAAGAACTTGTTGAGGATCATTAGGAGGACTCTTGACGAGAATCAGAGGTCTTGGCATACCAAACTGAAATCAACCTTATGGGCTGATAGGATAACTCCCAAAAGATCCACAGGTAACTCTCCATTCAAACTTGTCTATGGAAGAGAGGCAATCTTGCCCATGTCACTTGAGTTGCCAACATTGGAACTCATGAAGCAGCTGGAGTTACTAGAGTTTGAGCCCATGGAGGTGAGGTATGCAGAGTTGATGGAGCTGTAAGAGATCAGAAATCAGGCATCCCAAGCAATGGAAAAGGATCAAGCTTTGATCAAGAATACCTTTGATAGGAAGGCCAAGGATAGATCTTTTCAAGTTGGAGATCTAGTGTTGAAATGGGATGTGGATAGAGCAAAACCGGGAAGGCATTCAAAATTTGATGCCATTTGGAGTGGCCCATACATGGTCACGAAGTGCAAGAACAACAATGCTTTCAATTGGCCCCATTGGATGGTGAAGAACTCAGATTCCGAGTAAATGGAATCTATCTCAAGCGTTGCTTCAGAGGGATTCACCACCTTTGTAAATATTAGATTAGATTTTCATTCCTCCAAGTGCTTTGCACATTGTTTTCTTATAGGTTAGTTTCACTTTCCCTAAGTGCTTTGGCACAACTTGCTGTCCGTGGAGATGTTTTGCGATCCTTGCTTCCATCGGGTGATATTCCATCTTCCTCCTTGCACATTCTAAGTCGGTTGGGATTCTAAACAAAATATTTGATGACTCCATGCCCAATGGACTGCTTTAGGCAAGCTGGTATCAACTTCATCTAGCGAGCAGATGACCCCCCGATTCGCCAAAATTGTTATCCAAAATTCACCACCCAGGGTAATTTTGATAACATGCATCAAAATATTCAAGTCCTGCAAGGCAAGTATATTGATTCAAGGAAAAAAATCATGTTTAGGGTCCCTCGGCTTCCTTCTAACTCTCCTGTCCAAGAAGGAATCCCAATAGGTTGATAAAATGGAAGAAATGCAAAAAACAAGCTTGGGGCAGAAAAAATCATGAAAATCGGCTAAGTCCTAGTCCTCGCAAAGCAGTTGGGACAGTTGGGACGTCGGGGAGCGAATACGGTGAAAAGGCGCTGGGTCGTCCCGCGCGAAAAGGACATCCGGGCCGTGGGGACGCGCGGGGGGGAAAAAAGCGGCCCAGGTGAAGGTAAAGACAAATTGACTAACATGTAGGGCAGTTTGGGACATGGGCCGTGAGGACGCGAAGGATGCGAACCGCTCGGATCGGCCGCGCGCGAGGAACTTTCGTCCGGGGACAGTTGGGACAAGGGACGCGTGAGACGCGAAAAGCCGTAAGAAGAGCCGAGAGCCAATGAAAGCATGCCACGTGTCTTCACCTCAAAGAGGAACAGGGAAGCCCGAATCGGGTAGATCGGAGAAATATGTCCCAGTGTAGTTTGGGACATCCGCCGACTGAAAGGGACGCGCGGGACACGCGGACGGAGACCTGAAAAGCAGCGCCAACGAATCGAATGTGACGCGTGTCACAAGGGGAGGCACAATAAAATTTTGACTAAGTGTTTTGGGCCCAAAAGTTTAAAGGGAAAGGTTTGAAGGTCGGTGGCTAGAACCAATAAATGCATGCCACGTGTTCCAGGGTGGCGGGCGCGGGGAAAAATGGAAAAAATTTCAAAGAAGTTTAAAAGGTTGAAATTTCAAGGAAAGCCCGCGAGAAGGGTTGAGGAGAGAGAATTTCTCGACAAACCAGCACTTTGACATGTGCCATTGGATGAAGTGAGCGCGGAAATTTTTCAAATTTTTTTTTCCAAAATGCAAAAAAGGTCAAAATTTAAAATTTTTGCCCGACATCCGTTTTTTGGGGCGTTTTGCCCTAAAACTTCAAACCTTCATATCTTTTGATCCAGAGCTCGGATTTGCACGTTCTTTATATCATTGGAAATATTATGAAATTATCTACAAGATTCCATGGTCAAATTCTAATTTTGGTTCAGTTTGGATGGAGAAAATTTAAAAAGCGGCTCGAAATGCGTGTCCATGGCCAGAAATGACATTTCAACGACCAAATTTAATGCAGAATGGGTCGCATTCTCCTCCAATTTGGTCAAAAATGACAGTGTATGGGTTTGTAATGTCCCCCATGCTGATTTAATGCATTTTAGATCAATGAGGAATGGGCTCCCACGTTTTGTACATTTTCTCTCTCAGGCTCGACCATGCACTGATGTAAAAGCGGATTTGGCTCATTTCTTGAGGGTGGAACACTTTTGGCATAGCAACTTCTTCTTTCACCTCCAGAAAGTGATTTTTGTAAGAATCGAGACCTTTTCAAAGACTTATATGTGAGGTTTTTACCTCTACGAGGTTGTAATGCAGTGGTTTTGACATTGGAAATGATAATGCAAGCTTTGTGAATGGGTTTAATCCTTTGTTTGTATTATTTACTTCATTTCAGATCCTAAATTATATCTTATCATTCTATGTATGTTTTATGTTGCAATATTTGGTTTGTGTCTATTTGCATGACAAAAATATTCACCACTCCTTTTGGTGCATCACCATCTTTAGTTAGTTTCAATTTTTGCATTTCTATCCCTATCTCCTTGCAATTTAGAATAGGATTAGGATCTGAACCTCTGTAGTTGTGCAAATATAGATCTAAATCAGAGGAGTTTGAGGAACCAGCCTCTAATCTGGAGATTCCTCTCTCAGTTTCACAAGTCCCACACTTGGAGAGAGGTTTCCATGTTGTGCAATCACACTGTGGATGCGAGTGATCAACCTAGTAATCCGATCAACGTCACAGGTCTTTGTGATTTTGCACTAACACAACCTTCTAAAAAGCTACGATATCTCTTATAAAGGAATTAAAATTCCTTTTGACCCCCTTCTAAAAAGTTAAAAAATCTTCGTTCTTTAAAATTACTCAAAATATCTTATGAAAAATTCTACAAAGCTAAGAAGTATTCATCATGCCTAGAAAGGAATCAAAGGCCATTTTGATAACCTTAAAAATCTATATGATCTCTACTACGCCTAGAAATTATTTAAAATACCTTGTGATAACCTTCTAAAAGGTTGAGAGCTCTCTATCATGCCTATAAATGAGTCAAATTCGCTTGCAACAATTTCTTTAAATTAAATAACTCTTTGTCATGCCCTTGTGACAAGTATTTAAAAATCCAAGAACTGTTTATTATTGCTAGAAAATACTAAATAGTCCTAGTGAAAACCTTCGAAAATTCAAGAGCTCGGTTGGTCTATTAACCAAGTAGGTTGCCAAAGGCGGTTCAATAGACTTGAGATATTTTATGTTTTCTCATTTTCCAAACCTCCACGTGTTCTCCTCTAGTCATCATGCTCAATGACTCTATTCTCTTTGATCATATTCCAATTATTTTCTCCTTTGATATGAATACTTCTTCTACCCCCAACACTCAACCCCCTTCAATATGAATGTATCCCACCTTCTTAATCTATATTGCATTGAATAAATTTATATTATTTGGTAGCTACAACCTAGACTTACATCATTAGTAGGTTATATTATTTGGTGATGTTAGAACCTTAAATTTTCTTAGAGGGCATGAGAATCTTATAGCTAAAGAGAGAAAAAAAAAGAATCCGAAATAAAACACTATTTTTCTCAGCTACATATAGCCCTGGGAACACCTTATGACATTTCATTGCAAATAGTATCACTAAAACTAAATCTGATCTAAGAAAAATTAAAGTGTACAAGGGGCAAGTAACCAATATTTGAGCTCATATATTTTTAACCTAGTATGGGGACTATAGCTCAAAATTCCTCTGTAAATACCTATACTATAAACTTCGCCATAAGAAAATGTGTTCTATCATTCAGAGAATAGAGAGGAAGTCTCCTCAATAGAATATCTCAAGGGACAATGTTTTCAGCATTACAACAAACTCTTTCGGGAAGAGCATTACCTCAATGATTATGAATCCTTTTTGGAATATAGGTTATGGGACTATATTCCCCATAAGGTAGATGAGGCCACTAGTTTCCTTCTATTACAACAACTCATTCTAGTAAATATTGAAGATTTTCTATGGGAAATGAAAACCAAAATGGCCCTCAATCGTATGGGTTCCCCATTGAATTTCTCTAAGCTATGTGGCCTACCCTTAAGATATATTTGCTCAATTTTTATAAAAAGTTGGATGCTAATGGTCTTTTGGAGGTCACCATGAATCATGGGCTAATCAAGCTTATTCCTAAATCTGAAAAATAGGGATAGGGTCAAAGAATGGCATCCCATTATTCTACTTAATGTATTATACAAACTTATTTACAATGTTATTGTTATAATTCTTAAACCTATTTCCCAAGATATAGTTAGTATTGAACAATCTAGATTCATTACAAGTAGATACATCCTTGATAATCTCATCTTCGAATGGGAAACCACTCAATGGGCTGAAGTAGCTTACCAAGATGCATTATTACTCGAGTTTGTCTTGATAAAGCACACATGATTAGATCCTATGGAACTTAATTCTCAAAAAAATGAGTGGTTGGGATTCATCCTCACTTCTAGAAGTGAATTCAAATGTTTTTGTGAAGTCACAATCCAAAATCATGGTCTATGGTAGCCTCATAGTGTTCATTGACCTACAACACTATTTTCATCAAGGATGCCAACAAACTCACTTTTGTATGTGTTATTAGTTAATGCTCTTGGTTATGTGCTTCAAAGAGCTCACTACTAAGGAGGTATGAAAGTAATTTCCCTCTCACAGATTTCCTATGATCTTAACTCTCATTTTGTGGATAATTTCACACTCTTTTATAGAACACTAAATAAGAGATTATTAATACCCAACTAATTCTTGATGTTTATTGTGAAGTGTTTGGTGTAAGTTGTGTGATCAAAAACATTGAATTCACAATCACCAAATGTGCTCCTAAACCTACATGGATACCCTTGACTTAACACACATGATCCCCCATGTGAAAATAACTTGTTTCTTAGGTATCCCCTTTGGTATCTACTTCTCACCCCTCAATGTGTGGGATTGAATGCTTCATAAAATTCACTTAAAATGGGATACTATTCTTGAAAGTTTCTTTCCCGAGTAAGTAAGATGATTTTTATCAATCACATATTTTTGGCCAACCATGCTTGTTACTCATCTTGTTGGTTCCCATATAAATCAAATTACTACAAACTTACCCAGTGGTCATTACATCCCTTTGAAGAAACATTTCATGTAAAAAAGGGATTATTTCCATTGCTTGGGATATTCATACTTAGCCTAAATTTCTTGGTGGTCTTGGAATTATTGACCCTTTATAACAGGTAAAATGTCTTGCTACCAAGTGGTTTGTAATAGCTACTCAAGGTCTTAAGCCATGGAAGATTCTTATTATGATATGTTTATAATTTCCACTCACAAATACTCATGGGCCTTCATATCTTGGGAGGATAATATTCTTAATGTGCTTGGTGTTTAATAATTTAGATTCTCTTCCTCTCGGGCATAATTAGGTAGCCTAACATGAAATTTCTTCCTTTTATAGCAGCACCAACATTCCCTTTGACATGGGTTGAGTATCCCTAACTCTATCATGTGGTGGAAGTGAGTTAACAACCTTCCTCTTCGTATTTAGCCTAGATAGTGTTAGGATTAATTACATCTTAGTAATTTGTAAGTGAGTAAATTTATTCAAATAGGTCATATTGTTACTACGGTTGGATATATATTATTTTATCATTTTCTTTATACGAGTGATTCCTGTATTTTGTATTCTTTGTATATTGTTAGGGTTCTTCAACCGTACAACCATTTTGTTATTCTTGTTATAGTCAGGCAATGCCTATATACATTGTAACCCTCTCCTTTGCTTATAACATGTGATTTTGATAATCAATAAAATCAATCACAGTTTCATATTGATAAATATAAATCTTATTCTTTTGCAAACAAATGCATTATCTCGATTAAGGATATATGAGATCTTAGCACTTATAATTAGTTTCCTTGGAATTTGTTGCACCATATATTTGGGATGCATACTACCCTTAAGTGGTACTATGTTTTGCTCAATTAACTAAGTTTGCCGAAATTCCTTACTAAGATCTTTGCCAATCCTACATCCCCGTGGAAATTTTGGCATTAGAAAAATTAGTTAGTTATAAGCTTCGATACATTAAGAAGTTTGTAGTAGCTCACACAACCTCCACTTCTATTGGAAAACTTTTTAAAGGTTAAATGGTCAATGTCATTCTTGACTCTCATTGGTAGCACATGACTTATAATTTTTGTAGTTCCCACCAAAGCTAAATGTCAATTATTGGGATTGCATATTTTGCATATGAATTTTCTTGGTGGTCACACATTATCCAAACTTGGATTTTCTACATGTAACTACCTCATTTTCCATACTCGTCAAATTGTGAACCTCGTATTTTCTAGCATTGCCCTTCCCCTTCTTAGATGTGGTTAAGGAAAATTTTAAGATCCCCCCCAAAAAAAATCATAGAAATTTTTTGGTGAATTTGTGAAAAATTGAGTTTCACATGAATGACAAATATGAAGACATCATGACATCACTATTAAATGCTACCAGATGATAGCTTTTTTATATGCTACCGACCGACAGTATTAATGCGAATTGACCCCTAAAATTAACTTGTACCCAGAAAATTTTGGCGACTGGTCCTAATTCCTAGCCTAAAAATTTGTCAATTTCAAATTTCAAAACTGGAATATTCATGAATTAACGAAGATTCTCCACTAAAAATTTTCTTGGACGTGGTTTGCTCCTCTCCTCACTTCTTGATCTATTTCTTATTGATTTCAACCAAAAAATGACCCTCATTGGTCTTCTTTTCCCTTCCCCTCTCTTAGTCATTTGAAATATTAATCAATTGGGTATGCTCTTCCTAATTTAAAAAATTGATGGAAAATTTTGTATGTTGGAAACTATTTTGCTTTATCTTGCTTTAGAAATTCAATAAGCTCATATCCGCTTTTGTATTTCTTTGCAATTGGAGTAGATCAACCCACAATTCCAAGACATAATTGTGGTTATTGATAAAATCAAGGACCGTCTCAAAGAATTGCATCAACAAGTTTTATGTAAAATATAATGATTAATAACTCATTCAGTTGGCTTCTTTCGTATTAGGGGGCTTCCAAACTTTTTGATTCTTGTATTTTTATCTACACTTGGAGCATATCAACACACAAAGCCACGATAGAATTATGGTTATCAATAAGATCAACAATCATCTCAAACAACTGCAACAATAGGATGTACGAACCAACTCTCATTAATTTTATGTATGCTCAAATTGTTCAAGCTAAAATTGATAATAACTTGTTCGGATAACTTGTTTCATAAGGGGGACTTCCAAACTTTTTTATTATTTTATTTTGATTTCTTATTTTTTAAAAATAATAACATTTTCAATTTAAAAATAAAGTCCAAATCGAATGGGTTGTGGTCCAATAGGTGTTGTCTAGCCATCCATTAAGGTTTCAATCCATAGACATACCAACTAGCAATCGCATGTGTACAATGCAATGTGAATGCCGAATGGTATATGTTATTTGATTTAGAGGGATAGTTATTACTTTTGTAGTTGATGTTGATAAGGGGTGTGATTGATTTTGTAAGTGTAGGAATATAGATGAAGCATTACATTTAAAGGTTCTATCTCTACATTTCAAATTTGTTACAAATTCATACATATACATTTGCAAATCTTATATCATGAGTGGTAGTGTTTTGTGGACTATTTTGATCTCCATGGATTCATGTTCAAACAACGAAAGCAACATGTCCATAAAATCCTCACACTCCAAACTAGTGATGCATTTGTTCCTTATTTCAATGTGTTCATCCACAATTTTCTCCACAAACAAATGAAAAATCTTAGTAAGGTTTATTTGTTTGCACCTAATCCCTTGCAGATCAAGCCAACCTAGTAGAGCAATGTAATCCCTCATTCCAGAATTGGCAATCATTCCCCAAACCAAATACTAAACCCCTACAAATATTTTGGAGAATTGCCATTCATTCCCTGAACAAATATATAAACCTCTATCATTTGCATTTCCAAAATTGATTGTTGGAGTATGGACCTAGTGTAAAGCCAAAAGCAAAAAAATCAAATCTACATTATGAGCTTAAAGAATAGAGCAGAATACCTATTTTTTAAAGACATGCATGAGAGTATTATTATACCAATTAGTCTTGGTTTCAGATTCCAAAAGCTTCAAAAGTAGACATATTTTACAGAATTATCACTCACGTTTCCAAATTGATCACAGGAGGAGTCCGTACTTTACAAAATTATCATTTGCATTTCCCAAATTAATCATTAGAGTACAGACCTGGTGTAAAGCCAAAAGCAAAAAAATCAAATCTACATTATGAGCTTAAAGAACAGAGTAGAATACCTATTTTTTAAAGACATGCATGAGAGTATTATTATACCAATTAGTCTCGAGTTTCATATTCCAAAATCTTCAAAAGTAGATTCAATTTTGATAGACTTCCTTGTTGCCTAATTATTTGCAAAATTGATCGTCGGAGTACGGACCTGGTGTAAAGCCAAAAGCAAAAAAATCAAATCTACATTATGAGCTTAAAGAACAGAGCATAATACCTATTTTTTAAAGACATGCATGACAATATTATTATACCAATTAGTCTCGGTTTCAGATTCCAAAATCTTCAAAAGTAGATTCAATTTTGATAGACTTCCCTCGTTGCCTAATTATTTGTAGTTAAAGAGAAATTGGCATAAAATTGAGGTAAATGCTTTAAATAAATGGAACATTCATGAAGCCCTAATTGAATAAGTATGTGCAACCTCTAATCGAATTGGCCAAAGAAATCGCGTGATTGGTTGAAGACTGCAAAGATTTACTGGGTATTGAAAATTATCCCATAGGAATTACAAGCAGGTAAATCTTGGAAACAAATGGATACCTAAAATATGTAGTTTACTTATTAAACAATCCGTAATTGTTATTTTACAAAAGCAAGTGTATATAAGCGAGAAATACACTATATGGATGCGGTCGAGGCCATGATAAAAGCAACTCTCACTATTTGCTTCACAAACTGCATACCATTCGCAAAAATGCTCCTTCAGAATTTGTTACTGCAAGAAAGAGGTTGCATAGAGTAGGCTCTGCAAAAAGGCCAATAAGTGCTCCTCCCAATATTCCTCAACTACATGAGTGTGGAATACAACCAGTGTACAATATAGAAACCCCCGAAAACCACTACATCAGCCAGGGTATGTGAATCCATCAAATAATAATGGAAGGGGACTTTGTCAGGTCCACAACAAGCTCATACAGACCAAAACTTCATAGGTATAGAGAAGGCATGATATTTTACAGAAGATTATATTAAACACAATTTTTGATTACCTGGCTCCATAGTTACCTAAGACTCGGGATGACGGGACGTCAAGACATAGGGGACGGGGTTTTCGGGGACGGCAATTTTTTTGAAAATTTTGGGATGGCGGGCGACGGCAAGGGGACAACTAATAATATATATATATATTATTAATTTTACAAATATAACATGAATAAAGAATAATTCAATAACCTAAGACTTAAAATTGAAAGTTTGAAGATTGAAACGACTAATGATTAATCCAATTATTCATCACATAAGTGAAGGCCCAAAATGCTACATCTATATATATTATATTCAATGTTCAAAACTTCAACATGACAATGAAAGACTAAATAGTAAATAGTAAAGCTGAAAATTTAAAACAAGTCTTAGTCTTACTCTTCAATAATCAACATGAGAAGAGTACAACTACACCCACATTACATATGCTACGAAATATTATGTCATGTCTCATAACCAAAATGACATTACATAACCAAAATGACAAGTGACAAGTACAACTCAAAAATCACTATCAGAGCCCTCCGAAGGAACAGTTGCAAACCGCTCCTCCTCACTAGGAGTATCTGTATCAATGTCATCTACATCTGCAAAGGAGATATCAACCAATCCTCACTTTGCTCCTGATCTTCATCAACCTGCCTTGCATCCTCAGGATCCACATCCCACCTGCAATGTTGGGCTCTCCTTGTACGTAGGTGTCTTGCGATCCATGAGACGCAAGGCACTATGTACAACAACAAGTTTCTCTGCTCTCTTAGAGGTAAGTTTGTTCCTCTTAAGAGAGTGGATCCACCCATATGTTGACCAATTCCTCTCAGAAGCAGAGGAACTAGAAACCTGAGAAAGAAGACAAATAGCAAGTGTACGTAGCAATCCGCATGTCCATACAATCGCCACCAACTAACTGGACTCTCATGTGCCAATGTGGTCCTGTCTATCTTTGATGATTTTTTGTAGCCATCCAGATAAGCAAACTTGAGCCAATCAGTTCTGACTCATGAAGCATCCTCTGCATTATACATTTTTTTAGGGCTTTCAAGAAACCCTTCCTCACCTCCTCATCATCTACTGGGAGAACTTTGTCAGGCCTCTCAACATACCACTTCGGATTTAGTGCATATGCAGCCATGTGTAAAGGAGTGTTCAACTTCTCCCATCTCCGCTCAATGATAGGCTGAATATGGTGATGGTAGAACTCCAAGGTGGGGTCCCTTGCTCGAACAACAGCCTTCATCTAGCCAAGCATACTATCAATACATTCGTATATCTCACCAAGGCTAGGGCTCTCAGAATCCCCATATTTTATCACACTGAAAACTGGAGATATTATGGATGTGATATATCTCACATCTATCCAAAATGTTTCATTCACCACAATTGCTTTCACCTTCTTCCCTGCTCTATCTTCGACCCATCCCACCTAGACCACTCTGATGTCATGACCATGCACTGTAATGATTCTTGCAACTCAGCCATCCTATCCAACAAAATAAAATACGATGCAAAACGTGTGTCCACTGGATTGAGGAATTCCTTCCTCAAAAAGCTATGGAAGAGTGCTAATAACGTATGGTGGTTGCAGATGAACATCTGCACATCTCTAGCATTAGCTACTACATTTTTGACCCAATCAAATTTTCCAATATCTTTTAGTGCATTGTTCATGACATGCACACAACATGGGGTCCAATATATATGTCGGTAATGAGCCTCGACAAGCTTACCTGTTGCCCTGCACATATATGTTGCATCTGTAATAACCTGCACAACGTTGGCAGGGCCAACCTCCTCAATAGCATCTCACAAAATGGTGAATTGGAACTTTGCATCCTTCTTCTTCCCTGAACAATCAATTTCCCTCAAAAAGTAAGGACCCTCTCTGCATGAAACAATGATATTTATGAGTGGGTGGTGTCTGATATCTGTCCACCCATCCATGATGATGCTGCAACCGTGAGAGACCCATGTGCACCTCATTTCCTCCATCAGTAAATTAACCTTGGAATAGTTCTTATCCAAGATTGTGGTTCTCAACTTCGTGTCTCCTGGGGGCACATAACTCACACCTGCTTTGGCTATCTTAGCCACAACCTCCTTGAAATAAGAAGAGTGAGCAACATGAAATGGAATGCCAAGCAAAAAAAAAAAAATTCCAATGGCATCATCGGCCTCCTCTCTAGCCTTTGATACACATATCAACAACCTGGATTGGAGGCCACAACCTTCCTCTTTCCCCTACTACTACCAAAAGCATCCAATTCGGACACCTCATAAGATGCAATAGTAACACTACCGGGTATTAATTCTCACAAAGCACTAGAAGGGGTGTCGGTGCCACTAACATGACTGAGCCACGAACTGGAACCTTTTCCACCATATCTCCATTATACAACCTCACCATTTACGCCCTCTCTTCAAGTGATAGATGTCCACACATGCCCACACCTTTCCCATGCAATGTGCAATAAATGTGCATTCAACCTAGTAATGCTACCTGACCAAGATAATGAGAAAATGTTGCATTTCCATGTTTTAGTGCCCCCTGAAATGTTTGATCTAGGACCCTGCATAATTTGACCAAATTGTTTCAAAGATTTTTCTTATCAAAAGGCACCCTAGCATACTTTTTCAACATTTTGGAGGGGCAATCGAACTTGTCCACACTCCCCTGTGAACTTCAGTAGCGGTATTAGATGTTTTTGATTGTGTTCCTTCTCCTTGCACACCCATTTCAACCTCATATTCAGCTTGATAATCACTATTGGAACTCATTTTGAAGTTGCAATAATTAAAATACAAAACAATATAACTATACAATACAATAAAACAATGAATGCAATTTTTGAATACATTTAAAAATTTAAAAAAAAAACAGCGATGAATACATTTTAATAAAAAAAAAAACAGCGATGAATACATTTAAAAATTAAAAAAAAAACAAACAAGTAAAAAATCCCTCCCTTTATGCTTTATCTCATTCCATCACTTGCTAATCCAAATAGGAAAAAAATACAAGCAAATGCAATGCCTTCACTTTCAACTTTGCATTTGGAAATTAAAAAAACAAAACAAAGAATGGTAGTAAATTAGTAATGTATGTACATACCTCTTGCTCTTGCTCTTGCTCTTTGCTCTTGCCTTCTCTTTTTTTACTCTTGCTCCTTCTTTTTCTTTTTTTTGCTCTTGCTTGGTGTGATTAGAATGAGTATGAAATGCTCTTTTTATAAGTTTTTGTTGCTTTTAGGGTTATGTCATGTTAGTTTTAATTAGAAAGCATTAAAAGTTTAAGAAAATATTTTTAAAAACATAAAAATGATTAAAAAAGGCACTTTTGCCTTGGCCACCGCGTGAAAGCCGTTGGGGATGTCGTGATGTCCCGGGACGTCCCTCGACGTCCGGGGACATCACGGCCCCAACAGGCAAGCACCTAATCAGATTTGCACCGGGACATCCGGGCGCGTTTTTTCATTTTTAGGGACGCCCCCTTTTTTTTTGGAAATGGGGATGGCAGGGAAACGTCCCGTCCCCGTCCCCAAGTCCCCGAGACGTCTCGGACGTCCGGGACGTGCTGATGATGCCCGGGACGCGTCCCCGCGTAACAATGCCTCGGCTCTAAAGCTCCACTTATGTCACAGTGGGAGTATGCGAGGCAAAGGTTATCTAGCTTTTAGCTTTCAATTGCATTTGCTTAAAATTTTCCCATTGTCTTTTCAACAAACCCATTTTGTGCCTATCCTACCATCATAGTAGTTTATGTGGCTACATTTATTTTTGAGGTTGTCAAATAGTTCTCGTGCCTTGTGTATGCTTTCACATTTTGCATACATATTAACCAGGGCTCTACCAACTGCCACAACCAGTTTTAAAGCTCCCATTTGGCACAGGCTAAAAAGTTGTTGGCAAAGGTTGAGGAATTATGTCAAATAGAGCACGTCTTGTATATACTTCCAAAATTTTCTAACATATCAACCATGGCATTTGCAACTACAACATATCACAAAAACAATTTTCTTACATATCAACAAGGGCATTTACAACTACAACATATCACAAAAAAACTTTCTATTATGCTTTGGTGGATGTCCAAAATTTTCTTACATATCAAGCAGGGCATTTGCAACTACAACATATGACAAAAAAACACTTTCTATTATGCTTTGGTGGATGTCCATACACTGTTGCAAAGCTCTTATTTTTCCATGAGCTGGGATTATGCTGGTAAAGGCAAGGTGATAGGGTTGGACATTTGTCCGTTGCATTTGGTGAAATAGTTTCAATACCCCTATGTCTATTGTAAGATACAAGATGAGATACGAACTTTCAAGCATTTGGTCGAACAGTTCACATGCTAGGTGCATGCCTTGAGTAGGATCAAAGAAGGATTTTGGCCTCTGTCAAAATGGCAACCTCAGAATAGGGCATGGGCATCCATGAAAGTGTAATGGAACAATTATTTTGTTTTCCCGTCTTATTTTCTTGTCATGCACACAATTTTGTAAAATCCCAACACATATTTAGCATGAAATTGTGCAAGAATACACTTGGCAAGCAAACTGTTTGACACATTGCTTCCAGATATTTAATCGAACAGTTCACATGCCCAGTGAATGCTTTCTGCATCCAAATCTCAAATATACGAACCCTGAAAGCATGGAACAAACGATGCATGTGCCCTAGTTTCTACAGCTCCCATTTTGACACAGGCAGGGAGAAGAAGCCATAACAAAAATACAAAGTGTAAAAGCTAAACCCTATATTTTAAAATGAGAAGCAAGGAAAAAAATATGTGTAAGCTCTATACTATTTACCAGTAGATGTGGTCGAAGACATTGCAGATTGCCAGGCGAGCGCCCAAAACATGTGACTGCCACATTCAAATGCAACTGCTGCAATGGCTAAAAATAGCTAAAACGTCTTACTGTGTGTTACATTACTATAATTCTCAGAACTATTTAATTTACCATATATGTAACCCAAAAACTAATTAGCACTATGTACAGCGTTACATTACTATAAATCTCAAAGTTACTGGTTTTACCATATATATGACTGGCGAGAACATGCGATTGTTATTTCTTTGCATAGCTCTGGTACACCATCATAAAACTAAATTCACACACACAAACCAAACCTGTGTCAATCCTTTTTGCTCTCAATCCCAATTGTAGAAACTAAAACACACAACAAATAATTTGTATGATTCTGTTTACCACGCCCGAATTGACCTATTTGACCTTCAAGGTATATTTGTGTGTGTATATATAGTCTCAAACTCTGGTGATATTGATTGTATCTTATGTTATCCATCCTTAATATGTCAGGCGCTTTGGTATGAAGATCAGTTTGTGCAATTCTTTTCAGATACAAACTACGGTGTTCCAAATGTTACAAGGAAAACCGGTTATGAATCCCATGACATTGCTTGACTTTGAATTTGACTCTCGAGTTTTCAATAGAAGAGCTCCTCATACCAAGTCAACAACTTTTGGCGGCCTTCCAAAAAGATGTAACATGGAGGAAGATGGAACAATGCAGAGTGTGTCCTGTGCCAGATAAGTAGTTGTGCTATTGAAAGCATTTGGTTGGGACTTGAGAAGATATTACATGTGTAAGACCTGCCAAGTCTTTAGAATCATAGACGGGAAGTAACTTAGTAGGGGTTAATCTCTGAGGCTGTGTTAAAGTTATACCCTTAATGAACTGCAGTTTCTACCTCTTTTAAAATTATATATATAATTCTACATAATGTTCTAGTTATTTACGAACAAGAAGGTACAAGAAAATTAAGAAACAAACATCCAAAAAAAAAAAAACATTGTCCGTATGCAAAAACAGTATATTTATTCCATAAATCCTTGAGATGGATATTTATTGCAACATATGGAGAATCAACCATATGCTTTGCCACATCAGAAAAAACAATGACCAAATATTCAGGGGAGTGTTGAGTGTATGTGTGTGTCCTAGCTATTTATAAACAAGAAGGTAGAAGAAAATTAATAAAAATTGAAAAACATATATAGATTCTCGTATGCAAGAACAATATATTTATTCAATAAATCCTTAAGATGGATATTTCTTTGCTATATATGGGGAATCAACCATATGCTTTTCCAAATCAGAAAAATCAATGGCCAAACTATTCAGGGAGTGTTGAGCGTGTGTGTTGTATATTCTCACACACACATTTTCTATAAGAAGTTTCATTTTCCCTATCCCAAAGACAATGAACCGATCGAACACGAATAGCAAAAAATAACCACGAAAGCATCAAAAATTTCTTTCTTACTTAAACCAATCTACTTTGAGTTTTAGTTACGCACCACTTTGCAATGTTCCCAAAGTGCACGCATAAAAAGTCAGTAAATGCAAGTTGTTTATTTATAATAGTCTTGCATTAGTTTTCATTGCCTCGGGACAAGAATAGCTTCAAATTCATTTCAAAGCAAATAAAGAACTATCATATGATCATTGTTCCCAAAAGCAAGAACCCACTTTTTATTAACTATCACATTGTTTTCTACAAAAGACATGAGAAAATGATCTTTACATGCATGAGCTGTTTTGATGTTTATATTTCTCGAGATCAAGATCAATGTTATCTATGCTCTACAATTAATTTTTCCTTTTTTACTAAAAGAAGTGAGGTCGGTATGTCTTGGCACAACAATACCTCAAGGTCGTATCCAAGAGCTTGTAGACCCGATTCTGTGAAAACAACAAAAAGAAGGCCGGGGCCTCTTGAAAGATCGAGCATACGACAAGAAAATGTATAAGTTAGTTAAATTCTTCCCCTGCATTAAATCATGGCGAGAACAACAATGATAGGTTAGCAAGAAATCGGAAGGAAGTGCGCTCCTTGTTGGTAACCCAAGGTATGATAGAAATGATCGCATTTTATCGCCTCCTATGTTGTTTCCATACTACTGCCATTATGGGTAGCTTGTTGAAAAAGAATGATCATAAGAGTAATAGCCTACCGCTGCAGGCCACCATCATTGTCACATTTTAGATTCGCACACAACAAACAAAAAAGGCATTTTTTACACATCATTTTTCCATTGAGTTTTCATTTGAAATAATGTTCAAAAATTTTAAGAATCGTATCTATTACTTACACTTGGTGACTACATCCTACAAGCCATCAGCTGCAGATTTTATTGATAGCATATGTTTAATCTTCATCTCAGACTGTTACTTCATCCTCTATGTCCCCTTCCACACAATAAGCCTGAGCCTACGGGCTTAGGATATATCCGAAACTCTGCCTATGTTGATTTCTAGGAGAATCCCAAAATCTTCAATTCCCTTGCCTCCACAGATTTATACCACAAACCTCTCTTAAAGTTCTCCGTGATAGACCTTAACATTACTTGCCCCTGACCTTAGCACAGCTGAAACAATATTATATTTGCATTAAAAACTTAAATAACCTGGAATGAAGAGATGGTAGGAAGTAGCTCTTTCTCATATACACTTCAGCTTATGGACAGATGCTAGTAATGATATGATTATGTAAATTACCAATGTCTTAAATCTCTGAATCTTTAAACTGACTCATTCATGTAGAAAATTCATGGAGAACACTTTCATCTTCCAAATCAACGTAGCTCCATTAATATATTGCAAAAACGTATGCTCATCGCTACCTTCATTTACTATCACCAATAATCCCCGCAAGTACACACCCCATCCTTGAAATGATGAAAACGGTTTGTGTCCCTTACAATAATCTCTCTCTTGACAATCTTGGAGATGAACTTTGTGGTACTATGACAATCACCACACACACGAAGGTTCTTGTTGATCTGAATAACTTTTCACGGGTGCGTACTGATAAGTCCAAAAGCGATGGCTAGTCTTTCACTATGATTACAAAGGATCAAGTAACTTTTTTTTCTTCTCTCTACATTTTGCAACACGAGAGAGTTTGTTGCGGGCACATAAATGCTGAGACTCTTTCATCTGCCTAGCCAAGATTTGCAGCATTGCATAAATTTCTTCCCATTGAAGGTGTGTTCTGTCCTCTACTTGGAATGTATGAAGCCTGTTATTGACCACAATCCAACTGCATCCAGGCCTCGGCTTCAATCCCCGTCCTTCATCATTGCTCTCACCTTTGCTACATCATCCCAGCCAACAGCAGCATAGATGTTTGACAAAAGTACAGCATGTCCAGCCTTATCAAGCTCTAAATCAAAAAGGGGTTTTGCGGCCCATTCTCCTAACCTAATATTGTGATGAATCCTACAGACCATTCATTAATGCTCCCCAAACACATAATTTATTGGTTTCCTTTCAAAAAAGAATTGGTTGGACTACGTGGTGTTAGATATGCAAAAATCATAGCCTAATATTTCGGGATTCCGTAGCTGGCATTCAGGATTCCGTAGCTGGCATTCAGGATTTTGTAGCTAACATTTAGGGAAGTTATTTTGTAATTGACAGCACACTAGATGATATGTGTATGTGCTGGAAAATGTTGTCCATCTGTAGGATGAAGAGTAGAGATAGGTTAGTTTGAGTTTGAGTTTGAATAAGACTCTGTTTATTGTTATTCTATAAAGATTGTATTCTCTGATTGAGCAGAGCACAAGCAAATAAGAATAAGAAATAGATCAATTACAGCAGTTGCATTTATGTGTTGTTTTAAGAGTGCTTATAATTTTCATGGTATCAGAGCAATGTTGGTGAAGTGTTGCTGCAGAGAAGTATCAGAAGTTTAAAGACAGAGATATGGCCACATTTGTTGCAGGAGATCCTCACAGGATGGTAGAATGATTTGATGGCGTTGGATTTAATCTCTGGAAGCTCAGAATGAAGATGTTGTTGTTGAACAAGGATCTACTCAATATAGTTGAAGGGACTGAGATTAAACCCACCCAGGATGCAGATCGATCAGTAAGTGGGAGTCAAAGGAAGGTAGGGCTCGTTCCTATATACTTTTAAGTTTGAGTGATAATGTGCTTTTACATGTAAGTGAGGCAAAATCAGCAAAGGAAGCTTGGGATCAATTGATCAAGTTATATGAATCAAATGATGTTAGCACAAGATTATATCTTAGGAGAAGATTTTTTCAGTTAAAGATGCAGGAAACACAAAAGATATCAGATTTTACAAATCAGTTTAAGTCTCTCAAAAATCAATTGGCAGCATGTGGATCAGTGATTGCAGAAGAAGATGTTGTCATGTCGCTTCTTGGGAGTTTGCCAGAATCCTATTCTGGACTGGTAGTAGCACTAAGCACCCAATCTAACTTGGATTTGACAAAAGTAATAGCAGCACTACTTCAAGAAGAAATCAGAAGGAAGGATGGGGGCCTGAATGATGAGAATCCTACAGCACTATTTTCAGCAGGATATAAGGGCAAAGCGAAAAGGAAGAGTGACAACAAATCACATCCCTCCCAGTCTATTGTCTCAAAGAATGGTAAAGACACAAAGGAGGAGAAAAATAAGGGAAATTTCTTTCATTGTGGAGCTCCTGGGCATTTTAAGAAACAATGTCGTAAGTGGTTAGCATGGGTAGAAGAGGTAAAGAAAAGGAAGGCTCTTGAAGCTAACATGACCGTAAGCAATGACCAAGAAAATTTGTTTTTGGCTATCACAACCCCAAGTTCTGATGTTTCAAATTGCTGGTATTTAGATTCGGGAGCAACTCAGCATATGACACCTGAGAGAAGTTGGTTTATGGCATATACAGAAGCACCCAAAAGTAAGACTGTCAATCTTGGAGATGATAGCAAATGTGAGATGATCGGAATTGGAGATATTCCATTGCAAATGTCGGATGGTGGATACAAGAAAATCCAAAACGTATGGTATGTACCTGCTCTTGTCAAAAGTCTTTTATCAGTGAGCAAGATTACCGATGCTGGCATAATTGCACAGTTTGACAGCAAGGAATGTATCCTAAAGGATGTTGAAGGAGTAATTGTTGCTACGAGAATCAGAGATGGCAATTTGTACAAGTTATGTGCAACAGTACCTGATGTGGTGTTAACAACAACAAATAATGAAATATCTGATTCAGTTCTTTGGCATCATAGATTCGGACATGCAAATCCTCATTCGCTTCAAATGTTAAAATCAGAGCAGCTTGTGGAAGATTTTAATTTGCATCTACCAGTTGAGTTGGGAGTGTGTGAAGGCTGTTGTTTAGGAAAGCAACATAGATTCCCCTTCCCCAAGAAAGGTGCAACACGAGCTAAGGAGCAAATGGAACTGGTGCATTCAGATATCTGCGGTGCAATGCAAACAATGTCACACAACGGGGCAAGGTATTTTATTACCTTCATTGACGATTCTTCTAGAATGACCTTTGTTTATTTTATCAAAAATAAATCATGTGCATTAGAAATGTTTAAGGTTTTTAAAGCATTTGGTGAGAAGCAGTCAGGAAAACCTTTGAAACGACTCAGATGTGATAATGGGGGTGAATATACCTCAAATGCTTTCAAAAGTTTATGTGCAAAAGAAGGTATCAAACTTGAGTATACTGTTCCTTATTCACCGCAACAGAATGGTGTCGCTGAAAGAAGGAATAGGACTCTTGTTGAAAGTGCTAGATGCATGCTTAAGAGTAGTGGATTATCTAATATTTTTTGGGCTGAAGCAGTCTCCAGTGTAGCATATATACAAAACAGGTTGCCAACTGCTACATTGCATAAGAAGACGCCTTATGAGGCATGGCATGGAAGCAAGCCAAGTGTCAATGATTTAAGAATTTTTGGTTGCATAGCATATGCACATATACCAGATGAAGAAAGAAAGAAGCTAGATGACAAAAGCAAGAAGTGTATAATGGTTGGATACAGTTTGAATTCGAAGGGATATCGAATTTATGATCCTATAACACATGAGATTCTAGTCAGAAGAGACGTCATTTTGTGAAATTCGAGTTTGCATAAATCAAGTAGAGATGGAAAATGCTAAGGATTGAAAGCAAGGCCTTATGATCTCGGATCTGATGAAGAATCTGAGCATGAGAATTCTACTCTAGCAAGACCATTACAAGTTGTAGCCACACAGCCCATAGGAGATGTACAAGGAGAGCAACAGTTTCGTAGATCAACAAGACTACGAAAACCCACTCAAAAGGCATCGGAATCATATGCACTTAGTGTAGAAGTTGATGAACCACTCAGTGTTCAAGAAGCACTTCAAAGTATTTATGCAGCAGATTGGAGGCAAGCAATGGATGTTGAATATGAATCGCTCATAAAAAATCAAACATGGGAACTCACGATTCTTCCACCTGGAAGAAGAGTGGTTGGATGCAAGTGGTTATTCAAACAAAAGTACAAGTTTGATGGGTCGATAGACCGCTATAAGGCTCGATTGGTGGCAAAAGGTTACACCCAAATTGCAGGTTTGGATTATCATGACACCTTTTCTCTTGTAGTCAAGATAACATCCATCGAGTCTATTAGCAGTGGCAGCAACCTTGGATCTTCATGTACATCAGCTAGATATAAAAACTGCATTTTTAAATGGATTCTTAAAGGAAGAAGTTTATATGGAACAACTAGAAGGCTACATACAAGAAGGAAAGGAGCAGTTAGTATGCAAGCTTCAGAAAACATTGTATGGACTGAAATAGTCTTCAAGAGCATGGTATGAGCGTATTGATGGGTTTCTCCAAAATGAAGGATATGTAAGTTGCAATGCTGATTCAAATGTCTACATAAAGCATATTGGTGAGTCTCTAGTCATCTTAGCCTTATATGTTGATGACACCATCATTATGAGTAATGATTTTAAGATGTTAGGCATGTTCAAGTCTCAATTAGCTGCAGAATTTGAGATGACTGATCATAGTGAGATTCATTATTGCTTGGGCATTCAAATTTTAAGAGATAGGGAGAAGAGGAAAATCCATCTTAGTCAAGAAAGGTACATTAGGAACATTCTCAAGAAATTTGGGATGGAAAATTGCAAGCCAGTAAGTACTCCAATGGAAGTAGGAAACAAACTTTCACTGGACATGTGTCCCAAAACACAAGAAGAAGAAAGTTATATGAGTATGGTTCCATATCAGAATGTTGTTGGGAGCCTAATGTATGCAATGGTTTCTAGCAAACCTGATATTGCACATGCTGTAAGTATTGTGAACCAATATTCCAACAATCCTGGACCACAACATTGGGCAGCAGTTAAATTTTTTTTAGATATCTACTGAGAGCAACTAAACATGGCATAAGATTCGGTGGGAGTTGAGAAAATTCTCGCAACTTTACGGATATTGTGATGCAGATTGGGCGGGGAAGTTGATGGTAAAAGATCAACTTCAGGGTTCCATTTTATTCTTGGTGGAGGTGTAGTTTCGTGGGCAAGTAAGAAACAACGATCTGTTTCTCTCTTGGTGCGAAGCGAGAATATATAAAGAAGCATGTCAAGCTGCGAAAAGAATTGATTTGGTTGAGAAGATTGTTGCGAAGACATCGAGGTTACTCGGTCCAACCAACAATATTAAAGTGTGACATGCCCAGAGTTGCATAGCCATGACGAAGAATTCGAAGTATCATGGGAGAGTTAAACATATAGGGATACAATATCATTTCATCCGTGAACAAATTGAGAACAACACTATCAAAATGGAGTATTGTGCAACTGAGATGATGGTGGCGGATGCATTGACAAAGGCATTACCAAGAAATAAGTTTGAGTTTTGCGAAGAAGGATTCGATGTGATCTGGTGGTTGACAAATATTTGGCTAAGTGGGAGTGTTAGATATGCGAAATCATAGCCTAATATTTCGGGATTCTATGAAATTTGGCATTCAGGATTTCGTAGCTAACATTTAGGAAGTTATTTTGTAATTGACAACACACTAGATGATGTGTGTATGTCTTTGTGCAAATGTTGTCCATCCGTAGGATGAAGAGTAGAGATAGGTGAGTTTGAGTTTGAGTTTGATTAAGACTCTGTTTATTGTTATTCTATAAAGATTGTATTCTCGATTGAGTAGAGCACAAGCAAATAAGAACAAGAAATAGATCAATTATAGCAATTGCATTTATGTGTTCTATTTTAAGAGTGCTTATAATTTTCACGTGGATCCTCGTAAGTTTTACAATTAGCAATCAAAGGTTACAAAGTTCAAAATGATATTAGTTTTTATCTACAGATTCTTCGGTTGCACTAAGTGGATCCTTGTATGTTTTGCACTTCGCAATGAAAGGTTACAAAGTCCGAGGAACGATGCAGTACACTACTTTGTCAACAGATCATGAAAGAATAAAAGCAAATCTAGTCATCATCAACAGTCGTCTCCACCTGCTTCTAGAAAGGGAGCAAGTGAAAATCTTTGATGATCTGATGCCAAGCATAAACTTTCTTTTCTGATGATGGCATGGGCAGAGGGGGAGGTCCAACCCCAACAGGGTCGATAACTTAGCTTTAGGAAAGTCCTTTATCAGTCCATGTCTGTGATGATGATGTTGCCACCGTAGATACTCGATTACTTACCAAGTTAATGTTTTACTTAAATTTTGATAAAATGCATTCATTTTAAATTGTGAAAAAACTTCCCAAAAAATACCCTTCCTGTAAGCATGGCACTCCAGGAGACTGCATCCTTCTGAGGCATTCCATCAAACACTTGACGTGCAATGTCCACCCTGTTGCATTTCCCATAGGCACCCACAAGTGCATTGCCTAAAAACACATTCCCCTCAAACCCGCTTCGAATAACACACCCATGCAACTCCCAACTCGAGGTATCAGTGCGCGAACACGACAACCATTACCCATTACGCCTCAAACCGCTCATCTCCATGTCCCTAAAAATCCCCAGCACCTCCTCCCAAAATCCATTCCGCACAAACCCCGCAATCATAATTTTATGTATGCTCGAATTGTTCAAGCTAAAATTGATAATAACTCGTTTGGAGAACTTGTTTCATAGGTGGAGGACTTCCAAACTTTTTTATTATTTTATTTTGATTTCTTATTTTCTAAAATAATAACATTTTCAATTTTAAAATAAAGTCAAAATATAATGGGTTGTGGTTCAAGGGTGTTGTCTAGCCATTTATTAAGGTTTCAATCTATAGACATACCAATAAATAAGAGATGCGACATGGATAGTGGGTGAATTTGGTAGAATGAAAACTCCTCATCCTTAACAACTAAGCTTAAGAATTTTGTGCACAACTAATCCCTCCAAAGTAAAAAGAGGAAAAAATAAAGAGGCGCCCAAAAGCTCCCTATGATACCTAGGAACGACTCAGAAAACCCTTCCGACAGAACCGCTCAATTCTGGTTCTGATTTTCATTCTAATTGAATGCATGGCGTAGGGATTGGGGGAGAAGTACGAGGAGGGAGAGATTGATATTCATATCAATACCAGTTACATGTAGGAATAACCCTCATTGAGCATACCAAGTGTTACCTGGTTGTTATGTAACGGTAATAGTAATGGCATCGAATTCGCATCCCAATTGCAGCTCTCCATCATGGATTTGCAACAAACATTACAGTACTCCTTCATGGATTTGCAACAAGCATTTTGTAAAATTCAAACGTAAAGAAAGCAGGCAGTTAAGTCAGATGGGATGTAAGTGCGAAACTTATATGCGGCATGCAAAGGACATAGTACGCCTCATGGACATACTGAACATCGACCAAACTGGTTTTCAACCTGGCATTTTTACTCAAACAATCTGCTTTCCATGTATACCAAATGTGGAAATTTGGCGGATGCACGTCAAGTGTTTGACAAAATGCCCAAAAGAAACAAAGTTTCATGGTCTGCTATAATTGCCGGATACGCAGAGAAAGGGTTTGGGCAAGAGGCTTTGGCAGTATTTCAGAGAATGAGAAAGGCGGGCGTGAAACCCAACCATATTACTTTTGTGAGCGTTGTCCAAGCGTGCACCAAGCTCGGGGATTTAGAAGCAGGCATGCAGGTCCACGCTTGGATTGTGAAAAACGGATTCCAGGCTAACTTATATTTGGCGACTGCACTTGTAGATTTGTATTGCAACTGCGGAACTCTAGCACATGCGCGTGATCTGTTCGACGAAATGTCTGAAACAGATGTGGTTTCCTGGACCGCGATGATCGCAGGATATTCACAGCAGGGTTACGGGAAGGACGCCTTACAACTCTTTGACGAAATGCGGCAGGTGGGTGTGACACCTAATGATTTTACAGTTGCAAGTGTTGTTAGAGCATGCACTGGTTTGAGCGATATCCAGCATGGCCGAGGGCTTCATGCTTATGCCATTAAATTTGGGGTGGAGTCTGATATGTTTGTGGGAAGCGCTCTTGTTGATATGTATGCGAAGTGCGGAAGTTTAGCAGATGCACGCAAAATATTTAATCAAATTCCTCAAAGAGACGAGGTTCTTTGGAACACCATGATTACAGCATGCTTGCAGTGGGGGCGCAGTGAGCAAGCACTTATCCTCTTAAATCTAATGCATTTGGCAGGTGTGGAGCCTAAAGAATTTATCGTAAATAGTGTTACGAGTGCTTGTGGAACCCGGGAGTTCAACAAGATGAAGATGTAGACGGGAATGTAGACGAATCTTCTTTGGCAATATTAGTTGTAATAAACGTGTACATAAAATATCAGCGAGCAAATCAATATGATAAGATTTTGTTTGAACAAAATGAAGTAAGGCATGACTGCAGTGCAACCTTTCATGAGCATACGTAGAAACAGACATCTTTCATGCATGACTATAGCATATAATATATACATTCACTTATTTACAATATCCAGTTCTTGACTTGTCATGTAGTCGCTGAGCCTAAATTGTGGTAAATTAATGAATAAAACATCATTTTCCAATCCAGGAGGGTACAAGTCCCTCTGAATATCAAACACAGAGAGTCAAAAGGATGGATTGGATTCCCCCTAGTCAAAAAAAAAAAAACAAAACAAAACTGTCATTTTCCTCTTGCCAACTGAGCCAAGTACAAGCAAGACAATATCTTCCTCAATTAACTTAATTTCTTGAGGTTTGGAAGCAGGCGTGCACCCATGAGATATGGATAGAGTTCAACCTGCTTACAAGAGTAATTTGATATAATCCTGTGCTAAATGGGAAGCTCGTGTGTTTGTCCAAATATGTATACATATTACATGTGCTTGACCAAAAATGTATACATACTATGTGATAGAGCATGCCTTTCACAAACTTTGAACAAATTTAGCCCCCAGTCTGAAAATTAAGTGGTTCTTACTCTCTATTAGTTTCGGTTTGCAAGGCAACTTACAATATTCTGAGAATTGAAACCACCGTTTGGACTAGGACCTGTCCAAGTTTGACAAGCTTTAGATGTATTATAGAATGACCTTCAATTTGATTTTGATTTGAAAGTCAGATGCAAAAGCCATGTTTTGATAGACTTTTGGGACCAGTCAAGATGCCAACAAACTAACATGGTAGCTAAGAGAGCATTTCCAATTTTTCAGGAAAGAAAATGGCTGGAAGGGATTTTAATATCTATGGCAGCCTATGGAAAAGAGAATTGAGTAACTGGTCAGAATAGGAAGTGGCCAATCATATAAATGCTTCCACCTTTGGAACTGGAACTTGCAACCATCTTTGAACTTTGTATTGTAAATTTGTAATTCCAAACACCACTTTTTTATATACTGTTGGATTCATAGGGACCTATATCAAAGGATTAGAAATAGAATTAACATAAATTCCTCATTTCAATTTATAATTTCAAGCCTGACCAATGCCCAACTCTTATACCTTCACTTGCCACTTTTTATGTGGAAATATTCATTCCCAGCTGCCTATACACTTTGTTTTACACGTTCAGTAAAATTATGCCTTCATCTGCATTTGTTTTTGTACCTCAAAATTGTGAAATAGTTTGAAAAGTAAAGAATCAACATGCAGGGCTGGACATAAACAACTTTCACGCACGTTCATTATTTAGATATAATTAGGGTTCAATGTGTTGAGTAGTTGTGTGTCCAAGTCCATATCGTGTGAAACAATCATTTACATTTTTGTTATATTTCCATCAAAATCTCTATATGTACCTCTTCTCATTATTTGGAATTGAACTTTGAATAGACTGTGTATATGCAGGGTTGTACGCAATATCCAACTGCATGGAAGCGTTGGCACTTTTGATGTTTACAGTTTAGTATATATCATATATTCCATGAGATTTGTTACTTGACACGATTGAAAAATATTATGGATTTGGTCTTTAGTACCTCTTCTCATTATCTGGAATAGAACTTTGAATAGACGGTGTATATGTAGGGCTGTACGCAATATCCAACCGCATGGAATCGTCAACACTTTTGATGTTTACAGTTTAGTATATATTATATATTCCAAGAGATTTGTTACTGGACAAGACTGAAAAATACTATGGATTTGGTCTTTTAGTGTCTCTTCTCATTATCTGGAATAGAACTTTGAATAGACTGAAGGCTGTATACAATATCCAACTGCATGGAAGCGTTGACACTTTTGATGTTTACAGTTTAGTATATACCATATATTCCAAGAGATTTGTAACTGGACACGACTGAAAAATATTATGGATTTGGTCTCTAGTGCTAGGACTCGAGGAAAATGAAGAAATTTTGTAACCAATGATTCTGTATATGCCAAAATTCTCTGCATGATCATCAATCTTGGCTTCTGATACCTGTATTCTTCATTTTGTGGGTGGAAAATATTGCATTCAATGACCTATACATGTAGCTTTGTGAGTGTCATGCATTTCCTACAATTTTTGCTTCATTGTTTAAAATCTTCTACTCTTGCCTTAGAACAGTGACTAAAATGATAGTTTATATGCCGAAAATTATATGCTTGTCATTCTAAGCATCTTAGGTGTCATAGGAAGCTACAAAGAGTAATGATGGAGTTAAAATGAATCTTTAGTGTCATTGGGAGTTACAAATAGTCTTCTTTTAATGAGGGACTTACAAACATTTACTATCTCATCTGGAGAAGGAACAAGTTATAAAAAGGCTACAGGCCTTAGGGGAGAGGATTTCTTGAATGTTTTGATGTCTTGGAATGGTTGTATGCAGACAGTATATCAGAAGTCTTACTCATGGCCAAATGCAACACCCATATTGTTGTTGGCTTTGGCCTGTAATCATAAATCATTTTGGTCATCTTATGTCCCATTATAAATCATATAACTTGATGATGGTGAAGTTTTATTTTATGGTTTAAGTTATTACATGTTGTTCTTCAAATAGCTTAGTTTAGTTCTGTTTTTCAAAACTATGGATTCTGTTCGAGGAAAGGAAGAAAATCAAAGTCGAGCCTTTCATTTCAGCCTTTACCTTCCAGTTCTTTCTGTTACAAAATTAGTTCTGATAGTTTAAATTTTAGCATTTAAACCACAGATATAGTCTTAGATTTCATGTTAAGAGCAGATTTTGAATTGGAATTTGGGTTTTCCACCGGGACTACAATTTCAAATTTTAGGTGCAGATTTTAGTTGAGAACACATTAGTGGTATGATGCAAGCATATCGGGGTTTACAGGCAAATCCAATATCAACTCAAAAATAAATAAATAAGTCAAAGTAGTTGTGTAGCATTCTATGTTTGGGACTGTGCAACTATGCAATTGGACTATGGAACTGCCCAAGCCATGCAAGGGACCATGCAAGCTGTGCAAGAACTAAGGAAAGCCACGCAAGAGAGCGTAAGGAGCTTTGAAGCCGTGCGAATGCCACATAAATCTTGGTCAAGCCGACATGAGGTCCCCTGATGGGTCCTTTTGGGCCATATCTTTGCAATGTTCCATAATTTTAGGAGTCTAGGGTAGCATGTAGCTAAGTTCGATGTAGCATTTGGGTGGCTTGCATGCCTATATAAACAAAGCCCAATCGCCTTAAGAAGGTAGCAGAAAAGAGAGCTTAAGGGAGGGCTGGGAGCTTATAACATAAAGCAGAGAGTCGAGCTCACAAGTAAGATAAGTAGGTTGAGTACAACCTTTTGAAATGTATTGTTGAGACTGCATCATTGGCAATCAGTCTGTGTGAGCTATTCCTCTATGTTGAATTCAAGAAACTTGTGTTTCGTTTTGTGTGTGTGTGTGAAACTCGAGGGTTGTGTGGTCTAAGACGACTCTTCATTGGGCACCCTAAACATGTACGCATCATTTGGTATCAAACCATGGTTTTCTTTCCTTGCAAATTGAGGCACGGTGGGTATCAACAGTTTTACACAATTGCGAGTGTGGCTAGAAAATCATTATAGACCTTTTCCGACAAGTGATGTTGGATAGTGTAGACACAATCGCGCACATATTACTATTTTACCATGTCGTCAGTATGTTGTTTATATGCAATGATCTTAAGTAAGAAAAGTATTCACTAGTGACACAATCCTTTGTCCATCTGTTTGTTTTGATTGTCTCTATTGTTTTGTTCTTTCACATCTGTCATTTTTGTACCTAGTTCCGAGTCGGGTCACATGGATCCCTATCTATCAGTATTTTCACATCTGTCATCATTTATCCTAGGACACTAGTGCCTAGGTGCTCCTGTCATCTTTGTTCTTTTCACTTATTTTGACATTTGTGGTCGGCCTTTCTAGTTTTCTAGTCCTTATCTTGAGCTCATAGTCGACCTTTTGGGTCACTAGTGTCGAAATTCAAACAAGATATCCATATATATACACAACATACACTCTATTATTTTGGTGGCAATTCTAAGGGGCAATCTCATCTACATACTATCACTACCATTACAAGGGATTGTTTTAGTTGCATCTGATGCATAGGAAGGAAAGTGTTCAATTCTATATCACACATTTGCATCTTATCTAGCCATATCCCGCTATCTTGGTGTCATTGGCGTGAGGACAACCTAAGAACACTATTACACACACAAGCACAAAGAACTACATGGAGTCTGGAATATAGTGCAGCGCTCGGTCATAAGTTCACCCTTCGGATGACCGCCGAGGTCATTTTGACTTCACATATTACATTTTTATTCCAATTTGATGTGCTTGTGAGCTTGTGCAGGTATCTAGGGTTTGTGTTGCAAATTCTGAGTACCCTCGGCGATCAAAGAGCGAATATTAGACGGCTAATAGGAAGTGATAGCGAAACCCTAGCAACACGGAGAAGCGATCTCGAGCCTGCGCGATCACTAACACCCAAGAAGCGATCCACCAATGCCCAGTGCCCTGTCCAACATCATTTTGAGAATCCATATTTTACATAAATTAGTTGTGACACAATTTCAGCCTTGTTCAACACTACACGTTGCCCAAATCGGTTTTGTATTACATGCAGGATTGACTAAGTCGTCTATTCACCTTATTTACTTATAGTTTGGCATTGCCCGAGTGTTTAGCATTTGTATATCTGTTGTATTTTAGCATATTTGTTATTCTGCAGGTTAGATTTAATTCAAGTTTTATTAAATCGGGTAGAAGGTGTCGGGATTGGACAAAATAAACATAGGCAATTTTCCACATTTACGAGTGTGGGCTGAAAATTGTCGTGGATATCTTCCAACAAGAAGATTGTTGGGCGGAAGGTGTGAAGGTTGTGGAGTTTGTTGATCTCACATTATTTTGAGAAGCACAATGGCACATATAAGGCATGTTGTAAGAGGTTACAAAGACCACTTGCACAAGACTTGAGGACTTGGCCAAATTGATGAGGACTATGCAAGCACAATTAAAGGCCATACAAGTCGTGCAATGTCGAGGTGTTGGTATGGAGGATCATAGTGAAAATGAAGTAGAACCCACACAACAAAGAGTGCAAGTTGTGAGTGAGGAAGAAGAAGATGTGCAAGTCAAGGGACCAAAAAAATACTTTTAAGCCAAGATTGGATACCTAAAGTTATTATGGAAGTTTTAATCCATAACTCGTCGAACTTGAAAAGTATTTTGAATATGAGAACATAGAAGATCTGGGAGATCCAAATTTGTCTGCACAAAGTTAAAGGGTCGTGCATCTCTTTGGTGGGAGGATATGTAGATAGCCAAAGTGCAAAGAGGCAAGCCGAAGATCAAAATATGGGATAGATTGATAGTAATGCTCAAGGAAAAATTCTTGCTCATGGATTTCTAGCTCGATTTGTTTAAAGATTTTCAGAACCTATGACAAAGAGAGCAACCTATTATTACTATATGTTTCTTTACTATATGTTTCTTTAGTAGAGACGATTGCATGGCAAGAAATAATAGGTTGGGAATCTCCAAACTCTTGTTCATCATAACCTCTATGTTTTTTCATCTTTGATTTCATCATCAATGGCCTCTGTATAGAACAACTTCTTTTCAACGCATCTGTGTCCTTTGTTGTATTTTTATCACAACTAAAATATATGTTTTTTTCGTTTCTCTTCAATTTGTTCAAGTTTCAATGTAATAAGTTGAGGGATTGATTATGATGGAATGCTTTATGATGTTTGAATGTGTTCCATTAATTACAAATGAATTTTTCCTCTTCCTACGTGCCATGATAATAGAATAAAAAACATTGGATGGATCAAACAATCGTACCTCATGTTGGATGTGATATTTTTTTAATATGATCACAATGTGAAAGTAGAATTGTGTAGTCAATTCAAGGGGGAAACCTCCAAACCATACAATAAGACTCAAGTGCTCAATAGGATGATCATCTACCACTCACTAACACCTGTGTATACCCTACTATCATATGCAAAGCATCGAGGCTGACCTACTAAACATATGAAAGCATAAATAAATATGATATGATATTATAAGAGATTATGTTAGCTAAAGGTCGGCTATACATATCCAATATATGACCTAGGATTGAGGGTGTAACAAGCTCGGTGTGAAGGAGTACATTGAAGAATACTATTGACTCACCATTCGAGCTGGTCATGTGGAGGATATGGAGAAGATTTGTACATACATGAATGGATTGTGGATGGCGATTCAAGATGAATTCGTAATGATCCAAGTGAAGTAGAAGACTCCTATTAATATGTACTAAAGGAAGAAGAAAAGTTGCCGTGAAAGCATCATAACGCTGCATGAGGTAAAGGAAAGGTCATGCAAGGCTAGAGACAAGGTGGTAGGAAAAATTTGCATATCATGAAGATGAGGATAATTCAATTCTATGATGAAGGAACATCCAAAGGAGGACATGCATATAAGGGAATATGATCCTTTGGATGTGGATTCAATAACACATGTTATCGTTGTGGAGAAACATGACATAGATCTTTTGAGTGTTTGCATGCCTAGGATAATGGTAAGGGTAACAATGCAAGCTCACATTGCACAAATTGATGAAGATGATTTATCAGGCCATAGATAAAACCGAAAGATATGAGAGGCACTGATTTTTAAGCACATATTGTTGAAACTAGAAAAATAAGGAGTTGGTCATGAATAAAGAGAATTTGTTTAGAACGATGTAAAATTCAAGGGGTACATTCTTTAAGTTGATAGTAAACAATGGAAGCACTGCAAATTTGGTTGCATAAGAGATGGTAGATAAATTAGGATTGAATAATAATGAGCATCCTAATCCCTACAAAGTTTCATGGTTATATAAGGGAAACCAACTTTTGGTGATTGAGAAATGTCGGTCAAGTTCTAGATAGGGAGATATGAAGATGAAGTGATGTGCAAAATCATGCCTATGGACACATGTCATCTACAATTTGGAATGACATGGCTACTTGATTGGAAGGCACAACATGATGGTTGAGAAAACACCTACAAGGTTGAAGGATGGAAAGGAATACACTTTGAATCCATTGAATGTGTGAACATGTATAAATTATAAAAGCTATAGAAATGAGGCTAGAACACTAAAGAAACCTCAAAACTTTACCAACTCAACTATGAACCATCAAGATAAGAGATAAACAAGAGCTACTCCTATGCATGCATTATAACTTTGACAAAACATCAAACTAACATATATATACTACTCTCTACTCTTTTAATGCTACAAAACATGAACCTATGAAGATCCTAGCAATCAAATTTGATTTGTTTGATGCTCAAGGTTTTGAGACTAATGGCTCACCATTAATGGCTACAAGACCATATGGTTCCCCTCATTTACTCAAGCTTGAGTTGGAATATGCAATGGAAGATAATAGCTCAATAATAATGGAAGAATACTCAATATCCTAGAAAAATACTATAATTATACTAAAGAAGGAGAAGTGTTCTTAGAAAAAGTGAGGGGGTAGAGGTCTATTTATAGTTTTCTGATTTCAAGAAAGGGATGGTTTGGATGCATGTGGGACAAAAAGGCCCAAAAGGTAAAATCCAAATGAAATGGACTTTGGAAAGTGAAATGCACTTTTAGAAAGGTAAGTGCCTTTTAGAAAGTGAAAGGGGATTAATTAACCCTAAGTGGCTTAATTAATAGGGATAGGCTTGTGGAAGTTGTTTAGAGGGGTATTAGTGTGATTTAGGGGATTAGAGAGAGTTAGGTGGGTTATTTAACTAGCATAGTGTAGTTAATTCGCAGGATTAGAATAGTTAGTGCAAGTTATGTAACATCCTCATTTCAAAATACCGGAACAAGGGATTTTTTTTTTTTTTTTTTTGATAACGTTCTCCGTTATGAATTATAAAATTCAAACACACGTTCAAGTTTTAATAATTGTTCTCTTCCCAAACAACACAGTTTGGATCACACAATTTCTTTTTAAAACAAATGTTCCCTGTTCACATATTTACAATATGGAACACACATTCAATGCCATTCAATCTTATAACAGATTCTATATGCTGCTGTAAATGACTCGAGGAACTACCGATCTTCCATTTTCATGGCTCGGAGTTTCAACGATCCTTCATTTCATGATTCATGCAACAACCGATCCTTCATGTTTGTTTATGCATGGTATATTCTATATACTGTTCTCATAACCAATTCCGGTTATCGAAGTGATCCATTTAAGAAGCCTATCTCGAATATACATTATTGATATTCATCTGACATCCTGCATCTTAAATTAAGTGATAAGGACAACGCAACCAGCAATTGCGATACTTTGGCCAAAGATTTTCACATGCTTTGCATGATCATATTCCTGGATGTGATACACATCTACGGAATACGTCCTTCACCTCACTTCACCTGTTATCTAGAATGGTCTTTCCTGGTTCCTACCAGTCCTTTTCGTTTAAGGTCAGTTTTAAACTTTCAATTTAACCAATTAGAATATGAACGAATATAAGAAGGCACTCCTGATAACTAAAGATACGCAGACATACGGTGTCGTTACCCCACGACTCCATGTGTCTAATTATCTTTAGTATTCCGGAGTCACTCCGTATATCTGATCATACTCTATCCCCTGCTAAGAGTTACACATTCAGCCTATGTATTCTAAATGTTTTAATTCAGGAGGGCATTGCAATATGTCAGCTGCAACAGTGTGTCGTCATGAAGACCCCGTCTTCATGGAGACACCTTGCTGTAGCTGGCGTATGCCAATGTCCTACGGAATTCTCCCATCGAGAATACACATCCTGCTCAAGTGCTTCGGATATGATTTTAATAATTAAAATCAACTTTCAGCATCCACGCTGATCTCTTGATCCTCGTTTCCGTTACAGTTGTATAGGGCTAAGAGGGACTAAATCCGTCCATTGTCTTGCAATGCATCTTCTCCTTCGTGTCGAAGGGCTGCATTTCCTTACTTGGTTCACTTCTTAATCATTGGATTAAGCGATCGTTCGACGGACTTGATAAGTTTAACCTATTAAACTTAACCAAGATTTTCTCAAGCTGCAACTAAATTCAGAATTTTAACTTATTAGACGCGTCATTTAAACGAGGTCTAATTCCCAAGAAACGATATTCATTTGTTCTCCTTAACGTTATATGGTTAAGGTCCATTAGTTACGGATATACTTATCCTATATCCATTATTCGAATTTATCAAAGCGGGATCATTAATGGAGTTCGAAAGCGAAGTTCGATTACTCGGAGTTGATTGATATTCCTTAGCTCCTAAGCTAATCATGAATACCTTCCGATTATGGAATCATATTCTTCTTAATCCTTTTAATGTCAATTAAAAATTCATCTTTACAAGTATGAATTTTCAACTTAAAAGTTGCGTTTAGGTAAGAATAGATATCAATTTCCATTTAGCATCCATCCAAGGACAAATAACAATTCCAAATCAAGAAATAACATTATATTTCCAGTTAGTCAACAAAATCAAACTGATATAACTATTGAAAATATCACACTTGTAATTGTATTCAATATTTCAAGTCATAATCTGTACATTTGCCAATCCAGCTGATTGGGCATAGTTTATACAAAACATCCATACAACTCATGGACAGAAGAATATATTTTCTTCTTTTCACAATTCCTCGAAGAGGAAATAAAGCAACAATTACAATTCATCCTTTATTAATCAAGAAGCATCAGAAAACAGCCATGTCTTCATTCTAATCAAATTCCATCTGCAAAATGATTTGCAGATCGATTCGATAATGAAGGCATATTAAGCACTTATCCTTAAAATAAGGTGCTTCAACTAACTGTCTCAATAAAAGAACCTGCTTTTATGAAATGACAGTTAAACATCAATCACAAAATAGGCACAAAAGAAAGATCAGCATAACAACTGAACTATCAAAATATAATCACAATCAGCAATAAGACTGCTGTCCTGTTTCCACATAATTTTAAACATATTGTTATCCTTTCCACGCCTTTCATTAATAATAAATGCAAAGGATGAAACTAACTGAAATGTAACTCATTACTTTCCTTTCAGTTCGTGTATTAAATTCAAAGCAATCAAGTACAGACAAGAAAGCGAACAACAATGCATATAGTTGCTCCCATCTAAGAACTATAAAAATTCATTAATCACGAATTCCAGATTTCCAACTGAATGAAAGAAGAAAAGATCATTTTTCCAAGTCATTCATTCATATCTCTATTTCTTTCCACATGTCTGTCCTAACAGTGAAATCCAAACGAAAGACAATTCAAGATAACAGTTCAGAGTGAAACTTACAAAATCCATTCGGAATTCACTTTCCGGCAGCAAGAATAATTTCATTTATAATCCGCTTAAAATGAAAATAGGGAAGAATTCATCATCCATATCCATACTTCATTTGAATCAGACTCATATGAAAATCCGAAACAGGTTAGTACAACATTATGTTCATCCAAGATTAAACAGTACAAGGATGCAAACCATATTTTTATCATACTAAAAGAAACTATATTTCTTTCACTGTATGCTAAACAGACAAACAATATTTCAATCATGCAGTCAATTAATCACATGATTTCCTAATTCTATGAACGTATCCCGTTCAGAATAACATTTATTCATTGCGTTGTTACCTACAGCAAGTCCAATATTCACATGACTATGAATTTCACCAAGTTAGAACAGCAGGCAGAAGAAGGATTCCCTTCCAACAAATGATTCTACCCAATCCATTTTCCAAGATCGTAATAGTATGCAAAACTCCAGAATGCAAAATCAGATGTCATTACCTTTAGCAAGGTAAACCGTACAGGGTGTCATTACACGAATCTAGTACAGTCAAGACATCCCACACAGCAAGACTAACTTTCTATGCATTTATTCTTTGTACAGCAATCCAAGATTAAGACATAATCACCAAAACAATTCGATCATAAAGGACCGATCAGCATTAATAAACACAACTAATCATCATACCTTCCTAGCAAGAAACAGTATGTTTCTCTATGAGTTCAGAAGGAAAAACTATTCCTTTTTCCAACTCTCACGAACATTCATATAAAATTTTAATGTCCATTCCTTTAAAATATAAGATACCATTTCTTCATAATCCGAAACAGCAAAGGAAGAGAGAAGTCTTATCTCTTTTAAGCAAGAAAGGAAAAGAACAGCCAAAACGTGTTATCTTTTCTTTCCCCAAGGCCATTCGTATACTCATAAAGAAAACAATGTTGTATTCATAATAATCAACACAGCAGAGAGAAAAAGGAACTATTTCCTTTCCAAAAGAAGTTTCAGTATAGAACGACCTTAAACATCTCATACATCCTGTACCACCATATCACAAAAGCCCGTATAACAAAGAACATTCACACAGTAGTGAAAACAACCCACACTGTCTACCAGATCCTTATGTAATACATAAACAGTGAAGTAATCATTCCTTAGAATTCGAAAGGAAATGCCATGCCTTTAAATCCCGAGACAGCAGATAGTAAACAACAAAAGATCTTATTTCCTCAATGAAGTTTTAACACAAAAACGACATCAAGCCGCGCACACAACATTCACTATCTTATCACCAAAGTTCATGTGACAAAGACAATCATACAGCAATAAGATGACCAATACTACCTGCACAGAGGAACAATTTTCCTATTATTCCAAAAATATCAGCAAGGGTCACAACCCAACTCACAAAGAACACTTCTCAAGCTGTATTCTACTTCCATTTACATGCAAGAAGACGGTTCAACAACACAACAACATGGAGCGATTCCACGTAAAGGGAGCGATCACACAACTGTTCTAATTTCCACACAACATGTACAGAGAAAGAGATTGTCTATTTCATTCCACAATACTGTCTACAATCACTACAGTAATTCACATTTTTACTCGATTCGTGCAAAAACGCATCAAGGCCGAGCAACCAGAAGCCATTTTTCTTATCATTTCCCAAAGAAAAGAAAGCAAGAACCAACAAAATCCAAATCAAATCGATTCAACAGCAATCATACAATCCAAACCCAAGAGCAGGGTTGTTTTAATGAGACACTTAAACAAAGCAAGAGTTTTTAAAGAGAAGGGCTTAACATGCCTGAAATCCCTTTTCCTGAACTCGAAGAAAACTTTGTTTGCCGCGTTTTTCCTTCCACAGCGACAGCACAAACTCTCCAACACTTCCTTCTTCTTCAGGCTTAGCAACAGCCTCGAAATCTCCAAGAAAATGTCAAATGCCAAGAGCTGGTTTGACTGAACCAAGTGCAAAAAACCAAATGCAGAGCAACTTTGGCCAAAACCAAATCGAAACAATGAAAAATCAAATTCCCTCATACACTTTCCAAGGCGAGCTGGTCGCGAGGACCGAAAACAATCAATGCATTAAAGGCTCTGCCTTTTTCCTTACTTCCACGCCACCGCCACTTGAGTTGGCGAGCTTTTAAATTTCAAATTTCCATGCAAAACTGAATTTGGCTCTATTTCTAAATAGATGCCTCTAATTCCTACCGCCAAAACCGGCGCTGTCCACGTATGGACAGTTTATTAAATGCCAATGAATGCCCTTCCTTCATCCTTATCCCTTTCCTCCCAAGGGTCTGCGTACCCCTTAGATTAGGATTAGTTTAGGTTGCATATAGTATTCAACCTAGGTCTTAGTTTAACCTTAGGTTTTAGAACTTAGGTTTATTTTCCCCTTTTTTTTTTTTTTAATTTAAAAATCCACTTAGGGTAGTAGTGTAGGATGCATGTTAGGACTTAGGATTAGCTTAGGTTTAATTCACACTAACCACTAACACTAACAACTTCCATCCAGCCTCCCTACTAACATTCACGTTAATGCAGAGCAGGACGTTCCGTCCCTCAGATTACATGCCAAGGCCACCCGTGTCCAGGCATTTCTTGCCTCACGAGGTCCCAAGTTCGACAGTACAGGGTTCAAGAATCGAACCCCTGTCGTTGGCATCTACGTGCTAGCTGTTCACACCTGTAATCAGGCGCTGCACGTTCATAACAATCTCGGGTTCGGTTCAAGTGTGAATCGACACAGAAATCACAAGAGGACCTCAGCATACTTGGATCAGTGAAATTGATTCAAGGTATGCTGTCAATCAGCAAAGAGAGTTTAGCAAGTATACGACAATTTGTCGTCACATCAGCAAACACACAAGTACAATATTTGTTGTCCCATGCAATAAATCACAGCATGCAAGAATCCAAGTTAGCAACACATTCTCTTAAGATCAGAACATATCTTAACATGTTTGCTTTCATTTCAGAAGTTATAACAACATGTAAAACATTCATCAAGATAATTTGCAAAATCAGAGTGTTACATTCTTCCCTCCTTAAAGAATCATCGTCCCGATGATCAGATTAAACAAATCAAGGAGTTCCTAGGACAAAGTTCAGTTATTGTCCTTTCATTCATAAGTTCATACCAAAAACAGATTCACTCTTAAAAACAACGTTTTAAGACAACTGTACAATAGACTAATAATTGTCTAAATTTGGTAGAATTATCAGTTCTTGAATTTCAAATTCAATTAAACAGGTGTGGAAAAGTAGATCTCATTTCTTCGAGATTCTCCCAAGTTGCACTTTCTTATTTGAGCTGGTCCCCTTTGGACCTTACATTGGTTCACTTCGCGATTTCTCAAGTACAACTGGCGAGTTCCCAACACTCGAATGGGCTTAACCACGATTATTCCTGGGTCTTGGACCTGCAAGGAATTCCAATTTAGCACATGTGATAAATCTATCACGTATTTCTTAAGTAAAGAAATATGAAAAACATCATGCATTTGAGACAAAGCAGGAGGTAATGCTAGACGATAAGCTACAGGGTTGATTATTTCAATAATTTCAAAAGGTCCCACGTAACGTGGCGACAACTTGGCGCCTTGCAAAAGTTATTGAGCTCTTTTTTCGGCTTCACCCGAAGAAAGACCTTTCGCCTGATTTATAATGCCTATCAACCCGCTTCAAGTCTCGCATAACTCTTTTGCCTATTGGCAGCCTCCTTTAGATGTTCTCGAATCATTTTGATTTGTTGTTCCATTTCCATAAGGATTTCGGCCCAATTACTCTCTGTCCTCAACGTTGTCCCAACCGACATGGGGTTCTCGCATTTTCTTCCATATAATGCTTCAAAGGGCGCCATTTTTAAAGAGGCATGATAGGTGTTATTGTAAGCAAATTCTACCCAGCGGAAGGTATTCCTCCCATTTATCTTTGCTGGTCCATGCAATACATCCTTAACATGTCCTCTAAAACACGATTAACTCTCTCGATCTGTCCATCCGTTTTGGATGATATGCGAAGCGAAGTTCAATTTAGTCCCCAAGGCGCGTTAAGCGTTTGCCAAAACCTTGATGTCATCCTCGGATCTCTGTCCGATATGATTAATTCGGTATTCCATGCAATCAGAAGATTTCATGTACAAATCTTCTTCTTGCTTGGTGCATCGTCCTTCAAATTACCAGCAATGAAGTGTGCCACTTTGGTCAATTTGTCGACTACTACCAGGATAATGTCATGCTTATTTCTTGACATAGGCAATCCTTGAACGAAATCCATCATTATCACTTGCCATTTATCTTTGTGGAATCCGTGGGGATACTGATAATCCAGTGGGGTGCATATGTTCCACCTTAACACGCTGACATTCCAAGCAGTGTGTTACAAATTCTACCACATCCTTTTTCATTCCCTTCTAGAAGTATTGTTGTTTAAGATCAGCAAGCATTTTTGTAATGCCAGGGTGTCCAGAAAAAGGTGAATTATGGAATTCAGTTAACAATTTCCCTCTTAAGTCATTTTCCACAGGTATATATACCTTGTTTTGAACCTTAGGATTCCTTCATTATCAAAACGGAATCTCTTATACGATGTCCTCGCGGGTCTGTGCAAAGCAAGTGCTGATTTGACTTGCTAGAAATAAGGATCTGATTCCAAGGCATCCTTCACCTCATCCTTAAACTGAGTCCTTAACGTTATAAGAGCAGAGATATGCTTCCTTCGACTCAAAGCATCTGCTACCCGATTTTCCTTGCCCTTAATGTAGCTTATATCGAAGTCATACTGAGACAGAAATTCTAACCATCTTCGCTGCCTTGCATTCAGATTTGGCTGAGTAAAAATATACTTCAGCCCCAGATGGTCTGTTTTTAACTCGAAGGGCTTGCCTAAAAGGTAATGCCTCCATATTTGAAGTGCATGAACAATGGCAGCGAGCTCAAGATCGTGTGGAGCATAGTTCTGTTCATGTAACTTAAGTTTTCTGCTTTCATAAGCGATGACATGGTTATTCTGTAACAGAATACCTCCAAGGCCTTCTCCTGAGGCGTCCGTTACAACCATAAAATCTCCATTTGGATCAGGTACAGTCAAAATAGGTGCTGTAGTTAACTGTTCCTTTAACTTTTTAAAGGCAGATTCACATTTGTCTGTCCAGACAAATTTCTTTTCTTTCTTTTGCAGCGAAGTGATTGGGGCAGCAATTTTTGAAAAGTCCTTAACGAACTTTCGATAATATCCAGCCAAGCCCATGAAGCTCCTCACTTCGTGCACGTTCTTAGGCGCAGGCCACTCCGTTATAGCTGTGATCTTTGAAGGGTCAACAGCTATCCCATTTTTACTTATAACGTGTCCCAAATAATGCACCTCTGCATCATAAAAGGAACATTTGGATAGTTTGCCATACAACTTCCTCTTTCTTAAGATTTCCAGCACTATCCTGAGATGTTCTTGGTGCTCTTCGACATTTTTAGAGTATATAAGAATGTCGTCTAAGAATACAAGCACAAACTTGTCTAAGTATTCTTGAAAAATATTATTCATTAGATTCATGAAGGCGGCAGGTGCATTAGTCAGCCCAAAAGGCAACACCGTGAACTCATAATGCCCATACCTCGTTCTAAAAGTTGTTTTATGAATATCTTCCTCTTTTATTCTCAGCTGATGGTACCCTGATCGAAGATCTATTTTTGAATAAACTGATGCTCCTCGCATCTGATCAAACAGATCATCAATTCTTGGAAGTGGGTATCGATTTTTGATAGTTGCTTTGTTCAGCATCCTGTAATCAATGCACAGCCTCAAAGTGCCATCCTTTTTCTTTACGAAAATTACCGGCGCTCCCCAAGGTGAGACGCTCGGTCTGATCAGCCCCTTAGTCAGAAGTTCTTGTAACTGAGCCTTCAGCTCTACCAACTCAATGGTAGTCATTCTATAAGGTGCCTTAGATATGGGTTCGTTCCTGGTTTGATTTCTATTGCGAAATCAAACTCACGTTTGGGCGGAAGACCTGGCAATTCCTCCGGAAACACATCACGGAAATCCCTCAACAATGGATATCTTTCCATGAAATCATTACCTTCTTCTATATTTTCTGTCATTTTTACTGCATACAAAGTGCAGCCTCTGTTTTTAGCCCTCTTTAGTTGCATAGCCGTCAGTTTCCTAACTGCAACTTCCCGTTTTACACCTTGAATGACTGCTGCTTTCTGCAGGTCATCGAAGCAATAGATTTGTTTTTCATAATAGTCAACCTTTGCCTTATGTTCAGCCAACCAGTTAACTCCAATAATGATATCATATGATCCTAGAGGAGTGACATACAAGTCAACTTCGGTGGAGAAACCAGGCAGATCAAGAATTGCCCCAAAAAGGCACATTTCGACTGTATGGACAGCATTATTCCCATAATGCACTGTCCATGTTTTATCCATTCTTGCAGCCTTTCTTTTTAATTTCATGGCAAGTTTAGTAGAAATAAAACATTCTGTAGCTCCAGTATCAAAAAGTACAACTACAAAGGTTTACCGAATAACTTACCCGTAACTTCTATGGGCGTCACTTGCTTTTCACATGTTCATTAGCCCTTGCTGCAAAGCATGTATCCTATGCTGCTGTCCGTGATCATCCTTCTTCAAAGGATAGTGATTCGCATAGTGGTCCTTTCCACAGTTGAAGCATCCTCCAGCTAGCCCTTTTCTAGGCTCAAATTTATTACCAGCCTTGAAGTTATCATTCTGGCTTCCATAGGACTTCTGTCCAATGCCATTAACTTTTGTGAAGCTGTTCCGCACGCTATTTACAGGTCTATTCATCACAGGTTTCTTGTTGTTATCTACAACAATTTTGTTTTTCACACCAAACCTTTTCCAAGGTCCCCTTTTTGGTGCAAGAGACGAAGAAGGATTGGGAATCTTCTTCCTTATCTCTTCCCTGTGAGCAGATATTGCCCTCAATTTCTGTTCCTGTCTGATTGCCTTTTCGACAACTCCATCCATGGTGGTTGGGCCGTGGACATCCACTTCGCCCCCAATGATGGGATTCAGTCCCATTATGAATTTCGTATTCGAACTTCGTCGGCTTGGTATGCGGCACATACTTAAGGAGTTTAGTAAACCCTTCCCCCAAGATTCCGTCACCGCTGACCTTCCTTGCGACCAGTTCTGAAATTCGGTCATTTTCTTATCAAAATAGAGTTGAGGCAACCATCGTTGCCTAAAATAACCCTTAAATTGATCCCAAGTTATGTCCGATTCGACAATATTCAGCTCAACCTTACGGTTGTCCCACCATGATGATGCTTCATGAGAAAGGCGATATGCTCCCCATATCGCTTTAGTCTCTTGAGAGAAGTTTCTTATCGCAAAGTATTTCTCCATTTCTTGAGCCGTTCTCGGCTCCATCCCCCCAAGAGTTGTTCCATCAAACTTTGGAGGACTTATTCTCTTTATATCATTTGTAAGTTCAAATTTGCTAATCTTGCCCTTTTATTTTCGGGGATTAGGAGCAATTACATTATTATCATCAACACCCGGATTCCCTCCGTTGATGTTGTCCACAGGAGGCAGCTGATCATTTATTTCAGCTTCATTCCCCTCCTCTTCATTGCCCATTGACTGTTGTTCCAGTACAGTCAAACGATCCCTCGTATCAAGTAGGGCAGCAAGGATTTCATCCAGCTTTTGGGCAGATTCTGCTTCTCCACCCTGCATGACGGGTTATTCGCAGCATTCCCTCTTGTCCTGACCATTTTCTGTTCAATAAGAAAATGTAAACCTTATTAATATCGTGGACTCATTAGGTCCAAGAGCTGCAACCTTCAGCTCTGATACCAAGATGTAACATCCTCATTTCAAAATACCAGAACAAGGGAAAAATTTTTTTTTTTTTTTTTGATAACGTTCCCTATTATGACTTATAAAATTCAAACACACGTTCAAGTTTTAATAATTGTTCTCTGCCCAAACAACACAGTTTGGATCACACAATTTCTTTTTAAAACGAATGTTCCCTGTTCACATATTTACAATATGGAACACACATTCAATGCCATTCAATCTTATAACAGATTCTATATGCTGCTGTAAATGACTCGAGGAACTACCGATCTTCCATTTTCATGGCTCGGAGTTTCAACGATCCTTCATTTCATGACTCGGCAACAACCGATCCTTCATGTTTGTTTATGCATGGTATATTCTATATACCTATTCTCATAACCAATTCCGGTTATCGAAGTGATCCATTTAAGAAGCCTATCTGAATATCTGTTATTGATATTCATCTGACATCCTGCATCTTAAATTAAGTGATAAGGACAACGCAACCAACAATTGCGATACTTTGGCCAAAGATTTTCACATGCTTTGCATGATCATATTCCTGGATGTGATACACATCTACGGAATACGTCCTTCACCTCACTTCACCTGTTATCTAGAATGGTCTTTCCTGGTTCCTACCAGTCCTTTTCGTTTAAGGTCAGTTTTAAACTTTCAATTTAACCAATTAGAATATGAACGAATATAAGAAGGCACTCCTGATAACTAAAGATACGCAGACATACGGTGTCGTTACCCCATGACTCCGTGTGTCTAATTATCTTTAGTATTCCGGAGTCACTCCGTATATCTGATCATACTCTATCCCCTGCTAAGAGTTACACATTCAGCCTATGTATTCTAAATGTTTTAATTCGGGAGGGCATTGCTATATGTCAGCTGCAACATTGTGTCGTCATGAAGACCCCGTCTTCATGGAGACACCTTGCTGTAGCTGGCGTATGCCAATGTCCTACGGAATTCTCCCATCGAGAATACACATCCTGCTCAAGTGCTTCGGATATGATTTTAATAATTAAAATCAACTTTCAGCATCCACGCTGATCTCTTGATCCTCGTTTCCGTTACAGTTGTATAGGGCTAAGAGGGACTAAATCCGTCCATTGTCTTGCAATGCATCTTCTCCTTCGTGTCGAAGGGCTGCATTTCCTTACTTGGTTTACTTCTTAATCATTGGATTAAGCAAATTGTTCGACGGACTTGATAAGTTTAACCTATTAAACTTAACCAAGATTTTCTCAACTGCAACTAAATTCAGAATTTTAACTTATTAGACGTCATTTAAACGAGGTCTAATTCCCAAGAACAGTATTCATTTGTTCTCCTTAACGTTATATGGTTAAGGTCCATTAGTTACGGATATACTTATCCTATATCCATTATTCTGAATTTATCAAACGGGATCATTAATGGAGTTCGAAAGCGAAGTTCGATTACTCCGGAGTTGATTGATATTCCTTAGCTCCTAAGCTAATCATGAATACCTTCCGATTATGGAATCATATTCTTCTTAATCCTTTTTAATGTCAATTAAAAATTCATCTTTACAATTTTCAACTTAAAAGTTGCGTTTAGGTAAGAATAGATATCAGTTTCCATTTAGCATCCATCCAAGGACAAATAACAATTCCAAATCAAGAAATAACATTATATTTCCAGATTAGTCAACAAAATCAAACTGATATAACTATTGAAAATATCACACTTGTAATTGTATTCAATAATTCAAGTCATAATCTGTACATTTGCCAATCCAGCTGATTGGGCATAGTTTATACAAAACATCCATACAACTCATGGACAGAAGAATATATTTTCTTCTTTTCACAATTCCTCGAAGAGGAAATAAAGCAACAATTACAATTCATCCTTTATTAATCAAGAAGCATCAGAAAACAGCCATGTCTTCATTCTAATCAAATTCCATCTGCAAAATGATTTGCACGGGTCAGTTCAATGAACTGAGCATATTAAGCACTTATCCTTAAAATAAGGTGCTTCAACTAACTGTCTCAATAAAAGAACCCTGCTTTTATGAAACGACAGTTAAACATCAATCACGAAATAGGCACAAAAGAAAGATCAGCATAACAACTGAACTATCAAAATATTATCACAATCAGCAATAAGACTGCTGTCCTGTTTCCACATAATTTTAAACATACTGTTATCCTTTCCACGCCTTTCATTAATAATAAATGCAAAGGATGAAACTAACTGAAATGTAACTCATTACTTTCCTTTCAGTTCGTGTATTAAATTCAAAGCAATCAAATACAGACAAGAAAGCGAACAGCAATGCATATAGTTGCTCCCATCTAAGCACTATAAAATTTCATTAATCACGAATTTCAGATTTCCAACTGAATGAAAGAAGAAAAGATCATTTTTCCAAGTCATTCATTCATATCTCTATTTCTTTCCACATGACTGTCCTAACAGTGAAATCCAAACGAAAGACAATTCAAGATAATAGTTCAGAGTGAAACTTACAAAATCCATTCGAATTCACTTTCCTAAGCAAAGAAGAATAATTTCATTTATAATCCGCTTAAAATGAAAATAGGGAAGAATTCATCATCCATATCCATACTTCATTTGGATCAGACTCATATGAAAATCCGAAACAGGTTAGTACAACATTATGTTCATCCAAGATCAAACAATATAAGGATGCATACCATATATTTACCATACTAAAAGAAACCATATTTCTTTCATTGTATGCTAAACAGACAAACAATATTTCAATCATGCAGTCAATTAATCACATGATTTCCTAATTCTATGAACGTATCCGTTCAGAATAACATTTATTCATTGCTGTTACCTACAGCAAGTCCAATATTCACATGACTATGAATTTCACCAAGTTAGAACAGCAGGCAGAAGAAGGATTCCCTTCCAACAAATGATTCTACCCAATCCATTTTCCAAGATCGTAATAGTATGCAAAACTCCAGAATGCAAAATCAGATGTCATTACCTTTAGCAAGGTAAACCGTACAGGGTGTCATTACACGAATCTAGTACAGTCAAGACATCCCACACAGCAAGACTAACTTTCTATGCATTTATTCTTTGTACAGCAATCCAAGATTAAGACATAATCACCAAAACAATTCGATCATAAAGGACCGATCAGCATTAATAAACACAACTAATCATCATACCTTCCTAGCAAGAAACAGTATGTTTCTCTACGAGTTCAGAAGGAAAACTATTCCCTTTTTCCAACTCTCACGAACGTTCATATAAAATTTTAATGTCCATTCCTTTAAAATATAAAATACCATTTCATCATAATCCCAAAACAATGAAAGGAAGAGAGAAGTCTTATCTCTTTTAAGCAAGAAAGGAAAAGAACATCCAAAACGTGTTATCTTTTCTTTCCCAAGACCATTCGTGTGCTTATAAAGAAAACAATGTTGTATTCATAATAATCAACACAACAGAGAGAAAAAGAAATTATTTCCTTTTCAAAAGAAGTTTCAGTATAGAACGACCTTAAACTTCTCATACATCCTGTACCACCATATCACGAAAGCCCGTATAACAAAGAACATTCACACAGTAGTGAAAACAACCCACAATGTCTACCAGATCCTTATGTAATACATAAACAGTGAAGTAATCATTCCTTAGAATTCGAAAGGAAATGCCATGCCTTTAAATCCCGAGACAGCAGATAGTAAACAACAAAAGATCTTATTTCCTCAATGAAGTTTTAACACAAAAACGACATCAAGCCGCGCACACAACATTCACTATCTTATCACCAAAGTTCATGTGACAAAGACAATCATACAGCAATAAGATGACCAATACTACCTGCACAGGGAACAATTTTCCTATTATTCCAAAAATATCAGCAAGGGTCGACGAACCCAACTCACAGCAACACTTCTCAACTGTATTCTACTTCCATTTACATGCAAGACAGTTCCAACACAGCAACATGGAGACGATTCCACAGAAAGGGAACGATCACACAACCTGTTCTAATTTCCACACAACATGTACAGAGAAAGAGATTGTCTATTTCATTCCACAATACTGTCTACAATCACTACAGTAATTCACATTTTAACTCGATTCGTGCAAAAACGCATCAAGGCCGAGCAACCAGAAGCCATTTTTCTTATCATTTCCCAAAGAAAAGAAAGCAAGAACCAACAAAATCCAAATCAAATCGATTCAACAGCAATCATACAATCCAAACCCAAGAGCAGGGTTGTTTTAATGAGACACTTAAACAAAGCAAGAGTTTTTAAAGAGAAGGGCTTAACATGCCTGAAATCCCTTTTCCTGAACTCGAAGAAAACTTTGTTTGCCGCGTTTTTCCTTCCACAGTGACAAAGCACAAACTCTCCAACACTTCCTTCTTCTTCAGGCTTAGCAACAGCCTCGAAATCTCCAAGAAAATGTCAAATGCCAAGAGCTGGTTCGACTGAACCAGGCCAGAAAAACCAAATGCAGAGCAACTTTGGCCAAAACCAAATCGAAACAATGAAAAATCAAATTCCCTCATACACTTTCCAAGGCGAGCTGGTCGCGAGGACCGAAAACAATCAATGCATTAAAGGCTCTGCCTTTTTCCTTACTTCCCACGCCACCGCCACTTGAGTTGGCGAGCTTTTAAATTTCAAATTTCCATGCAAAACTGAATTTGGCTCTATTTCTAAATAGATGCCTCTAATTCCTACCTGCCCCGCCAAAACTGGCGCTGTCCACGTATGGACTGTTTTATTAAATGCCAATGAATGCCCTTCCTTCATCCTTATCCCTTTCCTCCCAAGGGTCTGCGCACCCCTTAGATTAGGATTAGTTTAGGTTGCATATAGTATTCAACCTAGGTCTTAGTTTAACCTTAGGTTTTAGAACTTAGGTTTATTTTCCCCTTTTTTTTTTTTTTAATTTAAAAATCCACTTAGGGTAGTAGTGTAGGATGCATGTTAGGACTTAGGATTAGCTTAGGTTTAATTCACACTAACCACTAACACTAACAACTTCCATCCAGCCTCCCTACTAACATTCACGTTAATGCAGAGCAGGACGTTCCGTCCCTCAGATTACGTGCCAAGGCCACCCGTGTCCAGGCATTTCTTGCCTCACGAGGTCCCAAGTTCGATAGTACAGGGTTCAAGAATCGAACCCCTGTCGTTGGCATCTACGTGCTTTAATTGTTCACACTGCAATCAGGCGCTGCACGTTCATAACAATCTCGGGTTCGGTTCAAGTGTGAATCGACACAGAAATCACAAGAGGACCTCAGCATACTTGGATCAGTGAAATTGATTCAAGGTATGCTGTCAATCAGCAAAGAGAGTTTAGCAAGTATACGACAATTTGTCGTCACATCAGCAAACACACAAGTACAATATTTGCTGTCCCATGCAATAAATCACAGCATGCAAGAATCCAAGTTAGCAACACATTCTCTTAAGATCAGAACATATCTTAACATGTTTTCTTTCATTTCAGAAGTTATAACAACATGTAAAACATTCATCAAGATAATTTGCAAAATCAGAGTGTTACAAGTTAAGTAATAAAGTTGCTTTGATCGAACTATAGGTGTCTGCGAGAATGAGAAGAGTGAGAGAACATAGCAAGGCCCAAAGGTTTTGTTGCTTTTAGGGTAACAATTTGTGAGTGAGGTAAAGTATAAAAGTGTATGTTTTGTGTTGATAGTGAAACCCACATAGAGAGAGAAAGAGTAGGTACATTTATGAAGAAAGATGAAATGATGCCACTAGAAGTGAAGAACGTGTCAAGAGGATTTTGTAGGGATAGTTTCAAACGAGGTACTAGAAGGGTTCTTGCTTGTGAATAATATAATTTTCTCAATTATTTAATCCCAAGATCAAGTTTTTAGACCGAGGCATACATGATGACACCAAAATCAAATGTAGAGATACATACGAAATTTTAGGAGATGTTGGATAAAGAATTGATAATGATAACCTGATCTCATATGAAATACCAGTAGTTCTAGCACCACAAAAAGGTAGTGAGTGGCATATGTGTATAGATTCCAAAGCCATCAATAAGATCACCATAAAGTAGAAGGTTCCATTGTTGTGCATAGATGACATCATGGATTGTCTAAGTGACACAAGATATTTCAGCAAGATCAATTTAAAGAGTGAATGTCACTAGATTCACGTGAGATTGGGTGATGATTGGAATATTGTGTTAAAGACACAAGAGATATTGTGTGAGTGGATAGTAATGTGGTTTTGGTTGACCAATACACCAAGTAATTTCATGAGAGTGAGCCTTGAAACCCTCTTTTGGGAATTTCGTGATTGTGCACCTTGATGACATTTTGAGCATTTTTTCCATATAGGGAAAGTTTTGTAGTAGTTGCGGGAGAAGAAATTATTAATAAACTTGAAAGATTGTTGTTTCATGGAGGAGCTTGTGTATTTGGGATTTGTGATTTCTCGTGAAGGTTTGAAAATGGATTTTTAAAATGTTGAAGAAATAGTGGATTGGCCATTACAGAGGATTGCTTTTGAAGCACACAATTTTCACAAGTTGGAAATTTTTTACCTCAAGTTCATCAATAATTTTAGTGAAAATTGTGCATCTATCACAAAGTCCATGTGGTGGGATGGGAAGCATTTTATCTAGAGCATAGATGCAAAAATAAGTTTTCAAGATTTGAAGTGGAAGGTGATTGAACAACTAGTGTTGGTGTTACTTTATTTTTTGAAATTGTTATAGGTAGATTGTGATGCTAGTGGTATAGCCATTTTCATAGTCTTAAGGCAATATAGAAGGTTGTTATCTTCTTTTAGTGAGAAATTGAATGATGCAAATAAAAAGTACATTGTACATGATCAAGAGTTTTATGCTATTTTGCAAGTGCTCGGGAAGTGGAGGCACTACTTATTTCCAAAGGATTTTATGTTATTTATTGATCATTAGGTATTACGGTTCATAAATAGTCGGGGAGTAGAATTAGGGACATATGAAAGGGGTAGAGAGGCTACAAAGATGCACCTTTGTGTTGAAATACAAGAGTGGAAAATATTATAGGGTTACTAAGTAGGTGCAATGTTTTTTTGTTAGAGAGGAGAGTGAAAGATATGGGTTTTTAATCCATCAAAGAGTCATATACGTAAGATAAATACTTCAAGCAAGTATGAGCCTCACGCACATCACTGCGCAGGTGTTGATACGATGTTGCACGGCTAAACCATTTTTGAAATAAGGTGTATTGTTCAAAGGTAGACAATTGTGCATTCCTAGAGGATCCATGTGGGAAAATGTGGTGAAAGAGAAGCATAGTGGTGGATTGGCGGGGGCACTTTGGATTGGGTAAGAACTTAACATGGATAACAGAGAGTTACTTTTGTCCAAGGATGAGTGTGGATGCATGAAAATTAGGCATAAATTACACGTGCAAGACCATACATATAGGTCAAGACCATATGGATGTTTTTGACCCTACTATACATTTTTTTCCCTAGGGTTAGTTATACTAGACTTTTCTACGAGTTTAAAATTTCCACTTATCGATACAATTTTTTTGCATGATCTCAAAATCATTTGACATAGTTTAGAGTATTTTATAGGGGGCATGAAATAATTCACTCCTTCTCACACTTCAATACTAAGTTTTGGTTATAAAATACAAGGTTTTGGGGGTATGAGTCTCCTTCTCCATCATCAATTCAACATCCTAAACATGCCTACTCAACATTATGGTACGTGGGAATGGAATGGGGGAACCCATTATCTTTTATATCTTGCATCTACACATATAAGGTTGTGCCTAGATCTCGTATGTATAAGTTTGGTCTGTGGGGTTATGTAAAGTATCAAAGTAGATAAGTTCTTTGAATTCTTTCCTATCCTCATTTTGAAGGGGAATATATTAGGGTTACTAAAAACTTTGATACATGATATTCTTCCTTCACAGGGTGTTATGGTACCTCTCTTTTCTTCTCTATCTACATCTTATTCAACGTTGGGTTGCATGCACCCAATACTATGATTTCCCCTTTGGAAAAATTGGGGACCGATAGCCCTAATCCTTCATCAAGTTTAACAATACAATCCAAATATCCAACTACAAGAAACGAATGAGAACTCTTCCCTCTATAAAATAAATAAGTGTATCCTTCCATGTTTTATATCTATTTATTTCACCTTCTATGAAGTTTAAATTCTATATTTAGATTTGATTGGCAATTCAATTTCTACTAAGGAAATTGACTACACTTTATGTTGTAGGTTTCATCATGAAGCGTACTAACACCAACACAATTTGGATGACAAAAAATCTAAGTGAAGACAAAGTGTGTCTACACACTCATGTATCATTTTTATTTAAGCATGTAATTTTCATTTCATACTTAAAGAGGGGAAAATGTAAAAAACTCAAATTTGGCAATTTATAATTTTGACACGGTTGGTTATTACTATGATCTTAGCTCAAACAAACACCCACATTTTATCCCGCTTCTCGGTACATCTTGTTATCCATATCCCAAACTTGCTTCTTCTTACACGCTAATGTTTTGACACTTTATAAATATTAGTGCATAGAATCGAGCCTTAACCCATGTCCATCATGATGTACCTTCCATATTTCACCCACCATATCCCTATCTAAAACCGTATAGTAATGTCACGATGTGAAATCTGGTCTGGCTAACCTATACGGTCTTGGAGCTACACATCATATAACTTTGTTTTCAATTACACTATCTTTGTTGGATTTTTTCATCTTTATGGGTTGTCCTTTACATGAAAAATTACCTTTGGAGCTCTATATAAGTAATTTTATATCACCTCATTCGAAAAACTAGGAAAACATGGCACTCGTATGAGATCTCATTATAAATACTAGCACAAAAGGCATCCTAGGCTCCCCAAATCTTCCCAAATTTGATGCACATCCACTAAGGTAGTCACTACTATAGTTCTAAATCACTAGACTAGGTTAAAGAGTTAAGTTTCTCTCATTTCCAAGACCTCAAAGATCCTTGTTCAATATATTAGAAAGAGTAGAATTATGTCAAGCATGCCCAAAGTGATTCAAGTTTTTAGCGATTACATTCATCTAGATATCACATGCTAGGTGGAGAACTACATGTAGTTTGAGGCCTATTTGGATTAGTGAGGACATAGGTGGTGCAAGAATTACACTTCAACCTAAACACTAACTTTTTTACAAGGTATACCACCCACGACTAGGGTTTTAGTTCCATTTAGTTGATTTCATAGGGTTTTGGGATTGTGTGACACTTATGATTTGATAGTGAGAGATATTTCTTAACCACCGAAGGGCACACCAAGTTCGAGAATCTCACCCAAGCAGGTCCAAGATTGCAAACCTATACATTTTCATACCGCAGTGCGCAGTTTCGTGTCACCTTTTCTAGGATAAATCATCTATAGGTTGATTACCCCCATTTTCCCTAGTTTGTGAACCCATATCTCACCTTTTCCATTTTGTGTAGATAAGTACACCTCGTCTCTTGTGTATTTGATCTTATAGTACATTGTGAACATTAGTTGAAAGCACCAATTTTTTATTATGATATTGTATGATTAATGTTGGAGGTTAATTAATCATATTAGATCTTAGTATCGAACCATAAATTCCTTTTCATTTTGTTGTGAATTTTATAACAATATTAAGTTAATCTTAAAAAGGGTGTAAACAATCTCCAATGAATGATTATTGTATAAAAGGTTTACTAGACATGGCTATCATAAATATATTACATGATGGAAGTTGTGATTTGTTAGACCCGTGACTTAAATAAGTACACCTACATGAATATATGAAATATCTGATACATTATAGAGATAATTGGTTTGAGACACACCCACGATCTAGGTATCTCACAATGAACATGATAATGTAAAGCCAAGATAATAGAATTTCAACAATATTTGTAAAGAAAATCCTTCAAGAATTACAAATTATAAGAAATTAATTACAAAAACACATGGAGAATATTTTGAGATCCCATCTTGTGGATTGCCTAATGAGATATGGAACTACATTATGAGGCACACTACCTATTGGGTAAAGTATCATACAAAATTAATTTATCTAATGCATCAAATTGGAAAACCAACCATCTTCTTTAATATAAGAGTACCGACATGTATTAGCTAAACTTCAACATATGGATTCTAAGAGCACCAACTACTAATCCACGTGAAGCAAAAATATGATGAAGATAAAACAAAATTGAATAGATCCAAATATAATCACTTATTACATACACATACAAAATACACAGGTCCAAATAGAGGTAATATAAATTTATATGAAGATGAGATATTTCTAGTTGATTTAACAAAAATAGAATTTTATTAAACCCTATTGCAAATTAATCGATGTAAACTACAATATACGGTTGTTAAGTACAATATGACGTAAACAAATAAGTATGAAACCCTAAGAAAGCAATGTAGAAAGAATGACTTAGTTAATTGACATTTGATCTAGAAGTGCTCTAGACTAGGAAAACTACTTAACAAGAAGTGAACATTTGTAGAATGAGAACATTATGCACTTTGAGTCATTATCTAGTCTCGATTGCATACTACTATTCATATGGTTCCTAAGTAAGAAAAGTACTAATTAACCCATGTCTTTGGCCACCTTTCTTTGCTTTATGCTTCTGCTTTCAGTCTTGCACTCTTACTTGCTCAGTCTGTCTTTTCACCTTTCAGCATTTTTCATTCTGGACACTAATGCCCAGCCCGAGGACGTTAGCGCCAGAACCCCTCTCCCCTCTAGGCACCCTTGTCCTCTTTGTACTTTGGTCACACTTTTTGGGTCCTTTCTAACCATTTGAGCATCTTATCATTTTTGGTAGTTGGCATTTTCGAGGTTAATTATGAAATTCAAGAAAAGGAATCATATAAATTTAAATTTATGTGATCATAATAAGAGACCAAACACTAAACATCTACTATCTCCACCTAAGGTTGCATCCATAAAAGGCATATATGGCTTCATTTTCATCCATATATCTCCATTACAAGGGACAAAATGTTGGTTCATCTACATCACACTTCATAGGAGGGGATTCTATTATTTCCATGAAAACATTTATTACATTATACATATAGCTACTTGCTCGCATTACTCCAAGTGTGACCAACACAAGAGCAACCTAGGGAAACAGTTCGCACACAAACACAAAGCGCATTGGGTCAGAGATGTAGTGCAACACTCAGTGATAAGTCCATCATTTTGGCATCTGAGGACAGTCTAACCCCTTCATTTACATCTTTCTTTTATTAGGGTTTTATGCTTTGTTTGGGGTTTTGCAGGAGATTCATTCATTCTAGATTTTTAGATACATTCAGTGGAATTCAACGACATACACACGAAAAAAGGTGAAAAATTACAAACCTATTTTGACACCTCAAAAGAGGTTTTCTGAGCATCTACGCAGACCAAGGCACCCAGAATCTAGACCAGGGGAACCGATAGGCACCCCTATCCATCTCTAGGTGCCCTAGTCCAATCAAATATGTCATATCTACATTTTTCCAAGCTTCTGTGTGACAATTATCCATCTTTATTTAGTCAATCTCCACCGCAACACATTCTAAAGCAACCTCTATGAATCAACTAAGGCTCTTCTAACTCTCTTTTCACAATAGGGTTTCATTATTTATTGCTTAGCTTTCTTAGGTATTATTCAAAAGTATTCATTTATTTACTGCAAACTTGCATTAGATTGGGCTATTATTTTACATTTTAGCATAATCAATAGTGTCGTAAATTCTCAAGGTAAATTTTGGACTATAGAAATAAGGCCAAACATGGGTGCCCATGATAGGCTAGGGGCGATTGGGCATTGAAGATGTCTTTTGGGTGCTTGTGACTGTGAAAATGGTCAAAACCTTATCTTTATTGTGTTGCACAAGTGTTGCAAATATTATCCATTGATCTCATGTGTGTCACTCTTTAATCTCTTAGGTACCTATAACTTGTAAAAAAAATATCACCTAGAAAGGCCCACGATCCATATCAAATCCAAAAAGAAATATGCAAAATGGGGATTCAGATGACGACCCGACAATCATTCCGAGAGTGAACTTACGATCGAGTGTTGCACTACATCTCAAAATCCATGTAGTTTTGGTGAGTGAGTGTAATAATCATGCCCTTGTGAAAATGCACTTGATAGCAAGTTGTAGCTAGATGTAGCAATGCAATAGAATGTGTAGAAGGAAAAATGAACTTTCCCTTCCTATTTTGTGTATATAGAGTTGATGCAGCTCTTGTCCCTTGAAAGGATGTTGAATGGATGCTTTAGAGTGCTTTAGGTGCCTTTTGGATGTAAGATTAGGTGATGCTAGTAATGTTCAAAGTGCTTGGTCCTTGATTTTGAACACATAACTATGTATTTATATTATTCCCTTGTTTGAATTTCGTATTTGGCAGCTAGAAGGCTGACCCATAAGTGAAAAATATGCCCAAAAGATAAAAGAGATCGAGTAAGGTAGAAAAGGGTCAGGGTGCTCCCAGAGGGGACGGGGGATCCTGGGTGCTTATGTCCTAGTTGTGCGCTAGTGTCTAAAGCCATAAAAGATAAATAAGTAAAATATCGACTAGGTTAGGGGTGTAAAAGACCAAATAGAAAACAAGAAGCAAAGGAAATATGCCAAAGACAATCGTCAATTAATAGTTTTCATGCTTAGGAATCATATGAATGCTAGTAATGTGTTTATGACCTAGAAATGTACCCAAGTGCATGATTTTATGTTTACATTTTCCCCCACTTTGTGTTTTTGAGTGAATAATCGATAACATAAAGTAGATAAGAGATGTGTGCCTAATAACCATGTAAATCATGTGGCAAAATGCGTGTCGAGTGGACAAGTGGAGTGTGGAATGATGTAAAATGAATCGTGGAAACTAGGAAGAGAAAGTGACCCTAGGGGGTGAATCGTATGCGTTGTACCTATTGTTGGGTTTGTTGTTGTTGCTTCTTGTAAGGACGGACCTACAAAAAGAAGAGCAAGAATGTAGTCAAAGTCTCATATATGATAAATCAGAGAAAAGTGTGCATAAGTATGTAAAAAAATGTGTAAAAGGAAAGTGTTCACCTAGATGTAGAAGAGTGTAAAAGGATAGAAAAGTGTCCTAAAAATGTTGTGTAGAGTGATTTTTTAGGAAATCTCACGCCAAGTGCAAGTGATCTTTTTTAAGATCTCATGCCAAAGAGCAAGTTTTGGGGAGAGAGGTACATTTTACTCTCCTTTCATGACTTTACCCGATAAACACAATACTGCAGATGGTGTGTCCTTATTTTTTCCTGTTGTCCCCGATTTTTTTAATGTACTTGATTGTTCTAATTGAAATGAAAATTACATGCATTCTGTTATTAGAGGACTATGCCTCGAATCTTGTCAAATTTCTTTGAAGTTTTATGTGAATTGTGTTGATCTTAGAAAGTGATTGTGTGTTCCCCTAGGACATGAGCACCCATGGGAGGACACAGGCACCCTGTGGAGAACTTGTTTGAGCCAGGCGGTAGTGTTTGTGTTTTGATTGTGACTCAAGTCCGATTCGAGCCAATGTTGTAATCTGTACTGTCTTGATTATGTGTTGTACTATACTATGTTGTAGATCTCGATCTATTGTATGGGGTGATTTTTTCACCCAATTTATGCCCCCTTATTTGGGGTGCATGTGACGTCGATAGGAGAATGTGGCCAAAAAGAGAGGACCTGATGTTGATATGAAACTATATCCCTATAAGGGGGAGGGAATGTGCATGGTAGAAACCAAGTAACATGAAAAAAAATGGATAGGAACATGTGTTAGTAGAAAAAGTAGCAAACATGTAATAGAAAAACAATGTAACAAACAAGTGTGCATACAAGATAGATCATGAAAATTGGGTTTCAATCATGGGACATCTCTCATAATGTCACAAGACAATCAGGGTTAAAGTATCCAAAAGCATACAGACAGTGATGCAACAAGACATAGGGCATAACCCACAATCAATAGCATACAATGGAAAACAATGATAATCAAAGTGTATCAGACAACCATGGTGGCATATAATCTTGCAAGGCAAATGTTGCACATGAAGCACCCATTAGCATGTTACAAAGATAAGAAGTATGTCAAGGTGTGTATGTATCCATGTAAAGTAGTTTCCTAGTAAGAATAAGAAGTAGTATATGAATAAATAATAACACATGTAATGTGTAAGAAATTAGATCCCTTAGGAGCCTCGGTGGGACTAGTAAGAGGTACAAAGTGCAAGCATCATTGAACATGTAAAGACCTATAAAAGAAATGCATTCTCTAAAATACCAAGTGAACATGCATGTGTATATAGAAAATATATTGACATACTAAGTATCCGTCTAGCATGGGAAACAAAGTGTACATGTAAGTATAAGAAAGCAAGAATAAGTGCAACCAAGATATGTAATATATTGTGAGTGTGAATGGGATGGTATGGTCTCATAATATGAATTTTATAGGAGCAGCATGCCCCCCAAAGTGGATCTGGATGAGTATGAGATGAGGTTCATTTATAAAAGACCCCTCAACAATCAATAATGAACCATAGAACAAGAGTGTGTCATTGGGAAATGGTTTTATAATGTGCGCTAGATAAAATAGAACATGAAGCGTAAAGATTAAAGAGTGAATGTGATGAGGTTCATTTCAGATTTAGACCTTTAGCAGTTGAGTATGAACCATGTAACTAGAGAGCGTTATAGGGTTGTAAAGATACAAGTTGTGTATCAATATGTGTAAGAGTGACTAGATACAAATCACAAAGCGTAATGTGTATGCGTAAAGATTATAAAGAAATGGTATTGATTGAAGGGGGGATAAAGCAAGATTCTCCCCAAGTGTGTGATGTGAAAATAATCAAGTAAAATCATCTAGAAGATCATCATTTTCAGGATCGGAGTTGATTGGATTTGGATCAAGAGACTTGGTAAGCAATAGTGTGAGGTTGATCATATAAAGAGCCATGCGGCGTAAATTATACATGCCCATTGCATATTCTTCATCAATGAAAGGTGGTTGTGGAAAACCATGTGCATACCATCGAGTGAGATTTTGAGAATAGCCCAAGAAGGAGTCATTACAAATAGAAATGTGGCCAAAAGGCATAGGAAATGTGATATTAGTATGATTTGGATCTAGTGTGCCACCAATGTAATCAAGCCAAGATTTCCCAAGTGTGAGTGGAGAAGAACGAGGAGTGTGTGCAAGGAATATTGTCAAATGGAAGACACAGAGGCCATAAGTAGCAGTAATGAATACACATCCATGATAAAGGTGGGAAGAGTGGGGTGGAGGAAGGAGATCATCAAGTGTGAACCCTAGCCGATCCAAGTCATCATGTGTGCAAATAGTCTTAGAGAAAATGGAGTAGAATGAGATATGAATCCAATAAGAATTACAAATGAAGAGAGTGCATGTGAAGGGATCCAAGCATGGAGCAGAATGAACTTGGGGAGATGCAGAGGTGATAGAATGTCTAATGTATGTATAGTCCCTTGAAAAGGTATCATGGAATTAGTGGAAGGAGGAACTTCTTGAATTTTTATTCACTCATGTGCCAATAACAACAACGAAAGTATCTTGAAAGTAGGATTCATCTATTTCAATGGGAGTAAAATTAAGATTACGCATGTGTCATCGTTAAGTTCTACGACATCAACCTCATCATCAGAATCATCAGTTATAGCATTTTCTTGTTGTATAGAATTATCACTAATATTGGTAGGATTCGAGTCAAATGTAGAGGTGGGAGGAGTAACATCCATAGGGGTAGTGATAAGATATCGAGTAGTATGAGTATGGATGAACAGAGTGCATGGAGAAGTAGTAGGAGTAGGAGCACTAGATTTCCCAACATCATATGTACCAATGTTGTGATATGGAATAGGATGTGATGGAGGAATGGGCATGGCGGTAACAGGGTCTATATGAAAAAACTTGAATGGCTCGGGGTCCACAAAAATAGTATGTTCATAACCATCATGTAATAATTTAACGCACCAATGAACTATAGAGGGGACAACATGCATTGCATGAATCCAAGGTCTACCAAGTAAGCAATTGTATTGAAATGTGGCATCAATAACAAAGAATACAGTAGGAACCATTTTAGGCCCAACTTGTAAAGGTAGGGTGATGGTGCCCATGCATGTATGAGTGGTGGAATCATAGCTGCAAATGACTTGAGAAGATTTGTTAATTAGATTTTTAGTAATGCCTATTTTCTTGAGAGAGAGAGAGCATAGGTTTATAGCAGATCCATTGTCAATGAGTACACATTTAATACAGATGGCACCAATAGTAAGTGAGTGATAAGAAAAGGTGCAAATGGATTATCACTAGCATAAGGAGGGATATCCTCATCACTAAAAGATATAGCATGTGGTAAATTTTTGAGAGATTGAATGAGGTGAGAAAATGTAACAGGTGAATTATTGCTTTCAATGTGAATGGAACGAGGGCGGACTCTAATGTGTGACAAAATTTGGGTGCATTGCACAATAAATTGTAAAGATATATTTTTGCTGGTGTATTCTTAAGTTTCTTTATGATGTCATAACCCTTAGAGGTAGTGGTAGGAACTAGAAGTGATAGGTGGTGGGAAAAAATAGGTGGAGTCGTAGGAGGATGAGTGTGGCGGGTGGTGACTACATTGATGGTTGGATCAGATATTGGAGTAACAAAATAAGGAGGATGTTGAGTACAAACTCACATAAAATCAGAAGCAGTAGTAGCCATGCTAGAAACCTTGGTTGGAGTAAAATAAGGATAAGAAGATTGATCCATGAATTCAGAAGAAGGAGATAGATTTTGATACATTCTCATAAGGTAGGGTTTGAGTGAGTGGGTTCACCAAATTATTTAACAAAAATATAATTTTATTAAACCCTATTATAGAGTAATTGATGTAAACTATGATATATAGTTGTTAAGTACAATATGATGCAAGAAAATAAGAAAGTAAGTATGAAACCCTAAGCAAGAGATGTAGAAATAATTACTTAACTGATTGACACTTGATTTGGAAGTGTTCTAGACTGGGAAAAATGTTGAACAAGAAGTAAACAATTTCATAAATTCTTAGGATAAATTTTGGACTACAGGAATAAGGCCAGACACGGGCGCCCACAATAAGACAGGGGTTCTTGGGTGCTGAAGACCTCTTCTGGGCACCTATGACTACAAAAATGGTCAGAACCTAATCTTTATTGTGTCACAAATATTCCTTGTTGATCATCTGTGTGCCACTTTTTTATCACCGAGGGTACCTGTAACCTACAAAATAGATATCACCTGTAAAATCCCACAAACCATATCAAATCCAAAAAGAAAGATGCAAAATGGGATTGGACTGACTCCGGTGGTCACCCCGAGAGTGAACTTACAACCGAGCATTGTACTACATCTCAGACTCCATGTAGTTATGGTGAGTATGTGTAAGAATTGTGCCCTAGGATGCCTTTGTCAAAACACACTTGATAGCAGGTTGTAGCTAGATGTAGCAATGTAATATAATGTGTGGATGGAAAAATGAACTTTCCCTTCCTATCTTGTGTATGTAGAGTTAATACAGCCCTTGTCCCTTGAATGGACGTTAAATGAATGCTTTAGAGTGTTTTAGGTGTATTTTGGATGCAAGCTTAGGTGATGCTAGTAATGTTTAGTGTTTGATCCTTGATTTTGAACACATAACTATGTATTTATATGATTCCCTTGTTTTAATTTTTGTAATTGACAACTAGAAGGCCAACCCATAAGTGAAAAACATGCCCAAAAGATAAAAGAGACCTAAAAAGAGCGAGTAAGGTAGAAAATGGTTAGGGGCGCCGAGAGGGGACAACAACACCGAGCGCTTCTTTCCTAGTTGGGTGTTGGTGTCTGAAGCCATAAAATATAAATAAGTAAAATATTGACTAGGTATAGGGTGTAAAATACCAAATAGAAAACAAACAACAAAGGAAAAAGGTGAAAGACAGTAGTCAATTACTAGTTTTCTTATTTAGGAATCATATGAATTTTAGTAATGTGTTTAAGACCTAGAAATGTACCCAGGTGCATGATTTTTTGTCTACACTGGTGTAGATATGAACAGTAATATAGAGGGTCCATATATATGTTCATGTTCTCCTATTGTTAGATGGAACACTAAGTACGAAAAACATTAGATTATAAAAATGACGAAAAATGAAAGTTGACCATAACCATTTTGATATAAATATACATTCATGGAATCTACAGGAGATGCACATAAAAGAAATGGATAAACAATAAATTTTTTACGGTGTGTTTTGTTTTTGCTAAAAATAAAATACTTTTGAGTAATATAAATAAAAATTATTTTGTGTTTTACAAGGATGGAATAATTTGATCGCACATCCATGTTGGGAGCACATTGAATATTAATAAAATAGATCTCAAACAATAAGTACTATGAAGAATTTGTTAATTTTTTGGAGCATCATACCATGTGTGGGAATGAGGCATGCCTATGGAAAAAAAAGAGGAAAGAAGGTTTCCGAGTAAGAATTATTATTATGATAACTAATATAAAATAATAATGTTAATAGGTTTAATAACATAGAATTGTCTTTTATGCAAGTGATATCCCCCCGACCTCTACATCTTGAAGGATTGAAACTATATGTAAATGGTGGTATGGGTTATAAACAATATGATCAAAAAGAAATGATAACTACATCAATACTTGTAATCTTTATGTGTTGCAATCATGTCATTCTAATATAGTTTGGAAACTAGTTCAAACAAAATTTATTGTAATCAATTGCATTGCAAATTATACTACAAAAGAAGATAAAATATTATAAACATATCAACAAATTTAGATTTGAATTGAAAATATTGAAAACACCATTAAGAACCTTTGAAGCAAATATATAGATTCATGTTAGATGATTATCAAAAGAGATAGTATGGAAATGGAGACATGCCACATGTTTCTAGTTATTCCTTTTGGGTGCAGAGAATTTTTATATTATTGAATATTAACCATAAATTTTTGTGTGTTGAAAGAGGATGAAAAATCAAAATATGTGGAAAATCAATAATCAATAGATACAAAGGCATGCCTTGCATAATGGAACATGTACCACTTATTGAGACCGTTAGGCATTGGTTTTTCAATCCTAAATCAAGAGGAAAAAGTGGAGGACAAGAAAAATAGGGTTTATTGTAAGTTTTTGGCCAATGTTTTGTAACATTTGTAATCGAGACAACCAACAATATTTAGATTTTTATTGATTAGAGTTTCTATTCAATAAACCATTTATTGATATAGAGAATGGTATTGGCCTTGATGATGAAAATTGAGTTTTTATTTCAATATAATCATTGGCATAAAAAGGAGAATATTGAAACAAATATTTAGATTCAATGAGAAAAAATGATCAAAATGAGGATTATATCGAACAAAACACCATAGATCATGAGTGGAAGATCATATCAAGATTGCACCAATGACAATTTCTTCAAGTTTTTTAAATTGATATGTTGGGTCCAAGGGATATTGATATGCAAAAACCTTAGAACATAGACTACTTGAGTGATGAACAAATGAATAAAGTTGTAAATTGTATAAGCTCAAGGAAAATAAAATTATTTGTTTGGGATGGAAGAATCACCTTTGGTTTTAACTATGATAGCCTTAAAGAAAAACAAAAATGTCATTTGATATAATTATACATTACAAGTAAGGACACATTGCACCTCCATTGCATATGATAATCCAAGGAACGACAATAATAGGAAATTCATGTCTTATTAGAGGGATTAAGCTAGCACTTTTAGATTTATCACAACCACAACATGGCCCATTGTATTACTTTCTCAAACTAGAATCACGACATTTAATATCAACATCTCAACAATATATAAAACCTTGCAAATGTGTATTTCAGATTTTATAAAATATAGAAGGAACAAAGTTAACAATATTTTAAAAAGGGCTCCAACATGTTAGGTATTTTTGGTTGATCAAGTAAACTTTATAGATCAACATATGCTTTAAAATCTAGATTCTTGTCAATGGTGCACTTGGATATGTTTGTAACATTGTCTACAAACCAAGAGTGACACCACTTGAACCACTTACATATGTAATTGTTTAATCCAATAACTACATAGGTATTCCTTATTTTTATGCAACTCTAACTACAATTCCAAACACCCCATAGAAAGAGGTAACATGTGTCAATTGCCTTTGAAATTGACATGGGATTGACATTCCACAAATCATAAGGCTTAACACTTTAAAAACCCAAAATTGATGTGGGACTTATAAAAGGAAAGGTTTTACTTGTGTATCATGTGTCAAGTCATTAGATAAATTGAGGATCCCACATACTTTCACATATGACTCGCTTAAGAGACCGGAGAGTGGAGAATGAGTAGATAAAATAAAGGAGGAAGAAAAAAGATATCATAAACACATTTGTCTATTCCAAGTATATCTTATATGTATACGCATATTTTACTAATATTTTGTTACTCGAGCTATTTCCTATTTTAATATTAAATGAAATTAAAATGGATATAAAACATGTTCAAGTTAATAAAGGTGTTGTCTCCTAAAAAGCGCCGTTTTCATAGCCAAATTCAAATTTTTTGAGCTCATGCCCTTCATTGGTGTTTAAGCCAAGTTAGAGATTCAAGAAATTAGCAAAATTCATGCCCTAGAGTTGTTTAAACCTTTGTTTTGCTCATTTTTAGAAATCCTCCATTTCGGATCTGTGCACGTAATATCCTCTTTGTAACCTCCATTTTGATCGAAATTGTTCACTTGTTCTATGGCCTGGGTCGTCAAATCATTGTTTTGCCTCCATGCCTCTGGTTCATGAAGGAAATTCAAAAATTGGACTCAAAATGATGAAGTTTTGTTCCTCTACGCATTTTCCATAGTAAGGATGACGAGCGTCTTTTCCCTGTCAAATTTTGACCCCAATGAATGCAAGGACGTGGTCAGATCCTATTGGATGGGGAGGAATGGGATTTTTAGTGAACTTATCGCTTTTAGTCACTTTTGGCAAAAATGGTAAATTTGCCCCGCATACCCGAAAAGCCAAATCGGCTGAAAAATTCAAAGTGGGAGAGTGAAACGATAGAGGAATTTGAGTTTTTGAGCCTTTTCCAAAACGTTAAAATGTTGAGAAAAGGGCCACGCCACCATTTCTAATCAGAGGATGCCACGTGTCAAGAGTTCAATCAAAGCAGCGGGCCTGCAGAGAACTTTGAGTTTTGAGCCTTTTTCCAAAAAAGGTTAAAATGTTGAGAAAAGGGCCGCGATCCCATTTCCAATAAGAACGTGCCATGTGTCTAAGTTGAAAATTCAAAGCGGGGTTGTGGCCAATTTGTTCCAAATTGCCAAATCTCACGAAAAATCACAAAATGCGAAAGGCTTCCCCGTAACTGCTCCAATCCCTTCCTGCCACATGGACGGCCCAATTTCAAAGTTAGAGGAGCAAATCAAATGGTCTATATTTAAATTGGAAAATCGAATGTAATGGTTTCTTTGCAAGATCTGGTTTTTAACCCACCATGAGCGTTTTCTTCACAACAAGAATTTGAAAAGGCGTTGAGGATTTGTGAAGTTGTAACGGTTTCTTGCGAAGAATATAATGGCTTCTCAATGTCATTCCAAGGGGGTGATTGATTTCAAAAAGACCGAGTGCTTTGTACCTGGAAAATATAGAAAACGCCACATTTCTTCTATTTTCTCTTCTTTCTCGAATTTCTTCCATTCTCAAGATATGTACAAACTCTGCTCGAGCTTCAATAATAAAAGAAGGAATTTTTCCTCTTTGATTGAGGAATTAATTGGTACTTTGCGACCAATGAGTTTTATTCATCTTGTAGCTTCTCCTATGGATTTGTTTTTCTTCTAACTATAAATGCATGTAAATGAAATTTCTAATTAATGTGTGTGGGCATCTGATATTCTACTCACAACATTAGTTTTCTCCTACCTCCATTTCCACTCCCCTTCCCCTTTCCAAGACAAAGTTTCTTCTCTAGTGAGAAATTGCTAGCTTTTCCACAGGGTCAGTGGAGTACCCCTGTTGGATCTCTGGTCAAAAGGCCACCATTGAAATCCACTTTTTCACGCATGCACATACAGAAGCTGCACTGTTCAAGTAGAGGGACTTAGATTCCCATAGTGTTGGCTTGAAACCCACCAAATTTGTCCACAAGACAAATTTTCTCGCCAACAAAAGGAATGGACTAAAAACATATCTATTATCTATGTATCAATTTCAAAGCACTTATATAATACAGAAACCCAACATTTTATATTAGCACCTTGAAAATGACACCTTGAAATCGATATCTCTTAAGTAACACTTAAAATTTGATATCTCTTAACATCTAACAAATATAAATTTAAGATAAACTAATATAATATTTTTTTGTTATATAGGAGAATTGATAGTGTCTCCATTATTCTCTACTATCAAATTAGGAATTTATATCTAGAAAATTAATATAATATTTACTATAAAATAATAACTAAATTTGTGAAAAACATTTTAAAATAAGTCAAATACAAATAAATAAATTAGACAAAAATTAATAATCTAATCAATTATTAGAATATATTAAATTTGTGTAGATCATCTTAAAATAAATCAAATACAAATAAATAACTCAGAACTCAACTAACATTAAGGACTTTTCATACTGGTGGGGTATTTACATGTGAGATTTGAACCGCAGTGTAAGCATATTGCCAAGCCCAGCCAACTGATTCGTCATTCCCATTAGCCACTTGGGCATCGACCTAGGTACAAAAAATGAATCCAATTTTCATTTCATGTTTCACTTCTCATTATAGCATTCGTAGATCATACCGAGAAGTGATGAAGTATTCATAATAATCTAAACAAATATTATAATATATTAATTTTTTCCAAATATCCTAAAAGAAAATGTTAACTCTTTTCACGCTATGCAAACACTAAATAACCAATGGGAAACCTATAACACATGAACCCATATGATGAATGAATCTTCATTTAAAAAACGGGTTTAAGAAATTCCATAAGACAACCTAAATAATAGTAGAAGAGGAAGTTTTTGGTATCAATAATATTGTATATATATATATATATATATAACCATATTATTGACATAAAAATATGTTTAAAAATATTTTTAAAATATAAAATATAAAATTTATCTACTCGCAATAACATAGAACGAGTTTATCTCGAATTAATTTTCTATAAATATAATTATATGTATAAGATATTATAAAATAAATAGGCAATAAAAACCATTACAGTTATGCTTGTACTTCCACATATTCAAAACCATTTTTATTAATAAGATAAACATTAGTGTTCTTTTAAGATTCGGTTTGAACAATATATTCCAAACATATATTAGAAAAATGATTAAGAGTGTAAGCTAGAGAAATACTAGATAGGTAATATTCGAAAAAAAATTAGTATACATTCAAGTGATTTTTATTTATTTTTGAGAAAAACACAATCTCTCTTATAGTTTAGGAATCATATGAATTTTAGTAATGTGTTTAGGACCTAGAAATGTACCCAAGTGCGTGATTTTTTGTCTACACTTGGTGTAGATATGAATGGTAACATAGAGGGTCAATATATATGTTCATGTTCTCCTATGGTTAGATGGAACACTAAGTACAAAAACATTAGATTATAAAAATGATGAAAAAATGAAAGTTGACTGTAACTATTTTGATATAATTATACATTCATGGAATCTACGGGAGATGCACCACAAAGAAATGTATAAGCAATAAAAGTTTTACACGTGTTTTGTTTGTGCTAAAATTAAACTACTTTTGAGTATTATAAATAAAAATTATTTTGTGTTTTACAAGGATGGAATAATTTGATCGCACATCCATGTTGGGGAGCGCATTGAATATTAATAAAATAGATCTCAAACAATAAGTACTATGAAGAATTTTTTTCATTTTGTGGAGCATCATACCATGTGTGGGAATGAGGCATGCCTATGGGAAAAAGAGGAAAGAAGGTTTCCAAGTAAGAATAATTATTATGATAACTAATATAAAATAATAATGTTAATAGGTTTAATAACATAGAATTATCTTTTATGCAAGTGATATCCCCTCGAACTCTACATCTTGAAGGTTGAAACTATATGTAAATGGTGGTATGGGTTATAAACAATATGATCAAAAAAGAAATGATAACTACATCAATATTGGTGATCTTTATGTGTTGCAATCATGTCATTCTAATATAGTTTGAAAACTAGTTCAAACAAAATTTGTTGTAATCAATTGCATTGAAAATTACACTACAAAAGAAGATAAAATATTATAAGCATATCAACAAATTTATATTTGAATTGAAAATATTGAAAACACCATTAAGAACCTTTGAAGCAAATATATAGATTCATGTTAGATGATTATCAAAAGAGATAGTAGGGAAATGGAGACATGCCACATGTTTCTAGTTATTCCTTTTGGGTGCGAGAATTTTTATATTATTGAATGTTAACCATAAAGTTTTGTGTGTTGAAAGAGGATGAAAAATCAAAATATGTGGAAAATCAATAATCAATAGATACAAAGGCATGCTCTTGCATAATGGAACATGTACCACTTATTGAGATCGTTAGCATTGATTGTTCAATCCTAAATCAAGAGGAAAAAGTGGAGGACAAGAAAAATAGGGTTTATTGTAAGTTTTTGGCCAATGTTTTGTAACATTTGTAAATAAGACAACCAACAATATTTAGATTTTTATTGATTAGAGTTTCTATTCAATAAACCATTTATTGATATAGAGAATGGTATTGGCCTTGATGATGAAAATTGAGTTTTTATTTCAATATAATCATTGGCATAAAAAGGAGAATATTGAAACAAATATTTAGATTCAATGAGAAAAAAATGATCAAAATACCATAGATCATGAGTGGAAGATCATATCAAGATTACACCAATGACAATTTCTTCAAGTTTTTCAAATTGATATGTTGGGTCCAAGGGATATTGATATGCAAAAACCTTAGAATATAGACTACTTGAGTGATGAACAAATGAATAAAGTTGTAAATTGTATAAGCTCAAGGAAAAATAAAATTATTTGTTTGGGATGGAAGAATCACCCTTGGTTTTAACTACGATAGCCTCAAAGAAAAACAAAAATGTCATTTGATATAATTAGACATTACAATTAAGGACACATTGCACCTCCATTGCATATGACAATCAAAGGAACGACAATAATAGGAAATCCATGTCTTATTAGAGGGATTAAGCTAGCACTTTTAGATTTATCACAACCACAACCTAGCCCATTGTATTACTTGCTCAAACTAGAATCACGACATTTAATATCAACACCTCAACAATATATAAAACCTTGCAAATGTGTGTTTTGATTTTATAAAATATAGAAGGAACAAAGTTAACAATATTTTAAGAAGGGCTCCAACATGTTAGGTATTTTTGGTTGATCAAGTAAACTTTATAGATCAACATGTGCTTTAAAATATATATTCTTGATTATGTCAAGTTTTTTTAGAAAATGTTGATAAGTTCTTTGGTATAAGTTCTATGGTTTTCATTTGGAATTTTAGGTTGTTGCCTCAAGTAATGCATAAAATTTCTTATACAAACACATTACAACTAAATTTTTCACAATAGAACTTCAAAACGATTTTTGCCTTTGGATAAGGTTTTGGAATTTACAAGGTCAAAGTGAATAACAACAATAGTTTCATAAATTTCTAACATATCTAAGACACACCTAACCAACCATTGAATAATGTTGGTTGTTGAGAATGAAATCAATGCTTCTATCAAGCTAGTTGAAAATGAGAATTTTAATGAACATATACATTTATTTACAACAAATGAAAATGTGCACCAACATAATAAGAGAAAAATGTATGCATGAATCAACCTATTGCTTGATTACAACTAGTCCATGAAACAATAATGTTGCAAGATTTGATGATGAGAAATTAGAAGTTGAATTATTGATTGCTAATGGTGCAAGGGTGATGCTTGCCACAAAATTTTGGATAGAAGTAGCTCTTGTCAATGGTGAACTTGGATATGTTTGTAACATTGTCTACAAACCAGGAGTGACACCACTTGAACCACTTACATATGTAATTGTGCAATCCAATAACTACATAGGTATTCCTTATTTTGATGCAACTCTAACCACAATTCCAACCACCCCATAGAAAGAGGTAACATGTGTCAATTGCCTTTGAAATTGGCATGGGGGTTGACATTCCACAAATCATAAGGCTTAACACTTTAAAAAAACCAAAATTGATGCGGGACTTATAAAAAGGAAAGGTTTTACTTGTGTATCATGTGTCAAGTCATTACATAGATTGAGGATCTCACCTACTTTCACATATGACTGCTTGAGAGACTGGAGAGTGGAGAATGGGTAGAGAAAATAAAAGATGAAGAAAAAGATATCATAAACACATTTGTCTATTCCAAGTATATCTTATATGTATACTCATATTTTACTAATATTTTGTTACTCGAGCTATTTCCTATTTTAATATTAAATGAAATTAAAATGGATATAAAACATGTTCCATTAATAAAGGAATGGACTAAAAACATATCTACCATCTATGTATCAATTTCAAAGCACTTATATAATACAAAAACCCAACATTTTATATTAGCACCTTGAAAATGGCACTTTGAAATCGATATCTCTTAGTAACACTTAAAAGTTGATATCTCTTAACATCTAACAAATATATATTTAAGATAAACTAATATAATATTTTTTTTTATATAGGAGAATTGATAGTGTCTCCATTATTCTCTACTATCAAATTAGGAATTTATATGTAGAAAACTAATATAATATTTACTATAAAATAATAATTAAATTTGTGAAGATCATTTTAAAATAAGTCAAATACAAATAAATAAATTAGACAAAAATTAATAATATAATCAATTATTAGAATATATTAAATTCATGTAAATCATCTTAAAATAAATCAAATACAAATAAATAATTTCGACAAAAATTAATAATCTAAACAAATATTATAATATATTAATTTTTTTAAATATCCTAAAAGAAAATTTCACTCTTTTCAGACTTTGCAAACACTAAATAGCCAATGGGAAACCCATAACACATGAACCCATATGCTGAATGAATCTTCATTTAAAAAACACGTTTAAGAAATTCTATAAGACAACCTAAATAATAGTGGAAGAGGCTAAGTTTTTATATCAATATGTATAAAATCATATTATTAACACAAAAATATATTAAAAATATTTTTGAAATATAAAATATAAAATTTATCTACTATGGCAATAAAATAGAACAAGTTTATCTGAATTAATTTTCTATAAACATAATTATATGTATAAGATATTACAAAATAAATAGGTAGTAAAAACCATTACAGTCATTCTCGTATTTCCACATATTCAAAACCATTTTAATTAATAAGATAAACATTAGTAGTGTTCTTTTAAGATACGGTTTGAACAACATATTCCAAACATATATTAGAAAAATGATTAAAAGTGTAAGCTAGAGAAATACTAGATAAGTAATATTCCAAAAAAAAATTAATATACATTCAAGTGAATTTTTTTAAAGAAAAACACAATCTCTCTTACAGTTTATATGTAATACATGGACAATTACAAGAAATATAACAAACAATAGGAGGTGATTTTTTACTTTTTTTCCTTTTTCTTTTCTGAGTGGGGGTTGGGAAAAAAGAAGTTAAATTGCTTGAGCCAGAAGGTACGTGGAGGATTATAGAATCCACCGCAATAGGCTACTTTACCAAATTTATTTTTGCCAAAAAGCATGATTGAAGCTTAGTAAAACTAGTGTAGAAAATATCCATTAATAAAGATTAAATCAACCTGTACAATATTTCAATTTCATTGCACCATTTAGTTTTTTTAGATAATATTTCGAGACATACATAGGATTAAATTTCAATTTAAATTATTTGAGTGAGAAATAATTCAATTAAGTTATGATACATGTGAGCGATTTGTTTTTCAATAAATCCTATATTTATCTTAATTTTTTTTTAATAACAGCCTAACCGATTGATATTTAGTGCCGGAATAATTGATATTTGAATTTTTATTTTTATTTTGTTAAGCAATAATAATTGAGATTCAAATTTAATTATAGCAGAATGGACAAAAACATATATAAATATTGTACTGTAAATGCATATACATTACACCAATATATTAAGAAAAAGCAATGAAGTAGATTCCTTGCATGAGACACAAAGCACAAAGGCCATAGATCTCTACATAACAACAGATCTAGAAACAAAAAACATGCAAACTTGGCATGCCCATTAAAAAAACTAAAAAACTGAACACCATTATTAATTTCTCTGTAAGATTACAGACAATTCTTAATGTAAAAATTACAGAAGAAGATGCAAAACAAAATTTAAAAACTCACAAATTTTTCCCTTCATATGTACATATCTCTAACCAGGAAGAAACTGCGGTTCTTGACAACAATGTCATACATGTGAATTGACTTGAACCTGCTAAAATCTCTTGGCAAAGATATAAGATGAAGAGAAAAGCTCTTGTGATACTGCAAAAGCTCTGGATCATTGTTTTTATCATATATCTCCCACCCCAAACTGAACAATTTTCTCTCCAGACTTGCATATGAAGTAATTATCTCATTTGTGGGAGTATAAACAAGTACCTTGCGCTTCGAACTGACGACCTCCATTCCATCAATGGGTTCTACCATTGGATTTGATATCAATCTTGCAACCCCATTTCTGAAAACCCAAACACCAGACATTCTAATCAACTTTCTCAAAAAAAAAAAAAATGCAGATGGGTATGGACAATAAAGGCTAACATAAGATCAGATCTTCCATTAGAGATGGATTTAATGGCTAGTAAGATTTGATTTTGGTTGTATGACTGTGTAATATGAATAGACACGGTTAGATCAGAATTCTGACATGGGTGACCATCGAATAAAATGGTTCAGATTTTTTTTTTTGGGATGGGTGGAAATATGAATAGGCAATGAAAGAAAACTGCTTTGATATATATATTCTTGATTGCATGTGAACCCTTTAAACTGCTTTGGATGTATCGGAAAACGTTTAGTTGTATACATTTACCACTAAACGAATCTAATCACAGGCAGATTATGGATTGAACTTCAGCAAAAATCAAGTTCAATAAATTTAAATGCGTTACAATCAATGAACAAATGACGAGTGAACATACAAATGAAAATTTTAAAAATCAACAACTCAGAAATAATTTATTTTCTTCGAATCGGTTACCCCAACTTATTTATCTTCCAAGATTGCTACGATCCCCTCAGACGGACCCCTCGTTTCGGCTAAACTATCATTATATTTGATACCATTCTGTAAATACACCATGACTGGTAATTGAAGCTCGCTCAATACAATTCTTCTTCTCCTGAATCGCCCTTGCAAAAGCAGTAAATAACAAAGTTTTTGACAAAATGGTCGTCCATCAAATTTGGAGGGTTCGCTTCCTGCAATTGCTGTATTACCCACCTGCAAGCTGAGTAGAAGCGCAATTCCTTTGGATATATATATTGCATGTCAATCCTTTAAACTGCTTTGGATGTATCAGAAAATGTTTTGTTGGACACTGATGAGCATATCTTATTAAATGAGCAATCTAGGTCAATCCAAAATTATTAGGGCTTTTAGATTATGACGAAGTTAAACATTAAGCAGCAACTTTGGTATTACAGGAAATGAAGTCACATAGGAATAAAAATATCTACAAACTAGCAATCGCATGTGTATAATGCAATGTGAATGCCGAACGGTATATGTTATTTGATTTAGAGGGGTAGTTAACTATTTGGGTGAAATTGTGTTAGTGTTGCAATGTGTTTGAGACGGTGATTGCATCGGTTTTTTGGTTAGTTTTTTGTTGAAAAAGCCTTTTTTGTATTGTCGTTAATATGTTGATAAGGAGTGTGATACTTCAAGCCAACAAGTTTGTATTATTGTACATGAATGAAAATGTCCTTGTTGTATACAACACATTTCTCATTAAGCCTTGATGTTCTTGCATATTCAGGGTCAATGTAGCCAATGGTAACCATAACATAGGTGCAGGTGTGGGTTTTGGCCGAGGAAATGTACTTGGCAATGCCAAAGTCTGACAAATGTGCCTTAAAATTATCATCCAAAAGAATGTTACAAGTCTTCACATCCCTATGAACAATGCATGGGCTACAATCATGATGAAGATATGCTAATCCTTTTGTAGCACAATTAGTAATCTTTAGCCGAGTGTCCCAGTCTAGCTTTTGTCTTCTTTTATGATTCTATACGAAATTAAAAAAATACACTTGTTAGATTCTTCAACAATCCATTTTAATTAGAAGGTTAGATATTTATTGGATTCTTATGAATCTACAATGTACAGATCCATTTTTCTTCATTATGATCAGTCAAACATTTCATCTTTAAGCATTATTTTCAGTGTACAGAGACAAAACATCAAAATGCAATTGCCACCTTCTCACTATGGTGGGAGAGGAATAATTTTTTTTCCTCCTTGTCCACATCAATCAGTCCATGATTTGAATCTGGGAAATATCCTCCTGCCTTCATCTCCCAATACAATTCGTCCAACTTTGCATAAATCACCTGTGTTTGTGGATGTGATGTGTCTCCTACACAGAAAGCATGTACCATTTTATGGCCTTCAATCCAACTACACCTAGGTTTCTTTTGAATTCCTCTATCTTTCATCAATCTTCTTATCATTTGAACCTCACTCCATCTGCCCACTTCTGCATAAATGTTTGACAGAAGAACATAAGTTGCAGTATTTTGAGGATCGAGCTCAAAAAGAAGAGTCGCTGTAAATGATCCTAACCCTATATTCTTATGTGCTCTACAAGCACCCAAAAACATTTCCACACAACGACCATGGGTTTAATTGCCATTTTGATGATAAAATTTAGAGATTCCTCAAGATAGCCAGCATGGCCAAGAAGGTCAACCATGCACACATAATGATCAATTGTAAATGCAATGCAATAAACCAAAGAAGGTTCTGATTTAGATGTGTGCTTACTCAACATTTTGTATCCTGTTTGTAATCAGAAGACATGGGCAGGGATTACAGTAAAGCTGATAATGGAAATCCTAGATCGAAAACTTTTCGACATGAAACAAATGCAGATGTCACCATGGTCCAACCGCCCCTATTTGATTGCAAACAAAATATTCAGCCTATGATGGGTTTTATAAAAAACAATAATTGGAAGAGCCTGTCCATCTGAAATACATAGAGTACAGATAGACTGACTAAAGCTTGAGACAGTAGTAAAACTTAGAATAGGGAAAAAAAAACATGTTAAAGTAAAGGACTTGAATAAATGTCCCGCATTGATAAAATATATAAATACTGACTATTCAATTTGAGGCAATGGTACGAGTAAAATTTTGAAATAGAAAAGGAATTATAAACATGTGCCTACATTTATAAAATCCTGGAGAAGGAATGAGGGGACCATTCTAGGAGGCCTGTACATGGCAAACTTCATCAACAACCTCATGTTATCAGGAGTCTGTGGCAGAAGGATGTCAGCCACAGCCAGGGAATTATTGTTCCTAAAAAGTTCATCCTTTTCCTGATACACCATGCACACACCAGAGCTAATAATGACCACTCTCTCCACTGCCTGAGGGAACAGATGAGCGAGCCTATATGCCACAAACCCACCATAGCTAATCCCACCCAGATGAAATTTCCCCACACCCAATTGTTTCAAAAGCTTCATCACTGCCTCTGCCTGAAAAAACTCTGTTCTCCCACTACTTGTGGAATAGGATTTGCCAAAGAAAATAAGGTCAGGCACATAGAGATTGAAATTTTGCAGCAGGGGCCTGATCTGTGGATGCCACTGCCACATTGCATTGGCTCCAAATCCATGAATCAGAACAAAGTTCTGTTTTGTGGGAGATGGTGTTGTGGGCACCCAACAAAGTGCATCTCTGTGGCTTGGTCCACTTTAATCAGCTGGGAAGTCATACCACAGTAAATGAAGTAGAGTCGCAGTGACCAGTCCCTCCATGATATGAAGCTCTGTTTCAAAATTTGCGCCTGACAGATGCATTTGCTTAAAAGCTTCAACAACTTTTTCAACAAACCCGTTTTGTGCATATCCTCCAATCATGGTATTCCACGAGACCACATTTTTTTGAGGCATTTTGTCGAACAGTTTGCATGCCTTGTGTATGCTTCCACATTTTGCGTACATATCTAACAGGGCGCTTGCAACTACAACGTTGAAAAAACACTGCTTTCTATTATGCTTTGATGGATTGCCATACCCTGTTCTAAAGCTCCCATTTTGGCACAGGCTGGGAGGATGCTGGCAAATGTTACGGGGTTGGCTTTTACACCTACCAATTCCCGTTGACAGTTCAATAGCTGCAAAACCCTTCTTCACCATTCCTGCAGTTACTGAACAAGACCTCAAATGTGAGAGAGGCATGAGCATGCACCTGGGAGTATACAACACATCTGGAAGATGATCGAATGCTCTGCACTCAAACCCAATCAAAGGAACAAATGGCGTGGTAAAATACAAGATCTGAGATGCATTTGGCTAAACAAAACTGAAAAAGGTTTTCGGGAGTCTGAGTTGATTTGAACAGAAATACATGCAAAAGAGGATTTGAAAGATTGAACAATATGTTTTAGCGAAAATATGATCAAACGCTCATTCTGCTTCACAAATTTAACAAAACATTTCAGACAAGAGACAAAAGCTAGACCTCAAAAAACCTTGTTCACCTCTTCATAGCTCGAATAATCAATTTAGACTGTAAATCGACCTAAGATGCCCTCGCCAATGCTCAAATTTGAAGTCGTCAATCGTTAAGCTCCCATTTTGGCACAGGCTGGGAGGATGCTGGAAAATGTTACGGGATTGGCTTTTACACCTACCAATTCCCGTTGACAGTTCAATCGCTGCAAAACCCTTCTTCACCATTCCTGCAGTTCAATAGCCGTCCTAAAATCAACGCCATTATGCATTAAATCAGTCCTGCAAATAGAGATAAATTTGTAACCCTAATAAACTACAGTTCTCGAAAGTGACGGCCGTCAAATTTAACTTAGTCATAGAAACGTCCGCAGAGGCCTTTCCCATAGGGGAACGCCTTCGGCGTAATTATAATTTGGATTTAGTAGGAGATGATTTGACTATTTTTATTATTATTTTTAATAATTTTAATGGGATTTTATTGGTTTTTAGAGTCATTTTAATATGGTTTATGTAAGTAGTTATTATCTTCGGATTTTATTGGTTTTTACAATCATTTTAATATGGTTTATGTAAGTAGTTATTATCTTCGTAACATAGGAATAGTGAATTTAATTCATTGTTTTAGGTTTCGAACATTCTCGCTTTTTTGTACTTAGTAAATTTATTTGGAACATGTAATGTCTCGTAAGTATATTATGAAAAAATTGATTATAATTAAATAAATATTAGATATTCATTTAACACATATGTAATTAGGTCTAAAATAAAACAAAAATATTAAATCAAACCTAATTAGTTATAAATAATTTGAAGCAATGATAAGGATTATCTTGTTCACGGGAATGCAACTCATCGAAGAGATTCATTAGATTGTAATATCACATAGTGAGGTATTTGTAGTGAAAATGGAACTTTGTCCAACTGCGGTGTCTAGAAACTACACTATGTCACATCAAAAATAAGATGGAAGGAAAGATGGTATACATGGATGATAGGATACCTGATCAAATGGGAGATTTTGATAGATAACATATAGATGATTTAGACATGATAAATGTTATGGTGATAAAGAGAAAATAGATAATAATGATAGGAGGCGGCCAAAGAACAAATAGGAATGCAACTTGATGAGTGACAACCTAAGGGTACGAAGCGACACTACGTCATATCAAGGAACGCGCGAGGAAACAATGCCTCCAACTGCATTGGAGGTAAATAAGAAAGGGATCCAGTAATGCAATGCACATGTGACCAAAACAAGTGTTAACACATAACCAATGATAGTTAGTTATATCAAAGATCATGAGGGAAGTATGGATGAAATGAGCTCATAAACCTAGTTTCGACACGACAAAGGGGTTTTAGATGCAACTTATACGTGGGAAGAGGGTTCTCCATAGGTGGTTGTTCCTAGGACTATGCCCCAACTTTGGGAGGAGGGAAAAGAATGCAAACTGATCAATGCGGGAAGTTTGCAATATATGAGAAAGTTGATCAATGCGGGAAGCTTTCTTAGGATGCTTGCTTTTATATTTTGTTTGCTCTTGCTTCTTTTTTTTAGATGACAAGATAAGATATGCATGATAGTTGTCCTTCGAGGGATCAGTCTATTTTTATTTTTTATTTTTTGTGTGATATGAATAGTTGTCCTTTGAGGGATCGGTCTTTTTTTTTAATGGTGAAGAGTGGGTATAACTAAATAGACCACTTACGATGTGATGAGAAGATGTACAAGAAACACCTATGGGCCCTTTACGTGGTTCCAATAGGCGGATGAGAGGGTGATGGATGTAATGATTGTGGAGTTCTCGAAGAAGGAGAACCTATCTATAAGGAAAATGCTATGGATAGAGTCGTGGTGCCCATATTTAAGGTCATGACTAGGAAGGTGACGGTAGACCACATAATTCCAAATCATTACAATGAGAGATGGAAGGGGCTAATGATGGAGGAATGATATAAGGATATGACTAAGTGTTCACTGGTAGATATGTTAATAATAGAATGGTCGTAAGTGTAATGCGTTAAGTGGTTCCACTTCTAGTTTACCATCAAGGGAGGCCAAACGATAGGCTCCCGACCCATACTTGTGCATGATAATATAAGGTCCAATCCAGTTAGGGGAAAAATTTCCACGTTGGCTCCTTTCTAGAGTAGAGATGATCTGATTTAAGGACAAGGTCATCAATGTTAAAGTCACGATGAGATAGGATGATATCTTGCAAAAGATTGAAATAGGATGAGATAAATGATAAAAACTACCCTTCAAAAGTGAGGAAGCGAGGAAACATGTGTCTTAGTGAGACGAAGATGGCCACAAAAGTGTACTTAGGATGAGATATGGTGCCCGAGGGAGGCACAAATATGGCCACAAAAGGTGGACTTATGATAAGGTGGGATGGGATGATAGATAGGTATATTGGATAAGATGAGACAATAAATTGGATAAGGTTAGAGATAGATAAGAAAATGTCGAGGATTAAGAGGAAAGGAACTAATCGATAATAGATCGGTCCTAGAGTGAATTCCCCCAGTATCTAAGGAGTTGTTTGATGGAGAGGAAGATGGATCGATGTGCATGGGATATGTGGATGAGGGAGAAGATGAAAGATTATGAAAGAAAGGGGTGGATACTCCCCCAATGAGGGATGTTGCCTCACACTAAGCAACTTGGATGAGGATAAGCTAGAGGACATGGAGAGAGATGGGGTGAGATTGTTAGAGAGTAGTGATGGTGACTTTAGGTTTTTATTGGATAGATGATTGAAGATCATAGGGGTGATTGGTAAGACAAAAAAACATTGATGAACAAGGGAGGAACCTCTTTGGGAGGAGTAACATGTGGAGGAGAAATGGCCACAGAAGTAGTGGTTGAGTGAGGGGACTTAGATAATTTGGTGGATGAAGATGTAGAAATGGGAATTGGATTGGTCATGGATAGAACAGTGGATGGAGAAGGATGATCCCCCTAGACGAGAAAGTCATCTTCCTCAATAAGATCATGAACGATAGCCTGAAGGGCCTTACAATGCTCGGTGTCATGACTCGGGGTACGATGATAAGCGCAAACAACATTGGAGTTGAACCATGATGGATTTTTACTATGTGGATCAAAGGCCTTGATAGGAGGGAGTGTGATAGTGGATAGTTGAATTAAATGTCTAAGGATCTCTGTGTAAGATCCAATAGAAGTGGTGTAGGGAAGATTTCTCTTGTGAGGTTTGATAGGAGATGTTGATTTGGATCTAGAAGAAGAAGTAGATATTGGAGGTGTAGATTTGAGAGGTAAGTTAGATGTCTTGGTGTTTCAAGATTGATTGGTGATGGGTGTCTTAGGTGAAGGGCCTAGCCCTAAGATGGATGGGGGTGCTCCTAAGAGAGATGATGTGGCGTTGGATTGCTTAGGAGGGGTAAGATCTAACTTTTATGAGGATGCATGAGATACTTTTGGGAAGCACGCCAAGAGTCTTGGATTTTGATTGCGAATATTTTCCCTTAGAGGGGATGACAATGATCTCAACTGGAGGGTCTGAAGATTGTGGTGTAATGGTGGATATTGATGAAGGAAGAGGTGTTCAAATGATGCAGTTGATGAGGTCTAAATGAGTCGTGGGCTGCATAGGTTTTGGATTGGTTGGTGTAGAGATGGTTGGTTTTGTAGATGGAGCACGAGTGCAGTTTTTGGTTTCCTTAGGTGGAGGTGTTTGTGTCATAAATGTTTCAAGAGGTATCATAGTTATATTTGCAAATTGAGGCGTAGGTGTAGGTGTGGTTAGGCTAGAAGATGTGATTGATGTAGAAGTGGGTATAGATATAGGAATGGATGTTGGAGAAGGAGTGGGTGTAAAATATTGGGATGGAATAGATGATGTAGCCATATGTAAAGATGTAGGTATATGTGATGAGGATGTCGAGATAGGTGTTGGGATAGTTGTAAGTGAGGTTGTAGAAGTATATGTGGTAGACATGAGTGATGTAGATGTAGTAATAGGTGTATTTTATATAGATATGGGTGAAGGACTAGATGTGAGATATTGAGATGTAGCGATAGTGGGTATGGTTGAGAGGGTCATAGATGTAGGTAGTGTGGAAGTAGTAATAAGTGTGTTTGATGTGGAAGGAATATATGTGAGGGGTGTAGGGATAGGCATGGATATCGATGGTGATGAAATAGATGCTAAGGATGAATCGATGTGATAGATTGGGGTATGATAGATATGGATGAAGTAGGAGGTATAGTCAAATTTTATGTGGATGTAGTAGATATAGATATAGAACAACCAGTAGAAGTTGATATAGGTGTGATTGTCGTGGATATGATTGGTATAGAGGTGGGAATAGGTGTTGAAGAAGGGATGGGAATAATGTCTAAGGTAGGAGTAGGTGGATTCATTGATGAGGTGAGATCTTGATTGATGATGTTAATGGTGTTAATAGCGTGAGCATTTGGTAGTTGAGATGTAGAAGGGGTGGCTTGATCTGTTATTGGTTGATTAGGAAAAGGTTGTTTAAAGACTTGAAGGGTTGACTAGATGATGTGGTATAATTGTCTATTTATAGGTCCCCCGATTTATAAGTTGTTGGATGCGATCTTTGAAGGAATGACACTTTTCAATGTCGTGACCTCTGACTTGATGATATTTACAATAGTGGCCCTTGTGATACCAAGTGGGATTGGGTCGCGAGTCATCAACGGGTCGTATGGGAGGAAGTTGGATGAAGTGTATTGTCATCAAATTTTCAAATATTGAACTATAGGATTCCCCTAAGGGGGTATAGTTAGGATATGGTCTAAAAGCGCTTTTGAATATTCCATGTGAGAGATAGATGTGGATGGAGATTGAACCATGATGATATTGGTGGCATAGTTATACTTGTTGCTATGTGTAGAGGTTTTGATGAACTCGGTCTTGGGCTTGTTTGATTGAAGCTTGAGTTGGCCTTGCTCAAGGGCATGAGTTTCAAGTTTACGAGCCATGGTGAAGGCTTCTTCGAATGTCTAAAATGATTGGATTTGTAAGGTGGATAAAATATGCTTCGCACAAGAGCGTGAAAATAATTCGATGAGCTATGTCTATGGAAGGGAAAATGATAATTGATTTATGATTCCACACCATCATGCAACAATTTTTTTCATAGAATCATTATCCAATTGTTAAATGATGTATAAGTCTGTAATGGTGATCTTGCGCACAATGTTGATTGATAAGTGTTCCAAGAATAGTTGTGCAAGTTGGGTAAATGATAACAATGAGTGTTGAGGGATGCCATTGTACTAATCCAATGCATGACTGGCCAAGGACATAGGAAAGTGTGAAGCATGAGATCTTGGTCATGGGAAATGAGATAACATGCATGCCTAAATACACAAAGGTGTTGTTGGGGATCTTCCTTACTGTTAAATTTGGTGAATTTTGGAAGTTCCCAATGAGGAGGATAGGATTTTACAAGGACCAAGGGATTTTTAGGTTCGTTCCAAAATTTTTTCGTAAGTGTAACCTTGGGCCCCAAGGTAGTGGCTTTAAGGCTAGCCAACTTATTCATCAAGGCATGCATGGGGTCATTTGAAGTGGTTGGATGAGAGGTAGATGGTTATGGTTGTATGACATGAGAAGTGGCTTGATAGGGTTGTTGGTAGGCTTGTGAATGAGTGGGTGTTTGAGGGATTGCTTGATGAGGAGGAATGTAGGTCATTGGTTGAGATTGGATGGGTTGTTGCAATGGTTGATGTTGAGAAATAGGAATGTGATGTGATTGTTGAGATTGGATGGGTTGTTGTGAGATGGGGATATGGACTTGTTGCATTATATGATAAATGTTGATGGGTTAAGATTTTGGGGTATATGATGGGTAGGAATGTGAGTGTTAAGAGGTTGAGATGGTTGGATAGGCATACTAGAGATAGAGTTGATATAAGGTGATGTGGGTGGAATGAGATCCACCAATTGAGTGGATTGATAGGATTGAAAGATTGTGGGAGATTTACGAAATAGGTAGTCATAAAGGGTGATAGAAGGAGGTCCAAGAGTCTCTAAAGGAGCAGGAGATAGGGGTGTAGCTAGTCTAGAGGAAATGGACTAAGGTGAATTTGGTCTAGAAAGGTTGGATTGATGGGAGGTATGAGGATTGGTTTCAAGATGGGGATCATTTTGGATGACATGGTCCTCATGAAGTGAGACCATGGAGATAAAGGGTTGGGAAACCAAAGGTGTGGTCTCAAGTTTAGAATCTTGTTGGGAAAGATCATTGGAGGAAGGGATGTTATTTGATGGAGTAGATTGTTGCGTTGTCTTGACTTGAGAAAGGGTGACAATAGGCATGAAATAGGTGAACATTTTTTTATGTAATTTGTTAACAAACAAATCAAGAAACTATTTTTATCATCATGATTAATTAGAAGATGTGAAAAAGAGAAAAGTGGATAACGAAGGTACCTAAGAAATGACATTCTAAGGTTGGTTTCAGAGTAGTTTTGGATGGGGAGTCCTCAATATACCTGAAGGTACGTGAGGCCCAAGTCTATATAGGATTTATAACATGGTCAGAACACCGCATGATTGCTTCCTATTGGGTGATCAAATCCAATTAGGTCCACATGGTATGGGATTGTTTCGATGTGTGAATTTGATTAGTGTGTTTGGATGTGTGTGAAGAAGTGTGAAATGCAACCAATTAAACCCCTACTTACACTAGATTTGCAAGCAAGAATGAAAGAGGTTTGTTTTAAACCCAAAACCAAATATGGATATTTGATGAGAACAACCACACAAGGAATGGAAAATGTGATGCAAAAAGAGAAACTAAGACAAAAAGGGGAATACCTGGTTTTCTCTTTTCCTTTTTATCTGATCTTCAAAATAAAGCAAGCAAAAAGCAATATCCAAGCAATCCAAAATCCCAACACGAACAAATAAAAGTAAAGCCTCTACTGTAATGTTAGTAAAAGATGAAAGGAATATGGGGAAATGGAAAATAAAATATGTAAAAGACTCACCTAAAAGGGTTTCCCACTAGGCATGCCAAAATGTTGGACAAAATTTTCTCTTTCCTACTCAAATTAGTGAAATAGATACTAAAGAAAATAAATCAACTCAAAACATGTAAGGGTTTATGGTACCTTGGGATAAGATGATGATGGACGGGCGTAAAGTAGACTTCTTGTTGCAAGCTTGATGGATCTGCACAACAAATATAACTAGAAAGAAAATGGATTAGATGGTAGATGAGGGGGTTTCTCGATGAAGTCGGTTCCAATAAGCGTGAATGAACTTATGTGGATGTCAACTCCTGTATTGATAAAATATGATAAATGATAACAGATTGGATAATACACAATATCCAAGGTAAATAGAATCGGGAAATGCAAAAATGTAATGAAATTACATATATGATTAAAATATATGTAAGTTATACCAAACATGACTAGGTCGACGGTGACCAGTACAGAGTTCCATTCAATGGCGACTGGAAGTAGATGGATCCAAATAGGAACCGAGAATGCAGATCTGAGAGCTCTAAATATAGATTTGAAGGTGATGAAGATTTGTAATGACTGTTGGCAACCTGCAGAATAGATCTGGGATAGGAGGAACAAAAATGATGCAATAAAATATGGATCTAAGGAGATATGAGATGGATGAGGCGTGTCGATGGCAATCGGACGGTGGGTGATCGAGAACTAACAGAGTACATCCGGAATAATAGAAAGGTAAACTCTTATCGAGATCGAAATATGGATGAAGAGACAGAATTAGGGTAAAGAAACTACTATGGCTCTAGATAGTAGAGAAGGTGATGCAAAAGAGGTTGGGTCAACGGTGATAAGACAAGGTCGACGACAACCTGGGATGACCTAGGCTTGAATGCGAGATAGATGGATAGAAGAGAAGGCTAGAACGGGATCTCGATGGCGCTTAAACTTGCAAAACATTAGTGACAGATAATAACAACAATAATAATGCAAATAATAGGTACACCAAGGAAACATGGAGATAAAATCCCCAAAGTCTCCAAGATTGATGCAAGCAAGCTCAAGGGGACTCCTAGAAGGCCATGGCAACTGTAGACAAGCTTGGGTATGAAGATAAGTTCGCAAGTTTGCAATAGAATTCTCATTTTGCATCCCTTTGGAATATTCGCCATATTACGAATATTTTCCACTAAAATTATTCGATGGCAACTGGGTGGGTCACCGCCAACAACAAAGTGAAGCGTCCATTTGGGCAGTGGGAGGATTCCTAGCTTGAGGCTTCAAGCCCATTAGGAATGGGATTAGGGTTTTAGGAGGCTTAGGTGGGCTAGGGTTACATAGGGAGATGAAATGCATAGGTGGGAGGTTAGAATGAGTAAATAAAGGGCTTAGATGGGTAAATTTATTAAATAATGGCCTAGGGAGGAGAAATGAGAGATGAGAGACTTAGGGATAAGAAATGGATTAGGTGGAGATTAAGATTAATTAATGATGATTAGGAGTGATTAAAATGATTTAGGGAAATTAAAATAATGAGATGAGGATTAGGGGATAATTAATGATGATTAATAATAATTTGGGATGGATGGGATAATAGATGGGCAAGATGGGAATATTAATAAAACATGAATTTGAATAGATGACCATGGTGATAAGATGTAAATGCGGGGCAACAAGGGTAGTGATACCTAATTTTTGTGTCTACAGTGTGTGATATTAAGTGATATTTTTGTTGGTGATGATTGCTTGCTTCCCATATGGATGGACCCGCAAAAGATAAGGCGATCAAGTAGTCAAATACACATGTATATGTGTAAAAATCATGTATAAAGACACATGTATGTATGTATGTATAAAGTATGTAATGAAAGCACAAAATGAAAAAGGAACATGTGCACTTGATCTATGGTGAGAAAAAGGGTGTAGAAAGGATCCCGTGATGTCATACGAGTTTTTGGGCAATCTCATGCCACTCGGGTCAAGAAGTCTAGGAGGAAAGTCGATTTATCCTCCAACCTATAATCTGCTTTCCCATGTTTCGCCATTGCTCTTACACAACGTGTTCAAGATGAATTTTTAGAAGGATAGATTCAAATTTTAATAGAGTTCTATGGTATCCCTATTTCAAGAGATGTTTCATTCGGAACTCCACAATGTGTTTTATAAGCCAAGCCATTACCCGATTCAATTTTTTTATACTTGCAATATTATGTTCCAGGTCATATTCATTTATTATCCTTCATTCTGTGGTGGTCATTCTAATTTTGAGATGTAGGATGTAACAATGTTTGGGTATTTGGATGTCAGGAGTCTCATGGTTCAGCATCAGGTTTCATAATGATAGTTATGACTCCATGCCCAACGGATATATAAGGCTATTGGCCTAAGGATTAACAAGAAAGCATCCCTAGAGGTTCGAAAAGATTTTTTCATTTTTTCCCTCTTGGACAAAATTGGACAACGGGATCCTATTATGTCCTAAGACCGGAAAAAATCCTTCATGAGGTTTTTCAAGGACATCCCGCTTAAAATTTTCCATTTAGGAAAAATTATGTTGTTCGAGTTGGTTTGAGAATCATCTCGAGATATTCTTTTCATTTCGGGTCTCGAAGGTCTCAAGGTTTCTCAAAAAAAAAAAAAAATAGCCCTTGGCAGGCCCATATTCATTCAACACGAACAAGTAATTAACCAAAATTGATAAAAATATGTTTAAAGGCCTTATTGTATTGCCCTTTTCCTCCAGGGTTTAGGAAAAGTCACGAGGGTCACATCCAAGGGAAAAAATCATGATTTAAGAAGCTCTTTGTATTAAGCTAAAAAGGGAGCTCGTGTATTCAACACATGATCGAGCTCTCACCTAATGGTATAGCTCGTTGATCGAGCCCATAAGCAAACTCGAGGTTAAAAACCCAAGCCAAATTTGGGGAAGCTCATGAAGAGCTCGGCCAATGAATGAAACTGTGATCCAATTCATGCACGAGTTCAGTGAGGAAGAGCATCATAATTTCAATGCACAAGTTGTTGAAGCAATGGCGAGTTTAGAGGCCTCAAAATAGAAGAGTTATGATCAATCTCATAAGCGTCAGAAACTATGTGGACAAAGTTGCAAGGTGTCATTGTAGAGTGTATAGTTCAAGATGAGGAGGATCTCACGGTGAAACTCATTTTCCTATCGAGTTGGCATTAAAAGTGATCAGGTTGATGGCTCGATGAGGTATGAGCACCAATACATAATTGAATGGAGAGATGTGGCTAACAACCTAGGGAGCAAGTCAAGTTTGTGGAAGCTAAACAACACCATCGAGTTGGTGTATAACAGTCAATCCGGGTCGGAAATATGATAAATGAATGATGGGTGACCCACATGAAATGCATTGAGGATGGTTGCAGGTCGGCTCGGTTTATAAAGGGAGGTCTTAGAGATATCATGACATTGTAACAGAGATGGTGAGCTTCTATGGCTCGATGGAACAAATGAATGAATATCAAGTTTTGATGTTGAGCTTGGCATGCTTATGTCATCGAGCTATAAAAGAAAACATGTAAACTCAAACTTGAAGGATCTCAGGTACATTAGACGATAGAATTCGCATGCATTGATGAGTTTGTAGGTAAAGACACACATTCCATCTTTGAACATTGAAATCTCGGTGACACGAAGAGCTCAGTCGATGAGACCGAGAGAGAGAAACGGTGCCACAAACTTGCAAAACTAGAGCGTGTCATGTCAGGTGAACCATTAGGATGGCTTGGTTGGGAGAAAAATGACTAGGGCTAAGTTATACAAAGCACTTGCTCAAAGGGGTCGATTCATGGGGTGGCTCAACATATTAGATTTAGAAGAAAATGACTCGGCGGGATCAAGCCTAATAACATAAAGAGAAGAATGAATGACGAACCGACTTGAAAATGTGTGGAAATTTGAAGAGCTCAAAGATAATACTGTCTGCAAGCATGGTCGAGCTCAGGTATAAAATGAAATGAAACTTTGTAGGTTTGGCATGCATTGGAAGAAGGATCTCGGTGGATGATTGGACTGAGACACAAGTGAGGGGCTCACAGAAAGTTGACTGATGTCAATAAATTTTGTTCGCAAATGATAGATGGTAGAAGCATTTCAGGATTCTGGTAGCAAGCTCATGGAAATGTGGTAAAAGAACTCAGATTGAGCTCAGGCCATGCATGAAGACTGTGGATCGGTGAGCCTTCTAACAATGGGCTCGACAGTGGAAAACCTTGTTACATCAGAGATGGGGCTCATTGTGCTCGGATAAATCGTTGATGCCAAGGTGATAACGAGGGAACGCATATCAGGATTTGGTAGAACTCGGGATGGCTAATGGAGCCAGAGAACCAAATTTACTTAGAGTGGTAGGCATGGAATCAGTCGAGGATGAAGAATGGTGAGCCAGGATTGACACCAGTATGGATGTATCCGAGTTGCTATGAATGACTCGAGGGGTAGTTTTTCAAAAGGATAAAACAACGAATAACTCATAATGGTGATCAAGCTACAGGAGTTATTTCATATTTCATTTCCAACATAGCCCTTTCAGCCTTTCAGATATTTTTAATTCAGAATTCACCCGCCGAGTTGACAAAAATGAGCTTAAAAACCCGAAGCCCGAAAATTCAGAGTTTCAGATTTTAGAATTCGGGAGTGCTACAACGGTTGAAGCTCGGTCAACTTTGAAGTCTGAACTGATCATAGAGGGCATCATGGTGAGTTGGTGGCATATTCAATTGAGAACCGAGTTCAATGCCTAGGTGTTTGGTGAGTGTGCCACGTAGCTCGACCAATTCGTTGAGGTGGAGCATTCTTTGAAAGTGTTAGCCTGAGTCGCTCAACACAAATAGGGGCTCCTTGTTCAAACATAATATGTTGCGAGGTCGAACCATAGGGCAAGGAGGAAATTAGGGAATACGTCATGAGGGAATCCCAATTCATCGTCGAGTTAGGAGGAGTAATGTCGAGTTAAGCACACAACTAATTTGCAAAGGCTCAAATGCACTGTTGTCATTCACCATTACAAATTCGACGTGGATTCAAATCATCATGGGGTATTTAAGTTGGCATAAGGCCATTTAATGAAAAACGTGAAAGGTGGTCAACAAAATAAAGTTGGAGATGTTATCAATGCAACATGGAAATGTGGTGTTTGGCTCGTTAGAATGAATACGAAGCACCAAGGTGAATACAAGATGAGCCATTTTCATGTTTGGAGCTATCAACACGTAGACCAAATAACTCGGTCATCAATGAAAATGGGTAGCTCACCACTAGCTTGAAGCACTGAGGTGAATACAAGATGAGCCATTTTCATGTTTGGAGTTGTCAACACGTAGACCAAAGAACTCGGTCATCAATGAAAGCAGTAGCTCGCTAGTTAGCTCAATGAATTTGGTTGGCGAAAGCATTAACCGAGCCACTTTATTAAAACACCCTTCCAATGCAAAAATCAACCTATTTGTCCCCCAAGACATATCCAAGTGCACTCAAAATTTATTAAAATTTTATTTTTAATTAAATGAAGGAGATTTCAAATTTTGAATTTATGAGATCTGATGGAGCACATTTCCCTAGAGACCTTAAAAATTCACTTTCGCTCAAGAAGATAAAACTTCCTCCCCGGTTGCTTGTTTTTCAAAAAATTATAGTCGTTGGAATCGGGAGAACAAGAGCTATGTGATGAAAGCATAAAAATATGTATTTTTGAATTTTTTTATCTCCATAATTGCATGCTTTCCCCGTTCCTCGAGTGGTGCCTTGAAAGGGGGAGTTGCAATTAATGAGTCAAACATGGCCAACAACAGTGATTAATTGTTTCCTACATTCTGACCTAGATTCTAGGGTTTCTTCCTTATTTCTCTCACCACTAAGCAAGTGCTATAAAATGTAAATGGGGTGATTATTTAAAAGGAGTTAGACACTATACATGATTCCCCTCTCTTCACAAGCTGAGATGTTGTGAATCTTTAGGCTCTCAAGCCTTTCTTCTCGAATTGTAATGACAACCTATGTATTTTCCCCTCTGTAATGATGCATTTTGCAAGTGATTGAAGTAATGGAAATTATGTTGTGTGATCATTTATATGTCCTTTTATGACTTTTCTACTTCTATTTGTCTCTCTCATGTTTGCAGTGAAGCGTGTAACAATGGTTTATTTTTTGCAAGTTCGAGAGGTCATTGTGTTTATCAAGGAGTGAATTATTGTATGTAAATTGGGTTTGTAATGCATGTTCATTCTTCCTTGTGATCATCTCTCTTCTTCGGTAAGTCGGAAATTTGTCTAAAGAACACCCTTTCTTTGTGCAGCACCACTTCTAGTTTAGGTTTTATTTCTTGCAAATATCTCTCCCTAATCCCTTGAAATGTTAGTATAGGTTTAGTTAGCCATTTTTTTGCATTAGGAGTGGTGTAGTGCTTAGTTTAGGAAGAGGAAGTCGGCCTTCTCCGGGAGGTTTGCCTTAAGCCCAAGTCCCATAGCTTTAGAGGTGATCCCATGTTACATAATCACATCGGATGTTATGTTCACCTTGAGGACCTTCATGGGGTGCAATGATTTTGTGATAACATATTCCTCCATAAAATTCTTCTAAAACATGCTCAATCTGATCTAAATCAACACATTTTAAAAGAACTCCATTCACATCTTTTATAAACAAAATATTATCAACGAGGACATAAGGAATGGACTGCAATCTGAAATACCTTGTTTTTGTTTTATCCAAACCTTGTAGGCATTGTCTAGTATGAAGAAAATGAATCATATCTTGGGTCCAACTTTGAGGCAATGAAGGAGTAGTTGTGTCTTGATCATTTTGTAGCACTAAAACCTGATTTTTGTCATCATGTAAATCTGAAGCTAGTTGCTCACACAACCCTCTTCCTCTTACTAATCTCGTAACCTTGATATCAACATCATATTCCATGACTTTTTTATCCATCCTGCCCTTTTCTCATTCAAATCCTTGCTCAAAATAAATTATTTAACACTTAGACAAGAAACCATTAAATGAATCTTGTTATTTGAAACCAAATGTATGATTTTTTAAGGCTTCTAATAATTGAAAGGACCTATTTTTAACAGAATAATACTTTACCTCATACTCTTCCAATCCTTGACTGAAAAAAGTAATTGATTGCTCAATTTTTGTCCTTCTAATTGTACCAACATGGCAAGATGGTACCAATCGCTCCAAAATCATATAAAATATTTTTTTGCTAAAATCCATATTAATAAGTGTCAAAGCTTGTGAAATAGCATGTTTAATTGCTCTAAAGGCATTCTTTCCTTATTTCTTTCGATTTGAAAACCATGTTCTTATTTAACATTGAAGTTAACAACCTTACTAAATTTACAAAATTTGGAATGAATATTTTGATAAAATTTATTCTACCCAAAAACTTTACAATGCCTTCTTATGATTTGGAAAATAAAATGATAATATTGTGCTTACCCTCTCTGGATCATTTACAAGACCCTTTTTGACACAATGTGACCCAACAATTTACCTTCATGTACTGCAAAAGCACACTTTTTGGATTGAGTGAAACACAAAACTATCTACACTTTTCAAATACACATCTAAGATGTATGATATGATCTATAGCATGCTTTGAGAAAACAGTTATGTCATCCAAATAAACAAGAACAAAAGTATTGATTAACCCTTGAAACACCAAATCCATAGCACTTTGAAACATAGCTCCCATGTTTAACAATCCAAATGGCATTTTTCTGTATGCGCATGTGCCCCATTTTGTGGCAAATTTTGTTTTAAATTGATCTCCCTCATGTATGATATCTTATTGTAACTAGAACAACCATCAAGTAGTGAAAATTGTTCCAAACCACTTACCATTTGCAAAATTTTCTCCATGGATGGCAGTGGGTAATGATCTTTTAAAGACGCCCTATTTAAATCTTTGAAATCCATGCATAAGTGTATTTCTCCATTTTTCTTTCTCATGGGAACCAAATTGAAAACCCATGATGAGTGCTTCATAGGAAAATAATGTTATCTTTGATCAACTTATCCAATTCTTGTTTCATCAGTGGTTCAATTTTAGGATTGATGAGCTATTTCTTTTATCTGACTAGTTTTGCATTTAAATCTAATTCTATGGTATGTTGAGCTAAATTTGGTTTAAATTTTTTTAAATCGCCATAGCTCCATGCAAAAACATCATTAAATTCTTGAGAAAGTTGAACAAAAGCAATATTTTCCTCTTGATTACATACCTTTCCCAACTTGAGCGTTTTGTCATTGCTAATGCCAATTTGTTTGTAATATGTTTGTTTGATCATCATATTAGACTTTTCACTTATGACCTGATCATCTGTGTTAAAAATTGACTCAAGAGTAACCAATCCCTGAGGTATTTTGTTTGATTTCAATTGGATAATATGTCCTTCATAAGTGTTGTTGTGATCTATTCTAATTTTTACTAAAAACTTAACTTCCTCTTGCAAGAAATTCACTATTTGTTGATTTGATTCAAACACTTTTCAATTAATGTTGTTGCCTAGGATAGGAATTCTTAAAACTATCTTGATACGTTAATGATATACATCCTTGTTGATCTAATCTAGAATGTCAACTTGAGCACCAATTGTAGCCAAGCTATTTGCATGTTTATTCTTGCCTCTAGGAATGGATGAAACATTGAAAGCATCAAAGTATTCTATTAAATCCCATACTCTGTTTTTATAAGATCTCAACAAGTTATTCTTAGTTGCAACTTATCCTATGATTTGATTAGAAACCAACTCGCTATCACCAAATACCTATAGTTTCTTTACTTGTTTCTTTCTTTCCCACTAAATGCCATGAATAAGAGCTTCATACTCAACTTTATTGTTAGTGCAAGTAAACTGAAATTTTAAGGTTAAGAAATACCTCATTTTTGTTTAAGAAATCAGCACGATTCCCCACCTAATCCATTATTACTTATTTATCCATTAAATTACAATTACCACAAACCTTCATCTTACTGTTCGATTTAAAAAGGTTAGGGATAATATCATTTTCCTCGTGTAGGCAATAATCTCTAAGACCTTTTTCTTTAATATGATTGTATGGATAAAAATGCAACTTTGATTAGCCCATTCATCAAGTAATAAATATGGAATTCCCTCAAGAAGTGTCTTTGGTTCTTGATCAATTGGATGGTCTTCTTCATCCTTGATCATACAATTAGAATTAATAGTACTATAAATTTAAGGCTCTATGTGATTTTTTAGATTGGTTCAGAACTTATTGTAACTTTGGTGCCATACCTTGTTCTAAACAACATGTGAGACCAATTTGATGATAAGTAGCCTCCAATTTTAGCTGTGAAATCTCTAGAAAGACACAAGGCAAAGAGAGGAGGAAGATCAATGATAAAAACATCTTGAGGAATGGAGAATTTGGGGCATGTGTGCAAGTTTAAGCTTAGAAATGTAATGAATCCAAGGGTCTATATGGGTGTTCCATATAGCTAAAGTAATCATTTGGAAAGAGGTTCATATTCCATACCAATTTTATCAATAATTTTTGTAGGCATAACTAAACTAGAATCTCCTGAATCAATCATACAATTGTGAACTAGGTTTTGGCCTATGATCAATGAAACATAAAAGGGAGGTGTTTTAAAACTCAAATTTCATGCAAATGTGAAACAGGAAAATTACAAATTTTCAAGCATGACAACGGACTCAAATGTCAAAATTTTGCTCCTAAGCCTTTCCAAACCCTCTCCTGGTCAGTCTACCAATGTATCATGTTCACCCCAGCCTTGTAAGTTCTCCTAGTTTGTTTGATAATATTTCTCTAGTTTTCAAAATGTTGTGTCAATGTCATTTCATATCATTCAAAAAGTGTTTCCAATGCTAGTTTCTCAGTGAGACTAGAAAGTTCAATTATGGCCTTCCCAGGGAAGTCATGCATCCTCCGGGAATGAATCAAAGTCCCAAATCATTTATAGGTGGTGTTGAGGATTTTGAAAAGTGATGGATTTTATTTTGGAAGATTTAGGAAAGTTTCAAAAGTCTTGGAGTAGTTTCAATGAAGCATGTTTTTAGGTGTAAGGAGATTACAACCGAAAACAAGACCTAAAATTCAATGGAGGATTCGTAGAGATCCATGATGATTCAAGAGATAAAACTTTATCATAAAAAATATTTAATATCCCTCTTCATTATGGAATCATAAAATTCTTTACAAGACATGGTTTCTTCTCGAGTTAGATCAGTTTGTGCAGACTCACCTTGTTGTCCCAAATTAAAAATTGGAATTTTTGGATAAGTAGGTGGGATCATGTCCTTAAAATATATACTTTTTATCTTATAATGATATTAGGATTCAAAATTATATAAAAATTTCCTAAAATGATCTCCTAGAGCTCTGGGAAAAGTGATTTCAAGATTCGAGACAGTCATTTTCTCGGTTAGATAAGTGGCGGGTTTAATTGTCCCGAATGTCCCAATTGTCTTGACTATACCTAGGATAGTTGGGATAGTGGGGACAACAAAATTCACCCATTTCCCCTTCTTATCTTATTTTTTGAATCCTTGGAGATTTTGTGAGCAGTTGGAATGAAGAGCTAAATATGGCACCTGATCTTCCACAAACAATTTTGGGAGCTATGTAAGGAGAAAGGAGATAATAAAATAATCATTGGAAATCTTGAAGAAACCTCCACATGATTGAAGTTTCAAATATTTCACAAGAGTCAAGTATCTTTAAGCGCAGCTAAATTTGTGCAGACACACCATGTTATCCCAAGACAAAAGGAGACATTTTAGGGAGTTTTAGGAATAATTTAAGGATGAGAACCCTCCCATTATTCTTAAAATGATGTTGGGAGTCAAAATAATATAATACTTCACCAAAAAAATACCATATGGAGCTCTGGGAAATGTGTTTTCAATTTTCCCATACTTAGTCATTTTGTCAGTTAGATAGGTGGTTATATGTCTTAAAATAAACGTGTGATCTTAAACGCATGTAACCTCCCAAGTTCATGTCAAGACATATTTGATGGAATGGATAGATGGTTATGTGATGGTATAAATAAGTTGGATAGGAGGAATGTATGAAAATGGATAAAAGTGGCCAAATAAGCAATCACGAGAAATTGAATGTCCTCAACGGGCACTATGGGAATCTACTTGTCTAAAGCAATGAATGCTTGCCTTGCTTGGGTGGGTGGCATGAAGTGATCGAGGAGAATGAACACACAAATGATTCTATCAATGTCAGTGTCACCAAACACCCTCTGAACTGGCTGCAGAATGAGGGGGAACTATTTTGTGTTTACCTCATAGATTTCTCCAGACAAGGTCATGGAGGTGTGGGAGGAAACATGTGAATAGGACAAATGGGTGAATTGCAGGAACTAGTTGTGACTAGTTTTATTTTTCATAACTCGTAAGAATCACTTGCATCGATGTTCAAAGTTTTCAATTGCGAGATCATAACGGGTGGAAGTGGGGTGGTCTGGAAAACAAGATATCTAAGGCCTTGGTCAACATATGTCAATTGTGGTGCTAGGTTTGGTTATGGAACCATTGGATCACAAATGTAATCTCTTGGTTGTATAGGGCCTTGACTGGTCATGTAGGATATGCAAGCTACTTAAAATAAATAAACAAACAAACTCTCAAAGGAACCACAAGAGGGCAAGGTCAATCCTAAGCCAACTAGGGATGCGTGAGGAGTTGTGTTAATTCTTGTTAATTAAAACTATGTGCCTAATTAACAAATGGAAACAAACAAATTTAAATTAAAACAATTCAATTACTTTCCTTGAATTTAAATAAATCTATGTGTTGTCAACAACTAATTATCAAATGAAAGCTAACTAATTGAATAAATGAAATAAACTAATCTATTTGTTTTTGTGATTTTTGATTATTTTGAATAAAGGAATAAAAAAATAAAATTAAACTAATTAATCTAATATAATATTTTTGTATTTTATGTTTACTAAAAATTAGAAGAAATACATACATGACAATTAAACTTTTTCTAATTAATTGAAATTGCTTCGTAGTAAAATTAACATAATTAAACAAGCAAATAACCAGATATTGCTATTCCCCTATGTAGAGTGGATCTAACCTATTCTAATAAAACAAAAATTTCCAATTTGTACTTGTGGATATATAAATTCCTTTGTTATTACCTCAAATTCATGGGAAGAATGAAAAGCTTCTCAGAAGCAATTCTTCCCTGAAACTTCCCCGGTAGAAATAGAAGGATCTATGGAAGCTTACAAAAATGAAGGAAAATTACAACTAACACTAAGTAGACGGAGAAGCCTCTTCTATAAAAACTTCCCATGCAAACCCATAAGGATAGGCAAGGAAGCAACTTTCAATAGAAGCTTTGTACAAATAAAGAAAAGCTACATAATTGTACTTCTTTGAATTAATATACTCTAACAGATTATGGAATAAAATCTACTCAAACAAAGAAAACTTTAAGAATCTAAATGCATCCCCAACCTAGAAGTGTAGAACTGTGATAGTTCCAGTGTTGGTTTTTCTTTTTTTTCTTCTCGGCTTCTTTTCCAATTTGGTGTTCAAATGAGTCTAGGGAACTTTGTTGGCTTGTGTGGAAGAAATGATGGAAAAATGTTGGAGATGTAATGACTTGCAAACAATCTGGTAGCAACGCATGTAAGATAATAACAAGGAAATAGAAATGAGCTTGCTTGTGTATTTCTTGGTAGGATTATGGGAAACATAACAAAGTGTAATTCAAACCAATAATCTCCAACCAATGCTCTGGGTAGAAGCTTGACTCTTATAGAAAAATGGCAGGAAAATGGTCTAATCCCTTTGGCAACCAAGGAATGCCATATCACTAAAATAAGGGGTAGTTAACTCACAATCAATAGAAGGAAGGGAAGGAGAATTTTGTATGCATCTAACGAGCTTAAAAATAGCCAATTTGGTTAAGAAACGTGCACTAAAAATAAGTTTGAAGAAGGTGACACGTGTTCAAAATACGCTGGAAGAGGCTCAGAATAAAGCACAATGAACCGTCGGTCTACACAGACCAACGGTTACGAAACCACCATGGCGATTTTGTAGCGCCGCTCAAGGAAAACCGGCAACTACATAACCGTCGGGGTAGTTGGGTAACCATCAACGTGGTTCCATAACGTAAAGCACAAAAGCTAAGGAAAAGCTACAAATATGATAGAGTAAAGCAAGAAAAGGCATGTAAATGGATAAGAGAAGCAATCTGGGCTACAAATATATACTACAAATGAGAAATAGGACTCAAACACCATTGGAATTGATAGTTTATCATCATTGGGGATTTTGAACCGTTCCGACAATGTAGCATGTGTAAAATTGGGTGCGTACATATTTCCCCCTCGGAGAAGCATTTTAGCCATGAAGAGACATAAAACGTAGAGTCTAACTATGGTGCTCCTAAATGGGATGGTTATAAATTATACCTAATACGTCCATGTGTTGACATGACGCCCATCCAAGCTTCTTGTGACCTACAAGAAGTAAATAAGAATCAAGTGCAGATATAATGTATAATTAACAAAACACACTAAAATAAAATGAAAAGAGGACTTACCATGTCTACGAGGATAGAAACATACCTATGCCAGCGCTCCAACCCTACAAAACACACACACTCAAAATAGAGTTAAAACATGTTATATATAACTAAAATTACTATTTCTAGAAATCATTTTCACTCACCCACTTAGAGGTTTTGAGCTCGAATCACCTATGATGGTTTCGCAGGTAAGTCACAGTCAAATTGAAGAGCACTCAGACATGATGGCAGCCCAACCAGTGGGAGGAGAAACAGTCGGAAGTGGTGATTAATTTACATTTGTTTATTTTAACCTTAAAATGTGAAATGTGATAAACATAGCTTGGGGGATTTTTACTAATTTTGCAGTTAAAATGTTCACTAGGGGGCGCAAAATGGGATGTGGATTTTATTTCATCGAAAATGGTCAAAAATTCTTTTTGCATTTTGTGGGGCCTAGGGTACAACCAATTTCACGTGGGACGCAACCACCTCTCTACGAGAGGGGTGGTTGCTCAACCACCACGTTGGTTTTGTAACCATCAAGGCTTAAAGTATTAAGGTGGAATTTCCATGGTGGTTATGCAAATACCGTTTTTGTGGAGGGGCGGTTACACAACCGCCACTCTACATAAAGGGGTGGTTGCGTAATTGCTAAGATATCTGATTTAGAATTTTACTAAGTATGATAAAAAAATTGATTTTGAATGTTTTTATGATGTTTTTGATGAGCTTATTTTCCACTAAAAGGTTCTAACTTACTCTTTTCTTGATGTTTGTGAATGTAAGGTCAATATGTTAGGTCAAACAGGGCTAGAGAGTGTGATTAGCTCCCTCCCATTTTGGATTCACTATCTCAGGAGGAGAGAGATCTGTTGTATAGGGCAGGATATGGAGGATATCCTAGACTCAATTAGTGGTACCTATTGGGCACTTTTTATATGATTTATTGACTTATTGGGATGCTTGACCAAACTACTTTCCAATTTCTTGGAGGTAGGAGAGTGGACCATTCACTCTTGAGGGCATTTACAGGATTCTTGGAGCTCCTTTCATTGACAGGAAGATGACTCTAGAGAGTGTAGGTTCAGTGGTAATATCAGATCAATGGGCTATCTATATGGGAGATGGGTAGGCACAACGTCATCGGTGCCAAACAGGGATGAGATTATTATCAATTACCTCTAATCCTATCCCTACCTTACGCAAGGCCATTATTGGCATCTTGGCTTTGCACTTGGTTGGTGACAAGGGCGGGGACAAACTACTCTATTGTTGGGCCTCGATTATTCAAAGTATAGAGCAACATGATCACACATATGAATGGGGTGTTGATATCTTTGGCACCACATACCATGATCTCGTATCAAGTTTTTATCTTGAATGGATTAGTAATTTTTGGGTCTATGAGCGCATCATTCCTTATCAAAGGGGAGTTGGGACTACGTGACCTCGGGGCTATCGAGCCTCGAGATGGACATCATGGTTCCACTCAAGGGGTGACACTAGTCAGTCACCTCACTTACTACGATGATTTTTTCATGTGGCCCTACCATGGGATGGTATGTTCATGGGGTGATGAGAGGTTTATTATGGTGGCCTGAGAGTACTACATTATAGTTAGTAGATCAAACTAGCAAGGTTGAGATCCACCCATTGGGAAAAGTACAACAGGAGTTTGGACTCTTTTATATTGATGCCCTTCCAAAGCATTCCAAATAGTATATAGGGGAATTAGAGAGGCTAGAGCTATCCCAAAGGGGGAGCTCAAGTGGACTATCATCACACCCGGATTCCCAATTGGTAGTTCATAGGTTGTGCAGGACCCTGCTAGACCAAGTTCAATCCTACAGATAGAGGTCGTACCCGCTCACAGTAGGGAGGAGGAAGATGAGGCTGAGGCTGAGACTAAGGAGGAGGAGATGAGGAGGGAGATGAGGAGACTAATACATAGTGGAGAGCCACTAGGGAGGCTTCCATTGTAGCCACGGCTAAGGCTAAGGCTGAGATATTATTCATAGAGAAGACCCTCTCACATATAGGAGGAGGATGGGACAAAGAGTCATTCTTTGGATGTGGATGGCTATGAAGGAGGTCAGAGGAGAGGAGATTAGAGTAGCGGAGGTTCCCAGAGTAGCTCGCCACCACCACCACCACCCATAGACCTGACTTGATAACCATGATATATGAGTAAGTAAAACACTCTTCCCTCGACTCTACTACTTAAGCTTAGAATTATTAGTGAATTATGCACTATATGTTTTTTGTTGTTTTTGAAAAGTTTTCTAACTTTCCATTGTTTTCTCTTGTATTTTTAGCCACTACTAATGGTTGGCGAGACTTTATTCTTTAGATCTTAGTTGACACTTTGCTCCTTCCCACGGGAAGACATGAGAGAAGCTACTTGTAGATGTGGGGCAGCCGCAGATGGCCGACTCCATATTCATGTATTTACATCAATTTGGCAATTCTGAGAGGTTCGACCACAATGAGGGCCAAGCTCAGAGGATATCAACTAGCCGAGATGAGATAGTAGTGAGGCCATTCTCGTAGTGAGACTACCACTAGAAGATCACCTGCCCCATCTCACGGTCGGTCTCACCATTTAGTACATGGAGGCTCCCACTCATGCCATAGGAGTCCATAAGCAGGAGCACTCATCGTGCACCTTCATCCGAATCCCATAGAGAGGGATAGGCTACATGCCTTTATTGCTTTGTTGACATTTTGAGACACATATATCGATTGTTTTTATTTTTGGCTCATAGATGAGCATTTTTACCACACTTATAAGAGTGTGATGGCATTATATATAGACGTAACCTTGTTATAGATATATACATATATACATCTCTTTTTGGTTTGACTATTCTTGTGTAAGAGTTTATTTTCTCATGACTTACTTCATTTGTGTACTCCTAGATGTGTAGAATATCCAATGAATTTTTATATGCTTTTATGGATGTATGGATGGATGATGACAATGAAAATTTGTAATATAATGATTTCTTTCTTTTTTTGTGTTATATATATATATATATATATATATATATATGATGCATATGAGGACAAATCGTAAAATTTTAAACTTTGGTTTTCAAGCAACATTTTGATATTTATGTTTTGTTGGAAAATTTGATGAAAGCTATATAATAAGAAGATGAACCGACTCCATTCTTAACTCCACACAACTAGTAAGATGTGAGGGCTCAACACCGAGAAGGACGTGAGTTATATGACTTCGATGAATTCAAGTAATGATATGAAGATAAAATTTTGACAAAGACCCAATTAGGAAACTACAACTCAACTCTAGGAAAGGATAAATCTCTAGTTCGGAGTGCATTTTGCTTGCAATTTTAATGAGACTTAGACCCGTAGATGGCCTCCGATCAACAAAATCTATTTTTATGGATTAACTCTCTTATAACTTATACATCTAACTCATTTTCTAATGATTTCAAAGGACTCAAAGAACTTTTTATTTGTTGACTTGTTTACAACTTATTGATTTATTTTAATGGAACCCTTATGTCTTGCCACATGCTACCAGTAAGAAGGATGGGCTCATCACCAAGAACAAGGCATAGGAAAGTAAGGGAAATTCCCTCCTTTCCTAGCCTCATGCTACCTGTAGGAAACATGGGCTCGTCACCAAAGAATAATAGGGAAAGGAAGTGTGGTATTATTTTCCTAAAGAAAGAATTTTAGTATTTGTTTTTTTATTTTTATATATTATATTTTTTTATTTTTGACTTTGAATTGTGCTTTTAAGAAGGAAAACTTTCCCAGCCTCAACCCCATGGAACCAAAGTAGGGTACAAGGGCTCACCACTGAGGGTTGAAGTAGGTGAACAAGGTGAAATGTTTTAGACTGATTTGTTATGAAAGATATTTTTAAGGAAAGAGGTGACACCAAGAATCTTATAGTACAGACTATGGGAAAAACACCAAAGCTAGAAGAAGTCGTGAATAGAACTAAGTGTGTAGGTCTTGGTAGGATCAATGTCAAAATTGCATCTACTAGAATGATAAAGAGATTGAATTGTTTAGAGATGATATAATGAATAGTTGGAGACGTATCATAAAATGCTTTCCCAATTCTCGGAAATTTTACAAGTCACTTGAAAACTAGGTTTCTTGTTTTACAATGTTACGATATGATTATGCAAATGATATGTAGTGTGGATGTAGTAGTGTACATGTGGAAATGTAAATGAACTATGTGTAGAAGCATTTAAGGTGAAGTGAATTGATTGATTCACCAAACTCTTCACCTTCTAAAGTACACAGACGATACACACCATTCTTATAGTCCTCCATGACTTGATATGGACCTAACCACTTTGGTATAAATTTTATCCTTCACTACTATTTTTCAATCAACGGCTATCCAGTCTCAAAACCAGGTCTCCTACCTATATTTCTCATTCATAGACCTTTTATTATACTAACGGCACATCTTGTCAACCTAGACGTGATGATGATTTCTCGGCTCTTAGTCAAGCTTGGTCTAGAGTTTCAAGTTGAACCATCCACGCTTCTCGATACCCATCTTCACCTAAGATACCTTGCAAAGATATGTAAAGACTAGGTATTTCAACTTCTAGTGGTAAGACCGCTTCAGATCCGAAGACCAAAGAATAAGGGGTTTCCCCATAGGCATCCATACCGATGTCCTATAGGCCCACAAGGATGGAAATAGCTTTAAATTCCAATCACACTTACTCTCCTTGATTGTTTCGAGGAGTATAGACTTCAATGTTTTATTTGTAGCCTCGGCCTATTCATTGACCTGAGGGTAATGCAAAGAGGCTTTGTTATGTGATATTTTTAAATGTGAGCACAACTCATACACCTCTTCATTCTTGAAACACATGTCATTATATGAGATAATGACCTATGGGACTCCATACTGCATATGATCTGATTCAAAAGGAACTTGGTGATCATAGACCTAGGAATAGTAGTGAGAGGCATGGCCTCGACCCACTTTGTAAAATATTGTGGTTGTAATGATAAAGTTATGGCCATCTGTTGATGAGGGAGAAAACTTCCCTATCAAATCTAGACCCCAAGTAGAAAAGGGCCAAGGTGTCACAATTGGTTGTAGAGAATTAGTAGGGCTATGTATCTCATGCAATAATTCCTTAGATTTATGGCACATACGTATATATTCTACAACATCATGATCTAAAGTGGGCCAGAAATAACCCATTCGATGAATTTTCTAAGTGGTAGCAAACCCTTCGAAGTGACCCCCACAGAGTCCATTGTGGGATTCAAAGAGAGTATTTTTGAATCTTCTTCATCCACACATCTCAAAATCATGTCATCGAAGGCTCTGCGATAGAGCACTTCTTCTAAAATTACATACTTGGTAGCTATGACACGTAGCCGTCGCCTTTGTTGCGAGGTTTCTCCCTTAGGATACATATGGTCCACAATATGATTAATGATATCAGCATACTATGGACACGATGCAATGGGAGGATTTGTTTCTACATAAAATACACACTCATCAGGTAAATCTAGGTCTACTAGGTCTCCACAATCTATCATATTTTCGCCAACGATCAATAATAATTTTTCCTTTGATGGACTTGGTTAATGAAGGTGAGTTCGAATTCACCCATAAATGTAAGAAAATGTCCAGCCTTTTTAGATAAGGCACCTTGAGTCAAAAAAATTACAGTTGATCATATTTGACTATCACCCTAGTCTATTGGTTAAGCATATAATTTTGTAACCTCTTGGTTACAAAACTACTACTACTAGACATTCTTTCTTTGCCTATGTATAACATGTCTCGTAGTCAAGTAGAGTGCAACTAATGAAGTAAATGGAACACTTATGGTTATCATAATCTTCATGTGCCAACATGCAAGCTAGTGAGACCTCAGTGGCTCGAGAGTATAATATCGGATGACGGTTAGCTTTGGGCGGTATGAATGTAGGCGGTGACTTGAGAAAGAATTTGACTGACTCAAATGCCTCGTGACATTTAGAATTCCATTATTTATCACATGCCTTCTTCAACAATTTGTTAATGGGATGGACGACGCAAGTTAGATCGGGAATAAACCTATGGATTGCCGAAGTTTACCCAGAAAAGACCTAATGCCCGATTTTTTGAAGGTGGAGTCATCTCCATAACCACCCAAATATTTTCTGGATCTATATCAATTCCTCAAGAAGAAATTATATACCCCAGCAACATGCCTCCCATCACTCCGAATACACATTTTTCCAAATTCAATGTTACACCGTATTTGATAAGACAAAAGAGGATATTGCAAAGCACCTCAAGGTGATGGCAACATTTCTTGGCCTTAACCAATAAATTGTTGATGTAATATTCCAAAATCTTATGAATAAGATCACGGAAGATGTATGTACTATCTCATTAATAGGTGGCTCCTGCATTTTTCAAGCTAAACGGCATGACTACATAGCACTAAAGAGTAGTAAAGGTAATATTGGTTTGATCCTTCTCGAGATATCCTTATCTAATTGTAGCGAGGAGAATCCATCGTAAGTGACAACAACTCATAACCATTCGTTACATCTACAATGACATCAATGGAAGGCAATGGAAAGTCATTCTCATGACAAGATTTTTTGATGTATCTAAAGTCGATACAAAGGTGTATCTTCCCGTTATTTTTAAGGACCGGAATAATGTTAGACACCCACATGGAATATTCAACTAGTTTAATGAAACCCACCATAAGGAGCTTCATTACTTCTTTTTTACATTAAATCCACCTTTCGCTTTATGGGTCGTGACTTTTTGCTTCACAGCTTGGCATCGCACCTCATGATGAGGTTGTGAATCACCACGTCGGGAGTGATTCCTTCATTTCCCATTAAATAAAGGAAAAGGCTTTTGAATTTTATTTGAGCACATTCATATGCACTTTTATCTTGTCTCAAGTCGAGAAGAACCAATCTTCAAGATCTTGGGATCCTCCTTTGTCCCTATATTGATATCTATGGTTCCTTCAATCAAAGAGGTGTTACCCTCTTCAAACTTAGGTAGGGCTGGAGGTAGTTCCAACTCTTCTTCCTTTATCTCATAGATCTCAAGACCCTCTAATGAGGAAAGATACAATGTGCGATCTCCAAATTAGGAGGAAGGGTGAGAAATGAGAGAAAAAACCCTCTTATGGTGTTTGGGATGAAGATTTATATAAGCATTGAGGAATCCTAGGATTGCCTCACCATTCTCCGTGAAATTCATGGTGGCAGGCTCATTCTCGGCCTCAACATATGCCAAAATTGCATTGGTTGGCACTTTTTGAACCAGGGATTCAAATCAAACTAAGACCGTAAACTTAGTTTCCTTCAGTTCCTTTCTCGGAAAAACTTTGAGGAAGATGTGGCCATGGAATTGGATAGTTGATTTTTCTCTCGAGGTATGTCTTTGATAGAAATGAAATCAAAACTCTTACAAATTTTTAGTACAGCGGATTTGTAGATTGCATGTGCTCACTCTAGTCTCATAGACTTCAGATACTTGGTTAGCAATAAGCTAGGAGTCACCCAAAACTCTCACGTTGTTGACACCCATCCTCTTGGCTACAATGAGACCAAGAAGAAGAGCCTCGTACTCTACGGTGTTGTTTTTACATTCAAAGTTTAACCTAAAGGAAAAATGAATGACCCTCCCCTCTAGAGAAGTAAGGCTCACCCCTACCTCAATTTCATAGCAGCACTTTGCACCATCATATTTGAGAGTCCAGTCATTGGGGAAGATAGAAGTTTGATCATTCATGGAATCTTCCTCTTTGACTTCCGAAACCTCAACCATGCAAATATTTTAAAGCCATCGGTCGGAAGAGTAGCGGTTCCAATAGAATGGCCTATGCCCAAGGAATTAAAAGGAAGAATGATAGGTAAATCATTCTCCAGAAGCTTAAATATCTCAGTTGTAGTTTTTGTTAATAAAATTTCTACTATGACTTTGTTTTTATCAGGATTTACCCCTTCAATTTCCTTAGGGGCTTCCAAATCAGTCGTAGGGACAAGCTGGGACTCAAGTTTCAAACCCTGAGGCTTGTTCAACTGATTTTCTAGGAGATTGAACTCGGTGTGAATCCTGGGTTTCTTCTTTACATTGGTGAAATGGATGTCAAATGGATTTGGGTCACCTTGAGCTATGAAAACCTTACCCAAGTGCAAGAATCTAACCTCTTGGAACAATGTGGAAGAGATTGCCTTCATTCTATGAATTCAACTAAGATCATATTATAGTTGGTTTCCTAATCTATAATATAAAACTCATTCAACACATTCTTTGGTCCAAGAGTAACTGGAAGCACTATAGTTCCAATAGAAGTTTCTTTAAGGCTATCATAGCCTCTTAGCATGTTTCACATTGAAGAATAATTTGTTTCTCCATAGCCTAGATTCTGAAGAAACAAGAAAGGGACTATATTAACAGCAACCATGTCATCTATCATCACACACTTAGCATAGTTATTGTAGATCCAAACCACGGAGGTACAACGTAGGATAACCTCCATGTGCAAACTCAATGTCGGTAGTAGGCATCTTGCTAATGTTAAACACAAAACCAGCATTTCTCTTAGGTTGCCTCGAGGGATAAACATAAAATTCTGTGTGATTGATTTAGGTCTCTGGAGGAGGATTGGCGTGGATAAGATGTCCAATACCCAATTCATCCGTCAAATCTGATCTATGCGCTAGGAGAATCATTCAACAAATCCAAGAAGGAAATGTGGGAGAAGGTCTTAGTCGAGTTCGTAATTAAATCATAAGCTCCTACTAGCTTGGGAGCCACCGGCGTATCATCCGACATAGAAGGATAGAAGGGAAGATGTTGTGAAGAATAATCTCGAGTACGGGTTGTTGCACTAACTTTGGGTTTGGTTTATAGCTCCACTAAGCCAACAATCTTAGTATGATTCTGACTGTTTAAAGGGGGATTGACTAGAGGGTTTGTAGATGTATACACCTCATAATTTTTGTTTCCAACAAGTGTCCCCTTATTAGTACCATGAGGATTGAACTTTCCATTCTCAAGGAGTATTGGAAGGGGGTCTCTATAAACCCCAAGAGTAGAATTTTGAGGGGAAATGGGTCCCATGTGAGAATTTTGTGTCGGTGTCGTAGGATTAGCCAAAAACATCTCAACAAAGAGTTGTCTTTGGTCCTTCGTAAGTCTTTGTATAAATTTGTTACAATCATGGCACATACGAGCATCATGTCCTCTAACCCTATGAAAACCACAATAAAAATCAGGATCATAGTCACAAGGTCTTTGATTCTAGTTTTATTGCGGTCTATAGTTCCTATTATTGTTTTGTTGTTGGTTGTTAGAATTGAACTTTGGAGGCCTCTCGGAATTGGTTCCGATACGATTTTGGAACTGATTCGGATATTAGTTCGAGTATTGAACCGGGCCTTAGGCCTGGACCTACTATGGAGGTGGAGGAGGGTGACTAAATTCCACCACATTAATAGAAGGAGTAAAATTGTTACTCCTTTGGTTGTTCACATTGGCATTGTTGTTACCATTATTCATATTGTTGGTGTTAACAACATTGATTCTTGGATTGGTCAGTTATGTCATCCGTCATAGCACCATGGTTCTTATTGAGGAATTTAGGTCCTTGATTATTTTTGTTTGAACCATTTGGGTAGTTTGAATTACCCTGAGAGGGAGTGACCAGTCTCCCATTTGAGTCATACATCTTTCACCACTATTAATTGTCATTTGGTCAATACGAGAGAGCACCCTCTAAGACCTCCTCATAGCTCCTAAGAGGGAAATTTTTCACCTCTTCCTTGGTTTCTCAATTGAGGGAATGGAGGAACAAGTTGAAAAGCTCCATTTGGTCCATGTTTGGAGTGCTAGGCCCTGTTGCCATCTCTGAATGAAATGGGCGGTGGATTCATTATGCTCTTGTTTAATATGAAGGAATTTTTTTATTCATGTTCTTAAAAGTTTTTTCATATCAAAAGCCTTTATGAACTCTGAAACAAGTTGCTTGAATGAATAAATTGAGGCTTCTGGTATCCTGTGGTACCAATCAAAAGTAATCCCCTCCAGGGTCTTGGAGAAAATCTTAGCTACAAATGTGTCCCATGGGAGTAGCTATATCGAAGTAGTCATGTACGCTTTGATATGTGCATTTTTGTCCACCTTCCCTTTGAAATTTGGCAAGATAGGTAGTGGTTGTGGAAGCATTACACTTCGTATGGTAAATTCAAGGGCTCCTTGAGATATTCAGCTTATGTGCCCAATGCATAAGACTTTAACATGGACGACCATTGATGGGGAGGTGGGGGAGGAATAGGAGGTTGATATGGTGTTGCATAAGCATTTGCAGGGGCGTAAGGCATCCCCTAAGGCTAAGCATATAAGCCAAGAAAGGAAAACATATCCCCTACGGTGATTTAGAGTACATGTGGAGGTACGGGGAACATTATTTTGGTACAAAGTAATAGGTTTGAAAGTAGGGAATGTCGCATTGCCAATTGGAATGGCATTTTTAACGCACTTTCTGTTGGAACCTATGGAGGATACCCATATGAAGTGTGAGAGGGCATACCTAACGTTCCCAATCTGGTAAGAAGGTCTCAGGGTTAGGGACACCCATGTAAACTAGAGGAGGTGAAGGTGTCGAGGGCACATAACCAAAGTTTTTGTATGGTGGGGATCTTTCCTTGCCTGTAAAATTTATAGCACGAGAAGGTTAGGAAAGCTCTAGTTCCCTAACTCTATCCACTAATGTTGAAATCACATCACCCGCAAACGGTGTTACATTTGACTTAGGCATGTTTCAAGTCTGGTTAGGAAGCAAAGGCACATGATGTCCTACTATGGATTGATCCGTGGGAGGCCACCCCTCTTTAGATGTATTGTTTGTTGTAGGAGGAGGGGTAGTAGAGTTGTTTTGAATAAGAACATCAGTGTACTCTTGCATCCGGTCCAAGGACTGGTCTATTGCATTAAGACGCTCATCACTTAGGAGAAGCGTGCCAAGAGTTCATCATTTAGCAATAGGTAAGATGGGAGTGAACCAAATTACATGTTGATTTGTGGTCTTGACAAGACCCGAGGATGGAACCCCGATCTCCTGTGAATGTCATGTTATTTGAGTCAGAGAGCTTAGGTTGTGGGTTATACATAGGTTGATCAATCTCCTTGATCTGAATAATGAACCGTTGTTGGCACCTTGAGGAGGAGGAGTGTGAGGGGAAGGTAAATTAGATGAGTAATTATCATCCCACCCAGATAGTGAGGGTGACTATGCATACCCATATGGTAATAATACACTTCAAGACCCAAAATGGGCCTACCATATTCCTGACCTGACATATTCGGGGGGTATATAAATACCTGCAGAATAATGGGAGAGGAGAAGGATGGATGAAATAAGGAAGAAAAAAGGAAATGAAAAGTAACTAGTCCTTCACATCGGGCTCACTAATTTTTACGTCTTAAAATCAACATGTGATATTAAGCACATACGACCTCCAAAGGTTATGTTGGGACAACTGCAATGGAATGGATAGATGGCTATGTGATGGTATAAATAAGGTGAATAGGCAGAATTTACAAAAATAGATGAAAATGGCCAAACAAGCGATCAAGGCAATCGAATGTTCTCAACGGGGCACTATGGGAATATGCTTGTCTAAAGCAATGAATTCTTGCCTCACTTGGGTGGGTGAAATGGAGCGGTCGAGGAGAATGGACACATGAAGGATTCTATCAATGTCGTGTCTGTCACAAAAACCCTCTCGAATCGGCCTGCGGAATGTGGGGGACTATCTTGTGTTTTCCTCATAAAAGTCTCCAGACAAGGTCATGAGAGTGTGGGAGGAACGTGTGAATAGGAAAAATGGGAGAATTGTGGTAATTAGTTACGACTAGGTTGATTTTACCATAACTCGTAAGCACCTGTCTACTTGATGTTCAAATATGTCAGCTGAGATGATAATGGGTGGAATTGGGGTGGTTTGGAAAACAAGATATCTAAGGCCTTGGTCAACGTCTGCCAATTACGGTGCTAGGTTTGGTTGTGGCACCGTTGGATCACAAACATAATCTCTTGGTTTTCTAGGGCCTTGAATGGTCATGTATGATATGTAAACTACTTAAAACAAATAAACAAACAAACTCATAAAGGAACCATAAGAGGCAAGTTTAATCCTAATCTAACTAGGGATGCGTGAGTATTTGTGTTAATTCCTACTAATTAAAACTATGTGCCTAATTAACAAATGGAAACAAACATATTTAAATAAAAATAATTTAATTGATTTCCTCAAATTTAAATAAATGTACATGTTGCCAAAATCTAACAAATGAAAGCTAACTAATTGAACAAAGGAAATAAACTAATCTATTTGTTTTTATGATTTTGATGATTTTGAATAAAGGGAATAAAACAAATAAAAGCAAACTAATTAATCTAATCTAATATTTTTATATTTTATGTTTACTAGAAAACAAAAGAAATACGCATAGACAATTAAACTTCTTCTAATTAATTGAAATTGCTTCTACACTAAAATTAACATAACTAAACAAGAAAACAACTAGATGTGGCTATTTCCCTGTGTAGAGTGGATCTAATCTATTCTAATAAAAAAATTCTAATTTGTACTTGTGGATATACAACTTCCTCTGTTATTACCTCAGAGTCATGGGAAGAATGAAAATCTTCTCAGAAGCAATTCTTCCCCTGAAACTTCCCGGTAGAAACAGCAGGATCTATGGAAGCTTACAAAATGAAGGGAAATAACACTAAGTAGACAAAGAAACCTCTTCCAAACAAACTTCTCATGCAAGCCCAAATGGATAGGCAAGCAAGCAGCTTTCAATAGAAGCTTTGTAAAAATAAAGAAAATCTATATTAATTTTACTTATTTGAATTAATATACTCTAACAAATTAAGGAATAATATCTACTCAAACAAAGAAAACTTTAAGAATCCAAATACATCCCCAACCTAAAAGTGTATAATTGTGACAGTTCCAATGTTGGTTTTGTTTTGTTGTCCCCTCAGCTTCTTTTCTAATTTGGTGTTCAAACGAGTCTAGGGAACTGTGTTGGCTTGTGTGGAAGAAATGATGAAGAAATGCTAGAGTTGGAATGGCTTGCAATCAATCTGGTAGCAACACAGGCAAGAGAAATGAGCTTGCTTGTGTATTTCTTGACAGGATTACAGGCAGCATAATAGTGAAATTCAAAACAATAATCTCCAACCAATGCTCCGAGTAGAAGCTTGGCTCTTGTATAAAAATGGAATTGAAATGGTCTAAGCCATTTAGAAGCCAAGAAATGTCACATCACTTAAAGAAGGGGCAGTTAACTCACAATTAACAGAAGGAAGGGAAGGAGAATTTTGTACGCATCTAACGAGCTCAAGAATAACTAATTTGGTTAATAAACATGCGCTAAAAATGAGTTTAAAGAAGGTGACACGTGTTCAAAATACGTTGTAAGAGGCTCAAGAAAAGCACACGGAACCACCTACCTGGTCTGCATGCAGACGGATCGTGGTTATGAAATTATCATTTGGGATTTTATGACTATCGCTCAAGTAAAACCGGTGGTTATGCAAGCTTCGGGATGGTTCCGTAACTTAAAGCACAAAATCTAAGGAAAATTTGCAAAAATGATAAAGGAAAGCATGAAAGGATTGGAAATGGATAAGAGAAGAATATAGGCTACAAATATATCTGCAAAAGAGAAATATGACTTGAACACCATTGGAATTGATAGTTTATCATCATTTGGTATTTTGAACTTTTTTGAAAATGTAGCATGTGGAAAATCGGAGTGCATACAAAGTGGCACATTTTACTATCTCGAATGTTCCAAGTGTATCAACTATCCTAACAATACCAATTCTCCCTTTTATCCCTAGGATATTTGGTATAGTGGGGACAAGAAAATGTGCCCATCCCCTCTGAGCTCTTCTTTGTTGGTCCCTCATGTGACCTTCCCTCTTCCCGGAGGGGTGCTAAGCATTTTACATGTGAAATTGATCAGTTGCATCATCTAACCCAGGCGCATTTTACTATCCCAACTATCCCTAGGATAGTGGGGATAGTGGGGTCAAAAAATTGTGCCCCTCCCCATGCATATAACACCCTACTTCATGCCCTAGTTGTTGTCGCTTAAAATTTGACTTTCGAATCACTGTACCGAAGCATGAAAATGCATAACTATCAATTTTTTCATATAATACTTCATTTCAGAGTGTTTAAATCTCAAATAATCCATTAATGTCTACCAAGATGCATCAATAAAAGGACAGTGAGGGTCATCTTCACTTCCCGACGTTGTAGTGAGTGTAATCACTTGAAAACTAGAGGAAACAATCCTTAAAAATCTAGTTTCGTGTGAACTAGTTTTCAAACCACAAAAACCCTATTTTCTAGGGATATGGAGGACTATGTTTTTCATCATAATTCTACCCTCCTTGAAGAAATTTTCAAATTCCTAAATATCTAGCATGCAAAACCATCCGAAAATTGGAGGGAAGGGTCTTCGAAAAATCTAGTTTCATTAAAACTAGTTTTTGCATGATGAAGTTACTGATTTTTTGAGATATCAAGGACTAGGATTTTCTTAGTATTCATCCCCTTCACATACTAAAAATAGTAAAACACTCAATATTTCAAGCTCCAATCTCCCAGAACAGTCAAAAATGGTGCAAAATGGAAGGCAGGGCAAAATTGGCAATTTTCCCAAAATAGTAGGACCAGAAAAAGTAACCCGCTAAAAAGCAAGGCATCATCAATGGAGGAGAGTGGAATGTTCTAGAAGGTTTAGAAGGTCATATTTGAGAGAAATAGGTGATATGTCCCATAATAGTAGGTCCTGGTTCTACTCACTAAAAATAGAAAGTCTTCGTTTTGGATTCGAAAGTTGCAATCAGCTCTGCTTTCACTCATCTTTCAACTTTTTGACATCTTCACATGGTTATAGGATGATCTCATAGCTCAAATAGAGGGATGAAACCTCCATAAGGGTTTTTGAAGATTCATCCGATAAAAATTTTGTTCAAGATCCGAGGTAAAACCCAGGAAATTGTGTAGTCAAAGATATTAAAAAGAGTCAAAGCTTGGTTGAAATCCAAGCTAAGACGTCACCATAGCTCATTGGTCAAGTTAGATCCATCATCATCTCTCAGTGAGCTGAGTGATTTGCTCTTGGTTAGTTGGGTTTAAGTGAGCTTATTGATTTGAGTTGATTAAGATAGTTGAGACAAGTGAGCTAGGAGTGAGCTAGGAAAGATCTCACATCTCTCAGAGCAGTAAAGGAAAAGTTTGCAATCTTACAAAGAAAGTGTGCAAGATGGGGATATGAGCATCAAGATGTTTGAGTATCGTGAATTGTGAAAAACTAAGGAGTGAAAGAGTGATCCTCACTTTCATGATGGATCAAAGAGGGATCATCATAAAAAATGCTTATGGTCATCTTAATCTCACATCAGGTGATCTCTCAACCAGTGTTTCTAAACACTCATTCAGTAACCCGAGGTGATTGAGCATTATGGGAAAGGAGGATATTATGATCATCATCGAAAATTTCTTCATCAAAAGGAACTTCCTCATCAGATCTTTCAAATCTTTTTCCTTCCTTCTTCTCTCTTCCCCCTCTTTCTTCTCTCCCCTTTCTAATTCTTCATTGAGTGTAATCATGGAAATTTGTCTCATTCACTTAAGTGACTTCCTAAAGTTGAATTGTAAAATTCCTTTAATTTATAAAAAGGGAATTTGTTTCTCATATCCTAAGAAGATGTAAATTCATAAGTTAAATGGAGACATGAAGAGTCATGTGGGGGGTAGATGAAGAGGCAATATTTAATGCTATAAAATGGAATGACTTCTCCATTCCAAAGGATCCTGAAATCTTGAAAGTTTTTGTTCTTGGTAGAAATTGTGAATTGTTGTAGATTGACTAATGCTTTGTATTCATTACTACACAAGAAATGAAAGCTACATTCTTCATTTTCCTTTGTTCATGTTTCTTTTATTCTCTCTTTTCTAAAAATTTACAAGTATGGTGATCAAGAAGGAACTTGGTATCCTTGAAAAATGAACCTAAAAAAGCAGTGTGTCTCAAGTTTGTTTGTCTCACTAAATTCTTTATTTTTTTCCTCCAATTAAATTTTGAATGACTCTACGGTTATTGGGTGTGAACTCTACTATTTTCTACTCACAACGAGAACCTCCCGTCTCCTAATTCCTCTCCTTTATCCCTCATCGGTGCAAGTTCCTCCCTTATACCCCATACAAGAACTTTGCCACAGACTTCAATGAAGTGTTCTGTGTGATCCCCAACCTATTTAGCCACCCTACAATAGTTAGATAGAATTATGATAGTTATATTTAATAATGGGAGTCTCCCCATACATAAGAAGGATTGTACAACCCCATGAGCATTTGTGGAAACCCATAATTTGTCATACAACAAATTATTTCACCAACACACTCTTGTTGGCTTGGAATTCCTTTTGATCATGTGTGTTAGTAAGCACAAATTTGGATTCTCTTTGGATGGTTGGTGGTTTTATTTAAAATATGTTAAACCCTAATTGCAGAGCCACGTATGATAAATAAATGTTAAAGTACATATTTGACACAAGAAATAAGCTAGATAAATATAAAACCCTAAGTGTAAGAGAGAGTACGGGACTTAGCATATTTTCAATATCCCTAGAACTGATTTGGGACTGGAAAATTGATGGGAAGGAAGGGAAGATCGCTGGGAATGTTCACAATAGATTATGGGACTATCATATAAGCTTAGACTAGGACACCTAGACTAGGTCAGGGGCGCCTAGTGTCAAAGTCTTCTTTTGGGAACTTGTGTCTACACAAGATCTCGGAACCTGATTTTTCTAGTGTCACAAGATGATCTTTGGTAGTCATTATAGGTCACTTGTATGTCGTGCTATGATCACATAATTCACGTATAACTTACAAAGAGATGATGACCTATAAAACCCTCAATATACATTAAATCATAAAAATAAAAGATGCAATATGGGGAGTTAGATTGACCCCGACGGTCACCCGACTGGGTGAACTTATGACCGAGCGCTACCCTACATCTCACACTCCATGTAGTTCTATGTGTGTGTGATAGAATTGTGCCCTAGGAAGCCCTTGTGCGAGTGCACATTATAGTGGGTAATAACTAGATGTACCAATGTAAATATATGTGTACATGGAAAAATGAACTTCCCCTTCCTATGAAGTGTATGCAAAAATGAAGTCCCTTGTCCCTTGTATGAGTGTTAGATGGATGCCTTTGATGCTCTTAGATGCCTTTGGATGTAACCTTATGTGATGATAATAGATGCTTAAAGTTTGGTCCTTTATTTTGGTTACATAGCTTTGTATTTATATGATTCCCTTGGTTGAATTTTGTAATTGAAAATTGGAAGGCCGACCCATAAGAAAATAATATGCCCAAAAGATAAAAGAATCCAAAAAATAGTGAGTAAGGTGGAAATAGGTCAGGGGCACCCAGAGGGGACAAGGGTGCTTGGGAAGCAAGCGTCCGATTGGGCACTAGTTTCTAAAGACATAAAATATAAGAAAGTGAAGTACCAACTAGGATGTAGGGTGTAAAAGGCCATAAAGAAGACAAGAAACAAATCAAAGAGGCAAAATATAATGTCAATTACTAGTTTTCTCCCTTAAGAATCATATGAACGAAAGTATGCTTTTAGGACCTAAAATGTACCCAAAAATCTACCAAGTGTGTGATTTTATGTCTATATTTTCCCCACTTTATGTTGTTGAGTGAATACTCGATAACATAAAGTAGATAAGAGATGCGTACCTGATAACCATGTAGAATGTGATGGTGATAGTGTGTCGAGGAGACAAGTGAAAGTGTGAAGTGATAAAAATGAAGCGTGGAAGCTAAGAAAGAGGAAGTGACCCTAGGGGTGAAGTGTATTGTGTTGTATCGTGTTGTACCTTTTTTGTACTTGATGTAGGGTTGGTTTTGTTATGTATTAAGGTCGACTTACAAAAGAAGATAATAAGACTAATCAAATTCATATATTATGAAAAATTTGTAAAAGTATGTAAATGTGTGAAAAAGTAGTAAAAGGAAAGTGTGCACATGATGAACATGAGTGTAAAAATATCGAAAATGTCCTGAAAATGTTGAAGAAGAGCGCTCTTTTTAGGTGATCTCATGCCAAGAGGGGTTTTTTGGGTGATCTCACGCCAAGAATGAGTTTTTTGGGCGATCTCACGCCAAGAATGAGTTGTTTGGGAAATCTCACATCGAGGGCAAGTTTTTTTGGGCAATCTCACGCCACAACAAAAGAGTATTGGGGAGAGAGGTCTAGTGTTACTCTCCTTCCATGATTGTTTCTAAATTATACACCACTACAGATGGTGTGATCCATGTTTAGTTGTGATCTATACCGTATTATTTTTGTATTTGTTCCATGTTGAAATGGAGAAATAATACATTCTACTTGCCGAAGGATTGTGCCTAAAGATATAAAACTAAGCTGTGAACTGTTGAAAACTATGATGATCTGAGAAAGTATTTGTATCTACCACTGGAAATAGGTGCCTACGAGGGTCGGGAGCACCTAGGTGCTAGTGTCTATATCTAGGTTCCGGTATCTATGCTAAATTGAGGACCCAAGTCGATTCTAGGTTGTTTTGGCTGTATCATGTGTTATTCATGTGCTAAAATGTAATGTGTTGTAACTCTAAGTTACTATATGGGGCGACTGATTCACCCAATATATGTCTCCCCTTATTTGGGGTGCATGCAATGTGTTGGTGCTCCATTTAATTTTGTCTGTTCATTCTCGAAATTCTTTAGTCTGCGGGATCTTTCATATTTTCTATTTCCCAAATGGATGCGTGAAAGGTTTTCTTCATTTGTATGTTGTTGAAGATCCTTCTCCATGGTCATGGATCACATTTGGGCCTTGCATCATTTCCAAATTCTTTTTCCTTAAAAAAATTTCATTGCAGGTGCAAATGGTGATTTCATTGCATTTTACGGTTTGATGGGCATGTTTTCCCCATCAAATTATATCCCAACATCCATGGAAACGTGGTCATTTTTTATTAGATGTGGCCAAGCTGGTCTTTTTGGTGAAATTTTCCAATTTTTTCACAATTGTAAAAAATACCAAATTGGCCCCAACTCCAATAGTCTCGATTGGCTATTTAGCAAATATGATGCGGCAGGGAAAAAGTCTTACTTTGACCCCGAAGAAGGACACGTGGCGAGTTTTCATGTTAAAATCGGAAGGCGGGTCAGGGCATTTGAAACTTTAAGGGCCACTTCAACTCAAATCTTGGAACACGTGGAGGGCTCGCACTTGTTTAGGGTCTCCGCTTTGAGGCATCATATCAAAAGTGCACCAAAGAGACACGTGGAGGCTTCCACTAGCTCCTTTTTATACTGAGACTTCTTCAAAGGCCAAAAGGCAAGTTTCTTGGGCCTAGGGCATGTGGAGATCTTGCACTCATTTTAGGTCTTGCCTCTAAACTTCGTCTTTAAATTTGTGCCAAAAAAACACGTGGAAGGCCCTCGATCATTTGGTAACTTACCTCTGTACTTCACCTTTGCAGTTGCACCAAGGAAATGTGTGGAAGCTTGGCTGGCTCCTCTTTGCGCTTGGACAACTCGGACTCACAAAGACACAGGTAATGTAGGATAATCTATGTGTGGAAACTCATTTCGAGAAGCACGAATGCAGGCATCCATGCGAGGGCACTCATGTCTCAAGGTGTTTCTTGGGAAAAAAGGATTGCTTGTCGAGATCCATTTATACTGAGCACACGAAAATGATTAAAAAGGGGATTTCTCGCATGATAGAATAAAAGAATGATTAGAAGGACTATCAAAAGGCTATGGCGTGGCATCCCAGTCATGGTTGAAGGTCTGAGAAACGTGATTAGTTCATGATTTTTCCACCTAGTAGCTTCGGTGTAAATTTGTTAAATATCACTTTCTGAGACAAATTGGTAACAAGCAAAGGATTCCTCGAATATTCTTCTTTTGGGGAAAATTTGGGATGAGTGAGCAATTGAATTGTATAAATGCAATGAGAATACTCTTGCAAATGGTTAGGGGTTTAATTTTTACGAGAAAATTTGAGAAAGCGCATCTTCCTGAGAGGCCATCTGAGAAACTGTTAATTTCCTATGTTTTAGATTTCAATCACGTCAAGATGGTCATGAGTGTATAGCCATTGACAAGCTCTAAGACTGTTCAAGAAACTTTTCCCTTCTGATAAATCTAATAGATCTCTAATTAATTTGTGTTGATCTTGGGAAAATTTGTGCCTTTTATTTCGAGAATGTTTTCAAATGGTTTTGATGTTCATGTTGTAATCTTGTGTTAAAAATCCCTCACAATCACACGGGATCTCATCCCTATGATAGTTTAGTGGCATTTGCAATTTTATTATGAGAAGAGCCTTCATCCTGTGATGAGATAAATAATTTAAAATCACTTTCTGTCATTTTTTGATAAATATTGTCTCAGTAAGCCTTTGAGTGTATCTTAGGTGTGAGGAACTGTGGGTCTTTAATATTTAATTGAGTCTTTAGCTCAAGCCTTTGTGTTGAATTTTCAAAGATTATGTGAAACTGTGTAGATTTGGGCCTTCATTGATGCACACCTTCTAGTTGAAGGAATATTTTAGCTATTCTGAGGCATTCTATCATTTAATTTTCTAATTATTGTGAAGGTTCTCAAAGATCGGCAAAATCAAGTTTATCTGCTTAATCTCCCACCAAAATTATTCAAAAAAAATCAATCCTACGAACTACCCATGTTTTCCTGTATGTCCACAAATGAATAAATTCTCTTTTGCCAAAATATGTAGAAGCAATCAGGATTCCATAATTTATTTAGTAACCTTAACCTTGTTTAGAAAATATCACCATTCTTTAGAAGTGACAAATCGTGAGAGTTAAATTGTGGTGCATTGATCATATTTTCTCAATGTTTCCTTTCAAATTTGTGCAAAGAAGGATATCTTCATTCTCCTTCACCAACAGAGGTTACAAAATGGGTCCTCTCACCCTGGTTGAAAGGCACAACCTAAAGTAGTGAGGATAGATCAAATCCTTTTGAAGGTGCTATCCATTTCTCTAACATCTGAGTGACAAAGAGCCAGTTGAATCACCTCCCCAGCTACAAAACGACATACATGATGATTTATATGTCTCTAGGCTTCTTGTTAAATTTGTGATGCTGCTCAGCTTGCAAAGGAGAATCAATTTGGATACCAACACAACGTCATTATGAGAATGTAGCCAAAAGCAGAGGACCTAAAATTGAGCTGAAGTGTATGGGGGAGGGGAATGTGCATGGTGGAAACCAAGGAACATGCAAAAATGATGGCTATATATGTGTGTGTTAATAGAAAAAGAAGCAAGTGTGTCATATAAAAGCGGTGAAACAAGAAAATGGGCATGTTAGAAGCACAATGGGCTAAGAGGGGGTAAATGAGTACTTATAAAATTTTAATTATACTTGAGATCTGAAACTCAAAATACCATATGCATTCAATCACAATAACCACTTATTCAACTTCTAATGTGTGCACACCATAAACCATAAATAAGACATCTAACCATGAAAGAAAATAAACACCATGAGAACATAAGATTTTAAGTGGGAAAACCTCAAGGAAAGAAACCCCACTGCAAAAATATCTTATATTGATATGTTTTTGAATTTAGTGAGGCACCAACCCCACGAGCACCAACCCCTAATTTTGAAGCACCAACTCCATAAGGAGACTACAACCCCCCAAAATGATCAAAACCCACTCAACCACCTTATAATTTGTATATATCATATTTTTGTTTCCAAAACTGATGGAGATCCAATATCCATCTCGCACTTCTTCACTCAAACCCTAGGTGATCAATCTTCACAAAACAAGCTCTTCAATCACTCTAAAAATCATCAAACCATTGCTCTCATGTTCTCTGATTTTTCTCAACATTAAAAACACTTGAATCATCCTCAATTCATGCTCCAACACCTACAAATAACATCCACCTAGGTCATTCCACCTTGCACACACTTCACTAGTTCACAAAAGCACCAAAAACATGCTTTTTATATGCTTCTCCACCTTTCTAACCTCAAGAGGTCAGTCCCCTTGATTAATTAGACCCAAACACCTCTATAACATTCATAAATTTTAATTACAATAGTTACATTTGACCCATATAGGTTTTCCTATCTAAAACCATCATTTCATGTGCCAAAAATGGCTCAAAACCCCATAGGCACATTCTTAAAAATTCCCTAACATGAGTACCATAATTTTTCATGACCCATGAACCATTATACATGATTAAAATATCATAAAACATTTATAAATTGTCGCAATTAATATCAACCAATCAAATTATTTCATTTACTGGGCCGAGTTCCTTCACAAATCTTAGAACAGTTGTTTCCTTCACCCTTCAACACCTTGGAGACTTCATATGATCACCATATCCTATATACTAAACCAAATCATGACATGTGACCATGAAAAATAAATTTCAGAACCTATAGAAAACTTCTAAGTAATTTATAATTCATGAAACAACCTTCACCTCAAACCATAAAAACATTTGCCTTCACCAAATCAACTAGTTAAAAACTTTGTTTCCAAAGGTTAGCTCATAAAATCCATTATACATGCATTAAATATCTACAAATGGATTAATTCAATGCTAAATTCATCCCTCTTCACTTAACATGTGATAGGAAGCATCACACAATCTATATCATGCTTCAAACAACATCAAACTATAACAAAAATATATGTTATGAACTGCCAAAAATATTCTTGTTGAAAGAATACCCTATAAAAATTGTAAAATAACCTCATCAGGAGTAAATACATATATCAATGGAAATATATCTTAATCTAATTTCCAACACAACTTTAATCACCTCAAAATTCTACCTGTAGCTCATGTTATGACCAAAACACTGGACCCTGCTATTTGAGACCCCAAAACTGCCCTTTGACCAACCAACTTGTTTGAGCCTCAAAACACCATGAACATGCATATTTATGTCCTAAAACTTAATTTGAATCAATATTAGATCAAAATAATCTTTTCAAGTCAATGTTTCTTGCTACTCCTTTGTATCATATTTCTCTATAACTTTCTTTCCCTTAAGCTGCTATTTTTAAGTGGGGCCCACTCATCACCATGACCTCAACCATACATTTCTGGAAATCCTGAGAAGTCCAATATAACATCCAATCCTCAAATTTTTTTCTTTCCAGCAAAATTTGGTCATTATACTTCACCTTTTACAACTACTCCTAGTTAGGGTTTAATTAGGGTTTTTGACCTCTTTACCTTCTTAACATTCATTCATAAAAATGTGATGATAAATTGACCTCATTATTTTTGTTAAACATTATAAACTCACCTTATAATCATCCTTGAAAGCCAAAATGTCCCATGAAAATCACACTATTCACAACGAGCATCAGAAGTTCAAATTCAAGCTTGATTTTTACCTGTTCTTGACCTGTCTCACAAAATCAATCATATCTGGAAAAATATACTTCATGGGGACCTAAAATTTTTTTGAGAGTACTATGACTCATCCTATAATATCACAAATCATCATAATGATAACACATAATCTAAAAATCAATTTTAACTAGCAATTGTGCACACACTTAACTTTGATTTGTATTGATTTTTGATATAAAATTGACTATTATATCCTTTTATATTTTTAATAAAAGAATTAAAAATGAAAGTATTGTGTAAAAATAGAAAATAAAGAGGTGAATCACTAGTAATTTGACACAATAATTGATAACGGATTTCGGCACTTGTGGCCTACATCTCCAGGTCCAGTTGAATGGGACCGATCTATTAAAATCTTGAAAATAAATCTTTACAAAGATTTCTACAAGAATCTTATCTTCTCATCACGTTCCTCTACCAAAAATAATAGGAGTCACTTTTTACTTCATCTCAAAATTCCACTCCTAGCTCAAGTTATGAGCATTTCAATAATTTACATAGTCCTGAATGCATGTACATATACAAAATAGCTCCTTTTATAATGTTTCTTCTCCTATGGCATGGCAGTCAAGGCATATATTTTTTATGGAAGGGATCACAGTTCAAATCCCACCTCCTATGCTACCTCCCATGGGATTTATCCCACATTCATAGCTTGGTGTATATGTAGGCGCTTTTTAAGGTAAGGTTTAGGCACTTTTGCATTGTAAGGTGGCTTTTAAGGGATAAGGTTTGTTTAAATATGGAGGTAATATAGTATATAATGTGTGGCATTTAGGAGATAGTATATAATTTAAATTTGGTAATTTGGATAAATTATATATGTGCAAATTTAATGGGATTTGGTATTATCCCTTAACAAATTCAAATATGAATAATCCCACATGTATCCCGTATTTGCAAACTGAAGCAAATATATACAGAAACTCTGCAATATAGATGTGAAGTAAAGGAGGATAAGACTATTCCAAAAGCCACATTTTTCTCTATCACCCATATTGTCCACATGGCAAATGTTGATTGGTCCATGTGTGCACGCATCATCTCTACACATAGTATTGAATTCGCAGTTGCCCAAAAATTTCAGCAAGCTATAACTTTTGCAAACGAGCTCCGTTTCCTGCAAATGAGATATCGACGAAATCATATAATTTTTCTCCATGCTTTAAAAATGACTGCAACTTATTCTAAGAATATCTTAGATCAGTGTTTCTCGGTGAGATCTATCGACACTAAAATTTTCCTCCGTAATTTCTATTTTATTAGGAATAAGATGTTAAGTATGATTAGTAGTGGCGTCTGATAGAAGATAACGGTGCCATCAGTACGGTGCCACCAATAAAGTATAGTATGGTAACATTCAAATTACAATAGGAATGTTGTGGTAAAAAGTAAATATTTGTCGTAAGTGGTCCGGTAATGTTAAAATGTCAAAGTTGGGGTAAGTAGAGAAGTAGGGTCTACATGATTAGGAATTAGAAATATTATATTTGTAATAAGGACAAAGAGTGATGTCATAAATATTTTGTGTATTTTATTTGTGGAAAATTCTAAAAATACGGAACCCATGTGAGATGATAAGGTTTATCTTATCTTAGAAGATAAGCCTACATGTAAAGGCAAGAGTTTAGGCATGGAATATGATTGGCCGGAAGAGATTTCCTATCCTATCTTAGAGATAGGGTGGATAAGCTTAAATTCCTATAAATAAAGAGGTCACCCCCTCATTTAGCATAGAGGGAAGTAGTGAGAGATATTATATGAGTAAGTGTGTAAAGGAAGCCATCATTTAGAAGGTGTGTTAAAGAATCCATTGTGAAGTTTCTCCCATAGTTATTGTTGGAAGGCAAGTGAAGTTAGTAACACTTAAAGTACCTCATGGGTGAGATTGTAACAATTTCATGTTGATATTATAATTTACACCTATATTTTCATATTTGTCATCATTCCTTCGTATCATAGTCTATGGTATTCTTGTGTTATGTTTGTTGTTGTGTTTCCAGATTACATCCACCAAACTAAAGGTTGTGCATTAGTAAATAATCATAGCATGAGGAGTTCCCGGTCGAGACTTATCATAGTGTTGGATTGGTGATGACATTTTGGTTCCGTTGTCGGGACCATTCCTTGGTGGATTTTCTAGAGAAATATTCCTACTTAGTCAAAAACCATTTGAAGGGTAACCTTGTTTTTACTATGCATAGTAGTTACCATGGTAAAGTCACTTTTTGCCGTGAATAGTATTTACTGCAGTAAAGTAACTTTTTACCATGAATAGTATTTACCACAGTAACTTCACTTTTTACTGTGAATAGTGTTTACCACAAGAAAGCCGGTTTTTGCATGCAGTAAGTCAAGTTTTACAATAGTTTACCATGGTCATTTCTATTTTCTATTATAGTGATTCTAATTATTTGTGCACATAAGTCTTGTTGATTGTACTTGTGGGTTGGTATTTCACTGTGGTTACTTTTGAAAATGGGGAAGATTCTTATTTTTTCAGCCCAATCTAATGGAGATGCTTCCTCTTTCATTCAAGAGTTTAAACGATCTTGTATTTGTAATGACCTTATAAGAAGGGAACAATGGACTGAATTTTTCCTACCTTTTTGGATGGTTCAGCCCTTAGGTGGTTTGAAACACTAGGTGATAATGTGAAAAACTCATGGGATTTATTAACTGAAAGTTTTCTTGAAGAATTTGGTGAACAACAAAAATGCAGATCTCATTATCGATATCACAAAGTTATCCAAGGAGAGAAGGAGAAGATAATAGATTATCATGCTCATGTTCTAGAGCTAAGGAGGAAGCTCGATGCCTAGATCCGGAAGGAAGGATTAGTGGATGGGTTGATGAATGGCATGGATAATCTCCTCTGTAAGCACTTAATTCTTGGGATGAAGCAAGAGATCAGACAACGAGTGAAGTATGGCCACCCAGCTACCATTGGACAAGTAAAGGAGATTGCAAGAAGTCAATAAGAAAGCATGGAAGAGGAGTCCAAAGAAATTGTTGCTAAGGTAGAGCCTACACCAACACCTTTGGTCCAAAATCCACAACCACTCTCGGTGAGCACAAATATTTTACCTAGTACATCTACTGAGTATGAAGATCTCTTTGAGGAAGATGGGCTGTGTAACTATTAATCTTCTCAAGGAAAATAATTTAGTTCGGGGAGGAGATAGAGGTCCAAAAAGAAATATTTCTAAAGTCATATGTTATGGTTGTCATAAAAAGGGTCATTATAAGTATAATTGTCTCAGATAGAGCTTCTACATCCCAGTAAAGAGATAATGATAAAGGAAAAGCACCCTGTGAATTCTTTTGATGTAGTAGATAAGAGCATAAATAATGAAGTAGATGTGCTTATAACAAAAGAAAAAAAGAAAAAGATAACCAAGATGAAAATGATCCTAAGAAGATGAAAGGAGAAACTAGTAAGAAACATAGGAGAAGAAAGTTGGGTGTGCAGGATTTTCTAAGTTCACAGGGACAAGGACCATACTCCATCTTAGAAGATCTATCCAAAAGGCCTGCAAATATTACATATGGTCAATTCCTGGCTATGTCTTCTCGAGAAGAGGCGGAGAGCTGCGAAGTAGACTCAATGCTCGACGAAGGAAGGAGGTTTAGGTCCATGTTTTGGAGGCAGAGGCGGATCCCTACGCTCCACAAGCTGAGGTATTATGTAATGGTATTTCAATTCATGATGTCTTAGTTAATGGAGGTGCTGCAGTTAATGTAATGACCGAGTCTGTAATGAATATGTTGGGTTTAAAAATTGATCGCCCCTCAACACTTATGTTAAGGTCATTAAATAAGGGAAAAACTAAACCAGAAGGTGTTGTTTCAAATGTGGAAATATCTATTATGGGTGTTGTATGTGTGGTAGACTTTCAGGTGATGAAAAATGGTACTATTGCGTACCCAATGTTGTTGGGAAGGCCATGGCTAAGGATAGTTCATGCAGAAACTACGGAATGAAGGCTTCATGACACTTGGATGTGGCAGAGAGATGGTGAAGATAAACGTGATCCCTCGGCATCATAAGGTAGAACCTATGGATTCAAGTGATGAAACTAATGATTGGACATCCTCTGATTACTCTAGTACCAGTGAAGTGGACACAGAAGATGAAGAAAGTGAGGTTGATGTTTCAGTCATGGATATCCTTCCAGTCACACCGACTCATGAACCCATAAGATTATCTGAAGAAGAAATTGTTGATCGTCTCCAACAAATAAAGATTGGTGATGCTATGATGGAGAGTGAGAAGGAATCCTACCTCCAGCTCTTTCAAAGGTACATACACCTATTCACTTTTGATTACAAGGAACTCCATCAAGTAAGTTGGGTAGAACATTATATTGAGCTGGTAGATGGTGCTAAGCCCATAAAGCAAATGCCATATAGAATGAATCCTAATTTTTCCAAGACTCGTAAAAGAAGAAATAGATAAGTTACTTGATGGGATTCATATTTTCGTGGAGAATTCAGAATGGGTTTCTCCCATTGTGATATCAATAAAAAAGAATGGGAAACTACGCATTTGTGTTGATTATAGGAAGCTCAACAAGGCAACAAAGAAGGATCATTACCCTCTTCCATTCTCAGATCAGATCTTGGATGAAGTAGCTAGCCACGAGTGCTATAGTTTTACTTTGATGGATATAGCGGATACAACCAAGTTCATATAGTAAAGAAAGATCAATTTGAAGACCACGTTCACCCTCCTTGGGAACGCGTTTTCTTATAGAGTTATGCCTTTTGGGTTGTGTAATGCTCCGAAACGTTCCAACACTTGATGAATAGGGTGTTTGAACCCTACATTGGGAACTTCATCAGAGTATTTCTGGATGATTTTTACATCTATGGGAGCAATATGGACCACTGCACCAGATGGAGACAACATTTCAAAGGTTAGATGAAGCACAAGCCTCACTAAACCCTACAAAGTGTGTCTTTGGATGTTCTAAAGGCGTTTTGTTAGGGCATGTTGTATCCAGAGATGGTATTGGTATTGATCCTGATAAAGTTTTAAAAATCAAAGAGTTACCATTTCCTATGAATAGAAGTAAGTGAGATCATTTTTAGGCCATGTGGGTTACTATAGAAGGTTCATCAAGAATTTCTCAAATATTTCACAGCCACTAACCCAGTTCTTGAAGAAGGATGTTACTTATGAACTAGGAAATAAGGCGCATGAAGATTTTGAACAACTGAAGGAAGCTTTGGTGTCTTCACCTGTTTTAAAGAATCCAGATTGGAGCAAGCCATTCATTATGTATACTGATGCCTCAGATGTAGCACTAGGAAGTACTCTGAGCCAAAAAGATGAAAATGGGAATGATCATCCAGTTTACTTTGGGAGCAGACAAATGAGCAGTGCTAAGGTAAATTATACTGTAACTGAAAAAGAGGCTCTAGCTATCATTTTTGTTGTAAAGAAGTTTAGAAATTACTTGCTAGGGAAGAAATTTATAGTTGTAATAGATCATCAGGCTCTAAAATATATTGTAAATAAGCCTAACCCATCAAAGAGGATAGCAAGATGGATAATTTTGCTACAAGAATTTAAATTTGATATTATAGATAGGCCATGAAAGAAGCATGTCAATGCAGATGCATTCTCTCGAGCCTATGATGGTTTAGGTTCATCTTGTGATGATGATGATTTCCCAAATGCAAGCATTATTATCCCTTGACATGATCCCTAGTGAATACATAAATATTTGGAATTATCGAATGAATTCAAGTTTCTGATGGTGTCAATACAAAGACTAAGAGGAATATTACTCAAACCAGTCGTCCATATTCTATTCTCGCATGGAGTATTATTTCGAATAGGACACGATGGACAGTATAAGAGAGAGCGATTGGACGTGATCAAGGGAAGGAGCTGATAGAATAATTCCACAATGGTACATGTGGAGAACACTTATCTGGACAACTTACGTAGCAAGAAGGATCTTGGATGTAGGTTATCATCGCCCACTCTTTTTAGAGATTGTTATCATTATTGTAAGACATGTGATATTTTCAAACACATGGTAACCGTAAGACTTCATCGGCTCCATTATGCCCTATTCTTCAACTTGGTCCCTTTGAAGAGTGGGGAATAGATATTCAGAGGTCCACTTTCAACTACCCCATGCCAAAATAAGTATATTGTAGTTGCCACATATTATTTAACCAAGTGGGTTAAAGCTAGGCCATTGAAAACAACTTCCATGGATGAAGTGGCAAGGTTCATATATGAACGCATTGTCACCGTGATTTGATTTCCATTAGAAATTGTAATAGATCAAGGAAGTCGCTTCATTAATGAGGTGGTAGAAGCCCTAGTCAATAAGTTTTCTATTAAGCATAGGAAGGCAACAACATACAAGCCAAGCACAAATGGACAAGGTGGAACAAAAAAATTTGTGTTGTGTCAAATTCTAGAAAAGATGCAGCCTTGCGGTACATAAGTGGGATAAAAGGATTCATGCAAAGCATTGTGGGCATATAGGGCAACATCAAAGTCAATAACAGGATACTCCCCATTTCGGTTGGCTTATGGCATTGATCCAATTCTTCCTATTGAGTTTGATATTCCCCCTTTGTGAGAGTTATGAAAAATGAAAGAATGGATGAAAGTGATTCAAGTAAAAAAAGGTTGGTACATCTTCATTTTCTAGAGGAAATGAGGAAATAGTGAAGGATACAAGCTATAAGAAGAAAATGAAGCAGAAGGAATACTTTGATCAAAAATCCGTTGGTCTCCATTTCATGTGAATGACTTGGTTCTAGTATATGATTCGATAAAAAAAAAGAAGACAGAGAAAAATTCTTCCAAAATGGATGGGGCCCTACAAAATAGTAGTATGCATGTACATGAAAATGGTACATACAGACTGGAGGAATTGGATGGCACTCCCATTATGATATGGGTCAACCATGACAAGTTAAAGATTTTCCAAGACTTTGGAATAATCTACTCCGAGGATGGAGTAGAAGCTAGGAAGGGGGGAAGATGTCGACACTAAAATTTTCCTTCGTAATTTCTATTTTATTAGGAATAGGATGTTGTTAAGTATGATTAGTAGTGGCGTCTGATAGAAGATAATTGCATCGTCAATACGATGCCACCAATAAATTAGAGTACGGTAACATTCAAAGTACAATAGGAATGTTGTGGTAAAAAGTAAATATTTGTCGTAAGTGGTCCGGTAATGTTAAAATGTCAAAGTTGGGGTAAGTAGAGAAGTAGGGTCTACATGATTAGGAATTAGAAATATTATATTTGTAATAAGGACAAAGAGTGATGTCATAAATATTTTGTGTATTTTATTTGTGGAAAAGTCTAAAAGGTGGAACCCATGTGAGATGATAAGGTTTATCTTATCTTAGAAGATAAGCCTACATGTAAAGGCAAGAGTTTAGGCATGGAATATGATTGGCTGGAAGATATTTCCTATCCTATCTTAGAGATAAGGTGGATAAGTCTGAATTCCTATAAATAAAGATGCCACCCCCTCATTTAGCATAGAGGGAAGTAGTGAGATATATTGTATGAGTAAGTGTGTAAAGGAAGCCATCATTTAGAAGGTGTGTTAAAGAATCCATTGTGAATTTTCTCCCATAGTTATTGTTGGAAGGAAAGTGAAGTCAGTAACACTTAAAGTACCTCATGGGTGAGATTGTAACAATTTCATGTTGATATTATAATTTACACCTATATTTTCATATTTGTCATCATTCCTTCGTATCATATTCTATGGTATTCTTGTGTTATGTTTGTTTTTGTGTTTCCAGATTACATCCACCAAACTAAGGTTGTGCAATAGTAAATAATCATAGTATAAGGAGATCCCGGTGGAGAATTATCATAGTGCCGGATTGGTGATGACAGATCCTCTGGATCATTCCTCCCCACTGAGAAACTTTTGGACCCCAAAAGTCAACTTAATTGGTGAATAGGTGAGGGTATTTCTCCCTCACCTTTCCGGTTTCCATCCATTTAGCCTTGTTTGGATGCATGCCTTTAAACCCAACATGAATATACTCAATATCACCCCTTCGTGAAGTTCTGACCTTCTTGTCCAAAATGATGTCTTCCTACAACTCATCAAGATACTCAGGAGCAAAATCATCAATGGAAGGCATTATGTTAGCATCATCATGATCAACAATCATAGGTGGTTCATACAATCTTAAATTCTCAACATTAACAACTGAGTAGATTTGCATATATGGAGGCAAATCTAACCGGAAAGCATTGTTACCAATTTTTTCCAATATTTGGAATGGACCATACCTTATAGGTTTCAATTTTTTACCTTCACCTGTCAGTCTTTCCCTGCTAATGTGAAGCCAAACTGAATCACCAACTTTGAACTTGTGATCAATTCTATGTTTATCATGCCTGGCTTTGTACTTAGCCTGACTTTTCTCCAATTGTTCACGGACATACTGATGAACCTGTTGAATTCTCTAAACAAATATTTTAGCCCTGTCAGAATCACTTGAACCATTAACAACAGTTTCATGTCCATAATATACATCTAAAGGAGAATTAGGTAGATATCCATAACAAGTCTCAAATGGAGACTTCAAAGTAGAAGAATGTAAGGCACGATTATAAGCATGTTGCACATAATATAGATGTTCATCCCATAACTTAGGATGTTTGCCACAATAGCCCCTAAGAAAATGTACTACTGTGCGGTTTACAACCTCTATTTGACCATCAGTCTGTGGATGAAAAGTAGTGCTCTTTTTCAATTTTGTGTCCATTAACCCCCACAATGTTGACCAAAATTCCCCAAGAAATATAGAATCCCGATCAGATATAATTGAAGTAGGTAATCCAAAATGAACCCAAACAAACTGAAAAAATAAATGTGCAGTTCCTCACCAGTTATTTATTTAGTACATGGAACCAACACACACATTTTGCTAAATTTATCCACTACCACATATAAGTAATCATGTTTCTTTCGTGTCATGGGAAAGCCTCCTACAAAGTCCATGGAAACACTTTCCCAAGGCCTTTTCGGAACAGGAAGAGGAGTGTAAAGTCCTAATTTCTGTTACTTGGCTTGCTTGTGGCACAAAGAACACATCCTTTAATATACTGGTTACATGTTCATGCATTCTAGGCCAATAAAAATATTTCTGTAAATGTGCAACTGTCTTACTAACACCAAAATGCCCAAAAATAAGAGAAGTATGTGCTTCCCTAATCATATGCACACGTTCATTTTCTGGAATGCAAATTTTACCAGAATGATATAACAATCCATCATGAAAATGATAATCTTTTTCTCCTACTTGTTTCCCACTTACTAGATCCTCATACACTTCTCTAAAATCAACATCATTTACATATTGTTCCTTGTAACTAACATGAGACAAAGAACTATGTTGTAAAAGAATAGATGTTACTACCATTGGTGGTCTAGATAACATGTCGGAAACCATGTTTTGAATATATTTTTATACCTTATTACAAGATGAAATTATTGCAAAAATCTCATCCACCTGAAATGTCTAGACTGCTGCAATTTGGTTTGTGTTTGTAAGTACTAAAGCGGTTGATGGTCAGTATGTATAATTGTTTCTTTTCCCATTAAATAATGCTTCCACTTTTTAACACTTTGAACCAAAGCATACAACTCTTTATCATAAGTTGGATAGTTTCTTACCATGCTTGTAAAGGTTTTACGAATGGTAACACACCGGTCATTTGTTACGCATCAAAATTGCCCCCATTGCGTAATCGCTAGCATCTGTCTCAATCTCAAATGAATGCTACAAATCTAGAAGTGCCAAGATTGGAGTGGTACTTATCTTCTCTTTCAGTGTATCAAAGGCTTTATGTTGCTTTCCTCCCACAATAATTGGCGAACCACATGGGGATGTACTTGGATGAATTATACCTTGAGCCAAAAGTTTCATTACCTGTCTCTTGATTTCCTCATTCTCTATTACTCACAACCTGTACATTCCAATATTGGGAAGAGGTGCATCCTGAAGCATTTGTATCTCATGTTGAACCCCTCTTTTTGGAGGTAGACCTTGTGGATCCTAAAAACATCGTCAAAATCAGAAACAATTTTTACCAATTCATCCTTATGTTTTAGATCACAAGCCTCACAATCCATCTCATGTTCTTTCTCTTTGGCTTTGACCACCATGAGCACAAAAAAATTCTTGAATTTACCATCCTTTTCATTTGACCTGCAATTACCAAGGATAGATTATTCTTTTCACGGTGAGCTCTAACAATAAACTCAATTCCATCCTTTACAAGCAAATATTTATTTTCTTCCCTATAGAAGATTGCTTTACAATCATACAAATAAGGACTTCCCAAAACCACCCCAAAAATATCCAAAGGAACTACATCCAATTCAACCTCATCTATAAACTTGTCTGTAATGGAAAATCGAAAGTACAAGTTTTAGTTACCTGCAGTTTTGCATCATCACAAACCCAGCCCAAAGGATAAGGCTTAGGATGTGGATTAGTTTTGAGTCCTAATTTCTTTACAACCTCCTCAGAAATCAGATTAGCTTGAGATCCACTATCAAAAAGAGTATCAATTTTCGTATGTTTTGAAATCACTCTAATGTGGAAAAGCTCATTCCTTTTCTTATCATCATGTATAGTTTGTTTACTAGAAGAAGATGCAACATTTGTAGTACTATTGTTAGAAATTGAAAGTTTTGATTTACCTTGAAAACTCATAGCTGTGATCTTGGTTTCATCACCTGAATCTGACCCAAGATCATGAACTACAGTGTTTGTTTTCTTTTCCTTTCCTTTCTTAACCATCCATTTAGGTTTCAATTCAGGATGTAATTTCCAACATTTAGACTCATCATGGTTCTTTTTACAATGATTACAAAATGGTTTTTCATCTTCCTTCTTAACAGTAGAGTTTGTCTTATGCTTACCCTTTCCTTTTCCTTGTTCTTTCGAACCTTTTCCTTTAGATTTCTTGTTCTTTTGTTTAAAAGAAGAGAAAGAGGACTCCTTTGTCATTTTCCCTCATGCTTCCAAATGGGTTGCTTGAACACATACTGCATCAAGATTAGTAGGACCTAAAACAAGTATCATATGCCTTAGATAACTATGCAATCCACCAATATATTTAAGCAGTGTTTCTTCTGTGTTTAGGGAAATTCCCAAAATTATAGCCCTTTTCCTAAATTTCTGTGTGTATTCTTGAATACTTTTTCCTTTATTTTGTCTTAATGTTTGCCAATCCATCATAGCTTTTTCTTATAACCAAGAGGATAAAATTGTTGCCTAAGATTTGAAACAAATTCAGACCAAGAAGTGATTTCTATACCTTTGGTTTCTTCCACTTCCTGAAGCTTACTCTCCCACCAAATGAGTGTTGTGTCACCCATTCAAAGAGTTGCCAAATGAATCTTTGCTTCATCATCAACAATTCTCTGAACCCTGCAATATACTTCTATCTACTTGACCCAGTTATCCAACTTCTCTGCATTTAGCTCTCCAGTATACATAGGCAATTCAAACTTGATATCTAACTTTAATGAAGGAAAATCAGATTTCAAAGGGTCTCTTTTAGGATTATCAGAACTAGAGCTTTCTTCTTTCTTACCTTCTCTAGTTCCCTTTTCCCTTTGTCTATCTTGGTACATTTCTTCCACCATTTCCTTCATCTGTAGGAATGATTGACGAAAGTTTTCTTCCTCTCGATCCGCCATTGTAGGACTTCAAGATCGTCTAGTACCAATTTTGGGATCTCCTTCAACTAACTCTCCTTCACCCTTCTTAGATCGAGACCTTGTTAACATCCAACACACAACTTGTAATCCAAAAACCGTTAATCTGAACAAAAATCAGTCAAAACCAGCTCTGATACCAGTGATCTAAAAATCAATTTTAACTAGCAATTGTGCACACACTTAACTTTGCTTTGTATTGATTTTTGATATAAAAATTGACTATTATATCCTTTTGTATTTTTAATAAAAGAATTAAAACTGAAAGTACTATGTAAAAATATAAAATAAAGAGATGAATCACTAGCAATTTGACACAAGAATTGATAACGGAGTTTGGCACTTGTGGCCTACGTCTCTGGGTCCGGTTGAATGGGACCGATCTATTAAAATCTTGAAAATAAATCTTTAAAAATATTTCTACAAGAATATTATCTTCTCATCACGTTCCTCTACCAAAAATAATAGGATTCACTTTTTACTTCATCTCAAAATTCCACTCCTAGCTCAAGTTATGAGCATTTCAATAATTTACACGATCCCTGAATGCCTGTACATATACAAAATAGCTCCTTTTATAATGTTTCTTCTCCTATGGCGTGGCGGTCAAGGCATATATTTTTGGTGGAAGGGATCACGGTTCAAATCCCACCTCCTATGCTGCCTCCCATGGGATTTATCCCACATTCCTAGCATTGTGGATATGTAGGCGCTTTATATGGTAAGGTTTAGGCACTTTTGCATTGTAAGGTGGCTTTTAAGGGATAAGGTTTGTTTAAATATGGAGGTAATATAGTATATAATGCATGGAAATTAGGAGATAGTATATAATTTAAATTTGGTAATTTGGATAAATTATATATGTGCAAATTTAATGGGATTTGGTATTATCCCTTAACAAATTCAAATATGAATAATCCCACATGTATCCTGTATTTACAAACTGAAGCAAATATATACAGAAACTCTGCAATATAGATGTGAAGTAAAGGAGGCTAAGACTATTCCAAAAGCCACATTTTTCTTTCACCCATATTGTCCACATGGAAAATGTTGATTGGTCCACATGTGCATGCATCATCTCTACACATAGTATTGAATTCGCCAGTTGCCCGAAAATTTTAGTAGGCTATAACTTTTGCAAACGAGATCCGTTTCCTACAAAGCGAGATATCAACGGAATCGTATAATTTTTTCCATGCTTTAAAAATGAGTGCAACTTATTCGAGAAGATCTTAGATCAGTGTTTCTCGGTGAGGATCCTCGGATCAACACCATAGCCCAAACTCTCCGATCACTAAGACTTACCTATGCATGCATGTTAGATCCTCATACTAACAACTAGTTCCAATCAAAATAACTCAATAACACAATATGAAACCTCTAAAAATGACCCAAAAATACCTCATATGTCATGATACACCTAATATCATGCATCCATGATCTCAAATGGCTCCAATACACTATGTCACACCTCAAAGAAGCATACCTACTCCCAATGAGCACTTGTAACATAGAGAATCACATGTACTTGCACTATGCCACTATTTTGAGTGCTCAATACTCTCAAAATATTCTATCCAAAGTTTCAACATGCTTCCCAAGCCATCAAAAATCTCACACTCTCTACATTTACGCCCTAGGCACCTATATGGGCTTGCTAGAGCAAGCATGCATCATTGAATCTCAATGTAACAATTGATAAACATCTGAACCATCATGTTAACACCACATACATCATCATGAAATCATCCTACAACATCCACTTTTTCATTAATGTGGTTTTTCATCAATGACAACACCTACTTAGGACACCATGCCAACAATCTCCCCCTTTGTCATTGATGGAAAACACCCTGAAATTCTCCCCCTTTTTACATTAATGACAAAGGATAACATATTACTCACCTCATTCACCTTCTTCAGCATCATAACTCCATACTTTGGTTGGAAACATCAACCGAAGCTCTCAATTTTCTCCATTTTCTTGATTTTTTCTTAAAATTTGAATTTGCCCTCATTCAAACATGTAAGTAATCATGCTCCTCCCTTGGAAATAACACTTCCTGCAGCTGAAGAACATCATTACACCATGATAAACATAATATTTACCTCGTTAGGGTACTAAAGCATCATTATCCATCTCTTGAGCATGCAAACAACCGATTTTTCTCCTATACCCTGTTTTTAGCCTTCTTAAGATTATTGTAGATCTTGGGATGGGGTGGTGGTATTACCATTTGCATGCCAACAATGATATGAAAAACCATGTAACCTCATTAATCCATCATTCTATATTGAGAACCATAATTTCTAGGGCCTAAACATGCAAATCAAAGCATATTCATTCTTCTACATACCATGCCAATGGAGTGAGACCAAAACAGACCCTTTAGTGCAAATTAGGCCAACTTAGACATCCTCCTACATGACCACCATGCTTAGAATTCACCAAACACTAATCCCCTAGGCTTAAGGCACTTATCTCTAGCTTCTTGGGCACAAAAATGATCATCTATCCTTGAAATCATACCTTGGAAACACTCTTACAACTTCTTGTTGTCCCTAAACAACTTTTTCAGTCACCTTGAGCCATTTCAAGATGAGATGAGCAATAACATACCTTTGCAAGCTTGAGCAAGGAGTAAACACAATTTCCTTTCCTTGAAATATCTTGAGAATCTCATTTCAACTTCAAGAGGAGATAACCAAGTGCTCCCCTTGACTTAAAGAGCATTCATACACCTTCTTATCAGTCAAACCCTTGTTCTACACCATTGTAGCTTTGTCACAGTCAACATATGAAGGATTAGACCCACTATAAGGCCTAAGACTGATCAATCCACTCATGAATGAACCACTTTCACATGTATCCATCAAGAAAATTTCATGCAAAATACCAATAACCCATCTTATGACTTCATGCCCACTGACATCATGCAAAGGAAGCTTCTACAGGCCTATAGCATGTAATTTTGGGGTAACACACAGTTTTCATCCTTCTATACTCCCAATACTATCTTCATGTACCCTTACATTACTAATCATGAGAAAGTAACTAAAACATATCTTTCAAGAAAGTATTGATCTTTAAACAAGCATGTCATACCTTTTCTATTGTGCATTTTTTTGCCTTCCATACATCTTTATAAAGTAGGTCATCATTCTCAACTTTGAAGCAACATTAGGCTCATACACACATTGACTGAGATCATCAACTAAATAGGTTCCAAGAATCATGAAGGTATTTTTACAGCACTAACACCTCAGGAAAAACATGTCTATATTGAAGGAAGACACCATTCATTACACTAACATAGTCAACTTTTATATAGTGCAGTACATGTATGATCAAGCATGAAACATGGTGAACCACAACCAAACTCTTTTGAAACAATTTATGCCATGTCAAATACATTGAATAAAATTTGAATACATCATGAATTCCACTTACAATTATAATTCACCTTACAATATCTTGAGGATAGCCAACCATTAGGGTTTTGAAGACAAAACCCTCAAAATTGTGAATTGTGAACTAAAACTCAACTCGTAATGCATATCCGGATAAAGACACATACCTGGAGCTTCAAACTTATACCTCTTCTAGCCCCATAATACTAGGTGACTTTTTCAAAAATTTAGACAAAAATTAAATAATTTGGCTACTTAAAACCAAGTTTCCTTGCATATCGCTCTTAAGGACTCGAGAAAACATAGCTAGGGGCAATGAAGTAGCATTTTGACAAAAAAATTCTCTTATATTCTTCATACCAGCATCCACACCTTGTAACAACTTATTTGAACTTACTGAGCATATTTTTCAATAACATTTCATTATGATCTATCACTTCACATACATGTAGCCTTCATTTTGGTTGTAAGAACTTGATTTTGAGCACCTTTACTCACTATGATCCATTTACACCATAAGTACTGATCAAGTTGGAACTTGATCACCTTTTCCATCTTCATTATGATACTCCAGCTAATTATACTGATGAAGAGACCTGAGGAGAACATTAGTGTAGCCCAAAAATATTTTCATGGCCCTAAACATAGACACAAACCTCTAAGGACAGACTACACACATAATATGAATTTTATATACCCTTTTTATGCAATGACACAAGCTTGGGACTTCATACACATGAATGACACTAAGACACAACTACTAGGACCATTTTAAGCTCATCAGAACTCCACTAAATCATCTTATGACTTAGACTTTGGCAGAGAAGACCCTCACAGACTAGTAATACAACCAAGACCAACACATGCATTCAAATGATATGAGCATGAAACTTAAGACCAATGACACCTTTTAGAATCTTAGGGGGATATGTCAAGATGACTCTAGACCAAATAGGACTCACCTCAGATGAATTACACACCATTAGAGCTCATGAACAGACCATATAGGCTACTTGCAAGTTCAACTCAGATATGTAAGACTAAATGACAAGACAAATGCACAAGAACCATCAAAATGAACCAACCAAGACTATGAGGAGTAAACACACACATACCTTGACCTTATAGTAATGAAACACCAATGACATGGACTACTCCCCCTCACCTAGATGCTTCATTTGCAATGGTATACCTTCAAGAAGCATAGTGAAGGTATACTTGATCCATGGAGACCTAAAAGAAGGTCTTGAAGAGGTCCCAAGCCTTCTTGGGCACCTACAATACAATATCATCTTTTCTTCTTCTGATCCGAACATATATATTCACTCCTTATTCCACTAAGATCTGCACTTGAGGATGCACCAAGATCTCTCCTAGGTTCCCAAGCCCTTCTAGGGGCATACTCATGCATTCTAGCCCTTTGAACACCAAAATTTTACACTCTAGGACCTGAGTAACCTCTTATTTGACCTGATGAAGCTTGGAAAAAATTATTTTCCACATGCCCAACCTTGTTACAGTTATAACATACTATTGTATTTCTTTTGTTTTGCTCATAAAAGTGTCTAGATGAATCATTCATACACTCACTAAGTGACCTACTTGATTGTATTTGAAACATTCAACCTTCTTGTCATGATCATCTCTAATGTTTCTCCATGACTAAGTGTCTCTAGGAGCTCTCCTACACTCCTTAGCCCTATGACCAAAATCATTACATAAATAACAAACACCATTGAAAGATCTTTCATACCTTGAAGCTTGGGGTTGTCTAACTTTGCTTTCTTTTCTCCATGTCCTTGACTTGAGACTCTTCTTTTCTTCCTTGGTGCTTGATTCTCCCACTTCTCTACATGAGATCAGATCTACTTTCACTTCTTTATTTCTCTTGACTTCAGATTTGAAGCCTAAACTAGTTCTATCATAGGCATCCTTTTGAATTATTAAGAGATCATTAAGTGCTTTGTTGCTTTCCTCAAAATTTTGATAGGTTTTTACCTTGCTTGTAGCCTCTATAAGTTCCTTCTTGAGTGTCTTTACTTCCTCCTCTTTGGATTGAAGACTAAGAGTCATGTTACTCATCTGCAATTCTAGCCTTCTCATTGATTCTTCAAGTTTTTCAGAAATTTCCCAATGTTTCCCTTCAAGCTCTTGTATTTTAGTCTCATATTCCTTGACTTGGGCTACCAACTTTTTGTTTTTATTCTCAACATGTTCAAGTTTAGATTGTACACATGCCAATTCAACTCTTAAAACATCATCCTCTCCTTCTTCTTCCTTGCAAGAATCAAGTGAAATGTCACCCCAAGGAATTGATCCACCACTAGAAGATCTCATAGCCTCCTTAGTCATGAATAGAACTTCATCCCAACATCATTGTGATCAGATTCAATCTCTTAGAATTAGATCTCTCTTCTTCACTCTCAAATTCTTCCTTTTTAGTGTAGATACGTTTCTTGTTCTTGTTCATGAATTCATTTTTCTTGAACCCCTTCTTTTTCTTATCAAAATTTGTATTCTTCTTCTCATTATCACTATCATGATCATCATTCTTTTTCTTATTATGTCTATGAGGACACTTGGCAGAAAAATGACCAATTTTACCACATGAAAAACATTTAAAAGGTAGCTTACCCTTGTACTTACCAGTCCCAAGTGTCATTCTTCTAGCAACCATAGAAAATAGCTCCTCATCATCAAGCTCTAGAGTAGAATCTTCTAATTTCTCTTTCTTTTCTTTAGCCACTTTTTCCAACTTGAAGGATATATCCTTCTTAGCATGCTTGGAATCCATCACCCTCATCTCATAGGTTGTTATTGTGTCATGTAATTCATCCATGTTTAACTTGGTAAGATCATTAGTTTCCTCTATAGCTAATACTTTTGAATCAAAATTAGGAGTCAAAGATCTTAATACATTTTGGGCAATAACTTCATTTTTAGTTATTCTTCTAGCCCTTTCATACTATTAACTATCTTATCTACTCTAAGAAGATAGGCTGCAATGTTTTCATCATCATTCATCTTAAGGGATTCAAACTGATTTCTAAAAGTTTGAAGCTTAGAAATTCTTACCTTTGAGTCTCCTTCATAGAGCACTTGGAGTTTTCCCATGCCTCCTTTACATTCTTGCAATGCATCACTTTTCCCATTTCAGATTCTCCAAGACCACCTAAGATAGCATTGAAATCCTTTGAGTTGTTAGTGTATTCCTTCTTCTCTTCATCAGTGAGAGTGGAAGAAGTAGGAACAATATATCATCTTTCAATAGTGTTCCAAACTTCAAACCCTAGAGCCATGATATAGGCCTTCATTCTCATTCTCAAAATATTTAATTCACTCCATCAAAAATTGGTGGTTTTCCAGGCATAGTGTTTCCCACCATTTTTTTGCTTCAAGGATCTCCTTTCAAGTTGTTATACTTTAGCAAAAGGACCAGCTCTGATACCAATTGTTAAAAGCACAATGGACTGAGAGGGGTGAATAAGTCCTTATAAAATTTTAATTATACTTCAGATCTAAAACTCAAAATACCATATGCATTCAATCACAATAACCATTTATTCAATTTTTAATGTGTGCACACCATAAACCATCAATAAAACATATAACCATGAAAGCAAAGAAACACCATGAGAACATAAGATGTAAGTGGGAAACACTCAAGGGGAAGAAAACCCACTAAAAAATATCTTATATTGATATGTTTCTGAATTTAGTGAGGCACCAACCCCACATGGAGCACCAACCCCTAGTTTAGTAGAGCACTAACCCTACAAGGAGAACCAACCCCTAATTTTGTGAAGCACCAACTCCACAAGGAGGCTACAACCCCCAAGATGATTGAGCACCCACTCAAACACATTATAATGTGTAGATCTTATATGTTTTGTTCCACAACTGATGGAGATCCAATATTCATCTCACACTTCTTCACTCAAACCCTAAGTGATCAATCTTCACAAAACAAGCTCTTTAATCACTCTAAAATCATCAAATCATTTCTCTCATGTTCTCTGATTTTTCTCAACCTGAAACACACTTGAATCATCCTTAATTCATGCTCCAACACCTATAAATAACATCCACCTAGGTCACTCCACCTTGCACACACTTCACTAGTTCACAAAAGCACTAAAAACATGCTTTTTATATGCTTCTCCACCTTTCTAGTCTCAAGAGGTCAGTCCCCCTTGATTAATTTGACCTACATACCTCTAGAACATTCATAAATTTGAATTACAATAGTTACATTTGACCCATATAGGTCGACCTAGCTAAAACCATCATTTCATGTACAAAAAATGGCTCAAAACCCCATAGGCACATTCTTAAAATGTCCTAACATTAGTACCATACTTTTTCATGACCCATGAACCCTTATACATGATTAAAATATCATAAAACATTCATACATGGTCACAATTAATATCAACCAATCAAATTATTTCATTTACTAGGCCCAATTCCCTTTACAAATCTCAAAAGCGGTTGTTTCATTCACCCTTCAAACATCATGATTCCCAAATCCTAGAAGAAGGGGAATACTTCACAATGATTCCTAAGTGCCTAGGACCATGAAATTACTTATTTTTCTTCAAATTCATCATGAAATTTTTCCAACCGCCAAGTCCACATTTATCCTAGTTGCTCATATTTCGCAAGGGTGCAAAAATAGACAACATTTTAGTGAATCATAGGGGCCATTTGCCTGCTAGATGAGTTGATTAGTATTATAAAGCATCCATTGGGCATGGAGTCAATCTGGAAAACATGGAAACTACTATGAAACCTTGGAAATCTGCCCTTAAGCCACCTAAATCACCTTTGTATGAACCTTGGAGCTGATTTGTTTCTTGAACTTCCCATTTTTATAAGAAATTATTTGAGTTTAGATCAAGTGGAAAATTGTTTTGAATTTAAAATCTCACTTTTTTCCCTCGCAATCAATGAAGAAAATGAAATAAACAGTAATTTCACCTCAAATGCATATCAATTGGCCTAAACTTTGAACCGATCTTATTGGAGCCAAGTAGATAAACCGCCCCAAAACTAGCTTTAGTTACTTTACATTTTATTTTCATGAAGTTCATGGTGATCCACGACACTTTAAAACCCCTTATCAAATAATCTTCTCCTAAATTCATGGTGAAAATTTTGCAATAAGAGCATCCACAAGAAACAAAACTATGCAAAGCACTTAGGGAAAAGAAACCTATTCTACCAACAACAATGTGTTGAAAGCACTTAAAGGAATTTAAATCCTAAACTACTATGTACAAGATGAAATGAACAACTTAATAAGATTGTTTGAGATAAATCCCATTTCTGGTATTTGTAATGCATCTCCATTAATATCTTACAACTCAAACTATTTGGCCTCTTTGCAAATAGAAACAATATATGGTTCACTCCAGTTGCATCAAATTGGATTGCCTTCCCGGTTTAGCTATGCCTACATCCCATTTTAAGACTATATCTCCAACCCTAAATGCCTAATCCCTAGCCTTAATGTCAACCCAATGTTTGGTTGATTTGATGTTGTTCCAATCTAATTATGGAGGAATTTCTCAACCCCTCAAGCTCCACTAATTCTACCATTATGATGTCCCTTTGGTCCGCCCCTTCAAATTCAATTTGTTGGGCCAATTCAAGTGAGGAAAACTCAAGTGACAAAGGAATCCTAGCTTATTTTCCATATACCAACTTATAAGTGGAAGTATCAATTGCCTTTTTCACTACAATCATGTTCTCCCGGAGATAATTTTTCACCTTCATGTACCATTTCCTCTTATTGATGTCCATTGTTCTCTTCATGATCCTAATCAGATTCTTGTTAGTAGACTCTATCAATCCATTACCTTGGGGGTAGTAATTAGAATAAGTATTAAGATAAATCCCAAGCCCAAGAGCCCAATCAGAAATTTTGGATCCCAAGAAAGCTTTTGCATTATCAGAAATGATGGTCTGAGGGATACCAAACCTTGTAACAATTTCTTCAAGAAAGTCAAGGATAACTGCTTCAAGTAGCTTCCTTCAATGGCACAACTTTTGTCCACCTGGTAAAGTAATTTGTTACGTTAAAACCCACTTGTGACCTACACTTTATGGAGGATTAATCATACCAATGAAATCCAGACCCCATTGAGCAAATAGTTGATCTGCTTAGATTGGATAAGTGGTAGGGCAGCCAACCTTTTCTTTCCAGTGAATAGAGCACATTCCTTGCACTTTCTCACCCATTTGTGAGCATTTGCAAATAAGGTGGGCCAAAAATAACCTTCTCTTATAATCTTCATGGTCATGGCTCTAGCAAAAAGTGTCCACCAGATAATCCATCATGGAATTCTGTTAAAACCTTGCCACATTGCTCACCCTCAATGCACCTAAGTAACACTCCATCAATATGCCTTTTGAACAATACTCCATCAACTAGAGCATAGGGAATAGATTGTAACCTTAGGTGTCTTCTTTTTGCTTTGTTTAATCCAAAAGGATAAGCTCCCGTAGATAAAAATTTAGCCATATCAGTAATCCAGCTATGATCATAGATTAAATCTCCTTCATCCTATTGAAAATCAGCATCATATGGAAGTTCTTCATTCATGAATGAGGTATCTTGGTCATTATGAGCATCCAAATCCAATTTTTACAAATTCCTCTACCTCTTACCATCTTTTTAGCCTTGATAACCACGTCATACTCCATGATTTTAGTCACCCAACCATCTCTTTTCTCATTGATTTCTACTCCCATGATAAAATCTCTAACACTGGAATGTGAAACTAGAACTTTGATGTGATTGGTAGCAATCATACTCTTGAATTTCTTAAGAGATCTCATAATATAAAATACATGTTTCTCAATGTGATTGTACTTGAGTTCATAATATTTCAATATTTGACTAAAAAGGCTACTCTTTTGGTTGCTCCATTTCTTGGTCATTCTACTGAGTTAGAACAACTGCAATACTGGATTCAACTCCATAAGCATATAGAATAAAATCTTTGGCATAATCTGGGTTGATCAATGTAGGAGATTGAGAAATCTCTTGTTTGATCCTATCAAAGCTATCCTTCCCTTTAGTTTTCCATTTGAAAACTGAATCCTTCTTGAGCATGAGAGTAATAGGCCTGACAAGTTCGCAGAACTTGGAATGAATATTTGAAAAAAATTAATCTTCCCCAAGAATAATTGCAATGACTTCTTGTTATCTGGAAAAGAGAGAGAGATATGATAGTGGATATTCTTTTCGGATCAATAGCAATACCTTCCTTTAACACAATGTGGTCCAATAGCTTTCCTCTAGGAACTGAAAAATTATATTGCTTAGGATTGAGAAACACTCCAAATTCCATGCATCTCTCAAATACTTTCTCAAGGTGGATGATATGATCTTGACTGTACTTTGAGAAAATAGTAATATCATTAAGATAGACAAGGATAAACTCATTGATATACCCCTTAAAATTTATATCCATTGCTCTCTAGAAAGTAGCTTTGTGTTTGAAAAGCCAAAGGGAATTTTTTGATATGTATGTGTTCCCCATTTGGTTATGAACACAATTTTATATTGATCTTCTTCTTTCACTTTTATCTAATTAAATCCTAAATAGCCATCAAGCATGAAATACCTCTCATCTCCTACTACAGTTTGTAAAATATGCTCCATGGAAGGTAAAGGATAATGATCCTTTAGAGATGCCTCGTTCAAATCCAGGAAATCCACACAAACTCTTATTTCCCCATTTATATTTCTTACTAAAACCATATTTTCCATCCAAAGAGTACTTGATAGGATAAAATATCTTTACATGAATGAGTTTGGACAATTCCTTCCTCATGAGGGGTTCTATCTTGGGGTTGACTAGCCTTTGCTTCGTCTAGTTGGCTTAACGTTGGGATCAAGATCAATAGAATGTTGAACTATATATCAATTAAATTCTTTTAAATCCTCATAGTCCCATGATAACACATCAATTAACTTCTGACATAAGGAAATAAAATTTTATTTTTCATCCTCGTCAAATACCTTCTTAAGTAGAAGTTCCTTGCCTGGTGCAATTGTGATTGGTTGATAATCTTCCTGTCCCCGCTGCTATGTTTTTTGTCGTGCCTTTGAATTTGTCATCGAGTTGAATATTTTCTCCAAAGTGGTCAATCCCTTTGGCAATTTTTTTATTTTCAGCTGAATGATCTGATCATCATAAACTTCTTGCAAATCATATTGTATTTTTTATGAGAATTCATTTGCATTTTGTATAAATTGGACAATTTTCTCATCGTTGTCAAAAAAATTCTAAGCTGGTCCGATCATCCGGAATTGAAGGTCTAACTACCATATTAATATGTTATACATTTCCCTTGATCAAATCCTCAATAAGTATACAAATATCCCTTCTTCTTTTGATCTAGATTGTGTCTATATTTTTCTCATGAACTTGAGGCACTTTGACTACTGCTACCAATTGATTAAAAAGTTGGAGTCACCAAATGTGTAGAAATGAGCCTCAAAAGGCTAGAAATTACTAAACCACACACCAAAACTTAGTAAAATACTGAAATAAAGCTTAAAAATTGGTCCCACGAGAAGCGTGCCAAAACTATTGGAGCTCAAAATTACACCACTGGATATGATCATTGAGGATCATGAATTCTGAGGCAACATGGGATTGTCTCTCAGTTGTGGGACTTGTGAACTGAGATAGACCTCCGGAGAAGGTCGGCTTCCTCTTCCTATTTATAATTCTACACTACGCCTATTTCTGGAAATGAAGTTATATAATCCTAAACTAACTTTCCAAGGGACCATGGATAGAAGGAATTGCATAAGTTAAATCCTAAACTACTGAAGGTGATCCACCAAAAGGAGGGTGGAGAGACACTATAAATTGGAAAATGAAGGAAAAATAACAAGGAGAGAGCAGATATGGATGCCACAATCCCAAAAAAATTACAACCTTCAATTCCTTGCAACACAGTAGATTTGAACCTTGCACAATGAAGAGAAGATGCACAAATACCTGAAAAATAATGAGAGGCAAGAAAATACAAGCTAGGACAGATTTAGAGTCACAAAACCAGCATTTTATTGCTTTGGATGAATGCACAGTACATTATAATGCAGATTTTAGGAAAGATTTGCCATGAATACATTCAAATCTGAGGTTTGAGACCAATAATACAAAAACATGTCCTTGGGAGAGAATACACAGGTATTACAGCAGTGTCCAACTCTCTTTCAAAATGAGATCTCCTTACAATATATAGAAGTTGGAAAAGAGAGAGAGGAGGGAAAATCAAGTTCTAATTCAACCACAAATAGAAGGCATTAAATGGTTTACAAATATCATGGAGAACTTGTCAAATCCCATTCCTTCATCACCTTTTTGCTTATAGAAGAAGAAACTTGATCTTATACCTTCAATAATGCTTCATTTTTATCGGAGGTGTTTATCTAGAATCGAGGAATTTTTTCATGTTTTTGGGCCACTAACTCCACCTACTTCTCATTTTTAATGATTTTTGAGTGTGGATCTTGAGAAAACGAATCCAACAAGTATAATTTTGTTAGATTTGGTGCTCGTGGGAAAAATTTATGAGGATGTGGGTCTCGAGGCATCGTGGTTGCTTATTTCAAATATTTTGGGTCATGTTCTGAGTTGGGCACACGATCTGCAATACACTTGGCCACCATTTCCTTTTATTTCTATGCATTGCAGATGTTTCGGGTGTTTCGAGCACTTGCCTTGGATGAACTCATGGAAATGGGTTGTGAGGGTCTTGGATCTCCACATTCAGCACATTACTACATTCTCCTTGGCCTCCTTTGTTTTGCAAATTTATCGATCGATCGGGAATTCACATCTCCCGACCTTTATTCCTCGCGGGCCTTGTGAGCTCGCATCATCTGCGCATCATGCCCTATTAACTCATTATGTTTGGGCCCTTTGGGCCCAAAATCTCCACTTCGCCAAAACCCAAAGCCCTGGCACGATGAGCGTTGGTTGAATTGACCAATCGAGGCATAAGTGACCTAAAGGAATGAGTATCATGTGTTCTGCAGTGGTTGAACCTTTGCATTCAAGCTGGATCCACCAAACTCCCTTTACAAATCATTCAAATTAGCAAATCAGAACCGATGACCCGATGGAACAATTCCCTCTAGGCCTCCAAAAGCCAATTTAGTCACAATACACTAGAAATATGTCTATTTTCCCAGTTTTCTAACTTATCCAATTTTCATGAATCTTCTTTGACCAAGGGAGTTAGAAAAATATAATGAAGTACCCCAAAAGTCAAATTTCCTCAAAATATCCATTTTTCCTTTGGATATTTGGCAAGTATAGAATTTCCAAAGGCTGGAAGAAGGGGAATACCTCACAATGGTTCCCCAAGTGCTAGGACCATGAAATCACTTGTTTTTCTTCAAATTCATCACTGAAATCTATCCAACTACCAAGTCCACATTTATCGTAGTTACTCAATTTTTGAAAGGGTGCAAAAATAGACAACAGTAAGAAAAGTGCATCATGTAAGTATAATCAAGAAAGAGTAATTGCAACCAAGATATGCAATATGATGTGAATGAGTGTGATGGAATGGAATGAAAAGTATGAAGGTGGAAGGATCAGTGTTCCCCTCAGCGAATGTGTATGAGTATGAGATGAGGTTCATTTATAAAATACCCCTCAACAATCAAGAATGAACCATAGAACAAGAGTGTGTCATTGGGAAATGGTTTGATAAATGTGCTAGAAAGATGTAACATGAAGCTCGAGTGTATAGTGTAGAAGAGGTGAGGTTCATTTCAGATTTAGACCCTCAAAGAATCGAGTATGAACCATGGAACTAGAGTGCATCATAGGGTAGTATGATGTGTGAGAATTGAATGCTAGAAAGATGTATCGTGAAGCGTAGAGCATGAAATGTGTAGTGTGTGAGGTTCATGGATGTAGTATGCCCTCAACAGTCAAGTGTGAACCTTAGCACAAGAGTGTGTCATAGGGTGGTGACGATAAAAAGTGTATCACATTGTGTAAGACGAATGCTTAGAAATAGGAAGTATGAAGCACGGAGCGTAAGAGTAGAAATGGTACACACCTAAAGATGTTAGAAGGGGGAGAAGTAAGCATGATTCCCCCTAAATGTATGATGATGAGTGAGTTATCCAATGAAGGTGAAAGGCAAGGGTCCTCCACCCAATGTCTAAGGAAATAAAGGTGTGTGACTATGTCATAAGATTGATGGAGAATGAGGCGACGTTGTATATATGAAGGAGACCTAGGTGGTGAACACCTATGTGAAGTAGACCTATGAGGTGATGATTAGACCAATGAGAACGAGTAGGTCATGTGTGAATAGCTACGAAGATACAGAAGATGCCTTAGGTTTGTGAGGCCCGGGGGGCCTAGATGGTTTAGCTAGTGCAATGGCAACTATAAGAGGAGGTTGAGGCCATGCATGCGCATGGGAAAACAACTTTGATATTGATAAGTTGCTTATTGTGAATTAATTTTAGACATAAGTGGTTTATGGAAATGATAGCTTGAGTAGCACATAACCAAGGAAGACCTAAGTGCATGTCACAACCTTTAACGGTAGGTGCCATAGCGAATGGCATAAGCATGGTGAGAGGCCCAACTTTAACTGGAAGCTTGGTGTACGGCCATAATATTTAGGATCTAGATACGAAATATGAGATAGTGGGTAGTTGATAGTGATGAGGAGTATAATAGAGCACACACTCATATGAACCAATGGATCGATCATTGTGTTATTGATAGTATGAGGTATAATAGAAGCATTGATATGTAATGCATTATAAGAGAATGTAAAATGTTAATCATTATTATATAATGTAATGAATGGTGGAGATGCATCAACATTAGCAACTATAAAATTAAGGGCCCTGACAAAGGAGGAGGCACAACATGATATATATGATTGGTCAAGAGTCAGCACTTTGTTTGTCATGCTTAGGGAGAGGAACATTAAATATTTTGAGCTTTTTGTTTTCATTGGATGGTGTAGATGTTGAAGGCTCGTGGAGCTCAATTGCATTGTGGTCATGATGCATAGGCATCTTCAAATAAATTCAACTAAAGAAAATTCCCATGGTTATGAGGTCAAGGAGGTCAAATTGGGTATATGGAGTCAAGAAGGAGTGAGTTTAGGTGGTCTAAAGTTTGGAATTTCAAAAGGGAGATTTCCCTCCAAAACATGTAATTCAAGGTTTCAAGCTTGAAAAAGTGAGTTCTAAGTTTGCTAAGTGGGTAGAATAGCCTAGGATGTGGTGTAGACATTCTAGAAGGGGTCTTAAGTTACAAAACATTAAAAATGATGACAAAGATAACATAAGGAAGGTCATTATTAAGCTTCGAATGGAAGTTACACAAAGAAGGGGTAGTTACATGCATGAATGAGTTTGAATATAGGGGTGAAGGGAGCTAGTAGATGTTATTCCTCCAGGATGGAATGAGGATGAAGGAGAGAGACTCAATTTATATAGTGTAATGGAGATGGAGGACTTTGTTTTAGGCTCATTTAGACTGTAGTATTGAATGATTTTGAGTTTAATAACTAATGGTTGTTGATTATTACTAAAGTAATATGAGGTGTGCATTGAATTCTAGGAAAGAGCACGTAAAGGAACTTTCTTGGGTTTTCATGAAAGAGTAAATGTGGATTTATGTCTTTATAGACACCTAAATTATGCTTTTGCAATCTTATTACTAAAACACGTGCAAATTACTCTCATTCTTGCCAATTCCACTCTAATTAGTGATTTTCACTAATTTACTGGCGTTTCTTACCACTTTAGCCAATTAACAATGCTTTGTTGGTTATCCACCATTTTCCACATTCAGGATGCCAATCGACATCAAATCGTAAGTTGTTATCCTCTTCCAGGAAACAATTAGCGTTATTAGCTAATTAAGCCTATTTTGCCCTTGATTTAGTCAATATGCTCTAATATTGGCTCAAACCCCTCTTATGACCACTCAAAATCACCCCATTCACCTCCACAATGTTTCAAAAAGCTTCAAAAGCTTATCCTAGCCTCCTAGATGACCCTAAGTGGTTGAGTAGGGCTTCATACCTCTTAATCACTTAGTAGTTCACTAATTGTGATTAGCAAGGCCTAATCATGATTAGAAATTATAATCTAATTTGGGGATTTTAGTCCCACGTGCACCAAAATACAAGTTTCTCCCAAAAGGAAAACTATAAAAAGAGTGCACCTCATTCCTTTATACTTTACACCATGCTTTGATTTTCATCTCATATAATAAATATGATATATAGCCAAGTCCAATCCTTGCTTAAAACCTTCAACAAGTTTAGTAGATGAATAATCTAAAGTGACTTAACAAGTCATTTGGAGAGGTCACTTCACCATTGTTTGGAGTAGCAACCATAACAATTTTATTCCCTCTTAGGTCTATTTAGGCCCTATTAACGCAAAATCACAACACCCCCAAATGAGTTCTACAAGTCTACTTTTCTAAGGCAGAGTCATTTGGTGTGATTGCATAACATTGAACTTTCCCCAAGGTGTGGGACCTTGCAAAATGGGAAAGCTCTCCAGATTGAAGGTTGGTTCCTTATTCCTCTGTTTAGGTGCATACGTAGAAACTTGCAGAGGATTTGTTCTTAATCCTAATCTAAACTTTACCAAGGAGACAGGGATAGAAGGAATATAGAAATTAAAACAAAGCTAAACTATGAGGTGATGCACCAAAGGAATGATGAACACTTGTTTTTCTAATAGACACAAACCAAAAAAATGCATACAATAAACAAGCACAGAGATAGCCAGATATATAATGGGAGACCAAACGAAAGTAAAAGAGAGACAAGAGAGGATATAAAATCAATCATAGACATGTTTTATTTCTCTGTAGATTGATACTGATACATTACAAAGTAGCAAGAGGCGAAATGTATTGCAAATTTTTATGGAAGGCTTGAACCCCAGAAATCCTTTTCTAAGAGGAGAAGGGATCTGTGAAACAAAGAATTCCCAACCCTTTACAATGAATCCTGCCCCATTTTTATAGATTCGATCGAGAGAGAATAAAGAGAGAGAGGGAAGCGGGAAAATCAGTCGAACTCAACCACTCTCATTAATGCTTATGATAAAATCTCCCCCTAAATCATTTTATTATTGCTCAGTAGATTGGTACAGTCCATTACAAAGTAGCCAAGAGGAAAAAACGTATTTTAAATTTTTGATGGAAGGTTTGAACCCCACAAATCCTTTTTCTAAGAGGAGAAGGGAGCTTAAATGGAGATCTGCTGTAGATATCTTGGGCATTATTCTATCAGCCCATAAGGCCGTTTTGAGTGTGTGCCAAGTCCTCGATTCTCATCAAGAGTTCTTCGATGGTCTTTAGCAAGTTCTTATTTGTGGACTCATCCGGCCATTACTTTTGAGGGTAATAGTTTAATGAAGTACTTAAATAAGTCCCATTCTTAATAGCCCATCCTATGATCTTGGAACCTATGAATGCTAATGCATTGTCTGATATGATGGTGGTTGGTACTCCAAATATGGTCACTATCCCTTCATAGAAATCCAGGATACTAGACTCATTTGCTTCCTTGAGTGCCACTACCTCAGTCCATTTGGTGAAATAATTTGTCACTGTCAGGATCCATTTGTGACCTTGGCTTGAGTTTGGATTGATGACTCCAATGAAGTCCAATCCCCATTGCATGAAAGGTTGGTTGACTAAGATTGGGTGCAATGGAAGTGTTGTTAGCCTTTCCTTTCCTTTGAAGAATGCACAATTCTTGCACCTTTTGATCCATGTGTAGCAGTCACTAAACACTTTGGGCCAATAATATCCTGCTTTCATGATTTTGAGTGTTGTCACTCTTGGAGCAAAATGGCCTCCAGCTGCTTCAACATGGAATTCTTGTAGCACTCTCTCCACCTGATCTATCTCAATGCATCTCAGCAGAATGCCATTAATGTCCCTCTTAAACAAGACACCATCAATAAGAACATATGGGATGGCATGTAGCCTGAAATGCCTTCTTTTTCTTTACTCATCCCATGAGGACACATGCCTATCCGAAGGAATTGCACCATGTCTTGGGTCCAACAAGGAGCAGGTACATCATCTCTCCCTTCTTCTTGATCATCTTGTAGAATAAAAACAACCTCCTTTTCATTGTCTGTTTCATCTTGTTGACCTGAGGCTAGTTGTTCACATAACCCCTTCCCATGGACCAGCTTGGTGACCTTGATCTCAATGTCATATTCCATGACATGAGTGATCCATCTGCATGCTTTTCATTCAAGTCCTTGCTAAGAAGGAATTCTTTAACTCCCGCATGGGAGACCAATAGTTGGATTTTTTTGTTTGAAACCAAATGCTTAAACTTCTTCAATCCTCTTATCACCGTCAGGACCTACCTCTCAATGAAGGAGTACCTCACCTCATAATATTCTAGACTTTGGTGAAGAAAGTAATTGGCTATTCTCAGTAATTTCCTTGTTCTCGCTGCACCAAGATTGCAAAATTGTGTCGCTTCCACCAAAGGTATATAAGTATGAAATCTTTGGAAAAATATGGGTTCACAAGAGTTGGAGATTGTGATATGGATTCTTTGATAGCCTCAAAATTTCTTTTCCTCATTGCCCACCTAAATGTTAAGCTCTTCTTCAACATCAACATTATTGGCTTAACAAGGGCAACAAAGTTTGGAACAAACTACGGAAAAATTGATTTTTCCCAAGAAGCTTTGAAGAGCCTTCTTGTGACTTAGAAATGGTAATTCTCTTATTACTTGAACTCTTCCGGTTCAATTACCAATCCTTCCTTTGATACGATATGGCCTAGAATATTTCCTTCATGGGCCAAGAATATGCATTTTTGGGGTTCAGTGACACCCCAAAACTCCTGCATCGTTAGAACACCTACCTTAGGTGGAAGAGATGATCTGCTGCATTTTTGGAAAACATTGTAATGTCATCTAGATAGATCAACACTACTTTGTTGATCAGCCCCTTGAATTCCATATCCATTTCCCTTTGAAAAGTGGCTCGGCATTGGATAATCCAAATGGCATTTTCTTGTAGGCATAGGTGCCCCATTTGGTAGTGAAAGTTGTTTTGAATTGATCATCTTCTTTCACCATGATCTGGTTGTACCCTGAGTAGCCATCTAGGAGGGAGAACCTTTCTGACCCAGACACTACTTGTAAGATCTACTCCATTGAAGGGAGTGGGTAGTGGTCTTTGAGGGAGGCTCTGTTCAAATCCCTAAAGTCAACACATAGCCTGATTTCTCCATTTTTCTTCCTAACTGGGACCAAATTTGTAACCCAACTTGAGTGTTTGATTGGAAATATGATGCTTTCCTCTATCAGCTTGTTCATATCCTTCTTCATCAGAGGCTCTATATGTGGGTTGACTGGTCTTTGTTTCTACCTGATGGGCTAACTGGATCCAGTTTGATTGTGTGTTGTGCTAGTTTTGGATTGAACCCTCTTAGGTCCTCATAACTCTAAGTAAACACATCAGGGAATTCTTGGAAATTTTGTATGAATTCATACCTTTCTTGTTTGGTGGCCACTTTTCCAATTTGAAATGTCTTGTCTTCTCCAACTAGGATTGACTCTGAATCTTCTCCTTTGATATGCATGTTAGCATTCTCTTTTCTAAAGCGATCATTTGGATTGAAAATAGATTTCATAAATCGGTTGTACTATCCGATTCTCGTATCTTATCTTTGCTCTAGTTTGCTTTGGTTTATAGCTGAGAATTTAGCTTCTTCTTATAGAAAGTTAATGATCTCTTTATCATTCTCAAACACTTGCCAGCATGTATTATTATCTGACACTGTTGGCCTCACAACCACATGGATATGCGTTTTCTCTTTGTCCCTCTTGATGATGTCAACCACATCAAACGTTTCTCCAACTAAAGTATATCAACAACTTCATTCTTCTTCTTAGGTATGGACACAATATTGAAGGCCTCAAAATCCTCCATGAGATCCCATATCCTATTCTTGTAGTTTTATAGCAGATCATTTTTGACAACATTAAGTCCTCTGACCTGATTGGAAACCAGTTCACTATCATCGAAAACTTGCAAGTTCTTGATCCCCAACTTCCTTGCCCAATGAAGACCTTGGACTAAAGCCTCATATTCAGCAGTGTTATTTGAGCAAGTGAATTGGAATGAAGGCTAAATAATATCTCATACCTCTAGGGGACACAATCATGGCTCCTCCTCTAGATCCTTGTCTACTCCTTGAGCCATCAAAGAACAATTGCCATACCTCATTGTCATCCTTGTATTATGGCTTGATTAGGTCAGGAAGAGGTTGACTATCTTCATGTAGGTAGTAGACACCCAGTTCAAATTCCTCCATCTCCTTATAGGGGTCAAAAGCATGTTTTTTGTTGGCCCACTCATCTAGGGTAAATTATGGGATACATCCCACCTTGGTATCTATTTCATTAGTTTTTAGGAGGTCTTCTTGATCACAAGTGAGCGAGTTGGCATTGATTAGGCTAGCAGATAGGATTCAATATGATAATTAGCAATAGGTTTAGATCTGATTGTGGCCTTCACTCCATACCTTGTCCTAAAGAGCATATGTGACCAATCAACAGATAGGTAGCCTCCAATTTTGGCAGTGAAGTCCCTAGACAGACACAAAGCAAAATGTGGTGGCAAGTCTATGATTGACACGTTTTGCAAAACAGTCACATTAGGGCAAGCATGTAGAGTGAGACTCAGATCCTTGATGATTCCCATAGTAGTCACTGTTGTCCCATCTAATTGGACTACTCCTCTAGAGATGACCTCATATTGGAGACCCAACTAATCAGCTATTTGTTTGGGCATCACAAAACTACTAGCCCCAGAATCAATCATACAATTGTGTACTAATTTGTCTCCAATAATTAATGAGACATAGAAGGGAGGAGGTCTCATGTTTTTACCTTGTTGTTCTCCATGGTTCCTCCCAGTGAATCTGACATTGCAAGCACTTTCTCTTGCTGGTCGGGGGTGATTTGAACTTGACCATTCTGCATGGCGTGATCCGCAACATATCCTCTCGCCCGGAATGGCCAGTGACTCCCATAGTGAAATGTTCACACTTTTATTTTTCATCTACTCAATAATATTGAATGTGTTGTCCTTTTTCTGCCCCTTCCCTGACACATTTCTTTCTTGCACATGGGCTATTACAACCGGTGCTTGACTGGGTTTGGGAGGTGGCTTGGATTGGTTATATATGTTTGGAGTTGCACTTGGAACACCAGGACCTTGTGGAGTGATGGAAGATTGAGGGTCACCTGAATTCAGTGGCCGGCCCTCTCTAATACTTCTCTTTTTGGACCATGTATTGGCAGCTACACTTTGAGAAGGGAACTAATTCATCCCACATAAGTCTTTAGCCTGCCAGTTGACAAGCATAGTCTCGTTTGGGGGACCACCTTGCTGAGCTCCTTATTGTTGATCTTCCTCTTAGTCCAGTTTCTTGTGGCACCGTATTGGTTTGCACCATCAAGGCCTAATTTAGAGCACCATTAAAGCACGTTGATTGGTTGTGTGTTTGATTTCATGGAAAAAACCAATCATATTCCTATGCCATATTGTTCTATGCATGAACCAATTCCCTTAATGTTGAAGTTGTGTTAGGATCATACAACCTAAAAGGTCTAGCAGCTTGGGGTTGTCTTGGTTTTGGCTCTGGTTTACAATCCGAGGCTCTATTGACACTTGGGGTTTGGCTTGATATTGAGCCTGGGGATGGTATGGCCTGGAACTCTGAGCTTGTTGTCTTTTGATGGTCACTAGCTCATTCCTAAAGTTTCAAGTTGCTTCATCACCGCTTCTTGAAACTTTTAGAGGTATTAGATGATGAAGTGGAAGCTTTAGCTGAGATTTGACTTCTGGGGGTGGTTATATGAGCTAATATAGTCGCTTGGCTAGTATTTGGGATTCCTAACTCAGGTATGAGAGGCATGGATGGCCTAGGAGTGATTTTTCCAACTTGAATCAAATGGTTCTCAGCCCCTATGAAGAGGCTATAGACTACAGGTAATGTAGTGCCCCCCATTGATTGAATCATCAGAGAAATATCAGAATTTAAAGCCCTAAGAAAGTATAAGAAGGCACCTTCATTAGTGGGCTTTACTATTGCTGGAATCCTATCCTAGTTCCACTAGAATCTAAGGTTGAAGTCTGTCAGCTGATTGTTCGGGGCTCTCTTGATTGTTTTTAGTTGCTCCAACAAAGACAAGTTATCACCTTTTTCCCCAAATTGATTGTGAAGGGTCGTGCACAGCTGGTTCCAGTTCTGGATAGAGCCTACTTCAAGACTCCTGAACCATTGTGAAGCTTTCCCTTTGAAGGAAGAGGTGAGCACTTGACCTATGTGATGTCCATCTCATGGATCTCATGGATTATATGAGACTTTTGCAATATCTTGGACATGGTCACGGGGAGAATTTTGATTTTCCCAGTGAAATGTGGGATGCTCTTTAATGCTACAATCAAAACTAGGTTTTATGCAATCAAGGCGAGTGGACTTGTCGGTGAATTTGACATATGGATTTGGTTATGCCATTCGATTAGCCTAAGAATCCTTGCAGATCGAAAGAAATGCCTTGCAAGTGGAGGTGTTGACAAGGTTCTGCTTGGTGGAGATGGAGACCTCTCGAATTCTTCTTCCTCTCCTTTCTCTACCTAGGGATAGATGCAAGTATTCAAATATACCTTCTTTCATTGCTTTAGACCAAGTTTTCTCATGAATATCCCAAGCTTGAGCTCTACAAACCGTAGATTTGTTTCTTTTAGAGTCGCCAGATGTACAATTTTAAGGCTTCTTAAAAGTCGAATCACACCAAGTGTACATCAATACCTACTGTAATAAGATGGATACTTCTTACTCCCACTGGGCATGCCAAAATTGTTAACATGAAATCACAGCACCCCCAAATGAGTTCTACAAATCTTCTTTTATAAGGTAGAGTCATTTGGTGTGATTGCGTAACATTGAACTTTCCCCGAGGTGTGGGACCTTACAAAATGGGAAAGCTCTTCAGATTGAAGGTTGGTTCCGTATTCCTCTGTTTAGGTGCATACATAGAAACTTGCAGAGGATTTGTTCTTAATCATAATCTAAACTTTACCAAGGAGACAGGGATAGAAGGAATATAGAAATTAAAACAAAGCTAAACTATGAGGTGATGCACCAAAGGAATGATGAACACTTGTTTTGCTAATAGAAACAAACCAACAAAATGCATACAATAAACAAGCACGAGATAGCGATATATAATGGGAGACCAGATGAAAGTAAAAGAGACAAGAGAGGATCTAAAATCGATCACAAACATGTTTTATTGATCTGTAGATTGATACAGTCCATTACAAAGTAACCAAGAGGTAGAAACGTATTGCAAATTTTTGATGGAAGGCCTGAACCCCACAAATCCTTTTGCTAAGAGGAGAAGGGAGCCTGCAAAACAAAGAATGCCCAACCCTTTACAATGAATCCTACCCCATTTTTATAGATTGATCAAAGAGAAGAAAGAGAGAGAGGGAAGTGGGAAAAGCGGGTCGAACTCAACCACTGTTGTTAATGCTTCTAATAAAATCTTCCACCCAAATCCATCTTTACTGCATCAAACCTTGATTCAGCACCTTGAATGAAGAGGAAATGGTGAAATAGATCAAATTTGATTTGGTTGTTGAGGTGAGAAGATCCTACATTGAAAGCCGAAGATGTTTTCTCCATTTTTCTTCACCTAACCTCCTCAAAAATAAAGTCTCGACTCCATGGCGTGGGCAAGGCCGAGATATTTTCAACGGCATCAGATTTGTAATATTTCAAGCCTTGAGTCAAAATATATGCCCTTCAAGTTTTTATCGGGTCCAGAGAGAGGGCAGGAAAACAACTTGAAAAATGGGTCCCCTTTTGATATGGGACATGTGGCAGCCAGATTGGAACAAAAATCGGGCCTATGGGTCCGCAATTTATCTTTTTCCCCTTTCTTCTCGATTCCCTGCTTTGGCTTTGACTCGGGCCCAAATGCTAACTTTTTCCTTGGGCGGAGTTGTGGGCCATTTTGCAAATTTTACCCCTTTAAACAACACCAGACTGACACTTGGCATTCTCCACTTTGGCCTTTATACTTAGCCAATTTTGAATTTGTTTTTCATTATGCGGGATCTTGGTCGATCCAATATTTGGCATGGGGAAAAAATGGATAATAGAGCCCATGTTAGGTAATTCAAGAATATTAGTAGGCATGTTTAATTATATCTTTCATTTTTTCATACTAGTTAAGCATTCTTTTAAGCTTCTATCTTAATGTTACATTCCTAGACTTAGAACCTTGACTAGATGGATGGCAATGGTGTTAGATTTACTTGTTTAGTCATGCAATTTGCTTTGTAAAGTTTATGGTACTTTCATTTGGCACGCCCGATGGGACAATACCCATTGCATTCAATTTTTAAATTTTTTTTAATCTTAGTTTCAAAGTTTTTCATTTCAAGTTTTAAATTCGTTTCAAATTTCCTAGATTAATTTCAATTTTTCTAGTTTACTTTCAAGCTTTCTAGAGTACTTTCAAGATTTTAGATTAATTTCTCAAGGTTTTTAGATTAATTTCAAATTTTTAGAGTAATTTTCAAAGTTTAATAGATCAATTTCCATTTTTAAAAGTTGTTTCAACTAGATTAGTGGTAGAAGTTGTGTTTTTAATGTTTTTTACAGGATATAAGGAGTTGAAGCCCGGTCAAAATTGCCTCAAAATATCAAAGATTGGAACTTTTGAAGAATTTTTTTCAAAATTCAGATTTTGGTGACCTACAGGAAAATTTTGCGCATGTGCATTGAAGAGTGCACTTGTGTATTGAGGAGTGCATCTATGCATCCAGAGGCACACCTATGCATTAAAACTTGCACCTGTGCATCGCAAGTGTGCTTGTGCCTCTCTGGTTGTGCATGTGCAACACTACAAATTTTGGTCTCTAATTAAAGGTTACACCTACGCCTCTTTGGTCATGCTGTGCACTACTAATCTGGGTAAATATTAAAAAGTTACACCTATTTCTACCTCGTGCTTCAGGAGTGCGCCTATGCTTCAAAACTTGTGCATGTGCACTCGTGCCCGCACTGTGCATCCGTGTTTTTTTCAAAATTTTAGAAATTTTTTTCATTTTTAGGGTTTCTATCATTTTTGTTTAAGATTTTTAGTTGTTGTTTTTGTCAATTTCCTAATTTTAGAGCAATGTTCCTAACAAAATTCTCTTAGGGTTTGATAAGTAATTTTTCATGCTTTATTTGAGTTTGGAATAGGGTGTGTATGATCTTCCCTTGCACTTAGTGTGATCTTGGGAATCAAAAGCACTTCTAGACCACTTTTTTGCTATTTTAGAGTAAGTAAGAAAAATCATCATTCATTGATATGCTTGATCTTTTAGTTTAAAGATATTTTTCACTTAATAAAGAATCAAGGCTAAACATTTATGTATGCTCTTCCCTTGCACCTAGTGTGATCTTGGGAACCAAAAGTAATTTTTAGTCTCTCATTAAGAAGCACTTGGATTAATAGGTAATAAACCTTACTTTTGTAAATGTTTATGGTAGTTAGTTAATTTACAAGCTTTTCATTTCTATTTAGTTGGATTATTTATTGAGTATGTTCTTCTCGCACCTAGGATGATATTGTGAACCTTTTTGAAACTACTAATCAATTGTGTGAAGGACCAAAAATGCTTGTCAAAGAAAGAAGGGCTCTCTTTAAAACCAAAATCTAATATTCACGTGTGTTTTAGGTTACCATTGGTGGTCAAAATGAAATTTCTTAATCCAAAAGATAAAAAATACACCAACTCACCATTCAAAACACCGTATTACAAGTTTCGATTAAGAGCTACAGCTCGTCCGCTCAACTAGGACATAACCCCTTTGGCATAAGCCTTAAGCTACAATAATAGGGGTGGTTCTAGGAACCCTAAAGTAGTTCACATAAGAGGGAACCTTGTGAACGAAACACGAAAGTGCTCCACACTTCCAACTTTACTAGTACATCTTGGTGAGATTAAAGTCAAATATATCCATATACTTAACCCCGGTGAAAGTATAACTAGACTCACTTCAAAGTGCTCATCATACTGAAGTGGGTAAAGTAAATCCGAGATACTCCTTGGGAAACCTTGGTAAATCGAGCTCTCTCCTAGATATCTTGTGACACCTAGAGAGAGAACCACCTAGGAAGTTTGCTAGCTTGGAGCCATTGTTTTTGTCTTAGTTGTTATACTTGAGAGCTCTCATAAAGTGACAACTTTGTTAGATTCAAACTCTTGTTTTTCAAACAAGGGAAATAATCCCTTAAATTTGAAATTGCATTATTTTCATCACAAAATCTACTTAGTGTCATTTTTCCTAGTTTTTCACTTGTCCTAAGACAAGGCGAAACTCTACCAAAATAACACCAAGTTTATTTCAACACTACTTGGTCTAAACCCTTGTTTTCTTGTTGCCCATTTTTGGAAAAAAAGGAAACAACATATATGGATATCACTAGATATCATGTGTCCACCATTTTTTATTCTACTTGCGCAACTAGGTTGTAATGCCGGAGCGCAAGTGTTAAAAGTGTGCATGGTACGTACTCACGATCTAAGTAGGCCCCTTGTCTCAAAAAAACCCATATCCGAGACTTATTATCCTCGTAGTTAGGTGATTTCATCCTTTTCTTCTTTTGAATTGTTACACTACCCACATTATAACCATACAATTGAGATATTTATGCCTTGTTTCCATTGTGAAACTAGGCCTAAATCTCTATATTATAGTGTTACGTTGCTCGCATGCATATCAATTTCTTGTTATACTTAGACGTAGTTTTTACACCCTAGCTTTTTCTTGAGTTGTGTGAGTGTTGAGGATACATTGTTAGCATCACGATAACATCATTTTGACACTAAAAATATTTCTTTCCTAAAATCTTAGTTCACGTGTCCAAATAGTGTCATCATGCTCCCTTAGACTTGGTTAGTGTCTAGAAACCGGTTTTTAGTATATCTTGTCGAATATTGCCTCAACATCCTCTTATCATTTAGGTCTTGTTTATTGCAAACTTGACCTAACCGATAATATTGTGTTATCATTATTTGGTGTTAAAACCTATTTAGACGCTGGCGTCTTAAAGGATAAACTATTTGGTGTAGCTAAATTTTGAGCGTTATACGTCATTATAGTAGTCCGAGGAAAACTTGTGTCATATTTTACCTTGCTAGGGTGGCTTGTTCACTATTATTTAGTTCAGATGTTTTCTTTGATCTATCAATTTTGTGGCTATTCTATAGTCACATTGCTTTGGCAATTTAACATTGTTATGTTGTGAAAAAAATTGACTAAGGTCCTTTTTTAATAAACCTTAGTGGAAATTCTTCGTGTTGTATTTTCTATCTCGAGTATGCATACTACGAGGATGGGATCCCGAAGATTAGGAATGGATATATTTGGAGGTGAAAACCCTCTCTTAGAGGATAATCTCATGGTTGACCATAGTGGTGGAGAGGAAGAGTCTCCTCGTATGAATATAGAGCATCCTCCCGCCAATTTTGACGATTACATTTTTCAAAACAAACATGAGATTCTTATGTGTGTTATGGAACTAGGAGCTAGGTTACCTCCCACGGTGGACCCTTCTCTCATTTCCACAATGGTTTGAGGGGAAGAGGAAGTGGAACATCCTCATTGCCATATAGATGACATATTAAACCTAGGTCACACCTCTACTTCTGCATGACAAAATAATGAGGAAGTACCTTTCAAAAATGACGGAGACTATCATTTACCTCCTATTAAAATTCATTGCGAAGACCATGAAGAACATGTTCATCATGCACAACCTCCCCCTAATAAAGATCATAACGAAATACCCGTTCAAGAGGTTACGTTAGAACAACAAGTCCAAGCCCTCACTCACCAATTAGCAAGTTTGGCTTCGCATATACAAAAGGAACAACCAAAAGTTGTGAAACAAGCCATACCAAAGGTAAAACCTAAGGCTTCATTTCACAAGTTCCCAATAAACACTCCTCGACAAGAGACATGAAAGGATCCTTATGAGGAATTTTTCACCGAAAATGGGGGTGGGCATACACCTAAGCTTAACCCTTTGTATAGACCCATGTTACCGCCCACGCAAGACCATCTCTTCCACCAAGAATGGTCTACTCTAAAGAACACCCTTCAAAAGTTACAAGAGGTCCAAACCGGTGGCAATAACAATAAATATTGGTTTGATGATTTATGTCCTTACCCATTCGACAAAGCCATGCTATATGTACCTTCCCAAGACACTTTGATTTTCCAAAAATTGGACAAAGATAATGGAAAAGGTGACCCTCATGACCATATTAAATATTTTTATATGGCATGTCAAGAGGTAGCATTTAGCAACAATTATCTCGATGCGCTCTTTTTATGAAGTTTGGGAGCAATGGCGCTAGAATGGTTTGTTCACATCCCTAAAGGATCCATATCAACATGGCCAAAACTAGTAGAAATTTTTGTAAGATAATTCTCTCTTTAACATAGAGAATGATGTCACCATGTTGGATCTCTACAATGCCAAACAAAGAAACCATGAAAGCTTCATTGTATTTTTACAACAATGGAGAGGATTAGCTAGCTGTTTTCCTTGCTCCATACCCAAAAATAGTTGATAGGCATATTTTTCCCAACATCCATCCTCGAACATTACGTTGCCCACCTACAAATGCGTTGTGGTAACACATTCAAAGAGGTAATCGAAAAAGGGATTCAAATTCAAAGGGATCAGGGATTGCTAGCTTGGGGATACTAAAACCTTTCTCCCGCGATCAAAACGATTCTAAATCTAACGATAAACCAAATTTTGTTCATAATAAAAAAAAAAAAACATTGGTGATGGGATAGTAGATTTTAAGTGGGTACAAGTCTATTCGTAACCACACACCCTGAAGCTTACAAAGGGCAATCCACCTACTGAGTATAAAGAACGTATTTTTACTCCTCTATCTAAATCCATATCGTCCATACTAAAATAGTTAGAGGCCGTAAACATGGTAAAGTACCCTAAAACACAACCCTACAGGGACAATGTACCTAAACCATCATGGTTTTGAGAGAAAAAATTATGCGGAGTTTCATTACGTGAAGGGTCATAAAACAGACAAGTGTTTAAGATTAAAACACTACATTAAACACCTAGTTGGCAATGGCGACATTGAAGTAGACTTCGCTGCCATCGCAAAATCTCCAAACGAAATCTTAGGGATCTTCAAAGAGCCTTTTCCCAATCATGAAGAGAAGAAAATTCGGATCGGGAAAATCATCTCGTAATAAAAATGCCAACTATATGTCAAACAAAGATCACTTTGATGCCTTGATAGGTTGTGTTGACCCACTCATTGATAAAATAAATATAATTATTATTAAAACAAGATAGTGTGTCATGGCAACACGATGAGCTCACCTTATTATAAATTTTGAACCTGCTCCCCCTCCTCCTCAAGAGAGTCATTATGATGTGTTAGATCAACTAGAGAAAACTACAACTAAGATTTCAATCTTAGACCTTCTAAAGATTTCTAACGTTCATAAGGATATACTTTGCAAAACCTTATAGGGATTAGGAGTATCTATTGATGTTGACCCTACACATTTACAAGCCATGGTAGCACAAATCACTCCCACAAAACACATAACCTTCATTCTCGACAGAAGCCTTAACTAAAAATATCTCCCATAACCTACCCTTACATATTAAGGTAATAATCAAGCGTAAGAAGGTTAAGAGAGTGTTTTTAGATGGCGGGTTGGGTCTTAAAATTTGTACTCTTACATTAGTTCATCAATTAGGCAGCACAAAAGCTGATCTAGAGACAAAATTCATCACCATAAAGACCTATGACAATGAAGAAAGATAATCAACTTGGATGATCACTTTCTCATTAAAATTCGGTCACATCACTCATGATACGAAGTTGTTACACCCTTAATTATATATCTTACATGGGATGGATATAGCCTACTTGTTGCTATCATAACTTAATATCATGATGTATCATGGTGAGGTGAAATAAGTCAAGTAAGCTTCTCTCCAAATTTCAATAAGTTTTGACTTGTTTTGCAAAAGTTATTACGGTTCTATATTTATTCATAATTTGGCTCCCTAGGGTGTAATTTTTGGAAAATTTTCAAATTTCTTATATTTTTGAAACCCCTCCAAAAATAGCTAGGGTTTCTATTTTATAAATTCCTATATTTGGCCAAAAAAATTACGAAACCCTAAACCCTAAAATTTTGCCCTATTAAGTCTACCCCTAGGCCCACATCCTTCATCATGGCTGGTAGATCTACCCGAGGCCAAGGAAAAGGACAAGAAACTCTAGGAATGACCCCAAATAAGGAAGATATGGCTTCAAATTCTACTGGTTCAGAGTATCTGAGGTGGTCATCTAACTTCAGGAAAGGGTAAACAATATGGTGAGTAAGGATGACCTTAATGTTGAGCTTCATCAACTGAAAGGTAGCCTTAGGAGTGAGATTCAGAAGGATTTTCATGTAATGCAACAGGAGTTGTTGAATGTTATTTCTAATACAACTTCCAATGCTAGTCATATGGGTTCTACTAGAAATGGTCACATAGATCCAAATCACTCAAATTAGGGAGGATCCTTTAATCATTCAAGTGGATCTTCTCACCAATGGAGGGGCATGATTCCAAAAGTTGAAATGCATAAATTTGATGGAAAGGATCCACTCAATTGGATTACCCAAATGGAAAATTTCTTTGATCTCCATCAGATCCCAGGAGGACAAAAGGTAATTGTGGCATCCTTATACCTAAAACCTAATCAATTTGTTTGGTATCATTGGTTATGTGCTCAAAGGCAGAAGAATGGCATAAATGTCACCTAGACAATGTTCACTGAAGATCTTCAATTACACTATAGTTCTAGTGTTTTTGAGAATTACTTTAGCCAATTAGCAAAGTTACGCCAAACTAGGTTCGGTTAAGGAGTATGTCCATCAATTCCAAACTTTGTCCTTGTGTGTGGAGGATATTACAGAAGAGTATTTGAATGACCTATTTCTTGGGGGTCTTAAGGACCACATTGAGCATGAGGTACGCATGTTTAACCCACTCAAGGTTGTTGATTCTATTATCATGGCACGTCGAGTAGAGGAAAAATTTCTTTCCAGTAGAAGGCAGACCTTTTCTAGCATAAAATATCATAACACCTTGTCTCCTTCTTACCCTCGGCTAATTCAGTTGACACCTTAAAAATTTGAAGAAAAAAGAGCCAAAGAGTTATGCTTAACCGTGATAGCAAATATGGACCAAATCATAAATGTTCGAGAAAAATTGTTCTACATTGAAGGATCTGGTGATGAGGAAGAATATGAGGCAACATCAACAGAGGAATTTGGAAAAATTAGAGGAAGAATCTGGAGATCCTCAGCCCACTATTTCATGTCATGCTCTATCAGGTATTAGTACTCCACAAACCCTTCAAGTTGTGGGTTATCTTAAGAAGCAGAAGGTAACAATCTTGATTGATTCAAGGAGCACACATAATTTCATCAATCATAAGTTGGTAACAAGACTAAATTGTTTCATCTACCCAACACCTGAATTTCAAGTAATGATTATAGATGGTGGCATAGTCCAATGTTCAAGTAAATTCCATAAATTCAAAATCATGATGGGTGATTACACATTGGAATCTACGATGTTTTTATTCCCATGGGTGGAGTTGATATTGTCTTAGGTGTTCAGTGGCTCACTACCTTGGGCACCATAGAGATAAATTTCCAGGAATTGTTCATGTGCTTTCATTCTGAGGGTAAAAAATTTGAACTTCGAGGTCTACAAGCTAAAGATCCTCTAGTGGTGAGTTCTCACCAAATGCAAAAGATTCTTAAAAAGGGGTCTGAAGGTTTTGTAGCACGATTATTCTCTATAGAATTCCAACCACAAATGAAGGTATTGCATCCTGATCTTCAAAAGGTTATTAATCAACATGTAGTTGTCTTCAAGGAACTAAGAGGATTGCCACCTGAAAGAGAGCATGATCATGCTATTCAGTTGATTCTAGGAAGCTAACCCCCAACATCAGGCCTTATAGATATCCATATGTGCAAAAGAGTGAGATCGAGAAGATGGTGGAGGAAATGTTGGAAATGGGTATTATTCGTCACAGTCAAAGTGCCTATTCTACTCCCATGGTGATGGTGCATCGCAAGGATGGAAGATGGCGCATGTGTCTAGATTACAGAGAGCTTAACAAGTTCACTATCAAAGATAAGTTTCCTATTCCCATCATTGATGATTTATTAGATGAGTTGCATGGTGCCATTTATTTTACAAAACTAGATTTGTGTTCTGGGTATCACCAAATTAGAGTCAAGCAAGAAGATATTCATAAGACAACTTTTGAACTCATCAAGGCCATTATGAATTCCTAGTGATGCCATTTGGCCTTACCAATGCTCCCTCCACATTCCAAAGCTTGATGAATTTAGTATTTAGACCATTCCTAAGAAATTTTTCTTAGTATTTTTCGATGATATACTCATCTACAACAAATCGTGGGAGAAACACTTACATCACGTCAATATTGTCTTAGAAGTCTTAGAGAAACATCAACTTTATGCCAAGCCTTCAAAGTGTTCTTTTGGGGTACAGGAAGTGGAATACTTGGGCCATATTATTTCTCATGAAGGTGTTAAGGTGGACCCTCACAAGATCCAAGCCATGGTGGAATGGGAAACCCCAAGAACCCTCAAACAATTATGAGGTTTCTTAGGTCTCACAGGGTATTATCATAGATTTGTCAAAAACTATGGCAGTATAGCAGCACCACTCACAAAATTATTGAAGGACTCCTTTCAGCGGAATGAGGAAGCATGTAGGGCATTTGAAAAATTGAAGTTAGTTATGTGCACCTCTCTAGTATTAGCAACCCCAGATTTCTCCAAAACTTTCATAGTTGAGTGCGATGCTTCAAGAAATGGAATCAGAGTAGTACTAATGCAAGAAGGACACCCCATTGCTTTTGAGAGCCGACAACTAAAAGGAAAGAATTTGTTAAAACCCACATATGAAAAGGAAATGATGGCAATACTACATGCAATCAAACAATGGAGACCATACTTGATGGGTAGACATTTTAAGGTAAAAACTGATCATGATAGTTTGAAATATTTCTTAGAACAACGTCTATCTTCAAAAGAACAACAAAAATGGGTCACTAAGATGTTGGGATATGACTTTGAGATTGTTTATAAGAAAGGAAAGGAAAATTTGGTCGTTGATGCTCTGTCTAGGAGGGATGAGTCCACCGAAGCATTGTTATGTGCCATCTCTATACTACATGTAGATTGGGTAGATCAAGCATGAGAAGAATGGAAGAAAGATGCAACCACACATACTCTCATTCAAAATCTCCAGGCAGATCCATCCATATCAGATCAATTTATATGGAAGGGGGATACATTGTGGTACAAAGATCGGTTATATCTATGTAAGAACTCTACACTTAAACACCATGTTCTTTCAGAGCTACATTCTTCTCCAATAGGTGGCCATGTTGGGGTCCTGAAAACATATCATAGAGTTAAGAAGGATTTCTTTTGGGAGGGGTTGAAAGGAGATGTTCAAAAATTTGTGGCAGAATGTTTGGTTTTCCAAAAAAATAAGGGCGAGACCATTAAGACACCTGGTCTTCTCCAACCTCTGTCTATTCCTAGTGAGAGATGGGAAGAGGTATCAATGGATTTCATCACAGGATTACCTAAATAATAAGGGAAAAGTGTCATCATGGTCGTGGTGGATAGACTTACCAAATATGCTCATTTTTGTGCCATGGCTCATCCTTTCACAACTAGTACCATTGCCATCTCTTTTATGGATATAGTTCAAAAGCTCCATGGCACGCCAAAAAAATAGTAAGTGATCATGATCCAATATTTACAAGTAACTTTTTTTGGTGATATGTTCTCTTATCTAGGTACCCAACTAGCCTAGAGTTCCTCTTATCATCCCCAATCAGATGGGCAACCGAGGTGGTAAATAAATGTTTAGAGGGATATCTTTGATGTTTTACTTAGATAAACAAGAACGTTGGGTGAAATGGTTCACACCGCATAATGGTGGTACAATACTTCATTTCATACCTCCTCCAAAATGTCTCCATTTTGGAACTTTATGGGTACCATCCTCCATCACTCATATCTAGCTTGATGGTCAAACTAAAGGTGAGAGCAGACAAAGATCACATTCAACATCAACATGAGGTACTCTCTAGTCTTAGAGAAAATTTGGCACGGGCACAAAACCGTATGAAGCAACAGGCTGATCAACATAGGAGTGAGTGACACTTTGAAGAGGGAGACTTTGTTTTTGTAAGGTTACAACCATATAAGCAATTATCCTTGAAACAATAGTAAAAGAATAATAAGCTTACTCCTAAATACTATGGTCCTTACCAAGTTTTGCAGAAAATTGGTAGTGTGGCATATAAGCTAGAGCTCCCTCCAGGAAGTAGAATACATCCAGTCTTCCATGTTTCTTACTTAAAGAAAGTTATTGGGCAGCACATTTCCACCCAATCAGTGCTTCCGGAACTAGACGAGGAAGGAAGGATCATATTGGAACCTGAAGGCATTCTTCAGACACACACCAAAAGACTAAGGACCAGAGTCATTACCGAGTACTTGATCAAGTGGAAGAATATGAATATTGAGGATGCATCATGGGAAGATGAAGCATTCATGTACAGTAGCATCTAGGGATTCCCAACATTGGGGACAATGTTTCTTTGAAGGGGAGGGGCATGTTACGCCCTTAATTATATATCTTACATGGGATGGATATAGCCGACTTGTTGCTATCATAACTTAATATCATGATGTATCTCTTTTATATATGATCTATTATCATTGGTTGGTCAGCCTTGCTGATGGCCATAGCATAGGAATAGTATAAATAGGGGTTATAGGTAGTGGATGATCATTATGTTGAGTATTTAAGTCTTATTATATGTTTTGGAGGTTGCCACCTCGAAGTGGCCAAGCTATTGTACTTTCATATTAAGAGAATTTATCTACAATATTGTGTTATTTGGTGTTTTATGCTAGTGATAATCATAATTAATCAAGTAATTTCATTACGAAGTTCCATTCTTAGACCTAGAGCTCCCCTACAACATCTTTCTTGGTCGCTCATGGATTCATGGCATGCAAGTGGTTCCATCTACGTATCATCAATGTTTAGAGTTTTACTATAAAGGATAGACACTTACTATACAAGGGAATCCCTAACCCTTTTCTCATTACAGAGCATTGTTAGGGTATTTTCCCACTATTTACAAGTGTTCATCTACGGAAATTGTTGTCCATGTTCATTCGAAGGTCCTCGCTTCATGAATGGATCCAAACACCCTGACTCCCAATGACAAGGGTATAGCTACATTGGAATATCATTTTGCTACGTGGGAGATGAAGGTCATAAACAACGACTATGGAGAGTATAATCTTCAGCAAGCCCTTATGATTCAAAATATTCCTCTATCAGCCCAAGCACATGGTAGACCATGTTAAAAATTCCAGCAATCAAGAGATAATTTCCCCTTCGACAATTTTGTTTCAAGTGGTTTGCTAGAAGATGAAATAATTATAAACAACATTATATTCCATCCTCAAGATGATGAAATGGCTTTATGTTACAATTCATCTAGATATGTTATTCCTAACAAAATAATGCTTACTATGAGATATCAAAGATGTGGTTACGGCCGCTACGAGAAAGGTTCATTAGAAGCTCTTCTAATACCTCATCACATAGTGGGTAAATTAGGTATTGGCATCCATTTGTATGAATCCCACCCTTCAAATAACGAGTATGTCTCTTCTAAGAGTGAGGATAGTTTTTCTGAAAATGAAAGCAAAAAGATTCTCGGTGTATTCTTTACGAAGACCTCACCTCTACGAACCTATTCTCTAACATGGCTATCCTTACCATAACCCCTGTTTGCACCCATTGTATCCCCTATAAATCAAATATTAACTCTCATCTACCCATCACTAGTGAATTGGGATCAACAACAACACATACCTATTGACGTGTTTCAAAATGATGAGGCTATTGGTGAGTTCTTAGGCATCAGAGACAACATTCTAAGAAATGATCACAAGAAGGGGTTCTCCATTCAGCTTAATGCATGTGCGTACTTTGGAGAGGAAGTAGAGTTATGCAGACACTTAAGTAAAAAAGTAAGCAAGGGAAAGAGTTCCAAAGAAAAGCCTTGTGGAAATAAAAAGGGGAAGTCCTATAGCAAAAACCTCTTTGAGGCGCTTGTGGACAAACAAGTAGAATAACGTATGGAAAAGGTAGTGTACCCATATAAAGATGATAATCACCTCCTCGAACCGCTTTTGAAGAGGAGGATCTTAATCTCCCCCGATCCTACACACATGGGGATGATTCAAAGTTGCTAATGGAAGATATAATATATGTTAACATCAAAGCATAGAGGAGTTGTTGAGGATAGTTAAGTTAGGAGCTTCACTCTCATCCAAAGAACAAAAAACATTCGTAGGACTATTGAGAGAGTATGCAGACATCTTCGCTTGGTCTTATGCTGACATGCCATGACTAAATAATGCATTAGTATTACACAACCTTGTGGTGCACCCAGATGCCAAGCCCATAAAACAAAATCTCTGAAAGATGCATCCTCGCATCACCTTATTGGTAAAGGTAGAGCTAGAAAAGTTATTAGAAGTAGGATTCATTAGGCTTATTGACTACTCAAAGTGGATTTATAATGTGGTACCAGTTCAAAAAAATCTAGTTAGTATCAGAGTGTGTATTGATTTTAGAGATATTAACAAAGCTTGTCCCAAGGATGACTTTCCTCTCCCTAACATTGACATGATCGTCGATTCTACTATTGGTTATGATATGCTATTGTTCATGGATGGATTCTCAGGTTATAATCAGATAAAGATTGCGGTGGAAGATCAATACAAGAAGGCTTTCACCACCCTATAGGGCACGTTCTGTTACCAATTTATACCTTTTGGCCTTAAAAATGCAGGTGCTACATATCAAAGGGTGATGACTATAATCTTCCATGATATGATAAGTGACATTATGGAAGATTACATAGATGATATATTGGCTAAATATAGAACTCGGGAAGAGCACCTAGAGATTTTACGGTGTATCTTTCAGCGCTAAGGGACTACAAAGTCCACCTTAACCCAAAGAAATGTGTCTTTGGTGTGTTATTTGGGAAATTACTAGGATTCATTGTATCAAGGAGAGGAATAGAGGTGGATCCTACAAAGGTCGTGGCTATCACAGAAATGCCTCCTCCTAAGAATATTAGATAGTTGCATAGCTTACAAGGAAAAATTTAGTCCATCAAAAGGTTTATTTCACAAGCTAGCAGACAAGTGTCATACGTTCACACATCTTATTAAAAAGGATTTTAATTTCACCTAGGGGACCAGAACAACAACAATCATTTACTCTAATGAAATAATACTTGGCTAAACCCCCCATTTTCATGTCTCCCATGGTAGGAGAACCCTTGTTGTTGTACATATCTACTACACATTTTGTGATTGGGGCACTATTGGCCCAGTATGATCAAGAGCAGAGAGAAAAGGTTGTATACTACTTGAGCAGAACATTGATAGCATATGAGCTCAACTATCCACAAATCGAAAAGGCTTGCCTAGTCTGTAGTATTTACTTTTCAGAAGCTATGCCATTATTTTCTCAACCATAAAGTCAAGCTTATTTCAAAGGTCAACCCACTAAAGTACTTATTGTCTAAACCAACACTAATTGGAAAGATGGCTAACTGGATCATCTTATTAAGTGAGTTTGACAATGAGTACATTCATCAAAATTCAGTAAAACGAAAGGTCTTAGCTTATCACCTACAGAAGCTCCACTACGTGTACCAAACCCTTGAGTATAGAGCTACCAGATTCATCCATCATGTACCTTGAGGAATCTAGCATTTGGAAATTGTACTTGATGACTCCTTTACTTTTCATGGTTCAGTGTCGAAGTTGTATGAATTACTCCTACGTGAGACTTGATTCCCTAAGAATTTTGACTCAGGTTCCCTACACGAATAATATAAAGCGAGTATGAATATTTCATTATAGGGATGAAGTTGGCCATCAAATGGGATATCGAAGAGTTAAATGCATTAGTGATTCAATACTTATTATTAAATGGGTCTGCGACGAATACATGGTCAAGAATGAAAAGTTACTACCATACAAAAGAATGGTTGACTCCTAGAAATAATTCTTTGAGAAGATAACATTTGAGCATATACCAAGATCCCAAAACAGAGCAATAGATGTCATGGCTACATAGGATCTATGTTAAGCATTCCACCAGGAACAATGACATGTCATTCTTCATTGAAAATCTAATAACAACAACATATGACATATCAGACTCTTGTTTGGTGTGCGAGGTTGTTGGTCCCTTTTCACCATGGTACACTGAAATATTTAATTACCTTCATGATGGAACATTTCCCACTAACATTTCTTGTGCTGAAAAGTGCACCCTCATCCAACGTATAGCCCATTATACCCTACTTGGGGGCACCCTCTTTCGCCAAGGCTACAATAGGAATTTGTTGCGATGTTTAAATTCAGAAGAATCTATTCACGTGAACAAGGAGGTGCACATAGGCATCTGTAGGGCTCACACTAATGGGATTTTCCTTACAAAGAAAATTCTTAAAGTAGGCTATTATTGGCCTACCATGGAGCATGATTGTTGTAACCATGTGAAGAAATGCATGGATTGTCAAAAATACAGCAACTTGATACATGCATCTCAATATTTGCATCTTGTCACAACCCCTTGGTCATTCTCAAAGTGGGGTCTCGATCTAATAAGGAAACTTAACCATATCTCTTCAGATGATCATAAATTCATCATTACTACAACTGAGTACTTTACAAAGTGGGTAGAGATTGTTCCTCTCACCTATATCAAGGTGCCCGGATCTCTAAATTTATCATGAACCATATCATCTATCGATATGGTATCCCTTTACTATTATCACTGATAATGGCAAACCATTCAAGAATAAAACCATGGAAGCACTCTACAAACACTTTCAAATCTCCCTAAAGTTCTCAACCCCTATTACCCTCAAGGTAATGGGAAATCTTGAGGCTTCCAATAAGGCCTTAATTCACATCATGGAGAATATGGTGAACAAGATAGGTCGTGACTGGAATTTACAAATTCATTGTGCCCTTTGGACATTCATAACTTCTATCCTGTACCCCCCACAGGGAAACTACATACTCCTTAATATTTGGCGCTAAAGTCATACTCCCTTTAGAGATTGAGATCCCTTCTTTGTGTATCGAGATAAGGGACTACCTGAATGAAGAGGAGGACTAAAGGGCAGCTCGGCTGACAGAGTTAGAGCTATTAGACAAGAAAATACTTCACGCTCTTAATCACCTTAAAGTGTATTAGGATCGAGTGCGAAAAGTTACAATAAAAGATTCATACCTCATCAATTTGAGGTAGGAGATTTGGTGTTAAAAGAGAATCAGAAGAACACCAATAAGGATCGTGAAAATAAAGGGAAATTTGAACCCAATTGGCTAGGACCATATGTTGTGGTTACCAAGTTTGGTTCAGGTGCCTATAAGCTAGCCCATGCATATGGTCAAGAGCTTCAAGAACCCATGAATGCAATGCATCTTAAGTGCTTCTATGCTTAAGTATGGGGTCTCTAAAGTATCAAGAAAATAAAAAAAGTATAAAAATAGAAAAAGATAAAGATAAATAAATAAATAGGTGTGTCCAATAGTGAAAACCACGCAATGGTGGCACTTTGGACAATTCCTTTGGTGAAAACTAGTTTCGGCACCAAGGAGGGTCCGTTGTTCACAAGCATTTCAGGTTTAGGGGTATGACAACTTTTTCCTAAGCTGTTTTTTTCCTTCGTTTAAATCCTTTGTGAGCCTATCCTTCTTTAGCCCTGATCCGACTAATCTTACATTTTGAATGTGAAGAATTTAAATTTGAATGAACCCATTTAACATTGGGGAAAACTTTACATCATCACTTCTAGCTTATAACGTGTGGAATTTATCCTTGTACATCATATCTAACACTAGGGCATCCACGTTTCTTCATTTCCTTGAACGTTCGCTTTGGAAAACTATTGAGAAAACATAAAATAAACGTTTGTATAGATTTCAAAAACCCCAAAACATGCAAATATGTCATTTGGAAAACATAAAAAATATTCGTATAGCTTTGAAAACCCCAAAACATGCAGATATGTCCTTTGGAAAAATCAAAACATTCAGATACGTTCGTAGAAAACTCCAAAACAATAGAAAATTGTCTTAGAGATAAGCCCAAAAATAGTGAAAAACATTCCAAAGCTGGCCTGCAAAAACAAAGTAGTAGTTTGCTTACTTGTAGTTGTTGGTTTGTGTGGTTAGTTACATTGTTGTTTCATGTTGTGTGCTTTATATTGAATTCACCAGTTTACGTAGATTGAATTCACCAGTTTACTTAGATTGAATGTTGTTTAATTTGTAGTTCATTGCTTTGAGTTCATTTTATCTTGCATGCTTGTAAATAAATGTGTTGCTTTGATTAGATTTGTTTAAACTTGTGCTTGTTAATTTTTACTTGTACATTGTATTATCATATTCATCATCATATCACATAAAACCATCACATCTATACATCATATATCAAAAAATGCTAAGTTTACATCATGCATGTATGTTAAAGCTAATCATCACATATCATATCATCAATGGGGCAAGAGGGGTTGCGCATGATCACAAATCTATCCCCCCCACACCAATATCAAAAATATAAACATGGTTTACTCAAAAGTATCTCATCAACATGTAATATGACATCAGTTAAGGCTATCTCATAAATTAACAAACATGTGATACAAACATAAAACATACAGATTAAGCATGATATCTCATAAACAACATGTGGTACATCAATAATCCATCTATCATCATACATCATCAAATATAAATGTCCGTATGCAAAACAATGTGTCTCAAAAGTACATCCGATACAATGGGCCATCATGGGCATCTATACAAAAATGTGCCTTCATCACAAGGCATGATAAAAATAATACATATCATACATCTATACAAAAAAGTGCCTTCATCATGAGGCATGATAAAAAACAAGTACATATACATCCATACAAAATTATGCCTTCATAATCGAGGTGATACACCAAAAATATACGTGTAAGTACATCAAATCAATAAAATTCAGCCATGACTCAAGCCCTCTTCAGGACTACCTAGTGCAGATCTACCACTAGGCGACAACATCCGGGAGGCTAGACATGTAGAAGGTGTTGTACCATGTTGTCAGACCTGACCTATGCTACTCTAAAGCTTGTTGTCTAGAAGGACCCTATACAAATCATGTTGATTACAATTGCCTTTGTGATCGACATGAGACAAGCTACCACTATCCGATTATACTAAAGAACTCTCGATTGGTCATGACGGCCACATAATATTGCATCTTGTAGTATGTTTCCTAACCTACCATGTAACACTATTTATAATCAACTATTGTAAACCTAAGGCAATGTCGGCCTCTCTGCAACGCATCACATTCTACTCTTATACGCCAATTGAATCTATAATTGATCTCACTCTATGATAGCCTGGTCCTCTCTCGCCTATAGCTATAGGCTATCTAAAATCACTTGATCTCGATCTAGCATAGACTTTATCCTCTCTCCGCCCGACCTGGTCTCACTCTGTAATGAGCTAATCTCTCTCAGTGATAACCAAGTCTCTCTTAGCTATGGCTTGGAGCTGTAGGGTTATTACCTATTATAGCTTCTACCATTGCAAGGTGTCTACCTATCCACCAGCTAGTATATCTTGAATATACTCATCCATGGGCTGCTTATCTACCCTGCTCATCGGCTAGTATGCCATCCTCATATGTCGTTCTCCACCCCGCCATCTCCTCCATCTCTCGGTGGACTATGGGGCGTGGATTGTGCGGGGGGGTGATAGAGGTGCCTACAAAGGTGCCCATAGTGGAGCCTATCGGGGTATATCTAGTGCCAATATATGTGGTCGCACTACTACTTGTTGAATAAATACATGTTGTATAAGCTCTTGTTATTGTCCTCCCTATGGATATGTCCGCCCCATGAGTGTTAGTTCCACAGAGTGGACCCGTGCACGTGCCTAGGAAGTGGGCCCCGAAATCCTAGGCTTTGATGCATCTAATACCTCCTGCGGAATAATCAAGCGCCGAGGTAACACTGTGGTATACCAACCTACATAGTCTTGTGTAGTACCAGGATCAGCTACATGTGCACGTTGCACCTAAGGATGGAAAACCACATGTAAAAAGTTGGCTCAAGCTCGGCCTACCCTGATCTGAGGTAAAGACCTCTCTATATCTTCGAGCATACCACATCTCAACCCCAAGAATCCCTTAAATAAGTCCAAACTGACGTTGAATCTGGTCTACTCTATACCACTCTATAATGTGGCTCTTGCTCCCAAGAAGGAAATGATTTTCCATTGAAAGATTACAAACTCAATAGATCCTCAAAGCCACGATATAACCTATATGTCCGTCATGTAATCATATGGGGTCGTAGCTCATCAAACTCACGCCTGTAATAATCAATATCTCCTGTGTGGCTGCATACATCCTCCCCAATTAGAACCCAACCCATAACAGAAGGCTCTCCAATGACTCGAGCTCTCAAATCACTGCGCAGGAGGTCAATCGTAATATAATCCCAATCCCATATCTACAAGCAGAGGGAGGACCCATAGACTTATGTCCGTGGTAAGATATCAAATGAAGATCTGCGTGTATAAGTGAACCAAGATACACTAATTCTAATAGTAAACCTCTCCCCATAAGTCGTGAATAACTCCAATGAGCTAAGGGGAAACCGAGCACCAGTATTGTCAAGGAAATAAGTATCTTTGATGAGGCCATAAATTGGCCATAAATTACCATTATTTTGTCCTTCCAACTTACCTTTGAAAGTGGATTTAAATGCAATATTGGAACTTGTAGTTTTCTTAAGATAGAATATAGGATATATATCTTTTTCATTCTTTAGAAATAATATTTTGTTATCTATTTTTTTCACCAATCCTATAGATTATTTGGGAAAAGATTCATTGTGTATGCAGGCCATAAAGGAAAGATAATGCTAGTTTTGGGGAAAATGGAACTAATCATGAATAGTATATATAAACTCAAATATGATTTCATATCTAGATTCCTCTCAAAAAATTATGCAAGTTCAAAAAAGAATCATCTCAATCCAAGATCGCATGCAAAATTTATAGTTGTTTTAGTTAGCTTTGGAACCATTGGAGTTAGCTCTGAACTTGCAACGTTAGCTCCGGAACCATTAGAGTTAGCTCCGGAACCTGCAACGTTAGCTCCGGAACCATTGGAGATAGCTCTAAATCCTGTAATGTTAGCTTTGGAACCATTGGATTTATCTCTCGGAACTGAATCAATATAGTAATGTTAGCTCGAACCCGAATCAATATAGTAACGTTAGCTCCGAGAACCTGCATCAATAGAGTAACGTTAGCTCGGAACCTGCATCAACGGAATGACAGTTTTTGAGGAATTGTGAATAACCAGAGAATCTAATGGGAAATATGAGAGAGGTTTTGTTTATAGAAATGTGTTTGATAAAAAATTTATTCATATTTTCTATAAGTTTTACCAATGAAGATAAATCTAACTTTTAGTGAGCTACAGTCCAAGGAAAAAGTGTATCAAATGAGCACTAAAAGTTCCATAAACGGAAACAGAAAAATCAAATGGAAAATATGAGAATAGTTTTTGTTCATAGCAATGTGTTTAACAAAAACCTCATTCAAATTTTCTACAAGTTTTACCAATGAAGAGAAATCTAACTTTTAGTGAGTTGCAGTCTAAGGAAAAAGTGTGTCAGACAAGTGTCAAAAGTTCCACAATCAAAAACAACAAAGTCAAATGGAAAATCCGGGAAAGGTATTTGGTCAAAATAATCTTTTGAGGAAAACCTCCTTCCAATAATGTAGGAGAATAAAATCATTGTGATTCTTGTTACCAAAAAGAAAGGAGAAGATTTGGGAGCAAATCTTCCTAAAACAACGAGATAAGACTTTGACTCCAATAATATATCTCTCTCCATATTTTGTGGAGATGGAGATCTTAGTTGTTAGGATTGGAATAAAGATAAGATCAGATTGTATTTCCTAAAATAAGGAGTTGGTTGGATGCATGAATTATAAATGCAACCTTCCACACTAAGATATGTAATTTTTCTCCCAAGGAATAAAGATTCGTTCTTTCTTTCCAATCTTCTGAGTGAAATCATTCTGCAAGTTTTTAATTAAAAGTATGAATTAAGTCCTCTTCCAAGGAATGAGTTGGCCACTCATTCCAAGGAATATGGATCAATGTGTTATGTTAATTTCTTTATTTTTTTCATTCTCCTTTGTTGTAAACTTCTGATTTCATGTTATGTGATCCTTCTTCAATATAATTTTCTGTTGTGAACCTACAAGTGTCTTTTTATCTTTTAGTTATTTTTAATTCAGCAATTTCATTTACACAAGTTTGATTTCTTTCATGCAAGCTTTATTTATGCAAGTGTGTTTATATTTCTACAAGTGTGCCTTTAAATTTTTACATGTGTGATTTATTTTATGCAAGTTTGGATTGTGTTTAAAGGAGTTGTTTTCAAGATCTTCTTCTCTTAATACATACTGACCTTTGGACACTAGCCCCGGATTGATATTATTAATGAAGCAAATTTACGACCCTCATCATATGCCATTGAAAAATCTAGTAAGAACATAGGGACTCAACTTAGTTGTTGATCGGCCATGCATCTCCTAACCATAATTGACATACCTCGGCGGGGTATATCCATCACCCGAAGTCATGGTTGTATAGTGCTAAACTCGGTCCTGGACAACCGTAAGTAATCAAACGTACTGGATAGGAACCCACAAGATCTACCACACATCCTCTAAAGTAATGCTCATCTATCCAATAGGTAGCCGAATGTTCTGGCTCTCACTCCGCCATCTCTCAGCTAAGGTTGTGAGTAGGCCGTGGTCTATGGTAATCTAGGGCATATGAGCTATGTGTGCTAGCCCAGTCACCTCTAAAGTGATCTCCAAAAAAATTGGTCACATCGGCTAAAGGTCTCCTCGTAGGCCCTGAAGCTACACATGTCGCTCTCGCACCTCTAACATGTCTAGGTCCTCCTGCAAAACCAATCAAGTCATTTAATTATGATCATATTATTCTATTCTAATATGTCATTTATTCTTCTACTCTATCATTTAATTTTTCTAGTTTACCACATTATTCTTCTATTTTTATACAAGTATCATCTTCTCCTAACAACTAGGGTTTGCTAAAACCTAGGTTTTCTTCCGAAAAGCCATCTAAAAGTGACTTTTGTGCACTGGCACACCCTGGCATAAGCGCACAGCGTAGCCGCAACCCTAGGTCGTGCTCTGCGCATTTCTCGGCACCAAACTACCCTAACTCTACTCTAAAAATGCATGAAAAATAACCCAAATTAAATACTGATAAATCACAAGGGGGAGAAAGAGCTTCGTGTACCTGGGGTCCATCCGCTGGGAGCCTCATGTACTCTCTCACACGATCCGCATAGTGTTTTCAGCTTCGCACCCTCGCCATCTTATCTCGTGGTTCAAAGCTCTGATCAGCGGTAAATGGTAAGTGAATGTGGTAAATGAGTTGGCCGCGATGGCTTATATACCTGTTTTTACCTCCTACGATGCATTTCTCGCCCCTAGGTACCCTGAAACCATCGTGGTTCTTCTAATTTCTTCTAATACTAGTCGTGATGATTATTTTTAATAAATAATTATTTTAACGCCTATTTGATTGCCCTGGAGCATGTTTTTGCATCCCGACGACCTTTTCTACTACCCAAGGCATAGTTTTGCCTCACGGTCACTGTTAACATTGTCTCACAACTTCGTTATTTCTTCTATAATACTTAAAAAAAAAATAATTAAATCATTAAAAATCCAAAAAAATGTAAAAATTCAAAAATTAGTAAACAGCATGCATATACGCATTTGAAACCTCGTATCACCGACATTGTCCTCAAACATTGAAATTGGTCCTACAAAACCATCTTTCTAACATTCTTGCTTATTCTGGTCTCAAATGACTTGTGAATCATCATGTTCTACCTTCATTAACAAAAGCTCGGTTGCATGCTACATTAGTACTCCCATGCAATAGTGAGTTGCCATGACTGTGTCGTAGTGCACAAAATCTTTTCCATGGGACTACTTGTGTCCTCCATTTTTCCCTTGCATGTTTTATTGTTTGGGGCATCATTTTTAACCCTTGTCGTTACAACACGAATAGTTAGGAACTACAACTTGATAACAAAAACATTGGTGTAACTATCTTAAACGTTGTTTGTTTGAGCACGTGTGATTGTGTTGGTTTCTCTATTAGGTTAGTTGGTTTACTTTCTCATATTGCATTGCATATTGTATGTTGCATGGAGCTAAATATCATTTTACTTTCTCGTATTACATTGCATAATGTATGTTGCATGGAGTTATGTATTTTTAACAGTAAACAATTGTTAGTAATTTAGCTTTTCATGTTATCTTACACTTTTGTTTATTTTAAATAAAGGTCGATGATGTAGACCTAGGGGCAAAATGATATAAACAAGTTTCTTATTGAAAGGTTGGATGCAAATATTGGGCTTATCCTATATTCTCCATTAATCATTTCTTATCACTTATCGTTTATTACCATTACTAATTTTTCTTCCAAATCACCCGAGGTAATAAACAACTATGTTTATCCCTATCCTTATTCATTCTCAATACCTAAGGGTTTTGCGCCCATTCTGACCCATTTTCTTTTATCCATTTCAATCATATTTTCGATCATCGATTGACTTCTTCTATCACCCCATCGACACTCAAGGGGCATCCTTCATCCTGCTAATTTTTCTTCAAAAATTTACTTGTTTATGCTTGTCTACTATATTTGAAGTGAAATCACTAACTTCACCTTAAACAAGGGAAAATGTAGACACCTAAATCCCACTTTTGCAATCTTATTTCCAAAACGCACACAAATTACTCTCATTCTTGCTAATTCCACTATAATTAGTGATTTTCACTAATTTCTTCGATGTTTCTTACCACTTTAGCCAATTAACGTGAGATTTGTTGATCATCCACTCTTTTTCACATTCAGGATGCCAATCGACGTTAAATCATAAGTTGTTATCCTCTTCAGGAAATAATTAGCGTTATTAGCTAATTAAGCCTATTTTGCCCTTGATTTGGCCAATATGCTCTAATATTGGCTCAAACCCTCTTATTGTTTCATCGTTTTCTTTACGTTTTCAAATGATGAAATAAATAAGGGTAAGGGCTAGGAGGAATACTGTTAAATGGGTTGGTTGATGGTTATTACGCACATTATGACTACTTGATCCAATGCCAATTGCAAGAACTTCCTTTTGGCTAGGAGGAAGTACCTGTAATAGAAAACAAGACCACAAAAATATAGTTAATTGATATGACAATGGTGGGTCGCCTAGCATGTGCTAGACCCGGGAAGTATGATACTCCCTAGATGGTTGTCAATCCATTGTTTAAAACAAATTAATGTGAGAAACAAGTAAATTCCTATTGTAGTTGATATGATTTAGGTATCTCATTTAAGTACAATAAGCAAATCTTAACATAATAGGCTAGGCTATGGTTAGATCACAATAATAAGTAGGTGTCAAGTTCTTTAGAACCGGTTAGGGTCAAGTTCTGGGTTGTTTAGATCAACTGGTGAGATGATTGTTGGGTCTGTTCTTGGTCAAGGTATAAAACACAAAGACCGACATCGGTCGGGTATGACCAATGTCACTTAGGTAGAACCGATGATGATTGTGGATAACCGGCGCGTCGGTATGGTTGAGATAAAAGAAACTTGAATAGATCAAATGGCAGGGGCTGATTTGAGGTCAAATGAAGTTGGGAGAGTGGATGAGAAGATCTGTGGAGCTCTCAGATATGCTCAGAAATGGATATTATGTCATAATGGTGATTTGGTGGTGTGGGTAAGGGAATGGTTGAATTACAAGCTAATAAGCAATGGAGGAATGAACATGCAAAGTACAAACTAATGACAGGAATGAAAAAAGTTAACTATGTTGAAATAGACAATGCTAGTAGAGATGTACTTACTGCGATGCAGGTTTTGATGGTTGAATGGAGGTGGCTATTGATCAGAAGAATAGCATTGGATATCATATCAGTGGCTCCCAGAATGATTCCCTAAGTGCAATGCTTCCAAATTTTGTTACGGTGATGGCTCGGATGTCCGGATGCGTGGAAGGATGCTCATTCTAATTGCATGCAGCTCTATTCCTTTTCCTTTGCTCTCGAGAATGTGCCAACCCAAAAATAACGTTGTTTAGATGAATAAATGGTAACCGACAACAATTCCTTCTTGACCGGAATCGGTTTAGGTTTGGGCATCGGTTAAGGCAAGATTCCCTAGGTTTACTAAAATGGGTAGATCTTTCTGATTTCTTTTGGCCTAGTTTGTTTCTTCACGCAGATCAGAATGGAAACTTCCCTTCTAATGGGTAGGAATGTGGTTAGAGAGATTTTATGGATTGATTTTAGGGTTGGACCAAATCTTAGCTCATTAAGGAAAGTAAGATTAGGTCTTAGTTAGTTATGGAAACATGCCAAGAATAGGTCTAGGGTGAGGTGGCTGGATGAGGTGTCTAGGTGAGGTGGAAATTAGGTCAATTAATGTAATTAAATGATGAATATTGTGAGGATGGGTATTAATTAAATTAAATTAATATTAATGTGGTGTGGAGGGGGCCGTGGTTAGGACAATATGTTTGGGTTGGTTATTCGACGGGGCACAAAGGGGAGTGTGACCCAATTTTGGTGTCTACATTTTGCCCCTTTTTGTTGCATTACTTGTATTAGTAAGCGATGCTAACAAAAATATAATGTGGTTACCCCATGTGTGGGTGAAGGTGATCCTCCTCAAACTAGGAACTAATGAGGTAGAAGACAGAATTGGTGAGTGGTTTGATAAAGGTGGATGTGATGTAGAGGAAGGTGGACAACGGGGTAATGGGGTAAAGGTCCAATCAAGTAATCAAGGTAATGGGCCAGGGTCAAAGGTAGTGACAGTCAAATGCATGCACACGTATACACTAGGGCATGGTATCGGAGTTGAAGAGCATGCAAACACTACATCATCCAAGGTCGATAGGTTTATCCAAACAAGGTTGAAGTGATTATGGTATCCAAGGTATAGGATATGGTGCAGAAGCACATCATAGGTCAGGTGTAGGAATGTTTAGGTATGTTCTGGTACACCAAAGGTTGGGTCAGGATAAATGGCATGGCAATAGGCCAGGTAATGTCATTAGGTCAAACAACACGGGTAACAGTGTCACAAGGTATAGCGAGCACATGAGGTCACTAGGTCATTAACAATGTTTCGGGTCCAAGTAGCTAGGTCACGACATGGGTAGGGCTGAGGTACGGGTAAAATAACAAGTCCCTAAATGTAATTAAGGATAGGGATAGGTAATGTAGGCTTGGAGGTAGGTTGCGATAAGGGGGTGAGGTCAAACGGTGGCCGGTTTGGTTAAGTGTTGGTCGAAAATGGGGAAAGGGTATGGGCAAGAGTATGACGGGTAACCGATGTTAGTCATATGTAATTGGTGACGGTCTATGTAAGCCGATCATGGTTTATTAGGGCAAATGACCAATGTCGGTTTGGGTATAACCGACCACGGTGCTAGGGCATAGGACCGATGTCGATTTAGCTATAACTAACGTCGGTCAGGTCGACATGGGTATATAAAAAGAAAAAAGCCATATAATATGGATTCATTTGTATGTTTTGGCTTTTGTGAAAATGACAGAGCATTGAACGAGTTGTGCTTTGTTGGGAGGAAAGGATGAGGGATGATATCCTACTGAGGTGGAGAGATCCGGTTGGTTAGAGGAGCCAGTAGACAGTCCATGAGCACAGGGGAATCGATTGTGATTGGGTGGAGGTCAAGAGGATTGGATTTGGTGATTAGACATGGCGAGAGGCATGAGAAGTTTCGGGTGGTCCACCAAGCACAATGGCCAAACGTGCCACCGCTCCGACGGCACCGAGATTAGGTAGGATTCTATCTGATCCTATGTTTTTGATTGAAATAGGCTATTTAAATGGGGTTGGGTGAAAATTTTGGTGTAAGTTTATTATTGGGAAATGTATGGGTAAGAAGGAAGGAAATGAGGGTGGGAAGGTCCAATGTATGTGAAATAGGATTGGGAATAAGGCTAGGCTAGGTTTGGGTAGGTTAGAGTGGAGGATTAGGGTAGATTTTGGGAATTTTTGAAAAGTAGGGTAGGGGTTTGTGGTGTTGATGTCGTGGACGGTGACCGATGTTGGTCAAGTGTCGGCCGCGTCGGTGGTATTGGCGGCATCGGTCAAGTAATGGGTGACCGATGTTGGTTACACATGACCGATAACGGTTGTTGTTGACCGGTTTCGGCTAGCTTTATGGGAAAAAAAGGGTAGTAGAGAGCAAGGGTAAGAGGTAAGGATATGTTAGGATATGTAAGGGTAGGTTTCATGAGAGAAAAATAGGGGAGTAGGTATAAATGGAATGAATATATTGGTCTAGCAAGGGGTAAGTGGTTGGGTGGGTACGATAAGAAGTGAGGGTTAGATACAAGGTTTATGAGGTAAGGGGTGTGTTTGGTATGGTAAGGTTTTGACAATAGTGTGTTTTGTTGGGTGCAGGCGAGGGACCAATTATGGATGTGGGATAGGGTACCTCCCTTGCTCGTGGAGGTGTCGGGGTTGCGGCAGTGAGAACTGGTGCCATGTTGCAGAGGTTGGCCTTATTGGGGTCGAGATGTTACCATCACGTGGTCCGGGAGCTGATTTTGATGGTCATGCTCATCAATAGATGGGACTCAAAGAACCAATACCTTCCATTTACCGATGGGTGAGATCAAAATCACCTTGAAGGATGTGTACTTGATCCTACGTCTATCGATAATGGGGACACAGGTGTACTCTATTTCCTCATAGGCCTATGAGGAGTTGATGTTGATTTGTGTTTGGTGAGGGCTAGCAAAGTTGAGGTTCCATATTTCCAATATGAGCTATGGTGATATGTCATGGGCCCATCCCGAGGAGATGAGGAAGTGGCAAAGTGTTATTGATGGAGGCAATCTACTGCTTTGCACTACCGGATGTAGAGGGTGGGAAATTCCCACGATCCTTGATGGGGGTTCTGCACGATATGGTGGAGGACATGACCCATTTTTCCTAGGTGCCTACATTCCTAGTACAGTTGTACAAGAGATTTATGGGCTTATGGGTGGCTACGGAGGTTTAGCAAGTGATGTACTTTCCTACTTCATGTCTAGACGTATAAGCACATTATATGTGTGTTTCTAGTCGGTATGCCCCGAGTTGATGCATTCGAATCAGGTTTTGTTCGAGTGGGCTTCAAGAGAGGGGTTCTTGTGATTGGGGAGTGTCGAGCTGCTAAAGCTACACACGATGTAGCCTATTACAGGTGATTATTAGAAGGGTTATCTGGCGTGGACATCATTTGGAGGCCCTATGTGGGTTTTCCATCATATGGGTGGATGGAAGAGGAGCTACAGGAGCTATAGCTGCTCCGGTGGATAGAGGGTGACGTGCAAGAGAGCACGAGATGATACCTATGGACAGGGTTAGACGGTAGTTCGGGTTGCTTCAGGATATACTGCCACCTTTCCCACAGTATAGGAGGGATGATGTGGAGAGGCCTCTGCCTCTACCATAGCCGATAGTGTTGATAGGGTAGGAGGAGAAGGTGATAGATCGGCGGATTGATGATGTCGGGGTGACTGATAGATATAGGAAGTGGTGGGATGCACATTCTGAGCAAGATCGCCAAGGCCGAGGCAATGCCAGATTTAGCCACCATCAAAGTGCAGAGGGACGCCCTACGAGGAAGAGTGGCTACCATGGTTACATAGTTAGGGGGATAGTACATGGGCAATTGATAGGCTCGAGAGGAATAGGTGGCCACTTTGCAAAGCACAGTGTTGACTCTATAGGCCTAGGTAGCATAAGGACAGTACGAATAGGGTGGAGATGGGGATGGGGTACAGGCGGCCACCTTATATGCATAGATTACAGAGTTCGCAGGCTAGGTAGCCACCTTTGTATAGGCACGAGTTGTAGCCCTTAGAGCCTAGATATAGGCACGGTATAGGTTCCCGAGATAGGCACGAGTACAGGGACAGGGTCCCTCTTTAGAGGTAGCGAGGAGAGATCCCGAGAGACAAGTACGAGGGCCGAGGCGATGGCACCACTACGAGCAAGCACCGATAGGCGGTTGAGGGATGCCTTGGGAGAGGTCAGGTATTATCAAGATATTTTGATGGCCGTAGGGATAGATTTTCTATCCTATGGGGAGTATAGAGCACAACAGGCCTCAAGTGAGAGGACCAGGTCACGTACCCACAGTGTAGAGAGCACAGGGGGCCATCAAGCCCGAGAAAATTTTAGGACAAGGCCACCGGTTCACACGGATGCCAGCCCTGGTGAGGTACCAGCAGAGATCTAGCTAGGACCGATGATGGGTGGTGAGATGCTAGTTGGATGTTGTGCGGGGGCTAGAGGAGGAGGAGGAGACAGAGTGAGATAGATATGGAGGATATCTAGTAGGGTGATGTCTAATAGCCATATGTACCTCTTATTTTGTATAGTCATGTATTTTTATATATACCGGCCTGCGTGCCGAAGAGAGTGAGGATGTACATGAGAGTTTTTGAGATTTTTGATGATATACCGGCCTACGTGCCGAAGATGGTGAGGATGTATCTAAGCGATTTGAGATGATTGTGATTATTATTGGGATATATGTTCACATGTATTTTTATACAGACTATCTGATTTATAGATGATGGTGTTTATGGTATTGATGGTGTACATGTTTTAATTCTCATTGCTATATATAGATAGGTGGAAATCAAGTGGATTAGGCCTGATAGAGTCAAGGTCATGTAGGTATGGTGGAGTCAGGTTTGTTTAGGCATGGATGGATTCAGCTCATAGGCATGGATTGAGTCAGGTCATAGGCATAGATGGATTTAGGTCATAGGTATGGATTGATTCAGTTTGACTAGGTATGAGTGAGTTTATAATTCATTAATTTCTACAATTAATGATGATGTGGATTGTGTTAAGATGATTTGTAGGGAAATTTATGATTACGGTAAAGAAATTGTAGACAAGATGAAATGAATGTGTAAGTTATGATGCTAAAGATTTTAATCAATTGTTGTTTGTTTGGTTTAATTTCCAATTATTGATATAAAAAGAAAACTAACTAGGGTAGAATGTGAATAGGAAATGGGAAGAGGGAATTGGTTAGGGTAGAGAGTGGTCGAGCTAACCTCCAAGGGCCCCATGCCCTCGAAGTGCTACCTACATAGTCCCTGGCGAAAAGGGACCTCAGCCGATGTAGTTCTCCCATAAGCTAGGGAAGATTATGGTGAAATCGCGGAATGGGTTGATACGTGCTAGGCATGGGTGATGTAGGTCATAGGCATGATTGAGTTTAGGTTGTAGGCATGATTGAGTTATTTTAAATATAAGTGTCGATGAGTTGGTCATGTTATAGGATAATCAATAGGTGATAAAAGAAGGTAGAAAGGTAAGAGGTGGCAAAAGAACCACCTAATTGATAAGAACCCTAATGAGTCTACCATACCCCGGATGGGCTTATGAACATAAGACCCTATAGGCCTTGCATAATGGGCTATTCTAAGGGTGAAGAAAAGTCACATGATCACGAAATGTTGCGGTTGCGGCGAGTCCCTTGAGTAGAGAGGGAGTTAGGATAAGAAGGTAAATGAGGTGAGAATGGGTGGTTTAGCATAACTTAGTGTACAACAAGAGTTGTTTTTCATAACAAGAAACCCATAATCCAAAATAGGCAAGTCCATGACAAAAATTTCATCTTTTTCTTTATTTTTTGTTTTTAATTGATAGTCGATGCGGAAAGACTATATGGGATGGGTATATTATATCCTTGAGGTCTTCATGAACTAATCGATGTGGGAAGCTTCATGATATTTATTATATTTTTGTAATGACTTTATATAGTTTTCCTTCAAGGAGAAGTCTATTTTTAGTGGTAGAATAGATAGAAGATATGTCCCTTTTGAGGGAGTTATCTTTTGCTAGAAGTTTGACTCAAGAAGTGGTATCCTTTTTGTTTTTAAACATTTAAGTCATGGACAAGACTAGAGGAAGATTAGGTTCTTGTTTAGAAGACCAAAATGTAGCACACAAAGATTTATTGTGGAAGAGGTGGTTTCAAGTGATGAACGACCATGGGATTCCATCTTGAAGAAGACAAAAAGTATCCATGAGAATCATGCTATGAGTAGAGCCATGGTACTCATATTGAAGACAAGACTAAAATGTGATGGGTAATCACATGATTTTTGTTTAGTCGTGGATCCTCAAAGCGGGTAATATGGAAGGTGAACAACACTCAAGGGATGAGAAATCAACTGATAGAAAGTGATATAGGACTTGATATCAACAATAGAATGGTCGAAGATGTAAGGCATTAAGGGGCTTAGGTTTGGGTTTACCTTGAGTGAAGAAAAATGATAAGCACCTGATCCATAGGCATGGGTAATTATATAGAGTCCAAGCCAATTAGGAGAAAATTTTCCCTATTTACTTTTCTCCTCTTTGGTTACATGTTGATTTTCCTTCAGGATGAGGTCACCGACTTGAAAGGTTCGTTCGTGAACATGTTTGTCATAGGAACGTTTGATACGTTTTTGGTAGATTTGGAGATGGTCAAGAGTGTTGAGGCGGCGCTAATCTAATAATTCAAGTTGTGTCAAACAATCTGGAAAAATTCATCATCATGAGCATGTCTTGTAGTGAGATGCAAAGAGATGGAATCGGACTTTGAGAGGTAAGACACCTCAGTGCACTGAGACCAGAGAAAAGGGGGTGGCAAAGAATCGAAGTGCAAATACTAGTGCGATAAGCCCACAAGGCGAAAGGAATGTGCGTATGCCAATCTTTCCCAGTATTGTTGACTACCTTCATAAGAATTTTGTTCAAGGTTTTATTGGTTGATTTGGCTTGACCATTGGTTTGTGGGTAATAAGGTGATGAAAAATGAGTTGGATGCCAAAAGCGTTGCATAGTTTACGTAGGGTTTTGTTTTTGAATTATTTTCCGTTATCAGTGATAATGCGGTGAGGGACACCAAAGCAACAGATGATGTGATGGTTGATGAATTCACATATCTTCTTGGCTTTTGTAGAAATGAGGGGAATGGCTTCTACCCATTTAGTGTAGTATTGATGAGCGGTTATCATCCATTGGTGGCATTGTGAAGAATGGAGGTTGATCTCACCTATAAGATCCAAACCCCATTGAGAGAAAGGCCAAAGGTCTTCGCATGACCTATAAGGCGTGACTAGGTGTGTGATGAAGATTAGCATGTTGTTGGAATTTTACGCAATGCTTGACATAATGACAATAGTCGTGGTTTAAATTTGGCCAATAATAGCCTAGGCGAAGAATGCACTTTGCAATGGCCAAACCACTAAAGTGACCTCCAAAAATTCCATCGTGGACTTCCTTAATGGTGTAGGGAATTTCAGAACTCCTAAGGCATCGTAAGAGAATGCCATCAAATCCACGCTTGTAAAGAATACCACCCATGAGGACATAACGAGTGACACTTTTGAGAACATGTTGTCCATTACGAGTGAGATCAACGGGTAGAATGGAAAGGGAAAGATAGTCTGCATATTACTTATACCAAAGGTCACGTGGGTCAAGGGAAATAGTTCCGACGGAGTAAACTTCACAAGGTAAATAAGAGGGTGATTGTAGCCTTTGTATAGTGACAAATATTTTAGATTCAGCAACCGAAGTGGGTATTTAAGAAGCCAAGTAGACCATGGTATCCATAAATTTATTGGTAGAACGTGGGGTGGTTTGAAGCGCGTAATAGTCAAAGGTGGTCAAAAGTATGTCTACGTGATGCTTATACTTTTGAAGTATCTCATTACGGCACTAGTATATACCATTGACTTGGTTTATGACCAACTGAGAATCACCGAAGATGTTGATTGATTTAACATCTAAGCCATAAGCAGCTTGGAGACCCAATACGAGTGTTTCGTATTCAGCAATATTTTTGTACAATCAAAATTGAGTTTGAGCGAAAAGGCATAGGTTCACCATCAAGTGGAATTAGGATAACACCAACTCCACCCCATGCCGACACTTGAAGCCATCAAATAAGAGTGTCATTTAGTAAGCGGGTTTGTCCAGGGAAAGGGTAGCTATAGACTCATCTGGGAAGTTGAAGTTAGAGGGTTGATTCCGGAAATAGGTATGTCACCAATTGTTTGGCAATATCCTAGCCCTTTATGGACTTTTGATGAATGAATTCAAGGTCGAGGTCAGCCAAAGTATAATCCAACGTGTGGCACGTTGATTTTGATAAGGTTTAGCATATATAGTGTAATGGGTCAATATTAGTAATGACGAAGGTTTTGTGGTTGAGTAGGTAATGGAAGAGTTTGGTGGCAATGAAAACTAAGGCTAGGCAAAGTTTTTGGTGTGGGTATATCTAGTTTTGTAGTTAAGAAGGGTATGGATTATGTAATAAACTGCTTGCTCTCGGTGTTGGTCATCACAATGAGCGAGCATGGCACCTAGAGAATGGTCAATGGTGGAAATATATAGGTATAAGGGTTGGTCATCTTTAGGAGGAATGAGCACTGGTGGTTGAAGGAGGTATTGTTTCAAGGATTCAAAGGATTTATGGCATTCATCATCCCATTTGAATGAAACATCTTTCTTGAGAAGATGATGGAATGGTTGACACGGTCGGAAAGCTGCAAGATAAAACGACGAATTGATTGCAACTTTCCTTGTAGGATGCAAAGTTGATGGAGATTAGTGGGTGGCGGAATTTCAAGAATAGCCTTGACTTTAGCAGGATCGAATTCTATGCCACATAAGGAAATAATGAAACCTAGGAGTTTTTCTAGAAAGTATTGCAAAGATGCACTTCTTTAGTTGAAGACGAACACAATACTTGATGAGGTGGTCAAAGATGACTTTAAGAATGGGTAGGTGTTTGGTTCAATGCTTGGATTTGGAAAGTAGATCATCTACATAATCCTCTAATATGTGATGCATGATGTCATGGAAGATGTAAGTCATGGCCTACTGATATGTAGCACCAATAATGTTTTTAAAGCCAAAGGCCATGACTCGATAGCATAAAGTCCCCAAAGGGGTGATGAAGGCAGTCTTGTGTTGATCCTTTGGGGCTAGTAATATTTGATTGTACGAGAAACCATCCATGAGTGAAAACATTTCATGGCTAGCGGTGAGATCAACTAGTTGGTCAATGCCTGGTAGTGGGAAATCGTCTTTGGGACATGTGAGGTTGAGGTCACAGAAATCTATGCAAAGGCAGAGTCCCCCTGTCGCTTTCGTGATAGGAACAATGTTAGAAATCTATTGGGGATAATTAGTGGGTAGAATGAAGGAAATTGAGAGAAGGCATTGAATCTCTTCTTTGACCAAAAGTGCAATGCGAGGATGTATTTTCTATAGCTTTTTTATGGGTTTGGCATCAGGAATGGTTACAATATTGTGAACCATGATTTTTGGGTCAATACTGGGCATATCGGCATAGGACCAGGAAAATGCATTGCTATGGTCTCGAAAGAAAGAGGTGAAAGCCTCTTGTTCATTAGCATCTAAGGATTGGCCGATCTTTAGAATGTGTGGGTCATCCTGGGTATTAATTTTGATTTCGATGATTGATTCATTCAACATGGTTTGCATCTCAAAGGGTAATGACCGATGAATATAAGAGTCTTCTGCACCAAGGTAGGTGAGGATAAACTCATCATCCTGACATTTAATGATGTTAATCGAAGGTGTATCATCATCAATCATGTTAGGATACGGGAATGGGAGAGACGAGGGAGCCTCACCATCGCGTTTATAGGTTAGTGGGTCCCAGGAAATGGTGTTTACGAAAAAAAAGTTAGGAGGAATCGATTCAGGATCTATGGACTCCATGGGTGAATATGGTAATGTGGGTGAATGAGAGGGGGGAGTTTTCTCATCTTGGATAAGGTCGACGTGAACCTTCTTGGAGGTGGAGCGTCAAAACCAATGCCACTACGATCATTGTGTTCATGAGAGGTATAGAAAATGACAGTATGGTGGCCTTGTTCATAAAAACCAAAGCCAAATCCTTTCCACACTCGTCGGTGGAGGAAAGTATGAGCGAAGTGGCGGTTAGTGAGGGATTTTAGGTCAGATGAAAATGGTTGGGGTTAGGATGGAGGTTTGGGTTTATAGGTGTCAATATCAAGTCCCCCATACGTTAGGTTGGTGCGAAGGTGGGGAGGGCCATAAGGGAAAATGTCACCGATGCGGATGTCGTAGCTGGGGTGTTGACACAAATTCCCATACTCTTGTGGGGTGAGGAAGGTATCGATATTGTATAGATGGTATTCCCCAGAGTGAGGCGTTGAAAAACACCTTCTAAGGGATCAGTAATTGGTATGTTGGTAGTGGCTATAGATGGCTCACTAGATGTTGGGGAAATAGGGGTGCCAATGGTAGAGGCTAAAGCTGCAATAGGGATAGCAAGGTTAGATGCAAGAAACAAGAGTGGCAATGTTGGAGGATGGGCTCGTGGGTGAAGGTGAAGTGGTGACAATGCAGATGCCTTGACCAACACAAGCACATCATTGGGCGATATAGATGTTACAAGTCTTGAAAGGTGAGGGGTCAACGGGGATGGTGTGATTATGTCCCTCGTGTTCAAATTTGAGGCATCGATGTAAAGTTGAAGGGACACAACCCATAACATAGATCCAAGTTCGGCCGAGCATCAAGTTATATTGGAACTCCCCTTCTAGAACATAGAAAAGTTTTGGGACAAAGTGTAGGGGCCCACGCAGACATGGAGAATAATGGTACCCAGGGTAGAGGTCATGGCGTCATTAAAGAAGCGTAGCATAACATGATTACCATGCATACAATTGGCAGGTATTCACATTTGGTTGTATGCATGGGAGGAGATGATGTTAATGCTAGCACCACCATCGATCATAACACGTCGTATGTGTATATTATCGATAAAGATGGACATGAAAAGAGCGGGGTTGGGGTCATCGAGGACTGGAAGGAGCAATCTCTTCATCTAAAAAGTTGAGGGCAGCCACTTGGTGAGTAGGTGGAGGTGTAGATGAAGGTGAAGACCTAGTGAGAGAGGCCATGCGGTGAGGGGTAATGATGGAGGCTACGGGTGTGGGGTCATTTGGTAAGACTTTAATAGGTTGAAGGACTTTGATGAGGGCTTGACGATGTGATTCTAAGGTTTGAATGAGGTCATATAAAGACATTTTGAGAGGGGATTGGTGTAGTTATTTAAGCATTGTGCAATGTGTGATCCCGTTAGAAATAGGATATACAAGACCTCGAATGATGACTTTGGGTATGGATGTGGATGGTATGTTGGGTACAAGGTTGGTTGATGGGCAATGGGGGAAGATCTATGGAAATTGGTGAAGTGAAATGGGGTCCTCGTCAAGAATATCGTCATCATCAAAATTTTCTTCGAGGAGGACATAGTTGGACTAGGGTATTTTTTAAGTCCTTACAATTCTCTACATCGTGTCCTAGCACATGATAGTTGGCACAAATTTTGGTTTGGGTTTGAGTGGGTTGTAAGGTCTAAGAGGTGGTAATGTTATGACAGAATTTTCGAGGAGATTGGTTAAGATTTTGGCGTAGGACCCTGCTAGTGGATCACAATGGGAGGTGAATGTGGGTTTGGGTATAGGTACAACTGATTGTGGAGAAAGAGGCTTGACAGGAGAGGGAATGGGTTGGTTCACTAGTTTGGTGTGTGGAGTGGTCTTAGGTCTTGGTTGCATCTACTTGGGTAGGGGCAAGGTAGAAGAACTAGCGATGGAAGGTTTGGTTGGTTTAACTACCTTATTGGAGGGTAGTGGATTTTTAGCTTTAGGTTATGTCTTTTTGGGAAATGATGACACAGGTGTACGAGATGTGGAGGGAAAAGTCGATGGTGGAAGAGGACGGGTTACCCACGGGGGTAATCGAGGTGTTGTGGAGGTAGGTGGTGTAGGTTAGGCTAGGAGGCGTGAGTGAAAGAGAAGAAAATGTCATGGGTAGTGAAGTAGTTATGGATGGTAGTGGTGGTATGGGTGGTAAGAAGGTTATGGGTGACGATGGAGGTTGTGTGGGTCTCTTGGCTACATTAGAGTTTCATGATTAGAAGGTGGGTTGTTACGTTCTTGTTTTACCGGTGGATGGGGGTTGTTTGGCTAGGGTCGAGGGGTGAGGTCCTAGGATGGATGGAAGGGGTGAAGGTGATAATGGTGTGGTAGGAGAGGTTGGTGTATGAGGTCTAGGAGGTTGGGTCTTCTTTTTAGGGGCGGGGTGAGTTTAGTGTCATTTTGCAAGATGTCGCTAAATCTAATTTGATGGGTGAGTGAGTAAGGCTAGGCGACAAGTATGACCCCTAAGGTAGTGATAGGTTTAAGTAAGGAAGATGAAATAGGCACGGGTAGGTGTTTGGGTGTAGACGTATGTTAGGATATGGCCAGAGGTGTGAGTTGGGCCATGGGTGGTGACGTGGAAGGTATTTCCATAGTTGTAGTTGTGTTTGGTTTGGTCGCTCGAAACACTTTTGGATAGATAGTGGAGGTGTTAGCGGTGAGTGACAATCGCATTTGTGTTGAAACAGAAGTAGAAGGCATCCCAAAAGTAAGGCTCTATCAACATTTTCCGTGTGATTAGCAAAGTGTGAGAAAGGTATTGATGTAGGTGGGGTCAACATGGATCGAGTGGCGATCCCCGCAAAAGATGTTTGAGATACGGGAAATGGCTAGCCTCGGACTGCGTGGGTAAGAGAGCCGAAAGTAGATCAACGGGATCCGAGAAGATTCGATGGTGAAGGGTCATCAAAAGACACTGGTACTTCTATAGAATCCTCCATGGGTAGAGAGAGAGGATGGGCTAGATGAAGTAGACTCTTCTTGTGTTGGTGTAGGCGATGGACTTGTATCTCTATGAGTAGGAGAGGTGCCACTGACAACTGCTCGGAATTTTGAGGTGTCAAAGCGGCATGCTAATTATGGGCTCTTCCATAGATGAAGAAGAAAATGAAGGGGGTGCCTTTGTGGGTGGAGGAGTAAATGAAATAGGCTCTTGTGCAGGTAAGGGAGCTCGTCTAAGATTTCATCTATGGAAGGCACATGAGGCAATTAGGAATCAACTGGTATGTCATCAAAAATAGCATGGACCTCGCAGACATTGTTATCATTGTTTGAGGTGTCACAGCTTGGTTGGAAGATGGGGCATGATTAGGGAATGGATTCTTGAAGATATGTAGGTTTTGGTTAGTGGGTGCATTTGGGCTATCCAAGACTAGATCTCCATTGTCTAACATTTCTTGGATGATATTTTTGAAGGTGATGTAGTTATTGTCGCTATGACCTTTGACATGATGATAGTTGAAAAATTCATGTTTCTTATACCATGCGGACATAGGTCACTCAACGTCAAAACCAGTATGTGGTTTTATAGGTGGAAGGGTAATGGCATCGCATTAAAAAAATTCCAAAATAGAAGAGTAAGATTCACCTATCGAAGTGTACTTTCGCTTTTTCGTCCGAACCGAAAGCTTGGACAGGGGAAAGATTAGAAGGAGGTTTGGTTGGGTTTTATTGATGAGGGGGCTAGCTTTGAGAATTATGACGTTGGCAGACCCTTTGGGTTTTGAATAGTTGTTTTGGGGTTTCGAATATGAAGAAGCATCATTGGATTTGAACGTGATGTTCTTATTACGAAGTTGAATCTTCTTTTCTTTGATAGCATGAATTTCAAATTTCCAATGTTCATGCCATGGTGAATGCCTCATCAAAAGTGTGAAAGGTTTGCACCTGTAGGTTTGGTGAGATGTGTCTAGCACAAGCCCGAGTAAATAGCTCTATAAGCTTAGTTTGAGGTAGATGGAATGTGAGCTGATTAATTAAACTACACCAACGAGTGACAAAGTTAGTGATAGACTCATCATTTATCTTGTCGAGTGGAATAAAGATTATTCATGGTAACCTTCTTGACAATATTAATTGAGAAGTGTTCTAAGAAGGCTTGGGCTAGTTGATTGAAGCGAGTAGATGGAATGTCTTGGTAGCCCACTGTACCGGCCTAATGCGAGTCTGTTAGGGACATTGGGAAAGTCCTCGAAGTAAAGCGTCATCATGGGTAATCAGGTAACACCCATTTTAAAGGACCACAAACGTTGTTGTGGATCTTCTTTGCTTTTGAAGCGGTTGAATTTTGGAATTTCCCAATGTATAGGGTATGGTCGAATAGGAATGGACGTGTGAATAGGCTCATTACAAATTTCATCATAGGTGAGGAATTGCATGAGTCGAAACCAATGCTTCTAGTTTCTACATATTTTCCATCATCAACTTGATGAGGTCATTGGTAGGTTGTGATGGGGAGACACCTCCTCTGGCATAAGGGGGTGGATATTGAACTTGATAAGGAGGTTGAGAATAGGGCAACAACATAGAAGGCACATATCCCGAATGGTGTGAGACAGATAGGGGGGTGGTTGATAGTATGTGTATGTAGGTGGGATGGTCGTGGTAACTCTAATAGCGATTGGGGCCAATCTTTGTAAGATGGAGAGGACAAGATTCTAGAATAGGGTAGGGGTCACTGACACCACAGGAGGTTGTGTTGTAATGGGTATTTGTGAGACAATGGGTGCAAACCAGGCTAAAGTATGAATGGTCGATGAGGGGACAGTGAGATACGACAGCGCGAGTGATACTACGAGATGCGCAGGGTCATGTCGAGTATGGGTCCTATCTCGTGAAACTATTAAGGGTGAAGTAGGTGAGGGTAACACCGCATTATTAAGGGCTGATACAGAAGCAGGAATAAGGATAGGAGAGATGGATACTAGCATTCTTTATATCAACTGACCTGAGGAGTCTTGGGTGGAAGAGTGGGAAAGGTAGAACTGTAAGACCGCGGGATTCTAGTCAAGGAGTTGTGTAAATTCTTCGTCACCTACGGCAATGGTGATAGGTTGAGTAGGATCCATGGGTGACAGGATGGAAGGCAGTGAGGGACTAGGTGGGAGTGGTTGATGACTTACATGGAATATGAGGGCGTTAGTCTAGCTACGAGTCAACACCACGTGAACAAGTGCTGACTTAGTAAGATTGTATTATGTAGATGACATAGAAAGCAAGCAGGATAGAAAAGAATGAATAAAACAAGTGTCTATAGGTATATTTGGGTAATATATCAGTTGATGTTCAATACAGGGTAACCAACGCTGGTTAATGTTGACCGATGTCGGTTAAGGGGTAACCGAGGTTGGTTACTGTGAAACAGAATAGTTTTATCAAATGAAGCAAAGATTGTTGACAGTTAGATGAACAAGTTGAATGATGATTGTTGACCAAAGTAGAGAGAGTACAGGGACTCACAGGAACTCTAACAGCGAAGAAAATGAAATAAGGGCTCTTTTAGGCAATTTAACCCAAAAGAACAACGAACCAATGTCGGTTAGGGGTAACCGATGCCGGTTACTATGAAAATTGGAAAGATGTAGAAATATGGATTGTTATGAGTTTTTAATGAGATAAACCACCAACCCAGAGGTCTAGAGATGATGCAATGAAGTCCTAACACACTCAGAGGAAGTTAGAATACTCCAACTGTGATTGTGGAGTGTGTAAGGCAACAGAATAAAAAAATGGAGAAGCGTATCCTCAAACCTCAAAACGCACGTCAATCAAACACTAAAAACATGCTCTTAACAAGTGATTCTTAATGTATTGAGCTTATGTTATTTATGAGACTGACTCATGAATTTTAGAATAGAGTTTTTGGTGAGGAAGGCTTCTATGAAGAAAGATATCTAAAAGGAGAGGTTTCAGGTATGTTATGGCGGGGGTGGGCCATCCTCTGAGATGATGACTTGACAGAGGCAACGATGCGGGGAGTACTGCCGCTAACTGATTCGTGTGATCACGAACAGATGTTCCCAGGTAAGATTTTGTTTAAGAAATATGTGTATATTCTAATTTTGTGCAAATTTGGTAAGACAAAGAGCGAGAGAGAACGTGCTTTCTATGATTCTTTGTGTCAACCATCAATTGGGCATGACTTCCAGCATATAGGTTGCCCTCATTTTAATGTGAGCTAAATGTAGCAAATCAGAATGTAATGCAACCAATTTTAAGCCCAAATCAAAAGATTATGTTCGATGACACAAAAAGATGAATAGGAGAGGGTATGCTCTTTTACTAAATGCAAAAATCAAGAAGAATAGTTCTTTTTAAATACACCAAAAGAAAATGTATCCTTTAGAGCAATTAGAAAGAAGATAAGATTACCAGGGAAGAAGATTAATGTGTAAGCTTTTATGAAGGGAAACAAACACATAACCTTTGCCTAGGAATGAATAAAATGCAATAGAACCCCTGATGGGTCCCACCGGTGTGCCAAAATGTTTCACCATTTTCTTTATGTTTTCGAAATGATGAAGCAGATGAGGGTAAGGGCTAGGAGGAATACATTAAATGGATTGGTTGATGGTTATTGCATGCATTCTTACTTCTTAATCCAATGCCAGCTGCAAGAACTTCCTTTTTTTAGGAGGAACTCCTTGTAATAGAAAACAAGACCACAAAAAGATAGTTAAATGGTATATGATAGTGGACTTCCTAGCATGTACTAGACCGAGAAGTATGACACTCCCTAGATGGTGTCAATCCACTATTTTGTTATCCTGTGAAATTGACAAGGGCAATTTAGGTAACCATACCAAAAATTTCGTTTTGGCCCCCAAAGGAGTTTGACAACGTTTGAAGAAGCCCAAAACTTCCTTCCAAAAATTAGGATGTTGTAAGACTTAGCCATTTTCTACTTATCCTTCGGCACACTCATTTTCATGTCGACATGACTAAAGTTGTGCCCCTTTTTGCACTGGGTGCAATTTTTGGAGTGTCGACACACCAAAATCTGCACCCCCTCTTAATCCTTTGGCGCACTCATTGTTATGCCAACATCACTAAAGTTGTGCCCCTTTGGTCCTTTGGCGCTAAAAATATCATGTCAACATCATAAAATGTGTGCTAAGAATTTTCTTAAGCGCTGAAAATGTTGTGTCAACATCGGTAAGGTTGCGCTAAGGTGCATTTTTCTTTGTGTCGACACTCCCAAAAGCACGCCAAAGGTGGTTGGTGAGATAATAAATGCCAATTTTTCTATAAATATGCGCCCGACACCTGTCATTTTCACGAATTGAAAATTGTGAAAAGTGTTTTCTTTCATGCTGTCAACCATCCTCACAACCCCACGTGCCATTTTCGAGCTTGTGGACCCCACATCGTTCTTCGTCTTTTATAAATCCTGGTAAGTGGCTCCTCTCCTTGTTTTTTTTTTGTTGTGTTAGGTATTAGGGTTGGTATAAAAATATAAAATCTAAAGAAACACACCTAACAAACTTATCAAACCAAATTGAAGCCCTTTTACCTCTCCTTCCATATCTCGTAAATTTGGGAGACCCTGCTCTCGAAGAAACCAAAAACCCATCTTTCCCTGCTTGTTGCCTTGCCAAACAAACCCTCTCTTTGCCATCTGACAAATCCAAAAGAGAGAGGAAGAGAAATCAAGAAATTTCCAAAATTATCAAACTGTTGAAACCATTGGCACATTGTTTTTTCATGTTACACCTCCCAAAGTTGCGCTTGGTGCACTTTGCACCCATGAAACACTACCTTTTTCCGTGCCCAGATAAAAGAACACTTAGTAGTTTTTGTGGGGTGCAAGTGCCACTTGCACAAAATCAACATAAGATGTTGTGTGCCACTGATCCGTGCCACGCACTTTTTCCCTTGGCGCATTGATTTTCCTTGCAACATCTTCAAAGTTGCATCCGGGCGTACTTTAAACACCTGCAACACAAACTTTTTGTGCCCAACCAAAGCTGATTTTTCCTAAGGCATAGGCGCAACTTCTTTAACATCAACATAACATGTTGCATGCTGCAAATCCACGCCCCGCACTTTATCCTTGGCACTGAAACTTTTCATGCAACACCTCTCAAAATTGTTCCCTTTCTAAACTTGGCGCAACTTTTTTCATGTAGACATCTTCCCAATTGCGCCTAGCAATAAAAAGCCTCTACAGCCTATTGTGAACCTGCGCCTTGCACCCTAAGCCTTATAATTGCTTGTTCTTCATTCTGCAAACTTTCATTATGAATAACATCATGATTGACATGGCTCTTCTTTGTTGGACCTCCTTGATTATTCTTGTAGAACAACAACATCCATCCTTGAGCTCACACATGTCTTCATCAAGCAAGAAATCAACTAAAGCTAAAGCTAAAGCTAAGCAGTCGAAATAAGAGATGAAGTATAATTATCAGAGAGTTAGAATGCCTTACTCATATGCAGAGTGCAGCCTCGACATCAGAGACTATGAGCTAGGACATATTTACATGGATGATTTCTGGGCTAGGACCAACCAGGAAAGCAGTGGCCCATGGATGAACAAATTAGTGGGCAGTGGATTGCACTTTGTAGTTGGGCTTCCAGTAAGTGCCGTAAATAACGAGTTCATCATGTTGGTTGCTCGGTGCTATAACAAAGACACTAGATGTGTCGAAGACAAAGAACACAAGATGATCATCGACCTCACAGCTCGTCACTTTGAATGACCACAGGCATTCCTCATTACAGCAATATGTAGAAATAAGCATCGAAGACTGCAAGAAGACCTGGGATGATAATGAGGATAAATGCATGCAGATGATGAACGAGCTTTATCTAAAGAACAAGAAGTCGGTGAGCAGATGGCCACAAACCATCCACCGTAGTGACTTCAATGAGGAGTTGAGTGATACAATCACCTTCTTAAACAAAGTATTTGGGCTCCCTGATGCCCATTATTTCCACAAATGGATCTTTGAGGTACCTAGAGACCATGAGCAAGAATGCCCCTGATCAACGTTTCGGCTGGGGTGAGATCATCAGTGACACCATCTCCCAGTAGCTTCAACAAGTTCTAACAACTGGGAAGTTCTAAATGAATTCCTATGTTGTATACATTGTTGCGTCAGCAAGGGATTTCACAGGGTTAGCTTAAAATGGGGTATGGTCCCAGGTTAATATATACGAGTTCTACCCAGAGCTAAAATCTCAAGGCCAGCATCTCCCAGTTCTCTAAAATTAATGATGCCTTCTTCTATGAGGTAATCTGCTTGTTGAGGCCAAACATGAGACACGGTCGAAACAACCCGAGTGTGATTTCTGCTACAAAGAAATGGGGAGCGTTTTTCACACAATTCCCCACATTCACATACCTTAGAGTTGTGAATTTTGAGGGAGAACCAATGAAGCTGCCAAGGTTTGCAAGGTGAAGCTAATCCTGCTAGAATTGTCAAGGAAACTAATCACTTATCATGAGAAGTGCATGAAAAGAAAGAAAGGAGGAATCTCATTCCCCCTTACAGTTGGCCGATACACCTGCCCACACTTGCCAAAGCATGGAGATGTATGCTAAGCTAGAGCTGCTAAATTTGAAGCACAACTTCCCAGCAAGGCCGACCTTCGACTGCCGGAGTTGCCTCCCAAAGGCAAAAATTGATCCCATCCATGTTCCCGAGATCGAGGACATTTGGATCGACCTAACACATGAGATAGACATCAAGCGAAAGGATCACTCCCGAGCTGGCTCTAGAGGAGATCATCCACTATGGCATAGCCATCGTCCCAAAGGAATTCCAAGAGATTGATCAAGAAATTGATTAGGTTTACCTTGACACAAATGGGGACGATTGGCCATTCACGGAGATCGATAGAGCCAAAGCGCCGAAAACCATTCAGGAAAGGGTTAAGCCCACATTGCAAGTGCACCGAACATTGGTGCAAATAGAATGGTCTCACCTACCTTGGAGTTGATTTCACTACTTCTCCTTCAGGTAGAGCACCTCCAAGACCGGCCCAAGTGCCGAAAGGAAAAGGAAAAGACAAGGAGGGTGAATCAAACGAGATAAGAAGAAACTCGAAAGGCCTTATTTCTACTTCGAGAAGCAAGTATTCGACCCTGGTATCTCAAGTTAAAGAAGAAACAACTAAGGTTTCAAAGATACATCCACCAAGATGTTATCACAACTACAACTGCAGAGGTACCCAACATTCCTTCTTCCATTTCTTCTCCTCCTCTGTCATTGAAACATCTATTCCTATGGATGTGTCTTCTCCTCTCCCTTCCTCCCTTCCATCTCCCACCTCTTCCATCTTCTCCTCTCTCGCGGATCTGTCGCCCAATGTTCCCTCCATCCAATTGCAGATCCCTTCCATTTCCATGTCCTTCTCTTCTCCTGTAGTAACTCCAAGCCCCACAAGTAGTGGTGCATTGGATTCCCTATCAATGCCACCACCAAGTGTTTTGACATACTTCCCTGAGGCCTCTATAGTTTCTCCCCCTCTCACTCTCATTTCTTCTTCTATTTCCTCTACTCCCACTCCCATAAGTCCTAGTTGGATTTTGACCATACGGACCAAAGCATAAGAGGAAAGTTCCCATTCATGACCATATATTCCTCCATCATTCCAAAGAAGGGTACCAAGAAGTAGAAAGCGATAACTCACTTTTCTAAAAGCATTTTAGGGGAGAGAGTCATGGAGATAGCTTACCTAGACCCCACCAAGAAAAAGGAGGATTTGTCTCCCACAGACTTCACAGTGACTCAAGTCACAATGGGGACCTCATGAGGAAAGCCACAAGGGGGAAGTCTTGTTTCTTGTGGATGCTCTCTGTACAAGAAGCTCCAAGAAGAAAAAGAGGAGAAAATAATACTCAAGGAACAAAACAAACATCTCCTTCAATCATTGTAGAAAATGGGCAACGCTCCTCCAAAGAACTACGCCCGAACCCATTCAAGTTCCCAGTCAAGAGAAAATAAATGAATATGGTAAGATTGGTGAATAAGGCGATACAATATCATCCTGGATCAAGCGAATCCTCATAGATGGTGAAGAAATGATTGGGAAATTCATAGTGCTCTATTAGGATATAACTCGAGTAAATAAGGAGCTGTAAGCAGTAGGAAGCACCATATCTGAAGAGTTGGATAATGCCAAGTTACAGCATGAAACATTCCAAACCATGGCTAACTACTCAGGTGATAACCTATTGAAGGTCGGAGTTATCGATCACCCGCATGCAAATAACAAAGATCTCATCACTTTAGATTACTGGGTTGATCAAATGGAATATATCCTGGAGAGAATAGATAATATTAAAGATGAAACCCTGGACGCACAATACAACATAGAGTGACAATTACAAAAATGTCTCTAGGGATGCTCAGTGAATCATATAACTTGAGGGAAACAGATGATACATTCCAATGCTTCAAGGCTATCCTCACTCAAGGTTTGGCACTAGAGGTCACTTTCGATCGAGATTCAATCAATAACCTCTTGGCTTGTCGCGACTTCATTGGATTTTTGATCGACGTGCATGCGAAACTTTCACCAAGTTACCTGACAAGCTCAAGAACGAGAAAGAAACTTGTGAAGTCATTGGCGACCATTTTAAAGGTCCAATCATGATCAACTTCAAGTGATGATCACCAAGTTTATGGAATATCAAGTGTAGTGTCACATCGACTCTCCTGATCAAAAGCAAGACACCAAGTTTGAACAAAGAGATGATGAGGAGTAGTTTCTCCTCTGGTGTATGCATTGATCATTTTTGTAAAATGTTTAAAAAGCATGTTGGCATTTATGATGACCTCATCCATGTTGCACCATGGGATGTTGTCATCCAAAAACTTGCCCAAAGTCAACTTTTGACTTTTTAGATATTTTGTAAGATAGTGGTTGGTTTGCTTTTGTCTTCTTTCCTCTTCTCCTTCTATAAATACTTGAATACTTGTTGTATTCAAGGTGGACATTTTTTGTATGAAAAAAGAAGTGAGGAGAGAAAGACTTTGTGTTTTCTTGTAATAGAAGAAATATTAATACATATGTTTAGACTTTGTGCTTAATGTATGTGTTATTTGCATCAGATCTTTCTTAAGTTAGATCTATGTTTTTTTATTTGTTGGATTCATTCCTACTATTGTCATATGTTCATCAGTATTGCTTTAATTGTTTATGCAAGTAAGTTTGGCTCTATTTACTACCAGCCCAAAGCATAAACCTTCTGACCTTTCTGTCTTGGAATTCATTTCTTTTCTTCCTTTAGATCTACCCTCTTCATTCCTTCTCTCCTACCTTTCTATTCGTTGTTGGAACTACCTCTACTAGGATGAGATCCCAAACCCCCTGAAGTTAGAATAGTGTAGATTTGCACAGATTCCTGCTTGATAGATTAGCAATAAACCAGTTTCGCTTTGTTGTCTCAAAGAGGGCTATACCCTACACACTGTTAGCATGTTTCCCCACGACCTGCCTAACCGACAGTTTTTAGACCAATAGTTTTTTGGCGACTCATTTGGGACCAAACTAAGGAAATAACTAAAAAACTATAAAAATCACTACCATATTGCAAATTTTAACTCTTTGTTAAAAATAAAAATTATTGCATAAGTGATCAAAACTGAAAATTTTCTTATACAAATCCATATATCTGGGCCAAATAAGAGCTTTTAGTTCGCTAAGTTTTTACAAAAACTTGTATATTTTAGTAGATCTGAGATTCTGACATTTTATGTTATTTTCAAAACCTTGTAAAATTCAGGTCAAAGATCTGAAAATTAGCCTACTAACCTAACCCACTTTTTATCCTTATTAATTTTTGTCAGAAAACCGCAATCGGTTGTTATTAAAGAGGATAAAATTAAATATTGAAAAAAGTACATGCTGCTGATTTTTGCTAAAAAAATCAAAGTATAAACAAAAAGATTGTTGTAAATCGCTCTTAATTGTGTAGATCCGAATGGGATACACTGGTGGGTGAACCATTTACTCGCAGCAGAAGGGCTCGTGGATAAGTTGATCCAATTTTTGATCTACTTAGAAGGCACAATTTCAGTATCATTCCAACACGATTCACATCGTTGAAGTTGGTGATCGATCGGCCAAGAAGTGCCTCGCCTCCATGAAAGAGCCGGATTTCACAGGGTGCCTCGACATCAACTTACAGTGCTCTTTTGCTAAGTGGAACCACACTCCCTACTCATGTTCTTTTTCCCACTTTTCAAATGGCAGTTAATCTGCATGTACCATGGGGAAACACCATGGGTCCTCTAGCACTTGCCACATCCAGTACACCCCCTCCCCAGCGAAATCGCAAGAATTTCTTGAAATTTGATGGGAGCGGAAATCAAAGCACAGACGACGCACATATAGTTGTGTTTATTATGTCATGCAGTATTCTAGACATGACTCATGAAGACGTATCGATACATCTCTTTCTTAAGACCTTGCAAGGGCTTGCATCAGAATGGTTCCAGCATTTACCAGCCGGATCCATCACCAGTTGGGCCACATTACGGACTGCATTTGAAGACAGATACAAGCCTTCAGAAGATGCATTCACGTTATTGTGGTGAATCACTCACATGAAGGAGGCCAATGAAACCATGTGCGATTTTATCACCCGATTCAATTCGCTAATCAACCACGTGCCTCTTGCCATGATGCCGACATTAGAGAATCAAAAGTGTTTCTTCTTGAATGCCATGAGTTCAAAAGTAAGTTTCTTACTTTTACAGGAATAGATACCCACCTTGGTCCTTGCCAAGCTATGGCCATTCGGATAGAAGATAACCTCCTTATATCTGGTGAGTTAAGACAAGAGCCATCAAAATCAAAGGCTTCAACTTCTTCTCAGGCTACCTCATCAGATCCCAGCATTCCAAAAGATGGATAATGACTTTCTCTCATTAAAGAAGTAATTGGCTCAAACATGTCTACTACTCCGTACCGGGATATCCCACGGAGGAACTTCACTCCCAACAATGCCCCCAAAGGCCGCATTTACCTGCTGCTTCTCCAAGGTTAGCAATTGAAGCCCCTCCGGTTAATGCTTTGGTTGAAATCGAAGAAGATGATCCAAATTACAAAGAACCTTCGTTGCAAGGTGAAGATGATCAAGATGTCGGTGAACCGACTGGTGACTCTACTATTGGGTATATGGAATTTGAAGATGAGGAATCTAATGAAGAAGAAGGTACCCAAGGGTATACGAGTGGACAATCATACGCAATTTTCACTCGCTCGCAAGGAAAAGAAGAAAAAATGCTACTGAAAAACAAAAGGAAAAGGTTGTGGTAACTCCTCCTCCAACGATCACTAAAAGAGGTAATCCCCTTCCTACTCAACCTCCTATTAAACCTTTTGTGAAGAAATCTTTTCCTCCTATTTCTCCTCCAATTCAACCTTCCTCTAGTCCCATAAAGACCAGTAATCCTCCTCCACAAATGTGAAACGAAGGACTCATTCCTTCGTTAGCGCAACCCTTGGTCGCATTTGATATAATTGATCACGCCAAAAAGACCAAGATCTAGATGTCTAAAGTTGAGTACCTTCATTCTAACCTAGAGCAGCTTATAAGATTAACTAAGTATATCCAAAGCTAGGCTTTCATCCCTCCTCCCATTTCCCCAAAAGGAATTCTTACCACTCCTACGTCTCACATAAACGTTGCCTCGACTTCCATGTCGGGAAAATTGAACCTTTTTACCTATCTCTCCTAATCAATGGTCATAAACTAAGTAACTGTATAATTGATTCTGGAGCTTCTGATAATGTTATGCCAGCAAAGGTCACCCATGCTTTGGGCCTCACACTTACTAAACCTTTTGGTAGATGTTACTCCATGGAAACCAAACAAGTACCATTGATTGGTCAGATCAAGGATGCGTAGTTTGCATTCACGGCATTTCCTGAGAAAAGGGTAAAAATGACTATTCTCGTAGCTGATATTCCAGCAACATATGGGATATTGCTAGGGAGGAGCTTTTGTAAAGAAGTTGGTGGGGAAATTCATATGGACTGGTCCAAAGCTAGGATTCCTATCAAAGGGGTGATGCAGACGTTGGAACTAGAATCACAAAAGAAATATCTAGTCACCAATTTTGATGACCCTAAGGCTCAGATTCTTTTCAAATCATTAGGGATGGGGAATTAGTTCATGTCCACCGACTCGAGATAGAATTGACGTTCTCATCCAAAAGAGGATCTCAACAAAATATGGACATTGCAGTTTGATGGCAGTTGTGTGACAAGTGGATGCGGTGCTGGAGCTGTTCTAATATCTCATGAAGAGGAGATTTTCCCTTTTTCTTTCAAGTTACAGTTCTTCAATACAAATAATACTACCGAGTATGAATCCTTATTACTTGGCATGTAAGCTACAAAAGAGAAAGGAATCAAGAATTTGAGAGTGCAAGGTGATGCTGAGCTAATTGTCAATCGTAAAAGGGATATATCAAGTAAAAATGACCAACTCAAACACTACCACAATGCAGTATGGGATAGCATCGAAGAGTTTGACACTTTCTCAATCAAAGTAGTTCCATGAGCCCAAAATGACATGGCTGATTCATTGGCCATCTCAGCCTCTCTCATGCTCCCTCACCTAGGGTTAAAAACAGATACATATACCATTGAGGTGGTTTTTCACCCAAGTGTGCTAGATAATTCACAACACTGGCAAGTGTTCAATGATGACAACCAACTTATCACTTTTTGGAGAAAGCTGACAATTTCAAAGAACTTAATTTTGATGGATCAACTTCTACGTGTGTGAGTCTCTTACCGGTCAAGCACATGAATCTGAAAAAGAAACTAGTGATACAACTCAAAGGAAACAAGATTTCGAAAGGTTTGGTTTCCTTAGAATTATTATTTGATAATCATGACCATTTTGTCAAGAAAAAGCAACAGGATGATCCTTCCTCTTCTCCGAAACTAAATCCATCAACTGGGTACTACTGAGAACATCCTCATTCCGTGAATATCGGGAAGTGTGTACGCCCGAGGAAAAGTGAAAATTCGTTAAGTTGCTAAAAAGTACATGGATGTATTAGCATGGTCTTATGGTGATCTGAAGTATTTCAAGCAAAGGACATCTAGCATGACATTCACTCAAGGATGACGTCAAGTCTTTTCGTCAAAAGAAAAATAATTACAACCCTAAAATCTCAGGTACCATCCAGATGAAATTCAGAAGATGTTGGATGCAAGAATTATTTTTCCAATTCATCACAGTGCACGGATTGCAAATATTGTGCCTGTGTGGAAGAAGAATGGAAAGATACGCATATGCATGGACTTTCGCAACTTGAACTAGTCATCCTTAAAAGATAACTATCCACTACCGATAATGGATCAAGTGCTACAGGTAGTAACCGGTTCAGAAATGTTGTCTATGCTTGATGGTTTTTCAGGTTACAATCAAATTCAAGTCATGCCTAAAGATCAGTTCAAAACAAAATTCACCACTCCTTGGGGTACCTTCGCCTACAACAAAATGTCATTGGTTTGATCAAAACCGATGCTTTACCTTCTAACGAGCAATGGACTTTGCATTCAAAGGTATGATGGGAAAAGTCATCATAGTTTACCTAGATGACTTGACCGTATTCTCCAAAAGACGAAGTGATCACTGCGATCATTTGGAACAAGTCTTGATCAGATGTCGAGAGCATGGGATTTCGCTAAATCCCAAGAAGTCAATTTTTGGGGTCACCAAAGGAAAGCTGTTAGGACATGTCATCAGCAGAGAAGGAACTAAGATAGATGTCGAAAGAGTCAAGGCTATTCAGAGCCTTACTTTGCCTACAAGAAAGACTCTGGTGTTCACTCTTTCTTCGAAAAGGTAAATTTTCTTAGATGCTTTGTTCTCGATTTTTCCGAGAGAAAACTCGTCATATATCTAATATGATGAAAGGATCCCAAACATTCTGATGGAGTGAGGAAGGAAGGACATTATTGAAGACGTAAAAACCTCCGTCACTCATGCTCTGTTCTAGTGTGTCTTGACTTTAGCAAAGACTTCATCATGTATAGTTATGTGTCTCGCATCTCATGCATACCGTATCGGCCTATCTGATGCAAAAGAACTCTGAGATATTGAATCCCTTATTACTTTCATGAGCTCTCCGCTTAAGCCTCATGAACTGAAGATGTCACGATTGGAAAAGCATGCCTTTGTCATGATAAAAATAGTCAAAAGTTTCTGCTACTATATTCTGAATTCTCATAGAAGTGTTGGTTCTCGACACTACGTTAAGTCTATCCTGACTCAACATGAGTTAGGGAGCTTACGAGGGAATTAGATCGCAAAGGTCCAAGAATACGATCTAGACATCAAACCAACCAAGTTGGTAAGAGGTAAGGGCCTGTGTCAGCTAATGGCCGAAAATAAAGACTCAAAGGTACCTGAAGAGAAAGTTGATCACATTGATGGAGAACAAAAGGAACTAGAGAAATCATATTCTTTTCCCATGGTTCTATTTGTCGCAACCAACGACGAATGGTATTCTAACATCACATTCTTTCTCACCTATGGTGAGTGCCCAACTCACCTAACCACAAAATAAAAGCAAACAGTGAAGCTCAGAGCCGCAAGATATGTCATATGGGATGATGGATTGTACAAACGTGGAATTGACGACATTTTTCTACGATGTGTTGATAAGCCGCAATAGGTAAAATTGTTGGAGAGTTTTCACGACTCAGCCTACGGTGGTCACTTCTCCTCATTAGTGACAACACACAAAATCATTCGGGCCAAGTACTACTGGCCAACGCTATTTCAAGATACAACCACCTGGGTAGCAAAATGTGAACTTTCTAACAGTTCATTGGCAAACCAAAGATGGCTACATTTCCCCGTAGGCTCATCATCATTAATGAACCATTCAGGAAATGGGGAAATGATTTCATTGGAGCACTCAATCCTCAATCAAGTGCTGGACATAGTTACGTCCTAACAAAAATGGATTACTTCACGAAATGGGTGGAGGCCATACCTGTCAAGCATGCCACTTCTGAAATTGTTTTGCAACTTCATCAAAGAGAATATTATTGTGAGATTTGGCATCCCACATAAAATCATTGCTGATAATGCTTTCAAATTCTCTTCACGGGAAGTTATGGTTTTTCTATGGATATGAAATAACCTTGGCTTATGTCTCTGATTATTATCCTCAAGGAAATGGTCAGGCAGAATCCAGCAACAAGAACCTGGTGACTATCATATGGAAGCTAGTTGATGAAAACCAGCGGTCCTAGCACAAATCATTGTATGATGCTTTGTGGGTGGATCGTATCACCCCAAAGAGGTCTCTCGGCATGTCACATTTCCAGGTGTTGTATGGGATCGATGCTGAAATCCCTATCTCTGCAGAACTTCCTGCTCGCGCTTAGCTCAAGCAATTGAAGATGAAACTTTTCAAAATTATCTTGAAAAGAGGATTATGTACCGACGTAACTTGAAGAAAAGCGAGTGAAATTGATTGAGAAGTGAACATCATAATCAAGTTAAGAGGTTGTTCGACAAGAAATCTAAGCAAAGAGATTTCAAAGTAGGAGATCTTGTTCTTCTATGGGACAAATGAAGAGAACCAAAAGGTATGCATGGGAAGTTTGACTCTCTTTGGAGAGGGCCATACAAAATCAAGTAGCTTAATGGAGAGAATAGTTTCTATCTCTCATATATGGATGGAACCGAGCTCCCGCTTCCCTATAGCAGGCAACACCTGAAGATCTTCAGGAACTAGAGCTTGCTCTCTTCTTTGTACAGATTTTCTTTTGTTTTTCATTCGTGTGTTTGCTTTATGTTTGTTGTGTGTTCCCTTTCTTTCCCTTTTTGGTTGCCCTTGTTTTTTACTCTCTGTAACCCAATGGATAGGCACATGAAAATCTAGGATTCTCTACTCGTAAGTTTCACTTAAAGATAGTCCCCAGAAAGAGCCAGCTATTATCCTGCGAAATTGACAAGGGAAATTTACAAGTAACCATGCCAAAAAATTTGTTTTGGCCCCCTAAAGGAGTTTGACAACGTTCGAAGAAGCCCAAAACTTCCTTCCAAAAATCAAGATATTGTAAGACTTAGCCATTTTCTACTTATCCTTCGACACACTCATCTAAATGTCGACATGATGAAAATGCACCCCTTTTTACACTGGGCACAATTTTTGGAGTGTCAACACACCAAAACCTGCACCCCCTCTTAATCGTTTAGCACACTCATTATTATGCCAACATCATTAAATGTGTGCCCCTTTGGTCCTTTGGCGCTAAAAATATCATGTCAACATCATAAAATGTGCGCTAAGAATTTTTCTTAGGGGCTGAAAATGTTGTGTCAACGTCGGTAAGGTTGCGCTAAAGTGCATTTTTCTTGTGTCGACACTCCCAAAGCACACCAAAGGTGGTTGGTGAGATAATAAATGCCAGTTTTTCTATAAATATGCACCCGACACCTGTCATTTTCACGAATTAAAAATTGTGAAAAGTGTTTTCTCTATGCCTGTTAGCCATCCTTGTCACCCTCGTGTGCATTTTTCGAGCTTGTGGACCCCACGTCGTTCTTCGTCTTTTATAAATCCTAGTAAGTGGCTCCTCTCCTTGTTGTTGTTTTTGTTTTTGTTGTGTTAGGTATTAGGGTTGGTATAAAAAGATAAAATCTAAAGAAACACACCTAAAAAACTTATCAAACCAGTTGAAGCCCTTTTACCTCTCCTTCCAGATCTCTGCAAATCTGGAAGACCCCCTCTAAAGAAACCAAAAACCCACCTTTCCCTGCTTGTTGCCTTGCCAAACAAACCCTCTCTTTTCCATCTGACAAATCCAAAAGAGAGAGGAAGAGAAATCAAGAAATTGTCAAAATTATCAAACTATTGAAACCATTGGCGCGTTGTTTTTTCGTGTTACACCTCCCAAAGTTACGCTTGCGCGCACTTGCGCCATGCCCAAAAACTACATATTTCCGCACCCAGTTAAAAGAGCACTTAGCAGTTTTTTTGGGGCGCAGTGCCACTTGCACAACATCAACATAAGATGTTGTGTGTGTTAAATTCCATGCCAAGCACTTTTTCCCTTGGCGCATTGATTTTCCTTGCAACATCTTCCAAAGTTGCGCTTGGGTGCACTTTAAACACCTGCAACACAAACTTTTCTGTGCCCAGCCAAACCAGATTTTTCCTAAGGCACAGGCGCAACTTCTTTAACATCAACATAACATGTTGCATGTCAAATCCGCGCCCCGGCTTTATCCTTGGCTGAAACTTTTCATGTAACACCTCTCAAAATTGTGCCCTTTCTAAACTTGGCGCAAATTTTCTCATGTCAACATTGGGTGCAACTTTTTTCATGTCGACATCTTCCCAAGTGCGCCTAGCAATAAAAAGCCTCTACAACTGTTGTGAACCTGCGCCTTGCGCCCTAAGCCTTATAATTGCTTGTTCTTCATTCTGCAAGCTTTCATTATGAATAACATGACGGTTGACATGGCTCTTCTGTGTTGGACCTCCTTGATTCTTCTTGCAGAACAACAACATCCATCCTTGAGCTCACACATGTCTTCATCAAGCAAGAAACCAACTAAAGCTAAAGCTAAAGCTAAAGCAATCGGAATAAGAGATGAAGTATAAGTATCAGAGAGTCAGAATGCCTGACTCATATGCAAAGTGCAGCCTCGACATCAGAGACTCTGAGCTAGGACATATTGACATGGATGATTTTTGGGCAAGGACCAACCAGGAAAGTAGTGGCCCATGGATGAACAAATTAGTGGGTAGTGGATTGCACTTTGTAGCTGGGCTTCCAGTAAGTGTCATAAATAACGAGTTCATCATGTTGGTTGCTCGGTGCTATAACAAAGACACTAGATGTGTCGAAGACAAAGAACACAAGATGATCATCGACCTCACAACTCGTCACTTTGAACTGACCCTGGGCATTCCTCATCACAAGCAATATGTAGAAATAAGCATCGAAGACTGCAAGAAGACCTGGGACGATAATGAGGATAAATGCATGTAGATGATGAATGAGCTTTATCTAAAGAACAAGAAGTCAGTGAGAAGATGGCCACAAACCATCCACCGTAGTGACTTCAATGAGGAGTTGAGTGATACAATCACCTTCTTAAACAAAGTATTTGGGCTCCCTGATGCCCATTATTTCCACAAATGGATCGTTGAGGTACTAGAGACCATGAGCAAGAATGCCCCCGATCAGCGCTTTGGTGGGGTGAGATCATCGGTGACACCATCTCCCAAAGAGCTTCAACAAGTTCTAACAACAACTGGGAAGTTCTATATGAATTCCTATGTTGTATACGTTGTTACGTCAAGCAAAGGGATTTCACAGGGTTAGCTTGAAATGGGGTATGGCCCCAAGTCAAGATATATGAGTTCTACCCAGAGCTAAAGCTCAAGGCCAAGCATCTCCAGTTCTCTAAAATTAATGATGCCTTCTTCTATGAGGTAATCTGCTTGTTGAGGCCAAACATGAGACACGGTCGGACCAACCCGAGTGTGATTTCTGCTACAAAGAAATGGGGAGCGTTGTTCACACAATTCCCCACATTCACATACCTTAGAGTTGTGAATTTTGAGGGAGAACCAATGAAGCTGCCAAGGTTTGCAGGGCTGAAGCTGATCCTGCTGGAATTGTCAAGGCAGCTAATCACTTATCATGAGAAGTGCATGAAAAGAAAGAAAGGAGGAACTCCATTCCCCCTTACAGTTGGCCGATACACCTGCCCCACACTTGCCAAAGCACGAGAGATGTATGTTGAGCTAGAGCTACTAAATTTGAAGCACAACTTCCCAAGCAAGGCCGACCTTCGATAGCTGGAGTTACCTCCCAAAGGCAAAAATGATCCCATCCATGTTCCCGAGATCGAGGACATTTGGATCGACCTGACACATGAGATAGACATTAGGTGAAAGGATCACTCCCGATTGGCTCTGGAGGAGATCATCCACTATGGCGTAGCCATCGTCCCAAAGGAATTCCAAGAGACTGATCAAGAAATTGATTAGGTTTACCTTGACACAAATGGGGATGATTGGCCATTCACGGAGATCGATAGAGCCAAAGCACCGAAAACCATTCAGAAAGGGTTAAGCCCACATTGCAAGCGCATCGAACATTGGTGCAAATAGAATGGTCTCACCTACCTTGGAGTTGATTTCACTACTTCTCCTTCAGGTAGAGCACCTCCAAGACCGGCCCAAGTGCCGAAAGGAAAAGGAAAAGACAAGGAGGGTGAATCAAATAGATAAGAAGAAACTCCTGAAGGCCTTCCTTCTACTTCTGAGAAGCAAGTATTCGACCTGGTATCCCTAGTTAAAGAAGAAACAACAAAGGTTTCAATGGATACATCCACCCAAGATGTTATCACAACTACAACTGCAGAGGTACCCAACATTCCTTCTTCCATTTCTTCTCCTCCTCCTATCATTGAAACATCTATTCCTATGGATGTGTCTTCTCCTCTCCCTTCCTCCCTTCCATCTCCCACCTCTTCCATCTTCTCCTCTCTCACGGATCTATCACCCAGTGTTCCCTCCATCCAATTACAGATCCCTTCCATTTCCATGTCCTTCTCTTCTCCTGTAGTAACTCCAAGCCCCACAAGTAGCGGTGTGTTGGATTCCCTATCAATGCCACCACCAAGTGTTTCGACATACTTCCCTGAGGCCTCTATAGTTTCTCCCCCTCTCACTCTCGTTTCTTCTTCTATTTCCTCTACTCCCACTCCCATAAGTCCTAACTAGATTTCTGACCATCTGGACCAGCATAAGAGGAAAGTTCCCATTGCAACCATGGATTTCTCGTCATTCCAAAGAAGGGTACCAAGAAGCAAAAGTGATAACTCACTTTTCTAAAAGCATTTCAAGGGAGAGAGTCATGGAGATAGCTTACCCAGACCCCACCAAGAAAAAGGAGGATTTGTCTCCCACAGACTTCACAGTGACTCAAGTCACAATGGGACCTCATCTAAAATCCTGCAAGGGGAAGCCTTGTCTGCTATGGATGCTCTCTGTAAGAAGCTCCAAGAAGAAAAAGAGGAGAAAAAGAATACTCAAGGAACAAAACAAACATCTCCTCCAAGCATTGCAGAAAATGGGCAAACTGCTCCTCCAGTAACTGCCACCGAACCCATTCAAGTTCCCAGTTAAGAGAAAATAAATGAATATGTTAAGATTGGTGAACAAGGCGCGTGAAATATCATCCTGGATCAAGTGAATCCTCAGAGATGGTGAAGAAATGATTGGGAAATTCACAGTGCTCTATCAAGATATAACTCAAGCAAATAAGGAGCTACAAGCAGTAGCAAGCACCCTATCTAAAGAGTTGGATAACACCAAGTTGTAGCATGAAACGTTCCAAACCATGGTTAACTACTTAATTGATGACCTATTGAAGGTTAGCGTTATCGATCACCCACATGCACATAACAAAGCTCTCATCGCTTTAGATTACTGGGTTGATCAAATGGAATATATCCTGGAGAGAATAGATAAAATCAAAGATGAAGCCTTAGATGCACGATACAACATGGAGCAGATAGTTACAAAAATGTCTCAGGGATGCTTAGTGAATTATATAACTTAAGGGAAGTAGATGATACATTCCAGCGCTTCAAGGCTATCGTCACTCAAGGTTTGGCACCAGAGGTCACTTTTGACCGAGAGTCAATCAATAACCTCTTGGCTTGCCGTGACTTCATTGGCTTTTTGATCGACGCATGCGAAACTTTCACCGAGTTACTTGACAAGCTCAAGAATGAGAAAGAAACTTGTGAAGTCATTGGCGACCATTTTAAAGGTCCAAATCATGATCAACTTCAAGTGATGATCAGCAAGTTTATGGAATATCGAGCACAGTGTCACATCGACTCTCCTGATCAAAAGCAAGACACCAAGTTCGAACAAAGAGATGATGAGGAGTAGTTTCTCCTCTGGTGTATGCATTGATCATTTTTGTAAAATGTTTAAAAAGCATGTTGGCATTTATGATGACCTCATCCATGTTGCACCATGGGATGTTGTCATCCAAAACTTGCCCAAAGTCAACTTTTGACTTTTTAGATATTTTTAAATATCTTGTAAGATATTTTGTAAGTAGTGGTTGGTTTGCTTTTGTCTTCTTTCCTCTTCTCCTTCTATAAATACTTGAATACTTATATTCAAGGTGGAATTTTTTTGTATGAAAAAGAAGTGAGGAGAGAAAGGCTTTGTGTTTTCTTGTAATGTAAGAAATATTAATACATATGTTTAGACTTTGTGCTTAATGTATGTGTTATTTGCATCAAATCTTTCTTAAGTTAGATCTATGTTTTTATTCTATTGGATTCATTCCTATTATTATCATATGTTCATCAAGTATTGCTTTAATAGTTTATGCGAGTAAGTTTAGCTCTATTTTTACTACCAGCCCAAAGCATAAACTTTCTGACCTTTCCATCTTGGAATTCATTTCTTTTCTTCCTTCAGATCTACCCTCCTTTGTTCCTTCTCTCCTACCTTTCTGTTCGTTGTTGGAACTACCTCTACTGGGATGAGATCCCAAACCCCCTAAAGTTAGAATACTATAGATTTGCACAGATTCCTGCTTGATAGATTAGTAATAAACCAGTTTTGCTTTGTTGTCTCAAAGAGGGGCTATGCCCTACACACTTTTAACCAATTTCCCCACAACCCCGCCTTAACCGAGCGCTTTTCGGACCAACATGTTTAAAATAAATTAATACAAGAAAGCGAGTAAAGTCCTATTGTAGTTTATATGATTTAGGTATCTCATTCAAGTACAATAAGCAAATCTTAACATAATAGGTTAGGCTATTGTCGATCGAATAATAAGTAGGTGTCGGGTTGTTGGAGGCCGGTCAGTGGTTAGGTTGGGTTAAGGTTGTTTAGATCAACTAGTGAGATGATTGTTGGGTCTTTTCTTGGTCAAGGTATAAAATAGAGAGACCGACGTCGGTCAAGTATGACAGATGGTGGTTTAGGTAGAACCGATGATAGTTGTGGATAACCGGTGTCGGTATGGTCAAGATAAAAGAAACTCGAATAGATCAAATGGCAGGGGTGGTCTGCGGTCAAATGAAGTTGAGAGAGTGGATGAGAAGGTCTATGGAGCTCTCAAGTATGCTTAGAAATGGATATTAGGTTAGAATGGTGATTTGGTTGTGTGGGTAAGGAAATGGTTGAATTACAAGCTAATAAGCAATGGAGGAATGAACATGCAAAGTACAAACTAATGATAAGAATGACAAAAGTTAACTATGCTGAAATAGACAATGCTAGTAGAGATGTACTTACTGTGATGCAGGTTTTGATGATTTAATGGAGGTGGTTTTTGATCAGAAGAATAGCGTTGGATATCGTAGCAGTGGCTCCCATAATGATTCTATGAGTGTAATGCTTCCAAAATTTGTTCTGGTGATGGCTCTGGATGTCTGGATGCGTGGAAGGATGCTCATTCTGATTGTATGCAGCTCTGTTTCTTTTCCCTTGCTCTCAAATTGTGCCAACCCAAAAACAAGGTTTCTTAGATGAATAAATGGTAACTGACGATGGTTCCTTCTTGACCGGTGTTGGTTTAGGTTTGACCAGCATCAGTTAAGGTAAGATTCCCTAGGTTTACTAAAATGGGCAGATCTTTCTGATTTCTTTTGGCCTAGTTTGTTTCTTCACGCAGATCAGAACAAAAACTTCCCTTCTAATGGGCGGGAATGTGGTTAGAGAGATTTTAGGGATTCATTTTAGGGTTGGACCAAATATTAGCTCATTAAGGCAAGTAAGATTAGGTCTTAGTTAGTTTTGGAAACATGTCAAGAATAGGTCTAAGGTGAGGTGGTTGGATGAGGTGTCTAGGTGAGGTGGAAATTAGGTCAATTAATGTACTTAAATGATGAATATTGTGAGGATGGGTATTAATTTAATTAAATTAATATTAATGTTGTGTGGAGGGGGCCATGGTTAGGAAAATATGTTTGGGTTGATTATTCAAAGGGGCACAGAGGGGAGTGTGACCCAATTTTGGTGTCTACACTTATGACCACTCAAAATTACCACATTCACTTCCATAATGTTTTCAAAGCAAGCTTCAAAAGGTTATCCTAGCCTCCTAGTTGACCCTAAGCGGTTGATTAGGATTCATACCTCTTAATCACTATATAACTCACTAATTGTGATTAGCAAGACCTAATCATGATTAGAAATTCTAATCTAATTTGGGGATTTTAGTCCCACATGCACCAAAATACAAGTTTCTCCCAAAAGGAAAACTATAAAAAGAGTGCACCTCATTCCTTTATACTTTACACCATGTTTTGATTTGCATCTCATATAATAAATATGATATATAGCCAAGTTCAATCCTTGTCTAAAGCCTTCAACAAGGTTAGTAGATGAATAATCTAAAGTGACTTAACAAGTCATTTGGAGAGGTCATTTCACCATTTTTGGAGTAGCAACCATAACCATTTGATTTCCCTCTTAGGTCTATTTAGTCCCATGTTAGGTAATTCAAGCATATTAGTAGGCATGTTTAATTAGATCTTACATTGTTTTCATACTAGTTAAGCATTCTTGTAAGCTTCTATCTTAATGTTACATTCCTAGACTTAGAACCTTGACTAGATGGATGGAAATGGTGTTAGCTTTCCTTGTTTAGTCATACATTTTCTTTGTAAATTTTAGGGTGCTTTCACTCTTATCTACCCTATTTAGTAAGATAAAAAATTATGGTTAAGAATTTGTTTATTGGACTGTATTAATACTAGTTCTTAATGTGGTTGCTTGGGAATCCAATGATGAGACTTGTGAATACCAAAACATGTTATAGGAGTGAGTGAAAGTTCATAGCATGCATTAAAAGTAATCCCTCTTGTGATACTCCATAGCAAGTTGACAAATTAGCTAAAATATGTATTGTAATTGTGTGTTATCATTTGAATAAGTTAAAGACCATTGTAGTGAGTAAAGTGTATCCATGTAGTGAGGAAGAATTATAGGTACTATGATTCAAACATGAATGAAGGATTTACAAAGTAAAGAACTCAAACTCTCCTTCATTGTTGACCATGAGGGTTTCATACCCTGTTCTAAGGAGTAAAAGAGAGAGATTTCACTTGAAGGAAGACATTGAGATTGTTTGTCATGAATTTTTGGTAATATCATCACTTGCACACCATTAATAAAGACCACCATTAATTATTTTTGCTTTGAATCGATCCCTAGTGAAATTTATAGCAAGATAAGCCTTCTCGTGCCTACACACAGTCAAGTAAGGGTTTCAAAAGGAAAGGTGGATTAAAAACCTCAAAACTTAGATTTTAGCTCTAAAATTAGGAAGAACTAACGTTGAGGAGACCCTTAATGAGATGGAAGAAGATTTTTAACTTTTCAGGCGTGGAATGTTGATAATTCTATGACAGTCTCCAAGAGAGGATGATGCATAGTCACAAAGGCTAATTGTGAGGGCCTTCTAACAAAGGAAGTTGTTTTTCCCCTTTGATTCTAATCATGAAATTTTGCATGCATGTTAATGGGATAAATGGGTACCCAAAAATACTAATATCATGCCTTGAAACCTTTTGTGAAGGAATTTATATGGAAAACCCGTTTGTCCCACGCTACTAAATCTAGGACAAGCTAAAATTGAAAAGTTGTGATAAGGGGAGAGGTGAAAGGAGTTGGCATTTGAAATTTTGCATGCTTTATGTTGATGGTAAAGGGGTCCTAAATATTTTTTCATCTTGATCCATGTGTCCTTTAAATTATCCCAACCATAACCAAGCAAATTTCTTGGATATAAGACCTCTAGGAGACAATTTACAAGTTCTAGTAAAAGCTTTACCTTCTAAGGTGTTTGTATCATTAAGTGATTAGTATAACCTTGACTTGGAGTGGTTGAATAGGGGATATGGTTGAAGGAGGAAAGTAGAGGACTAAAGACCAAAAATTCTTTGTAAGAGTAGAGAAGCTTGAGAGAAGATGAAGGTCAACTTTGTGTAAGGTGAGAGTTGTTTTCATGAAATAATCTCAATTTGGTCAATGCAGGGGACATTAGAGTGGGGTGGTAGATCAGCTTACAAGGGTGCATAGGTGTGCATGATTGAACAAAGTGTGCAAGATAAGGTGCGCAAGGAAGGGTTCAAGTAGGGTTTTGGTAGAAACCCGATGATGCGCGCCATGAGAGAGAGAGAATCCGAGACTTAGCCATTTTCGACCTTTCGGGCAGGATGCAAGAAAAACATGACCCGGAGTGGATAAGGTGCCAACCTGGAAAATAGGGTGGCCTAGAAGGAATATGCCCTGTGATAGAAGCTTCTAGAAGGACATCATGGCAAGGAGTGGTGAGCTCAAGCCTGGAGGAGCATGCGCCCATGGAGGACCACATTTAGACACTTGGTGACATATCTGAGGCCATAGAAGAATGAGTTGGTAGTTCAAGAAGGCTATATATACAAGTGCCTGTAGAAGTAAAAGGAGATGAAATGGATAGAGGGTGGAGCTCTGCAGAAATACTGCAAGGACTCTGTTAGCTTGGGTAAATAAGTGTAGGAAAGGATGTATCAAGGGTTTGGGAGTTATAAATTTTCTTTTGAGGGCCTAGTTATATGAATCCAGTTATAATGCATGACTATGGTCTGCCTTTCTGTGACATTCTGTAATGGGCCTAATGAATGTAATGAGGTTACCAAGTTTATGTGAATATGAACATTAATGGTTCTGATGCATACATCCTTCTTCATAGCTCTTTTTCATTTATGTTTATGAACTAAGTATGAATGCTTGTACAACTTCCTTTTTGTTTTGGTGTAAGTTCTATAATCTGTTAAGCTCTTTTTCTATCTGGAATGACTGCAAGGATCTAGAAGCCATTCTGAGCTCTATGGTGCTTGTATGTCTTATTCCCTCTCAAATCTCTTAAACTCGGATCATAGATGATGTTTCCCACTAAACTCACATAAAAGAGAGACTCGGCACCCCACGTGTGCCTCGGGTGAGTGCCCAGTGCCCCCGTTGGGTGATAGGCCGTGCGCATGGGATTCCTTTCCTTTGTGATGGGTGTAAAAATGACTACATCTTGGTTCCATTTCTGGGACCTCTTTTCAAAGTTGTAGTGGGAAATGGCATACATCATGATCTATGTAATGAGTAATGACATAAGCGTTTAACTTTGGAAAGTGTTGAATCATGGTTCAAGAGCACGGAGGATGAATTTTCTAGAGATTCAACATTGGATCTGAGTTTAATGCACGTAGATGGGTAGAAGAGAACCTCTACCATGATTTATATGAAATTTTTTTTTGTTGCTTCCCAAAGTAGAACTGTATGAATGGCTCTCAGCATATGCATCTAGATCAAGCTGGTATTATAGATCACATGTGTGTGGACCCAAGAAGAATACCAGAGGCTGCAGGATGTAGATATGATGTGGACTCATGTTGTGGATCATTGGTGGAAAGGTGTGTTGGCTAGCTACACTCTGGAGTACGCTATTTCTACATATTCTTGTCAGAAGTTGCTGAGTTTGAATTTTTGGGAGCCCAGAGGATCATTTCTACATGTTATCCCTCTAGAAATGAAGATCTTGATTGTTACCTTGAGTTTAGAGGCATTTCCAATGGCCAGCTAAACCATTCTGAGCATTGGGTGAGGAAGCTAGGGTGGAGGAAGATGGAAGATATTACGATGGAGAAAGAAAGGGAGGAGAGATGACTCAAGTATAGTGAAGCATGTGAAAGGGAGATTGCTAGACAATGTGAGGTTGTAAGTGTGATGGATCTATGGAGGCAGACATTATGGGAAGGAGTTGAGGTTCACATGGAGGACGTGGAACCTGAGCAAGTCTGTGCTACCCCATCTTGGAAAAGCGTAAGAGAGACCCCTTTGGCTTTTGATGAGATTTCATCATGTGGAGAGAGAAGAGTCATTGGCACGTATCTGAACCCACCTAGTGACCAAACCTGGCGCTTGGTTTTCTAGATCAAGGAAGGAGTATCGTTGACCAGTTGGTATCAGTGGAAGTGACAGATCTCTGCACCCAGAGATACAATTTTTCATTTCCCACTTCTATGGCTATGCATATTCTAGTATTTGGAGGAATTTTTGGACAAGGAGCAAGTACACAAGCCTTGGTCTCACGTCTGGGAGTGGCATGGGGTACACTAGTGGTAGTGGGGCATTATTATCACAGACCATCAGCACGCGTAGTTTAGTGGAACCTTGGGGACACTTGGCACAACCACTACAGGACCTGGTGGACCTGGTGGATCTGGTGGGTCAGGAGGAACAGGACCTGGTGGACCTGGTGGATCTGGTGGGTCAGGAGGAACAGGACCTGGTGGATCTGGTGGATCCGGTGGCTCTCGGGAGGGCATAGGACCTGGTGGATCTGGTGGATCTGGTGCGGAGGAAACACCGGAGGGAACCAAGGCTCTGGCTCAGAGGACAAGGGCCCCAACCACCCCCTCAAGTCTTCTTTGAAATGTCTTTACATTTTCCAGATTACAGAGGTATTGAAGATGTTGCAGAACATGTTCACAAGTGTGAACTGCTATGGCGTGCAAAGGGGATCACAACCCTGAGAGTGGAAGGCAAGCCAGTTTGCAATGATGTTGCAGGGGGCATGCATATAGCTGGTATAGGAAATATGACCCTCATCAAATGGTGGTGGATTATACTACTTTAAAGAATGCCTTCTTGGTAGAATTCCACATTCCTGAGTTTGAACAAAAGAGCATCAATGCCCTAAAGGAGATTCAACAGGAATGGCAGAGAGTGTGTGGGAATATGATGCGTGCTTTAAAACTCTCTTGTCTAAGTTATCATATGATATTCACCCTTCACAACATGCTCAAGTGGTTTTTGGAGGGTTGATCACTCCTTTTAGGAGAGCTTTATCTCATAAAACTTTCACAGACCCATGCGAGGTGTTAGAAGTTGCTCTGTGTTGAAGGCTGTTGGAAGTGTTGATACTAGTATTAGCCCATTTTTGGAGGCTCAAATTACTTGTTATGGCTAAAGAAAAGCTAGAGAATTTTGTCTCGTGCAAACTCAGCCCATGAGACTCGTAGTGGTATATGGTGTACAAGATTATGAAGTAGAGGGGCATGTCAAGGATAGTTTCCCGGAGGAGGATATATGCATCATGACAGTAGACTATGAAATTTTTCATGGGGACCATGATGCAAGTAGATGCCCCTTGTTACAATGCGTAATTTGGAAGAATGTGTCTTTACTATGTAAGATATCTGCACCTCTACAACCCATGATACTAAGGATTGTAGGCTTATTGACCAGATCCATGAGGCCATTGATCATGGGGTGTGCCAGACCAACATTTCCAGTAGTTCTAAAGGTGATGATCATCACCATTATGAGGAGCATGTAGATGGAGGCACACGTGGAAGGGGATTTCATGGAGGATTCCATGTGGTCATGGTAACCTGCAGAGGAGGAAGAAGTGAGTTCCCACATGGAACCTATTTTAATTGTGGGTCTATAGAGCATTACAAATGAGAGTGCCCAGACCTATTGCAGTGCTCATGGTGTGGGAAGAAACATAAGTATGAGGAGTGCCCTGAGTTGTTTGAGCACATGAATCAACAACAATGGAAAGACAAGGGTGCTGCAATGGTAAGCATTAAGAAGATAGACACACAATGGATGCCATGGGTAACATGTGATGTAGGCTTAGAACCTATTTTAGTAACAACAAGAGCAGAGGCCGCACGCAAAGGAAATACCAAGGCAGAGGACTCTGGTTTCAAGAGAAGAAGTGGTACATGGAAAGTACCTAGATCCTGCTCATCAGAAGGAGGTATATCAAGATACCATGGATGTCATTTAGAGTTTACAAGGAGAAATCCAGTGTCTAAAGGAGTAGTCCAGGAGGGAGGAGGAGCAAAGAAGGAAGGTCGAGGCGCCAAGAGATGACTGGATGAGGTCAAGGAAGTATGTAAAATGCTAAGGCAAGAGAATATTATTCCCTTGCTAGGGGCATGGTTGAGAGAGAAGGTACCACATGCCGAGAGAAGAGCATGAGAGGCAGGTCCTGCATGCAAACCTCCCCCTCATAGCCTTGACTATGATAGGGAGATCATGTTAAATGCAGTAGTGGATGGATGGTGCTACTGAGTAATATCCTCATTGACATAGGTGTGGAAGGTCAATGTTCTCACCTTGGATGCATGGCATTAGATGGGAAGACCTGCATTACAACCATCTTCAAATGTGTTGTATATGGAAAAAAAATGAAGGCAATGCCCATCAGTGTCTTAAAAGGATGCAACTATCACCATTCAGGAGCTAAGTTTACTGGGGACTTTGAAGTCTTGGTGCTCACCGAGGTAGACAATTTCCCAACACTACTTGGGTGCCCATGGTGTTATAAGAACAATGTGGATCTTTGGTTCAACAAGGGGTACATCAGCTTTGAAAATGAGGAGGAATGAGTCATCATACCCCTAGTTGATGGGAAGTCAACACCCTATATTGAACCTTTGGGAGAGGAGGTCCTGGATAGAATATATGTGCTCAATCAGGGATCCAGAGATAATCCATCCTACCGATGGAGTTATCCAGTTTGAGGATGCTCAGTCAGTAAGTGACACCACTAGTCTAGCATGTGATAATTGGGTGCATGGGACCTACGAATTGATCGGATGACATTTAAGAGGATCGGTGACAAAGGTGACAAAGGTGTGCACATTCCCAATGCCTAGGAGGAAAAGAGCTACCTAAGTACTAGGAGGAGCCTCCCCTGAGGTCTTTTTTGTAGAAAATGGAAGCTCAGTGGAAGGAGGAAAATGAAAGAAGGGGATGTTAAGTTACGTCCTACTAGGAACTATTGTGCTGCTGGTGGGAAACACATCGGGATAATCTCTTGGAATGACGTGAAGTGAGAATTGCCTTCTCTATTCATTTCTCTAGAAGCAATGCACCCACCACCATCAAGGACTACCATGGTAAGGAGCCCACCTCTTTCCACATCCAAGCCTTGTGAAAGAACCTGGAGGGAAGGTGTGGAAGCTTTTCCACCATCCCTCTGGGTGCACAAACTATATTCTACACTGTAGGTTACACATGCATGGTACATACATTCTGAGACACACGCCACTAGATAGGAATTGGCAAAGAGCTAGGCTGACCTAGTTCAAACATTTGAGTATCGAAGTACCAAGCCATCAGTTGATAAGGCATTGCAGGTTGTCAAGCACCTTACCATGGGGGATAGTGCCATGACAGAAGATAGGCTGTTGGACTTGCTTGGTGAGCCAGGTTTGGAGGCAGCACTTTGAAGAAGAGGAAACAGAGGAGGTTCAACTTGAGTGCGTGTGTGTGAAAAAGGAGAAAGGAAAGCTTGTATATGTGATTGATGGGGAGGAAGTAGAAAGCTTGGATGTTAACCATTCCGTAGGGATGCGTGAGGTAGTGGACAAGTGTTGATACTGCGTGTGCCTACCATGAACCTTTAAAAACTAAAAAGGTTAACATCGGCTTGGGAGAAGAACCTAAGGAAGCTATCATTGGAGATTACTGGTCAAGAGAAGGAAGTCTCTAAGATCATTGATATTTTGTGTGAATTTGAGGATTTATTCCCACGTGGGTACCATGAGCTCAAAGGTGTCCACCATTCCTTGGGGGAGATGAGGATAAAGCTGAAGGATGTGTGCATGCCCCTGGTCAGAAGAGACCCTACCAAGATGAATCCCAATTTGTGTGTGAAGGTAAAGGAAGAGTTAGAAAAAATGATAGCATCTGGGATCATTGAAGTTGTTGAAGAATCGGAGTGGATAAGTCCAATGGTAATCAACATCAAGAAGGATGGGTGGATTAGGATCTGTGTGGATTATAGGGAGATGAACGTAGTTTGTGTCATCGATCCTTTTCCAACCCCCTTCATTGAAGAAATTTTGGAGGGAGTCATTGGGCGTGAAATCTATTCCTTTACGGATGGATTTTTGGGGTACCACCAAGTCTAGATTGCAAAGGAAGACCAAGAGAAGACAACTTTCACCACTGAATGGGGAATTTTTGCATACATGGTCATGCCCTTTGGGTTAAAGAATGTGCCTATTGTTTTCTCGCGCATAGTGGTATAAGCGTTCCAGGACTTCATCCATAAATTTCTTCAGGTTTATCTAGATGATTGGATGAGTGTATGGGCTAGTAAAAGACCATTGTGATAATTTGAGGTTGATGTTTGAGAGGTGTCGGCAGTTGAGGATATCCCTCAACATTAAGAAGTGTGTCTTTTCTACCCCTTTGGAATGTTATTGGGGCATATCATATGTAAGGAGGGCTTGCTAGTAGATCTTGCCAAGGTTGTAGTTATTGTGGGATTGGGGGAGCCTACTAGCCAAAAGCAAGTGTGCGGGTTTCTTGGACACACGGGCTACTATCGGAAGTTCATCAAGGGGTATGCCAAGATCACCATGCCTTTAGAAGAATTTCTCAGACATAAAAGTGCCTTCCATTGGGGAAAGGCGCAACAGAGAGGTGTTTGACACATTAAAGGATAGGCTTGTCACCGCGCCTATATTACATTTTCCCTCTTGGGATAAGCCCTTCCATGTTCATGTAGATGCCTCGGAATGGCCATTGGGGTAGTACTTGCACAACCTGGTGAGGGAATTGTTGATCACCCCTATGCTTTGCAAGTAGGAAGTTGACACCAACAGAGAAAAATTATACTACGACCGAGCGTGCAAAGCATTTTCAATGATCTACGTGCTTCACAAGTTTAGGAAGTATCTACTGGAAACTCCCTTTATCTTCTACACTGACCACATGGCATTAAAGTATTTGGTGAACAAGCCCATTCTACAAGGGCGCATATGTGGTGGGTGTTATTATTTCAAGAGTTTGAGTTCACGGTAGTTGTGAAGCCTGGAAAGAGTAATTGTGGACCTGATCATTTGTCAAGAATTAATTCAGGGAGGACACGTAGAGCATTGAAGAGACTATGCTAGATGTGTAAACTATTTAGGTTGGTGGCGCACCCTCGGATTTGGAGGAAATTGTAGTATTTCTAAAGGAAGGTGTGGCACCGGAAGGGATGAAGACATTAGAGAAAAAGCAACTAGCCATATGTGCCATGCCCTACATGTTGATTAGTGGGGACTTATACAAATTAGGGCATGATGAAGTTTTACGTAGGTGTGTACTAGAGCATGAGCACCTCACCATCATAGAGGAAGCACATGGAGGAAGTGTAGGTGGACATTATGTAGGTGATGCCACCACACGTAAAATATTAATGGCAGGATTATGGTGGGAAACTTTGTATAAGGATTACAAGGAGTATTGTAAAGTGTGTGACCATTGTCAAGCGTGTTGGCAAGCCAGGAAGGAGAGATGAAATGCCTTTGCACCTATCCCTAGCACTGAACCTTTTGAGAAATGGGCAATAGACTTTGTAGGCCCTATTGCACACAAGCGCGTAGGACTGGATCATGCTACGTAATCACTTACATGGACTATTTGACAAGGTGGGAAGAGGAAGCCCCAACTAAAGACTACACAATAGAGCTACAACAACAAGATTTTTGTGGGAGAACATTATCACAAGGTATGGATGCCCTTTAAGTTTAACCAAGCGATAGGGGTACACATTTCTTGAATGAGACCGTGAGGATCCTATTAGCAGAGTTCATGGTGGCTCATCACAAGACTACACCTTATCACCCACAAGCAAATGGAACCGTGGAAGCATTTAACAAAATATTGAGTCATACCCTGACAAAAATTTGTGATGTCGGAAGACAAGATTGGGATGACAAGGTATCAGCCGTATTATGGGCTTATAGGACAACTTATAAAAGGTTGAACAAAGCCACACCATTTCAATTGGTGTTTGGCATGGAAGTTTCTGTCGGTTGAGTTCATGTTACCTTCTCTGTGAATAGTGCATGCGTAGGAGGGCTAGCTGATGAGCAAGCATTGGAAGAGAGAATTGATGAATTGATGAAGTTGGATGAAAGATGATCACTCGCTAGGTGGAGCCAAACAGTAGAAAAAGCAAAGCAAAAAGCATGGCATGATCGCCACATTAGGAACAAGAAGTTTGAGGTTGGGCAGATGGTCTTATTGTATGATTCTAAGTTTTATGCCACCCTAGGAAGTTAAAGGTCCATTGGTTAGGTCCCTATATAATCTCGTACATCCTTGATTTGGGTGCATGCAGTTACAAGTGCTGGATGGAATGAAATTTCTGGACACTTCAATGGGAGTAGGTTGAAGCCCTACTATAAATAAGGCTTCTTGGTGTTTGTAAATAAGGTAGTTTTTCCAGATAGTTTAGAATTTCCTTTATGCATTTCCTTTCTTGTGTTTCCTTTCACGTTGTTGTTTTTTTTTTGCACCTTCGGTAACCTTGTTACTTTTTGAGGTTTTTGAATGCGCAGAGGACCGCACATCATTTTAAGTGTGGGGTGGAGTGATGTGAAGGAAAGCGTGGGTAAAGTGCCAAGGAGGATTGTGTTGAAAATCCCTAGTTGAATGGCCTGTTAAAAGAGGTGCATGAAAGGAAAGGTAGAAAAGAATGGTTAGTGTCAAGATAAGGCTACTTTCAGATCCCACGTATACAGAGGAGGAAGAAGTGCATAAACAACATGAGGTAGGTGAGAGAAAAAATCATGATAGAAGAAGTGCCTTCGGCGTTGGTTATGTGCGTAAGAGTCTCTGTCAAGATGGATTGGTTGCACGCTAGAAGGTTGGAAGATTTTCCACGCAGGGTTGGGCATGTGAGTTAGGGCACAAAAGTTCGGGCTTTGTTTGAAAAATCCATGCATTAAATGTTAAAAGTATGGTGGTAGGTGAAGTAGCATTTAATGCTTAAAAATGGGAAAAACTATAAATAAAGGGTTGAGACATTTCTTTTTTTCACTTTGCATATACGAAGAGGAGCTTTTGTGAACTAGGGTTTAGAGTTGATCCATGTGAAGAAAAATTGCAAGAATTTGAGCGTGAGTGACCAGTTTGGATTTACAAACCAGAAAGGAAGTGATTCATGGGTGTGGGAAGAGTTGTGGAGAAGCGTCATCTGGTGAAAAGAGGTTCAGTTAGGGTTTGGCATCTAGGGCATGGGTCGGAAAAGAGTTTCTTCACCAGTTTGAGATCTAAACTTGGAAAGGGGTAGTAAAACAAAGCAAGTGAAAGAAGTTGAAGTGTTAACATAAACAATGGCACCCAAGAAACCAGTTGGCACACCTAAGAAGGGAAAGGGAAAGGGAAAGAAAGCAACAAGACACTCATGTGGTACAAATGAAGAGTGGTATGCAGAAATGCAGTACCCAGATGGAGTATTGCTTGGGCGCGAGTGGGAGTCCCATTTAAGAAATATGTCAGTAAATGATTACAATCATCATTCGAGCACAATCGAGAAGGAAATGGCACTGGAGTTAGTGTGCCCGATGAATAAAAGGACACCAGAGGGTTTTCCCATCTATAATGATGATGTAAAAGTGAAGATGAGAAGTCAGGATTATTGCAACTCTTTGAGTTGCCCTACTTGGGAAGCCTGAGCACCTATATCAATGGTTGATGTCACGTGTGCATGAAGATTACTTTCACTTCATAGGGCGCAAGATGTGCATTACCCCTCAGCTTGTTTCACATTTCACAGGCCTCATCTATGAAGGAGAGAGTTTGGAGGATGACCTAAGTGACAAGGAGGCAATTAAGGAAACCATCATTGCTTATGCATACAAAAAGGGGTCGAGGTACTTTGATATCATGGACATCAAGGACCCGGTGATGAAGATGGCCACGCACCTTGTGACAAAGTTAAATGGCCAAGAGAGATGGACCTAGGTAAACAAGGCCTAGTTGAATGTTTGCAGGAGGATTTGAGGGCACCATCTACAACTTGTTTGCATTCATCATGGATGAGATTGTCAACAACATGAAGGAAGGTGATAAAATCCTTTTGGTAATGTCTTGTTAACCATTGTATTCTTAGAGATTGGGGTGTTGGATGTAGTGGAAAAATTCATGTGGGAGTACCCTCGTTGAAGACCCTTCACCCACAAAGAGGTTTGAGAAGTACACTATGTGATAGTATGATGGCCATGCATAAGGCGCGCCTAGAGAAGTGGTACATGCACCGAGGAACATGTTTGGGGTGGAATGGAGGATCCCTAAACAACTGCCAATGACCACCGAGGGAGAAGTTGAGTTTTTGTTATGTACCAACATTTCTGCCTTGGCAGATTTAAACTGATGGATGAGACATGGAGCCCATGGTGCAAGCTCCCTTTTGCGTTCACAGCTCAACACTTCCAAGTGGGAGTGAACAGGTTCAAAGAATCCAAGAAGTTGAAGTTGGACCTTGGTAATCTAGACCGGGATCATAGAGAAATGCACAAAGGGTTGGTCTACCCCAACAAGCATGCATACATGGAGAAGTACGTGTCGCATGAGGTCCAAATGATGAGACCCATGACTTTTCCCATTGCAGGAGGGACCATGGCATGAGTATACCTCCGCATAAGACCCAAATTTGAGAAGGGCACATATCTGGAGAATGAGATGTCCATACCTGAGGACCCAACTGGTAGGAAGAGACCCGTGCCCAGGAAGAAGGAAAAAGAACCAAAGGAGAAAGTACCAAGTGTAGTGAATACACAGGCAATAGGTACCCCTGGGACAAGTGCCAGAACAAGTATGTATTCACACAAGAAAAATTCCATAGTCAAAGAGAAGACTCCGAGAGCTAGAGGAGCCATTAGACAAGGAGTCATCGAAGAAGAAGAAGAGACAGAGTCACCTACACCAGAATCCCGGTTGGAAAGAAGAAGAAGATGATGGAGGAGTCGATTTTGAGTACACTGAGAGCTTGGGGGCCTACCAGGTGAAAGGGATGATGATGAGGAAGATAAGCCTGAGGTAAACCAAGAACAACCTATGTTTAGTGTACATGACTCAGAGGAGGGAGAAGGAGAGAAGAATGAGTACATCTTCACGGAGAGAGGGCAGCCAGGAGGGGGAAGGCACGGGACAAGGAAGGGAGTGAAGAGGTAAACAAGGAGGTAGAAAGAGAGGCTGAGAAGGTCATTGAGACCTTGGTAGAAGAGGGGTTGGAACACAGCGCTGAGCTGGTAATGAATGAGGATAAGGAGGAGAGTGGGGAAAAGGACCATGGTAGCACTGGAGGCCCCACTTTAACTATAAATATTCCTAAGGGCACGCATGGGAGGAAAGTGTGTGGAGGAGGAGAGGCCATGGTTGGGTTATATTGATGACCCCAACAAAGTGTTGTGCACATGGTTCCAAAGCACGGTTCCAACAGAGGGGCTCTGGAAATGTCATCTTTTGATAAGGAGGTTGCATACCCATGGACAAGGAAGATGCTCTCATGGGCATTTGAGTCCCATCTTGATGAGCCAGAATTTGAAGTAAGCCATGGGGCAATAATAACATTTTCGGAATCAAAAGGAGACAACCCATTGGTGAATGCTCAACAGCTCGGATGAACAACTGTGCAACGTGCTCAACAAGGTCTCATTGAGGTCGAAGCTAGACTCTTTGGGTGGAATGATAGAATCAAATATCTGGAGGATGAACTAGAGAAGAAAGAGGAAGAGCTAGCTATGGGGACAAAGGAGTTGAGTCAAGAAAAGTTGATCAGTGCCCAGTTGCAAAGCATGAGTTAAGGGACGAGAAGCTAAAGAGTACGTGAAGTATACAAAAAGGTGGAGTCCATTATAGATGCAATAGTGTTGAAGCATCCAGACCTAGCACCTCCCGCGTGAGAAGTATGCATCTGCCCTGGAATGCCTGGAGGACTTAACAAGAATCCTCACCATGGAGAGGCAGCCACTAGCCTTGGAATCTAGTAGAAGAAGTGGCACGTGTTTAGAAAAGGAGGATAAATTGAAGGTCGTGGCACTCATAGCTGAATACAACAAGGTCCTTGCTGATGTAAAGATTGCTTCCTGACTGCTGAGGCCGCATATGACAAACTACGTGGACAGAGACAAAGTGGCAAGCATGTTGGTCACCAATGATGAAGCAGAACTTAAAGAGTTTCTAGAGAAGAACAAGGGGAATAGAGCGGAGTGAGAAAAGATCCTAGCCGAGGTAGAAAATAAATCAGAAGCTATTGAGGCCTTACGGGGCTCAATTAAAAACTGGCTAAAGGAACTATACCCATAGATTACATGAAGGATGGATGCGCTGGAGGATATAGGCAAGGAGTTAGAGAAAATTGTTGACACCATGAGCGCCCAAGGGGATGGGCTGGGTTTTGATCAGGTGAGCGCCTTAGTAGGTGATCTTTTCTAGAGAGCACAAAATGAGGTCGATGCCTGGAACAATCTGGAGGCCGACTTGTAGAAGAACTTTCCTCTCTTATTGCTTTAAGTAGCATCATTCCCCATTCTTCCTTCTTTTCCCATTCTTTGTCCCCTTTATTGTGTATTTCTTTATTCTTTGAGGAAGTTTCGAGGGCGGAGAACAGGTAAAGTGTGGGGTGATGTTGGGCCCTGAAATATCAACTAAGTCCAAAAAGGGTGCATAGTGCACATGGTTGAAAAAAGCATGCAAGATAAGGCACGCATAAGGAAGGGTTCAAGTAGGGTTTTGGTAGAACCCAGATGATGCGCCCATGGAGCAGAATCTGGGACTTAGCCATTTTTGACCTTTCGGGTAGGACGTGAGAAAAACGTGACCCGGTGGATAAGGTGCCAGCTTGGTGACAGGGTGGCCTGGAAGGAATATGCCCTGCGATAGAAGCTTCTAGAAGGACATCATGGCAAGGAGTGGTGAGCTCAGGCCTGGAGGAGCATGCCCATGGAGGACCACATTCAGACACTTGGTGACAGATCTGAGGCGCAGAAGAATGAGTTGGTAGTTCAAGAAGGCTATATATACAAGTGCTATAGAAAAAAAGGAGATGAAATGGATAGAGGGTGGAGCTCTATAGAAATACTACAAGGACTCTGTTAGCTTGGGTAAATAAGTGTAGGAAAGGATGTATCAAGGGTTTGGGAGTTATAAATTTTCTTTTGAGGGCCTAGTTATATGAATCAGTTATAATGCATGACTATGGTCTACCTTTTTGTGACATTCTGTAATGGGCCTAATGAATGTAATGAGGTTACCAGTTTATGTGAATATGAACATTAATGGTTTTGATGCATACATCCTTCTTCATAGCTCTTTTTCATTTATGTTTATGAACTAAGTATGAATGCTTGTACAACTTCCTTTCTATTTTGGTGTAAGTTCTATAATCTGTTAAGCTCTTTTCTATCTGGAATGACTGCAAGGATCTAGAAGCATTCTGAGCTCTATGGTGCTTGTATGTCTTATTCCCTCTCAAATCTCTTAAACTCGGATCATAGATGATGTTTCCCACTAAACTCACATAAAAGAGAGACTCGGCACCCGCACGTGCCTCTGGGTGAGCCCACGCATGGGACCTTTGTGATGGGGGTGATAGGTCAAGCATTTGAAATATCAATCATTAGGATGCCCAATGCATGGGATTCCTTTCCTTTGTGATGGGTGTAAAAATGAGAAAGAAAAGCATCATCTAGATGTGTGAATGATGTTACCGAATGAACATGTAGATCATAAAACCAACATACATCATAATCTTGGAGGCTTTTAGGAAAGAACTTTACTAGTAAAGTATGATCATCTACATAATCAAGACATGCCATGTTAAAATATTTGAGATGTTCTTTAGGGTCACCATGGCCTTTAAAGGTAGGTAGCTTATGGGTGACAAACTTTGGAGGAAGTGCATTAGTGGAAATGACGGATGCGAAAGGAGTATGAATAAGTAAGGTGGAATCAAGAGATGGAGAGGCATGAGAAGTATCCTATTCAAGTTGATGATTTAAACTTGGAGATTCGATAGAGAGATCATAGGTCTTGAGTGCTAGCAGAAGAGACTTGTTGTATGTGACAAATAAGAGGTAGAGTGAAGTGGTTTGTAGGAGTAGGAAAAATACGGGAACATTAAAAGTAAGTGGAATGGTGTAATTAGGGGTTGAGTACAATAGACATAAAAAGTAGTAGTAGATGTAGGAACATTAAGCCCAACAAGATTGGTGGCCTCCTCACAAGAAATGAATAAGAGCAGATCTAGATCTCAGGGATGTTTGGCAAGATGAGAATTGAGCTCTGAAGGTGGTCTTGATAAATGAAACGGTTCATGAGATTAAGCCATGATAAAAATATTGCAAAAATATCTAGAAGTAAGGTTGGGTCCAAACAAATGGGTTCAATAAATGATTTAACAAAAATAATATTTATGTTAAACCTAATTGTAAATTCATGTATGATAAATAAATGTTAAAGTATAGTTTTGACACAAGCAATAAGCTAATATAAAACCCTAAGTGTAAAAGAGAGTAAAGGACTTAGCTGATTTGTGTTATCCCACAGAACCGATCTCGCACTGAAAAAATTGATGAACATGAAGGGAAGAATGTCGTAATGCATGATAAATTTGGGACTTTCGAATAAGCCTGGATTAGGGAACCTAGACTAGGTCAAGGGTGCCTATGCACCAGAGTCTTCTTCTAGGTGCATATTTCTGTGTAGGAGCTCAAAACCTAATTTTTTTGGTGTCACAAGATGGTTCTTTGGAAGTCACCCGTATGTCAAATTATGATCACATACTTATCCTATAACCTATAAATATATGATGACCTGTAAATCCCTCAAACTACATTGAATCCCAAAAAGAAAAGATGTGATATGGGGATTCGACTAACCACGATGGTCACCCATCCGAGTGAACTTACAACCAAGCGTTGCACTACATCTCAGACTCCATGTAGTTGTGTGTGTGTGATAGAATCGTGCCCTAATAAGCCCTTATACGAGAGCACGTGATAGTGGGTGATAGCTAGATGTACCAATGTAAATAGATATGTGGATGAAAAAATGAACTTCCCCTTCCTATGAAGTGTATGCAGAAAATGTAGTCCCTCGTCCCTTGTATAAGTGCTAGATGGATGCCTTTTATGCTCTTAAATGCCTTTGGATGCAACCTTAGCTGATGATGATATATGTTTAGAGTTTAGTCCTTTATTTTGGTCACATAGCTTTATATTTATATGATTCCCTTGGTTTAATTTCATAATTGACAACTGGAAGGTTGACCCATAAGAAAATAAGATGCCCAAAAGATAAAAGAAGCCCAAAAAGAGTGAGTAAAGTGGAAAGAGGTTAGGGGCGCGTAAAGGGGACGAGGGCGCCTAGGTGTTGGTGTCCAAAGCCATATAAGATAAGCAAGTGAAGTATCGATTGGGATGTATGGTGTAAAAGGCCAAAAAGAAGACAAGAAATAAAGCAAAGAGGCCAAATATAGTTGTCGATTAATAGTTTTCTCGCTTAGGAATCATATGAACGCAAGTATGATTTTAGGACCTAGAAATATACCCAAGTGTGTGGTTTTGTGTCTACAGTTGGCTAAAAAGGCTAATATTAGACAAAGCTTCTTGCAAAATATCTTTTTGACTCAGAAGAGACAAAGAATCCTACATTTTCATGTTAACCTTAGTTTGTTTCATATGATCAAGAATATGAAAGAAGCAATTTTAACCTTCTATTATACTTTACTAACAATGGTACCTTCTTGCATTGGTGGTGTCAAAATTGGAGTTTCTTGATGATATTGAATTTTTGTAGACTAATTTTTCTAAGTTCCTTACTAATTTGAAACTAGAACAACACTTTGTAATATTGCAGAAGGCTGAGAATTACTCTTACCAGTTGGTTGATCCACTTCTATTGCCCTTTTCTTAGACCTTGTGATCGTTGCTACTAAAGTAAAACTTTGATGTTTTTTATTGTCAGTTGATTTGCTCCACAAAATCCATTCGCTTTCCAATTTAGGAATGTAGCATCATTCTACACCAATTCTCAAGGAACCTCCTGTTGTGGTGGGATTTCGGTTAATGAATTTTGATCCATGAAGTAGCTTTCACCATAAGAGTTTGGTTTAGAGCTGGAACAAGAATTATGGTTATGTGCCATATTACAAGGATAACACCACTCACGGTCTTGTATTAGATTATTTTGGATAGGTACTATTAAAATCAGAGAGCCTCATAGGGGGATGAATCAATCTTATAAATATTTTATTGCATTTACCATAACATACATTTATCATTCAAATCAACCATTCAACATACATGATCAACTGTGAGTTTATTAAGTGTGTATCAACCATTCACAAGTGCAAAAGATAAGAGAGAACACATAGACACCAGATATAAAGTGGGAAACCCTCAAGGGGAAGAAAACCCACTAAAACTTTTGAATATATTACTTAATCCAAAAGACTCATGTGAATATTACACATCACACAAGATTTGTTTAGTGAAGCACCCACTTCATAAGGAGCACCCACCCCTATTTAGTATAACACCCACTATACAAGGAGGCTGCAACCCCCAAGATGATCAAACACCCACTCAAGCACCTAATAATTAAGACCACTTAAGTATTGTTTCTCCCACAAAAATTGTGATCACAATTCCGACTTCATGCTCATCAAACACTCTCAAACAATCCTCTCTTCTTACTCGCTCAATCTCACTCCTGCATAAGTTGATTAGGTCAAGTGACCTTTAATACCTGATCCCCACTTCTTCTCAACCCTTCATTATTCTTATTAGCTCTGATCTTGACCCCTCTATACTCTTCTTTCACCTCCTCTAGCTCGCTCACATCCCCATTCTCACAACTTCTCATAATGAGAAAATATAACACACTTATATACATGACTCGTGCTTACAAATACCTTAGGTAGACCATGACCATTAAGGTCGGTCATTACGACTAAAAAAACACCTACAACATCATATGAGTCACTTAGAAATACCAAGTAGGTCAGAAAATATTACACCATCAATAACTAGCTCAAGGCTTCTCAAATAGGCCTAAAACAAGGTCTTCAACTCCAACGAATAAAAATGAATTTATCAAGCACATAGAAGTCACACCATGAATATAATAGCTACACACATATAAGGAATATCCTCTATACACCATTAATAAGTGCAAGAAGTTATGTACCAACTAACTTAACCATGATACACTTCAAGAAGCAAGTAACTCCGTCTAGGTCTTAAGCACCTAAAAATCACCCTCCAAAAGCAAATAAATTAGAATACCAAAAATCATCACCATGATTCAAATGAAACACACAAAGTAATATATTGATGTCACCTAACTCATTAAAACCTTCAAATCATGTCACAAGACCCCAAAATGGCTCCTTCTCTAACACTTCTCAAACTAGCTTCAAGATCTCAAAACTAGGTCTTCAAAATTGAGTTGGTTCACACCTCTAAACTCTTCATCAAGGAAAAATATCATATCACTAGAAATCACATGAAGTATTCTAACTGAAACAACTCATTTTATTTACCAAATCAGGACACAAGTAGTTCAAACAAGCTAATCTTTGAAGTCGCTCACCAAAATATAAGGACTCAAGAACCAGTCTTAAGAAAACAAGCTCAAATCACCTTAAATGCAACTTCCTAAGCTCAACCAATGCATGGACCACATCACCCTGGGATCCACCAAAATTCTCAATGACACGTAACTCTATGTCATATGGAGAAAACCTCATATGCATACATGTTCCAACTAGCTTATTAGCAATCATAATAGGGTTGATTAGGCCATTAAGGCTTAAATAAGAAACCACCTCATATGGAAAAACCAAGTACATAATCACATCATAATATGTCATTATCAATTGTTCATGCCCACAAAATATTGCTACACTATGCAAAACATCTCACACACCTTCATACCATAAACTGGTTTTTGCACTTTAAGTCCTTTAGCGGTAGGCTCGCAATGATGAAATATTTCACCCACTTCTTGCATGAATCATGTCTAAATCACTAATCACTAAGTACACTTCCCGAGCTAGATCCCACATTAGGATTTGTACCATCGACTGTTATATATGACTGTAGTATCAAATTCCTTCAAAATAAAGCTATTTTTGAACCTTACCAAGCTATCTTGAAGCATGTCACCAAAGTGCCAAACTAAACTAGGAAAATTCCTCTTCATTACAAAACCATCAAACTAGAAAATCCATGCCATTTCATGCCCGTACACTTCATATTTCTCCTATCTCTCTAGGTCTAGGTTTTTAGCAAGGGGTTTGACATGTTTACCTTTTTAGCAATGGTTCATAAAAACTTGGCATCCATTTGAGCTCATTCTTTTTGCTAAAGACTCTTAACTCAATGTATTAACATCCCTAAAAGCTTTATGTTCCTATGAAGAGCTCACATGTGTGGGTGAGCAAAATAAGATGGCCTTCGAGCTGGTTTTGCCTTCTTAAGAACCCGATATGACCAAAAACTTATTTTCTTGCTTTATCTTTGATCCTTTGACCTAAAATTTTCCCCAAAGCACCATAACAACCTCCTAAAATCTCTCAAACTCTCATTTTTATTTGAACCTATATGAAACTCTCCAAAAATATCATTTGCACATGCATACTAGTTTTTTTCTCAAGAAACTTGCTTCAATGGACCTTGAACATGCATTAAACCTCTTAATACTGACCTTGGATGCCTTCCACACTTCATATGCAGTGTTACAACACACCTACCATGATTAAGCAAGGCAACCCTACTACATGTATCATGTCACTATCTCATCCTCGCTTGTGTTAGGTCTAAGACTAGGCCTAGAATGGTGTGACTCAACACATAATTATCACACACCGATCATGTTGACCTCTTACAGACTCATTATCACCTTTGACTCATCATATTGGCCATGCTTGACCTCATGAAGACCTCATACAACCTTTAGAGAAAACCTTCAATCACTAGACTCGTGCACACACCCATGCAAGCTAACCAAGACATCATGACATGACTCCAAGATTGGACACTAATAATCAACCTTTAAGCTTGACTTTGATTTAGACCACGATACTCGACAACAATGGCACCTAGACACCCTTTTCCACCAATGACTTGACATCAATGACAACATCATGACACAATGTCCAACAATCTCTCCCTTTTTCATTGATGACAACCACAAATGCAAACACTGCAAGACTTCTAACTTCTTATTTCTAAAGATACTCTCCCCTTTGACATCTATGAAAAAGGCACTATTTCACAACTTAACATGAAAAGTAATGACAACAAACAATGATGATAATAAATCAACTTGCTTACTTGACTTCAAATGATGATGATTCATGGACTGATGAGAACATGCATGAATCTTCTTGAGATGATACATTCTCGCCTCTGTTTGATTCTTACTTCATCAACTTGTCTCCCGATTTTGATTCTTCAAAATTACATCTTCATGTCAATCGGCTTGTCTTGTTAATGTAAACCTTCATTATCATGCTTTCAATACTAAGATCATGTGCCAAATAATTGAATCCCAAACTTCCATAAGAGACTCGAACCAATAGAGCTTTGTATACTAGATTGACACCTTTCTTAGATGATCGAAACGAAAATGGGTGTTTTATTTTTTCCATTTTTAAACGCTTTCAAGGATCTTCAATTTTAATCAACTTAAAAGGATTGTATACTTCCAAAAACTGATCAAAATATGATTTAGGACTGAATTCAAACTGAAATTAAGTTTTTAATTTACTCAAAAGTTCACCGTTTGATCGAAGCCCCAAAAATCATTTTTTTATTCTAATTGATTTTCCAATTTTATCAATTACTGATTATAGTTTCATCCATATTCATATTTTGAATTTAACTTACTTGCAAATATCAGAAACTGAAAAAAAATTAGAACACAACACCCAAATTGTTTACGGGGTTCGGAATTCCTACGTCCCCGGGTTCCTGGTGAACCAATCCTTTAATAATGTTAAAAAAATATGAATATAATAACCTTTACATTAACCAATAATGAATCAAAAACCTGAAAAACGTGTTTTAGACCTTTGAAGGACGTTAATGGAGCTCAGCCTATGTCCTTCACCTTCCTGATCCACTTGCAGCAGTGTCTCCCTTTGGTTCTATGACTTTGTGTGACTTTAACATAAAATAACTCTATAACAAAAGCTCCAAATCGAAAAAATGATCACACCATCGTGATCATCTCAAAATTCTGAACAACTTTCATATATAACTCAAGATCTGGTTTTGAGTGGAAGTGCCTCAAAATTTTAATTTTCCAAAACTACGTGCTTATTGGCTTGACACAAACCTGACACTTGTCCATTACAAATACAAGCGAGCTTTACTTATAGCACTTACAAGAGGGTGGTGGGTTGGTAAGGCCTCTTATCTTTTGGATAAGGTGTTGGGTTCAAATCCCCTTCCATAGGTTTAGGTGCCTAATTTATCCATTGACCCCACATTTGGTGGGAAAGGGATAGGATAAGCTTTTAAATAGCTTTTTGTCCACAAAATCCTCTCGACCCTGCCTTCTCAACACATAACTTAGAGCTCTTTATAGAAAAGTGAGCTCCTTCCCTTCTCATCCGAGATCCTAGCCTGGGTTGGTCGGGTGGATGTGTCTTGTTGTGGTGAGGTCGCGTGTTCAATACCCTGAGGTGTGTTTTTATGTGGAGGGGTTTGTTTGGACCATGGAAATAGTCCCACACTACCGGCGGAGATAGTGGAGATAGGGTCTAACTGGGCATGCTCACCCTAATCCTATGTGGCTTCGGCCACGCTTTCCCCCTTTTTTGGGCTCACCACTTCTTCCGAGTTGTCAAAGCCACTTCGTAGTGAGCTGGTGTTGGTTTAAATGCCCATTGTGTGGGTTGTGGTGGATGGAAGACCTACCTTGGTAAGTGGGATAAAATATGATCCTGTGCATTGTTTGAAATGCCCATAATATGGGTAGAGTTGTTGGATACTTAAATGACCCAATCATTATGAAGCTAACCCAATAAATGTAGGTAATCCGCCGAGTTGTTAGGTCTATCCCGGTTTGTGTGGCAATAACACCAAGCAAAGATAGTAATGAACTCGGTCGATCCAAAATGTATGACTTGGAACCATATGGCAATACATGATGAATAATTACCAAAGAAATATGAAATTCGACCACACAATAATATGATACTTCAATAATGAAATATGGAAAAGTGGTGGCAAGCCACGTGGTGGTTTGAGGACCCACCACGTCGGCGATGATATAATTGTCCTCATGGCGGTCGGGCTCCCCTCCGTAACAAAAGTTGAGCCTCTTGTTTCAACGAACAAATTTTTTTCCGACGAAGACTAGAGGTCACAAACCAATACTTTGTTTTTTTCCTCTTTCTCCTTTTGCCACTTGTCCACTTCCAAATGAGCCACTTGGCCAAATGTGCACATGTACACATCACCTTGGACCTGTTGACCAACGTTGACCTTCCGGCTGACCAAACTTTGACTGGACATATCTTGAGCTTAGAGTGTCTATTTTTCACATTCTTACATAGTCATCAGAAATCTCTATGAAGGATCTACTGCACTCGTATGGTTTAGGGAAGTTTAGGGAACTTTAAACACTGAAAAATATCCCCGATCACTCCTCCCTACTGAGAAGGCTTTTTGTCCACAAAAATTTGTGTATTAACCCACAAAACATGTTATCTCTTCCTACATTGCAAAAACACATACAAGAACCCAAAATAACATTATAGGTTAATAAAATGCAAATAGTTGATTAGCTAATTACATAATTGATCGATAATAACACCCAATTAAGCTAGTGTTCAATTGAAACACTGTAACCTTGTCAACTCTGCACACAATTGTGAACTGTCATACCCCATTATAATGCCATCACAAATAATTGACCTAGATAATAACACCCATTCTATTACAAAAGCTAGTGTTCAACTGTCACTTTGTGATACGGCCAATTACTTAAATTACAATTTCATAACACAGATCAATATACCAGACATCTAAACTACCCACAATTAGGCTAGTGCCCACTGTCCATATGAAACTGTAACAATTGCAAGTATTCACTATCTAGAATAAAATAGACTATCAACACCCAAAAATATCTATAGTCAACAACTGAATCCATGTGAATCACAAAACATCAGTACGCCATCATAAATAATAAGTCAGATAATAACACCCATCTATAACGGAAGCTAGTGTTCAACTGACACTTTGTGATTATGTTGATTACAACTGCAAATATTCACTATCTAGAATAATTAAACCATCAATGCCCAAAATGGCTATAGTTAAAATCTAAATCAACGTGAATATGCAAATATTTGATCCATACACTAAACTGTAAAGGGATAGATTATAAATTGTATGCTTACCCAAATTGGTGAACTGCCTTAATCTGTAAAATGGTCACTTGGTACCTTTGCAAACCAATTTTTCAATGTAATAAATTTACACCCTAATTGCAACCACATCTGATAGTTACAAAAATCAAATTTTCCCAAAATGAGGGTCTTATAAATTAGTGCAAATAACACATGTGGATACAAAAAGTTTTTCTATTTATTACAATATCAAACAGTGCCCGAATGGGTCTTATAAGCATCCATAATATTTGCACAAATGACAACACTATAAAACTGCAAGTTTCAAAATAGACATTTTGATGATGCCCATATCCCTACATACTGTTGTCAGAAATGGAATAACCAACCAAAATGTGAGAAGATGAATATGAGTATGATGAACCTATCACTCAAATCTTCTCTATGACTGCTTCCAAATTATTTCAAAGCTAAATATAAACATAGGATCAAACCCCTAAAATATAGCTTTGAAAATGTTTGCATACTATCACCAATTATTACAATGCAAACATAAAGTTGAGGAATGTTTTACCCATCCATTTAGGTGGTTTTACTTCCCTAGTACCAGAATGAGCATTTACATGAGTTAGATCAACAAATTTTGGTTTGACATTATTTTCCTTTTTAACAACTTTCCAATGTTGCACTAAAGGAACATACCAACACATCTTAACATCATGACCATTCCTTTTACAATGGGAACAAAATTTAACTTCCCTATTTTTAGGAGTCTTACCCATTTTTTTATTCCCTGAACTCTGTCTAGGAGAATGATTCCTTTGTTTAGGAGAGGTAACCTTTTTGCCATTTCTCGCCTTACTAGGAGAGAGATTGGTCTTTATCACCTGCCTTATCATTCACAAAAGGCATTAAATTCTTAACCATTGTTTTCCTCTTCCAACAATATGCTGCAGAATGATTAGAACCTTCACAAAACATGCAAGGAAAACCATACTTTTGTCTACCAAAGCTATATTGTTCAAACTGAAAGAGAGTTTTAGAAGTCTTAGGATTTAATTTCCCCTTAGTGTTATTTTTAGTGTAAGTGGGAGGAGGTGGAATTTCATTACCTCGTTTACTGTTTTCTTACACCTTTCATTGTTCCTCTTGATGGTGGAATCCTACAATTCTAGTGGCGTAGATCCTTGGCTATTGGAAGCTTGTCTTCCTTCAGCGGCTTTGGAACTTTCTCCAATTTCCATTTTCCCACTAGAATATCCCAAACCTGCAAACCGAGGTTGATCCTCTACCTGTATTGGGTTAGCATCACCTTGTTCATTTTTACCAAGGCCTTTTCCGTTATATCCCATCTTAACCATTAGTTTAGACCCAATTCCCTTAGTGTGTTTTTCAAACTGACCCAAAGGAATATCTGAAACTAAATTAGAGGAAGTATTTTCACGTGAACAACTTACAAAGTGCATTCTGTCATAGTACTTGCATCTGATTTGGAAGGCATTTCCTTCTTTTGTTCACCTTGTTGCAGATTTTCCAAGAGACCATCCTTGGTCTTTATTTCTTCCTGTAACTCTTTAACAAAAACCATCAACTTCTTTCTCTCTGCAAGCATCTCATTGACATACTCCTCTTTCTTGGTTATAGAGGATTGTGGCTCATATTTTAACCGCACTATTTCCTCTTCCAAGGAATAAAAATTAGCTCTCAAGAAAGAGTTTTCTTCCTAGAGTTGGTGGTTTATGGCTTCAAGCTCATCTAGTTGCTCCTGTTTGGATGACTTGCCCATGATTCCTTATTCCTGCAAACACAACATGTACTTCCAAAACTACACACTGCAAAAGAAGATTAACAAGCCCCAAAATGTCTTGCACACTAAAAACTGAAATCAATACTGAAACTGAAGCCAAATTTTCACACACAATTAGAAGCTAATCCGGCAATCTAACTGCTCTGATACCAAACTTGATCCGAAAACGGGTGTTTTATTTTTTCCACTTTTAAACACTTTCAAGGATCTTCAATTTTAATCAACTTAAAAGGATTGTATACTTCCAAAAACTGATCAAAATATGATTTAGGACTGAATTCAAACTGAAATTAAGTTTGCAATTTACTCAAAATTTCATTGTTTGATCGAAGCCCCAAAAATCATTGTTTCTTGATTTTAATCGATTTTCCAATTTTATCAATTACTGATTATAGTTGCATCCATATTCATATTTTGAATTTAACTTACTTGCAAATATCAGAAACTAAAAATAAAATCAGAACACAACACCCAAATTGTTTACGGGGTTCGGAATTCCTACGTCCCCGGGTTCGTGGTGAACCGATCCATTAATAATGTTAAAAAATGTAAATACAATAACCTTTACATTAACCAATAATGAATCAAAACCTGCAAAACTGTGTTTTAGACCTTTGAAGGACGTTAATGGAGCTCAGCCTATGTCCTTCACCTTCCTGATCCACTTGCAGCAGTGTCTCCCTTTGGTTCTACGCCTTCGTGTGACTTTAACAGAAAATAACTCTATCACAAAAGCTCCAAATTGGAAAAATTATCACACCATCGCAATCATCTCAAAATTCGAACAACTTTTATATATAACTTGAGATCTGGTTTTGAGTGGAAGTGCCTCAAAATTACATTTTTCCAAAATTGTTTGCTTATTGGCTTGACACAGACCTGACACTTGTCCATTACAAATACAAGTGAGCTTTACTTATACCACTTACAAGAGGGTGGCGGGTTGGTAAGGCCTCTTATATTTTTAGATGAGGTGTTGGGTTCAAATCCCCCTTCCATAGGTTTAGGCACCCAATTTAGCCATTGACCCCACATTTGGTGGGAAAGGGATAGGATAAGCCTTTAAATAACTTTTTGTCCACAAAATCCTCCTCGACCCTACCTTCTCAACAAAGAGCTTAGAGCTCTTTATGACAAGCGATGTCTTTTCCATCTCATCCGAGATCCTAGCTAGGATGGTTGGGTTGATGTGTCTCGTTGCGTGAGGTCGCGTGCTTAATACCCGTCGGTGTGTTTTTTATGTGGAGGGGTTTGTTTGGAGCGTGGAAATAGTCCCACACTGCCGGCCGGAGATAGTGGAGATAGGGTCTAACTTGGGCTTGCTCTCCTAATCCTATGTGACTTTAGCCATGCTTGCCCCTTTTGTTCGGCTCACCACTTCTTCCGAGTTGTCGAAGCCACTTCGTAGTGAGTGGTGTTGGTTTGAATGCCCATTGTGTGGGTCGTGGTGGATGGAAGACCTGCCTTGGTAAGTGGGATAAAATATGATCCCGTGCATTGTTTGAAATGCCCGTAATATGGGCCGAGTTGTTGGATATTTAAATGACCCAATCATTATGAAGCTGACCCAATAAATGTGGGTAATCCACCGAGTTCTTAGGTCTATCCCGGTTTGTGTGGAAATAACACCGAGCAAAGATAGTAATGAACTCGGTCGATCCAAAATGTATGACTTGGAACCATATGGCAATACATGATGAATAATTACCAAAGCAATATGAAATTCAACCACACAATAATATGATATTTCAATAATGAAATATGGCAAAGTGGTGGCAAGCCACGTGGTGGTTTGAGGACCCACCACGTCGGCGATGATATAATCATCCTCACAGTGGTCGGGCTCCCCTCCGTAACAAAAGTTGAGCCTCTTGTTTCAATGAACAACTTTTTTGCCCGACGAAGACCGGAGGTCACAAACCAATACTTTATTTTTGTCCTTTTTCTCCTTTTGCCACTTGTCCACTTCCGAATGAGCCACTTGGCCAATTGTGCACATGTACACGTCACCTTGGACCTGTTGACCAATGTTGACCTTTCGGTTGACCAAACTTTGACTGGACATATCTTGAGCTCAGAGTGTCCGTTTTTCATGTTCTTATAGTCATTGGAAAGCTCTATGAAGGATCTACTGTACTAAAATGGTTTAGGGAAGTTTAGGAAATTTAAATACTAAATAATATCCCTAATCATTAGACCTCTTCATGACTATAGCTTTTAATTTTTATCACTCCTTTAAGAACACAAAGATAATGCACAAAGTGGAACCAATATAAACCTTACTAGCTCACCTTAACATAGAATGGATCACTTTATTTAATACCATGGAGATATTACTGAAAAAATTATTCTCTACCCCGTGTTAGGTGATACAAACCTAATCATCTTAAAACATTCTTCAATCAAAGCCCACTTCATTTTGATTTTCATTCTTGTTGTGGACCTATTTCACCTACAGATATCATGGGATGACATAGACTCCATGACATAGTTGTCAACAATCATGACTTAAAACGCATTCATAACTCGAGCATCCTTGATTGTTATACTTGCAAATATTGATTGGAGGTTTAAAGCATACCTTGGTTCATCAATTTCTTGGCTTCTTCTTATAACTCGACTCATGTTTATCCAAACTACCCCTAAATTAGTGCTTTCTTCTTATGAAAACCTTGGACCTTTTCATCATTTCTCCATCCTGTCATGGTGATGTGCAATAGATTTTATCCTCCCGAGATGAAATTTTTCTTTTGAGCCACTTTGATGCTTCATGAAATGTTATCATAGAGCACACAAATGAAACAATCTTCTTACTTGCATTTTGATAGATCAACAACTCCTCAAGCAATCTCATCTTCTTGCAATAAAAATCAAAGCACTAGAATTTGAGCATTATCACCAAGATATAAACTTTTACATGTAATCTTGAAGTCTTTATACTTGTCCAAAGAGCTTGTTTTCATTGTGATAACTCACCTTCAACTCTAGACCTAAGAGCTCAAACTACTTTCTACTCAAGCATGAAACAACCTCAACCAGACCAGATGAGCAATATTGACTTTTGGATGTTCTTTTATAGTCAACATATTTTCATGACGCATTATAACTTCTTGACATGACTCGAGATGAATCACAAGACATACCTCATAGGAATAGTCAATCTTGATAGCCTACTAGCTTCCCTGGAATAAACAATACCTCGTAACTACTGGAACAACTTTGCAAACTCAAAATACCTATTTTATAATTCATGTATCCTTTACGAGTTGTCATAACCTTCTTATGACCTTAACACATATAAAACTTTTCATAGTTTGCATACTACAAATCGATCAAACATACCTTGACAGATTAAACCATAAAAGCTTCAAACAACTTCTAAGAGTAAATAATATATACCTTGAACTTCATAAGTCAAGCAAAACACACTCATGCTTCCTTTGATATATGAATGTCTTCAAGAAGCCCAGTGAAGAAACTTCATTCTCCTTATATCACTAGAAAAGTATGAAATCATCAAATGAGCCCAAAGACTCCACTTATTCCTTCCTTCTTGACTTCTTGGATGACTTCTCAGGTATGATAACATCCTCATTTGCTGGCATGTTTTCAATTAGGGCTAACTATCCTCTTTTGATTGTAATCATATCAGGATTAGGCTTGAAAGACTTGATTTCCTCCTTCTTGACCTTGTCATCAATATTTGACATCTTGATTGAGATTGACTCTCCTTTGACTGGCTTTGATGTCTTTGATTATTTATCCTTTACAACTTTCACAATGGAGTTGGACACAATTTTTGCAAACATTTCACCTTTGCTAGTAAATGGATTTAAACTATACACCGATGGTTTTTTTGTTTTCCTTCTTGATGTTTATGATAGAATTTGGCTCTTCTATCTTGTCCTCATGCTTAGGGTCATCCTTATTATCCACATAATCATAAATGACTTTTTAGACTCATTCTGGGATCGGTCTTCCTTTTGAACACTTTCCTATCTTTCCTTTTAAAAGCTTGAAACCTATTGTTGTACACAGGATATTTGTTTTGATAGTAGAATCTAGCAACATGACCTGATTTATGACAATTGTAGCAAAATATATTATTCTTGTCTCTTGAATGATATGAGCTGAGGTTCCATCCACAATCCATATCCTTGTGACCATATTCATTACATGTATAACAATAGCCTTTAAAATAACTTTCATAATTCCATGCATACTCACTCCTTGAGAACTTTCTTCTACAATTTCTAGCTATATGACCAAATTCATTGCATGTATAATAATATCCATTAAAAGAGTGACCATACCTCATTGAATTTGGTTGTATAATAAAGTTAGACCTTATTAATTTTGTCTTCTTGGTCTCTTATATGTTTTCTTGAGTACATGGTCCAGCCTTGTTATCTTCACAATTACCCACATGCTCTCCTTTGAAGCCTAAACATGTCTTATCACTAGTTTCCATTTGATTGCTCAACATATCATCTAGGGCTTCATAAATTTTCTCTAACCTCTCATAGGTCTTTAATCTGCAAGAGCTTGTTCCATTCGATTTTAGGGATCTCAACTCATCTTCATATCTAATACAAACTTCTTATTTGACCTCTAGGGATTTTGTCACACTCTTAACTTGAGATTCCAACACTTTGATAGATTGAACATGCTCAACCTCCATACGATTGATTTTTCTCAGTAATCCGTGGATATAGGACTTTGCAATTTCATACTTCTTTCTCAAAGTCACTGTTATCCAAAATTCCCCTCTTTATGTATTTTTGATAACTTACATTTCCATTTAGACTTGGGCAGGTATAAACTAATAAAAATGGAGAAAATCGATATTGGGGACATTCCTTTCCTCCTTTCCTAGCCCCTCATTTCCATACTTAGCCAAAAAATCAAAAATTGGGTCTTTTGGGTGTATCGGATAAATCAAGCATGGGAGGAACATACGTAATAGTTCCCATGTTCCTTGAGTGCTCTACATTCCCGCATTATCTGCAATAAAATAAGATGACAGGTATTGTAGATAAATCAACTTTTTTGGGCACAAAACAATTCGGCGCAGTCGGCAGCTTCTCCGCATCTCTAATTTGGCCATATAAAAGGTTGGGAGTGGAGTCTTGTGGGTAAAGTGGGTCCCAAAATAACAGTCCAAACAATGTCATGGGGCATCAATTCTCGATCGACCACATCGGCCAAATAAGCAAAGCAGAGGGAACAAATTGGGGAGACAAAGTTGCGAGGCATCAATGGAGGTGGTGGAACTGTCTCACAATTCCACCCCGAACCTAAATCTCCGCCACACACATGAAATATTGACCAATGCGGCAAATGTGGATCTAACGGGCACAAATGGAATGGTTCTAAGCTTCCACGATTTCCTAATTAGTTGAATTTCCACACAAGGAATAAAGGGGTTTAATGTAGACTATAACATCATGACCATCATGAGCCCCAAACTTCAAATGGCCATAACTTTTGCCTTCATACTCCAAATTTCACAAACTGGTACCCATTGGAAAGCTCTCAACATGTAGTGCACCAAAAAATTGGGTTTATTAATTTAGATGAGGTTAGGTAGGTGAAAAAATAAGAAATATATCCCATCATTAAAAGATGCAGTTCCAAGTAGCTCAACCACCACATTTGATGAAGCATGGTGCCCATTTCTTCTTTTACAAGCAAAATACCAAGGGGAAATGGCCTTGGAAGGGTGACCATGCCTATTTTCATACATTTAATGCATGTTATTAGTGGTTAAAGGTGGAAATATGAGTTTCCTCTCTTTCCCTCCTCTCTCTTTCCCATCTTCTATATAATGTAACATCTCTCATTTGTAAAAGGAGGATGTTATAAAATGTAAAGGAACTCACAAAATTGTTCCTGAGCAGTTGTGAGTTATAGACCTTTATTTGAGCTTGGAAATGTGTTCTTATGCCTTATTATTCACATGTAATGGTCTGTGCATACTTTGAAAGCAATAAAATCTTTGTTTTGTGGTGTTTCTAAACCCTGACTTATATTTCCTTGCATTTCCATTTTTATTGTTGTATTTTGTGAATGCTTTATCACTTACGGAGTTCATCTTGTTATGTCTCATGGAGAATAGATGATAAATGAATTCTTTGGTTTGTTTCACCTCTATTTGGACTCTCCCTTCTCCCTTTTCCCTCGTTAGATTGTTTTCACCCTTTTCCTTGGTGTTATCACCTCCCTTTAGCCTGGGATTTCCATTTTTATGCATTTCCCTCTCTCCTTGGTCCCTATGGACATTATAGAGGATCAGATAGTTGCATTTCTAGCAGTAGGAGTAGTTTAGCATTAGGAATAGGTAGAGGAACCAAACTTCTATGGATTTTTGTCTCAAGTAGAAAATACCACAACTTGAGATACAATCCCATGTTACCCAAACCATTGATTACTCATCTATCCATTCATGAAAAAATCGAGAGGGTGTTGTTTTGGGAGATAACGAGTCATCCAATGAAGTCTTAACTTTAGATGGTTTGCCCATTGTGCTTCAAGGATCTCCTCCAAGTGATTAAACTTACTTCAAAAGTACTTTACTCTCGATACAAATTATTAGAAACATAAAGACTAAGGGGGATGAATCAATCTTACAAATATTTTAATTCATTTACCATAACATACATTCATCATTTAAATCAACCATTCAACATACATGATCAAATATGAGCTTATTAAGTGTGTATCAACCATTCACAAGTGAAAAAGATAATAGAAAACATGCAGACACTAGATATGAAGTGGGAAACCCTCAAGTGGGAGAAACCCCACTGAAACTTTTGAGTATATTACTCAATCCAAAATACTCATGTGAATATTACACATCACACAAGATTTGTTTAGTGAAGCACCCACTTCACAAGGAGCACCCACCCCTATTTAGTATAACACCCACTATATAAGGAGGCTAAAACCCCCAAGATGATCAATCACCCACTCAAATACTTGATAATGAAGATCACTTAAGTATTGTTACTCCTACAATAGATTGTGATCACAATTTCAGCTCCATACTCATCAAACCCTCTCAAACATTCCTCTCTTCTTACTCACTCAATCTTGCTCCTTCATAAGTTGATTATGTCAAGTGACATTTAAGACCTAATCCTCACTTCTTATCAAATATTCATTCTTCTTCTTAGCTTTTCCCTTGACCCCTCTATACTCTTCTTTCACCTCCTTTAGCTCGCTAACATCCCCATTCTCACAAGTACTCATAATGAACAAATATAACACACTTATATACATGAATCATGCTTACAAACACCTTAGGTCAGCCGGGAACTTTAAGGTTATTCATTACAACTCAAAAATGCATCTACAACATCATACAAGTCACTTAGAAAGACCAAGTAGGTCAACAAATATCACACTATCAAGAACTAGCTCAAGGCTTCTCAAATAAGCCTTAAATAAGGTCTTCATCTCCAACAAATAGAACTTGAATTTATCAAGCACATAAAAGCTACACCATGAATCCAAAACTCCACACATATCAAGAATATCCTCTAGACACCATCAATAAGCACAAGAAGCTTTGTACCAACTAACTTCATCATGATACGCTCCGAGAAGCAGAAACTCCATTTAGGTCTTAAGCACTTAAAAATCACCCTCCAAAAGTGAATAACTTGGAATACAAAAAATCATCACCATGACACAAATGACACATATACTAGAATATATTGATGTCACCTAACTCATGTAACTCATTAGAACCTTCAAATCATGGCATAAGATCCCAAAATGGATCCTTCTTTAACACTTGCTCAAGCGGCTTCGATACCTCAAAACAAGGTCTTCAAAACGAAATTGAGCTGGTTCACATATCTAAACTCTTCATCAAGGAACAAGTATCATATCACTGGAAATAACATGAATTATTATAACTGAAACAACTCATTTTATTTACCAAATCAGGACACAAGTTATTCAAACAAACCAATCTTTGAAACTACTCAACAAGGCTATAAGGACTCAAGAACCAATCTTAAGAAAACAAGCTCAAATAACCTTCTCAACCAATGCATGGAACACATCACCGTGGGACTCCACCAACATGCTCAAGCACACACAAAAATGTATGTCAAGTGGAGAAAACCTCATATGCATACATGTTCCAGGCTTAGCTTCTTAATAAAGCCTAATAGGCCTAATTAGGCCATTAGAGATTAAGAAACAAACCACCTCATATGATCAAACCAAGTGCATAATCACATCATACCAAGTCACTATCAACTGTTCATGCCCATAAATGATTGCTACACCGTGAAAAACATCTCACCTACCTTCATACCATAAGACTAGTTTTTACACTTTAAGTCGTTTAGCGATAGGATACCAAGGATGAAAGATTTCACTCACTTATTGCATGAATCATGTTTGAATCACTTCCTAATCACTAAGTGCACTTCTTGAGCTATCTCCACATTAGGATTTTACCATGAAACCTGCTACATATGATTGTACTATCAATTTCCTTTAAAACAGAGTTATTTTGAACCTTACCAGTTGTCTCAAGTATGCCACTAATGCCAAACTGAACTAGGAAGAGTCCTCTTCATCAAAAACCATTAAAATATCAAACCGGGTCATTGCATTCCCATACACTTCATATTGCTCCTATTACTCTAGGTCTAGGGTTTTACCAATGGTTTTGACATATTTACCTTCTTACCAATGGTTCATAAAAACCTGATGTCTATTTGAGCTCATTATTTTTTATAAAGACTCTTAACTAAGTGTATTAACATACCTAAAAGTATTAGGTTCCCATGCAGATCTCACACATCTAGGTGAGCAAAAGAAGATGAACTTTGAGTTGGTTTTTTCCTTCTTAAGAACTTGATATGACCAAAAACTCATTTTCTTACTTTGTCTTGATCCTCTTGACCTAATTTTTTTCCCAAAGCACCATACCAACCTCCTTCAAGATTTAGAACTCTCATTTTATCTACACCTATTTAAAACTCTCCAAATAATCTCATTTGCACATGCATACTAGCCTTGTTCTCGAGAAACTTGCTTCAGTGGACCTTGAACATGCACTAAACCTTTTAATACCAACCTTGGATGTCTTTCACACTTCATATGTAGTGTCACAACACACCTACCATATTAAAAAGGATTTCCTTACTCCATATCTCATGCCACTATCTCATCTTGTTTGTGTTAGGTCTAGAAATATGCCTAAAATGGCTTGACTCAACACATACTTCTAATGAGCCGATCATATTGACCTCTTATAGACTCATAAACACCTTTGAATCATCATATTAACCATTTTTAACCTCATGAAGACCTCATACAACCTTTGGAGCACACCTTCAATCACTAAACTCATGCACACACCCATGCAAGCTAACCAAGACATCATGACATGACTACAAGATTGGACATTACCAATCAACCTTCAAGCTTGACTTTGATTTACACCTCATACTCGACAATAATGGAACCTAGACACCCTTTTCCATCAATGGTTTGACATCAATGACAACATCATGACACAATGTCCAATAGGTAAAATTTCTTTTGAGGTGTTAGCTACATTGGGGTTGAATGATTGGGTTGGATTTGCATTGGAAAGATGTTTTTAGCTTTGCAAACTTGGTTGGAAAGGTGGATAGTAGGGTTTATAATTTTGATTTTGTTTTCTTTGGAGGGCAACTATCTCATTCCCCAACTCTTTCATCCCATTCCCAAACTCTTTTGTCATGCTCCTCAACTCTTTTAAGTCATTTGATTAGCTCAGGGTTGTATTAATTTGACTTAAAGGTTGAGTAATGGGCATTGGAATTGGAGCTATTACATGTATTTGAAAGGAAGTGGGATGATGAATTTCTTGAAAAATGGGCATAGTAGACCGCGGTTCTATTTTTCCTACTTGTATAAGATTGTTTTCAACTCCAATTGCTATATCATAAGCATTAGGAAGTGTCCTTCCACCCATTGATTGTATCATCATTAAAATATCAGAATTCAAAGCCCTTAGATAATACAAAAGTAGACTTGGAGGTAGGCCTTACCAGTTGTGGAATTCTATCCCAAGTTCTTTGAAATTTGAAATTGAAATCAGACATGAACTCTTGTGGTGCTCTCTTGATGGTATTCAATTGTTCCACTAGTGAAAGATGATATGATTTGTCCTCAAATTTTCTGCAAAAAACTTCTCCCAATTGATCCCATGTAGTGATAGAATTTAGTGCCAATCCCTATACCATTGTAATGCTTTCTAATTTAAAGAGGCTATCTATCAACTGATTGCAACATTGTCTTGAGTAACATTATTGTAGACACCAAAATTGGGTCACACTCCCCTTCGTCCCCTTTCGAATAACCAACTTAAACACTTTTACCTAACCATGACCCTTACATCACACATTAATATTAATTTAATAAATTTAACTAAATTAATACTCATCCTCACTTTATTCATTATTTAATTATCTTAACTAACCCAATTTCCACCTTACCTAGACACCTCACCCCACCACCTCACCTAGACACCTCATTCTAAACCTATTTTTAGTATCTATCTACTCACCATAACTAACTAAGACTTAATTCAACCCTAAAAATCAATGCCTATTATTCCTCTAACCACATTCCCACTCATTAAAAGATAACATCCATTTTGATCCATGATAAATGGACAAACCTGACCCAAAGGATTACAAGATCTGTCATTTTTAGCAAACCTAGGGAATCCCACCTTAACCGACACTCGGTCATCCTAAAACCGACACCAATCAACATGAAACCATCGTCGATTACCATTTATTCACCTTGGCAACCTTGTTTGAGGGTTGGCCACATTCTCAATTTTTTTGGAGCAAAAGGAGATTTGCATACAAGTAAGAACCAAAGATCTTTCGCACATCTAGGCAGCCATAGCCAACATCAAGACAGATCCAAAGGTATCGCTCTCATGGTAGCATTCCAAGAAGCACTACCACGGCACGAGCACCATTCCACCGATCAACCACCATCACCACCCAACCATTGGACTTGTTATATCGGTAAGTGTGTTTATCACTGTGTCATTCCATCTTTATTCTATTTATAAGGTTTTGTCATCTCTATTGTTATTTGCGACTTACATTCCCATTCCCCCACTATTCCTCTTTCTGTAAACTCAACCATTCCTCCACCCACACCATAAAACCACCTATACCCAAATTCTACATATCTTTGAGTGTTCCTAAGATCCCCACATACCTCATCATTCCCTCTATCACCTCTTTCTGACCTCAGCTAAAACCCCACAACTAGATCTTATTGAGTTTTTATCATCCCGCCTCTACCGACGCCGGTCTCTGTATTTGGCCATCCTATCAATAACAAAACCTAAGAATCTTTATCCAAGCAACCTAAGTGACCCAGAACCTGAAACTGACCTATTCCAACACTTTGACCCCTTACCCTACCTCCAGATCTGATCATAACCTAGCATGTTATATTAGATTTGCTTATTGTATTTGAATGAGATACCTAAATCATATCAACTACAATAGGACTTTGTTTATTTACGTTATTTCTCACATTAAGTTGTATTAAACAGTGGATTGATAACCATCTAGGAAGTATCACACTTCCGGATCTAGCACTCGCTAGGCAGATCCACTGTCATATATTATTTAACTCTTCTTTTGTGGTCTTATTTTCTATTTCAGGTAGTTCCTCCTAGCCAAAAGGAAGCTCTCACACTCAAAGCATCGGATCGAGAAGTCAAAACATGCGCACAACCTTCAAACCAACTATTGCAACAAGTATTCCTCCTCATCCCATAACATTATTTGTTTCGTCACATTCAAAACATAAAGAAAACGATGAAACAAATATAAATAGAGCATATATTGTCCAAATATTTGATATGTTTTATGGTTGTAACTTGGTTTTCTTTGATGAAAAATGGGATGCTCTTAAGGGTAGACATGAGGATGTCATCATGATGAGAAATTTGTAGTGGGATTCCATCATTAAAAGGATCAAAGTCAGATTTCTTAGAATGGCCATATTCAGATTTAGACTGGGTATGGGAAAATTAAGAAATGAACTTGGTTTTTGTGGAGTGGGAGGAGATCTAAGATGTGGTTTGGACTTAAAAAAATTGTCGTTCTTTGTTGAATTCAAAGGTAACTCAATGAAATCAAATGGAATACCTTTTGTAGATGATCTAGTTATAGCTTTTGGCAAGAAACACACACTAATATGATACCAAGATGTGATTTTGAACTTACAAATCCACCCGATGCTTGATGAATGTGTCTTCAACACTCGCTACTTGCCAAGAACAACATCAAATCTTTTGAAAATTCTTTTTTTCATCCCCTGGGCATGCCAAACCCTCGTTATCACTTTATAATGTATCCTTTAGAGAGTGGTGTAGAATCTCTCATTTCAATTGAAAAGAAACATTCCTAGGTTTTGGGTGACATGTATGTTGGAGTGAGTATCTAAAGAGGTTTGGTTCCCCTAGTGTAACACCTATGACTACTCTACCGCTAAAATAACGAGGAAAAGGGAGAAGGAATTAAGGGGAAAAACTGCAAAAGATGGTGATACACCAGAAATTTTTAGGATCTTAGACTAATTTGAATATGTTAATGCAAAAGTGCTTCAAAGAAAGGTTTACATTTGTGAAAAAAATAAGAAGGGAGATGAATGGATTTTAAAGGCAATTTGGTAAATTCCACAACAAAATCTTGCACAAAACTAGAATAAACACAATATATATCCTACAAATTAACATATAATTGTAAGAAGGTATGTGATTTAAAGCGTAAATCAAGGATAAACAAGTATCACAAAATAAAATCAGTTTAAAAACATGAAATTACACAAAACATAAGATGTGAGAAGGTAAAAATGATTCCTTTATTGCTCCAAGAGGTGAAACTAGTACAAAGAATCTCTCATGACCCCTGCTCCTTCACTCAAAATGAATAAAAACTCAGAAATGAATAAAACTTGTAGATATATCTTTACAATGAATGTTGGGCATTTTTATAGAAAATTTTGAGAGAGAAGAAGGAAAACATGTGCATGCAATTCTAGTCGTTAATAATAGATTAAAAAATGTTTAGTATGCATGATAAAATCTAAAATTCACTCTAAGAACAAATTTACATGCCAAAAATATCAAAATGCGTCTAAAACTGCCAAAACATGCCCGAAAAGTCAAAACACATTTTTGAAATAGATCCTCATTTGCAAGCTTTATTTTGATTTCATCCATCCATGCATGGTCTAAAAATGGTCTTCATTCTTGTTTTAGCCCTTGCATGCTTTTAAAAATTACTTTTTGATTGAAATTTGAAAGCTCAAAGTAGTTTTTGTCATTTTTCTTTGCATGGAAATTTTTTTAGTGTTACGTGGCTTCTCTATATTTTTGCTTATTATGTAGATTTACCAGTGTTACACGGCCTTTGTTTACCGTTCCTTTGTTACACAACTTTTCCACCACCCATGGACCCGAAAAACACTACAATCTTCATTTTCTTTGATGTGTGGCTTCATCCTTTGGCTCATGGCTTCCCTAGCATCTGCGACTTATTAAGACTTGCTCCCTAACCTTCACGACATACTATAGACACAAATATTACATATTAGACAATATTTATCCGGTCTTATACTACTTTTTAGAAGTCTCTCAAAGGCATAAAGTACTAATTAATCCCACCTTTTGGCCACCTTTTTCTTATCTTTTATTTCATCTTTCCTGCATATTTCCCAATACCTATCAACCCATTTCATGACCTTTTGACATTCTAACATGAAATCAGGGCACCCCTAACTGTCTTAGGGCATCCCGAGGCGCCCGATCCCATTCAGGTGCCCGGTCTATGCACAACCTCTTCCACTTATTTTTGGGTCACTTATAGCTATTGGTCATCCTTATCTTCTTCTCATTCGGCCTTGTCAGGATTAATTACAAAATTAAGCTTGAGAGCCCTATAAATATAAAGTTATAAGACCATAATGAGGGTCCTAGGTCATTGCATCTTATCACTACTATCACTCCATCTAGGGCTACATCCATTACATCACTTACATCCACATAGTTCCATGCATTCAAGCTAGGAGATTTGTATCACACACACTTCATAGGGGGAGGGATTCCATTATATTCCATGCACATGTGTTACTTATATTTCTATAGCTATTATTGCTCGCTACTTCACAAAGTGTGACTGACATGAGAGCACCTAGGGCACAACACACACACACCAGAACTACATCAAGGTCCGTAATGTAGTGCAACACTCAATGATAAGTCCACTAGCTTGGTGGTTGAGGTTAGTCTGACCCATTCATATGCATCTTTCATTTTTCTAGGGTTTGATACTTCTCCTTACATTACAGGTCATTCTCTAGTTCATCAAATGAATGCAACGTGACTAACAAAAAGTACTCAGAGACATTGAGCGACCATACTAGATTCAAATTTTGAGGATTTACGGTGTTCCGAATGCCCAGATTGCAGACTAGGGCACCCCAGTACACTCCCAAGTGCATGTGTCATCTTAGACAATCCAGTTTTGCCCTTCGTAATGTCTCTGAGGGTTCATATGCACTTCCAGATTTTATTTCCAGATCCGCGACAATGTGCGACAATCTTCTATTATCAGTTGAGTCTTTTCCTTACTCTTCTCTTACACATTAGGGTTTCATTTCATCTAGAGTATTTTATTTACATTTATTTCATATTGCTTTATTTCATTTACAAAGTTTTATTCCTCGTAACTATATTAACATTAATACCCTATATATTCCTTTAGGACATCTAGGTAAAAACCCTTATTTTTGTTAATCATTTTGGTGAACCCGATGCCTCTTTCTACCGCTCTTCTAGGGATTTTTCCACTTGAATACCTACTTACCCACCCCGATTTGTTTCATCATGCTCAAACCCTCTTTACTACTACTGTTGTCCCCTCAAAATTTCCCGCTCTGATAAGAGTAAAATTTTAAAATTTTGAGTCTTGAGTGTCTTTCTCGGAGGTGCCTAAGTCGTGAAACCAAGAAAATCCGCATCTTGGGTCATTTTGTAAGTATTTCGGGTCTGTCGGAACTTTCTGTCCCACCTGTCCCAAGTACGAAAGTGCAAGTTGTTCCCCGATCGGCCGAAATCCCCTAAACTGTCCCATTCTCGGGCCCGTCGGAACTTTTTGTCCCAAATGTCCCAAAGTTAAAAAGTGTGAGCTTTCCCATTTTCGGCCGATTTGCCCAAACCGCGTCCTTCGGAACTTTTTGTCCCAAATGTCCCAAGTCCAAGTGGGCCCGCTGTTCCAATTTCGGCCGAAATGCCCGAATCGCGTACTTCGCACATTTTCGTCCCATTTGTCCCAAATACATTTGTGCGTCCTCTCCCTGTTTCGCCCGAACCGGCCGAGCCGCGTGTTTCGCGCATTCGCGTCTCACCTGTCCCAAGCGTACCTAGTATCATTCACACTTAGTTTTTCCCGCTCGCTCCAAGTATGTTTTTCTTTTTTAAGTTGGCGGTTGTGTATTCAATGCGCATTAAAGTCATTTCTCTCTCCAAACGGCTATATAACGAGCATTCCCCTTTGCGTTTTTGCATTGCTTCCATGCTATCTTTTGCTCGAACCCTCGCCATTTGAAAACCTGCGCGATTCCGCCTCCATTTGCAAATTCCTTCCAGAAGTCCAAGTCGCAGCTCCAAATCTATCAATATGAAGATCAAGTTTCAGGGACAGGAGCAAATTTCTCCACTCGAGTCTGCCGTTAGCAATATCGGAGACAGTGAAGCTCGTCATCTCGACTTCGGCGATTTTTGGTCAAGAATGACAGATGCAAACCCTACGCCAATGGCACAGATGATTAACGATAGCGGTTTGGCTTTCGCCGGAGGATTCCCTATCTCAGTGCAATGTGCTGACACTATACTTTCATGCGGAGCTCACTTCGACCCCGCTACGAGCGAATTGACAAACGTACACGGGGAGCTCATTGCACAAGCCACGCCGCCATTGAGTGCTACGAGGATTCCGGAGATGGACAATGCTATAGTCATCTCTCGTGATCAAGCACAGGCCATGTTCGACCAAGACAGTGACAAATATAAAGCTCGAGTGGCGAAGTCTTGGTTGAAGAACCCTAGGAAAGGTGCTTCTCGCCTAACCAAAACCCTATTCCGAGCAGATTTCAATGAAGAATTGTCAGATTTTATAATCTTGCTGGCACGGGTTATGGGTTTGCCCTCCACCAACGAATTTCATTTCTGGATGTGCCCGCTCATCAGCATGGTGTGCGAGGGAACCCAAAATATCAACTGGGCAGAGATCATCAGTATGAATTTGGCTGAACAGCTATCTAACGTCCGACAAACAAAGAAGTTCTACATGACTTCATATCTGATGTATACCCTAGCAGCATCCAGGCAGTGGTTCGGCTTCTCCTATGTAGATACACACAAAGATGATCCAGTGTATGCCTATTGCCCGCAGTTCACCTTGGAGACCAGCAACCGCAATTTCAGAAGGGTCAATGACGCTTTCACCATGTACGTGGTCAGATTGCTCGAAGGAGATACTGCTAGAAGGTTTTCGGATGAAGCCATGAACTTGATATCGCAGTACGGAGCCTATTTCATTCAATTCAGGAAATTCTCCTATGTCAGGCTGGCTGGCTATGAGAGCACCCCTCTGCGGCTCCCCATGTTCTGCAACGACAAAATGGCCCTGATAGAAGTATGCAGGCAACTGGACAAGTTGCACAGAACTTGCAGAGACAAGAAGATTTCTGGCGTACACTTTCCCATCTCTCTGGGAAACTACACATGCAAAACAGCTCTGGACGCCCAGAACATAGAAAGAGCCCTGGTCCCTATCACTGTTCATTTCTTCAAGCCAAGAACCTGTTTTGACTTGAAGAAGTTCATTGAAAGGAACATCAAGATAGTCTATCATTATACGAGGAAGACTCTTGGGCCGATCATTTAAGATGATTTTGAAGCCAGAAGAAGGCATTGTGGCAGGTTCCCCTTGCAATTGATCCAAGAACTCAGTCTATACCAAGTTCCTGAAGGTCTCCAGGATGATAATTCTGAGCTATACTCTTATGAGTATGAAAATGTGATTAAACACACCCCTCTGGAGGACCTAGATTGGAACAGGAAAGAGAGAGATGATCTGGCTGAGATCCTTGCTCCAGTATTGATCAGAACTAGGGTCTGGTTCAGCAAGAAGATCCGAGAATTCAAGAGGCACTCAGGAGAATCCAGCTCTAAAGATGATTCAACACCCATAAGGGAGGCATCGGTTCCAGAGTCTGGAACACCAGTAAAAACCCCTTCTACCTCAACAACTCAGGGACCTGTGGAATCTACTCCTTCTCCATCTACCCAGGTATACAAGAAGAAACTCAAAGAGGTAAAGAAGGAGCCTGCAGAGAACGATCCTCCAAGAAAACGGACAGAGTTGCCTATAGGGCCAGAGAACATCATCGTTCTCAGTGAAAGTGAAGACAGTGAGATGCCAACTCCTGCAAGTGTTCCTGAAGATCCAACAGATAAAGATAAGGAGGTCCAGAGCACCGAACTTCCGGGTACTACTGATTCTTCTACCGCCATTACCTCCAGGGTTCTACCCACATCTCAGCTTGAGTCAGCAGCTGCACAGACCTTGAGTGTCATGAGCTCCCTGTCTCTTGGACCCCTTGCTTCTCCTGCAAATTCTTCTTCCTCTTTTGCTTGGGTGCAACCTCTGGTCGACAAAAGGAAGAGGAAATCCACCTCTCAAAACTTGGGACCAAATTTTGATGCTGTAGCAGCCTTGCTGGGCACCACTCCTTCGCGAGCCAAGAAAGCCAGAACTACTTCCAGGATTGTGTCTGATGCTCAAGGTCAGCAGTTCTTGGAGATTGCCAAACCTACAGTGGATAAGTTAGAATCAGATTTGTTGACATCTGACTTGGAGCTTTCAAGGATCCCTATGGGAGAGTCTACCCCTGAAGGCGAAATTCATAACCTCCAGGAGACAGTCACCAGAGTCATTGGAAGGGTTGAGAAAGGGCAGCAGACTATTGAACAACTGGAAGAACAAGCCCGAGTGCTCACAAGTTTTATCAAGTCACTTTTGTCTAAGGACAAAGTTTTAGACCCTACCCCCTTGACTGCTCTACCGCCTCCTGTAATTCTAAGCCAAGATGAAGTGCAAAGTATTAAAGATATGCACAAGTATTCTGTCTATGGCAGAGCTATCGAAGCCATGGTGGATGACATGCTTGTTGCTGGGCTAAACTTCATCGATGAAGCTTTTAAGCTGCATGGAAAGGTAGAGAATTTGCAGCAGAGACTGTCCTCTACTATTGGGGTAATGGATAAAGAGCTTAAGCTCTGGGGTAGTTGCATCGTAGACCTTCGCCTCATGGGCCAAACTGATGAGAACATCTTGCTGGCGAACAAGATTTTCGATGATGCTAAGGACAATCTGTCAAAACCTTGGGTCTACAGCGTGGAGTGGAAAATCAGAGTCCTGGAGGAAGCTGTGGGAGAAATGAAGAATAGCTGGCAGAAGGGAGAAGCTTTCAAGACACTGGCAGCTGCTGCATTCAAAGATATGCATTGTCATCTTCAGGATGAAAACTCTGGCGTTCTCTTATCCTTGCAAGAAATCAAAGCTCAGTTCAGAGCTTTTGTCAAAGATAATCTTTTCAAGGAAGACTCCATCTCTAAGGACAAGATAAAGGAAATTTGTTCTCTCCAGTCTGCCATCGAAGAAGCAAACAAAGACTATCATACTCACGTCGAGTTTGATAAAGAGATGGAGAAATGCCTGGGATTTTGGACTCAGTCTGCAACTAACACGTCCTCGTGGCAGAGATATAGCTGAGTCATTGAAGAAGTTCAGGCAACGGATTTTGAAGACAGTGGGTCCCTCCCAGTAGCTGGCCACCTGTCTCCTTCTTTCTTTCTTTTCCCTTCTTCTCTGTCTTTTCGCATTCCTTGTATTTAGTTAGGATATTGCAACCGGCAATACTTAACTATTCTTTATTTAAAAGAAACGGTTACAATACGTAACTGAATTGTAATCTATATAATGGCCTTTGCCCGCCATTTTGAAAAGGGAGGAAGAACTTGGCATACTCTCGAAATTGTAGATAGATCTTGAACGTATCAATACAAAAGGGCTTTTCTTTTCATTTTCTATCTGGATCTCTGTACCTCTGTGTTTTCCTTTAGTATTGTGAAGATTATTTTGTACTTAATCTGTTAGTCTCGCTGATTGCTTTTGCAAATACAGTGATCTTGCACAACCAAGAAAGAACTTTGTGTCTTTGATTAATGAATCTGAAGAAGGTCGTTTGAAGAACTTTGTGTCTTTTGATCATATTCAGCCAATACAAATAATCTTTTTCCAAATTCCCTGCTACTTCGCACTCGTAAAGAATTATTCTGTTATCTATAATTCCAAACGTTTGCTATTCTGCTTATCTTCGTATCCTCTTTCCTCAGTCCGTTTGTAACTGATGATCTTTGTGGAAAACATTTTCGTGGTATCCAAGTTCGACCATAAAATGACATTCTGTATATTTGTAAATAAGTTCGTGTCTCAATAAGGGAACCTCTCCCATTAAAGAGGAGGGACTTCTTGTCCCCTGACTGTTGCTCTTCTAAAAAGTCCTATTTGAAAACCAACACTACCGATGTTTCTACCGACATGCATCTGGATTCCCTATATGACACATTTGTCGAGGCCTTTTCTCAACATATAGCATTCTAGGGAAATCCTCCCACTGACATTCACCCTTTTGATAATGACCCACCACTTTACATCATGTCTCATATCTACAATGTTGTTGTCAAGCGTACTCTTATCAATAATGGCTTTAAGCTTAATCTATGCCCTATGTCCTTTCTCCAAGCCATAGGTTTATCTGCTCATGACATTAGCCCTTCTTCCATTTCACTTTGTGCTTATGATGGTTATGTTCATCCATGTCTAGGCCACGTTACCTTGCCTTTAACTGTAGGTCCTAAGACCCTTCCTCCTTTTTCTTCGTCATTGATTTCCCTATCTCATATAATTGCTTGTTAGGTAGACCATGGATCCATGCCATGCAAGTTGTTTCTTCTACCATCCATCGTTGCGTCAAATTCTTACATAAGCGTGTTGAGTATACCATCTTCTCGAGATTGTGATCCATTACAATATTGTGTCCATGACCCTCATACTATCATTCATATTCCTCGCATTGACACTACCGATGAACCTCAACCTTTGGATGATCAACCACATTTACCGCCACTTGAGGGAGCTATTTGTTTACTAGATGCAATTCCCCCTCCATCACCCATTCCTACCGCCATAGTTCCATATCAGCCACCCCCTCCCTCCATGAACACTATCATCCCCTCTTTTTCATTATCACCCACGTACCCACCCTTCACATGTACACTCTTTATCTATAACTCATTTTGGGACCATGTTCCATTTTATCCCACCCATGATGAAACCATATGTTCCCCTACTGGCCTCACTCATCTTGGTTTCACTTTTGAGGACCTTCAGCCTTCCACCCATGCTCCACACTTATACTATGGCTTTATCATTGTTACAGTTGCTTACAGCTTATGTATCTTCCATCTCCTTGTCTACTTACCACGTACACCTTGTTCCTTTCCACTCACATTAGGATATTCTTGGCTTACCTACATTGGCGGCACTTTGGACCCTAGTCACACTGACATTTCATTCCCTATGCCTTTTGGTCACATTCTCATCTGTAATAGTTCCTTCCTTGGCTACTCACCTAACTACACTCATTGGTATGCCCACGGTTTCCCACATCCCCCTTTCACTGATGAAGAATATGCTATGGGCATGTATAGTCTACACCTTACTGGCTCATTACATGATCAACCTCACACTATAGCCTACCATGTTGCTAATCTCGAGCCATTTGACTTTGACCTAGAGGATGACGATCTCCTTGATGAATTCACATAGCCTCTTCTCACACTACTACTTGGGGGCATATCACATGACATATTACCCCCTCGCTTTGCATACTTGTACCCTTTTACATCCTACACTTCATCTCTATCACTTATCATCATCGCATATCCACATATCCCTTCATGTATTATCACACCCTCACCACCCGATGATGCACCGTAGTGCTTTGGTTCACACTGGAATGTTGAGGGATTACCATTACACTAAACCCCACACACTGCACTACAGGACCTATACATTTACATTCTATCATCCTACATTATATCTTCATGGCATACACTACACTAGTCATCATCGTATATGAGCCTAGTTTTGCATTCCATCCTCTCATTCTACATTTACGCTAGGTCATGTTATATATGAGTCTAGATTTATCTTTTACCATCACATATTATACCTACACCTATACATCACACATCTTCATAGCATACATTTTTCATATACTACACTAGTCGTCAGTACATATGAGTCTAGTTTTCCATTTTCATCCACCTATTCCACATTTACGCTAGGTTACATTATATATATGGGTCTAGCTTTACACGTTATCACTCCATATTCTATCCACACCTATCACTGCACCTTACATAGTCCACACACCCTACATTTCCTACATTGTATGATTCACATAACACATCTATCCATCATACAACATACTACACTAGATTCCCTTACATATGGGTCTAGTTTCATCTTATCATCCTTACATATTCCATTTCTATATACACCTCCTATTGTATTTCACACATTACATATTCTATACACACCACATATCTTACATTGCATTTCCTACACCGTGCATTTACATCCCATATTCATCACTTGGTTGTTTACACTATGTTGTCTTTTACTGCTGCACTCGCCGCCCTATGACACACTTTAGTTCCTTGGTCCATACTTGATTGTTGAGGGTTTACCAATCAAATGGACCTTACCTACATGCGACATGTCATCATACCACATTCATCAAACTAGTGACCGATGCTCTAGGCTATATCGTCACCCACACGCATCATCACATACCATAGTGGTATACACCTTAGGTTAAATCACCACTCTTTTCATCACTTCTACATCATCCTATTACATTTCACTTTTCTCAATTCTACACTAGTCCATTACATTATCACACCTTTGATCATCATTTAGTGGTATACACCCTAGGTTAAATCACCACTCTCTTCATCAATTTCTCCTTATCCTCCTGCATCCTATCATCACACATTCTATTATCCTATTCTATGTCATTCTATTACATCATCATTTATCCTACTCATCACTTAGTGGTATATGCTTTAGGCTAAATCACCACCCTCGCCTTATTCATCACATAGTGGTCTACACTTAGTGCTAAAATCACCACCTTCGTTATCCACCGCCTACTCATATACACTTCATACACCCTCATCACCCATCTCATAGTGACATATGTTATAGGCTACATCGTCACCTTCTTCTTCCATCATGTAGTGATATATGCTTAAGGCTTAAATCATCACTCACCCATTCAACAAGTCATGGTATACGCTTAGGCTATAGGGTCCACGCATATATTTCCATATATCTCATTCCCATACACTCCTTCTATAATGATATATGCTTAGGGCTAAATCATAACTCATTCGATCAACAAAGTCGTGATATACGCTTCAACTATAGCATTCACGCATATATTCTCCCCATGTTGCATTTCATCATCATCCCCTACACATCCTCATCACAACACATTAGATATAACCAACACCACTCAACTGTCTCCCGATGACACAATCTAGTTTTGCGGTTCATTCTTGACTACCGAGGGGGCAAACAAAATGAACCTCACTGCATACACATTCCATCCACTCGGGGGGCACGTTGCTCTTATCATTCCATTCCATCCAAAGAACAACATATTGCATTTTCTTGGTAGCATTTATTCTTGCTTACTAGTGTTTTTCATGTTCATCCTACTACACGTGTTAGATTGATTTTCTATATGTCATTATCATACACACATGAATGTTCACACCTTTGTTTAGTGTGATTGCAGATACAAGACTCTACACGTGGCATGAATGCTTGCCTTCTACCCTTACTATACTAGTCATTGGGGGCATCCACATTCATCTCATACATGTGTTATTGTTTCATTTTGTACTTAACATCTTATACTACTCGTTCATACACGCTTTGCCATATTGGTTATCACTCTAACATGCTAACGGGTGTTCCATATGCAACACTTGTTTTACAAAATTACATGTTTCCATGACTACCTCTTTGTTTCTACTTGTCTACTTTGTTTTCCTTTGTATGCGGGCTTTGCCCTTTTCTTGTGTGCACACTTGACTATTTTTTGCGGCCATGATGGCCTTGCATGTCTTGCTGACATCGTGAGTGATGTCCCATGTTTGAAACCTGCTTTGTGTGACATGTTTGTTTTCTTGCATGTTTACACTACTTTGCTTAGTAATTTTACATTGTCTGTGTATTTTACACTGTCTTATTTTGTATGCATGTGTTCAAACTAACACTTGTATTGGCTAGCCATCCCCTTTTTGTGCATGCCTTGGTATCTACCAAACATTTCCCTTTCCCTATGCAGGGCGAGTTATACGAGTTAGAGTGTGGTTGGCCCTTTTTTGGGCCACATTCTCATTCCAAGGTCATTGCATATGTCCCTAAAGAGAGGGGCATCATTGAGGGTTTTCTACTAACACAACGTATCTACACCGGTTCACACACATCGAGCGAGTTCATACCACTCCATACACAACAACCTTAATAGGACATGGTGTCCTTCGGTAATTCTGTGGAGTGGTCACAAGCTCAAGGGTTACAATGGGTGTGCCTCTCTACACTTCTTCTCCCGGTGGTGTTGGATCTCCCGAAAAACCAAGACAATACAGAGATCTCTTGAACATTTCAACAAAAGCAGTTAAAGGTTAGAGGATACAACATGGTTCATCCCTATACTTCTTCAGCCAAGGTGGCGTGAGATCACCGAAAAACTCGCAACACTATAGGATATCCTTCTACACCCTTTTTCTTGACATGGATTAGGTGCACATGTTCCATTTTTCCATTTACACTTTCTATTCTAGCGTATTTTACATTTGTGTATTTTTACATACATACATATTTGACTACTTGATCATTTTCTCCTTGCAGGGTGTCGTAAGAAAAATAAGTAGTCAAAATTGGGCAACAACAAAATGACAATGGCAACGACAACACACCGTGGTAGTACTTGCCATACTAACCATCCAAGTACACTACATACAACAAAGACACCTACACACACGTTCGCCCCTAGGTTCACTCTCATCACATTTTATACAAAATTTTCATCTTTAGAATCCACGCTCCTCCACATTTGTCTTTTTTGTCATTCCACGCTTGAAGTCTAGTCCATCGACACGTCTTCTTCTATACTCTACATGGTTATCAAGTACGCATCTCTATCTACTTTATGTTACCGAGATTTCCACTCACCAACATAAAGTGGGGGTAAATGTAGACACAAATATTGCACAATAGACAATATTTATCCCGGTCTTATACTACTATTTAGAAGGTTCTCAAGTGTACAAAGAACTAATTAATCCCACCTTTTCCTTATCTTTTGTTTCGTCTTTCCCACATATTTCCGATACCTATCAACCTATTTCATGACCTTTCCAAAATTCTAGCTTTAAATCAGGGTGCCCTAACCTATACTTGGGGTGCCTCGAGGTGCCCTGGTCCCACCTGGGCACCCCGGTCTATGCACAACCTCTTCCACTTCTTTTGGGTCACTTCTAGTTGTTGGTCATCCTTATCTTCTTCTCAATCGGCCTTGTTGGGATTAATTACAAAATTAAGCTTGAGAGCCCTATAAATATAAAGTTATAAGACCATAATGAGGGTCCTAGGTCATTACATCTTATCACTACTATCACTCCATCTAGGGTTGCATCCATTACATCACTTACATCCACATAGTGTCATGCATTCAAGCTAGGAGATCTACATCACACACACTTCATAGGGGAGGGATTTCATTCTATTCCATGCACACATGCTACTTACATTTCTATAGCTACTATTGCTCGCTACTTCACAAAGTGTGACTGACACGAGAGCACCTAGGGCACACACACACACACACACACACACGAACTACATCAAGGTCTCGTAATGTAGTGCATCGCTCAGTGATAAGTCCACTAGCTTGGCGGCTGAGGTTAGTCTAACCCATTCATATGCATCTTTCATTTTTCTAGGGTTTGATACTTCTCCTTACATTACTGGGACATTCTCCAGTTTGTTTGATGAATCCAACGTGACAAACAAGAAGTACTCAGAGACATTTAACGACCATACAGATTCAAATTTTGAGGATTTATAGTGTTCTGAGCACCCAGACATTACGAATCAGGTGCCTCGAGGCACCCCAGTACACTCCCATGCACCTATGTCATCTCAAACAGTCTAGATCTACCCTTCGCATGGTCTCTGAGGGTTCGTCTGCACTTCTAGATTTTATTTCCATATCTGTGACACTATGTGATAGTCTTTATTATCAACCGAGTCTTTTCCTTACTCTTCTCTTGCACATTAGGGTTTCATTTCATCTAGAGTAGTTTATTTACATTTATTTCATATTGCTTTAGTTCATTTACAACATTTTAGTCCTCCTAACTAGATTAACATTAATACCCTAGATATCTCTTTAGGTCATCTAGGTAAAAACCCTTATTTTTGTTAATCACATACCTTCAAGATTCTACAACTTCATCGTACGGTCATGGAACACTTGTGACCTCCATAATAGCGGCTTGCGCTGAGGCTTCCGCGGCATGCTTTAAGACCTCCGTGGAGCTACCAAAGACTTCCTGCAGCTTATGTACACACTCGTAAAATAATGAAGCTCAAAAACCATTGTTCAATGACATTACCCTATCCACATAACAATGCGAAGACTTATGTGGATTACATATCACCACAAAATAAAGAAGCTCAAAAAACTTTGTTCCAACACCACCCTATCCGCGAAACACTACAAAGATTTCTATGATATATTTATACCCATGGAACACTGTAAAGACCTCCACAACATGTTTATACCCACGAAGCACTTCAAATATAACTTCCTTGTACCACGGAGTTCCAAAATTAAGACTTGCATAGCTTTTTCTCATTGCTTTGTGGCCTTGCACGACTACCTTTCCATGCATGATGGCATTTGTACTTGCTCCCATACCATTTTGGATGATTTTGATAACTTTGAAAACTTTCCTCTTCCTCCAAGTTCGCAAAACACACGCACATTGGGTTTTTGGATCCTCCATCCAAATGTTTCTAAGTATGGAACTTGATAAGTGATCAAAATAAGAACATGTGAACTATGGATGGTACAAATTTGATAGCCCTAAGCCAACGCGAGTCGTAAGACCATTTCACAATGCACAATCGTATACTCAACAATGAATGGCACAGAGATAGTGAGAGGCCCGACAATGATATGAAGAGTAACATGCTCGTGAGAAGTAGGAGACAGATGGGTCATCTGAGATAATGGAAATCCGACATGTTACGAGAAAGATAGTGAACATGCATTGCACTTATAAGTAGGATGTATCCAAACATTGTTAATAGTATGAGGACTAACATAAGCATAAATGTGTAGTCTATGCAATGAAAAAGTGGCATAAAAACCATCATCAATAAAAGAAATGACAAGTGGAGGAAGATCAGTAGTACCAACAAGAAATCCAAGAGGATGATCTAAAGATGAAAGAGGAGGAACAACATGATATGCATGATTTAAAGAGGATTCAAGAGCTTATTTTTTATGCTTAAGTAAAGGGTCATTGAATATTTTAAGCTTTTCATTGTCATTGGTAGATTTTGGAATAGAAACAATAGACTCAAGAAACTCAATGTCATGATTGTCAATTAGATCTTGGATTATATGTCTAAGCTTGAAACATTTATCAATAGAATGACCATTACATCTATGGTAATCAAAATGTGCATTTTCATCAAATTTGTTGCCACGGTGGTCTATTAGGATCGAGCTCAAGAGGATTCGGAAGAGAAATCAGATTGCTTTCTAGGAGTTGAGGTAACAACATACGTGGTGGATATGGAAATTTAGTAAAAATACGATGTGTAGGATGCAATTAGAGCTTCATAGGTTGAGATACAACATTGACAGTAGGCTTAGGCTCACTAGGATTGCTTTTAAAGGCTAATTTGTTTGGGAACTTGTTAGTAGGAACATCATAAACATTAACACCATATTTAAGTTTTCCCAAAGAAAGTAACTTGATCTCTTAACTTTTCAAAGTATGACATAACTGATCAAAAGAGTGAAAAGAATCAAAGAGTAAACACTCTTGTAAAGGAGGTAATAGGCTTTGGATGAAAATATCTTACAATTTAGATTCAACTAAGACATTGTTCATTTTATAAAGGTTAGTCTTGATTAAACTAAAATGTGATATTATAACCTAATATGATGTTATGCAAAGCAAGAATGAAATCTAAATAACTAAAAGAACCGACCCAAACAACTAAGTAAATAGAAATGTGAAACCCTAATGTGCAAGAGAGGGTTAAGAACTCCTTAACTGATTCGATGAAGGCGATGGGTGTGTCACAATGTAAACCAGGTAAACAAGAGGAGGAAACGACCACACAAAATCCCGAGAAAGTGTAGATATGAGCTCTCTAATTGGACTGGGGCACTTGGAAAGGGATAGGGGTGCCTGTGGGTGCCTTGGTTTGAGATCTTTATGGTCTGCGAAATGGCCTAAAAATCTCATCTAAGGTGTCGTTGGATATTCGCCTGTATTTTCTTCTTGTTGCACTGATGTCGTTGAATTGCGCAAATGTCACTATAAGACCTGTAATAAGGAATCACCTGCAAAACCCCAAACAAAACATCAAAACCCTAAAAAAGAAAGATGCATATGAAGGGGTCAGATTGTCCTCAGTGGCCATAATGACGAACTTACTAATTGAGTGTTGCACTACATCTCATACCCAATGTAGTTCTAGGTGTGTGCATGTGTGTGTGTAAATCATGCCCTAGGTTGCTCTTGTACCAGTCACACTTTGTGAAGTGAACAAATAACTAGATGTAGAATGTAGTAAATGTGTGCATGGAAACAATAGACTCTCCACCTATGAAGCGTGATGTATATGAACCGATCTTGTGTGCCTTGTGATGGAGCTAGATGGATGCAAATATAGCTTTAGGTGCCTTTGATGGATGCAACTCTAGATGGTGATAGTAGATGCTTAGTGCTTGGTCCCTCATTATGGTCTCATAACTTTATATTTATATGGTTCTCTTGTTCTAATTTCGTAATTAACCCCGAAAAGGCCGACCACCAAAAAGATAAAAAGCTCAAACAACTAGAAAGTTCCCAAAAGGTGAGAGTAAAGTGCAAAGAGGATCAGGGTGCCCCATAGGGGACCCAGGGCACGGGCGCTTCACCCTGGTTGGTCGCCCTAATTAGAAATAGGAAGAACACAAAATGATAATACAGACTGGGCAAGTGCAAGTGCAAGATCAAAAATATGACATCAAGCAATGTAAAAATGGCCAAATACATGGGTTAATTATTACTCTTTTCACTTAAGAACCATATGAATAGTAGTATGAGACCAAGACTAAATAATGACTCAAAGTGCGTGATTTAGTGACTACAAGTCTTATAACACAACATATAGTCACTAAGATGCTTATTAGTTCCTTGTCTCATTTTGGCCATTTGTTCATGTGCCATCTTTGTGTCAATATTCATAGAAAAAAGCTAAAAATAGATTTACAAGAGGAGTAAAGGATCGAGTGGAATGCAAAGGCAAATCAGTAAAACCATCGCATGGTATAGTCCTGTAAACTCCTAGGGAACAACTTGGTCAAGAGTGTGTCATCACAAGCATAATCCAAACATGCAACATGAAATGATCAAAGGTGCTCTTGGGGATCTCCATGGCCATCAAAGAGAGGAAACTTAGGTGAGGAAAAATTGGGAGGAAGTGGATAAGAAGAAACCTCGGGTGTAAGAGGACTATGAAGAAGAAGTGAAGAATCAAGAGATGGAGAAAAAAAAAGAGGCCTATTGCAATTGATGAATTTGAGCTTATAAATCATGATACAAAGACTCTAAGGCATGGGTGCCTAAAGAAGTGTTGGGTTGGATATGAGAAATGAGAGGAGAAGAAAGATGAGTGTTAGGTGCAGAAATAGGAATATGGCTAGTAGAAGCTCCCACATTGATAAGAGGGGAGGAAAGTGGAATATAAGATATGGCGACCATAGTGGGGATAACGGGGGTATTTAGAGGGGCAGAGGCAGAGATCCGTTGGGATTCTTCACAAGCAACAAAGAGTAAGAGATCAAGATTTTCAGGATGATCATCAAGGTAGGTATTTAGGCCATTAAGATTTTTAGTTGTAAACTCATGAGAGGCATTAGCCATCATAGATATAAAGATCTAAGAATGGGAGTGCAAGGATCGGGTTCACCAAATGATTTAATCTACGTATCTTGGAATGATTTCTCTAACTTCAAAATGATCATATTTACATAAAAATTTAATCACACAAATAGTTACATAAAAACTTAATCTTACATTGGTTGTAAGACTTTGTCCATGACAATATATAAATTCAATATATTAGGTCTTTATACTAATCGAGTGATGCCACAACTAAGTGGCCCTCCTACTTTTACTAGTACCAATATCTTAAGTACATCTATATGAAAAATGTTGTGAGATATAAATATGAAGGCATTTATCTTAGATTTGACATATGCCGTATTCATTAATAGCTCCATTATCTTCTCCACTAATTTCCCACTTACAGGTGATGGATGGCCTCAATCTAGTTGCGTCGTTATATAGGATTCAAAAACATCTTTAAGGTAAAAACACGGGGTTCAAACTCCACCACATTGTTAAGATATTACTATTTTTAGATCCACTTTTCCAAGCATAAAGAGAAAGCTTCTAAATGATGGTCAAATGGATTTCAATTTTAAGGTGGGAACTTCCGGTGATAGCCAAATAAACATCAAATTTGAGATAGGCCATTAATGGTTAACAAGTCACCGACATTACAATCTCTTTGTTATGACTAACCCCTTCTCTCATTGTAAAACACTTCTTAGTGTAATAATAGTAGGGGAGAGGGGCCAATAGGTGAACAGTGGTCCAATAGTTGATATGACTATTGATCACACAATACCCAATAGTTGTCATAGTACTATGTAGTAGTAATTTATTTTTGACATAATAATTATGTAGAGTAGCCAATCACATCATGACATGTAAGACCTTTCACCCATGTACAAGTACAAAAAAGTCAATGTTCAAGCAATTTCACCTATATTCAAGTATTGGTTTCCACCATGGTTGTAGCATTTTCACATATATTATTTTAAATCAATTCAAAATATGGGTTTCCCTCCAATTGAACATTCCAAACAAAAAATATAAGTTAACACAAATCAAAACTACATATTAGCGAAAAAATCACAATCCCATATCATAAACAATTGATTTTGTGGACCCCTTAACTTAGGGTGTACCACTAGTGGCCCCTCTCCCCTAGTTTGGTTGTAGATGGACATGTTTCCTTCCATACTTCCCTCTTCTACCAACATGTACTTTCGGCATAAATGTTTTTTTATTTTCAACGAGTATAACTTGCACCTCATGTGCAATTGCTAGTTAATTGTAAATGAAAATGTTTACTTACTCGACCTATAAAATTTTGACGCTCATTAAATGGTAAAAAGATTTGAGGCGTAAATCGTTCTTCCTTTTACCAATACCTATCTATTTGCAAATTTCAACTTCGCGTTTTCATAAAATAGCGGAAATCCTTTGCACCATAAGAGCCTGGCATGCACAAATAGAGCTCAAATTGGAGCACCCAAACAGGACGAGTATGAGCAATTTGAAGGCTATGAGCAATTTGAGGATGATAGGTAATAATTCTTTCTTCAGAGTCTACACCATATCAAAAATTCTCCACCATTCAACAAACAGATTTTTCTTTGAGCTATTTGGAACTGCAGTTCAAGAAACTAGGCAGGAACTTGGGTTTTTACCTTGTTAAGTTTTGCTTAATCTTGTTTATCTGCTGGGTACGTTGTCTGCAGATATTGCTGCCAATCTCACAGGTAAGAGATCTTACGAGTAGTATCCATTACATTTTCCTTCATATATTCTTTAAAGGAACTTAAAGGGTATTCTATCGAGTAATTCGTCTGTTTTTTTTTATTACACAGATGACATGTTTAAAGGGATCTACAATGGGAAGCAATACCACACAGGGGATATCGCGGAGGTTTTAAAGAGGGCATGGGATGCTGGAGTTGACAGAATCATTGTAAGTATAGCAAATGCAAATCATTTATTCTTTTATTAGTACAGGATCATCTGCAATATTTTAGCCGATTTCAACACTTGACATTCGCACATCTTATCATATAACACTAGACAGATTCGAACATAAGTATCTACTATGAAAGCGCAGATGATTTACTCTTGAGCTCATCCCATTTTAGGGTCATCTGCATTCTTAATGTGTAGTTGGTGTAAATTTTTCTGAGTGCGTGTTTGGTTTATTTCTAAATAGGTGACTGGCGGATCCCTGAAGGAATCCAAGGATGCACTTGCCATCGCGGAAACAGATGGTATTTATTCTTAGCACTAATCTATTTTGGGCCTCAGAGGCTTTTGATTAAACGAGTAGGAATGATTTTAATAATGTCCACAAGACCATAAGGTCTATGGGACCATCACATAAAAACCAAAAGGAAGCAAACATTAAGGAGTCCCTAACATCTGTGAGCAATAACCAAATTCTGCATAGCAGAAAGCCATCGATTTGATGAGGCTGGATCTCTTACTAAGTTATTATCGAATTTGATGAGGCAGTCAAAGAGTCTACTGCCAGTGCGTTTCTGTATTTGATTCTAATGACTCAATGGGCCGAGCATTCCATAACGTAATGCCACTTCTTCATTATCCCCTAGCTACAAAATATGCACATGCTCTCTTTGCACTCTTCCTTTGATGTTGTCCATCTACTTGCCTCACAAGTCACAAGGTCAAGGCAATGAGCTATCAGCATTTTGTTTTCCACTTGATTTCTGCCCCTATGTAGTTTTGTTGATCGTGCTCATATGTAGGGTTCAATTTATTGATATAGTATTCTCTCTTCGTGCTTAGCTTCTACATCTATATGCTTAGTCTGATTTTTTGTTTTGCATTTCTTTTATTTTGTTGAACATGCAGGAGCCAAAATTCATCCTAGCCATTACATACAAACTACAGTTCATCTCAGCTTTTACTTCTCAATTCTCTGTTCTGCCAAATTTGCTTCTGAGGCATGAAAAACTGAAAAGTAGTAATCATTTGCCATTTATACTAATGAATTTATTTTTACAGGTCGACTTTTTTTGTACAGTGGGCGTACATCCCACAAGATGCAATGTAAGTGGATCTCAGTTATTCAATATTCTGTTTTAACTTTTAACTTTTTTTTCCAGATTATATCCATGTGTTACACATAGATGAACGTTCTCCATTTCACAAATGAGTTTGGTCTGTACTCTAAAAGGTACATATCCAATTGAAGGTAACCATGTTATAGTCACCATAAGGGCAGACAGCAGACAGTATACAACAGACCAGTAGTGGACCATGTGAAGTGGTTGTACCTATAAAGCTTAGGTTACCACAGATGCCTTTCTTTTTTCTTCTGGTTTTCTGTTTTTAGATTCTGTCAACGAGGACCCCATCACAAACATGCCCCAAATTAGACGTGGGCTTGGCCTGTTTTGTAGGAGTTGCATACCCACATTCCAATGGAAGGTAAGAACTTGTTACTTCCTAAGTTTATAGTTATTATAAGTGCAGAAAGCATACGGCACCCGTAACATAATGTGAAACCGGTCATGAACCCTGTGAAGTGGTTGTACCTAGAAACCTTTGGATGCCACAGATTCCTTTTTTGGTATTCTTTTATTTCTGATTCTGTCAATGGGAATTTCCCTTTTTGATATTCTTTTATTTCTGATTCCATCAATAGGAATCCCAGTCATGAACATCCCCCATCTTAGTCTAAATAGGTTTGGTCTGATTCTTAGGAGTTGCATGTATAATTGAACATAACTACTTCATTGTCATAAATACTTATAAGTGCACATAACATATGACACTGCCAACACAATATGCAACTGGTAGTGGGCCATGTGAAGTGACTGTACCTAAAATACTTAGGCTGCCACATATACTCTTTTTCTGGTGTTTTGTTTTTTCAATTTCTGTTAATGAGAACCCCATTACTTAACATCCCTCATCTCATAAATGTTTTAGGTTGGTCCACATATATCTTTTGTGGTACTTTCTCATGAAATTGAAATAATGGCTGATGGGGTGGTATTTGTTTCTGGCAGGAATTTGAAGAAAGTGGAAACCCAGAGCAACACTTTGAGGAGCTTGTTTCCTTGGCCAAGGAAGGCGTGCAAAGAGGAAAGGTTTGAATCATTTCTGACACCATATCGCTCTTTGATATATTGATTTATTTGGAAAAATTTGAAAAGCATGTTCTAAATGTTCAGTTCTATGACATGACAATTGATAAGTGATTGAGTATTTTTAGGCTATGAGGAAGTTTTTCCTTTGAAAATTTTAGATTTCTTCATTTATTGTATTTGAAGTGTCAAAACCCCAGAGAATACTTTTAGCATTCTATTTCGAATATGTGGCTATTTAATTTTTTTCCAGCTATGTCTAAACTTTTCCAAGCCAGCCGATCTGAGAACCCTATCGAATGGTTCTGAATCTTGCTTTATTATGTACCATTGAGGCCTACTGTCAGATCAGCATAAGACGGACGAGATACTTTCCAGAGTTTGCTAGTGCATGATAAATTCATATTCATTGTTGCGGAGGAGGGGTGACAAAAGATGGAAGTCTTGTTTTCCTTGTTCAGGTGCTTCCAAAGATCTCATATCTGCTTTGTTGGCCTGGAATCTGCATCCATTGTTGTAAAGTACACTCAAAAGAAAATCTAAACTTTACCTCTTGTACTTTGAAAGGGTAACCGACCTGGAAATCCAATTCCAAAGAGTGAATACCACGAGAAATGTGATTCCTGTTGAGGTATATAGAGGCAAATCTTTGGTACTTAGTTTGAAGGGTTGAAAAACTCAAATACACAATTACACAAAGATATGAAATAAAATTGATATTCAATGGAAGAGCACTATAAAACTATCAGAAAGGCATTGCTGTCTCAAATGGCTGTTTCTAGGTCATCTCTCATGTCCTTTTGTGCAAGAAATTCCAGCCATAACATTCTGTTGTTGTGGGTTGTTTCCTGGATGTTTCAGGCTGCAGAACTGTTTCTGCAAGATGAAATGGCCAGAAAACTACCCACAACAGCAGGAAGTGGCTCTGCTGAAATGGTTATATTTCTTGTGGCTGAAAAAATGAAGAATACAAAAAGTAACTAAAAACAAAAAAGAAAACATTATTGAACCCAAAAAAACTTAAACAAAATGTTTTTTCGACTCTAATTCTATCTTAACTTTTCCAAGACAGCTAGCTGATCCTAGGACTTTGTTAAACAGTTCTGAGTGTCACTGTTTAATGTACCATTGAGGTCTATGTTTCTGATGATAGATTAGCTTAAGATACATGAGATGCCATGTTGACAATGTTTGCAATTGCATCGTAAATTCAGATCCATTGTTGTGAAGTAAGGTGTGGCAAAATATGGAATTCTTGTTTTCCATGTTCAGGTGCCTCCAAAGATCATATCTGCTTTCTTGTCCTGGAATCTCCCTCCAGTGTTGTAAGGTACACTCAAAAGAAAATCTAAACTTCATCACTTGTGCTTTGAAAGGGTTAGAGGCTTGGAAAGCCAACTTGAAAGAGTGAATACCATGAGAAATATGATTCCTGTTGAGATATATAAAGGAAAAACTTTGATACTTTGTTGGAAGGGCATTAGCACTCAATCACACAAGATATGAACTAAAATTAATATTTGAAAAGATTAGCACTATACACCTATGTTGCAATAATTCAAGCAGGCTTGGAAAGCCAACTTGAAAGAGTGAATACCATGAGAAATATGATTCCTGTTGAGATATATAAAAGAAAAGCTTTGATACTTTGTTGGAACTTGGAAGTATTGAAAAGCATTTTCACACAATTGCAGTAGATATGAAATAAATTAATCTTCAAACAGAATAGCACAATACAATTATATTGCAATAAATGCCAAGTTTTAGCAAAATTGTGGTTTCTTGCTTCAAGAAACATGTTGCTGTCCCAAATGTCTGTTTCTTGATCATTGGTCATGTTTCTCAGTGCAAGAAACTATGGCTGCAACAATCTGCTGCTGTGGCTCGTCTCCTAGCTGTTTCAGCCTGCAGAACTGTTTCTGCAGGTCAAAATGACCAGGAAACTACCACAATGGTTGGAAATGGCCGCTGAAATGGCTATGTTTCTCATGTTGCCAAAAGAATGAAGAATAAACAAAGTAACTAAAAAACAAAAAGACATTGCTGAACCCGAAAAAACTAGACAAAAGGTTCTTTTGAGTCCAAAAACATAATGCCCCGCATCCATCATCACCTAGCCCTTGCTTCAATATTTCATGACTCTTTGGAGGAGAGAATACTGAAGGAAGACGATTACATGGTTTGTCAGCTGTGCACAACCACTAAAAATGGTAAACTTTTAGTGCCTTTTCCAGATTTAAAGAAATCTTACCTAAGTTTGCACCTGAATTTGTCTCCTTTTGATTTAGCACACATCGAGGAGGAAAAATGGCGGGTTCCTCTTCTGCCTCTCTATACCACAGGAAAAATGCTCCACAATTTTGAGCAAAAATCACAGAACACCAATTATAGAAATTATCAATTTTTGCTTTCATCGTTGTAAAAATATAAACCTCAAGTATCATATATATACATATTGTTTTCTTTGTTCAATCTTTTATGATGCTTGAACCATTAACAATGCGTGTGATTGATTGATCTGGATCTCAGGAGATATCCAGTGGATAACAGTCTAAATTGCAAGAATTTAGATATGTTAAAGGCAGAAGCAACTTATAAACAAGAAATCAGAAGCAGAAATATCATTAACGATATAAAGAATTGTAACAGAATTTTATCAATAGAAATGTTTTGTACGCGACATTCCCTCCAAGGGGATGAAAATCCATCTGTATCCTTCTTTAACTCAAGCTATGTATGTACATATGTATAACGATGCTACAAAAGGCAAGGAACCATTATGCAAGATAAAATGATTGTTCATGTGGACATGTGACCCTATTTCTTCTGGTGGTTATGATTGAGCTTTATCAATTAGTAACAGTCGATCAGTAGGGCATTGCACTGCACCCTGCAAGGGAAACCCCATGAGCTAGAAGGGGCTCCACCCTAGAAGGAAAAGGGGGTAAAGTTAATGCCGAGGAGATCTAGCACCGGCACCATCGAGCGCAAATGGAAATGTTGAATTTATGTTTCGCTGAGTTTCTGGTATGTGGGGATAGGGAAACGACACTTTATATAAATATAAAAATATGAAATACAAGGAAAAAAAGTATGACTGTAACTATCCTCCTTGATATTGGTAAAGAATTGAGTCATAACCCTTAAAGCATTGTTGCATGGAAATGGATATAGTATCGGATACTGAAAATTTTCAAGACACCCTGATATGGATACATCATTTATTAAAAAAACATGTATATTATAGTATTATACATCAAAACGCATATACCATAATGTCAATATATATATTGTTGTTGTTTTGATATTTTATTTTTAACTTTTATTTTTCTACATTATTTATAACTTTTGTCATTTAAATTTATAAGTATGTTTAGAACAATATTATTTAATGTCAGTTTTTGCTGTAATTGAATTTTTCCATAACCCTAAACCATTTATGACCCCGGATGACCTGGTACTGTAGCCATATATATTGGATACGACCTAGATAAGGGCACATATTCAGTTACATCTGGATATTGTATCTATATCTGATATGCAGCTACGTGTATTTCGGTAGTAGAGAAGTATCTGACAACTTTTCCAAAAAGTCAGTCAAATTCATTAGTGTAAAATTAAAAATATCAACTTTGACACCTTGCACATATTTATGTTAGTAAGAATGTGCTAAACTTTCTTATAGTTTTCCTACCATAGAGTGTTTTCAACATGAGCTTTTGTTTTCCTTATAATCTCCTTCAGAATCTCAAAGTATGGATGCCACTCATGTTTATAACCATTCCCGCTCATCAAGAAAAATCACTTATCATCATCCACAAAGCACATGCACATTACCAAAATCCAATTAAGAAAAGCATATAGGATCAACCCTTCCACACATCAGCAATTGAGACAACAACATCAAGGGTTAAGTGTTCTTATAAAGTTGCTGGCAATTTTCACCTACGAGTACTAGTTATCATATGTATATCTTTCATCATGAAAAGTTTGTGTTCTGCTATCCATAAACCCGTGTTATCGTGTCAACTATCATTAGCAACCAAAAATTAACTTATTGACTCCCCACTTATTGATCTTTGGAGAGGGTCATATACGCATTATATACAACAAATGTGTTACAGGTGAAACAATTTAAATTCAATTCCCAGGGTCCCCTCTATCTCGCTCTACGCTTGTGTGCCTATTTGCTTGCTTCTAAGGTAGAAGAAGTATACCTACCTTCTAGTTTGTTTTATAATGTTTATAACTCTAATGGCCGTTGGGATATCCCAACATCCTTGGGGTTGTAGATTGACGCCCTAGCATCCATGGTGTAGTTGAGGGATGTCTTGACATTCCACACACAAGTGAGAGACAAAAGGACATCACTGGTAGTTGGGTATGAACCTGAAACATTTCATAAATGCCAGGATTGCCCCAAAATTTGAGAAAAATAGGGACGTCCCAAAGATGGCTCCCTGAGGGGTCGAAACATTTTGGGAATGGCGAGGGGAGAGGGAAAATGGTGGAGACCATGGGGACGTTTTGTCCCCTTCCCACGTATCCAAAGCGACATGTGACATCCCTTTTGCCTCCGAAGGGTAGAGGGTGCATTACTGTGGAACACTATGTTTATATGTCAATTGATGTAGGAGTAATAGATCATGATTGAGTAGGAGATTGGTTCTGGTGTTGACGTTGGTCATAGGTTTGGGTTTATCATTAATGTCAGACATAGAATTAGAGCGGCTAATTGGATCATTAATGAATCTTTAAACAAAATAAAAATTCCATAAATATAGACAGGCTACGTTGCACTGAAACGCCTTCCCCCATTGTTTCTACTTGGAAACGTAACAGAAACAGTACACATTTATGAAATGGCTCTGAAATGTCCCTGAAATGCCATCCTTGCTCTGGTACATGCCGGGAATGGTACGGAAATGGCAATGCTGTTTCTGGCACATATCCTGACGTTTCCTGGCCGTGTTTGGTAGCACAAGTCTATCAAAAAGCCCATAAAAACCTAAAACAACCTTCAACTTCTAGAACATACTAAGTTAAACCTTACATGCTACATTTAAAAAGTGCTTTTTTACATATATTCATACTGTTTATAATATATTGTACGGACGTTTCTGATCTGTTTTGTACCCAAGGGTTTTTTGAAATTCAGCGTTTCCAGGTTTCGGACATCTTTCCATTTCATGGCAACGTATTATACATGTATTCATACGTTTATGACACTGAAACCTTCCCAATTCCGTTTCTTAATGTTTTCATTTTCATTACATTCCCTGTTATTCAGTTATGGCAATATGACAATATGGCAATACAATGATAGGAGACATTGCCTTAAGACTGTGATACTATCGAATAGATAATGCAATGCTAACATACAATACAATGAAAGCACACATTTGAATGTGGAAAATGCAATGAGAGATATAACCAATGTACCACTCTCGGAAAATAATATCTGTATGATATTTTATTCATAAATAAAGAGGATATTTATACATTGCATTGTTTATTTATGTATGATATTTGATACGATCCTATTATCTAGGATATATTCCCTTATCAAAGCTTATTACCAACTACAACAACCACTGGACGACTGCTAATTATAACATAGTATATTATAAACATTATATTATAGTGTAATAATAATCCTAACATTGCCCCCATTACATCGTAGTCCTAAGATTGTGGGTGAATAAACTTCACTTGCAAACTTGGCTATACATAGAATCCAACATACTTACAATCAATTAAACAATCAGGACACGCTCATCAGTTCATTGAAAGATAATAAAACGGCTAGGCACACTATTTAATCTATACATACATTTGTATGAAAAAGGGACACACTCAACCGTCCATAACAGTTCATTACACACACTTCTGTAACCAGGGGCACATTCAACTGTCTACAACATAGCACCAGGTGTGGATAGGGATACACTCAATTATTTGCCAAAAACGGTAGTCAGACTTGGCCTTATAGGCTTCCTCATTTGGAATTGGGCCTCATTGAAATCTTCTTTAGAAGGAACTGGGCCTCACGAAACAACACTGATCTCATCTTCAGTGAGAGCCGGGCCTCACTGAATAACAACAGGACAAGTTCACAGTTTAATTTATTAAATATATTCCTCCTCAATATCTTTGTGGGAGGGGTTTTCATTGTGTGTATCAAGAGCACAGTATTCATCAATGCTTTCATTGATGAGCAGCATCTTATCTTACTTCAGTGTTCAAACAACATCTGCTTTAGATTCTTCTTTGCATTGGTGGCTTAATATGTGTGGAAATTTTGGCCATCAATTTTTCCGACAATTGTTTTCTTTATGGATAGGCTTCCCTGATGCAGGAGCATCTACAAGGACAGTCATGTATATAGCAAATTTTGGGTTTATATCATGCTTTGAGAGTCTTCATAGGGTCCTAGCTAGGTAGCTGGTACATGGTACAGCACGAGTATGAGTACAAGGATCCGGTATGCTGATATGGCATTTTTTTGGGGGCCCTAGGTACGGCACTTGGGTACAGCTGTACAATATATGTATATTAAAAATATTTAAAAAAACCAAATAAGCAAAATTCCAGCCTTACACATGCATAGAGTAAACAAATTATTAAATAAGTGAAATAGCCACAAAAGTTAAAACGTATTGATAATTCAATGCATTTTGTCATGATATTCATTGTTCGAACTTACAAGCTAGTACATTGTTCAAATGTTACAATGTAAACACAAAAATGAAGATACATCAACATTCTAATAGTCTAATTATAATCATAATCAAATGGCTCTGCCTCTTCTCCAATGTCTTCAATGAGAGCATCACCACCATCACGTGGTTCATTAGAACCACAAGCATCAGGAGTACAACCACAACCATCAGCAATGCCGCTCCCGCTAGCCCCACTTTGCAGGTCACACAAAGTACTCTCTAGGTCCGGGTCTAGCAATGAAAGTTGGGCAATGGAAGCATCCAAGTTTGGAGTCTCTGGGTCTATATCCCAACACTTTGTTGGCCCTTGCTTGTACTCATCCTTCTTATGTGATAGAAGGTGCAAGTTAGAATGCACGAAGACCAAATCCTCCGCCTTTTTTGCTCCCAACTTGTTGTGGTTAACCGAGTGGATAAATGAGTATGTACCCCAATTTCCTCTCGCTGAAGAAGAACTCGCAACCTATTGAGGCAAGCCGCAAAGTCAATGCAAAATTAAAATTTTAAATTTATAAAAGTAAAAAGAAAGAGTTAAGAAATAAAAAAATTAAAATCTTACTTGTGATAAAACTTTTATTGCAAGTGGCATGAGGTAGGTGTATGCTTGTCCATGGAGGTACCACCACGAATAAGCATCCATTTTGTATTTGTCACGACGAGTGCTATGGAGTGATCTTGGAGGATATGAAATTCACAAACTCTGCTCTAACCATGTCTTCTACTTCTGGATCTCGGGAAGAGTCTAGCAAATGTTGCCTTATACCCCTCACTAACTTCAACATCCCTATATGGTGGGACCCTCCTGGGCAAAGAAAGGATCTCCACGCTATAGTATTTTGGAGTCAAGGAAAAAGCAAGAAGATGCAATGGAGTGGTCATTTTGTTCCACCTTTCAATGAGATGTGATTGCACTTCCTTGAAGAAAGTCTTTGTAGGATCTTGCTCTTTGGCATTTATGATGGTCTTAATTGACTCAATCATTGAGTCAATTCCATCATAAATCTCACCCATACATGGATGATCCATATCAACAAATCTCAACATACTCACGATGGGCTTGGTAAAACTGAGCAAGTACTCCACACGATCCCACCATGCATCATCAAGGATCAACAATTTCACATTTCTAGCCCTCTCACTATTTGCTTGCCTCCATACACTCCAAAGGTCGCTGATAACCATGCCACTCAATGCCGCTCGCACCTTCACAAGTTGTCTCAAGACGAGCGTGTGCGAGGCAAATCGAGTCTCAACAACCTAATAAGAAATTAAAACAAATAAAATTAAGACAAGTAAATTTAAAACATTCAAAAATCAAAATTCTACAAATTACAAACTTATAAAATTAATTTAATGAATTTATAAAAATAAAATTTAAAAATTAATAATTATTTAAAAAAAAAAAGAATGTTACGGGTTACCTTTAATAGCTGCAATGTCGAGAATCTACGAAAGATGGCTTGGGACATGTGGTGGTTGTTGATGAACATTTGAATCTCACTTGCCTCCTCATAGACTTGTTTGATCCAAACAATTTTTGTGCCCAATTTTTGTAACATTAAGTTGAGGGAATGAACCGCACATAATGGTGTCCATACTTTGCCTCGCCTCAACCAACAACCCTGTAGCTCTACAATTTTTGCATTTTTCGTTATAACTTGGACAATGAATTGGGCATCCTTCACTTGCCCCACACAATCAATAGCCCTAAAAAAGATTGCCCTTTAGGACACACCGCATGATTGTGTTGATCAATGACCTATTTGCTATATCTTTCCATCCGTCAGAAATAATGGACACCCCTATTTCGAGCCATTGATTCTTGATGGGCAGCAATGCCTCTTCAACTTTTTTTCTTTCTTTTGACGATAAAGTGGTGCGCACCTTTTCATACCCTGGGCTAATGTACCCTCTAGGGGCTTCATTAATACATCTCACCATATCTTGCTAGTATGGTGATCTAACAACATTAAATGGGACACCACATGCATAAATAAAGCGCCCAATACCTTGGTTAGCTATGTCCTTGCTTTCATTCTGGAATGCCCTTTCCAATGGGCTGTATCTTTTGTTCTTTTCTAAGAAAGAGGTGAATTCTCTTCTCCTTCGGTTTGCAACAGGGGTAGACAAAAACAAGTGATCTGGGGCCACAACATCAACAAAAGGAGAAATAGGTGGCTTGCTATTTGATCTTCTTTTTTTGCCATAGGATGCTTGGATTTTAGGGCAATTGTTGCATCTGCTTCCTCTTGCTCTTTGATGTATGCAAGGGTCTTTGCATGTGGCAACCCCTTTCCATCCAACCCTCCACATGTTCTAATTCCATGGCCAATAGCCCCACACAAATGGGCTTTCACCCAACTGTAGGAGCTCTTAAATTGCATATTACATTGTGAGCAAACCCAAATAACGCCCCCTCCACTTGGTATTTGTTCTATTTGTGTGACATGCCTCCAAAGGGGGAAGTATGGATCGAATTTGTAAGGGAGACCTTTAATACCTTGACCCCACGAAATAGAACTTCGCAGCCATTTTAACTGCATAATGCATTTAAAAAAATGAAAACAAAATTAAAATTAAATGAAAGCAAATGTTGAAAAATGAAGCTTAAAACAAAAAAAAACAATTACAAAATATTAAATACAATTATACAAACTAAAATACTATAAAAATCACAAAATACTTACCTCAAATCACCAAACACCTTTGTTGCAAGCTCCTTGAACTCCTTGGCACTTATTGCAAGCTCCTTGAACTATATGGCACTTGAAATCAGCCCTAAGCAATTGAAATTAGAGAAAAAATGAAGGTGAGAGTCAAGTATGCAAATAAGAGGCAAGTATGCAAATGTGAGGTTAATGTGTTGTTATTGTTGTAGTTATAGAGTTTGGGAGCACATTTTAGGGTTTAAAATGCTTACTAAATATTTAAAAATCGACTCCCAGCTAATGGCTGCATTCTTTGTTGCATTTGTAGATCCTTCATTGCCTTGGTTCCAAGTCGGCGAGATGGCTAAATGCGTTTGTTGGCAGCGGGTATGCTAGGGTAAATCCAGGGTTCCTCTTAAAGTGCCCGGGTACATCTCAAGACGCACCGGGCACTGCAGGAGGTACCCTGGACGCATTACCCCCTACGCATCGTACCCATATTATGATATTATGTACTAGGTACGGTACATAATGGTACCCATACCCTGCAGGGTATGTACCGGCTACGTAGGGTCCTAGGAAGTTTGTTCAAGTCTTCATGTTGCTTCGTTTTCAAATTTTGATGTTTCTGTACTTTCCTGCCTAAAGTGTGTTTTTGAATTTTAAAACCTTCTTTGGGCAAATTTTGGCTTGTTGAAGTGATGTAGGGGTCTAGGTGTGTGTCTTAGAAGTTTTAGACTTCTTGTTATGTTACTTGATACTCCTAGGATGTTCATGTTAGTCTTATAGCTCTAATAATGTTTTGGATTCCTTATTCAATATGTAGTAAAACACCTCCATTTGGCAAAAATAGTTAGTGAAGGAGGGATTCGATGAAAAGGAGATGGGGGATGCAAAATAAAAGTTAGTTAACTGCTTGGTTCGAAAAACTTTGTATAAGGAATGAAAAGAATAGACAGTAATAAGACAAGAAGATTCTCTGCTCTGTTTTGGCTTGGAATATATTGTGTTCTTGACTAGCTTGATAGATGCAAATCATTGTTTTGTTTGCTTACTTACCCATTTCCTGTATGAAGGCACCTGTAGAGTGTAATGAGGCAGATTAGAGGGCAAACCATCGAGATTTGAAGGTACAGTCTCCAAATTTGGGAAGTTTTGAGTAAATGTTGTCAAAAACCCCGTCTCCCAGGCAGGACAGGTAAGAAAATGAAGAGAATTTGAATTTATGCAAGTCCTTTGAGTTTCTGACAGTGCAGGCATGTGGGTAAGGTCAATACAGACCTGTAGAGTGAATTTCAAGTTCTAATATTAAGAAATGTTCATTTTGAAGAGTTTTCAGTCCTCTCGGTCTGAGTAGAAACCCTCACTAGGGTTTTAGAGGGTTAGGAGTTTGGGGAAGTAATTCCATTATCCAATGCTTGAAACTTGGTACTAATAGTCTAAGGAGTATTTGTCAATAGGTTTTCAAAGTTAGGAATCTTGATTCTCAACCAAAATTGCCCAATTCATGACAGTCTCTTCAGAGGACTGTACTAATAGTCTAAGGAGTATTTGTCAATAGGTTTTCAAAGTTAGGAATCTTGATTCTCAACCAAAATTGCCCAATTCATGACAGTCTCTTCAGAGGACTGTACTTGCAATAGGGAGGCCTAATTGCCAAAACAGAGGTTTGGCTTTTAGAGATTGAACACTGTTTTGAGAACTAAGATTTATCCCAGAGTAAGAACCCTAAAAAGGATATCCAAAAAGCATTTTAGTTTCCTGAGGTCAATTGCCAGTCTTCCTAGACATTAAGGTTTAGAGATTTTGAGGGCTACAAGCTGTTGAGGACAGTTTTACTAAAACAGTAGAAAGAAAAGAAATTTGATCTAATTTTTCTTGAGACCCTGCATCATTCCCCCAATCAAAAGCCGTTTGTAAGGGTGTCGGATGCCACTGATAATGCATCCCTTTACAAAACTTAACTGGTGGGTTCAAAACAGGTGACATTCAATGAAACTTTTATGGAAGAAAAACAGTTTAATTTCATTCTTTGTAAGATCTGAAGCAAAAACCAATTAATTCTATTTACAGTCTAATAGTGATATTTTTGTTTTAATTTTTTGGAATGTTTTAAACTATATGAACTATTATAAAGCTCTATAGGCTCAAATTAAAAAAAAGGTATAAAATAAAAATAAAAATAAATGTACTGTTATAAAACTCCATAGGATCAAATTTAAAAATGAAGTATAAAATAAAAATAAAAAATAAATGTATGATGCACCTCTTTCATGCCACACTCAGGCTGCCTTCTATCTGCTGGGATGCTTCCTTATTTAGCTGCATCCATTGTCTATTCATTGCCTCTGTGGATGGAATGGCCATCATCTTAATCAAACACTGCTGGCGTGGCTTGGTCAGTCTGTGCGCCTCTTATGTTGGCCCTGTTGAAATGCCTCACAGACTTCCTTCAGTAATTAGGAATCCTGTTTTCAAGCAAAATACCAAGTGCCTTTTGCTTTTGTGTGAAGATTCAAGATTGGTGATATTCCGGTAAGGGCAAGACTCAGCAATGAAAAGAGCCTTGTGGAGAAGGTGCTGCCGGCTGTCAGATTTGGTATGCATTCACCGTGGTGCTCTCAACAATGGTTTTTCTCTTACACTGGCCTTCAAATTGTATCCATCTTTATTCTTGTCTAATCAGAGAACTGTATAAATATAACAACTAATCTGTGGGCAAAAGAATCTCACATCCTTTTTAGCATATCATCTTCCCTTCCACTCAAGTGTTATTGTATTTCTTTGTTTCAGTCGCAACTTATATGCACTCCTTCATTTTCACTTCGCCACCATAGGGAATGAATTTTAATTACTCGCCACATTTCTCATTAGTGTGCTCAAGAAATCATATGACTATGCTTTATACCAAAAGGAAGTGCTCGGTCAAATTTTATGCACTTCTCCTTTTCGCAATGCAATGGACTGCACACTCTGCAGGTCGCGTGGATCTTCTTATCACTTTCCCACACCTCTATGATGGTGCTCTATCAATGCAATCTTTATTGCACAAGATTTTATGTGCACAAGTATTGTATGCTGAGGCTTCACAGTCAAGCTTTATGCAAATATTCCATTTTGAGAGCAATCATTATTCAGCTCGAGCATTTTTCTGGACTGTGAATCAGACTCTTCCTAAAAATTAACTTTTATTGAAGAAAACTCTGTAACGCTTTCTTCTTGCACACAAAAAGATTTTCTAAATCCCTCACATGCTCCCGCTGAATTGGCCTTGCTTTGATACTGAATGTTGGATTTTTATGCACTTATCCTTTTTCACAATGTGATGGACTGCACACTCTGCAGGTCGTGCGGATCTTCTTATCACTTTTCCGCACCTCTAAGATGGTGCTCTATCAATGCAATATTTATTGCATAAGATTTGATGTGCACAAGTATTGTATGCTGACTCGCTGAAGCTTCACAGTCAAGCTTGCTGCAAATATTCCATTTTGATAGCAATCATTATTCAGCTCAAGCATTTTTCTGGGCTGCAGATCAGACTCTTCATAAAAATTCACTTTTATTGAAGAAAACTCTCTAGCGCTATCTTCTTGCACACAAAAATATTTTCTAAATCCCTCCAATGCTCCCACTGAATTGGCCTTGATTTGATACTGAATGTTGGATTTTTTTGGATGAAATAGTAGCTATAGTACCAAAAATAGAATAGTATGACTCATAGTAGGAATACTCGCCAAATCCAAATACTCGGCAGACCCCAAAAAAAAAACTCGGCAATATTCGGCCAATACTCGGGAATACTTGGCAACTTAAAAAATACTCAAATTTCTTTAAAAACATAAATTTTAAGCAACACATAGCTACAAAATGTATCAAATGAGCCCATAAAATGTTGGAGAAGTGTTTTCTATTAGATTTGAATACAAATACAATACAAAATTGCATCATCATGCGAATACAACAACCGGCTGATAAGTAACATGAATTTATGATGATTGACATTGAAAAATATCATCATAAATTTCATATCTATACAAGTTACAATATACAATAAATTACATTTTACTCTTCCCCAATCTAGAGAAATATTGGGGAGAGGGTCTAGTGCCTCTACTAGTCCCGACACTTGGCTGCATCTCCACGCTTCTCCTAGAAATTTTGTGAATCGGCTCGATCCACGGAACTAGATGGTGATGCTTTGGTGGCTCCTCTGCTGCATGTTGGAGATCACCTCCAAAGATGTCATCCAATCCAATATCTCCTCGAAGTCCTGCTAGTGCTTCTCCCTCCATAGCCTCCCTCTCAAAAGAAGCAATCTCGTCCGCTGTGAACGCAGGGTTTTCCTCTTCTTGCCCAGTCCACTCACTGTATGGATCTATCTCATCCAAATCAATGAGCTCCTTTGATGTGGCCTCAACTTTTTTTGTGCAAAGCCGAAGATTGTATTGCACAAAAACCAAGTCGTTGAGCCTTTTTTGAGTCAACTTGTTGCGCTTCTTCGTGTGATTATCATTAAACAAAAAAACTCTTAAAATAGCAAAAAAAAACCTACTCATCTGTTGATATGTGCGTCAACATTTGAATAAGCGAGAGTTGCGACCAAGTTGGCAGGTGGGACAATTAGTCCGAGCACGGGAGAATACTCGTCGAGTTTTGGAAAGCTATCCAATATTTTTAATTACTAATCATATATAGGCGATCAAAGCTCATGATTCTTTGAGAAGATTGCAAGAAGAAGTTGCTTGGTCCAATAAGGTGCAAAAATGAATTTTATGAAAATAAGAAAATATTGCCATCAATGCGTAGAGCTCGAGAAAATATGCACTTTTAGAGAAAACGACACGAAAGCGGAGCCACAGAATGAAAGTTATGGCACATGCAAGTTTTTTGCTACATCTTCCGGACCCTTTCCAAAAATGGCAAATTTTATTCCCTTGTGTTTTCTTCACCAAAAATCCAAAAATGAAAGAAATTCTAAAAAAGGAAAGAAATGTTGTCTTTGGCGAGTTTTCTGGCGGTTTATTCGTTTTGCATGTTTTTGGCAAGTTTTTAAGAACTCGGTGAGTATTCCAACTATGGTACGACTATTCACAAAAAGATGGCGGTATGGTAGCACGCCATGTAAATGACACACTAGGCCAATGGCCTAGGAAGACAATTCACAAAACACTATAATAACCAATTAAAAGGCAAATACATTAAACATGATTGTGAAGATGCCAACAAGAGGCAGGCCTTGATTATTAGGCTTGCCCCAACCGCCATCTGGAAGGTCAATTCTGTTTGGAATGGACTCCGGCTAGTGCTACATTCTTTGTGGCATTTGTAGATCCTTCATTGCCGTGGTTCCAAGTCGGCGAGATGGCTAAAGACTTTTGGGGAACTTTGTCCGATGTAGATGGAGGGCCCAATTGTTGTGGTGTGGTGGTGGTGAACCCCACCCCCATGCTAAGGCGAGTGGAAGAGAGTGGCGCGATGCTGAGAGCCCCACCCGGAGTGGTTGTGAGGCCCGATGCGACGATAGTGACCCTTGCCTCAGGAGACAACTTACGAGAAGTAGGCGGAGCTACTCTGACAAGGAGTATTGCCCCGATGATCGAGAAGGGTGTGGAGACATGGCCACCTCAAAGCCACCTTCCGGGCTGGAACTTGAAGCTGTAAAAAGACATTGGAAACAATCATAGCTTTGTTATAAGTTGAGAGATTACAATCAACAACTACATGAGAAAAAATAACTCCATTTTTCTCTTTCCAAATGAAAAACAAAATTTCTTCTCTTAAAGCATGCCAAATTTGGGTAAAATCCATTGAGAGAGAAGGTCAATCTCATAAGAGGATGTGCTGCCGGACAAATGGTTTTGGTCTAAAGGGTTTAAAAAATCATGAATATAAGACCAAACTATTTGAGCTTTTTAGCATAACTAGAAGAGGTGCATAAGAGTCTCTATGTGACCACAAAAAGGGCTCTGGGGCCTAAATGGATAAGCCTTCGGCCAAGAGGCAAGCCTTGATGAATCAAACACCAAGCAAAGTGTTCAAGCTTGGGCTCGACAATGGCATTCCATATTGTATTTAACTCGTGGCTCCAACAATGTGCAAAAGAATGAATAGACCAACAAACATTAAGCTTATCCACCATAGGCAACTTTGGTGAAAGCAATTCATAGCCCTTGCTAGGCGAATAATTTTGAAATGGTGCTTCAGGGTACCATTTCCAGTCTTTCCACTATGGTCGGGAAGAAAGCACTCCAATTTTACGGAGCATTTCCATGGGGATAAAATCCAAGATTTCTTGGATGGATTCTTGGTCCTTGTTAGTCAACATAAACTTACCTTTGGTCTTCGGCCAAGAGAGTAGTCTCTGGAATGCATGCATAATACATCCTATACTATGTGAATCCCTCATTTGAAAAGCCCGAGAGCATGTATCTAAGGCACTGAACAAGAGGGACATTGTGAAAAATGATAACTAAAGACCACCAAATGGAATGATGATTGATGGAAAAGTCATTTTTGAATCCATCCCCATCCCACAGAAGCCATGGTTTGATCTTCTCCCATGCCTTCCAGATGCTCTTGATGACAAAGGAGCCAAACACTTTCACTATAGCTTTAATAATGAGAAGGTTATGAAAGCCAAGCCTTTCCAAATTTTATGCCCCAATGCTGTTCCTTTTGTGTTGCAATTACGTAGAAGAACCTTTTAGGTTTCCTATCCTTCACTAGCCTGAATGATCCATTTTGCACAAAGGGCATTGCCTTGACGCCTAATGTCAAGCAATTTGAGACCTCCATAATTCGTGGGGAGGCAACAAAATTCCTAAGCAATCTTGTGAAACCCTTTTCCAAATTCAGAACTAGCCCATAAAAATATCTGAGCAGCTTATCAAGCTTTTTATAAGAAGCTTAAGAAGGAGCCTAACAAGACGAGTAATAAATATGGGTGGTAGAAAGGACTTTGGAGAAAATTTGGTATTTGCTCACTAGCGAGAGGGGCTTAGTGATCTAGTAAGAATGCTTCTTCTCAACTTTGTCAACTACATATTGCCATAGGTGAGGGGGTTACTTGGAATGCAAAATGGATGCCTAGGAACAAGAAAATTTCTCCATGCTGAATTCAATTCCATTGAAAGGTGTTTAACCAAGAAGGGGAGGCAGAAAGGATTGCCTATAACACTGAGTTTTTCGCCATTGGATATTAGAGCCGTTAGTTAAACAATAGCCATCTAGGCAATGCATAACTTGTTGAATATTGTCCTCTTCTTCAATTAAGGTAAGGAATGAATCATCAACAAAGTGCCTATTAACTAACTGTGCAAGTATCGTTCCTAGAAGGGAGATACCTTTGACCAAACCTTGTTGAATGGTATTCACCAGAAGATAGCCAAATCCCTCAGCAGCTATAAGACATAAAGCATAGGGACATCCTTGGCGAATAGAGCGAAAGAAATCAAACTGCTCAGAGTTGACTCCATTGATGAAAAGGTAAGCCAAAGCATATGCAAAAGCATTTGCATAGAGCGAACAATGGTAGGCCCAAATCCTAATGAATTGAGCATAGCCAAAATAAAGTGCCACTCTATATGGTCACAAGATTTTTCAGAGTCAATCTTTATAAACAAGGCTTTTTGTTGAGAGTGACGAGCCCATTCCATACCTTCCCCAACTGCAATAATATTGTCAAGAATATACTTTCTTTGACTGAATCTTGTTTGTTTTGGGCTAACAATCACAAGAAGGATGTGGCGGATACGTAGGGATAAAGCTTTGGTGATGATCTTGTAGGAGACATTTGACAAAGTAATTGGTCTCCAATTGCAGATAAGCTTTGGGTCCCCAATTTTTGGTATGAATTTGATGTGGCTCTGGTTTATAAATTGACCCAAAGATTGGCGTCATAAGCCTCTGTATGAACTTGGAAGACGTTATTACTTATAGTATCCCACAAAGCTTTATAAAATTTGCATGTCAGGCTATCTTGACCATAGCCTTATTATTAGCCATTTGTGAGACAACCGTGGAGATCATCCATGTAAAGAAGCTGATCACAAGCAATCCTTTGGGCTTGAGAAAGCTTTCAAAGGACAATTGCAATCCATTGACCAAGAGTTGCATCCATTGACCAAGAGTCGCTTGGCGCTCAAGGGAGGGATGGTGAGCTTTGAAAACCTGTTGGTAATGGCAGACAAAGGCTTGTGCCATTTTAGGTAATTCAATAATCCGTTGATTGACATCACAAATAGCTTTGATATGCTGGTGCAAGTCTTTGGCTTTTAGCATCTGAAAAAATTCTTTATATGTTTTGTTGCCACTTTGAGCCAGTGAAGTCTGGCTTTGATTTGTGCACCCCAGTCATTGCAAGCATTTGCAATTTGGAGGCATTGCCTAAGGTCTACCACCTGTCTTTGTAAAGGCTCGTAGAATGGCATTTGTTCAAGAGTGGTTAATGAGTGGCTCAGCTTAGAGGTGGCAATGGAATAGGATCACCGCCAGATGCAAGCAAGCTGATGCCCAAAAGTGCAGAGGAAACATGTAAGCTGAGTGATGGTGTCTTTCCACCATGCAATCCAGCTGATAGAACTAGCTAGCATGGGAACCGAATTCCACAGTTGCTTGATATAGTGCATGGTGGGCCCATGAAAAAGCAAAGTGGTAGTTAGAAAAATTGAGTTTTTGTAAATTCGGCCATTTGAAAAGCCATTCAATCCATAAGCATATGGGCAGGTGATCCAAAAGAACAATATTTGGCAGCACTTCCGCCCGGCAACTGAAAACAACTGGCAAAGGAGAAATATGGTTGCGTGGAAAGCATGGCACAATCTAGTTGCTTGAATACTCTATTAGGCCCCTGGCGAAAATTTGACCAAGTGTGTGCCAAATGACCAAGTCAGAGTGGATCATTGTATTAGGGTCATAAAACCCAAATTCATTGTGCATGTACATCCAAGCTGTTCTTTTGCCAACTATCCAATGCATGGGTAGGTGACCTATCTTGTCGATTGCCATCTCAACCATATTAAAGTCACCACACATCATCTAATGCGCGTTAAGGAGGTCATTTGCAATCCAACACCAAAGCACCATTCTTTTAGCCGGATCATTGGATGCATAAACATTAATTACCCCAAAAGAGTGGTTATTAATGTTGAATAGCACCCACGAGACACAATTTTCCGGGTCACATCCATGAATGACATGATAGGGCAGCTATTTAGAAGTGACGAAAGTGGCAACTCCTCAACAACCTGGCTCATTATTACTAGTTAGAGCTATACTATATGGCTAGATTACTTTACTTACGGTTGAAAGAAAAAACTTGCCATCTTATCTTCTTGCAGGAAAAGAATGTCCATCTCAGGAAAGCGCTTTTGAAATTCTTGCATTGTGTATTTGTGAGTGGAGTTAGTTAGACCCCTAACACTCCATGAAAAGCAATTCATGAGGTACCTGCATCAAGGGTCATATCCTATGAATCAAGTTTGATGTTGCTTTTGCCCAATTACTAGGTTCAACATTTAAATCACTTCAAATCGGCTATGGTCAACTCTTGAATCAATAATATTCAGAGTGGGGGTCTTTAACAGGGTATATGCTCGAATCATTAATGAGATGGGCAAATAATCAAGAGTTTTGATGAGTTTGTGAGTTGAAGAGAAGAGGATACATGGTTGTGGTTAAGGCTTAAAATAGTCACGGGTTTTTAATCCCACATGTATTAGAATGAGTGTTGAGATAGGTTTTACATAGAAAAACATTTGTTTGGTTAATGTGGGAAAAGAGGGAGTCACATAACTTGATAAATAGACATATAATTTTAAGTGGAGGTCAATCGCTTGGTAGTGGTATGAGATTATGACACTTGGCAAAGTCCCCGATGTTTAGGTTGACTTTAAATCACGATGAGATGTAGCATAAAATTGTGTAGTCAAGTTTCACGGGTTCTTGGGTTTGGCAAAGGGAATGATTGATTTACGAGTTACGACTACGGGACACATGGCCCAATAACGTGTGATCAGTTACAGGTGATACAATGCACCCACGTGGACCAATGTCGGGCTTGCGATCTTCGGCCAATGACAGACTCTTGGGCTCATGGGGATGCAAAAGTGTCAATGCTTAGTGTATGCTGAGGGATTACCCAAAATGGAGATGCATGTCGCCAATGACGGTTGATCGAGTTCGGATAACGTGAGGTGAACTTGGGTCATGAAACAACTTCCGGGAATGAGATAATCCGGGATGTTGACACTTGTCGTGTTTCAGATCTTTGATCTAGTATACATCAAGACTTAAGACAGTGACAAGTGGCAACGGTTACGGGTCACACAATTTGGTCTTGAATGTGATGAATTGGGATTTTGCCATGTGGCAAAATCTTTGAGATGCGGTTTAACTCAGTTTAGCCAATCACATGATAAGAAGCATTTGACTTAGAGACAAGTGGACCAATAGGAATTCAATTGTGTGTTTTATTAAATTAACTGCGAAAATAATGAATATAACAAGCATTTTTGGAGGTTGACATGGGGACTAGTTAAAAACGGCCGCACACTTTTATGTTGAGCAATACAAAGTATAAATTTGGAGCAAAGTGTACAAAGACCATTTATATAGCGTTTAATGGGTTAATTCTTAGAGAATTTATGTGAATAAAGTTCCTTCTTTAATCTTTTACACACATATATCTGGATCATGAATTAAAGCTTCAACTACAATTAATAGTGAGATTTAATTGAACAAATGCATAATTATATCAATATAAAGGTTATTTAAGTTATAGAGAGCAAATATAGAGCTTTATAACAGTGAATAATCATCCAAACACAAAATTATATTAATGCAATGAACATTTCCATTTACAGAGATCAGAATATTGTGTGTTATAAGAATAGAATACATATCTTTTATCAAGGATTAATCAAACTCTTTTTTTTATGTTGTGTGTAAGGGATCCAACACATTGAGTTACGACTGCTTATCTATGGAGGAGAAATATCACATAAATCATACCTTGCCCTTGCCAGAACCATCCAAGGTTGTACTTTGTACCCTTGGTTAGGACGCATGAGATGCCCCTCCAAGAGCTCACCACTTCCTTTACACACGCGAGATGTCTACAAATGTATTACAAGATTAAGATGATGACCCATTTCAAAATTTATTGCTTCACCTTTTATAGGCTTTTCCCCTTGTAGTTTGCAAACCAACACACCTGCTCATAACAATTTGTTTTTTACACTCGCATTAGTGGGTCACATTAATATTTTTCATCCCCTTTAAACAAGGGGTGCTTCATAACACTCCTTAATAAGAGTCAATTAATTGTTTACACTCTTTTTAACACAGGTCAACAATAAAGCGTCTGCTTTATTTCCTGTCTATAAATTATTTATAATAGGGATTTTATCACATAACATCAAGCATCAAGGGCGTCATAGCTTTTCTGCAAAAACTGCTGTTGGTTAGAATGGAGAAAATCAAGTTTAAACTGACACCTAAACTCAAGAAGAATCTTGCCTTCCTTTAGATGACGTGTAGCTGTTAAAATATAATAGCATTATATAGTGTTCGGATCGGTTATGCAGTTATACTTGCCTCTAACTACCGACTGTTTGTAACCACCTCTATCTAAATAAATATACTCTACTAGCGTCCATTTTGGGCAGTGACCAGATTTGCCTTCTTTGTTTTCTTTCTTCTTGCTTATGCCAACATTGGTATCAGAGTGAGATTCACAGTTCGAGGAAGAAAGAAGCCTGTGGAGGTTGTGATTTGCAGGAATCTAGGGCACGCTGTGTGTGCTGTCTTTTTCTACAGTCGAGAGGGCAAAGATGAAGGCAGGAGTCATCATTTCGAGGGCAAAGGTCGACATTTCAAGGACAGAGATTGCAGTTTATACAGTCGCATGAAGGAAAAATACAGCTGTGTTTTAAGATAGTACACGTATTGAAGGAAATACAGTCGCAAAAGCAATCACGTTTGAAGAAAATACAGCCGCAGAAGTCGCAAAGGGTTTTGAAGGGCATTTTTATTATTCTATTGTTGTTTAACACTATTACTGAAGTCGCAAAGGGTTTTGAAGGGCATTTTTACCATTTTATTGCAATCGCGATTTCGAGTATGCCTGTTTTATGCTGTTTTTAGCAGTCGTGATTTGCGGAGGAATTCCTTTGATATCTATTTCCATCTCTACAGGAGCAGTCGTGAGAGCATTTGCTGGATTGGCTGTTTTTCACAGTCGCAAGGGCACTTGCTAGGGCACTTGCTAGGGCATTTGCTGGACAATCTCTGTTTACAGTAGTGAAGGTCATGTCAATATTCTCGAAGGGTATGAAACCTGTTTCATGCTTATAATGCTTGTGATTTCGAGAGGGTATATTTAGTCTTTGCTGTTCGTTACATCTGTAACACATTTGAATAATATTCATTATATTTGTTTGAGCGGGCAAGACATTATTTATTATTTCCGTTGTTTTGGAGTAATAAATGGCGAATATCTCTAACCTCACTTTGTTGGAGACACAGAAATTGACGGGCACAAATTTCAATGTATGGAGCCATAAAATTTGACACTTGCAGAATTTTGAGATTGTGATAAAATAATCATGGGTAGCGAAGGCAGACCTGCTGTGAACTTCACCGATTTCGATAAACGTCATAAGGAGGCTCTATTACTTCGCAAGTTATCGGTTTCGATGATATGATACCGGAAGTGCGGAATGCCATGGCAAGCACATTGTGGACCGATCGAGGGATAAATATCGGACGTCGAAAAGAGTCGCGTTTTATATGTGAAGAACATGCTCTTTTCTCGTAAAGTTACAAGAAGATGGATCATTGTCGAGCACCTACTTCGGATGAAAGACCTCGAGACTAGTTATCTTCCATCAACAAAAAGGTGGACGATGATGATATGGTGGCTCTAGTTCTGAACAACTTACCTTCTTCGTATGAGTCATTTGTGGAGGTACTCCATTTAATGGCGAAAGTCAAACTCTCACGTTTGACAAGGTGAGTTCCTACTTGTTGCAAAAGGAGCAAAGACAAATTCAGGGAGACCCCAGTTGTGATCAATCAGAGAGTGCTCTTGTCACACAATCAAAAGGAAAGTGGAGATGTCATTCTGGCGAGCCCTCCACTGAGTATCAGGTCACATGCTATTACTATCACAAGGTTGGGCACCTTAAGAAGGATTGTTGGAAGTAGAAGTATGATCTTTTGCAACAGAACAAAAAGCCATGTGATGAGGAACATGTGGCAACAGTTGCAGAAGAACGGGATTTGGATGATGGGCATGCTCTTTATTGTCTTACGACATCATGCTCGCATGACAGTGGTACTAGTTGTTGGATCATTGACTTTGGCGCATCTACACACTTTTCATGTTGTAGGGATTGGTATGTTTCATTTACTGCAAATATATGTTTTGAATCAGTAGTACTAGTTGATGGAGAATCACTTGCAATAGAAGGGATAGGAGATATATGCATTGTATTGAATAATGCTCATAAATTGTTGGTACGGAATGTTAGATATGTACCTTCTTTACAAAAGAATCTTCTATCTATTACAATCAATCCTGAAAACCCCAATATTTTTGTGGATTTCTGTGGGAAGAAGTGTGTTGTTTCTGATATGAAACAAAGACAGATGATTGCCCTTGGTATTGGGCAAGGTGGCCAATATTGGCTTGTTGATCTTGCTACGATCAACATGAATGCACATGTGGAGGACAACTCCACCATACAGGATGTATGGGAGGCTGACATACCTTGGGAAGATGGATTTCCTCATTCTGAAGAACAATTTGTTGTGGATGGAGACTCCATTATTCCGGATACCTTTGAAGGGGCATGGTGAGATGGCATGCCAAGCCACTCATTCAGCGGTTCTTGCTCAAAGGACAATCGAGCGTGAATAGTTTGCTCATTGTGTTGTGAAAGACCTTTCCTAACGAGAGGGGATAAATGACAAATAAATGAGACAAAGGAGTTGGTTCTCACTCCTACCACTGCGGAGATGGTTATTTCTCCCACTTTTGAGACGGATATGTTTGTTTCTCCTACTATCTCGAGTTGGTTGTAACTTCCATTGCACTGAGATGGTCACGTTTCTCTCCTTAGCAACTCAATTTGATTGGAAGGCGCTTCATCATGCTTTCCTGAAAAGGTTGGATAAGAACTACATGGTGTTGCAAGGGCATGATCGAGGTGACTTTGATTGTAGGGCCCGAGTCTCTGTATAGACTCTAGCAGGCTACACAAGCCTATAACAAATTTCTCACTCCACCTCTCCGACTTTTTGATTTCACCACTCTGGAGATAGGGCTGACACTCTCAGTCATTGACTATTCATCACTGGTCAATGAATCATGTAATGAAGAATCGGTGGACCACTTGCCATATCCTTTGTTCACATGATCAAATTCTTGTTTTGCAGTCCTCCATTCGACAACCGCAACACAACAATGGACAGCTGATTTTGAAGTACCACCTATGGCACAATCTATAGATCTAATCACTAAACATATGAGCTTCAGAACATTTGTAAAATTTTGGGACAAACTTGGTATTGTTTCCGGTTTAGTCATTAAGAGGGGGTGTTAAAATATAAGAGCAATATATAGTGTTCCTGATCGGTTATGCAGTTATACCTGCCTCTAACTACCATCTGTTTGTAAACAGTTTGTAACCACCTCTCTCTAAATAATTATACCTTGTTGCATCCATTCTGGACAGTGTGCAGATTTGCCCTTTTTTGATTTCTTTCTTCTTGCATATGCCAATAGTAGCGACCCCTTGGCAAGGGACCTGAAAATACATTGGATTTTTTTGTAACCGGAATTTTCAATCACACTCACCACCAAAGACGGAAATTGATGCCTCTCAATTTCCTAGTCCTACGCATAACATTCAACATACACATGCAAGAAGCTAATAACATAAAACATGATTTATTTAGAGTTATGACTAAGTTGTTTTGTCATGCATTCTTACTTAACATAAAGATGAAATTAATTGTACGAAACCCAAAGTACGAGTACTTGTGTTTTTGCATATTAATTGTTCACCCAATTAACTAAGGCATTGCAGATTTAATTCCTTAAGCATGTGAATTAAATATTCATTCCTTCATTATAAACAAGAGCAATACATGAATATAAAAGCGATAATAAATTCCTTATTCATTTGTTCAATATGCATCCCATTATTCATCCATAACTTATGATTTCATTATTGGATAAATACATTGTCTATAATCTTGGGCAATTCGTATAATCCCATTAAGCATAATATTTCAACTATGGTTTGCATCATATTCATCCATTAAGTTAACCATTAAGAAGTAATCTAAAAGTAAATTTACATCTATTCATTAATGTTCAAGTGTTACAATATCACATGGAAGAAAGATAATTAAAGAAAAAAACATAGGCAAGGTTCTTGAGAATAACACAAACAGATTAGCAACTCTACAATCGGAAGAAGCAGAGGAAGATATGGAAGAAGTGCAGGAAACCCAAGTCCTAGAAACTCAAAATGCTCAGCCACCTCAACAGGTTCAGGAGAATCTTCATCTCAGTCGTATCTAAAGCATTGGTGGTGCACCAAGCATATACGGGAGAAATGAAAAGTTACCAAAGGAAACATAAGCTTGTAGAGGAACAAAGGAAGGAAGAAGGGAAATGATCAGAATCATATCTTACCGTTATTGCCTTCCTCGGCAGATATACCCCCTCTTGAGAACCACCTTCTGGAGAATAACCCCTCAGAATTCAACAAGAAAAGCAGAAAAAATTGCGGATGGATTCTACTCTGAGAGCAGGAAGGAAAACTAATCAACTTCGTATCCGAAAGCGGGGCAACAACTAACGGGAAGTGGTAAAGTTGGGGATTTGGCTTCCATCTTTGAACAAACCCCACAATGAAGTTGATCACTTGGAATGTTTGAGGGCTAAAAGGCAGCCCTTCTAAAGTTAATGAGGTTAAGCGTATTTTGCAACAGCATCACCCTCATATGCTATTTCTTCAGGAGAAACTAAAGCTTCTATAGAATTCATGGCAGCGGTGATCCCAAATATTCACAAAAAACTCCAAGTTGTCTCTTTAAGCTCACAGGGAGCATCTGGAGGCATGGCATGCATATGGGATCCTCAACAAGTTCACTATATAGATAGTGGAGGACACCAGGGTGTTCTCTATATGGTGGTTAGATATGTTCCTCAAAACCAAATTACTTTAATATTGAACATTTATGCCCCGCTACAGGTGGAAGCAAAAAAAGCCCAGTGGAAGATTATTCAGAATATTGTAGCAGCACATCTTGGAATACTGTCATTATAGGGGGAGACTTCAATACAGTCCTCTTCTCTCATGAGAAACAGGGGGAACTCTACTTTGGATGCCTCTGCTGTTAATATGTTGGACTTTATACAAAGGATGAATTTGGTTGATATTCAAACCCAAAATGGACTAATGACATGGTCCAATAGAAGAGTAGGGGAGAATTGTATCTTTGGAACGGTTGGATAGATTTCTGATTTCTGAAGAATGGTTTGAAAGCAACATTATCTGGTTGCTAATGTTCTAGAAAACTCAGGATTTGATCACTGGCCGGTGTTGTTGGAATTGGGCAAATCACAACCGTTCAGAGCTCCTTTTAGATTTCAATTGATGTGGCTGAGAGATGAACATCTTCCTTCCTTAATTGAGAAATGGTGGAAGGAGGGCCAACCCAAGCATGGCACCAAAATGTTTTGCTTTACTAGAAGAATGCAGCATCTCACTAACCAACTCAAGAAGTGGAATGCTTCTGACTTTGGAAATGTCCATGGGAAAAAACGAGAAGTTTTGGAAGCCTTACAGGAGGTGTCCCATCAAGTAAGGCTGCAAGGGTACTCAAAGGACTGCAAACTAAGGAAATCCTCCTCAAACAAGCATTAACGGAATGGGAATTAAGAGAAGAAATATTCTGGAAACAGAAAGCCAGAATTAAGTGGCTGAAAGAGGGAGATAAAAACACCTCTTTCTTCCATAAATCTCTTTTAGCTCATCGTTCTTATAATCACATTGCTTACCTTGATAAAGAGGATGGTACCGGGCTAATACACAAGAAGAAATCCAACACTTAGCCATACAATACTTTTTGAAATCTTTACTGCAACTAATCTGGATAGGTATGCCCAACAACAATTGCTTAATATTATTCCTACTCTGGTTAGTGAGGCAGACAATATGTTCCTTTTGAAGCGGTTTCAGAAAAGGAACTTCAAACTATTGTATGGGCCATGAAAAAGGGGAAAACACCAGGACCTGATGGCTTTCCGATAGAATTCTATCAGGAGTTCTGGGACATTATTAAAAAAGATTTTCGAAAGTGGTGGAAGAGTGCAGACAAGCAAAGACTGTTCTTAAGGTCATAAACCACACCTATATTGCTTTGGTTCCTAAGAAAGAGGAGGCTTCTACCCTTACGGAATATCACCCCATAGCTCTATGTAATGTGCTCTACAAAATAATTACAAAAGTTATAGCTGAAAGGCTGAAATCTATCATTGACAAAGTAATATCTCCAGAACAAGGTGGATTTGTACCCCATAGACAAATTTTTGATGATATTGTTTTGGCTCAAGAAGCCCTCCATTCCATGGACATTCAAAAGAAACCAGCTATGTTTTTAAGGCTTGATTTGTCTAAAGCTTATGATAAGGTAAGCTGGTCCTTCCTTATGGACATCCTCCTGCGTTTTGGGTTTTCCCCCTTTGGGTTCAGTGGATACAAGCATGCATTTCATCGGTTTCTTACTCAATTTTGGTCAATGGAACTCCTACAGACTAGATTTTCTGCAACCCGAGGTATAAGACAAGGAGATCCTTTATCTCCGTTCTTGTTCATTATAGTTGCAGAATCTTTTGGTAGACTCTTCTTCTCCACAACAAGAGTCTAGAGGAAGTTGAGGGGTATTAAATTGGCTACACAGGTGGACCCACTATCCCACTTGCAATTTGTTGATGATTCTTCTATCATGGGGGAAGCGTCTTTGAAAGAAGCTACTCAAATCCATAAAAATTTGGAGCTCTTTTCAAAGGCTACTGGTCAGGATATCAATAGGCACAAGTCAAAAATTATTTTCTTCCATTGCTCTCTAGGCTGGAGCGAGTCATTCGATGAAATAAAATAAAGATAGATACGGTCAACGACAACTTGGATGTGTTGGCAAAGGATGGGGATTAGTAGAACAAATCGAGGAGACAAAACTTGGATTTCAAAAGGGCACACTACCTCTTAAATACTTGGGTATCCCATTGGACTCTAAAAGATTAATTGATTGGGGTGGTTACCTGCTAAGATTCATCAAAAATTTAGTAATTGGACTAATAGATGGTTATCCTCAGGGGGAAGAATAACTTTGATTAAAGCTGTGTTGCAAGCTATTCCTATCTATTTTGCTTCTCTCTTGAACATCCCTGCAAAAGTTTTGCACCAGTTAGATTCTATTAGTCAAAAATTCTTGTGGTCAGGCACTCAACAGAGCTCGGAAATGGCATCTCGTGAAATGGAAAACCTTATGTTTGCCAAAGAAAGAGGGAGGATTGGGTTTTAGATCTAGTGTGCTGAATAATAAAGCCTTGTCAGCAAAGTTATATTGGAGATTGCTGCAAAATCCGGACCAGTTGTGGAGTATCAATATTAGAGCAAAATATACACAGGGCATGAGGCCTCACGAACTAGTCCGACACTCTTTACCTTCTCGGGGCTCACCCATTCTCTCAGTTCTCAGAATAGGTGAAGAAATCATCAAAAAACACTTGTTTTGGAAAATTGGGAAAGGAGATCAGGCAAATTTCTGGACTGATTCGTGGGATGGTCACCCACCTTTGATTGAACAGTATCCGGATCTTAGAAATATTATGGATACTCTTCAGGGACAAGGAAAGCAAAAGGTGAGTCATTATATAAAGTCAACATATCAAGGAGTGAATGGATTTCTCCATCCTTGTGGCAGATCAACTTGACTAATGATCAAGTTCATTTTTTCAAACACTCCTGCAGAACAAGATCCTTCCTATCACTTCTGAACCAGATACCCTGGCATGGGGAAAAGAGTCGGATGGAAAGTACTCAGTAGTTGATGGTTATAGAGCTTTGGTAGCTCCTCAGCCACATCCCTGGAAGGATATTTTTGTGGATCTTTGGCAACCTGCCCTATGGCCTAAGGTGAGATTCTTTATCTGGCTTTTAATCTATAAAAGGGTTCTTACAGGAGATAATTTGATGAAAAGAGGGATGGTTGGACCCTTTTGGTGTCCTTTATGCAAAGATGCAGAAGAGACCCTGAGTCATCTCTTTTTCAATGCCCTTTCACTTCGTCTCTATGGTATACACTGGCTGATTGTCTATCTATTACTTGGAACTCTTCTATGAATCTAGTGGATACTATTAGAGGCTGGAAACATTCTGTTAGGGATACCCAGGACTTTACCAAAGGAATGGCTTGCTTATCTCTCTTATGTTGTGGAATGTTTGGAAGGAAAGAAACAGACGCATTTTCAAATCAGAAAGTAGAGACACTGGTATGTTATGGAACTGACTAGAAGTAATATTGGAGAAACTATAGTGCACAATCTGAAAATTCCTTCCCCACCACCTGCAAAGTGGAAAGTTCTGTTACAAAAACTCAATCTGGGCAATAGGCAATTACAGACAAAGCAGTCTACTAAACAGAGGATGCCTTCTGGTCTCAGAACATGGAAACCACCCCCATTCGGATTCGTAAAATTAAACACTGATGGAGCAGCTAGAGGCAACCCGGGTCCAGCTAGTATGGGAGGGATAGCCCATGACTCTTTGGGAACTCCCCTCTTTTTCTTTGCTCATCAATTGGGACACTGCACCAATAATGTGGCTGAAATCATGGCTATCCAATGCGCTCTTCTGGAGGCAACTAAATTGGGGTGTCCTAGTATTATAGTGGAATCTGACTCCAAGGTCATTGTTAACCTTCTACAAGCTCCAGAGCAACATCCATCCAATAATTGGCTTATTGCCAGAATTCAGGATAATATTAATGTCATAGCCAGACAGTTTCAAACAATCACATATCACCATGTGCCTAGGGGTCAGAACAAGATGGCAGACGCTTTGGCCAATTGGGCATTAGATCATTCTAATCTGATCAACTTTGGCCCTGTACCTTTGACTGGTCTCCGGAGAAACGGCAACAGATTGAGCAGATCCTTTGTTTGAAATCGCATGATGGATAAATTGCAGATATGCTATCTCTCTTCTCTTATTTGTTATTGGAAATCTAAGGATATTTCCTCGAGTATGAGTATAACTGCTTGGCATTGTAATTTGTACTTTATACTTATATTAATATAAATGTGGTGGTTTTTTTTTTTTTAAATATCACATGGTTTACATCATAATATAAGTATACAAATCCATTGACGTAATGGATTTCCGTAGTTTTCATTAAAGCATGTAAAGGTTACATCTCATTTGCCTCAATAAACACGAGTCTTTAACTTTCATAACAAATATGTTACATTTTGATGTATTCAATTTACAATAATTATAAGTACAGGTTTAGAACCAATTGTCTTCAATACAAAATATATATCAAGAATACATTAGCACATCTACGTTCACGACACCTTGTCACTGCTCACACGAGAGATTCATCATGAAGTCCACTTGCGCCATGGGAGAAAGAGTATCATCGGGAACGCTTTATCTCCAACCATGAGCCCTTCGGTTCCCTACACACCTCTCACGAAGCAAGAGTGGCCCTTCCCTTCACGAGAAGGAAGATGCAAGAAATCAATACAATAAGAGAGAATACCATGTGTAAAATCCAGTCACCAAAAACAATAGACAAATGAACAAGGTAGGAGTAAATATCTCCTAGAAATAATGATAAGTAATAATAATGCTTTTGGCCAAAAAGACTTAGGATAACAGAAGGTACCCCCTTACTAAAATCCAACAACGAACCAGGGCATGTTAAGTCCTACTCGACTCCACATGAGGGAAGACTTTGAGTCTATCTGCAGTCCACCCCTACCCCCAACACTTGTCATATGTGATCCATTGCATTAGGTTACCCACCCATCTATACAGGTCACTCCCTAGTTCATGTACACATCTCTCAAGTTACACCCTTTTTCCCATAAGCAGTTTACAACATGACATCTCTATCTCCATAATAAAAATAATGTGGGCAAACTAGAAATAGAACACAAATAACATTTAACCTTTTTGAGTGTCCCATACCACCCGTTCACATTAATGTTATAAGGATTCTAATCCTAGTTTGAAAACCCCAAACAACACAAAACAAACCATGAATAGGACGCAAACAATCCTAACCTTCTTGTGCATCCCATACCACCCAAGGAGGTCATTATTGCAAGAATCCTAAACTAGGTTTGCAATCACATACAAGGGACTATATAATGTCCATAATAGTTTTCATGTACATGTATTTCAGTTTTACATGTTCTATGGTTTAACAATACTTTATATAAGGTTTATAATGATAATAAACAATATACAACCATGTATAATCGATAAAGCGTAAAGGCATATTATTTCATAATCTATATAGATACATAATCAGATCTTACTTATGATCTGGTTTATAAGTTTGACTAAGTTGACATTTCATTCTGTATCATGACAGTAGTTTAATTCATAACTCTAAAGGTTAAAGTAAAGTTTATGGTCTCTCCAAACATTGTTTTCCACCAAGTCAACATGTGACATTTACAATTTTCACTAAAATGACTATTCATTTATTCCCTATGGTTTAGTAATCAGAAGTCATCATAACTATTGTTATTCCCTTTTATGTTCTGCTAAACTTTATCTCTTGACTGATTGTTGACAGTATAAACAACAGATATCCAGTGTTAAACCCATTGCTTGATCTTGACAAGTTAAACATTATTTCTCATAGACTCAAGTGTAATTATTGTTATCTCATTTCATGGTTGACAGTTTACTCTTCATTCTCTTTAAAAGTCAATCATGTGTCTTAACTAGTAAAACTATTTCCACCATATGTTTTGACTGTATTGTATGGTTCAGTTTATTCACTGCTGCTATTTATAAGATTTAGTACGTCTGTTAAAAGTAATCTTTATAATGAACCCTCATATAATGTCATGGTTAAACTATAGGCATATAAATTGCAGTCCTGACTTTCTGTCCTGACAGACCTTGGGAAGTTTTCTGACTAAACCGGGTTAATTTATTGTTTGCAAACTAACTTTCTGTCCTGACAGACCTTACGCAGTTTTCTGACTAAACCGAGTTAATTTATTATTTGCAAACTATCTTCGCTGTTAACTATAACAATCTCTGTTTTCTCCTTGCTTTCTTAAGTTCCCAACATATGTCAAAGTGTTTCCCAAATTTTGAAAAATAACAGAAGGGTTAAAAAAGAGATCGATCCTAGACTTTTAAATTCATAATCTTAGCCATTTTCCCCTGTCAGTTTTCCTTGTTGCCTTGACACAATCAATGTTTTAATCTGGTTTGAGTCCATATTTCCAAGTTACTGTGAAAAGAGAGAATGAAATTAACTCAGAGCTGGTTTCCTCTAGTATCTTGCTCTAAATCATTTGGCTGGACTGGCATGGGACATTTTAAGTGACTTGGTTAAAAGCTCAACCTAAGCTGATTCTCAGTGAACTAACAAAACTTATTACAACGTTTAAAGTCTACAAAGACAAAAGTGATAGTCTAATCCAAGGTTGTTCAGCTCTTAGCTAAGTGGCTTAATCATTATGCCCAGAAAAACCCAGTTAAATCAGACAGAGTTTAACTACTGTGTTATTCTACCCAAATGGTTTATTAGTGAGACTGAGGGTATTCAAACACTTTACTAACCAGTTATAACTAGAGACTAACTGACACATTGTTTCCCAAACACAACGATTTACAGAAACAAATACAAAGATAAAAAAGAACCTGGTTACACCAATAGGTGTTCCTACAGTGGCAGGCAAGAATTGTAATGGTGCACGTTGTTTGGAAAAACTCTTTATTTCCTGACTAATGTTTGATGGTTAAAATAATATATATAATATTATAATGCCGACTCGTGCTTAATACATAAAATTAAATATATAATATATATTTATGCACGCAAATGTAATTTATTTTACAAGTGTGGTCCGTGGAAGATCATTAGTGCGGAATAAATAATAAGTGAAGAAGTGTGAAGATCATTACTGCAAACACAATCGATAAGTAACTATATTAATTCTTATTGATGTATATTATTTATTGCAAATATTATTATCACTATATATTAGTATCTCAAACCCTAAATCAACTATGCACAACACATATATCTATACACTATAAATATTTAGGTTAATTTTTACTTATATAGAATCTATGTTAAGATATTTTAGATGTATCAGGGTAAAATATTTAGGTTAGTTTTTACTTATATAGAATATGCTAAGAAATTTTAGATGTATCCGGGTAAATAATTTTTATATTTATAAATACAACTCCATATATAAAAATAAATACAAAATATATTTAGCTCATAAAAACAAATATTCAAATAAACTAATTAAACTCAAGGTGCCTATCTAATTTAAATTAGTGATGTATTTAATATATCTATGCTAGTAGTGATGTTAGATATCAAAGAAGCTAATTAAACAACGAGAGATATCAATCTCAAGGTGCCTAAACCGGAGGATGGAGGCACGGGAGGTTGGGGGTTGATTAATGACCTCTCTCAATCGATCAATCGACAGCGGGGCTGCGTATCAATTGTGGTGACATTTTTGTGGTGTATGTGATTTTCAGTTGTGCAGTGTGTTTCTTTTCAATTTTTGCTTTGCATGGTTTGTATTGGATGCTGGAAAACAATTGTATTGGAGAGCAGATGATTGCAGAGATCCTTTGATTGCGGTGATCCTTCGATTGTTGTACTTCGTTGGAAGATGATCGGTCCATGAATACGTTCATTGGCAATGGTGATCATGTGCAACAAGATCCAGACAATAGTATGCAGTATGGTACAATTTTCTTTTCAGTGTTCTTGGTTGTGTGAATAAATGGAAATTTCACATTGTGGGGGAACATGACACCAATGTTCCATTTCCATTTTGTGCAAAACCGGCTAAAGTCAAGGGCAACTTCTAGTGGCAGTGGCAATTTTCTTTGCTATTCGAGATCGAGTGACAGTGATCGACAATAGTGGTTGCAATTAAGAACATTGTGATTCTTATAGGATGTAATGTGAAATCTTTCCAGTATGTGTTCTATTGTTCAGTTTTGTAATAAGCGAGTTGTGATTCCTATATACTTCCTTGATGTACAAGCATAGTGGCGAACAAAAGCACCAGAGTAAGTCAGTTCATGGATCTTGAAAGGGTTTGTGGGAGGATCTAGAAAACCACATGAGGTGGACAATTGATGGGGCCTGTTCACGTCAAGGTTTGTGGTAAGCCTGTTTAAAACCATGGAAGGAGAGAGCCTTTCTTTTGGATCAAGATCATGAGTCACATAGTAGGACATGCTTCATAGGGGTGAGCATACTGCAGATGAGTGTGTGAATGTTTTTCTACCATGTTCGCACTAAGGGGGGGAATGTTAGGAATTCTTATATTAATGCTCATGGAATAAAATAATTATATGAGTTATTGTATGCGTTATAAACAACTCATATAATTAAGTTTAGTTTGTGAGTTACCGGTTGTTGAACTAACTCACATTATTAGAATTTGTTGGGAGAGGGATTTCTTGGAGTACATTTCCTATAAATATGTATATTGTTGGGTGTATGAATTAATAGAAAAGAATTATTCTCTCGTGTTAAAATCTGCTCTTGCTCTTGCGCATGCAATTGGTGGAGCATTCTCTCGGTCAATTTCCTCTCGCCTCTGGTTCTCTTTCTTCTGTGCTCACAAACTCAAACTATTTTCTTCCCACAATCGATGCACTCTCACAAACTCCCTTTTTAGTCTTCTCTCTTGTTCTCCGTGTTCTCTCTGTGTGACTATTTAGATCTATACTTTGCTTTTTATAATTGATTGCCCACTCCTACCACTTTGATGGCTTCGTGATTTCGGTTTGAGGCCGAGGGATTCATTCCATTGTCTCCTATTAATTTTTAACCGTTTTCTAAAAAAAGCTCTTTGCTTTAACTCGTTTTGAGGTTGTTTTGAGACATGACTATATTCTAGCCTGCTCTTTGGTTTAGGGTGTTTCCATTGAGCTTAAAAGGCTCCTAGTTAAAGGTCTTTCATGGCGGCCACGACAGTATGCGAGTCTATGAGCTCAGCAAACTCTTCCTTGTTCGCATTATAATCCCACATGTATAGTGAGATAAACGGTTAAACAATTTATTTTAAAACAAGATAGTTAACTAGTTAAATGCCCACACGTTGACATGGTTGGTCGCACATGTCTCAACGGGGTTGGTCGTTGGTTTAAAATATGTCTTCGTTCATAGGCATCACGTGCCCTAACCGGAGGGATTGTTAGCTAATTCGAAGGGCCACCGATTGACGCCATGTGTGGCCCATCAGTCCCTCGGCACAACTTCTTGTCACAAAAACTATGCGGAGTGAGGGGTTACTAATTGGCACCATGCGGCACCAATCGGTGCCTTCTGCACTACTCTCATAAGTCTTGGACCTTATAAGCCCATTGTAAGACCATGTCGATGTGTGCCATGTGGCACACATTGGTGCCTCAAAGCTATGGCCTTTTTGTGGTTTAATCAGTAATGTCCCTTTTTGGGGATTATCGGAAACTATGCAAAGCTGAGAATAAACAACACTTTTCAGATTTTTAGCAGGCTGTTAGTGACTGAAATAAACATGTAGAAACCCTTACTAGCTGCCAAAGCAAACCTTCTCCTAGGGCAGCGACCCCTTTGGAGACTTCAAGCTCGCTTTTGGGCCTTCAAACACTTGCTAAAAATGTTACCTTTTGGTTTCTAAAATTATAATAAATGTCCAACAATCACATCATGCAAGAAAACTGATTTTTGTAAGCTTGGAAGTAAGAGATCTGATTTTTAGTTGAAACCCTCAGATTGCAGAAATTAATTAATTATTCCAGAACTGTAACTAACTTCCACGAGCTTGGAAAAATAACAAAACACCACCAAAATTAATGAAACTTCAGAACTTGGCCTTTAAAAATATGAAGAATATTATTCCAACCTCATAATCATGAAATTATTGCAAGTACTGAAATGCTCCCCTAGGTGGGTCGCTCCACTTAGAACAACCAATAAACATGCAAAGATACTCCACAAAGTAGGTCGCTCCACCTCAAAATAGGCAATTATGCATGCACAATCAGAAATAGGGCAAAGATCCTTCAATTGTTGGCCAAATAACACCTTAGGGCAATTCGCCTAGGGCTGGAAATAAATATTATAGCAGCAAAAGATCCCTCAAGGGGTGGAGACTCCCATGTTGAAGTCTTCCCTAGACTTGGTGAAGGGTTTCATCCTCACACAAGACTCTCCAAGGGTTTTCGTCCTTAGGAGAGGGAGAGATGCTTCACAAACAATCTTTCCAAAAGAGATAATAGAATTCACATAATTATCAATTGGCCAAACAACCTCCTTTTATATCATAAGGGGTGCTAACAATTCAATAATGGCCGACCTCATAAAGTACTTTAATAATCTTTTATAACTTGAGCCTACATGCTCACCAAATTAACTAACTAATTAATTAATTAAGTCCCTCTATTGGAGCGCTTGGCTTCCCAATAGGAATACATAATAAAAATAAAAACACTCTCTAAATTAGCATCAAATATCTTCATAAATGGGATAAGGTCTTCATATCCGCTAGTCTCCAAAAAGTGATATGACATAGTCCCACATTCACAATGGGGAAACATAGTTAAGGGTTTATATTGTTTTTGGCTTGCTTATTAATTACCTTACAAGGCATCTTGCATTTGGCTTGCTTAGTTAATTACCTTACAAGGCATCTTTCACTTTGCGTAACTCAACTACCTCGGTGAGTTGGCTAAGTGAGCACTCGGCTCAGGCACGAGCTCGGTAGGGAGACAAAGTGGTAACTTAGTGATAGTTCTCAAGCTTGACACGTTTAATACAATGCAACTTGATGATGGTTCCCGAGCTCACTTGGTTAATGTGGCTAAATGGTAACTTAGTTACGAGCTTGGCTCGATTATTGCTACTTGGTTAAAATGACAAACAAAGAAACTCGATGAGGTTGCTCAGCTCGGATGGTAAACAATGCAAGGTAAGCTTGAGTTTTGCAAATAGCTCGATAAGTAACTCAACAAGTTGAAGTAGCTCGACTAGGCTTGAGCTTGGTTTGAAGGCAATGTAGCTTGAATCCGACTTGGTAATGAGCTCGACATAAATCATGACATTGGTGAGCTCGGTAACAATACAAATCATGCAACATTGGGTTGGCTCGCCGAGGAGCTCGGCGAGCTCAACCCCCATTCAAAACTATGTTAGCATATAAACATAAGATTACTTCTACACTATGGTAGAGTCATGGCTACAATCATGCCCACCTAAGGCTGGCCTGAGTTGGGAGGTGGTAAGAACATAGGGCACCTTAACAACCATGCTTGAGCTGGAGAGGTAAACATGATCATAGGGCTTGGAGGAGAAAGTTAAACTTAGATGCACAAGGCCAACTAGAACCCATAAGCCAAGTAACCCCTGTAACAAAACATCCTTTTGCTGCAATTAAGTTTAATTGAACTATTGGCTAATTATAGTTTTCTTACTCGTTTTCTTTTTCTCTTTTCCTTTAATAAAGACAAGGTTATCATATAAAAATTAATATAGTCAAATCATATCATGAGAGGGCCATTGTCGTAAGGTGACAATGTGCCACCTGACTAAACTCAAAAAGAGATGTTGCCTGTCTTGCTGTAGTGAGGGCGAACAACACTATCTCATTGTCGCAAAGCGGCTAAAATCAACTTGTCGCATAAAGCGACACTCAAATATACATCTATATATAAAACAAGGCTAAATCACAACAAAGGGTTCTATAACCTCAACTTATGGTTTGACATCGTTTCTCATGTACTAAACACACTTGGCAATTTTCTCTTATCCAAACCCATCTTTTGCATCTTTCTGTCTCTCCTTGATGATACCCTTTCTTGTAGCTGGAGAATATCTGCACACAAGTAGACAAAAATACCCAATGCATTATCCATTCTAATATAATCAAATCAATTGCTATGAACTATAGTCATTATATATATATAAACAGTAATCTGAATCAAATCATCATCTACTGCTAATCAAATTAATGACAATAACTGTTTCAATCCCAAAACATGTCATACATGATAACTGAATCAAATCAAAGCAATATATCATATGTTGTATCATTGTGGCACAACCACCAAATCATCTAAAAGTCTCAAAAATGATAATGTGTAAATATGGGATGTGACATGACAAGGATGTCTATGAGATCAATGTCCCTAGATTGTGAGGAGAAATTACACAAACATTCAAAAGATAATTATGAGCAATATCCTAAAATTCAGTTTGAGGAACAATGAGAACACTTGTTATTGGGAGTGGGCTACTACCTTGTGTTTGCGCAACATCATGGGAAGTTGAGGCAATAGTTTGCATTTGCACAACCGGGATAGACACTGAAGGGTTACCAACGTTCTGTGGAGTGGGGGTTGAGCTAGTGTTCATTTTAACATTTTTAGAAACACCCGCAAAGGGGTTGGTGGGAGTGGCTTTGTTACAATTGTCTTTCTATCCATCATGGTCCAACCATCTTTGCCATTGTCTTGAGGAATCTCGGCAATTGGCTTTGAAAGAACTTTGTTATGCATGGCTAAAAGTGAACAATCCCAAATCTTGTGTTCATAAGATTGACATTTGAAGCAAGTGTTTAGCAGGTTGATATAGAGCACCCTTTGGGTATAATAGGAGTCACCTACTTCAATGTCAATAGACTCCTTAAGGTCTCGGGAAAGGTCAACTTCCACACAAGCATGCTTTTGCAGTCATGCAAAATAAAACTTAGAGGGATCTTTGCATATGACTCGGTGTATTGAGGAGGCTATCTAGTCTACAAAGCGACAACATGGCATGGGAAGACTATAGAACTCTACCCAAACTGGGACTTAAAGGGCGGTATGTTCAGAAACCACAAAATCTTGTGTCCATGGGATAATGTGAGAAGTGAGCTCTGAACATACTAGGTCGAGGATTTCTGCAGTATGATTGCAACATGCGTTGGATTGGCAAAACGAATCAAAAAAAGATTTTGGTCATATTCCATTGAACCCAGCTTTATGCCGTGTTGGGTCCATGCAGATTGAACCCATGTTTTATGCATGCTTTCAGAGGGAATCCTCCCAACAAAATAACCTATTAAACTAAACTGTTCACGCCATTTCCAAGCAACATCAAATTTATAAACAAGTAAAATGACATCCGAAGAAGTGGTACTACCTCATGGAATACCTTTGGAACAAACTGACATGGTTGCTTCCTTGGAGGCATCATCACAAGTCGTCGCAGTTTTAATAACTGGAATTTGGATGTGGGCAGTCATATAAAAATGCTAACCGAGAGCAAGGTTTCCGAAAAGGACTCAATAAATGAAAAAGCATGTGAAAAAATATCTCACAGCAATGACAAGCAGCATGATCCCAGAGCTGAATGCTACATTATGGCGGTGATACATAAAACCCAAGCTGACTGCTCTCACCTTCCTCCTCTAACTAACGTTGGAAAATATTATCTGTATCATATTTTATTCATACATCAAGGGGATATTTATACATTGCAGAGTCAATTGATATATAACAAACCTTTGGTTTTTTTTTTTTTATCACGAAATTTGTGGGATTCAATTGGTCCCCACACCCTTTGAGAAATTTTGGAAGAACAATTAAACTAAGAACATGAAGACGAGAAGAGGACAACAATTAAATCCATAAACAGTCAATACAAAAGCTGCTAAAAACAAAGCATCTAGGCCTAAGAATAGGCCAGCAAGAAGCTTGTGAAGAAACCATAGAGCAGCAGAAGGGGCTTTGCTTGCAGGAGGATCTGAAACTGCCTTGGCAATAAGTGGAGAAATGCTAAGCCTCCTCTTAGGCTGAAAAAGGTGCCAACTACTCCACCATTCCACCCAATGAATACTACCATCCAACCAAGATGCATTTCCAGCAGGCTCCCATGAGATACAGCAGCAAAAAGACCAAGATATATGCTTAACCGACACTAGAAAGGCACATGCTCATGACAAGGATTGCTTTCCAAACTTACCAACAAGCTTGGAAGAAAACATTTGGAAGACTTTTTTCAGGAACTACCTCTATACACAGCCTAGAGGAGGCTGCTCCCAAAGAGGAGAATTGAAAGCCCAAATACATTCCAAGGAGGAAAAGTAGAGATAGGTTCTAAGAATAGAGGAGAAGAGAAGAAAAGAAGTCCAAGCCGGGAACAGCGTGGGGAAAAAAGCCTCCATGCATGACACAACGCCCATCCAGAACCAAAGCCCATCTTGAGAGAAAAGGCGATTTTCCTCTACAGAAGAACACGCCCGAAAGTTGAAGCTTTTGGAGAGATGAGAGAGTAAACCACCATACTTTCAAAGAAAGAACTTTGCTGCCAGAAAATGCCAAGACAACCTGAGAGAGAAAAATGAAGGGTGCCACTGGAAGAATTTCACCATCAAGAAGAGAACAACATTTCCCCTTAAAATTCACACTATCCAAACTAGAAGATTTTTGAGACAACCCGGTGCTGTAAATTGGCATGTTTAAAAAAATCCCTTACAGACCCAGATCCCTTGAGCCAGATTACAAATAGAGGAACGTTTTTGAAGACTACCATTGAAAACAATTTGGGAACATGGCTGCTTCAGGGGTAGAAATGAAAACCGAAAGCAATTCGAAGAAGAAGAGGGAGACAAAGAATGGTAGAGAAAACGGGAGAAGCAGGAACCCCACCCAAGAAAAAGAGAAATAAGTCTCAAGGAGGGGTCCAAGATGGAGACCACGTTACAAACAAAATCCAGAGCTCGACCAGAACTATGGCTCATCTGAAAAATAAGGATACTGAGCTTGTTTGCAGCACACAGCTGTCATGGCCTAGTCCATCTAGAACCAAAGCTTATCAAAGAGAAGGAAGAAGCAACCTTTGCAGCTTTACATACTAGAGGAAGATCAACCAAAACCCAGTGGCTTCCTAAAATCCCTAGATAATTGAAGTTGTTTGAAAATCAAAAGCACCTCCATAGGGGGATGCATGACAACATCCACATGGAAGTGACCGAAGAGACAAAGTAGCAAAAGGTGGAAGTGCATAGGAGCCATTGTTCACCCGAGGAGAACCTTGGAGAGAAGGTGAGCCAGAGAAAGATAGGAAAGCAAAGAAAAGAGGCAGTGCAAGTAGGACTGTAGAAGATGATGCTGCCACAAAACCCACAACCTCAGCATAAAAGAGAGGACCCCACACCGCTATTTTTAGCAGACCAAGGAGACGACCCAAGCACATAGATAAGCTGTGGAAGCAGAGAAGCCTTCAAATCTGCAAAGACAAGTCCAGCAAAAGCAATAGGGGTGGTAGCAAGAAGAACAGCAGCATCAATGCAACGACACAAAGAAAGAGGTGAAGAACGCAACACACACACCCAGGGCTGCAAAGGAGGATATAATAGCACACCACCAACCAGCAAAAGCAATAGGGGAGATCATAAGAAGAACAACATCAATGCAATGACACAAAGAAAGAGGCCAGGAGTGCAACACACACACCCAAGGCCGCAAAGCAGGAGAAAGTAGCACACCACCAACCACCAACAGAGAGCTCATAAGAGTAGAGAAACGGGGAGAGAAGATCATTGGAGCACTAGGAAACCATGGCTCAAGGGAGCCATCCTAGCATCTACTTGATGCTATCTTATAAGATTCAAGGTCTTATCGACAAGAACATGATCCAAATAGATATTAGCAACACACCAATGAATGAATCAGTTGCACAACCTAATTAACTCTTAAAGATGTATATGGATCTTCTCCCAAATCATAATACGAATTCTCTCTCAAATCATAATACACAAGAAACCCAAAAAAAAAAAAAAACAAAAGTTCATATGACTTATCACACAGCCTTCTCTCACTACATTAAAATTTGGGGTAAATTTTAGGGCAGGGATCAAAGTGTATGTGGTTGGGCTTGAATTTGTAATATCAAAGAGTGTGTTCCTTGTGGTTCACATTGAGAAGTTCGACCCCTACTTCCAAGTTTCCCGTGGCCACTTTGAGGTCCCCGGAGCTAGTGGGAATGGAACCTTGGTCAATGGTGTGAAACTTATTGTTTCCCACCACTAGCTCCAAACAGTTTGGGAAAATTTGGGGTAAATTTCAGGGTAGAGCTTGAATTGCACATGGGGTTGGTCTTGGATCCATAATATCGAGAGTGTTATGTGTGGTTCACATTGAGAAGTTTGACCTTTACCTCTAGGTGTCCCCATGGCCACTTTGAGGTGCCTTGGAGCCCTTGGGAATGTAACCTTAGGAAATGGTGTGAAACTCCTTGTTTCCCAACACTAGTGCCAAACTCTTTGGGCTAAAATTTGGGGTGAGTTTTAAGGCGAGCTCGAGGTGTACATGACATTGGGCTTGGGTTTGTAATATCAACGAGTGTGTTTTGTGTGGTTAACATTAAAATTTGACCCCTACCTTTAGGTGTCCCTATGGCCACTTTGAGGTGTCTTGGAACTTGTGGGAATGGAGCCTGATTAATCGGGAATTCACCACTAGCTCCAAACCCTTTAGACGTATAACAAACCTTTCTTATGATCCTTATTATCTAGGATATATCCTCTCAAAAGCATATCACCAATCCTATCTACATGGGTGTTACAACAACCACTAATAATAAGCAAATTATAAATAATATACTATTGTGTAATACTTACTAATCCTAACAACCATGGGGACATGTCCCGGACATTTTCAAGTTTTCCCACGTTGTTTTACAAGAAAAATTGCTAAGGCAATTTGGGGACCTGAAAATATCCCCAATGTGCAAAGGGGTATCCCCTACACACTAGGGACACCACTTGATTGTCTCGAGGATGCTGGACATCCCCAAATTTGAAATATTGTGAACTTTATTAAAGATATATAAATTTAAAAATTTTTAAATTTATTTAGTTATATATTCGTAATTGTCAAATGTGTGTGTGAACTATTAGCCATCCCCAACCATCCCCAAAATTTGGAAGTTCTTTGGTTGTCTTAGAAACTCGGAGAAACATACGATATAGCCCTTAGCCACTCTAATAAAGCTACCCATAGCGATCGAGGTTGAACCTTTTTGCTTCATCTTGGAATGCTCCTTAATCTTGGCGGCATGTTGATAGGCTTGCCCAAAGGTATCTCAATATTGGAATTTTATGGCGGTATGTATGTAATAGTGAACCCTCCTATGTACTTGAGGACTTTGTGAAGGTCTCTTTTGTTAATGTTCGAGTGTATTTGTGTAATCTTGTACCAATTGATCTCTTGTTTGCCTTAATAACTTAAACTTCTTGTGCACATTGTTTTAGATGTGTCGGGAAACATCCCCCAACCCCGCACCGTAATACAAATGTATCATAATCGTCCAGACGTTTTGGTATGTTTCCACTTCTTTTGCAAGTTTAACACTCAAAAAACATTTTAAAAAACCGATTTTTGACATTTATTACTTCTAAACCTAATCTACCCACCCAACCTTCCTAAAGACACTTCCTAAAAGCTATATAATGACATCTTTGGTCCATTCTAAATCACTCTTTTTTTCTCTTGCTGAATTCAGTTTTTATTAAACTAACATTTAGCATTGTGAAGAGCAAAGAGACATCAAGGAGCAACTTGAAGGAAGAGTTTAGGAGGTGTTACTAAGAGCTAAGAGCATCAAGGAGGAGTTTAAAAGCAGATTTGGAAGGAGGGATCAACTTCAAGGAGGAAAAACCATGCACACATCATTCGTGAACATTGATCATGATATCGAAATGTAGTTTTAATTTAATAATTTTTAAACTTTATATAAAGAAAATAAAATATAACATTTCCTTTGCATTTTTTAAATAAAAACTATATGTTGTTTTTTTAATTAAAAATATCATCCAAACTCTGTGTATGCTCTCACCTCGCACCTATACGGTGAACTTGGTGATCAAAAGCAAAATAGGATGTGTAGGGTTTAATTCTTTTTGCTATTTTTAAAAAGTTTTTTTGCTTTTTTAAATTAAAAATCTGAACTTTGTGTATGCTTTCACCTCGCACCTATTCGGTGAATTTGGTGACCAAAAGTAGAATACGATGCGTAGGGTTTAATTCTTTTGCTATTTAAAAAAAAATTATTTTGCTTGTTTTAAATTAAAAAATCTGAACTTTGTGTATGCTCTCACCTCACACCTATACAATGAACTTCGTGATCAAAAGAAGAATAGGATGCGTAGGGTTTAATTATTTTTGCTATTTTAAAAAAGTTTTTTAAATTTTTTTTAATTAAAAATACAAACTTTGTGATGAAAAGCAGAACATGATATGTAGTATGTAGGGTGTAGTTTTATTTATTGTTTTCTAAGTTTTTGTTTTTATTTTTCATTGTAGGTTTGAACTTTGAGATATAAAATATAAATGGCATCCAGTTCAGCTTCGGGGGAGGGCATGGGAAGCAAGCCAAAGGGAGGGTGTGGATCCCACAAAACAAGATCCTAAAGCTCCTCTTTGGAGACATGTGCAAGTGTTGGAGTACCTTGTTGGCGGTGGCACTCGATCTTGGATATGCAATCATTGCAATATGCATTTCAAGTCCTCATATACCCGACTCAAAGCTCATTTAATGGGGCTAACGAGAACAAGGATTAGAAAATGTTCCAAGGTTGAAAAGACACAAATTTTGGCGTATATGAAAGAGCAAGAGGAGGCTGACTTGCAAGCTGCAAGAGTTAGATCTAAAACCATTCCTTTGCAAAGGAGGGGTTCAGGAAAACCACCCACCCCATCAAACCATCCTTTCATTCAAACTCCAACCCAACCACTTGAAGTTGAAACTCCCTTAGAGGAAGAGAGCTCCTCACGAAAGAGAACAAAAGGTCCATTAGAACAAGCATTTGCAAATGAGAAAAGGGAAATTGTTGATGAGTTGGTTGCTCGATGCATTTATGCATGTGGGTTGCCCTTCAATGTGTTGCGGTCACCATATTGGCAACAAATGGTGAGAGGTATTAATGAGGCACCACAAGGGTACAAAAGCCCTGGTTATGAGAAGGTTAGAACATCATTGTTGGTGAAAGAAGTGGACCATATACATACTTCTTTGTAGCCAATTAGGGATTCATGGAAGGACTCAGGGGTTTCTATTATTTTAGATGGATGGAAAGATGCTCGAAATAGACCCCTAATCAACATTGTTGCAGTGTGCCCTAAAGGGCAATGTTCTTAAAGGCCATTGATTGTGAGGGCGAAGTGAAAGATGCACAATTTATTGCTAATATTTTGATTGAGGCTATTGAGTTGGTGGGCCCTCAAAATGTTGTCCAAGTCATCACGGACAATGCAAAAAATTGTAGAGCAATAGGGTTGATTGTAGAGGGAGATATGAGCACATATTTTGGACACCTTGTGCAATACACTCCTTGAATTTGATGTTGTAGAAGATTGGCAAAATCCCATGGATAGAGGAGATTTATATGGAGGCAAATGAGATTCAGATGTTTGTCACAAATCATCATATGTCCCTAGGCTATCTTTAGGAGGTTCTCAAGGTTGGAGTTGTTGAAGGTAAGGGAACAATTTACTAGTTTCTAATTTTTATTTTCTAACTTTCTATGAAATTATCAATTGAATTTCTTTTAAATTTAATTTTATACTTTATTAACTTGTTTTAATTTATTTTAATAGGTTGTTGAAACAAGATTTGCCTCTCACACGCTCGTCTTGAGACTTGTGAAGGTAAAACAAGCCTTAAGTAGTATGGTGATTGATGATGTTTGGTCCGTGTGGAGGCAAGGAAACATAGAACGAGCCATCAAGATAAAATCATTGATACTTGATGATGATTGGTGGGCAAAGGTTGAATACTTGCTTAGTTTTATTGAGCCTATTTTATCCATGATTAGATATGCAGACAAAGATCACACTTGCATAGGGAAATCTATGATGGCATTGACTTTATGCTTGAAAAATTAGAGACATCATACAAAAGAAAGAGCAAGATCCTGAAGAAATCTTTTACAATCAAGTTAAAAGCGCGATCATGAGAAGGTGGAATAAAATGACCACCCCATTGCATCTCCTTGCCTATGCCCGAATCCCAAATATTATAGCAGTGAAATACTTGGGCTACTTGATAGGCAACCACCATATAATGACCAAGAAGTTGCAAATGGAACTAAGGCAACATTCCGGAGGCTTTTTCTTGATCCAACTGTAGCTAGTGCGGTCTGCTATGAAATGGGGATCTTTGTCTCTCGCATCTAATGGTAGCATGGGTGAAATGGAGGCATTATGTGACAAGTACACCATGACCCCAGTCATGTGGTGGTATGTACATGGCCATGATGCCAAGTACCTACGACTTGTTGCCATTAAAATCCTCTCACAGGTATAAAATATTAAAATGAAATCAAAAGTTTGTTGTTTATTAATTAAAATTTAAGTTCTTAGTAAATTAATATTATTACTAATTGGAAATTTCTAGCAACCTTGTTTTGTAACTGATGGCTAGTAATTTTTTAGCAAAACAAAATTGGAGTACATATACCTTCATCCACTCACGAAAACGGAACAAGTTAGCATCCAAGAAGGTTGATGATTTAGTTTATGTACGTTCCAATTTGCGCATCCTATCACATAAGATTTAAGGCTATAGTAGAGGTCCCAACAAACTTTGGGATATTGATCTTGAGGCTAGTGACTTTGATGCTTGTGCTACTATTGACCAACTTTCACTGTTTGGTATTGATGATGAAGATCCGGGAAGCTCTACACAAGGGATGGATAGTGGAGCTATTAGTGGCATAGTTCGCATACTCGTACTCGATAGACCAAATTTTTTTTGACTCAACAATACTCGGGAATACTCGACTTAAAAAATACACAAATTTCCCTAAAAACATAAATTTTAAGCAACACACTCTACAAAATGATCAAATGAGTCCATAAAATGTTGGAGAAGCGTTTTATTAGATTTGATTACAAATACAATACAAAATCACATCATCACGCGAATACAAGAACCGATGATAAGTAATATTAATTTATGATGATTGACATTGAAAAATATCATCATAAATTTCATATCTATGCTAGTTAGAATGTATAATAAGTTACAATTTATATTTTCTCTTCCCTGCTCGGAGAAATATTGGGGAGAGGGTCTAGTGCCTCTACTAGGCCCCATACTCGGCTACATCTCCTGGCTCCTCCCGGAAGGCTGCGACTGGATCCAACCTGGAAGTAGATTGTGGTGGCTCCTCTGCTGCATATTGGAGATCACCTCCAAAGACTTCGTCCAATCCAATATCTCCTCCATTTCAAGCTAGTGCTTCTCCCTCCATAGCTTCCCCCTTAAAAGAAGCAATCTTGTCCTTTGTGAACGCAGTGATTTCCTCTTCTCGCTCAGTCCACTCGTTGTATGGATCAATCTCATCCAAATCAATAAGATCCTCTGATGTGGCCTCCACTTTTCTTGTGCGAAGCCGAAGATTGTATTGCACAAAAACTAAGTCGTTGAGTCGTTTTTTGACTCAACTAGTTGTGCTTCTTCGTGTGAATGGCTCAAACAAATTGCGATTGCGTTCACATTCAAAAGCACTACAAGGTTGAGATAGAATTCCGAGGGCTAGCTTTTGAAGATGAGGGGTATTCCCTCCCCAATCCTCCCACCAAGAACCTACAAACAAGATAATCAAAAGTTTATAAGTAATTAATAAAATCAAATCTGTAACTAATAAGTAACTTGGTAAACATTCTATTTTTTATTACTTGGTGTTTGTGTGGTTTTCCTTCAAATAACTACCTCTGAAGAAAAGAGCCTCCCCACATCACGTTTATAATTTTGTAGCTCTAAAATGACGAGGTCCCTCATCTCAACATTTGGTATCATCCTCTCAATACATGTTGAAAGACCCTCCATAACCTCTCCATTCACATCTGTGAAGCCGTCGGAGAAGAAATACTTAGGGTTGAGGTAGTACCCCGCATGAATAGGTTGTAGTTGATTGTTCCACCTATTAATAATCTCCCAAAAGGGACCATATTTGACGATATCCCCCCTGTAATAGTTTTGGATAGACTCTTTGTTGTATCCATGGCCTCATAAATATACCCCATGGGGTTTTGCTCCCCATCAATCAAACGTAAAACCCTCACCAACGACTCGACACCTACACACAAATTAAAATGTAAGGTTACAAACTTACAAATAAAGTAAAAGAGTAAATACTAAAAATAATATATTTATAATTTAACAAATTAAAATAAAGGAATGAAATATAAATCGAAGTTTGAAATTACCTTGATGATCTTTATAGCTAGCTCTCTTTGCAAAGATATCATCAAAAACTATCTTTTTAACCCTCTCTCCATCCGCTTTCTTTGCAATTGTGAGTCTAGCCATACAAAAATTTGCTTCAAAGATGTCAACAAACTAGAAATACTTTGCAACGTCAACAAGTTAGTTGCAGCAAACCTTGTGACATCGGCTCGAACAAGCTCTTTCCCTTTGTGTTTTCTCATCAAGCTCAGAACCCAAGGGTGATTGTATATGTACTTTGTTATGTTTCTTGCATCTTCTACAACCGGCCTCACCCAATCAATTTTGCCTATGTCCTCCAAAAGAAGGTCAAGGCAATGAGCTGCACAAGGAGTCCAAAAGAGTGATGGATGTCTCTCCTGCAGTAGTCTCCCAGCCGCCACATATGCTGCTGCATTGTCTGTGACAACTTGCACAACATTTTGTACACCAACCTCTAATACAACTGTCTCTAACATAACACTCAAATTCTCTACATTTTTTACTATGTTAGAGGCATCAATAGACTTCAAAAACACCATCTCACCATTTGAAGCCACTAAAAAATTAATGAGGGTGCGGTTCCTTCCATCTGTCCACCCATCTGAAAGAATGGTGCATCCGTATTTGTTCCATTGTTTCTTTTGCTCTTCTAGAATTGTAGTGGCATTTGCAACAATTGCACCCTGTAGCAATTTCCCACTCAAATATTTTGGAGAGGGTGCCTTGTATCCTTTCCCTGCAACTGTCAACGCCGTCATCATCAGGGGCTCTTTGCCACATTGAATGGCAAGTTGTAGTACCAGAAATTTGCACATGCTTTATTTGCTTCCTCGTGCATATCCTTGTTCTAGCTTGTACCTTGCAATGAAGGTTGTGCTCCAGGTGTGTTCCTTGCCACAAAAAACTCTGTATGTCTTTTCTCGAACTCGATGAAGATGTGCCTCTTCTAGCTCTTCCGGTTCGTATGTGTGGACCACGAGTAGAGACCACGATTGTTGCCACATCATCCTCTCGAATCTTCCGTCATTACGCAACCCCAGTCTAATATCTCCTACTATGGCTGCCTCGCACCCTTTCCCTCTCTAGTTTCTTCTCCTCTAGCTCTGCTCTCATCTCTCGTTTTGCCTCTTCATAACATTGGGGCAAACCACAACATCTCGACAAACAATAGATGCAAGGTGATACTTCAGACGATTGACGCCTCTAGACATTTTTTTGCCACAAAAATTGCAAATAACGTCTCCTACACCTGCTCCACGTACACCATACTTCCAAGCTTTGGTACGGGCATTCGCAATAACGGTTCCGCTAGTGATGTTGACCCGATTGCGAGAACGTGATGCCATTGTTAACCTCTAATCTGAATTGATAAAATGCATATTTAAAAAATTAGAAAAACATAAGCTTATGGTGTCCCTGCATTTCACCACCGAAATCGAGACTACCCCATGTAAAAATTTTCGTACTTTTAAAATAATGGGTCGTTTTGTGTTTTTATTGCCAGAAAATGTCTGTATTGTGTAAAGATATTCCTAGAGAGTCATATAAGCCAATTTTGCCAAATACCAGATGCCCAAACTCGTTATATTCTGTCGCATTTGGGGTTTGCCTGCGGGAAATTTTTATTTAATTATTTTAAGCCCCGTTTGAGGTAAATTGTGCTCTGGTTTAACCCTGTTGAGGTTTTACATGTCAATATTCCCATATACTAGTAGGGTTTCACCAAGAATGAATCTGGGCTTTATCTGTGACTTCTGGCAACATTTTGCGTTTTTGTGTTTTTTTTTTTTCTCTGTGAAATTTCCCTAGGTCTATTCCTTCGCCGGTTTAGCCTGTTTTCTTGCCTGGAGTATCTGGAAATCATCTATGGACGTCATGCCAGAAGGAATTTGCCACAGGAGGTCTGGTTCTCTCTAAAAAGACGAAGTCATGCACAAAAAGGCCTCTTTTGGGCAAGTCACATTTTTGGGAAAGGAAGGTTTTAAGCTGCAATGAGATTTTTGGTAGCAGGCGGACAGGTGGGAATTTTGTTCTTGGCTAGCAGGGTACTTTTTCCCATGGAAGCAAAGTCACTTAAGTCATGATGGGAAAATTAGAGGCAACAGGCAGGCGGGAATTTCTTACCTGCCTTGCAGGGTGAAAATTCCCATTGTGAAATAAAAGAAAATCACTTAAGGCATTGATGAGAATTTTTTACCTGCCTTGCAGAGGTAAAAATCCCATTATGAAAGTCAAACAACTTAAGTGGATCATGGGATTTTTGGAGCTGCGGTGCAGGGTGAATAATCCCATTAGAAATTGACTTTTAAAAATAGAAATCAGCCATGTCAAAAAGTGCGACCCCTTTTGGAATAGAAGGATAACTTTAATTGCATTTATTAATTGTTTCTATTCCTAATTTTGGTGCCCAAGCATGAGGAAAAGTCAACGCAGGATGAGAGGATAAAGGAAATTGGAAATAGAATTCTAAAATTAAATAAATTTAATTTATTTAATGCAGCCCTCTATCATGCAAAAAAGTGCGACCCACCTAGAGGAGAAATAATACTTTTTAAAGTATTTATTGATGGAATTAATTCCTATTTTTGGCGCATGAGGTCAAAGCATAGTGTGAAGTCAATGTAGACTGGAAGTAGAAAGCTAAAATTAAATAAATTTAATTTATTTAATGGCAGCCATGAGCATGCACAAAATAGGCGCCCAAATTGAAGAGAAAAGCATGTTTATTAATTAATTAATTAATTGGGAATAGAAGAGGCAATTATTAATTATAGAATGATGAAGGTTATATAAGCATGGGCTGCCATATTAATGAAGTAATTAATTCTTTTAGCAAAGGAGTGCAGCCCAGGCAATTTTGGTGCCCAAAGGAGGAATTTTGCTTAGAAAAGGTGTTTTCACTGCCGGAAAGCTTCAAAGTTTGGCGCCTAGGTTTGAAGGAGCTTGATTTAAGTCTGATTAATTGTCTGCATAGTGGTACAGGTGTCCAGTGAAGTTGACAATATTCATGCTTGCTTTGCATGCAAACAAAGCCTCAAATTTTAGGGCAGTGGGCTTTATATATGCAGATTTTTATGATTAAAATCAAGTGTTCATGTTCCGGTTGCCGTCTTTGTCTGAATTAATTGCAGGTATTCATTACAGGTGCTTATATAATTGAAAGGGAGCTTAAATCAATGTCAGATACATTGAATATATCCTCTCGAATCGAAGAAATTCTCAGATCTGCACCGGTTGTAAAGAATTCCGGCCGAATAAAGAGAAAAAGAGTTGCTCAGACAAAGATAGATCCGGCCATGGCAAAGCGGGATGAAAGAGAAAGCTCAACAGAATCATGCATTACTTCCAGGTTTGCTGACATCGGAGATACAGATCTAGGTCCAGAACCTCTTTCCGAATTGATTGACAGATCCAGAGCTAGAAAGACTTCTCTCATGCGTGCAGTCAAAAGCAGTGGAATCATTTGAGCTTCAGCATTCCCATTCACAGCCCAGTTGCTAGAATTTGTCATGGAGTGTGCAAGGTCTTACCACCCACTATCTAGATCAGTCCGAGATGCTGCGGGGAAGACAATAATCCATTGGATGCGAGTTCATCAATTATTGTCGAAGATTCTAAAGCATGACGGTGGTGACTACTATCACCATACATCTTTGGATGATGCCAGCACAGATGGGAAAAGCATAAAGTCGATTGTGTGGGCATAATGAACAACAGGTACATGAAGAAGCCCAAATCTCCATCCAAGTTCCCGAGGACTCTTCCACGATCCAATCTGGTGCAGGAGGTGGATGACATTACCAAATTGTTATGCAGGATAAATGGCGAAGCTAACGCTCACAACTTCCGCTCATGGATGTATGCCTTCATCAGGACCATTGAAATCAACAAAGCAGATTCTATAATCAATTGGTGGAAATCATTAGTGACAACATCGGTGAGCAGCTCGGAATGTGAGGTGGACTTACAACTTCAAGATGACTTCGTATTTGGTATATGTATGACTTCACTGAGGTATCTTCTTTCAATTTGGATAAATGTGGTGTGCTCTCCAAGGATCCTATTTTTGAGTGCTATCCATAGCTTATTGTGCCTGCATGTAATAAAGATTACAAGGTGGTCAACGATGGATTCTTCTACGGATTCATTTGCAGGCTGACGGTGACCTAAAGGCCAACAGGGTAAGCAAGGAAGCTTGGGAAGCTGTGTCCCAGATTGGTAGTATCTTCATCCAGTTTGCGGACTTTACATACCTCAGGGTCACCGGCTTTTCGGGAGAACCAGTCAAGTTGCCCAGATATCCAAGTGACAGATTGGTCATCATGGAGTTGAGTAAGACAACTCGTGGAGATGCATGACCTACAGTCGAAACGACACAAGTCTACAGGCTTCTTCCCGATCACAGTGGGCTATTACAGCTGCCAGAGCATTCATAAAGCCAGAGGAATTGAAGCGGAGATGTTCTCTGAGTACGAGCAAGAGTTCTTCCCAGCACGGCTGAACTTCGATCCATATGGGGTGGCAAGGAAGACAATCTCCCAGGAGTATGCGCATGTGCCTTCGTTAGAAGATTTCTGGATGAAGTGCAGAAGCGAGTACGAAGTTAGAAAGAAAGATTTCAGCAGGTTATCAGCACGACAAGTGTTTGACTTTGGATTAGCACGGATACTTGCGGATCTTAAAGATGATGGGCTGTGTTACTTGACGCATACCATCAGATGGGAGGAGATAGAGCTGTACTTCAGGAGAGCATAGGTGGCTGCCACACGATCGAGGAAAGGTCTGCCGCCGTTCTGGTCAATACTTCAAACTGGTTGCTGACAAAGGGATATTGCCTTGATGAAGCTTTGATGAATCAGATCACAGGCAACCTCAGCACAGGAGATTCCCTCAAAAGGAAGCACGAGGGAGAAAGCAACAAAAGGCCTGAAAAGATTAAAGTGCACAAAAAGTCTCATTCGAGGAAAAGATCACTTCTACGGCTATGGTGTTAGTTCGACTTCTCCAGCATCAAGTACTTCACCAACTGTTGCACCTCAGCAAGATACTGCCGTTCCTCCGTTGAATCCAGCAACATTTGTCTTTTCTCCTCAACCACTCCGATCAACACCTCTTCTTGAAGAAACGTTGAAGTTGCAGATGGCAGAATTTGAAAGAGCTTTGTCTTTGGACAATACAGAGGACGATAGCCACAACACTGTAGCAGTTTCGGATGGAGAGGAATCAGAGCACGAGATGGTGGTACACTCGGCAACTTCTCATTCTCGAGAAGTAATTTCTCAGAATGGTTGGCTTCATAGTTGGTCCCAAAGGCTAGAGAGGAGATCAACTTGGAGGAACATGACTTACAGATTGCTCCTGAGTTTGGGCGGAAAAGACAGAAAACCTAAAGTTGCTAAGGTAACTTCAAGGTTGATTATTGAGGAGTCGGGGCAGAAGTTCGCTGAGATGTCAGTTCCAGCAGAAGGAAAGAAGAAGGATGAGCTCACGGCAGCGGATATAACAGTGACCAAAGTACCCATAGGTCAAGCCACTACAGAAGGATTGAAGCAAGACACGAGACATTGATAGATGCTTTATTCCTTAGGCTTGACAAAGAAAAGGCGGAGAAAGTTGAACTTCAGAAGCAGGTGTCTCAGTTGTGCGAGATTATTGCCAAAGTTGCCAAATCTTCCGCTTAGCCAATTTCAGCACATAAGCAGGTGAGTGATCATCTGATGCAGGAAGTGGAAGATGCAAGTAACTAGGTTAAAGCTATTGACGAATGGAAGAGTCTAATCATTCCCAGAAGCTTCATCTGACTCGGGAGGTGACCATCTAAAGGTTATGAAAGATGCATCGGTTCAGCTGAAACAACTGGTGACGAGCACGATTGACATGAACATAGTAGCTGAAAGTAACCTGAGTACTTTGGTCGAAATAAATAAGCTGCCGAGGGAGGTGTTGATTGCGGAATGAATTGTGCCCGATGGATCAGTTGAGAAGGGAAGCAACTTGAGTTTGCAGTATCTTTCTGCTTGGAGATCTTCAGAATCATGCTGAAAAGAATGCGGGCACTTGAAAGTATGGCATCATCACTACCAGACAATGTCATTGCTTTCACCAATGAGGAAGTGGTTGGGAATGTTTCTTCATACACAAGGACCATTCCTAGCAAAGTGCCTGATTCCTTGGAGGGATCTCTTTTGATGGTGCAAGAGAGGATTGATGGAGCTGTTAGGCCTTTCACGATGGATTCCATCAGTAAGCTGGTAACGTTGCAGTCAGATATTGAGAAGTTCGGGCCTAGCTTGAAGGATGTGGAAGCGTGCATCGGGGTTTTGAACGAAGGCTTGTTGCAATTCAAGACAGAAAAAAGAAGTTGTGGCTAAAACAGATGGGAAGTTGTTGAATTACATGTTCGACAAGTATATTCAGTATCAAAACAAAAAGAAGATGTAGATGTTACAGCTGGCGAATCTTTCTTCTTCTACTCTTTCTTCTTCTATTTTCCACGTTCCCGGATGTAATTGTAAAACTTTAAAGTTGTTGGTTTTGAAACCATTACTTTAAGTTATGTGGAACGATTCTATAAGTTAAGTGACAGATGTGTATAATTTTGACTATAGATCCGGATGCATGTCACTTGGAGAGGAATTAGAGGAAGATGATTGCCAGATGTTATCTTTACTTCTTGTTTATGTTCTAGTTCAGTTAAGTTTCCCATTTGTAATTTCCCTTCTACATTCTATAAGTAGAGGAAGAACCTTCGGGTTAAGGATCAGAATTTGTAAGCAACATTCTTGTGTTCCAGACTTTGTGCTGAAACCCCTGATAGCTATTTGAAGCAAAGGAATAGAAAGGAGCAGATTTTCGGAGAACTTTGTGTCACGGTGCATTTTGTTTCTAGCTTTTTGTCTTAGATCTACTTATAAACTTTGTGTTATTTTAGATCTAGATCTGAAAGTTGCCTTTGCTTATAATTTGTGTGTTAATATCTATTGGTTTTGTCTATGTGCATGCAATCAACTCTGTAATCTATTGATTGGGTTGCACATCCCCCCCTCTTTCTTTCTTACGTTTTTATTATTTTCTTCTTCATTAGATATTTCCTTTCTTTAAATAGTTGCTTACTTGCTGCAAAACTATACAGCTATGGTTCATGAGTTGCATGGTTAAAGTAAAACCCCTAAATAGATACTAGCATATTTAATTGACAAATCTTACACGGAAGCCTCACCGAGAGATTTATCTCATGATCGCCTAGGTTTTTAGCTATGTAGAAAATCTAGCCAACAACTTAATTAAATTAAAAAAACGTGCGAATAACCATATTTCACCGTAATTTAATAAAAATGATATACCTACGGTTGCAAATGAGTATTAAAAATTTAAAATGATTCGCAATCACATTGAACGCATTTAAAATTACAAAACATAATCAATGAATCGATTACAATACGTATACATAAAATTTAAATAGTTTAGAACGAATTTGCGTAAAAATATAAAAAAATACATACCTCTGGCTGCAAATGACTATAAAAAATTACAAGCATTCGATTTTACATTACATGTATTTAGAATTACAATATGAATCGATTACAATATGCATCCATAAAATTAAAATAGTTTAGAACGAATATGCGTAAAATATATATATACCTCTCTGCTACAAATGATTATAAAAAATTACAAGCATTCGATTTTACATTACATGTATTTAGAATTACAATATGAATCTATAAAACATAAATAATATACACAAAATTTGAAAAAACTTGAAAGAATTAAAAAAAAACTTACCTCCAAATGCAATTCTCCAAATTCTCTCTTCGAATTCACTCCAAAATCCGCTCAACACAAGCAATGCAAGCTCAAATGGTTGTGTGAGTGAAAATGATGTAGTGTAGGGCCTTAAAAAGAAAAAACCGTGTATTTTCAGCGTTTTTTGAGTGTCAAAACTGTGTTTCCGCGTATGAGCAGCGTCGACAATTAAATACACGGACTTGTCGAGTTGTGGCGAGTACGCACCGAGTTAACTCGGCGAGTACTCGCCAACTCGGCGAGTACTCGCTGAGTTTTCCTACTATGGTTAGTGGTATTCATGGAGATGATTATGAGGAAAATTTAGATGATATATTTTAGAATCTAGATTATAATCATGTATATAAGAAACATTGAAATTGTAACAATGTTGAATGATGGATCTTGTAATGTCCCTTTTTCCCACTTAGGAGCTGGAAATTGGTCTTCTTGCCATCCCTTCTCCATGGCAAAGAAGAAGAAATGAAGGAGAAGACCCTTGAGCATCTTTCTAATATATTTTATCTAATATTATTATATTTTCTTTAGTGTTTTCTTGCATTATACAGGTCGGCCTTGTCTAATTAAGCTTTGGTGCCAAAAAGGAAGATATAAAAGGAGTTTAGAGGCATCATTTGGATCTAGTCTTGGCGCATTTTATTATACTTGGGCAAAGAGAGCTAGTTGCTCCTTGGTCATCCACTTGAGGACGAAACCCTCTTGTGAGGCCTCATTGAAGGACGAAAACCCTTCATGTGGCTTAGGTGAAGGATGAAAACCCTTCATCATCCTTTGGTATTGATGAGAAGAGCTGATTTGAAGATCTTTATGTAATTTCCAGCCATTATTGTAATTATTTTGGGTGGAGCGACCTACCTTGGGTAGGGTTTGGAAACATTGAAGAGGAATTTGATAAATCTGAGTTTGTAATCTGATTTGCACTATTTTTAAAGGCCAGAATCTGAAGTTTGGTAATTTTGGGGTTTCTATGCCCTAGATATCTAATTTTTCTTGTGGCTGCAATTTCCAGATTATATTTAATTTCCAGCAGTGTATTCTTCAGTATTTCTTTGTGATTTTGGCTTCTAAAATTCCATAAAATACATATAAAATTATGGCGAGTTAATTCAAGGTGTTTCATGGTGTCTTTTGGCATATTTCATGGTAGATGAAGTCGCTGATTTTGTATTTTCAGTCTGCTGCCTTTTAAAATCAGATTTGCATATTAGTGTGTGTTGTTAAAACCCTCAAAAGGGACATTACAGATCTTTAGAACTTCAATGAATACAAAATATTTTGAGTTTGAGTGTTTTATCTCTTATGGTCCATGGACTAAAATTTTGAAAATGAGTACTATGCATATATATATATATATTTAAATTTTTAATTTTTTATAATATATTGTACGGATGTTTACGTAATGTTTCGTACCCAAGGTTTTTTTGAAAATTGGCGTTTCCACGTTTCGGACCCGTACCCGTACCCGTTTCTTGGCAACATGGGTTTTAGAGTTTGAGAGGATACTTTTCTTTGCATAAGGCGATGGCGAACATAGACCACGCATGAATATGATCTTAATTTTCCCATGCTTTGCGTTGCAGGCTCCCACCAGTGGAACACTGGTTGGAATATCTTAAGTGCTGCGAAGGTGATCTTGTCAGCGTCTATGAAATGATTGATGGTGGAGTATGCCTCCGATTGTTATGGTCAGTCATCCAATGCCTCAACGTTGATTTTTCCTTGCCTCGATGTTGATTTTTCCGTGGAACATTGAGTTGTAAACTGTTAAGATTGACTTGCACCTTGAATGGACTTTGGTGCTGGAATGAGGAATGGTGGTAGTTGAAGGTGTTGAGGGATCTAGTTGGAGCATTAGGTCTCAAAACTACACAAAATGTGTCTTTCTTTGCTACTCTTGTGTTCCCTGAATGACCTTCTGGACATTGATTGATCGAGGCTTTGATTGTTGCCCTTTTGGATAATTGGAGACAAAACCGGGTTGAGTGTCTTCTTTGAAATATTGTGAACAAGTAACATGCAGTGAAAGAACCAATGGAGTTGTTGAAGGACTAATTGACAGGAGTAGAACTGCCATCAAGATAGAGTGCTCTAATACCAGTGATCTGTGCTAGGCCCAATAGTAGCACAAAGGACAACTTGCAAACTCACTAGCAGATGAATCTACCTAATAGACTAATACAACTAAAAGTTATAATTGAACGTGCAATAAAAACGAAACAGAGTACAGTAGAGTTTTCACAGTTTCTATGTTGCAGACTCTGCACACAGTTAATACTAGAAAAATTATAATTCAAACTGACTCTCTTGGTTTGTTACATTGTTTGGTTGTAAAAGCGAAAGTATTGTCTTTTGAAACCTTAAAGATAGCTTTTTCTCAGCTTATTTGTTTCTTTTACTTCAGGTGGTAGCCATTGGTGAATGTGGGTTGGACTATGATCGTCTTCAATTTTGTCCTGCTAATGTTCAGAGACAGTAAGGATTTTTCAAAGGCATTTTGCACATATTTTCAATGCACTTCATACTTTGAAACTTGTAGTATTAGAAATTGTTTATATTATTATCTATAAAATTTGCTTACAAAGATTGATTCAAGTGCTAAATAAGGCGTTTCTCTTTTTTGAACTTTAGGTATTTTGAAAAGCAATTCAACTCGCTGATGCATTAAAACTTCCTATGTTTCTTCATATGCGTGCAGCTTGCAAGGATTTTTGTGATATCTTAGAGAAAAATAGGCACCGGTAAGTTTTCTGAGTAAGTAATAAGCTTCTTGTGTTGAGATTATAGTGCTATTGATCATTCTTCTCTGCCAGTACTGAAACTTACTCTCTGAACATCCTTCCAAGACTTGATCTTTGTGCATGGCACTAATGCACAGTGTGCTATGTGTCATGCCCTTTTTAGCACACTGAGGATCTTATTACCTTCTAAAATAATTGTGAGGGGAGGGGCTGCTATAAACTATTTTTATGGAACGCTAAGTATGGTATTTCTATGGTTGTTTGTCAGCTATGATACTTAATAGTTTTGTCTAGGAAGTGGAAGGAAAGCCATATGTATGTGCAAAGGGATGACAAAATGAGGATTGAGATGAGTATTTACCTATGGTATAACTCTCCCTGATAAACGACTTCCCATGCTGACCTAAGATAGTTGCTTGCATATTATATTTTTCCTTGCTTTTGCAGCTGTAATTACATGGATTGGTTAGTTGATAGTAGATGCAGAGGAACATGAATGAAAGGAAAAAGAGAATGTTTGACTCTTATACTGTAAGAAACTAAAATAAATTTATTCTCTTTTGTATGGCAGATTTCTTTCAGGGGTCGCACACTCTTTCACCGGATCTGCAGAAGAACGTGATCAACTTCTTAAGTTTGATAATTTATCTATAGGTGAGTTCATGGGCTTTGCCCTTGTCTCAGGTTAGTGGGCAAGTTTCCCATGATGCCAAAAACATTTTTGTCCTATTCATACTTAAGGTTGAGAGCAAGCCGTGTGTATCAGATACCTTTTTAAAAATATTCTTGTGATAAACTCGCATTGACTATTTCCATTGCTATGAGCCACATGTGCTTGTTCCTGTTTTTGAGGATTGTGATCCTGTATTTGAGGATTGTGACCCTGGTTCCCTCTGCTACAAAGATTTGTTCTTCATTGTTTCATTTAGTTTATGTTTGAAATAAACAATAAAGCATCTTCTCCCAATTGAGATCCAGGGCCTTGACTAACTTGGCCCTTGGCACCTTCTGCCATTGAGCCTGGGTGTATTCGTAAAGTAATTCTTCATATTTGATCATTTTTTAGAATGGTATCTTGGCAAAAATGATTTCTAAAATAATTTGGGAGCTTCAATGGGTGGTTCTCCATTTGTTTACTGTGGTAGGGTACGAAGTTATGAGTTTCAATTTCCCAGCCTTTTGTTGGTCATTATACACACTTTCAGGCTTTTGCAGGTATTAATGGATGTTCTCTGAAGACAACTGAGAATCTTCAAGTTCTAGCAGATATTCCTCTAGAGAGGGTGATGATAGAGACAGATGCTCCTTACTGTGAGATAAGAAGTACTCATGCAGGAGCCTATTATACAAAATCAACATTGCCTTGCAAGAAGAAAGAAAAGTATGATCCTAATTGCACTGTTAAAAATCGTAACGAGCCTTGCTATATCAGGTAAAATAGACGATCCTCTATATGTGTATATGAAGCAGTTTGGTAGGTCCACACTGCTTGTAATATAATACTTACCCTTGCTATGTTGTAATTATCTTTTATTTAGGCCCTGAATTACTCTATTTGAAATGTACTTTTGAAATCCCTACTAAGCTTTAGGAACAAAATTGTAGCCAAATATTGTTAGTTATTCTTGAGCATATTTTGTCTATAAGTTAATGAGGTCTGTATTAAATATAATTTTTTTGTCTGTGCAAAATCAAATGAGAAATTATAATTTGTAATGAACTTTTTTAGTGTATGCCTTTATTTGGGCTCTTTGCTTAAATATGAAACAAATTGTTTTATAAGATTTAAACTAACCAGCCAAAATACTAGATTTAGGAATTTTGATAAGTGGAATCTTCCTACAGAGAGATAGAGTAAGAAAGAGATTAAATGGGTGGATATTATCCTGGGTTGTAGGGCCATTATTTGTGACTCCCTTCCTAGGTGGGCATGCCCTAGACCGTCAACTTGACAATGGGCTTTGGTTTTGTAGGTGGTGGCGGTGATATCTCCGTTGCTTGTTGGAATGACAATGGTACGAGATGGTCTTCTCCACTTACTTTCCAAGTTGTTATTGCTTTCTGACATCTCATCTTCCTCATTAAGACCCATGAGATCCCCAAACAGACCCTCCCTCCAGTCATGGGGTACTTGTGGGTTTCAACTTCTCATCATGACATCTACAAATCAAGTGTTGTCCGTGGTTCATGTTGTATGGCTTGCCTCATTCGGAATAGCCTAAAGTCCAAAAGTGTCATTGATGGCTTCGGATACATGTGATTATAGGTTCGGAGGGGTACTCCTATTTGGGATGTCTTCATAGCTGTATGCTACTTCCCCCTGCCACATCTCCATTTGTCATTCATGTTGATGGGGACTTGTACCTTGACCTCTATCTAGAGATTTTTAGTGCTCCATTGTTGGTGCTATCTTTCTATTGGGTGATTTTAATGCCCGTATGGGGAACCACCAAATGCCTATTCATGATCTTGCACAGGATGAGTTATGTCTTCATGAGTTGGATCTAGAGGAGTTTGGTTTACAAAGAGTTTTTGCTGACAAGAATTCTATAGATATGGCCTATGGGAGACACCTCCGGTTGGGTGAATCTCAAAGCCTCCACATTCTCAACGGGCTTCCTCAATTCCCGACTTTGGTAGATTCACTTGTTTTTGCCATGGTGCGAGCATTGTGGACTATGTTCTCACCAACAAATCCCTTATCCCCCACATTTGTGGCTACCTTAATTCTCCTCGGCTCTCACTTATTGACCATGGCATCTTGATGTTCACCCTCCATACTATCTCTCACCCCTCTCCTCCCTCTCATCCCACCATGCGCCAACCACTAGACATACCACAATCCACTTTGATGATGACTACACCATTGACTATGTTGCTTGTCCCTCTCTTTTTGTTTGGATTTTACTTCATCTCTCTTTTCACCATTGATTTCGTGTACGAGTTCTAATGTCAAACCAATTGGTATGTCGCCCTTGACTCTTGTCCCCTCACTATACATTACTTGAGATCCCCTACTTGCCACGAGATCTTGCCTTATGAACCGGTGGTATGATGATGAGTGTAAATCCCTTAATCAAAGACTTAAGTTTTCCCAACCCATGACCTTGCCTCCATACCCACCCTCCATAGGGAATACCCTTGTCTTTTATGATGTAAGAAACAAGAGTTTCTTGTGCCTAGATGGCTCGCACTCCTTACTGATCTCCACCTCACACCTAAGACCTTTTTGGTGTACTCTTCTCCCGAGAGAAAAACCGTAGTTTTGACACACCCTTGAAGCACATGGTCTATTATGCTAGCTCACAATAATGTTCAATACCATCCTGTTGTCATTAATCCGACTCTATCCTCCTCTATTTTCTCCATTACTTACATCAAGAGAGCTATTTTGAAGTTGTGCACCAACAAAGTAGCTACTTGCAAAGGTCTCCAAGCCGAGTTTATCAATTATGGTGTGGATTCCCTTGCCTTTTCTCATGCCACACTCTTTGATGAGGAAGTGTGTCAAAGTCTTCCTCAATCGCGGTCCCAACACATCATTCACCCTATTCGTAAGTCTGGGGATCTCTCTACCGTGGCAACTACATGACCATTATGATTAGGCATACATTTGCCAACCATGGTGTTTGTTATATGCAACTGCCAGAGTGCTTGGAAAGGAATAATATTAGAGCTAAGGGGCAAGTTGGCTTCAAGAGGGACTACCAAATTATTGACCACATCTTTACACTTTGGGCTATTATTGAGGAGGCTCATCATAAATAATCCAAAGTTTTTCTGTTGTTTTGTCGACTTCGGGAAGGCCTCTGTCTTGATTCCAAGACACTTCTTTGAGAAGTTAAGAAATATTAGCATCCCAAATTCTTTGATTACGCCACTGGAGGTTTTATGACACGATTCTTTGCTGGTAGTTTCATGCTTCTCAAGGTCTATATGACTTTGTGAAGAGTACCATTGGGGTCAAGCAAGGATGTCCTCTCTCACTGACCCTATTCAACATTTACATTGATGAGCTAGAGGAGTTTCTTCGACAACATACCCATATGGATGACTAGTGTATTTTGCATGAGGTGCTTATAACTATCCTTCATTTTGTGAAGAGTACCTTTGTGGTCAAGCAAGGATGTCCTCTCTCAACGACCCCATTCAACATTTACATTGATGAGCTAGAGGAGTTTCTTTGACAACATACCCATATGGATGACTAGTGTATTTTGCATGAGGTGCTTATAACTATCCTTCATTTTGTTGACGATGTTGTCCTCTCACACTCTGCCAAGGCCTTACAATGACAACTTGATGCCCTTGCTTGTTTCTGTGAACTTCGACAACTTGCGGTCAACTTTATTAAAATTAAGGTCATGATTTTCAATATTTCCAAGTGCTCTCTCTCTAGATTCCAGTTTTTTTGCAAAAGGGAACTTCTAGATATCACATCAGTGTATGCGTATGTGGGGATCCAATTCTCTAATCCATTCGTTAGCATGAAGTTTGCCTCTCACATGTGCTTTTGCAAGGGTATGCCTCTCTTTCTGTCTTAAATATTTTATGTTTTTAGATCCACTTCTAGGAGGTCTCCTTCAATTTATGCCTTTTTGATACAATCATCAAGGCTATAGCTTTTATTTAGTTCAAAGGTTTGGGGACTATGCATAGGAAAAATGACAACGACTAACCTATGCACTTGACTTCTTGAGGTCGGGTCGAGACAACTCGAAATGTGAGAAGATGATGCAAAGATGGGGATCGGGGATGGTGATGAAAATTATGGATAATGGTAAATACTATAAAAGTGTAGATGACTAATGATTGGGATGAGGTAGGTAAGAGATCCTTTGCCAATAGATTTGCTAGTGTACGGCATGTTCATGTAAGGAAGTGAAACTCCTTATCTCTTCACGAGAGATATTGCGATCAAGGATAATGGAGACACGAATCTCTTGATCTATGTCAATGCTGTGTAAAAAGTTATTACTAGGCTGTAAGATCCTTAGAAAATGTCTGTCTCTCTCAAGATTCTCCTCTCTCGAAGACGGTCATACAACTAGGAAAATGAAATGGGGACAATGAACTATGGATCTGGACCTCTAGGTGGGTGCACTTGCTCAAACCAAAATTGTTCGGCATCGTTAAGATGTTCGTTTAATGCCTCTAAGTGGTTGATAATCAATAGGGGTGAAGGAGTAGGCGAAAGACTAATGTGCGTAGTCCCAAGTCAGTCTCCTTGATATCGGTCAATATCAGGAGGATTGATGATTGGTTTAAAGATTCTTCTGTGAGGTTGGTTCGGACCGGTAATGGTCATGTGTAGACCCCAACTCACGAGTAAAGGAGAAACAAAGGCTAAGCTTGGGTAGCGTGAGTTCCTAATAGCTAAGTTTTGATGTTTTTGCCTTTTGGTTGATTTAATTAATGCTAAATTTATTTAAATCAAAAGATTCAAAAAGATGCTTTTAGTTTATTTAAATTGCATTTAACTACACATCCAATCAAACAAAACAACTAATCCAAACTCTTTTTGTGTTTGCAGATAATAACCTTTAAATGAAATAAAAGTAAACTTAACAATTAACCAATATTTTTGGAATTTTCAAGTGTCTGGAAGTAGTTAAAACAATTAACAAGCTAAGAAGAAATAAATAAAAGAAACTAATCTATTTCTCTTTTCAGAATAAAATGAAACTAAACAGATGATAACCAAGTATAGTTACCTCTTTGTTGCAAAATATTAAACTAAATAAATATGGAAGCTTTTGGTGAAACAAATGCATTCTCAATTTTTAAAATAAAGCTTCCTACAACAAAGCTTTTACCTCTGGTTTGTCAAGAGGGGAAGCTTCTCACAAGATTTTCCCTCAACTTGAACAAACTGTCCCAGGTAAAATTGCCTATTGAAATGTGAGACAAAAGAAATTAAATCCCTTTTCCCCACTTCCAATCTTTCCCCAAGCAAATCTACGGGAGAATAAGTTGGGGATTGATTATCAATAATGAGGATTCTTCAAGCAAAAGTAGTCGAGATAACTGAAGAGAGGAAATATTTGTATAAGCCTTTTCAATTAAATGTGGATACAAACAAACATCTAAAGATATAAAGAGTCTAAATGAAAAAGCTTTCAAAGATCGTTAACAACTATTTTAACAAAACCAATGAAAACCAAACGCATCCCCCAATTTGGTCACTGCAGTGCTGTGACAGGTTTGTTCCAAGTTTGTTGTGATGATTTGATGTCTCCTCAAAATGTATGCTCCTTATAGATTGTCGAGTTCAATATGATCCGGGTGAGAAGAAGTGAAAGTAGTAACAATAGCAATCAAAGATCCAAAAGAGCTGGTTGGTTTGATACAAGGTAATGGCTGGAATGTAGACAAAGACAATTTAAACAATGTATTAGTTGTTCACAGCAGAATTTTTCAGAAAAAGAAGAGCATAACTCCATTCAGCAATAAAAATCCAACCTGTAAACAAACTAGGATCGAGTTATTTCTAAGCTGCTGGAAGTGAAGAAATCCAACTTGGACTCTTAACTTAGGAAAGGATGACTCAGTTAATGCCGAAAAAATCAACTGACTAAATATAGTAAATAATAACAAGTAAGCGGATATGAATTCAGTGAGCCTTTTCTTTAGTAAATTTGACAAAGTAATTAAGACAGAAATAAAATTGTAACTTGGCTGGGCAATAAAATCACGCGTTTTAAATTTGATTTAAACTGTGGTAGAACTGCTAGTCTAAGTAGTCTTGCCAGACTGACGGTTGCGAAACCACCACGACAGTTGTGCAACCGTCGATGAAGCTTGACCAGTATTTTCTCAACTTCAAAGCCTGGAAATATTAAAATGAGCATTTAGAGCAACAAAGGAGATATAAGGGATTTTGTAAAGGGAAATAGAAGGGATATGGACTCCGTTTTGGCCTGGAAGGAACTTTATCATCACCGTAGACGTGTTTTCTAAATGTTGAACCATGCTAATTTTGGGTGCATATATATTGCTCCCTTGGGATACTGTTTCTACCACTAATTGGCCAAAACGTGAATTCTGACTATGGTGGATCCTGAAATAGGAAAGTTAGAAGTTACCTAACCCACTTCCGTGATGAGGCGAAGCCATCCGAGACAGTCCGTCACCTACAACCAAGATGGGAATCAAGTGTAAAATATATAATAAAATCGGAAATAATTGAAACGAAAAGATAAGATTACTTACCATCCGCGTAAGGAAGAAAAGACCACCTTATTCATTTGGCTAGTGCAACAAAACTCACACAAGTGTTGAAATAGTGAAAATACATTATTTGTGTTTGAAGCATCATATAAATATAGAACCATTTTTATTTTTGGAAATCATTTTCTACTCGAGACTTTGCTATATTTGTGACTCTAGATTTTGGGTGACCATTTCGCATATAGAGAAGTAGAATCAAGAGTGCTCAGAGACGATGACAACGGATCCAACAAGAATTGGCGAGCCACGGACATGTGAGCTATGAGTGTTTTTCCTTTTTGCCCTAGGTTTTCAGATTTTTGCTTGAAAAAGGCCTAGGGGGATGATTTTTCATAAAATTGTAGTTAAAATGTTTTTTTGGGGATGGGGAGTAGCAATGTATACTTAATTTCTGTAATTTTTTATTTTTTTTTAATTTATTTTTTCGCATTTTTGATCGTATGTGGTCGCGGCTGCCAACGGTGATGCAATTTTTGTGGCAGTTGTGCAACCATTGCCTGAAGGGTATGAATTTGCTTATTTTATTAATTCCATTTTTTTTTGAGTTTTTCATAGCTAGGTCTAATGTACCGCTTTTTTGGTGAAGGAGATTATGTTAGATGGATCGGGGCCAAAGAGTAGGATTGGTTGGCGTGGGTTATGCCTCTTTTGACACATGTAGAGATTGACTTCTTGGAGAGGGTCTAGATATGGAGGGTTGTACATATTAGACATGTTGCTCCCGCGAGTAGGCTACTTTTGTGATTTCTCAACCTATTGGGATGCTTATCGGAACACGTTTTGATTCTCTTAGGTCTCGTGGAGAGTGGACCATCTCATTGGAGGATGTTTACAGGATTTCGGGCATGTTAGTTATAGGGCGAAACCAAACCCTCGGGGGTCTAGCTTCTTGCTAGATGCGACCCAAAATAGGGCTACTTATTATGGAGATGATGGGGCGCCCACGCGGGTGCCATGTAGGGTATTAGATTGGTGGATGTGGAGCAAGCCCCTATCCCCAACTTGTGCAAGGTCATTATTGGTATATTGGCCTCACGTTTGGTTGGTGATGAGGGTAGGGACAGAGTTTCCATATTGTTGGGTTCCTATTGTTAAGAGTATAGAGAATTATGGCAGAGTATGCATGGGGCTACGATATTTTGGCCACTACCCAACATGATTTATATAGGATTGTCGGATGTCGCTCATTGGCATTGAGCCACCCCCACCTTGGTCACGTTGTGGGTTTATGAGAGAGTTACCCCTACCAGAGGGTTATCGAGGTTGCAGATCTCGTTGCTTATCGGTGGCTGCAAGGTAGGTAGATATGGATCCTATTAGGACCACACCTCATGCGATGAGCACATTGACTATCACGACATGATAACACAATCGTGTATTGACATGCTTGGTCTTTGGGCAAAAGAGGGGTATCTTAGCTACTTTGAGGTACTACATAATTGATTGACAGAGAAGGGCGAAGAGAGGCGCACCCAATGGCATGGGTGCCTCAACAATTTGGGCTTCCATATGTTGATCCTCTCCCTATTGTGCGAGATGGTTTACAAAGAGACTAGGGAGGTTAGGGATGGCATGCTACAAAGACTACAATTGAGACCTTTAGTACTGGGAGCCGATAGGTCATCCTCTAAGTGCATTGAGATAGGCCCGAGCGATGTTAGGATAGGGAGGAACCCCTTAAATTGATGGGGCAGGCTGTTGGAGGGGATGATTCCTCAAGGCGAGGAGAGTGAGGAGTAGGACCCAGAGATACATGGCGAGAACAACCACGATTGGAAGGAGGGTGACACTAGTGAGTAACTCCTTATTTTCTCTTCCTTATACAAATTTAGCTTGGTTAGTTGTTAGTATGATTGTGCGTGTCTCGTGTTGTGATTGTAGGCACCACTTCAAAGTGGACAGAGCTCATACGGCGGAGCACTCTTGATTTGTTCACATTTCCTTCCGGTATGACCCGAGATACTCTTGTGGATCCAACACTACAACACGTGCGGGCCGCCATACTAATGTATTTGCCCCAACATGGCATGGTGTGTTGAGCTATCCCGAGTCCATCTAGTGCACCAAACACTACATGCAGAGAATGCTTCTTTGCGACAACAACATTCGATTATTAGGGCATGTCAATAGAGGCGGGAGCCGTAGTAGTAGGAGCAGGGCCCCCTATGGTCATTCTCATTGTTCAGTACACAAAGGTTTTTAGGCTAGTAAGGGAAAACAGTGACACAGGAGCCGCAGTAGGAGCCCTTGACCCACTGCCTCGCAATGGTCTCGAATGGATTCTTAGGCCTCTTATTGCTTAGTTTTGTTGCATATATGTTTTTTTTGACTCATAGATGAGTGTTTAGACCACATCCGTGCTTTGGTGTGATGGCAATGTACTAAACTTGACTGACACATATATTGTTTTTGGCTCGACACTCTTTAACATTCATTGACTTCAATTTTTTTTTCGTTTCTTGGTCATGCACTTTGAAGGGTTAGGAATGTTTGCTGTTTTACAGTTTTTGGATGAATGCTATAGAATTGATTCAAATGACAAAAAAATAGAAATTAATGTGAATGATATACTAACACATACAAGTACTTAAAATTACTTTTTAGATAATTTCAATACATTTTATTCCTTTGGCAAAACCCGGTGATAGTGATGATAATGAGGAGAGGAAATGCGCCTTACTCCATTGTCAACCCCATGCTGCTAGTGATATGTGAGGGCTCGACACCGCAAGCTAAGAAGGACATAGGACATATGAATATATGTGTAAGGTATGAATAAGAAATAATTGTGCAGCTCTTGAGACAAGTAGGAGTTTAATGATGATTCGATGAAGCTTGTAATTTTTCTTTACAAGGTCTTTATAACCAGTGTTCATACAATTACAATTTATAGGCTTACCCTTGACTTAGATCCATGGATGGCCAATTGATTGACGAAATCTGACTTTAGGGACGATTCCTTTTTTCAACATCGGCTTCTAAACAATCTTTTGGGATTTTATGTTTAAAGCACTTTGTTTCATATTATTGACTTCAAGCTTTTGTAGCTCTTGAGATAAGTAGGAGTTAATGCTGATTTGAGGAAGCTTGTAATTTTGCTTTGTAGGGTATTTGTAACTAGGTTCAAACAATTATACTTTATAGGCTTATTCTAGACTTCTCCATGGATGGCCAACTGATTGATGAAATCTGGTTTTAGGGATGATTCTCTTTTTCAACATGGGCTTCGAACAATCTTTTGGGATTTTATGTTTTAAGCACTTTGTCCCATATTGTATTGACTTTAAGCTTTTTTGTAGTGACCCCCTATACCTTGCCCCTTGCTACTAGTAAGAAGCAAGGGCTCATCGGCGAAGGCAAGACGTAGGCGAGTAAGGGCATCTTTCTCTTATCCCAGCTTCAGACCACTAGTAAGAGGTGTGGGTTCAACACCAAAAAATAGGAAGGACGGAAGATGTGTGTGTGTGTGTGTGTGTGTGTGTGTGTGTGTGTGTGTGTATTCCTTTATGCAAGTTTTAATTTTATTTTGTATTTTGTCTTTTGGGAGGAAACACCTACCTAGCTTCGCCCCCATGCAACTAGTAAGATGTGAGGGCTCATCACCTAAGACACCTAGATGGGCGAGTAGAGATTTATGGGTTAAAGCGTTAGAGCCTTTACCTTGGACATAACTTTGAAAGGGAATATTCATCATCAAAAAGCTTCTAGATTAAGCTGTAGATAAAAATGTTTGAAATAAAGGGGATTTTGTGAAGAAATAAGGTGTATACGTTTTACTAGAATCAACATTAAACTTCAACTTTGAAACAAGATCCATGCAATAGATCATGAGGTAGTATGTGTGGTGAGGTTGTAAGAATGTAGAATGTATAATGTTTTGCCAAGGTAGGAATAGTTAAAGTTATTACCACATAAGTAGATTAAAGTACCAACTAAACATAATGACAATGCTGAAACAACTGCGAAAATGCAAAGAAGTTAGTGTGGGTACAAAATGCTTATATATGTAGAACTGTTTAAGATGTAATGAGTTGAAGGACTCGCAACACTCCCCATCTTCCAAAGTGCATAAATGAAACGCTCCCTTTTTAGAGTCCTTAGTGACTTGACAAGGACGAAGCCATTTAAATTTAAACTTCCGACCGTTGCCAAATTTCTTATCTATTCAATTGTTGGGCCTTAGCACCAAGTCACCTTCTTGGATTGGACATTCGTGGACCTTTTTGTTATATTGGCGACACATTCTCTTTGTGTAGACTTGATGATGTTGTCCGACTCTAAGCCTCTTTGTTCTATCACTCGCACATTTTTATACTCACCTTCGTCTAGTATACCTTGGAGGGATATGCAGAGACTAGGAATTCTACTCTAAGGGAAATACAATCTTTGAACCAAAGACTAAGGGGAATGGGGTTGTTCCCATTGGCGTGCGAATAGAGGTTATGTAGGCCCACAATGCTGGAAACAAATTCAAATGTCAATCCCTTTTGTTTTCCTTAACAATTTTAAGGAGAATGGACTTCAAAGTCTTGTTTGTAGCCTCAACCTATCCATTGGCTTGAGGGTAATATAAGGAGGTGTAATGTCCCCTTTTGGACATTTTTGACCCAAGTTGGATTTTAGGCCATTCCCTTGCCACAAAGTTAACTCATGAAGAATATTTCAGAATTTATTAAGGCAAATCAGATTTCTATAAGGAAAGTGCGACTGGGATTTTTCATGAAACTCATGTAAAGCAAGCAATATTTGATAATCTTCTTTTTCCAAAATAATATGCAGATTTTTATTTGCCCAAATCAGATCCTAAGGTGATGTATGTGACCATACAAAACCCTGTTTAACTGCTGCAAATAACTACTAAAATTGGTGACTAGGTTTATAGAAGAAACCCACACAAAATAACCCCCAATTCTATATATTCTTGTTATAAACTGATCTCAGAATTTTTTAACAGTCCAGAATGGAGAAAAATCTGATTTTTAGGAATGTATTCAGACTGGAAAACAACTCAGAAATCTGCACCTAAATGGGACTGGAAAAACACTATAAAACCTTCCCAAAAATTCTGTAAATACTTTATTTTGATCACCAAAAATCAGTACAATAGATGGTAATACTATGCAGACCTGGAATGTTTCTTGTGCAACACAAATCAGTCCAAAACTAGGTCGCTCCACCTTGTACAATGAACACACCAACTGCTGCAATTTTCTTCTACCAAACTCTGCTGGAAGTAACTAGAAATCTTTGCAAGCTCTATGGAAAATCTTGTGTAGAAATTCCCCAATTGCTCTAAGAGGGTTTTCGTCCTCTAGAGGAAAATACTAAGGGTTTTCGTCTTTAGAATATTTTTGCAAAAACTCAAGGCTTCAAATGCAAATCAAAAATTATAAAAATGATCATAGAATGCCTTCCCCTCAAGTCGACTTCTCCTTATAAAGGAAGAAGAGACCCAAAACAACCTCCAAAATATCCAATCAACATGCAATGATTTTCTCTATGCAATTTCTACCCTCCATTTTCCTTCCTAGGACAAGTCACATTTTTCCATAGGGAGGATACAAAAATACAATGTTTTTTATCTTTTCTAAGTTCCCTGATCCCTCCTCAATGCAAGTCGCCATTCTCCCTAGGGAGAATACAAAATGTATTTGGACCACTAATAATTGCCCCAAGGCTAGTAGCACCTTCCTATAGGGATTACAAATTTTATAAGTGCTTTTTCTTTCTACATTTATATAATTAAGTTAAATAAATTAATATAAGTGCTTTATTATTTTTTTCTTTTCTTTTGGCACTTTATAATAATTTATTGTAACTTAAGCCACCCTTGTGATCACCCTTTGGCCGTCGGGTTGACAAAATAGGCCAAAGGTCTTCAATTGGGAAGGGGATCTTACGGGAGGCGACGTGATGTGAATTTTTAATTTTTCGCACATAACTCACACACCTTGTTAGTCTTAAACGAAGAGCCATTATTTGAGATAATGACTTGGGGGACTTTGTACCTATAAATTATTTGATTTAAAATACATTTCGCGATAACAAATCCAGAATGTGGTTAAAGGCATTGCCTCTACCCACTTTGTGAAATATTATGGGGCTGTGATAATGAAATTATGGCCATCGGTGGAGGCAGGGGTGAACTTACCTATTAAATCTATAAGCCCCACGTGGAAAATGGCCATGACGTGACAATGGGCTGCACGGCCCCAATCGCGATGTGTATGGTGTGTGAAAACTCCCGGCATTTTTGGCACCTATGTACATACTCAACAATGTCACGCCAAGCATGGGCCAAAAGTAACCCATGCTATGAATCTTTCGGGTGGTTTAATGCCGACCGAAATGTTCACCACAAACGCTTGTTGTGGGCTTCAAAGTGAATATTTTCGGCCTCATCAACACATCTAAGCAACATGCCGAAAGCCTTTTGATACAAGACTTCTTCGATGATAGCATATTCAACGGATATGACACGAGTCGTCGTCTTTGTTGAGATTTTGCCTCTTCACGGTAAGTTATACTAACTCTATGGTTTATTATATCAGTGTACCATGGACACGGCGATTGTCGGTTTATTAATGTGACATATGCACTTGTCAGGAAAATCAAGGTCGATGGTTCACCACAATCCAATGGGTTATCGGCTGACCAAATTCCGTAATAGTTTGCCCCTTAATTGATTTTTGATTCACATAAGTTAATTCAAACTCACTCGTGAGAATTATAAAATGACCGACCTTCTTGGATAAAGCCGCTTGGGTGAGAAACGTGCGTAATTTCTTAGATTTGATGCTAACCCTTGTTTCTCAATTAAGCATGTAGTGTCTTAGATGTTTGGTGGCGAAAACAATCATGGACACTCTTTCTCTAGTTGATTATATCTAGTTTCATAGTCGACAAGGACACGACTAATAAAGTAAACATCACACTCTTGGTCGTCGTCGCCGTCGCCGTCATCTTGGGCTAACATGCATGCAAGAGATACCTTTGTGACCCTTGAGTAAAGGATCAAGGGCTGGTCGACGACTTGGGTGGCATAAGAATAGGTGGAGATAATGGAAAATGTTTAATAGTCTCGAAAGCGTCATGGCACTCTTTTGTCCATATGTTACAAGTTTTCTTGAGCAACCCGTTAAGAGGATGTATAACATAAATGAGATCGGGAACAAATCTCCAAATTGTCTCGAGTTTTCCAAGGAATGACCTAGTGCGAGATTCACAAGTAGGTGGAGTCATTTTAAGGATTGCACGTATTCGCAAGATCTACATCAATTCCCGGGAGGAATAATATACCCGAAGAGTTTTTCTCCTGTCACCCCAAAAATGCATTTTTCAGGGTTTAAGGTAACACCATACTCGATTCGACGAGAGAGATTGATATGAAGCACTTCAGGGGTGATCACCTCTTTTCTTAGCCTTTGCTAGAAGATCATCCACTTAGATCTCAACAATCTTGTGGATGAGGTTGTGAAAAATATGAGTCATATCCCGTTGATAAGTCACACTAGCATTTTTGAAACCAAAAGGCTTGATCACTAAAGAAAAGGTTCCCAAGAGTTGTGAAGGTTGTCTTGGTTTGGTCCTCATTCGAGATCCTAATTTGGTTATAACCTGAGAATCCATCCATGAGGGATAACAACTCATATCCATTGTTGCGCCAACAATGAGATCTATGGAAGGTAAGGGAAAATCGTCCTTTGAGCATTTCTATTTATATCTTGAAAATCGATGCAGATTTCGATCTTGCCATTCATTTTAAGGACCAAGACAATTTTGGACAGCCACATGGAATAATCTATTAGTTTGATGAATCCCACTGGAGGAGTTTCATAACTTCCTCTTTAATCAGGGTGACCTTGAGTTTCATAGGTCTTCGTTTTTGTTTAATGGGCTTGGCGGTGGGCGTAGTCATTAAGTTATGGACGACTACTTGTGGTCCACTCCTGACATATCTTCAAGGAGAACGTGAAAGCGCGTACGTGCTCTTTAAGGATCTTAGTGCGTTCTTCTACTTCCTGGGAAAGTGTAGAAACCCAACTTCAAGATATTAGGGTCTTTGTGTGTGCCAATGTTAATGTCAATAGTATCCTCTATTAGAGATGTGAGATGTGTTTCCTTCTTCAAAATTTGGAGGAGCAGGAGGGAGCTTGAGAGGTTTGTCTTCTACTTTGAAATCTTCCAATTCCTTTGTGGAAGAACTAGAACTCTCCTTAATACCAAGATAAGTCGAGCAAAGTGGGGAATGAGAGGGAAGCCTCTATTGTGATGTGTTGAAGGGAGATCATCATACAACCCTAGGAATTCTAGGATTGCCTCATCGTTCTTAGCAAAGTTCATGGTGATAGGCTTCTCCTTGTTATCTACATAGGCCAGGATTGTTGTGCTTGTTGTCCTTTGTATGAAAGGCTTTGGTCTTATAGACATGACAAACTCAATCTCGAGTAAATCTATATCAGGGGAAAACCATGAACAGGAGGAAGCCATTGAATCTGCGAGCCGATTGCTCTCCCTAGGAATGGTTTCGATGGAGATGAAATCAAATCCTTGACCAACTCACACACAACAATTTTATATAGTCATAAGTGTTCAACTCTAGTATCAGTAGACTTTAGAAACCTAATTGGCAACTAATCGCTAGTCTCCAAGGACTTTGAGGTTTCAAATTTCTAACCTTGCAAGCAAAGTGGGACCCAAAAGCAACACCTCATATTCATCACCATTCTTGGTGCACTTGAAATCTAGTTTAAGTCGTTAAGGCATGATCCTCCCTCTCGAAGAAGTTAAAATCACAAGTGCACTTGCACCATATTGACATATCACCCGTCATAATGGAGTGTCCACAAGTTAGCAAGCAAAGAGCTCTATGGTTCCTTAGTAGATTCCTCTTGAAGTTTTGATACCTCACCATGCTTATGTCTATCGATCATCTACTCGGTAGGAGGCTAAACCTAAACGACTACCACTCGCATGAGGATTAAAGGAGAGAGTGATAGGTGAATCATTTTCTAAGATTTTTACAATTTGAGTTGTGGCTTTTGTGGAAACCGCCTCCACAAAAGAGCAATCTTTTCATTGACCTTTTCTAAGGTTTCTACCTGTGGTTCTTCTACCGTTTTGGTTTATATGCATTTGCTTTGGGACCCATTTGGTTGTTACAACTGGCTCTTTTGAAGAAGTTGGCTTATCTAGTTGATTTGTCGGAAGTTCATACTCAACATGAATTCCAGCTTACTCTCGAGGTTTGCTAAATGTATATCAAATGGCCTAGGATCACTTTTTGCAACATATATCTTTCCTAGATGCAAAAATCTGACTTCATGATACAAGGTTGAAGGAATAGCCTTCATCCCATGTATCTAAGGTCTTCCTAATGACATGCAGTTCATTTCTTTATCTATGATGTAGAATTCGTCAAGATAGTTTTTGGTCCAAGAGAAACATGGAGAACTATGGTCTTGATGGACATTGCTTTGAGATTGTCATAACCTTGTATTGTGTTTCTATTCGATAAGCTAGTGGTCTCCCCATAACCCAGTCTTTACAAGAAGGAGAAAGGAACTATATTCACGGAAACACCATCATCAATCATGGCTCTTTTAACATAATTGTTGTATACCCATACTTGTAGATACAAAGTGGGGTCTCCTCTCTTGGATATTGTGACATCGAGATGGCATGATCTTTATGTTGAAGAAATACCCAAAGTGTCTTTATCATTTTGTCTAGGAGGGTGTATGTCAAAATCAATATGATTGATTTGGGCCTTTGGAGGAGGGGTAACGTTGATTAAGTGACCTAGGCCAAGCGTGTCAAGAAGAGCAGAACAACAAGTGGAAGAATTCTTCAACAAATCGAGAAAAGAAATGTGGGAGAATGTTTTAGTTAAATCCATGATTAAATCATACGCTCCTACTGGTTTGGGGACAACATTAACATCGTTTCGGAAAACAACAAAGATAGGGGAAGATTGTGAAGGATACGCTCTAGTTCGAGTCATTATATTTACCTCGGGTTTCGTTTCAAGCTTGAATAAGCCTATAGTTTTCATTTTTTTTGTTTTGGTTTAAGTTTGGAGCTACATCACGGTTTTCAAAAGTAGAGGCCTCAACATCATTGGTTCTTATAGCCATAGGTATCCCTTGATTGACATTGGGAAAGCTTGTTTTTGTCTACTAGATGCCTAGGAAAAGGATCTTGGTATATACCATATACTGCTGGGACGCCCCCTAAAAAAAAAAAATTATGACGTCCGGGACGTCTCGAACGTTTTGGGGACGCCCCAGGGAAACGTTTCCCCCATGTTTCCCATAGGCCAAGGAACAGAGGAAACGTCCCCGGGACGTTTGGAGAGGAGGAGAAACGTCCCGGGGACGTTTGGCATGACGGCGAGGGCAGCTGGAAGTCCCCAAACGCTTCGGGACTTCTAGTTTTGGTTTTTTGAATTTTTTTAAAATTAATTTGTTTATTGTTTTCTCTTTATAAATGTTTACCCGTTAACCATAACCCGACTATATTGTATTACAAAGACATATTAAGAAACAAGAGTGATATATGAATACAGAAATTTTCGAGCACAAATGCACATGGACTTTAACAACATGCTATGAAAACCAGCAGCATACATATTAATATTAAAAGTTATATGGACATATAACATTAGTATAGCTATATGTATGCTGCGAGTTTTTAATATGGACATCTGAATGTGGACTGTATGCACATGGTGGACTGATATATAAATATGAATTGCTATTCATAAATTTTTAAAAATTTATTTGTATATTTTTAATATTTATAATTTTATATATTATTTTAATAGCCGTCCCCCACCGTCCCGAAATTTTGGAAATTTTTTGCTGTCCCGGAAACTCCGTCCCCGCGTCTCCGTCCCGGAGTCTTAGGTAACTATGATTCCAATTGATAGATGTGTGACACTTTGTACCTTTGATTCAAAATCACGATAAATCGTGTTCTTCTAGCAAAACGATTAAACTTCTTAAAAATCGCGATTTTTGTAATTTGATAAATATCCGATAAATCGCGGTCAAAAACCCTGCAAAAATTGTTGAAAATCGCGGCTGAAATCGGGGAAAAACGCGGCCTAGGGTATAACACGAAAATAGACTAAATCGCTTTTTTTTTTTTAATCCTCTTTTCTCTTTCCACGACTTCGTTTTTGCAACAGCGACTTGCGTTTACTACTGCGAGGGCATTTGACTTTCATTTTTGCGACTGCGAGGCCATTTCCGACAGATCCGTGGCTCATTACCATCAGTTCGTGGCTCCATTTCGTGGCATTTACCAGTTCGTGGCTCCAGTTCAGTCATTTCGTGCCCATTTCCAGCGGCAGCAGGTAAAAATTAAACTACTGTATATTTATTATTAAGTATTAATATTAATACTGTATATTATTATTAATATTAATAGTGTATATTAATATTAATAGTTAATAACTTAATAGTAATAGTAAATAGTATATTAATATTTATTATTAATACTGTATAATATATATTAATATATATTATAAATAGTAAAACTAAATACTGTAAGTGTAATTGTAAATTACTAAATACTGTATAGTGTACAGTGTATACAGTGTATAGTGCACTGTATACTGTAATATTAATATTAAATTTTAATAAATACTATAAGTATTAATATTAAGTATTATACTATTAACTATTAAGTATAAATTCTGTATATTCTATATATTAATAATAGTATATTCAAGAATCAATATTGTATAACGATTTTAAAAATATGGCATTCTATAGAGTCACTTCTCGCATCATTTAACATTGTTTTTACATTTAATTTAAGTATATTTTATGAATTTAAATGTTTTTAAAAGTTGCCGATTTTTGCCGATTTTTTGCTGATTCCCGATTTTCGATTCAAAATTTGGCCTGCCGATTAATCCCGATTTACGATTTTTTGAACTATGCTTTGTACCATATAGAGCTTCAAAGGATGCCATTTCCAAGGTAGAGTGTTAGGTTTTATTGTATGCAAATTCGACTAGATGAAGGTACTCCACTCATTTGTACTGCTGGTCCATGTAGCACATTCTCAGCATGTCTTCTATGATCTGACTGACCCTCTCAGTTTGCCCATATGTCTTTGGGTGGCATGTGGAACTAAAGTTTATATTTATTCCCAAGGCCGCATAAAGTGTTTGCCAAAACTCGGATGTCCTACGGGTATCTGTATTTGAGATGATCCATTCCAGTACTCCATGTAGTTTGAAGACTTCTTGCACAAATCTTCTCACTAAAGCCGGTGAGTCATCCTTCAAGTTGCATGGTATGAAGTGGGCAACTTTCGTAAGATTATCCACCATGAAAAATATTACCTAATGCCTATTCTTAAACATCGGTAGTCCTTGAATGAAATCTATGCCGATCACATGCCATTTCCATTCAGGTATCTCATGTGGATATAATAGTCCTGCTGGGTGCACATGTTCGGCCTTAACTTGCTGACATTCTAGGCATCGAGCTAGAAATTCTTTGGTTTCCTCTTTTATCCATTGTGGAAATAAAGTGGCTTCATATCGGCTAACAACTTAGTCACTCCAAGGTGACCAGAATAAGGGGCACTGTTAAATTCTTCAAGCACTGTAGTAAGCAAATTGCCAGACTTAGGTGCATAAATTCTGCCTTTATACCTCAATAGCCCTTCTTGTTCAAACTTGTATCCATCATACCGATGATCTTGAGCATTTGCTGCAAATGCTTCCTTTATCTTGCTGATAGAATTTGTCCTCAGGCAATTGTTGCAAGATCTGCTCTCTAAAAGTGGTTGTGATAGTCATAGCAGTAATAACCTTCGTTGGCTAAGAGCATCAACAACCCTTCTTTCTTTTCCTTTAATGTATCTAAAGTCAAAGTCATACTTCGATGAAAACTCTAACCAATGCCACTGCCTAGCATTGAGATTAGGTTGCGTGAAGATGTATTTAAGTCCCAAGTGGCTTATCTTCAAGTCAAAGGGCTTCCCAAGTAAGAAGTGTCTTCAAATTTGCAATTCATGCACTATGGCTGCTAGCTCAAGGTCGCGAGGAGAATAATTCAGATCATAAGGCTTGAGCTTCTGGGACTCATAGGCCACTACTTGGCTGTCCTGCATAAGCACTCTCCCAAAACCTTCACCTGAGGCATCTGTTACTACCACAAAATGACCATTAGGATCTGGTACTTGAAGCGCTGGGGCCCAGTTTTACTTCTCTTTGAACAGATTGAATGCTGTTTTATACTTTTCAGGCCACTTAAAATTCTTGCCTTTCTGAGGTAATTGGATTAGTAATTTCTGAAAATCCCAAGACGAATTTCCTGTAATATCCCACCAAACCCATGAAAATGCCAGCCTCATAAACGATCTCGAGGTGTTGGCCATTCCACAATTACCTGAATTTTAGCTGGATCGACTTAAATACCCTCTGTAAAAAATAATGTGGCTAAGTATTGAACTCTTTTATAAAAGAAAACACACTTAGACAACTTTGCATACAACCTGTGTTGTCTTAAACTTTGCATTACCACATGTAGATGCTGATTATGCTCTTCCTTGGTCTTAGAGTAGATAAGAATATCATGTAAAAAATGAGGACAAATTTATCCAAATAATCTCTAAAAACACTGTTCATGAGATTAATGAAATCTGCTGGTGCATTTGTAAGCCCAGAAAGTAAAACCGTGAACTCGTAATTCCCGTAACGAGTCTTGAAAGCAGTTTTTGGGATATCTTGCTCCTTTATTCACAATGGCTGATACCCTGCTCTCAAATATATTTTGGAAAACACAGTGGTTCCTCGCATTTACTTGAAAGCATTTGTAAGCCCAGAAAGTAAAACCGTGAACTCATAGTTCCCATAACGAGTCTTGAAAGCAGTTTTGGGATATCTTGCTCCTTTATTCACAATGGCTGATACCCTGCTCTCAAATCTATTTTGGAAAACACAGTGGCTCATCGCAGTTGCTTGAAAAGATTATCAATGCATGGCAATGGATACCTATTTTTCACCATTGCCTTGTTCAACATTCTATAATCAACACAAAGGCAAAGAGTCTCATCCTTTTTGACAAAGATGGGCACACTTGGACAAATTAATCCCTAAGAGAGCAATTCTTGTAGTTGTGCCTTTAATCCACCAGTTCTCTAGTAGTCATTTTGTAAGGTGCTTTAGAGATAGGTTCCGACCTCGGAACAATGTCTTGAGAAATCAAATTCTCGCTTAGGATGGAGCCCAAGAAATTTATCTAGAAAACATCGCGGAGTCTTCGAAGGTGGGTTATTTCATTCCACCCATATCATCTATATGTATTGCATACATGATGCACCCCTTTCGATGTTCCTTCTTAAGTTGCATGACTAAAATTTGCCTTAGGCCAATCCCTTTCTTCACCCCTTGGATACTCACAAGTTGTCCTAAGTCATCAAAGGCAATCTACTTTCTATGCAAAACAGTCTATTTGGCCTTGTGCTGCCATAGCCAGTTCACCTCTAATATTAGATCATATGATCCTAGTGGGTCAACATATAGGTTGGCTTCAGTAGAGAACTCGAGAAATTTCAACTTTGCCTCAATTTGACATTGATCTACACTTCATTCAACTCGGTTACCATATTGCATGGTTCATGAGTTTGCCATATATCCAGCTTTTCTAGACATTTTAGCTAAAACTTTGGGAGATACAAAGCATGAAGTGGCTCCTATGTCCATTAAAACTGGAATTGGAAAAATAAACGAAGTACTTGTGGCTTCGACTAGCATGGTTTGATGCTTTACTTGGTGGTTGTTCACTACTGCATGAATCCTTAAATGAAATGCTTTCTGCTGTGTAGGCAGAGGAGGGCGTTGTCAATTGTTTTCATGGCCTCTTTGTGGACAATTGTTAGCCTAATGGTCACCCCCACACAAAGCATCCTCTAGGAGGTCCTCTTAGCCCTGCTGGTTTTCCCTGACTATTGCCTTTCCCATTACTTCTCTTGGGCCCACTGTCTTGTTTCCTGAAACCGGAAGAGTTCCTTGCATTCTCTATTCTAAAGTTCCTGCCATTTATCGAACCCTTCTAGATTCTATTCTTCCTCCATGGTTTCTTCTTGAAAGAGGACGAGGAAGGTGTTGAGGGAGATTGTGAGCCTTTAAACTTCTTCCTTTACTCCTCTCGAGCAAGAGTAACACTTTTTTCAGCTTTGACTCTTGTTTTATAAGTTGCATGACCTAGGTATTCTCAATGTCGTGATTAGAGGTAGGTCAAATATTATGTTAATCAAATAAGACTGATGCATTAGGGTCTATATGCCCTTTGAAAATCAAATGAATGACTTGGTCCACAAGAGGTATATTCCCAAGGCTTCACCAATCTTTAATTGGTGACTAAATGCGATGTGGCCCAAGTTAATAGATGTCTCAAAGGCATGTTTAGGTCTAGGTATAAATCTCAACCTAACACCATTGTAAAGTTAAGTTATAGTTGACAAGTGACTAAGAAGTAGAGATATAAGTTATTACTTAGGAGGGATTGGGTAATCAATGTGGCACATGCTACCGGGGTTATCCTAAGTGGCGAGTAACCCAAGTAGTGGGTGTCACTATTTGTACTTCAAGGTGCGATGACTTGCATAACATCAAAATAGGTAAATATGACACAAGCACAAGACATAGTACATACACAAAATCATACCGACACCAATCAATAAACAAGTGATGGATGAACACTAGTAAGCAATAGCCACCACTAGATATGTCGTGAGTGTGTGAGATTCTCAAATTCTCATTTGTGGAAGTGTCCACCTCAATTTGTTACATTCTCCCGTTGATGCCCTCTCTCTAGGTATCCAAGCTTCAACGAGGGGGTCATGTCCCGCATTATTGTTATCCATTAAGCATGATCATTAAAATCTTATAATCAACGATCCAAAACATAAACATCATCGGATTTATTCATAAAGCCAATTATTACATAATAAAATGTCATTCTGTCACAAATACTCAAATGGGGCGACATACGTAGAACCATCATTCAATTGGAGATGATCTTAAAATGATCTCATTGTAATGCTTCGCTTCTCTATGCATGATATCTTGGGCATCTAATTAATTTCCACGACGTGCCTTGTTCGTACACCACAAGTTATGATTGTTGAATGTGGCCACTTTGGATGTAGGTTGATTGGCAATATCTGATTTACTCCGAGCTTTTTCACGCGATCAAAACCTAGGGGTGCCAAATTTGAACAAAATATAAGGTAAATGGAAAGAAATGCTTTTCGAGGCTTTCACAACCGGGGATCTCATATGACATAAGATAGGAGAGTCATGTGTATGAGTTGGTAATCTAACTACCCTAAGGATATTCAGACATAAATACACGTCATTTAATGTAAAAGATTGGGAAACGATAATAGTACAATTTTTTTATTCTCTCCGCATTTTGCTCTTTGATTTTCAAATGCTCCATTGTCTTTGATTTCCTCTATTTAGTGGCTTTGTGTCCTCTTTGAGAATAAATTAAGATATCTAGATTTGCTGGGGGATCCATCTCGATGTCCCTTCAACATTCGTTCTCCATCTTAGGGTTGTGAAGGGGTAGGCTGCGAGGTGGTCCACCCATACTTATATTGGAAGTGTTGCAAGTTCTTGATGTTCTAAATGACTAGAACAGTTTTGTTTGTGCCATTGCACATTTTCTTAAACAAGTTGATGGTGTATATCTTCATCTTTTCAAAGTCAAAATTAATTAAAGATATTATAATACTTTAATTGAGTAGGACCAACAACAAACTTGCCTACGAAAATTATAGCATGGCGTTATTTTCCCCATTTTGTGTAAAGGACTTGGATTTATCATCTAAATTTCATATTACTTGATCTCCATCTTTCCATTATATTAGCTAAGAAGTAAAATGGCATTAGAAGGTGACTTCATGAGGTAAAAATGTCAGCTGGCTTCCGATTAGAAGATGTCATGTATATTTATGCCAGTTGACTTCCCTGTTTAATTGAGTTTTTGAATATAGTTTAATCCGATTGACTTTAATCCAATAGGTTTGTCAAAGGCTCATTTTTTACTTTGAAGGAATCTTATGTTTTTCGTTTTTTTATTCTCTCACCACAAGCTAAAAAGGAGGGTTTCTCTAAGTAAAGTGTTTCTTTTGAATAAAATTATACAATTTTATTATTATTATTATTATTATTATACCACATATATATAGAACTAGGTTTGATTAGCCGCAAACTAGGGAAATTTTCCAGTCACAAACCAGACGGTTGAACCAAACCATAGGTCCTGTGTCAAAGGGAAATGAGTCCTTGTTGGATCTGGTACCAGTTGTTATGTACCTACTAGGTACGCATAGTAAATATCTAATACTTACCTATTGAATAGTAAAATAAGAATATAAAGTACTAGATAGGTAAGTAGATCGGATATGACCGTTAGGTTGTATATACAAGTTGAGGGACATGTATGTGTTAGTGTAGGATATATATTTTCCTTGTATTTGTTTATTAATTTGGAACTTTCCTACACTCATGGGATATGCTTGCTTAGGTGTACAAGTTGTGTCGAGTTAGCTTACCAATTGTGTTAAGTTAACTTACTAGTTGTGTGGAGACAACTCTACTTCTAATAGCAGTTAGTGAGAGTTATTCCCACTGATCTAGGAGTAGGTTACACATTCACCTCCTATATGTACATCACTTGCATCAATATATCCTATGGAATATATGGAGGATCGTATTGAGTTGGAGCTATTTTTGTGTTATTGCACATATCTCTCTTGTATTTTCGTAATTTGCAGTCTTTTATGCTTGCACTGTTTTGTCTTGGAACAATTTACGTCTCACATCATTCACTTGTGCATTCTTCGAACCAATAGATCTGTGGCACTTCATCGATAGTATGTTAATTTGTGCCCCTAGGAAGTGATAGGTTGCATCTCTTGATTGCGACCCTCATAACTATTTATGATTAATTAGGCCGATAACAGAAGATGACAAAAACAATCATTTAGAAAATAAAAAACTTTCCATCTAGATCTAATGCATTTGTTTCATTCAAAAGATTAATAGAATCTAAAAACCACCACACCTTTTTATTGGCTTAAAAATAACTACCTCCAACCATTTCTCAAATAACTGGGTAAAACCCATCACGGGTCTTTCATTAATTTACTTTAGTCTTCTATAATTGTCAAATGCCCCAGCTGAAAATGCAATACGGCATTTGCTAGTGGTGTACTAATGTTTTTGCAATTTCAATGGCGTGGCTCTCTTTTGCTATTGTAGATGTTCCTTTATGCTATTTTAGATAGTCGGGCCTGTTAGGTTGTTTTAGTTGTGCTTGGATAGTATTGAGCTAAAAAATTAATCTAATCCATTCAGGCAAGTGTTGGAGGTGGTTCTGGGCAAAGGGGCACTGAAGACATTACTAGCTTGGCGAAGATATTGTATGAGAATACCTGCAGGTACTTAACATTCTTTTGTTCTGAAATTAGTTTAGGGAGTCTAATACAATAGAAAAACAAGAATAAGCTAGTTACAAATTACACAAATGTTTTGTTAAGACCCTGCTGAACTGATGATGCTCTGTGTTGACATAAGCTTTTCCCAGGCGTGTCTGGTGTCTTTCTTGTATCCTATTCAAATTGTGATTTTCCTTATTTTTGTAGGATATGGAAAAAGGACTACTTCCTGCTTAAGTGCAAAATTGCCATCAGTTCCATCTGCTTGATTATTTTGGTCTAAGCTTCAGCTGCTCTTCTAATTGCATCTTGTTATCCAGCTGAAATATACAATTTACACATAGAATAAAGCAATATGTCCTGCATTTCTGTTACACTTCTACATGTTGCCATATAATGTAGCAATCAGTATGAATTTGTGTGCAAACACATAAGATGGAACCCCAATTTGTTACAGCAATAACACCAGAAAACTGTTCTGTTCTAATTTCTTAATTGTTTTTGTGCTTTGTAGGGTGTTCTTCCCACAAGACTTGGATACCATGGCGGGTGCTGTCCTTGCAGAAGATCACAATAAAAACAAATGAGTATTGCACCATCAATTTTTTTGAAATGGATATCAATTGTTTGTTAATTTGTTGTTTTATTGGATTGGATTTGATAAAAAAATCCGAAACCCCTAAAAATGTAAGTTGAATGGCACTTGATTGTAAAACTGATTTTACAAAAACTTTATTAGTTCATCTCTGTCCCAACTCATCGAGTTGCATAATTTTAAATTTAATTTCAAACACTCACATGTTTAAATTTGTATGATGAAAAACAATGTTTAGACATTCAGCAGTGTACTCTTAACCAAGTATAGTTAGTCAGTCAGGTAGCAATCGTTGGTTCAAATTAAATTTTAATGTTAATAAAACATTGATTTATAAATTGTGAGCTTATAGTAGAAAAAGAAATTGGTATAGTATCATAACAGAGTCATGTCTACTTTCAGTGGTGTTCTTGGATTGGAACCTTTGCCAAATGGTATTCACACCTAATGGAAGGTGTTTTTAATCTAATAATGCCTACACGTGAACAAATTCTGCACACTTTTTCATGGACAATTAGTATCAAAAACAATATATGTATATGGATCCCCACACACTCTCTATCAGAGGAATAAAAATAGAAAATATGGGAAGGAAAATAGTAAACAATTCGATAGTGGGAGTTATGTGGCCTTTTCTAGCCTATGCATTTGCACCATTTCTTTTGAAAAATTTGTTAAGGTGGCATTGGGCATAATCTCCGACATTTGTTCTTTAATTACTTAAAGAAAAAAAAATACTGCTTTGAATTCTCTTTCTAAACTGTCCTAAACCATTCCGTAAAAATATTACCATCCAACATGTTTATCAATCTTGTAATTTTACCGCTCGATCATATCACCCTTCAATCGTATTACAAACTTGAAGGGGCTTTGAGAAATTGTTCTTAAGTTCACACTTTGTACAGGTTGGATTTTAACTCTTTTAGCGACATTGATTTGTCCTCTTTGTGAATTATATTTGAAGAGGTATTTAGGTAAGGAGATATAGATTCCACTGAAAGTGGTCTGTGAGTCCCTTTTCGAGCTTTAGTTTTTTTCCCCTCATTTTCTCTTCCCATTCGACATGCTAAGTTAGGCTTTTGATTTAATCCTAAGTTTTGAGAGAAGTTTTTACCAATCATAAGAGGAAAGAATGCCATTCAGAAAAGGTGGTATATGCAATTTTAAAAAGTTTAATACTAGCAATCACATGAAAACAATGCAATGTAGACGCTAAAAGGGATGCGTTAAATGACTTGAACGTGAAGCATTGAACCATTGCAAGAGGAAGATGAGCGATAAAGATGACGATAGAGGGTGAACGAGTTTAGGGAAGGGAATATTGTGGGGAATGTATGCAAAACTCTTCTATCTTCCAAGAAGACATATATAAAGCATGTGCATTTTTTGTCAACTGTTTGAAGGAGAAGGGGTGTGGGGCACATATCATTAATGCAATGTACTTTGTAGATATATTAGAAAACAATTCCTTCTCGATCAATATTCGTAATGTCAATAGTTGTTATTTGCAATGTTAGACATTGTGTTTTTGAATACTCGGAGCACATGGGAATTAAATACTGGCATCCTAGAATTTCGATATTAGGAATGTGTTTTAGATTCTTAGGTTATACAAGATCAAAATAGTGTATTGGATGCATCTTTGGCCTCACATTAATTTTTTGAATGTTGAAAAGAAATAAGCGTAGACATTTCAATGAAATCAACTTTAGAGAACAATAAATTTGAAGGCACAAGATTTCAGAATTTACACCTACATTATATTTCTAATGAATTCTCTCACATGAAAAACAAGGTGCACACAATACAAGTGGAGTCAAAAGGATGCCAATAGACGAAGTCATATGAGATTATCAACCCAATTAAAAACATGTAATGGCTCAAATCCCTCCACCATCTATGGAGACCACATACGGACATAACCCTCAAGAGAATACATTAATGTGTAAACATATGAACAAGAGATTAGGTCACATGCACATCATATTAAACAAGTATATTGATAATAAATTTATGCATGTGCCAACAAACCAATGAAAAAAATATGTCAAATTGTACGTAGAATTTTTTTGATGAAATTGATGTCAATGCTAGATTGTCTTAATTATTTAGCCTAAAAATTTGTGAAGAGTTTTTTTTCTTGACTTCTTGAGCCATACGAAAACAAAACAAGATTTGAGACTCATCTTTGGGCTCATACAATTTTGTTGAATCGGGTTTTGCTTCGGGGTGGTGTCGATGTCGCCTCATGTCGCAGTTGACAAGACGAATGTTTTCTTGGTGAATTGTATGTTCTACACAGGAATGGGAAGAGAGGAGCCATGAAAAAAGTGAGTTACGCCAAGGTGGTGTCTATGCCGGCCAAGATGAAGTTAACGATACTTACCCTTCTAAAAAGGTAGGCGTAATGGCCGATGCCCATGCTGGTCATGAGTTACGATTTCTTTGGCATGGGCACCCACTTCTCAAATAAAATATAAAAAGAAAAAGAAAAAGAAATTATATTTGGAGCAATTGATGGCATCTGAGACTCATCTTCGGGCTCATACAATTGTATTAAATTGAGTCTTGCTTAGGGGCTTTGTCAATGCCTCTTAATGTAGTAGGGACAAGGTGATTGGTTTCTCAGTGAAATGCATGTTCTACGCAGGGATGGGAGGAGAGGAGCCATGAAAAATAGGTGAGCTATGCCAAGGTGGTGTCTATGCCTCGCCAAAGATGAAGTTAACGATGTCCTAGAGAAACGTTTTGAAAAGGTAGGCCTAATGGCCAATGCCCATGTTGGTCATGCGTCGTGGTTTCTTTGGCATGAGCACCCACTTCTCAAATAAAATATACAAAGTTAAAGAAAAAGAAATTACATTTGGAGTAATCGATGGCATATGAGACTCATCTTTGGGCTCATATAGTTTTATTGAATTAGGTATTTCTTCGGGCGATATAATGTCGCCTCATCTAGAAGTGACAAGATGAGTGGTTTCTTGGTGAATTGCATTTTTTACGTAGGGATGAGATGGGAGGAGACATGAAAAATAGGCGAGTTCCGCAAAGGTGGTGTCTATGTCGGTCAAGATGAAGTTAACGATATTGTCCTAGAGAAACTCCTCGAAAAAGTAGGCCTAATGACCAATGCCTATGGTAGTCGTGACTTGTAGTTTCGTGACATGGACACCCACTTCTCAAATAAAATAGAAAAGGATAAATATAAAGAAATTACATTTAGAGAAATCGATGGCATATGAGATTCATCTTTGGGCTCATACAATTTTATTGAATCAGGGCTTGCTTAGAGGCGGTGTCGATGCCGCCTCATGTGACAAGCGGTTTCTTGGTGAATTACATGTTCTTACCGTGGATGGGAGGAGAAGAGCCATGAAAATAGGTGGGTTTGAAGTGACAAGATGAGTGGTTTCTTAGTGAATTGCATGTTCTATGTAGGGATGGGATGAGAGGAGACATGAAAAATATGTGAATTCCGCCTAGGTGGTGTCTATGTCGACCAAGATAAAGTTAACGATACCATCCTAGAGAAATTCTCGAAAAGGTAGGCCTAATGGCCAATGCCTATGGTGGTCATGAGTGGCGGTTTTTGTGACATGGGCACCCACTTCTTAAATAAAATTTAAAATGATAAAGATAAAGAAGTTACATTTGGAGAAATTGATGGTGTTTGAGACTTGTCTTTGGGCTCATATAATTTTATTGAATCGGGTCTTGCTTCGGGGCGATGTTGATGTTGCCTCATGTGGTAGTGACAAGACGAGTGGTTTCTTGGTGAATTGCATGTTCTACAAAGGGATGGGAGAACACGAGCCATGAAAAATAGGTGAATCTTTATATATTTTATTTGAAAAGATAAAGAAAAAGAAATTACATTTGGAGCTATCAATGGCGTGGCATTGTTGTAGCCATAAAGAATAAAGACCATTATTTAACGACTTCTAACTCTTTGTAATTGATGGAATTATGTTATTGTGTTTGAATAACACATTTGAAGCAATCGATGGCGTGACATTGTTGTAGCCATAAAGGATAACGATCATTATTTAATGGGCTCAGTAACTTTTGAAATTATCAAATTATATTATTATGTTTCAATAACATAAGTGCTAAACGAATATAGCAAAAAAATAATTCAAAACATTAGGACACACTATATTAAGAATAAATTTAAGCACAAATTCAATGACTCTTAACTATTATCTAAAAAATAAGAAATATTTGGTTCAAAATTACAAAACAAAAACAATATAATATAATATTCGTGAATATATCTCGCAAGAGAATAGAATGGCTATTATATAGCCACAAAGGAGCCAAACAACTTCCTATGAAATAGGAAGGCAATATAACAATTAATCGGATAATAGTCACATGTATAACAACTAACCACTAATGAACAATTACTAATGTAATTATCCATTTAACAATAGTTACTCATCTAACATTAATAATATGAACACTAATATTATTCCCGACATTCACCCCCTTAGTGTGAACATTGTTAATTGCTTATATTCACCCCCTTAACGTGAACACATGAAGAACCGTATTTCAAGAAATTGAACCACCTCATGAAAGCACCGCTTAGACTGTACAAATTTCATAGATTATCTCTTTACTCTTGTGAAGGCATTTTGGCGAGCCAAATTATGCAAGAATACTCCCTACCTCTTTGGGTTCCTATGGGACTTTCCCTTCCTCCTAGGGCACTCGAATTCTGGATCTCCAAGATCCAAAATCTTGGCACTAGCTGGATAACCATCATAGAGTCTACCTTGTAATCTTTTCATGCTCCCCAAAAGTGAGTCTTTCAAAACATGAATCTTCCCCAAAATTCTGGAAAGGGGTTTATTCAGCACACAACACAACATGAACACTAAAAACTAGGAATATTGAAATTGAAACAAACTCCAAAAAATGCCACCAAACCATCAGTGTGGCCTTGTCATGCGTAGGGACGAGAGGTCGCTGATTGACCTCCAACCTCTGTTTGCCTTCGTCCTCCGGGTACAATCTTTGCTAATTTAGTTTTTGAGGATAAGTGGTTGTCGGGACGTCGGATTCCATCGAAAATATGTTCGTAAAGCAATATATATTTTAATTTTTTTATGGACTTGACGATGACTCTTTTGACAAGTAATGAAAATTTAGACATGACATTGATGGAAATATTTAATTTTGACATTGACACTATGACTCGACTCAACTTGACCTTTTGACATTATTGTATTTAACTTGAGACTATACTTTAACACTCACACAACGACATACCTATAATACTTAATGATAATTTTACTATGACCAATAATTTGTGACAATACACATGAATGACTATTTTGACATGGACAATGATATTTGATAAGAACAACACGTACAATCGATGGCGTGGCGTCCGAGACTCGTCTTTGGGCTCATATAATTTTATTGAATCAGGTCTTGCTTCGGGGCGACGTTGATGTTGCCTCATGTGGTAGTGACAAGATGAGTGGTTTCTTGGTGAATTGCATGTTCTACAAAGGGATGGGAGAACACGAGCCATGAAAAATAGGTGAATCTTTATATATTTTATTTGAAAAGATAAAGAAAAAGAAATTACATTTGGAGCAATCGATGGCGTGGCATCAGTAGTAGCCATAAAGAATAAAGATCATTATTTAACAACTCTCTAACTCTTTAGAATTGATGGAATTATGTTATTGTGTTTGAATAACACATTTGGAGCAATCGATGGCGTGGCATTGTTGTAGCCATAAAGGATAACGATCATTATTTAACGGGCTCAGTAACTCTTTGAAATTACTTGAAATTATATTATTGTGTTTCAATAACATAAGTGCTGAACCAATATAGCAAAAAATACTTCAAAACATTAGGACACACTATATTAAGAATAAATTTAAGCACAAATTCAATGACTCTAACTATTATCTAACAATTAATCCAAATAACTTCCTAGGAAATAGGAAGGTAATTTAACAATTAATCCAATAATAGTCACGGGTATAACAACTAACCACTAATGAATAATTACTAATGTAATTATTCATTTAACAATAGTTACTCATCTAACATTAATAATGTGAACACTAATATTATTCCTAACATTCACCCCCTTAGTGTAAACATTATTAATTGCTAATATTCACCCTCTTAATGTGAACATTATTAATTGATAATATTCACCCTCTTAATGTGATCACAGAAGAACCATATTTTGAAGAAGTTGAACCACCTTATGAAAGCACTGCTTAGACTAGGTACAAACTCCATAGATTATCTCATTATTCTTGTAAAGGCGTTTTGACGAGTCAAATTATGCAGAATACTCCTATGTCTTTGGGTTCCTATGGGACTTTCTCTTCCTCCTAGGGCGCTCGAATTCTCGATCTCCAAGATCTAAAATCTTGGCACTAGCTAGATAACTATCCTTGAGTCTACCTCGTAATCTTCTCCTACTCTCCAAAAGTGAGTCTTCCCAAAACATGAATCTTCTCCAAAATTTTGGAAAGGGGTTTATTCAACACACAACACAACATGAACACTTAAAACTAGGAATACTAAAACTGAAACAAACTCCAAAAAATGCCACCAAATCATCTGTGCAGCCTTGTCATTGGCGAGGGACAAGAGGTTGCTGATCAACCTCCAACCTCCATTTGCTTTCGTCCTCAGACAACTCGCGAACTCAACAAATTTAGTTTTTGAGGATCAATGGTTGTCAGGATGTTGGATTCCACTGAAAATATGTCCATAAAGCAATATATATATAAATTTTTATGGACTTGATGATGACTCTTTTGACAAGTAACGAAAATTTAGACATGACATTGATGGAAATACTTTATTTTGACATTGACACTATGACTGATTCGAGGTGACCTTTTGACATTATTGCATTTAACTTGAGACTATACTTTGACACTCACACAACCACACAACTATAATACTTCCCGATAATTATACTATGACCAATAATTTGTGACAATACACACAAATAACTATTTTGACATGAACAATGATATTTGATAAGAACAACACGTACAAGAAAATTTTACTTTGATGATTAGACAAAATGAATTATGAAAGCTATTTATGCAGATACAATGTTTTTAATACTAGCAATCGCATGTGTACAATGCAATGTGAACGCCGAATGGTATATGTTATTAGATTTATAAATTCAGTTATTACTTTTGTAGTTGATGTTGATGAGGGGTGTGATTGACAATACTGATTTTCTATTAAAGCCAGAACAAATGTTGCGAAATACATTAGAAGGGATGTTAGATAACACTTAGTTGTGTAATATTTGAATACAAATTCAAGTGAGACATGTAAGTTTGCTAATACTCACTCTCAAGAATGTAGTGAATGTGAAGTGTTGTTGTCAAAGTAGATTGAAAGAATGACTAAGTGCTTTAACATATTATCTCTCCATGAAACTAAAATGAGACAGAATATGCAATTATATATTAAAAATTCTGAAATGGTTATGGTACATTCCAATTTTCTTTATTACGTCAACGAGTTTGAGTGCATCATTGTTAGAGCTATTTTGTGCATATCTTACAATCATAACATTCCATGAGACCACATTTCTTTGAGGCATTTTGCAAACAAAAAACGGTATATGTTATGTGTTATAGGGATAGTTTTTACTTTTGTAGTTGTGTTTGTTTAAACTATGGGTGATTGATTTTGTATGTGTAGAAATATAGATGAGTCACTTCATTTAAAAAGCGCAAACATGAGGTCCAACCCTTTAAACTATTCAAAATGCAAAAAAGTGATATAATGTACAAATCTTTGGATGGAAACAACTATAATTTGCATTGTCCTTTCTCGGCATTTTAAATTTTTAGGTATTTGTGTGCAGATGAAGACATTAAAAATGTGTTGTTGTTGGTTAACATAAAGAAACGTGCAACAATAAAAAGGAAAAATCGAACATGTATGTTGAAACGTGTAATTTTGTAATTGTTTGAACTCTTTTTTCATCTAAACCAGTCTACGAGCATAGTCGCAGATTGCTCCCTTATTTATCAGAAAATACTATTATGCGGGAACTGCACAGATGATCATTGGGAAAAAACTTCTTGCAAAGAGAGGAGATGAAGAAAGCCAAGGAGGAATAATATTCGACATTGGCAGTTCATATACATACTTCAAAAGACAAGCTTATAATTCTCTTGTCTCGGCAGTAACTGTTTGGAAACAACTTTAACCTCATGCCATTTTCATATATCTTCAATACATCTATCTGAAATCCACTTTGAGATATCAATTCCAAGGTTCTTATCTTGAATTTTTCACATACCATATTGATTAATAACTCTATTACATGCTCTGAAAATTTCCCACTGATGTGTGAAAATGGCATTAATTTAGTTGCATGGTTATGTCGGTCTCAAGAAAAAATTTCAGAAAAATAGGGCCCAACTCTACCATATGGCCAAGATATTAGTGTTTTGCGATTCTTCAAGCAAAAGGAAACAAAACCTTTGAAGTGATGGTCAAATGTACACAAATTTAAGGTTGAAATTTCCTTACGACAGTCCAATGGACATCAAATTTAATATGAGGTTTTCATTAACATAATTTGGCAAAATAGCTTGTTTCGTAAATAAGGGGAAACAATTTATAATATCAAACTGTAAAAAATCGTTGAACATCTTACAAGGACACTCAACATTGATCATGTCTCTGATAATGTTACAAGTGCAGAACAAAAAAACCATCTACATATTTATCACTTAGATATTGAATATTAGCATAACTGTAAGGGGAAGTCAACTTCAGATCCTCTGAAGGCATCATTATCAAGCTCAATTCCAGGATAAGAAGCAACTTCAAATATGCAACAAATCTTTCTAGATTCATACTCAAAAAGAAACAATTTAGTACCTTGCTTTACATGGTCTAAAAGTCTCAACTTTGCTTTGGGCATACCAAACACCTTATATCGAAAACAGTTAATTCTCTGTCTATCATTACACATGAAAATGAGCCCCACCAACTCGTCTCCAATAACACCATCTTGACGCTCTTCACAGATAAAATCATTCAGCCCATCAGATCTTAGACTATGAGATTCATGTTGAGCAATACTATCATATTTTTCCTTCAAAACTTGATTGCTGATCCTTTTTTTTGTAGAACTGGACTTGTTTCCAATCTTTCAATTGACAAGTGGGGTTGAGTAGGCTTCTTTGGCCAATCATTAGACTCACTCTTGTGACCTCTGGTACTTAAAAGAATTTCAGAATCAGAATTAAATTGTGAATGGATATGCAAGCTCTTACCTAGCCTTTGAAGTGATATGAAAGCCATTAGAATGTGCATCGTCATCAAATTCTCCACTATGAGCACTCCGTCTTAGATTCCTGGAAATCAAGAGTTTCTTACTTGAATCTCCAAATCCTGAGACTCTTACAATTATGCGGTGTGATGGCAATAGAACAACACCATTTTTCTCCAAGGATACTGTTGGTAATTTCTTCTTGGATGCACAATGCATATAGGACATAATTTCCTCTACCTCTATCTTCTCGTCAACTGACACATACTTTCTCTTCAAGGTAGCTTTCACATAATCCTTTCTCTCTATCCCTGCCTTCAGAGTAGCCACTTTCATTTTACTTGAGTGTTGATTTGTAAGGGACTCAAATCTCCTACTACCAATTGAAGCTTGCCCATATAAAATCTCATGCAAATCTGTAGTAGGGAGGTGGGGTTTCTTCACAGACTCGTCATATGCTGGAAAATCCCGAGTTTTTAACATTTTTAAATAGATGGAAAAACAAGAAATCTCTGAGATTATCCCTAAGTAGGAACAAAGTCATTGATGGAGTTTGAACTTGAAATGGTAGTTGCTGAAGATTTTGAAAACATTAATTTTTCTCTTTTTGTGCCAAGCATTTTCTATAAAATCATTCATAAAATTTTCTGCATCCTGTTTGAAAAGGGAAATGTCCCATTGGTTTTGAACTGAACTGTCTACAAAGTTTTCTTTCTGTATGAGATCTGGAAAGCTTCTGCTCATGTTTGATGATTGTGAAGAAATATCTTCAGGTATTGGGGAATTTGTTCCACCCAACATGGAAATTGAGTTGAATTGTTCGGTCCATAACCTTGGGAAACCATAAATACGGATAAGGTGAATTTTTATTGAATTTAAAGAGTAGCATAACTACCCAGGCAAAACAATTTTGATAATTGTTTGCATAGAAAGATGCAGATTATAACATGATAATTTTGTAAAAGACAACTTTACTGTTTACCTTGTAAGAATCTGTTGTCATGGAAGGCGTTTCTGCTAAGATTCTGCTGTAAGTTAACACCCAAACATATTTTAATAGCCACAATGGGACTGGAATAAGAATTCACAAATAAAACACAAGCAGGAACTAAACGAACCATGGTAGTAGGTTTTGGGTGTCAATAATTACCATAATGTTCGTTGTCATTCTTGGTAGATCGGTACATCGTAGCAGGAAGCGGATGAATAGGATGAAAGATCGGTGCAAATCATAAAAAACAGGTAAAAGCCTGTCAAATTTAATCAATTTGGAAAAACATCCAAACGGCTGTCAAGACATCAAATTTAGCATCGCTGCAGAAACGTCCGGAGGTCCTCTACCATAGGGGGAACGCTTATGGTAATGCCTTCGGCGTAATAAAAATGACTTGCCAACGTGACTCAAAAATACATTCGACTCTAAACACAACTAAACATTAATATCCTATTCTGGTTACAAGGACAAAATACTTGGCAAATCAAAACTAAACTTTTATGAAGATTTGACTCAAATACAAATGACAATAGAATTCCATAGACTACACATACCGTGAGAGTTTATGGTGATATATCTGTATGACCGATTACACATTGAAACCTGAATGAATAGAAAATATGTTGATCGCATTACCAATTTTCCATTCATAAGCATGGACTAGTGGAATAAACATTGATTTGCTTGGAATAGATATTCTCTTCGAAAGGCACTGCGTATTTGTCAGTGACATTTACCGCTCCGTGCACACAGAGAAATCAAGTTACAGTTTGATGCCGAGATCACCTTTTGAGTGCATAATTGCGTGAGGCTGGGTGATACAGTGGTGACAATGGTGTACGCTCTACTACAGATGCAGGCTGCAGAGAATCAATACGAATGATCATGAAATACATAGACCAGAAGAGTCAGAGATGGATACAATGATGATGAACAGAAACTCAATGCAGCAAACAAGAAATTCAAACCATGATGCTCGATCTAGCCATGGAACGACATGTGAGAACCCACGAACAGAATAAAAGACGTGTTGAAGCAATTGACTACGAGACACAAAGCTATGCAACATACACCTACTATTTACGCTATTTCATATTTCACTGAAAGTTACTCGCATGACTCTCATCGGTTGGGATAACCACATTAATCAACAAATTTTCCCCATACAACACTCATGATCTCATTAAGCTCTGATACCGAATGAAATATTTGGTTCAGAATTACACAGCAGAAACAATATAATATAATATTCTTGTATATATCTGCAGCACAATAGAATGGCTATTATATAGTCACAAAGGTAGTCAAACAACTTCCTAGGAAATAGGTAGGCAGCATAACAATTAATCCGCTAAGGTATAATAAGTAATCAGTATGTAATTATTCATTTAACAATAGTTATTCATTTAACATTAATAATGTGAACACTAATATTATTCCTAATAAAATAAAAGCCGTATATATCGAAATACAAGAGAAATTAATTCAACGTTACCTCTCTACACTTTTTCTCGGTTAAACTCTATAGAAAGGAATCATGTTTTCTTTTTCTTAACAAAATAGAGAATAATAACATTATAAGGATAGAGGATTTCCATTTTTTAATTTGATGTCATAAAATATATATTGCACTTTTAAAGATTTGGAATCATGAAAGGTATATTGAACTTTTAAAGATTGGGAAAGATATATAGTTTCGTTGATTTTATTTTCTTCTAAAGGAGGGACTAAGGGAGAGATGTGCCAGATTTGGCATCAAGAAACTTTTGGAAGGCCACGTCAATAGCGACTTGGACATTACACATCAATGGTGATTAGGATGACTTCCTCTTCAGACAATGTCTGCATGCAAGACAAAAAGAATGTGAAACAAGCCACCTCTCAATAGATTCCATGTGGAACCCATGGTTGCATTAGGTAGGACTTGAACCTCTTCTCGTCAACAAGTTCCACCTAACACAATTAGATATGATGCCTAAAGTTTCCAAGGGCTGTCATAAAAAAAATAGGCGGTGCCCTTATAGCAGCCTTCTTAAACCCCATTTTTGGCAAATTAACCGCCATGTCATCCACCGCATTTGTCGGCCTACAACACATGTCACACCTCGTCAAGGAGTTGAGCTCGATGTCGCAAATAAGTGTGCATATGTGGACGACTTGGATTTGTAGTAGGTCGTTGATACGGTCCACGAGGTGGACGGTCGAGATCTTGACACAACGCTCGACATAGTCGAAACTATGCATGTTTCTACAAAGGTAAACACTTTTGACGTAAAAATTCTTATGAAACTAATTAGAAAATAAAAGCAGAGGTCTTAAAATAAATAAGAGGGAATAAGTTATAACAAATGTAGCAAATGTGATGCAGAACATCATCATGCAAATATCAATTTTTTGGGTTTTAAGAAATTTTGAGTTGAATTAGATCTAGGTAGACATTTTTGGTGTTTTTGCAAGCTTTCCCACCTTCTTAGGTCCCTCCATAGGTGTTAAGGGGTTATTTTGAGTTTTCCCTCCAAAATACACCCTTTTGAATATTTGAATTTATAAGTTGGAATTAGGAGGTTTAATGTAAGTATGAAGTCATGTAATGAAGTGAGGGGACACAAAAAAAACCGTATGTGATGCAAATGATATGTTGTAAACTCATTTCATTAGGAGTTCACAAGTGTGGTCACCTTTTATGATAGTTAGGGTTTTATAAGCTTGTGTAACTACATCTAATTTTGGCTTAAGAAAGAAAATATTCGAATGAAGACGATATGTTGGTGGAGAGAAGATAGATAAAGGTGAAAATAGGTGTGAGAGAGCCTTAGAAGGCTCCAAGAACCCGTACATGCATTCACGGGGTTTATCACGATATTATTTCTTCTTAAAAACTTGTGAACTTGAGAATAAAGATGAATCAAAACTGAAATCAAGAGCTTCTTTGAATTCTTATCATTATGGTTTGATGTTGGTTGTTTTCATTTAAATGTATGACCATCATATGTTCTTGGAAATTCGTGTTTATTTATGGTAAAGACTCGCATATATGAAGAGTGCTACGTTTGGTGTAATTCATGAAGGTATATGTGTAGAGTAAGTCCGATATTTATAAGAAAAGTTTTATATTTTTGGGTTATAGTTATGATTTTACTAAAAGAACGATAACTAGATCGTACCAAGCCAAGAACACAGATGCTAATCAAACACCACAGCTTTATAAGATGAAAACAATTCTTAGTAATAACTTTACATAAAACCTTTGCAAACAAATGAGCAATAATATCATATATTATTATGGAACTCAATGAAATACAATGAGCATGAGCCTTGCTTATATAGGCAAGGAATAATAATCTAAGAACCATCAAGGTCATAGATGAAACCATAAATCATGGAAATAACTAGCCATCAAAGAACTAGTTAAGTCCATAGATTTATGAGAGAACTATACATCAAGGATCTAGTCAATACCATAGATCAAGGAAAGAACTAGTCAATACCATAGATCAAGGAAAGAACTATACCTAACAACTAGATAATATCCCCCTAATATCTAAATAAATAAAAAGAAATATCTACACACATAAGTGAGTGAGGATAAATACAATAAAGGTAAATAAAGTACCTAGGTGAACATGAGCTAAGGTGAATACCTACTCTAACATTTACAAGAGGTGGAAAGGAATTAAGGAAAATCCAAGAATGGGGAACATGATTAAAATTACAAGGAAAACCGAAACCTTTCATTCATGAGTGTTGGGGTTAGCACACCAGTTGTACAGATAATATATCAGATCTAAGCATACATGCAAACAAAAGCGGGTATTCTACCAGAAGAAATACACAAAACAAGAGAAATAAATCAACACCAAATTTAACATGGTTCACCCAAAGTGTGGGCTACGTCTACCAAGAAACAAGCCAATCTATTATCCAAATCTTTGACAAGATATATAATGAAGATTTACATCTTCCACATCTCTCGATGTTCAATACTTTCTTCCTTCAAGCTTTCCTTTTTCTTTTCACCAAGAATTCTCACTCACATAATTATATCTTGTGATTATGATCCACACCACCTTCTAAAACCTAATTTTAACTTCATATAGTCATTTTTAGCCCTTATGGCACTTAGTCATGAAATTGCAATTAATAAATCTATTTTAATGCTAAAAATAGATATAATTCCCGAGAGTTAATTAAAACTTCGCACACACAGTAACCGATGCGTTCCGCCTAACCGTCACTGGTTCCTACTTGCCCTTGACCGATACCGTCTTTCCCGACCGATGCGGTTACATTATGTTTTCCAACAAGTTCCAATTGCATGCTAAAATGAAGTAATTGAGCTCCATAACTCAACAATCTCCCTCTTGGAGTTTAATTACTGCACCATACATGTACAACGTCATTCTTGGATCCTTCCTTAGCTTTGTTTCTTCCTCTTCAAGTCTCAAACTCGAAGACCAACAAAAGTGGAGTGTAGCTCCAACTTCTCCTTTGCTAATGGCTTCGTTAGCATATCCGTAGGGTTCTTGCTCATATGAATCTTTTCCAGATTCAACTGTCCATCCTCCAATACTTGCCGTATGAAGTGATACCTCAATTGAATGTGTTTCGTTCTCGAATGAAACATTGAGTTCTTTGCCAAATGAATTGCACTCTGACTATCACTAAACAATTTATAATCACCTTGCTCCTTTCCCAACTCTTCCATGAACCTACTCATCCATATCATCTCCTTGCTAGCCTCTGTAGCTGCAACATACTCTACCTCTGTAGTAGACAAAGCCACAACCTTCTGCAATCTTGAAATTTAACTAATTGCCGTTCCACCTACTGTGAAAATATATCCAGTAGTGCTCCTCCTACCATCCAGATCTCCAACCATATCCGAATCAACATAGCCACATAATGAAATATCTGAGCCTCCATAGCATAACTGCATGCTAGGTGTCCCTTTCAAATACTCCGAGTATCCATTGACTCGCTTTCAATGCTCTTTACCCGGACTGGCCATATATCTACTCACCACTCCCACTCGCTGTGCAATGTCTCGGTCTGGTACAAACCATAGCATACATGAGATTCCCTCATGTTGAAGCATATGACACTTGTGTCATGTATTTGACCTCCTCTTGTGATGTAGGACACTGATATTTTCTCAATTTAAAGTGTCTGGCCAAAGGTGTACTAACAGGTTTTGCATTCTGCATGTTGAACCTTTCTAACACCTTGTAGATATAATCCTCATGAAACAAATACAATTTCTTGTTCTTCCTATCTCTATGTATTTGCATGAATATTTTTGCAGCTCCTAAATCCTTCATAACAAATGTCCGAGCTAGCTTTCCCTTAAGCTCACCAATGTCCTGCATACTAGATCATGCAATAAGCATATCATCCACATACAGTAACAAAATAATATAGCTCCCATTTCCAAGTTTCTTGAAATAAACACAATGGTCAGATTCACATCTCAAGTAACCATGCTCATGTATAAAACTATCAAACTTCATGTACCATTGCCTTAGAGCTTGCTTGAGCCCATATAGACTCTTTTAAACTCGTACACTAATTTCTCCTTACCCTTGACTTCATACCCAAACGGTGTTGCATATAAATTTCTTCATCCAAATCACCATGAAAAAAGTCGTCTTCACATCTAATTTCTCTAAATGCAAGTCTTCTACCGCAACTAAACTCAATACAATACGATTTAATATAAGTCATCTTAACAACAGGGAAAATATTTCACCAAAATCAATACCTTCTTTTTGTGCAAATCCTTTTACTACAAGCCTTACCTTGTACCTTTTCTATCCACCCTCTTCTTCCTTAATCCTGTAAACCCATTTGTTCTGCAATGTCCTCTTACCTACTAGAAAATTAACCAAATCCCAAGTCTGGTTTTGTTTCAAGGAGTCCATCTCCTCATCCATGCCATGCTCCCATTGCACGTGGGTCTCATCTTGCATTGCTTCTTAAAAAATTTTCGGTTCACCATTATCAGTCAATAATAAATAAAATAGAGAAGGTGTAAATCTTTACGGAAGTTTACTTACCCTTTGTGACCTTCTCACGTGGGTTTGGGGTACCGGAGGCTCTATCGGGCCTCGAACATTAGTATCAACTTTTGAAGTGGATCGACACCGGTCACCTCTAACCGATGTCGCTTTGATAACCGATGCCTATTAGGATCCTTTGTAACCGTCGGCGGTTCATCTGACCGATGCCGGTCAGGGCCTAACCGACCATGGTTACTGTGTATTTCTGTAGGTGTTTCTTTCAAACCCGAGAGTTCATTTTCATCAATAAAATTCTCAATTTTCTCATCCTTGGGTACCAAAATTTGATCCCTGTACATTCTCTTTTCATTCCATTCAACATCATGACTCCTAACAATCTTAGAATTCTCTAAATCCCAAAAACGGAATCCAAAATCACTAGATCCATAACCAATAAAAGTGCATCTCTTGGATTTTGCATCCAATTTTTTTCTATTTTCATCAACATGCACAAAAGCTTCTGAACCAAAAACTTTAAGAAAATAAAGATCTACCTCTTTTCTAGTCCAAGTTTCTTTTGGTATTCCTCCATCTAGTGAACTTAAAGGACCACAGCTTAATCAAATAAACCATTTGTATCAACTATTTCTACCCAAAACTTTAAGGGCAATCCAGTAATGTATCGTCATACTTCTAGCATGTTCCATGATTTTCCTGTTCATTCTTTCTGCAACACCATTCTCTTGTGGTGTTCTTGGAACCGTTCTTTCTCTATGTATCCCATTCATTGAACAATAATCATTGAAAATCTTGCTACAGTATTCACCACCATTGTTAGATCTAAGGCACTTTAATTTTGAATTTGATTCATTCTCAACAAGGGCTTTCCATCTTTTAAAAGTTTATAAAACATTAGATTTATATTTAATACAATAAACCCATACCTTTCTTGTAGCATCATCAATGAAAGTAACATAATATTGGGATCCTCCAAGAGAAGCTACCTGAGATGGTCCCCACACATCTGAGTGTACAAGCTCCAATTTTTGCTCCTTCTTAGTTACCCCAAATTTGAGAAATATCACTCTCTTTTGCTTTCCAAAAATACAATGCTCACAGAAATCAAGATCTAAATCTTTGAAATATGACAACTTACCCTTAGCCTTTAAGATCTGCATTCCTTTTTGACTCATATGGTCCAACCGATTATGCCACATACCGCATCTCGAATCAAGTAGATAATGCGAAAAGGAATCGATAACACAAGTAGATAAATATAGAGTTCTTACCTTCTTACCTCTTGCCACAACAAAAGCACCCTTGGTGACTTTCCAAGAGTCTCCTGTAAAGGTAACCATGCAACCAGATTCACCTAGTTTCCCCGCAGAACTAAGATTCCTCATAAGGTTTGGCACATGCCTCACATCTTTCAATACCCATGTATTTCCATTCTGCAATTTAAGATGAACTTCCCTTTTCCAAAGAATACGATGCAAGGTTCATCATCACCCAAATAAACATGCCCAAAATTGCTCGGACATAATTTCTAAAATAACCCTTATTGAGGGTTGCATGGAAAGAAACTCCCGAATCTAAAACCCATGATTCAATTCTATTATTCAAAGAAAGAGTAAGATCATCTTGCATTACCTCCGATGAAGCAAGATTCACCTCTTTACCTTTGTCCGGATATTGATTCTCTTTATCCTTTGACCAACAATCTTTCTTTGCATGTCCTTTCTTTCCACATTTCCAACAAGTAATTCCCTTTACTGGATTTAGATTTGCTATCCCTAGACTTTGATTTCCCATTACTCTTACTCTTGGATCTCTCCTTCTACCTCGCCCCGCTTTCTACATTCAAAGCATTTCCAGATGATGATTCCTCCGTACTCTTTTTGTGATTTTTTTATTCAAGATTATACTAACCACATCATCAAACTTCAAAACATTATTAATGAGATGATGTGTTACTAACAACCATTACCAAGTTATCCCGACTATCAGGCAAAGAACATAAGAATAAAAGTGCTTTCACTTCATCATCAAATGGTATTGCAACTGATTTTAATTGATTTACTATAGATCGGAAATCATTCAAATGACTGGATGTGGATTCACCTTCATGCATCTTAGAACTAAATAGTTTCTTCATCAAATAAACTTTATTTGAAGCACTAGGTTTTTCATATAAATTAGCAAGAGATTTCATTAACTCTACCGTAGAAGTTGCTTCTGTTATATTGGAAGCCACAGATGCTACCAAGCTCAATCTTATAGATCTTAGAGCCTTTTTGTCAAGAATATTCCATTCTTCATTAGTCATCTTCGTAGGTCTAGACTTCTCATCCAACGGTAGATACAAATCTTTTTGATACAGGTAATCCTCAATCTGCATCTTCCATAATTGATAATTTCGCCATCAAACTTCTCTACCTTGTATTTGTTTTCTTCTGCCATTGTTGTAGCTCCCACTCAATCAGAAAACCCTTTGTGAGTAAATTTGTCAACACACAAAACCCTCAAACAAATCTCTGATACCAGTTGTTGGGGTTAGCACACCTGGTTGTACAGATAATATATTAGATCTAAGCATACATGCAAATAAAAGTGGATACTCTACCTGGAAGAAATACACAAAAAAGAGAAATAAATCAACACTAGATTTAATGTGGTTCATCCAATGTGTGCTACGTCCACAAAGAAACAAGCCAATCTATTATCCAAAGCTTTGACAAGATATACAATGAATATTTATAGTCTTCCACACCTCTCAGATGTTCAGTACTTTCTTCCTTCAAGCTTTCTTTTTCTTTTCACCAAGAATTTTCTCTCACATAAATTATCTTGTGATTATGATCCACACTACCTTCTTAAAACCTAATTTTAACTTCACATAGTCATTTTTAGCCCTTAGGGCACTTAGTCATGCAATTACAATCAATAAATCTATTTCAATGCTAAAAATAGATATAATTCCTGAGAGTTAATTAAAACTTCGTCACACGTGTAATCGACGCGCGATTCGCCTGCTAACCGTCACCGGTTCCTACTTGCCCTTGACCAATGCCGGTCTTCCCGACCGAGGCTGGTTATCTGTGTTTTCCAGCAAGTTCCAATTACATGCTAAAATGAAGTAATTGAGCTCCACAACTCAACAATGAGAAGATGAGAGGTTTGAACAAGTTCTTGTTGTTTTGATGTAATTAAAGGACAGTTTGAAATGCATGATAGTTATCATTTTGAAGAAGTTTCAAATGGAGTGGATAGTAAGATCTTTATTATCATTGAAACTAGGTGAGATAGAGTCTAAAGAGTAAAAAACCATTGACATGTGTTTGATAAAACAAGCTAGAGCATATACTTGAAGACTCTTAAGAAAATATAGATTTTGGAGGGTTTCTTTCATGCAAACCTTATTGTTATGACTAATATATGCACTTTCAAAAGTGAAGTAAAAATATAAATTTTATGAATGTTATTACAAAAATTTAAATTTGGTTTGATCTCATGAGGTGTTAATTTGTTCAAGATATCAATTTTTCTTTGCTTGTTGTCCTGTTTCTGGCAAACCTAGGAATTCAATAGAAAAATGCCATAACTTGAGTTTTAGTGATGGAAACATTATGAAATTTTGTGAGCATGTTCTTGGGGACATAATAAGATAAAATATAAAATTTCAAGTCATTTGGATGTGTTTTAGGCATGCAAAACTCAAATACTTAGACTCAGCAGACTGCAAGAAAAAAAAAGTTTGTCTAGGATGGAGAAAATTTGCTCTATCTTGCATGTTTCTTAATGGAATGAATTAAAACTTGGTAGATAAGGACTGATGGGGGTATTATAGATTATTTTAATGGTTTGGATTTGAATGCAAATTTATGGACTCCATACTTGTTGACAGTCTCTTTGAACCATGCTTTGGTTTAAGACACCTAGTTGGAAGTTTAACAAAGAAGGAAAATTTTGTAAATCCTCCAAAGGAACTGTCTAATAGATTTATCTATCACTTTATAAAGAAAAATGGGTATCAAAATATGTGATTAGTTTCTCATGGAAGTTGGTATATTGTTTTGGGCATCAAGGTTTGGTTGAAAACAAGGCTACTAGGGAAGGGCTAATAGACACACAGAAATGAGGAATAACATTTGCTTGGCTTAGAGTTGGAACCTGAAATTTTGGGATAAACTTAAAGGCCTTAAAGGGTATCCAAAAATTTTGATAGTGAGGTAAAAAGAGGGCTACAAGCTAGAGAAATAGGTCTGTTGGTGCTCAAAATAGTCTCGCCCTAGTTTGCCTTTGAAAATCTATCGATTTGTGGCCTCTGTCACTTTCTTTTTCCCGTGTTGTGCTTGGTTAATCTTTGTTGCCATTTTTAATTTGTTCTGGGTTATAGATCACTTATGGGTCCATGGTTTTCTCCTTGTTTCTTTGTTCCTCTGGAAAAGGTCTGTAATTTGGGTCTCCCGTTCTTTGTTTGTCTAAAAACTCGGGTTCTCCCATATTTTCCGTTCTCCACGGTCGGGATTTGTCTTCCTTGTCGTTTCTGCCCTAAATACTTGAAGAAAAATGAATGGATGTATCTCTGAGAAACATATTTGAGCCTTGTAACATTTCTAAATTCTCTGTCCTTGGAGAAATTTTCATTTTGGGCTCGAATGATCATTTTTCTGTATTTTACGGTTTGATAGGAGTTTCTCTCGGTCAAATTTGCATCCTTGCATCGACAAGGAACGTGGCCTCTTTTGGTTGGACGCGGCTCAGCTGGGTATTTCAAAAATTTCATGAAAAGCCTCAACTCAAAATTTTTCCATGTGGAGGAATGACGCTCGTTTGAGGATCTACTTTTGGTTTGGCCTTGAAGTAGTCTTTGGGAGGACATGTGGAGGTTTCCGCTACTTTGCCCAAACTTAGAAAATTTTTATGCAGCTAAAACAATGTGGTGGAAAATGGGGACACGTGGCGAGCCCGCGCTCATTCAAGGGTCTCTACTTTGGGCACCATTTTGAAATTGCACCATGGAGACACGTGGAGGCTTCCGCCTGGGTCTTCCCATACTTAGTCTTTTTCAAAGGGTTTTGGGAGGTCTAGGACATGTGGAGGAACCACACATGTTTGGGGACCGGGCCTTGAGTTTCATTTTAAAGAAGCACCAGGAGGACACGTGGAGGCCTCTGCTCACTTTGCATTTTGCTTAGACTTTTCAATGGCCAAAGGAAACTGCCTCGGAGCATGACACATGGTGCCTTCCACTGAGCTTCAAGCATTCAGACAAACTTTTTTGGGCTAGGACACGTGGCAAGCCCGCGCTCGTTCAAGGTATCAAATTTTGGGACCATCTCAAGGTGTGCCATGGTGACACGTGGTGGTTTGAAAATTCAAAGGGGTGGGGAGGCAGACCATCGGGGCAATTTGGATTTTTTGCCCTTGACATGCAAATGACTAAAAACATCAAAATGGCCCGTAGGCCTGATAAAGGAAAGGTCAAAGCTTGCTCCGGTCAATGGCGGAGGTGCAGACTCTCGGGGAAATTTGGAAAAATTTCCTTTTGGGAGAAAAGAGTTAAAAGTAAAAGGGGAAGCGTGGTTCCGCTAGAACCACATTGGGACATGTGTCGGGCCCATTTTTCAAGGGCGGAGTTGTGGGGAAAACTTGGAAAATTTTCCTTTTTCCAAAAAGAGGGTCAAATGGTAGAATTTATCTGCGGTTCCTTTGGGACCCACCTCAGGACACGTGTCAGGCTCATTTCCCAAGGGCGGAGGTGCGAGCAAAATTGATTTTTTTTCCATTTTTCCAAAAGTTGTAAAAGTTAGAGGAAGCCCCTGGGTTCTGTTTTTAAGTTTGAATCTTCCACATGGACGACCCAAATTCAAAGTAAAGATCAATGACAACTGAGAGTTTGAATATGATTTTTCCCCCATTTTATTGAAACACACCTGGAAGTGCGAGTCTTCATGATTTCTTGGTATCTCCTACATGAGACAGAGAAGGGAGTTAATGTTGATATCTGAGTTTGGTGGGAGATTTGGAAGATGCCTGTCGCCATTAAAATGCTCGACTATTGTGCTTGATATGATTTTCCATTTTCTTCTCCCAAACACGCAAGGAGCCAAATTTGACAGATTAGGGGTGGAAGTGGTTGGAAAATTGAAGAAAGAGTGATCTACCAGAGGAAGGAGTTGAATGCGGGAGATATTCGATGAGATATGCCCCCTCGAGCACCTGATGACTTTTTGCAGATCTGATTATGAGAATCACAATCAAAATCATGGCGAGCACTGGTGCATTAAACATTTTTGTCTTTTGGGGAAGAAGGGGCTCTGTTGTGAATGTTATAAATGGCACAAATTTTTCATGCAAATGGTTGGAGTGTTAGGGGTTGGGACTGAATTTTCTAATAGAAAAAGCTTGACAGAGCCCATCATTTTGAGAAGCCGTTTGAGAAGCTTGTATATCTCTTTTGTATTAAATATGATCATGTCAAGGTGGTTACAAGTGTACAACCATTGACAAGCTCTAAGACTGTTTCTAGAAACTTTCCCCTACTGATAGATTTAATCAAATTTGAGTTATTCTGTGTTGTCTTGAGCAAAATGTGTTTGTTTTATTTCTGAATGTATGCGAGTAGTTTTTCTTGTTTCTATTGCAATCTTGTATTAAAATCTAATTCAATCACACATGCCTCAATCCTTGTGATAGTTTAGTGGCATCTGCAATTTCATTCCTTAGAAGAGCTTTCATCTGGGATTGGAATAAACAATTTAAAATCACTTTTCTTTCATCTGTTGATAGATATTTTCTGTAAGCCTTTGGGTGTACCTTAGGTGTGATTTGGCTTAGATCTTGATACTTTTTGGGTTTCCTAACTCGAGCCTTTGTGATAGAATCTCAAAGATTGTGTGAAAAAGTGCTAATTTGGGCCTCCCTTTGAAGCACATATCTCGGTTAAGAAACATTATAGCTATCCTGTGGCATTCTGTTGGTTCAACCTTCCATTTTTTAAGACTCCTCAAGGATCTGGCGAGTTAAGTTCATCATGCCCCACCTCCCACCAAATGCAAAATCTCTATTACCAAAACATGCAGAAGCAATCAGGGTCCCAAATGTCTTTAGTAACCTTTTCCTTGTTGTGAAAATATCTCCATGATCTGGAAGTGACAACTCGTGAGAGTCAAATTTGGTGTGTTGATCATATTTTCCCAAGGTCTTCTCTATAAAATTTATGCAAAAGAAGGATTTATCATTATTCTTCAATAACAGAGGTTACAAAATAGGTTCTCTTACCTTGGTTGAAAGGCACAACCTAAAATAGTTAGGATCAGATCACATCCTTTTAAGGTGCTACCCACTCCTTTCGAAACCTGAGTGCTAACAAGTTAGATAGATTGCTTCCCGGATACAAAATGACATACATGATTATCTATCTGCCTCTGAGTGTCTGTAAAAATCCATGATGCTTCTCGGTCTTTGAAGGAGATTAAATTTGGGTACCAACAAGGTCTTTACGGTGAATGATGTAAAATGATGTTTTGAATCTTCTTGATGGTGTTAAACATGTTTGAATGATGATTTTGATCAGGTGAAATTTTTTCATATCCCTTGTTTTAGTTACAAGAGGTTATTTTGGTGTTTGTATGCATATTAGCCTTCTTGAACTTTTGAGCATGTTTTGATGGTTTGGAATACTAACTTGTTGAGATTGGTATGTTTTGGTTGAGAACTTGAACCCTCTTCCATCAACATGTAATGAAAAAAATTAGATGAAAATTTAAAATTTTATAGTGATGATATTTATATTATGTACAATTTCCTCTTTCTCTATATTTTGTTGGTGTTGGAATTCCCAAAAAATATATTAAGAAATTATTAAAAATAAGCCTCGGGAAAAGTATTTATAGATCATTGTTTAAGGTAGTTTTCGGGTTAGTGCTATCAAATGTAGAAAGTACCTAAAACTCAAATGAGTAGGGTTTACCGATACCTGTGCCGACAATCGCAATGTTGGGATGATAGAACATGGAAAATGTGAAGATGCTCCTCCTTTCAATGAGCAAGGAGACCTGCAAGCAAAGACAACTAAACAAAAGATATTAGACAAATATGATAACGAGTTGCTCGGAAAAGGCTGATCCCAGGAATCCAAAGGGACTTCCTTGAAGGGTGTTAACTTGTTTTGATACAATTAAGTTGCATTGATAAAGATAATAAGATAAATGATGACAAAGCTAAAACTCAAGGGGAATAGTAAGACCTTGTTCAACTTCGTAAGTGGCCCAGCTAAGGTTGTGGCAAGCTCAAGTCCTCAAAATAATCGTACCATAACTCGGTTGCTTCTCATATTTCTTGGAGGGTCTCAAATTGCTCTTTAATGTCCTCAAAGTTGGGTACAAATGCGATGGTGCACAAAGTGAGCTCGTGGAGGATGTAAAATTACTCCCACACAAATGAATATTTGATGATCAAAAGATCGTAAATGCTGATGATGGGTGAGACAGAACCTAGAACAATCATCTACAGAACATACAAATGTTACATAATTCATGTTTATAGTGTGAACATGAAGTGTTAGTGGTTTGGGTTATTTGGATATTAGAGTTTTAATATTGTGAACATTATTATTATGTGTGTAATAATACTTTCTCATATTGAGAAGTATTAGTTGTACGTGAGTTTATCTCACCTTAGTAATAGGTGTGGTTGAGATAGTTTAGGAGGTGTGTGAGATATCCTAGGGATGTGTGAGAGATATGAGTGATAATGAGATAGGAGTTGACTCCTTCCTTATAGGAGCAATTTTCCTATATATTGTAACCTCCTTACACAAATAAAAATATCCCGAATGATTTCTATTGAAAAATATATATCTTATATTTGGTGTATTTGTTTTTATTCCTGTGCAAATCTTACCTGCATTCAACAACAAACTTGCAATTTGATTAGACAAGAATAGATTTGATAGAAATGTTGATTATGAAAATAAATGAAAAATTATTGAATATTTGATAGAGATTGTCAAAGCAATCCAAGGGGATCGTGGGTGATTAGACAGATCATTAGTGATCCTTGTAATATGTTATTTAGATAACAAAGATATTTAACATAAAAAAAGACTAGAAATGATGATTTTAGTTCCTATCAGTACGTAAATAGAATGAAAACAAATGAAATGATAACTTAATTACTTTGGACGTAAGAAATGAAGTGAGAAGACCAGTAGATGCTAGTAGGAGGTATGTAAGATATCTTTTAGCTTGACATGAGTGTTGAGGACATTTGGAGGTGATGATAATGTTGCTTCATTCTCTAATGCAACCGGGATTCGCTATAACATTTTTGGATCTCAAAACAGAGCTGTGGTTGTATTTATAATCACTGGTGATCTTGAAATTTCAGGGAAAACAACTTGGAAGTGGTTTTAACCACTTCCAACTTGGGCTTTCATGGGTGGGGATGCGAGGTGAAGAGGTTAGGATGTTAGGGAGTTGGGTAATGGGGGTAAAAATGGGTTTAGATGGGTGGTAGATGGTTAGGGAGGTTAAAGGTAGGTTTACGGGGGTAAAAATATGATTTTACGGGATGAGGGTAGTGATTTAGGTTATGATTAGAATAATAGGTTTAATGATTTAATTGTGTGTGTGCGGGGTGTAGGTGGGTTACCTAAGGTGACGAAAACTCGGTGTCTACATTTACCCTTTTTTGTTAAGTGGTTTGTGATGGACAAACTGTTAGACAAGAACGAGTGATAATTTGATTTGTGTTTGGATAGGTGCCCCCTCAAACTGGGGGTGATTGCGATGAAGTGTAATAATCACTGGTTTGAAATGTTTGTTTGATGAGATAGGTTTGTATGATGGTTTGTTTCGATTTAAGCTGCCCCAAGACTAGGCATGAAAACAAGATTTCTATAAAGGTGGACTTACACTACCATGGAGTCAAATGATAGGGGAACCAAGGGGTTCACAACCTATAGACGTATGACTCATAAGAAGGAATTGCAGAAATGATCCTAGTTGGATATACTATCCATGCAGCTTGATAAATGACATTTCCACTAAGGTGGGCTTTCAAGATCAGGAAGTCCGGTGATAGGGGAACCAACATGTTCATGTCCTATAGACATATGACTTACTAGTGATAAGGCCATGAGAGATTGAAGTGGATTTTTGATAAGGGCAGGATTTGATTGTTTGATGTTTTTTATTTTGAAAGGGGCTTGGGGCCCCAAAATGGAGGCTCGTTATAGGGAAATATGTTATTTTGGCAAGGGAAGATGAAAATGATGGTTTGATGAGGTCAAAGGACCAAAAATTGATGTTTCCACAAAGGTGGGATTACGCGACCGGGAAGTCAAGTGATAGGGGAACCAATGGGTTCGTGTCTTATAGACATATGACTTAACGATGACAAGGAAAATGTTCTCATGATAGATGTAAAATCTAAAATGGATTTGATAAATGAAGACTTTGTATAGATTGTTGTTGCCACAAAGGTGGGCTTACGCGATCGGGAAGTCAAGTGATAGAGGAAATGTACACACCCAAAATTGCACGGTGCTTACATTCACGTGCACGCAATAAATCTCCAAAGTGATGAAATATTTCTTTTCCGAACAATGATGAGATCCAGATCCTCTCCCTTTACCTTCAACATGCTTGTTTTGACGCATTTGTATTTTTTTCTAAGCTTCTAAGCTTGTTGTGTCTTCGCTAACCATTTTACCCCCTTTTGCAATTGTTTTTAGTCTCAAGTTGTCATGGTTACATAACCGCCAATATGCCTAAACAACGATGGTTGCAGAACCGTCGGTCTATGTAGACCGGTGGTTCTGTGTGCTTCTATCTCGAGAGTTTAAATTACCTATTTTGAACGCATGTTTCAAGTTCGTGAGTGCTTTTATCACCCGTCTATTGACCGTTTCACCGATTTTGGCTTGTTGGATTCATATGGGAATCCTCTTCTCGATTTAATATCTTTAAAATGTTGACTCCCTCTTTCCTCAATGATTTATCACTTCTTGATTGCCATGTGTTTAAGACTTTTTCTTCTCCATGTTTCTATAAAGCCCAAAAATTTCCCTAGATGATGGGTTTGAGATTTGAGATTTGATTTGCATTGTTACTTTACCAAAATACTACTAGAACTACACAAACAACACAATACATTGCTATGTTCTTTCCTAGTATTGCATTTGTGACCAGTTTTCTTGCAACCAACCAAATCCAAAATTTTCTTGATTTGTTTGTAACCAACGAGCATTACATACTTTGGATCATCTAGATTTCCTATTTGCAAAGGAAAAGGAAGATGGGGAGGCAATGGATCCATCATCACACTTGGGAAGCTATCACAACACAACAATAACCATGTTGGGGTGTATTTTCATTTCTTTGAATATTTCAGTTGAATATTGTTATTTAGATTAAAGGAAATACATTTGTTTAAAAGTGGTAGAATTTGTTGCTTCTTCATTACTAGTATTCTATGCATACAAACAAAATTCCGTTGTTATCTTCGTCCTACCTCCTTTTGGATATGCAAGGGAAAGAAGTTGGAGGAAGGTTATGTCCGCACTTCTTCAATTATTTCTTCATTATTAACACTCGTACGTTTTATTTTATACTTTTCTAGGGAAGTTCTGGGTAAGAGAAATCGCTTATGAGAAGCTTTCTTTCTTCCCGTGAATCAAGTAGAAGAAATTATATTTTCTAGAATAATAACCGAGAGTAATTTCTCTCGTTTAAAGTAGATTTAATTCAAAATCTTGCAATAGAGGAAGACCTACATCCGACTATTCCCTTTTTAGTTTATTTTATTAGAAGTAGAAGAATTTTATTTTCTTGTGTCTCGTAGAAGTAGATTTATTTTGTTTTAATTAATTTAGAAAAGGTAAATGTTAGTGTTTTTTTAGTTAGCTCCTTTCAATTCATTTCTTTCTCAAACAAATAGAGTAGATGTTTCATTTCGTTTTTATTTAATTAACCTGGAATGAGTTTGGTTAATAAAAAGATTAAACACACTTGTCTTTTATTAAGCTGAATTTAATTTCTTTTATTTATTTAAAGTGAACTTTCAACGTAGTTTACCATTCAAATCAAAGAAAACAACCAAACAATAGGGACTTATGCTACCCGTTCATAACCTTTGTTTTCCCTTTTGCCAATTCAGCTATTAGGAACTCATACTACCCGTCTGTAATCCTTGATTATCCTCTAGCTACCCATCAATATCCCCTCAATCCTACACATTACAACTATCTCAGACAGACGACCTCGAGAAATCGAGTGCGTTTGAAAGCACGTGTTGATTTTTAGGCGTACAAAATTGGTGAACCCGATGTGAAGGATTAGTTCCTTCTTGTTTCCTTTTAGTTTCATTTCCATCAGTCCATCTTTCCCCATCTTCCCCTATTTGGTAGGTATTTTATACCTCCTCAAATATGTCTGGTAGAGAGTTTGGTGGGCCATTTGGCTTTGATAGATACTATACCAATGTTCAATCACAACAATCCCCTTCCCTTTTAGGATGGGCTGACAACTATACAAACAATGTACAAGCCTCCCCTAGCTATGTCTCGAATCCTACTAGTAACATAAGAATAGAGGAGGTCGATCAACCCTTAAGCATTTGCTACGGTCAAGCCAATTAAAACAATATGAACTTTACGGTGAAACCGGTCCTTACGCAAGAGTTTTATCAATACCTCACATTAGTATGCAATCAACAAAGGATGACATTTTTACATGAATTGCTTGCTCATTCACTTTGCACAATAAACGAGTCCTTGGAAAGGATGAAGACTTGTACCTTTGAGATGTTCAACAATGATGTATCGACAACAAATCTTCAAACCGCTCTTTAAGGAAAACAAAAATGACAATGCTAAAAAATTTATAACGAGGTATCACGTGTCCTCTTAATCAAACCCTACACAACATGCAAACAAAAAGGGACTCAATCCTCACCCAATGATGTTATTTATACCTTAGTAGGGAGGATTAAATAACTAGAGAGTGCCCAACCTCTAAAACCAACTTATACAATAGGAAGAACATGCGGTATCCCATAAACAACAAAGGATACACCCCTACCAATGCACAACCAATGCAACATCCTGTGCAACAAGATTATCTAGTCCAATTGAATCCGAGTGATCTTCTCACAGGATCTGACACACTAGGGATGGGTCCTCATCCATCTCACACTTATCCTATGCAAGGGTTGGCTGGAAGTGCATTCTCAAATGCCGTTCCTTAGAGAATGATGACATTCCCCTGGTTTTACACCCATTAGCCCATATCCTAGTGTTGTTCCTCCTTACCTGCACGTGTACTCAAAGTCCCCTAGATGGACACATATACTTTCCCTACTCCTTTTACAAAATATCAAGGAGCTCCATATGTGCCGACCAATGCTTACACTACAACTTATCCAACTCCTTATCCTCCTCCCCCTCATCAGGGATCTTCAATGGCGGAATATTATGTGATGGGAACTTATGCCAAATACTTGAAAGAACCCCTTAAATTCACCATATGGGGCTTCATGCTTCTACGCATGTTTCCGATCTACCTAAATTTAAAGGAGAAGGAGAACTAAATGCTCATATCAAGGCCTACACTACTGCAATTAGGAAATTACTTGCTTGGGATGTCAGTAGTAGCTAAAATATTTGTAAAAATATTGAAGGAATCACTTTAGATTATTATTATCAGATTCCAGAAACTTCCATACATTCCTTTAAATAACGTTTTTTCCCAATTCATGAGGAATTTTGACATGAAAATTTGCTATGAATGAGGATTAGGAGTTTTTACACATTAGGTAGGAAAAAATGAATCTTCGCCCATTTCATTTCATCTTGAGATGGCATCAAGTTCTTTACTCCTCTACAAGTGCACCTAACATGGATCAAATAGAACTTTATGACCTCTTCCTTCACTCACTTAACTCGAGATACCAAGGAGGAAGTCCAAAATTTTCCTTTTCGTAGTTATGAGGAAGTGTTGGAAGGTGCGCTTTGAATCGACCAAGCCGCTATTGAATGAAGACGTAAGACTTACGGTCTCAATGGGAAATTGGTATCCCCTAACCAAAACAATGAAAACCATCAAAACAATGGAGCCAACAACCAAGGACCCAAGGTCTTGAATCGCAATCACGGTGCTACCACGGATGGTGTTACCGATCAAGAAAAGAATGTTGGTTTTACAAACAATGGTAACACTAACAATAACAACAATAACATGGGAAATCAAAGAGGTCCTTATTTTGTTTCCTCTATCAACACGGTTGATTTCAACAATCCTTCTCCTCGATAGGATCAAACCCAAGGCCCAAACCAATACCAAAATCCTCGGTCAAGGGGCAATGAATTACGATTATAACAACCAGTTTCAAAACTACAACTGGGGTTATAATCAACAACAAAATTCAAATCAAAGACCATCCCAATCTATATTGCAGTTTTCAATGTGTTGTTGGTCATGATGATAGGTCTTGTAGGGATTACAAAAAGTTCATGCAAAGACTCCCTAAAACTCAAAGGAAACCCTTTGTAGACATGTTTTTTTAGCAAATCCTGAAGGAAGTTTGCAATTTGGCAATACAGGACCCGTTGCACCTCGTAATGCAAACTTAGGCATCTACCACGACCCATTCCCTAAAATACCGAATATGGTACAATAGGTCCTCAAAACATAAACAAGGGTATTCCTATTGGGAATAATGACCATGAAGCCTCAACTTCTGACAACTCTCGAGTTGCCCCTAACCTAGACTCAAATGATAAGACAAATATTTTTACGACTAATTGAGTTAGAAATTGAACAAAAAATTAACGCAATAACTCGGACAAGGAAATACACTTAAAAACCTCTTCTCACTTATTATTTCTCACAGGATGACACTCCTATAGTCCCAAATCCTATAGGGGATTATGATTTGATTTTATACTTAAACAAGACCTTTGTTCACATTTCATTTCTTAAATTGTTGAAGATTTCCTCACTGCATCATTCTACTTTGCTAGATGTATTGGGATCGGTCACCTAACCCATGTTACACCTCCACCCAAGACTTAAATCATCATATTTACTTTGACATACATCCTTCGGGAAAAAATGATAGGGATATTGGGTTTGTGTTTGATATAAGCAAGATGCCCTCGACCTCGAATATCCCGAAGAGGAGATCCTACTTTATACCCGCAAGTTTGGGTCTCTAATAATTACATTAAGAGATCCATGATTCAAGACATGGATGCTTTGTGAATGTAGTCCTTTTTATTTATTACAGAAGTAGAGATATGGGGAGACCAATTTCTTCTTTACTAGGAACACATTATGAGGGTATGATAGTCTCAAGGATACATCAATTGGAACTATAGTATTTCATATCTCCCTTAGGCTAAAAACCATTATGACTAAGTTTTATGTCATTGATAAAGAGACGAGATACAACATGCTCTTGGGAAGACCTTGGATCCACAGGATGAAGGCTATTCCTTCCACCTTGTTTCAAGAAGTTAGATTCCTCCATTTGGGAAAATTCTTCATTGCTCAAGGGGATCCTAAGCCCTTCAATATACATTTGGAGAACCTCAAGAAGAAACCCGGGATTCATTCTTAGTATGAACTCCCTACGAAGTAGTTAAAAAATTTCTTCCTCAAAATAATTGGTCACAACCACCAAGGGTATTCCAAAAGTTGAGGTTGATAATCCAAAAACATTCAAAGTGGCAAAACAGATAAGAGTATGGTTTGTCTATGTAGAAACCATATCCATAAAGAATACACCGAGATTGTAAAACTCTTAGAGAGTGATTCACCTATCCTCCTTCCCATTGAACCACAAGGAGTCAATAATTTCCTTAGTCCACCTCTCTTCCCGTTGATGATCTCGGTCTAGATGTATGTATGCTAGAAGTGTCGAGAGAGATAAGAGGATTTTGAGAGTGAAATGATACTCACCAAATACATATCTAGGGATTCCTCCATTCCTAACCTTGTTCTAGATACAAACATGTCATAAATGAAGCTTATTGTGGTCACATGACATGGCCCCATGGTACAACAAGTGCCGATGTGACCACACCTCCTAATGTAGAAATGAAAGTTGTAAAAAAACATTACGTTTATATGAACATAATATGTCAATAATATGACGAAGAGGTTTACGAATACCTCATTCAAACACATAATATTATGACGAGGTTAGATGTTTGGATGGATAGGATAATGGGAAAGGGTTGTAAGTTTGAACCTAAGGTGTTAGGCCCTTGTTAGGCGAATGAAAATTTCAAGAATCCTTCTTATCATCTATGTACCTTAGGAGGTGAGGAGCTTGATGAATCCATTGAATCACATCACCTAAAAAATTTATACATATAGTCATTTGCATTTCCACACTGTCCTTTATTGTATTCACACTGTCTTGTTACTTGCATTATCATTTTGTTGAAATTATAAAATGGAAAATTACTTTTCAAGTAAATTTTAACTTTTAAAATGTTGGAAAATATCTCAATCATACCTCTTCTACATTATTTTCACATATTCAAATTATATAATCCTTATCATCATTTCCATTCATGAGAATTTTTTTGACATTGGTGTTACAAGGACTTACATGCTTAATCTTCTTCATGGTTTCTTCCAATTCGGGTGTTTCTTGCTCATAGTTTTCTCTAGAAGCTTCTTGATGATAGATCTTCCCCTAAAAATATCTCTCCATGAATTTTTTTAAACATTTCACTCGGAATATTTGTTCACATATCTCAACCTTCGATGTTGATCCTCACATCCTACTAGTTAGGGGAAAATGTTCCCTCCTAAAGCACAATCCAAAGTAAAACAAAAAATATATATAAAAAATAAATACAAATATAATTATTGCAAACAATTACACTTTTCGTCCTTCTTAACCTTTGGTGATGAGCCCATGCTTCTTACTTGGTAGCATGGGGCAAGATGTAGAGGGTCATATCAAAACCAAAAATTCTAAATAAGTTGAGAAATAAAAGTTCTTGAAAGGAAATTCCCATGAAAATGAATTAGATTCATATGTTAGGAGAGACAATTATTCCTCAAACTAGATCTCATCAATCAACATAATGATCTATGGATCTAACTCTAGTCAAAGCTTGCAACAAAAATTCATTTTTAATCGGCTAGTTAATCTTGATTAGGGTTGGGTTGTAATTTTCTAAATGGATCTTTGCCAAAGATATTTTCTCGTGGACATCATTCTTGTTCACATTTTTCAAATCACATACCTCGCGTCCTTCTTGGATCTTGGTGATGAGGTCTCGCATCCTACTAGTTGTTTGGAGTTAAGAATGAAGTGAGTTTATCTTATCATCATACCATATTCAACACATTTTTCCAATGTAATGGAAATGTTAAATATTACTTAAAAATAAAGTCTCCTAATTACAATTTATTACCATATGCATAGTCATATATATCATTTTGTTTATCACATAACATAATCATCCATAACATGCATTTAAAAACACAAAACATCAAAAATTCCAAACCATATAAGAGTACAAAAATGAGATAAACCACAATGAAAAGGAATGCTCAGTGTAGAGCTCTAATACATTCCCATGCATTCCCTGTGTTACTTACAATCGATAAGAACCTTGCATATCATAAATCAATAAATTACAGAAGATAACACAACACAAGAGATATGGGGGGCCAAGATACCCTAATATCAATATATGCAGAATAATACCCTTAAGGTAGGGCAACACCATACAATGCTCCTTAAGGAAGGAGTAACTCCAAAATCTCCCAAGATGGGAATCCACTTCGAGGGGGACACCTCCAATATACCTCTACCAAGTAGAAGAATCAACTCATACATACATGACCCTCATAATGATACTCACATCCTTTAAATAGGATGGGTAACACCTAATCCCAATGTAGGCCGACCCATTACCCAATATAATTAATCCCTATGTGAGCCCATATAACTAACTAAGGGGATGTGTGCCACATGTCGGCATCTCCATCAACCCATATACATTATAATATTATATCCCATGTGAACCCATACATATAACTAAGGGGATGTGTGCCACATGTGGCATCTCCATCAACCCATATACATTATAATATTATATCCCAAGGTACATAGCATTGCCTCCCTCTTTGACATGTTTCATCCCCAAAACATAAGAAGAAGCCATATAATGAGTGTGCTTTAAATTATTGCACACTTGTCGCCAAGCTCGATCATCCAACCACCCATATGAAATCCTAGTGGGTGATGTTGCTCCAAACCTGATTCCATATTCCATTGTGCTTGTCTGATTCCATCCTGGTCCATATGTGTTCCTCCTCGGCATCCATGCATATCCATAATGATTATTCCTGTGATTCCATGTCATACAATTATTGTTCCATTGATTCCATGTATAGCCAAAATTATTACTCCTCCAATTCCCTGTATATCCATATAGATTGCTGACCTCATGTGTCCGAACATGTCTCCATGATGTTTTCCTCTCATGATGATATGGGTGTCTATATGGTGCAACCTTAGTATGTGCAACCTTATCAATCTTTTCCTCTACTTTCTTTTCCTCTTCAAACTTGTTTGTTATTTATTTTTTCTCTTGAGTAGAGAATTTTTTTCTTTTTCATCATCCTCTCCTTCTGATTCATCCTTATTCCCTTCTGCACCATCTTCAAATTCATCTTCATGATCCAATTTTACATTATTTTTTTCCTTGCTAAGTGTGATATCTTGCAATGTAATTTTCTTTCTCTTGTACCATAATTTCATGAATTTCTTTTGCACATTAATATTAATTGTTCCCAATGTCTCTAACCAAGGATATCCAAGAACAATATCCATACCATCCATATCTAAAGCATAAAAATCTGAATGTAAAACATATTTATCCATAGAAAGCTTTAAATCTTCAAAAACTTGAATTTTCTTACCATCCATTTGAGATTCCTTGATATGCTTTGTTTGCACATGTAGATTGTGAGCTACATCCATATTGATGAAGTTATATTGGCTGCTAGGGTTTATGGAAACAATTACCTTTTTTCTTTGAATGCACCCTTCAAATTGAAATATTGAAGCTTCCTTCCTTGGAGATGCACTATCTTGTGTAGCAGCTTCATCATCAACATCTTCTTCTTCTTCTTCTTTTGATGTTGCTTCTGCTTCTTCTCGCTTCTTCTTCTTCTTCTTTTTCTTCTTCTTCTTCTTCGCTTCATCTTCTTCTTCTTTTGTTTCCCATCTGTCCATGAAAACTTGTTCCAGTTCCTCCAAAGACCAATTAGAATTTTCCTTTTCTAACTCAGAAAACCAAATCTGTGTAGGGCCACTAATCCACAACTTGAATAACCAAATATCTGATGGTTTAGAGAATTTAACCCTAAATTTTTTCCACCATTCTCTTGCATCAATCCTGCCATCTCCAAAAAAAGCTACCATCCCCATGATCCACAAAACTAGGGTTTTAGGAATAGACCCTTTTGATCAAAACTTTTTCTAACCCTTTCGGATAAAGGTCGGCCAAAAATTAGAAACAGGTTCATTTTAAGACACCTCTATAAAATTGTAGGTGGAAAATACCTGGCGAATATCCCCAGAACCAGTTTCAGTGAAAGGTGAATTTGACAGTATTCCAAAACAAAAATTTCACCTAGTTTTTTCATGGCTCCATCATTGACGTGTGCAACAACAAGATGTCAATAATCACTCCTGACGCGCATCAATGGAATGTCAATGGTCTTGACTGACGTGCGTCACTGGCTCCAATTGACGCGTGTGTCACTAGCTCCAATTGACGCGTGTCACTGGCTCCATTTGACGCACGTCATCCGATCGATTGATGCGCGCGTCATCGCTCATATTGACACGCATCACTGGATCCTCTTGACGCGCATCACTAGATCCTATTGACACGCGTCACTGGATCCTATTGACATGCGTCACTAGATCCTATTGACGCGCGTCTCTGGCTCCTATTGACGCGTGTCTCTGGCTCCTATTGACGCGCCAATAAATCCTATTGACGCGCGTCGACCAACACTATCGACGCACGTCGGCTAAGACAATTGACGCGTGTCAATGAAGCCATTGACGCCTAATTTAGCCTATAAATACCCTTTAACCGGTCATTTTCTCATTTTCACCCTCCCGCTCTTGAATTTTTGCAGGTCTCAATCGTTGTCAAAGACGCAAGTACAACTATAATGTCGAATTCACATGCTTCCCAACTGCAAGTTCAACAAAAAAATCAAGAGAATCCAATTCAATCGATTTCCAAGATCAACTACAGGAATCCCTTATGCCCTCACATCCATATTGTTTTAAAGATGTCTTCAGAATATAAAGATTTGATGGATGCGTGTGAATTTACAGGGCTCGTTAATATGCCCCATTTTGAAACAGATCCAAATATTTTGAATTACCTTCTGTCATCCTACAATTCAGAGGACGGCATTTTTATGTGACTCTAAACGATGGCCGAATGTTCCAATTCAGTATCGAAGCAAATGACATCCATTGGTTTACGGGCCTTCCGTTAAAAAATTTACCAATTGTTACAACCAAGGCAACACTCCTGGAAGAAGACAAGAAATTTCTCGAATCAACGTTTGGTTTCCATGTTGATTGTAAGTATAATTCGTTTTAATTCATATTTTTTATTCTATTTTTATTCTGATACAATTTGTTGTTATAAATTTATAGTAATTTTCACTGTTTCGCATTTGCAGCCCATGTCAATAAATCCAGGCGTGGTGTGGATACACAATCAATTACACACCACTTTCTTGCTGCACTTATTTCATTTTTTCAATCCAGAATTGTTTTGCAGGGTCGCCAAACTGATATACCAAATTGGGCCATTGCATACATTGTTGCCACTATCTCAAAACAAAAATTTGATTGGTGCACATATCTATCCAAAAAAATAAGAACTGACATAACAAATTCAAAACTTTCAGAAAAACCTTTCATTTATTCAACAAACTATCTCCTCGGCCTTTATTATGAGGCACTTTTAAATTTAAAAGATAAAAAAATTCCTACTTGCACTGATGAGGAGTTGATGAAGTTGTCAATTCCGTTTGAAGAACAACAGGTATAAACTATTTAGTTTGTAATTGTATTTCAATTTTCGACATTACAGTGCACAGTTATTAAAACTTAAATTTTAATGTTTTGCAGAGAAGATTTATTGAAGCCCTTCCCCGAAAAAAGGCGTTATCGAGAGGAAGAGGCCAACAACACGCTGAGGCTTCGGGGGACTCCCAATCTGAAATGGAAGCTCACTCCTCTCCAAACCCTCAACAGTTTGAACTCGTTAAATGCCAGAGAAGTAATACCTTCTCATATATTATTTACAAATTCCAAAGTTGCATATTTATTTTTCAATTTAAATTTTAACCAAATGAATTGACAACATTTAATATTGATGAATTGCAGGGACTTTGGAACATACACCTGTTTCACAAACTCAACCTTCTTCCCCAACTCACTCCATACAGTCGCATGCATTCATATCTTCTGAACAGACACTGAGTACAACTCCTACAAGGCCACCCGTAGCACCGAGAAAAACAACCCCTCGACAACAAGGTACAACTCTTCGATAGTACGTTTAATTTCGAAATTTTTGACTTTATGAATTGTTTTCCTATTTTTCATTTTTTTCTTGTACTTTTCAGCACATGTCAGTCCTGATCAAACCGCGGCACCGACACCCACTCAACCAATAATTTTTAAAATGCCAACCAGAGGAACAGTGAAAAAGAACATTGGTAAATGCATGCCTTTTGCTCCGGCCCCTAGTGGGACACTAAACATTGCCTCCTCCTTTCGAATTCCAACTCTCTCACTTGGTGGCTTGCCCAGTGCAACGGGCATATCTATTTTGAACAATATAAATTTAGATGAAGATTATTTGGGCATTGATAGCAATGACCCAACTAGTTTTTTCGATACCCACGAGATGATTCAAGGCCATCAGGTATACTTCAAATTTCAATTTAAATATGCTTTACAATTTTGAATTACATTTCGATTTAAATTTATTTATCTAAATCTTGATTAATTTTTTCACAAACAGGATCAGCCCACCCAAAGGCAGAAACAAGTAGTAGTTGATCTTGCTGAAAGCCCCCATACTTCTCCAGCAAGATCGTCTTCATCAGATTCAGATAGTGAACAGTTGCCACCTTTTCCTTTAGAGAACTTAATTGGTTATGATTGTCAATCCCATGTCAGTGAGTTTATTCTTCCTCATATCAATCAGCTTATAGAATGGGAGAGAAGGGATAAAGTTCTTATCAATGAGATTATTAGTCGTTATGAAAATTATTGGCAACGGATAGTTTATACGCTGCAGTCCATAATCAACCTGCGAAGATGGATTCCTTACTTACCCAAGTAAGAAGTGGACTGCATTCACGTATAACAACTATAAAGATGACATTTTAGATAAGGCATTAAACAAATTGGAAAATATTAGTGCCGAGGCCCAGGCATATTTTAACAAATGGTCCAAGGACAAGGATTTGGTAGCAATCACAAATGCCGAAAGAGATAGAGCGGTTGTAAGTACTATTACATTCAAACAATCATTCTTGTTAATTTGAAATTTTCATTTTTTAGTAATATTTTGAATTGACATTACTCTTTTTGTGCAGTTGAAATATGAAAATTTGAAGAGTCAGGTGAAGGTTTTGCAAGTTCACTTGGAAACAAAGAAAGAAAATGCTTATCCGCAAACAAAAATTTGAAGCAAAATATTGTTTTGGTTAACAAACAAAACAATACACTAAAGCGGATAATTAAAGAGCATGGTTTCGACCCTGACATATTATTCAAAGCTAAAGCAGCAGCTGATCCAAATTTGTTGTCGCATGGAGATGCGACAAATCAAGAAGAAAGAATTTTAAAAAATCTGGATAGTGCTGCGGAAGATCTTATAAGTTCAGGGGTTATTTCTGGTGTTGGGGAAAGAGGTACAGCCACAGTGGAAGAAGCCGTTGGGGAAGAGAGCAGAGGAGTAGAATTGGATAAAGAAAAAGAGGGTTTTGAAAACTAGAAACTTTTATTATTGAGGAAACTTTAAATATTGAATTTGAAAACTTCTACTATTGAGTATGTACTATGGTATTTGAATTTAATTATATGGATTTATATACAATCTTTAATTTTAATTGCATTAGATGGTGATTATCATGAATTATATGTATGTTTCTTGTTTACTTGCATTGTCATGAATTGTATGTGGACGTAGATGATGAATGATGATAATTGATAATTAATGATAGATGATGATGAAAGACGATGAATGATGATAATGATATGATATATATGGATGATGATCAATTTAATGTGGACGTAGATTTATCATCAAGCACAGTAATTCTTCTTCTCTAGACTTTTGTACTTGTTTTAAGATAATTATTCTCTATACTTGTAACGATATGAGCATAATGTCATTAGAATGGATATAGATGATAAATAAATGGAATGTGTTATAATGGATATAGATGACATTAATGATTAGAATGGATATAGATGACATTAGAATGAATAGAATTGTAATGATATGATTATGAATTATTTTAAAAAAACTGAATTGTTTTAATAAATTTAAATTAGATAAATAATTGTGTTAATAATAATTGTAGTGTCAGGAGTCAGGATATGATAATGATATGGTGATGATATGATATATATGGATGATGAGGAATTTTATGTGGACTTATATTTAAAATTGTATAATGTATTGTTTATCCCACAGTTAAAAAAATATATCAAAGGATTTTACACATATAAAAAATAAATTAAATATAATTCTAAGAAATCAAGAAAGAATCATCACTGGTAAGAAATTAAACATAATTGCAAATATGATAGGGTTTAGCTTACCTCTTGCGTATTAGATTAGATCAGATTGTGAAATCATCAAGGGTAACGTGCTAGATCTTTGTTTTACCCGACATTGTAGATAGAGGGTGAGTTGCCCGACATTGTTATCGATCCCGAGAAGTGCAAAGCAACATCTTTAAATATATAGACCAAAAATATCTTTAAATAAATGTAAATATATAGAATTAGACCTGTAACATCTTTAATGATAACAAGAGCTGAAAAAATGTAAAGTAACAAACAATAAGATTATGTTGAAGAAGATACCTATTTAAAATTGAAATCATCACCGGTAATGTGCTAGATATTTGTCTTAAAAAAATTCAACACAAAAAATGGATTAGTAGATAGATGGGTGAGTTGCTTGACATTGTCAGTCCCGAGAAGTAACAGCTTCCTCGGACGGATGTCAACCCACGTTTTCAAAAAATAAAAAGATTGTATTTAACTAAATGTAAATACATAGACCTGTAACATCTTTAATGATAACCAGAGCTGAAAAAAATGAATAGTAACAAACAATAAGATTAAGGGGAAAAAGATACCTCCTTAAAGTTGAAATCATCACTGCCACTGGTAATGAGCTAGATCTGTGTTTTAAAAAAACCCAACACGAGAAATGGATTAGTAGATAGATGGGTGAATTGCCTGACATTTTTAGTATATAGACCTGTAACATCTTTAATGATAAAGATAAAAGATAGATAAAGAAGATACCTATTTAAAGTTGAAACAATCCATTATCAATAGCTTCATCAAACTCGATGTTGTCTTCTGTAGAATGTGACGAAGAGCCAATTACACTCTCAAGGTTGGGAATATTTGTACTTGTTGCTGTATTATTCACACCTCTTCTTTCGCAAAGGGAATTCCAGTGTGCAATTGCTCTGTCGAAAGGAAAGGTTTCGATGGAGTATCGAGAAACATAACACCTCATGCAACTTTCTAGATTTTTATCCAACCTATTTCTCAGTTTTGATTTTATAAATGACAATGCACTGAAAACCCTTTCATCCTCCACAGACCCCAAAATCATTGTTTGGCATAACTCATATAATCTGAAATATTCACTGATATCTTCTTGTAAGATAGAACTTTGATAGATTCCTCGCCACAACCTTGTAATAGCACCACTTTCAGAAGGTTGATCTAAATTCTTATATTGGTTCCTCATTGTTGTTGCAAAATTTGTTGACTGAAACTTTAATAAATCAGCATTTAGTATACCTTTGATTTCCATACCCTTGAGCTCTGACGTCTTTGTAAATTGTTCCATTATTGTACCCATTGATTTATGGAAATGCTTTCTGACAAAGTCTGCATGGCCACCTTCAGTATTCCAAAAATTAGGATTCATCACACCCATGGCTTCCAGAATTTTATCTTTACAGAAACATTCCCTAATTTCTAATGACAAGGTTTTTGAAATTTGTTTAAGCTTTATTCTTGTTTCAACTATAACAGACTCAAACAAATTACGTGTCACGGGAACATCTTCTCGTTCCGATCCTGTAATATCTTGACGTTTTTGCAAAATGTGCATTGGTATTTCCCTCCCATTAATAGTGATGCAGAGGTGATCGTGGATATTAAATCTCAAAAAGGTGTTAGGATTTTTAAGATCTAATAAATCTTTCCAATTTTCAAAAACAGGTGCATCAAAACTATCCTGGGAACAATACAATATATCAAGACTTTGACATACCATTTTTCTCATCCGTATAAAATCCACAATATAGATTAATCTGCCCTATGCATGCTTCATCAGTGTATTGATCTCCTTTAACATTGGAAGAATACCAACCAATGTAAGCAATGTCTCCAAATTAGTTAAACGGAACAACAAGTCCCTTGCCCTATCAACTTCATGACGGTATTTGTGCATGAAACCAACCAATGAAGGATACTCCTCACGAACTCTGCATGCAGGTTCATACAAAGAGATCCATCTAGTCTCCACATCCTTCAGAAGTTTTTGCCATCTGTAATTCCAATTGCAAATTTTTGGAACTCGAGAAAACACTTTGGGCTGCTTGACATATAGGCATGAAGTTCTCTTATAAGGTCTTCTAATTTAGCAACATTTTCGTGGTTGCTTACCATTTTATACGCTAAATTCATTTTGTGAGCCATACAGTGAATTGGTAGCATATATGGGGCCACTGTTGTTTGTAATCTAACACAGAGCCCTATTCGGTGACCCTGCATGACAGATGCACCATCTGCTCCAACGCATACCAACTTTGTAGCAATTTCATAATTAGTCATTCCAACAACATCTTTCAAATGAGAAACAACTATTTTATATAGGTTTTCGGCATTGCAGTTTTCAACCATTTTCATAACACCCAACAGATGAGGTGTCCTTATATGATTTTCTAAAGTATAGATGTGGATACATACCCATGCGGTGTTGTCAACTGTTGTCACTTCATCAATTGAAAGAGAGATAAAGTTTACTTTTTTTACATTCTCTTTAAAATCTTCCTTCTCTATCATCGAGAGGCATTTTGCCATTTCCCATCCACTACTTTTGACCAATGAGACTGAGGTACATTCAGCATTCCGTTAAATTGATACAAAACTTTGAAATCGAGGAAATCCAAATCGCTCTTCCTTTTTTAGTATTTGAAAAAGAGTAGAGAATTGTATGAATTTTGCATGTAGATTTGTTTCTTTCATCTTACCAATATGCGATGTGATCGTTCCTCCCTTTTCCAACAGATGTCTGTGTTTTTTCTGCTCTACCTCATATTCCGCTGCGTATCTAACATGCATGCATTCTTTTTCAGTTTTCCACCTATGTGTTTTGATTTTCTGGCCATCCGCCCCCATATAGTTAAATATTGTTTTCCACAATGTTTTTCTATAGTGTCCAGCTTCAGTTGCATTTTTTGTTGCTTTCCCAATTTCCACGTACATATTGTACATGTACATTCAGATGGGATTTCTTCAGAATTAGATGATTGTACAGGTTCAATAAACGGAAATTTAGCTGCCCAATCAAACTTGTATGTCCTGCCAATGGTCCACATATTCTTGTTCATTTTCAATGCTTTACTTTTTTGAGTAGAATTTTGAGCAATATCACAATCACCTGGTTTCCTCTTTCTTGGACCGGAGTTTGATTTTGATTTTGTCTTCCATTTTGCTAAGTGTTTGTATCTGTGATATCTAGCTGCACTTCTGGTTGCACCCCAACAGGAACAATATCTTCAAGATCTGGCATATTATCGTAGGTTTCATTTGTTTGACTTTGATACTATGCAGAATGCATGTCCACCTCAATAATACCTTCCACACAGTCAGTATTCTGATTCTTTGTGGTGGCATCTATATGATTGGTATTTACAATATCTGTATCCGCAGAGTTTCCAAAATACTTGAAGAGTGATTTATGAGATTTCTTACTTACTTTTAGGTTATTCGTATTCTTTGAGCTGGCACCTTCCATTATTCTGAAAAGAGTCCTGCGTCAGCAAAAGAACCAAGTAGCGACTATGTCCAGTGTCTGAGGTCTTGTCGCGCATCCCTGTCTGAGGTCTTTGTCATGTGTCAACTTTGCACTTGTCACACGTCAACAACCCATTTCTGTCGTCGTGTGTCCTTTGTTTGCTCAATATACTTGTCGGGCATCAACACCGCCCTTGTCGCGCGTCAACTTCTTTGCCCAAGTCGTGCATCAACAATTCCTCGCTGCATCAAGACAAATTTTGTCGCATGTCAACAATGCCTTGTCACGTGTCAACACTGCATTTGTCGCGCGTCAACAATCACAGGCTAATAGTAATCTGAATCTCTGGTGCTTAAGGGTATGCGAGTTCAAATTTCACAGTATTGGTAATTTGTTAAGCTACTTGAGGTATACTACCCAGTGAATCAGCTAGGTTTTTATAGGAGATGTTTTCAAATGAAGGTGAAGCCGACCCCCCAAAAAAAATATACTATATATTTTAGGTAACAGGACACCGACCCACTCCGAATAATTCACCTTTTCAAATTTTCCTAAAATGAAATTTTCACCATATTACGAATATTCACTGCTAAAATTATCCCCGATTAGAAATCACGAACACAAACCCCAATTTAATTTTTGAGAGGTTTCGAAAATGTAAGAAATTCGGAAAATTCCTCAAATTCGGCATGTGGAGCAAAATAGTTTGAAAAACAATAAAAATGAAATAACTCGACAAAATAGATTTTTTATTTTGAAATTTCAATGGTATCACCTTTGAATATATTACCATCAACCTAAAAAACATTATTTCCTAAATCATTATTATTCAGAAGATATAGATGAAACCATAAAATTAGGGTTTCAACCCTAAAACAGACACAAATTTTGCAAAATAGCTCCAAAAAATCTGAAATTTGGAGGGAAGATCACTTGAATTATGTATCCACTCCCCACAAAAATATCTAAAAAATTCCAAGTCGATATCCAGATATAGAAGAATCACCAATATTAGGGTTTCCTCCCACAAATTACCCAGATCACTGCTCTGATACCACTTGATAAGAACCTTGCATATCATAAATCAATAAATTGCAAAAGATAACACAACACAAGAGATATGGGGGGCCAAGATGCCCTAATATCAATATATGCAGAATAATACCCTTAAGGTAGGGAAACACCATACAATGCTTCTTAAGGAAGGAGTAACTCCACAATCTCCCAAGATGGGAATCCACTTCGAGGGGGAAACCTCTAATATACCTCTACCAAGTAGAAGAATCAAATCATACATACATCCCCTCATAATGATACTCACATCCTTTAAATAGGATGGGTAACACCTAATACCAATGTAGGCCGACCCATTACCCAATATAATTAATTCCTATGTGAGCCCATATAACTAACTAAGGGGGATGTGTGCCACATGTCGGCATCTCCATCAACCCATGTACATTATAATATCATATCCCATGTGAACCCATACATATAACTAAGGGGATGTGTGCCACATGTCAACATCTCCATCAACCCATATATATTATATTATCATATCCCAAGGTACATAGCATTGCCTCCCTCTTTGACATGTTTCATTTCCAAAACATAACAAGAAACCATATATGCACCTAGGGAAAGGATGTTATGATGTATATGTATTGATGGAGATGTTTGACATGTGGCACACATCCCCTTATCTTATTATATCATTCATTTATGATTTATTATGCTTAGAAGGTCAGCCTTAGTATTGGCCATAGGTTAGAATGGTATATATAGGGGTTAGAAGGTTGTAGTTAATCATCATATTGAGTATTGGAGTGTTATTGTATGGTTTGGAGGTTACCCCCTCGAAGTGGTATTGGAGGTTGCCCCCTCGAAGTGGAAAAGCTATTATATGAGCATATTGTCATCATTTATCTATATTTTGGTGTTCTCTCATGTTATTTTTCTGTATATGTTCTGATTTATACAAGTAATATCCTTACAAGTGGTATCAGAGCAGCGATTTCGGCCAAAATTAGGGCAAAAACCCTAATTTTTTGTTTCGAATATATCTTGAAGAGGGTATCGAATTTTTTCCCAATTTTTCATCATAATTTGGAAACACTCTAAGTCAAAATATCTAAAAATTTTAGCTCCATTGGATCTGTTTTATGGATGTTATTGGTGTTTTAGATTTTTTCATAAATTCACTTTTCAGGAAGCAAATTGTGGTATTTTTTAGAAAAATTTATATTTTCAGAAAGCTCTTAAAATTTAAGTTAGGGTTTGTTCTTTGTGTTTTTATCCATCTACCGAAATATTTTCAGAATTCCTAAACCCTAATCATGATCACGGGGATAACAAATTTTTATGGAAATGGTGAGATGGATGCTAAAGAATGGTGGATAAAATTTAAGAATATATATTTCTCATATTTCATGACAAGGAATAGGTTTTCACATTATCTTGGTGGTCTTGCATGGATTTGGTTTTCTGAGTTAAAAAATGATAGGAAGGATTGGTCTTGGGAGGAAATGGAACAACTTTTTATGGATAGATGGGACCACAAAGAGGAAGAAGAGTCAAAGGAAGATGATGGGGAAGAATATATTGAAGAATCAAGAGAGAAAGAAGATGAAGAGGAAGGTGAAGAAGATTCAAGGGAAGATGATGGTGCAACATATATTGAAGAATCAAACACAGAAGAAGTTGAAGAAGACTATGAAGAAGAGGAAGAAAAACAAGATATTGATGCAGAAGAAGATATTATAGCTCCCAAGAAGGAAGATACCATATTTCAGTTTCATGGATGCATTCAAAGGAATAAGATAATTGTTTCCATAAACCCTAACAGCAAGTATAACTTCATCAACAAGGATATGGCTCAACATCTACATATTCAAGAAAGTAATATCAAAGAAGCTCAAGTGAATGGTAAGAAAATTCAAGTTTTTGAAGATTTAAAACTTACTATGGAAAAATATACTTTACATTAAATTTTTTTTTGCCTTATATATGGATGGTTTAGATATTGTTCTTGGGTATCCTTGGTTAGAGATATTGGGGACAATTAATATTAATATGAAAAATAAGTTTATGAAGATTTGGGACAAAAAGAAGAAGGTCACTTTACAGGATATCAGGCTTAATGGAAATAAAAGAAAAGTCAATATAGACCATGAGGATGATTTATAATATGGAGAAGAAGGGAATAAGGATGATTCAAAAGAGAAACATGAAGAAAAATAAGGAAATGATGATTCATCTACTCAAGAGAAAAAGAAAATATCAAATGCAAAGGTGGAAGAAGAAAAGAAAGTTCAGAAACAGGTTGATAAGGTTGAGGATACTACAACTATAGCATATGGAAATCCACGTCAACATGAGAGAAAAAAATCATGGAGATATCCCAGGGCACATCATATTTCCAACCAATATAGATATATAGGTAATTGGAGGAATAATCACTTTATTTATACAGGGGATCAATGGAGCAACAATTATGAAGCATGGAATCCTTATTATGGTTATACATGGAATCCTTATTATGGTTATGCATTGAATCCTTATGTTGGTTATGCATGGAATCCAAGGATGATAAACTATGGTCACGAATGGAATCAGAGTAGCACAACGGAATATGGATATTAGTTCAGATATGTATCATCTACCAGGATCACATATGGATGGATGATCGATCATGGCGCAAAGTGTGTAAAAATTTACAACACACTCATTACATGGTTTCTTCTTATGTTTCGGGGATGAAACATGTCAAGGAGGGAAGGAATGCTATGCACCTAGGGAAAGGATGTTATGATGTATATGTATTGATGGAGATGTCGACATGTGGCACACATCCCCTTATCTTATTATATCATTCATTTATGATTTATTATGCTTAGGAGGTCGGCCTCAGTATTGGCCATAGGTTAGAATGGTATATATAGGGGTTAGAAGGTTGTAGTTAATCATCATATTGAGTATTGGAGTGTTATTGTATGGTTTGGAGGTTACCCCCTTGAAGTGGTATTGGAGGTTTCCCCCTCGAAGTGGAAAAGCTATTATATGAGCATATTATCATCATTTATCTATATTTTGGTGTTCTCTCATGTTATTTTGTTGTATATGTTTTGATTTATACAAGTAATATCCTTACATGATCAATAGTGCCCATTTGATCAATTCACCGTCTGGGGCATCTTGTTCTAGTGATCTATATTAGTTATAGTTAGTTTGAAATTTTGATCCTTTAGGCTATAAACCACTCCCCTAACACCATGCTCTTTGACCACCTCATGCACCCCCAATTTACCTATTAAGATGAACTAAAATAATGAACTTATCAAAGCTACTCACCTTACCTCCAATCTCTTTCATTGGCCTTCTTAAGGGTTTAGTACAACCAACCACATCTTGAATTTTCCTTTAAATCCATCTTCCACTACATATACCCTCTGCATAACCCAAACACATTGTTATTCAATCATCATGTGACTTTATATGGTCAAGATACATTACCTCTTCCTCATTTACTCCAAACTAACAAATTTGGGCCCTTAAGATCAATGTCACTAAATTAACCTTGATTGAAACCTCCTACATAGACTAAGTAGGAAATGGTCACATATTTATATACCTTCCATCATGTCTTTTAAGTCCATAAATTTCAAAACTCAATTCACAACCCTCTTCTTCAAGTCACACTCTCACTCTCTTGGCTTATAAGTTCAAACTAGCCCTTCCAACTATCATTCATATCTTTTGATTCACTTGTTTATGGAGCACAAGAAAACCATTTTAGAGCACCCATTTTTATCATCTTCCTTTCCCTAAACTTACAAGGTTCAACTCCACTCCTAATCTCTGGTTCCTTTGTTAATGACTAATCCTTCTAGCCCCTTTAATCCGATCGTTGTATTCCTCGGGAACTAGCAAGGAAATATTAGAAGTGAACAGATGTACACAAAATTTCCACTAAAATCCTTGACTATAATTTATCACAGTGCTTTCTTACAAGTATCAAGATGGAATTTGACGATTTGATGATTTAAATAGTAAACCCTAGTTACCCAATCAAGTTCTGAGTCCTTCAAAGAGAAAATTGTCATGTTTATCGAGAAATGGACAACATAATCACTCCAAATATTCATCAACAAAGTGTCTTCATGGTTCTAAGATGTCTTTTAGAAGATTTCAAGACTTCACAATGAACTAAAGGCTGCAAAGGAAGCACTCCAACCAAAACCTAAGTTTGGACCTTGAGACATCCCGTGTTGAGTGAAATTGCCTTCAAGGCAGAGCCACATCATTCTTAAGACTCAAAAATTTCTATGTAGGGTTACTACAGGTAAAAAAATCATGCACTTACTATTACATTTATACCACCAAGTATGTTATTTTATATATTCATTTCACGTAAGAAAAGTATTCACTAATGGCTCATCCCCTAGTCCTGTTGTTAGTTAGCTAGTCGTCATTGCCATTTGTCTCACATAGTCATCAGTTGTTTGAACATTTATGGTTGTCTTTCGAGAGTATTAGTTGTTGTTATTTGGTCATCTATCATCTCTAGTCTCTAACTAGTGCACTTAGAAAGGTCTTGGGGTGCTGTTGGTGCCGGTGCCCTGTCCTCTTTTTTAGGCACCTGGTCCCGGTTGCACCTTATTATCATTTAGAGTTTTGAGGACAAGTATTTATAGTTTTTTTCTCATTCCCCTAGGTGCTAGTCGGAATGTCGGGTCATTAGTGTCGAAATTTGAACAAGAGATCCATGTATAAACATAACATACTCACTATTCAAGGGTGGACTATCTACTATCCAGAGCTAGCTATGTACTAAGGAAAAGACTACATTTGGCCATCATTTACATATGAATCACACAAACATAGCGAGAAAGAGTTGTATTCATTCTATTCCATCAAACATTTGCATCTTATATCTAGTTATTGCCCCTACTTCGTGTCATTGACGCTAGGCACCCTAGGCACACAATTGCACACACAAATACACATAACTTCATTGGGTTTGGAATGTAGTTGTAGTCTTTTATTTTACCAAAAAACCCAAGGTGCACTGACACATCACTCAGCCATAATTGAATGCTCACGGAAGTGGGCATCGGTACCAAGCACCTCTTTTTTGAAAACTTTGTCAAGGAGTTAACATGATGAGGACATACATAAATATATTCCAAATCCATAATAATAGTGCAGTAATAAACCATAAAGAGATCTAGATCATAACCATATGAAAGAATAAATCATACAAAAATCAAGATTAGGTTTACCATAAAAGAACCAGTCACATAAATGTGAACAACCAATATCCAACCACAAATATCCATTATATTAATTATGCGCAAACCACAAAAGCTAAACAAATACATAATAGTGACACCATAAGTCATGCACGCTTATAGACCAACAACATAACTCTACTAAAACATGGATTAAGTCTCAATCGTGTAAATACATACATACATACATACATACATACATATGTGTGTGTGTGTGTGTTTGTGTGCCTATGCATCTTCAAAATAGGCTACATGCTAAGAATAGACATGCGCCACTACAAGATAAATACAAAAGCATGCAAGCTCGCTAATAATATAACTATAGCCTAATCCTATTAATAGCTCTAGAACTATGCATGTCGCTTGGTCTTCCTTCGCATGAGATCTATCCCAAAATAGAATTTACTTTAAACTATAGTCTTCATGCTCTATTTTTATCTCCAAAACCTTACTTGGCTGCCACTCCAACTGTTCATCTTCTAGTTCTATCAAAATGTGGCTAAGTCTTTAACATGTTTAGCCTGGGTTCAAACCCTCACACGCTTGTCTCGTAATACTCTTGCACGTGCCTTCGCACCTCAATCCTATGCGTTAAAATCCTTTGCATCGCTTGTACTTAGCTTCTTTTTAGGGGTCCAACATTACCCCACACTAGCTGGATTTCTACCCTTGGAAATTCTTCGTTCATAGGTACAACACTCCGAGATGGAAAATAAATTGCAAAACAACAAAATTTCAAAATGAGCATCACACTAGAAAGAGATAAGGTGCTTGGAAGACCTCAGGAAATTCTGCATCTACTTCACTTACTAGCTTCTTCCACTCCTCCAACTCCTTCAAAGCTTTCCCTAACGTAACCTCCACAATCCTTGGCACTTGGTTAGGAGTTATTTCATTTACCCTTTTGTTATCCAATTTTGCACACATGGAAAAATTGGACAACAGGGTCCTGTTGAACTCCAGGTCTTCACCAAAGGACTTAGGGGCCTACAGTTTTCAAATCTCAAGGTTTACTTAGAGCAAGGAAATCGACATTTGAGAGGCTCACTCTCAAATGATTCATGCAGAAATGATCAAAATCCATAAATCAGGTTTAAAAGGGTCTTATTGTGCTTACATTACCCCTAGTTTCAAGAAATATCCTAATAAAGTCACTTATCAAAGAAAAATAACATTTCAAGCAAATCCACATTAAGGGGGATATGAGCTTAAACAGACTCGCCGAGCACTTGGTGAGCTACTCGGTGAGCTAAAGGTGAATTATGAGTTATGGAGATCACGCAACTTGAAAATAACCTAGTGGTTCATGAGAATATGCCAAGGGACTCAGTGGTTGGAGGATTTGAATCACAGGACAACTCGGTAGCATAGTTGAATCGGGGAAGAATAGCTCATATCATCGAGCTATAGTTTGAAAATAGTTTGAGTGATTGATGGCCGAGTTAGCGGTGGATGATCAACGTATATTATGGGAGCTTAGAGCATCCTAGTGAGTCAAGATATTTTTCCACAAAAGCAAACAAATCGGTGGTATAAGCGAGCAGGGGCTTGGTAGAGGAAAATTGAAGAACTCACCAAGGAGAACCGAGTTGTGGTGTTATAACGAGCTCGGTATCAAGCTTCGTTGTAGCTCATTGAGCTAGGTATGAAAGCATGGGATCAAAATTTTTGTTAGTATGTTGAAATAGCTCGGCAAGAGAATGGAGAATTCAGAAAATGGCTCAACAGTATGGTTTGGCTTGTTTTATTGCAACATGCCGAGAAATATCACAACATGGCTTGATGGAACAAATGGGTGAAACTCATCCTAAAGACCCTAATTTGGTCGAAAGTCAAATGAATTAAATCATAGGTGGTAAAGGATTTATATGAGTTCAATGTATAATTCAGAATTGGAACAGTCGGTAAAGTTGAGAGCGTGGAGTTTCACCACGGGAGCTTGGTCGATGGTTGAATGAAGAGTATGTTTGAGCCGGGTAAAAATATAGCTCTAGAGAGGAATGTAACCAAAATGAGCTCAATATCGAGCTCATCAGGTGAATGTGTAATTACTCAAAGGGAGCTCAATTGACTTCTGGGGAAGATGACTAGGCTCGTGTAAGAGCGTGTTTACGGGTGGCTCGTGGTCACAAGCTGAGTTGGGGAACATTGTGAGTCATGGGAGTTGAGACATAGCTCGGTCTTTGAGTCACGAGCTAAAAATGATTTCAGGGGTCTGTGGGTTCGAGACTTAAAATTCCAAGAACGCGGGAATAATAGGAGAATTTATGGGTGGAGAGGTTGACATGGTGAACAAAGGCAAAGATCCCATGTCGGGTAGGTTTTGGGAAAACATGGCCAAGTGGGATAAAACCATGGAAAACCATAATGGGATTTCCGCGAGTTGGAGAAATTAAAACCAATTTCAGGTGAGGATTTTATAATGGCAAGCCATTGTAATAGTTCCATGCAGAGAAGAGGTCCAGGATGGTTGCCAAAAAACCAGGTGAGTAATCAGGGGAGTTAAGGCATGATTGAACGGTCACACAAAAGATGGTGAGTCATTCGCCAAGTTATACGGGTGGTTGTTGACAAGACCGAGTAACTCGGTGACGGTTGATGAAAATGGTGCACTATTTTTGATAGACTTGGCATGAACAAACTGAGTAGAATGTAGTCGAGCATCCCGACGTCACGGGGGTTTCATCATTTTGAGTTTGATATGTTATCTTCATGAGTGGTGAAAGCGAGTTACGTTGATATGGAGGACTCAATCCAGTACACACCTCGACATATCAAGCTCTACTATGATGGTCATTGTGATTCATTTCTATGGACGAGTAAATGGGAACAAATTAGCCGAGTCGACTCACCAGGAGGAGCTCAAAGTTCATACAATGAGTCACGTTCATTGAGATAAATAGAGATTTACTTGGTTGCACGAGATGAAGTTTGACTTGTGAATATATCTAAGCACATTTGTAGGTGACAACGAGTCATCGACGATTGATTTCCGAGCTAAGATGATGATGCAAGGATTAAACATTGGACCATGCATGTTAATCAGTAAGTCATTGAGTTTAGAAAGTGACCTCATCCATGGAACTTGTAGGATGAGCTCAGATCAAGCTCAAGAAGGATCACATGAGCTCATATAGGAAATGAGCCAAGATTATAGTACAAAACATGCATGTGAACAACTATTGCCATATCGGTTTGGTTTTGGTAAGTGGTAGGAATAAAACTCGGAAGTGGTAAGTTCACAGGTTGGCCAAGTCGGTGGAAGAAGTTTGGCTTGTTAAACCAGATGAATAAGATCGATGACATGAGCCTTGAATTGTGTAGGTGGAACGATCCAGCAATGGGCACAGATGAGCTTGAATTATGGGAGGAAGTGTTACGAGTAGCAATTTATATAGCACGGAGGTAGCAACTCAGTTGACCGAGTCATGTCCAATTCACCTGGTAATAGAAATATGTAAAGTCAACATGCAAGATTGGCTCATCTCGTGGGGCCATGAAAACTAAGAAGATGTATTGAGACATTCATTAAGTTAATATCAAGCTTGTAGCAGATTATGTTGAAGATAAACATGCACTTGGAGTTAGGTCGCCAAGTCGAGTACATGAGAAACATGAAGCTCACGTCTAGGAAACATGGTAAGAGTCTTGGAATCAACCCATGCTTGGATCGAGGTCAATGGGATTATCAAATCACAGTCCCAATATGTGAGGAACCCTTTAAGCTTTCCATTTAGCTCATGAGCGTCGACTTAGCTTGGTCATGACAAGCTCGTAGATTGGATCACCAGAAAAATGCATGGTGGAGATCAGGAGAAGTGATGGGTGAATGCATCGAGTTGAGGAGAAATGAGTAAGTTTATGTATGTGGCACAATATGTGAGCTCAAGTTCACCCGACATGAACTTAATCATGACATAGGAAGACTAGCTCAAGATGAGATAGGTTATCGGGTTTGAGTTGAGAAAATCAGTTTGTTACAAGAAAGAAAATATCACGAGGTGAGTGGCTCACCGTAAAGTAGTAAGCAGGGTCCATACCAAGTTGAGCTCGAGATTGTGGACGCCGAGTGGATCCCATCAACTTGGCTCACTAACCCGAGTTAGAATTAAGTCAATCATCGGTGAGTTCATCATCCGTAAGGGCTCATCGAGGAAATTCCAAATTGAAGCCGAGTTCACAGATAAGCTGAGTCAGGTGAGTTAGAAATGGTGAGCTCTAGATAACTCGACAGGAGTTCATGAAGTCCATGACGAGCTGGTGGAAAAGAAAGGATCAGGTGCCATCAAGATAAGTTAGTACATGAGAAAGTTGGCTTCTAAAATCTAGAAATCCACCACTATGGGACTTGTAGGTCCCTGCATCATGGAAACCATGGCAAGTAAATCAGCGGGGAAAAGTGACATCGGGCTCCCAAGCCACTAGAACCAATATGGAGAGGTCTTTGAGGTATGGTGGGATTCAATCCCCAAGTTAGCCGAATCATCGTGTTGGACCCACCGAGGAAAATTTTCAAAGAGGACGTGGTGGATGGAGTGCTTAGTTTGATGGAGAATTTAACATAACAAGAACGTGGTGGGCCAATCATTCCTAGGTCTATCGCCAAGCTTGCAAAGATGAATCGGTGGAAGTTATAAGTGGTTGAGGCATCATTAAATGTGGGCACCACGTGGTGGTTAGGTTGAAATCCATGACAAGTGCCGAGCCTGGTCAAAGTGGTGAAAGGTGGCTCTCCAAGTCATTTCTAATGCAAAGCAACCAAGCCAAGGTGATCGGTGCTAATGAGGAACTTGCCAACCATTCTCGCCGAGATGGTTGGAAATTGTATCAACCGAGCAATGTTTAAAACCCCTTCCAAGGATAACTAAACCAAGTGATCCCACTATTTTTTTTTTTTAAATTAATATTTTTTAAAAATATTTTAATAATATTTATTATTATTTAAATATTTTACTTAAATATTCCTTTAATTAATTGAGAAGACTTGGTCAACAGGCATTAATGATACATGATGGAACCTTCTAAAGTGGTTCAATCAACTGTAATAAATGAACCATCATGTACCTTCAAGTTAGGAATGTAATTATGACCTTTCCTTTTATCCCTCACATATTCTTCTATAAATGTAAGTTGGAAGTTCATTTGAAGGGGTTCCAATAGGTCAGATAGGTTGGAAAGTTAGACGTCTTAGGAAAGTGTAATTTTCAAGAGTCCTCTCTCTTCTGCAAGTTTTCCTTGTGTGTTGAGAGAAATTTTAAGCCTCCTCTTCAAGACTGTAATGGAAACCATTGCCTCTTCTAAATGTATGATGCATTGTGCACATTATTGAAGTAATAAAAGTGTGTGTTTTGTGACTAATCTCGGTCCTTTCATCCTTCTATACTTCCTTGTGCCTTTTCTCATGCTTGCAGGTACACTGTGTAAGTTCACATTTCTATTGTAGGTTCTTGGAGTTTTGTGCTTATCGAGTGGTGGATTATTGCATGCAGTTGAGTTGTGGTGTCTGTTTACCCTTATTAAGTTCATCCTTCTTCACTGGGAAACTGATATATTGCTTTATTTGATCAAGTTTAACAAAGGGAACACATGTTTCTTAGTCTGTGGTATTCTGTACTCCACTCTAATTTGTAATAGGTGAATTTGATATGTGGTTCACACACCCTCTTCAAATTAAACCTTCTGAGTCTGGAAACACCCTTTATTTGGTGCATCACCATCCCTAGTATAGTTTCATTTCTGCAAATCTCTTTCCCTAAAACCCCATGAAAATGTTAGCATAGGACTAGATAGCCTTTTTATTACACTAGGAGTAGTACAACACTTAGTTTAGGAGAGGAAGTTGACCTTCTTCGGAGGTTCACCTCGAGCCCAAGTCCCACAACTTGAGAGGTGATCCCATGTGTCCAAATCACACTGAATGTCTTGTTCACATTTTGGCCATTTGGAGGGTGTGGTGATTTGGTGACAACACCTTATTTTTAGCTCTTTCATCACCACCTCTATCTCTGTGTAAGTGCCATCAATATTGTCCATGTGTTCTAGTATAGAGTTATGGAACTCACCAATTCTCTACTCAAGCTTCATGTGCTTTGCCTTAACCTTATCTTTCTGTGTCATGGTATCCAATATCAGCTGAGTGCACTCTATTTTATTGGTTGGGGTCTTTTCTTGTATAGACTTTAGAGTTGCTTCCTCATCCACCAACCTCACATCAACATATGGTTTGCACTTCTTACACCTATTAAAGCCAATATCTCGCTTTTGAATTTTCTTCCTTGAGTTGGTTGATCAAGTCCTCCAGTCTCAGTGATCACGGATTCCACTATAATTTTGTTATTCTTATTTTCTTCTGCAATCTCCTCCTCTATAGGCCCCACATGTTTGATGTTGACCAAGAGCATGCCAACCAGGTCCTCTAGGTATTCCATCTCGTCCCCATAGTTTGTCTGGCCTAGATCACTAATGAAGGGTACCGCCATAACATTCGTTTGACCAACACATCGGCCCTATCATATACCTCCTTAGTTATGTGTTGTTTACCCCATAACCCCTTGTGTAGTTGGTCTATCTCTTGTTCCTTATCCTTCTTATCAACCACAAGGGGTGTGTACAATAGCGCTTGAGTCAAAATTCCTCTTCACTACTTCTGAATCCAATTTGTTCAAGGAATCTGCTCATCAATTAAGTGGTTAGGATTGATGGCCTTATAATTTTTTTCGAGATTCTTCCGTAAAATCATCATTTCAATAGCGTGCTCACTGACTTGAACTCTCAATCCTCTGCATGGGAATGTAGATTCCAAATTAACATTTTATTTGTTCGGACACTCCTCCCTCTGGGTCTAGTAGCTCCCAAGCATGTAATTTCTCTATAGGCAAGGTACTCTGGAAGCACGTGTAAAAACCTTTTGTAGGATCATCTATAAAATCCTTATGCGGTGACCTTGGAGTTAGACATCTCCTTTACACCTTCATCTTTGTTCTTTGATTCTTTGGGGTGGGGGTGCTAGTCCATGTTCTTAGTCCTTTATCTTCTCTGTTCATAAAGGAGTCTCCCTTTTCCTTCTCACCTAGCTCGACAATCTGCATTGGTGAATTTTGTACTAGATTTTGCCTTACCTCATCAACAACCGATGCTTTACCTTTCTTGCGCGCATCGGCCTCCACCTTTTCTTTCTCTTTGGATCTTCTCTTATCTTGTTCCTCAAATTATTTCTCAAGTTCTTCCCTAAATGCAACATAGTCCTATCCTTCTTCAATCCCAACCTTTGTCTCTGTGTTATAGACTTCCCGCACCTTAGGGTGCTTCTCCTATTTCTGATTAGTGCCACCTTACTACGAGGTTCCCACACCCTCACTGCTACCTCTGTGTGTGTAATACTTTATCTTGTGAGAAGTATCCAATTTACCTTCACTTTCTTCTTTCTCATCTTCATCTGTTGCCTCCACTTGTACCACCTTTATGGGAGGTATCGGTGCTTCTCTAGGCTTAGGGAAAGTGGAATCCATGACTTCCACCTCAACTCCCCCTTGTGTCTTGGGGTGCAACTGTAAAAATACTCTATGGATAAATCCCTTAATGGTCACATTGATATGTGGGTGCAGATCCAAGAAGTCGAGCTCTAATAATTCGAGGTATGCAGTCTTGGAGTCATAGCTTTGAGTGACGTGAAGAGTGTGTACATCGGAATCTACATTATCCACATCATAAGTCAATTTATGTGCATCCTTTATCCTATTGATGGAGCAATTCAGATACTTTGCGGTGAATGAAAATGGGAGTTTGTACCATGGCTCCATCTATCCATTCACCTAATTTAAGAAGCATTGCATTACTACAAACTTCACTTGGTCCCCAACCACTATATAGAGTTTACACAGAATGCATCATTCATTCTCAAAGGCCTCATGCATAGTCTATCATACCATCTATCAATGTATGCCTTGTATGCATTTGAAATGCTGCCATCGCAAGTGAATCCTGCAAATTACACGGTAGGTGATGGATCTACTGGTGGGTAAACCCACACATTCCCATCAGGTCCATCTGGGATGCCTACCTCCCAAAATATGATCAAAAGAAGGATGGAACCCCATGTGATTTTTCTCCTTCTTCATTTTGCAAATGCACCTCCTCTATGATGTTGTTTGCAACATACTATGTCAGGTTGTAATGTACCCTCTTCGAGATTATGTAAACTATGTATAGAAACCTCTTGTTTATATCATGTCAAAGTGCTCGACATGCCCGACTTACATCTCACAAGATGGGAAATGACCCTAAGTGTCGGATCATTCAAATCCACAATGGTTTATGCCCTACCTCCCTTCTCATAGTTTAGTTTCTTGGAAAGCTCCTCAATTTTAGTTGTGGCCTTCAAATCTAAGGACAATTCATTCAATAAATTCACTTATGAGACACATCCTTCTCCCCACGAATTAGAATAAGTCTTCGTGTACTGCGACATCAACCATTGAAACAAATGTGTAGGTTTTGCAAAGAATGGAAGCTCCCATAACTGTAAAACACCCATTTTTCCTAACTATCTCGTACGAGTTGTCAATTTGAGGGTTTCAGCCTTGTCTACCCCTTGGGAGTGTCTTTGTCAGGTCTTCCCTCATCTTCTTTTCATTATCCTCTCATGCGGTGGTTAAACTCACTAATTTTACAGGAGTGAGCTTTGATTTCCACAAATCCACCCGTACAACACCAGGAGGGTATTGCATTTCAGAATATATTTCTTCTAAGGGCTCTTCGCCACAAACTTGGGCTTCTTTATTCACAACCTTCTTGGTTTTTGTGCCATTTCACTTCTCTCTGTGTGCCCTAGGTGTTTTGTACTTTGACCCTTCTCTACCCGAACCTGACGACTTCCAACTTCTATAAACGTATGCAACCCATCACTTCTTCGCTTCCAATTCCAACTCACCTCTCTACAAGGATCTATGCACAACTCACAAGCAATCCTGGTTTGCAAACATTTCACATCACTTCTAAACTCTTTTTCGCTCTCCAAACTGCTCGGTAGCTCTTTGATTTATTTGAAAGAAAGGTAGCTAAATGACTACCCTAACCCCTATTTATACTTTTTCATGACCCTCCAATAGTCAGATTTGTACTTTTGACCCATGCTTTTAAGTTACTTTTCCCATAAAGTTCCTTTTCCCTTTCTAAATACTTTCACGACTTCACCTCGCGTGTTGTAGTTGTAACCTTCTAGTGCGCTAATATTACTTTTCTTCCACATACCTTCTCCGCATGCCTGATTGTGCCAAGTACAAAAATCGTGCTATATCCCAAGTAGTTTCTCATGCCGCTGCGTACCTCACATTACACCGCTTAATCAATTTCCTCACATGGTCTTTAGTCATCTAATCCTTCTTCAGAATGCCTTTACCATAACACATATACCACCTCATATCCTTTTGCACCCACGTTCCAGGTGGAATCTCTAACTCCGCAAATCTATATCAAGGGGCGCAAAATTTTTGCATCTCTCTACTTCAATCCATCCCACACTAAATATATGTGTGGTCCTCTACACATGAACTTAATTAAATTTAATTAGCAAGTGCGCAAAACACACTTATTACAACAAAACACTAAACTAAATTGACAAAGCATAACAACATTGAAAGGAAACACATATAAAAGAAAACTAATCTAAATGGAAATACTACCTTATTACAAACACCAAGAAGGCTTATTTATTGTAGGGCTCCGAGCTCTACGCCGATGAAGTAACCAGCAACCATGTCCTATCCAAAGTGCACCTGAATCGACAAACACATGAATCAAGTATATAAGTCACCACATACAGTCCCAACCAACGCACATTGAGATTTATAGGGTGGCACAAGAACTTGGAGTCATAAAGAAGAAACACTGTCCAACTTCAAGTTTATTATCCTTGATATGCCTATCATGTCATGCTTTCTATCTCGGCCTTTTAAATCTTCGAATCCATTTTAAAATGATGTGCCTTTCATGAAACCGCATCAGTTTAACAATGTTCTCTTCAATTATTTGTTCATCATCCAAACCTCCCGCACTCGTAATATTCGAGAGAAGGTAACATGAATTCCATGGGAAAAAAAAGCCTTCACTTCAAACACCAATTGAAATGGTGTGGATTTGTTCAATCGCTTGTATGTTGTCCTTTATGCCCAAAGTACAAAAAATACTTTATCATCCCAAGTATTTCTTTCCAACATCACAAATCTTAGTCAATGTATGTCCCAATATCTTGTTGAAAGCCTCAACAATTCCATTTGCCTAAGGGTGATAGGGTGTTTTTTTATGGTGTGCCACCATAAATTCTGCTAATAATATCTTGATAGTCTCATTAAGGAAATGAGTACCCCTATCACTTGTTAAAATCAATGGGCATCCATACATGATGATAATGTTCTCACAAAGAAACTTTACTACCATAGCTTCATGCAATCCTTTCAGTAAGCCGCCGCCCACTTTTTAAGATAATTTGTAAAAGTTATAATGTAGCGCAATCCATTCCTGCTTGCAGGTGGGGAAATAGGACCCAAAAATTCAATTAACCACTTTTCAAAAGGTTCTGCACTAGTAATAGGCCTTAAAAGCATTTCGTCTCTATGCCTAGGCTTTCCAAGGCACTGAAAATAATCACACTTTTCAATATTCTTTACAATCTTTATACAATGTTTCCCACCATAGGCCAACCAAAATAATCTTGGGCGTGGTGGTATCTCTTTCATAATGTCCACATGTAGTCAAACCATGAGCTTCCTCCATAATAGCTTTGCGCTCATGCTCAAGTACACACTAGTGCAAAAATTCATCTCGACCTAGTTTGTATAAGTATCCACTAATCAACATATAAGGTGCGGCGTGTATGGAAAGTTGTTTCTTCTCTAAACTATTCATCGCTTCAGGAACCACATCAGTTCATAAAAAGACAACAATATCATCTAATTCAGAGGGTGCACGGTTCAACTCGAACAATTACGCATCAACATTGTATCCTCAATGCTTTGTGTGTCCTCTCCCGAATTAATCCTTGATTAATGATTTGGTCTTGAATTGCTCTAGCACGGCTTAACCACCAACATAAAGTCAAATTCCTAAAACAAAAAAATCCAATGGCATATGTATCCCTACAAAATGGGATTGTTCACCAAGTACTTTAGTGCCATATGATTTGTATAGAAAATACCAGGAGTTGCCATCAAGTATTGTCTACAATTATGTAGCGCGTAGAACATGGACAAGGCTTTGCGCTCTGTATTTATATAATTCTATTTAGTTGGGGTCAAATTCCTTCTTGCAAAAAAAAGGATGATCAACAATACCTTCTCCAAGCCGGGATAATACGCGCGCCAATGGCCATGCCAAAAGCATCCATGCACATGAAAGGGTTTGGACCATGAAGGAAAACATAGAATATGTCATTGTAGTAAGTCTTTCCTTCAATGTCTTAAACACGTGATGTTGCGCTTCACACCAATGGAACTTGCCTTTACTCTTTAGTAATTCTTCTAAGCGCTCAACGACCTTGGCATAAACTTTGATAAAATTCTGGTAATATCCTATGTTCCCCAAGAATCCACGTACCTCACTCTGGTTAGTAGGCTCCTATAAGCCCAAGATAACAATAACCTTAATATGATCTACCAACAAGCCTTCTTTACAAATAATATGTCCCAAAAAAATTCCTAAAGGGTGTAGCAAAAAAACACTTCTTAATGTTTAAGGATATGCTCAATCTCAAAAACTCTCAAACATAAGCCTTAAATTGTCACAATGATATTTCACTAGCCCATAAACTATCCAATCATCCAAGTAAACCTGTAAAAACTTATGAATGAAGTCCTAAAATGCTTGCACAACAATGTGTGAAAATATTGTAGGCATATTCTTTAATCCAAAAGGCATAACTGTGTATGCAAAAATCCCCATTCAGTGGTGAAAGTTGTCTTCTCTTGATCCTCTTTAGCAATCCTCACCTGATGATATCCAGAAAATCCATCAGTGAAGGAGTAGATCTCGCACCCTACAACGCCTTCCAGAATCTCCTTTGTAAAAGGTGTGGGAAAGGGATCTATTACACATGCAACATTAAAATCCCTATAATCCACACAAATTATTATCCTTCCATCTTTATTTATACTTATCACCATAGGGATAACCCACTTTGACTCCTCAATGGGCTCAATGATCCCAAATTTCAACATCTTATCAATCTCTTCCTTTACCTTGATGCATAAGATTAAGATTCATCCTATAAGGCCTCTTCCTAATCTGGGCACACCTTCTTTTAACTTGATCCTCATCTCACCCAAAGAGTGATGCACTCATTTCAACTCATGATAGCCCCTAGGAAATAAGTCCTGGAAGTCACACAAAAAATCAATTATCTTTGCAACCTCGAGTTAGACCAATAATCACCGATGATGGCCTCCTTAGGTTTAACATCTATCTTGATGTTAACCTTCTTCATTTTCATAGGCTCATGATACATGCGTGCCTTCTCATCCACACTTTATAAGACCTCACGCATACCCTCAATATGCTCAACATCCAGATTCTCCACTTCTTCATCATCAATTACGTAGACCATCTTACCTTTTTATTTTTCTAGGTAGGTGCACCCAAGTTGTTATGCATATATCTCTTCTTCTTCAAAGCACGCCTCTAAATCGACTCTCTTAGTAACTTCGAATAAGCTCCCCAACCTTTGCACTATATCCCATAGTCAATCGCTTCATAACTTGTAGTGTCTCATTCATTAGAGGTTTAGTAGAAAAATAGTCAAAGGTCTAAATCATACCTATAGTCAATTTCTACCAATTCCTTATTTCTCTATTCAACTCGCATAGACATATCATGCATGCACGTATCCTCGCAAGGTGAAGTAGAGATTGTGCCCTCATAGTGAAGGTGGTAAGGCCTCATGCCCCATATCTAGAGTCTCTCACACTGCTAAAAATGATGCGAAGAAGAATACTTCCCATAGAATTCACATGTCTTGGTAGGCACATTGCTCGAAGAAATCTAGTAGAGAAAGCGATGCTCACTTCTTACCACTCCAAAAGACCATCTCTATGTACCATCCACCAATGTGATGTTGTTCCATGCAAAGTATACACTATCATATTCCTTCTTTCCACTTATCCTATCCATTGAACTTCAATAGTGCGCATGAATACTTTAGGGTTTCCTTCACCGGTGTATTTCGGTACTTGGTTACTACCCAAATGCCTAACACAATGCGGCCTACTTACACATGTAACTGCACTCTTCATCTCATACCCAATCATGTCATAAGTCCCTTATGCCCAATTGTCACATGAAATGATGGTTGTATCACTCATAGAATGTGCATCATCTCATTGGATAACTCCTTCCTTTGATGGCTCAAGCACTTCAAGATCTCTAATGGTGTGCACATAAATTATGTTCAAATCCTCTTCACTCAAAGGTTCTACATATGGTGCAACTTTTCTATCTGTCAAAGGAATGATGATGCACTCTTCCTTGTTCTCAAAAATGATATATCATTTATTAAAGATAAAATAAACATTATCCACATAACACCAAGGGCACCCAAGGAATGCTAGAAATTTTTCTTCCTCTGCAAGTGCAAAGACATCAAATTCCCCAATAAACTTGGCCCCTTGTATAGTAACAACAACATCCTTCAAGATTCTAATTGATGTGGATTTAGTCTTGTTTGCCATAAACAACACATTTGAAGTTGGCTGTAATGGTTGCCTCCCCATATGATTCCAAACGTCCAAGGTGAGTATATTCAATTCTACACATGTATCAATCAAAATGTTACTCAAAAGCCATCCGTCAACAAATGCATTCAGAGTGATCTCTTTATCATAATCAAGACTGTGAGGAGGTAAATTAGCATGTAAAATATGTCTCTCACACTCAAATCCAGCGTGTGGTATCTTCTCCCTTAACCATTCTCCCAATAAAGGAATGTTGTTTTCTTCTCGCAACTTCTTACAAACCTACATCAGATCATCAAAATCATTCCGGGAAGCTCAACTACTTTTTCCTACTCCATCTTTCGTGAATGCTCCTTTAAGCATTGTATCTCACCCTATAAGTTTCTAATAACCTCCATGGTTTCTTGATAAACTTCCTTTTGATGAGTAGGGTCTGGATAATTTACATGTAATACCTCCTCTTTTGTAATAATAGGCTTATGCTTTGGAACTTCCCTAGTGCACGCAACTTCAACATGTGAGTGACCAACATAGGAAACATCTCAGGATCAGCACTACCCTTAGTAAGAGCCACTAATGATATTCCACAACACATGTACTCTAACCATTCCCGCACCTTTATCATGCTTGTGATTGTTTCTCGTGTGCTCATATGAATATGGGAATTCTTCATAGTTGTGGTTCTTTTCGAAAAAGGAGCAAATCATATTCTGAGGGCATTCACGCTTGTAATGATTAGGAGATCTGTATGTATAACATGTTCCATGAGGGAAGTCACTTCTACCACCGCAATGACCTCGGCCTTTGAATCCTCCATGTCAACCTCTACCTCGACCTCCTCCATCAGAGTGCCCTTCATTGTGATTATGATTTTCACCTTGCTCCTTGAAATTATTTGCAACACTAGTCTAATGTACACTAGTATCAATGACATCATGAATCTAATCAATCAACCTACAATTCTTTGTATCATGAGTAGTAGACCTGTAAATCTTGCGTAAGTAATAAGATACGTTATTTGTTATCGCACGTTGCAATAATGGGAACCTACTTAAATCATGATCCAAGTGACATATCTCACTATCCAAAAACATGGTGCTCACCAACTTACGAGGGAAACTATCCTTGGTATGTCCCTCCACTTCACAATATGTGCACCAAATACCCCTGCACGTCTCATGAGTTGATTTAGTGGGCAACTTATGTAATTGTTTTTCCATAGCTGCAACCGAGCATCCAAATGGGCTAGCTCTAGTGTCTACGCTTCCAACCGCCTAAGCGTGTAGAGCTACCTAAAGCACCTCGCACGGGTCTGTATTCATCTTGTGTGAGATCTCCCTTTCGAAGGGTGTGATCAACCTCCAAAGAACCATTGAGCATGCTAACTCGGGTGAATGTCATAAGATAACTTTGATAACAAGGTTTTGAATCACATATCATACTCCCTAATGCTCTAAGCCATGCCCTACTTGATATCTTTCAGCGTGCGTGATGCTTTATTCTTCTCAAAGTCGGGTATATGAAAATCTACTAAGAGAACATCATGCAACGCGGTATATTCCACCCAAGTCTAGTTCAGATCATATTTCTTGTACAAACTATGCATGCACCCTTACAAAGTGGTATCAAATTGACTTACTTTACACTGGAGATGTAATTTCCTTTATGTGCCATAGTATCTCACACATGCACATGATTAGATGCATATTCAATCCCTATGTATTCGGGAGATGAAGAGACATCTCCCCATAAACTTGCTGGGGTTGGTGTGGACCGTGCCTACCAGATCTAAAACCTATATTACCTCTTATGTTTCCTCTGCCTCTAGAACCACGATATTCCCGATCCCCTTCATGTGATGAGAAATAGACCAAGGATGTATTTCCTTGTGTCCCAATAGTTGTACTAAATTGAACTACCACGGTTTGTGAAGTTGTACTACTTCCAGAGATGATACCTATGTTCTGCGAGGCCACATTTTATGTCGACGACGCGCAAGAAAATATACCTCCAACCGTACCTCCAAATAACATGGACAAAGACCGTGCCACCATAGATGAATGGGCTACCTGATTAACTCCTAAAATTACTAGAAAATGAAATCTACATGTTGTTACCAAGCACCTACACTAGCCGAACTCTCAATAACTTTCTTAGAGGCTGGAACACAAAGCATAAGGGTTAGGTCGGTAGGTAGGATTAGATGTGAGCCCACGGTTCTTAATATTTCCTCGAGACGTGCTCTCATATGAAACCAAAGAGGGTTATTTTCCATGCTTTACCAAATGGGGGAGTTCTAGATGCTCTGGCTCCACGTCTTCTAGGTGAGATCTCAATCCTTAACGATCCATCTCTCTATGCAACACCATTCATTCCACAATTTCATGCTGCTTTGCCAAGTCCCTCTCACGTGCTTCATTAAACTTAAGCCATCTTTCTTCTCTCTACCTCTCTTCCGCCTGAGTCCACCATCTTTAATCATACCTCCTCCCTCCCCACGTGCGGTGGGATTTAGCAATCCATAGGACGCCGCGTTCCAAATCCGGGGTCATGATCATGATCTTAATCGCTATGTTAGCTATCACAAGCACTGAGAGGGGGGGTGAATCAATGCTTAACACAATTAACAATATTTTCAACCTTTCTATCTTGCTTAAATTGAAACAATAGCTAGACTATGAGCATAAGAAGGAACTTGAAACACATAACTAAAATGAAGATGACATAGGTTTATAGTGGGAAACCCAAGAAGGAAAAACCCACTTTGAAATCAGCCTTTTTGTGATGTGCCAAAATCCTCGATATGATATTGGTTAACAATTTTATATATAATATATATATATATATATATATATATATATATATATATATATATATCATGAGTACTTTGGAATATTGTTGTGTAACTTCAAAATAAAAAAATGAAAAGGTTTAATTAGAGAGGAACTTGTCGGGACACTATTATTTACATTAAACTAATTGTAAATTTGTAATTTGGAAGTTACCATTGTAACCTTTGGTAATGAAACCGAATTGGGAAAAGTATTATTTAAATGGCTTGTAAGACTTGTTGAGGATCCGGGAAAAAGGAAAAAAAAAAAGAAAAGATCTTTGGAAATTTCAAAGAATTTGTGGAAAATTTCCAAGAAAGCTAGGTTTGTAAGCAGGGTTGTGGGCAAGAGGGAGGGGCTCCTGAGGAGTCCTAATTGGGGTATAGAGTACAACCCCGAGATGGTTCCTGGCCAGGGCATCGGTTTGTGCTTTTAAGCATATTTTCTTCCCCTCGTTAATGTGGCCATGGTTTTGGTGCTTACATCCAAGTGGACCGGGAATTGAGCATAAGCAAAGTCCATTGCCAAATTGAGATAAGTTCTAAATTTTTGAATGAAATTAAATAAAAGAGTAAATTATTATGGTTCTTTTATTTATTTTTTTGGAATATATATTTAATTTAATTATGATATGAAACTATATTAATTGATTTCAAATAAATAAATAAATAAATAAATTTACAGTGTTTTGTGGTTGGTTGATTTAAAATAAATAAAATTTTATATTAAAATCAAACATTTACTTGAGTGAAAAATTATTAACTCTTGTTTTGTTTATTTTTACTTGTATAGTAAAATTAAATAAAATTCATGCATTTTAATAGTTTCCGAGAAAAATAATATGGTTTTATTAATAAATGCCTTTGGAAAAGGTTTAATATTTATTTTTATTTTTTAAAAAAATATGTATATTAAAATATTGTTATAAAATAGTTGAAGAGAATTTATTTAATATTTAATACTTGTGTTTATTATAGACTTATATTCATATTTATATTTAATTAGTTTGTTTTAGTGTTGGAAACACCTAGGGAAAACATCAAGTGAATTTAATTTACATAAGGTTTCTACGGGAGACAACTCTCCTTGAGAATAGTAAATCAATTTTTCCTATTGGTTTGTAATTTACTCTTGTTCCCCATGTAAAATTCTAAGTGTGTATTTTCATCTTTATTATTAAAATAATAATAATAATAATTTTCTATTGCAATCCTAAAAACTATATGTTTTAATGGTACTACCCTATGTGTATTATTGGCCCCATTTATTCTTACATTTCTTTTATGCATATTAAATTATATATTTAAATATTAATACTTATGTGTTATACCATATTAATTCCTAACTTAAATTTATAACCTAAGTAGTTAATTAAATTAGAATAAACTACCACATATTTTCTAAACGTTTTAAAAGACATGTTTTATTAAATATTATAGTTATAAAACTATACCATGTCATGTTCTAAACCTAAACCTATGTATATACTATACTATATACTATAACTTAAGATAGTAATGAATTATATAATGTTTTAATATGGTTTGTCTATTGTGTTGGCTAGTTTGACTACATGTAATTATATAAATTAAAAACTATAATATATATGTGTGTGTGTGTTTGGGTTGGCGGCCTAAGTACTAAACCTTACAAAGTTTAAACCTAAATTTTAACTACCTAATCCTAACCGCTATACAAATTTAAACATTATCCTTACCCATATTTAAGACCTATATATGGTTAAATAAATTAAAACTTCAACTTTCAAACTAAAGTACTTACGTTGGAGTTATTTAAACATATAATGTTTTATTTATTATTATTTAAAAAAAAAAAAGTAGTCTTTATCTTTTTAGTTTAGCATTATATAAATATAAACAATATTATTTTAATGTTTTTATATTTATAAAGATAATGGATATAATTTGAGGAATATGTGCAGTAGATATAAATATAATTAAATAGGTAGTTAATGCAAGTGTTTATAATACATTAGTAGGATTTGTTATATGGTAATATGTCATCGTTTCTTTTATGTAGAAAATCTTTTTACCTTGTATAATTTGGTGTAGAAAGTATTGTTTTGTGTATGATTGTTTGTCGATATGATAAATGGTGTCGGCCCTTTTCCTAGTGCGGGGAAAGGGGTGTTTACAATTTGGTATCAGAGCGTTTTTATGTCCTTGACTGTGAGTTATGAGTCCTGTAAGTAAGTGATTTTCTTATTTGTTTTGTTTGTATCTCCAGATAGTGGATATCACATTGTAGGGATGAGTTACTCGGAGGGTGCAAAATACAATGAGCAACTGGAATGACAAAATCAACAATTGGGAAGGGAAGTTGAAAATCTTACCTTGCAATTAGAATCTTTGAAAAATCAATTTGCGAAGTCATTTGTAAAAACAAGAGAGATAAATCATTAAATCGGAAAAATCTACTAGAAAGAGAAAAGCACCTTCTGATAATGAATCTACTTCTATTGAGAAAATGGAAAGTTCTTTTGATTCTTCTAGTTCTTCGATTCTGAAAAAGAAAATGTTAGTAGTCATAGAAGTTCAAAGGAAATGCAATTATTTGCTAGGAAAATTAAATTGCCTGAATATGCTGGAGAAGTAGGGTCAGGTGAACAAGTTGAAACTTGGTTAACAAATTTAGAAAGGTATTTTGAATTACAAAGGACTAGTAAGCTAGGAAGAACTCAAATTGTTGCTTTTCAATTAAAAGACACTGCTTTAAACTGGTGGGAAGACACATTAAAAACTGAAAAGCTTAAACCTCACAAGGTTAAATGGAGTAAATTTAAAAGCTTGTTTAAAAATAAGTATCTCTCTGATCATTTCTTGCAAAGAACGACAAAATGAGTTCTTTGATTTGAAGCAATGTTTGAAAAATGTGAATGAATATAAGCAATTTTTTGAAAAATTAAATAGATTTGTACCTTTTATTACTGGTTCTGATAGAGTGGTTAGATTTATAAATGGTTTGAGGGAAGAGTATAAAGCAAATGTTTGGTGTGGTAAACCACAGTCAGTAGATGAGGCCGCACAAATCACAGAACAATTTGAGAAATCTAAAACTGTGATTATTCAAAAACGGGATGAGTTCAAAAATAAAAATACTAGTTTTCAGTTCAAGAATAGAAAGAGACCCTTCACAGAAAATGTTCAATGTAAAAACTCTCAGTTTAAAAATCAACAAGGAAAGATTATGAAAAATTAAAACTGAAGATATTAAGTGTTGGAATTGTGGTGGAAATCATCTTCGTAGAGGTTGTCCTCATAAAAAGAAAAAGTGGGAAAACAAGGGGCAGAAGACGGAGGAGAAAAAAGAAGAAAAAATGAAAGTTTTTTTGTTGTTGTGGACACGGGTATTGTTCATAAACAAGTGTCTTTAGTAGAATTATCAGGATTTATTAATGGTATTGATCTTTTTTTCTTGATTGATTCTGGCAGTAGTCATAGTTTTATTTCTCCTAAAATAGTTAAAAATTTGAATTTGTTTTCCGAAACATAAACCCAATTTCGGTAGAGATGGCAGATGGAAGAATAGTCCAAAACTGGAGCTTTAGTGGAAGACTTAGAATTTCAAATTGATAGTTTTACTTCTATGGAGTCTTTTCATGTGTTGAATTTGGGTCAATATGATGCTATTCTAGGAATGACTTGGTTAGAAAGAAATCATGCTCTTATTAGTTGTGAAAGCAAGCAAGTTTGTATTCAAGACTTTTGTAAAAATACTCATGTTCAACAAGGAATGAAAAGACCTCTTACTTTGAAAACTATTTCTTCTATTCAAGTTAGAAGATGTATTAAGGAAAAATGTAAAATATTTTGTGTTGTTGTGACTGAAAATAATGGAAAAGTAAAAATAGATGTTGATGTTCATCCCTTAGTTAATGAGTTTATGGATGTTTTTCCTTCTGGCGTTGAAGAGTTACCTCCTAGGAGATCTATTGAGCATGCTATTGACATTGTTCCTGGTAGCGAACCTGTTTCTAGAGTACCATATAGGCAATCCATACTGAATTGGATGAGTTAAAAATTCAATTGGCTGAATTGATTAAATTAGGAAAAATCAGACCTAGTGTTTCTCCATGGGGTGCTCTTGTTTTGTTTGTTAAAAAGAAAGATGGCACCATGAGACTATGCATAGACTATAGCGGTTGAATAAAGTGACTATTAAAAACAAGTATCCTTTGCCTAGAATTGATGATTTGTTAGATCAGTTAAATGGTGCTAAATTTTTTCTAAAATTGATCTACATTCTGGCTATCATCAAATTAGAGTTAAAGAATATGATATTCCTAAAACTACTTTTCGTACTAGATATGGCCATTATGAGTTTGTTGTGATGCCTTTTGGTTTGACTAATGCTCCAGACCACTTTTATGACTTTGATGCATGATGTTTTTCATCCTTTTCTAGATGTGTTTGTGATCATTTTTCTTGATGACATTCTGATTTATTCTAAAACTGAAGAGGAACATAAAAATCATCTTAGAATGGTGTTAGAAACTTTAAGGAAGCATCAAATTTTTGGGAAACTGAGTAAATGTGAATTCTTTAAAAATGAAGTTTCTTATTTAGGCCATATTATTTCTGAAAAAGGTATTGCCCCGATCCATCAAAAGTAAAAGTTGTAGAAGAATGGCATATACCTAAAGATTCCCATGAAGTTTGAAGTTTTCTTGGATTATCTAGTTTTTATCGTAGATTTATTAAAAACTATTCAAGAATTGCTTCTCCACTTACTGATTTAACTAAAAAGGATAGAAAGTATTGTTGGATTGAAGAGTGTGACCTTGCTTTTAATAAATTAAAAGAGGCTTTAATTACTCGCACTGTATTATGCACTCCTAATTTTTCTAAACCATTTACCATTGTTACTGATGCTTGTAATTCTGGAATTGGTTGTGTGTTAATGCAAGAAAATAGAGTTGTTTGTTTTGGTTCTAGGAAATTAATGCCTCTTTGAAAAAAACTACCCTACTCATGATTTAGAATTGCTTGGAATTATTCATGCTTTAAAGATTTGGAGACACTATCTATTAGGAAATAAATTTGTCTTGAAAACTGATCATAGAGGTTTACTGATATATCTTCACACAACCCTTGTTAAATATGAGGCAAAGAAGATGGGTTGAATTGTTAAGCCAATATGATTTTGATATTCAGTATGTTCTGGTAGAGAAAATGTTGTGGCTGATGCTTTAAGTAGAAAAAGAATTTATTGTAATGTTGTGTCTGTAAAAAGAAGTCATTTTGAGGAAGTTATAAAAGAAGCTTTACCTACTGATAAATATTTTTGTGATATATATGTTGGTTTGAAAAATGGAACTCAAAATGTGCATTTGCAGGATAAAATCTCTCATTATTTGCTTGATAATTGTGGATTATTGTATTATAAAAATAGAATGTGCATTCCTAATCTTGTTGATCTAAAGCAACAAATTTTGAAAGATTCTCATGACATACCTATAGCTGGTCATCCTGGGTTTCATAAAACTTACTCCTCTATTAAGAAAAATTATTTTTGGCCAAAGATGAAAAAAGACATTCGTGATTATGTGCGTAAATGTATGACTTGTCAAAAGGTAAAAACTGAGCAATGTAGTAAACTGGTTTGTTACAACCTTTACCTATACCTGACTGGAAATGGGAATCTGTTAGTATGGATTTTATTACTGGTTTGCCTAAAACTAGGAATGGACATGATTCTATTCTTGTTGTTGTTGATAGATTAACTAAAATGGCTCATTTTCTTCCTACTAAAATTAAGTCTTCTGCTTCGATGTAGCTCATTTATTTTCCAAAGAGATATTTTGTCTGCATGGAATTCCTAAAAATCTTGTAACTGATAGAGATCCTAGATTTACTTCTTCTTTTTGGAGATCTTTATTTGATGAGTTGGGTACTAGCTTAAAATTTAGCACTGCATATCATCCTGAGTCGATGGCCAAACTGAAAGGATTAATAGAATTTTAGAGGACATGCTTAGAATGTATACTGGGGATAAACCCAGAAACTGGGAGCAATATTTACACTTGATTGAATTTGCTTACAATCAAGGTTACCATACTTCTACTAAGATGACTCCTTTCGAGGTTGTTTATGGTAGAAATTGTGCTACCCCTATTTCCTGGTCTAATCTCGAGCATAGATCTGGTATGGCAATGACAACGTAAAAGAAATGGAAGAAATCATAGCTAGGGAAAAATAGAATATGAAAGTTGTCAGGATAGACATAAACAGTTTGTTGATTGTAAGAGGACTATTAGAGAGTTTTTGTAGGTGATAAAGTGTTTTTGAAAGTTAAACCAAAAAGGAGTTCTTTGAAGTTAGGGAAATATGCTAAACTTGCTCCTCATTTTTGTGGGCCTTTTGAAATTATTGAAAGAATAGGAACCTTGGCATATAGATTGGCTCTACCTCCTGAGTTGTCTAGAATTCATAATGTTTTTCATGTGAGTTTGTTGAAAAGATATGTTTTTGATGATAAACATGTTGTGGATTGGAAGAACATAACTATAGAACCTACTTGTGAGTTTCAAATTGAACCAGAAATGATTTTGGAAACTAGAACTAGGAAACTTAGGAACAGAGAAATTAAAGAAATTAAAGTAAAATGGTCTTCTTGTGATGTGGATAGCGCTACTTGGGAAAGAGAAGATTATCTTAAAGAACAATATCCTGATCTTTTACTAATCACTCATGTTTTTGTGTGTGGTGTTTTTCAGAGTAGCTCTGGATCTACTAAGGACAGTAGCTGATTCAAGGGGGAGGATTGTGATGTGCCAAAATCCCTGATATGATATTGGTTAACAAATTTTTATATATATATATATATACACACACACACATACATACATATACATATACATATACATATACATATACATATACATATATATATATATATATATATATATATATATATATATATATATATATATATATATATATATCATGAGTACTTTGGAATATTGATGTGTAACTTCAAAATAAAAAAATGAGAAGGTTTAATTAGAGAGGAACTTGTTGGGACATTATTATTTACATTAAACTAATTGTAAATTTGTAATTTGGAAGTTACTATTGTAACCTTTGGTAATGAAACCAAATTGGAAAAAGTAATATTTAAATGGCTTGTAAGACTTGTTGAGGATCCGGGGAAAAAGGAAAAAGAAAAAGAAAATATCTTTGGAAATTTCAAAGAATTTGTGGAAATTTTCAGGAAAGCTAGGTTTGTAAGCAGGGTTGTGGGCAAGAGGGAGGGGCTCCAGAGGAGTCCTAATCGGGGGTACAGAGTACAACCCTGGATGGTTCCTGGCCAGGGCATCGGTTTGTGCTTTTAAGCATATTTTCTTCCCCTCATTAATGTGGCCATGGTTTTGGTGCTTACATCCAAGTGGACCGGGAATTGAGCATAGCAAAGTCCATTGCCAAATTGAGATAAGTTCCTTCTCTATAAATTTTGGAAAGAAATTAAATAAAAGAGTAAATTATTATGGTTCTTTTATTTATTTTGCTAGAATATATATTTAATTTAATTATGATATGAAACTATATTAATTGATTTCTAAAGTACTAAACCTTACAAAGTTTAAACCTAACTTTTAACTACCTAATCCTAACCGCTATACAAATTTAAACATTATCCTTACCCATATTTAAGACCTATATATGGTTAAATAAATTAAAACTTCAACTTTCAAACTAAAGTACTTACGTTGGAGTTATTTAAACATATAATGTTTTATTTATTATTATTATTTTAAAAAATTAGTCTTTATCTTTTTAGTTTAACATTATATAAATATAAACAATATTATTTTAATGTTTTTATATTTATAAAGATAATGGATATAATTTGAGGAATATGTGCTAGTAGATATAAATATAATTAAACAGGTAGTTAATGCAAGTGTTTATAATACATTAGTAGGATTTTTATATGGTAATATGTCATCATTTCTTTTATGTGGAAAATCTTTTTACCTTGTATAATTTGGTGTAGAAAGTATTGTTTTGTGTATGATTGTTTGTCGATATGATAAATGGTGTCGGCGGCCCTTTTCTGTTGTGGGGTAAAGGGGTGTTTACACTTTTATTAGAAAAACAATTCTAAAAATTGATTTACATTTGACCAAACACATACTTGATATATGAAGCACCAACTTCAATGGACACCTAACAAAAACTAGATGAAGAACTGAGCACCCACTCAGCTGACAAGATAATAAACACCAACTTCTTCTAGCCTAAGCACCTACTTAGATAATTCTTATATACAAGTGACCATATAGTTGATTTGTTGCTTGATCAACTGATTATAGAATCCTTACTAGCACAATGTTTCAGCGATTATCAAATCTGCAATACTCCTCTTGACTAAACTGATCCTTTTTTACATAGTCTTCGAGTTATACATCAACATTCATCACTGATCTATGAGTTCTTATTGGACTTATGTTATTTTCCACTGCCAATCTATCTTCTTTGTATAGTACTCTGTATGTACTTGTATATCTGCCACCGATATTGTAACTACCTCACCTTTGTATTCACCTTCTACTTTAGATAGTCTTTATTTTTCAAATCTCTTATGATAGTCCCTGTCATTCATATATGCACTATTTTTACTAAACTTTAGTTACTTTCCTCGAGCTCTGTTACTCATAACTAACAAGTCTATAATACTTGTTCTATTATCTCAATTTTCACACCTTACATCTTTGACAATCAGCTCTTTAATAACCTCTCATGGTCACTTTCCTCTATTACTTCATTAACACTTCAGCTATCAAACCAAAAATGAAAATTGCTCAAGATTTTTCAACTAAAGACAACATTAAAAAATGACTCCTCAACTTCAATCAATAGAGGGCATCTTCATTTTCTTCAAGCTCCATTTGGTGGTAGTCTTCTAACCTTTCAAATTACATCTTGAATTTCAAAAGCCACAAGTTCATGTTTAGTTTGAATAAGTCCTCATTTGAGTGAGAGCAAGCCAAGAATAGGTAAGCTGTTTTGAGCCTTTTCAAGTTCCCCTTCGAGTCAAGATAATGTTGAAGGTGTTTGAAAATAAAGTTATCTCATTTCACTCTTTACAGATACACTACTTTGAACTCAAGGCATTGAAACAACCTTTACCTTCATACACTGTGGAGACACAATGTACCTTAGCCATTTCACATGTTTTTCAGACTAAGAAGTCCTCCATTTTGCATTCAATTTATTCAAGTGAGGTCCTAGACACTCTATTAAGAGAGAAATAACATTTCCAACACAATGTCTTCAACATAGTCAATTCAACCCTAAACACTGCACAATTTAACAAGAATATACAGTTGACCGTGTTTGAGTATTCCACAATTTTCACGAGCTCGAGAGAACTTTACCTTTAAAGAAGAATCTTGAAACGATGTATAAGATCACCAAACCTTTATTCAATACTTTCTAACTTGATCCAATCCATGACCCATCTCAATTTTCAAGAAAGGGTGTAAAAGCTAATACAACTGTTAAAGAAACGACTGTATACGGGTTTGAGAACTTCTGCTAAGAAATCCTCTTTCTATACTTAATCAATCAATAAAATTGCTTTTGAAACCTTTTCCTATTTATCCCACAGAGATGTGATCCATATTTCATTAATTTTTATTGGTGAATCATGATATTCGAGCAAAAGAACTTCATGAAAGCCCTAAATTAGGGTGTGGTACAATAATGAGACCCGAGAGTAGAAGAAAATTGATATTTCTTTCAATAATGGATGAAAAATAAAAATTTCTTTCTTCTAGAGCTTCATTGAATTACCCCCACCTTTTTAGATTCATGTCTAAGAAAGAAACACTTTCATATGTTTCCAAACATCAAGAGTTGCAAGGTCTAGACTAGTGAAAAATCGGTGTTATTGATAGTGAGTATGTCTCGGTTATATTAGTAGCCTTGATTTGCATAGAATACTGGTTAGGTCTTATTTTTCTCTTTGAACACAAAAACACATTCATTTAAGCCTAAGAGATAGGTTGGATTACTAAACATTCTCTTGACCAAATTGCATGATCAAGAAAAAGCATCAACATGCAATGCTAGCTCCTTTGAGCAAGCTGCAGAGTATTAATAGAAGCAACTCACCTCTATCATTATACACATTGTCTAAACACCTTGGTGGAGATATTTTGAGAATCCCTATCTTGATCCTTCAAGTATGAGGATTAATTTTATAATACCAAAGACAAATTTTAAGCTCTCTTTATGACTGTTACAATGCAAGAGAACCTGATTTACCTTGTGTTCAATATTTAGCTTGACATTATTATTATTGACATTATTCCCTATTTGAGGATTTTTGAGAGATAGAAGGATAACTTGAAAGTATCATTCTCCATTCAATTCAATGGCCTAATCATATAATTACATCTTTTGAGAATAGGTCTTAACAGTTCATAGTTGAGAACAATAAAGCATGAGACCAAGAGCTTTGTTAATATGTAAATGGACCTCCAAATTTTTGATATTACTCAAGAGATCCATAAAAGAGATGAGGTAATATGTTTTAGTCTCTGAGAATGATGTCAAGGTTAAATGAATGCAAGAAATATAGGTAGACTCCTCAAAACCATGGCTTCAAGCAACACTTTTTCTAAACAACTTATCCATGTAGCATAAAGTACCCAAGATTGGGATTGACATTCAAACACATTATGAGCCTAGAAAACACCATGAATGTACTATTAAGCACTCTATTAGTGATGAAACAATATTTTGAGATCATTTTCATCTTCTTGCTCTTATTGATTCAAAACACAATCCAGGAGAGAGAAAAAATGTTCCACTAAAATGATGAGAAATTTTCAAATACACCTCCTTTTGAGAAAATTATTTTACAATGTAATTATAGGAGATTTTTATGCAAAAATTTATCTTATGAATTATTGTAAGAATCCCCACATTTTTTCTTGAGAGCTAAGAATCCAGGAGCCTCAAAATGCATTTTCAAGAAGGTTGTTTTAGAAAAACTTGAATAAGTCAAAATACCCATTACATAATCTGATGAAATTTGACATGGAGCATTGCAAGACATCTCGATAAATTTCCCAAATTTTATTTAGCCATAAGTTTTCCTATGGGGCTTTGACCAATCTAATTTGTAGAAAGAACAACCGAGTTCTCAAGGACAGGTTTTGGGTAAGTAGCATTTTGCTTCAAAACCTATTTCTTTACTTTCTGATCCTTAGAAAGAGTTCATTCACCTATTATACACATGTTCCAAGCATTTAAATACTTCACTTTGCACCAAAAAGACTCACATGACTCCCATGCACTTAAAGGACATCAATTTGGCTTAGCATGGAATAACAAGAAACCAATACTATGTGACTCCCAAGACACACTATTTTCATGAAAAAGAAGCACTGGGACAACAAAAACACATCAATGACAACCAGACACAAAGGTGGGAAACAAAATCCCCCTTTTTCATTGATGTCAACACCCACACAAACCAAGACAAATTGATGAAAACATGATAACCCTCATGATGAGACAGTCAACATATTCATGTACCCAGACACATATTCTCCCCTTTGACATCCATGACAAAGATTGGATAACCAGAGAAATGAAAAGCAACAGAAAAAGAAAATAATATATCTCATAGATTGCTCCCCCTGGGCTTAAGGCACAAATTAGAAAAAACAAGCACCATGTATGATACGAGTCCATTTAACAAGATTGATGTGAAGAGATACCTCAGCTAACCAAGGGCATACAAACAACAAACTTAAGTGAAAGAATATCATGAACAACACCATGAGCTAGTAAACTAGTTCCCCCTCTCTTGAAGCTCTTTTTGGCACATTACAAGAGCTGATTTTGCAAGAATAATGCTCCCTTGAGTTGTCCAAGACCTCTTAACAACTGGTAGGATTAGGAATGACTCCCAATTCATCCCTGAGATGCTCAAATGCTGCCTTTGGAAGTGGCTTTGTCATAATATCTACAATCTCTTCTTTTGTGCTCACATATACAAGATTAATCTTCTTATCATTTACTTGTTCCCTCAAGAAATGAAATCTGATTGTATGTGCTTAGTATTTGAATGAAATATTGGATTTTTAGAGACACTAATTGCACTAGTGTTATCACAAAACAAGGGAGTTGGTTCATCAAATTTTACCTTGTAGTCTTCCAATGTTTGCCTCATCCAAAGAACCTGAGTGCAACACATGGAAACAACTATGTACTCTGCTTCACAAGTAGATAATGCCACTGAAGATTGATTTTTACTTAGCCATGACACTAGAAATTTTCCAACAAAGAAGGTTCCACCACTTGTGCTCTTCCTGTCATCAATATTTCCAGCCCAATCTGCATTAGTGTATGCTCTTATATTGAAGTATTTTCTTGCAAGATACCAAAGACCATACTCTAAAGTTCCCATGAGATATCTAAGTATCCTCTTAACTTCCTTGAGATGTGTCTCTCTTGGGTCTTCTTGAAATCTTCCTACTAAACCCACAACTTGCATTATATATGGCCTTGATGCAGTGGAATAAAGAAGGCTTCCTATCATAGATCTGTATAGTGTTTTTTCCACTTTAGGTGAGTCATCTTATTTGCTTAACTTGCATCCTACCTCCATTGGTGTGCTTATAGGTCTGTAATCTTCCATTTTGAACCTTTTTAGCATTTCCTTGATGTATTTATCTTGGGATATAAAGATTCCTTGATCTGATTGGTTTATGTGAAGACCTAGAAAGTATGAAAGATCACCAAGCATAGACATTTCAAACTCTTTACTCATCACATCAACAAATTCATTGTTAGGAAATTAAATATTAATGTTTACATTATTTGTGTATTCATTAAATACAAATGTTAGTAATTATATTATTGTTATATTAACAATAATATGTTGGTTGGAGTTGTTTTAACAACTCATATGATTTGAGTTGTGTATTGTTACGTGAGTAACAATCACAACTAAATAGGAGATATTATAGGTTCCATAATAATAGGAAATCCTATATATGTGCCTATATATTTGTATGTGCATTCTATGTAATGTATCCAGGAATGAATTGAAAGTATATTATTATTCCGTGTTTAATATTGTACATTATTCATCTGTAAAACTGATCCAAATTTATTATTTGGTATCAGAGCGATATCTATCTTGATGAGAGTCAAGAGAGAGCACACTGAAAATGTTTAGAAATTTGGCACAGATCAATTTAATTTGTTTTAGCATTTGAATGCTTAAGTGTCCATTTTGTGTTATCCGTGGAGGTTTTCTGCCTTGGTTATAGTTTTCTTGGACTCCTTATTGAGACCCATTCTACAGATTTTGTATGATAGCAACAAAGATTCATTTACGGCTCCAACTAAGTTTATATCAGGAGAGATAGTGTTGGATACCATCCAATTATTTCAGGTTTCATAGATTTGTGTGACCTGTGTAAAATCTGTGTTCACTGCGCTATAGAACTGCATGTTGGTTGATTCAAAGATTGTGAAGAAATACTTGTTCTCGTCTTGCTCAAAGTTCAGAAGATCAATTTTTTATAGTTCGACTCATAAATTCTAGAACTACAGATTCTTTGTTCAAACCTGATATTTGTTTTTTTCTTGAATGATTCTTACTTCAGCTTAAACGTGGTTCTGGATGCCATTCATTTTTTGTTCCATATGAATATCTACTCATCCACAGTCTGTGCTACCTTCTAATATTGGATCTACAGTTGTTTTGCATCAATGTTGACATCAGTTTCACTGCCATTCTTTCATCGAGCTTGTTGAAACATGATGGTGTTGAAGGGAGTCTCATTGAGAAGCTCCATAAGCAGTTTTGAATATCTAATCTCCATATACGCAAAGATTTACATCTAATTTGGCAGATCTCTGTTGTAAATCTGTACATTCAATTGGAGAAAATAACATCGGTTTCTTCTAATCTGTGCCATGTAATCCAGCATATGCATCTCTGCATGAGAATTGCGATCTGCAGTGGAAGGATCGATCAAATTTGTGGACTGGAATTAAAGATTGTTGTTCTGATATCTCGTGAAGGTGAGTTGGGAAGTTTCCAGATCGGCCTTCAGTAAAATACTCGTAACTTTCTCATTTCTTAATGAAATTGAGAATTTCAAAGTGTTCTGAAAAGCTTGCAACGCGGGGAATAAAACCCAGAAATCGTTTTGGAAAATTCATTTTGATAAGTGAGCAGTTCTGTGCAGAAATGTGACGGGTTTTGTGCCTGTGTTTGTTCCTGCGAAGTGCTGGCAGGCATATGAGATTATGTGTGACAGAAGCACAACATTTTGTTTGTAATCTGAGTGCTTGGCTCGAGATCTCAGGAAATTTTCTGTTCGATACCATCCATTCATACATCGCTGGCCCACCTGATTCAATGTGGAGATCCAAATCTTGCGGATTTGTTAAGCTTGGAGTCTTCAAACGGAAAAAATGCAAAAGTAAAACTCTTATACATATTCACCTGAGTGAATTTTGTTGTGCGACTCCCAAACTTGCGGGTTGAATTGAATGAATGCATGCTAGCTATGTCAGCATTTCCTCCAACCAGCTCCATATACGGTTTTTATCAGTCAATAGGTAAAATTATAATTATATTCAAGATTGAGTTTGTTGTCTTTAGGTCGTATATAGGTATTGCAGTCGATTTGATTATCAGATGATAAGTTTGTTTAAAGTGTTATGTTGTAAGTCTGCGTAGACTAGTCATTTGTCTGTCTTATATAAATGGTCTTAGTTATTATTAAAGTTTTGAGTTACTCTAATGGTAAATGTAAATGTCATTAAAAAAGATCGTGTCCTTCATGTGTTTAATTGAGAGTCATGTTGTAATAGTCATTTTGGATATCAATTATAGGTTGTCAAAATTGTCAATGTCAATATTATTATTTGTTTTGAGTCAGTTAGATCATTGAGTATTGTGTCTATAGTCTAAACTTATTTTTCGTTAAATTGTTAAAAGAGTCGAAACATTTTTTTGGTATTGTCTTAGTCAATGTGATTTTAATTTAAAAAGTAATTTCAATTTATTACTTTTTAAATTTCTAGTCATTGTCAATCAAATAGGTGATTTAGGACATTCGTAAAGAGTCAATCAGATTTTTGTCTCATTTCAAGTCTAGTCATGTCATTGTAAATAGTTCAAAGAGTCGTAAAATTGTAAAAAAATTTGCCTGCATTTCAACTGGACGCACTATCGGTGGAATCCGACGTCCTTTGATATGCATTTGAGCTCCATGATCAAATCCAACTGAGCTAGCAGCATGATAATGGAGGATGGAGGCATCGGAGGCTGGAGGTCAGACAGCGACCTCTCGTCAGTCACCAACGACGGGGCCGCACAGAATGATTTGGTGGCACAGGTGTGCAGTGTGAGTACTTGTTTTTGAGTTTTGCAGTGTTCCAGATTCAGTTGTGTGGTGTGAATTTCAGCTTGGTGTGATTCTTTTTCAGAGTTCTTGTTGTGTGTTGAATAAGTGAAATGTTCACATTGAGGGGGGAACATGATCAGCATGATCCAATGTTCCATTTTCAGTTTTTCAGTTGAGTATGTGGCTTTTCCTATTTCCCCAAATGCAAAAACATAGTACAGAACAAATAACACAGTGAAATGCAGCATCATGAGGCTTGATGAGGTAGAACAGTCAGATGTGTTCCTGTTCATACCTAGGTTTGTGGTTAGCCTCTTGAAAACCATTGAAAGGCATGTTCAGATGTGTTCCTGCTTGAGTTCCCACACTGCTAGGTCAGATGTGTTCCCTAGAGTGACTGGTTGATAAGCAGATGATTCCTGAGCATGTTCCCATCCTCGTCGGTCAGATGTGTTCCCGACAGTGCTTGGTCGATAAGAAGTTGATGTGTTCCTTCTTCTACCTTCAGTTCGAGTGTGTGCCAAGATCATGAGCGCGCAGAGGCGGCAGGCTGCAAAGGAAGTGTGAAAGTTCTAATGTTACCATGTAAACATTAAGGGGGGGAATGTTAGGAAATTAAATATTAATGTTTACATTATTTGTGTATTCATTAAATACAAATGTTAGTAATTATATTATTGTTATATTAACAATAATATGTTGGTTGGAGTTGTTTTAACAACTCATATGATTTGAGTTGTGTATTGTTACGTGAGTAACAATCACAACTAAATAGGAGATATTATAGGTTCCATAATAATAGGAAATCCTATATATGTGCCTATATATTTGTATGTGCATTCTATGTAATGTATCCGGAATGAATTGAAAGTATATTATTATTCCGTGTTTAATATTGTACATTATTCATCTGTAAAACTGATCCAAATTTATTATTCATGAGTCATCCTTTCATGATCCCCTCCAAAAATGATGTCATCAACATAAACTATGGCAATTAGCATATTGTCTTCTTCTTCCTTGATGTAGAGATTACTATCAGCTACTCCCTTTTTGAAACCTTACTCAATAAGATAAGCATCCAACCTGCTATACCAAGCTCTGGGAGCTTGTTTGATCCCATATAAAGCCTTTTTCAACCTACATACATAGTCCTTATCTTCACTCAAAGATAATCCTTCAGGCTGCTCAATATACACTTCCTCATTTAAGTTTCCATTTAGAAAGGAAAATTTGACATCCATTTGATTTTTTTAATTTTCTTGTGAGCTACATATGCCAAGAATAATTTGATAGCTTCCATTCTTTCCATTGGTGCAAATGTTTCATCAAAATCAACTCCTTCCATTTGTGCATAGCCTTTACACACAAGTCTTTTTTATTCCTTGTCACTTCACCTTTTTCATTCATTTTATTCCTAAAGACCCATTTTGTTCCTATGACATTCTTGTCTTTTGGCCTAGGTACAAGCTCCCACGTTTCATTTTTCTCAATTTGATCAAGTTCTTCATTCATTACATCTATCCAATGTTTTTCATTGCATGTTTCCTCCACATTATTTGGTTCTATCATTGATAAGAGGGTTGTGTTTTCATTTTTTTGCTGACTTCTTAGCTTCCTTCTTATGAGCACACCACCTTCTTTACTCCCTATAATCATATCTACAGGATGGTCTCTTCTAACTTGCCTTGAAGGTGTCTTGGTATCATGCCTTTCTTCTTCTTCCACTTCTTCTACCTCTTCATGTGTGCCTCTTATTTCATCATCATCATCATGATTTTCAATGGTATGTGCATCATCTTCATGGCTGTCCTTAGGCTGATTTCTTATTTTTGAGGGTTGAGTTTCATCTATTTTTACATTTTTGCTTTCAACCACCTTCTTAAGTCTCTTTTTGTAGCATCTATAGGCTACACTAACTAATGAATAACCAAGAAATATACCTCATCACACCTGGAATCAAAATTTCCCAAATATTCTTCATCTCTCTTTATGTAGAACTTGCTCCCAAAGACTCTTATGTGCTTCACATTAGCTGGTATTCCTTTCCATAGTTCATAGGGTGTTTTGCTGCTATCTACTCTTAATTGAGCTCTATTTAGAATATACACAGTTGTGCCCACTGCTTCACTCCAATAGCTATCAGGAAGTTTGGATTCATTCAACATAGTTCTGCTCATCTCTTGCACGATCTTATTCTTCCTTTCAACCACACCATTTTGTTATGGTGTCATAGCAGCTGAGAATTTCCTCTGTATTGCATGCTCTTTGTAATAGTCATCAAACTCATTAGAACAAAAATCTCCACCCCTATTTGATCTTAAACATTTGATTTTTATGTTCTTCTCATTCTCCACAAGTTCTTTAAAATATTTGAATCTATCCAAGGCTTTTGATTTATGTTTTAGGAAATCCACCCATGTCATCCTGGTAAAATCATCTATTAGAAGCATGAAGTACTCATCTCCTTGCATACTTGCAGTTCTAGTAGGCCCACATAAATATGTATGAATCAGATCTAAAGGTTGAGTAGTTGAATACTCTTTTGATTTGAATGTCCTTGTCTGTTTGCCATGTAAACAAGCTTTGCACATAGAATCTGCTGGTTTTAAATTTTTGGCATGTTTCTAACTCCCTCTTTAGCACTCAATTTCACAAGATTATCAAAGCTGATGTGTCATAATCTCTATGCCATAACCAACTGTCATCAAGTTTTCTTGTAAAACACTTTTCTTTGTTTACCTCTTTGAGCACATACATGTTATTTTTTGTTCTTTTTTCCTTTCCAAATTTCTTCCTTGTTTTTCCATCAATAATATTACACCCTTTATCATTAAAAATCAGATTATAACCCTATTTGCACATTTGGCTAACACTTAGTAAGTTATGTTTGAGACCTTCAACATATAGCACATTTTCTATAACAGTTTTTCCATTGTCAAGACTAAGAGTTCCCTTGCCCACAATATTTGTAGAATTATTGTCACCAAATCTAACGACCAACTTTGAAGCATTATTTGATAAAGAAATGAACTTAATGTTATCACATGTCATGTGACTAGAGCAACCACTATCCAAATACCAGATCATTCCTTCATCTTGCACATGAAAAGCAGTTTGAGCTATCATACCATTCTCTTCTTTCTTGTTTGATCTATCTTTCACTACATACATCCATTTGCTTTGTTTGGGTGTTTGTGAGCTGCACATACTAGCTATATGACCTTCCTTTTGACATTTGTAACACACAAGATTATGATTTTCTCTCATATGCTACAAGTTATAATTCCTCCTACTACCTCTAGCATTTCTTCTACACTTTGAATCTTTGTGACCAAATTGATTACATTAAAAAATAAACATAAAAGGAATGAGAGTATTGTATGCACCCAAAATTACATGTGCTACATTGTCGAAAAATGGTTACAAAAGTCCCCAATGATGATTCATTTCCTTTCAGAAGGTGTTCAAGTTCCTAAGCTCATCCACAATGTATATTTGTAACCTAGACATCTTTACTTAGCTTTTCCATGCTTTCTTCTAGCTTCCTGCTCTTTTCTATGCATGTTTTGGCCTTAAGTGTGAAAACCGCTACCTTACCTAGGCGGTGGTTTTGTGACCGCCACCCGGGACGGGGAAGCGGTCCTACGATCATCACCCTACATAGGGCGGCGGTCTGAGATATTTTTCTAGAACTCTTCATGCATGAGAGAAATCTTCCTACGGTCTTGAGAGAATTCTTCTGCGATTGTCACCCTACGCTTCACTTAACTTTACTTACAAGGTGTGTTTGTGAACCAAATTGCCTAAAAATAGTCTTGATTGCATGGTATTCCTTTCCTCTTTTATTTTTAAATAGATTTGATTAGTTTGAACTAACTCTTCACCCAATGATTTGGCACTCCAAGGCTGCCTTGTGCATAAAGGAACATCCCAACCAATTCCTATATATTCAATTTTTGTATTCAAGCAAATTGCATGAGAATTTTGTGTATCTTACATAGTATTGCTGCCATAATCTTGCTGGAAATTACATAGCCAAGCTCTATTCACTTGTGCTATCTCTCTTCTACTTTCATTGCAATGACGATTTTCCTTGTTGTAATTGCTCAAGTACCTTCTCCTCTTTGCTTACTTTGCATTCCCAATTCCTTGGAGTCATATGGACACATAGAGAAAGAAAGGATAACTTGAGGGGAAAATTCATCGTACAACTAGATTTACCTCTATTCCATGAATTTCAGGTAGGAGTTGTTGTTTGATTTCCTTCATTGCTGCAATTTATCATAGTTACATTATATTAAATAGAGTAGAAATCAATTTCCTCTCATTTGCAAGTATTTAATTAATTTCCAAGAGGGTTTAAATCATTAATAGCAACTCTCGGTGACGGATCTTCTTCTTCCTATCCCTGTGGATTTGAAGGAGAAAATATCTGTAGGAAGTTGTCTGCATATCATAGATTATTTGGAAAATTTCTTGTTTTATGTTAGCATTATTTAGAATACACTCAACATAGGTGAATAAGCTGCACCGGGTTATTTTTCTTGTTTAGTTTTATTGTAGAAGTAGATTTGATTATTTAGAATAAAAGAAAATTGTTTTTGTAATTATGATGTTTCAGTTTTGTTGTTTTATTTAGGTTAGTTTCCTTTCAGCAATAGCATAGATTGTTAGTTTCATCTTAGTTAATTTGGACACTTCAAACTAGTTCAATATTGAGATTTAGTTAGAAAAACCATAAGGAATTTAGTGTACCTATTCATAGCCTCTAAATCTCCCCTTTGCCAACTCAGCTACTAGAGGATCACACTTCCAAATCTTAGTCACTGATCCTCCTACAGTTAGCCACACACATTTCCCCATCGGTTGCCTCGGCGCGACCTCAGGGGGTTGAGTGCAGTTGAAGGTTGCATGTCAATTTTCATTCGTACAATTTCCTCATAACATATATGATTCTTGGAGAGTTTTTCCTTCTTCTTGCAGATTTAGTGGCCTCCTTATTCATGGTATATGAGACCCTTTATATAGACTTCTCTTCTTCTTCTTTTATGGTTCATCTTCCTTATTCTCTTCCTTGAAACCAATACCTGTTTTGTCACTTATATCCCTTTGAGTTCTTAGGATGTTTGTTAGAACATTTGAGCTCCCTTATATCTTCTCATACATCTTGATTTTTCCATTTTCCTGTTCTAATTCAGCCTTATGAAGTTCTAAATCTGATTTCAGCCTTTGACATTATTCTTCCTTTTCTTTTTAGGATTGGGAAATCTTTTCCATCTAATTTTCTAGCTCCTTGAGTTCATTCATTTCATCTTCTTATTTTTGGCCTTGTTTCTTCTCAAGAATGTGGATTTTTTCTTCATAATCCTTTAGGGTGCATTTTAACTTTTGATTCCTTCTTCTGTAAATTTGGAGTTCTTCAAGGGCACTTACCAATTCAGCCTCTAAATTTACTTGTGCCTCTTCTTCATCTGAATCTTCATAGCTGATCATATTTTTCCCTTTATTGTTGCATTCATTTGATATTTCCAGAGCCATAAATAAAGTTTCAATTTTAGCTCCATCACTCTCACTTTTGAGCTGTTTGAATCACTTGATTCTGAGTCACTTGAGTTTTCTTTACAATAGAAATTTTTCTTATTTTTAAAAACTTCTTCTTGCTGCCCTTCTTCTTATAGTCCATATTTTTCTTGCCATGTTTATGATCTTCTTATTTACATTCAAACTCAACCTCCTTATTTTTTTTGGGACATTTAGCTGCAAAGTGTCCTACTTGACCACAATTAAAACATTTGAAAGGAAGCTTACCTTTATATTTTCCTTTGCCTCTTCCCAGTCTTCTTACAAACAAAGCTTCAATCTTCTCAGCATCTTCTTCATTCTCCAAATTTGATTCCTCTTTTTCTTGCTTGGAATGACTCTCTTTCTTGGATTTGAAGGAAACTTATTTCTTAGTTGATTTGGCTCCAATTGTCCTCATTTCATAAGCTGATAAGATGATTTGTAGCTCATCCAAAGTCAAAGTCTTCATGTCTTTTGCTTCCTCAATGGCTGAGAATTTTGCATCATATTTGGAGGTTAAAGATCTCATAATTTTCTGAACAATAATTGTCTCTTCTAGCTTCTCACCTAAGCCTTTGATCATGTTTATTATCTCATCTACTCTTTGCATGTATGCTTCTATGATTTCATCTTCTTTCATCTTTAAGCTTTCAAATTTTTCTCGGTAGGTCTGTAATTTTGCAAGCTTGAATTTGTCATCTCCCTCATAGATGCTTTGTAGTTTGGTCCAAATCTCAATGGCTATGGTACATTACCCCACCTTTCCAAAATTTGTTTCATTAAGCCCATATAAAATTGCATTCATGGCTCTTTAATTATTCTCAAATTCATTCTTATCTGTTGTAATTTGTAATTGGAGTGGGTGTAGGATTGCCTATGTTTAGATCGAGTGGCATACACACACATCTAGGATCCCAATACATATGGTCAAGGATGAATATTCTCTATGAAATCATAAACAACACTTAATATTCTCTATCAAATTATACAAAACACTATTAATTAATCTTGGCGTAGACATGGATTGAAATCAATGTTGAAGCAAGCTCAAAATCTGATGTAATATAGAAGCTGCGCAGGTGAAATATCCAAGGCGAGATAGGAGTAAACCAAGGTTGGACAGTTGTATGGAGATAACGTAAATGGATTATTATTATGGGTATCCACATGCTTTGTCATCTGGACATCTCTTAATCCCATTTTGATCTTTGTGCAAGGATTAAAGACACATATAATAGACTCTCATGTAACAAGCAACAAGAAAAAAAGGTTTTTACCCTTGATATTAAATCAATTTCCTAACTTAGATCACATATGCTGGATTTATTCAAAGCATAGCAGAAATGAACTGTGAGTTGGTGATACATGTGGTCAAATATGATGAGATCATGGATGTGTGATAAGATCTTAATGATTCTTATACACAACAATTGCATTTGAAAATTCTCCATGAATGTAAAACTCTCGTAGAGAGATAAACTCCATCTACGGGAACATATCAACAAGATTGCCCCTAATAATTAATTAAAATTTTATAAGAGGTTGTTGACATCCTTGCTCTAATACCAAATTTAATATTTGGATCATTTTGACACAACCGAATAATCAATAAAACTCTCCATGTATTTTCAACACACAATACATACACACACACACACACACACACACACACACACACACACACACACACACACATATATATATATGAGAGATTGTTCTTATGTTTAAACAAAATGTATTTCCATAAATAATAAATACAACAACTCTTCACTATTCAACGTGAGTTGCTATAACTCATTAAACAAAATATTGTTATATGAGTTGTTGAATAAACAACTCATAATAACTTTTACAATTCAAGTTATTAATTAATAATGTTATCACTATTAATTCCTAACAACTTTCCAAATTTGGTAAGATTTCCAAATTTGGCAAGGCTCTTCTGCACAAGGGGTATCTCGATTTAATAAGGATTCCGAAGCGACAAGCTTACATGAGAAGATGGTGTATAATGTAACTTTGGAAGGTCTATTATATAGGTTTAAGGTACATTACTTTGGTTGATTTTAGAAAAAGTGGGATTATAGGTGCGTAGGATTAGTGGCTAGTTAAGATTGATTAAGAGGGATTAATTAGTCATGGAATGTTGTGGGATGTGTGGAAATTTGGGGATGATTTAATTAATTGATTGATTTAACAAAAATAGATTTAATGTTAAACCCTAATTACAAAGTCACATATGATAAATAAATGTTATAGTACAAATTTGACACAAGAAAATAAGCTAATTAATATGAAACCCTAAATGCAAGAGAGAGAGGAAAGGACTTATCTTATTTACACGTGATGTTGAGATTGTGGCGAAGAAATCCATAGATAGGAAGGGTTGAACTTCATAGTTGTGCACAATAAATCATGGAACTATCGGATAAGCCTAGATCAAGGCACCTGGACTAGGTCAAGGGCAACTAGGCACTAGATTTTATTTTTGGTCACCTATGAATATGCGGGGAGATTGGAACCTAATTTTTCTAGTGTCACACGCATGTATTTGTAGTCATTTTTGGTCTCCTATGTGCTGCAATATGATCGTTGAATGCGTGAGTAGCTTGCAAAGATATGTTCATCTCAAAACCATCAAACTACATCAAATCCCAAAAAGAAAATATGTAATATGGCGAGTCAAAATGACCCCTGGTAGTCACCTAACTAAGTGAACTTATGACTTAGCATTGCACTACATCTCAGACTCTATGTAGTTCTTGTGAGTGTGTGATAGAATCATGCCCTATGAAGCCCTTGACAAGTGCACTTGATAGCGGGCAATAGCTAGATCAAGATGTGGCAATGTAAATAGATGTGTGGATGGAAAATTGAACTTCCCCTTCCTATGAAGTGTATGTAGAAAAATGCAGTCCCTTGAATGAGTGTTAGATGGATGCCTTTACTACTCTTAGATGCCTTTGGATACAACCATAGGTGATGATAATATATGCTTAGAGATTGGTCCTTTATTTTGATCACATAGCTTTGTATTTATATGATTCCCTTGGTTGAATTTTGTAATTGAAAACTAGAAGGTTGGCCCATAAGAAAATAAGAAACCCAAAAGATAAAATAAGCCCAAAAAAGAGAGCAAGGTGGAAAGAGATCATAGGCGCCTAGAGGGGACGAGGGTGTCTAGGCGCTAGTGTCAGAGGTCATGAAAGATAAGCAAGTAAAGTACCGACTAGGTTGTAGGGTGTAAAAGACCAGAAAGAAGACCAAAAACAAAGCAAAGAGGCCAAAGATAGCTGTCAATTATTAGTTTTCTCGCACTTAGGAATAATATGAATGCAAGTATGCTTTTAGGACTTATAAATGTACCCATGGGTGTGATTTTTGTCTACATTAATGAGGGAGATTAATAGGATTTGTTGTTTTAGAAATTATTTACAAATTGTGGATTTGGGGTGTCTATTATTTATACATGTGTTCCCATCACATCCACTTTGAAAAGGTAATTGTGGGCTCAAAAATAAAAAATACAGTATATCCTCATGTTAATGAAATTTACAAGCTATAGTTTTACAATCTCTGCAGCAATTATGTTTTCTCCATGACGACCATACAACCATTTGTCTTTACAGAACAATAGTTGAACTATAATTTGGAAATCACATAACTACTAGTACATTTATGCAACCATTAGTAGCAATCACACAACTTTCGGTCTGTAAAAGATAGATCAGATCTATAGGTGATCGTGATCAATGCCAGCCATATATAGAGGAGAGGCCCCTTCCCTCTCTCCCCTCTCCATATGGTCGGTTCTACAGTCTAGTGGCCTCTCCTCTCCTCTCCTCTCCTCTCCTCTATATATGGCTGGCATTGATCACGATCACCTATAGATCTTCATCGGCCCCTGATCTCTATGGACATTTGTATTACATATATAATAGAGCGATAGCCGCCCCCCCCTCTCTATTCTATCATAGAGCCGAGATATAATAGAGAGGGGGGGGGGTGGGGGGGCCTCCTTGCAAACATGTACCTCCGCTTGCCCGTCTCTGATAAGGAATGAAACGAAAGAATGAGTTTACGACACATAATTTGGTTCGATGGCTGTTCCCCACTAACCACAAGGATATAGGGACTCTCCATTCAATCTTCGGTGCCGTTGCTGGAGTGATGGGCACATGCTTCTCAGTACCAATTCGTATGGAATTAGCACAACCTGGCGATCAAATTCTTGGTGGGAATCATCAACTCTATAATGTTTTAATAACGGCTCACGCTTCTCCCACGACCTTTTTTATGGTGATGCCGGCGGTGATAGGTGGATTTGGGAATTGGTTCGTTCCGATTCCTATAGGTGCACCCGACATGGCATTTCCACGATTGAATAACATTTCCTCCCGGTTGTTGCCGCCTTCGCTGTTGCTCCTATTAAGCCCAGCCTCGGTAGAAGTAGGTAGCGGCACTGGGTGGACGGTCTATCCGCCCCTAAGTGGTATTACCAGTCATTCTGGAGGAGCCGTTGATCCCGCGATTCCTAGTCCTCATCCATCAGGTGTTCCACCCATTTTAGGTTCTATCAATTTTATCACTACTATCTTTAACATGTGCGAACCTGGAATGACTATGCATAGATTACCTCCCCCTATGTGGTCTGTTCCAGTGAATGCATTCCTACTCTTGCTATCACTCCCGGTACTAGCAGGGGCAATTACCATGTTATTAACCGATCGAAGCTTTAATACAACCCCTTTCGATCCTGCTGGAGGGGGAGACCCGATCTTATACCAGCATCCCCCTTGGTTCCTCGGCCATCCAGAGGTGTATATCCTGATTCCGCCTGGATTCGGTATCATCAGTCATATCGTATCGACTTTTCCGGGAAAACCGGTCTTCGGGTATCTGGGCATGGTTTATGCCATGACCAGTACTGGTGTTCTTGGATTCCTTGTTCGGGCTCATCACATGTTCACTGTGGGCCTAGACGTTGATACGCGTGCTCACTCTACCGCAGCTACCATGATCATAGCTGTCCCCACTGGAATCAAAATATTTAGTTGGATCGCTACCATGTGGGGAGGTTCGATACGATACAAAACACCTATGCCATCTGCTGTAGGGTCCATCTTTCTGTCCACCATAGGAGGACCTACTGGAATAGTCCCGGCGAATCCCGGGCTAGACATTGCTCTGCATGATACTCATTACGTGGTTGCACATCCCCATTATGTACCTCCCATGGGAGCCGTTTTCGCTTCATTCGCAGGATTTTACTCCCGGGTGGGTAAGATCTCTGGTCGAACATACCCCGAAACTTCAGGTCAAATCCATTTTCGGATCACTTTCGTCGGGGTGAATTTGACCCTCTTTCCCATGCATTTCTCGGGGCTTTCGGGTATGCCACGTCGCATTCCGGATTATCCAGATGCTTACGCCGGATGGAATGCCCTTAGCAGCTTCGGCTCTCATGTATCCGTAGTTGGGATTCGTCGTTTCTCCGTGGTCGTAACAATCGCTTTGAGCGGTGAAAAGAACACAAGTGCTCCAAGCCCCTGGGCGATCGAGCCAACCACACTGGAATGGATGGTACAAAGCCCTCCAGCTTTTCATACTTTTGAAGAACTTCCAGCTATCAAGGAGACCAGCTCTCTCTAAGCTATCAAGGAGACTAAGCGAATGGATGGGGTGAGACTCTATCTGATATATTCCCGAACCGGGAGAAAGGGAAGAGTGGGCGGGAGAAGGGAGATCGAGGGGCCGATAGAGGATGACACATGAAGTTTAATGGACGATTGCCTATCGCCTATCGCTTATCTAGTAACCGGGCCGGGCCCCCGGGGACTCGACCGCCCCCACCCCGAACTAGAGATTTAGATAGGGGGATAGGGCCCCATAGAAGATAAGGATATAATAGAGAGGGGCTCTCCCCCCGATCGGGGAGCCGAGATAAGATAGAATAGAGAGGGGGGGGGGAGGGGGACTAGCCGGCCGTTGGGGTCCCCCGCCCTAATTCTAGAGTCTAGAGGGCGGTCATAGCTATAGCTATATAGAGTCGGGGTCGGGCGCCCTATATCTAGTTCTTGCCCATCCGGTCATAATTCCTTCCAATCTCCAATCCCCCAAAGATCGATCGGGGCGGTCGGGTCATGGACAGCTATAGCTATATTCTCTAGAGGGGCGCTTTCTATCTAGTTCTTGCCTATCTGTTCCCCGTATCATCTCCAATCCGCCCCGGGCGCCCTATCCGGTCATCTAGAAATCTCCGATCCGGGCTATCCCTATCCGGTCATCTAGAAAATCTAGATCCAATCCGGTCTGGAACAGAACTGTCTGGTCCCTTACCAACCATCCCATCCCATCCAATCTCCAATCTATAGAGACCTGGTGCCCCTCTATAGAGAACTATAGATGGGGGTCGAGGTGAGAAATATAGAGAGGGGCCATATCTCTATAGTCTATAGTTCTAGTCGTGCCCGAAGATACACGACGATGATAGTGCACCCGGTTCCGTATATATAGATAGGGGCTGCACGGAGATGGGAGTGCCCTGCCCTCCGATTCGAAAAGCTGGAGAAGTCTCGAGCCCCCTCCCCCTATATATCGATGAATGCGAACCCGCGGGGTGAATAATATAGACCCGGAATGGAATGGATATATAGCCTAGCCGCCCCCTAGATTAATAGGCCTCCTTCCCACACATTCATCCTCCTCCCCAAGAATCGGACCATTCACACCCCGAACAACGCTCCCATTCATCCGTTATAGCCGAATCATGAACCAACGAATATGAATATGGTGGACTATTCTCCGATGCACCCAAACCAAATCTATTTACCGAGATAGAGATAGGTTCCCCTATCTAGAATTCTAGAGAAGGGGGCCTCTTAGTTTAGGTTCCCTAATCCTTGACTACAGTTTCTTGACGGCTCTGGGGCTACCCCTTACTCTCCTATCACTATAGGGGTCTGGGGTTCGAGACGAAGGAAGATCAGGGCAGCACATCAGTTTTTCCCATACACTTCACCCGGATCTGTTCCTATGCCACCAGCTATTCCGTCGATTCTCTCCCAAACAGGAACCACCGATTCGCAAATCCTATCAACCACAGAATCCAGTGAGCGGCGCCAAATCTCTCCATGGATTGCTCCTCCCGCTCCTTCCCCCGTCAAAGTGCCTATGGTACCAGTTCATATCCGGTTACCCGAAGCTCATGTAGAGGCACCTACGGCTGGATCCGTCATCTCGGCAGGAATTCCTTCAAAATCGGGAACCTATGGGTTTTCGAGATTTTCCATACCCATGTTTCCCGAAGCGACACTTCGCCCCACTCCCTTCATTTATACTCTAAGCGCGATTGCCATTCTATATACTCCCCCGACCACTCTGAGACAAATCGATCCTAAGAAGATTATTGCCCACTCCTCCCAGTAGCACATACGAATCCTGTGACTATCGGTATGTTCAGTCGGGCGGCGGCCGTTAGGTCACCTATAGTGAGTTACAAACACACAGGGCCAAATGTGTGCCGGGCGTGCGACCCATCAACCCACTAGCAATGGGGGAGAGAACATAGCATGTCGCAACAAAAGCTTGATCGGGACGGGCTGCACCCTATCTGAACTCTGGGGTGGGGCGCTCGACCGGGAAGGCCTGGTCGAGCGCCGATAGTCCCATCTCCCCCGCCTCTATATATATAGCTGGAGAGAATTCTCCCCCCCCCAGCTATATAGAGTAGGTAGTAGGCCGTCGGGAGAGTTGCTCTCAATATAATATCTATAGAGGGGCGCCATATATCTAGATAGGGGTCCGATCGGCTCCTCTCCCCATCGGGGGAGAGCGCTAATTAAACTATATATACCATCGCTCACAAGCTATATATATAGAGTAGGCCGCCATATATCTAATCTATATAGGATATAGGAGGGGGGGTGCCGACTATCTATATAGCCGACCCCATATAATCTATAGGGCTATCGGTCGAGTCCCTCCCCCCCCGCCTCTATATATATATATATAGCTGGAGAGAATTATCCTCCCCCTCCAGATAGATATCTAGGGGCGGGGGAGGACCTCGACCCCAATCCCATCTATATAGATCTGGGCGCCATTATCATTCTATAGGGTGCCTAGCTATATATAGAATAGAATAGCCGCCCTCCCCTAATTTAGAACCCCCGGCTATGCTATATATAGAGATGGCCCGAGAGATGGCCCTCTATAGAAATAGATGGCTAGTATAGAGAGATGGCCCTCCCCCTCTCTATTCTATCTTATCTCGGCTCCCATATCTATATAGAGGGGGGAGAGAGGGCTCGGCTCCCCCCCCCCTCTCTCTATATGGGCGAGAGAGGGGCTCGGCTCTCTATAGAGATCTGGCAGATCTGGGCGGTCCCCTACGTAGAGAATTCTCTCCCAGATCTCTCTATGGGCCGGGGCGGGGCCATATAGAGAGAGTTGGGCCTCCCCCAGCTATATCTATAGAATAGAGTAGGCCCCCCCCCCTCTCTCGCCCAGATCTATAGAGGGGGGAGCCTATAGTTCTGGGGCCCCCTCTCTCTATATCTTCTCTATATGGCCCTCCCCCCAGCTATAAGCTATATAGAGTATGTATAGTAGGGTAGGCCGCCCAGAGTTATAGAGCGGAGGGCCCCCCTTCTCTCTATCTATATAGGGGAGGGGAGTGCCGAGTAAAGATCAACAGTTCCACCACTCACACTTAAGAAACCTAAACACCAACAAAACACTCCAAATACTTCCAAAAATTAAATTTGTAAGGGACTAACTAATCTACCCATCCCGGTGAACATCTTGATATAAGTTTCATTTATTCTCATCATCCCTAGTTCTAAATCTAATGAATTTTTCATTTTCCCTCCTAGAACACAAAAATACATGAGAACTAACATGTGCGGGCACACCACCTACTACTGCTTATACCCCTACCATCCTCTCATTGAAAGTTATTTGTAGTCTACATCCATGCGTAAAATGGTCAACGACAGTGGGCTAGAGCTCCTAAATCTACACAAGCCAAATTTTTAAATCATTTCCTAATTAGGAAAATTTTCATATATATGGTCCTAATATTTTAATATTAAATTTTAAATTTTACCAAGTTATAGTATATAGTGGCTTGTATACGATATTTTGAATATATTTTAACCGAATCTCATACTTTTACATGTTTACAAATGATTAGGCATCCCTTAACACTAGTTTTGTGTTAGAAAAAGTCCCTATATCACGGATTCAACACATGTAACATGTTGTAGTCTAGGATAATTCATATTTATCTCATAATTAGGCTAACTTCTTCACTATGTGCAATATCTCAAATCCACATAAATCAGCAAGAAGAGATAAAGAACTAGAAACATATGAAAACTAGAACTACCAAATCTCAATCTTAACACATAAAATAGAAGAAACTAGAGATAATTTGCTATTGGATCCAAGATCAACCTTATGTGAAATTTTCTTATATATATTTATACAAAACAACATGGCTTTTCAATAACCAATCTTTTCATCTTTTTCTCATACATCAAGAGGCTTATACTATTTTGTATTTATCCTTAGAGGGAATTATACACTCTACAATTTTTCTTATTTGAAACATTCTTATACAATAGCTTTGTGCAAACATATAAATTATATCCATGTCATCTTTCTAATTCATTTTACACTACAACACTTTCGGACTTACATAGTCGTCGATCCCAAGACAAAAGTGGTTTTGATGATCGAAAAAGTTACATTTGTGATATTTTATGGAATATAAATGTGGATTGTGATAGGCTATGTGATACTCTATTCGTAATTGTCACGAGAGGAATTTGTGTACCTTTTTCATCTCTCGTGCACTAATTAACCGCCCTTTTGTATTTTCAATCAAGTAGACTTTCCAACAGACCGCCCTTTGCGGGTTTTCAATATGTGGAAACTCCATCATAGACCACTTTTCTTATAGACTACCTTTTGTGGGTTTTCAATATGTGGCAACTCCCTCATATACCACCCTTTGGAATTTCAATCTATGTGGGCCTTCTTACAAATATCAATAAAAATTGCACATTCTATACTTTGACCAAAATTTATATTACCTACTACAAAATTGTGGTGCTTCTTCTCCTCATGATTGTTGCTTAGGATGTTTGGGCTACTCTATCCATTTTAGAGACTGCATGGGATAAACAATTGAAATGGCATTATCTATGTTTCCTTGAATTTGTAGAGAATTATGTGTGCAAAAATAAACCTTGGTGTGTTCTTCATTCCTTTGTAGTTGGTAGAATAACTTCTAGGTCTACCTTGTATGTATTCCAATCTGCAAATGCTTCATTTATTCTCCCAAATATATTTGTAATTTCAACAATGCTTGCATGAATTCATACAATTCATTCTCCTTAGCATTTTCAGCAACTTGATCATGAAAATTAATGATTTTTACATTTCCTAAATCAATGTTTCCAACCAATCCTGCATTTGTTGTGTTTGAACACCTACAAATGTATTACACAGTGCATTGTATTCCCATTCTCAAAGTCTCTTTCTAAAATTATCTTGAGGTTACTGTGATGGTTGTAGTAAATTCTCTATATTTTTGTCATCTATTCATGTTAGCATTTGAGCTTTCATTGTACTTCTCATGTCTATATCATTTTTATTGTCTACCATGGTAGCTTGCAAGTGCATATTCCAGTCCATAAGTTCAAATCAATTATTTATCTTGGCCTTAGACATGTTGTAGCATGGAAACATATTCTTGTAGTATCAACACTATATCTTTGATTTCATGTTTCATATTAGTTGTTTGTGCCTTTATATTTTTTTCCAACTCATTATTATTCCAATTCTCCACCATCTTTCTTAGCAGCATAGTTAACTACATTTTTTCACTCATTACTTCTTTTCATATGGTATTAGTGACAAGTTGTGGACAAATTTTGTCAATTTACACTTTTAGATTGCATAGTGCTTGTTCTAAATTTATTTTTTTCTTGAGTCATTTGTATCACGGCTTCCCAAATGTTTTCTTATAGTGAGTGCATTTCTTTAATATGTGTTTTCGGTGGTGAGTTCTCCAAATCAAACTCGACTATGGGATGAAGGTAGGATTAACTTATGTCTTCATTTTCGTAGGATTAACTACCCACCATATTTTTTATGTATATTCTTCACTTTATTCTCTAGATAGTTGCTTCATGGTGGATGTTCCTACTTTTATAATTATTTGAATTATTTGTAGTTATTCTTAAGCATTATATACTTGTTCCACGTGATTTTGGTGGTTTGCACAATTTCTATGTTTTTCTTTGTGACTTTTCGAACGTTTGCTTCTTCTTTCACACTAGCCTCTACAATGTGTTGTGTCCCCTTGGCCTTTTTGGCTTGTTCGTTTGATTTATTTTGCTTTTTGTAATTCTATCTTCTTCTCTCGCTTCTTTCCTCATGTCTTCGTCTCTCTTTCTTCTTTTTTCTTCTTGTTTTTCCTTCTCCTCTTCCTCCTTGGCCTTTACTTTGACTTTTAATTTTTTTCTTCTCTTTTTTTCCTCCTCTCATCTTCTTATTTTATCTTATATGTGCTTCGATGGAATCATGTGTCTTGGCCTACTCCATTGTTGTCTTTGTTTTCTCCTATTTTTACTCCTTTCGCTTCTTCTCTTCCTACCCCTTACACTTTTTTTCTTCTTGGTTCCTCTTGTGCCTTTGTAGCTTCTACTTTGCACAATTACGCCAATGTTTCTTTTTGTGTGATTCTTTCTATTTCGACTCTAATTGTGTCATGTTCATTCTTTTTGTGTGTTGCCTCGTGTTGTTAAATTTTTCTACACCTTCGTGTTGCATGGTTGCTCCAAGTTATTCCTCACCCGAGTATGCACTAGTGATTATGGGATTTTCATCTACTTGTATTTCTTTCACTTTTCATAACTTGTGTCTATTTCTAAAGGATTTCTCACATCTTATGGTGATGGAGGAGGGGAATGTGTAATAAGTGTGGGTTTGAGAATGTTTTGTATTTTTTTGTTTTGTCTCTTTTGCACTCTTTTCTCTCTCTCATCCACAAATTTCCCTTCCTTAAATTATGTTTTGGGTTGTGGTCCTTGCATTTCCTCCTGCATTATTGAGGCATTTCTACATGTACTAACTCCCCAATATGGTAGTGTGCTTTCTTCCCTTACTTGAAATACACACTACTCTAAATGGACTTACCTCATTCATCCTTTTCTTATCTAATAAATCCATGATTTCTTCTTGTAATGTTGACATATCCAATCCCTATTCTTGAAGCCCTCGATTTATGTTTTGGATGAGTTTCTCCTATGTAACATTGTCATGCCCTAAAATAGCCATGAGATATTTAGGCATGGGTGGGAGTTGAAATTTATCTTTTTCTTTAATATTTCAGTTTTCATCTTGTTTCATCATTATTTCCTTCCAAGTGTACCATTCTCATTCATCTTGGATATACATCTTGATGTGCATCTCTGTGATTTTTTTGCATGAATTTTTCCCTATCCACCTTCATCTACTCAAAATACTTCTTGTCAAAAAAACTAGGAAATTTGGGACCTTTCTCAACCCTTGGTGAGGATCTATGTGATTTCACAATGGCATGTTGCTTTCCTTTTTATTTTCTACTTGATTACATTGATGGTTGTGTACGAAATTGTGTAGTTTCTCCGGGATGAAAACCTACAAAGAATTGGTTGGTTTGGAATTTTTGTGTAAAATGGTTGATTGTATGTTGCAAGAATTCATTGTTTTGTATTTAAATATTCCTTTTCTATATCCAAATTTTTATTTAAAATAGTAGTGGCTTAAAGTTTTTGTGTTTAAAATTGCATATCACAATATAAACCCATCATGTAACAAGGTGATTTTGGCATATGAAGCCGTGTATGTCCGTACTTCCCTTGGAACACGAGGATTTGCACTTATCATCATCCTTATTCGAAATAACTAGTTGCCCAATGTTTGGTTATATCATAGGTGGTGTAAGGATTCACCAAAATGTATTACGAAATTTCTCATGTGGATAGTATGTATGGAATCTCAATGATGCCCTCAAGGGCATGCCAATATGTGAAGCATAGAAGTATGATGATCCATTAGTACATAAATACCTTTCCTCCTTCTTGTATTACTTTATGTGCTTTGTTATTGGCTTTGTTTGAGAGAAATTTGACCTTGATTAAACTCAACACCATCCTACCACTTTCGTGTGGTTATATCCATTGCACCCAAAGATGCTTGCTTACTCCCCGAGTGGATTTCTAGTACTACACAACTACAATTTCTATTAGGATCTGCCTTTGCTTGATTTATGACACCCCAATTGAATTCCTCTTTCTTTGCATAAGGGACCATAAACATACACATTTTGTATTTTAACAAAATGTCTTGTGTATTTGATTTATTTATTTCTCTAATTTTTATATTCATGATTTTTTTCTTCTCATCTTTGTTAGACTTGATTTGTTGTTTATATTTGTTTCTTAATGCAAATTATCCATTTTTATCATTTACCGCTTGATCTACTCTCTTAATTACTTTTTCTATTGAGTATTTTTGGTTTGATGTGGTGTCAACTTGTCATTTGATTTTCTTGTTGTAAAATCAAGAATTTTAATACATCGTTCGTGCCAATATTTGAAGTGGTAACTCTTTCATCAAATTTTCTATTTTTCTTTTAGTTAGATTTCCTTTCTTGTTTCCTATGAATTTTTTTCTAGAATTATTTGATTTCTGCCATGTGTATTTTATTTTATTTCCCCATTTTCCTTTATGGAATGATTGCGATTGATCTTTCGACCTTCTCTATTCTACACCCTCAAACACAAACTAATTAACTACACAAAACTTCTAACTACCACACTAAAAAAATTGAAACTTCTACTCTAACTAATGTGTGAAAGGAACTTATTTTCACTTTCATGGTGTTACATAGTCATTCATTGTATGATTTCAACCTACACCCATTGATCATGTATGGTAAGACATTTCCTTACAAGTATCACAATATAATGCTTCCTTGTTTGATGATGAGATCAATAATGTAAGGGCCTTTCTACCTTACACGCAACTCACTGGGTGCACTTTAAACCTACTTTCCTACACCAAAAGTATTTCTCTATTTAAAATTCCTTTCTTCTTATATTCTAATCATGTTATGATTTCTTACTCTACTTATGGGCCTCCTAGTTCCATTGTGCATTTACCTTGTATTCCTCCATCTTTGTCCAATCCGATAACTTGTTTTCTATGGATTCCTTATTTCCTAACCATGTAACTATTGTGATGTGAATATTTGGTACAATATACTCCATCGACATAATTTATTCAATTTCATAGACCAATTGGAATGGTGTCTTTTGTGTACTTCTCTTCTAGTTTGTTTTTTATGCTAGAGTATGACAATTATTTTATCTTCCCAATCATCTCTTTGCACATTGTAAATTTTTGTTAATATTCTTTCCAACACCTTGTTTATGACCTCTAATTTCTCAATCATCTATGGATGGTATGTTGTACTTTTTTGGTGTGCAATCATAAATTCTTCTATGAGGATTTTTATTGATGTTATTCAAGAAGTGTGTTCCCTTGTTGCTAACTAGATTCTATGCACACCCATACCTAGTTTTGATATTCCCATATAGGAATTTGATTGTGTTCATGCTGCATAATTTGGTGTAGGTGCAGATTCCACCCATTTATTGAAATAATCCATTATTGTAATGATATATCTAGCTCTAGACCTTTTTGATGGTGGATGAATTGGATTAATAAAAATATATCCCTCATTGTTCAAATGATTGCAAGAATAGAATTAGGTGAAGAGGAATTTCATCCCTTTGATTCACTTCCCCATTCTTTGATAAATATCAAAGCGTGATTTGCGTCTTGAAATACATTTGGTCACCAGAATCCACTTTGTAAAATTTTCTTTGCAGTCAATTGACTTCAAAAATCTCCTCATGTTATTCATTTATGTGCTTCTCGTAGTATTTTCTCTCTTTCATACTCCAATGTGACTCTTTTCAATACCCCATTCTTCCTGGTTTATAAAATATTCCATTTAGAATGGTGTGAGTCAAGGCTTTAGTAACTAAGTTTTTTCTCTCTTTATGTGTAATGATTGAAAGGATGTCATGTTGGAGAAAGTGCATAATCTCTTCCAGTTGCTCTAGTATTGTGATAACTTGAAAAAATGTACATCCTGGAGCATCCTCATCAAATTCCTCTGGTTCTTCCCCTGTATTTATATAGCTCAAGTGATATGGTCCCACATTTTCTTTTTCGATCTTCACATTTATTTTAAACTTGTACTCCTAGAATAACATCATCCATATTGATATCCTTCCTCCTAATAATGGCTTATTCACAAGGTATCACAATGCTTGGTGATTTGTAAAGAACTCAAATTCAGTTTCTAAAAGGTATTGTCTAAATTTTTGAAGTGCGAAAACCATGGCTAGATCCTTTCTTTTGGTGGTCATGTAGTTTTCCCTGTTGATGACAATTTCTTACTTGCAAAATGAATGGGGTGATCGATTCCCCCTTATCATGGTTATGCTAGGATTTGTATGGTTGCGCTTCTTGACAAATCAACATGTACATGAAAAATATTTTTCTAAAATAGAAAATATAGTATTGGTGCACTAACCAACTTCTTCTCCAATTGCATGAATGCACTTTGACATTCCATTGTCCATTCAAACTTTGTGCCTTTCAACAATATTTACTCTATAGGTTGACAATACGAGCATATCCCTAATAATTTTCTATAATACCCTATGTGTGGTCTATAAATGCACAAAATTCTGATGGGATTGTAATTACAACTCCAATTATTGGTTGATATACTAAAATTCCTTATTTTCACGCAACGTGACCTCATAATACTCTAAAATGTGTACAAAAAAACATTCAAATTTAAGGCATTGCATAATGCTCTACATCATTTTAACATTAATTGTACCTTGGATATATGATCTTTAAGTAGGGAGAACACTTCGTAATCATCCAAATATACTTCTAAGAAATCATGAATGAAGTATTTAAATGCAATGACGATGACTCTAGAGAAGACAGAGGGTGCATTTTTATCCCAAAAGGCATTACCTTGTATGCAAAACTACCCCATTTGGTTGTGAAAGTGGTTTTGGCTTTATCTTCATGTGTAATCATAATTTTATGGTAGCCATTGAATCCATCTTTAAAAGAATATACCTCATACCCGATCATCGCTTCCATAATTTCATTTGTGAATGATGTATGAAACAGATCATTGACATATACATCATTCAAGGATCTCGTAATCTCCACACATTCTAATTTCTCTCATTTTCTTTAGTTGGTTTGAGTACCGGACTCGTCCAATCTAATTTTTCTATTGGGTATATTAGACCTACTTTTATCATTTTGTCCAATTCTTCATTAACTTTCTCTCTCATGATTGTATTTAATCTATATGGTATTTTTTTATAGACTTTGATCCTTCTTTTAATTCATTGCAAATATCTTCAAGTGATGGATCCACACCTTTTATTTTGTTCAATTTAGTGAGAAACACATCTTCATAATCCCGCAATATTAGTAAGATTTCTAACATTTCCTTTTCTATCTAATTCCTATTGGCCCAATGTCTTCTACTCTATTATGTATTGGTTCATCGTATATCTTGGCCTCTCCCTTAATATGGGTGGATGTTACCAATATGGACCCTTATTTTTATTTAATATTTAAATTACATAGATGTTCTTATTCTTTATGTCACAGTTCTTTCTCTACGGTTATATGTTCCAGACATTATGGTTTAAACATTCCAACTAGCTCAATATCTTTTTCATCCTCGGGTTTGTCATTTTTCTACTTGTTCTCCCCTACTTCATGACACATTTGTATCATGTACTTTTCCATGTTCAATATTTCAGACCCAATGTTTTCCTTTGTGCAATTATTCAATGTCCTTTCTATATGGTATGTAAATTCAGCTCCTAATTTTGATTTAATAGTTCCATGACATAAAAATGTTTTAATTTTTTGAAGGGTTATATCTACCATGGGGTTATTATCTTCAAAAGTAAATGTTTGAATAAATTCTTGTTGGACCTACCCCCAATGAGATGTTTCTCTCCTCCTTTCTTGATGAAAATACCAAGCTTTTGGAAACTGCAGTAGTGTTTATGGAAAGAGGTGTACCCACCACTTTGGTTCTATTTCATGTACTTTCCAAGCCTCAATACATTCTTGAATGTGTAATTTTGGACATTGTTCTACGCAATATTGTGGCCAATCCTTTGTTAACTTAGTATCTAATGTGAATCATGATCACAACATACCTCTTGATTTGATCAATTTAAGATTCTTTGACTTGTGTATAGACCACCATAAGTTTGTTATCCATTTTAGGGTATAGTCTAGTGCAGTGATCCTCATTTCTTCTTGGGGCACGTGTTTTTACATATCATCCAAAAATCATTTAGATTAGAGGTCTAAAAATAATTGGAGTCTATTTTTCTTCTACATGCACCATCCTCATTGGTCTTACTTCGTGTTCTCTACGCATATAATTATTCAAGTCTTAATCTGAATTTTTATGAATCGAATCTGTGATTTCCCATGGAATATGAATTTCTCTATTTTGGTTAGTATAATCTTAAGCATGCCTCACAAACTCATATAGCTATGATATTTCTTATTTAGTTGGAGATCAAATGTTATATTGTGATTCTTCATCGTGAATGGTTTATTAGTGTGTGTTTCGGCATAGATTTCCATGTTTGTGAAGTCCTTTGTGTTTACCTCTATTCTATATTTTGTAGTTCTATCCTTTTCTTGATGTCAAACATTAAACTAAATTTCCACATAATGTGCATATGGTGACATTCATTTTTAAGGAATGGTATAGGGTTTATGTTCAAACATTATTCATTGGAATGAAAATAATAGAGTCATTGAGGTGTGCTTCCATCTAGTTGGTTATTGTGTTGATTGTCATGTTTCCATCATATGCCCACTTCTTTCTGATCAATATTGGGTAATGTATTTCATTAGTTTTCATATCAATAACTTCAAAATCCCCTTTCAAAATTAAGTCTCCTACTTGTATCTTGACATCCTCCAATCAACCAATTGGATCTACTCTACCATAGTCTACGAGGCTGAGAGTAACATGGCTATATGCCAAAGTGGGGGCTCCATAGCTTCCCAAGTGGATCTTGACATCATGTTTATTATGCTTCCAAAGTCAAATATTGCATCTTTTATTTCATAACCTCCTAGAATTATATTCAATCGAGTGTCCACATCCCATGGTTTTTAGTATTTACATACCATATTGGTTTCTTTTCTTGCATTTCTTCGTTTGATGCACTTTTTAATAGAGTTTTGAGAAAGTTAGATATGTTTTGTAAAATATCCTCATTACATAGGACATTTACTATGTTCAGGAGATCCTATAAATATGCAACCACTTCTTGTTTTAATATTCTCATCATCTTCTTGTAAATCTAAGCTTTGGTTTCCCTTGTATTCTACACATTGACATCTCTATTTTGGATCGATTGGAGAAGTCATTTAGCTTCTTCAAATAATGTCCTTTCTTTTTGTGGGTTTGAGTAGGTGTCTTTATAAACATGCCATGTTTGGGGCTCCATATGGATCTCCGCGTGCTCCAACCCTTGTTCTTTCCTCGTGTTCTAATAATGACTTGTAGGTTTTTGGTTTATATGGGAACCATGTTGATCATCTTGACATTGTGTAGTTGCTTTTCCTTTCTTTGCTTCTCTAGCATAGGGCATTCTTCCATATTATGTTGCGCATTTACCCTACATTATGTGTATAATAATTCCCACTTAGGATTTGATGGATAATTATGCACAATGTGTTTGAGAACTCGGAAATATATCAATTACTCCTTATCTCTCGTAGTTTGGGTCTCATCCTCCTTTTTGGAAACCACTCTAGTATCCTCCTTGCTACACCCTATAGGGTTTTTATAAGGTGTTCCAACCTTAGTTTTGGTCGTGATAACATTCATAAGGTATTTTTGGTGTTAATATGTTCCATCCCGATAATTGTTATGGAAAAGGAGGTTATGATTATATGTTATTTTACAGAGATGGTAGATCCCAAACTGGACTCAAGCTATCTTGTGGTATCCATTACGGGGTTGTGTGCAGTGAAGTATCTCGGTGTCATTTTTTGAGGGGAGGTAGTCATCTCTACCTCTAGAATAGATAGGTGTACTTTGATGGTCAATTGATTTTTTAATATGAACACATTCCTAGTAGCTTACTCCTTAAAATCCATCAAATATTTGTCATCCTTAGCTTCATGGGTAGTAGCCTTGTAGAAGGTACACACCACATTTTGACGTTATCGACATAATGTTGTAGTATGTAGCAATTGGTAAGAGAATGGATTTATAACCTACATATGATGCAATACTCTCCTCATCCTCTTAATTTCACCTTAGTATAATCATTATTATGGTGTTTTTCTCCACATTTAGGACACCATACAGTGAGCCTAGGTTTTTTTTCTTCTTATAGTTCTTCCAATATTCACATTACTATAGCCAGGTTCACTTTTGTTTTATAGTTAAAGGTACCGCTTTCACCATAATCCTCAATATTTTCCACTGAATAGCCTCTTCAAAGGCCTCAACTTCAGTTTGAAATTTTCTTTCCACAATTGCATACTAAATATTATTGTGCAATCCTTTCACAAACCAATCATCCTTGCTTGATTCACCAAAATTAAAATTGGCCTTGTTCATTACATCAGAGAATCTCATGTCATATTCCATGATTGTTTCTCCCAGACTTCTACTTTATCTCCTTCAAGTCCTGAATAGTTTCCCCTACACATTTCTTCCTTTTAAATTCTTGGGTTAAAGCATTGTGCACATCCTATAAAGATTGTGTACTCAATTGTCTTGAATATATAAACTCCAAGGCTCTTAGTGCGGCGCTCCTATGAGTTCAAACTTCTTTGTGTTCTCATATGTAATTCCTTCCCCCAATGCATATCATAAGTTAGGAGGTAATTTTTGGGATCAGTAGTTCCATCATAAGGTTGTAAACTTGCAAAAGGATTAGGGAACTGAGCCATATTTATCCTAGACCCAAATGATTTCCTAGATGAACTTGCACGGTATTTTAACTCAAGATATGGCTTGGATTCAATTACATTTTTGGCTTATGGGTACTTTTACTAGTACTTATACTAGCCTCATTACGTTTTGGGCGCTCTTCTCTTACTCTTCAAATTTTGGAAAGCTAACCTTGTATTTCAGAATTATAAAACTATAGTTATTATCTTCCTCACTATTTTCACAATTTCCTCTTAATGCGATCTTATACAACAAAGGACTATGCAATGAAAAATCTACTTCTTTGATAATTTATTCCATTCCTATCTCTGAACTATTGATTGCAATGTTACATGTGTTGCATATTACCTTCTTAATATCCTTCATAATTCTTATAAAATTTCAAATTTCTCTAAATCGTTTAAATAATCCCATGTAATCAATTATTTGTCTAAGTCTAAGGATATATATCGATAAGATGTCTACTATCATCTTCATAGGTCTTTGAGGATCATGTTTGTTTCTTTTCTATAAAATAAATTTTCTTGATATTCACAATACCATGGTCTCCATGATGGTTTTTCGGATTCATTTCTAATTGCTTCATAAATCTACCTCTAACTGTAGACACCAATTTTTGGTATCCTTTGTCTCCTTCCCACGATGTTCCCCTTTGTCTTCATTTTCAACATACATACCTCTCTTCCCATTTAAATCCCCCTTTCCCTCCTAAATTCTATTTATCCCTTTAATTTTGATTTTCCACCTTAATTCTCATCTTAATCGTACCATTAATTTATCTTCCCTAAACATCCCTAATCACCCTTAATTAATCCTAAATCCCTTAATTAATTCATTTATCCTCCCTAAATCCCATTTTTGTCCTCCCTAGGCCTTCATTTAATAATTTTACCTCCCTTTACCTTTATTTAATTATTTCTTATCCCCAACTACCCTTTTATCTTCCCTAAGCAACCCTAACTTGTATTTACCACGAAACCCTAATCCTTCTTCATAAGGGGTCTTTGTCTCGAGCTTATCAATCTTCCACCGCCTAAATCAATGGACCACTGCAATCACTTTGCTAACCCATCAGGGTCACCATCAACCCTATAAATACGATCATACCACTCCTTCCAAGATGTAACTTTGGTGACTTTGAGATTTTTTAGGATCTTTCCTTCGTTTCTTTCTCGTATTTGTAGCTATTATCGTATCTTGGAGCTACTTTGGAGATATTTTGCATCACCCTTGGAGATTTGGATTTTCTCTTTACTTGATACCACATCTTTACATGTTTGGATCTCCATTACCATCCCATCATCATTGTGTTTTCAGTTTTGTAGGTTCCTTAGCCATCTCATAGCCTTATTTTCTGCATTTTCTCATCTTCATTTCCTTATAGAGATCATATTTTCTATCTATTTGTATCCATCAAACCTTAGATCCTTGCTTGGTCGTCATCGACCTGATCCACTTTGCTTGAATTTAAGTCATCATGTTTATCCTCTATCTAATTTTGGATCCCATAGTCCCTCGGAATCATCAATCTTGCCATTCTACTACACACATGTAGCTTCGGGTTGCATTTTCATCACCTTCGGTCATCATCGATCGGGACTAGTCACCATCGACCTTGTCGATAGTTCTCATTTTCATCAATTTTCTTGCATCCTTTTTGTTTCATTCAGATCCAAATTTCTTATAACATATCAGCATCATATTTAGTTCCAAATCAGCTTGAGAATAGCTTCCTCCAAATATTTCTTTTCTGCAACAATTTTTGGCCTATTCTACCCCGATTGTCATCGACTATTCCTATGATCTTGGATCACCATCGATCCACTCAAGTTTGGTTTAGATTAGCATTTTATATAATCATATATGCATCTTGTCTTTTCTTGAACATATCTAATTTTCTATATCAATTCAAGTTTTGTTATCACTTATCCATTGTTGTTTTATCTATCTTTTATCAAAAAGTGGGTTGACATCCATCCTAGGAAGTTTTCACTTCTCGAGACGAGTTTTATCGAGTAATCCACCATCTTATCTACTAATCCTTTTTCGTGTTGAGTTTCTCTTTGTTGTGCATGTTATCAAGCTCGTTGCAAAGAGGATCTTTTGGGCTTGTATCTATCATCTTCTCATCTATAGATATCCTTAACCCTATTTTATTGGAGTTATTTGTTTTCTTGTTACCATTTCACTAATCTAAAATAGGAGTGAGAAAACTTGTTCAACACTAACTACTTATAGTCATCTCTCTTCATGTTTTTCTTTGGTTCTTTGGTTTCCTTCTCGGCTTCATAATCGGTGCCCACACCTTGTTGTGTACCCTCTTAGTTACTTTGAATTCCTTATTTGGAAATCCCTTTAGTTTCTTCGAGAGGATCCTTTACGTATGATGAGAAAAATATGTGTCTCAATCAATCATGCACTCTTACTCATCCGTTCACCTATGGTATTCAAGGAATTAAGTAAAAGACACAATTCAACTAGTTGATATAGATGGATATAATTAAAAGGGGCTTTAGTGAGTGCCAAGGTCATATATCTAGAGGTAAGTAACCCTTACACTAGGTCAACCTATGGTTTCTAAGGCCCGTGATCAAGATAGAGGAAGGAACCCTACTGAGATATCGATAGTTGGGTGTGGAGAGGTATGGATCAATAATAAATAACATATGCATGTATAAAATAACTGAAATCAAAGTAAATAAGGATTTCATATTTGATAAGATTATTATGCTAACTATCATCAAACATGTACAATACTAAGCTAACATAACACAATGAAGAAGAGGAAATGAACTAATCTATGTAAAATGACAAAGAAGGGTTAAAACACTCACATGTACCTATAGGGTGGTCGTTGATGCATCTATCTCCCCTGGAAAGAAACAAACAAAGAGATAATCACTATTAGGTGGAGTATGGGAAGACCATTCATATCCTATACTTTTTATATGATGACCCAATAATGTAAGCAATCATCCAAGAAGAAGGGTGTCCAATCCAATCCAAGCAAAGTGCAAGATGAACCAATATCGAGTGATCATATGCGAAGATGGCGTAAAAGAGTAGAGAAAATGGCAGTTAGGATGTCTTAGCTTCCTATTTCTTCTAAATTTCAAGTTCCTTGAGGGTATATATAGGACACCATCACCCGTGGGAGATGGCATCATCTATGGGAAGATATAACACTAAAACAATTTCCCTTGGGAAATTGTGTTGGCCAACGTTGAAAAAATGAAGTAATGTATCATGAAAGGTAAAAGTAATGTGTCGTGGGTCATGAAAGAGGGTGGAAAATGTGTAATATGATGGAATGCAAGAAATATGTCATGAATATGATATGCATGAGACCTAGGAGGACAAAGATAACTAATGCGGGAAAACTAAGGATGGGACCAAATACCAATACTCTCTTTATGTATTATCTCTAACCCATAATGGTTACATGATTAATCATTCCCCATTTTTGGAAGGCCCCTTAAGGCACCCACTCAAAAAATAGATGCACCAAAGTGACCCTTATCTATACAATAGAATTGTAAGTAACAGTGTGAAAGATGAAAAGTGAAAAATAAGGTGTATATGTATGCCTCAGTTGTTGATCACTACATATCGCAATAGTAAAACGTGGGGTGGTCAACGAAAAAAGACATCCTATAATATTGAAAGATGTTGAAATTAAGTATATAAAGGAATGTTGAAATGACTAGCTAAGATCAAACATACCCCCCAATGTGTACCTGATAGTGTCACTCGTCTTGTCATGTGTGGGTGCAATCCATGTTGTAAGAACCCTTGATAAACAAAATTGAAAGGAAACACTAAAGGATCATCAGTCAAATAATACATAAATCACCTAAATAAGGGCCCATGGGATGGATGTTGTATCAAAGTGTCAAGATATCGAGATGGTATAATGTCAAAAAAATGGGTGAAAATTTAAAGATTGTCGAATATATTCATGTAATATATCAAAATAAATGTCATGAGATCAGATGATCATAACGTAATGAACGTCATGCAAAATAAAGAGATCGAGAGAGAAAATGAAAAGAATTTGAATATTTAAGGATGATCGCAATGAAATTTGAATAGAAATTTGAGATTTACTTAGTAATTTTGATTGTTATTTACTAATTACTATTCTAGAATTTAGAGAATCGAGCTATTGAATTATTAATTTGGGAAAAGTCAAATGATATGGTACGCAGTACGTGGTGGAGACATGTAAATATTGAATCACACACTTTGGGTACATTTCTAGGTCCTGATCACATATTACTATTCATATGATTTCTAAGTGAGAAAAGTACTAGTTGACAACTTTCTTTGGCATCTTTGCTTGATTTATGATTTTTGCTTGGTCTTACACACCTTCTTGACTAGTCTGAATTTCAACACTTTAGTTTTCTGAGTTTGGATGCGATTGCCACCAATATGTTAGCGCTTAGGCACCCTCGTCCCCTCTGGGCACCCCTGGCCTCTTTGTATATTGCTCGCATATTTTGGATCCTTTCTAGCTGATAGGAATCTTATTTTCTAGTTGGTCGGCCTTTTAGTGGTTAATTACGAATTTCAAACAAGGGAATCAAAAAAATAAAAATCTATGTGATCATGATAAAGGACCAAACACTAAGCATCTATTATCACCACCTAAGATTGCATTCAAATGCCATTACAAGAGCATTAAAGAATCCATTCAAGGGACAAGGGATTGCATTATTCTCGCATACACTTTATAGGAGGGGAAGTTCATTTTCCCATGAACACATCTATTTATATATTCTACATCTATCTATTGCTCGGTATCTAGTGTGATTCGCACAAGAACTACCTAGGGCATGATTCTACACACACACACACACACATAACTACATGGATTTTGAAATGTAGTACAACACCCATATCGTAAGTTCACCAAGTCGGGTGAATTCTCGGGGTCAGTCTGAATCCCCATTTGCATAATTTTTCTTTTTAGGATTTGATGTGTTTTGGGCTTTTGCAGTGCTCTGCAGATTTTAGGTGAACCCGTCGATCAAATAGAAAAGTACAAGAGACAAAAGATGACATCTAGCGAACATCTTGCAACCCTACAAAACCGATTCTCTAAGGTTACGAGCGGTCACAGGCTCCCATAGGATTCTTTAGTGCCCGGGCGCCCCTAACCCAATCCAAGCACCCTAGTCCCATCATTCTGTGCTCGCACAATTTTATGGGCTCGGTTGCGACAGATCCACCCTCTTGTTTTAGTAATTTTCTAGGTCGACACATCCTCGAATTATTGTAAATCAACTTAGTATTTTATCCCCTCTCTTAAAACTAGGGTTTCATATTTTTCTATCTTACTTGTTTATGTCAAATTTGTACTCTATTTATCTATTTACTATGTTGTTACATATTTAGACTTAGAATTTATTTAATTAAATATTTTCTTAATCATTTTTGATCCCATCTCACTTGAACACTCTTAGGGTCCTCATAATTTTAGCTCTCATTTCTCTAGGATCATCTTATCATGGTTATCTCTATTCATGATTTCTTGTTAGCCAATCCTAATTGTCATGCTAAAATTATTACTCTTTGGCTAATACTCACATCCCCTCTACTACCGATCCGGACATACTTTATTAGACCTTTATGGCTAATTTTCTCATCACCTTATTTTTCCATCTACTCGTAGCTAATAGTATTTTTGTTTATGACATTGATCCTCCTCTTTATATATGCATATGCATCAAAAACTAGGTTGTTAAATGAATTTTAGTCGATAATGGATTTGAGCTCAACCTTTGTTCTTTCTCATTCATTTAGGCTCTTGGCCTTTTAGTAGCTAATCTTAACCCAACAAGTATTTCTCTTTAGGCATATGATTCTACTACACATCCATGATTTGGCACTATTGCTTTTCATATTCTTGTTGGGCCCAAAATAGTTCTTACGAGTCTTCTTTTTCATTGATTTTCTAGTCACATATAATTTCTTACTCGGTAGGCCATGGCTTCACAAAATGCAAGCAGTACCTTCTACAGTTCATCGTTGTGTCAAATTCTTACATGAGGGCATTAAATATTTCATTCTCACTGATAGTATCCCATTCCAATATTACAACTTAGATCCAACCACTACAATGCTTCTTCGACTTGTTGTTATCCATATGGCTCCTAACCCGCGACCCATAGACTATCTCGGATAATTTACCTCCTCTCAAGGGAACCATTTTTGTATTAGATGCTCTTCCATCTGCTTCCATATCACCCCCTTCTACTAATTCTATGGTACTCTATCGGGAGTTTTTCCATACTATGGATGTCGTTTCACCCTCTCACGAGAAATCTGCATTTGCACTTCCTCCTTTCACATGCACACTTTTCATGAATAACTCTTATTGGCATCATATTCCATTTGACCCAAATTTCTTTGACATTGTTTTCATGTTTGATGGCTTGACTCGGCTTGGGTTTACACTTGATAATATATTACCTCCACTACATTAATCACATCTGTATCATTGATATGTTTGTATTATTGTTGCTTATGGCCTCCAAGTATTTAATTTATTAGTCTTTTTACACACACTCCACGTATTTTTCCACTTACTCTCGCATAATCATGGCTCGACTACATTGGTGGCACATTAGATCCTAATCATATCAACATTTCATTCCTCGTGCCCTTTGGCCGCATTTTCATTTGCAATGACTTATTTCTTGGTTATTCAGTAAAACCTTACACCTTGGCATGCACATGGATTTCCATTACCACCTTTCACTGACGAGGAATATGTAATGGGCATGTATAATCTATACTGCAATGGCTCTCTACGAGATAAACCACATACTATTGCTTACCAAGTCTCAGATGCATCTCCATATGATTTTGACCATGAAAATGATGATATCTTAGACAATGTTACTTGATCATACTTATCATCATACACTTGGGGGACATCATGATTATTCTTCCCCACCTTCTAGCATTGTTAGGTGTCTTGCATTTCTACTTGTTCACTCTACACTTCACATCTAGTATTTCACACGCGTCTTACACATCTTGATACACTTGTATCGTCATTATCTGATGATGCACTCTTGTGCTACTGATTCACACTTGACTATTGAGGGCTCACTGCATTCATTAACCTCACATCATACACACTACACATTTCACACTCGGCGCATTCACAATACATCTTTCTCGTGCACATTCATCACATCACACTTCCTTATGAAACACTCTAGTTCCATGGTTCATAATTGACTACTGAGGTTGTAAATCTGAAATGTACCCCACAATACTCACTCACTCTATACACTTTATGCTTTGACGATCATATCTTTCTCACTCATGCAATTCAAACCATTTCCCAATTACACACTCTTATTCTATGGTTCATTCTCGACTACTGAGGGATATTTATAAATGAACCTCATCACATGCATACTTATTCACATTCACTTGGGGAATGTGGCTCCTATTGCATTAACATTGAATTCCATTCCATCTCACTCATCCACATCATACTACATATCTTGGTTGCACATTGTTCTTGATTACTTGTACTCACATGTTACACTTTTCTTACTATGTTAGTTGGATATATTGTATGTCATTATCTTTATCATATACACATGTGTGTTCACTTTCCTTCTAGTTGTGATCGTAGAATTTACACAAATCGATACACACAACATGGATGCTTGGCACTATACCTCTTACCAGTCCCGCAACAAGATATTGGGGGCATCCACTTTCATACACATCACAAGTGTTATTGTTTCGATTTATACTATTTCTATTCATATTAGCACACTACATCATATTGGATTATACATGTTTTGACATACTTTCTATCTTCCTAACATGTTAACGGGTGCTTCATGTGTAGCATTTTTCTTATAGGAACTATTTTCTACCATGGTTTTCTATTATTATTTGTTTGCTCCTATTTGTCATTGTATGACATTGTTTGTGGGCTTTTCCCTATGACTTTCTCATCTCTTATTACATTGTATGATTTTTGCCACATCAGTCTTGATTGTCTTACGACATCGTGAGTGATGTACCATGTTTGTAACCCAATTTTAGCGGTCTACATTATCTTCTTGTGTATTTTCTTCTTGCTTACTAACTTACATCTTGTCTTCTATATGTGTGTTTATCTTGTTTGCACTAACACTTGTTTCTAGCCACTTTATTTGAATGTTCCTTGGTTTCTACGAAGCACATTCCATCCTCCTCTGTAGGGCTTCAATTTCAACATAGAATTTGGTCCTCCTTTGGGTCACATCCTCCTTGCGACATCACATACACCCCAAACGAGGGGATAATCATTAGGTGAATCAGTCACCCCATACAATAGTTTATAATCATAGTTTGGCAAGGTTAGGTATCGATACAGCATCATCTTCAATCTCAAGTAATGGCCTATAATTTGACTTGGATCATCAACACAACACAAACACCAGCGCCTAGATACAAACAAGAATGCTTAGGTTCCCCGACCCTTCCTAAGCGCCTATGAACAGGGGCAATTTACATAGTTTTACTCAGTTTAGCACATGATTCAAAGCTATTTACATAGTGGCTTGTACAGGATAGACACACTCCTTCAGCACTCGGCATGCATCCCTTATACCTACTTTTATATTTTCATGTTGGATCGAACTGGATCAAATTTGCACACACTATTTGCAATGGTTTTTATACTTTGGGAATCAGTAAAATTTTGGAGTATAACACTAGAATTTTCTCCCTACACTTCTTCCTTAGTGCACCTAGCATGAGATCGCCCAAAAAACTTGCACTTGGCACAACTAGCGTGAGATCTCCCCAAAAATGCGTTCTTCTACAACATCTTCAAGATCCTTTCTATCTCTTTCACTCATCACGGATCATGTGCACATGTTCCTTTTCACATTTTTACATACTTACACACTTTTTACGCATTTTGATCAAATTTTTCATATACACAACTTTGACTACTCTTTTTCTCTTCTCTTTTACAGGTCCATCCTTATGGGAAGTAGCAGTCACATCATCCAACATCAAGCAACATTGAAAACATGTCCATCCTTATAGGAAGTAGAATTCACATCATTCAACGAGCATCAAGCGACATCGATAACGGGTACAACACAATATCTACACATACGCTTTCACCCCTAGGGTCATTTTCACTTCTTAGTTTTTTATCACTCCATGCTTTTTATTGTCTCCTTGACATAATTTTTTCCATCGATCTACATGGTTATCAGGTACACATCTCTTATCTACTTTATGTTATCAAGCATTTGCTCAACAACATAAAGTGGGGGTAAATGTAGACACTAAATCACACACTTTGGGTATATTTCTATGTCATAATCACATAACACTATTTATATGATTCCTAAGTGAGAAAAATACTAATTGACCATTATCTTTGGCCTCTTTACTTTCTTTATAGTTTTCTTCTTGGTCTTACACACCTTATTTCCCAGTCTTACTTTGGACACTTTATTTTTTGAGTCTGGACACCATGACCCATCCAAGACACCGGTGCCGGGCGCCCCTGACCGCTTTGTATCTTACTCGCATATTTTAGGTCCTTTCTAGTTGTTGGGCATCTTATTTTCTTAGTGGTCAGCATTTTAGTGGTTAATTACAAAATTCAAACAAGGGAATCATATAAATACAAAGTTATGTGATCATAATAAAATACCAAGCACTAAACATCTACCCAAAGGTTTCATTCAAAGGCCATTACAAGAGCATTCAAGAATCCATCTAGCATCCATTCAAGGGACAAGGGACTTCATTCTTCGCATACACTTCATAGGAGGGGAAGTTCATTTTTCCATGCACACATTTATTTACATCTTCTACATCTAGCTATTGCTCGCTATCAATTCTAATTTACATAAGATCCACCTAGGGCATGATTCTATAATCACATGCGTAGAACTACATGGAGTATTAAATGTAGTGGGGTGCCTAGATTGTAAGTTCACTCAGTCGAGTGACCTCTGGGGTCAGTCTAACTCCCCATTTGTGTATTTTTCTTTAGGATTTGATGTGTTTTGGGGTTTTTCATGTGCTCTTTCTATTTGTAGGTTTCATGAGAACTCGGTGATCAAGAAGCGAAGTATAGGCTAAAAAGATGACATCCAGTGAACATCTTGTGACCCTATGAAACCGAGTTTCTAAGATTACGAGAAGTCACATGAACCCAAAGGAGGTCTGCAATGCCCCAGTGCCCCCGACCAGTCTAGGTGCCCTAGTCCCAACATTTCTAATGCTCACACAATTTTTAGGATCAGTTGTGAAATTATTCCCTCTTGTTCTAGTAGTTTTCTAGCTCAAAGACAACCTCAAAATTATTGTGAATCGCCTAAGTATTTTCTCCCTCTCGCAACTAGGGTTTCATATTTTTCTAGCTTACTTGATTGTATCAAATCTATACTCTATTTATCTATTTATTTTGTTATTACATATTTAGATTTATCATTTATTTATTTCAATATTTTCTTAATCAAGATGGAGGATGACGAGGATGAGCATGCGGTGGCGCTTGACGACGGCTAAGTCGTATTAAATTTCATTAAGTAGATCAAGTGTATTTTAACTATTTAGATTTTTTTAAGTTGTTAGAGTGTCAAACTTAGTCATACTTATGTCATTAGGTAGGATAGGTCAAAATATAAGTGGGTTTGGGAGGTTTTTAAATTACATTTTTTTGCATTTAGAAAGTCAAAATTAAGGAGCTTGCAGCCATGATTTGGCCAAACACCATCGGCCCCCCTGCAACAACAAGTTTGATGGCATAAAGAGGGGGGGGGAACAAGTTTAGGGGGATGATGGAATTTTCCAAGGGTTGATGGCATTTTCCGGAGGGCCGATGGCGTAGGGGAATCCTACCAAGGGTTGATGGCATCTCGTCGGGGGAGATGACACAGAAACATATAGGAAAAGCGTGTAAATTTCGATTTTTGATGCATACATCTAATTCATATTTATTGTGATTTTTTATATGTAGATAGAGTGCAAGATCTCGCTTACGGCATAGCGTAGATGTAGTATGGCTTACTATGATGATTTTGAATTAACATATGAAGAGATAACCTAGCTATATGGTTAGGGATTTGGGGGCATCATGCAGATGCCTAGGATACCATTGGACATGGATTTACCACATATGTTTGTTGATGCATAAGAGACCCATTCTAACACCTTTCGGTGGTGGAAAACACGAGAGATGGTGGAGATGGCTTTGACATTGGAGGATGTACATGGGATTTTGGGGTTACTAATTAGAGGCACCCGCATGTATTGTGATCGACACCGATGTTGCGGAGCGAAGAGTATTGACCATATAGGTTATAGGAATCGAGTACATATGAAAATGCATATTGTGTGTTTGACTCAGAGAGTGCATAATAGGGATTCGGATATATGTAAGGTAGGTATAGGGATTTTGGTGGCATGCATAGTGTGTCACAAGGCCGATGGAGCTATGTCATTGTTCTTCATAGTAGTATGCAGGGGATGTTGTGGATAAAGGTTTATTATATAGCTAGGGTACTACCATATGGGTGTAGTTGGTTCATGATTTTTACAGTGTGGTGTAGAGGCCAAAGGGTCATGGGACCCATTATTTTATTGACATCATGGATATATATCTTGTAACACTCGATTTTGTAAATTATCTTGGTGAATGTTTTTCATCTTTGTTATAACTTACGAAATGAAGGCAAACATGTTAAGATATGTTCTGATCTTAAGAGAATGTGTTGCTAACTTGGATTCTTGCATATTATAATTCATTGCATAGGACTGCAGTTATTGTACTTGCGTGTTTGCTGATATGACGACAAATTGTCGTATACTTGCTAAACTCTCGTGGCTGATTGACAACACACTTTGAATCAATTCCATTGATCCAAAGTATGCTGTGGTCTTCTTGTGTTTGCTTGTCGATTTACTCTTGAACCGAACCAGAAATTGATATGAACGTGCAGCGCCTGATTTCAGGTATGAGCAGCTGGCACGTAAATGCCAACGACAGGGGTTTGATTCTTGAACCCTGTACTGTCGAACTTGGAACCTCGTGAGGCAAGAAACGCCTGGACACGGGTGGCCTTGGCATGAGATACAAAGGACTGAACGTCCTGCACAGCATAGTTACGGGAGTTAGTTGAGAGATCGGGTTAGGGGTTGATTAGTGTTAGTGGTTAGTATGAATTAAACCCTAAACTAATCCTAAGTCCTAACTTGCATCCTAAACTACTATCCTAAGTGGATTTTTAAATTAAAAAAAAGGGGGAAAAATAAACCTAAGCCCTAATAACCTAAGGCTAAACTAAGACCTAGGTTGAACACTATATGCAACCTAAACTAATCCTAATCTAAAGGGGCGCGCAGACCCTTGGAGGGAAAGGATAAGGATGGAGGGGAGTATTCATTAGCATTAATTGGAAAGTCCATACGTGGACAGCGCCAGTTTTGGCGGGGCAGGTAAGAAATGGAGGCATCTATTTGGAGATAGAGCCAAATTTGGTTTTGCATGAGAAATTTGAAAATTGAGTTCGCCAACTCAAGTTGGCGGTGGCGTGGGAAGTTAGGAAAAGGCAGAGCCTTTAATGCATTGATTGTTCTTGGTCCTCGTGACCAGCTCGCCTTGGAAAGTGTATGAGGGAATTCTGATTTTCATTTTATTGATTCGGGCTTTTGCAAAGTTGCTCTGCATTTGGTTTTTCTGGTCTGTTGGTCGACCCAGCTCTTGGAATTTGACACTGTTCTTGGAGATTTTAAGGCTGTTGTTGAGCCTGAAGCAGAAAGGAGTGCTGGGAAGTTTTTGTTGTCACTGAGGAAGGAAATAATGTGGCAAACGAAGCTTCTTCGGGTTCTGGAAAAGAGATTACAGGCATGTTAAGCCCTTCTCTTTAAAAATTCTTGCTTTGTTTAAGTGTCTCATTAAAACAACCCTGCTCTTGGGTTTGGATTGTGTGATTGCTGTCGAGTCGATTGATTTGGATTTTGTTGATTCTTGTTTTCTTTTTTTTTGGAAATGTTAAGAAGAATTGTTTCTGGTTGCTTGGCCTTGATTTGTTTTGCACGAATCGAGTTAGAACATGAATTACTGTATCGAAATGTTGACAGTATGGTGGATTGAAATAGATAGTTTCTTTCTCTGTTCATGTTTTATGAGATAGGAACAGGCCTTGTGAAATGTTCTCCTTTCTGTGAAATCATTTCCTTTGCTGTTGTGTTGGAACTGTCTTTGCATGTAAATGGAAGTAGAATACAGTTGTGTGGTGTTGCTATGGTTTGGGTTCGTCGACCCTTGCTGTCGTTTTTGGAAATGATAGGAAAATCGTTTCCTTGTTGCTGTGTTTAACTGTCTTTGCACTCTCGAATGGAATACCTCCATGTTGTGCTGGTTATTGACGTTAGATGGAGTTCGAACTGGTTTTTCTTGTAAAATATGATATGGAACTGTGTAGGCAGCATGGGTTATTTCATCGCTGTACTATTGTTTTGTTGTCACCAGAATTTGCGATATGATTGTATTGGTTGTGTGAACGGCCTGAGGTCGTTTCTGTACTGAAGTTTCATTGAGGAAAATAAGATCTTTTGTTTGTTTACTATCTGCTGTTCGGGATTAAGAGAAATGATAACACGTTTCTTTTTTGGTGTTTCTTTCCTTTTCTTGCTGAATGAAATAAAACTTTTCGCTACCTTCTGCCTGCTGTTTCGGGATTATAAGGAAATGGCATTTGGTATTTTAAAGGAATGAGCATTAGAATGTTATATGAGAGTTCGTGAAAGTTGGAAAAGAAATAATTTTTCCTTCTGAACTCATAGAGAAATATATTGTTTCTTGCTAGGAAGGTATGATGATTAGTTGTGTTTACTAATGCTGATCGGTCTTTTAAGGTCAAACTGTTTTGGTGATTATGACTTAATCTTGGATTGCTGTACAAAGAATAAATGCATAGAAATTTTGTCTTGCTGTGTGGGTTGTCTTGACTGTACTAGATCCATGTATTGACACCCTGTACGGTTTACTTTGCTAAAGGTAATGACATCTGATTTTGCATTCTGGAAGTTCTGCATACTATTATGAACTTGGAAAATGGATTGAGTAGAATCATTTATTGGAAGGGAATTCTTCTTCTGTCTGCTGTTCTGGCTTGGTGAAATTTGTAGTCATGTGATTATTGGACTTGCTGTAGGTAACAACAATGAATAAAATGTTATTTTGAACGGGATACGTTCATAGGATTAGAAAGTCATGTGATTAATTGACTGTATGATTGAATAATTGTTTATCTGTTTAGCATACAGTGAAAGAAATATGGTTTCTTTAGTATGGTAAATATATGGTACACATCCTTATACTGTTTGATCTTGGATGAACATAATGTGGTACTAACCTGTTTTGGATTTCCATATGAGCCTGATTCAAATGAAATATGGAAATGGATGATGAATTCTTCCCTGTTTTCATTAAAGCTGATTATGAATGAAACTACTCTACTGCTGGAAAGTGAATTCTGAATGGATTTTGTAAGTTTCACTCTGAACTGTTATCTTGATTTGTGTTTCGTTTGGATTCCATTATTAGAACAGCCATCTGGAAAGAAATTAGGTCATGGATGAATGACTGGGAAAAATGATCTGTTCTTTTATTCAGTTGGAAATCTATAATTCGTTGGTAACGAATCTTGTAGTGCTTAGATATGAGTGACTATATGCATTGCTGTTCACTTTCTTGTCTGTGCTTGATTGCTTGGATTCTTATATGATGCATGAACTGAAAGGAAAGTAAAGAGGTTTACATTTCAGTTAGTTTCATCCTTGCATTTATTATTAATGAAAGGCGTGGAAAGGATAACAGTATGTTATATCAGCAGCAAGCTATTTGTATTTTCTAACTTTGTAATTATTGTGAATTAAGACTTGTAACGGTTATGTGGAAACGGGACAGCAGTTCTTTGGCTGATTGTGATGATATTTTGATAGTTCAGTTGTTATGCTGATCTTTCTTTTGTACCTATTTCGTGATTGATGTCTTACTGTCGTTTCATAAAAGCAGGGTTCTTTTATTGAGACAGTTAGTTGAAGCACCTTATTTTAAGGATAAGTGCTTAATATGCTCAGTTCATTGAACTGACCCGTGCAAATTATTTTGCAGATGGAATTTGATTAGAATGAAGACATGGTTGTTTTCTGATGCTTCTTGATTAGCTGAAAGATAAATTGTAATTGTTGCTTTTATTCCTCTTCGAGGAATTGTGGAAAGAAGAATGTATATTCTTCTGTCTATGAGTTGTATTGATGTTTTATTGTAAACCATGCCCATTCAGTTGGATTGGCAAATGTACAGATTATGACATGAAATGTTGAATACAATTACAAGTGTGATATTTTTATAATTATATCAGTTTGATGTTGTTGACTAAATTGGAAATATAACGTTATTTCTTGATTTGGATTTGTTTAATTGTCCTTGGATGGATGTTAAATGGAAACTGATCTCTATTCTTACCTAAATGCAACTTTTAAGTTGAAAAATGCAATTAGTTCATACTTGGGTAAAGATGAATTTTTAATTGACATTAAAAAGGTTTAAGAAGAATATGAGTCCATAATCGAAAGGGTATTCAGGATTAGCTTAGGAGCTAAGGAATATCAATTAATTTCGGAGTGTTCGAACTTCGTTTTCGAACTCCATTAATGATCTCGTATGCTAAATTCAGAATAAAGGATATAGGATAAGTATATCCATAACTAATGGACCTTAACTATATAACGTTAAGGAGAACAAATGAATACATTTCTTGGGAATTAGACCTCGTTTAAATGACGTCTAATAAGTTAGTATTCTAAATTTAGTTACAGTTGGGAAAACCTTGGCTAAGTTTATTGGGTTAAACTTATCACGTCCGATTTGATGCAGATCGCTTAATCCAATGATTAAGAAGTAAACCAAGTAGGGAAATGTAGCCCTTCGATATGAAGGAGGAGATGCATAGCAAGCTAATGGACGGTTTTAGTCCCTCTTAGCTATATACAACTGTAACGGAAACAAGGATCAAGGGATCAGTATGGATGCTGAAAGTTGATTCTTAATTATTAAATCGTATCCAAATCACTTGAGCAGGATGTGTATTCTCGATGGGAGAATTCTGTAGGACATTGGCATATGCCAGCTACAGCAAGGTGTCTCCATGAAGACGGGGTCTTCATGACGACACACTGTCATTGCGGTGACATATTGCAATGCCCTCCCGAATTAAAACATCAAGAATACATAGGCCGAATGTGTGCTTGTAATGGCGGGGATAGAAGTATGATCGGTATATGAGTGACTCAGAATACTAAAGATAACTAGACACACGGGTCGTGGGGAAACGACACCGTATGTCTGCGTATCTTTAGTTACTGGGAGTGCCTTCCTATATTCGTTCATATTACTAACTATAATTGGAAGTTTAAAACTGACCTTAAACGAAGAGGACTGGTAGGAACCAGGAAAGACCATTCTAGATAACAGGTGAAGTGAAGTGAAGGACGTATTCCGTTGATGTGTATCACATCCATGAATATGATCATGCAAAGCATGTGAAAATCTTTGGAAAAAGTATCGCAATTGCTGGTTGCGTTGTCCTTATCACTTAATTTAAGATGCAGGATGTCAGATGAATATCGAATGAGATATTCGATAGGCTTCTTAAATGGATCACTTCGATAACCGGAAATAGTTATGAGAACAGTATATATAATATACTATGCATAAATGAACATGAAGGATCGGTTGTTGCGAGTCATGAAATGAAGGATCGGTTGTTCCGAGTCATGAAATGAAGGATCGGTTGTTGCCGAGTCATGAAATGAAGGATCATCAAAACTCCGAGCCATGAAAATGGAAGATCGGCAGTTCCTCGAGTCATTTACAATAGCCTATAGAATCATTATAAGATTGAATGGCATTAAATGTGTGTTCTATATTGTAAATATGCGAGCAAGGAACATTCGTTTTAAAAAGAAATTGTGTGATCAAACTGTGTTGTTTGGGAAGAGAACAATTATTAAAACTTGAACGTGTGTTTGAATTTTATAATTCATAATAGAGAACGTTATCAAAAAAAAAAAAAAAAATTCCCTTGTTCTGGTATCTTAAAATGGGGATGTTACATATCTTATCTGCAAACCAGATTTAATTACAAAAAACAAGGCGGTGCTTGCACAATTTTATTAATATGAAATCAAGCATTACAAACAAATGAGAGAGCTACAATATTTAGATATGTTGGGAAACTTCTATCTCATCCACAATATATGGAAGTAAATCTCCTAATCTAAGAAAAATATGCAGAAATAACATATTGCCCCTAACCGCCCTTCATGGAAATCATCCAGAACAAAATATGAAAGATAGAACATGATCCCACAAACATTGGGATGAGAACACTATCACTTAGTTAACTAACAACTAAGGATAACTAATACATATTGACATAAGTTTAAATTATTTTAATTAAATACTTTAGCTTATTACATTTATTCAAATATCAACTAATGATGAATTAAGCTAAGTTTTATTCCTAACATTCCCCCTTAATTCAACATGGTCTCAAGTGAACAAGATAGAAACTCTCTAAAACCTCAAATTCACCTCGAGCAAGTGACTTTGTGAAGACATTCGCACACTTTGCATATCGTTGGGTAATATTGGAGTTGGATGTTGTTGTTCGAATATGTTCGCGAATGAAATATACTCGCACCTCAATGTGTTTGGTGCACTCATGAAAACTCGGATTTCAAACAATTTTTACTACTCCTTCGTTATTAACATGTATGATAGTTGAATCTTTCGTGGTATTCCAAATACTTCAAGTATACGCTGGAGCCATATTATGTCACGAGACATAACTCCACATGTTGCATGATATTTCGATTCTATGGAGGATCTTGAAACACAAGTTTGTTTCTTACTCCCCCATAATATCGGTCCAGATCCCAAAAAGAATGCAAATATTGAAGTGGATTTCCGATCATTTATGTTTCTGCATGATCTCGAATCTGAATATCCTATCAAGAAGAAGTTATTATTCTTCTTGTCTTCTATGCCATAGTCCATAGTTCCTTTGATGTACCTCAATATCGCTTTGCTTCTTTCCAATGAGAAACCCTTGGTTCTTGCATGAACCATGAAAGATAGCTGACTGCATAGTTGATATCCAGCCTAATGTAAGTCAAGTAGATGAGACTCCCAATCAATCACAACAGAGAGTTACATTTACTTGTGGTGATGGATCTGTTTGAGACAGTTGAAGTCTTGTCTCCATCGGTGTGGAAAATGGCTTATAATCCATCATATTGAATTTCTTGAGTGTCATCTTAGTGTATTTTAATTGTGACACAAAGATATGATTTTCTCTTTTCCAAAATTCAAGTCCAAGACAATAATGCAGGCCCGAGATCGCTCATGTTGAATGATTGTGTTAGATCTTTCTTTATTGAATCAATCATCCTCATTGATCCTCCTAAGTGATGACTAGATCATCAACATATACTACAATGATCACTATCTCCCCCTTACTTTTTGAGATAAAGATTAAGATCATATGGACTCCTATTTAATCCATGTTGAATGAGATGCTCGCAATTTTTATGTACCATGCCCCGGGAGACTCGCTTTAGAACATATAGTGATTTTATGAGTTTACATACCTTTTCCTCTTTACCTTGTATGACAAAACCTTCGGTTAATTCATGTAAACTACTTCGTAAATCACCATTAAGAAAGGCATTTTTCACATCCATTTGGTATATTTTCCAACCAAATTGTGCAAGCTAGAGAAAATATTAACTGAAAGTTTTTATCTTAGTTGTGGGAGCAAACGTCTCCTCATAATCAATGCCTTCTTTTTTAGCATATCCCTTAGAAACTAGTCTAGCCTTATGTTTATCAATTTTTTCATTTGCTTGCACTTTGTTTTGAAGATCCATCTCGCATCCATAGCATCTTTCTAAGGTTTAGATCTGTAGGACTTCAAAGCGAGGAAGACTCAATAGTTTCAACAACTTTACCCATTAAGGCCAAATTTACCTCATTTCAAGCCATACTACAACTCCCCATTCCAGTGGTAGATGTGTTGGGGACATTATATAATTTTGCATCTCTCATCATACTTGTATACCATTTAGGCATAATTTTTGTGGTTCCTATGGGAGGTTGACTTTCACCATCTTCCCCATCATCACTATCATTATCAAAGTGATTACCATCCTCTGTTTTCACTTTAGGGGTGATTTTTTCATCATGTGAGTATATGGAAGGAGCATCTGCTTCTTTCTTCTCAAGGAAATCAACATCCCGAATAGTGTATACCTTCTTGTTCTTGGATTCATAAGTTTTTAGCCAAGTGCTTCATCATTGTATCCCAAGAAGATAAGTTTTTCTGATTTCATATCAAGCTTAGTTCTTTGTTTCTTAGGAATGTGCATACTTTATTTACATCCAAAAACTCTAAGGTGTGAAATAGATGGCTTATGCCCTGACCATGCTTCCTGAGGTGTTACTCCATCAAGAGTTGTAGTGGGAACTCTATTTAGTAAATAGATTGCCATTTTAGTTGCTTTGGCCCAAAATGTTTTTGATAAACCTGCATCATAAATCATACATCACACCATATCCATGATAGTACGATTTTTCCTTTCAACAACACCATTTTGTTGTGGTGTGTGAGGAGGAGTTTTTGACGACGAATGCCATGTGTTTTCAAAAAATCATTGAACTCATTGTTGGTGTATTCTCCCCCTCAATCTGAGTGGAGTGTTTTTATTTTCCTACCAGACTTTGTTTCAACAAGGGCTTTGAACTTCTTGAAAGTTTTAAAAGCTTGGTATTTTGTAGAAAGATAGTATATCCACATTTTTCTTGAAAAATCATCAATAAAGAGCATGAAATATTGAAACCCAAAGTGACTAGGTCTCATTGGTCCGCATAGATCGGTATGCACCAAGTCATTTTTTTCCTTAGCCCAAAATGTACTATGTTTGAATGGTGCTCTATGTTTTTTTCCTACCAAACAATGCTGAAATTTATCTGTACCCTTTTTAGAGGTGGTAAACCCCTAACCATGTCATATCGATGAAGTGTGTCAAGATAGCCAAAACTCACATGTCCAAGTATTTGATGCCATAGTTGAGCTGATGATGTATCCTTGGCTACAAGTGCTTGATCATTTTGTTGAACAAAATCCAACTGAAACATTCTTCCCACATTCAAAGCTTTTGCAATAATTTTGGAGCTTCGTGACTTATCTTGAATTAGGCACATCTTTTTACCGCCTTTACAATCAAAGTCAATTTTGAGATTGCGATCTAATAATTAACTTACGGATAACAAATTTTTGTTAAACTAGGGACATAAAGAACATCTGTAATTTTACAATTATTTTGCCCAAGTGGTAGTGAAATGGAACCAATTCCTTCAACACTATAAGGTGTATCATCACCCAAAGAGACATGATTTTTGGTGGGTATTTTACTCATTGTGAAGAACCAATCTTTCGTTCATGTCATGTGTCGAGTTGCACCTAAGTTAACATACCAAATTTGATTTGTAGAATTGGATACTTCATTTTGTGTAGAATATAGGAAGTCATCATCATCAAATTGATCTTCCTATTCGGCTACATTTCCTTGTTGAGTTGGTTTCTTCTTCTACTTGTGATTATTTTGTCCATGTTTTCTTTGTTGTTTACCAGATTTAATTTGTTGGTAATTTATATTTTTACCACTTGATGATCCTTGTTGGAATGTGTTGTACTAATAATTTTTTAACTCATGTCCTTTTCGACCAAAAATAAGACATTTTTGTTGGTCCTTTTGGCCTTGTTGAGTATTACCTTGCTTCTAAGGTTGTTTACTAGACTTAGCCTATTTTTTTCCTTTTTGATTAGAAGCAAGTGTCTACTCTTCAGTTTTAGTAGTTAAGTGAATAGCTTCCTCTTGTTGTAGCATATTCACTAACTCTTCAAAAGTTGTTGTTTGACCAGTTATGTTTAACGTGGTCACAAAAATCCTATAAGAAGGAGGAAGATATCTCAATACTATAGGCACGAGTGATTTGTCAGTTACTTCTTCTTCTAAAGCTTGAAGTGATGCATACAAAGTTGCTACTCTTCTAAAAAACATTTCAACTTTCTCAGTTGATTGCATTTTCAAGTTTAATAGTTGACTCTGGAGATGAAGTATTGTGTTCTTATTTTTTTACTCATATATTGTTTTCAACTTGTCCCAAGATTCTTTTGTTGTTGTGGTCTCATGAATATGAGGTTATACCTCATCTGAAACACTAAACAAGATTATTAACTTTACTTTTTGATTTTCACGATCAAATGTAGCGTGTTGTGTAACATTTGTTGTAGATCTTGTTAATGTACCAGAAACAATGGACTATAGATTTTCAAAATCAAGTTGTGCATGAATTTTTTTTTCCATGTTGGATAATTATCAAAACTCAAAAGTTTAGAATCTGGTAAAAATAATTTTGGTACCGTAATTGCAGCCATTGTGAAAACTGATAAATAGTAGAACAAAAAATTGAACACTTTTCCCCCCTTAAAGCATGCGCACCCCCCCAAAAAATATTATTTTATTTATTTTGGGCTCCTTTTCATCCATTTACAATGAATTTTTGGCACTATTTTCCTTGTTACAAATTTGGCTTTGTGGCTGATTTGTAAAAATTAAATGGATCACTTGGCTGATTTGGAAAAAACATTGGGCTCTTTGGCCTCTTTTCAAATACAAAAATATAATTTTTGTAATTTTTACAAAAAAATCTTATTAGAAACTAGACCAAGATGTAGAGCTTACAAAAACACACACTTTCAAAAAAAACGGCACCTCAATCCGAGGTACCAGTTGAAAGTTATGACTTTTTTAAATTGCGATTTGAATATCTTTCTAGGGCCCTTTCCAAAAATGGAAAAAAAAATTGTACCAAATGCAAATAAAGGCTTATGTGCATGCGTAGTGTGTTTTAGGGTGCAACTGCAGTTCAACCGCTTTGCCTAAGCTTTATAATAACCCTTGGCTATAGTTTTCTTTTATTGTTTTTGTTTGTATGCAGGTATTTTTTTCTTGGAGGCAACATTTTCTTCCTTCTTTCAACACAATTTTTGACGTTGAATCTTTTACAGGAACGTCTTCTTCTTCTCTTCAATGCTCTTGATTTGTGAATGCAACCTCCAAGTTGATTGGAGGCTTCGGGAAGTCACTTTGGATAGATATCTTCTCACATGGATGTAGAATTCTCTTGTCAGATATATGAAAAGATAGAGCATAAAGAAGAGAAATGAAAAGTTATGTGGGGAACTTGAAAAGCTCGGGTTCCCACAATACGAAAATATTGTATATATATTTTTTAAAAATGCTTCTAATTAAAACAAAATTTACACGTACGGGTAATTTTTTTTTTTAAATACCAAAGAATGAAACAATGTCACCTTTTGCAACAGAGTTGCATCCAGGTCTGCAAGGGCCTATGATTGCACTCAATTGTTCTTCAACTATAAATCAATCTATGAACCGGGGTGTGGATTCGGATAGGAGTTGTGAAATGGCCGGGTGCATCTATGGCTCCTCCTAGTTCGTAATTTCTCCGAACTCCCTAAAATTCCCTAAAACTTCCTACACTCCTCTCTAGATCAGAATGTTGCTCGATACCAAATCTTATCTACAAACTAGATTTAATTACAGAAAACAAGACGGTGCTTGCATAATTTTATTAATATGAAATCAAGCATTACAAATAAATGAGAGAGCTGCAATATTTATAGATATTGGACAACTTCTATCTCATCCACAATATATGGAAGCAAATCACCTAATCTAAGAAAATATGCAAAAATAGCATATTGCCCCTAACTGCCCCTATTGCCCCTCATGGAAATCATCCGGGAACAAAATATGCAAGATAGAACATGATCCCACAAACATTGGGATGAGAACACTATCACTTAGTTAACTAACAACTAAGGATAACTAATACCTATTGACATAAGTTTAAAGTATTTTAATTAAATACTTTAACTTATTACATTTATTCAAATATCAACTAATGATGAATTAAGCTAAGTTTTATTCCTAACAATATATGAGTGGTTCCCGATGTACAAGGCCAATGGGGACACCGTAGGTAGTAGTTGTGAATGCTCCAAGAGTACTTTAGTGGGTGCAGCGACCAACAATGAGTTCACTTTGGGTATATCACCCGCTAGCACAAGTGGTTCCAGATGATGTGATATGGCAGCCCTACATAGGGAATGCGAGATCAATGGCCTTGTTTTCCCATAGTAGAGTACCTAGAGGCCATGATGGAGGAGACGAGTCACAATTTGTATTAGGTGGAGACACATGAAATAGGCAGAGTACCGAGACAGTTTGGATGGCTAGAACCGGTGAGTGATACAACCATTATCACCCTACCAACATCTTCATGCTAGAGAGGTTGCAAGACCAAAGGTTTGGGTTCTAGTATTACGTCCCGCAAGGTATGGGCAAAGTGGGTACTGTTGACGATTATCCTTGCAGATGAACCACTAGATTCATTGGATACCTTAGGTTGGTGGGACATGCGCCTAAGGTAACCTCCAAATTTTAAATAAGTTGGCTCTTCTCGTAGTGTGAGATAGAGTTAGGAGAAAATGTAAAAATAACTAAGGCGATGCACCGAAAAGGGAAGAAGTTAGTCACAAATATGACTGCCTGAATTGGGAAGAGGTGAGCAATGAAAAGGGTGGATGAAATGCACCATATGCCATAGATGATTCACACAGAGTCCCACTTCAAACTACTTAAGCACAACTTCGAGAACAGTAATAACATTAAAACATGCACAGTATACCAACATCAAAATAAAGGCTATCAAAGACAATACAGATATACAAAGGATGGAAAAAATGCATCACATGGCATATTATATTACTCCAAGAAGTATGCACAGTATTACAACAGGTAAGAGGCAAGAAGAGCACTATTACAAAAGCTCAGAGAGAAGGCCAGAGTTACAGACCTCTACCTTTTACAAAAGAGGAACCGAGATAGGAAAATAAAAATTTACTAACTCTCGATCTTTGTTTTTAACCTTCCATTTACAATATATAGGATGGGAAGAAGATAAGAAGATCATTCCCAAACTATTTTCCAACTACTTGTTAATTATGGTAAATGGTGTGAAGTGACAAAAGTAGATTGTGAGATTTGTCTCACACTTCCCCATGATTTTTTTTTCAAGGAGTGAGAGCCATACTCATTTAATACATCTCTTAACTATTTTGCAACTGACTCCCTTGGAGCGGACTTATTCTTTCAAATATTTATTACATATCTAAACTTTATGCATCGGGCTCTGGGATCATGATTCCGGTGGCACCTATTTTTATACTATTATGTTAAAAATGACCCCTCAAGTGCAGGTGAACAAATTAAGTATTCATAGGTTTGCACTCTTCACATGGAACTATGCATTAACTTTGTTATTGAAAAGACAAGCAGTGAAAGTGACCCTTTGTCTTTGATCTTTTGAAAAGATCTTGAGCATTTAAAATTTTTAGATAGGCTTCATAATTTCCCATACGTGGTATTTGGCTTCTCATCAATCCTTTGCAACCTACTTCAAACTTGGAGCCCATTTATTACAAGATCTATGTGGAGGCCAAGTGCTTCTCTAGGGTATCTGCTTTCTTTGTAGCTTTTGGAAGTGTGTTGGGTTGACATTTGGTGTCATCCATGAGCCTCTTGCTCTCCTTTCGGTGAGTAATGGATCTGCCGCATATTAATGCAAAGACTCATAGTTGACTCCATGTGTAAGCCCCCAGATTTTGAGGCTTGCTCCCCCTTTTCTTTCTAGAACTTGTACTAGGTTGACACTTGGCATCGTCTGCGAGACCATTGCTTTCTTTTGAATTTTTCTTGTACCAGCTTAGTTTTCATTATTGATTTGGCTAAGTCTTTCTTCCATGTTTCTGAAGGCTTGACCCCTAGTGGAATTTGAATCTACAAGAATCTTAGAGCTTACTTGTTCAATTTCAGTAGGAATCTGCTTGTTATCTAATTTTAGCGGTGGTGGAGGAAATTAGATAGCATGTACACTAGGGTGGTGAAGATAAACACATTGGGGATGCCCGGGGACCATCACATATCATAGTGGATAGCGATTCGAAGGAGGGATCTGATGGAGGATCCATAGATACGGGACCGCAAGTTAGAGTAGGTCCTAGTATCTTATAAGGGAGAGCCGAGAAATCCAACACCATGGCTCAGAGAGCACAAGATGTGATGGTCAAAGGAGGATTTTTTACGCCATTTAGAGTTTAGATGGTCTTGCATTTGAGACAGAGGCCTGGATCCGCAGAATAAGGAGACACAATATTAGTGCCCCGAGATAGGTGGGCACAATATATATGAGCCGAGACCTCATCATGATGAGGAGGAGGAGGAGGTATTGGGATGTCGAGGAGACAATGAGACCATTGTGAAGACTCAAGCAGCCGGTATGAGTGATAGCATGTTAGTTAGATGATTTAGATAGATGTATGTGGTATTAGTGATGTGCGATGATTTTTGGTTGTGCGGGGTGGATGATAGAGGAGTAACACTCGTTGATTGAGAGCGCCCACCATGAGATCCTAGACTCCATATTGTTAGGAAATTAATATTAATGTTCACATGAATGTAGTGGGTGATTTACCATTTGGTAACTTAGTATTTACTATTTTGTTAGTAAATATTTGTTAGTAGAATATATTGTTATAATAACAATATATTCTGTGGTTATACCCATATCACTATTAACGGGTTATTTGTTTGTATGGGTTCCTATTTTATAGGGTATTGGCTTTCTATTATGATGGCTATATAATAGCATAATGTATTGCATGAGATATTCTAACTAAATAATATATTTGATTATTATTTAGTTGTGCAAAGCTCTCTGATAATTTATATTTGGTACCAGATTGAGTATGGGCTTGTGAATATTTAGTAAGGGGCTTCTCCAAATTCGTTGTTGCCCTTGGTAATGAGAGAAACTAGATTTGTGCAAAAAGTTTAGTATAAAATTAAATAACTTTAGCTTAGGTCTCTTTGATAGCTGCATGGAAAATCTGTGGATTGTTATTCTGTCAAATCTTGACTCTCTGGTGCAAGTGTAATTCTGTGTACATTAATGTGTGGCTATTGAATGCAAAGAATATTTGCAATCAGGAAATAAAGAAAGATAACATTGATACAAAATAGAGAAAGATGTGTGTTTCCACAACTATGCAGGTTGAGGAGAATCGAATTGATGACGTGGTGCTATTGGCATGGTAAATATCGATTCATCACTTTGTTGATTTGATCTTTGATGTCATCTCCAACACGCAGCTCTTCCGCCAAGCTTGATCCAAAACCGGCCTTCAGTAAAATACTCGTAACTTTCTCATTTCTTAACAAAATTGAGAATTTCAAAGTGTTCGAAAATGTTGCAACGTGAGGAATAAAACCCAGAAATCATTTTGGAAAATTTGTTTTGATAAGTGAGAAGTTCTGTGCAGAAATGTGACGGTTTTGTGCATGTGTTTGTTCCTGCGAAGTGCTTGCAAGAATTTCGTAAGCTTGTTTCCATCAACGTGATCTACGTGGAGGTGAAATAAAATATTAAGAAATAGGTAGAAATCATAGGGGTGCACCATTTATAGAGCCGTGTTAAGTGTTGATTGATGAAGGTGTTTGTTATAAAACACATATTCCAGTATATGCGACCTGTTGGTCGATTCATCTCAACTGTGCCACTTGTAATGAACGTTGGCAAGTGATTTTGGAGAAGGAAAGGCATCTGAAGATTACATTGCTCATTGGTGACCATTGTTAATCAATGTCACAAATTCGTTGAGGATAAAAATGTATCACATCAATTACAGTTCATACATTCTTGGCTTCATTCGACCGTCCATTGTTAGGCTCCACATGTTTGTCTTGAGGTTTGAACATTCCCAACATAGTCGTGTCTATGCATCCATGTATTAATTCCTATATTTAAGTGGATTTAGCAATTAGAGGTTCTAATAGTGCCATTAGTCTTCATTCAAGTTGTGTTTTTAGTAGTATTAAATGGTAAAAGTTTGAGTTTATTAAAGTAATAGTGTTGTAGAGTCATCTCTAAAGTGTTGTCATCTATTTAATGAGTCATTTGTATCGTCACTATTGTAAAACTGTCTCGAATGTAATTATGTTTTAAAAAGGGGTTAGTCTATGGTTGATAGTTATTGTGTGTCATTATAAAAATAAAAAAAGTGTCATTGTAAAAAGTTTTGAAGTCCATTTAAACATGTCAAAATAGGTGATTTTAGGATTGTCATCCTTGTCTGAACATATTATTGTCGAGGGTCTTGTCAAAATTTTATTGTGAGTCAGAGTCAAAAGTCTAATAATAAATTAAAATAAAAAATTTTTACCTCATGGACGCATTTTCGGTGTTACCCGACATCCGGAAAAATAACGTGATTCACATTCTTTGGAGGGAAGAAAAGAATAAGATCAATGTGGAAACAAATGTGCTTCATGTTCACATCTTGCTGAGTTAGTAGCATGACACTGGAGGATGGAGGCATCAGAGGCTGGAGGTCAGATAGCGACCTCTCGTCAGTCACCAACGATGGGGCTGCATGAAGCTATGGTGGCACATTTTGTGGTGTGAGTGTGCTTTCAGTATTTGATGTCTAGTGTGATTCTTTTTCAGAGTTCTGTTTTGTGTTGAATAAGTGAAATGTTCACATTGAGGGGGGAACATGATCAGCATGATCCAATGTTCCATTTTTAGTTTTTCAGTTGAGTATGTGGCTATTCCTATTTCCCCAAATGCAAAAACATAGTGCAGAACAAATAACATAGTGAAACGCAACATCATGAGGCTTGATGAGGTAGAACAGTCAGATGTGTTCCTGTTCGTACCTAGGTTTGTGGTTAGCCTCTTGAAAACCATTGAAGGCTATTCAGATGTGTTCCTGCTTGAGTTCCCACACTGCTAGGTCAGATGTGTTCCCTAGAGTGACTGGTTGATAAGCAGATGATTCCTGAGCGTGTTCCCATCCTCGTCGGTCAGATGTGTTCCTGATAAAGTGCATGGTTGATAAGAAGTTGATGTGTTCCTTCTTCTACCTTTAGTTCAAGTGTGTGCCAAGATCATGAGTGCACAGAGATGGCAGGCTGCAAAGGAAGTGTGAAAGTTCTAATGTTACCATGTAAACATTAAGGGGGAATGTTAGGAAATTAATATTAATGTTCACATGAATATAGTGGGTGATTTACCGTTTGGTAAATTAGTATTTACTAGTTTGTTAGTAAATATTTTTAGTAGAATATATTGTTATAATAACAATATATTCTGTGGTTATACCCGTATCACTATTAACGGGTTATTTGTTTGTATGGGTTCCTATTTTATAGGGTATTGGTTTTCTATTATGATGGCTATATAATAGCCTAATGTATTGCATGAGATATTCTAACAAATAATATATTGAGATATATACAATGATTATTATTTAGTTGTGCAAATCTTTACGATAATTTATACATATTAGATTCCAATATACTATAGTGACGATGGATCTAGCTAAAGCATCGTCATCCGGGGATTTAGTGTGATCATTTATTTTAGTGGGAGAGGAAACCAAGACACTTTAGCGATATAGAGATGTGTAGGCTTAGGTGACTACCGACATCATAGATGTGATGCTACATAGTCTACTACAAGCATAGGCATTCCTAGTACATGATCATGAATCTCGTCAGTAGATGCTCAAAGATCCACGACACGATTATATCACTAGAGACTCACCGACAAGGAGCGGGGAGAGGCCTCTAGAGTCCAATCTAGGGCGGCGTCCCTAGCTTGCATAATGAGATCAGATAGCACAACCCCATCGATCCAAAGCATTAAAAAAACCCCACAAGGGATGAGATACTTGGGTCATTTTGTAGATGAGACAAATCCATTTTGTATTATTTTTGTCGATGTATAAAACTTTATTAGATATATATATATATATATATATATATATATATATATATATATATATGATGATGATGATGATGATGATGGTTTTTATGGTATTTGGTGATGTTTGGATATTTGGTTAATTGGTATTTGGATTATCATTTTCTGCTTTCCACATCTATGTATGTGATAATACCATGGTACACAAGAATAATGATAATATGATGATTAGATAGGAAAATATGGCAAGAAGGGGATTGATAAGATATCCCAACTCACATGATATGAATAATCCAAGAGGCGGAATAAGGACAAGAATTTCAACGATAAGACGTCGGGTTGCAAGTGGTGATGAATCCAAGTGAGCGAATAACCTAAGAAAGTATGTGACAAAATATTATAGATAGTGTGATAAACCCATGTTGGTATTGAGAGCCCAAAAAATGTGAAACCCAAGTGGGGGTCGAGAGCCCGAGAAAACACACAATATCGGGCCAAAATAAGAAATTAATATGTAATCAAGGTATATTTAGATAACTAGCCATGAGGGGTAAAATATTGTAAGGTGTTGATGATGATGTCGCCAACTTAATGCGAATGTGGATGTGGGCATGGGTCATAAGTTCCTCAAAAGCATGGTGTGTAATAGTGACTTGTCGATGAACTTGAGACCACATGATGAATAAGGTGTCATCGATCCGATCCTCTAGTTGGGTGATAATATCACACTGAATAGTACCCATTGTGGGATGAGGATCATAACGAGGTGTAGGTCCATGGCGGGTTGTGGTCCGGCCGGTTTAGGGGAAGATGGTCGGGCCCAAGAGGAATTGGCTCCATGCTTCGAGTGAGAGATGATTTTTTGGGAATGGGATGCTTACCACACTAAACATGAAACTCAACATTAGTATGCACACATAACCATGATGAGAACAAAAGAAAGGAGCTGAAGCAGAAGGTTAGGTATCCTTTTTTGTTTGGTCATATTTGACCTCAGCTTCAAGCTTCTTCATGTGGCGTCGATAGGCTCTACAACCGAAACATCATACCCCATAGCCTCCTACCAAATATAATATGGCTCATTCATAGAAGACTAAGGAGCCATAAGGGAAAGAGGTAAGGGGATAGGTCTAGTAGGTTGTAGAGGGATAGTAGGAGTGTATGATAGGGGCATCAATGTGATGGGTGAGGATGGAACTGATGGAGTGGTATGACACTCGGTCATCAAGGAATGATATATAGGATTGTCACCCATGATATCATCAGATTTGTAGTCAAATTTGGTAACCCAATCTTTTGTCAAGGAGAATGGGTCAACATAGTTGATGTTAGGATATGGAAGTTTAGCTAGTGGAGAAATATGAGGCTCACAAACCGGTGGGGAAGTATTGTCAATTATGTTGGAATCTCCTCTTGTACTTAGGATAACATTCACATTGTGATTAATTTTGGTGTGTAGGGATTCTTGGTAGCGCAAGACTTCCCTATTATGAATTTGGGCATAGCTATCCGAGATAAGGTTGTCTAAAGCATAATTTTCATCGTAATATGATATAGAATTATCAACTGCATAAGATTCGACTATGGTTTCAAGTTAGACCATACACTCTCGTGGGGTTGTGGGGTTTATGAGATAACTACATGAATCAAAGGATCCTTTTTGTAAGGTTGTAAAGGAGGCAATTGGGACATGATGAGTTTAGGGAGATCAAAGGTGTTGATTCTAAGGGTGAATTCATCAGGATTGTTATCATCTGATTCCAAGAGATTAGGGGTGTGTGCCAACCAACTCAGGATGACCAACATTGTCGCGAAGAGTATCTATAGGGTAGTTAAAACGTTGATATTCCTAAAAGGGGATAGGTGATAATTCCTCAAGTGTGGGGAGCTTTTATGTCTCCATTTTTGGAGTGTATCATAATTCTAAGGGTTAGTGTCCCCTTGAATCTTATAAATAGCTCCTGGTGAGAAAACTTCACACATTGACATGCGGAAGAGGTGATGACGTGCATATGGTGAGTCTAAGGCCGCCCTAGGAGAATATTATAAGATAAGGGAAAATTGAATACCATAACTTTAATGCGAGCATGACCTAGGGGGATGGTGATGGGTAACCAAATACACCCCATAGGAGGAATTTGTCAGTGATCTATCCTTGGCAAGTAGTTCATGTGGATTTTAGGTTGTTGATAGAATAATCGAGAGATTTGATGAAATCTAATGAGGCCACACACGTTCTTGTTCCCTCATCAATGAGAGCATGCTTAACTGAAGTGTGACTAATTTGAACTGAAATGAAGAGTGGTGGATCATCTACATGAAGTAAGAGCTCATCTGAGATCATAGAAGTTATGGGAAAGTGAATACAAGAATGAGTATCCATGGAAAGATCAAGTATAAATAGAGAGTTCCTCATTTAATTTAATTTTAATTAAATGTATATTATAGAGTAACTATTATTCCTAATGATGTATAAAATGGTAATATACAATAATATCTCGGAAAATAAGCAATCAATAATATTAAACCCTAAGCAAGAAGGAAAGGTAAGAAGACTTAGCTAATTTTTGAGTGGACAAGAAGTGATCAGGCGGGGTAAATGATTGGAAAAGATGCAAACAACATCATAACCACTCTCTGTAAATTCTAGAACTCGGGAATAATGTCAGGCGGGCGCCGGTGCGGGGAAAAAGGTGTTTGTGCACTAGTGACTGAATCCGGATGTTAATGATTGTGTAGGAGCTAAATATCTACTTTCTTCTATATCACTAGGGTTTTGCATTTTTTCCTTGTTAATCACCCGATATACATTCCTTGATCACCGAGGTGTGCTTGTAACCTACAAAAGATAAATTCACCTGGACATACATACAAACCGCATCAAACCTAAAAATGAAAATGCAGAATGTGGATTTGGATTGACCAGCGGTCACACCAAGAGTGAACTTACAACCAAGAATCACACTACATCTCAAACTCCATGTATTTCTTCTGTGTATGTGTAGAAATGATGCCCTAGGATGCCCTTGTGCAAGTTGCAATTGATAGCGGATTATATCTAGAATGTAGCAATGTAGTAGTATGTGTGAATGGAATAGAATAGACTTCCCCTTCCTATAAAGTGTATGCAAAGTATGCAACCCTTGCAGGTACTACGAAGATTTGTGTGGGGATATGGTAGAACAAAGCAACCCCACTCACTGCATTGCTAAAGAAGGATGCCTTCCATTGGATAGACGTAGCCACTAAATCCTCTGAATAGCTGAAGGAAGCCATGTGCAGCACCCCAGTTTTGGCTACTCCCAACTTCTCAAAAACCTTCATTATTGAATGTGACGCTTCAGGATCAGGATTGGGAGTAGTACTAATGCAGGAAGGAAGACCAATTTCATTTGAGAGTCATCAATTCAAAGGAAAATATATGCTCAAACCTATCTATGAGAAAGAAATGATGGATATTCTTCATGCGGTCAAGCAATGGAGGCCCTATCTCATGGGTAGACACTTCAAGGTAAAAATTGATCATGATAGTCTCAAATACTTTTTGGAGCAAAGGTTATCATCTGAGGAACAAAAAAAGTGGGTAACAAAAATTTTGGGTTATGATTTTGAAATCATATACAAAAAGGGTAAAGAAAATGTAGTAGTCGATGCGTTGTCCAGAAGGGATACATCCGCAGATGCCTTACTATGTGGAATGTCCATGTTGACAGTCGATTGGGTGGATGAAGCAAGATTGGAATGGAATCAAGATAAGGATACAAAATCTCTAATATGGAATATCAAACAAGTATCTATGAAATCTAACAAATTTGAGTGGAAAGGTAATGCCCTATGGTACAAGGATAGGTTATACTTGAGTAAAGATTCTGAGTTGAAGCATAAGATTCTTGCAGAGCTACATGCCTCACTTGTTGGAGGACACTCTAGGTTTTTGAAGACATATCATAGAATAAAAAGATAATTCTTTTGGGAAGGACTCAAGGGGATGTACAAAATTTTGTATCAGAGTGTTTAGTGTGCCAACAGAACAAAGGGGAAACAATTAAGACACCAGGTTTATTATAACCCTTACCAATTCCTAGCCAGAGATGGGAGGAGGTCTCCATGGATTTCATCACCAGATTGCCTTGTTCAGAGGGTAAGAATGTTATTTTCGTGATTGTGGATAGGCTCACAAAATATGCCCATTTTTGTGCCCTATCACATCCATTTGCAGCCTAGTACAATGTCAGCTTTTTTTTTGGAGATAGTTCAAAGGCTACATGGAACCCCAAAGATAATTGTAAGTGATCGTGATCCTATTTTCACAAGTAATTTTTGGATGGAATTATTTTCATGTTTGGGTACTCAGCTAGCTCACAGTTCATCTTATCATCCTCAAACTGATGGGCAAACAGAAGTGGTCAACAAATTATTAGAGGGGTATTTACGTTGTTTTGTATCAGATAAGCAGGAAAGGTGGATTAAATGGCTACCATTGGCAGAATGGTGGTATAACACATCTTTTCATACCTCTTCTCAAATGACCCCATTTTTAGCATTATATGGTTACCATCCACCTTCTATCACTTCCTCCTTGAGGGTGCAAACTAAGGTCAGAGATGTTGAGGAACACATTCAACATCAACAACAAGTTTTGGCTAGTTTGAAGGAGAATTTAGCATTAGCACAAAATAGGATGAAACAACAAGCAGATCAACACCGTAGTGAAAGACATTTTGAAATTGGTGACTGGGTTTTTGTATGTCTCCAACCTTACAAACAGATGTCCCTAAAGCAACAGAAAAAGGAAAAAAAACTTGCTCCTAAATATTATGGCCCTTATCAAGTTCTACAGAAAATTGGTAGTGTTGCTTATAAACTAGAGTTGCCTCCATCTTCACACATACACCCAGTATTCCATGTTTCATGCCTGAAGAAGGTTATTGGACAGAAATTTGAAGCCCAGACAGAGTTACCAGAACTTGACGAGGAAGGAAGAATCATTTTGGAGCCAGAGAAGATTCTAAAACACGTACTAAGAGGCTGAGAACTAGAGACATTAAGGAATATCTGATCAAGTGGAAGAATCTGAGCATAGAAGACACCACCTGGGAGGATGAAGGTTTTCTGCAGCAACATCCAGGATTATTCAATGTTGAGGACAACGTTGGTTTGAAGGGGAAGGGCATGCTATGCCCTTAACCTATTGCTTGTATTAGGATATGAGTAGCTGACTTGTGGCTTACCATATCATTTTATTATATCATTTATACTTTCTCATGCTTAATAGGTCAACCTTGGTGATGGCCATAGCATATAAGTATTATATATAGGGGATTATAGGTAGTATTTCATTATCATTTGAGCATTTGAGTCTTATTATATGGTTTGGAGGTTGCCCCCTCGAAGTGGCGAAGCTATTCTAATTGCATATTGAGATCATTATTCTGAAATATTGTGTTATTTGGTGTTCTATTGTTGCTCTTAATCTAAATTATACAAGTAATTTCATTACGCTTTAGTGCCTTTGGATGCAAACTTAGGTGGTAATTGTAGACACCCCAAAATTACACTTCTGTTTCCACTTGTTCCTAATGTTATCCGAGTACACCCGTTATTCACCCATTTGCGATTAATTGATTACATTAATTAATTAATTAATACACATTGTGCCGTTTGGATTAATTAAATTAATCCCATGTATTCTCAAGTACTTCTTTAGCTAAATTAATTATTATTAATTAATTAATTAATTAAGTGTTTGCACATCCTAGTCATATGCCACTTGATCAAACTCCACTTGGACTCCTTATCCTTATCCTGGTTCACTGCACTTCTAGAATCCTAGAAAGGTGGGGGAAATTAAATTACACATACAACCACCTTTCCAGGTGCATCTTTTTGCTATTAATTCATTTACTGCCCCCGAAACTATTGCAACTTACCACAATGCTATTTTTAGCATATTCATTCATCTGTGTATAACCAACTTTAACTACTTATGCCTTTATAAATTGCAGGTTTACCTTCCTTACAAATCCTCTTGAATCTGAAGTACAAAAAATCAGTTGAATTCATTGTGTTGGTATTAATTGCATTCAAAGTTTTGGAGAGCATTCAAAGAGCACCCAAATTCATCTTTGACATTCATTTGCAAGGTTTCACAGGAGACCCTTATTGAGGTTTGCATTGGAAGGTTACTGGAAGGTTTGCAAATTATTTGTTTGTCTTTCATTACTGTGATTTTTCATAGCTTACATTTTGGCTCCCCGGTGGGACTCACACCCCTCCTCTTTCATTTTTGTTTCATTTTTTTAAACTATTTTATTGGAGTGCTTCGATGTTGTGTAGGTTTGGAAGCAACAACACAACTGTACCAACTCACATACAAACAAAAAAACATCTTCATTGTTGTTGGTTTACTATGTTCTTTTCTCGCAAAGTGTTGTTAACATTTTGTTTGCACCAACCCTAACCAAGCCATCCATGTCTCGCCCTTCCCCACACCGAGCTACCCTCTCTTTCCACCTACACACACACAAACATACAATAAATTAGGTTTTTTCCTTTATTTTGAACATACTTATAGTTTTAGTTTTAGGGTTAGTTTTTTTCATTTATTTAATTTATTTAATTTTATTTATAATTTCTTATTTGTAGTTTAGGTTACACTTCTATTAGTTTATTTATTTATTTTTATTAGACTAACTGTGTAGTTTTCAGAACAAGGTTATTGGACGTTTCGGTCCAATTTTAATCATTTTTTCGCCATTTTATGCACAATTCATTGTTTTAGAAACTAGACTAATTTTTTTACAACATGTTTTGTGTGCTTCTCGCTTGTCATTTTCTTTTATTTTTATACAACTAACATGAATCGCTCATGCGTATGCTCTTCCCTCGCACTTTTAAAGCGATCTTGGGAATTAAAAATGTGCTCATTTCTCTTTTTTGTTTTTGGGGAATTAACGTTTCACTTAACCAAAGCCAACCCACACGTATGCTCTTTCCTCGCACTTTTAAGCGATCTTGGAAATCATAAATGTGGGTTCACTTTTGTTTCCTTGTTTGTTTATTTTGTTTTTACCTCATTCTAAAAAACTTTCTAATCATTGTTTATAGGACCCACTCTCACACAAGGTGGAAAAAACATTCCAAAACTACTAACTGTAGGTTTCAAAGGAGATTAATCAAACCACGTTTAAATCAAAAGATTAAAGAAACATCAAATTCAAAACACTTGATTTGCAAGTTCGGTTAAGAGCTACGGCTCGACCACTTAACTAGAACATAACCCCCTTGGCATAAGCCTTAAGCTACAACAAATGGGGTGGTTATAGGTGTTGGTCGTCGAGATAGGACTTTTAAGAAGAGCAACAGTCAGGGGACAAGAAGTCCCTCCTCTTTAATGGGAGAGGTTCCCTTATTTAGAAACGAACTTATTTACAAATGTACAAGACATGATTTGTTGGTTAAACTTGGATATCATGAAAGTGTTTTCTATGAAGATCATCAATTACAAAAGGACTGAGGAAATGAGAGTACGGGAAAGAGCAAAAAGGCAACATGCAGAATTATAGATATCAGAGTAATTCTTTATGTATGCGAAAGTCACAGTGAATTGAAACAAGATCATTAGTATCGAATGAATAAGATGGAATTTAAAGACACAAAGTTCTGTAAATAACATCCGCTTAGAACACAATGTTTCTTAACATAACATGATTCATTAATCAAGGAAACAAAGTTCCTTCTTGGTTATACAAGATCACCGTGCTTGCAAAGTTGAGGAGTATGCAATCGGTAAGACTAACGAATTTGAGACAAATGATCTTCACAAAGAAAATAAATGAAAGCTTAGAAATAACAGAGATCGATAGACAAAGAATGGAAAATTCCTTCGTATTGATTTCTTTATAATCTATTTACACTTTTAAAATATTCCAAGTTCTTCCTTCTTTTGAATGGCGTAAAGAAGGCCATTATATAACTCACAAATCAGTTACTCTTCAGAACGTTTCTTTAACCAAAAGCGCTTAAAGACCACCTATCGCAAGTACCTCAACCCGTTACAAAGAGAACGGAAAAGAAATGGAAGAAGAGAAAAGAATGAGGAGAAGAAGACAGTGGCCGGGCCGCTTGAGGGACAAATCGACTTCAGAATCCACTGCCTGAAACTCTTTTGACGCCTCAGCTATGTCTCAGAAGTCTCATTCTAAAGATGACAGCGTATGTCTTTGAAAACAGAGATGACCAGTGTCTTGAAAACTTCATCCTTCTACCCGCTGTCCTTGGAATTTGGTCTTCAGATTGATAGTATCAGAGCCGCAACTTAAATTCATATTTAGTTTGAAAAACAACATATTCGGGTAGAGCGGGAAAAACTAAGTATGGATGGCATTTGGTTCGTTTGGGACATGTGAGACGCGAATGCGTGAAACACGCGGCTCGGCCGATTCGGGCGAAACAAGGAGAAGACGCACAAATGCATTTTGGGACATTTGGGACGAAAACGCGCGAAGTACGCGGTTCGGGTGTTTCGGCCGAAAATGGAACAAAAGGCCCGTTTGAACTTGGGACATTTGGGACGAAAAGTTCAAGGCACGCGTTGGTGCTTCGCCAATCGGGAACAACGTACTTTTGAAATTGGGACAAAAAGCTCTGAAGTACGCGACTCGGGCGGTTCGGCTGAAAATGGAACAGCTTGCACTTTTGACTTGGGACATTTGGGACGAAAAGTTCCGAAGTACGCGGTTCGGGTGCTTCGGCCGATCGGGGAACAGAGCGCACTTTTGAAATTGGGACAAAAAGCTCTGAAGTACGCGACTCGGGTGGTTCGGCCGAAAATGGAACAGCTTGCACTTTTGACTTGGGACATTTGGGACGAAAAGTTCCGACGGGCCCGAAAATGGAACAACTTCGGGGATTTCGGCCGATCGGGGAACAGAGCGCACTTTTGAAATTGGGACAGTTGGGACATGAAAGAGTGAAGTACGCGGATTGGGTGCTTCGGCCGAACATTGAACAACTCGCACGAAAAGTTTGGGACACTTGGGACGAAAAGTTCCGACGGGCCCGAAATCGGGACAATTTCGGGGAAATCGGCCGATCGGGGAACAGAACGCACTTCGGAACTTGGGACAGGCGGGACAAAAATGTCCGACAGGCCCGAAATACATACAAAATGACCCAAAACTGCAGACTTTTCTCAATTTCACGACTTGGTACATTAGAGAAAACACTTAAACTCAAAATTTTGAAATTTTTTTAACTTTCATCAGAGCAGGGAATTTTGAGTGGACAACAATAGGAACCCCAAAGTAGTCCATACATTGAGGGAACCGGTGGATGAAACGGGAACCTTTTTATCCTACCTAACTAGTAAATCCTTGTGAGTTAGAGTCATGGATATCCTTAGTGGTAACCCCAATGCGATTCATTTTGAGCAAGATCTTTCTCGTGGTTTCAAAGGGGTTAAAGTAAATCCATCGCCTAGCAATAAAATCTCGCTCACGTGGATTTTTTTGACACCTAGTTGAGAGAGCCATCTAGGAAGCTACACATTTTCCAAGCCAATTTAAGGTAGAGGCTACAAACAACCATTTAAACAAAAATTCTTTTCGATTTTTTTCTTTCATTTTTCTTTATTTTTGTAATCATGTTCCACACTCGCATTTTCCCAAACACTCCTTGTTGGGGATCTATTCTTCACTTTTCTTCTCTTTTCATATTTTTTCCAAACTATGCTTGTTTGGATTCTTCTTTCATCCTCGTTTCATTGTTCTCATCTTCTTTTCTTCTCATCATCAGTCATTCACTAACCTTCATTTTACTCTCAATTTTCCCCTTTTTGGAACTTTCATCTCTTTTTCATTATTTCAATCTTCTCTTCTTTTCATCCTCATTTTCTTCTCCATTTGATCTTCTTTCATTCATTTGGAGTTTTCATTCACTTATTTGATTCTTCCCCTTTCACGATTATCAAATTCTTCTATCTTTTGTATTCACCTCCTTTTGAGTTCATCTCCCATTTCATTCAACACTTAAACATTTGGATTGTATTTCCCAACAGTTTAAGTTTTCATCTTCTTTTCGACATCAAGTCTTGAGTTGTGGATATCCATGTCCTCGCTTAAGCACTTTCATCTTACGACTCACATCTTAACGGTGTTGTGTTCCACTTTGTCACAACTCAATTTCATCACATTTTATCTTCATTCTCCTCTTGCATCCTTTAGTTTGACAACATCATTGTTAAATTGTATACGTTTTCTTTCTTCATGTCTCTAACTTGACAACATATTTTTTGCGTTTTAGACACTTCATCATATCTTCTTTCCAACATTTACACTATCAGTATTTGAGTCTTATCCCTTCATTAGCCTCTTCCTTCTTAACTAATTCTTGTTAAGGGTTGAGCACATCACATATGATTTGACTCCTTTTTCATACCCTCTTCCCATTTAGCATTCATTTTTGCTAGGTGGTAGAGTGCATTTGCAATCAATCTATCCTCGCTTCTTCACTCTAGCATTCACATTGTTAGAGGTTGAACACATTTGGATTTTTTCACTATAACCCTCCTCCATTCTAGCATTCACTTTGTTAGAGGATGAGAACCTTCATCACATCATACCACTCTTCCATCTTGGCATTCACTTTGTCAAGGGTCAAGTTTATCAAACACTTTTGCATGCTTCCATCTTGACATTCACTTTGTTAAGGGTTGCATCACTCATATCTTCCAAACCTCTTTCCCATCTTAGCATTCACTTTGTTAAGGGACAAGTTATTATCAAACTTAATTCACACACCTCTCTTCCATCATCACATTCACTTTGTGGGTTGATTTATCTTTTCATCTCTTTTGCTCCCTCCCTCTTTTAAAAATGGTGGGAACACGACACAAAGATTATAGTCCTTTTGGAAGGGGTGAATGACATCGAAATCCTTTTGGAAATTTTGATAGTGATAATGACCAAAACTTTGAGGATGATCAGAATGACATCTCACAAAGAACAATCCCGCATTGAAAATATTTTATGTATGAATAAAGACCAATTTTTGCTTCGTCTCCTTGAGATGGGAGAAAAATTACCCTCTGATTTCATGAAGCTAGTTTACAAACATTACTTGGAAAACCACCACCTAACAAGGGTGAACCTTTCATTTGAAAAATAATGATGATGAGGCAGGCCCTAGTCACATGAATAATGATGATCAAAACAAGTCCACCTCGAACAACCAAAGGCAATGAATCAAACAAAGAAAAATATGATGAAAGGAACAAAGGAAAATCAATTGATTCGCCACCGATCCTACTCAAGCCCTCATGAATCAAATTAATGACATGGCTAAACAACTTGCTATCTTAAATTCCAAAGTCACCAATGAATCCCATGATAATGAGGCACCAAATAAAACTAGTGATGCTTCATTTAAAATTCATACCACGCACACCAAAGATAACAACAACTCTACAAGTGATGGTTCCTTATCTTTCTTACAGAACAACTCACCATTTTCCCAAGAATGGAAAATGATGAAGGATACCATCTAGTATGAAACATCAAGTAAAACAATAGATTTTGAAGAAATGTGTCCTTACCCATTTTCGATAATAAGGACATTTTGCGTGTTCCTTTTCCAAATCTTTTATGTTGTCTCAACTTTGACAAATAACATAATGCAGAGGTATTACAATTATAGGGAGATGTTCACCTATAAAATAGGAAACCGATTTTCCAAAAACCTTTATGAGTGTTAAAACTCATTCCCACTGTATTTGTTATATTTCTTTTATCTTATTTAACAACTATATAACAAAATATTAACATATTTACAAACAGTTATATTACATGATAATACATTACTAGTAATTATTATTTCAATGAGTATTAATAGATTGATTTACTAAGTTTCCCCCTAAATGCGAACATGGTCTTGACTAGTTCGCAATGACTAGTTATTTCGCTCATGATTTGGATGGTTTCAAGGACAATACGAACAACAACCTATGGATGAACATATTCCAAGTGGTTAACCAAAACCCACAATAGATAGTTTTTAGTTCCATAATAATCATGACAACCATTTGGATAGTTTTTGTAAAGTGGGTATTTTAACCACAATATCATTATGTTGATCGTGGTAGTATCATTAGCAAATCTCATCGTATCTCAGCTTGGTAAATAACATAGGATCATTCGCAAGAAATGGAACATTGATCATGTTCCCCTCAATTTGTGAAATTTTCACTTTGTGAAAATAGAAACACCGAAAATAATCACACTGACAAAAATTAAAAGCTTGAACACACTTTTGTCACCAAAGTTGTTTTGAGTGCCATCATTGGTGACTAAAGACGTGCGATCGACCTCCAATGCTCTCTCCATTAGATTTATTTATCCTCTGAGTATCATGCTACTATACTCACCAAAGTGTCAAATATGGAGGAACTCAACAATTTCCACATTGGCATTATTTTTATTCCCCCGTAATGTGAAATAGTTTATTTTTTGGGAGTGACGTTTGTAACACCGATCATGCATTCGTGAGGCAAATTTATTTTCTTTTTAGGAATTTTACAAGAGCAACTTTTGATAATTTGACATGAATAAACACATTGACTTATGAACATGACTTTATGGCTTTTACAAAATGATGCCCTATATTTTAAAAGATCAAATGAATGACTAGTAATAAAAAATACTATAAAACTAGAACCATGTTTGGTAATTGACTCAATAAAAAGACTTTTGACTCACAATCTAAACCTATGTCACACTAGGCACAAAATACACCTAACACCTTAGAATTTTACAAATATCTTTTGATACCTATTAAAAGTGACATGAAAATAGGCATCAAACTAAATTTACTACCGATGTTGGAAGAATTAAATATTATATTTCTAAAAAATATTATTATCTAAAAATATTAGACCAAACTAATAGACTAGTGAGTATTCAAAGTATTTATTAAGTTTAAAACCTATGGACAAGACCAACAAACTATAACACTTTAATAATACACAACCGACCTTTAAATGTGAGGGCTTTGGGTTTGCATGGTATTCGAGGTAGATAGGAGGCAATGCAAATTATTTCACACCAGAACCTGACACGTAATTTGCAAAATATCTTGTGATGGATAACTTAGGCTGAAACGAACACTTGTCTTGCATTCTGAGTTGCATGTCTTGATGCAATGTTGGCAAATGTAGTGATGGCTTCATCCATCCGATGAATATATGATATTTGATCACATGGAGTCAAAGGATTAATTGAGAGGACTCTATGCATGTGCAGATATCATGTTTAGGAGAAGACTATCACCAATATTCAATGGGCTTGGAACAAATTTTGATTCAGTGTAGATCGAATCAATCTTGGATCATGGAGATTTTACAACTCATGCACTTTGGATGACAGTCAATCTATGACTAATGCAACATGCGAAGGAACCCAGACCCAGTCAGCCAATCATTTTGACAAAAAAATTCATCTCCGTGGATCTATACACATAGGTGTTTTTCAAACCAAGTCTCCATAATTGATTTTTTTTCCGGGGATGCCAAACTCCACACCAAATTTCAGGTCTGTATACAATTGTAAATAATAGATCTTATTCATATAGAAAAATAGACGCAGCTTGGAAAATGTAGAGTCTGAGATAAATAATGCATGATACAATGCACAAAGAAATACTAGATTTTTCTTTTAGGGTGAGAACCACATCCGCAATCAACCAAACCGCTCAAGAAAATACATGTAATATATCCATGTGAAAACTCGTGCGCAGAAAATAAATTTCAATATATTACGAAGAACTCAATGACGAGAAGCTACATCAGGTGGGGCAATGACAAATATTATGACTGACCTTCACAAATCAATTCACCATATTGTACCAGCCTGATACTAGATGAAAGAGTACAAGTAGATTTTCAGATAATAAACAAGCAGATTTTCAGATAATAAGCACTATAAACTTTATTCTCTGTTAATCAATTCTGTTGTCTCAATTGATTAACATAATACACGGGTATTACAATTATATAGGGAGATGATTCCCTATAAAATAGGAAACTGATTTTCCCACAAACCAATACTACGTGAGTTGTTAAAACTCATTCACCTGTATTTGTTATAAGTTGTTTTATATAACAACTATATAACAAAATACTAACATATTTACAAACACAATATTACATGATAATAATTACTAACATGATTATTATTTACCAATGGAGCATTGATAGATCGATTTCCTAACATGTCTCCGGTATGCAACATCAACGCAAACAATTCAACTTTGAAGAATTGTGTCCTTACCTTCAATAAGGATATTTTGCACATCCCATTTCCCAAATCTTTCGAGATGCCCAAATTTGACAAATACAAGGGAAAGAATGATCCTAGAGAGCATATCAAGGAGTTTTATATGGCTTGCCAAGAGGTGGCCTATAGTGATGTCTTCTTAATGCATCTCTTTCCACAAAGTCTAGGAGGACAAGCCTTGGACTAGTTTCTACACCTCCCCAAGGGATCTATACAAACTTTTCGTGGACCTCTTAGAGAAGTTCATCAAACATTTCTCATTCAACCTAGACTCTGAAATTACAATGATGGACTTGTGTAATGCCAAACAATGAACAAATGAAACCTTTGCACAATTCCTACAAAGATGGTGTGGGATTGCTATCTGTTATTTCCCATGCTCCATGCTTGAGAAGTAGCTCATGAGCATCTTTGTACCTAATCTCAATAGTGAGCTATCCTTTCACATGCAAATGCATTTCCTTAATACTTTCAAAGAAGTTATTGAGAAAGGATCGCAGATTGAAAAATCCCTTATCGCAAAAGGTTTGATTAAACCTCATTCAAAAGACAATGGGCAACATAGTAACCATCCTAATAGCTCTCACCAAGACAATCTAAACATGTTAACCACAATTGTAATATGGTCAATGATGGTATTATAAGAAAATCGCAATGTCCACAACATCCAAAACACTCATACTAGACCAAACAAAGGTAAACAACCTCTTGTTGTTTCTAGCAAAGAGGTTTCCTCCTCTCCTGATTCTAAATGACATCATTTCACTCCTTTGGGAGAACCTCTATCAAATTTCCTTCAACAACTCGTTAATGCAAACATGGTTACTTATCCATCACAGACCTTGGGTTGAGGGAGAACCCAAGCCTACTTGGTACAAGGTTGATACTTATTTTGATTTTCATCGCATTGATGGTCACCCAACTGATCGATGCTTTTCTTACGTCACTTTGTCCAAGACCTCATTGATAGTGGAGATATCACTATTGAAGAATCCATCACCAAATAAAACACCCAATGAAAATCTTAAGGTGTTCTCAAACCCATTTCCCAAACATGGCGGTGACGATAAAAATGTTGACAAAGGTCCTTACCAATAACATTGATTTTAGTTCAATTATCTCATTTATTGAGGAAGTACCATCTACAATGGTGACCATTAAATTCACACCTTCGAGTAATGTTGTGACCACACGCCAATGGAAGATATGGGTTCTGTGGAAAACCAACCTTCTACATCTTTTGTAACCTCAAACATCCAAACCAACAACTCCTTCAAATCAAAAGTCAAATTCTAATGCCAAATCTTCCACTCCATGTCAATATGACTTCATCAAACAATTAACAACCACACCAGCACATATCTCTCTCATGGAACTACTGAAAGAGTCACCTAGCTTTTAGATATTCTCACTCATGCTCTAAATGAATCGCATGTTCCTCATACTCTCAATGTTCAATAGTTTTAGGCTATGATCGTGAACCTTACGCTGAAACTCCTATCCTATATTTTGGCCCTCAAGATATGTTGAACCCAAATCTAATTAATAACTCCTTGTACATCGAAGCCTATGTTACGATCATAAAGTCAAGAGAGTTCTTATCAACAATGGAGCAGATCTTAACATCTATTCTATAAAAATGCTCTGTTTCCTTGGTCATACAATAGATGACTTAGATGTTAATATCATTACCATTCATGGTTATGATAATACTAAGTGCCAGTCCTGTGGTACCATCACTCTTCCCATACAAGTAGGCCCACAACTCCTTGACATTATGTGTCATGTAGTTGATGTAGAAATGTCATATAACCTTCTTTTGGGTAGACCTTGGATACATGTGATGCATGCATACCTTCCACTTTCCATCAATGCATAAAGTTTCCACATAATGGCAGAGAGTTCACCTTACGTGGTGATATTGACCCCTTTGAATATTGTAAGTTTTTGAAGCAAGGTACAAAAAAAGGAAAATTATTGTCCATCCTGATAATAATAGATCTACACAACTCCTATTGTTACCAACCGTATTGATCCTAATGTAATATTGTGCCCTCATGCTTTTGTGTCTTCTTCTGAAGAATCTACATCTAAAGCATCACCTGAGGATATTCCTCATGCCTTGTGCCTTCCTTTAAAGCATCTACATCTAAAGTGTCACCTGAAGTTACATTCTCTCATAAAGGCTTAGGTGAGTACACACTTGACAATACATTTCTTGTTGGAAAACTCCCATTATCACCTCATAGCTATGGGCATCCTAATGCTCCTCATCTACAAGAACATCCAACTTACTATCTGGAAACACTCTTTGGAGATGATATGGATATCTAGAAGATGAAAATATTCCAATCTCTCGACGACTCTTGGCTATATGATGACAGGATGGTAGAATGCTACGAATCCATTGATTACACCAAGGGCCATAAAATGATGAAAAACATGAACTAGAAAGGAAGAGGCCTTGGCCCATAAGGGCATGGTGTTCTTGAACCTATGAATATCAAGTCTAATCTTTACACATATGGTCTAGGATATGAGACATATGAGAAGAGGCCTATAGTCTTTGATGTATTACCTAGCGATGAGGACTCAGATTCCAAAATTGAGACCTAGTTCCACACATAGCCTCTTGAAGACCTAGTTGAAACTACACTTTTCCTAGAATACTTATCCATTCAAACCCTTGACATTTTTTATCCTTCCCTCATTGATCAGGACCAACAAAGTGTCATATTTCCATGGATCTCTTTCAAAATGATGAGGCCATCCAGGAGTTCCTCGGGGCTTGAGACCCTTTTCCCTTGTCGGATCACAAGAAGGGTTTCGATATAAACCTTGATGCTACCACCTACTTTGGTGAAGAACTTACAATCTCTAGTCCTAAAGAAAAATAAATTAAACATAGAAAAAAGAAAAATTATATCTCACATAGTGAAAACCTTTCTGAGGCATTATACGAGAAGCAAAAAATGAAAAAGAAAAAGAAAGAAAAGGACGCATCTCCTAGTGAAAACCTTTCAGAGGCACTAGAGAGAGGAGATTTGGATCTAGAAATATCGACAATCTACACAAGCCTCCAACATCATTTCAAGATAATGACACTTCTAAGTTGTTGGTAGAAGAGACGACAACCATTAACATTGGAACTGAAGACCAACCAAAATTGTTACAACTAGGTGCCAGTTTATCAGAAACTAAAATCAAAGCCTTCACAACACTTCTAACCAAGTTTCAGGATGTATTCGCTTGGTCTTACAAAGATATGCCGGCCTTGATCCTTCTCTTGTGGTTCATCACCTTGTGGTGCACCCAGATGTTAAACATGTCAAGCAAAAACTACGTAAAATGCATCCCAAGGTCACATTGCTTGTTAAGGCCGAACTACAAAAATTATTGGATGTAGGATTCATACGATGCATTGATTACTTATAGTGGATATCTAATATGGTACCATTATGAAGAAGACCCCGAAATCTGTATTTGTATAGATTTTCGTGACATTAACAAGGCATGTCCTAAGGATGATTTCCCTTTGCCTAATATTGACATGATTGTCGATTCTACTGCGGGCCATGAGATGTTATCCCTTATGGATGGATTTTCGGGTATAACCAAATTCAAATTTTGAAGAAGACCAACATAAAACATCTTTTACAACCCCATGGGGGACATTTTGTTACAAGGTCATGCCTTTTGGCCTTAAAAACGCTTGGTGCAACTTATCAACGTGTCATGATTGTTATTTTCCACGACCTTCTTCACGACATAATGGAAGATTATGTCGATGATATTCTTGCTAAATCAAAGACTAGGGTGGATCATCCAGTAGTTCTTAGGTGTATATTTGAGTGGTTAAGGGAGTACAAGGTTCACCTTAATCCAAAAAAATGTGTCTTTGGTGTCACTTTAGGAAACTTTAGGATTCATTGTCTCATGAAGAGGAATTGAAGTGGACCCTACCAAGGTCAAAGCTATAATAGATATGCCACCTCCTCAAAACCTTTGACAACTAAGGGGCCTACAAGGAAAAATATAGTCTATTTGTCACTTCATCTCTCAATTGGCAGATAAGTGCCATCATTTCAACCACTACTTAAAAAGGATGTCAATTCAAATGGACACAAGACTATCAAGATGCCTTTGCAAAATTGAAAGAATACTTGGCATCTCCATTGGTACTCATGCTCCTATACATGATAATCCTATGTTGTTGTATACATCTGCAACAGAACATGCCATTGGGGCATTATTGGTGCAACACAATGATAAGGGTTAGGAAAAAGTTGTGTATTACTTGAGCAGAACTCTTCTTGAACATGAGACCAAGTATTCACAGGTTGAAAAGGCTTGTTTAGTGGTTTCTTATACTTTTGGAAAGTTGTGACACTATCTCCTAAATCATACCACCAAGCTAATTTCATGGGTTGATCCTCTTAAGTACCTACTTTTGAGACCAATCATAACAGGATGAATGTCTAGTTGGATTGCACTACTTAGCGAATTTGACATTGAAATTGTCAATCAAAAAGGCTATCAAAGGTCAAACACTGGTAGATCAATTGGCCACAACACCATTACCAAGTTCACAACCACTAAATTTTGAATTTCCAGATGAAGACTATTGTACATAGAAGAAACACCCTTATGGACATTATTCTTTGATGGATCTTGCAATATCCATGGTTCTGGAGTAGGAATTGTCTTATGTACACCGGATGGAGACCTCATACCTAAATCTTATCGTATCAACTTCCCTTGCACAAATAACATAGCAAAGTATGAAGCATTGATAGCAGGCTTAGGGTTTGTTATCTCATGGTGCCTGTAAGAATTGATAGTTCTTGGTGATTCTCTTCTAGTCATTAATCAAGTTAATGGAGAATATCAAGTAAAAGATGAAAATCTCTTACCTTATAAAAGAATGGTTGATAGCCTTAGAGGGTATTTCCGGATTATCAATTTTGAACAAGTTCCTCACATACAAAACAAAGCAATGGATGCCATGGAAACTATCACCTCCCTTCTTTCATTCGACACTAATCAAACTCACAATGAGTTCCTTGTTGAACATATTTTGGTGCTGCATGCATGAATTGAATTTCTAGAGTCCACCATGGTTTGTGAGATTGTTGGTCTGATCATCCCTGGTACCACGATATATATACCTTCATTCAAACTAAATCCTATCCTCCTAATTTTAATTCAGCTAATAAATAGCCTTAGCACAATGTGCTTTTGCTACTACACCCTTCTTGCTGACACCTTGTATCGAAGAGGCTATGATGGGACTCTCTTAAGATGTCTCAATTAGGATGAAGCTAATCAAGATGCTAGCTGAAGTACATTCGGGTATTTGTGGTGCCCATACCAATGGAATAGTCCTTACAAAGAATATTTTATGCATTGGATACTATTGGCCCACAATGGAGGAAGATGCATGCAACTTTGTGAAGAAATGTCAGGCTTTCCAAAAACACGGTAATCTCATTCATGCACCATCCCAAGCCTTACAACCCATTACTTCACCTTGGCCTTTTTCAAAATGGGGACTTGATTTAATTGGAAAAATAAAGCCCACATCTTTTGATGGCCACACATTTATTATAACCACCACTGAGTATTTCACCAAGTGGGTTGAGGCTATGCCTCTTACTAATGTTACTGGGTGCAATATTTCTAAATTCATTTTCAACCATATTATTGTCATTTGGCATCCCCGATGTTATTGTCACTGATAATGGTGGTTCTTTCAAAAATAAGGATCTCAAGGCCCTAGCTAAGAAATATAATATCCACCTAAAATGGGATACACCCTATTATCCACAATGCAATGGCCAATCCAAAGCATCAAACAAGACTATCAAGTCCATTATGGAAAAGACAGTCAATAAACATGGACGTAATTGGCATACGTAGTTATATCCTACCCTCTGGGCCTACCACACTTCCTTCCAGTACACCTATAAGAGCTACTCCTTTTTCCCTAGTATATGGCTTTGAAGCCATATTACCTATCGAAGTTGAATTTCCTTCACTTTGTGTCTCCCTCAACATCTCATTCATGAAGAGGATTACCATGTTGCATGCCTTACAGAGCTGGAATTACTGGATGAGAGATGACTTCATGCACCTTAGACCATATGCAAGTATATCAAAATAGACTACGCCATAATTATAATCACAAGATCAAACCTCGATAGTTTGAAATGGTGATTTGGTCCTAAAGGAAAATAAAAAGAACACAACTAAACCATGAGAAAAACAAGGCAAATTTGAGCCTAATTGGTTGGGTCCTTATGTTATAACTGCTAAATTTGGATCTGGTGCATACAAAACTATCTATCGAGGATGGAAAAGAGTTGAAGGAGCCTATGAATGCCATTCATCTGAAGAATTTCTACTCCCGAGTCTCAAAGAGTAACCCTTTGTTGGGGCATATCAATGCATCCACCTATTTCATCATTTCACTTTGTTTCCACTTGTAACTTTTCACCTTGTCGTGTGTCACATGTTTTCCTTATTAGGTTGTCATGCCCATTGTCTACCACCATTGTTCACCTTCCATTTAGCATGTTGGTTTTGACTTGGGAATTTCCTTTCCCTCTTCTTTGGCGTGTGGTTCAAAATTCCAAAAAAACAAAAACATTCAAAAAATGTCTCACAAAAACTACAAAAACAATATAAATTGTTCAAAATCCCAAAAACAATATAAAATTGTTTAGAAAATAAAAAAAACATACAAAATGTTTTGAAAATGCTTTTCAAAAAAAAAAAAAACTCATGACTATGTAATTTTGTTCACCATTTTCTTCATCTGATTGTTCCCAATCATCTTTTCCAATCAATCAAGCCACTCTTTGCAATGTAACTTTGCATAGGGACATCACTTGGCTTTGGATTTCTCTTGGGGGAAACTTGACATCTATATATATTCACTTCTTTATTAGAATTTTTACATTGGTGTGTTTTTGTTCACTAGCTTGTTTGCTTGTTTAACATTTGTACATATGGAATTTTGTATTGTATATTCTTAGCTTAGTTTCTTATGTTTGATAGTTTGAATAACCAGTACTTTGTGTATCTGGAATGCACTCATGGACCAATTGCAGGAAATTTATTCGCATCCTAGTTCACATATAACTTTGGTGTGGTTCCTTCTTGTTCATATTGGGTTTCTTTTTATTGCTTATTTTATATCTTTTTGTCATTTTACATGTGTTGTGTTTTCCTCCTAGTTTATTTAAGCCATGGAATGTCTTCATTTTTTTTGCATTTGTATTTCAAAACTTGCAAAATCCAAAAAAATCAAAAAATATTTCAAAAAAACCAAAAAAATCAAATATTTCAAAAACCCAAAAAAATTAAATATTTCAAAAAATAAAAATAAAATCACAAAACTTTGAACAAACATTCACTTATCACAAGAATCCTACAATTGGAAAACACTTAAAGTGAATCATTCAACATTCAATACAATCTTGATAAATGTCATACTTTTATCTATTACCCTAGTGCTTGTGCCAATATTACAACTATCACTTTCTTCCCTTTGCATGATATGCTAACTCTGTTTGGGGCAAGTCACACAATTGTTTTTCCTTTGTGATATAACTTCATTTGGGCAATTTCAACTTTGATCATTTGCACAATGGATTCAACAAGAGTGTCATAAGGAGTCGCTTTAACTCCGCTCTTCTAGTTGATCCTATTCCCACTTGGGAGCATTTGTATCTACTTAATCATCATTGTGGCATGCATTAGGGGCATAGTTGATTGTCTTCTTTTTGACTTTGTGTTGCATTGTTGATGTTTACTCTTTTTGGACCACTTACAAGTAGTGTGATTACATCTTGGTTCCTTTATAACCCTGATGTCGGCACCTACTTTGTATATTGGGTTTGTTTTCCTTTTTATCTTTTCTTTTTGTGTGTGTTTTTTACGTGCATCTGGGTTAACCATCTTGATTCTTTCATAATCATGGTGACAACTCTATTGTGCAACAACAAAAATCAGGTTGCTCTAAAAATTACTCTCCAAATAACGCTCATGCTATGAAGCACATCCTTTCCCATTCTTATTCTAATCCCTTGTTTTCCTTCCTATCAAGTGGTTGTTCACCACCTTGTTGTGTCATCCACCCACTTGAGGGGGCATTCCTCTACCATTTTCTTGTTGGGGCATCTCAATGCTTCACAATTTTTTCCACTCATCGATCTGCATGCATGTCTACTATCTTTAAAGCACTATTACTTTGCAATAGCACTTTAAAGAGGGGAAAATGTAGACACCCCAAAATTACACTTTGTTTCCACTTGTTCCCAATGTTATCCTAGTACACCTGTTATTCACCCATTTGTGATTAATTGATTAAATTAATTAATTAATACACATTGTACCCCTTTGGATTAATTAAATTAATCCCATGTATCCTTAGTACCCCTTTAGCTAAATTAATTATTATTTATTAATTAAATAATTAATTAATTAAGTGTGCACATCCTAGTCATCATCACTTGATCATCTGCCACTGAGACTCACTTAACTACTACTTGGACTCCCTATCCTTATCCTAGTTAACTACACTTCTAGAATCCTAGAAAGGTGGGGCGATTAAATTACACGTACAACCACCTTTCTGGATGCAACTTTTTGCAATTAATTCATTTACTACCCCCGACACTATTGTAACTTCCCACAATGTTATTTTTAGCATATTCATTTATCCGTGTATAACCAACTTTAACTACTTTTGCCTCTATAAATTGTAGGCTTACCTTCCTTACAAATCCTCTTGAATTTGAAGTACAAAAACTCTATTGAATTCATTGTGTTGGTAGTAATTGCATTCAAATTTTGGAGAGCATTCAAAGAGCACCCACATTCATCTATGATATTCATTTGCAAGGTTTCACAAGAGACCCTTATTGAGGTTTGCATTGAAAGGTTACTAGAAGTTTGCAAATTATTTGTTTGTCTTTCATTACTATGATTTTTCATAGCTTACATTAATAGTAATGATGGTTGTAGGGTGTATAAGACCATAAAGAAAGTAATAGACAAAGAAAAGAGGCCAAAGATAGTTGTCAACTACTATTTTTCTTTCTTAGGAATCATGTATAAATTATTATGCTTTAGGACCTAGAACATGCTTTTGTGTCTAAAACTCCTCACGGTGTTGTCAAATGCTTTCCTCTTATTCACGTAATTTGGTACTCTATCCCAAAGAGTGGGTAAAAAGGGTATTCATGTAAAATAGAGCAGTCATGAGACAGTCGCAATGGTGAGGCGACGTACACGTGAGCTCCAAGAAGGGAATGGACCAAGAATTTGGGCAAGTGCTTCGAGAGGATCCCACTCATCATGATTGGATTGTGTAGTAGGCTAAGAGTGTTGGGAGTCCTCAAAAATAGATCCAAAAGGAGTAGTGTCAATTAGGGAGACCTTTGAAACTGATTTTTTCTCAGTTCTTATGTCATCGGCCCTACAAGTTTGATTTACATAGGGGTTGATGGTGTCTATAGATAAAGATGTTGATCCAAATAGAATCAGCCCTATAGGATAATTTCTACAAGGTTTGATGGTGTCTAGAGAGGGAAGGTTTTTGACTTGAGGAGCCTAATTCTAAGACAGAAAATGGTATATGACCATGTGATTCTAAGGCTCGAATGTCATAGGATATTTTGGTTCTACATAAGTTATGACACATTTTACATTTTGATTGCAACCTGTGTTTTTAGGAGGGTAATTTGTGTCAACCACATTATTTGTAGCATTCTCTTGATTTTTAGAGCTTTCAGAACATCGTGATTAGGCATAGGATTAGAGAATATTTTTATCTTTTCACTAGCCTAGTTGATAGTTTCATGACAATATTTTTGTTGAACAACATTTTGAGCTTTGACCGCTTCGTTCAAATGCTCGTGAGTGATAGAATCGTAGTCAAAGTTAGGCCCTAAGAATAAGATGATGGCAGCCATTCAAAGTGCATGATAGTTCTCATGTGAGTGACCCTAATTAGTGTGCCACCAATAAAACTTACTCTCATTATGCCAATGAGGAATAGGTCGAGAAGGATCCAGGATTACGGTAAACGGCTTAGATAACCGATGCTTCAACTCTTCCTTACTCAATGGTTGATGATAGTTAGGTTGATTCTTGTTGTTAGGAGGTTGTTAATCAATATTTAAATGGTTTTATTTGAAGAAGCAACGGGAGGAAGAGTATTTGAGACTCCATCATCCATCACATTCTTTTTCTTATATCGTTGAAGGATTTGGACTTGTTTATTAGCTTACGTCTTAGGGGGATACTTCATATAGTCCCGCCTTTTGGATTTTTCAAAGGCTTCTTCTAGGGAAGTAGGAGAAAAGGACCTCACCTTATATTGAAGGTGAGGTTCAAGGATCATAAGAAAATTTGAAATAGGCTATCATTGGGCATGTTATGTTCTTCCCATGTGGATAGGGTCTTCCAATGCTTGATGAAAGCTTGTGCTAATTCATTCTCATATTGTTGGCAATTGATGAAAGTGTTGATGTTATTTTCAGGAAGATCGTGATATTGGAACTCGCTCACTAGGGTTATCACTAGGGACTCTATCTCAACTATATAATTAGGAGGCAAGGTGTGATACCAATCTAGAGAATCTCTAGTAAGGTTCTTAGCTAAGAGCTTAGTGACAGAGTGTATCGATTATTTATGATCCATTCTTTGTAAAGATTACTAAAGGCATTGATGTGAAAATTGGGATTGGTAGACCCATCGTAAGCAATAAATGGAGTAATGCCACCAATGTCCATACTAGTAATATATGGTGTTACTTGTTAATGGCTATTATTGGACTGCTCTCAAGAATTTTTTTGAATGGTAGGTTGAGTGATAGGGACCCCATTATGACCATTTGGAAAGGGAAGGGGCGTGGTTCCCCAAGAGCCCGTTGGAGGAGTTGAGTGTTAGTGGAAGATTGTTGTTGGTTCATTTTGTCAATAAACTGAAGAATGAGATTGGTAGGATCATAATTGGGGGCATTTTCAGATGATTCTATTTCAACAGTTTTCCTCCTTTCTACCCTATGATCAAATTGTTTGGAAATGAATTCGAGAAGATGTTTGCTAAGTATATCCTCTAACTCATTTTTTTACTAAGGAAATGTTAGTGCAAAATCATAGCACCCCAAATGACCTCTCAGATTTGGTATTCCAAACGTGTCATTTGATGTGATTTGCATAACATTGAGTTTTCCCCAAAAGTGTGGGACTTAGTAAATGGGAAAACTCTCCAGATTAAAGTTGGTTCCTATTCCTTTATCTAGGTGCATACGTGAAATTTGCAAAGGATTGATTCTTAAACCTAATCTAATATTGCAAGGAGACAAGGATGAAAGGAATGCAAGAAATTAAAACTAAGCTAACCAGGTGATACACCGAAGGAATGATGAACATTTGTTTTGCTGATAGGCACAAACAAAAAATGCATACAATAATCAAGCACAGATAACTAGTTTTGCAATGAAAGACCAGATGAGAGCAATGAAGACAAGAAAGGGTCGAAAATCAGCCACAAACATGTATTATTGCTCTCGTAGATTTGATACAATGCATTTAAAAATGGCCAAAAGGTAGAAAATGTGTTGCAATCTAATGGAAGGTCTGAAACTCCACAAATTTGTTTACTAGAGGAAAAGGGGAACCTGCAAAGCAAAAGAATGTCCAACCCTTTACAATGAGTCCCGACCCTGCTTTTATAGATTCAACACGGAGGGGGAAAGAGAGAGAAGCGAGAAAAATAGTTGAAGTTCAACCACTACTATTAATGCCTCCTACAAAATTTTCCCCCAAATTTGTCTTGACTGCATCAATTTCTTGTTCGGCACCTTGAAGGAGGAGGAAACGACAGATCAGATTGAATCCGATCTGGTTGTTGGGGAAAAATAGATCCTACATTAATGGCCTAAAGACATTTCTCCATTTTTCTCCCACCTAACCTCCCCAAAATTAAAGTTTTGGATCTTCATGGCGTAGACGAGGCCGATATCTTTCCAACGGTGCTAGATTTTCTGGATTTGAGCCCTGAGTCGAAAGATATGCCCATTTGAAATTTGAATCGGGTCCGTACAAAATAGCGGGAAAACCAGTTTGAAAACGGGCCCCCTTTTTGAAACCAGACACGTGGAGGGCTAGCACATGTCTGAGGGCAGCCTTTGTATTTTACTTTTGGAGTGGCATGGGGTTGACACGTGGTTTCCTATGTGACCTGCTCAATTTCCTTATGTTTTTGACTAAGTCCTTTGCTCGGCGGGGTCAAATATCTGACCAAGACACGTGGTGGCCTGGCGCATGCTTGGAAACCTCCCCTTAATTATGCTCTTGAATTAGTGCCATTTGGACACTTGGCACCCTCGATGGCCTGTCTCAATGCATTAACTATTCAACCGACCCTATCCCTTTATAGAAACTGGATGTGTGGAGGCTCCGCGCTCACTTAAAAGCCCACTCAGGATTTTCCTTTGAAGGAGCATCGGGTTGACATGTGGTTCCTCTCGTGACCTTGGAATTTTCAACAGCCTCCCTTACCTTTTCAGACCTAGAAAATTTGGCGAGCCCGCACTCATTTGGGTCTCCACTTTTTATTTACCCTAAGGGACGCACTGAGCGTGATGCATGGCAACCTCCGCTAGCATTTCTATACTTAGCCTTTTTGAGGCCCGCCCTATCCGTCATTTGACTTTTAGCTTTGACTCTGCCTCCGTTTTGGGCTTGGGACACGTGGGGGCCTAACACTTGTTCGAGCCTCCCTTTTGGATTCAACTTTGGAGGTGCACCGCTTGGACACTTGGCAATGTCCATTGTCTCCTCCATACTTAGTCAATTTTTGGACTCATTCTGAACCGTTCCAAAGCCCGAAGACTTCGAACCTTCGTTTTCCTTCGTTTTGTGTTTCGGCTTCTTGACACTGTCCTCCCCTTCCCAACCTTACTATTCCATTTCTGAGCCTACCTATAATCTGTTTAATGGATTTAAGGCATGGATTCACTCGACAGAGCCATTTTTGAAATTCTCCTGCGTAGGGTCGTTTGATCTTCTGCAGGCCCCGCCACTCCATTGTAGAGTCCTTCTACAACTGCTTGCAGGATTCAAACTTGATTTCAATGGTTCTTTTTGCAGGTCATGGCTGATCTAATATTTTACTGGGGGAATATGGATAACAATTTTGGCGACTCGCAGGGGTATCTTCCTGCTAGATGAGAGGACCAGTTGCCTTGTTATGTCCATTGGGCACGGAGTCGAGAATGATGGCCTGGTACTGATCCTGCCTCTGATCCACGAGCCTGACCATCTGCAGTCTCAATTTTCATAAGAAATCTTGAGACAATGGTTTCTGAGAGTAGAAATTTGATTCGACCGGGCCTTGCGATTGTCCCCTGAATAGAACTAGACACGTGGAGACTTTTAGTTGCTCTGCATTTGTTTTCTTTTGAAGATGGCAACTATTATAGGTAACTATGAGTTTCCCTGTTGTGAATACTTGAAAGGGATAAAGCACGTCCACTTGGAGGCATGTTGGACTGTGTATCGATGCAACTGGAGAAATAAAGAACTCCGTGCCACACGATACTTAGGAAAAAAAAACTACACTACAAAAAAACAATGTGCATACGCACTTAGGGAAATAAAAATCCTATGCTAATATTTACAGGGGTGGAAACTTCCCATTCAGTAGCAATGTTTTAGATGGATCTGCATCGGGATCTGCAATTTTTGCCATCCAATTTAGCCATCCGGAAGGCATTTCTACTCTTACACTTTGTGATCATGTAAGGGCCACTCCAGATGGCATCAAGTTTGGAGTGTTTTCCTGGCTTTGCCCGATCCGCATCCCATTTAAAAACTAGGTCTCCTTCTTGAAGAGTATTTATTTTTGCTTTCTTATCGAAGCATCTCTTGATTGAGACATGATCCTTCTCCATTGTTTGAAGTGCATGCTCTTATGTTTCTTCCAATTCCACTAGCCCCGCATACCTAGCCTCCATTGGTTCAAACTCAGACATATCCAAATTTGCTTCATGAGTTCCAATGTTGGCAACTCAAGTGATATAGGAAACACTGCCTCTTTCCCATAGACAAGTTTGAATGGAGAGCTGCTTGTAGACCTTTTGGGTGTTGTCCTATTAGCCCATAAGGCTGATTTGAGTTTTGTGTGCCAAGTTCTCTGATTTTCATCAAGAGTTCTTCTGATAATCCTTAGCAGGTTCTTGTTTGTGGACTCAACTTGGCCATTACCTTAAGGGTAATAGTTTGATGAAGTGCTCAAGTAAATCCCATTCCTAACAGCCCATTATGTGATTTTGGAACCTATGAATGCCAATGCATTGTCTGATATAATGGTGGCTGGCACTCCAAATCTGGTCACTATCCCTTCATAGAAATCTAGTATGCTAGACTCATTAGCTTCTTTGAGTGCCACTGCCTCGGTCCACTTGGTGAAATAGTTTGTTGCTGTCAAAATCCATTTGTGGCCTTGGCTCGAATTTGGATTGATGACCCCAATGAAGTCCAATCCCCATTGCATGAATGGTTGGTCAACTAAAATTGGGTGCAATGGAAGTGTTGCTAGCCTTTCTTTGCCTTTGAAGAATGCACAATTCTTGCACTTTTTGATCCATGCATAGCAATTCACTAAACACCCTGGGCCAATAATAACTGCCTTCATGATCTTGAGTGTTGTCACCCATGGAGCAAAATGGCCTCCAGCTGCTTCATCATGGAACTCTTGTAACACTCTCTCAATCTGATTTGTCCCAATACATCTTAAAAGAGCACCATTAATGTCTTTTCGAACAAGATGCCATCAATAAGTATGTATGGGATGGCCTGTAGTCTAAAATGTCTCCTTTTTGTCTTACTCATTTTTGGAGGGCATAGGAATGTTTGTAGGAAGTGCATAATGTTCTAATTCTAACAAGGAGTGGGCACATCATCATTTTCTTTCTCTTGACTATTTTGCAGGACAAAAACAACTTCTTTTCACCGTTTGCTTCATCTTGTTGACTCGAGGCCAGTTATCACACAATCCTTTCCCATGGACCAGCTTAGTAACCTTGATCTCAATGTCATACTCCATGACATGAGTGATCCATCCTACATGTTTTTCATTTAGATCCTTGCTAAGAAGGAAGTCTTTAACTCATGCATGGGAGACTAATAGTTGGATTTTATTGTTTGAAACCAGATGTTTAAACTTCTTTAACCCTTTGATCACTTCCAAGAATTGCTTTTTCGATGAAGGATTATCTCACTTCATAATCTTCCAGACCTTGGCTAAAGAAGGCAATTGGCTGCTTTGTACCCTCTTGGTGAAGAAGGTAAAAACAAAGCACCCCAAATGACCTCTCGATTTGGTGTTCCAAACGTGTCATTTGATGTGATTCGCATAACATTAAGTTTTCCCCAAAAGTGTGGGACTTAGAAAACGGGAAAACTCTCCAAATTAAGGTTGGTTCCTATTCCTTTGTTTAGGTGCATACGTGAAATTTGCAAAGGATTGATTCTTAAACCTAATTTAATATTGTTAAGGAGACAAGGATGAAAGGAATGCAAGAAATTAAAACTAAGCTAACCCGGGTGATACAGAAGGAATGATGAACATTTATTTTTTTGATAGGCACAAACCAAAAATGCATACAATAATCAAGCACAAATAACTAGTTTTGCAATGAAAGACCAGATGAGAGCAATGAAGACAAGAAAGGGTCAAAAATCAGCCACAAACATGTATTATTGCTCTGCAGATTTGATACAATGCATTTACAAAATGGCCAAAAGGAAGAAAATGTGTTGCAATCTAATGGAAGGTCTGAAACTCCATGAATTCGTTTTCCAAAGGAAAAGGGGAGCCTGTAAAATAGAAGAATGTCCAACCCTTTACAATGAGTCCCGACCCTGCTTTTATAGATTCAACACAGAGGGAAGAAAGAGAGAGAAGCAGAAAAACAGTTCAAAGTTCAACCACTGCTATCAATGCCTCCTGTAAAATCTACCCCCAAATATGTCTTAACTACATCAATTTCTTGTTTGGCACCTTGAAGGAGGAGGAAACGACGGATCAAATCGAATCCGATCTAGTTGTTGGGGAAAAATAGATCCAGCATTAATGGCCCAAAGATGTTTCTCCATTTTTATCCCACCTAACCTCCCCAAACTTAAATTTTCATATCTTCATGATGTAGATGAGGCCGAGATATTTCTAACGGTGCCAGATTTTTGGATTTCAAGCCCCGATTCGAAATATATGCCCATTTGAAGTTTGAATCGGGTCCATACAAAATAGTAGGAAAACCAGTTCAAAACAGCCCCCTTTTGAAACCAGACACGTGGAGGGCTAGCGCATGTCTGAGGGCAGCCTCTGTATTTTACTTTTGGAGTGGCGTGGGGCTGACACGTGGTTTCCTCTACGACCTGCTCAATTTCCTTATGTTTTTGGCTAAGTCCTTTCCTCAAGCCAAGGTCAAATATATGACCGAGGACACGCGACGACCGACGCATGCTTGGAAACCTTCCCTTAATTCTACTCTTGAATTAGCGCCATTTAGACACTTAGCACCCTCCGCTGGCCTATCTCAATGCATTGACTATTCAACTCGACCTTGTCCCTTTATGGAATTAGACGCATGGAGGCTTCGTGCTCACTTAAAATCCCACTCAGGATTTGCCTTTAGAAGATCATCGGGTTGACACGTGGTTTCCTCGTGACCTTGGAATTTTCAACGACCTCCCTTACCTTTTGGAACCTCGACAACGTGGCGAGCCCGTGCTCATTTGGGTCTCCTCTTTTTGATTTACCCTGGGGACGCGCCGAGCGATGCGTGGCGGCCTCCACTAGCATTTTTATACTAAGCCTTTTTAGGCCCACCCTGTCTGTCGTTTGACTTTTAGCTTTTACTCTGCCTTTGTTTTGGGCCTAGTATACGTGGGGGCCTGGCGTTTGTTTGAGCCTCCCTTTTTAGATTCGACTTTGGAGGTGCGCTGCTTGGACACTTGGTAGCGTCCATTGTCTCCTCCATACTTAATCAATTTTTGGACTCGTTCTGAACCGTTCCAGAACCCGAAGACTTCGAACCTTCGTCGTTCCTTCTGTTTTGAGCTTCTGGCTTCTTAACACTATCATCCCCTTCCCCAACCCTGCTATTCCATTTCCGAGCCTGCCTGCAATCTGTTTAATGGGTTTAAGGCATGGATTCGCTCGATAGAGCCATTTTTTGAAATTCTCTTGTGCAAGGTCGTTTTATCTTCCATGCAGCCCCGCCACTCCATTGTAGAGTCCTTCTATAACATGTTTACAAGATTCGAACTTGATTTCTTTGGTTCTTTCGTCGTATGGGTGTGGCTGATCCAATATTTTTCCAGGGGCAAAATATGGATAACAAGAAATTCAGACAAAAAAATTTATCACGGGAGGGTGATCAAGAGTATTGTCATTCGACTTTCTTATTCCTCGTTCTCAAGCAGGACATTGTTGCATGTAGAAGGATTATTTTTAGGTGCTCCTACAACACAATAATCCATACAAAAGGAAACTCGGCTTCCAGTGGTATGTTTCTAGAAATGATTGAACAACAGAGTCAGAGGATCCCAAGCCCAGATACTCTATGATGGAGTGGTGCTTTTGTTAAGAACATGTCCATAAAGGGCAGTTATAGACAAAATCATCCCTACAAAAAAGTACACACATGGGCCGAAGGTGTCTAGTAAAGATTTGGTCAAACATAAAGGATTTTCTCGTGTAGACAGTGTCTATAACGAGCCGGAGGCATCAGGATATGAGGAGACAGGCATAGACATGATTGTCCAGGGGTGATGGAGTCTACACATGGTTTTTTGTGATTTTTTGGGTCTTTGGATACTTAGATGGAGTCAAAATTAAAGGTGGGATGCTTTTAACAAGGTGTTCTCGATTATAAGTCTATAAGATTTGCGTCGGAGTTCACGGATATGTATAACGAGAAAAAGCTATGTCTCAATCAATCGTGCACTCTTACTCATCCGTTCAACTAGGGTATTTGAGGAAACAGTAGAAGATGCATTTCATTCATTCAATGCAGATGGATATACTTAAAAGGGGCTATGGTGAGTGATACGGTTACATATCTAGAGGGGATGTTCCTTTTAGGAGAGCAAAATCAAAGTATAGTGTTGAACAAGTAGGTATAAGCTGTTGAGTTCTATGGTGGTGAACTTGACAGGTTAGCTTTGGTGATCCTACTATAGTCACACAAAAATGCTAGACGTGCGTGCACAATTAGGCGAGATTTTTGATCTATAAATAGAATTTATTCCATTTTTGAATTATTGGACGAGGATAAAGATAGAGTCCAATTCTACATGTAAATGCCAACAACAACAATGCAAATTGCAGTAGTCGGAAAATCCGTTGGTTTTATAAACCGTGAGGGTTCAAGTCCCTCTATCCCCAGGTGTATTTCTAGACATAGTCGGGCGGCGGCCCCGGGGACGAGAAATATCATATCAATTGGAATGGCGAGAAATATCAATTCGATAAATGGGCATCCCGTGAATAATCCTCGATATATATTTTGGGTGTGTGCTTTTTTTTGGGGGAATTGGTCCTTAACTTATCGATTCTAAAAAAATAGTTCATTGCACGAGTATTAAATACGTCGAGAGAATTTTGAATCGTTTGAATCTGGAAAGCACTTTAGGTGAAAGTGCAGGATTGTCAAATAGTAAAGACATAAAGAATGACGAAGAACTCATTGAAAAAGACGAACATCTTAGCATAGATACAAGAGAAAAGATAAGACGTTTTCTTTGGCCTCGTTATCGATTCGAGGATCTTATTTGCATGAATAGATATTGGTGGAATACAAATGATGGGAGGGGGCACCTCTATAGAGATATAGGCCGGTCGAGGAGTGAGCGTAGCGAACCACCCTATAGATCTATACTCTATGGCTAACCCCCCAACTTTAGAGCCTATATATCTATCTGGGCGCCGGGTTAGCCATATAGATCTATAGGGTAGGTCGAGGAGAAAATATAGGGTATCCGGAGGGGCTATCCGGAGGGGCGGGCCCCTATCTATATATGGGGTACTCAGATAGAGTTGGTGGGGCCCCCCTAGAGAGAGATCTGGCTATCTGGGTCCCCGGCCAGCGGGAGAGGAGGGACTCGTCCGGTAGGACGAGGGCCCGGCTCCCGAGCAGATAGGTGCCCTCCCGGATAGATAGTTCAAGGTAGATAGGCTTTTACAATTCCTTCTTCATCTACTAGAACAACTGGAAATGTTTCGAAAAAGGTAGGCATACGACGTACAAAAAGCTCATGTCCCTTTTTGTCTTTAAATATAGGGTGTCCTAACCAACCAACAGCAATTCCATCCCCATTGTCCATCGCACCCGCCCTGAATAACCCTCCTTTAGCTGGATTATTCCCAAGTAAGTAACCCTTACACTAGGTCAACCTAGGGTTTCCAAGGGTTACAATCGAGATAGAGGAAGGAACCCTACTGAGATATCGGTAGTTGTGTGTGGAGAGGTATGGATCAACAATAAATGAAAAATGTATGCATGAAATAAGCTGAAATGAAAGTAACTAAGGAGCTGATATTTGATAATATTATTATGCTAACTAGCATCAAACATGTACAATACTAAGCTAACATAGCACAATGAAGAAGAGGAAATGAACTAATCTATGCAAAATGAAAAAGAAGGGTTAGAGCACTCACATGTACCTGTAGGGTGGTCGTTGATGCATCTATCTCCCCTGAGAAGCAACACACAGTAAGAATCACTATTAGGTGGAGTAGGGGAAGACCATTCTTGTCCTAGACTCGTTATATGATGACCCAATAGTGCAAGCAATCATCCAAGAAGAAGAGTGTCCAATCCAATCCAAGAAAAATGCAAGATGAACCAAAAGAAAAGATAATAGATGCGAAGATGACACAATACACTGGGATTCACTTAGTAAAAGTATGGTATAGCACTGCGTTCAAAGGGTATTAAAGAATACCCTTAATTATAGTTTCTACCTCTAATTATTCAATTGATAATACCCCCTTCTGTTATATTATTAGAATGAAAATACCCCCTATTTTTTCCATGTACCTTACTTACCCATTTTTCAATTACAATTTTATTTACCCTTTTTATTTCTACCCTAATATATTAGACAAAAATATATTATATTTCTCACTCAATTTTTTTAATATGCATTTCCTTTGAAAGATAGTTCAAGCCATTGAATACATATTACAAGTCACCTTATATATGTTAAGCTTTATGCATTTATCAATAGTTCTTCAAATAATTAAGATGGTGAAATAATATCATTTGTGTTGAAAAGCATACTCAATCCTAGTTTTCTACCATCTTATTATTTCTTGGTTAAGAATCTAGATTTATTTATTAAAAAGAGATTATAATTTAATTTATGACCACACTCCTTTTGCAATTTTAAGGTATTTACTTTTAAAAACTAGGGTTCAAACGTTTTAGTTTTATATTAAAAGTAAACCTCTATTTCCTTTGGCCCATCTCTCTAACCTACCCCAATACGATTCAAAACATTAATAAATTAAACCCTTTCACCCCTCATGTCTACCGGTATATTGACTTTAATTTTATTAATTTTAATTACCTCAATATGAACCCACGTGCTAGGATATTGCCTAGCTAATGAACCCCGTGACACAATATAGCGGACAAAGTGACGGTTCAGATGTCTTAGCTTCTTGTTTCTTGTTAATGTCAAGTGAGGTGAGGGTATATAAAGGAATTCATCGCCCATAGGCAATGGCGTCGATCATGGGAAGATATAATCTTACGACACGATCGCCCATGGGTGATTGTGTCGCCAAGGATGCAAAAATGAAGTAATGTGTCATGAAAGGTAAAAGTAATGTGTCGTGGGTCATGAAAGAGGATGGACAAGGTGTAAAATGGTGGAATGCAAGCAAGAGATCATGAATATGATATGCATGAGACCTAGGAGGAAAAATATAACTAATGCAGGGAAAACTAAGGATGGGACCAAATAGTGAAACTCTCTCTATGTACTCTCTCTAACCCATAACGGTTACGTGAATAACCATTCCTCATTTTCGACAGAGGCCCGTTAAGGCACCCGCTCAGGAAATAGATGCATCAATGACCCTTATCCACACAAGAGAATTGTTAGTAACATGTATGTAATATGAAAAGTGAAAAATTAGGTGTATACACTTTTTCCTTCTATGGAAACCTTTCATAGTCATAGTTGGCTTTGTCTTCCCTTCATAATTACTATAACCTCTTCATCTATTGCACTATATAGCTTTTCTCTACAAATTTTCAGTCCTTTTTTCTCTTTTATCCTTTCCATACCCTTCAAGTTTCCTCTTTAGTTCCATCCCCTTTACCTTCATCTTCCTCTTCTAGGATTACATCCCTTTAGCACCTACCTGACTACTCCATACTGCGCGGAATTGGCGTGACATGGCCTTTTCCACATCTAACATCTTTCCTAAGAACCTGCAGTTGTTTAATAAATTTTCCTCTTAATCTAACTATAAACGTGCTTCCACGTAATTGAAATAACAAAAGAAATTGGGTAGTGATTTCGTTACGTAACCATCAATGGTGGTTTTGCATCCAATTTTTGACAAAGATGGGTCCATGGAACATCCAATTTGCACAACTCTTCAACTCTTTCCTCCGTCCATTCATATTCCTCTTTGTATTCATATCTATAGCAATAAAATTCCAACTAAAATAACTAGGAAGCTAGTTGTTTAAGGAGTTTGCACCAAAAAAATATCATGAATGTCTCCATAAATGTAATCCAAATGGATCTTTTCAGCAGGGATTCCCATCAAAATCTCTCCATCTTCTGCAAATTGTTTCATCTTCTCTTGTAGCCACCTTTCCACATCTCTTTTCCTTGGTATCCATCTCAAAAATGTAGGTACTGCAATAGAACCATTGTTAGCAGAGGTCCATGGATCATAGCTTCAAGACATGTAACATGTTGTAGTCTGGGCTAATTCATATTTATCTCATAACTAGGATAGTTTTTTTAATATGTGCGATAGCTTAAATCCACATAAATTGGCAAGAAGAGATAAAGGATGGGAAACATATGATAATTAGAACTACTAAATCTCAATCTGAACACATAAAATGGAAGAAACACGAGAATTTTTATTGGGATCCAAGATCAACCTTTGTGCAATGCACTTACAGATCTTTATACAAAACAACGTGACTGTTGAATTTCCAATTCGTTCAAATTTTTCTCATATATCAAGAGGCTTATCGTATTCTTATATTAGAGGTTTGCGCAAACATACAAATTATATCCATGTTGGCTTTCTACCACATTTTACACTCCAACATTTTGTTTCCTAATAACATGACATTTTGTATATTTTATTTTACTTCATGTTTTCAATGACTTCTCATAGGTTTCAACTTTGTGGCTAGAAACAATTCTCATTCCCTTTTACCAAGATGGGCCAAGTGGTATCACTCATCCCCACACAGACAATAATCCGTTGATTTATGTTTTGATTACTTAGACTTTGTTTCACTTTCCATATGTTATACTTGATTTTTGTTCTTCACATTTCATATGGATGGGCGTCTCAAATAGCCTCATTCCGCGTAGAGGTAAGTAAGGTAGGTATTCCCAACCCTTCCCCATTTCTTTCTGTTTGTACCTCTTGAGCAACACAGACTAGCCAATTCGTGGTATAGAACCTACTCAAGGGGGCAATATGTATGCACCTAAATTTTGCACAGTGTAATATTTTGAAAACTCAATGATGATGCTTGGACCTCCAAAATATTATAATGATACTCATACCCTATCACAACCCTTGCACTTGCCTACGTTTGTCTATTCTATCTTATTTTTGCTCACACTAATCTTAATATTTTTCCATGACTGCCAAGGCTAGATATTTTACCTTTTTCTAACTCTAGCTTTACATTTGTGTTTTGTGCACTGAAACCACTGTGGTGATTCGTGAAGTTGTAATGGCGATCTTACAAACCACCGCAGCACTTGCGCTAAACACCACAATGTCATTGACAAACTCGATATCCACAACAATGCAACTGCCGCCTGTATTTAGTATTTACCAACGGCTGTGTGACCTTACAAGTTTTTTTAATGTATATCATGAGAAATTAGTTTTGATCTCGTCTTGCACGTTTATCCATCCACCTTGCATTCTAAGCAACCTAGTTCACTTCCAACTCCACTTCACTCCCTTGCATTCAATTGTAACTATTGATCTCGCGCTTGGATTTTATCAACTTCACTTTGAGAATCGCCCCTCTCTGGAAAAACATATTGTGTTCATTGTTCAAGGCTGTACAAATTAGAGTTGAGGGAGTTCATTTGCAGAGATCCTATTTGGAGATTCCTTTACTCTGAGAGTCATATCTAGACTTGTTATCTTGTTTCCATCACATACAAAAACTGCTCTTGGCAAGAATCAGCATTGGTGTTCATAGCCATTTAAATCTCATCCATAATTCAACTCTTCATATTGTCACAAAAGGAGATTAAGCCAATTCTCTTAGTCACTTTGGAGCCGTCCAATTCATTGCTGTCATTCTTCTCCTACACCATCCGATTACTTTCTTTTCACCTTCGCCATATAATCCCGAGGCAAATTGAGAAAACTGAGGGTGAAATTCAAATCAATTCCAGCCATTTCTTCTTCCTGGAAAGAGGTTGGGGTTTCTTTGGTTTTTGTTATTTGTTTTCGTAAATTAGATTTGAAAATACGTTGTTTAAAATATTTTTAAAAATCAAAAGAATGAATGAAGTATATAAATTTAGGATTTTAGCTTCAGTTCTTGTTTAAATTGATCCAATCTTTGGCTATGATCTGGTATCACATCTGAGATCATATTTCAAATAATTGCTTTAATTATTTTCATTGCATTTAATTAGTTAAGCAACCATTTCTTTTCATATAATAAAAAGATATTCATTCCATTGCATTTAGATAAAGAGAAAGGAAGATTTAATATTATTGCATGTGCATCGAAGAAAGCTTAGAACTACATCCATAACTCATATGCATGTAGTTAAAATTCCTTACATCATCGAATCTGAAAATCATCTTTCATTTCCAGCAAGCTAAAGTAGAATATTTGTGTTTGCATGCATCATTAAATATTTTGAAAACCAGAAAACAACTTAACAATTGTGATTAATATAATTAATTTCCAGCACTTCCAACTTTTTTTTTTAATTGGAGAGTAGCCCAATTGGGCACTAGATTACATAGTTTAATGACATCTTTGCCTAAGTTCGAAGGGAACATATAGATTCAGCGATACAAAGTATGCGAAGAAACTAAACCAGTGAGCACCTTTAACTAAGCAACTACGAGTAAGGGGCATCCACGCCGTCAAAGTCACCTAGGGCATGATCTTGGCCTCAACCATTTGACTCTCTCGTGTCAGGTATCTCCAAGCCTTGCACTCAGCAAGACTTGATCCCTAGTGGGCTCCATGGGAGCTAGCATCATCACCAATAGACCAAGGGCCTTTCAATAGCACTTCCAACTTTCAAATTTGCATTTGTAGACTTTGAGAAAACAAAATGACAGTATTGTCTTGTTTAACATTTTAGCCCATGCTTCACAACACTTCGACTCAAAAACAAACACTACTATTCTAGCAAACAAGACTATTCTCTTCCAAAACCAACACGCATATGGTTGTTGTAACTTTAAACGCATTCGTGCATCAAAACCAACAACTACCTCACTTCTAAAAACATTTTCAAACCAACCTCCAATAGCTTGCATTTAAGCTCAAACATATACACACCTCCCATCCAAGTAAACGTTTGAGTTCCTAGCTCTCGATCTAGCTAGCACAACTAAAGGAAAGCTCTATCACACCCTTGGATGACACTTGATAGCCAAATAGTTTCATGAAGGGTATGGCGGTTCCCTCAAGTTCCCACTCCATTTGAGTGGGATAATATACAATACAACATCAACTCGAGTTAAGATGTGTGAAATATCCCTTGTGGGATACCACTTAAATAACACAAAATATTGAAAATTTGCAGCCAAATAAAATACTGATTTTTGCAGATTTTTACCAGTTAGGGCAGCGAACTGAAGAAAATTAATAACTCCCAAAATATCCACTCAAATCACTTGAAAATTTAAAGAGAGCTTGCTAATATTATAAAGAACATAAGAAAACTATTTTGAAAATTTTCAGACAATATAACGTTGCCAGAAAATTACAGCGTGCCCTAAACAATTGAAAACTTCTAAAATTCATATCTTCCCAAATACAAGTGCAAAAACTATGAAACTTTGGAAATAACATTTACAAATATAGAAGATGATATTCCAACCCTTAGATCTGAAAATGGCCAACTGGAAACCCTCCAAATAAAGGTTGCAATCTCCAAAACAAGTCACCCTTTTTGGTAGATGGTCAAAACCCCTTTGAAATCCTCAGAAATGATGTCAAACCCTTTCTTTATTGCTGCCATAAGTTTGATCTGAAAACCCACTGATTATCTTCACAAATTATCTCAAAAACCCTCAAAACCCTATCTCTAAAACCTCTGAAAATATCTCTGTAAATCAGCCCTGAAAATAGCTCCAAAATGACAAGCTAGGGTAGATCTTTCACTACCGAAGAATGCCCTGCTAGCTAGGGATGGATCTCTCACCACCGAAGCTAGGGTTCCTACGGGATTTCACTCCACAAGCTATAGATTTGCAAACAACAGTTGCACATGAAAGGAGATAATTAGGTATGCAAGAATGTCTTTCCTTTCTCCCCAACTCCTTATATAACTTCTCCAAGGCAAAAGAGCCCCAATAAACCCTAGTCGCATTTTTCCCTTGGAAGGGCCAATAAAATAAAAGTAACTTAAGTTATTTTTCCTTTTTAAGTCGCCATGGTCCAAAAGTGACCCCCAACACAAAATTAGAACATTAGTACCATGTGGCCCCTTCCTAATGACAAAACGTAGCATCTAGTCCTTCTAAAACACCTTTTTGCATATGTCAATAAAGAATTATAACAAAATGGACTAGATATTCATACACAACAAGAACTAACGTCCCAAGCCCCTTGGGTATGACCAAGGCTTGGACTCAAATTGGCCCTTAGGCCTTTGGCGTAGGAAATGGCACATTACATTCCTCCCTTCCCAAATTTTGCTTGTCCTCAAGCAAATGCAAATTAGATCTTTGCGAAATCTACTTTCCCTCCCAAGTAGCATCCTCAAGTGGCAATCCCTTCCATCACACCAAATACTCGATGATCACTCTACTCCTAAGCCCCCTCTGTCTCTCTTCAATAATGGATTTTGGTTCTAACACCAACTTCCCCTCCTCATCTAGTGGTGGCAACTCTATAGATGGTACAATATGTTGTCTGAGTGCCTTCTTAAGGCATGAAACATGGAAGACATTATGTATCTTACTTGTGCTCTGGTAGCTCTAGCTCATATGCAATTGCCCCAACTCGACGAACTACCCAATACAGACCATAAAACCATGGTTTCAATTTCTCTGCACCCTTTTGCTTCAATGAGGATTGCCTATATGGCTACAAACGTAGGAATACTAGATCCCCAACCTCAAAAGACCTCTCTATCCTGTGTCGATCTGCATATACCTTCTGTTGATTTTGTGCCTTCTGAAGGTTCTCTCTAAGAGCCTTCATAATATCCCAGTTCTCCTGTAACCAATCTCAAGCTTTGGGAGCTCGGCTATCTGGTAATACCAAATCCACAAATGTCATAGCGTCATACCCATACAAGGCTCGGAAAGGAGTCATACCTATGCTCATCTGATAGGTGGTATTGTAGCAATACTCACCCATGTGTAACCATCTAATCCATGCATGTTGATGTCCTGACACATAACTCTGCAAGTAGCCCTCTATCCACTTATTGACTATCTTCGTCTACCCATCCGTCTGTGGGTGGTAGCTAGTGCTAGGAGTCAACTCCGTACCTATTAGTCTGAAGATCTCCTGCCAAAAGGTGCTCATGAAGATCTTGTCCCTGTCACTGATAATATTTTTAGGCAACCCATGTAGCCTAAAAATACCTGTATAGAAGATCCGGGCCACATCCACCGCCTCATGCCCCTTGGGTAGGGAAAAGAAATGAGCATACTTAGTTAACCAATCAACTACAACATAAATGCAACTATGCCCATGCACCAAGGGAAGCCCTATGATAAAGTCCATAGATATGCTTTCCCATTTCTGTTTGGGAATGGGGAGAGGTTGAAGTAATCCTGCTGGAAAAGACTACTCAGATTTGGTTTGTTGGCAAACCATACACTCTCTGACATGATTAAGGACATCATCCTTCATCCCCTTCCATGCAAATCTCTCCCTGATAAACTTGTATGTTTTGAAATACCCAGGATGCCCAGCTAGTGGTGTATCATGTACTGCTCGAAGGATCTTCTCCTTCATTTTGGATTCTGCTAGAAGGAAAATCCTATCCTTATAGAAAATGAGATCATCCACTACTCTGTATCGGTCATCTTGTATAATACCATCCATGATCTCACATGTAAACTGGTTTTGGAATACTCAACAAGTATATGAGCCTTCCAATCCGCTGAAATCTCAGACATAGAACTAAGCATAGAAGTGAGGTAAGGCCTCCTAGATAAAGCGTCAGCAACAATATTATTCTTACCTCTAGTGTACTCTATGTCGAAGTCATATGTTTGTACCTTGTTCACCCATCTTTGTTGGCGATCGTTGAGCTCCTTCTGTCCCAAGAAGAACCTCAAACTGTTGTGATCCGTACGAACCATGAATTTGTTGCCCACAAGGTATTGTCTGAATTTGGCCAAAGCATGCATAATGGCCAACATCTCCTTGTCGTAAATTGAATACCCTCTCTCCACTGGGTTTCAATTTCCAACTCTCATAGGCAATGGGATGCCTATCCTGCATGAGAACTACCCCAACACCCTCTCCTGATGCATCACACTCTAGAATGAATGGGCGGAGAAATCTGGTAATGCGAGAACGGGACACGAACTCATCACCTCCTTGAGGTGATCAAAAACCTGTTGTGCTGCCTCTGACCAAGCAAAAGCCCCCTTCTTGGTCAAATCGGTCAATGGAGCAGTCAACCAAGAGAAATTCTTCACAAACCTCCTGTAGTATGTGCACAACCCCACGAATCCTCTCAAATGTGTCAATGTCCTAGGTGGCGGCCAATCCAGAATTGCCCATATCTTCTCTCTATCCACCTTCATTGTACCCCCACCAATCACATATCCCAAGTATAGAAGTTCGGTCATGCCAAACTCACACTTAGAAGCTTTTGCATATAGTGAATTAGCTTCTAATATCCCCAATATCTCACCAAGGTGCCTGATATGGTCCTCCCAAGTCTTGTTGTAGACTAAAATATCATCAAAGAAAACCAATACAAACTTTCGCAGGTGGCGGTTGAACACATGATTCATGCAAGAATGGAATGTAGTTGGAGCATTAGACAATCCAAAGGGCATCACCAAGAACTCAAAGTGACCGTAATGGCATCTGAAAGTTGTCTTATGCACATCCTGCTCCCTGACTTTGATCTGATGATATCCAGATTGCAAATCTATTTTCGAAAAATAGATTGCACCATGTAGCTCGTCAAGCAACTCATCAATGCATGGTACGGGATACTTGTTCTTTATTGTCTTCTTATTCAAGGCACGGTAGTCTATACACATCCACATGGTCCCATCCTTCTTCTTCACCAATACCACCAAAGAAGCAAAAGGGTTGGAACTCAATCTAATATGCCCCATATCAATGAGCTCATGTATAGTCTTCTCGATCTCATCCTTAAACCGTTTGGGGTGATAGTGTTGTCCACTCAAAATTCCCCGCTCTGTCAAAAGTAAAAATTTCAAAATTTTGAGTTTAAGTGTTTTTCTCGAAGTGCCTAAGTCGTGAAATTGAAAAAATCGTGTTTTGGGTCATTTTGTGTGATTTTCGGAACTGTCGGAACTTTTTGTCCCAACTTTGTCCCAAGTACGAAAGTGCACTCTGTTCCCCGATCGGCCAAAATCCCCGAAGCTGTCCCATTTTCGGGCCCGTCGGAAAGTTTTGTCCCAAGTGTCCCGAAGTTACTGTGCGAGATGTTCCAATTTCGGCCGAACCGCCCGAACCGCGTACTTTGCACTTTCTTGTCCCAAATGTCCCAATTTCAAAAGTGCGCTCTGTTCCAATTTCGCTCGAACCGGCCGAGTCGCGTACTCCGGAACTTTTTGTCTCAAATTTCTCAAGTTCGAACTTAAAGTGCACTCTGTTCCATTTTCGGCCGATTCGCCCGATTTCGTCCCAAGTGTCCCAAAGTCAAAAGTGCAAGTTGTTCCAATATCGGCCGATCCGCCCGAACCGCGCTTTCATGTTCCAACTGTCCCGAAGCCAAAAGTGCGAGCTGTTCCATTTTCGGCCGAAACGCCCGGACCGCGTCCTTCGCGCATTTTCGTCCCAAATGTCCCAAAATGCATTTGTGCGTCTTCTCCCTGTTTCGTCCGAATCGGCCGAGCCTCGTGTTTCGCGCATTCGCGTCTCACATGTCCCAAGTGAACCTAATGCAATTCATACTTAGTTTTTCCCGCTCGACCCGAATGTGCTAAATTTGAATTTAAGTTGCGAAGATCAAATTTCAAGGCAGTGTGAGAAGATGACGAAGCTTTGAGCGCCGTTTACATCAGTTTTCAAAGATATCCATTGTCATCTTCAAGATGAAACGTCTGGTGTGTCCCTCGTGGCAAAGACATAGCTGAGACGTTAAAGAAATTCAAGAAGCGGTTTCTGAAGACGGTGGGTCCTTCTCAGTGACTGTCCACCTGTCTCCTTCTTCATTCTTTTCTCTTCTTCCTATTCCTTTCATATTCCATGTAATTAGTTAAGAAATTGCGTTTGGCATTCCTTAACTATTCTCTAGTTAAAAGAAACGGTTACGAGGAGTAACCGAATTGTAAGCTATATAATGGCCTTCCTTGCGCCATTTTGAGGGGGAGGAAGAACTTGGGTATTTGCTGAAAGTGTAAATAGATCTTAAAGAAATCAATACAAAAGGGCTTTCCATTCTTTGTCTATCTAATTCTTGTTATCTCTGTGTTTTCCTTTAATATTGTGAAGATCATTTTGTTCCTGATTCGTTAGTCTCTCTGATTGCATACTGTTCAGTTTTGCAAATACAGTGATCTTGTATAACCAAGAAGGAACTTTGTGTCCTTGATGAATGAATCTGAAGAAGGTTATTTATGGAACTTTGTGTCTTTAAATTTAATCTCATTCAGCCAATGCAAATGATCTTGTCTTAAATTCTTTGAAGCTTCGCATACATGAAGAATTATTCTGCTATCTATAATTCTGAATGTTGCTATTCTGCTCATCTTCTTATTCCCTTTCCTCAGTCCTTGTGTAATTGATGATCCTTGTGGAAAACACTTTCGTAATATCCAAGTTTGACCATAAAACAATGTTCTGTACATTTGTAAATAAGTTCGTTTCTGAATAAGGGAACCTCCCCATTAAAGAGGAGGGACTTCTTGTCCCCACACTGTTGCTCTTCTAAAAAGTCCTATTTGACGACCAACAGTTTTTGGCGACTCATTTGGGAAAATCGCATTCGATCTGTGATTTTCGATCATCCTTTGATCTGGCGACTCCGCGTTTCACTCGAGGGAGAAGGGCCCTTGGTATCGAAGATTCTCAGTTTCAGCTTTTGGAGCAACAGGGTTTTCCTTTCCCTTCAAATAGAAGAACTCGTTCGACGAGCACTCCACCTGTTCAAGATAGAAGTCCTACGGGTGGTATTCCTTCAGAACCTGCTAGTCCCAATCTACGAGCTTTGATCCTAGCTGGTGTTACAGTTCCCCTCCAAGCCGTATTTCCAAGAATGGCGGCACAATTGCCATGGGGTCAACGTGTCGGGCCCCTGGCCCTTACTCAGCCTTTGCATGAGTTACCTAGAGGTAACCGGAAGAACTTCCCCAAATTTAAAGGAGATGGCAAAGTACACCCTGATGAACACATTGCAGCCTTCATAGTTGCATGTGGAGTCTTGGGAGTTGAACATGAAGACGTCTCGGTAAAGAATTTGTTCGTTGAGGCGTTTACAAGATAATCTTCTTTGATTGGTTCTATCACCTTCGGTGGTGCCATCCAGCAGTGGAATCGGAATACAATGAGAACTTCGGTTCGAAAGCCGTTTTGAAGCGGCGAGAAGATGTGCATGCCTGCTTGCCCAAATTTCTCAGATAAAGAAAGATCCATCAGAACCCATGAGAGAATTTGTGGCTCGATTCAACAGACTGATCAACAAAATTCCTGTAAATACTCGAATCGGTTGATCAAATTCAAAAATGTTTCTTTCTAAATGCTCAAACGCCCAAAGTCAGTTATGCTCTAAGAAGGGCTAATCTCGGAACGTTAGTTCTGGATCAAGAACTGGCTGTTAGTGTCGAGGATGACTTGATCATGTCAGGGAAGTTGAGAAGAGATCCTCCCAAATCTAAATCTGCTTTGCTTCTTCCTCTTCCACCTCTGGACCCAATACTGATCCATTAGTCCAGAAACTTGCAAATGATCTAGTAGCTATAAAGAAACAATTGGCTCAGCATGCCCCGTATGCAGATGTTCCAAGAAGAAATTTTCAGCCCAGAAATCGTTTGCCTACTCCTCACACAAGACTAGCACTTGAAGGACCTCCTGTTAAAGTTCCTATGAATGCAACCTGTGAAGTTGAAGAGCCAGATGATGATGTGATGAAGCTCGTGAGGAGTTCCTGGAGGAATTTGATGATGAAGCGGAAGAACTTGAGGGATCTCGAGTTGAATTTCTTTACCAGAAGGCTTGATGATGGAGATGACTATGATGAAGTGGTAGCGAGATATGAGCAGTGAATCTTTTGCTTTGTCATGACTCGAGCAGAGACAAGCGGAAGGAAAAGTAACACGGCCCATGAAGAAATCTAAGGAGCGGAGTGGCAACTATTCCTGTAATTGCGAAAGAGGATCTCCTATCCCTACCTCATCTACACCAGAAGGTGAGTCCTATCGATCCTAGTTACCAAAGTTGCTTCTTCTTTTTCTCCTAAAGTTGATAAGCCTAGAATTCCAAATGATGATGGTCCATCCACCTCTGGATCCTTTGATATTGTTGATCACCTAAAAGGACCAAGGTTCAAATCTCGGAAAGTGATACTATCAAACCCATCCCAAAGCCTTTGCCAAAATGATCCACTTTGTTAATTCCCACTCTAAGACCACCTCTAAAGGCCTTTTGCCCACTCCTCCTTACGCACCATGACCTAGTCTAGTAGGTGCTTTGTCACCTCGCTTTGGTGACAAAATCAAGCCTTTTATGTAACACTTCTTATAGTGGCCATAGGCTCGATAAGCTGTGTCATAGATTCGGAGCCTCGAGATAACGTGATGCTGCTTAAAGTAGCTCATGCTTTAGGCTTGACCCTCACTCGTACTTATGGATCTTGCTACTCCATGGAAAGTAAGGAAGTGCCTTTGGTTGGAAGGATTAAAGATGCACAAGTGGCTTTTGCTGCTTTACCTGAAAAGAAAGTCTTGGCTACCATCCTAGTAGCAGACATTCCTCCTTCTTATGGAATGTTGCTAAGTAGGAACTTCTGTAAAGATGTGGGTGGAGAGATTCAAATGGATTGGTCACATGCACTCATACCTGTCAATGGACACATGAAGAAGCTGCTGCCTGAGAAACAATCTGAGTATATTGTGCAGAAAACGGATGATCCTAAGGCACAAATACTCTATGAGGACATGGGTCATGGTAATTACATGATTCGTCCACGATGAAATCGACCCTCAAAGTATCACCTAAAGATCCGATGGTGTTTGGGTTTTAGAATTTGATGGAAGTTGTTCCTCGGTGGTTACGGAGTTGGTGTCTGCTAGTGTCACTGAAGGATGCCTACACCCTTTTTCATTTAAGTTGCGGTTCGAAAACACTAAGCAATCTGACCCAGTATGAGGCTCTCATTCTTGGGCTGCAAGTGGCCAAAGAGAGGTGTAAAAAATCTTCGGCTCGTGGTGATGCGAGGCTGATTGTGAAGCAAGTCGAAGCCTTTTCGGGTAAAAAATGGGAGGCTGAAGCATTACCGGAATCAGGTTTGGGATTCAATTGAATTCCTTGATGCTTTCTCCATTGAAGCAATACCTAGAGAAAAGAACAGCAGGGCTGATTCACTGGCTGTCTCAGGATCACTACTGATTCCCCATCCTGAATTCTCTCAGGATAAGTTCACTATTGAAATGGTCCACCGGCCTAGTGTACCTGACAATACCAATAACTGGCAAGTTTTCAACGATGACCAGCATTTGCTTTCCTTCCTGGAACTCAAGGGTAATTTCGAACAACTGTATTTTGAGGGAAGTGACAACCTGCCTCGTGAGAGTGTGTCCTCTGACCATCCTGTCACCCAAGGAGAAGAAACAGATCAGGAAGGGTGCATTAAACTCAAAGGAAACAAGATTCCCAAAGGTTTGGTGAGTTTGGAGGAGTTGTTTGATAAACATGACAGATATGTGAAATCTAAAGCCTCTTGGACCTAGCTGATGATCGGTGAGTATGATAAGATTGATATAGGGAGTTCTCACGACCCCAAGCTAGTAAATATTGGAAAATGTTGCACTGGCCGAGCGAGAGGAGAAAAGCAATTGATCTTCTAAGGAGGTATAAGGATGTTCTTGCTTATTCTTATGAAGATCTAAAAGCCTTCAAGCCAAAAGATATGCAGCATTCTATTCCCCTCAAACCAGGAATTAAGCCTTTCAAGCAGAAGCAGAGGCAGTACAATCCAAAAATAGCTGACACCATCTTTCAGGAGATCCAGAAGTTGTTGAAGGCTAAAATTATTTTTCCCATTCACCATTCGACATGGATCGCAAATATAGTGCCTGTTAGGAAGAAAAATGGTGAGATCCGCATCTGTGTTGATTTCAGGAACCTGAATCAGGCTTCTCTGAAAGATAACTACCCTTTGCCTATGATGGATCAAATATTGCAAGCAGTAACAGGATCTGAAATGTTATCTATGCTTGATGGATTCTCGGGATACAATCAGGTAGAGGTTGATACTGCAGATCAACACAAGACAGCCTTCACCACTCCTTGGGGTACCTTTGCCTACAAGAGAATGCCTTTTGGGCTGATTAATGCTGGTGCCACTTTCCAGAGAGCTATGGATCTGGCTTTTGGAAGCTTGAAAGGGAAATGTATTGTCATATACCTTGATGACTTTGTGCAGTTTTTTCAAAGACAAGAGCGGATCACTTGACCACACAGAAGCAGTTCTCTTGAGATGCGAGAGCATGGGATTTCTTTAAATCCTAAAAAATTTGTCTTATGTGTTCTGAGAAGGAAAACTATTAGGGCACATTGTCTCGAGGATGGTATTAAGATTGATCTGAATGAGTTCAAGCCATCCGACAAATTCCTCTCCCAACCGGTAAAAAAGGCGTGCATTCCTTCTTGGTAAGATCAATTTTTAAGAAGATTCATCCTGATTTTGCTGAATTAACTTTGAATATTTCTCGAGATGATGAAAGGGAAGCAAACATTTGGTTGGTCTTCGAAGGAAAGGAATCCTTTGAGGGTATCAAGAAAGCTATTGCTAAAACTCCGGTTTTGGCTTTGTCTGATTTAAAGCAAAGATTTCATCATCTATTGCTATCTTCTGAGATAATACCCGGCTTGTCTTAACCCAAGAAGACTACGATAAACATGAGCTACCAATTGCCTTCATGAGCTATATCACGAAGAATCATGAGCTAAAATACACCATGATGGAAAAGCATGCTTTTGCGGTAGTCAAATTTGTCAGCAGTTCCGTTTCTATATCCTCAACTCTCACTCTATGGTCTTTGGTTCGAGATCAATTTGTTAAGTCAATTCTTACATAGAAAGAATTTGGGTCCAGAGAGGAAGCTGGGTGGCTAAAGTCAGGAGTATGACATTGATATCAAACCGACCAAGCTGGTTCGTGGAAAAGGTCTTTGTGAGCTCATTCTTTGAAGGAGCCAAACATGAGTTCTTTGGAGGAGAAAAGTGACATTCCTCTTGTTCTATTCCTTAGTTTAGTCGATGAATGGTATTACGACATCGCCCATTTTCTCACCTATGGGAATGCCCCTCTCATTTAACTACCAAGGAAAAGAGGGCATTAAATTGAGATCGGTATGATATGTGCTTGTGGGAAAATGCCTTGTTCAAGCGTGGTTTAGATGGGAGATTTCTGAAGTGTGTGGACAAGGAACAACAGAGAAAGTTGCTCTCAGCTTTTCATGATCAGACATGTGGAGGGCACTATTCATCAACAGTCACAGCTCACAAGATACTCAGGGGGAGGATATTCTCGGCCTTCCTTGTTCGAGAGATGCATCAGTGGGTGGATAAATGTGAGGCTTATCGGACCTTTGTGGGAAGACCTAAATTGGCCTCTTTGCCTCTCAAGCCAGTTGTGATTGAGGAACCATTTCAACAGTGGGGTCTGGACTTCATTGGTGCACTCAACCCTGTTTCTAGTGCTGGTCACACTCATGCTGCTAACCGCCCGACTACTTCACCAAATGGGTGGAAGCTATTCGATCAAAGCACTACTTACGAAGTGGTATGCAACTTCATCAAAGAGAACATCTTGGTAAGGTATGGTGTACCTAACAAGATTGTGTGAATAATGCTTGAACTTCTCCTCAAGTGAGATAATGGATTTTGCTCACGGGTATGGCATCTCTCGGCTCATTCTTGATTATTATCCCGGGAAATGGACAAGCGAGAATCCACCAACAAAAATGGTGGTGACTATCATAAGGAAGTTGGTCGATGAGTCTCGTGGCTAGCATAAGAAGCTTTATGATGCTCTTTGGGCAGACAGGATCACACCTAAAAGAGCCATTGGAATGTCACCTTTTCAAGTGGTGTATGGAGTAGAAGCTCAATTGCGGTGGCAGTGGAGCTGCTTGACCTTGCACTGATGAAGGCCATTGAGGATACTAGTTTGGTGATGCTCGGATAAAAGAATCATGTACTGCACTGGTGAGCGAGGACAGATTGGAGGTTCTTTGATAGGATATCCGCTCACCGGTGAAGGTAAAGGTTCTATTTGACAAGAAAGCTAGGTTCAGAGAGTTCCAAGTTGGAGATACCGTGCTGTTATGGGACAAAAGACATGAACCTCGTGGCAGCCATGGAAAATTTGATTCCCTGTGGCTCGGACCTTTCAAGATAAGACACTTTCTTTGGTAAGAACTCTTTCTATCTTGATTACATGGATGGTTTCTCCCTCCCACTTCCTTATAGTGGGCAGTATTTGAAGTTGTTCAAGTCATAGGTGATTAGGGAGTCCCTTTGTATATTCTGTACAGTGTTTTTGCTTTTCTGCTTTTGGTGTGTTTTCCTTCTGTTGTTGTGTGTGTTGCCCTACTGTGTTGGTTTTTTTTTGACTCCTTTGCCCAATGGATAAGGCCTTTGAGTGCCTTCACCGAGTTTGTCTAAGTTCTTGCCTTGTCTCATTCCTTGAATTTATGCCAAGTCATCCCCGAAGAGAGCAGTTGTTGTCCACTCAAAATTCCCTGCTCTGATGAAAGTAAAAATTTCAAAATTTTGAGTTTAAGTGTTTTTCTCTAAAGTGCCTAAGTCGTGAAATTGAGAAAATCTGTGTTTTGGGTCATTTGTGTGATATTTGAACTGTCGGACATTTTTGTCCTTTGTCCCAATGCACGAAAGTGCACTTTGTTCCCGATCGGCGAAACCCGAATTTGTCCCATTTTCGGGCCCGTCGGAAAGTTTTGTCCCAAGTGTCCCGAAAGTTTCTTGTGCGAGATGTTCCAATTTCGGCCGAACCCCCGAACGCGTACTTCGCACTTTCTTGTCCCAAATGTCCCAATTTCAAAAGTGCGCTCTGTTCCAATTTCGCCCGAACCGGCCGAGTCGCGTACTCGAAATTTTTGTCTCAAATTTCTCAAGTTTGAACTTAAAGTGCACTCTGTTCCATTTTCGGCCGATTCGCCCGATTTCGTCCCAAGTGTCCCAAAGTCAAAAGTGCAAGTTGTTCCAATATCGGCCGATCCGCCGAAATCCGAACCGCGCTTTCATGTTCCAGTGTCCGAAGCCAAAAGTGCAAACTGTTCCATTTTTCATCGGCCTGAGCTCTTTTCCCTCCCAAACTTGGGACCGCGTCCTTCGCGCATTTTCGTCCCAAATGTCCCAAAATGCATTTGTGCGTCTTCTCCCTGTTTCGTCCGAATCGGCCGAGCCTCGTGTTTCGTGCATTCGCGTCTCACATGTCCCAAGTGAACCTAATGCAATTCATACTTAGTTTTTCCCGCTCGACCCGAATGTGCTAAATTTGAATTTAAGTTGCGAAGATCAAATTTCAAGGACAGCTGGCAGAAGGACGAAGCTTTCAAGACGCCGTTTACATCAGTTTTCAAAGATATCCATTGTCATCTTCAAGATGAAACGTCTGGTGTGTCCCTCGTGGCAAAGACATAGCTGAGACGTTAAAGAAATTCAAGAAGCGGTTTCTGAAGACGGTGGGTCCTTCTCAGTGACTGTCCACCTGTCTCCTTCTTCATTCTTTTCTCTTCTTCCTATTCCTTTCATATTCCATGTAATTAGTTAAGAAATTGCGTTTGGCATTCCTTAACTATTCTCTAGTTAAAAGAAACGGTTACGAGGAGTAACCGAATTGTAAGCTATATAATGGCCTTCCTTTGCCATTTTGAGGGGAGGAGGAAGAACTTGGGTATTTCTGAAAGTGTAAATAGATCTTAAAGAAATCAATACAAAAGGGCTTTCCATTCTTTGTCTATCTAATTCTTGTTATCTCTGTGTTTTCCTTTAATATTGTGAAGATCATTTTGTTCCTGATTCGTTAGTCTCTCTGATTGCATACTGTTCAGTTTTGCAAATACAGTGATCTTGTATAACCAAGAAGGAACTTTGTGTCCTTGATGAATGAATCTGAAGAAGGTTATTTATGGAACTTTGTGTCTTTAAATTTAATCTCATTCAGCCAATGCAAATGATCTTGTCTTAAATTCTTTGAAGCTTCGCATACATGAAGAATTATTCTGCTATCTATAATTCTGAATGTTGCTATTCTGCTCATCTTCTTATTCCCTTTCCTCAGTCCTTGTGTAATTGATGATCCTTGTGGAAAACACTTTCGTAATATCCAAGTTTGACCATAAAACAATGTTCTGTACATTTGTAAATAAGTTCGTTTCTGAATAAGGGAACCTCTCCCATTAAAGAGGAGGGACTTCTTGTCCCCTGACTGTTGCTCTTCTAAAAAGTCCTATTTGACGACCAACGAGATAGTAAGGAGAAGTAACCACCGATCTAGCATCCTCGAGCTCAATCACATGCTCAAATCCCCTATCTGGAGGTATGTCACCAAAAACTGCACTATGTCTGTCCAATAAGCCCTGTATATCCACATGATACTCATGTTGTCCATCCTCTAATTTCTTGGTCGAAACCAAACAATGTACTGCCCAATCCACCCCATTGTGCCTATAAATCCTCTCAATCCTCTTGGTCGTAACAACTGAGGTGCCTCTGAAGATAAGCCCCTCAAGATCACATTCCTCCCTTCAGACTTAAACTTCAACTCCATCGTTTGGAAGTTAGTTCAAAACTCACCAAGGGAATGGAGCCACTATACTCCAAGCACTATGTTGGTCTCTCTAATACCAACAATATAGAAATCATCGGTAATTGTATAGTTACCCATCATGATGCTCAATTGGGGAACCCGTCGTGTGCATCTCATAGAATCTCCATTGGCTATAACCACATTGAAGCCCTCAAACTCCTTTGTTTGTAACCCTCGCCTCTCAACCAATGAGGCATCAATAAAGTTGTGGGTTGCCCCACTATCAATGAGTACCACTACTCGTTGTCCCTGCAAAACTCCCCTAACTTTGAATGCCTTGTACCTTGGGGTACTAGACAAAGTGGCGATAGTCTCCTGGGGAAAAGTCTCGCTATCCTGCTCAACACCCGCACTATCTAATGCCTCATCATCATCATCCTCTAATCCATGTGTGTCCAACTCCTTGTCACCATCACTCTCCTCAAATACCTCTATGAATTGGGCTTTCCTCTACCCTTACAATCATGTCCTAGAACCCAAGGTGTGCGGAAATCGAAACATAGTTTCTTTCACCTCAATTCATCTTTGTCCTCTCTAGATACAAATGGTCTCCTGGTTGTATCTTGCCTAGGTGGAGGTACCTTCGGCTGCAAACCATCGGATCTAGAAGGGAAACCCTTAGGCTGCACTCGAGGTGGAAACCTTGACTTAGGAGTGGATAACTCCAAGTCATGAGCTCTCCTAATAGCCTCATGCAAAGAAGAAGGCTCAAATGCCTTCACAAATCCAAATGAGAGCATCTGTTCAAACCTGTTGTGAATAGGGAAATCAACCTCATCTCTGTAACATCAGGTACCATGACCAATAGTCTCTGAAAATCTGTGATATACTGATCCAAGGAACCACTGCCTCAAATGATTCAACTCTCTAAAATACCTGTCGGGGTCCCTCCTATCAAATCTACTCACTAGCCTCTGTGTGAACTCTGCATAAGTCATGATGTATATGTGTCCCTGTGTAATCAACCCATGATGCCACCAATCATGAGTGTCTCCCTCAAGATGTAAGATTGCAAACTTAATTGCATCTTCCTCACGCATAGGATTCAAGTCGAAGTATGTCTTCAACTTCTGAACCCAAGACTGTGCAGTACACTTCTTAGAACCGTCGAAGTGTGGAATAGAAATCTGTCCCAATCTCCTTTGCAACTCTGGTACTGTACCTGATGATCTCTCCTAGGCCTGTTGTCAATCTTCATTTTGCAATATTCCTGGAATGGCATGTTGTCACGAAAGCCATCACTCAAGGTCTGGTACTTTTCCCAACAAGACTCCTCATCTACAATATCCACTAGTTGTCGTACCTGTGAAACTTCGGATCCTTCAAGAAAGAAGGTTCGTGAAACCCCAAAGGCCTGGTAGAAGAATGGGGAGACCGCTGCCCTGAATGTCCACCCTCACCTCTTTGACCATGTTGTCCCATATTGCTATTTTCTCCTCTTCCGTATGAGCATCAATCATGTCTTGTGCTAATCTCTCAGTGAGTTGGCTCAAATAGAGATGGTAGTCTTCGTTGTTTTACCATGTTGGTGAACAATTGTTTCATCAGATCTACACCTATATCCTCATTGTCTCTGTCTCCCATCTTTCAATCCCAACAGGCTGGAGAAACAACTGCTCTGATACCACTGAAATATCCCTTGTGGGATACCACTTAAATAACACAAAATATTGAAAAATTTGCAGCCAAATAAAATACTGATTTTTGCATATTTTTACCAGTTAGGGCAACGAACTAAAGAAAATTAATAACTCCCAAAATATCCACTCAAATCACTTGAAAATTTAAAGAGAGATTGCTAATATTATAAAGAACATAAGAAAACTATTTTTGGAAATTTTCAGACAATATAATGCTGCTAGAAAATTACAGTGTGCCCTAAATAGCTGGAAAACTTCTAAAATTCATATCTTCCGAATACAAGTGCAAAAACTATGAAACTTTGGAAATAACATTTACAAATATAGAAGATGATATTCCAACCCTCAAATCTGAAAATGGCCAACTAGAAACCCTTCAAATAAAGGCTACAATCTCCAAAACAAGTCACCCTTTTTGGTAGATGGTCAAAACCCCTTTGAAATCCTCAGGAAATGATGCCAAACCCTTTCTTTATTTCTGTCGTAAGTCTAATATGAAAATCCACTGATCATCTTCACGAATTATCTCAAAAACCCTCAAAACCCTATCTCTAAAACCTCTGAAAATTAGCCCTGAAAATAGCTCCAAAATGACAAACTAGGGTAGATCTTTCACTATCGAAGAATGCCCCGCTAGCTAGGGATGGATCTCTCACCACTCAAGCTAGGGTTCCTGCGGGATTTCACTCTACAAGCCGTAGATTTTCAGATAGTAGTTGCACATGAAAGAAGATAATCAGGTATGCAAGAATGTCTTTCCTTTCTTCCCCAACTCCTTATATAACTTCTCTAAGGAAAAAGAGCCCCAATAAACCCTAGTCACATTTTTCCCTTGGAAGGGCCAATAAAATAAAAGTAACTTAAGTTACTTTTCCCTTTTTAAGTCGCCATGGTCCAAAAGTGACCCCCAACGCAAAATTAGAACACTAGTACCATGTGGCCCCTTCCTAATGACAAAACGTAACATCTAGTCCTTCCAAAACACCTTTTTGCATATGTCAATGAAGAATTATAACAAAATGGACTAGATATTCATACCCAATAGCTCTCAGCGTCCAAAGCCCCTTGGGTATGACCAAGGCTTGGACTCGAATTGGCCCTTAGGCCTTTGGCGTAGGAAAGGGGACATTACAATGTGAAGTCTTCCACTCCTTTATTGTGCCATGTCTCATCATTGAACAATTCTACATTTTAGACATGCAAGTCTTGCGGACACGTGAGTAAGCTCGCCAACAAATTTGCCAACTCAAACACTGTAGGCTAACCTTGGGATTTGAGTCCACCCTTTATCGTTGGGTCTAACCTCATCTTATTTTCTTTCCATCCCTTCATTCACATGACCATCTTTAGGCAAGACCAACCTAAAAGAAATCAACAAATCCCATGAGTAGCCCAACCTAATTTCGCTCAATTTCTAGATACAAACATTGATCAAGAACTATGATACTTGGTGTTTGTTGAGACCAACTATTGTTGGACTTGCATGCGTAGCCAATTCGTCGGTTTGAACAAAAGACTTAAGGCAATGGAGAAAATTTGGTTCAGATTAGAACATCCTCCCAAGTGCGCACATCATCCACACATATGGCATTAGCCATTCATTCCACATCATCCTCACATCAGTTGCTTTAGCCCAACCTCAAGAAATCGAATGCCGGAGAAACATTTTGTGATTTTCTAGTGCATACACCCACCCCTACCCTTTAAAAATGCTACTTGCTTAGTTATTGTCACTTAGCTTTTGAATAGTTAGATAATCACATGGTTGATAGCCATGATTACTATACAATTTGATGTTATATGTAAGTTTTGTTGTGTTAGCACATGAACACACATAAATATGGAAACAATGTCACATTTTATCAACTCAAAGAAGCTTGCACAACAATAATTTTCTTGTTAATATTTACACTTCATCTTCAAGCTTTAAATAGCTTTCACAATCAAAAGATGATTTCTTACATGACTCGGCAGTCCAACAACCAGCCCGAACAACTAATCTATTATTAACATACTAACATTATTAATGACTAACATATTGATAATGTCTATCTAATAACAAAGTACTTTATCATTATTGATGGGGTGCTTCTCTCGAGATGTAAGCCCCTTACATACTAACAAAGATATAAATGAATTTGGATCAAATCACCCAACATGCTACTACCATAATTAAGAACATGCTCAAAACATTTACATGTGTTATCCGAACATATGTGATGTATGGCACCATTTTTTTTTGTGAATATTGAACATATGTGTGTATGGGTGGATCTTATTATTTAAGCATACATGCAGAATCTTATGTCGTAAGTAACAAGTGCTCGGTGTATCTCTTTGATCTGAAGTAAGCTCGAGTGTTTGCACTTGAGTGATATGCCCATATAGAGTGTCCTAACATAGAATTTTAAGGCAATGCAAAACCCAACCAACATCAATGGTGGAGGGATTGGCGATGGCATGTGTACACACTCTTTTTTACAAACCTTAGCTTGGTTATTAATGGTTGTCTCCAAAATTGTGTTGTATAAAGCACTTATTGATGGATTCTCAACTCAATTGCTTTAGTATGGACTGTCAATTTCACGCACTCTAAAATACTATTACAATGCCAAGAAGGTCCATTTTGCTAGGTGTTTTCTTTAGAAGGCTTACTTATGGGGATAGATAATCACACATGGGCTTCTCAAACCCTCGCCAATAATCTTGTAATCCACAAGAGTCCATTAAGCATATACTTTGGGTTTGTGTCAAAGCCTAATATGTTTTGCTTAAGATTTCACTCCCTTCTCAAACCCTTTTAACTCAAATATTTTTCTTAGAGAATGATACGGTTAGGGGATTATTCCATGATACCTACAAAATACACACAAATTTAGCACATAATACCTTTGAGATTCTTTATTGAGTTATGAAAAGTCAAAATAATGCTTTGCTCAATTATTAAGCTTCACAGAAGTACATTTTTCAAGATATAATAGAGTATTTTCATTGTCAAATACAATGTTGCATATTCAAGTGCAAGCGAAGGAGGTGGCATTGAATGTGGAACACCTCCACACTCTCATTGGCCACCGGGAAATACCCCTTGTGAAGTTATTTGTGTGTCCCCCAACTCCTAACATGGCTCACCCGAGGAGGCATGTGGGCGTGGAGTCCATGCAAGCTCTTAACGCCATTCTGCAACTAGTACAGTTTCTCATCGCCACCCCGCAAGCCTTCTTTGTTGGGTAAACTTGGTGGCTAGGCTACCCCACCACAAGTTGATGTGTTCCCCAATTTGCACTTGGTATCTATCTAGATGTGTACACCAACAATAGCTTGTCGAAGCAAGAAGTGAAGACAAGATAAAATCTATTAATAATTTTATATCTTGTTGGTAGGAGAGCGGGTGGTGAGACGAATCGGAGGAGTCTCCTTCGTCCATTGTTGGGCTTGGCCTATCATTTTCCTAATATTTTTATCTATGTTGGTCCATGGCTTTAAAGAAGCTCTTTTTTAATGTTCACAGTTCATCTTCAAGCTTTAAATAGCTTTCACAATCAAGGGATGGTTTCCTACATGTCTCAACGGTCCAACAACCAACCCGAGCAACTAATCTATTATTAACATACTTACATTATTAATTACTAATAGATTGATAATGTCTTCGATAACAAAGTACTTTATCATTATTGATGGGGTGCCTCTCTCAAGATGCAAGCTCCATACATACTAACAAACATATAAATGACTTTGGATCAACCTGACCCAACATGCTACTTCCATAATTGAGAACATGCTCAAAACATTTACATGTGTTATCTAAACATATGTGATGTATGGCACCATTGTTTTTTCCGTGAATATTGAACATATGTGTGCATGGGTGGATCTTATTGTTTAAGTATACATGCGAGAATCTTATGTCGTAAGTAATGGTGGTTGGGTATCTCTTTATTCTGAAGTAAGCTCGAGTGTTTTCACTCGAGTGATATACCCATATAGAGTGTCCTAACACATAATTAAAGCGCTACAAAACCCAACATGGTGGAGGGATTAGCGATGGCATGTGTACACACTTGTTTTTTTTAAACCTTGGCTTGGTTATTAATGGTTGTCTCCAAAATTGTGTTGAATGAAGCACTTATTGATGGATTCTCAACTCAATTGCTTTAATATGGATCTGTCGATTTCACACCCTCTAAAGACTATTGTCAAGGCCAAGAACGTCCTTTTGCTAGGTGTTTTCTTTAGCAAGGCTTACTTATAGGGGATAGATGATTACACATGGGCTTCTCAAACCCTCGCAATAATCCTATAATCATCAAGAGTCCATTAAGAATATACTTTGGGTTTGTGTCGAACTCAAGATGCTTGGCTTAGGATTTCACTCCTTCAAACCCTTTTGACTCAAATATTTTGCTTGGAAATGATACTCTTAGGGGATTATTCCATGACACCTACAAAATACACACAAATCTAGCACATAATACATTTGAGATTCTTTATTGAGTTATGAAAAGTCAAAAATAATGCTTTGTTCAATTATTAAGCTTCTAGAAGTACATTTTTCAATATTTAAGAGTATTTTCACTATCGAATACAATGTTGCATTTTCAAGTGCAAGCGACGGAGGTGGCATTGAATGTGGAACACCTCCACACTCTCATTAGCCACCATAGAAATGCCCCTTGTGAAGTTATTTGTGTCTCCCGACTCCTAACATGGCTCACCTAAGGGGACATGTGGGCATGGAGTCCATGCAAGCTCTCAACACCATTCTAGCAACTAGTATAGTTTCTCATTTTATCGCCACCCCACAAGCCTTCTCTTTCGAGTAAATTTGGTGGCTAGGCTCTCCCACCATGGGTTGTGTTCCCAATTGGCACTTGGTATCTATGTAGCAGTGTACACCAACAATAGCTTGTAGAAGCAAATAAAGAAGTGAAGACAAGATAGGATCCATTAATAATTTTGTATCTTGTTGGTAAGAGCGGGTGGTGAGACAAATCGAGAGGAGTCTCCTTCATCCATCGTTAGGCTTGGGGTGCAAAGTGTCCTAATAGTTTTTGTGTTGGTCCATGGCTTTATGGAGGCTCAAATTTTGTACATTTGATCATTTTAAGATGTCTTATTTTTGGTGGTGCTTACTAGGTTGAACCTAAGGGTTTGATTCTTAGGATATGTGCCCAATGTGACATGAAGTGTTATTCAATTCCACATTTTTTGAGCGAGTTAAATATTTTTTATATTGAATTAATACAAAGGAGCGGGGTTTTGATCTCTACTTTTTCAATGATGATATCCATATCAAAAAAATCAACGCATTTTAATTCCTAGTACATTTCATTGTTGTCTTCAAGGGTAATGGAAGCAACGATAGCTGGAAACTAGAACCCGTTTTACCCCACAACAAAAACATGAGCTTAAGACATGTGCCCAATCATTTCAATATGTGGTGCTTGTCAAGTTAGGGTCCATTCGAAATCACAATCCAATATATATGAAGGTTATAGATATTGGTTTAAATCATTTTGAGAAGTTTGCTTTTTATGTGCCCTGATCATTTCAATATGTGGTGCTTGTTAATAAGGTCCATTCGGAAATTGTAATCCAATCTATATGAAAGTTATAGATATTGGTAAATCATTTTGAGAAGTTTACTTTTTATGAGGAAGTGTAGTGTTTTTAGGAGCTTCTTTGAGACAAGTATAGAAACACTATAACATAATGAGAATAAGAAATCAACCTCGAATCCTTCCATTTCCTAATGGTCGTCTAAGGATGAACTTCCTCAATCCGATAATTCTTCAATTTTGGGCCCCATAAAAACGAGAAAATAGGCTCCAAAGAGTCGTGGGGGTGAATCTTGCACAACGGTCCTACCGAAAACCAATAGTCTTGCCCAAAATTAATGTTTTCACCATTTTCCACATCCCATTTGAGGAAGTCAATAATTAGAAATATGTATCTACCCAAAAAGTTCCAAATATGATAACTATTCATCCAATCACTTGATAAGAAACTTTTGTGGGTTATTTGCATCATTTGTGTATTTTGTACAAAGGACCTTGCTCGAGTTTGATCATTTTCAGAATAAATTTGCCACATAAGTTTAGCCCTAGAGCCTTAATCAAAGAGGCATCTTAATACTAGCTTCACCTTTCCCTTTAGGTTTATAGATCTCTTCCGACTTCATGAGGGGGTTTTCCTTGTTGGCTAGTGTCAAACTAAAGAAAAATCTTCATGATTCTTTTAACATTGGAGATAACTTTCATTGTTGCCTTTAGAACATACATTAAACAAAGTGGAATTGCTTGAAGAACCGTCTGGATGAGTAGAAGTTTAGCCACCCACGAAAGCCATTACCTCCTCCAAGAAGCTAGCTTAATATGAAATTTCACAATAAGGCTTTCCCATACGGGGTGATTATTTCTACCTTCAAGAAGAGGAACTCCCAAATACTTCCTCGAGAGGGAGGAGGTGGCAAAGCCCAAAATGCTACGAGATCATAATCAAGCCAATGATTAGTATGAAAGAAAACATGTTGAATTTGAGGGAATTAATGAATTGCCCGGAGGTTGCTTGGTACCAGTGTAGAATCTTCTTTAAAAGTTTAGTCGCATGACAAGAGGCAACACTAGCCAACATAGTGTAATCAAGAAATTGATTGTAAGAAAGTGATAAAAAAATTGTAATCTTTAACCCTTTGAGAAGGCCTAGCTCAACAACATTTGAGAGGGCTCTTCGCAAGGATTCCACTAAAATAATGAAGAGAAATGAGAGAGAGAGAAGGTCATTAGATTTATTAGACTGTTTCATCTCTTTCTACAATCTCAAATTTTCTCCTTTTCACATGAACCTAGCTCTATCCTCTAGGAATGTAATGATGTGGGCTCTTTTACGATTAAAGATGTATATGCAAAATTGCTTGCTACTAATCTACTCTCCAAGTTGGATGAATTGAGTACTCTGGTTCTCTGAAGGCCTTCCTTGTGTTGATGCCTTCTTGGTTTACTTTAAAAGAAAATACCGACATGGGATCATCTTAATAAGATTGGCTACCATGGTCCTTGTTGTATGCTCTATGGCATTTGATCTCAAGACTTAGAAGATCTTTTTCTCCATTGCAACTTTTCTTGGGGGCATGAGCACACTTCTTCAACAAAATGAGTTCCTATTACAATTTCCAAAATAAGTTCATAACCTTATTCAAAGCTGGACTGGGGCTATGACCAACTAGACACAATTTGGAACATGTTCCCAAGAATTCTAATATGGCATATATGGAAGGAGAGGACTAACAAAATTTTCAAGGGCATTCATCTCCCCTTCAAACACTTTCTTCTAAGCCTTGAAAGTTCTATCGGGAGGTTTTCAAGTCAAATTTCCCTTTTCCTAAAAAGAAGATGACAAGGTTTGAACACCATATTCTCATTTGTTGGAACCTCCGTAGGCAAGTGGACAATGTACTCACTACTTCCTAGCTTAAGAGAGAAACAATTGTTGGTCAACTCCCCTGAAAGTTTCCATATCCTTGAGTTTGATGGTGCAAAATTGTTCTCATCAAACATTCCTTGGGCCACCAATAATGGAGCAAAGGCGAGTGCTCTTGCAAGGTCTCGCAATCGCTAAGGATTTGAGTAAAGCGAGACTAATCGTCGAAAGCAACTCCATGATTATTATTAAAGTTGTCATTAATCCTACTTTGGCCTCCTTCCTTTTGAAAAGATCTATCGACAACATAAGATTGTTGAGGCGTAGCTTTGGGAGAGATCTACTTCATCCCGATTACTCGAGATCAACGAAATGGCAAAGTGCGTCACCAATTTTGGGGCCATGTCATTGTTTAATGAGGACGGTTTTATTTCCCATGACCCATCATCATTCCCTCCTACCATACTTTTTATTGCCCATGACAAGTTGGCGGCAACGCCTAAGTAATCTACTTTCCAAGAATTGGTAGAAGCATTTAGGCTCATGGAGGATGCGTCTCAAAGGAGCTTTCATAAACAACATGTCAATCTTATTTTCACCATTCTCTGCTCCGATACTTCGTTCTCCTATGTGTTTGTTTCTTGCATGTTTGTCTTGTCCTTTCTCATACTACATGCGGGTTTGCCTTCTTTCCATTGCAAAGAAATCTCAAGGCTAAAAAAGTCGTTGAGGACTTCGCAAAAAAAGACAAGGTCAAGTCGGTTTACAAGCAGGGATTTAACAGGCTCGAGGAAAAATGCAATCACAAGGGACATGTTAGTTTATCTTACCTCAAATCAGATTTCAATCCAGCCTGTGTGTGCATTGGACTTTACAAAAAGTGTCATTGGAGAGGACGATCTCAACCATAGAGGAGGTTGAGGAATCCGAATGAGCTTGGGGCAAGATTTCCTCAAAATTAAGGAAAAGTTCAGTGCAGCCACCCAAAACTTCCTTCTTTCGGTGGTTCAAAGCAAGCATCTGCAATCTCTTATTGTCACTTTGAACCTAACAGTAAGAGAATTGAATCTCAACTTCAATGTTCTTGATGAAAAGCTTGATTTGGTTCTCGAAAAATTTAATAAGTTCAAAGCATTGAGTGTGGATGCTCATTCCTCTTGTTGACATACTAATGAGCCTCCCATTCCGGTTGTTGACCCGACTCCTCCATCCTCCCAATCCCATCTTGTTCAAGCCCGAGCTTTGAACCATGTCGATCTAAAGGAGCCCCCAACTTCTAAGCCACTTGACCGCATCTACTGGGTAGCATGCTTGCCCTTCCGATGAGCATTCTGCTAGTTGTAGGAAATGGAAGTGCCCCTAATTTTTGGGCCGTCACTCTCAACCCTATGGATTTGGACAATGACAATTGGTTTTCAATTCTTTGTCAAATGTGCAGCCCTCAAGTATCTTGTCCTCTGAGACTTGTGTGTGTCCCATAGTTGTGCTTTCCCTAAGGAGTCAACCATTTCGCTCAGGAACAGTCAGAAGAACCCAACCCTGACCAAGATTACAGATTCTAGTGGTCTTTTCGTGAATCATTTTCCGGAGCAAGTGTTGGTGAAGGACTTTTACCATATCTTGTCTTAGTATTCTTTGCTATGTTGTTTGATTCTTGGCTGGCTTTTTGTTTCTTGTTGATTCTTAAACCTTGAAGCTGGACTCGCTTTTATGTAGTGTTTGTTATCCGGTAGCTCTCTGTACTATAGGGTGTTGGACATGGTAAATTTCGGCCTCCTTATTTTGTTGTCTTTTTGCCTCTTAGACGGACGTCATAGTTTTCCGCTCTTCATTTATTTTGTTGTTCAAACTCTTACATGTGAGGGCCCTTTCCCTCATTTATTATATCAAAAAAATTGAAACATGATGATTAGAAAATGAAGATCTGCCAGGCTGTGGTCTAGCAGTAAGTTGGGGGCGCTTACCACTACAATGTATGAGATTCAAAACCTGGGGGATTGTGCTCCTCCCAGTAATGTAGCAATAAAGTGCTACTTGTACATTAGAAAATAATTTGTCTACCAAATCCAGACAATTAGCAAACCAAACCCAGACTACTTACAAAAACAATAACAAAATATTCAAACTTGCCATTCTCTTGATGGCTCCGTGCCAAAATGAAAATTAAAAATCATCTTAGCCCATGAGATAATGTTTTGATGGTACGTTGGGTAGGCTGTCTATAGTCCGACCCAGTCTCAAATCACAGTATGCACTTATATGATATTCAGTTAAAAGAAGACCCCCCTCTGTCTTGTAGGGGGCTGGCTTAGTGGATCCGGGATCACCTAAAAACAATCGTCTTTGTTTTAGATTACATATAATAAATATTTATTGTACTCCTCAAATAAACCCTCCATATGTACAGCCTGAAATTATTGACCCCCAAAAACAACACTGGCGAATACTCAAAAGATTACATGACCTTATTCAAAATCAAGGCTTTCTAACCTTCCTAAAAACATCAAAATAATCTGGAAAAGTCTTCCTGGTACAGCTGGGATCATTTATGGTAACTGGAACATCTCCCAAGCTGCTAAAGAAAATGCCATGGCCATTCTGTGATCATCGTATGTATCAATTGATGTCACTTTCAGCTTCTCTGGAGGTGTGATTATGCAGTAATCTGGCCCCTCCTCTACAGTCGCTCCCAACTGACAATTTGAACGTAAAACCATAATTAGATTATATAGGAATATTTGAGTTTTAATGATCAATTAAAACATATGTGACAATCTTGGTAATTTGTAGAGACATAAGTAACCAACCTTCCTTAGTTCGGTGCATATAGCCACCATGCGCTCTGTCTCCTTAACTCTCCAGTTTGCAACTGAATAGAAACAAGACAAAAGATTCAACTATATTATTAATTAAATGATCTTCTGCTCATTCTACTTATTTCTATGGCTACATCAGAATCAAAGCTATTTAAGGCCTAACTGATTTATAATTCGATGCACCAGGAATCATCTAGAACCATATTCATACATCAATACTTTGAATTTTGCACATATTTGCTGAAAGTAACCGTCTTCAATATAGGATATTGAGGACGCACTTCATCGGAGAGCTCTTGATTACTTTTGAATTGGTCCCCTAAAAAAATATAGATTAGGTAAACAAGGAGGCACAGCACACCAACATTGAACCTTGGTGTCTCTTCAGTAGAAAGGCCAAGCTTACCACTCCACTAAGATCTCACAGTTAGATAATGTTTCATATTAGACACCAAAAATATATTTAGAACATCTGAAATACCTGAAAACTTCCAAAATCAGTACCCAATATTCAGATGTACTGCCCTTAAATGATGCCGCATCAAAAATTCATAGTGAGGTCTCAGGCGTGTCACAACAGCATCTAAAAAATATCAGGCAGGTTTTGCATGTTCCAAATGTAGCTGGACACATTTCCTACAGACTTGATAACTTTTAAATTTCTACTCATAAATTTTCCTTTTTCCTATCCCAAATACTATTTTAATTTTCGAATGCTTTTATAATTCTCAAAATATGTGAAGTTTTGTCCAATGAAACAGAAGAGTTTCTGCATAAAATCAAGAATGGGATGTCATTCTGTACTGAACCATTCAATAACAATATACTTTCATGCTAGCCATGCATTAACATTTCTAGCAAGTCATGCAACGGATGCAAGCGCATGCCACTTCATACACTCATTTTATGTTCCAATCTCAATTTGCTTCTACATGCTTTACTTGGCTTTAGAAGGGATACAAAGCTCATGTATGATGTACTACCTACTAGTTATTTAAAATTGGTCATGTTCGATGTATGATGTACTACCTACTTTGTAGATGGAAACGCGAACTATCTTTTCTGCCTCTGCACGTCATTTGAGCAATTATCTTACTTTTTGTCAGCATATTTTGGTGAGTTCATTCTGCTACCTAGCTCTAATCGCATTTTTGTCAAATTCTAAGTAGCATAACATATCAGAGAATCAATACGTAGCATAACAAGACTCTGTTCATTAGTCTTGAATTATCATGTCCCTTTTAGTTAGATTATGTATAAATTCCTAATTTAATTCAGAGAGTATGATGTCTCAAGTTTAATGCTAGAAAGATGATGTATGAGCATGTTGTCGATTGTTTTATTATTTGAGAAGTGGTATTCACGTACAGAATTAGCACTAGGAGCCATGATATAAAATCTGCTAAGGAGGCAGATTTGATAGTATTGTTAAAAACGGAAGATCATGGCAAGAGAACAAATAACAAATTAACAAGGTTACTATCTTTGTTACATAATGTCATCTTTGGGCCAATGCACAAAGTTACTCATTGGTTAGGCAACAAGTTACTGAGCCAAATTTAGAAATAGCATTATTTAGCAAGTGGTATTTATGTACACCTTATGTTTCACTCTTACCGACATTTTCCATTTGCAGGCACTATCGACACATTGACTTACCTGGAGCGATGTCCTCAAGGATATTGTTGGAAGTAGGGATAACCAGAAAGCGGTTGTGTTGTGCGAAAGAGTTTTGATGTGCAGGACATGATACCTTAGTTACCCTATCTTTACATCTCTCAATCATCCTTTTGCAGCCTCCCTATGATAACCCCTTGTTATCCCTTACAGTCGCCTCCATATCCACTTACAAAACACTTATACCTCCGTCGTATCACTTTTCAATAGCTCCAGAGTCTTTCTCCATCCTTTTGAGCCTTTCCTTAGGACGCCATGATGAAGCATTACCTAGAGTCAATGACATCGACCATGGTTGAAACCATTTGGCTTTTATTTCTGGTAACCAACTACATTGACCATGCTCGACGTAGTCAATTAGAGGAAACAGTAGTGACTAAGCATGTTCCCTATTTATACACAGATTTTGAGTGCATTTATCATCACCTCATCATTGGTTACTCGATCTGCTTGCACTTGCCATGATGATCTTAAGGGTCTTGAAGTTAGTTGTGCTTATCTTTGGAGTCTACTCTTGGAGCAATGGGTTCTCAGGATTCTCAAGAATAGGAGCTGCACTTACTATGATCTGTTCAACCTTTCAAACCTCCAACAAGTGGCTTTTCTAGGTCTTCTTCTATGTGCATGTGGTCCCGCACTTCAACCCTCTCATAAGGTGCTACTAACATGGGAAAGTTATGCACTAATGGTGTCTACATGAAGGTAAGCATTTCTAGCCTCTCATTTCCTTTATGTTATTTCAGATTTGATTGATCGTGCATAACTTTGAATAGAGTAGCATATTCTTAATCTATTGCATTCTTATTTAAAATTCCTTGCCTTACAATCCACCCTTTGGACCCCTACAACCTGTCGATCCTTAAAATTCGTATTTACAACCCTAGCATAAGTATCTTTATCTTGTTACAACCTCATACAATCAATTTATAATACGTATTTTAGCAAGACATCATCCCCTATCCCCGACTTAGGCTTTGGAACCCTACATCTTAGATAGAGTGTGGACTAGCACCTTCTAGATCCATGGCATTAGCACCATTCAACCCTCTTATGTGTGGACTTAGAATGATCCCTTCTTATCCTACCTATATGATCAAGAACGGAGAGGATATTCTATCAGACCATTCTTAGCTTGCACGCAGTATTCACATGTAAAATAAGCAACAAAAGCCATAACATAAAATCCTTGGTACCAAATTTGAAAGTATTATTAAACACGAATGATCATGGAGAGGAACCTAGAAACAAGTTAAGAAAGTTACTTTTTGCATATTGTCATCCTTTGACCAAGGTAGAAAGTTACTCGTAGCTAAGAATATGAGATTACTGCAGCCAGATTTGTGGATAGCATTATATGCGAAAGGGTGGAATTAGGCATGACTAAAGGTATAATTGGCTTATGGATGACCGTACAAAAAGTGCCTAGCACTAACCCACATAAGATTCAGTGTAAGGTTTTGAATGGGGTATAGTTTGTACTTTAAGAATTTCTCCCCATACAAGGAATACCATGTGATGACTTAATAATTCACACTTAATAATTCACAAAGAAGCTAAACTGCTTTTGCAAGGTCTGAATCCATGCTAAATGTAGTTTGTACTTTAGGAATTTCTCTCCATACAAGGAATACCATGTGATGACCTAATAATTTACATAGAAGTTTACTGCTTTTGCAAGGTCTGAATCCATGCGAAGTCCTATGACTATCTCTTGTTTCTCTTCCTATGTTTCAAGTGGGGAACCAATATTTAACATCAGCACAAAGCCACCCAAACAAAAATAGAAAGGAAGAAAGACAGAAATTATAATCATCCCTAAAATAGCCAAATTAGGTCAATGGGTCTCGAAGAATACAATCAGTTATAGAAGAAAAATACTGGCATAAATGATCCAGGCCCCAAGAGATACCCGAACTACAACGCTCCAAACTGCTAGAACTCATTTGTGATATATGCAGAATAAAATATTAAACAATGATTAGAATTATAAAAAATCACATAATGATGCGGAAGAAAGATACTAAAATTGTAATAGGAAACTTTATTAATCTAAACATTTTTTAGGTGCCATTCTCTCTAAGGAGGTGAATGGTTGTCTATCTTCATCTATCTCCATCTCAATTTCTGGTGATGTCCCAATCGTCCCAAACATTTCAAGGACATGGGGAGTTGGGGGAGACGTCCCCAATTTTTTTATTTTTTAAAAATTGTTATGATGATTTTTCCTTTAAATAGAACCAAACCCCTCCACATAAAAAAATAATATATATTTTTACCAAAAATATTAAACCCTAATCCCAAAAGTACCGTAAAGAACATTAATAAAATTTAAACCCCCAAGTTTCATTGAATCAAGATAAAATATTTAACTAGTAATTTTTATATACTATTTTAATTGGCATCCCAATGTTGTCCCCAAAATTTGGAAAAATGTGCCTTCCAAGAAACTTGTCCCCCCGTCTCCCCGTCCCCGAGACATAACTATGGATTTTATCTCTTGGTATCTAACATCATTTATGTGTGTATATGACTATACAGTGCTGCAAAAGGAAAAACCCACTATGGAAGATGAAACTGTTACTCTTCCACGAGTGACCATTAGCTTCCATTGGTTATGGTTGAGCAGCGTCAAAATGGAACGGTCAAATTTCTCTTGAAAAGTGTTGTCCAACACGTCGTAGATGCGCTGCCCCTCCACCCTGTTAGGAAATCTCCCCACTAAGGATGGGAACAGAGATATTGTCAATACTCATCGGTACCACATATGGAGAGTTAAGCTCTGTGGTTTGAACCATATGTAGTTGAGACCTTGGCAGATCCTTTGATGTATATCATGCAACATTTGGTGCACTCTCAACATAGTGCAATGTAATCAAGCTTCGCAAATTATGCCGAACCATTGGATCTGTGGTGCAGTTTCTAGTGAAGGTAAAATATCAATCTTAGAGGTACCGCGGACCACAGGAGGTGGTAGCACATTGTCACAAACCATAAAAAATGGTTAGGCGTTACCCCACACCATGAGAACAGGCTGGTGATGGACTAGAAGCTGCTACTTGGATCAGTAAAAAAACCTTAGGTCATGAAAGGTAACCGAACCCAAAGTACAGAAGAAATGTGAAAACAAGAGTAGGTAAACCTGACGTGGTTAAAACATGGGCCATAAGACATGGTACAAGTAGAAATAGCCCTACATGGGAAGAACCCCTCAAAGAATCATGGAGTTGATGAAGTAGGGAACCTACATTGTCACAAACCTACAATAAGACATGGGCCAGAAGAACCAACAGCATTGTCTATTATAGTGAAAGGGCTCAAGCAGGATCTGAAAATTCTCATTGAGAAATGTATAGAGCTATAGGCACCCAGCTGATTACTACCCTGGAGCCTCTCCAATTAGAAATTGTAGTTATTACTCATTCAAATGATTCTTGTTCTAAAGTAATAATTCTAATTATTCTTGTTCTAAATTCATAATTCAAATGCTTCTTGTTCTAAATTTATAACACTAAAGGCTGCAATGCTTTATATTTTCAGTTCTTGAAGGATTGTTGTAAGATGCATTAAGCAATCCTTACAAGTTACTCTCATTCGGAACAATGGAAATCTTATGTCGTATCAGTGGTTGTTGAGGGGGTAAGGAACTCTTGATTATTAACCATTTGTGTGGCATTTAGTTATAGTTTCTACCTCAGAGAAACTTTACACATTCCACTGAAATGTTATAAATTATCTAATCCCAACCTTATTGACTATTTTTCGTTGATGGATTGTTGTAAGATGCACAAAGCAATCCTTACAGGTTACTCTTGTTGAGAACAATGGAAAAATTATGACGTATCAGTGTTTGTTAAGGGGGTAAGGAACTCTTGATTATTAACCATTTCTGTGGCAGTTATAGCTATAATTTCTACGTCAGAGAAACTTTACATATTCTACTGAATTCTAATGAATTATCTAATCCCAGCCTTACTGACTCTTCTTGGTCACTCATGGACACATAAGTTGTCTTTCCTCTAATTTTTTCTGAAGAACAGATTCTTTTGTGAAAATTTTTGAAGTTTTGATGAGATCCTATATCAATTAGTATTATGATTCACTATTCTTTACTGTCCTAATGATGGATGACAGAGTGTGATCGAAAACTTCAATCAAAAAACTCTACACAGTTTTTCCTTAAGCTCTCCTCTTATTCTATGGATTGTGAAAAATTAGATTTTGTAAGTTCTTCAACGGAATGTAGCCCACTTAACATTTAGTGGTTCATAAAATATTTAAAATTTAAAAACAATTGAACTGCACAGTAAACCACTTTTGCTAAGAATTGTGCTTCGAGTTTTGAGCCTCAAGAAATGATGAGATGTTAATCCTAAAGATAAACAAATCCACATGGTGCTGAGTCCTTTGACTCTGGTTGGCCTTACAATATTGGACAGTGATCAGAATCCCTTTGTTTCAGTATTAGTGGATTTTCATTGTTAGATTCACGTAAATCTATCATGCACAAAATTTAAGAAAAACCTAAGAAACCTCTCCTCATAACTTTCATTGGCAGATTCTGATTTTCAAACTCATTTTAATTTGTTTGTTAGCACCATTAATAGTCTTTGGGTTTTTACAACATACCAGCTTGCCACCAGGAACTAACAGCATCAAATAGTACTTGGAACTTACCATCCCTTATAGCAGTGGGTCCATCAGCAAAAAGGGCAACCACAGCCAAAGTCATTGCGACATCGGGCATTTTGTTCATGTTAACATCAATGCCAATCAAACGCTTTCTCTTTGATAGTTCATCTGGCGGACCAGTGACAGTCACACTATTTTCACTCCAAGTGACTTTTGCTCCCATTTTCTCAAGTACTTCAGCAAATTTTACATCTCCCTGTCATGTTGCACATATAAATTCATAAAAGAGATTTTTTCTGATTAAAATGGCATACTCGGCACCTTAATTCTACCAAATTGGTCAAAATATAACACCATCTTCTACCTGCAGGCTGCTTGTGCCACAGCCTTCCACAGTAACTGTGCCACCAGTGATAGCAGCACCCGCAAGGAAGTAACTAGCACTTGATGCATCGCCTTCAACAAATGCTTTTCCTGGTGACCTGTTTGATATGAACAATTTTTATGATTGCATTTTAAAAGAAAGTCTTCTTTAACCAACCAAAATGGTTATTCTTCACAAATGAAGCAGGCAGACTTCCAGAATATAGTTAAACAGTAAATAAGAATCCATTATGTATATATAGAAGCCGAGCAGCTCTACTTGCACAATCTATTATCCATAAAACCACAATTGAAGCCATGAAAGGGCTTCAAATTTTTAAATTACAAAAAATTATCTTCATGTTATAGCTTACTTGTAAACTTGGCCACCTTTTATAGAGAAACAATCCCAACCATCGTGGCGGTCTACTTTTACACCAAAGCGCTCCATTAATTTCAATGTCATTTCAACATAGGGAATGGATACTAGTTTGTCAATTATCTCAATTTCCACATCTCCCAGGGCCAGAGGAGCTGTCATGAGCAGTGCTGTCAGATATTGACTGCTAATAGAACCTGAAAGTTTGACCTGAAAAAATAAACATTACTCAGAAAAGAATAGCAACTTCAAACAAGAATATTTTTTTACAGATAGCCAAATATGTGAAACTTATTCTAACCCCAAAGAGAAAAGAATTTGATCATTATCCCTATATTTGGAGATAGCAAGAATTGAACTTGATAGAGAACTTCAAATTCTGATATTACAAGTAATTCTAAGGTGGCACAGACTTCTGTTCCTTCTGTTTGTATACTAGCACGCAAAATTATGCCTAAATCCATAAAAAGGCATCTCCCATGTTAGCTTGGATCTGATTGTATACTAGCACACAAAATTATGCCTAAATCCATAAAAATGCTTAAGTCAGATTTGGCAGCTGACATTGTTTTCCTCTTAGGAAGCGAGATTTCTCCAATCATCTATTACGGATGAGCAAACTTCACCTCTCCATTTTGATCAGATAAAGGTGAAAAATGTTGAATATATAATGAACTGTTCGGTTTTAGAACAGTTATTCAGATGTAACCAATAACTAAATGTAACCACCCTCCACACAGAATAAATATACTCTGCCTACTCTCATTCAAGCAGCGCAGTTTTGTCATCCTTAATCTTTCTCTGTTTTTCTTACAACATTGGTATCAGAGTGTTCACAGTTGTTCAACATCCTTCAAGGTCGCAGTTCGAGGAAGCCTCCAAGAGGCACGAACTGGAAGTTCGAGGAAGCCCTAGTAGGGCATGAACTTGAAGAAAACAGAAAGAAATACCAGTCGCGAGGGCAAAAACAAAAATCGTGGGCACTCATGGGCTCGTTTTTAACTGTTTGTGTTCAAAAGCGCGGGCATTTCTAGTTGTTTATGCAGGCATCTAGGGCACTTTGTGTACCGCCACAGATTTTCGAAGGGCATAGTCTAATACACATGAATACAGTCACGTTTTACATTCATGGGTGCTGTTTTTTTAGGCTTTCGAAATTGTTTTTGCCACGTTTTAACCATTTTCAAGGTTTCGTGACTGTTCAACTCACAATTTCTGGGCCTGCATACCTGCCATTTTCGTGGGGGTAAGACCCAGTTTGCTAGGGCAAAACACCATTTGAGAGTACAGTGGAAGAAATCGCTGGAGATTATGGTTTAGGGCACAGAAAAAGTTTTCTTATTGCTGGCTGTTGAAACACTAGGTCACAGAGAATTTCTGGTTTTTAAATAACCTTAAATCTGAACAGGTCCATTACAGTCAGTATATATTGCATTGAATTCCGTGTTAGAGGGCAGAATATTGTTTATTATTTCCGATTTTCTGTTTTTGGAATAATAAATGGCAAATATATCCAACTTGATTCTGCTGGAGACACAAAAATTAACGGGCACAAATTTCAATGTATGGAGCCATAAGATTCTGACACTTGCAGAATTTTGTGATTGTGATAAGATAATCACGGGTAGCGAAGGCAGACCTGCTACAAACTTCACGGATTATGACAAACATCATAAGGAGGCTCTATTACTTCTCAAGTTGTCGGTGTCAGATGATATGATACGGAAGTGTGGAATGCCACTGTGGCAAGCATGTTGTGGACCAGTCTGAGGGATAAATATCAGACGTCAAAAAAGAGTCAGGTTTTATACCTAAAGAATATGCTCTTTTCCATAAAGTTACAAGAAGGTGGATCACTGTCTAAGCACCTACTTCGGATGAAAGACCTCGAGACCAGTTATCTTCCATCAACAAAAAGGTGGACGACGATGATATGGCTCTGGTTCTGAACAGCTTACCTTCTTCATATGAGTCATTTGTGGAGGCACTCCATTTAATGGTTGAAAGTCAAACTCTCATGTTTGACAAGGTGAGTTCCTACCTGTTGCAAAAGGAGCGGAGACAAATTTAGGCAGAATCCAATTGTGACCAATCAAAGAGTGCTCTTGTCACACAATCAAAAGGAAAGTGGAGACGTCATTCTGGTGAGTCCACTCGGTATCAGGTCACATGTTATTACTGTCACAAGGTTGGGCACCTTAAGAAGGATTGTCGGAAGTGGAAGTATGATCTTTCGCAATAGAACAAAAAACCATGTGATGAGGAACATGTGGTAGCAGTTGCAGAAGAACAAGATTCGGAAAACGGAATTCGGATGACAAGCACGCTCTTTATCGTCTTGTGACATCATGCTCGCATGGCGGTGGTGCTAGTTGTTGGATCATTGACTCTAGCGCATCTCGTACACTTTTCATGTCAGAGGACTAGTATGTTTCATTTACTCCAAATATATGTTTTGAATCAGTACTACTAGCTGATGAAGAATCACTTGCGATAAAAGGGATAGGAGATATATGGATTGTAATGAATAATGCTCATACATTGTTGGTACAGAATGTTAGATATGTACCTTCTTTACAAAAGAAACTTCTATCTATTCGTCAATTAACTGAAAATCCCAATATTTTTGTGGATTTTTGTGGGAAGAAGTGTGTTGTTTTGATATGAAATAGAGACGGATGATTGCCCTTGGTATTGGGCAAGGTGGCCAATATCGGCTTGTTGATCCTACTACGATCAACATGAATGCATGTGTGGAGGACAGCTCCACCATACAAGATGTACAGAGGTTGACATGCCTTGGGAGGATGGATTTCCTCATTCTAAAGAACAGTTTGTTGTGGATGGAGACTCCACTATTCCAGATGCACTGAAGGTGCATGGTGAGATGGCATGCCAAGCCACTCACTCAGAGGTACTTGCTTGAAGGACAGTAGAGTGTGAACAATTTCTCATTGTGTTGTGAAAGACCTTTCCCAACAGAGGGGGATAAATGAGCAAATAGATGAGACAGAGGAGTTGGTTCTCACTCCTACTACAGAGATGGTTATTTCTCCCACTACGAAGAGGGTTATTTCTCCCACTATTGAGATGGAGATGTTTGTTTATTTTGATATACCAAGCTCGAGGAGCCTATTAAATCCATACAAGGACTTAATCAATGCATACGGATGCTCAAAACCATGTTGGCATGTGTGTCCAGCGCTCCCCGTGAGTTTCGTGACATGGACTAACCGCCTCTCGTAGATCCTAACTCTGGCAATTGTAGCGGAGACTAACACCTATGGGTTTTGGTCTAACGGCAATCGTGGTCCAACAAATGGTATCAGAGCGACAGGTCTCGAGTTCGAAACTCACTCGGGTAACGCTGAGGGGGAGATTGTTGGCATGTGTGTCCAGCGCTCCCCGTGAGTTTCGTGACATGGACTAACCGCCTCTCGTAGATCCTAACTCTGGCGATTGTAGTGAGACTAACACCTATGGGTTTTGGTCTAATGGCAATCGTGGTCCAATGAGACCATAAGCCCGAAAACCCTCAGGTTGTGTCATATACACTTCTTCCTCCAAATCCCCATTCAGGAAAGCACTTTTGACATCCATCTGATATACTTTCCAACCAAACTGAGCTAGCAACAAAGGAAAGAAGTGGCTGAAAAGTGACCATCTTTGCAATAAGAGCAAAAGTCTCCTCACAATCTATCCCCTCCTGTTGCGAAAATCCTTTCACAACAAGCCTTGTACTTATCCAAAGTGCCATCTACTTTACACTTGATTTTATACACCCATTTCCAACCAATGGGATGTTTCCTTGGAGGCAATGGTACCAACTTCTAGGTATTATAGATGAGATGGAGGAGTTGGTTCTCACTCCTACTACGGAGACGGTTATTTCTCCTACTACGGAGAGCGATATTTCTCCCACTGCTCAAACAGAGATATTTGTTTCTCCTACTATTGCGGACTTGGTTCTAACTTCCACTACACGGATGGTCACATTTCTCTCCTTTGAAACTCACTTTGATTGGAAGGCACTTCCGCATGCTTTCCTAAAAAAGTTAAATGAGCACTACAAAGTGTTGCAAGGGCATGATCGAGGTGACTTAGATTATAGGCTAACTGAGTCTGTATAGACTCCAGCAGGCTACACAAGCCTGGAACAGATTTCTCAATCCACCTCTCCAAGTTTTTATTCCAGCACTCTGGAGATGGGGCTGACACTCTCAGCCATTGATGATTCATCATTGGTCAATGAATCACGTAACAAAGAATCAGTGGACCACTTGCCATATCCTCTGTTCACATGACCAGATTCTTGTTTTGTGGTTCTTCTCCATTCGACAACCGCAACACAACAATGGACTGTTGATTTCGAAGTACAACCTATGGCACAGTCTGTAGATCTAATGACTAAACATATGGGCTTTAGGACATTTGTAAAACTTCGGGACAAACTTGGTTGAATATATAATGAACTATTCGGTTTTAGAACAGTTATTCAGTTAACTAATAACTAAATGTAACCACCCTCCACACAGAATAAATATACTCTGATTGTTCTCATTCAAACAGCACAGTTTTGTCCTCCTTAATCTCTTTGTTTTTCTTCTTACAACAAAAAAATTCCCACACTCACCTTGTTTAGAAGATTGTGAACTATACATGATTCAAAATACCTATTAGAAATTTAGTATTGTCAACAGAATCAAAGTTTTTCAATGATCTTTATCGGTCCCCTTCTCTAGATTAATTGGTCATTTCTTCAGCCAAAGGCCTTTCTTTCACATGGTTGTTGGGATAGCATGGTTTTATTCTGAATTTCCTAGGATTTACCCATTTTGGGGTTCACCTCCTCTATTTAGGATCTTTCGTTGATTTGGTTTTAGTTTCTTTTTTATTGCTAAGTCCTTTTTAGCACTCCCACTTGCTATTGTAGCTTCTTGTATTTTCAAATCCCATTAACCTACTTTAGCATATTAATATAATTTCTTTCATTAGCAGTGTCAAAACAGGTCAAGGTAGTAGAGAATATAATAAAAGCAGGCCTTTCTGAATTCTTCAGTTTATTCTTAAAGTTATATTTATTTTGTTTCTGTGTACTCAGGAGGTAAAGGCAAAAATAAATAAAAAATAGGTCTCAATCAGGCCAGCGTGCTGGATAAGTCATATAAGACCTCCCCTTTCATGGAAAAATTTCTGACACGGGAATGGATTGCTTAATTCAAGCAGAGGCAATAAATAGACACTAGTTATATAAAGGCACGAGAAACATCACTGATTTTCTTGTCAACTTCCTGACCTAGAGACATCTTTAACTGCTCTTCACTATTGGGATAATATCAATATTTTGTCATCATATAAATTAGGTGCACCAGGCATATTGTGAAGGATAGACAATGGTGCTCCAATTCTCAAAGTTGGCCACAGGCAATAAAATTTATTTTCCTAAAACCCATATAAATAACATCACTAAAAATGTGGAGACATCAGAACACACTTGTTTCACTGTTGTTAAATTTAATCTGCATTCCTGAAGGTCAACGGGAAAATTACCCACTTCATGGGTAGAAGACCCTAAATCAGATCCCTGTTCATACAATTCCGATTCTCAAAGTTGAGCACGGCTGACAAAGGTCTTTTCCTAAAACATATATAGCTAACATCACTGAAATTGTGAAGGCATTGGAACACGCTTGTTTCACTGATGTTAAATTTAATCTGCATTCATTAAGGTGGATGGACAAAATACCTGCTTCATGAGCAGGAGACACTAAATAAGAATTCATATTCATAAATCTCCTGCTGACTACAAGTTAAAGATGCCTACCATATAAATATTTAGAGAATTCTAAAAGATTCCACTGATCAAATTTTTCACAATTGATATTAAGTATTCAAGTTAAAATAGGAGTCTATCATAATCAATTCTTTTTTTTATTACCTGCACTCTTAAGGCATCCGTATCCATATGGAACTTAGAAATTTAGAACTGTTGGAAGAATAATAAATCATATAATACTATAATTTCCATCCTAGTAAAAGAGAGGTTTATGAAATCATAAAACTGGTCTTACCGTTCCACCAGGTAGGCCTCCTTTTGCATTGATATAAACAGGTGGACAATTGGTGTTCAAGACACAACCAACATCCGCACCAAGTTGTTTGAGGCCCAAAACCAAATCTCCAATGGGTCTCTCTCTCATTCGTGGAATCCCATCAAGAATGTACCTGAAAATATAAGATTTCATAAACAAGTGGTTTGAACATTCCATCAAAAAGGGAATTTAGTAGAACTAATGCATACGAATAGAATATTACATGGAGGACAAACCTTGATGCTCCACCTGCTGCAGTAACTGCTGCAGTCAAAGGTCGCATTGCAGTGCCTGCATTCCCCAAAAAGAGTTTAACCTCCTTTAGCCCTAGTTTTCCCACTGGAAACCGCCCTGCACAGCCTTCAACAATAGCTCGGTTTTTTTCACGCTCCTCCTCAACATTCAAACCAAGGGTCTTCAATGCTCCAATCATGTAACGCACATCATCACTGTCTAAAAGATTATCAACAATAGTTGTTCCCTGAAATATATCATACAAACTATTAATGATATAACCGAAATCAAAATTATAAGTATATTAAAGCCTGTCAATGACCAATGCCGATGTGACTGGGGTGCACTGGTCAGAAATAATGACTAACAGGCACACCCTGAAAGAGGTAACTCCTCTAACTAAAGAAAAATAAGAAATAAATAAGGCCAGTACATAAAGTACAAATAGTATACAACATAAGCCCTGGCCAATGTAAATGCAAAATGATACAGATAAATACGTGTTGTTACATCCAATGTGACAAAGGAAAGAGCTAGTCCTCATATGAGAAGTAAGAAGGGGTGCAATCATGTAATTTGCATATGATGAAAAACCAAACGAAATTTGGCTACACAGAATGGAAACAATCTATATTTAGATAATCTGTGATTGACAACAAAAAGCACCCTTCAGCCAAGGACAACTGTTATATCAGATTTTGAAAGAAGACCTGCAGTTTAGTAATTTATAGTCATTATAGTCCTGGCCCATGAAAAACAAAACATTTCTTTATCAAGATAAGCAAAATGAGATTTGCTGTGATTGCATAGCTCACAGCAAATATATATCTGTGGTCTGTGCTTACAGGATCCTGTTGTGGAACAGTTTCTATGAGTCCAGCAGAGATTTAGTAAGTACAGTGGTGGGTAGCACAGGGCTAAAGGTAGAAATTTCATTTTAAGATTCATTTTCAACCATAGTGTCTCAGGCTTAGCAGTTCTTAATGGGAAAAGATTATCAGTCTTGATGAGTAAAGCATAAAAGTCAATAGCCAGTAATCTTAATTTCTTACAGTTTGACCATAGACTTTAGACAAATCACAATGGTTAGAATTATCCACAAGTAGTATGGATCAATCTGATTGATTAAGAAAAGTGCTCTAAGATTGGTCAGCATTTTGTAATGAGCCCAAACACTGATTCCCCTTCAATCATGGTTTTGACTGGTTCATGAATAGTGGGTCATATCCTTGACAAATTTGCATGAATCATGTTAGGATTGAAGCCAAATTTGACTCAACAATTGTGTAACAGAAAATCGGGATGTCCCAAGGTCTATACATTTTCAATTTTTGTATTTATTAGTCGTTATTTCATCTAAAGGCAGTGTAGGTAGTCTTGTGCTAATTATTATCCTATATAGTAGTCTGCTTGCTATTCTGTCTTAGCGTGTAGCTATATGTTCCCACTACACCACACATGCTATTGTCGTGATAAGGTATGCTGATTGAATATATTTAAGCACTGGGTCGGAATAAATAAGCTATATTTAGCTGTCAACCACCGTAAGTTGGAAGTATAGTCACCAAAAGCATGACATCAAATAAATAAATGATACTGCTGAGGGAAGTTTTGAATGACATTTAACAGATCTAAAGATCCAGGTACAAGTGACTAAATGTTAGACACACAGCAAGTAGTTTGAGTCTAAGAAAAGAAACTTGTAAATCTCAAAATCTACATGTCAAATATGAAGGCAGACTCTAAAACTGACAAACATAACACATGCACATATTTTTCCAGTTGATTTCTCAGAGTAATGTTTGTAAAAGGGACAGTTTGTTCTCAGTCACATACTCAGTAAAGAAAAGAGTTTGTACTTTGTTCTCAATCACATACTCAGAAAAGAAAAGAGTTTGATCTCAATCACAAACTCAGCAAAGAATCACTGTACACGCATTCAGATTTTAATGGAATTTATGGCTTATAAATGTTGAAAAAGGAATCAAGGGTCTCACATTAAGATTATATTTCCAAATAGCCCACAAATAAAAGATCAGATCTTACCACTAGCCCTCAAAATCGAAAAACTCCAGATAAATTTTTATATGCAAGCCAATCCAATCAAGACATAAAACAAACAAAAAATACCACAATCAACATAGAAGAAGAAACCACCAAAATAGAAAAGAGAACAACCACATTACAATCACTTGAAATTGCACAACAAAAGGAATTCGCAATGCTCTAAATTTAACAGACGGCACTATGGGCAATGTTGGAGCCCAAAAATGACAAACATCAACCGCATACCAAAGAAGCAAACACAAATAGTTTAGTATGCAAAGACAAGAAAACAGAACATGCTAAACATCAGATGATCATCAAGAAACCATGCATGAGATTTTACAATGTTGTTGAGGCCCGAATTTTAGTGGATCTAAGAGGTGGATATTACTTCATCTCCAAAAATTTCAACAAAAGCCGACATTCACACAATAGAGGCTGATTACAACTATAGAGTTGAACTAGTAGAAGCATTCCCAAAAGTGGATACCTACACATCCCACATGACATGTCTGTGTACTTGTCACGAGATCTGTATAGGTCGTAGATTACAGCCCATCACAGCTATGGGAAATTCATCCAGTCACATGTAATTTATACAGAGTGTCAATAGGGTTCAATAAATTAGTATGTGAGATCCTGCTGATGGGTTTTAAAGGAAACCCAAAATGTCAATGAATTTCTTCTCCAAACACACTTCTCTCCAAAATAAAAACCAAAAATAAAATAAAATTACCTTTTCCAAAAATATGTGAGATTTCAAACGAGTAAAATCTTAACTTAGTGTGCTATCCATATTTCCCATTTAACATGAATACATTTTACTTATATATATAAAAAAGATTTTATCATATTACAAATACTTTGAAATAAGGTTGCAGCACATAACTCCAGCGGTCATATGGCAAGGTTGTGTTATGAAGAATATGGGATACATTCAAGAGCGATCTAGGTTTAAAAAATTTAAAATATAATCTAACTTTACCCTCGTGGCTTCAAAAGGCTGTCCATAACCTCGCCCAATATTTACAAAGCAAAATCAAAAACTTCAAAATTAAAATAATCATTATTCACACCTACAAATATGTCATTTTCCATGAACCAGTCACTTCTCGAACCTAAAACCTAGCATTAGCATGCTGAGGCAATCTACCAGTGAACCCCTTTAAAGTCCATACTATGAATTATTCTTCTCCCAACATAAAATCACCTAAATTCCTGTAGTCTATCCTCAATGGGAAATTTCAATGAGACAACAAACTTGGGTAGCTAATACATATATTGGCTAATGTTTTTGGGTTTCTGTGAAATATGGAGAAATAAAAAATTGGCCAATTGGGTTCATAAAATGATTTCTATCAAAGGAAAAAATAAAATTTGCGTAAAGACCAACCTCGGATAGAGCTGCCAGAAGAAGAATACGGTTCGACAGAGACTTTGATCCAGGAAGCTTCACTGTTCCACTGATCTCATTAATGGGTTGCAATACAATCTGCTCCACTTTGGGAAGCTTCTCCGGGGCAGCTGTTGAACATAAACACACACCAACTTTCCTTATCCTGCTCCTGCTAGTCCTAATGCCATAGTGCTGTTGATTTGGAACGTTAAAAATTCGTCCAGGATTTCTTGCTTTTGTATTTGAAGTACCACTTGGGTAGGCAGATCCCAAGGAAACAGAGAAGTGGGTATGCGATTCTCTTGTTGTCTGGCGTGGGGTTACTGCAGTTGTGGCAATGTGGGATTTGGCGAATGTCTGACCTGCAGAAGCCATGCCCGAAATCCACAGGGTTTAGATTGCACGCCAACTGTTTGAAGAAATGTCTCGACGAGACGAGTACTTTTATGGAGTGTTTTGTAGACTTGTAAAGGTGTATTTGTATTCCACGAAATACACGTGGGAGTGCTTCCGGTCTGTAAAATTATTCGTTAGGTGTTGAAAGACAGAATTTGGGTTAAATTGACCAGTTCATGTTCGGAGATTATTTTCCTTGTTTTCGAAGGAAAAGTTGATATGGTTTGGTGAGTGTGGGTTTGGTGGAGAAAAGGAAAAGAGAGAGAGAGGACTCACCAACCCTAACTACCTAACTCCAATACCAACCAATTGAGTTAGTTACATATTTTATCAATCGTTAAACTAAGCTTCATCACAAATTATTTATTTTTAAAAGTGAGTAACTTTACAAATATTTTGATTAAATCTATTTGAAATCCCTTCGATATTTTAATATCAATTTGGATCTATCAATTTCTTTGTAAATTTTATCTTGACTAGTAATAGATAGTTTCAATCTACCATTTTCATTATGTTAGATTTGGACAAATCTTTTCTGGAAAAAGTACGGGTTATGTTTAAAATATCGGAATATTTTGATTGCATTCTCCAAGCAAAAAGAAAAGCTACCTTATGACACTCAAATAGAAATCAAATTTAAGGTTAGAAATTAATTGTTTATCCGCATACATTACAACCCCTTAACCTTCCCCAAGGCTGCAATTTATAAAATGCTTATTAGTGTGATTATTTCATGTTCGTGTTCATGTTTGTAGACATCTAAATTTAATACACAATAGTTATTAGTTGTAAAATTGTAGTGTTTTAGGTAATTGTGTGTTTATCGATCGTTGGTTTTGATTAGGCTTTTGTTAACATGTTTTCTTGATTTCTGGCGTCTTTGCCATGTTCTCACTTTCTTTTATCTCTTCTTGTTTTCTTTTCCCAATGTTTTTACATTTTTGTGGGTTTCCTCTAATAGTATAGTTAGAGTTTTGTGGCCTTTTCTTATGTGGGCCCTTCTCCCTATCTTCAAGTACCTTGGAGTTTTTGGGTCTTCTTTGTCATTTTTCCATACGCATCGTTTGTGAGGTGTGTGTCAATAGGATCAAATTTGAATTAAAGAAATCTATTATACATAGGTGGATTGATGCATTTAAATCACTAATCATATGAAGGAGTGAGAGAAGAACATCCTCGTGTCAAAAGCATAAATTACAAGCATTTAGAGGGCTTTCAAACATTTAAGGAAATTTGAAAAGCATCTAACATTTATATTTTGTTACATCATGTGTTTATTAGAACATTGAATGTGATGAGGTTGGGTAATTGCATGACAATAAAAGCGCATTAGAATCGCGTTGTACTTATGTGATAGTTTCAAGAATCATTTAAATGTAGGGCCCTAATAATAATAATAAAAGGATAACAGAGGTCCATCGAACTTCCCCATTTTTATTGTGTGCTTGAAAGATGTGTATCGCTTTATTAGGATTCCAAGGAACCAAGGAAGGAGATCGGTTTCTCACATATTTGTGCGAGAATTCTAGAAAAACAAACAAAGTTTTAAGATCCCTTCAAAGCCAAAAAACATGATTGGAAAATCATATATTCCCTATGTGAAAGTTGATGGGATCATGCACTCAAGCGGTCCGAAAAGAGTACCTTAATGGTTCTAACGAATGTTTTTATTCACACTTGATTTTTTGTTTTCGTCACCTCACTATTTGGACCCACCCTACACTATTTGTTTATGATGATCATCTTCGCAATTACAATAAATAAGATATCCCTCTATAACTCCATCTTGTCAATACTTATTATTTAAGGAATATCATTTTATGTAATTAGGTTAGAATCACTCGATTAAATCTATTTATATATAAATCTAAATGATATAAGGTAGAAGTAATGCATTTTGATGTATAACCCACTTTCCCATAAACCCACATTGTCTTACATGCATGTAGTTTTCTAAGGTTAGATCTTGCTTCATCGGTTATAAATCTTATTCTTTATTATTTGTTTCATTTCATTTGTTAAAAATCTATTTATCCTAGCTATTATGTATTTAATTGCTTATTTTTTAAATGTTTTATGACATCCAAAGTAATTAGTTTTAAACCCCCAATAAAAAAGTGATGGGATGAATTGTAGCCATGTTGACTTTGTTGAAATTACTTTCTTTAATCTTAAAGCTTATCCGAAAATATAAATGGATGTTAAAAACAATGTTTAACTTTGTTCTCAAAGTTATCTTTCCTCTTTTCAATTATGCTTCTTCGAATGAAAAATGTTGTGAATGGTTCTCAAATTGCTAGTGTGCGTGAAACTTGTTTAGATGACCAAGAAAGTGATCCATAGGGATCCATAAAAACACACCATTCCATCGATCCATCGGTCAAGAAGGAAAAGTGAAGAAAAATGAGGAAAAGGAGGTTCTCACAAGCATTTAGCAAGACCGCCGCTCTGCGCAGAGCGGCGGTTGCAGAACTGCCACCCAACTTGGGAGGCGGTCCTATAACCGTCACCCAAACAGGCGATGGTCCCGTGACCACCGGTCCGCACCGAGCGACGGTCCTGTCACTTTTGATGGGAAAATAAAATCAAGGAATGAACAGTTCCAAAATTCAAGAGATGGTTGTGTCTCTTCCCTTCCATGCCCTTTCACATCCTCCAATGCACAAGAGGACATGGGAAGGCCTATAAATGCGTGAAAGGAAGAGGAGAACAGGCATTCGAAGATCCAAAGAGATCAAGAACAAAGTTTAATTATATGAGAGCAAGTGAGCAGAGATTACTCAATCTTTGGAGTAGAATTGTAGGAGCAAGGTGTAAGAAAATAGAGCAAGCAAGTAATTGGAGAGAAGGTTTACATTGTTGCTTCTTTTCATACTTATTGTAATCTGTAAAATTTGATTATTGGCCAATACAAGTGGGAAGAAAGAGCAGTTGCCCTTCCCAACTGGTTTTCCCTCAAATTGGGGGTTTCTAGGATAAAATTCTTGTGTTGTGTGTTTGAGTTTTGTTGGCACTCTCTTTAATTCAATTCTAAGCACTAGATAATCAGTCACTAAAGCTCTAATCTTCAAGCAAATATGTCATTTTCCAAAGAGAAAGTAGAACAACAAATTTTTTGTGATTTTGTGAATTTCCAAAGTAGAAGTTTACGGATCGTAAAGGGTTCAAAAACTTGTATAACTTGGACATCAAGAAAGGGTTAAAAACTTGTATAACTTAGACAACATCTTTTCAAAAGCCCCATTGGTGTCGATAGTTAGTTGTCCCACGTTAATACTTATTATTTTGATATTTCATGTTAGCAATTATAACCTAAGTTGGGATATATTATATTTTCCTATTTATTTTAACTATTTTGACTTTTTCCTCCAACCAAAAGGATAAAGAGGATTATGTTGGTCAATTTCATGAGAGTTACCTCTTTTTGGCCAATCGTATATTTTCTAGGGCTTTCTATAATTTTCTATAAATTAATCTCTATCCTCCCTCGTATTCCATTCCACTTTGAATTTTCCATGGGAGAGTTGTTTTTCCAACTCATATGAGGAGTATAGTGTTTTAATAGAACATGAGAGCTAGTTGTGAAAGCATCGGGTTCACTTGGCAATTTGCATCATCACCCAAAAAAAAACTTGTAGTTGAGTTATGCGCAAGTTTTGGCTGCAGAGTCTTTGTCATATATTATATACAAGTGTCGTTTTGCATCGATTCTTGTTTGTATGTTTTGTATGAGTCTTGTTATGTGTAGGTGTCATTACTTCCTATGTGTGTACTAGCATCGTAATGATTTATTTTGTGTATTGCACATAGGTTCTAGTATGTAAGAGTACATTTTTAGTGTTTTGTGTTATCATTTCATATGCACAAGTATTTTCAAACTAGTTAATCGACAAAGTGGTTGTGGCATTTCTCGATGCATGTAGTTACGTGAGAGGAGAGAATCATTAGCTCAGTGTGGTAATGAGAAATGGTAGTAGGGTGGAAAGGGGGGAGGGTAGATAGGTTAGGATAGGGTTTTTTTGATTTTGATGTAATTTATTTAATAATTTTTTTGTGTGTTTTGTTTCATGGTTAATATAAAGAATAACAGACTAAATTAATATAAACCAAAGAAATGAGAAAGAATACCAAATCCAGACAACGGTATGACTATGAGTACGATTAGTATGTACTACGAACTCTAACTATTAAACCAAATTAAACAGAGACAATCTTGAAATAATTTTCCGGACCGACTTCCCATGACAGTAGAATTCAAAGTGTGATTTTTTTTGGAAATCAAGATCTATATTGGTTTTAAAAATGATGACAAATGTGCTTTTTTAAAGCCAAAAATTGGAGACCAAATGTAAAGTAACCTCTTTAAGGCATCATGAGATTGTGAATATTTTTTTGCGACAATCCACAAGTATCCAAATTTGGTGATGAATGTTCTGCTGCTAAATACCTTGCACCGGGGCGGTCAAAGATGTGACGAGCATCGTAGTGTCATTATTACTATAACCTGCATACGCACCACAAGATACCACACAACAGAAGCACTTCCCATAGCGTGAAGGTTAACCAAAGAAGGCCATAAGGCACATAAAAGGAAATAATAGCGAACAATAATAAACAAAGAATGGATAAAACCACTAATTGGGAAATCAATGGTAACAAATCAAAAGTAACTAGGTGTGTCGAATGTGAGCTATGAAAAATGCACTGCTTAACAAGAAAGTAAAACACTAACAATAATACCTTCTCCTTCGTGATTTCGTAGCAAACCTCAGAATGGGCAAGGAAACATGGATGAGCCCTGATTACGTGATATGTAGGTGTTTTTCTTGAAATAGAGCAAGGCCTTCCTACAACAAGATCTACTTACTTTGCACCAAATGGAGAAAATGATTATGGATTTGGGGTGCTTCAAGATAAGGCTATTTGGGCATTAGGACGAGGTGGAGGGATGTTCTTTGCTCAAATGATGCAAGAACTCAGACATGGCATTCAAGTCTATGTCTTAGAGGGGAGGGGTAATGTTATATTTATAGCCTGGGGAAGTGATTAACTTAAAGTAATTTAAGTAATCATGGTTTGAAAATGTGAGCAAGATTAGGTGAATGGGGACCACAAAGAATGGGTGAGGATTTGAATTAGATTTTTAATTCGTAAGTGGAGGATTTAGGTGAGTGGGGACCACGAAGAGTGGGTGAGGATTTGATTTTGAATTTTTAATTCAATAGTAGAAAAACATGGAGAATAATGACATGTGGTAAGGATTAGGTCATTTTTAGATTTGGAAGGGATAATTAATCAAATTATATTTGATTAATTTGAAGTGTATTTTTGTGGGAAATGAGGTGGGGGAATTAAATGATTTGGAAAAGGTGTGAAATTAGGGTGTCTACACATACTACACATGAGACGGTTGTGTCCAAGGTATAACAACTCGATATTGCACCTTGAGATACATTATTGGAGGGCATTTTTGAGACTTAGTCACTCTCGACATCATTCATCCGGAGATGAACGAGATCATCTTAGGGAACATGTACCTCACCACTAATCAAGCATTCATAATGAATGAAGGAGATGGCTTAGAACTTGATTGAATCATGACACGATTGCAAGTTCAATCTGGTCGGGGCATGTGACTAGTAATGATACTTATGTGAGTCATCAGACTCATGTATACCAAGAGACCAACTTGGACTAGATGACATCTTTGGACAAGGACCGACAAAGAAAGCATTCAAGCGATTAGGTCTACACCGAAGATTTAGGTATTGATAGGGAATCTTAGGTGAAAAATAAAGTAGTCATCTATTGTTTTATCTATTTTGAGCATTTTGGGTTTCCAACAAAAATAAAGTAATGTATACCCATATCTTACATGTTCTTATTTGTAATAAATAATAAAAGACCCATTTGGGCATTATTTGTACTTTGATATACTCGCAATTGTAAAACCCTCTAGAAAGGGCAAAAAAAATTTGCAGTATATCAAATTTTCTTGTTAACTAAGTTGTACATGCACAACAAGAAACATGTCATACTTTGCAGTATAGGATGACCATGTAGAGAAGATGACAAGGATTGGAGTTGTCAAGTGAGCGAACACTTCACGCGGGTTTATCATGCCTAGTGTGTCCTGCAAAATTGGTAATCAAAGCTCTATTATGAAGTCCACATGAAGACTAGACAGAGATTATCTATCTCGATTTGGCATCAAAGTGGCATTATAGAAGGCAATGGGCCCAAGTGCCACAGGTCCCAGGATTGAACCGATTGTCCAATGAAGGAGTAGCGGTTCGAAGACCATCGTGTCGATTACTGCAGAGATCTTTTCAAGATAACACAGAGTTCTAGATCCAGAAGCGGAAGAAAAGAAGTTTTTTGGGGACAAAAAACCTTCCCAGTGGGGAGGAGTGATCCGAGAGATCAAATCAGCAGCAAAGTTTCCCTAAATCTCTCGAGATCATTATAGTTCGATAGATGGCATCGAGAGCTTTTTGGTGCCTATTGGACCGTGCAAAACGGATACCGTACACTCCGGATGCGCCTGGGAACGAGCAGGGTGTTTGCAGACGAGGCCGAGAACACCGCGACGCAATGACCGAACACGGGTGTGTTGTTTCAAATCATCTGTCGGGAGGCGAGATCTATGGATGAGCGAGCCAACGGTGTGCGCAGGCATAGCCCTCTTTGAGACAAGTAAAGCAAAAGCTGGTTTATTGTTATTCTACCAAAGAAGAATCTATGCAAGTCCTACAATATTTTGCCTTCAGGGGTTTGGGATCTCATCCCAGTAGGGGTATTTCCGATTGTGAGCAGAAAGGAACGAAGGGAGGAGAGGAGATAGGATAGATCCGAAGGGAGAAAAGAAATGAATTCCAAAGCAGAAAGGTCATAGGGTTTATGTTTTGGGTGGTAGTATGTGAGCCAAACCTACTTGCATAAATGAACAAAGCAATACTTGATGAGCAAATGACAAAAAGTAGAGATAGATCGACAAAAAAGCAACACATATCTAATGCACATAACACATCCATTGAGCACAAAGTCTTAATTTCGTATTAATATTTTCTTACAAAAGTACAAAGCCTTTTTCCTTCTCACTTCTATTTTTCATCTAAAAATGTTCATCCTGAATACAACAAGTATCCAAATATATATAGAAGGAGAAGGAGAAAGAAGGAAAAAAGGAACCAACAACTATTTACAAAAATATTTACGAAATATCTAAAAGTCAAGCTGTTGACTTTGGGGTAATTTGGTGGATGACAACATCCAATGGTGCAACATGGATGATGTCATCATTTGTGTCAACATACTTTTAAATACTTACTTACAAAAATGGGAACAACCCCAAGAGGAAGGAGCCTATTCGTCATCGTCCCATAATTTGGAAAGGAGTATCCTGCTTCGCTCGGGAGAGGAGATGTGAAATTAAGCGTGATACTCCATGAACTTACTTATCATCGGTTGAAGTTGATCCGAGCGGGACCCTTAGTGTGATTGCGATGACCTCGCAAGTCTCTTGTTCATCTACGAGTCTCTCTCGGGAGCTTGAAGTATTCATTACCTACCTTCATCGGTGTATCCAAGAAAAAAATTGTGGCAAAGGCGAAGGTTGTTGATAGACTCTGCGTCAAAAGTGGCTTCTGACCCTAACCCTTGCGACGTGATCTCCTTAAAGATCCAAATAGTGTCATCTGCCTTCCTTAAGGCGTATGATGGGGTGAGAAAGCCCGGAGACATCCTTAGGACAATCTGCTCCATTTGATGCATCGCATCCAAGGCTTCCTCCTTGATTTTATCAATTTTCTCCAAGACAAATTCTATCTGGTCAACCCAATAGTCCAAAGCAACAAGGAATTTGTTGGGTGTTCTTGGGTGATGAAAGACGCCGAATTTTACTAAGTCATTGACCTGGGCAATGAGCATCTTCTAGAATGTCTCATGTTGTAACCTAGCATGGTCCAACTCTTCGAGAGATAGGTCCCGCAATCGCCGGAGTTGCTTATTGCTTTGATCAATATTTTGATACAACTCGTGAACTTTACAATTACTTCCTCACTATCCTTGAGGATCACGGTCTCTCCGTGCGGATCTTGCCATACCTTGCTCGCCAATCTTGGCGTACTCATTTATCTTTCCCGACTAAGGGCCTTAGGAGTTTTGGTGGCAGCTACGGGAGGTGCACTATCCATTTTTCTGGGGCTTGGAGAAGATGTCATTTTGTTCCTTCGTATCCTCTTCTCTTCCTTCGCTTCCTGAAGCTTTTTGCAAAGGGCATCCACTACAAATAAGGCCTCTCCTTATAGGTTTTATGAGGATGTTCCCATTGTGACCTATGTCACTGTATAATATGTAGGAGATAGATCATTTTTATCCTTTGTGGGATCGGGTATGCGATCTCCATAACCCTTTCACCTGAAGCGCTCTGAGAGAAGCGGGTTATTGGCTTTTGCTTCTTAGCTCCTTTTGTTGGGATGACGGAGAAGTCCATAAGTGCAATGGGGACTTTCCTCTTATGTTGGCTCAGGTGCTTGGAGATCCATTATGTACTTAAGGGAGTGGGACCAGAGGGAGAAGAGGGAACGAAGGTGGAAGAAGGAGCAGCCACAGTGAACTCGGGGAAATGTGTTGAGACGCTCGGTGGTGGCATTGTTAAAGAAGTCGATCCTCCAACACTCACAGGGGTAGGAGTCACCGTAGGAGAGGAAACCGTCGGGGTGGAAGGGATTTGAGAGATGAGAGAAGAAATGCTAGGGGACAGATCCGCGAGGGAAGAGAAGATGGAGGAAGAGGAAGGGGGAACAGTAGAAGACGGGGAGAAGACACAACCAAAGGAGTGGTTGCTTGAGTGACGTGAGGAGGGGAAGGAGGAGCGAGGAAGAGGGGACGGCGGGAACTTCAATAGTTATAGTAGTGGCAACATCCTGAGTGGATGTGCCCATTGGAACACTTACCGCTTCTTCTTTTTCAGGGGATACCAGCTTACAACCTATTCCTGGGCGGCGGAAGGAGGACTCTCGGGAGCTTCCTCCTGAGCAAGTGCTTGATTCTCCCTCTTTGTCTTTCCCTTTGCCCTTTGGTAAGTGCTTTGGCTTAGCAGGTGCATCGCCCAAAGGAGACGTGGTGAAGTCTACCCCAAGGTAGATGAGACCGTTTTTCCTGCACCAATGCTCTATGCACTGCAGAGTGCCTTTAACCCTTTCCTCAATGGTTTGAGGTGCCTTTGTTCTATCAATCTCGGCAAATGGCCAATTGTCCCCATCCGTATCTAGATAGACCTAATCAACTTCTTGATCAATCGTTTGGAAACCTTTCGGGACAATGGCCACACCATATTGGATGATTTGCCAGGGCCAGGCGGGAGTGATCCTTTCTTCTGAGCTCAACCTCGTGATACAAATTGATATAGACATCCTCGATCTGTGGGATGTGAATTGGATCAAGCTTTGCCCTTGGAAGGAAATTGCGAGGGTCGAAGGTCGGCCTTGTCGGGAAATTGTGTTTCAAGTTGAGCAACTCCAGCTCATGCAAACATTTCCGGGCTTTAGTATGAGAAGTGCGGGTATACTCGCCACTTTGTGAGGGGGAATGGAGTTCCACCCTTCTTTCTTTCGGACACTTCTTGTAGTATGTGATAAGTTGTCGGGACACGGCTCAATAGGATCAACTTCGGTCCCGCATACCTCGGTAACTTGGTGGGCTCCCCCAAGAAGTTGGCGGCTCTGAGATAAGTGAAAGTGGGGAATTGTGTAAATAATGCTCCCCACTTCTCTGTGGTAGTCACCACGCTCTTGGTCGTCCGACCGTGAGTCATATTGTGCCTCAATAGGCAGATGACGCCGTAGAAGAAGGCATCGTTGATCTTGCTGAATTATGCGATGTTGTTTTCCAGTCTCAACTCTGGGTAATATTCATATATTTTTACTTGGGGCCACACCCCGCATCGACTTAGTGTTGGGTAGTCTCTTTCGGAGGTAGCAGCGTATACCACGTAGGAGTTCATGTAGAACCTCCCAGTTGTTGAGAGTTGTTGAAGCTGCTCGGAGATAGTGCTGCTGATGATCTTCGCCCATTCAAAACGTTGATCGGGAACGTTTTTGCTCATTGTTTCCAGATATCTGAGCATCCATTTGTGGAAGTAATGGGCATCAGGAAGCCCAAACACCCTACTCAGGAAGGTGATGGTGTCGCTCAGCTCTTCTGAGAAGTCGTTGCGATGAATAACCTGGCCACCTAGTTATCACCTTCTTGTTCTTCAGGTATACTTCATTCATAAGCTGCATGCATTTGTCCTCATTCTCATCCCATGTTTTAATGCAATATCCTTGGCTTATTGCCACAAAGTGCCGATGATGGGGGATACCCAACATAATCTCGAAGTGTCGGTAGTGAGGTTGATTATTACCTCACCCTTCTCATTTTTGACACATCTTGTGTCCTTATTGTAGGTGGGCCACCACCATCATGAATTCATTGTTTACCGCACTCACGGGAATTTCCCAGTGAAATGTAAACCACTACCAACCAATTTGTCCATCCATGGACTGCCTGTGACCTTCCTGGTTCTGGCCCAGAATTCCTCCATATCAATATGACCAAGTTCGGAATCCCTGATGTCCAGGTCACACTCAAGGGACTCGGGCATCCTGACCCTTTGGTATTTGTACTTCATTTCTTCTTCTATGAGTTTGGCCTTACCCTTATACTTGGTTGGCTTCTTACTTGATGAAGACATGTGCGAATTTGAGTTCAGCTGTTGATCTGCAAGAAGAAGGAGGGAAGTCCATCGCAGAAGAGCCATGTTAGCTATTAAATCATCCATCAAAGCTTTACAGAATGAAAACTTATCAATTTACAAGTCTTTGGGCGCAAGGCGCAATTTCATTGCAGTGCGAGAAGGTCGAAAAGCAAGGCGCCTTCTTTGGAGAGTGTTGCATGAAAGAAAACAACGCAAAAAGGGCACAGGGTGCAGAAAGATTACACAAAACACTCAGATGTTGATGTCAATGTATGTGCGCCTGCGCCATATGAAGGGTTTAAACTGGGCGCAGATTATTTTGGTGTTGCAAGGCTGCAGGATGTGCCATTGGCGCAGATAGAATACATGTTGCAAATCACTATGGTGTGCCAAGGGGTGCAGGTTCAAATGGTGCATCATTGAGTTAAGGTGCGGTGTTTTAGCTTTTGGCGCGGCGTAAGAAGAGTCTGCATGACATTCAAATGTTGGTGTAGGTGGAGTTGCGCTACTGCTGTACAGTTTTAAGAATTTTTATAAGGCGCAGGAAAGATGCATGTTGTAAGCGGGGACAGTGTGCCCTTTGGCGCGACTATGTTTTGTGTAATGATGGCGTTTGCGCCAAAGGAAAACCATGGGTTTGATAATTTTTAGGGATTTTCCCTCTTTTGATCGGTTTGTGGTTTTTTGGCCTCTTTCAACATAGATTTTTCAGTGAGGGGAACAGAGCAAAGAGGGTTAGGGATTCATTTTTGAGACAAGGCCCTCCAGGCCAGCAGATCTGGAAGGAGGGTAAAACCATTTGAAGGTGGGTCGATTTGCAAAACGGGTAGGGGTTGTATTATTTCTTATGTTCATTTTCTTTGTTTTTAATAACAACCTCTCAAAAACAACATAAAAACCCCACAACAATCAACACAAGAAGAGCAAGGACCACTTACCAGGAATATATAAGATGGAGGAAATGATGTGGGGTCCACGAACGTGACGGAAAGTGACACACATGGGGCGACAGGAGCGCTAACAAATGCAGAGGAATAAACTTTTCATGTTTTTTCAATCGTGAAAATGACAGGTCGGATGTGCCTATTTATAGCAAAAGGTGTAATAAATGTGCCACCAACTTTTTTTGTAAGGCACACCAAAACAGATGACAACATGAAAATATTTGCGCCATTGGCGTGGATTTGGACTATCAACATTACCTTTTTAGCGCTTTGGCGCACCATTCAGGGGCGCAACAATTTTAATGTCGACAAGGTGGCGCATGCGCCTCAGTGCAGGTTTGAAAGGTGCATCATGGGAAGGCGCAACATTTGGAATGTCGACACTCCAAAGGATGCGCAAAGGAATAGAAGGGGGCACAAATTTATTTGATGTTGCATGAATAAAAACTACGCCCAACCAAAAAAGGACCAAATGACTAAGTTCGAAAAACTGATTTTCCGGAAAGGGATTTTATGCCATTCCAAACGTTAGGGGACCTCAACGGGGAACCAAAAAAAAAATTGGTATGGTTACTTACAAAATTGCCTCGCCAATTTTACGAGAGGTAACAGGTGCAATAGCAAACGGGTTGTCACTGCTACATCACGAAGCAAAAATACGCGTTGTTTTCTTTACCACCGGTGTTTGACGGTCGATAAAAGAGTTTTCTCAACAACGAGCACAAGATATTAGCTCGGCAAAATGACTCGAAGCCGCTCGAGCAAGTAGCTCAGTAGTCGGTAGCGGTGGATGGATTGACGACCAGCTCGGTGGCCAACTTGGCTAGCTCGGAGGTGACGGCTCAGTGTCCAACTCGCTTGGCAGGGCGCTTGATGGCCAACTCGGCCAGCTAGGAGGTCACGGCTTGGAGGCCAACTTAGTGCGGATGACTCGGCGTACGGCTCGGCGGCGGCTTCTCGACGAACAAAGCGATCGACTCAATAGTGGACTCAAGTGGATATGGACGGAGACGACTCGGACGAGTCAAGAGCGAAGCGGTGCTAGAAGGATAGCAAGCGAGCTAGACGACTCGGCGCCTGCACAACTCGAGCGGTGGACTCGCACGGTGATTTAGGCGACGGATGGGCCACGACAACGAAGACAACTCGGACCGGGGACTCGGGCTCGGAGGCGAGGACTCGGTGGGCTCGGGCAACGCAATGCATTTACGATGGTAACAACGAATTGACGTGGTGATTGGACGGATGGACGGTGGGCCGAGGAATGATAGCTCGGCACGGCGACAACTTGACGCGGAGGATGTGGGCATGTGGCAAGCCAACGAGAAAAACCGAATGCCAAAGGAGGTGGGGTGGGGGCGGGATCGACCCACCAACCTCGGGGCCCAACCAACTCACCCAACTGGGACGAGTTGGTTATGAGGTGGAGCGATAAGGCCCTTAACGTAATTTTCGGGCCCGAGTTGGGGTATATAAACCCCCACTCCCCCTCACAAATCACAAGCTCTTCTCACCAAAAATCAAGTGCTTAGGAGAGTGAGAGAGGTGGAGAGCCTTAGGATATTAAGCCATTTTTGAAGAATTAAAAGACCTATTTTTAAATAAGCATTATTGTAAAATGGTAGTTAATTACCAACTCACCATATTATTGTCAAAGGCTATTTTATGCCTTAACCTTCTCGTGCAGAGTCCGAAGTTCGTTGTGGAGTTGAGGGAGAATATCGCGCACTATAGAAGCATATCGGAGCTTGGATTCTCTACATTGGGCATTGATTAACTGGTTCATGTTGCTTGAAGGTTGTGGAGAGGATCAAATATTGAGCTCGACAACATTATCCGACTTAGCTCTATGCTACTGAGTGGAAGTCAATAGGAGGTGCAAAACTAGGAAGCTTTGCACGAGTACTAAGCAAGCTTCCAAGACCGATCTATATGTTGGATCGATTGGCACTAGTTTCAAGTTGTACCGACAAGTTCATTATAGTATTATAAGTTCTTATCTTGTACTTGTAATCGGATTGTTATAATGAATCGGTTCGGTGTTTAGCGAACCCGAAGACTTAGGCATTTTGCCGAACTTCGTTATCAACTCGGTGCAGTGTCTTTCATTATTGCATTGCATTTTGTTCAAGTTGATTAAATTTTCAAGGTAAAATCGAAATCAAAATAATCTACTTATAGGGATCCGTTGGTCGAGAAATTAATTTTTTACCAATTTACGGATCGAATACTCCCAATTATGTTTCAATTAATCATGAGGTTGTTATCTCCTCCATTAGTTAGCAAATTTAGGGACGAGCAAAAATATATCGTTGTGTGAACTTCTCACCCATTGGAGGAGTGCACCCTGTGCTGTGAACATAGTTCCTCTAGATCTACCACTCCAAGGATCACCTCATCTAGTCATCAAACGGTGGCAGAGTTGTTTTCATAACGAGTTCACCGCTCTTGACCGTGGCTACTTCTCTACCCCTCCTTAGCCGAGGATTTGAGTTCATTTCCTCGCGGCAAATCCACCTCTAGCTGTATCGATGGTCCTCATTGGTACAAAATGGCAATCAAGCAAAGAGTGATGTCTTTACCTCCGGGTGGGGCATTATGGAATCAATTACTATTCCGAGAAATACTTTTGACAAATGTGTTGCCCCTGTATCCTCCTTTCTACCACATGGGCTAGACTTTCACACTTGTTATATTATTTTGATATTGCTATTGGATAACCATGTTTAGTCAAAGACGTTATCTAGCTTTTTGAGACATGATTTGTAATATTCTTTTTCGAAGGTATAAGTTTGAACTTGGAACTCATCCCCCAACACATTAGTACATTTACCTTTCAAAAATACAATTTCATTCCAATTAAATATACCTAAAAATTTGTTTCAGTGATATTTTCAAATTTTACTAAATATATAATTAGAAATAAGTTAATGGAAGGCACTAAATATAATCATTGGGAAGATTTAAAAACCTTTAACAACCATTAAGTTTAATTAAATATAATTAGAAATAAGTTAATTGAAGACACTTAACATAATAGTTGGAAAAACAAACAAAAATTAAATTGAACACCAATTTCAAACTTGAAATTTTCATTGACCAGCGAAAACAATTTTCTCCCTTTCCTTCCACTCTTCAAGACACCTAACATGCGTAAGCAGATCTCACTTTTGCTCTGTATTTTACAACCACAACCACAAGTTCCTTTCACTTCTTCAAGACACAACATGCATTAGCAAATTTCTGAGTTTAAAATTCCTAAACTCATTTGACGAAAATAACACTACGCTATCCCATTGTATTATAACATTGTTTTGGTCTTAGAGCAATGCCAGCAACAAATATCCATACAACTTGTTTTACTTGCTATCCCGTCCAAGTTCTCACTTTCTGGCTTTGGGAAAGCATGTTCCTTGCCCAACGGTGGTAGGTGAAAAATCATTTCCATTTTCATGGATGATTTTGGGCCTCAGTTGCTCTCATTTTGCATCATCATTTGGCTACCTAATGGCAAAATTAACAATTTGGAGCTTGTTCCTGCCAAACATGATGGAATTCCGTTACACACCTCAATAATCAGTCATGATGCCAAACTATTCCAGAAAGGGTTTCAATGGCAATGCCATCCTTAATCGTTTAAATATGGAAAAGTTCTGACAACAAATCTGGGTATCTTTCTGTTACGTTTTCCTCATCATTCATGATCCTAGCTGTCATCTTCATCAAATAGAAAATGTTACCAATTTATAAACTAAAAACCATTGACACAAATGGAAGGTATTTTATATAAGCATTGACTGGCAATTTTTAAAACCTAATGAAGACTCAATTGTTGGCACTTCCCTATTTGAGACCTTGTTCTGGAGCATTTAATTTGGCATATCCTCGTTTCTTCTTCCTTCAAATTCCATAACCCCTCTCATTATCAGGTAGAGCAATGTATTTATGTTTCTGATTTAATCAGTTAGTGAGAATCCGTTCTGTTAGTTAAGTACCAATTAGGGATGTGAGAATCCGTTCTGTTAGTTAAGTACCAATTAGGGATCCACCTATTCACCTTTCTACTGCAAAAAGTTGGCAAATAAATAATGGAAAAGGGCAACACACACATCGCATGGAATTAATTACAAAACCCATATCTATCCATTACATGAAGAATTAAAATGCTCATCCCCTTAATAAAATTTACCTGTGTAAGGAAGCAAATGAGAACAACCATAAAATACAAAACACATATATTCCTCGACCCTCTCGTCTCTCTGACAATGGCAGGATGACAAACGTGCAACCTTAAATACACTACCCAAAAATATGCTCAGCTATGCGGCCATAAGTTAAAAATATGTGGCAGCTACAAAGTTTTAGCTGGAGACTCAAAATTAAAACAGGCCTCGCTAGGCCACCTAAAATTGAAATAAACAGACCATCTAGATTAAATAGCATGATTAAGTCTGTTGCTGCCCCACATTAATGTCTGGGGAACATAATATAAATGAGGCATATCTAGATATTAAATATTTGTACAGGCCATACCCTGATCTCATCCCCTGCACCAACTGCCATGGTTTCAACCGATATATCAATACTGCGATGTCTAAAGCTACGTGCAATACTAATACGACCTTTGATTAATGAAGCAGGAGCAGACTCTGTACCTAACACCTGCCTAGAACCAGCCATTTTGGCAACTGTACATGTGGACAGAGCAATTGGCTCTTTGAACGTAAGGAGTGTCTGCGACCAGTGTGTCTTAGGCTTATAAGGAGATGTTGAGAGCACAGTAGGCATCTCCTTGCAGAATCTACTAGTAAAACTTGTTTCAAACCATAGTACAAGTCCATAACACCAAACTGGGCTAGATGAAGGCAAATCCTTGAAATTGCTGCAGACTGTTGTTTCTCTGTGTCCCTCAGAAAGAAAATCTTGCTGAGAGCCAGATGACCCATTTTCTATTTGAAAATTTGGTTTCAACTCAAATGTTGTTGTAAAATCCATTTCCTCTGATTTAACTGTCATAAGATCAAAATTCTGCACGAAACATTAAATTGTTGATCAGCAATATGATTCCATAAAGCTTACCAAATAGCATGTTTGTCATACTTTGGAACATTATGGAATAAAAGCAAAAACAAATTAGGAATAGAACACTTTACAAGGGGTGACACCAAATCTTACATGCAGACTAGAGGTCCCTGTTACTATGTCCTTGCTCTCTAGGATGTCAACAATTGGAAGTTGACTGGCATCATCCACTACTTCCTTTCCAATGCAAGACATGTTGAAGCCACACACATTTTCCCAAAACGAAAGACTAGTTCCACCTTTCCCAAAACCAGCCACATACTGCTCAACAAAAACAAATTCATCATGGGGATGTAAAACAGGTAACAAGACTTCCAATGCACACATTACCAATTAAACTGACCATCTCAGCTGTGTCTGGAAGGATGGCCCCACCAGGTTTCAACCAATGGTCACGAGCATAAATAACCGAGCTAAGCATTGATTCGTAAAGAAGACAGTATCCCATCCACTCACTCACTATCACATCCACACCGTGATGTTCCGTTGGCATACAGCTATCAAGGTTTTCTATCATGCCTTCTACCACATTAATAACTCCACACAAGTTCTCATGTTTGCCACTCTCATGCTCTTCCTTGAGCATGTTATTTGCTTTTGCAACCTGTGCAGAGGGCAATCACAGACTAGTTACAAGGAGTTACTGAAAATGTTCAAGCTCCTTTGGGGACAATGTAAACTAAAACAATATGAATTGAATATTTCATATAAAATAATATGCACTGATACAAAAATAATATACAGATACTTCATAGAAAGAATATGGCAAATCAGCCAAAATTTTACCTGGCGAGCCACAGATGCCATCTTCTCACTTGCCTCAACAGCAATTACTTTTGAAGCTCCTGCCTGAGCTGCAAACAAACTGCCAAAAATGTGAGATGCAGCACAAGTACATAAATTTACTGAAATAATCTCTTTAATGCACCTAGCTTCCAAGTATCAAACCGAATTCCCATGCCCCTCCTACAAATATGGTTGTATAGAGGCTCATCTTTTAGTTTATTACCAATAGACATATTCTGCAATTTACATGGAATACTCTTCCAACATTTTTGTGTTTTCTGAATGCAAGACAGGTCCCTGATTTCCATTTTGAAACTCTCGATGGATCATGTATCCACAAGGATAAAGAGTACTAACAATACAATTTTTTGAAGTCCGACTGACTATTCTATTTTTCAAATAAATGCAAAAGAACAATACACCTAGTAATAGTTTAAAAGTACCAGAGACAGAAATCCTGAAAATGACCCCTCACAGTAATGCCATGGACATTTGAAGCTGAGAGACCAGGGCCAGCTATGCCATTAAAATAACAGGGTTCAGCTATGCCATTAAAATAAAGTATTTAGTCGATAACAAAAAACAAATTACAGATGAGCTTGTGTGGGAAATAAAACTAAGGTGCCACATGAAGTGGATGAAAAAATCAGACCATCAGTTGTCAAAATAACGTAAAGCAACCAAGGATTCAAATGAAGCAACTTCTCATAGCATGACTACTTGCATTTCATGGGGGTCAACTTGTCAGGAATGTGCCAGTATTATATACTGTCATGCAAGAGTTATTCCACAACAATTCGATTGTATGCACTGGCTATTTGATTCTAGCCCAATAGTTTGTAGGCTTGTAGCTATTTGTCATCACTCAGAAGTGTGCACTTTTGACATAGCTGAAAAACTCAAGCTACTAATGGTTAGTCATTGGAGTTGTGGTCACCAGAGCACAGATTGTTACTCTCAAATGACTTCCAACAGACAATGTGGAGTCACATGAGAGCTACGTAAATTAACAATCAGAACAACTAGTCAGAACATGTCATATTAACCGTAGGAGGAAGGTCTCCACAGATGTTTGGTTTGCTACATTGTCTTTCATACACATGCAAGTTGGATCATCTTTTGCGCAAACAAATCTCGCCTCCCCTATAATTGCAAGTTAAATCATATTTTATGCTAATAATTCTATACGTAATCATTACACTCCCTTAATTGAATCGTTGGACTTGCAACACATTTTATCCCTGTGATGGAAGTTTTATGTTCTTTAAATTATTCAAGTACCAGTAAATGAAACTGAATGAATAACAACCTGTAGAATGATTCAGCAGTCAAAGTCATAATACATGTTGACTACAAAAACATCACCATATATTGAAACTTATAATTCTAGAAAATAGAGATTAGATGTTTTCCAACATTGTATAATGCGACTATATTTAGAATCGAAGAAGTAAATTGTGGCCCAAAATCTAGTCAACAAACCAAGCAGATCAATGTTGCTCAATGGTGTCCCAATTGGTCAACTTCACAGTTTGACAACATGATTAATAAGCTAATCTGTGAACTTGGCATATGAAATACCCACATAAGCAGATTAGTATAAAATTTAAATACCCCACAAACTCATCTTTTGTAAATAATTTGTGATCTATTGAGTTCAATTTCCATTTATGGCATTCTATTTGAGGTTTTGATTAAATAAGAGTAATGACCTAAAATGAGGCAATGTCTGGCTCTCATAATGGACTTTTGGCATTTATAAATTGCCAACAGCGGAATTATAACAGCAGAATGGAGTGACCCCTTCTGCTAGTTAGACACATTCCTAACGTAATTTTTAAGCATTTTAAGGAGGACCGCTAACCTATATGTGGAGGAACCAGTTATAATGCAAACTCATTTGAAAAACTATGTTGCAACCTCTTAGGAAAGACAAATATTGAGTGACAACATTATACTGTGGATTTTGGAAAAACCTGTCATGCTGCTTTGCAATAATGCCGACTCCATTTTTAGGAATTCGGATTTCTGCAAGTTGGACTAAATTCCAGACCAACATAAAAATGTGAGCAAATATTAATGGTTCAGACACGACTAATTCAAATTCTGGGCTAAAAGCTCATCATTAGATTTAAATGCTCTCTCATCTTTAATCCTATTCAAGGTCAGTATTTTCCTGAGAAACTCATTGAATAACCAGTGTTTTTCTTTTCTAAGAAGTGGTTTACATCTCAATGCCATTGTATGTTATCACTGTAGCTGAACCATGTGGCTTTGTGATCCAGGTGGCAGTTTGGGACAGAATCTCCATAAGCAGACACCACCCCTTAAGAGAGAAAAATTGCTGAGGTCGCACAGTTTCTTTACCGTTATATAAATCAGAAAGTTAAGGATTTTCTCAAGTCATTCTCTTGGACCCTGGGTTTCCAAAAATGTTCCAAAGAGCAAGATAATGCAGAATACAAAAATTTAGCGTAAGTCCTAAAAATGTTCCGAATTGTAATAGTGTGGTTTAGACTTTAATAAGTTCTGCTTTACAACGGATCCTCTTCACTTCTTGGCTGGATAAATTGTCCCATGGTTTTTCAGATTCTTGAGGTGAATCAGTTCTTCTCCAATGACTATTTGGATTCTACATGCTAAATGTTTTGATGACTCAGCCCCACACAACTACACATAGAGTTGCACAAAGAGGAGAGCAGAGCAGAGCATAGAGGAAGCTCTATGGTTACTCCCTCTGAGTGGAAATAAGAGAAATCGGAGGGCAGAGTGTGCTCGCTTATCATCTCTTCTCACAGAGTACCTTAATTTTGCAAGGGTAATAGCTTACATCAATTATCATAGATATATGTACATAAATCAATAAAATAGTTATTTTCTTTTAGTTTATTTTGATATTGATCTTTCTGTGTATATTTTTAGTTCCATTCATTCATCTACTCTGAAAGCATTCGGGTTTGGAGAAGCTTTCTATGAAAGGATATCTATCTGTATTAGAACTCTTATATTCACAGTCACATTAAATGAGGATATTGAAGAGCAGTTTCTATCCACTGAAGGGTTACAGCAAGGTGACCCTCTAAGCCTTTATTCACTATAATGGGTGAACTACCCACGGCAGAAATAGGAGAATTAAAAGAGAAAAGGAAAATCCAGGGTCTTCAATCAAGTACACAGCATTTACCATAAAGAATGCAAATTTTTACTTTGCTGATGACACTCTCTTATGTTCAAGTTTTCAACTATCCTCCGAGAAATAGAACAGCTTGAGCAATTGCTAAAAAGATATCAGATAGCAACAGGACAAAGGTCAATCATCTCAAATCACGTGTTATCTGTATACACGTAAATATTTGCAGGAAGCAGGCGCAAAGTAAGCTAACAAAATGGGCAGACAAATGGCACTCTTTGGCAGGGCACATACAATTTATTAAAGCGGTCTTACAATCTATTCCATTGCATCTCCTTAGGCTTTTACCACAACCGAAGCATGTTGAAAAAAATCTCATTAAAATTTAGAGGGCCTTCTTGTGGAGGTGTGGATGCTAAATTTAAGTATCCTCTAATTTCATGGGAAAAAATGTAAACCAAAGGTTTACTGTGGCCTCAACTTCAGACACCCTAATCAAATCAGCCAGGCCATTGCCATGAAATCCGTATGGAAATTATGGAAGGGTCCCTTCTTCATTTGGTCAAATATAATTAGAAACAAATATTTATCTGGCCATACCAGAATCTGTTAAAAGCAAAGTCAAGTGGACCAATGTTCAGGACAGTAAAGTCACTACAAAAAAGATCTAGACTGCACGGAAATGCCCTGGAGGTCCTCGTACCAGTCTGGAAACGTACCAAGGACTAGTACGCTGTGGGCACGGCTGGGTATGTTCCCACAGCAACAGGGTACGGTACGGGCACGGTTTTGCCGCACCCACAGTCTCAACATGGCTTTTTTAAAAGACAACTCAATAAAACTTAAAAATGCTATTTTTTTAATTTAAAAGTACGCTATTTCTAATTTTAAACCTGAATGTATTAACTCCCTCTCCCTCTCTGTCCCTCCCTCCCTCCCTCTCTCTCTCTCTCTCTGTACCCAAGACTTTTAAAAATTTGCCGTTTCAGCGTACCAAAACCGTACCCTACCCGTATCCATGCAGTCTAGAAAAAGATGTCAATTTTTAGTTGAAAGTCTCAATTGGAAAAAGGCAAGTCAAATTTCGGGAAGAAGGATGGGAGGAACATTCAGCTTTATCCTCAACAGGATTCTCTGAGATTCAGAGTTCTCTGCAACAAAAGGGGTTAATCTTCATCGAGGACTATTGTAGCCAGAAATCTAACGACTAGTTCATATGGGATATAAATAAAATCACGGAGGCGGGTCAGTATCATCTGGCTCAATCAAATCAACTATAAACTCTTCTTAAAAAAGTGGTTTTCAGAGCAAATAATAAAAATCCCGCTCAATTGCCTCTAAAAAACACATGCCTTCCCACACCAAGTTAGATACAACTTTGAGTGCATCTTGGAATTGCTTCTACAACTCTAAAATCCTCGTCCTCATATAAAATGATCTTAGGGATGTACAAACTTCAAGATTGGAAGTGGGGTGTGATTTGGTCCCTGAATACATAACCCAAAATCAAAAGATTTTTATAATTGCTTCTTCACAGTGATCTGCTCGCTATAGATCAGATTTGCATGGATATAAATACGGATGTGGATATGGGTACGGTATCAGATATGGATATAGCTAGTTTTTAAGGCCCCCTGATATGGATTTGGTGGGATACAGCACAAATACACATAATATTTAAAATATTATAATGATCTAGATTAGAAATTTAAAATATATTAATAACGACTATCAGTTGTAAATTACAAACAAATCTATACATTAGATTAAAACTATGTGCAAATTACAGACTCCCTGCCCACGGAAAAGGTAGGAAGCAGTGTACCCCGGTGACGCGTCCCTTGTGTTTTTGGGGGGGTCTCCTATAGGGGACATTTCGGGGACGTGGGAACAAGTACGAAACATCCCCTACATGTCCCCAATTTTTTTTTAAGAAATGTTTTGGGGAGGCCTGCTTTTCAGTAGGGGACTGCTTGCTAGGTACATCTAGAAGTACCCGGCTGTACCAGTGACAGCTAGAAGTCCCCTATGTCCCAACACAAAAATACATATTTTAAAAAAACTGTTTGCAAGTTTCATGAGTTATAACTCCCTAAAGCAGCACAATCTGCCATCAACGTGATGAATGGATTCCAATTGAGTGGAAAGAAGTTGAAGGTCCAACTTAAACGAGATAACAAATAGAGCAAGCCTTATTGAATAGACACACCCGTCATGCAAAGGGGAGGTTGGATGGATGGTGTTGTTCTTTACAAATTGAGACTGTTCTATTCAGCATGTAGCAGTTATATGCCCCATTTTTTGTGGGTTAAAGATGAAGATTGTGGATGCATATATATGCAGCTCCAATGTTGTCATATGAAAAAGGTGGAAAACAATAGCTCTCTTTGGTGAAGATTGAAGCCTTGAAAATTCATGTCATTTATGTGCATATTGCACAGTAGAACATGTGATCTAGGTGCCCTTGTTCCTAATTTTTTTGGAATAATTCAATAAACCAATATATCATGTATGTTTTGGAATTGATTTTTAGTTTTTACACTACTAGATTAGTGTAAGATTATTATTGATATGTATTGCTTCTATTTCTATATTACTACGTTTTATGTAGCAGTGAATTTAAATGTGTTATGGATATGCAATCATTCAGGAAAATTTTGTAAATTATTTGTCTTCGCCTCTCCTTCACAAATGACCCTGTAATTATTATATATATCCACATTGAATATTATGTGAAATCTCAATTCAGCTCTAATGTTATGTAATAAGGTTCTATAACATATATGATGAATGCCTTATCAATGTTATCATATGAATATTTAAAATTTTCTATATTTTTTAAATATTCCTATATTTTTTTATAGCCGTCCCCTAAAAAATGGCCTCCAAAAAAATCCATCCCGGAAACTTGGTGGAACAAAGATAGGAAGTTGGGTATTCAATGGATTAAAAATAATTGTAGATTGTGTAGGCCAACAGAAAATAAGACAAAATGAAAGAAAAGAAACATAGTAGGCAATGTGAAAGTTTGAAGTAAAAGAGCAAATCAACACTCTCACCTCCATGTCCTCAATTGTTGCTGCTAAAATGCATTATAGAAGGTCATTTGAGGTTTTTTAGCATCTTTTTAGCCTTTTGAAGGGATTTTTTTGTTAATTTTTTAACTTTTAAATCAGATACGGCTATAGTTGGCCTACATACCATATCCGGCTGTGCCTAATACGGCTTCATTACGGGTTTTTTTTTGATATGGCTGGGTATGGTATCTGAGCCCTGTCATAACCATATCTGTATCCGGCGCACAGATACGCGCACCCTAGCAGTAGGGATGGATATGACCAAACATATGTCCCAAATTCCCAATTGTTGTCAGTGGCTGAAAATCTTGGAGCATCTCATTTTTCTGTTGTGCCCAGCCACTACCATTTGGTGCAGTGTTTCTGAATTTTAGGATTTACCAAAATCAAAGGAAGTACTCTTGTTCATCCAAAACTAAACTGGAATGAAAAACAAGTGCAAACGTAGTTTTAAAATATTAGTTCATCTTGTTCTCAATTTAATACTATGGCACATACAGAAGGAATGAAACTCACAAATTTTTGTGAATGAATCCCATGGTACAAAGCATATGTGGAGTATTAAATTTCAGATAAGATCTACTGCTCTTATTCTTCAAAAAGAAAAGTTAGCCGAATTCCTCTCTGCAAGCATGGTTGACTGTCAAATCGCAAAGATATGGAATATCCCCAATCAATATTACGGCTACTATCAGGTTACTCAGCCCAAACTGAGATGGGAGTTGCGGTCTATTTTAAATTGAACTATGATGGAGCATCCAAGTTGAATCAGGAACCAGCAGCCATAGGATGTGCTATTCGAGACCACCTGGAACAACTCATTGAAGTCACTCTCAATTCATTGGCCATCAAACAAATGATTAAGCCTAGCTCATTGCCTACACACGGATTGAAACAAGCAATTGATGGGGAATAATGAAATTAATAATTAAGGAGAATTCCAAATTAATCATGAATTTCATCTGAAAACAATAGTTATCAAAAGGAAATCTAGCTACAAAAGGACATTGGCAAGGGGAGCATATAGCTAGCCAGATCATTCAAAACATTCATCTACTAGAAAGTTGATTTCCAACATCAACCCTGACATAAAAACAAGGCAGCGGACAATATGGCCAATCATGCATTTTTCAACCTGGAAAACTAAGATAAATGCTTAGTTTGGGACAAAAGTCCACAATACCCCATCAAATAAAATGTTTGGTGGGAGCAAAGCGCACTAACCTATATTCTTGTAAGTAATGAGCAGCGGACAATATGGTCAATCACGCATTTTTCAACCTGGAAAACTAAGATAAATGCTTAGTTTGGGATAAAAGTCCACAATACCCCATCAAATAAAATGTTTGGTGGGAGTAAAGCACGCTACCCTATATTCTTGTAAGTAATGAGCATGTATACTAGTAGACGTCCCAACTTCCTTCTTTTAAAGTAATACTGTAATAGGTAAAGTTGTTATCACAGCCCCACTTGTAAACTTAGACGTTATTACAAAATAAAGGCCATGAGAAAATGTCGTTACTTGTGACAGTTGAAAGTGTCATGCTTGTTATGAAAAACCAGTTAATATTTGTATAAAACATCAAGCCTGTCATGGTGAGCATGAAAACCAATTGTCACCTAATCCGTGCAATTTGGGTGCCATCCAAACCCCAAAATGATGATCTGCATGTACCAGACCTTCAATATGGCCTGCTAAATTTAGTCAACAGTCAAAGGACAAAAAAGCTCATGAAGGACATAATTGTGGTTTCAAGACAGCAAGCAACCTCGTCCTTGCTCATTATGAGGAATATTGTATCACCCAACACCATTTAATCTTCCTAGTGATAGGGTACAAAGCAGAGTGGAGAAGATATGGAGCACAAGTCATGTCATGCCTTGAGTATAATGTTGAAACAGAAACAACTCATTGAAAATAGGAGTCCAAGATTGCTTCAAAAGCCATAAATAACCCTGCAAGAATAGGCCTTTAAAGCAAAATCAGTGTTGGAGTGTCTATGTCAAAAGAAAAGGTTGATCTTTGATCCCAAAGTGGATTTTAACTCTCATCATCAAGCTCTAAGACACAAAGCCAAAATTTGTAGTGATGAAGATGCTACTGTCAATGAAGAAAGTGAGGAAAGCATGCATAGGGTGAGTTCTCCAACAGTTATGCGTAAGGCTCGGGTAAGTAATATGTAACTGGCACACCCTCATTTAGCTTCTTTTAAGACTAACATGAACCGTGCTCTTAATGTCCTAGTAGATCACTTGGGCATAGTCCTTTGCTTATGGTATTTCCCTCTTCGTGATAGCCCCCATCTAGGTCTTATTAATCCCAATTGAAAGCTTATCCACCCTGTTCTCCCTCCTATCAAAACATAGGCTTCTACTAATTCCAGGTCGTCCACTACTAAACCCAATCTATCTAAGATGCCAAAGATCAACGAGTTGGATTTGCTTGAATTAGGCCAGGAGATCAAGGAGATCTCACCCTTATACGAGCTGAATGTGTTGTAAGATTTACCACTCTGTGTTCCCTGCAGAAAGAAGTAAATCATATTTGTTATCCCAGAATTTGAACTTAGGGGAAATTTTGGATAACCATAATGAATTTTATATATGTTTTTTCTAAGTTTAAAGGGGAAACTTTGGAAAACCATAAAGAATTTTAAATCAAAAAGTGATTTTCTAAGTTAAACGAATTTGAAAGGATTCAAAAAGAATAAAAATTTAAGTGTTGAGAAAATAGACAAAACCAGACTTTCGGAATGTCCAAGCAGTTTTGCAATTGAGATGAAAATTGCTTCACAAACCCCGATTTCCAATTTGCTCTTCTTTTGTTTTCCACCCTTTTGGAGGTTTGGAACAGTTTTGCAATTGACTTGCAAATTGCTTACCAAACTCTGATTTCCAATTTACTCTCTCCTTTGTTTTTGGACCTTCGGAGTTCTCAAGCAGATTTGCATTTGTGTCATGTTCCCTTTTCAAATAAAGTATGATAAATTAATAATATAGCTTAAGTGTCAAAAAGTAACTTTATAAAAGACACTTATGTTTTATTATTATAAAAAGTAACTTTTTGATGAAGTTTTATTATTATAAAAAGTTACTTTCGAAATTGCAAGTCATAACGAAGGAATAGAAATGGAAAGTTGTTTTTGGAGACCTTTTCTTGGGAAAAGCAAAGTAAAGTTATAAAAGAGTGTTGAGGGGTCATTTGGACACATCTTTTTACTCTCATCTATTTGGACATTGAAGGTTTGAGTTGCTGCTACAACTTCTGCATTTGAGGACGAAAACCCTCCTTTGCAATCCACATCTAAGGACAAAAACCCTCCAGTGTATTCAGATTTGTGGACGAAAACCCACTAATCTTCTGAGGTAGTTCCAATCAGGAGCTACATTTGGGCTTACAATCAACAAATTTGCAAGATCAAATCAAAATTATCAGCCAGGGCACAATTTGGATCAGATTTCAAAGATTGGCAGCAAGGGCATCATCTACAGATCAGATTTTCAGAGTTTCTTGTGTTGGAACAACCACCAATCAGGTGATATTCGCTTGGGACAGTTTTTGCACAATTTTAGGGCTGGGCGAAATTGTAGGGAGGTGGAACAAATCCCTTAGGAGGCTAGTTCAGTTGTGAAAAGGGTTATTTTTGGTGCTAGGGCTTGCACAAGGCCTAAATCTGCCCTAGGGCATCATTTCCAGCCAATCTTCAAATTTTGTATCAAACGGTCAGCTGTTTTTATCTTCCATTTTCAGTTACAAAATAAATAAAAATAAATTCAGATCTTTGTTAAAAAATTATTTTCTTGCATATACATGTGCCTTGAGGGTTCCTAAAGGCGTTGGGCCTTTGAGTAGTGTTACTTTGTGGTTATTAGATGAATAAAGGAAGATTTCATATTAATGTATTTGTTTTGGTAAGGATTTTAAATAAAAATCAGTTTGCTGTATATTTAGTATATGGGGTTGTTGGAAAACTCAAATTGTCTCTATTTGTCTAGGAAAGGAGCATTACAAATTGAGTTGCGAATTGTGTTTGGAACCCGGATTCCAAATTGCTCTCACTTCATTTGTCCGTTGGGGTTTCAGGGTTTTGAAGCAACTTTGCAATCAAATTGCAAATTGCTCTCAGAACTGGATCCTGATTTTCTGACTTCATTGGGGAATCCAGGTTTCAAAAATTTGGTGCAATTTTGCAATTCGACTACAAATTGCACATTGACCCTGGATCCCAATTCTCAGCCATGAATGTACCTACAAAAGCACCTCGCACATGCGAATTTCATAGTAAGTGACGAGGTTATAAAATTGGTTTTTTTACTTGCCATTTGCACTTGGTCGCTTTGCAATTTCTCCTTTGTCTTCCCAATTGATTTCTCCACCATTATTTTTCTCGTTGGATTTCGTGTGATTGTGAGTAAAGTTTGCATCCCCACTTTGCCCAAAGGTTTGGTTTTCTTCTCTCATTGGTTTTTAACTCTTTTGTCCCCCTTTTTGTGTCTCAAACACTAAGTTTTTGTCACATTAGGATTTTTACCCTTTTCGGGTGTTGGAGGTATGTTTTAACAAGAAGAACACAATGAAGAACTCCAAGAGACTTAAGGAGGCAAAAGCAGCAAATTTCTTGAGGTGAATTGCCAGCTAAAGTATTTATAAGGTTTGTTCGGAACTTTCAAGTTTTGGAGCAGTTCAGAACTTTGCCAAGGTCTAGGGCAAAGATTTGAAGTGCCTCTACAATCCAAAGTCTCGCTTGAGTCAAAGGAAGAATTCTCATCTATTCACACAATCCAAATCTCTTTCTTGGTCTCGTCTGGAGATTTCGAGTGAAAAATAAGTCAAAACTTGAATGGGTCTTGCCGAGAGATTTCGAGTGAAAAACAAGTCGAAACTCGCCAAAGTCTATACAAGGGTTTTTAAGTGCTAAGGTAGTCCATTTTTCCACCAATGTCTTCGTCGGGGTTTTAAAAGCTGAACGCAATCCAAATTTCCGCTAGGGTTTTCATCATACTTTCCATCTGCTAACACAAGACAAACTTCCACCTAAGTGTTTGTGTGATGTATGGGGTTTTGAGTAACAATTTCTCCCGATGGGGTTTTCTATTCCGCATCCATGCTTGAGAATTCAAAAGCAAAAAGACATGAAATACCAATTACTGAGGGTTACTTCACCATCCAACGGAGTTGAATGCCGATAAAAATTCATACACAAGTTTGGGCCACATTGACTTTGTAGAGTTCTAAACAGAATTCAAGTTGTTCCTAAATCAAACTCGATCCAAGGTATCTATGAAAATGGGCTCCTCTCTAGCAGAGTAGCATTTCCCGTTTCGCTCAATGTCCAATGTTATTATTAACACTTGCAAGCCATTATGACTGGGACCACGGGGAGGTTAAGAACTCACAAGGTAAGGATGTGCTACGTTTGGCTCGAAGTATATTGAAGATATTTTACAACTTCTTGACTTTGAGAGTTAAGTAGATTTGACGCTAAAATAAGCCCAACACTTCTAGGATGAGAACATAGGAGCTTGTACGAAGAACTAGCAAGAGAAATTTAAGGCTTGATCTTGCAAAGTGCCCAATGTATTGTTGCGTTCGGATTTCAAGATGGAAATCAATGGCATTATTACACTTTTGAACAGGGGTAGTGGGGAACCCTACAACAAGGATTTCAAGAATAGATGTACTAATACGTCCACACAATCCAACAAAACAAATAACACATCAATTGGGCAGATTTAATAATTAATTCTATCCACAAGTAGCTCTATGAGGTGCACACAACAGCAAATTCTACATGACCTCATACCTAGTATATGTTGTAGCAAAAAGGAGGCTCTTTCTGGGTTGACTCACATGGGCCAACTAAATACAACTAGGGTATATGATTTTTATCCTCGTCTAATAATCAAGGCCAACTCCATTGCATTGGCGTCGCATTAATGATGCATTTTTACAATGTGATTGACATGTTTGAAACAGAACTAGTTAACACTCGGTTCTCAATTGAAGCCACTACAAAAATCACTCGGTGGGGAGCCTAGGTCATCCAATTCCCTACCTTTTCGTACATCCGAGTGTGCGGGTTCAAGGGATCCCAATATATGTTGCTCAAGAATGTCAGCGACAAATGGGCCCCGGTGGAATTAATGAGGCAACTAGTTGATACTCACAAATTCCTATCAAGCAAGCAAGCACGGCGTGGTAATTCATTTCCCCATATCGATTGGGAGATATACATGTGCATCCTTTGCCAAGGCAAAGTGCATGGATGTTGAGATGACACGAGTAATAGTTCGGTCATTTCAAAGCAAGCCATCGTTCGACATCAAAGGTCTAATGGAGAATGCCTTTGGATCATCACACGTACGTGTACCCTATTTTGAAGACTTCTAGATGGAATGTGAAGATATGGTAGAAGTCAGGGAGTGGGACTATTCTCACATAACCCTCCGAGAAAGTGTGGGAAGTGACTTGGAAGATGTCCCCGAGGGATTAACAAATGAGGATCCTATCAATCCTATCTATCAAAAGCAATAGGTGCATCTTCAGCCTTTGCCTTAGATTGATTGGTCTCAACATGAATCTACCTCTTCGAAGGATATAACAAGTAATGTAGTAGCAAGGACTCTCACCGACTCAAAACAAAGGAGATAGTCCCTAAGAAAACAAGTTAAAATATGTTAGGTATATTTGCAAGTTCCTTGCAGCACTCAACAAGAAACACATGAAAAGACATTCGATGGTCCTACCGAAAAGGAAAGGGGAGGCGAAAATTAGGGTGGAGCCCACTTTGCACAGTTTAGAAACCAAGGCTTACTTTTAAAATTAAGGGACAACTTGAACCTGCAAAAGAGGCGGAACAACCAAATTTCCAAGTTCCTCATTGGCCACCTTTGGTGGATAACACAACGCAAAAATTCTTGGCTTCCGATTCGTCTATAGTACCTACTAAAGTGTCTTCTCCTTCTTAGGCACCTTCATCCCCCAAGGTGACTAGACCTACATCACCTCCTAGGGTCTCATCCTCCCTAAAGAGCATTCTTCTCCCATGCCCACATCTCCTCCTAGGGTGTCCTCGCCTCCTCACACTACTCCAACTTCTCCTCCTAAGCTATCAACTCCTCCTCAAACTTTATCTAGCTTAAGCCTTCCTTCTTCTCCTCAACCCATGGCTACCATATACATTGAGATTACCAAGGTCACCATGACCTCCCCTCCTACTCAGATCACTCAAACCATCATCACAGATTCACCAACACAACCAGATCTGGGGGTATTGGGACAAGCTGAACAGCAGCAAATGGTTTTGAAGCAAGTTGCAAACCTGGTGGTCCCCGATTTGTTAAATAAGGTGGTGGAGAAGAAGAGGAAAGTGGTTCAGCCAGAGAAGATCAATTTCAGCACCTTGGATCTTGGTCTCTCTTTCTCCCGTGCATCTAAGAAACCTAAAAATCATTTCTAGGCTTATCACAGATGATAGGGGAACGATACAAGGAGATAGCAATTCCCTCACCAGACAAGCCAAGGGGAGATTACAGCACATGAATATCAGCTTTCAAAGGAACCTCTGGTAAATCTACTCATGAAGGTGTGAAGCAACCAAAGAGCAACTGAAAGAAAGGGTTGATCAGCTGATTGCCGTAATTCAAAAGATGACCACGCCAATTCAATACATGACACCTCTAGGCCCCCGCCACAACTGATAGACTCAGATACACTTGTTGGTGGAAGAAATTGGCCACATGGGTCGGGCTACCAAAGAATGCTCAGAGAAATTACTTATGAAGGGGCAGAACACCATTCAAGCCACTTTGATTGTTTATGCAGAAATCAACTTAGAAATTGGAAGCAACATAAGAAGTAAAGGATAAGTTTGAAAGAGATATGTGGAAATAGCAATTCCTTCACCAGACAAGAGCAATGGGGAGATTACAGCACATGAATATCAGCTCTCAAAGGTACCTCTGAGTAAATCTACTCATGAAGGGGTGAAGCAAGATGTACATTCTACCATTGGCATGCTATTTGAGAAGATGCATAAAGATCAAGCAACCATAGAGCAACTGAAAGAAAGGGTTGATCAGTTGACTGCCATTATTCAAAAGATGACCAGGCCAATTCAACACTATGACACCTCTAGGCCCCGGCACAACTCATAGATGTAGATACACTTATTGGTGGAAGAAAATTGGCCACATGGGTCAGACCACCAAAGAATGGTCAGAGAAATTAATTATGAAGTGGCAGAAAGCCACTGAAGTCACTTTGATTGTTTATGCAAAAATCAACTCAGAAATTGAAGCGATGTAGGAAGTGATGGATAAGTTTGAAAGAGATATGCGGTGATAGCAATTCCATCACCAGACAAGAGCATAGGGAGATTACAGCACATGAATGTCAGCTCTCAAAGGTACCTCTAGGTAAATCTACTCGTGAAGGCATGAAGCAAAATGTACAATCTGCCATCAGCATGCTATTTGAGAAGATGGATAAAGATCAAGCAACCAAAGAGCAACTGAAAGAGACAGTTGATCGGCTGATTTTTGTTATTCAAAAGATGACCAGGCCAATTCAATACTATGAGACCTCTAGGCCCCTGCCACAACTCACAGATGCAAATACATTTACTGGTGGAAGAAAGTGGTCACATGGATCAGGCCACCAAAGAATGGTCGGATAAATTAATCATGAAGGGGCAGAAAGCCATTGAAGCCACTTTGATTGTTTATGCAGAAATCAACTCAAAAATTGAAGCAACGTAGGAAGTGAAGGATAAGTTTGAAACTGAGGTCAACATGTTGAAGTAATACTTGCCTAAGTTAGAGGTAATTCAACGAATTAGCTCTGACACTCTTGTAGCAGAGGACATTGTAAGTGAGGAGGATCGTGGGGATCAAATGGAGCTTCCAGATGCCACCAAATTTTGGATTTGTATAATGAAAGAATGTATTGAGAAGTTGAAGGAACCGTGAATCGAAGGGGTGAAGGAAATTGATGACATTTTTGAAGCAATTGAAAAGATTCCTTGTGCTCTCTAAGACAATTAAGGACTCGTCCTCCCGGCTCAAACAATCAAGGATGAATATAGGCAGCTGATTAAAAAGAATCAACTCCCCGGGCTGCTTTCAGTATTGATTTGAGTCAGTGAAGTAAAATATCAAAATACTTTTATAAGCTAGAGAAGGATATGAAGACATTCCATAAGGTGCCCTCATGGATGATCAATGTAGATATGGAATGTCGAGTGTGTAATCTGTACACCAGGTCTAGCTGAAAATCGAAAAGGAAATCTTCTTCAATTTCGATGGCTATAGCAAAAGGATTTTGGTTGCCAAAGAAAAGGTCATTGAAGTTCAAGGCGATGAAGGTATAGACCAGGATGAGAATGTGGGGGGGGGAGGGGAAATCCCCGATTCGCAGCTGTTTTGACCAAGTCAATTTTACAATTTCTACGTTGTATATTTTCATGATTGTAAAATGTCACTCTATTTCTGTAACAAAAGCACATCATGTAGCTGGAATATGGGAGGCATTTTCCCATAAATATGTATATGCCAATCATTGTAAGGGACTTTTTAGTGGAAGGAGAAATTCTGGAGAGAGAAATTTTGAAGCTTTGTATTCAACATTTTCAATAAGAAAATAGAGAGACATATTCAGACTGTGTTGAATATTGACGTTGTGGTTACTATTTGAGGTTATGTCGAATGGGCAATCATCTCTTTCCAATTTACATTTCAACGAATTGTCTTTATTATGTGATTAAAATAGGATTTGTGTTTGCCTATCTGAACGTGCAGGTCTTCCTTTTCTTTCCTCCTTTCAATTTCTTATTCTATTCACTCTACTTCCCTACTCTCTCTACTATTTCCTTTCTTACGACTTTCAACCTTTTAGGAAGGGAACCTCATTATGGTTTTCATGCTGTTTTGTTTTCAATAAAAGAACCTCTCCATATAATAGAGGAGGGACGTTGTCAAACAATATTGGTGCCAAAGCTACATATTTTGCACACGACAAAATAGTTTGCCAACAATATTCTCAAGCATAATGTTGAAATTATGAATTGCAGACTTCAATATCTGGAGGATAGGGTTTCTAATGTTCCTGTTTGCAGTACTAGAGCTAAAATCTCATAGTCCCACATGGTAGCTGAAAGAACACATGAAGAAGGTCGCACAACAGTACCAATTCTTATGCCACAATGGCTCAACATAGCAAGTGCGAGGTCCCTGTAATGAATTTTAACAAGATGTCGTTCACTCAAAGATACAATTGCCCAATGACTGAAGTTGGCCCATTTCAATGCTTCCCAAGTATAATTTCAAATGAAGCCTTTAATAAAAAATGTGGAACAAAATAATCACTTATGTCATGCTTTCACTGATATATTTAGTTCGTCTTTACTATTTTCTGTGTGTTATGGTGTGGTTACATAATGGCTCCTAAGCATCCTTTGTCTAGCTCTCATTGTATCTTGGATATGAAAAACGTGACTCGTCCTATAAAGCCTATTTTTCAAATCCTAAGACTTCGGGCTGTTTTGTACTTCCTCTTTTATATCAATATATTTTACCTTTATCACAAATAAATAAAAACCAGTTACAATTCTAAAATTAGATATATATGCTATAATATTTGTAATTAATTGTTTATGCATACAAAACATCGAATTCCCAACAATTTCATGTGTTGTCCACCAAATTGCCAATTATATCCGGATCACTCTGTATATCTTGCATACATGATGAAACATACGACAAATATGTGATGTATTAAATGTAGTCATATATCATTGCCGCAAAGAAAATTTACTCTGAAAATTTACTATCAGTATATATTAATTTGATTTGCATTCTGAACACCAAAAGTAAAACATAGGGAGGAGCCCATATTGGTCACATGGACACCTAACTGGAGGAAAGTGGTGCACACCAATGTATGTAGATGTTCTACAAGTTTCCAGCTCAATGCAATGTTAGTATTAAGGGGACTTCAAGATCTGCACATGGCCTTGGTACAGTTACATGTCTAGGTAATGAGAAAAAAATTAGACAGGAGAAGGGAGGAGTTGTATCTTGTATTGATATGCACAAACCTTCAATCTTTGCCCTACAACGTAAGAAGTTTTCAAAGCATTAAGGTTAAATCTACTATGCTCATCATATAAAACAGTCGCATGGAGGTAGATTGCATGTTAGATAGGGTAGTAAGGGCAATTTTCCGCCATACTTCATGGCTGGTCTCCATGAGACACTTGACTGCTTATATTGCTTTCCATAATGGTGACTTTTGGACCATCCTCAACATAGAGTTCAAACAATGCTAGGCTTAACCATTACATTCTCTCAGTTGATCAAGTAGGCTTGCATTGCATGCCAAACCTAGAGTGCCAATAACACTAAATTCTCAGCATATGTAGTATAGATGTTATCATAAAAACCACATTGCCTACACAGCTACTTGCTTTAAGTTTGTGAATACCACAAACAAAATTTTGGAAGAGAAAATGCAGATGATTTCCAGACAAATAGATATCACCTTAAAATCCCAGTTCCACATCCAACATCCATAACCACAGCTTGATTGAATAGAGATGGATTGTTTAAAATTGCTACCCTATATGCGTCCATCCGCACCTGAAAGCTCAACAGACATTTGGCAATCAGTAATTTCTCTACTGAATAAAGCCACAAATAGAGTTACAACATAAACAGATAAAAATGAAATATGCAACAAATGTAAATCATACTCCATTTAGATTTGTCCACCAATAAACAAGTATGAAATGTCATTAGCAGGACAAGCTAGACTACCCTAAATGCAGCAAATACATACATTGAAATTTGATCTTTCCTGATTCGTTCTTTCAGTAGGCATCCATGTTCTGAGATTCTCTTTTTCTGTTAATATTTGTTGTCTAATACTACATCTATAAAAAGCATTAAAGTTTAAAGAAACATAAGAGGAAAACAAAAGTATCCCCAACAGCCTTTCAACTGTTAACGTTGAACTACACATATAGAGCCTTAAAATTAAGATTAAAGAGAGACTGGGCTTAAAATATAGAGCCTTAAAATTAAGATTAAAGAGAGAATGAGCTTTAAATATAGAGCCTTAAAATTAAGATTAAAGAGAGAATTCACAATTCACCTGATCACTAAGCATTTCTCTGTGAATTCCAAAGCGACTGTAAGCGCCAAAGTAGCTCTCATTGATGTTCTTTATCTCCTTCTTCGCCACATTCGCAAAAGTGACTTTGGACTTCTTGTCCTTTAACTTTGGAAGAGAAGATGGATTAGAATTCTGCTCTGGTGTGACCTTTCCATTGCAATGATTAGAATCTGTATTAAGACCATATACTTCTCTGTTATTAGGTCTATCAATTCTCCCTGTACCTGTAGCTCCACTAGTTGATTCAGAGGTACAAAAGTTATTTGGGGCTAAATCTAGCAGCTCATCATCATCACTCAAACTGTCAACTAGATCTCTTATGGCTGTCAATTCATCACCTCCTAGCTCTCTAATTAATTCCTCTTTGTCAACCACATCAATGCTATTGATGCCCTCCATGATATCTTCTCCTTCATCTTCAAATCCATACAATAAGGGATCGTCTTGCAAGAAGGGAGAGAGATATTTGTCATCCTGCCAGGTGACTTGACCATCTATGCTGCCATGTGAGTCTAATATAAAACTAGAGTGGTCAGATGCATGCAAATGCTCCAGAAGAGCTTCGTTGGAGTCTTGAACTAATCCACAACTCCAACATTTATGTGTTGCTACCTAAGAAGGATCAAAAGATTTGAATAAGAAATAATATTTCCTCCAATCTCAACCCATTAAAATGGTTATTTCCAAAAATACAATGTACACAACGCACCTTAGCAACTGCTTGAGCAATTAGAATGAACATAAGAAAATAACAGTCAGCTACGCTTGTATCAAAGAGAAATAATGATCCTTTAAAATTAATCTTTCACTAGTGAATTGGGCAGACAACATAGCAATTGAAGTTAATAATCTTATTGCAACTTTTACATGATTAAACGTTGTACTAAATCACGCAGATCTGGGGCTCTAGAAAAAAACCGCGTGGGAAGAAAAGTGTACAGTTGAGATCCATCTTGTTAAAACTACAATCATTAACAGGACCTCAATTACAAAAATAATTAAACCTCCATAACATCCAGGGCGGATTATAAATCAGCATATGGAGAAGACATGCATAGCTCTTGACTGTGTACTAAAATATCAACCACAGCTGCAATGTTTATGACTCCAGATTGATAAGACATAACGAATTCATATTATAGAGGCAAATTTATCCTGCCCCATGCATCATGAGGATCAGGACCGGTAAGAAAATAAATGTCAAAATGGTAATTTCCTAAGTTAACAAAGAGTTAACATTTGTGTTTGGTAACAAAATCATAAAAACACAATATTTAATTACACAAAAACAGTGTCCACTAAGGTTAGTCTAAATTGACTGTGGATGATAAGGCGTAATGTACATTGTACTTAATTTTGGAAAGACATAATGTTAAGTTTTACAACAGAAATATACACCTCAATCCCAAATAGAACCCTGCAAACAATGACAGCATTAAAATGAAATTTGAAAGAGCATCAAAGAGCAATAAGCAAATGTTGTAGGAATTTTAAAGGATAATACAAGGTAGGGCTTATTAATTTTTGCAGTCGGATTAGGATTCAGCAATGGAGATACCCTCCATTAGAATACAACAGGGTGACCAGAGGAGGTGGTTACCAAATTAACAAAGTCACCTGGAGACAGGATACTTCTCAAGTACAGGAGACGGACAGGGACAGAGACACTATTTTTTTAAACGGTACAAGGGTACTCAGAGACGGCAAAATATTTAAGAAATAAATCTATACAGATACAAAATTCAAATATATCTGTTTCATAGTTTCAGTGTTAGTATTACATATGTAGCCTACAGTTTATTAGCACAAGCTGCTACCAAGTATCACTCTTTCCCATTTCAATCAATTGATAAAGCTTCTTTATAGACATATTCAGACTTCTTTGGGTTTCTCTTCTTACTAGTACCACATCAGGCTTTGATAAGAAAATAAAAACTTCTGCTACAGAAATACTATGGTAAAATTAGAGAAATGCATGCTTATATGTATGTTTTTTTGGTTCTATTAACTCTCATCAGCCAATTATTCATATTTGAGGAAAAAACCAATGCAATTTATATGACCATTTTTAGAAACTTCTACGGGAAGCTACCCAATTTTCGAGAGAGATGCTTCCATAAGACATTAAAAAGATGCTAGGAAATGTCATCTGAAGTCTCCCGATGTATGCACAACTCCCCTGGTGCATCTCTGAGGAGGTAAAGCATTTTAAATATTCAGGACGAGTACCAGAGATCAGGGTAAATGTTTCTAGGTACCTATGGTTATTAATGAATTGAAAAACTGGCGTAGAATTAAATAAATTGAATTGGAAGATTGTAGTAGGCAGATATAGGGAAGCTTGAACTCTTTGTTTAATGTTTAAACACGGAAAAAATCTTTTCATGCCAAGAGGAGAGCGAGTTAGGCTGCCGGGGCTTTAAAAACTGCATTAAATATTGAGATTTCAATCATTATTTTGAGGTCCAGTCTGACTAAAGCCCAAGACTGGCTGGCTGTGTCAAAGACCTGGGACTGGGCAAGGCCTTGTAATTATGAATACCACAATATTTAATACAACGATGATCCTGATTTCCTTGTGAATTAAGTTTTCTCCATTGACAAGTTGTTTTGCAAATGTGGATTATACTGGGCCTACTGGTCTGGTAGACTTACAGTTGATTCGCATATTCTTATGGGTGTTGCTAGTTAGTGATGACTGATGTGTACTAAAATGGCTTAATAAATAGTCTAGATGACTGTCAGACAGAAGTGTTAGAAATTACTTAGTGCTTAAAAATTGAAGCTGTTGAGCTACTTATGTCTTATAGAAAATATGTCAACACACAATGAGAATAAAGATTGAAGATGCATCAAACTTCTTGACAATAAAAGGCAAAAAAACAAGCTGGGTTAAGGAATGAACATTGTTTCAAATTTTGAAATGGAATCCTCCTCTTACAGCTATGTAGTTTATGTAACTTTGTGCCCTATGTTTTCCATGAATCAGACTATTCCACTCAGGAAAATACCAAAAGGTTTTTTTCTTCTCTTATTTAAAAGCTTACATTACATTACAATCACAACGTTAGAAGATGTCTTCAGACCTTGCTGCATATAAAAGAAAGGAACTTTTTCCTAAGCTTTCGTTACTTTGCAAGTCAGCTGATATTTTCAAACCCATATAAAATGGAACTTTTTCTAAGCTGCCATTGCACCATAGGTCAACAGATATCTTAAAGACCTCACTGCATATAGAAGAATGGAACTTTTTCAAGTTTTCATTGCATTGCAAGTCTGCCGTATATAGATACCTGCCTGCATATAAAAGAATGAAGCCTTTTTCTAAGCTTTAATTGCCTCACAAGTCAACAGATATCAATGAATCCTTTTATAAGCTTTCATTGCATCACAAGTCAACAGATATCTTTAGACCTCACTGCATACAAAAGAATGAAACTTTTCGCTAAGCTTTCATTGCATCACAGGTGGACAGATGTCTTCAAACCTCACTGCATATTATAGAATATCATTTTTTCTTAGCGTTCAATACATCTCAAGTCAACAGACATCTTCAAACCTCACTGCATATTAACGAATAGAAATTAGAGCATAGAACTTTTTCAAAGCTGTCATTAGTATTACATTGCTTCAAACCTCACCGGAAATAAAATCCTGGAATTTATTTCTAAGCTCCCATTGCATTAAAAGTCAACAGATATCTTCAGACCTCAGTGCATACAACAAGAACGGAACTCTGGTCAGCTATATAATTATCCATCGACCAAGCATCTTCACTGGCAAACCATGAGCACATTACAATAGTAGTGACGGAGAGCTTGTTTCTGTCGTAATAATTACATGGGATTCCAAAAAAGCTAAGCAACTGCAGCCCCAGAAGCACGCACTATGTTTAAGTTTTGAAACCTGAAACAATAAAAGATAACAAATACTTGGATTCAAGCATAGTTACCAAATATGGTGGTTTCATATATATTTACCATATTTTTCCATCCACTGTATAAAAATGCAAAAACTGTGATCTCATTGGTGGAAGTGTTTAAAATTTCTTCTGGTAGCTCTAGTTTCTATATTGAGCTGGGTTTTCAAAAAAAAACAAAGTATTATTATAGATGTAATTTACTGTATTTTTGTCCACCTTATAAAACGCTCCGTATAAAAGTTGCTAGCTTGCATTCAAGTTTTTATTTTCATACCAGTAGCTGTAATGTATATATTTACAACAGAGCCGTCTTATTGTGGGGTGTCTATGCTGGGAAGTGTTGAGCATTTATGGCAGCTCCTTTTCCAGCATTTTCCCCACCAGACATGTCAGTGTCATTGCTCTGCATCAGGTCAGCAAGATTTATGCACATCTTTTATCTCTATATTTCTTACACCACTGTAACCACCACCAATTCCAACCCACTGATTGCAGCTTGATCTTTTCGGAATCTTTTTGTTTTTGAACATATCTTACCAAATATCTAAATGAGATTTTAACTTATCATGTTGTTAAATCGCCAAAAGCAAGTGTCAATCACCAAAAATCAATTTACATTATATATATGCAAACCGTGAAAATCGATTCCCTGTGTGTCTCTTATCTTCTTTGATAGCTGGGTATATGCAGAGACTAGTGGATTTTTGGATTTGGGGCAAAATAGGTGTATAGGGAACTTCCAAGGAAGCTATTCCTGCATATACAGGGTTTCTCCGTAACTTGTTTCACTTTGTTGCTGTGTTGGTTGGGGTTTATCATCTTGTGAGGGCATGTTTGGAGCACTTGAAAGTTGAAACCCGTGCAAGGGAGCTTCTGCTCATGGAACCTTTGCCTCAGCCAGTTCAACTTGGCCATGTCATGGGTGGAATTGAAGGCCTGCGATGGAACAGATCGAAAGAAGTCCTTGCTCATCACCATCAAGGGCCAGATCTATGATGTGTCTCAGTCCAGGTGTGTTTCTCTTGTTTAAAATTTCCGATTCCTTTCAATTTTGGGTACCCAATATTTTTCCCCTTCTTTTCTGGGGATCCTTCTTTATTGGGAAACCCTTCATTTTCCCTTTTGTTTTGGTAATCCACTTTTTGCCCCAATTGTAGCTATTTTGAATTTTAGTTAGATATTTACGAGTTCTGCTATTGGTTCTTCTTAGTTTGCTTGGTCGGTCATTGAATCGAAGCTCAGGGTTTGTTTCAAGGCCTGTATAGCTCTTATTTTCACACACGTTGGATGTATGGTGGTGGTGGCAAAGGTGAACCGTTCATTTTGGTTTCATCTACAGTCGTTTCGTGGTCAGGTTATTTGCAACTACAACATTGCACAAACATGCCCTTTCCATTATGCTTTGGTGGGTGTGCATACCCTGTTCCAATTGTGCTGCAGATGAGAACCATTAACTACAGTTCAAGACTATTGTCTCACAGAGCTGGTTGTGGAGAATTTCAAGCTGATTGGAACATTTTTGCCCTTTACACTGAGTGTCTTCCCTTTTGACATTTCTTTTTCCCATTTCAGCTATTGGCGCTGTGTAAATCGTGTTTAAAATGATTTTAGTTTTTTTAATCTAGTTCTTTCAAAAAAAAAAAAACAGAGGAAGAACCATTTCTTTCGTTATCAAAAATTAATAATTTTTCCTCCCTATGCCCGATGGACTGCTGTCTATTTCAGTCATGTGTTTGTGAAGGTGTTCCTTGCAAAAGAGGGGACACTTTAGACATATCTACAGGCACATTTTCACAGCCAAGAAATAGGTTGGAAATTATGGTCCTGTTTTGCACTCTGCCTCTTTGAAGTATATTGTTCTGAAATTGAAAAGTGACCTGGCATGGAAGCTGTTGTTTGACCTCTCCTAGAGCACATGCGTTTGCCATTTTCAATAGCATGCCGCCTTTTTCTAGGCTGCAGTCATGTCCTGAATTGCTTGCTTTGTAACCTACTTTTTTTTCTATGCTAGGGTAAGTGTGATTATGTTCAGAATATAATTTTTTGGTTTGTAATCTGTGATCTTGTAATGTCCCCTTTTTCAGAATTAATTAATTCTGAATACCTGAAGCCTATTTTTATTATTTTCCATAAGCTAAGGGGAAATTAAAAGAGGAAAATAAATTAATTTAAGTGTTCCAAGGATATTTTTATATTTTAATTGGAAAAATGACACTTAAATTATATTTTAATCCAGAAAGCATTAATAGAATAAAATAATAATAGAAGGTTGACTTCTATTATTGGGCGCAAAGTTAGAATTAATAAATAAATAAATAAAGGGGGCGCCAAAGTTAGAGAAGGTTGCATGAGTACCAAAGTCCTAATTTTAGGATGGGAGGTGGATAAAGTGTTTTTAAATTTGTTTAATCTTATTTTTAGGATGGGGTGCCAACATGGGGAGGAATTATATTATTTTTAATTGTTTTTGGAGCATGCATGTATTTCCAGAAGGGGGTGCCCACTTTAGAGAGGGATTGGAAGTTATAAAAGCAGATTTGGGGTTTGTTATTGACACATCTTGGAAATTCATCAATTATTTTCTTTGTCTGCAAGTAGCTTCTGCTTTTGCTTCCGTAATAGAGGACGAAAACCCTCCTTTACACACAAATTTGAGGACGAAATCCCTCACTTCTCAGCTGGGCAATTCCATTTCAGGGGTTGCAGTGACAATTCAGGGTGCAAGTGTTCCGCCAGTTCAGCTCCAAACAATTGTATTAAGACACTAGTATTTTTATTGTTTTTTTTTATTATTGGCAAATAGTTTTTTGAAAGGGACTATACCCTTGAATACAAAAGAAGGCCTGAGAGCCGAAATAAGAGTGAGAAACAAAGAGAATGGATCAAGATCCAAGTGTTACAATGAAGCTCAAAGTAGCTCAGAAACAGCTACACAAACGAGACATAACAGCAAAACAACAGCAAAAAAACAGCAAACCAACCGCAGAGAAACAAAGAAAGCGAAGCTCTGCATTGATCAAGTTACCCTTACCAGCGAGCGTTACCCTTCAGAGTGGTAGATTTTTTCTTTTTGCTGACCGTTACCCACCCTGATGGAGCCTTCGCGGTTGGAGAAGAAGACAAAGGAGGAGTATTTTCCTTAGTCGCAAATGTCCCATTTGGAGCAGGACACTAGTATTTTTATTGTTGTTGGTTCATATTCAATAAATAAAAGACTGATTTCTACACATTATGGTTCGTTGTTTTTATACAAAATATCAAATTATCGTTGTTGTTATAAAAGTTAGATTTTAATACTACTTCCTAGGGTTTAATAAAATATCCAGATATGTACGAAATTATTTTTAGGGATATTACGGTTTGTAATGTCCCCTTTCAAAATTAATTAATTTTGAATACGAAAGCCTATTTTTATTATTTTCCGTAGGCTAAGGGGAAATTAAAAGAGGAAAATAAATTAATTTAAGTGGTCCAAGGATATTTTATATTTTAATTGGAAAAAGACACTTAAATTATATTTTAATCCAAAAAGCATTAATAGAATAAAATAATAATAGAAAGTTGTCTTATATTATTAGCAAGAGTTAGAATTAATAAATAAATAAATAAAGGGGGCGCAAAGTTAGAGAAGGTTGCATGAGTACCAAAGTCCTAATTTTAGGATGGGAGGTGGATAAAGTGTTTTTAAATTTGTTTAATCCTATTTTTAGGATGGGGTGCCAACATGGGGGAGGAATTATATTATTTTTAATTGTTTTTGGAGCATGCATGTATTTTCAGAAGGGGGCGCCCACTTTAGAGAGGGATTGGAAGTTATAAAAGCAGATTTGGGGTTTGTTATTGACACATCTTGGAAATTCATCAATTATTTTCTTTGTTTGCAAGTAGCTTCCGCTTCTTCTTCCGTAATAGAGGACGAAAACCCTCCTTTACACATAGATTTGAGGACGGAATCCCTCACTTCTCAACTAGGCAATTCCATTTCAAGGATTGCAGTGACAATTTAGAGTGCAAGTGTGTCGCAGTTCAGCTCCAAACAATCGTAGCTGGTTTGTATTCAATAAATAAAAGACTGATTTTTACGCATTATGGTTCGTTGTTTTTATATAAAAATCAGATTATCGCTGCTGTTATAAAAGTTAGATTTTTAATACTGCTGCCCTAGGGTTTAACAAAATATCCAGATCTGTTAGAAATTATTTTCAGGGATATTACAGATCTCTTCTCATGAAATATCACAAATGCAGTTAACAGAAGACATGGGCATCCTCACAAAGCAGTGATGCTATTTCAGCAAATGCAACCAACAGGTGTCCAATCTGATCTATTCACTTTTGTTAGCATACTCCCGGCATGTGCCAAAATAGGAGCTTTGAAACAGGGTTACAATATCCACCAAAGCATTATGGAGAACGGACTTTTATCAGATGTTTGAATTGCAAACTAAGTCACCGAGTTCGGGTTCGTGTTCGTGTTCGTGTTCGCGAGGATTAAATTCGGATTAAGTTCGGCAATGATAAAATTCGGATAAAAAATTCGTGATTAAATTCGGCTGTTATAATTTTCAAAAAAATTTAAAAAGATATAAATACACAAAATTTTCAAAATAGCTAAAACATTACTATACAATTTGAATTACCAATTCTATGCTTAATTATTTTATTAAAATTAAAACATTAATAAACTAAAAACAATTGTAAATTTATAATTATAAAATATAAAATATGAATAACATTATAAATTATAAATTATAAAATGTAAACCAATTGTAAATTATAAGTTTTAAAACTTACTCTAACCTAATCGACCAAAATTATAAATTATAAAATATAAAATATAAATCAGTTATAAATTATAAGCTTTAAAACTTACTCTAACCTAATCGACACATTGAAAAATATATTTCACGGGCAACGGGCAAGGATTTTTAACATTCTTCTCGTGGTTGTCGGCGGCACTAGGGATGGCTCCAAGTCGCAGGTGTATCAACTCTCCGGTATTCTGCAGAAAATGCAGGAGAGCAGGCCATAACTCATTTAAATGCAAAGAAAAATGAATGCAAATGGAAACGCATCTAACTGGTCTGAAGCCGAGTGCTCTGACGATGGAATCTCCCTGCGTGTAGGTCAATGAAGCTCGTGGCCCTGAGCAGCTGGTCGTAGATCTGTCCCTTGATGCTGGAGAGGCAGTGTTGGAGCAGAACACAGGTCACTTGAACTCAAAGCTCAAGTCGCAACGTTTTATAAGCTTTTTTTAATGCCGAATATGTACGAATATTCGCGATTTTTATTTGGGTGAATAAGGTTCAGCGATTTTTGAACTTTTTGCTTGAAAATTGCCGAACCCTGTGACTTAGGTTGCAAGTGCCCTGGTAGATGTCTAAAAATATGGAAGCATGCACAAGGCATGTGAACTATTCGACAAAATGGCTGAACGAAATGTGGTCTCGTGGACTGCAATGATTGTAGGATATGCACAAAATGGGTTTGTTGAAAAGGCTTTGGAAGCTTTCGAGCAAATGCAACTGACAGGTGTAAAGCCAGACTCGACAACCTTTGTCAGCATCCTCCCAACCTCTGTTCAAATGGGAACTTTACAGCAGGGCATATACATCCAACAGAGCATAATGGAAGCAGATTTTGGTCAGATATAGTTGCAAGTGCCCTAGAAGACATGTATGCAAAATGTGGAAGCATACACACAAGGCATGTCAACTGTTCGACTAAATGCCTCGGAAATGTGGTCTCGTGGAATGCACAAATGTAAGATATGCATAGAATGGATTTTGCACGGATGCTATCAAAATCTTTGAAGTAATGGAGTACTACGGAGCATACCCTGACCACATTAGCTTCATCATTGTTTTGTTAGTGTGTGACCTAAGTCACAAGGTTCGAGCTCGAGTTCAAGTTCAACGAGGGTAAAGTTCGAAAAACAAATCGTCATTAAGTTCAAACTTTGAATAATAGAAAAATTAAAATAAGTATAAATTTAAAATTAAAAGTAAAATAAACTTTAAAAAATAAATAATTTTTTAAAAATAAATATAAAATATTAATTAAATAAAACAAATCAAATAACAAAAATTATTGCATCCCAAAGGTCCAATATAGATGTAGCATTCGTCATTGGGGAATTTATTGTTCAATTTGCAAGGTTTGAAGGGCTGTATCCAAAATATACACAAATCTTTCAACAAATTCAAATCAGCAGAAACAGAACCAGAACCAGCGATCTAATCTAAGGTCATCATTGACATGTTGTTAGAGATGGAAATGGACAAATCTATGGGCACTTCTCAAACATTTTTTTCTCTGCCTATGCCATCCTCAGACAACTCTACCACAGCTCAGATGCAAGACACAAGCAGTAGAGGATATTTTATAGTGCATGACCTTCCTCTATCGATTATTTTTCCCCCTTTGTCCATTTCCTGCGTGGCATGTAATCCATACCGAACTGCAATGGTTTTCGCTGAATTTTTGGTCGCAGCAATTGCATCGCTGAATATCAAACCTTTTCGTGAAAATTTGGCAAACCTTGCGATACAGCATGTGACTGTGCAAGTTTAGTTAAAGAGGGTTGTTAATACTTCAATGGCATGAGTGCCTCTTATAGCATTACACCTGTAATTGATCATTATGTCTGCAGTGTTTACATTCTTGGCCGCACTTGATATCTTTTGGAAATTTTAGCTTTATTGTCAACATGCCAATTAAACCTATGGTGGTTGTGTAATGTGTTTGCTTGGTGCTTGTAGAGCACCTAAGAACATGGGGTTAAAATTAATTACAGAGCTCTTTTTTTTAGCTGGATCCTCAAAATGCTGCAACTTATGTTCTTCTATCAAACATCTATGCAGAAGTGGACAGGTGGGGTGAGGTTCAAATGGTAAGGAGATTGATGAAAGATAGAGGAATTAAAAAGACACCTTATGTAGTCGGATTAAAGGGCATAAAATGGTGCATTTTTTTAGTGTAGGAGACAAAGCACACCCGCAAATGTAGGAAATCTATCTGAAGTTGGAGAAATTGTCTTGAGAGATGAAGGCAGCAGGATATTTTCCAGATTAAAAACATGTACTGAGTGATGTGGACAAGGAAGAAAAAGAATTATTCCTCTTCCACCATGGTGAGAAGTTGGCGATTGCTTTGGATTGTTAAACATGCCCCCTAGGACAACTATTGGAGTTGTCAAGAACCTTTGAGTATGTATTGACTGCCACAATGCAGCCAAGTTTAGCTCCAAGATTATTACAAATAAATCGTTGTGAGAGATGCAAATCAGTTCCATCATTCCAGAAAAGGGAGATGTTCTTCTAAATATTATTGGTAATGCTATGTGAAGCAATATGTAAACATACGCTGGCACTATAACAGGTACACCATGTCAGACCTGCGGTGACAAAGAAGGGACTAGGTTTTATTTTTAGCTTCTAAAAAAAAATCGAAGCGTTTGAAGATCTAGACCATGCCATTGACTTAATAAATCGGATATATAGTCTGCAATGTGCATCGCTACTTTTATATACCGATGGGGTGTTTGTTAAAGCTCTGTTTTATTTAAAAATGGAGGTGTCATGACATTGAATTGCTTATAGGAAATTTGCACGTGTCTGGGATGATAAGCCGGGGAAGGAAGAGAAAAGAAAATAGAAAACAGTGATGGTTCTTTAGACCAACCTTCGTCATTTTGTATGGTCCTCTTGTCTAGAATAATTGTATTATATTGTGCTTATGTTAGGACTGTCATTAGGGATTGAATTACACATTCAAGATTATGTATCCAACTTTATATATGCTTGTGTGTTTTGTCTCATTTATGATGAGAGATTTTTAATGTTGTTCCAAATCCCTTTTTGGGAGATCTTGAAATTACTACATTGAAATGAATTTCTAAATTAGCTTAAAATTTGATATCCCTTCTAGCGCACCTTCGGACTCGTGCAATTGCTAGTACATTTATTTTAGCTCAAAAAGAAAAAGAAAAAGAAATTAATAATGTGGCCAACCTGAGAACGCAAATAGTTGATGAGCTTGAAAGTTCCATAGAAGTCGAGAGCAAGAGATTTTCTAAGGCTTGGAAAATCAAAAGCATGATCGTTGGAGCAATGCTTGAAGACTGCATCAGCTGATTCCAAACGCCGATTGCAGAAAAGACAAAGGCATTGTGTGGCATCGTCATCGTCATCCTCCCAGTCATCCCATCGGCCTGCTGCATCCTGCTCCTCCTCTTCTTCTTCGTTATCGTCATGAAATCTAGGGTCCTTCATTGTCACTTCAATTGTCATATTCACTCAAACCTTTAAAACCCTAAACCCTGGAAGCATTAATCAAACCTTCGAAACCCTAAACCTTGGGTCAAAGAATCGAACCTTCAGACACTTAAACCCTGAATCAATCAAACAACACTTAAACCAAAATCCTGCCTTCCGATTTATATGTTCTAACACAGTCTATGCTTCAAGACTTAATTTCTTTAGAAGAGTATGATTACCGTTAAAGTGTCATTGAGATTAGTATGAGGATTTTGTAGAAGTAGTAGATCTTTTAAATCCGTTGAGTGTGATTTTGTTAGACAGATTTGAGATGTACGTCTTAACAATTTTAGGACTTTGTTAGGGTTATAGATGATTTGATAAATTGGGTTTTAGGGTTTTTAGGGTGCTTGTGGAGTATTGGTCAAAATTTGGTGTTACTCCATCTCTTCCCCTTTAAGAGAAAATGACCGTGGTTTTATTTGATTAGGGTCCGACCGTGGTCTACTAAACATAATCTTTTAAGTTAAATAGGAAAAGAAAACAGTATACACGAGATTACACAAAGTATATGATTTATTATTTTTATTGGAATTGTCGCAATTATATTATTATAAAAAGAGGTTATAATAAAAGGGGTGGGCGGATAGAGTCACGGCCTAAAAAGCGTGCGAAAAGGTTGACAAACAATTTAGCAAAAGATTATATTATGAGTAACTAAGCACAAACGGTCGCAATATTGGGTAGAGGGGAGGATCATCGTGAGGCAAAAGAGTGCCAATAGCGAGATAGCTCATCATCTAGCAGGTCTTAAACAAACCAGTCATCTCAGTATGGTACTTGGGTAGCCGGTGAAACCATTATTCCCCACCCATGAGGTGGGGAGCTCACCACTGAGCATGTCATGCGCGAAAAGAGGGTCAACGAGGCGATAGGTAGGAGGACCAACCGCGAACTTCCCCGCGGCGGTGGTGGTCTTCATCCTTTGAGTCATTGAGGCAACGAAGTGTGAAAAGCGACCATGACCGGGAAAGGGACGGGGACTTTGAGAGCAACTTGCCGACACCGAATAATTGGAGGTGGTAAGCCCGACTAACGTTGATATGAATGTATCGACTCATAATGCAAGGAGCGCTCCCCTAATGTGTGAGGCTCCTAAAGATGTTAGAACTCAAGGCCAACTTCTCCGCTAATGCCCAGAATCGAAGGTACCCAATAGAAATAACATTAATTTTATCATTACATTCGAAGTGGAAAGAGATAGTATCATTATTCAAAATAGTTGCATTTCTAACTTTCCATAATTGAAATAAAATGATAGCTCTAAAAATGTTGCGTAAGAATGCAATGTAAACAAGCCATATAGAAGAATCACTAAACATAACCATTCTCCAAGTGAGAGGCTCAAGGTGATAGGGCTTGAACAATGACTCGAATCCAGTCCAAGCAAAGATGGCCATGGGGGCAAAACCAAAAATGTGCTTGAAAGTTTGAGCTACCACAAGCCGGACATTTGAGGTGGCTAACACCAAGATGTTTAAGCTTTTCATTGAGCGAAAGTCCCTAGTTAACAAAACACCAAAGGAAGTGGACAATTTTAGGCTCAATTTGGGATTGCTAAGTACTAAGTTAAGGAGGAATAGCCATGTTCGAGGGGAAGAATTGAGGTTCCATCTACTATTAAGTTTTCCAATGGTGGCGGAAAAGGGCTCATAAGTTGGTAGCGCAATCCCTATGTGTAGTTCTTAAAAGTAGTGTCCAAGTTCCATTGTCAATCCTTCCACCAATTAATAGGAGGTTGCAACTCCAACTTGTGGAGCATAACATCCGGGAGTAACATTTGTGCTTTGAGAATTGAAGGGAGGTCTACATTTCTCAAGTCGAATTTAAATTTAAGCTCTAGCTAAGGAATCCAATCTTTGGATTGCACCTAGTTGTGAATGGTATAATGCCCTTCATGAAAAGATGAAAATATTTAATTCTAGGAGTTTCCACCAAGGAAATGCAATTGTCAATCATAATAGGAGACTACCATATGTTGTAATCTTTGAAAGATAACCCATTCTTAAACCCATCTCCAATCCATCGTAAGTAGGACTTGACAACCTTATATGCTTGCCATGGGATTTTAACAACAAAGGCACATTCAATTTGGATAGGATCCAAAGTGATTGAAATGGTATGGAGTCGATATTATTCTAGCACTTCTTAACATAAGGAGCACCTCTTGAAATACAATCTTTGAAGGAGAATTTTCCATGTTTTTGTTGATTAACTAAAATTAACTAACTATATAGTATATGGGGATAGTTAATCTAAGCTATGAACAATTGTAATAAAGTAAATAAATGTAGTAAAGAAAGTATATAAATGATCTAAGTAACTATGTAAAGGAAATGCTAACCCTAATGTGCAAGAAGGAAGAGGAAAGAACTCAATCTGAATAGAAGTTGCTCACAGGACGGTTTCGCAGTTGATGACTGGAAAATCGAAAGTAGGAACAACTGTGCGAAGTCTCGAAAAGGATGGATCTGGAGGATCTAGCTAGATTGGAGTGCCTGGAGAGGGACTGGGGTGCCTGTGGGTGCTCGGTCTACAATTTGGGGTGCCCAGTATGTGCAAAATCTCTAAAACTTGTCTCTGCAAGGTGGGAGGTGATCTGGAACCTTCATTGTGTGTCGTATCATATTTTTCGTGCTCCTTTAGATGTCGTTAATAATCCAAGATGAAAGAAAGACCTATAAGACCTCAAAACAAGCGTCAAACCTTAAAAAGGAAAAATGCATATGAAGGGATTGGACTGACCTCACTGCCATAATGGTGGACTTACTAAGTGAGCGTTGCACTACATCTCAAACCCAATGTAGTTCTATGTGCAAGTGTGTGTGAACATGCCCTAGGTTTCTCTTGTGTCAGTCACACTTTGTGAAGTAGTGAGCAATAACTATGTGTATAAAATGTAATAGAATGTGTGCATGAAATAGAATAGAATCCCTCCCCCATGAAGTGTGATGTAGATGTCCTAGCCTTGTGCCTTGATGATGGAGCTATGTGGATGCAAGTGATCTCCAATGCTAATAGATGGATGCAACTCTATATGAGTGATAGTAGTGAATGATGTTAGGTCCCTCATTATGGTGTCATGACTTTATATTTATAGGTATCTCTTGATCTAATTTCATAATTAACCCCGAAAAGGCCGACCACGAGAAAGATAAAGATTTCAAACAACTAGAAAGAGCCCAAAAAGAGGCAAGAACATGCAAAAGGACCGGGCGCCTTGGTGGGACTAGGGCGCCCGACCAAGGCTAAAATGACACGAGATGACGAAGCTAACTAGGCATATGGGTGCAAGAAGTCGGCAATGATGAAATAAAATAAAACAAGATGGCCAAAAAATGAGGTTTAATTAGTACTTTCTTCACTAAAGAACCTTCTAAATAGTAGTATGAGATCGGAACTAAATAATGTTTGAAGTGCATAATTTTGTGTCTATATGTGCCCTTCAATGGATTTAACAATCCATTTCACTCATAGAGCAAGACTTTTCCGAAAACATCAATAATACCGATGCCACCTTTTTCCCAAGGGGCGCAGTACACCTTACAAGCCACACGATGAAAGCCTCTAGTGTGTTTGGTGTTGACCCGTAAAAACTACCAAAGCAGCACTGGCCAAACACTTGTTATAAGAGGCCTTGGAAGGTGGCCAACATGAAGAGTAATAAACATGGGTGGCAGTAAGGATCTTGGTACAAACTTGAATTTTTGGCACCAAAATGAGGTGTGGAGATTCAATAAGAGTTTTTTTCAATCCAATTAAGGATATATTGCCAAAGCACAAAAGGGGTGCAATCAAAGGCAAAGGAAGGCCGAGAAACTTGAAGTGTTCACCACATTTGAGCCATTTCCAAGATTACTTCTTGAGCCAATCCAACATGGGGAGAATACTCTACCTATAACAAATGGTTTTGCCCCATTATAAAGATGAGCGGACACTAGGCAAAAGATGTCTAGGCAATTTAATGTTTAAGTAAAAGATCTTTCATTTTTGGAAAGTGTAAGAAAAGAGTCGGTTGTAAAATTCCCATTGATAAGTTGAGTGGCATAGTCGGGAAGATAAATTCTATGGACTAACCCAATGGAGACCGATGTGTAACCAGATAACCAAAGGCCTCATTAAAAGCACAAAGAGGGTCGAGCAAGAGGTCAACCTTACCAAATTGATTGGTAAAGGCCAAATTTGGAATATTTATGATCGTTGATAGTAAGATGGGTGGAAACATTTGAGAAGAGAGTTTGCATAGCCCGTATGAAAAAACCTCAGCAAAGCTAAGCACCTACATCGTGGCTACAATAAAAGGCCACTATATGAGATCATAGGCTATGTCAAATTCCAAGTTGAGAAAGATAGATTTCTAGCAATAGGCTGAGCCCACTCCATACCTCCCAAACCATAATGATATTGTCTAAGATATATTTGTTTTAATGAAGCCAAACTGTTAAGGTCTAACAATCACCAAAAGAATGTGGTGAAGCCGAAGCACCAAAGCTTTGGCAAGATTTTAATATGAAAAATTAAGCAAGATAATCGGTCTCTAATTGTTAATAAGATCAGGATCACCCATCTTAGGTATGAATTTAAAATTTCCTTTGTTTATAATATCTCCTACGGAATGATTGGCTAACACTTCCTTGTAGACATGAAATAAATTTGGGTCGACAAAGTTCTAGGTAGTCGTATAGAACTTGTAAGGGAAACCATCAATACCTGGGGATTTTTCATCAACCATACATTACAAAGTAGAATACAACTCATCCAACATGAGGGGGGAGTCACACTCGATTTTGGCCACTCAGGACATCTTATGCGAAACAACATCCAAGAATTTTTAGAAGGCATCTTGATATTCTTGTGTACAAGTCCGAGCCACGAAACCCCAATTTGTAATGCTCCACAAAGGCATTGGTGATGTCAAGAAAACTAGTAAGTTGAGCCTAAGCAAAGTGGATATGGCTTTGATTTTCTCTTTGAATTGTTTGACATGAAGGGATTTAAAAAAATTCTTGGTCGTCGATCGCCAATCTTATGTCAATATGGTCTAACCTAGATTTGGGCACATCGGGCCAAGTAGGCTTCAATAAGCTTGAGCTTGTATCTTAAACTAGTTATGTTAGACTATAATGAAATATTGAAGGATCATTTTCGAGGTAAAATGAAACTCATTGGAATTCAATTTGAAGAGCAATGTTAGCTTTCTTACGAACCCGTGCCACCTACTTTCCAAAGTGGTGGAGGAACTTGGTGATATGTTGGATGGCCTCATTCCACGACCCGATCCAATTAACAATGTATGGTGGATGAGGTGTAAGGTTCCAAATTTGGTAAATGAGCTAGATGGCACCCACATGTTGCAAAAGTGACATGTTCATGTAGAATTGGTTACGTGGCACTTTAATCATATCTCCTCTGCAAGTGATTGAAAGGTGATGTGAAAGTGGTTAGAGAGAATAAACTCATGATGGATAGTTATTAGGGAGATTCCCATGTTATTGAATGATAACACGTGTTGTTCAAAAAGTAGGGCACGATCCAAGATTTTTAAAATTATGTCCTATCCATCAAAAATTGGACCAAATGAACCACAACTATGGAATAAAAGCCCACTAGTGAAGAAATGGGTACACTAAACTACATCTATTTTTGAAATAAAACTGATTTTTATGCTCTCTAATGTACTAGCATGTTGGTAGACCACATTATTTATCTTCAAAATGCTTAACCATAATGGAATCTCCACAACTTAGCCAAGCGAGCAAGTGACAAGTTATTAGCAATCTGTTTCCATAAAGTAGCCCTTTAAGTGCCATCATCGAAGCATGGATATTGATGATACCAAAAGCAGAGCCATTGACATTTAATATGACCCACATAGACCGATTTGATGTATCTTCTCTCGAGGCCATGTTTGAAGAGGAAAAATTAGGGGATATGGAAATACTAGTAGTACCTCGGGTTTTGGTGTGAGAAGTGTGAAAGTGGAAAAAATCAAACAAGATGTGTTGTGTTATCATTCGCGAAGGAATGTTAAAATTTTCACTTCTAGAAAACACACAAAATCCAACTTTCCAATTTTCTGACATGTATAATGCACAAATAATTTTTGTGAGGACTTTGTGAGACCTCTAACATTCCAGGATATGAAATTCATGAAGGAATTTCGTCCATGCTAAGCTCCCCTTGTCCATCCTACAAGTCGAACCATCATCTAAAGTATAAAAATTGTTAGATAAAAGTGGTCATCGGTTTGGCTTGATAAAATCTTCTAATGAAATGGACCAGATGGCACTCATCCCCATTAACAACTCTTGCGCAATTTTTCACCACCCTCAAGTTTCCTACGAGAACATCGAGAGGGTTGAATAGAGGTCCCAACTTCGCCTTAACAAAATGCTTGTATGTATCTTGGCTTTGCAAGGGTTCAAGGTGAGAGTGTGTCATTGGCATGGGAGAAAAAATGTTGGAGTGTTGTCATCATGATGAGTAGGGGTGGGGATTTGGGAAGTAACACTAAACTAGGTTTATTCCCTATGACCATTTTTTATTGGTCACATTGGTCTCTTTCTCATCATTAGTCGAAACCTTGGGTTTGTTCTTTATGGCTTTGTCTTCAACTAGCTTGGGCCTAGCTATGAGTGGATAGTTTTTAGTTCTACGGTCGGGGTCTAACATCGGAAGCAAATGTTGGGCGGGTTGAAATATACCACCTTATGAGAAAACCTTTCAAAACTAACTTGGATATCTAAGGTCTCTTTTAAATCCTTGGTTAAGTCGACCTCGACGACATACATGTGTTTGTTGGGTCGGGCTAAATAAAAATGGTTTGGTTCAAAATAAATAACACACCCAACGGGCTTGATAATAAAAGGAATAAAGGCCCAAAGTAGGAATGGAAGACCAAGTAATTTTACCCGGACTTGGACTTTGAACAAAACTTGATTTAAGAATTTGAGGTCTCGATCTAAGGCGAGAGGACAAACATAGTATTATGTAGGAACTAACGATAATATTTACTCGGGAGGGCTTGGACATGGGAAGGATCTTTGAAAGCAAACAAGATAAAACCCTTCATAATATTTGTTATACTATAGACTCAAACTCTCTAAGAGCTTCCCAATGAAGCCTAATCCGAACCCGGGGAATCTTCGAGAGGGAATGTGACCAACATAATAAGCTATAAGATTGTAATCTTCGTATCATTTTACGACTGGTTCCTCAACATCAATATTTATCAAAATATCAAGTAGTGAATCAATTTAATTACCTCGTTGTAGACCTTGGGGACAAACTTCCTCGTGTGTTTGGGAGCCATTATCATTGTTTCCTACACCGAAGTTACGAAAATTAAACAATGCACCATTTAAATAGGTGATCCACCCCAAAGTGTGGTAAAAATATAATGTTTAATGTGCATCGATTTGAAAACCCAATGCATGTGTCGGGAAAGGCAAAGTGGGAGTGATAAGACAACAAAATAATGTGGCATGTATGAGCAATAAAACAAGTGAGAGCCCTCCCTCATACACGATTTATATTTGAAAGACACTTCTAAAAAAAAATCAATGCGGTAACTCCTTTATTACATGAAATTATGCCATACAATAATGTACTTCCAAGTTCTACTTTACACTAATGCATGTGTAGCTATATGTAAACACATCAATAAGAAACCATCAAAACGGTATTACAATACAATGGGACCAAAACCATGGGCCAAGAATACAACCCATAATGGTTTCCCACAAAACACGAGTTATCCGATTAATTATATAATAACATAGGTTTAACCACCTATATGGGTTTGAAGTGACTAAAATGTATCATACTCTATGTCATGCCTAGTTATACAATCTATAAAGGGGGTAAATAATGGAAAATATACAACACATTTATAATAAGTGTATCATATTTTTCACTTTATTACCTTTTTTCTATTTTGTTTGACACTAGGTCTTAATTTTTTTATGAAATAGAGATATATTATCTTAAATTAAAAATGGTGCAAACCATTCACAAAAAAATTCAAGTGGGAGAGGGGGTCGGGAGGTGCAAAAGGAAAGGGTTATGGATCACGCCCAAAATCCAACACACTAGCATAGATAATCATACGAAGGAAGACACACAAAAAGGAGAAAGAATTAATTGGTTCATGGATGACCAATTGTGAGTTCAATAATACATTATAAAAGTAATATCAAATTTAAGTAAACAATGCAAGAAGGTTGGCAACAAGAAGTGGATCCTACTCATCTATTTTTCCCCAACCCCTATCTAGCAATTTGTCACCCTCAAGTATGAGATCCTAATCAATGTTGATATTGTTTCCATATTGAGTTGCCTTCATAGTATTTTAGCCATTCACTTGAGTGTCATCGGGTGAATCCATATAAGGAAATATTTACAAATTCAACCAAGGGAATATATCATGTTATGGAAGAGGACCTACCATGATGTTATGAATGAGGTAAACGCCTTGATCAATGCACAAACCGATCAACTCCATTGCAAGAGCAACAACGAGAAAGGCTCAATTGTCGGTCACCCCACATATTTCTATCTATAGATACTAGAAAATGCACCTTGCACATAAGTTCTCATAAATCCAAAAATAATTTAAATATAATATAACACCACATTAATTAAATAATTCTCCATCTAATCTAATTCCCCATATAACCCATAAATAATTAACATCTAGTTAATTGATGTTAATCAATTAATTAACCTCCATAATCACTTAATAAAATCCTCCACATCATTTTCCACATCAATCTTCCACTACCCCGCCATCATAATAAAATATTTTGATTTGTCCTCATTATCCCACACTATTAAAATGAAATATTCCAATTTGTCCTCATTACCCCACACTATTACAATAAACTATTTCGATTTGTCCTTATTACTCCACACTATTAGAATAAAATATTTTAATTTGTCCTTATTAACCCCACATTATTAGAATAAAATATTCTAATTTTGTCCTCATTACCCCACACTATCAAAATAAAATATTCTAATTTTTCCTCGATGCCCCCACTATCAAAATAAAATATTCGATTTATCCTCATGTCCCCCACCATCAGGAGAAAATATTTTGATTTATCCTCGTGTCCTCCACCATCGAATAAAATATTTTGATTTATCCTCCACTTACCCCCACCATCAGAATAAAATATTTTGATTCGTCCTCATTTCCCCACTATCAATATAAAATTATCTCGATCAAATCTCCCATTATCTTTCATGATCAAATAAAATAATAGGGTCATTTGTCCATTAGCCCTCCACTTCCAAAGTGCACGTACTATTCATGCACTAGTATAACACTATTCATGTACTAATGTTACTATTCACCCATTATCTCTAAAACATGATTAATTATCCTCCCTAATTAATCATAACTGAAACCTATAAATATAACCTTCCCCCTCTAAAAGCACATGAAGAATTAGGAGAATGCCCCCATTATGCTCATAATTTCCTAGATTTCCATCTTGTTTGCATTTTGCTTGGTTTTGTAGGTTATTGGAGAGGAGAAGGCAGATCTCACCCATGGCTAAGTTCTAACTACAACAACTTCAAATCAACAAGCACACAAACCTTGCACCATGGCTTGGTCCCAGGCAGGTATACCATTTCATTTTAGTTATTTCATTGCATATTTTTATGTTCATTTTATCAACCTTGAAAAGGGCTAGGGATCTAACTGAGGCGAGATCCCCTAGTCATAAAAAATAACTAACATGTTTTTGAGTGTTTTTATGCAGATTTCATATTCAAATATGAGATATTTATCCCACTTTATTCATTACAAGAATCCATCATTGTCCTTCACATCTTCAACAACGGCAACATAAGCTCATTTATTTATGTAGCATTGGTTCAAAGATTTTATAATCTAACACATCTTACAGGTGATCCAAATCAAGACATACATTTTGGTGACCATTTTGGGATGATTTTGGTTGTGGGGTAATTTATTTCATTTCTAAATCTAACTTTAGTTTTATGCTAACTTAGATTGTATGATATGCATGCTAAATTTCCCTCACACCCTTGGTGATCTTAGAAATCAGAAATAGCTTCAATCTTTTTCTTTATTTCATTTCTAAATCTAACTTTGGTTTTATGTTAACTTAGATTGTATGTTATGTATGTTCTTTCCTTGCACCCTTGGTGATCTTGGGAATCAGAAATAACTACAATATTTTACTTTATTTCATTTCTAAAGCTAACTTTAGTTTTATGATAACTTAGATTGTATGCTATGTATGTTCTTCCCTCACACCCCTGGGTGATCTTGGGAATAAAAAATAGTTGGAGTCTTTTACGTTATTTCATTTCTAAATCTAACTTTAGTTTTATGTATATTATCTTGTATGTTATGTATGCTCTTCCTCGCACCCTCGAGTGATCTTAGGAATAAAAATGGCTGGAATTTTTACTCTCTTTTCTAAATCTAACAATTTTCCCTTTAAGTAATTTTCATTCACAAGATGGTTAAACAAAATCATTCCCGATTCAAGACAATGGGTTTCAAACATAACTCACTAGCCATTAAAGTAATTTATGCCATTACATCGCACACCTTTTCAATCATAAGTTGTGATAGCTTAACCCCACATGACCATCCCTAGTGAAAATTGTCCATATAGGTAGCTTTACAAACCGGATGTTGCCCAAACTTGGCCCTTATCATGATGACATTGACCTAGGACTACATTATTTAGTCATTGAGTCTACCCCTGTCATCCACTTATTATATCATAGCTAAATGCTCTCATAGAACATCTAGAAATTGTTGAGCGTTATTGGATTGAGTGAGCACAAATTCCAAGACAAGATAATTTGTGATGTTATTAGGGTTTATCAGTAATAAAATTTTGTGATTTCAAGAGTATTTGATGTTTTCCATTAGTTATTTTATCTTGCTTCGATCAATTTTTGCACACTAATATTTTGTTTTTAGTACCAATTTGTTTGCTCTAACTTGTGTTTTGCAAATTGACCAATCATATGTCTATGTCCACACTTGGCAAAATTGCTAACATTCGATCACAATATAGGTTTGTCAAGACTAAAAAAACACAAAAACACATTCAAGCTTCGTGTGTACAAATATGTCAGTGCAAATATGTTATTTTATGTTTTGCAATTTTTTCATACTTTGCTTTTAATTTATTTCTATTGTGCACATCACAAAGCAAATACTTCATAAGCGAGTGTTTAATATTTATGATGCCTCTAGGTCACACTTATGGGTGAATCTGTCATGATTGACCTACTACATTTGTCACCTAACACAACCAAAATAACAACATCTATGGCATCGACCTTATAAATTGATATAGAGAGATAAGGACATCAAATGTACGTGCATTCCCCATTTCCCATCATTATTGGTCATTGGGAATAAACCCTAAAGGTTTGGGACAACATCAACTTACGTACGAGGGATCCCATTCAAATGGAATACCATTGAGTGTGAGTCTCTTTGACGTTCCATTTACAATATATCGAAAGATGTATCTTTATTGGAGTGATAAGAGCCAATAGAATTCATATCACAACATATTACATTTAAAAATAACAAAAAATAATTCCATATTGTTCAAGACACTTCATCCAAACATTATCACCATATCTAGGTTGCATTTATGACAATTTTTGTTATGTACAAACATCCTTCCATATTTATGTGTTAGTGTCTAACATACTTTCCTAGTCCATATTTTTCCTAGACCTAATTGTAAATATGACTATTCTACAATTTTCAACCCATCCATTCTAGAATGACGTAGTCATAATTTCCATAGTCTTGTACTTCACTATCATAATCCAAATTTCTATTTTAGGTTGGTCTAGATTCACGCACATTAACCATTTCTAGTTATCTTGAAATAATCTTGGATTTATCTTCATAGTGGTTATTACTCGCACACATTCATATAGTTCATCTCATGTCATGGATCGTGCTTCCCAATCACATGATGATATATTTGGCCAAAGGAGAGTTGTATGAGAATTTATCTTTGGTACTCATCATTGAAGAGCCTATTACATATAGTTCTACTCCTTCGATAATGATTACATTTATAAGATATCACCTTTTGATCCCAAGTTTGAGGAGTCCTTAGATCTTAATCCCAAACTGCTCATAGAATATCTCGGAAGATACTATTATAATTTGGATTTTTATAATCTAAAGATTTATTCTGCAGAAGGTGATTCTTCTTCATCCATCACTTATGCACCTCCTAACAATACTATTTTTATTAGTCCCACACCATCTGCTATCGTGCACACACATCACATTCCCTCCACGCAACGATGTGACCATCATCCCAAAGTATAACAATTCATCCTTTCACCCATCATACTTCACCATATTATTCATCATTTACATATACATCTCCTCCATTCTCCCACACTTACACCCATATACCCATTCACCATTCTACATATTCTTATACCCAACCAATCCAAAATCATACATTTCAATGTGTTCCTAATGTCTATCAAGAGCTAATAGATAGGATTCGTAACCTAGAACTTCAAAATCAGGGTGTGGGAGTTCCTAAACTCACATACAATTATTTATGTTACAAACCTATTAATCCAATGGTCCCTATGAAACAATATCCTCCACATTTTGATATGCCCAATTTAAAAATTCAAATCCAAAAATGATCCTCATAACCACTTACATATGTTAAAATACACTCGTTATCTTATCATCACACAATGATGATCACATGTTACACATGTTTCCATTTTCACTATGCGGCGGACTTTAGATTGCTACTCTAGCCTTGCACAACATAGTGTCATCTCATTCGAACAACTTGCTAGACTATTTCTTGATCACTTTTCAGTCAATGTTGCCAAACATACCACATTGTCTGACATGTATAATCTGAAACAATTTGATGATGAGCCTCTTACTGACTACATGTCACGTTGGAGGGCAGTTGTTCACGAGCTTACAATTCATATCCCTCAACCCGAACTCACCCAATTGTTCATTAAGATTTGCATCAAACACCTATCACATACTGTGCAAATCCATAAATTCCAGTCATTTAAGGAAGTTATATTGATGGCTAAACAAATTGAGGACGTTCATGTTAGCATTGGTGAAGTCAAACTTCGTAAGAAGAATGATTTTTCCAAATTCACTAAAAAGCCTCCACAAGTCAATCAAGTAGGTCTCCCTCTCCGTGAATAATCAAGGTTCCTCATCTAATACTGCTACAAATCCATCCATGGCTCCCCAATTAGGAAACACAGTGCAAACTACCTCACGAGACCCCTTTAATATACACCAACATTATACTCCCCTAACAAAACTATTCCCTAGAATATTATAAAATGTCTCGACACTCAACTCATTACACTCCCCTATCTCGACAAGAGGGTCCCAATGCATCGAAACTACTTTGGTGGAAATAGTCAACTAATAAGTGTGCCTACCATATAATTTTAAGTCACACAACAAAAAAATGTCATCAAATACATAACGCCATTTAGGACCTCATCAATAAGGGTGCTATCCACATTGATAATTTTATAGCCCCAGTAAAACCAAAACTTGGATGTTTTCCAAAATCCACTACCATCACACATGGCCTCAACCAATCGGGTTAGTCGGGATGCATTGTCATCATATCATCAAGCTTTTATTGGTATGATCCAAATTGTGACAATAAATCAAGCTTCCAAAGCAAATCCTAAACCCACATCTAATCAACATCTACACCAAATCCATCACAAAATGTGGCTTCACATCAATAAATCCGATTATTACTCTCAAGAACAATAATAAATCAATTAAATAGCACGCCAAATAAAATCTCGTTGTATGACCTTATCATCCAATCTTCCAATCATCTTAAGGAAATTATTGAAGCTTTAAAATAAATTGAGTTATCTGCTCAAAATCCCAATGCCTTTTCACAGTTTGTGGGAAACCTACATACTTCACATCATCATCATCGATCACATTTTACGATTATGATATCAAGTCTTAATACCCTATTATAACACAAAAAGGGATTGAAACTCGTGATCCACCACTATTTTTCATTTCGATATTGAACATAAGACATTTAAATGTGTGTTGGTTGGCAATGACTCTAGCATCAATATTATATCATTTGTGACCTTGTGTCATCTCAACATACCATTGTCTCATCTCTCGGCCTCTATGTTGCAATTCAATGATGCTCTTTGACTTTGTGTTAGACATCATTGTCTTACCACTAAAAGTTAGATCCAAGATGCTCCATACTCTTCTATATGTCATATAATGAGAGCTATAATATAACATATTATTATGACATATTTTGATTCATATGATGAAAAGTATTTCGTCAACTCTCTACAAATGTATCAAATACTAACAAGATGAAATTACACATTATGTCACCATCGATTCAGAACCATTCAAGTATTAAAATAATGTCACATTCTCATTTGGTCAAGTAAATTCAACCACTCGATTACACCATTCACTCCAAACCTCACATATACATCTAATACTTTCACTCATACACCTACAATGACTAATTTTTTGTCTTTGACATAACATTTCAACCCACCACAATCACATGATCCATCTCCCTCATCGTCATCATCTCATGACCAACCATCATCATCAATCCCTGAAGTAATCATACTTCCTTTCACTTCACCATCATCATCATATTCACCACCATCGTATTCAAGTTCTAGTCATTTTAGTAGCAAACCCATAACTAGTGAATCATCTAAAGACTGTGGTAAGGATCCTATAGCCAACGATGCACAATTAATTGGTGTTGGGGAATATACACTCTCTTACACCATTGTGTCTCTACCAAACATGCCAACTATTAAATAGATGGGTAGGCCATCTTCCATGAAACGTATCAAAGGATCTTTGGTCTCATTTGGTATTCCTCCCAAAAACACCTTTTTTGTGTATGAGGGATATGACACCGCATCTTCCCCTCCAGTTAACAATGTATCCATCTCAAAATCTCAATTCACTATCAACATTTCATACCTTTATAAACCGAAATTGACTATGCATTGGTTGCTTGATCAAGGTTGTGGCTTAGGAAAATTTGAACAATGCATAATGAATCCGAATCACCCTCACTACAAGTTATCTTCCAAAAAACTAGGTTTGGATATACCAAACTTGATGACGAAATTGAAAATATAACAAAGGTTTTTACTGATATGAGTTGCCAACCTAAGTTGTAAGAACCAATCATACACATGCACGTTGTCCTTATTAACTCATTCATACCATATCACTCACACATATTCTTTAATGAGGCCACATGATTCCATTTTACAAACTATTTCATGAGTTTGGAACTATGATTGTTTAGTCCATTGACCATCTTACTCCATACATGCTACATATACCTTGTTATGACATCATTGGTTCTAGTAGCCCCCACCTACAAATAGTCTTGTTCTAAGCAATAACATTACCATTAATCGAGTTGATACTTTCCCCATTGATTACCATCTTATGGAAATACCCATACCTCTCAATCTATTCCCTTCAGAAGAGGCTATCTTGTGCCACTTGGGTGCTATGGATAAGGATCCTTACAAATATCTCACACAAGATGCACAACTCCATAGTGAGGCATATTTTGGGGAAAATGAGGATGTGCCCCTAAATAATATTGATGAACTCCCCACATTTGATCACCTTGATGAGGCTTCACATATGCTCATTGAGGAAACTGTCAAATTTAATATTGGTACACTTGAGGAGCCTCACATGGTACTCCTCGGAAAATGCCTATCCGATGATGAATTCGCTAAGTACATATCACTCTTACATGAGTTCATTAATGTATTTTCTTATTCATATGATAATATGTGAGGAATGTATTTTGATATAATTTTCCATAACCTCGTGTTAAGACTCGATGCGAAACTGTCAAGTAAAAGTTATGAAAGATTCATCCACGTGTCACATTACTAGTTAAAGATGAGCTACAAAAATCCTTGATATGGGTTTTATAAAACTAATTAATCATTTGGAGTGGGTATCCAACATGGTTCATGGGAAAGAAAACATGGGGTATACATGTTTGCACCGATTTTAGGGAGGTTATCAAGGCCTCGCCTTAAATATGATATTCCATCACCTAATATCGATACCATCGTTGATAATACTTCTGGTCATGAGTTTTTCTCTTTCATGGATAATTTCTCTAGCTATAATTGGATTTGAATAGTAAGAGAAGAACAACATAAGACCGCTTTTACCACACCTTGGGGGAATTTTTGTTATAAAGTTATTCCCTTTGGACTTAAAAATTTTGGCAAGATATATCAATGTCTTTATGACCTATGTATTGCATGACTACATCCGTGATATCATAGAGGATTATATTGATGATATCCTCACAAATCCAAAATGTGCATAGACCATATATGTGTCCTACATAAAAAAATTGTGTGCCTTTTAAAATAAAAAAATTCAATTAAATCCCAATAAACACATATTTGGAGTTACATGAGGTAATTTGATTAGCTTCATAGTCTCACGTTTTGGCATCGAGGTAGATCTAGCTAAGGTTAAGGCCAATATGGGTGTGCCTCCATCTAAGAACATCAAATAGTTACATAGATTCTAAGAAAAATTCAGTCCATTCGGCGCTTTATCACACAACTTTCTATTTGGCATCGACCCTTTAATCATCTTCTTAGGAACATTGTTACCTTTGAATGGGGGGAGGTGTTTCATATCACATTTGAACAACTTAAATAATATCTCCTCACACCCCCATAATTTCACCACCACAACTAGATTTACCATTTCATTTATACATAGCCACTACCGACTTTGCTATAGGAAGTATGTTTTCCTAATGCAACACAACCAATTGTGAATCCGGTTGCCTACTACATTAGTTGTACACTAGTAACCTACAATCTCAACTACACACGCATTAAGAAATTTTGCTCGGCTATTATGTTTTCAATTCAAAAGCTTTGACACTATATGTGCAATCACATACTTACATTGTGGCCAAGGAAGACCCCTTACATTATATGATGAGGAAAACATACAATAATAGTCTCACATCCAAATGGATCATGTTGCTCACAGATTTTGACTTACAATTGGTATCTTAAAAATCTATCAAGGGACAAGTGATCATCAATCAACTTGTTGATGCACCATTTAGTGATTCACGACCACTTAATCTTGATCTTCCTGATAATTCCATCTTTACTATATCTAAAATAGAAGACCACGTCAATATAACCAAGAATTTTTACATGACTTTACATTTTGATGGGTCTAAAACTGACCAAGGGGTGGGGTAGTGTTTTCTTCATCACACCTCAAGGTGCCTCTATTCCGCTATCAATCAAACTTGATTTCCCATGTACAAATAACATAGATGAGTATGACACACTCGTTCATCGGTCTCTAACTAGCCATTATGCTCAAGATCAAACATTTATGTATAGTTAGTGACACATAAATTATCGTTAATCAAATTCTAGGGTCCTTCCAATGTCGTAATGACACTCTATAATAATACAATACCATAGTAGATTCATTGCTTTCTCACTTTGCACATTTTGAAATTTAGTCAACCCCACGATTTTCCTATAAATTTGTAGACACCATGGCTTTATTTGGATCTTACATACCTTTAGAAAAGGAGGTTGACATTATTCATGTTCACATGTGTGTGTTATCACAACCATATTTCGATCACACTAACATGTTTGACATTTTTCACATCAAGATCATGCCACATCCTCTTTTAGTACGAGGAATGTCACATAATTGAAATGTAATACCTTACCACTTGGAGTCACCAAATTAGGATGCCATACCTTTCATCAAAATGCCACACATTTTAGACTCATAGGTTATCTCCTTTATAAGCGTGACTACGACGCTATACTCTTACATTTCTTATTACCCTAATATACCATCATTGCACTTGGTGAAGTGCATGATGGAACATGTGGGGGTAATTTTAGTGGCATGGATACTATGCAACATATTCTTTACATGGGCTATTATTGGCCTTCATTAGAATAAGGATCTTGTACATATATTAAATGTTGTGATAAATGCCAAAAAATTGTAAATCTATCTCATCTTTCCACCCAAGAATTACATCCTCTTCACTCTATTTAGACTTTCTCCCAATGGGGACTTGAACTTATTGGAAAATTTGCCCCACTATCTTCTGATGGTCATACATTTATCATTATTTCCACTTTGAGTACTTTACGAAGTGGGTCAAGGTCACACCACTTGCATGCACCACTGGTCCAAAAATTGTCAAATTTATTGTGCAACACATCGTTTGTCACTTTGGAATTCCTAATAAGATCATTTAGAAAACAATAGCTCATTTAAGAATAAGGATATCAAATCACTTTGTGACAAGTACAAAATCCAACACATTTTTTCTACGCCATACTATCCATAAGCTAATGGACAAGAAGAGGCTTCCAACAAAACAATTAAGAAAATCCTCCAAAAAATTGTCAATGCTTCCCATAGAGATTGACACATACAATTGCCTTATGTCCTTTGAGTATATCACACGCCCATAGGGGCCACATCTTTTGACTCATATATGAGGTTGATTTTGTTATACCCCTTGAGCTTGAGATCCCCTCCTTACGAGTCATTCTCTCAAAGTTTATCACTAACGATGACTATCACCTGTGAACATCTTGCTCAACTTGATCTCCCTAACGAAAGACATGTCAATGCTCTTGATCATCTCCAAGTTTATCGCGATTGTTTAATGTGAACTTACTACAAAAAAATCATACTCATGAATTTGAGTTAGGTGACCTTGTGCTTAAAGAAAATCAACAAAATTCATCCCAAGCACCTGACCAACGAGACAAGTTTTCCCCTAACTAGTTTAGACCCTATGCGATCATCCAAAAATATGGGTCCGATGCTTATAAACTATTTGATATTGATGGAAATGAAGAACGCAGCCATTACATGCCATGCATTTGCGGTAGTTTCATCCTAAAAACTCGCTAAAAACAACATAAAATTTATGAATAATAAAAGTACAAAAAAGTATAAAACTTTCAAAATCACAAAAACAATATAATATTCCAAAAGGAAAAAATGATACAAAATTCTCCAAAAACATTGATTCGTGTGATTATCCACGTGCATTACTCATTCCATTTTCCTCGAATGTACATATCCATTCATGCATAATAAAAATTCCATCACTTCCGCACTTTTATATAGATGTTAATGCTTGTAGGAATTTTACACTCTATTTGGACACAATCACATTCATTACCACATGGTTAATCCTAGCCTTTTGAGCATAGTATTCATTGTTTGGTAGATTTAATAATGAATTCATCTTCTACAAGATCCATGCACTATAATGGCATATCCATTTTCACCCCCATCTCCTTTACGAGATACATAGTGCTTCTAAACCCCTTAGATATATTTGAATATCATGTTAAAAGAGAAAAATCATTAAAAAATTTACTAGAAAATTTATTTAAAAAATTAGTAAGCTCAAAAGCACTATCCAATACTCTCTCGTAGGGGTCTTTCCAATATCTCTATCGGGGCTATGGATGCTTGGCTAGTATTAGAGTAATGTTGTGACTAGAATCAAATGTATTTTGGTCGGGGCTATGGACGCCCTGGTTGGTAGTGGAGTAATGCACGACTTAAAACTACCTTCCATTACTCACCATCAACAACTATGATTTTCACTACATACCCACACATTGGCTAGCATGTCTACATCTATTATTTCTTAACATTTTTCCTCAAGTAGTAATTTAATCACATAAACACACACTGGATCTTGATGGAATGAAGGGCTAGTATGTTGCACTGGTAATTGTTAATATTTTGTTCAAATCACTATTTTTCTCCATGTTGGTCTTGCACGCGTTTATGTCCTTCCTTGAGTCTTGATGTACCTACAAACACTGTGTGATATTCCCACCACATCAATAAACATGTTCATGCTTACCATCTCATATTTTGTATCCCGTTATATTGCACATTCATAGTCACATGACTCTAAAAACACCATTAAAAAGCAAATAATATTAAATTACCAAATGACGATCTCTAATGATCATCCATGGTATGATATTTCCCATTTCAACAAGCATAATATTTACCAAATTTAATCAATCCCCACATCTTTGCTCATGTATTTACCGCTCCTTTCTATTATCTTTTTGTCTATCCTATGTTCTTTGTTTTACCTAAAATTACATGTTTGAGTTAGTCCTCGATGCATATTACAACAAAGCAATCATGATCTCTCATATCATGGTGCATCTTATCATATGCTATATTAAAATAAAGATGCTCTCACACCGTATACATCTTTGTGCATGATCCTCATATTTCTTTGCAACATCCTTCTTCCATCAATCCCTTCCAACACCACTTACCCATGAACCTACTCTCACCATTTTCAACCTCGGTTCAACTTACAAATCTTCCTTAATAATCCTTACAAGATACGAATCCTACTTAATGATACTCCTTAATGTGGGTTTGTTATCCCACCCTAATTAACTAAAAATGGAAAGATGGATACTAGTTAATCTAAGCTATGAACAACTGTAAATAAAGTAAATAAATACAGTAAATAAGTATGTAAATGATCTAAACACTTAAAATAATGGAAATAGAAACCCTAATATGCAAGAGAGGAGAGGAAAGAACTCAACTGAATGGAAGATGCTTGTGGGACTGTGTCGCATAGGTGATTGGAAAATCTGGAAGTAGGAACGACTATGCAGGAGCTCTGAAAAGGATGGATCTGGAATATCTAGTTGAACTTGTAGACACCTAAAATATGCTTACACTTAGTATTTCCTCCAATTCAATCGATTAACGACACTTCGTTAATCAACCCCTCTTCGCTCCACTCTCAGATGCCTATTTACAACACCTTCTTGGTCGTATTCCTCCTATAATCAGCTAATTGGGCTAATATCTCTCTTATTAGCTAAACATTCTTCCTTAGGCCATTGAACCTTCCTAGTTCTCTTTGAACCACATACCGTAAGCTTCCTAGGCTATCTATTAGTCACAAATGGTTAATCAGACTCCTCCCAACTCTCAATGAGTCTCTAATCACTCGCTAATCAAGCTTAACTAGCCTAAACCCTAGTTAACTAGCCTAAACCAAGGTTAACTAACCTAATCCTTCTTAGACTTTAGTCCCACATGCACCCAAATTCCAATCTCTCCCAAACCAAAAACTATAAATAGAAGGCTAAGCCCTCCCTTTCAAAGAGACTTTGGATGATCATATCAAAGCTCTTGACTCTTTGGAAAGGCATTAGACCTCATTTGTGGTAGCTTTAAGCTATAAGACATTTGATCTTGGCCATACTCCATTGTTAAGACCTCCTCCATTGTAGCTAATATCTTAATACACCATCCATCATCCAAGCTTGAGTAAATGAGAAGAACCATATGGCCTTGTAGCCATTAATGGTGAGCTCTCATTCTTAAAAATCTTGAGTTTCATATCAAACACCACATTTGATTGCTAGGATATTCATAGGTTCAATGTTTTATAGCTTTCAAAAGAGTAGAGAGTAGTATATATGCTAGGTTTTGATGTTTTTGTCAAAGTTATGATGCATGTATAGGATTAACTCTTGTTTATCTCTTATCTCATGGTGCATAGTTGAGTTAGTTAAGCTTTGAGGTTCTTTAGCCTCATTCCATAGCTTTGAAACTTTTCATTGCATACATTTGGCATGCCTGGTGGGACTCTTAGTCCATCCTCCATTAATGGAGGTCTTTTTAAGCTTTACATGTCCATTTCTAACCATTTTTATGTTTTCTAGGTTTTAAATGCTTTTTTTTTAACATATTTCACATTTTAGAGGGGCTTAATCATCCTTTTGCTAAGGCATTTCATGGGTTGAAGTTAGAAATTGGATTTAGTGGCTAACAACTAACTGTTTAATTGTTGAAATTTTTCATTTTTGTGCATTTAGCAGGTTTTACAGGGGGTGCGCGTACACGTTACGGACTAGGCGCGTATCTGTCGAAATAGGTGCATATCCATTGAAATAGGTGCGTATCCATCATTTTGGGCATGTATCCATCATTGTTACTATTTTTGCACAAGGGCATGTATCCATCGAAACAGGCTCGTACATGTCATTCCATGTGCGTATGCGTCGTCAACCGTGTTCATTACCAATCTTCCGAAGGCCATAACTTTTACTCTTGAACTCGAAACGGCTCCGTTTTTTTTGCGTTGGAAAGGTATTGAAGTGAACTATGCAATGGAAACATAAAATTAGGATTTTGACTTACAAAAATTTAGGGTTTTCATTTTTATAAAACTAGTCATTTCTAACATGTCTAAATGCTTTGGAAAGTTTGGTCTTTTGATGTTCTAACACCTTGTAGGGTTTATTTGAGACTAATTTCTATTTTGCAGGGTATATTTGAACATATTTTGTGCTAATTTTTCTTGATTAAAGTTAATGAATGTTGCATTATCGTTTAGGAGGCTAGGATCACGTATGCTCTTCCCTCGCACCTTTTAGGTGATCTTGGGAATCAAAAACGATTCTAAACCTTGTCTATTCTTTCAAAAACATCACATTGTACTTATTTGCTAAGGGATTAATCTTTAAAATTTGGTTAAAATGAACATATTTTTGTAAGTTGCTTCAAGTATTTTTCCTTTATTTATTTAGTTGAGTTTGTCATGTTGTGTATGCTCTTCCCTTGCACCTTTTTGGTGACCTTGGGAATCAAAAGCAACACACAAACTCTCTTTTGACATCATGATATTTTGTGGAAAATTACTAACCATTTACATATAGGACCAAATCGTTTGTCGAAGAAAGGAGTTGTAAAACACAAACCCACTAATACGTGTTTTTATACAGTTGCCAAATGGTGTGATACTTAAAACCACATTAAAGCTAAACAAGATAAAAAACACACCACATACATCACATTGTATTATAGGTTTCAAAAATGGTACGTCCCTATCCACTCAACTAGAACATAACCCCTTTGGCATAATGCCTTAAACTACAACAATGGGGGTGGTTATAGGAACCCTAAATTAATCCACCGCTGGGTAACCTCATTGATGAAATAGGAATCGCTCTGTTTACCCACTTGACTAGATTTTACATTGCAAGTTAAAGTTAAAGTTGTCCGTATCATGACCCCAGTGACGATACAATTGAACACACTATTTTCTCATTGTATCAGAAGGGGGTAAAGTAAAGTCGAGATACTCCCAAATTAGTCAATGCAACTCTTTGGGTAAATCACGCTTGCATTTAGACAACTTGTGACACCTATTTGAGCGATCTTTCTTAGAGACCACTTTACTAGTCCATATCGTGTATTGTTGAGTCATCACGAAGTGACGACTTACTTGAGTCCGAACCTTGTTTTTCAAACAAGGAAAAGAGTCCACTTGAGTTAGATCTAAGTGTCTTTCATCAAGAAATTAAAACAACATATCACTTAGCTTGGTTTCTTTCTCGCTTGGTAGAGGCAAAACTCTACCCAAGTGATGCTTAGTTTATTTTCACATATTTTGATCTATACCTTTGTGTTCTTGTTTCCCATTTGGGACAAGAGAAGGCATCTTTCGGGAGTGTTGTCATAGATAGTGTTCACCACTTTTATGTCTGCATTTACACTCATCCATGTTTGTGGTTGAGTTGTTAAACGTCTAAAGTGTGTGGGTACATTTTTATATCTTGATAGCCACTTGATCTTGATTTCAAGATCATCATCATAGTTAGGATTGATTCATCATTTGATCCCTTAGACTTGTTACCTTGTTCACATTGCCTCGACACAATTAATATACTTATGTCGCATTTCTCATAAACATGATCTAAGTGTCTCGCATTGTGGCATTACTCTACCCACATTTTAGTACATCCTTAGTATAATTTGACTTAGTTTAATTTCAAACATTGTCCTAAATCTTGAAGAGTGTCGGTTACTTTGTTTGTATCATTTCGATACCACTTTGGAACTAATATCTCACTTCTTCATGAAGCTTGATTAACGTGTCCAATTGGTGTGGTTACATAGCTTACATTTGTAATCCTCACCCTTTTACATTTAGGCCTTATTGGTTGCTAAACTCATTGTGGTATCCTTTGATTGGGAGTCATGTTTACCCTTTGTTAATATTTACGCCTTGTTCATTTCGATCTTGATGTAAGTATTGACATTGTGTTGATCATCTTTGCATCGAATTATCATTTTGCACACACATTTTACATAGGAGTATTTCCTTATTGATTGGCTTTGTGTTTTACACTTACATGATTGTTCCTTGTGATCATTCATCCGGAAAAAATGTTTTCTAAGAAAAATCCCTTTTGATCTCATCAATATTGCGTCATCACAATGTATATTTTCCTTATACCTTCTTGAAAAATCACGCACGTATCTCCATACTTATAGAATGTCTAGTTAGTTGTCATTATTCTACCCAAATCAACATGGACAAAGTTCCATTACACTATCTAGGTATATAAATTTGTGCTTAAATGATGCCAACAATGATGACTATCATTTGGTTCCTCACACTTATAATAATACGAAACCTAGGTTTAGGCATTCACATCAAAAGATTCCCATTACGACTAATCCTCGTTTGGTTCTGTTGGTGCCATTTTTGAGCTTGCACCGTTTTGCCCTAAATTTTTCCTTCATTCTGCATGCTCTGAAACATTTTTCTCTCAAAATTGGTGGTCTGCAACTTTTCCCTCTAGTCGAATTCCTTGAAATGCTCACAAACTTATTGTTTTGCCCCAATTTGAAAGAAATTTGCATGTGTGCCCTGTTTTGTGCCCTATTTTTCCAAAATCTGCAGGCTCTACCATTTTTTCCTTTTTACCCGATCCTGGAAGTTTAAAATTGATTGATTTGCACTTGTATGCCATTGAAAATCCAATTCCATGATCAAAACTACTTTAAAAACATGTTTCAGTTGGTTCAATTTCAAGAAATTTGTCGTCCTTAGCGAAAAAGTCAAATTCTAGGGCATCCTGGCATTTTCTACGTTTTGACGGTCAGACGGGCATCATTTGCTCATCAATTTCTTCTTCAGTAGTCATTGGCAACATGGCTTGTTCTAATTGGCCAAGGGATGGCAGAAAATTGTTTTAACTTATCACTTTTTGCTTTTTTGGAAAAAGGGCGAATTTGGTCCCATGGCTCCGCTTTACTCTGATTGGTTCTAATGTTGCTGACGTGTCCTCTTTTGATTGGATGAGAAGCAACGGGTCTTTTTGTGCCTTAAGGCATTTTGGAAAAAGAGTTAAAGTGCAAAGAAAATTCCTAGGGCCATGCAACGAATCAGAATGGAACACGTGGCGGCTTCAGAGCCAAGGACGAAATTGCGGGTGGTCGGGTTCTTTTAAAGTTTTTGACTTTATTTGGTTAAAAGATTAAAGTCACAAAACAATCCGGAACTCTACAATGAGTCACAAGTGGACATGTGTCATGTTTGCATCAGAGGTAGAACTTCGGGCCTTGGGGCAAAATTGAGATTTTTCCTCATTTTTGGCATAAAGGCATAAAATTAAAAGGAGGAGCGCAAGCCCGCAGTGAATCAACAATCGCCATGTGCAGGGAAAGGCGGAGGTGCGGAGGAAATGGTGAAAATTTTTCTTTGTGGAAAATGTTGTTAAAATATAAATAAGAGCACTTCCCCATAGCCAATCAGGTGAGGACACATGTCCTGCGGAGGGCGGAGCCACGGAGGAAAAACGGAAAATTTTCCTTTTTCCAAAAAGAGACAAAATGTTTAAAATTGAGCCGCGACTGTATCCAGTCATATTGTGCCACGTGTCGGGAAAAAATTGGAGATGTGGGCTCGTGGAGATAATTTGGAAAAATTTCCTTTTCCAAAAAGGTGGAAATGTGTAGAATCGGTCCACGATTCCAATGGGGCCCACTTTGGGACACGTGTCAAGCTCATTTTCAAAGGGCGGAGGGGCAGAGAAAAATGTCAAATTTTTACATTTTTCAAAAGTGTTAAAATATCAAAAGGTGATCCCAAGCCCATTTCCAATCACATTGTGACACGTGGAGGGCTCAGATTAAAGGATAAAGGAAGATCAACAGTAACTATGCATTTTTCAGTTTGGCCGCCATTTGAGCTCCAGGAAGCTTGGAGATGTGATTTTTGCATCAATTTTCATCGAATTTTTGAAAAATTTGTGTCGTTTGTGCTTATGAGGACCAATGCAATCGGTTTTGAGGATCAATTTGAAGATCATAGATGTTTTTGAAATGAATTTTTGCCCTAACCCGTCCAAAAACATGAAATATCAAATCCAAAAGTTGTAGAGTCAAATTTTGGAGGGATAAGGATGAAATAATGAAAGGAAGGGGGTCTGCATGCTTTGAAGATGAAAAACGTGCCTCCACAATGGATAAGGATGTGAATTTTGAAATGATTCATCTCTTCTTGAGACAACTGGAAACTTTTTGGACGTGTTCTGTTAAACGTCCTGTCTGCGAATCATGAGGAATTTTTATAACAAATTTGATCCTTTGGCATATTATTTTCTTGGGAAAGAAGGCTTGAAGGATATTGAAAGCTATATATTGCATGAATTTGTCATGCAAAGGGTTGGAAGAGTTTAAAGAAGCCTAGAAAACTAAAAATTTCATGGGAAAATCTGGGAAGAAGCCCATTCTCTGAGTGACCACTTGAGAAACTCATGTAACTCCTCTCTCGTATCGATTTCAAATCATGTTAAGTTGGTTGCATACGTATAGCCATTATCGATCATTTTTGAGTTATTCTGTGTTGTCTTTGGGAAAAATATGTGAATGCTTACATTTTAGAATGCATTTCAAATTTGTGTTTCTTGTTTCTGTTGCAGTCTTGTGTTTAAAATATCTCTTGATCATACATGGTCTCATTTCTTTTGATAGTTTAGTGGCATTTGCAATCTCACATTCAAAAGAGCTTTCATCTGATAAAGAGATAAAAAAATTTAAAATCACTTTACCTTCCTTGATTTCAGAGATTGTTTGTAAACCTTTGGGTGCACCTTAGGTCATGATTAAATAGTGATTGCTAAATGCTTCATTGGTTCATTCTAACTCAATATTTTGTGATAGATGATCAAATATTGTGTGGAAAAGTGCAGATCTGGGCCTCCATTTGATGCACATATCCTGGTTGAAGGGATGATTAACCATTTTGATACTTTTTGTTGTTAAGTTTCTCCATATTTTGTTGAAATCCTCAAAGAGTCTGGTGGACCTTGGTTTGTATTATCTAAAATCCCACCCAAAAATCATTCAAAACAACTAATCCTACCTTATTTTACCCATGTTTTGACCTGTATACCCACAAAAGATCAAAATCCATTTGTTAAAGTATGTAGAATAGATCAGGATTTCAAAATGTCTTCAGTAACCCTTGCCTTGCATTGAAAGTATCTCCATAATCTGGAAGTGACAACTTGTGAAAGTCAGATTTGGAGTGTTGATCATATTTTCCCAAGGCCCTTTTCATACTATTTGCACAAATTGAGGGATATCTTCATCTCCTTCACCATTTTAGGGTTACAAAATAGGTTCTCTTACCTTGGTTGAAAGGCACAACCTAAAATAGTTAGGACAAGATCAAGTCCTTTTAGAGTGCTATCCATCTCTCCACAAATCTGAGTGTTAGTTAGATCACATCCCCATATACAAAACGACATACATCGTGATCTATCTGTCTTCAAGCTTCATGCCATATATTTGATGCTACTCAGTGAAAAGGAGAACAAATTTGGGTACTAACACCGGTGGCGCCATTACTGGGGACATTTTTAGTTCAATCTGATCCATGTGCATACATATTTGAAATATTTGAATGCATATCAAAACCCTGGTAATGTCTCTTGTAAGTTATGTCTGCAAATATATTGTTAAAGCATCATTCTATACTCAGATTTGCAAGGTGTATGCAAAGGTTTCAAACTCTGTCTGCAATTTTATCAGTTTCAGCAGTAGTTGCACTTCATTTACATTTTTGTTGATAGATTCAAGAAGAGGGAGATCTGATCTATAAAGTTTGGCAAGATTTTCAGTGTTGATAGGTATTTGACAGAGTATTTTAGTGCATTTGCACAACTAGGGTGAAAGTCCTTAGTGGCGACTCCATGTTGTTTTGATCTTGATAAATACCAGTGTCTTAGCTTTCTATCATTTGTTTTTTGGTGTTGCTAATCTTTGCAAACCTGGAAGGAAGAAGATCTCTCTTTAGGAGAGACCCAAGTAGAAAGTTATTTCAAGAATTGGGAAAGACAGTTTTAGAGGAAAGAAAAGTTTGGAAGGTTGTTGAAGGTTAGACATCAAGCAAAGGAATATCCATTGGTGAGAGAGATCAACCTTTAATAGAGGATTATCACTCTTCTTCCAGTGATTCTGATTCAAGCAATCTTCTCATAAAATTGTTTACTTCAACTAGTGAAGGTCCTTGTTGTACCTGGTGAGTTCCTTCTTCAATCTGCACATGTGTGTTTCAATTCTAGTAAAACTTTTCAAGAAAATCAGCACCTAGAGAATACCAATCTTGTGAACCACATTCTTGAGCCCTAAAGACCTCGCACTCCTCATCAACTTGTGTCACCCCCAAGATCACCACCTCAAAACAATATGGCTCACTTAGACCTCCATTTTTGTTAACACCTTTGGTCCTATAAAATTTAGAGGAATGAATGGTTATCCAAATGTTGTCCCTCAAGATGTTAGGAATAGGTTGCCAAAGTTCCAAGGTAACAATGCAATAACTGGTGATCAACACCTAAAACTTTTTGTTAACATGATGGAGGACTTTGAGATTGAGCATTAAGATGTGTATGTTAAATTGTTCATTCATACACTAGAAGAGGATGCGAGGATTGAGTACAAGGCTTTACCAAATAATTCTATTGATTCATGGACTGAAATGCAGAATGCATTTAGATTGCAATATGGTGATAAAACTGAACCTAGATTTCTCTTGTCTAAATTTGAGAATATCAAGAAGAACCTCAATGAATCAATTCATGACTTTAACACAAGGTTTAACAAAACTTTGAGAAGGTTTCTGTTAATTTGAGGCCATGTGATCAGTCATGCTTGATCAAATATGTAGATGCATTTGATAAGAAGGCAACCTATTACCTAAGAGACAAGAACCCTACCAATTTAAGGTAGGCCTTTACCATGGCACTGCAGATTGAAAATAACATTAAGGCCATTGGGAAACCTCTCAAGAGAGATGGTGTAAATTTGATAAACCTTAAAAACCTCAAGCTAGAAAGGGTGTTGATATGAGGAGGTTGTGAAAAATTTGGCAGGGGTTGTCAAAGAAATCTCATACAAGTTAGCCTGGGCAGAGAAGGGAATTGGGCAGACTTCACAAGGTCAGCAAAAAGCACAAAACCATGACAGATTTTCCAATCATCCTAGAGGTGATCAAAGATCTGATGATAGAGGGAAAGGACCCATGGGGTCTGTAAATAGACATCCTTAAGCCCATGAAGGAAGAGTGTTACCTGATCCCCTACTACTAGGGTTGTTGTTGAGGAAGTTGTTGATATTGATTGGTGTGATAAGTGTTTTCTGCCCCATCCTCCATGTGAAGTGGACCAGCAAGATGGTGAAGCTAATAATCATGATGGTACTGATGATGATATTTGCATGGTGGGCTGTTCTTCAAGATCACAAGAAGGAGCAACATCAATTGAGGTAATAAGTGCAAGGAAAGCTATAACCTTTTGGGATTGCATCAAATAGGTACAAGTATTTCTTCCCCCTCATACTCTTGAGGTAGATGTAGTGCAAGCTTTTGAGATTCCTAACAATGACTTTGAATACTTAAGAGCTTTGATGATTAAGAAGTATGATGGTGGTATCCCTTCAGAGGAAGATAGATAATTGTTAATGAATGATGTTGTGGCTCAAGAGAAAGAGTATAACACTAGGAGCAAGGTTGTTAAGGGAGTTGGGCCTCAAGCCAAACCTAAAACACCCTTGATCACCTCCTGGTAGCCCATCCTCTTCAATTATTGGATTGTATCCTTTTCATCCTTCTACTAATGACCGAGGCAATCCCACCATCATTTCTCTCATTCCTATCATCAATCATAAACATTCACTTTCTTATACCACTTCTCAAGATCAAACAAGTCCCGTCACCTTACTATAAGAAACCCAAACAATTTCTTAATCAAGTTCAAGTTACACATCCTATGAACTCCAAAGTTCCCAACAATTCCAATGATCTTAAGATTAAAAATCAAGCATGATTTAAGAACACACACCAATGCAACCACCAAGGTTGGCGCAAAGTGTATAAACCTATGGATAGGGAACTCAAGCTCCCACATACGAAATCCAAGTTCCATAAAAATCATAGTCATTTTTTGAGTATGAGCTCACCGCGATCATCGAGATCGGAGATAATATGAATCTTGATAAGAAAACACGAATAATCTCCTTATCAAGGAAGTCACAAACATCATTTTTGGATCCTATTACATGGATTTACTTTTTGGTCCCAACTTTCCAAAACTATCAAAAACCTAAAAATAAAAAACAATTCAAAATACAAAAAAATTGAGAAAACATAAGAAAAATTGAAGGTACAAAGATCACATTGCAATTAGGTATTGCGTACACATGGATGTTCTTTCTCCCCTTCTTTTCATTCCTCTGCAAGGAATCCACCATTTTCATCCCTTTGGTGATATTGTGGTTAGCCTTTTCGCACGCATTTTGTGACATTTATCTCTATGGTATTTGTTTGACCTTGGTCTTTTATCACCTTGGTAAATTAAAGAACAACTGACCTCTTAGAGATCCTATCACATTCAACATATAATAAACTTATTTTTTATTAAAGGAAAATAGTTTTGAAGGGACTATACCATGTTACAACAAAGGCTCAACAACCAGATCAACATGAAAAAGCATCAAAATAGGATTTGAATCCAGATATTATGATAAGTCCAACAGTAGTCAAAAAAGAAGCTACTAATAAAAAGCAAAACAGGGACATAACTGCGACTAAACAACAAAAAAATAACAAACTATCATAAACAAAACAACAACTTGAACTCCTCCAGCCTGCCCAGAAGGTATTATTTCTTCGAGGCCCTTTCAATCCTTGATTTGATCGCCTATATGGAGGTAAAAAGTGCAAAGTGGTGACATGTATCTTTGGGTCATTAACGTTCAATCGCGAGATGACCCGATTTCTCTCCTTTTCAGTACCCTAAATATCCTCAGGGACTCCACTCAACAATGTGATGCTTCTGATATGTTGTTCAAGAAACTCACTGATTGCTTTGAAGATGGCCATATTGTGGTCGTGTCTATCCTTATTTCTCCCTAGTCTATTATCCAGTGAGTTCAATTTTCTATAAATTTCTTCAGTCTGATTTGTGCCAAAACTCGCATCATCATTTATCTTTCTTTTTCCCTTTTGCTTGTTTAACTGATGTATCTCTTTCTTGATATTTTCTACCTCATTTTCCAGTGTTTCCATTCTAAGGAGAATATTATCCCTCTCCTGATGGGAAGCTTTGTCCTGCCCTCGAATTATTGATATGCAAGATATTGTGAACCATTTCCATATCCTTGTTACTTCAAATGACACAACTAGAGGTAGGTGGGGTCACTTTGTGGGGTGCAGGGTTCATAGCTTTGACATTTCTGATATTGGAAGAGTTGGTCGGGTTGGAAGTGGGTGTGCTATGAGAGGGAGTGGGCTGAATGCCGGGGGAAATAGCATGGCGGGGAAATTGATGAGGCAATGCTTGTGAAGGAGAAAGATGAGCGCCTGGTGAAGGGTGATGGCCATAGTATGTTTTTAAAAATTAAGAATGGAGCATTCCAAAGAATTCAAGAGATAGTGCAGAAGCAAACAACAAGATTTCTCCTGAAGTGATTAAGGAAAGCCAAGTGTTTGGTGGGAACAATAATGTAGTGACCTTCGAGGGATATAAACCGCACTACATAATAAACTTGTTGCGAAGAAATTTTGCACATATTTGTTGACACTAGCCAATGCCGTCCTCACAATCACTTCCATATCCTTCCATCAAGCCATCTGTGATTCTTAACCCCTTGTCAAAAAGAGATCTGAAATAAGTTTTCGAAAGCAAAAGAATCAAAAGCAATTAAAAATCAAAAGATAAAAGCTAAAAGCAAACAAAAATTGATATATAACTCTCTCTTGGGGTATTTCTAATAATCTCTATCAGGGCTATGAACGCTTTGATTGGTAGTAGAGAGAACATTAGAATCAAATGCATCTTCGTCGGGGCTATGGACTCCTGGATGGTAGCGAAGAAATGTACGATTATCCTTCCACCATCCATTCACAAAATTTCCTTTCAAAATCAATCATTCCTACACATTGGCTAGGTTGTCTTCACTTTTTGTCTATTAAATATTCCCTTCAAGAGGTAATAAATTCCATGTACACACACTAGATCTCTATGAGTAAGCATGATTAGTATGTTACCAAGTGTCTTTTTTTGGACCTTGTTCAGACTCTTTCTTTAGTCCATATCTCGTCTCACGATTTGTGCCTTTGGCTAATCACTTCTTCATCGTGAGGATTCTAAGCTACATTCATATCATTCATGCTATTCTTCTACTTCGTTCAAAACATCCATGTGTATAAGATTGACTTTCGCCATGTTTTTGGACACATTTGTCCCCTTTCACAAAAACAATCTTCTACTTCCTTTCTATCATGTGTTTCTTGGCTAGCTTACGCTAGGGGCATCCTTGCTCCTTCCCAAACTCCATTGGTTTATGTTCATTGTCAAGATGAACATATCTATTTTGGCCTTGATTCCCCATTCATCATCCGCGTGAAGAGTTTACCTTTGAATACTCCCACCTAACGCTGGGGCAATTTCACATCTTCACTTTCTTACGCATGCGCGTGGCATTCTGCCCTTGTACATCCCATCTATCGCTGGGGCATCCACGTTTCTTTGTCTTCCTGTACATAGTTTCAAAAAACTTTCAAAATCATAAAAAACATTCAAATATGTTTTAAGAAACATAAAAAACAATATAAACCATCCTACAAAATGTCGCTCTTTAGTTCTCACTTTGTAGGCATACAAAAATCACAGTGAATGAAAGATAAACAATAAACAATGCAAACCTTCCAGTAACCTTTCAATGCAAACCTTAGTAAGGTTGTAGAGACTTTGTTTGTGGAACCTTGTAAATGAATGTGGGTGCTCTTGAATGTTCTCCAAATTTGAGTGCAAATGCTACAAACACAGATACTTTGGAAAGCTTCAGATTGTAAATTGATAGAGTTTATTTGCAAACAATTCAAGAGGATTTGTAAGAGAGTAAGCTTGTAATTTATAGAAGCAAAAGTGGTTGGAAGTTGGTTGAACACGGTTGAATGCACATGCTAAAAATAGCATTGGAGGAAGTTACATTAGTGTCGGGGCATTTAGGGGTAGTAATGGATTTAATTGCAAAAGTTACATCTAGGAAGGTGGTTGTACATGTAATTCAATTGCCCCACCTTTCTAGGATTCTAGAAGTGTAGTTAACTAGGATGAGGATGTGGAGTACAAGTGGAGTCCAAGTGGTTGTTGACTGAAATATGTGGAATTAAATAACTAAATTTAATTAGTATTTAATTGTGAGGAGATAATTAACCATTTAAATAAATAAATGTTTAATTATATTAGCTAGAAGGTGTTAGGAATTAATTTAATTAATTCCAAGAGAATGGTATAATTAATTAATTTAATTGTGAGGAGATAATTAACCATTTAAATAATTAAATGTTTAATTATATTAGCTAGAGAGGGTGTAGGAATTAATTTAATTAATTCCAAAGGCATGTTAGAATTAAATTATTTAATTCAATGGGTAGGAATATAGCTTAGGTAATAGAATTAATTTTAATTAATTCTAAAGGGAATATTTGAATGATGAAATTAATTTAATTAATTCCAAAGGGGTGTATTATGGTGAGATAGAATTAATTTAATTAATTCTAATTAGATAGAAGTGGGATAGAATATGTATGTATTTTTAGGGTGTCTACATTTTTCCCCCTCTTTAAAGTGTTATTGTGAAGTAATAGTGCTTTTAAAGATAGTAGACACATGTAGATGCGAGTGAAAGAAAATTGTGAAGCATCAAGATGCCCCAACATGCAAAATGGTAAAGGAATGCCCCCTCAAGTGGGTGGATGATGCACATTAAGGTGATGGACAACCGCTTGATAGGAAGGAAAACAAGGGATTAGAACAAGGATGGGAAAGGATTGTGTTCATAGCATGAGTGTTCATTTGGAGAGTAATTTTTAGAGCAACCTGATTTTTACTGTTACACAATAGAGTTATCACCATGATTATGAAAGAATCAAGATGGTTAACCTAGATGCGCGTAAACAAACACACACAACAAAGAAAAGATAAAAAAGGAAAACAAACCCAATATACAAAGTAGGTTCCGACACTAGGGTTATAAAGGAACCAAGATGTGATCACACTACTTATAAGTGGTCCAAAAAGAATAAACATCAACAATGCAAAACACAAATTAAAAGAAGACAATCAATTATGCCCCTAATGCGTGCCACAATGATGATTAAGTAGATACAAATGTTCCCAAGTGGGAATAGGATCAGATTGGAAGAGCGGAGTTAAAGCGACTCCTTAGGACACTCTTGTTGAATCCATTGTGCAAATGATCAAAGTTAAAATTTCCCAGGTGAAGTTATATCATGAAGGAAAAACAATTTTGTGTTGCCCCAAGCAGAGTTAGCATATCACGTAAAAGGGAGAAAAAGTGATAGTTGTAAGATTGATACAATCACTAGGGTAATAGATAAAGGTATGTTGTTTATCAAGATTGTATTGATATGTTGAATGATTCACTTTAAGGTTTTCCAATTGTAGGATTTTATGACAAGTGAATGTTTGTTTAAAATTTTTTTTTTTCAAAAATTTTTTTTTTGGATTTTTGAAATATTTGATTTTTTTTTTTTTGGATTTTCACAAGTTTTGAAATACAAATGCAAACAAAAATGAAGACATTCCATGGCTTAAATAAACTAGAGGAAAACACAACATGTGCAAATGATAAAAATATATAAAATAAGCAATAGAAAGAAACCCAATATGAACAAGAAGGAACCACACCAAAGTTATATGTGAACTAGGATGTGAATAAATTTCCTGCAATTGGTCCATAGTAAAGATAAAAAAAGTAAAACACAATGACAAACTGAAAGAATAAAAAAATGTCGTCATAATGTTAACAAACTACAACAATACAATACAACGTGTAAAAACGACATCTAATGACACTTTGAATGTGTTCCACATTGAAGAACTAGACAGATTTGAATGCCCCCAAGTGATAGATTAAGCATGTGAGAGGATTGGATCGGGGTGAAGAGTGGAGTGATACTTAGATACTCAAAAGATACTCTTGTCGGATCCCATTGAAGTTTGATTTGTATTGGATTAAAATGTAAAATCCAAGTGTGCCCCAAGGAAAAGTTATATTGCAAAAGGGTAAATGATTTCCTCGAGAATAGATATACACCACGGGAAATAAAGATGAGTATGTTCTGGAACAATCATGAGGAGCGCCATCAAATGGCGAAGTTGTTGAACTGTGTTATCCAGTTGTTGAAATTTTGTCAAACATTATTTGAATGTTTTGATTATGACAATTTGAAACTATTTTTGGAGTTTTGGAAAATTTTATATTGTTTTTGTGTTTTTGAACAATTTTATATATATATTTTAAAATTTGTGAGACATTTTTTGAATTTTTTTGTATAGTACAACTCGGTAAAAAGGTACACTACTTGAAAGCTTGAAAGTAGGTACAAATAATTAAAAGCATTCCATTCCATTGGAAGAAATGTAGATGATAAAATGATAGGGTGTTTCACTCCGCTCGTGGCTCCATGCAACTAGGAAGATGCGAGGGCTCATCACCTTGAGCCAAAAAGGACGTGTGAAATGAGGTGAATATTGATATGGAAGTGATGATAATGGATGTGAAGACACAAGTGTAATAATGATCCATATGAGAAAAATGTAACTCATCTCCAGTCAAGATTATTTGACCGATTACAAGATGATTCTACTTTATAGGTTTTGACTTGACTTAGATCCATTGATGGCCTACTGATTGGAAAAATCTGATTGAAGGAATTGGTGTCTCTTAACATGAGCAACTAAATTACTTCTTGGGATGTTTTTGATTAAGCACTTTGATTTAGATTTCATAAAGGCTTTATTGAATGATTATTTATTTGATTTTTGTGAAGGACACCCTACATGTTTCCCCATGCCATCAGTAAAAGGCAAGGGCTCAACACTGAAGACAAAATGTAGGTGAGTAAGGGCTTTCTCGTTCCCAGTCTCATATTTCCAGTAAGAAGTATGGGCTTATCATCGAAAGACTATGAAGGATGAAAGGTGTATTGATTTTATAATTTTTTTTTATTTTTTAGATTGATTTAATTTTCCTTGTATGTTGATAGTGTGCTTGTTGGGAAGGAACATTCTGCCCCCAAGTCTCAGCCTCATGTGACTAGTAAGATGTAAGGGTTCAACACCGTAGATTGAGATGGGTGGTCAAAAAGGACTAGGGTAAAGAATTTTAGTGCTTTCAATTAAAAGAGAGCTTATTTGAAAGGAGGAGTTTTCCATAGTAAGCTTTGAGACAAAACCATAGGTAAAAAGATATGAAATGGTAGAAACCATAACAAAGATGAGACACACAATTCCCAAGAGGAACAAGGTTAACATGTGTGTCATAATAGGTGAAGAAGGAAGTATATGATAATGGTATGATTAAGGTATCTTCCAATAGATGGAATGCCTAACATTATTTGTACACACTTTTTCATTTCGATTGGAAAATAATGCTCTAATATAGAGTTTTATTCTCTTTTTGTGATTTTTGAGTTTTTTGAATGTTGGTGGATGAGGAGTTTGAAATGGACTTGTCAGAAAAAGGTCCATGTTTATTGAAGTTGAATGGTCTTAAGATATGAGACTTGTGTAGATGAAATGCAAGTCAAGAGGGAGAATCAAAAGATTCGATAAGTCTGAAATACGAGACTTGGATGGACATGAGCCAAGTCAAAGGAGTGAAACCAAGTTTTGATAAGTCTTGTAATATGAGACTTGGGTGGATAGGATCCAAGTCAAAAGATTGAATCAAATGATTGATGGGTCTGAAGTACTAGACTTGGGTGGATAAGATCCAAGTCAAAGGATGTGTGATTAGATAAGTCTTCGATGAGATCAAAAGACATATGTGATGTTAGAAGAAGATTGTTGATGCGGGGAAGATGTTGAGATACATATTCACCTGTGAGCGAAAGAGTGTGAGGAAAGAAGGATTGATCTCTAGATGTAGACTCAAGGTTCCTTGTAAGCCATAGAGAGAAATAGTTCAATGTTTTCCTTCTAGGTTGTGAATTAGTTGATTTGACGAAGATTTGCAATTAAAGCTTGAAATGGTTGAATAAGGATATTCCTAGGTATACATACCTCAAAGAATGTGCGCATGTAGATATCTTGATAAGTAGGAATCATCGTTGATGATATTCCTATAGATGGATCATGTGAGGTATAATGGACATGGAAGGTTGTGTTGTCAGCAAGTGTCCAAGCTTGTTGTTGTTGTGGTTTGACAACAAGACTAGAGATGTTAGGCATAGGAGATGGAATGGAAAGAATAGAATGAAGCTCAATGGTGTTTGATGATGGACCTCTCTTGTCATGTCAAGGGTTGAAAGAGAGTCTTGAAGCAAATTCAAGTTCTCGTTAGGTGTTAGAAGATTGTTGTCCAAAACATGTTCAATGTTTGTTTGGACTATAGGAAGAAAATTTGTAGAAGAAATGGATTGGTTTGAAGGGGAGATACTTGACCTTTATCATGATCTCATGGAATGTCAGTATGAATAGAAGTGGGAATAATAGTCAACTCTTCATTTGAAGGTGTGGAAGTTGACATGTCATCAGTTGTAAGAGCTTCATCGTCAAGATCTACAAAGATCTCTTTGTCATCATCAATTAAGTCTTGGACATAATTCTTAAAAGTGCACACATTTATCTGTTGAGTGTCCATCAATATGATGAAAATCACAATATGCATGAGGTTTGTACCAATATGGCTTAGGTTCTCCTTCAATCCAAGGTCTTGTAAGGGGATATTTTATCATCCCAACCACTTTGAGTTGATGAAAGACACTAGAGAGACTTTCACCGAGGGGTGTAAACTTACGTTTAACTTTACATGCAGTGTAGTTTCTTGGCTAGGTTGTATGATTGGATTTTTGATTGATTGGTCATGTATGTTGGCCATATTGTGATTATCCGTGACACCAGTAGTGATGACATTGTGGTTGCGATTGATGTACCAAGATTCATCATGAGAAGTTCTAGTATGGTGATTATTATGAGTGAGGTTGAAAGAAAAATGTTTGACAAACTTCTTTGAGAGGTCCATGAAGGTGGTGATAGATCCCTTTGGAAGGTGTAAGAACCAATCCAAATCTTTTCCTCCTAGACTTCTAGGAAAAAGGCACAAGAGAAAGCTATCGTTATATGCCACTTCGTGACATGCTATGGAAAATTCTTTGATATGTTGTCTCGGATCAGTTTTTTCCCTTGTATTTTCAAATTTGGGCATCTCAAAAGACTGTGGGAAGGGTATGTGTAAGATGTCCATATTAAAAGGGTATGGACACAATTCATCAAAATTGAATTGTTTGTGTTGTTTTTGCATACCCGCAACGAGTGTCTTTCATCATTTTCCATTCTTGGGCAAAGGATGAATTGTATAAATCCACCATTGTAATGAAAAATGAGAGAGAGTGAAGAAAGGTATGATGAATAACTCAACCCTTAGAAAAGTGAATGAATGCTAAGATGGAAGTGAATGAAAATTTTTTTGAAAACCTCAAATCCTAGCAAAGTGAATGCTAAGATGGAAGAGGGAAGAAGATGGAAAATTTTTGACCCATAGAAAAATGAGTGCTAAGAGGAAGAAGAAAAAAAAAAAAGGTTAGTTGAGTGCCCGTCTCTTAACAAAATGATAGTAAAGAGAAAAAGGGATGACAAGAAGTTAGATGTGCTCTATTCCGTAACAAAAATGAGTGTTAAAGGAAGAGAGACTTAACAAGGTGGACACGATCAACTCGTAATCAAAATGAATGATAAGAGTGATGAAAAGATGTAAAAAGGTTAACTCCTAACATGGTAAGTGTTAAGAGAAAATGAAAAAGGGGGAAAGTGAAACATGCTTGACACTTAACAAAAATGAATGTCAAGGGAGACAAGACTTAACAAGATGAAGTCGATCAACTCCTAACAAAATGTGTGATAAGAGTGACGAAAGAGGGGACTTCACAACACCTAACAAAAATGAGTGATGTTAAGGTGGAAGATGGGTTGAAATGTTAGTTTAGATGATTCTTAACAAAGTGAGTGTTAAGAAATATGAAGAGGTTTGAAATGATTTTACGATCCTTTACAAAAGTGAACGTAAAGAGGGGAGAGATGAAAGGTTAGCGTGCTCAACTTGTGACAATTGTAAGTGTGACAAGAGGAGACTTAAAACACGTTGGATGATGCTCAATTATTAACAAAAATGTTAAATGAAGAGACTTAGGAAAGAAAATGATGGATTTGCTCAACTTTTAACAAGATGAATGGTAAAAGGGGAGACTTAGGAAGATGATGATCAATGTCAAATCTTAACAAAAAGTGTGTTAAAAGATAAGACATGACAAGGAAGTGAAAGCACTAAAAGAACGAAAAGGTAAAGGTCATCACAAGAAGTGAATAAACGATGATAAAAAGGTTGAATCTCACAAAAATGGAGATAAGAGACAAGGGGAAGTGATGGATTAGTGATCTCAAATTAAAACAAAGTGAATGATTTAATGAGAGAAGTGAAGAAATAATGAGGATGTCGACAATGCAACAAAATGATTATGAAGTATGACAATGTAAGATGATAGGAGAAGAGTAAAAAGAATCGTCACAACTCAACAAAGTGGATGTGAAAATGTGATGATGTAAGAGTGAGTAGAGAATGATATTGAAGAATGTTAATAAGTCCGAGAAAGTAAATGTGAAATGTGATGATGTAAGAATGGGGAATGCTTAGAGTTCAAAAAAATAATGTTAAACTTAAGACTTATGATGATGAAAGATCAAGGTGATCAAGAGAGTGCTTGAATATGATAAAGCAAGTATCACAACATCAAGACTTAGATGAAAATGAAAGTGCTTAAGTGTGAATATGGATGTCCACAACCCAAGACTTAGACATGTGTACAAAGTGACAAGATGGATGAGAGAGAAAACATGAATGACGAAAGTGAAACACAAGTGTGTAACATGCGAGAAAAATGAAAAGTGGTGAAGTGAAAGTTGTGGCCTCTATCTTAGATTGGCTTGGACAAGGCGTGGCTTCCTAGGTGGCTCTCTCAACTAGGTGTCAGCAAAATATCCGAGTGAGCATGACATTATTGCTAGCTGACGACTTTAATTTACCCCCTTTGAAACCCTGAGCAAAGATCCTTTGCTAGAATGAATCACACTAGGGTCGCCACTAAGGATATCCGTGACTCTAACTCACAAGGCTTTACTAGTCAGGTAGGAGAAAAGGTTCCCGTTTCATCCACTAGTTCCCTCAAGGTGTGGACTACTTTGGGGTTCCTAGAACCACCCCCTTTTTGTAGCTTAAGGCTTATGCCAAGGGGTTATGTTCTAGTTAAGTGGTCGAGCCGTAGCTCTTAACCGAACCTACAAATCAAGTGTTTTGAATGTGGTGTTTTTTTAATCTTTTGATTTAGGTGTGGTTTGGTTGAACTCCTTTGACAACCTGCAGTTAGTAGTTTTGAGTGTTTTATCCAGTTTTTTGAGAGTGGGTCCTATGCAAGCAAAGATTAGAAAGTTCTCCGGAAGGAGGTAAAAGACAAAACAATAGAAGAAAGTTCACGCTTTTGATTTCCAAGATCACTTTAAAAAGCGTGAGGAAAGAGCATACACGTAAAACAAACTTTGATTAAAAAATAAAAGAAAGGTTAATTCCCAAAAAAAAAGAAACAATCACGTTTCTGATTTCCAAGATCACTTTGAAAGTGCGAGGAAAGAGCATATGCGTGAGGTTGTTACGTTAAAAAAAAAATGAATTAAAATTTTAAAAAAACTACAATTTTTTTTTTTTGAAAAAAAGACAAGTGTTAGAAGAAATGAAACCATAATTTTTTTGTAAGTCCAAATCAGAAAATTATTTTTCCATTGCATATATCTTTTCAATACCTTTCTATAAAAAATGAAGTCATTCCGAGTTCGGGAGAAAAACGTTATGGCTTCGGAAGATGGGCTATGGTAGCGCTCTCAGTGAAAAATTTGAACGTGAGAAAAATGCCCCGACAACTGGTTTTTTTATTTTTTTGACTTTTGTACTTCACCGAGAAGCTAAAATTTTGAAAACAAAGGTTAAAAAATAATAATAAACATAAATAAAGAGTTAGATCACAAAATGATTAACTAAAATGAAAGAAAGAAAATGTGGGGACTCCCACCGGGCGTGCCAAAATGTATGCAGAGAAAAAATCATAGTAATGAAAGATACACAAATAATAATGCAAACCTCCCTGTAATCCTTCAATGCAAACCTCAGTAAGGTTGTGGAGAATTTCGTCTGTGGAACCTTGTAAATGAATGTGGGTGCTCTTGAATATTCTCCAAATTTGAGTGCAAATGCTACAAACACAGATACTTTGGAAAGCTTCAGATTGCAAATTGACAGAGTTTATTTGCAAACAATTCAGGAGGATTTGTAAGAGAGTAAACTTGCAATTTATAGAAGCAAAAGTGGTTGGAAGTTGGTTGAACACGGTTGAATGCACATGCTAAAAATAACATTGGAGGAAGTTATAGTAGTTGGGGCATTTAGGGGCAGTAATGGATTTAATTACAGAAGTTGCATCCGAGAAGGTGGTTGTATGTGCAATTCAATTGCCCCCACCTTTCTAGGATTCTAGAAGTGTAGTTAACTAGGATGAGGATGTGGAGTACAAGTGGAGTCCAAGTGGTTGTTAACTGAAATAGGTGGAATTAAATAACTAAATTTAATTAGTATTTAATTGTGAGGAGATAATTAACCATTTAAATAAATAAATGTTTAATTATATTAGCTAGAAGGTGTTAGGAATTAATTTAATTAATTCCAAGAGAATGGTATAATTAAATTAATTTAATTGTGAGGAGATAATTAACCATTTAAATAATTAAATGTTTAATTATATTAGCTAAGAGGGTGTAGGAATTAATTTAATTAATTCCAAAGGCATGTTAGAATTAAATTATTTAATTCCAATGGGTAGGAATATAGCTTAGGTAATAGAATTAATTTTAATTAATTCTAAAGGGGAATATTTGAATGATGAAATTAATTTAATTAATTCCAAAGGGGTGTATTGTGGTGAGATATAATTAATTTAATTAATTCTAATTAGATAGAAGTGGGATAGAATATGTATGTATTTTTAGGTTGGCTTGGGGAGCCATTATCAATCCTTTTCACTAATTTGCACAGTCGAAATTGAAGCTTGATAACAAAAACATTACATTATGTTTCTCTATTAGGTTAACTTGTTTACTTTCTCGTATTGCATTGCATAATATATGTTGTATGGAGTTAGGAATATTTTAATTTCTTGTATTGCATTACATTTTGTATGTTGCATGGAGTTGGTATTTTTAAGCAATGGACATTTGTTCGTATATGACTTTTCATGTCATACTACACTTTTGTTCGTTCTTTTTAATAAGGACTGATGATGAAGATCTCTATCAATATGATGAAAAATAAAGTTGTTTAAAAGGCACTAGATGGATGTTAACTCATCCCCCCTTCCTCGTACTCCTTTTCTTCTATATCCCCTTTCTTTTTACTTCTTCACACTATTCTTTCTTCTATTATCTTTCTGTCATGTTTTCGATTGTCGATCGAGTTCTTCTATCACCCCATTGGCAATCGAGGGGCATCCTTCATTCTACTCATCTCCCTTCTACCTCTTTAAAATTTTACTTGGTTATGCTTGTCTACTTTCTTTGAAGTGACGTCAATTACGCCACCCCAAAGATGGGCAAATGTAGACACCTTAAATATGCTTACACTTAGCATTTCTTCCAATTCAATCAATTAATGACACTTCATCAATCAAACCCTCTTTGCTCCACTCTTGGATGCCTATTTATGGCACCTTCTTGGTCGTATTCCTCCTATAATCATCTAATTGGGCTAATATCTCTCTTATTAGCTAAACATTCTTCCTTTCGACCATTCAAAACCTCCCTAGTTCTCTCTAAACCACTTCTGCAAGCTTCTTAGGCTATCTATTGGTCAAAAATGGTTAATCAAACTCCTCCCAACTCTCAATGAGTCTTTAATCACTCGCTAATCAAGATTAACAAGCCTAAAACCTAGTTAACTAGCCTAAACCAAGGTTAAATAACCTAATCCTTCTTAGACTTTAGTCCCACATGCACCCAAATTCCAATCTCTTCCAAACCAAAAATATAAATAGAAGGCTAAGACCTCCCTTTCAAAGAGACTTTAGATGATCATATCAAACCTCTTGAATCTTTGGAAAGGAATTAGACCTCATTTGTGGTAGCTTTAAGCTATAAGACATTTGATCTTGGCCATACTCCATTGTTAAGACCTCCTCCATTGTAGCTAATATCTTAATACACCATCCATCATCCAAGCTTGAGTAAATGAGAAGAACCATATGGCCTTGTAGCCATTAATGGTGAGCTCTCATTCTTAAAAATCTTGAGTTTCATATCAAACATCACATTTGATTGTTAGGATCTTCATAGGTTCAATGTTTTATAGCTTTCAAAAGAGTAGAGAGTAGTATATATGCTAGGTTTTGATGTTTTTGTCAAATTTATGATGCATGTATAGGATTAACTCTTTTTTATCTCTTATCTCATGGTGCATAGTTGAGTTAGTTAAGCTTTGAGGTTCTTTAGCCTCATTCCACAACTTTGTAAATTCTCATTGCATATAGGACTGGAGTTCCTGGAGCGGGACCGAGGTTCCCGTGGGTGCTCAGTCCGCAAAATGGGTGCCCTGGTCTATACAAAATCTCTAAAACTGATCTTAACAGGTTTGGTAGGTGGTCCAAAACCCTCGTTGTCTGTCGCATTAACTTCACTGACTACTACGGATGTCGCCGATACTCCAAGATGATAAAAAGACTTATAAAAGACCAGGGAGTATCAAAAACCCCAAAAATAAGAATGAAAATGAATGGGCAGGACTAACCTCAAACCGCACAATAGTTGGCTTACTAACTAAGCACTGCACTACATTTCAAACCCAAATGTAGTTCTGGTGAATGTGTGCATAATGTGCCCTAGGTGCTCTCATGCCAGTCACACTTTGTGAAGTAGCGAGCAATAACTAGATGTAGAAAATATAATAAAATGTGTGCATGGAATAGAATAGAATCCCCTATGCTGTGTGTGATGCAGATAACCCAGCCTTATGCCTTGTGATGGAGCTATGTGGATGCAAGTGATCTCCAATGCAATAGATGGATGCAAATCTAGATGGATGATAGTAGTGATAGAGATTAGTCCCTCATTATGGTCTCATAACTTTATATTTATAGGGTTCTCTTGATCTAATTTTTAATTAACCTCGAAATGGTGACCACAAAAAAGATAAGGATCTAAAATGTCCGGAAAGATCCTAAAAAGTGGCGGAAAAGTGTGAAAAGGATCAGGGTGCCCCTGGTAGGACCAGGGAACCCACGGGTGCCCAAGATACAAGCATGGGCGCCAAATGAGGCTAAAATAATAGAAAATGACCGAAATAGACTTGGCATGTAGGTGTAAAAGGATGGGAATGATGAAGTAAAATAACATAAGATTGGTAAAAGACAGGGTTAATTAGTACTTTCTTCACTCAAGAACCTTCTAAATATTAGTTTGAGACTCGGGACTAAATAATTTCTAAAGTACATGATTTTATGTCTACATTTACCCCCACTTTATGTTGGTGAGCAAAAATCTTAGTAACATAAAGTAAATAGAGATACGTACTTGATGCCAATGTAGGGTAAGAAAGAAGGCATGTCGAAGGACTAGACAAAGCATGGAATGAAAAAAGATGATGGAGCATGGAAACTAAAGATGAAAATGCGTAAAAAAGTGATGAGAGTGAACCTAGGGTGGAACGTGTGTGCTGATGCTAATGTGTGTAGTGTACCTACATGGTTAGTATGTGAGGTGTGCTACCACAAAGTGTTGTTGTTGATGTCATTGTTATTTCCTCTATTTGATCATTTGTTTCTCATACACTAGACTTGCAAAGAGAAAACAATTAAGTAGTCAAATATATATATGCATATGTGTGTAAAAACGCAATGTAAAAGATGCATGAAAAAGTATGTAAATGTAAAATACGTAAATGAAAAAGTGTAAATAGAACATGTGCACCATATCCATGTTGAGAGAAAAAGTATAGAAGGATATTTTGTATTGTTAGGGTTTTTGGGTGATCGACGTCATAGGATCAAGAAGTATAAGGAGGAAATGCTCTGTGTCCTCTAACCTTTAACTACTTCTCCGAACTACGTGTGAAGAGATCTCAGATCCTGTCCTAGTTTTTTGGGAAATCCGACGCCCCTGGACGAAGTAGTGTAGGGAGGCACACCAACTGTAACCTCCAAGCCTGTAACTACTTCCCAGAATGCTAAGGACTCCATATCCTGTAAAAGCCAATGTGTATGGAGTTCATAGACTGGTCTGAACTCACTCAATGTATGTAAACCCACAATGCCAAGAGTGGAAAGTGCACTAAAATGAACTCGATATAAATGCACTGTGTATACTGTAAAACCCCAAATGATGCCCCCCTCTTTAGGGGGTGCATGTAACGTTGTTGAAAGGAGAATGCGGTTCCAAAAGAGGACCAACCACATGTACTCTGAAACTCTTCCTTGCAAGGGGAAGGGAATAAGCTTGGTAGAAACCAAGGTGCTTACAAATAAGGATGGCTGGCCAAAGACAAGTTTTAGTACGAACAAGCATGCATGTAAAAGACAAAGTGTGTAATCTATGCAAACAATGTATAAGCTACCAAGCAAAGTAGTGTAAACACGCAAAGAAGAAAAGTAAACCGCAAAAATCAGGTTACAAATATGGGACATCACTCACAATGTCGCAAGACACATAAGGCCATCATGGCCACAACCAACAAACGAGTGTCCATACCAAACATAGGGCAAAGCCCGCATACAAGAGCAAACAAAGACAAACAATGTAACAAACAAGTATGGAAGAAAATATCCCGAATAACAAATCTGCACATGAAGCACCCGTTATCATGTTAGAAATATACTAATATGTTAAAAGTGTGTATAACAAAGTAACGTAAAGTGTTAAGTATGAAATGAAACAATATCACATGTGATAGATGAATGTGGATGCCCCCAACAACTAGTGTAGGAAGGGTAGAAGGAAAACATCCATGTTGTGTGTAAGAGACCTGTATATGTGATCACAAATAGAAAAAGATGTGAACGCGCATGTGTGGATGATATGGATAAATGACATACAAGTAAGCTAACTAGCATGTGTAATAAAATTACCATGAACAACTGCAAGTAAGCAAGAGTAAAAGAAACCATAATATGCATTATGTTGTGGATGGATGGAATGGTATGCGAAATGGAGTGATAAGAGCCACATGCCCCCCGAGTGAATGGAAATTTTTGCAGTGAGGTTCATTTTGTTTCCCCCCTTAGCAATCAAGAATGAACCATAAATAAGAGTGCATCATCGAGGAAATGGTCGAAGTGTGTGTTGTGTCTAATGCGTTGTGGTGAATGTGTAGGTGTAGTGATGAGATGTGACCTAGAAATGATGTGTGCGTGAACCCTATAGCCAAAGCATATATCACGACCAGATGAACGTATAAGTGATGATTTATCCTAAGCGTATATCACTATGAGATGAATGGATGAGTGATGATTTAGCCCTAAGCGTATATCACTACAAGATGAAAAGAGGGAGTGGTGATGTAACCTAAGGTGTATACCACTACAAAATGATATAATAGGTGATGATTTAGCCTAAAGCGTATGTCACTAAGCTGGAAATGTTGCATGATGAAAGGTCGAATAGTAAGTGTGTGAGGAGTGTAAGATCCATTTGATTTGTAAACCCTCGGCAGTCGAGTATGGATCGAGGAACTAAAGTACGTCATAGGGTGGTGAGTACAACACGTAGAAGACAATGTAGTATATGTAATGATGAAAGATGACCATGTGATGAGTAGAATATGTAAATATGCGATGTGTAGAATGTAATGCAAGATGTGTAGAATATGTAAAGTGTAACGAAGTGACATGTAATGTATGTAGATAGACTAGTAATGTAGTATTTAGAATGACTTAGTATGATATATGCATAATGGAAAATAGTATGGTGTGCAATATGTGAATAAATGTGGTGTGTAATTCCTATAGTATAGTGTGTGGGGTTCAGTGTAGTAATCCCTCAATAGTCAAGTGTGAACCGAAGCACAATATTGCATCATCGGGTAATGGTCGATGTTAGAACATGTGATGAGGATGCTTATATGAAAATGTAAAGATGATAAATGTTAGGGTGAGTGGGGGAAATAGATGCAATGCCCCTAAGTATATATGAGTGAGTAAACTAACAATGATAGTGAAGGACAAGGGTCCTCCATCTGATGCATGTGGTGGTGAAAGCGTAGGACCATGCTCTAACAATAGTGGTATGGTAGACAAACACGTGGCTTTGGTGAATAAATTTTATGCACATGTGATGGATGAATATATGATGAAGGTCGTGTCATAGTAAAATGCATTGGTAATGGAGTGATACTTAATATGAAGGTGAAGGTGATGAGAAACCACGTGGAATAAACCAAGGTGGGGACCTGCGTCTTGAGGTAGTGATTGTCCTAGGAATGGGCCTATGCCGATGTGTAGGACTAGCGGAATGATGTGGTTATGTAGATGATGCTCAAGTAGGTGAACTAGGTGTAGACTACACTTTGAGTAACATGGAGTGTGATGTGCTAGATGAAGTAGGTGGTGTGCTAGCTACTGCACGAGGAGATGATGACCATGGAGTAGATGGAGGGACACCATCAATAGAAATGACTTGATTGTTGTGAATAAATTTGAGTTGTAAATGATTCATAGAAATTATAGATTGAGAGTGACGAATCCAATTGAGACCAAGAAGCATGTCGCATCCACAACCATGCTCCCAACGAGGAAAGGCACAAACATAGTTAGATGACCGACAATAACATGCAGATTAACAACACCAAAGGGTTTGTTGAAAGGGTACTCAATTTGCGAAGGAGGATAACCAATATCCTTAAGAAGTGAAATAGAGCATGCACTAACGGGCCATGATGGGTCAACCTTAGTATTGTTGATGGAGGTTGAGCCAACAAAAGCCTTGATATGTAAATGATTAGATGTGAAATTTGCATGATAATCGTGATCAGAGAAGAAAATTATTGGTGGCGAAGTGTCAATGTTTGCAACTAAGAAATCAAGAGCTCCTGATTCAGGAGAGGGTACTACATGCCAAACATAATTAGCAGAGGAATCAATCATTTTTGTATTGTGTTTTGGTAAGGGGTTATTAAAGATTTTAATTTTATGATTTTCATTAATAGGTGTAGAGGTTGTAGATTCCGGAAGCTCAATTTTATGGTCGTCAAGTGAATCATGATTGAGATGTTGTACTCGAAACAACGATCAGTGGAATGTCCTATGTATTGATGATAATCACAATAAGAACTGTCATCGAAATTACGCCCTTTAGGTCGAGATGGATCGAGTTGTAGAGGTGACAATAGGGTAATAATATTACTATCGATGAGTTATGGTAGCAAAATGCTTGGAGGTGTACTAATCTTAGTAAAAGTACATTTGTATGGTTGTGGTCGAAGCTCCTAGGAGTAGAGATTATGTTTATAGTGGTTTTTCCGTCCATGGGTTTAGTTAGAAGATTTGAATGGTGGCTTACTTTGAAAGCGTGTGGATGATGATGCTTGCTCTTGATATTTAAGTTTGCCTATGGCTAATAGTTTAGTCTCACGAAGCTTGAGAGTATGAAAAAGTTGATCAAATGAAGGAGAAGTCTCAAAGAGAACACTCTCTTATAGAGGTGGTAATAGACTCTGAATAAATAAGTCCTAAAGCTCGGGATCCGCAAGGACATTAGAAATCTTGGCTAAATTATTTTTATAACGCAAGACATAATCAGATAAGTGTTTATTAGACCCTTGTTTGAGTTATGTCAGTTGAGCATAGGAGATATTAGAGCCAATATTGATAGAGAAATGCGTGAGAAAGGCATCATCTAAATGCGTGAAAGAGACTATCGAATGTACATGTAGGTCATAGAACCAACGCATTGCATAGTCTTGCAAACTACAAGGGAAGATCTTTGCTAAGATAATATGATCATCCACATAGTCAAGGCATGCTACATGGAATGCTCGGAGATGCTCTTGTGGGTCACCATGGCCTTTAAATATAGGTAGCTTAGGAGAGACAAAATTAGGTGGTAATGTATAAGTAGATATGGCAGGTGTGAAAGGAGTATGTAGTAATGAGGTAGAATCTAGAGATGGTGATATGCGTGAAGTAGCTAGCTGAAGCCGAATCTAGGTCTGTAAGTCCTGATATAAAGAGGTCAAATATAGGGAGTTCGAAGAGGAACCAAGATGCAAAGGAGGAGTACCAGGGTGAATGGTGGGAGCCGTGGTGGTGGGAATGGGAGTGAAAACATAAGTGGGTGGAGTGGAGACCATGGGAGCAGAGGAAACAACTATGGCAGTTGAAGCATCGAAGCCCGTTGAGTGGCGATTAGAGCATGTAAGACATGAGGGAGATGAGTAGGGTTTTCACACAATGCTTGGTGAAAGTCAGTAATAGCGTTAAGTTGATCTTGTTCAACATTGGTATCCACATCGTATGACTTCTTGCTATCAGACGCCCCAATTTCATGAAGAGGCACATTATTGGAACTATCTAAGGGATTGCTAGTAGGAGTGATAAAAGTAGATATATTGGCCATTGGTTTGGAAACCCTACAGTGAATGAGAGCAAGTCACAATATCCAAAAGTCCCAAAACAACCAATACGAGTGACATGTATATAAAGGAAAATTTCAAAGAGGGATGGTGTGCGAAGATTGGGTTCACCAAAATGATTAACTAAAAATGGAAAGATGGATACTAGTTAATCTAAGTTATGAACAACTGTAAATAAAGTAAATAAATGCAGTAAAGAAGTATGTAAATGATCTAAGAACTTAAATTAATGGAAATAGAAACCCTAATATGCAAGAGAGAAGAGAAACTAAATTAGCTAAATGGAAGATGCTCGCAGATCGTGTCGCAGAGGTGATTAGAAAATATGGAAGCAGAACAATTGTGTAGGAGCTCCAAAAAGGATGGATTTGGAGTATTTGGCTAAACCTGGAGTGCTTAGAGAGGAATTGGGGCACTTGTAGAGGGATTGGGGCACTGTGACAGGGATTGGGGAAACCACGGGCACTCGGTTTACAAAATGGGCACTCGGGTCTATGCAAAATCTCCAAACCGATCTTCACAGTTTGGCGGGTGGTCGAAATCCTCGATGTTTGTCACATTAACTTCATCAGACTACTCCGAGATGTTGCTAATATTCCAAGATGATGAAAAGACCTACAAAATACCAAGGAATATCAAAAACCCTAAAAATAAGAATGCAAATGAATGGATTAGGACAGCCTCGATTACCTCAACAATGGGATTACTAATCGAGCGCCGCACTACATTTCGTAACCAAATGTAGTTTTGGTGAGTGTGTGCATAATGTGCCCTAGATGCTCTCATGTCAGTCACACTTTGTGAAGTATCGAGCAATAACTAGATGTAGAAAATGTAATAGAATGTGTGCATGGAATAGAATAGATTCCCCCATGCCGTGTGTGATTTAGACACCTAAATTCAATATCTATACCCTTGTCTGCCCGCGTGTGCATATTTTTCTATGGTCCTATCTAGGTCTCCCTTTAATTAAATCCATCCCCTTCAATATTTAATAAAATGCCCACCTATTATCCCATCACCTTATTAATATTTATTAATTAACATTAATTAATCAATATCCATGCCCATCACCTTTTAATCACCTTTAATCTTTATTAATAAACATTAATTGATTAATTTTAATTAATTAATTAATTAACATCCATTATGCCCTAACCAACTTTCCATTTAGGATGTTTTTATTCTAAATCTGCATCCCCACACTTTTCTATGCTCTCTCCTACCTATCTTTATCCTCTAACTACCCATGACACATCCCAATCCACTCTCCTTCCGCCTACAAGCTTTAAAGCACTTTTCTTATCCTTAAAACCCAAAATCCCGATTAAAGCACAAAAGCACCCCATTAGAGAAACTTTCCCTGTAGTCACCAGTGCCCCAGCCTAGTCATCGTCGACCCTATAAAATTAGTCCTTCCTTTCCACAATCACTCAGATGCATGCGAAATTTGGAGCTTTCTTGTGACTTGTGAAATCTTCCTCATACTTGAGTATTCCTGCAGCAGTTACAGACCTCTGGGACCTTCTTGGAACGTGTTTGCATCGCTCACGATCATCCTTTATGAGATTATTATCATCATTGTGTTGCTTTGCTTTGTATTTACCATATTATATTGGCTTTGCTTGCGTCTAACATTTTTAGGTTCAGATCGACCTCAACAACAAATGAGCTTCACCAACAACCTTCTTTTCTAGATTATTTGTTTGCAGGTTGCCTTCTCCATCCATTTATACTCAGCCTTATCACAATGCACTCTGATGGGCGCTAACCCAAATTCAATTGGTGGACCCAGATCTAGTTGGGCGTAGACCCTCCAATTGGCATAAACCGTGATCTAGTTGGCGCGAGACCTAGTCTAGTTGGTGTAGACCCATTCGGTCACCATCGACCCAATCGATCGACGTTGATCCATGGTCCTCTCAATATTCTAGAGCTCATTGCAGACCTATTTTCTGTATTTCTTGATCCACTCTTCTACAGTCATTGTTGACTAGCCCTCTATAGTCTCGGGTGCCGCCGTTGACCTACGTAGGTTCGATTTAATTTACATCTATTTTGATCAAATATGTACTTTCCTTATATATCAACATTTTTAGTTTCTGTTTTATATCAGAGTCTGCATATTATCTAGATCCATCTTAGTTATTTTCATATTTTGTATTCCTTCGTTTCTACATACTATCAGTTTATCTTTCATTTATATCTCTTTCTTTTATCAAACATGGGGGTTGACATCCGCCAAGGAAGTTAACGATTCTTGGAGCCGACTTATCCAGAAGCCCCCACATATACTATCTAATCAATTTTTCTTTCTAGTGATTCTTATTTGTAGGTTCATCGAGCTTGTAGCGAGGATCCATCATTCAATTTACACCCGTATCCATCACATCACATTTGAGGTACCATAAACCCTCCATCATTTGAGGTTATCTAGTTTTCTTTAGTACTAGATCATTGATTTGAAAAGGAATGAAAAATTAGATCAACATCTTTGGCACGCCTAATGGGACCACCCTTTAGGTGATCCTTTTTTATTTTTATGCTTCTTTTGTCTTCTACTAACACTGTAGCACAAGGCTTCAATTTTTTTCTTGCTCGTGTTGGGTTTGGCTGTTTGGATCACTCTTCCCTAAAGTTCAGATAAAAAGAAAATCTATATCCAAATATTCCTCATTTTTCCCTATTTTCTCCTTTTACATCACATTTCCCTTTCTTGTGTGTGTCCTCATCAGAAAGATCACACTTCGATTTGGTTTAAAAATAACCTTTCCTTTTGCATCCTACTTGCTCACATATCTTAAGTAAGAGGTTAACTTGCTACATCTCACAATCCTCACACACAACCTAAAACTCACACATCAATCAACACATCAAAACATATCCTTACCCAGTTGACTGATTGGGATTTCATCACCCAACAAGAAAGCCACCCAAAATCTCCCTAGCCATAACTACCTGAAACCAACCTTAGGCTGTTGTTCCTTAGGTACCTTTGTTATCCAATTTTTTCTTTTCACATCTCCTAATTAATCATGATGATAAGAAACTTGTTGCTTGATTTATTTGTTAACAAATTACATAAACAAATGTTCATCTATTTCATGCCTATTGTTACTCTTTCTCAAGTCAAAGCAACACAACAATCCACTCAATCCAATAAAATTCCTTCCTCTAATGATCTCTCCCAACAATATTCTAAACTTGAGACCACACCTTTGGTTACCCAACCCCTTGTCTCCATGGTCTCACTTGTGAGGACCATGTCATCCAAAATTGTCCCCACCTTGGAACCAATCCTCATATCTCTCATCAATCCAACCTTTCTAGACCAACTACACCCCCATCTCTGGCTCCTTTAGAAACTCTTGGGCCTCCCTCTAGCCCTATCTATGACTTCCTATGTCATAAACCCCCTAAAATATCTCAATCCTATCAATCTACTCAATTGGTGGATCCTATTCCACCCACATCACTTTATATCAACTCTATCTCTATTCCATCTCGCTACTATCACTAGTATGCCTATCCAACAATCTCAATCTCATAACACTCATTTTCCCACTCATCATATCTCAACAAACTACCCAATACCAACAATCATACCACGTCCCTATTTCTCAACATCAACCATTGCAACAACTTATCCAATCTCAACCCATGACATATATTAATCCTTATCAAACGATTCCCCAAACACCCACACATCCACAAACTTATCAACCGCCTTATCAAGCTACTTTTCATGCCACACAACCAATCCAATCCCAACCAATCATCACATAAAATGATCCCATGCATGCCCTAATGAATAGGTTGGCTAGTCTAGAGGTTGCACTACCTTAGGACCCAAGGTTACGTTATCTTACGAAAAATCTGTAATGAACCCATTCATTCATCGGTTCTAATTAAACCTTACCCTCCTCATTGGGAGCTTCCCAAGTTTACCAAGTTCAACAACAAGGAAGATCCTAACAGCCTTCATCTCCATGCATTTAAACACGCATGTTACCTTATCACACATGATCAGGAACCTATGCTTCACACTTTCCCTATATCTTTGGCCGGTCTAGCATTGGATTGGTATAATGGGATTCCACAACATTACTTATTCTCCTTTACCCACTCGCATAATTGTTCCTAGAACATTTTTGATTAATATTACACTTAAAATCACTATCAATGACTTATACGCCATTAAACAGTTTGATGACAAGTCTATCATAGATTTTAGCAATCGATGGCATGGCATTATAAGTCAACTATCATTTACTCTTCCACAAGTGAACTCATCGAACTCTTCTCACGTTCTTGTGTGAAGTATATTTCTTCTACATTACAAATTCAATATTTCCAAACATTTGAAGAAGCCTTCACCATGGATTGTAAAATTGAAACTTTTGCCCTTGAGCAAGGCCAACTCAAACTTAAAACAAACAATCCCAAGACCGAGTTCATCAAACCCACTACACAAGTCGAAAAGTCTAAAACTACCGCCAATACCATCATCGTTCAATCTCCATCCACATTTGTCTCTCACACAAAGTCTTCGCAAAGAGCTTTTAGACCATCTCCTAACTACACCCCCTTTAGGGAATCCTATAGCTCAGTATTTGACAAGTTGATGATAGTAAATTCCATCCAACTTCCTCCCATACGACCATGGACGACTTGCAACCAAGCCCATTTGGTATCACGAAGGCCACTATTGTAAATATCATCAAGTCAAAGGTCACGACATTGAGAAGTGTCATTCCTTCAAATATCGCATCCAACAACTTATAAATCAAGGGGATATCTAAATAGACAGCTCCACCACTTCACCTAGCCAACCCCTCGACAAAATTAAACAATATTTTCCTAATCAACCACCAACAAATCATGCCACCCCTTCTGCATCTCAACTACCAAATGCTTACACCATTAACACCATCAATCAATATATTACCTCATCAATGACTCGCATGTTCCTACCTTAGAAATTATTCCGACCCCTTATTCAACACCTATCGTATCCACGACTATCACACCTATGTCAACTTCTACCACTTGTCCTATCCCTACCTTTACGAAAAACACCAACTTTGACTATATCCCCACATATGTACCAAACACATCCATCACTACCTCACTTACATCCCTTTCTATCCCAACTACATCCATATCTCAATCTACATCGATAATCCCACTCACATCTACTTTGGAATTTTTATCGCATGTACCTACATATTTATTTAAGACTACATCATCCATTCCATCTTAATCTCCTACACTTAACCCTTCAACATCAACCGTATCCCCATCTATGACCGATGCTGAACTGATCACATCTCCTCCATTTGCAAACATATCAATGAAACCTCTTGAGACATTCGCGGAGAAAGCGCATCCACCTAAGACAAAAACAAAGGGGATTTGTTCTCCTCTACCAAATCAACTGTTTCTACATCAACCAATCCAAAACCTACACCATAATATTTGAATCCACTGGTTGATATTATAGTTACCCCGCCAAGGGTAAGAATTCTTGATCCAAATCTAAGACCCATGGTAAACATTCCCAAAGGTCTCATAGGCATCCTCGTAAGAAATCAGGTCTTCCCTCTTCTCAACAATCCAATGTTACAACATTTATTTTAGGGTCAGTCCCTTCATCTAATACATCTCATAATAATAAATCCAAATCCAAACTTATTAATCCTCCTCTCAAAATTGATTCATCTTTCAAGATGCCTAATTTACCCATCCAACCTGAACCTAATCCCAAACATCCTATCAAGCTTCACAAGAGTTATCTTCCCTACACTACCTCTATTGGATCTTACGCATATATCTTTCAACATTTAATCCAAATATCTACCATCATCCTTCCTCTCATTAGGCATTTTAAACCTCATTAGTAAGAAGCCATCATGGTTCGATCCTAATCTCATATGTACTTATGATCATACTCTAGGCCATGATATTGAGCATTGCAAGGCCTTTTAGATAATCATCCATAACTTTATTAAGAAAGATGACTTCCTTGTTCGGAGAAGCCATTCCTCTCCATCCACCGCAACTAATCCAAATTCTATTCCTACATCCCCATCCATCAAAATTATTAAGTCTCCTCCTTCATCCACTCCTTCACATATCATTCCTCCTACATAAGGTTCTCCCTTGTTTATTGACATTGTTTTTATTTCCAATCACACTTGCGATTTGATCATTTTGTCAATCCAAATCCAAAACAACTCTACCTAAATCCCTTTGGCATACATGCACTCATCCGCATCTAATTTGTCCAAAGTGATATAATCTTCCTCACTAGGGGGACATCCTCCCCTCATCCTTGAGCATCCCCTCCGCATCAATTCTTCTCGTATCCGTCCATGCAACTCACTTAATGCTAGGAGACTTCCCTTTTGACATCACTTTATTTAATCTCATCCAATCCATCTCATCTAATCTTAAATCCAAATTAATCTTGTCCAAGTCCTCATCCCATTTTAAAGTCCACCATTGTGGCATATTCGTGCCTCCTTTGGGGCATCATATTTTCATCTTTTTCATCAAAGTCCATTGTTGTGGCCATATTTATTCCTCCTTTGAGGGACCATTCACTTTTATTCAAAGTCCACCGTTGTGGCCATATTTGTCTCTCCATTGAGAGACCTTTTACCTTCATCCTAAGTCCACTTTTTGTGGCCATCTACTCAGGGACACATGTTTCCTTCACTTCCTTACTTTTGAAAAGGTAGCACATAGTTTTTATCTTCACTTATTCATCTCATTGTATCAAATATTTTAATGCTATCATTTTATCCTATCAGAACATCACTACTCTAGAAAGGAGCCAACGTAGAAAGTTTTCCCCTAACTAGATTGGACCATACATTATCACGCATAAGTATGGGTTGGGAGCCTATCGATTCGCCTCCCTTCACGGTAAACCGACACTAAAACCTTTTAACACATTGCACTTGTGACTGCATTCTATTACTAACACATCTACCAATGAGCTCTTAGTCATATCCTTAGATCATCCCTCCATCATTAGCCTCTTCCATCTTTCATCGTAGTGATTTGGAATTATGTGGTCATCCGTCACTTTCCTAGATATGACCTTAAATATGGGCACCACGGCTCTTCCCGTAGCATATTCCTTATGGATAGGTTTTTCCTTTGGTGAGAAATCGGGGTGATTACATCCATGTCACCCTCTTATTCACCTATTAGAACCATACAAAGGGTCCAGGGGTGTTTCTTATACATTCATTATCCCCTTCTAAGTGGTCTACCTAACTATTCCCAACTCTCCCCCATGTAAATTCAAAATTCATGGATGCTCTTCTAAAAAAAAAAAAAGTTATTAAAAACATATTGCTCCTAGAAGGAAAACTATTCATGCAAAAAAAAAAAGCGGAAAATCAATGTCAAATCAAAATCAAAAGAAATAGACCGATCCTTCAAAGGATGACTATCATATATTATTTTTTCCATTTATATTATGTAGACCATACCCTTGAAGGATGAATACTCCTCATGGAATTTTAAGGCTTCCCGCATTGAGTAGCCTTCCATTTTATTAAGCATCCTAAGAAAGCTTCCCGCATCGATCAACTTTCTTCTAGCAAACTTCCCACATTGATCAGTTTGCTCTTTCCCTTCCTAGAGATGGGGCATAGATTTAGGGAACACCACTTATGGAGAACCCTCTTCCCATGTACAAGTTACATCTCAAACCCCTTTGTCGTGTTGACATTAGGTTTATGAGTTCATTTCATCCATGTTTCCTTGTGATCTCTGAAATGACTAACTATCGTTGGTTATTTACTAGCATTTGTTTTGGTCGCATGTGCTTTGCCACTGGATCCCCTTTTTTACCTCCAATGTGATTGGAGGCATATTTTTCCTCACACATTCCTTGATATGATGTAGTGTTGTTCGTACCTATAGGTCGCTATCGTTAAGTTGCATCTTATCCTACACCTCATCCGATCTTATCCAATCTCTCTCATCTTAAGTCCACCTTTGTGGCCACCTATATTCTCCCTTTAGGGCATTTTGTTTCATATTTTACATCCTTCACGTATCATCTCAAAGTCCACATTTGTGGCCATATTTGTTTTTCCCTTTGGGCATTTTTATACTCTCAAAGTCCACTTTTTATGGCCATATTTACTCCTCCTTTGGGAATTTTACCTCATGATCCTATCCAATCCATGCACAAAGTCCACCTTTTGTGGCCATATTTACCTCCCTTAGGGCATATTATTCCACTTGCTTTTCATTTTTCCTTCTCGACCATTTTTCGTGTCCTATGTTGGGGCACCATACCTTTCATCCTCATCCCTTGTGGACACATACCTATTCACTCGATTCCTCGTGTATGAAGGATTTCACATACCTTTCGCATTTAGTTGTGCATACTTTGATATTTTCCTATGACCCATTGGTCATCGCGGCTTACATCCATACTGCAGTGATCTTCACCCACTCACCGCCATGTAGAAAGTTTGTCACCTGTCTCCGTTGAGACCGTAATTTTCCTGTACTAATGTGATATTGGAGTCACCGCTATAGTTTTTATTGTTATTGTGATTTTGTTTTGCTTGGGGCATCTTGCCTTACGCTATCTTTTTACCCATATTTTCATCAACTACCTTTTTCAAGTACATCATTGATTTCCCTTGGTGTCATTGATCCCCCATTTGAGGGGGAGCTCATCATCTATCTTTTGTCAATCCTCATTTCCCCTTAATCTCTCATTATTTTTGTCTCATGAATTGCTAGCGTAAACCACTTAATAAAATGGGGTAAATGTAAACACCTAAATTCGATATCTATACCCTTGTCTACCCGCATGTGCATATTTTTCTATGGTCCTATCTAGGTCTCCCTTTAAATAAATCCATCCCCTTTAATATTTAATAAAATGCCCACCTATTATCCCATCACCTTATTAATCTTTGTTACTTAATTAATTAAATAATCAATATCTATACACATCACCTTTTAATATTTATTAATAAACATTAATTGATTAATTTTAATTAATTAATTAATTAACATCCATTATGCCCTAACCAACTTTCCATTTAGGATGCTTTTATTCTAAATCTACATCCCCACACTTTTCTATGCTTTTTCCTACCTATCTTTATCCTCTAACTACCCATGACACATCCCAATCCACTCTCCTCCCCGCCTACAAGCTTTAAAGCACTTTTCTTATCCTTAAAAACCTAAAATCCTAATCAAAGCACAAAAGCACCCAAAGTGGAGAAAATTTCCCAGTAGTGGCGGTGACCCAACACGGCCACCGTCAACCCTATAAATTTAGTCCTTCCTTTCCATAAACTTAGATGCATGCAAATTTTGGATCTTTCTCGTGACTTGTGAATTCTTCCTCGTACTCCGAGAATTCTCGCAGTTATAGATGTCCAAGACCTTCTTGGAACATGCTTGCATTGCTCATGATCATCCTTCGTGAGATTATTATCATCATTGTGTTGCTTTGCTTTATATTTATCATATTATCTTGGTTTTTCTTGCGTCTAACATTTTACAAGTTCATATCGGCCTCAACAACACTTAGAGCTTCACCAACAACCTTCTTTTCTGGCTCATTTTTTTACAGGTTTCCTTCTCCATCCATTTATCCTCGACCTTATCACAAACCGATACGCTTGGCACCGACCCAAATTTAGTTGACCTAGATCTAGTTGGTGTAGACCGGCCTGATTGGCGTTGACCCACAATCGTCTTAGTATTCTAGAGCTCATTGCAGACCTATTTTTCTCGTATTTCCGATCCACTCTTCTACTGATTCTTGCCGTCAATTGGCCCTCTGCAGCTTGGGTCACCATAATTTCACACAGTTTGATTTACTTTACATCTATTTTGATCAGATATGTAATTTTATTATATATCAACATTTTCATCTCTATTTTCTATTAGAGTTTGCATATTATCTAGATCCATCTTAGTTATTTTTAGATTCTGTATTCCTTCAGTTTCTACATACTATCAGTTTATCTTTCATTTATATCACTTTACTTTTATCAAAACATGGGGTTGACATCCACCAAGGAAGTTAACACTTCTTGGATCTGGCTTTGTTGGGCAGCCCCCGCCTATACTATCTAATCAAGTTTTCTTTCTAGTTATTCTTATTTGTAGGTTCATTGAGCTTGCAACGAGGATCCATCATTCACTTTGCACCCATATCCATCACATTGCATCTAAGGTACCATAAACCCTCCATCATTTGAGGTTATCTAGTTTTCTTTAATACTGGATCATTGATTTGAAAAGGAATGAAAAATTAGATCAACATGTGATGTAGATGACCTATCCTTGTGCCTTGTGATGGAGCTATATGGATGCAAGTGATCTCCAATGTAATAGATGGATGCAACTCTAGATGGATGATAGTAGTGATAGAGTTTGGTCCCTCATTATGGTGTCATAACTTTATATTTATAGGGTTCTCTTGATCTAATTTCATAATTAACCCCGAAATGGCTAACCACCAAAAAGATAAGGATCTAAAATGGCTAGAAAGAGCCCAAAAAGTGGCGGGAAAGTGTGAAAAGGACCGGGGTGCCCATAGTGGGACCAGGGCGCCCACGAGCACCCTAGTCGAGGATAAAATAATGGAAAATGACCGAAATAGACTGGGCATGTAGGTGTAAAAGGTTGAGAATGATGAAGTAAAATAAAAAGATGGCCAAAAGACGGGCATTAATCAGTAATTTCTTCACTCAAGAACCTTCTAAATAGTAGTACGAGACCGAGGCTAAATAATGTCTAAAGTGCATGATTTTGTGTCTACACACCCCTTCACATCCACTACCATGATAAAAGTTTCCTTTCACCATTTCTCCTTCTTGATCATCTATCCAAACCATCCATATAGCCATAAAATACTCCACCTCACCTTCCTTATCCTCCTACATCATATCCACCCTCCTCTCACCATCCCATTTTTCATTACCATCATCTCCTTGTCTACAATTAGCTTGGGAATCTTATTTAACCATCCATACAACATGAGAATCTTATTTGAGGTAACCCCTTGAATTAAACACTTCCTATTGCCCATCCTCCTTTACCATTGTATCAATTCCATCAACAAAAAACACCAACCCTAACATCACCCCATCATGCATACTTAGCTTAGGAATATTACTTGATCACCCATGCAATATGGGAATCTTACCCTAGGTGACCCTTTGAGTTAAGCCTTCCATGCTATATATTTTCCTACATCCACACATCCTACACTCCATTTATATCGTTCTTCATTGTAATAATCTCCTCTAACCCACCCTTTAGTCACCACCATCATCCCATCATTTTATCACATCCTCCATTATCATATTTCATCTCTCATCTTAGAAATATTACTTAATCACTCCCACGGCATGGAAATCTTACTTAAGGATTCTCCTTGAGAAAATATTGTCATTCTACACTTCCCCCTGTACCCCCCTTTCCTCTCTTCATTTTACCAATCCTTCCTCCTAATCTCCCCTCCCAACCAACCATTCAACCACCACCTACCTCCCATCATCCTATCAAATCGTAGTACATGTCTACACTATTCAACTTGGCAATCTTACTTAATCAATCTTGTAGCATGGTAATCTCAATTAAGGATTCTCCTTGATAAAATCTTGTCATTCTGCGCTTCTCCCCTCTACCATCCTCCCATATTTTTACCCACATTTATGTACCTCTTTTCTTCCCCGCCCGACTTTTATCCTCCTCTTGGTCCGAGCCTTCAATCTATTTTCACTTCCCTACCTACCCTATTGGTTAGATCTTCTAGCTTATATACCTTCTCTTTGTCACCCATCCCCGCATTTATGCTTTACTCACCTCCTCATCCTCCAACTAACCCTCATTCCATCATCCATTTCATTGTAATATATTTGCATATATTTTACTATCTTCATACTTATTCTTTATATTTGTCTCATTTCTCTATTTCCATTTTTATTTTCATCCTTCTCTACTTTACCTCCCCTTCCTATTTTTATTATCCACATCCTCGTATTTAGACCTCTTATCCCATCCTTATCTCAATATTCTCCACCCTCATTTCTCCCCACACTTGATACACTACTCCTCATTTATTCCTTCTGCAACCTTTTTTGTTTTTACTTATGCTTCCCCACTCAGCCATGTCATCACTCTAGCCCTCCCTCATCCCCTACTCCAAGATTCCATTTCCTGCAACCCATGTAAGTTCTTCATCCTTTTCCCTCTTCTTTGTCTTGAACTACCACATCTTTCTTTCTTTTCTCTAATCCTCTGATCTCCTTTTGAATTCTTCCTCAACCTTTATCAATGCCTTGTAAACCTCTTCTTCACCCTATACCTATTTCTAACCTCCTTCGACATACCTCCATCATGCAATTTATCTTCTTTTTCTCTTATTTATCTACTCCCTCTTACCCTCAAAATTTTTTTCTTTCACACTTCATTCGCTTGTAATGTCTTCATCATCTTTATCTATGCCCCCACTTCCTCCCCATGCCATGACCATCAATAGGAACTCCTTTACGAACTCTTGGTTGACTTCCATTCTCTCGCATCTTCTTCCACTTTTTTCTTCTCCTTTATCTATTTTGTCATCTTTTCACACCACCTTACCTACTTATATTGGTTTCACCAATTCTTCGTCTTCCTCATTACCTTATCCTCATCTCCTTGCCTCTTCATCCCTCATCATTTTGTCCATCATTTTTTCCCTCTCATATTTCACATCCTCTCCATGCAGTCTATTCCATATTCCTATGTATCATTGATACAACACATACCTTTGTTCCATGTTTTTTCTTTTTTCTTTGCTTTCCTTTCAATACCCTTCCATCTTCACCTTTTTCCTTTCCCAACCTTTAAATTCCTTGTCCCTTGACCTTTTATTTCCATCATTTCCTTTATACCTCTCTCCATATTTTGAAACCACTATGATCCTTTCCACTATAGTCACCAGATTGTACCCCATTATATGCATCTCCATTTGATCAATCACCTAAACTTCCATCTTCATATTTTCCCCACTCTTAAAAGATCAAGGCAGATCTTCATAATCTTCACTATTCCTTTCCTCACTTCACCCATCCTACATTAACATTTTCATCTTCATCGACCAAGATTATACACTCCTTCCTCGCTCTATCCATGTATATTTAACTCCTTAACACATCATCATTATTACTATTCTTGTTCCTACCATAACATTCTCACATCACATCAAGGTCAATTAAATACGTCTCCCTTTTGATCACTAAACCTATTACTTTCACTAACTTTCCATTCTCTTCCTCATCAACTAGGAATTTATCTCTTGACTTATCTTAAACTCTATCTCATATTTCTAAGAGATCCGTCATTTCTTCCATCCTCATTGGCCCTCTCGAGGGGGCATCATCATATCCAACTTTAGCCACTCTATCCATGTTGTTTTGTTTTAGAGGATACCATAATGTTCACCATCCATCACTTTTTATTCTCAAAAGTAAAATCTTTGTTCTACTTTTTGCTTATAGAATACACTTTTCTTCATTCAATCACTTATCAAACATAGTTTATTTCAACTTTTACCTTCAACATCACCTTCCACATAATTTTTCACATCAATCTTCCACTACTCCCCCACCTTTAGAATACAATATTATGATTTGTTCTCATTACCCACACTATCGAATAAAATATTTTGATTTTTCCTCATTACCCCACATTATCGGAATAAAATATTATGATTTTTCCTTATTACCCCACACTATTAGAATAAAATATTCTAAGTTGTCCTTATTACCCCACACTATTAGAATAAAATATTCTGATTCGTCCTCATTACCCCACACTATTAGAATAAAATATTTTGATTTTTCCTCATTGCTCCCCAATATCGTAATAAAATATTCTAATTTATCCTCATATCCCCCACCATCAAAATCAAATATAAGATTTATGCTCATGTCCGCAACCATCGAATAAAATATTTTTATTTATCCTCCACTACCCCCACCATATGAATAAAATATTCCTATTTTTCCTCATTTCCCTTCTATCGTAATACAATATTCTAATCAAATCTCGCATTATCTTCCACGATCGAATAAAATAATAAGCTCATTTTTCCATTAGCCCTCCACTTCTAAAGTGCATGTACTACTAATGCACTATTCAACAATATTAATGTACTATTCACTACTATTCACTCATTATCTCTAAAACATGATTAATTATCCTCCCTAATTAATCATAGTCTAAAAACATATAAATATAACCTTACCCCCATTAAACACACATGAAGAATTAGGAGAATGCCCCCATTATGCTCATAATTTCTAGCTTAACTATAACTAATAATGAAAATTGTTGTTACATAATATGTATCGAAATGAAAAAATAAATAATTAATAGTCATAGAGTGATATTTTTAGGGAGGTTGTTGTGAAACAAGGATAGGGTTGAAATGCGAGACTTTGATTGATAAAGGTTTCCATGATCAACTACGTTTCCACCCCCTCCCTATTTAAATTATTGGGTTGCTTTTCAATTTCTATTGCTTCTCTTATTTTCCTCATTTTTATTTGGGATTTTGGATTCCCAATTTGAATCGGATGGTTGGAGTTCATTTCATTTTTACAAGGGTCGATTGTGTTATTGTACCTCTTTCGAGGTCCAAATTTTTATGGATTTGCATGTCTTAAAAATGAGGAACCTATTCAAGGAAGTTATAGCTCAATTTTCAATTTTTTGTGATCATATTTTAGTGTTATTATAATTTCACGTATTTTTATAAATTCACTCTAATGGCCACAATTTTTGGAATTATTCTATCTAGTTGTTTTATAGATTTGAAACCCTCACGTAAATTTAGTGGGGTTTGTTCTTTACATTATTGAATTTAAGGCTAACATCACCCCTAAATTATCCAATTAAAGGTGAAAATCAAATTTTGCACAATCAAATTTGTTGCATGGTAGGACCATGAATTAGAGGCCAAGACAAAGGGTTGGTCTCTCTATGAAGAACACCTGACAAGGAACATATGGCATTTAAGACTTATGATACAAGGGTTTATTTGATAGTGATCCCACTCCAAGTAGACATGGAAGACATGGCTAAAAATAATATTTGTGTGGTTGAATGCTAAGTTAGCACAATGGAAGGAAATTTTAGTATCATTAATTCCCAATTGACAAAAATCATGACAACCTTGCAAAATAATTTGCAAAACTTTCCACATTTCACCAAATCTCATCTTGACCACATGGGATCTTCCACATAGAATACTCAATTTCAAAATGTGATGTATCCTCGTCTTAGGCATTTCTCCAATTTAGATCCCAAAACATGTTACCGAAAGTGGAAATGCATAAGTTCATTGAGAAATAATTGGCCACTTGGATAAGCCAAATGGATAATTTATTTAAATTACATGAGAAAATATGAGCATATGGGTGGTCATGATATCGTTATATTTGAAACATGAACAATTCATTGACGATATCAATGGTTGTGTTCTCAAAAGAAGAAGAAGGGCCTTACTTATTACATGTTCATTACTTACTAATGAATTGTAGATGCATTATCACAATAGTATGATAGAGAAATATTTTATCTAGTTATCTCGCATTTCCCAGGTCCCTTTGACTTCTGATTGGGATATGGCTATTCAAAACTAAATTCACCTAGTTTGATTATAGTTATGTTTGTAGATCTGGTGTTCCCACCCAAAGGGCCTCTTTGTCGATTCTATATGGTTTACAATAGGTATGGCCTGAAGGGCCTATACCTATAGATGGTTTACCTTTATTATATATGTAATACAATAGAGTCTATAGTCTATGGGACGTAGGATACTACATCTCATAGATACTCTATCTCTCTTTAACATAGCCCCTCCATCCACTCCTGTCCACTCGAATCCACTCATGTCCACTACTCGCACTTGATTATAAACATGACCTATCAAGGATTATATTTATAAATTCCAAAACATGGACCTTTGTCAGGTGGAGAACATTGTGGAGGAAAACATGAATGACTTATGTTTAGGTGGTTTCATAGATATCACCCAACTTGATGTTTGCATGTTTAATTCAAGTTTTGTATCGATTCCATTATCTTTACATGGAGTGGAGAGGAAACAAACTTAGTCAATAAAATGTGAGCATTCACAAACATGAAATATAATATCACTTCATCACAATCATTCCCTCAAGTTGTAAGATTGAATCCTCAAAAAATTGAAGAGAAATGAATAAAAGGGTTATGTTTTAACTATGATAACAAATACAACCAAAGATATAGATATGTTGAAAATAATTTTTTCTATATAAAAGTTGTGAATGAAGAAGAAGAGGAATTAGAAGAAGTTGTAGAGGTTGATGATGATCAAGAGGATGAATCAAATGAGACACAATCAATTATTTATTTTCATGCACTTTGAGGAATTAACACTCCTCAAATCCTCGAGATAGTGGGTTTTCTAAAGAAACAAAAGGTGACAATATTGATTGACTTAGGAAGTTCCCATAAATTCATCAATCATAAGTTGTTGGCACTCTAGAACACTTTTGTTTATCTAGCTCTATAATTTAGGTTGTGATTGTAGATGATGGAACGATTAGTTATATAGGGAAATTATATATATAATATTAATATTATCATGGGAGATTGTTGGCTATATTCCCTTATGTTTCCAATTCCGTGGGTGGAGCGATCATTATTTTGGGAGTCTAATGTCTCACAACCTTGAGAATGATCAAGATGAATTTCTAATAATTGTTCGTACATCTTCATTCGAGAGGGCATGATATTTGAATTTCATGGGTTGTGTGCAAAGTCCCCACAACTTATTAGTTCTCACCAAATGTAATAAGATTCTTAAAAAAGGAGCACATGGGTTTGTGGTATAATGATTTTCATTAGAAGCACAACCAAAAAAGTTGTCTACATTGCTTTAGAGCTATATGTAATTGGTGATAACAATTAAATAGTTTTTCGAGAGATTCCTAAAGGATTACTACCCAAAAGGGATCATGATTATGTCATTCAACTAGTACCAAGGAAACCAACCACATAATAACATACCTTATAGGTACCCATGAGTACAAAAGAGTGAGATAAAGAAGATGTTACATGATATGGTGGAGCCCAAAATTATTATACATGGCCAAATTATGTATTCCTCTTCATTGGTGATGGTGTGTAAGAAGGATTACACATGGAAAAAATGTCCAAACCGCAAAAATCTCAATGAGCAAACCATCAAAGATAAGTTCTCCATCCCAATAATTGTTGATTTTCTAGATGAATTACATGGTTTTGTATACTTAATATTAAATTAGGTTGTATCATATAGAATTGTTATAAAAACCCATAAAACAAACACACAAGAATGCATACATAATAAATCAATGAAAGCTTAAAGTAAAGACATAACACAAATTTATCAAGGGTAAAATTACTACCACAATTTTATTAAGAAGCTCTAGCTTTAATTTTTAAGAGTAAGAATAACTATCTTCCACAATATCATCCACTAACACTATCCCTTCATGCATTTATAAAAACAAGTAGATGATATTATTAGAGTTGGAGATTAGTTGCTTGCAAAGCAAGTTTTCTTTAATATATTAATAGTGGAAGTCAATCAAGTCAATAAATTTGTTGATACTCTTCTCTATTAATAGATGTGGATAAACGTGCACCAATGGGTGAATTATCAACATAGTAAATTAAAATTAATATTACAAGTTCATCTTAATTGCATACAATAGTGTATGGTTAGTTAAATACACTAACATCCCCCTCTAAGATGTAATCGATGAAGGGAAGGATGGAAGAACATTGAACTATCCCCTTTAATGACACTTTCTTTCACTCCCAAACTTTCCTAAGCTAAACAAATTGAGCCATAAGCGATGGCTTTGTGAAGATGTTTTAAACCTAATTTTATGTTTAGAAAAGCTTAAGATCAATGATCTTTTCCTAGATTAGTTATCAAATATAATACACATGTATCTCAATGTGATTTATGTGTTGGTTTTTCACCGGAGTTGTGAGAGATGTGGATGACAATTTGATTATCACCTTTGAAGCATTATGGGTCGGTACTATGGAAACTTGGATTTAGACATCATGTGTTGTATCCATAATAACTCATGTATAGCAGTGATAACTCCACTAAACTTTACCTCTTTAGTAGAAAAAGCAATGGTGGTTTGATTTTTATAAGACCAAGTCACGAGACCTCCTCCAAGTTGATAGATATATCTTGTCTTGTACTAGTGATTTTCGTATCCCACACCTAATCACTATCAATATAGCCTACAACTATTGGTTTAAAAGGAGCAAAATTGTTTGATAGTTCCCCATATTTATTAACAAAAATTGAGGTTGTGTCACCTAACTTGTACTAATTCCCATAATTATTAATACCGTAAGAATATCATAGAAAATATTTTATAGCTTGCCAACGAATTCCATGGGGGTTTTTGATAATAACATGATACAAGATTCACAACAAAAGATATATCAAAATGTGTATGATTCAAGTAGAGTAACCTTCTAACGACCTACCTATACCTACCTATAAAGTGTCCCATCAAATGAAGGAATAGCTAATTTAGTGGAAAGTTTGACCCCCAATTGAAAAGGTTTCGGTGCAGATTTGGAGTCTTCCATGTTGAAGCAACGAAGAATGTCTTAAGCATATATTTAGATTGATGGATGAAAATATGTTTAACGGACTGAAATATGAAGATCTGGAAAGAAATGTAGTGCAGTGTAACCATAAATTGAGGTTGTGCCACTTGAATTATGTTGGTGCAATATTTATATATATTTTAAGTTTAATTTGTTTATTACGTCGATCAGCGTTCTTAATAGTTGGAGTCGACCTGCACTGTTTGCATCAACGATGGAAAACAGACTCCATACGTAGGCAAGACCATTGCAAAAATTGTATCTGTGTTCACCCTGTATTCTATTTCTGGTGACTACCACTGTTGAAGGGCATGGGGTGGTCATCCATCTTAAACATAGGTGTCGGTTTCATAGTTTGCAGCGTAGAATATGAGTTTTGTGGTGAGCGTGGTCGTAGGAAACATGTTAGTAGTTTTTTCATTTGAATGGTGGTTTTACTTAGGATTTCTGCACATCGTTTTGTCAAAGCCTTTTCCGCTGTTGATCCCTGTATTTTTTTCGCTTCTGAGTTTCTTGTGCATGAAATGAAATGGTTAAAAAATTTGAGCGGTGGTTTTTTGCGTTTTCCCAAGACGGACACGACCCCTACTGTTTCCACGCTCCTCCAAATCGACCGCCTATGAGCTCCACGTACATGATAAGACCATTAGGTAATTTTCAGTCATCTATGCACTGTTGTTTCCTCTTTAAACACAGAGCAAGGAAATTGTTTCCTCTTTAAACACAGAGCAAGGAAACGATGGATTCATCGAGTATAACGATGGTTCGCTACATAAACATCTTTGGGGATGTTTATCTTCTTTGTCAAGGTTTAGAATAGCTGTTAAACATACATGTGTTTGTTGTTCTGATGATGAATATGTCTCTTAAAAGGCAATATTGGCCATTTCTTTATAGCTGTTGTAATCTGAGTAACTTGGGTGTCTATAATTATTTATGGAGGTTTACTTACGGCAGAGGGTTTTCGGGTTTGCGTGAAGGAAGCCATGGCCGATCATGTGGTCTCGAAAAAAAGTTCATGCCAAAAGCTCTTCTTGAACCCCTCTCCAACCTCAAAAAATATTGCATGTCTGGTGCTGTCGATTCATTGCAAACAGAGCTATTTTGGAAGTGGAAGTTTTCTGGGCATAGGAGCTCCTTGTTTGAGTGCTTGAGCCAGAGAATACTTGGGGCCTCTGCATACAGGTATCAGCTCGCCTTCACATCCTTTCTCGGTTTGGCATCTCACTTGATGCGTCGTTTTCAATTCGAGGGGCATTGAAGTCTGTTGCATACACATTGAAAATACAAAGGGTGTGCATTTATGAATCTAATAATTGAATCCAATATAAGTTAAGTTGGATAGTAAAATTGGTGAGATTTCACTTAATTATACAAATATTTTGTAAATGTTGAATTCATGGCCTCGTATACTTTTTTCATTAATATAAATGAGTTATATGGATAGCTATATTTCATACTTTAGTGAAATTTAGTTTTTTTCTTTACTAGTGATGTAAAAAAACAATCTAGTGTTTTAAATGTCTGTTTTGCTTTCCTTGTTAAAAGATCCAAATTACAAGTGCAAGTATAAAATAAGACCACAGAGAATATTCAATGGATAGTTGGCACTAATATTACACATAGTGGGGTTTTAATAGTTTTATATTTTGTGTGTAGTTGTGGGCAATTTTTCAATATTAAAAAGGTGATAATTTGTTTTGAAAATATTGCATTTTAAATCCATTTGTCAAATGAGATGGATATACAAAAATTCAAACTACTTTATAGTTAATAATATGAAAAAAACTTATAATTTGATAGGTATTATTAATTAGGTGGAACCTTTTGAGTATATATTTTATTTGAATATCTTAATCATTACATATTTTGTTGCTTAGTGGTTATGAAAAAAAGTGAGATTATAATGATAAATTATGTATATATTACTCTACAAATATTTTAATTAAATAGTTTACAATTATAATAATCAACAAAATAAAACAAGAATAACATTTTATTATAGCATTTAAGAGATTAATTTACTAGATAACATGGCATTGGAAATGAGTTATTTGGGGTTTTATTTAATGGGAGATAACTTGCTTCAAACCAAGGATTCTCAATTAGTAAATTGATGCAAAATCCTCTTTTTAATTATTTACCTCGAGATTTTTCTCAAATGGAAAACTTTTTGGACCTATTTGAGTGTCTATTAGTGGCTCTCTTAAAAACACTTTGTAAGAATCCAAATATCATTCTATTTTTATGTTTCTAAATATCTCTCAAGATTTATGCATACGATAAATCCCAACAAAAGAATCACATTTCATATATTTTATCTTCTTTTAACATCATATTCGGATGTCTTGTTTGCTCCTTTTTCTAGCGTGTCATTGGAACAACTATCATAAGATGGTGCATTTGTGTATTACACAACATTTCTTCACTTCCTATTTCCCGATAAATTTCTTGGTAAAATACCTCCTAATACACTAAATATGTTGTTTTAAAATGTAATATAGATCACATCGATATTTCATATTGGGATGACTATGTACTTCTCCATTGAATCAACATGGATTTCGATCTCCATTATGTTTTTGCACGATTATGTTGTGCTTGGTCTACAAATATTAAATAACGATGATGTTCAACATGTTAAAGAAAAAAGTCTCTTTCTTTATGGAGTTCAAATTTTGCGGCTAAATAAGATCAAGTTCGATCGGCCTACACCCAATTGTGATGCTATGTCATCTTAGGTAGCTAAGCCAAATTGTCCGTTCTAATAAAATTTTACATACAATACATTTTTGGCACTTGGTTAAATAGGGGAATCTTTTCTACTTGAAAATGTAGATGGTTTTTGAACATTTAATTTAACATCTTCATTTTTGGGCGTTCATTCTTTACTTATGGTTGCATTCTATTTGCGTTCCCATTGGACCTTTTGGTACAATTGTTAGTTTAGCTTTGTTTAAGATTTGTTGACTTAGTTTACTTTACACACTTCCTAGGTTTATATTAGGATAAGCGGAACTCATAGCTTGACCACTTGTCTCGCATGTTCTTATTCATGTGGAGGTTGTTTCACATATGTATATCATATACCCAACAAGTAAAATTGGATTACAACTCTTGCTTTTGGCATATATAGACCATTTCTATTAATAAAGTGTAATCTAGTAGATATCAAATTCATTCAACTAATTTATCGAAATACCTTGTTTCTATTATTGCTTATCATTTGCAGATATCTTCTAGAATTTTTGAAGTGAGTTCAAATTGAGGATGTTGTTTTGTTTTCACATATTATTTCATGGTTTTGAGTCGCTTCTCCTTGATTGGTAGTTGTGGTGTCAAAGCTTTTTCACTTCTTTTTCCATATACTTCTCCAGATTCTTTGTAAGCTTTTAGGCATATCATCTTGCTGATATTCAATAAAACCATTTAGGTTTTATTTCTTGCAAAAATACTTTTATAACCCTCTTCAAGTGTTTTTTGCATTTTTAAAAAAACTAGATTTTTTAGTTCTTGATATTTTGAATGAAAGCTACATTAAAAAAACCCCATTGTTTACGTCTTGCTTTGCAAGAAAATCCAAAAAAAGTAGGGCGTAGATAAATATATTTGCAAACTTTTGTAGGTTAAAGATTCTAATAACTAATTTTTAGATTCTTCATCTCGTGAGCTTTCTAGAAAGTCCCGTTTTTGTAATTTGGATTTATGGTGCTCTTAGAGCGTCCATTTTAAGTTTGTAGTTACTTGGGCAACCCTTGAAATGCACAAGGCTTTCACTTGATCTTAATTACGAGATAAATTTTGGAAATTGTAGTATTGAGCATGATAAGTGTTGTGAGAAAGTACAATTTTGTAAGGTTTTGACTACTAAGATGTTTGGACGTCAAATCCGTTAGGCTAAATGATTATCCTTAAAATCCTTCTTTAAGTCATTGGTTGTCCAGGATGACCGTCCCGACTCTCTCATTTACCTTTCGCACACTAATTATCCCTTACTTGTTTATTTCATACCTCATATGACCTACAACTATATCTTTTATCCTCATGTGCAATTTTTTTCACATAGCATGCACCTTTGAGCATCACTTTTTGACTAGTTTTTTTCCCTGAAGCCATATTTTCTACTCAAAGGCCTATAGAGAATTTTTCGTAGATTATGCATTTTTTTATGCTCTACATATTTGAGTAGTGTTATGTAACTTTTGGTGGCCAAGTTTTTGAGAAAATTTAGATTTTCTTGATTGTTGTTTTGTCCTAGTTTTGAAAAGTGTTATGTAACTTTTGGTGGCCTAGTTTTTGTTAGCAACTTTATTAATACTTTGTTAACATGTGCTGGTTTTATTTAGCTATCGATTTTTTCCCACGTGATGAGTTTGCTGCCTTTGTGGCATTTGATTCCCCTTCTACCATCCCTTCGTGATGTATAAATTTGCATCTTTAATGAATGTTTAACAAGGCATTTGGATTATTTTTCGATCTCTTATTGGCCTTCAATTTTTGAGAAAATTTAAATTTTGCAGGTGGTTGTTGTTTTATCCTATTTTTATACTTTCACTTGGACATATCTTTTGATTCATGAGTCGATCAAGACACCATTTGTTTTGAAAGTGAATATTTGTCATGTACTTAAAAATTATGGGTTCGTTTTTTTGTTCATACTATAAAAATATAATACTTTCAACATAAATTTACAATTCATTTGATGTATTTGATCTATAAATAAAACTAGTTATAATGTGTCACTTCAATTTTTGGGGGAATTAGTTTATTGATCTTAATAGAAATTATGGGGGTTAAAGGCACATTTTACATGCCTCTTGTCTCTTTCTTGTGTTACATTTCCTTAAAATTTCTTCATTTCCTTGCACTAATGGTTGAATCTAGGAAAATTGATCCCTTAACTCCACAAAACTATCACTTTGGACATAAAAAGATGAAACAATGTTACAATCAAAAGGTTCATGGTTTTTTGTCAACTTCACAACTAACATTCACTAAGGAATATGAACAACGTGTTATTCAAACGAACTTGATGAGTCCATTCATGTAGCTAATAACTTGATATTTAATATTATGGATTATAAAACACCAAAAAGGCATGGGACAAGTTTGAAAAAATATTTGGTTAAGTTAATGAATTTAGAGCCTTGCAAATGGATGTTGAGTTGTCTTCCCTTGTGCCTAGTGCCTTCTCTTCCATTGAAGACTTTCTAGCCAAGTTCAAATCCATACTCTCATAATTGAAAGGTTGTGGCAAAAGTAAAATAGATGACGAACATGATTATCTTATTTTGTATAAATTAAAAGGTCCCTTTCAAGTCTTTTACTCCACCTTCTATTCCTCCATGGATTCCTTAGGTACTTCTTGTAAAAGCCTTCACTTGATACTTTTGTGAACATCTCACTAGGGAACGATTTAAGCTTATCAAACTTGAAGTCATCCCTACCTAGAAGTCATTATTTATTAACTCAACTAAAGGAGAAGGTAAACCAAATACTTGATTAAAAACCCCCTCCTAAGATAGAGTCCACTTAATCTACTTCTAAATATAAATCCATTGAGTCTACTCCTAAATCCAACGAGTTTACCCGCATAAACAAGAAGAAGTTATTTGATTCATGTCCCTTTTGTAATAGACTCAATCATCATGAAAATAGGTTTAGGAAAAAATGGAAGCCTTGGAAAAAGAAATGAAGAAACATAATATTACTATCTCTTCTTCTTCCTCTTCTACTTATTCTCCCAAAGGAAAAGGGAAGGCACTGTCAACTAGAGCATTGATTGCCTCTCAATTTATGGGATGTCGATTTGGGCGCTTCTCATCACATGATATTATTTTTTCTCCTACTAATAACAATATTTCATGGATTACATTTGAGAATTATTCACATATAGATGTTTTAGGTTCAAGAATAATTGAGTTACAAGATGGATTCCTCAACAATGTTCTTCTTGTTCCTAATATTTATGATAATATTCTTTTAGTATATCATATTTTTCATTCTACAAAGACTGTGGAGTTCTCTCCTCATGATGTTGTGATCAAGGAGTTACAACATCCCAAGATAGTGATTGCTTCAGGAGTTATAGATCACGGTTGACACTTGAGTCTTTTTATGGATTTTAGTCTTCTTTAGGTTCATCCATTATTTCTCATGTTGATTCTTTGAGAAATTGAATTTTACGGAAATTAAACTATAGATATTTGTAGGAATTAAGTTCAAATAAATGGTATTTGGTCTTCTTATGTTGTCTTGTGCCGATGGTGTTTGTCAAGGTTGTGTACTTGGTAAACAACATCAAAACATTTTCCCAAAGGAAAAGATAAACAATCAAAGGTTCCCCTTGAGTTTATATATATTAACCTCGTGTCATTTATAACTCTTTCATTTACATGGGCCAACTATGTAATTACTTTTATAGATGATTTCTCGTGATGCACATTGTTTTACGATCTAAATTGTAAGAGTCATGTCTTTTATCAAGTTATAAACTTCAAGGCATTTGTTGAGATCTAATCTTCACTTTCTATCAATGATACACACAAATAATGGGAGGGGGGAATATGTCAATAAGAAATTTCAGAACTTTTTAACACATGGTATTCAATATCAATACATAGTCCCTTACACTAAACAAAATGACATTTAAGAAAGGAAGAACAAGACTTTGAGAGAGATAGTGAATTCTATGATTAAGTTAAAGAACATGTCACCTAGTTATTAGGATGATACATTCAATTGTGTAAACTATATACAAAACCACATGCCCTAGGAGGGAGTGCAAAAATGACTCTTAAGGAGGATTGGTATCATGACAAGCTATATGTTTCTTCATTCAGAGTATTTGGTAGTGAGGTTTTTGAATTTATTCTTGATCAAAAATGTAAATCCATAAAGGATAAAAGCTAACCACTCATACTTTTTGGCTATTGCGAGGATGTGAAATCCTATTGCTTGTTTGACCTAGTTTCTCATGATGTTCTATTTCATCAGAATGTATAGTTTGATGAACACCTCACCTTGATAGGTCTTTCTTCCTATTCTATGATGATGATATTGTTGATTTTCACCATCATACCATAACCCATAAGTTCCTATTACACAGGGGTAAGTGCACCAATATGGGGGACCAACAAGTGGACACAAATATGAAAATAAGTGAAACACATGCGCGTTTAGCAATAATGCATACGATTTTTTTAATTTGGTTTGGAAATCCTCGAAGCTAAAACGTGTATAATATTTCTTTTATTACTTCTTTATACTTTTATTATTTCTTATGCTTCAAATTTATTTTAGTAAATACAAGAAACTAAGGTCACTCTACACTTGATGGAAGTGGTCTTGTAGCTCCGACAATTATAATCTAGAAGATAGTTTTTCAAAATCTAATCTAGTCAAAAGTACTTACTCATTTTCGTGGATTTCAAAGCAAGGACCTAAAACTTTCAAGGCATATATTGTTACACCCTTAACCTATTGCTTGTATTAGGATATGAGTAGCCGACTCGTGGCTTACCATATCATTTTATTAAATCATTTATACTTTCTCATACTTAATATGTCAGCCTTGGTGATGGCCATAGCATATGAATAGTATATATAGGGGATTGTAGGTAGTAGTTCATTATCATTTGAGCATTTGAGTCTTATTATATGGTTTGGAGGTTGCCCCCTCGAAGTGGTGAAGCTATTATAATTGCATATTGAGATCATTATTTTGAAATATTGTGTTATTTGGTGTTCTATTGCTGTTCATAATCTGAATTATACTAGTAATTTCATTACAAGTGGTATCAGAGCTGCGATCTGGGCCAAAATTAGGGCAAAACCCTAATTTGTTGTTTCTACAATATATTTTGAACCAAAGAGAATTGGTGGGATGTATTTTTACCATAGTTGAGAAACATTTCAAGTAATGTTCCTTGAAAATTTTAGAATTTTTTGATTTATTTTGCACAAGTTATTACAAATTTATGGTTTTTCATAAAATCGCTCCCTAGGGTGTAAATTGTGGAATTTTTTCAAGTTCTTTACATTTTCGGAAATCTCTGAAAAAATAGTATTAGTATCTTCTCTATGTTTTTTCCTGTTTGGCCGAATTTGTATCGAAACCCTAAACCCTAAGGTTTGATATCATGGCGGGGCCTTCCACAAGAGCAAAAAAGAATCCGGTTACTCGGGTAAAACCCCAGATAAAGATGGGATAGTGATTGAAGAGATGGAGTCAAAAGGGGTAAATACAAATTCCTCAGCACTAGGGTTTACCTCAATTGATCATAAGGTGAGCCAACTTGAGTATGAGTTGCGAAATGTACAATTTGAGATGGCCTCTAAAGGAGACATAGCCCAAATCAATCATCGGTTGGATGATATCATGCAACATGTAAAGGGTAAAAAGTATGGCCCAAATCCATCCCATATCAACCAAGGAGGATATTAGTTCAAAATCATGGACAAAATAACCATGTTGGATCACTTTTCCAGCCCAATCAGAATCCAACTTATTCGTAACCACAGAACATGATGCCGAAAGTGGATATGCGCAAATTTGATGGTAAAGATCCCTGAATTGGATAAATCAAATGGATAACTCTTTTGAACTACATAAAACACGATCGGGACAAAAGGTGACATTGGTATCCCTGTATCTTAAACTAGACCAATTCGTTTGGTATAGATGGTTATGTGCTCAGAGGCAGAAGAATGGTCTCGGTGTCACTTGGACAATTTTTACCGAGGAGTTATAATTGCACTATAGTTCCAGTGTTTCAAAGAACTAATTTAGTCAATTAGCAAAGTTACGACAAACAGGATCAGTCAAATATTATGTGAATCAATTCCATAACCTATCCTTAAGGGTGGAGAATATACCAGAAGAGAATCTGAATGACCTATTTCTTGGGGGTCTTAAGGACCACATTGAGCATGAGGTGCGTATGTTTAATCCAATCAAGCTTTCGAATCTATTATCATGGCACGTCAAGCAGAGGAAAAAGTTCTTTGTAGTAGGAGGTCACCTTTCATTAACACCAGAGACCGTAGTATCTCTTCCCCTTCATTTTCTAGGCCAATTAGACTGACTCCTCAACAAATGGAAGAAAAGAGAGCAAAAGGATTATGTTTTAACTGTGATAGCAAATATGGACTGGGAAAAAATGTTTGAGAAGAAGTTGTTCTATATTGTGAAGTAATGAGGATTTTGAGGATGCAAAATTATAGGAGACGGTGAGGAACCCGGTGGAAGATGAAGTAGAGGATCACCAACCTCAATTTCTTTCCATGCATTGTCGGTATTAATACTCCTCAAACACTCAAGGTTATTGGATATCTCAAAAAATAAAAGGTGACAGTGTTGATTAACTCGGGAGTACTCATTCAGAAATAGTAAGTTAGCTGCATGCCTCAATTGTTTTATTTACCCCGCTCCATAAATGCAAGTTATGATTGCGGATGGTGGGACAGTCAAGTGCATAGGAAAGTGCCATAGTATCAAGATTTCCATGGGAGACTATATGTTAGACTCATCTATGTTTTCTATTTCTATGGGAGGGGAAGATATTGTTTTGGGTGTCTAATGGCTCACAACCTTAGGTACTATAAAGATGAATTTCCAAGAATTGTTCATGCGATTTCATTCAAATGGAAGGAAAATACAATTGAATGGGATGGTAGCTAAGTCTCCATAGATTATTAGCTCTCATCAGATGCAAAAGGTTCTCAGAAAAGGAGTAGATGGATTTATAGCAAAGTTATTTTCCATAGAAGTACAAAATACAGAGTCTTCAATGCCACCCGATCTTCAGAAGATTGTTGATGCTCACTCATCTATTTTTGATGCAATTCCAAAGGGACTACCACCAATTAGGGATCATGATCATGCCATTCAATTGATTTCAGGGAGCCAAACACCTAACATTAGACCATACAGATACCCATATTCCTAGAAAAGTGAGATCGAGAAAATGGTTCAGGAAATGTTGAAGGCATGTATCATTAGGCCTAGTCGAGTGCATATTCTTCACCAGTGGTCATGGTACGTAAGAAGGATGAAACATGGAGGATGTGTCCAGATTACCGAGAACTCAAAAAGTACACCATCAAAGATAAGTTTCCTATTCTAGTAATTGATGATTTACTTGATGAATTGCATGGTGCTATTTATTTCACAAAATTAGATCTTCGTTCGGGGTACCATCAAATTAGAATAAAAGAGGAAGATGTTCATAAAACAGCTTTCAGGACTCATGAGGGCCATTATGAGTTTTTGGTAATGCCTTTTGGTCTTACAAATGTTCCTTCAACCTTTCAAAGCTTGATGAACACTATTTTTAGGCCATTTTAAAGGAAATTTGTATTAGTTTTCTTTGATGACATATTGATTTACAATAAGACATGGGAAGAACACTTACAACATGTAAATAAAGTGTTGGAAGTTTTGGAGAAACATACTCTCTATGCAAAGCCATCCAAATGTTCTTTTGGTGTACAAGAGGTAGAGTACTTGGGTCACATTGTATCCCATGAAGGTGTCAAAGTTGATCCTCAGAAGATCAAAGCTATGGTGGAATGGCCAAGGCCCAAAACTCTCAAAATATTTGTGGGTTCCTAGGACTAATAGGGTACTACAAAAGATTTGTGTGGGGATATGGTAGAATAACAACCCCACTCACTACATTACTAAAGAAGGATGCCTTCCATTGGACATACTTAACCACTAAATCCTTTGAGCAGTTGAAGGAAGCCTTATGCAGCACCCCAATTTTGGCTACTCCCAACTTCTCAAAAACCTTCATTGTTGAATGTGACGCTTCAGGATCAAGATTGGGAGCAGTTCTAATGCAAGAAGGAATACCAATTGCATTTGAGAGTCACCAATTCAAAGGAAAATATCTGCTCAAACCTATCTATGAGAAAGAAATGATGGCTATTCTTCATGCGGTCAAACAATGGAGGCCCTATCTCATGGGTAGACACTTCAAGGTAAAAACTGATCATGATAGTCTCAAATACTTTTTGGAGCAAAGGTTATCATCTGAGGAACAAAAAAGTGGGTAACAAAAATGTTGGGTTATGATTTTGAAATCATATATAAAAAGGGTAAAGAAAATGTAGTAGCTGATGTGTTGTCAGAAGGGATACATCCACAAATGCCTTACTATGTGGAATGTCCATGTTGATGGCCGATTGGGTGGATGAAGCAAGATTGGAATGGGATCAAGACAAGGATACACAAGTTCTAATACAAAATATTAAGCAAGGATCTATGCCATCTAACAAATTTGAGTGGAAAGGTAACGCCCTATGGTACAAGGACAAGTTATACTTGAGTAAAGATTATGAGTTGAAGCATAAGATTATTACAGAGCTACATGCCTCGCTTGTTGGAGGACACTCTGGGTTTTTGAAGACATATCATAGAATAAAAAGAGAATTCTTTTGGGAAGGACTCAAGGGATGTAAAAAGTTTGTATCAGAGTGTTTATTGTGCCAACTGAACAAAGGGGAAATAATTAAGACACCAGGTCTGTTGCAACCCTTACCAATTCCTAGCCAAAGATGGGAGGAGGTCTCCATGGATTTCATCACCGGATTGCCTTGTTCAAAGGGTAAGAATGTTATTTTGGTGATTGTGGATAGGCTCACAAAATATGCCCATTTTTGTGCCCTATCACATCCATTTGCAGCTAATACAGTTGTATATATATTTTGGAGACAGTTCAAAGGCTACATGGAACCCCAAAGATAATTGTAAGTGATCGTGATCCTATTTTCACAAGTAATTTTTGGATGGAATTATTTTCATGTTTGGGTACTCAACTAGCTCATAGTTCATCTTATCATCCTCAAACTGATGGGAAAACAGAAGTGGTCAACAAATGCTTAGAGGGGTATCTATGTTGTTTTGTATCAGATAAGCAAGAAAGGTGGATTAAATGGCTACCACTTGCAGAATGGTGGTATAACACATCTTTTCATACCTCTTCTCAAATGACCCCATTTTTAGCATTATATGGTTACCATCCACCTTCTATCACTTCCTCCTTGAGGGTGTAAACTAAGGTTAGAGATGTTGAGGAACACATTCAACATCAACATGTTTTGGCTAGTTTGAAGGAGAATTTAACATTAGCACAAAACAGGATGAAATAACAAGCAGATCAACACCGTAGTGAAAGACATTTTGAAATTGGTGACTGGGTTTTTGTACATCTCCATCCTTACAAACAGATGTCCCTAAAGCAATAGAAAAAGGAAAACAAACTTTCTCCTAAATATTATGGCCCTTATCAGGTTCTACAGAAAATTGGCAGTGTTGCTTATAAACTAGAGTTGCCTCCATCTTCACACATACACCCAATATTCCATGTTTCATGCCTGAAGAAGGTTATTGGAAAAAAATTTGAAGCCCAAATAGAGTTACCAAAACTTGACGAGGAAGGTAGAATCATTTTGGAACTAGAGAAGATTCTGCAAAAACGTACTAAGAGGTTGAGAACCAGAGACATTAAGGAATATCTGATCAAGTGGAAGAATCTGAGCATAGAAGATGTAACCTAGGAGGATGAAGGTTTTCTGCAGCAACATCAAGGATTATTCAATGTTGAGGACAATGTTGGTTTGAAGGGGAAGGGCATGTTACACCATTAATCTATTGCTTGTATTAGGATATGAGTAGCCGACTTGTGGCTTACCATATCATTTTATTATATCATTTATACTTTCGCATGCTTAATAGGTCGGCCTTGGTGATGGCCATAGCATATGAATAGTATATATATGGGATTGTAGGTAGTAGTTCATTATTCATTTGAGCATTTGAGTCTTATTATATGGTTTGGAGGTTTCCCCCTCGAAGTGGCAAAGCTATTATAATTGCATATTGAATTCATTATTTTGAAATATTGTGTTATTTGGTGTTTATTCATTGTTCATAATCTGAATTATACTAGTAATTCCATTACATATATATTGTAGTCGAGTCTTTGTTTTGGGAAAACATATAGTCGTTTTGTAGGTTTTTGACCTTTTGGAATGAATTTTGGCCCTACCACTACCTTGGAATTGGTACCAATTTTAAAATTTGGTTTGTAATTCACTTTAGTGACCACAAATCAACTCTATGATGCTTGTCTACTTCCTACTAAAATGAGATCCTCACTTTGTAGATAGAGGATTGCTCCCTGAATGGGATTCTGTCCTATGGAAAAAATGAGGTGATTGTAATGTGCCTCCTCCTTAAGGTGTGATCACACTACTAGGTGTTGAATGAGTTTTTATGAATAGTACCACGTGAATTACATCAAGTGAACTGAGATGATTGCTCATTCTTAAAACATAGTGTTCCATATAAAGATCACCCCCTCACCTTTCTTGGCTCTAAAATCATCCTTTCATGGAATCAAATTCAAGATTATCATACATGTCTTTTCTCATATGTCTCTCATGGAGATAGATGATGCCCTGGACCTTCACACATGATGGTCCTAGATACCTCGGTGGCATGACTAGCTCATTTTAGCTTGTTCTTTGGAGAGATTTGGGTACAATGACAAAGTTAGGATATGATGATCATCAAGTCACTCCTTGAGCTCCACATTTCACCTTTGAATATGATGAATCCTTCACAATTCAATTTATTGACCAAGATGAAACCTGGGTGTAAGCATGCTTATGGTACATGGACACCTTTTTTCTCAAGTTGCTCCTCATGGAAATGGGTTTCCTCCTCCAGATAGGGGATGAATCCTTGAATGGAATTTGAGGATGAGTTACATGTTCTTGACCTCCATACTTCATTGAAACACTAAAAATCACATTTTATGATCAATTAAACTATTCTAAAAATCTAATTTTACCTGTAACTCAAAATTTAGGTCCTATTTCATTTTGAACTGGGAGGGGCAACTGAAGAGTTTTGCAAGTACCTAAAGAAATATTTAAGCCTTGAATCAATGTTGATTATTCCACCTTATAGATTATTCTAATATAATTCTAATGCCTATTTTTTTCATCCTAACTCTTTCCAAAACTCTGGAATCATCTAAAGAAGTCAGCTTTCACCGTTTTAGCTTTCATTCCCGCACCTGAAAACCTGGTCTTAAAAAAATTACTCCTGAATGAGATTTTATTTCCTAAAATTTCCTAAATTTACTTAGAAATCTTCAATTCTCTCTAAAATCACCTCAGATTATTTATATTTTCTCTAAAAACTTCCTGAAGGGTGTTCAATTAGCTACAGAATGGCCAAAAATGGCATTTTTAGGCCTTCAGAGGAAGTAGTCTCTCATCAAAACTAAATGAGTTGATCAATCACCTTAGACACTATTCCCTACACAATGAAACACACTGAATGATCTTATTAGGATTTACTTTGAGCCAAGGTAAATGTTGAACTGATGACAGTTGCATCTAGATGAACATAATACCTTGCAATCCTCTTTATATAACTTCAACTCAAAATACAACTTCCCAATTCAACTTTTTCCTTTTCCCTTGTTTTAAGTAGGTCTAATTAGGGTTTGAAAGAAAAATTAAGGGTTTAATGGATTACCACCTATTTAATCCTTACATTCCACCTTTCAACACACCCATACACCTTACTCGAGCACACCTCATTTCTCCATTACCCATTTATCCATCATCCTACTAGATTTTCAACTTTTGGCTTTTTAAGACTCCTTGTTTGCTCAAGCTCTAAACAATATTCTCAACTTTGTTTTTCACCTTCACCTTGAATTTTAATCAATCTTCTTTTCACTCATCTCACTATGCTTACCCCTCTCCTAATCACTAATGTAAATCACTCAACTCTTCCTCTTTCACTTAAGGCTTTTCATACAAACCCTTACTCTCTCTAGGATTCTTTATGGAATTGTGCAGGATAGTCAATAGGTATTCTTAATTAAATTTGTATAAGGATTTTACCTTGTTCCTCAAGGATTCAAAACATTCTAACACCACTCCCTCAATGATAGATATAACTTCCTTATGAATTTCTTTCCTAAGATAGCTATTTCTCAAGGTTGGTCTTGATACCACAAGAAATAAGCATGATTGTACATTGTTTCCTTTACCTACTAACCACTCAATACTCTATCCTTATGCCATGATTTTATGAGTCCTTAATGCCCTTAGGCCTTCCTCCAACTTTTTAGAGGCTCCACCAACTTCAAACACATGGAATAAAGACTATTTTTCTAAAAGTACATCTCTCCTAGCCCTCAAACTGGGCATTAACACTGTTAGATTGTATTTGCACATTCCTTTGCTTTTATTCTTATTCCAACATGTACTAGGGATTTTGAAACTCTTGGTATTCTTATTACCTTCCTCCACACTTATCAAGGAATCTACTAGGCATAAGTATTAACTTTTACAATGAATGTTCTACTCTAGGCCCTTAAGATTGGGCACACATAGTTAGGATTGTGAACATAAATTTAATTTAAGAAATCCTCCTTTAGATGGCTTATTACCTTTTCTTGAATTTTGCAACACCAAGTCCTTGTGATCAATGTCATGAAATAGACTCAAGGATTCCATTGAATAAATATGTTCATGCTACATACCACTAAACTTCTAAAACAAGGTATAGTTTGACTGAGTAAGTATTGTTATCTATTTTCCATTCCTGGATGTTGTGAGGGTTCCATGAAGCATTGAACACCATTATAGATAAGAAGATAATCCAAAAAAATATATTTACTTGTGAAAATTCTTTACAAAATAATCTCTAACCTCCAAATCTGATATCTCAGTCTGAGAGGACTGTGTCACTTAACACCTAAGCCTATAACATACCTAGAGCTAGTTCAAATATTCAAATTATACATTTGGAGGGAAACTCCTATTCTTTCCTATGGAGTCCAAATGGACTATTACAAGCTATGACCATCTCAAGTGGACCCAAGATACCCCTAGTCACCTAAGAAAGCCAAAATTGATTATTAACAAGATGTTCCTACATCACCAAAGGAAGGATGCACAATGTGATGAGAAGCCTTATTTTCAATTAAGGGCTTAGTTGTCATGCTTCAAAATTTTCAATTTCTAGATGCTAGTTATTTTTTCCATTCTAGAGCTATTAAAACACCTTCTCGGGAGAGTTTAGGAAAGATCTTAAGCATCCATAGGTGATGTTAGAGAATATTGGAAGTGTTGAAGGTAATTTAGGAAGATTTAGGAAAGATTTGATCATTCAAGGACTATTTGCTCAACATCGGGTTTTCTAGGTGCAGGGAACAAACACTCTAATGGTGAAACCTAACTTCTCTAGAAGATTCTAGGAGATCTATAAGGAGTTATAAGGAAAAAAAATAGGCATTAGAAAGCTACATAAATCCTCTACATGTTGGAGACATCCATTTTTCTCTAAGGCTTGAAGGTGTCATGAAGAATTTCAAAATAGTGAAGCTGCCCTTTTTGGTTCCAAACCAACACTTCACCAATGCAACACTTCATGACACCAAAACATGGCACTACTAATCAACCTTCATGATTCTTGATGATTGAAACCTCATGTTGACTCCTATGCCACCTAGACACCCTTTTCCATCAATACAACTTGACATCAATGACAACACCAATGACACTATGTCCAACACATGTGTTTTGATTTGTTATGTATTATAACTTGGCATTTCATGAGTGCATATATTTGAGCAGCTATTATTTCCTTTGAGAGTTGTGAGGTTTGTAAAATCTAATTTTGACACATCTAACACTCCTACAAATATCAATAAACAATCCAAAAGGCCCCAAAACCTAAACAATGACTATATTCATTTCCAAAATAGACATCGATTGTAGAATTTAAACGCTAAAAGCTTTAGGCTGAATGCTGAAATCCTAAAAATTACCTATGTATTGACCAAATTAGATTATAAAAACTATCTCCTAAACCGTGACTCATGGACCTGTGAGACTAGTTCCATAAGGTGTAGAGTGACCCTAATTTCTGACCAAATTAGATTATAAAAAACTATCTCCTAAAGTGACTCATGGACCTCTGAGACTAGTTCCATAAGGTGTAGAGTGACCCTAATTTCTTATATTTACTAAAATAAATTAAAGTATAAGTTTTTCATTTATTATTATTTATATTTTATAAGAATTATAAGAATTATAAAATATAAATAATAATAAATGAAAAACTTATACTTAAACATTTATTTTTATAAATAGAAGCATGCCAAAAAGACATAATGTTTACACTATAGAATGAGTACGCATTTGGTGCATACACGTTATAATGCCTACACATTTTGTGTTTTTCCTTTTTCAAGGCATGCCTCTAGGCTTGGATCTGGTTTAGATCCCCAAGCCTGAGGCATGGACCTGAAAAAAAACAAACAAATGTGTGTTTTTGCAGAGAAAATAGGTAAAATAGCTATTCCGCCATGATAAATCAAACTAAAACGATTGATACATTTAATAAAAATATGACTACGACGTCGAGCAAACTTTCTTCTTTCTAAAAATATAATTTTTCAAATTTTCTGACTAATATAAGGTTTCCATACTAATTATTTTCTAACTATGCCTTTTTGTAGCTATTTTTTGGAGTTTATACACATCTATCTTTCATTGTGTATCTTTTTTGACTCATCGAAATTGAATAAAATTTTTTTTAGGCCCAAACTAGGACTAATTCTATACATATTAAAAAAACTAATTTTCGATATTTTTGAGGTAGTTAGGGGGCACGGTCGAAGCTCTCGTTATTTTTCAAAATTAAAATTTTTGTACTAGAAAAATCATTAAAAAAACTCACTAAAAAAATCTAAAAAAATCCTAGCCCAAACTAGATGCTCCTATCTATCTTTCTACCAAAGGTTTTCAAAAATACTAAATAGTGCTAAAAAAATGGTGGGGGGCATGAAAGACTATCTACTATGTTTTTAACAAAAAAAAGAGCACTTGTTGGTATTTTAGTTATTTGACCCACTTAAACTTAACCATTTTCAAAAAAATAATAGCTTAGAAACTAGACTCAAAATTCTACGATTCATGTTCTTATAACATCTTCCAATTTTGAGTGTAACTATTTCAAATAAAGAAGTTGAATATTTTTATTTTTCAGAAAAATGTGTCCACTTAAGACCCCTTTTCAAAACTTGATGCACTTACCCACAGGCTATTCTAAGTGGGTTCTAACAGGAGGGTAATTATTTTAAAAGGGATCCTACGACACCCGTCACAATCATTCATATACATTTGGGGTGCTCTTACGGGCTATCCTATATCACATTATCCATAAATTTTTCGGATGTGGTAGACATAGAAAAGTGGGATGCAACAATGACAAAGCAATATTCTTCACTACGAAGAACCATACTTGGGATTTAGTTCTTCTTCCTAAGAGAAGAAATTTGGTTCGTTATACATGGGTTCACAAGACCAAATATATAGCCTATGGTTCTAATGAAAAGTACAAGGTCCGCCTCGTAGCAAAATTTTTATCACATGTTTAGGGATTGACTAATTTGAACCTTTTCCCTATTGCCAAGATGGATTGTGTACTCCTTGTTCTTTCTCTAGTTGTATCACAAGGCTGGTCAATGCATCGATCGATGTGAAGAGTGTATTTATTCATGGTGATCTTCACGGGGATATATATATATATATATATATATATATATATATATATCCACAAGGATTTGTATAGGATTCTTCACTTATATGCATGATTCTTCTTTCACTCTATGGTCACAAATAAGCTCCTAGAGTTTGGTATGAGAAGATAGATAATTTTTTGCTTGATTTTGGTTCACTTGTTGCTATTATAATCATATAGTATACATTAAAAGGGATGGGGATAATATTTTGATACCCATTCTTTATTTTTATGACTAGATCCTCATGAAGCAAGTCCCCTCATATGATACAATATACACAACACAATTTGATGTAATAGTTTTATATGATAGACTTGGGAAATTTGCATTATTTTCTTAGGTTATAGATTATTTACTCTTCACATGGGATCTCCATTTATCAATATAAGTATGCACATGATGTACTTCATTTTGACTGCTTGATTGCAAGCCTACTCCCACACATTTTAGTTAGGATTTACATTGCTCGCTACATGCACTTATATCAACTGATGGTGGGTAGTCTTGTATACCTAACACAAAATCATCATGATATTTATTTTAAACTTAAACTTGTCCTCAAAGCCTTGCTTTGCATATTATGATGTTGGTGAGGATAATTATATGCCAATAATGTAGGGTGAAATAGATTCCTTCCTTAAAAGAAAATCATTGACAACAAAATATAAATAAAAACACACTACTAATATATTTAAAACTAAACACATATTATGATGTAATATTTTCCATTAGACAAGGCAAAAGTAAAATTGAGATGCCCTGGAACAACTTCAAATCTATTTTGATTCCACATTATTAAAATATCTCACTACGATACTAAATGTAAATTTGTTCAGAGAGATTTACACATGCACATTAAACTTTGTAAATATTAATCATAGGGATGATTTTATATACAACTTGTGATCTTCTATGACTAGGATTCATATTATATCTAACTCCTAGAATCTCTCTAACAAGCTTACCAATATTTAACAAGTTGTTATAACTTGTATCTACTCTCACGCTAATATATCTCAACATATAATTGTATTGAAATTTTTTTAGACAGGAGTTGCATAGGAAACCAATAATGAACTTTGTTGATTCAACTCATATCATAATACATATTTATATAGGAAAGATAACTCCTATATTCAAGGATGTTTCTTCAACTACTCCTCCCATAAAAATATCACTATCTCCTATATTGGTGAGTTGGGTGAATAACACCATACTCACGTACAAAATTATTATAACAATATTATGCCAAACTCCTAATATATATTATTTCTACAACAATAATATTTACCAAGTATTTTAACATATGAAAAATTACCATCTATTTTACAATGAGGAAATTCCTCCCATTAGTGTTAACATGGTAGAAAAACTTTCACCATAACATGGAACTTTTCCTAAGGTGTGGGACCTTTGGAATTGGAAAAGCTCTCTCAGATTAAAGGTTGGTTCCTTATTCCTCCTTATTCCTATTTAGGTGAAAAGCTCTCCAGATTAAAGGCTGGTTCCTTATTCCTCTATTTAGGTGCATACGTGAGGATTTGCAGAGGATCTATATCTATACCTAGTCTAAGACTTGCCAAGGAGACATGGATAAAAGAGTATAGAAATGAGAAATAACTAAACTACCAGGTGATGCACCAAAGGAATGATGAATACTTAGTTTTCCTTTGACACAAACCAATAAAATGCATACAATAAACAAACATGACAACCAGATATGTAATGAGAGATCAGATAGAAGCAAAAGAAACAAGAAGGATATGAGATCGATCACAAACGTATTTTATTGCTCTAATAGATTGATACAGTTCATTACAGAATAGCCAAAAGGTAGAAACGTAATACAATTTTAAAGGAAGGCCTGAACCCCACAAATCCTTTGCTAGAAGGAGAAGGGAGCCTACAAAACTAAGAATATCCAACCCTTTACAATGAATCTTGTCCCCGTATTTATAGAATCGAGAGAGAGAAAAAAGGAGAGAGAAGTGGGAAAATGTGGGTCAAAGCTCAACCACCATTGTTAATGTTTTCTGCTGAAATCTACCCCCGAATCCATCTTTACTGCATCGATCCTCGATTGGCGCCTTGAAGGAAGAGGAAATGATGGAAATAGATCAAATCGATCTGGTTGTTGAGACTGATGATCCTGCATTGAAAGCTGAAGACAGATGTTTCTCCATTTTTCTTCCACCTACCCTCTCAAAAATTAAAGTTTTAGACTCCCATGGCATAGATGAGGTCGAGATCTTTCCAAGTGATATCAGATTCGCAATCTCTCGAGCCCTGAGTGAAAGATATGCCCTTTTGAAGTTTTGCATTGATTCTGTACAAATAGGTGGGAAAATAACTTGAAAATGGGTCCCTCTTTTGATTGGGATACGTGGCAGCTAGATTGGGATAAAAATTTGGGTCAGGTCCACGGCCCGTAATTTACCTTTTGGCCCTTTGCGTAAAAAAACACAAAAACTCAAAAACCTCCGCAGCCCCGAAACTCCGTCTGGACACGTGGCTCCTTTTGGTTGGTTGGGAAACGTGTTTCCATTTTTACCTTTATGCCTTTTGGACAAAAGGAAAATTTTCACTTTTTTCCCGACGCCCCGCCTTGGCTTTGACTCGGGTTTATATGTTGACTTTTTCCCTCTTGGGTGGAGTCGCGGGTCTTTTTAGAACTTTTACCCCTTTTGAGGCAAAGGGTGAAAAACTAACCTTTTCCCCGACTCCCGCTTTCCCCTGGGACACGTGTCACTCTGGTGCTTTGGGAACCTTTTTCCATTTTGACCCTTGAAACATGTACTTGAGACACTTTGGCCACTGGCCTTGTTAATGTTTTGAATTTTCAACTAACTTTGTCCCCCTTTGAGGACACGTGGAGGCACCGCGCATGTTTGTAAATCCAACCCAAAGTTTTCCTTTGGAGGAGCATCGGGTTGACACTTGTCTGCCTCCACTACTTTGTGGACTATTCAATGGTCCTTCTTACTTTTTAGATTTTGAGCTACGTGGTGGCCTCGCACTCATTTGGGTTTCCACCTTGGGGACTGACTCTTGGAAAATCATGCGGCTCTCACTTTCTTCCTTCCTTCCATACTTAGTCCTTTTTTTTTCCCTTTATTGAACCACAAGTTTGAGTTTCGCCCCTTTTGAGCGAGGACTTTGAATCTTCATGTGGCCCTTTCTTCTTCTTTTGGATTTCTTAGTCATTTTTGGCCCTTTTCCTCCATACTTAGCTCGAGGACTTTTTCTGAACCAATTCGAGGACTTCAAATCTTCTTCCTTCTTTTGGCTTCTTTGTAGCATTGATCCTTATTGTTGACCCTGTTATTTTATAGTTCTACCTACTGTAACTTGGAGGATGGATTTAAGATGTAGAAATGGCCCGACAGAGTCGTTTTCTTTTTGTATACAGGGTCCTTTGATCTTTCTTGGCCTCTGCCACTCCATTGTTGAATCTTCTTGCAACCAATTTGTAGGATCTGGATGAGTTTTCGGGTTCCTTCAAGCGGGGTCATGATTGATCCAATATTTCACCGGGGGTGAAATATGGATAACAATTTGGTGACTCACGGGGACATCTGCTGCTAGATGAAGAGATCAGTTGCCTTGTCATATCTGTTGGGCATGGAGTCAAGAATAATATTTGATACTAGTTCTACTGCCTCTGGTTCATGAGCCCGACTGCTTGCATCCTCAGATTTTATAAGAAAATCCCGAAATGAAGATTTCTGAGAGTAGAAAATTGTTTCAACTCAGGGCTTCATCTATTTTTTTGAATGAACTACATAAGAGCAACAAAACAACACCAAGACTATGTACAAAATTGAAATCATACATGCTCCAAATGGAACATGCAGAGTGTGCAAAAGCACTTAGGAGAAAAGCAATCTACGCTACAACAAGACAATGTGTAGAAGCACTTAGAGGAAAGAGAAACTAAACTAATATGTACATAGTGGGACTTCCCTTTTAGTAGTAGTGCTTGAGATAGATCCCGTTCACTGGGATCTGCAGCTCTTCACCCTCCAATGAGGACAATTGGAAAGCATTGCTACTTTTGCATCTTGTTATCATATAAGGACCACTCCAGATGGCATCGAACTTAGAATGTCTCCCTGGTTTTGCTCGATCTACGTCCCACTTCAAAACCAAGGTCTCCTTCCTAGAAAGTCCTTGCTTTTTGCTTTCTTGTCAAAGCACTTCTTGATTGAAGCTAACTCCTCTCCAATGCTTGGAGAGCACTCTCTCTGGCTTCTTCTAATTCTATCAGCTCCGCGTACCTGACCTCCATTGGTGCAAACTCAGACATTTCTAGTTGCCTCACAAGCTCCAATGTTGGTAACTCAAGTGATATAGGCAACACTGCCTCTTTCCCATAGACAAGCTTGAATGGAGAGCTGCCTGTGGATCTCTTGGGTGTTATTCTATCAGCCCATAAGGCCTGTTTTGAGCTTTGTGTGCCAGGTCCTTTGATTCTCATCTAGAGTTCTCTTGATGATCTTTAACATAGATTCTTGTTTGTAGACTCAGCCTGGCCATTACCCTGAGGGTAATAATTTGATGAGGTGCTCAAATAAGTCCCATTCTTGACAGCCATCCTATGATCTTGGAACCTATAAATGCTAATGCATTATCTGATATGATGGTGGCTGGCACTCCAAATCTGGTCACTATTCCTTCATAGAAATCCAGGATACTAGACTCATTTGCCTCCTTGAGTGCCACTGCCTCGGTCCATTTGGTAAAATAGTTTGTGGCTATTAGGATCCATTTGTGACCCTGGCTTGAGTTTGGATTGATGACTCCAATGAAGTCCAATCCCCACTACATAAAAGGTTGGTCGACCGAGATTGGGTGCAATGGAAGTGTTGCTAGCTTCTCCTTCCCTTTGAAGAAAGCACAATTCTTGCATCTTTTAATCCATGTATAACAGTCACTAAACACTCTGGGCCAATAATATCCTGCTTTCATGATTTTGAGTGTTGTCACTCTTGGGGAAAAATGGCCTCCAGCTGCTTCAACATGAAATTCTTGTAGCACTCTCTCCACTTGATCCGTCCCAATGCATCTCAAGCAGAATACCATTGATGTCTCTTTTAAACAAGACACCATCAATAAGAACATATGGAATGGCTGTAACCTGAAATGCCTTCTTTTTGCTTTATTCATCCCATGAGGGCACATGCGGTTTGAAGGAAATGCACCATGTCTTGGGTCCAACAAGGAGCAGGTACATCATTTCTTTCTTTTTCTTGATCATCTTGTAGAATCAAGAACAACCTCCTTCTCACTGTTTGTTTCATCTTGTAGAGCAGAGGCTAGCTGCTCACACAAGCCCCTCCCATGGACCAGCTTGGTGACCTTAATCTCAATGTCATATTCCATGACATGAGTAATCCACCCTACATGTTTCTCATTCAGGTCCTTGTTGAGGAGGAATTCTTTGACTCCTGCATGGGAGACCAATAGTTGGATTTTGTTGTTTGACACCAAATGCTTAAACTTCTTCAGTCCTCTGATCACCACCAGGACTTGCTTCTCAATGAAGGAATACCTCACCTCATAGTCTTCTAGACTCTGACTGAAGAAAGCAATTGGTTGTTCTGAGTTTTCTTTGTTCTGTTGAACCAAGATTGCAGAGATAGTGTCATTGCCGCCAAAGGCATACAATATGAAGTCCTTGGAAAAATATGGATTTACAAGAGTTGGGGCTGTGATATGGCCTCTTTGATAGCTTCAAAGCTTGCCTTTCCTTTAGTTATCCATCTGAATGCTAAGCTCTTCTTCAACATCAAGTGTTATTGGCTTAACTAGAGCAGCAAAGTTTGGGACAAACCTTTGAACAAAGTTGATCTTCCCAAGAAGCTTTGAAGAGCCTTCTTGTGACTTGGGCAATGGTAGTGCTTTTATTGCTTCAACCCTTTCTGGATCAATTGCCAGACCCTCCTTAGACACAATGTGGCCCAAAATCTTGCCCTCATGGGCCAAGAATATGCATTTTTTGGGGTTCAAAGACACCCCAAATCTTCTGCATCTTTGAAACACCTGCCTTAGATGGAAAAGGTGGTCTGCCGCGTTCTTAGAGAACACAATGATATCATCCAGATATATCAACACTATCTAGTTGATTAGCCCTTTGAATGCCATATCCATGGCTCTTTGGAAAGTAGCACCAACATTGGACAGTCCAAATGGCATTTTTTTGTATGCATAGGTGCCCCATTTGGTGGTGAAAGTAGTTTTGAATTGATCATCTTCTTTCACCATGATCTGATTGTATCCCGAATAGCCATCTAAGAGAGAAAATCTCTCGACCCTAGACACTACTTGCAAAATTTGTTCCATTGAAGGGAGTGGGTAGTGATCTTTGAGGGAGGCTCTATTCAAATCCCTGAAGTCAACACACAACCTGATTTCTCCATTTTTTTTCCTATTTGGGACCAGATTTGCAACCCAACTAGAGTGTTTAATTGGAAATATGATGCTTGCCTCTATTAGTTTGTTCAGCTCCCTTTTCATCAGAGGCTCAATATGTGGGTTGACTGGTCTCTGCTTACTTACTGATATAGGCTAAGCAGCTAGGTCCAATTCAATTGTGTGTTGTGCTAGTTTGGGATTAAAACCCCTTAGGTCTTCATAACTCCAAGCAAACACATCAAGGGAATTCTTGGAAAAGTTGTATGAATTCATACCTTTCCTGCTCGGTGGCCACCTTGCCAATTTGAAGTGTTTTGTCTTCTCCAACTGGGATTGACTCGAATCCTCTCCTTTGATCTGCATGTTAGCCTTTTCTTTTCTAAACTGATCATTAGGATTGAAAATGGATTCAGGGTCACTAAGCCTTTGGGAAGCTTGTTTGTATGTAGTTGTACTATCTGGTTCCCATATTCTATTGCTCTAGTTTGTTTTGATTATGGGCCGAGAATTCAGCCTCTTCTTGCAAAAATTGATGATCTATTGATCATTCTCAAACACTTACCAGCATGTATTATTATCTATTGGCACTGTCGGCCTCACAACCACATGGATATGTGGTTGTTCTTTGTCTCTCTTGATGTTGTCCACCACATCAAATGTTGCTCCAACTGCTGCAAGTCTATCAATAGCTTCATTCTCTTTTCTAGGTATGGACACAATGTTGAAAGCCTTGAAATCTTCCATGAGATCCCATACCCTACTCTTATAGTTCTTGAGCAGGTCATTTTTAACAAGCATTTAGTCCTCTTACTTGATTAGCAACCAGCTCACTATCACCGAATACTTGCAAGTTCTTGATTCCCAACTTCCTTGCCCACTGAAGACCTTGGACTAAAGCCTCATATTCAGTAGTGTTATTTGAGCATGTGAACTAGAATCTGAAGGCTGAATAATATCTCATACCTCTGGGGGACACAATCATGGCTCCTCCTCCAGCTCCTTGTCTACTCCTTGAACCATCAAAGAACAATTGCCACACCTCATTGTCATCCTTGTATTCTGGCTTGATTAGGTCAGGAAGAGGCTGGTTCTCTTCACGTAGGTAGTAGACGCCTAGCTCAGATTCTTCCATTTCCCTATAGGGGTCAAAAGCATGGATTTTTTTGGCCCAATCATCAAGAGTCAAGTCTGGGATACATCCCACCTTGGTATTTTTCTTGAAGTGCTTAGGAGGTCCTCTTGATCAAAAGTTGAGCAGTTGGCATTGATTGGGCTAGGCACATAGGGTTCAATATGATAATCAACAATAGGTTCAGATCTGATTGTGGCCTTCACTCCATACCTTGTCCTAAAGAGCATATGTGACCAATCAGCAGATAGGTAGCCTCCAATTTTGGTAGTGAAGTCCCTAGACAGACACAAAGCAAAATGTGGTGGCAAATCTATGATGGACACATTTTTTGCAAGATAGTTACATTGGGGTAGGCATGTAGAGTGAGACTCAGATCTTTGATGATTCCCACAGTGGTCACTGTTGTCCCATCTAATTGAACTACTCCTCTAGAGATAACCTCATATTGGAGACCCAACTGGTCAGCTATTTGTTTGGGCATCACATAACTACTAGCCCCAAAATCAATCATACAATTGTGTACTAATTTGTCTCCAATAATTAATGAGACATAGAAGGGAGGAGGTCTCATGTTTTTACCTTGTTGCTCTCTCGTGGTTCCTCCCAGGCTGAACTGTATTGGCAAGCACTCTTTCTTGTTGGTTAGGGGGTGATTTGAACTTGACCAATTCTGCATGGCAGTCTGCAACAGATCCCTCTGCCTGGAATGGCCAGTGACTCCCATAGTGAAATGTTCACACTTGTCCTTTTCATCTGCTCAATAATATTGAATGAGCCATCTTTTTCTGCCCCTTCCAGACACATTTCTTTCTTGCACATGGGTTGTTACAACCGGTGCTTGATTGGGTTTGGGAGGTGGTCTGGATTGGTTCAAGCATGTTGGGAGTTGTACTTGGAGCACCAAGACCTTGTGGAGTGATGGAAGGTTGAGGGTCACCTAGGCTCAGTGGTTGGCCCTCTCAATATTTCTCCTTTTGGACCATGTGTTGGCAGCCACACCTTGAGGAGGGGACTGATTCATCCCACAGAAGTCTTTGGCCTGCCAGTTGACAAAGCATAGTCTCGTTTGGGGGGCCACCTTGTTGAGCTCCTTGTTGCTGATTTTCCTCTGGCCAGGTTCTTGTGGCACCATACTGGTCTGATTTAGAGCACCATTAAAGCATGTTGCTTGGTTATGTGGTTGTTTACATGGAAAACACCAATCGTATTCTTGTGCCATATTGTTCTGTGTAGGAACCAATGCCCTTGATGTTGAAGTTGTGTTAGGATCATATGGCCTGAAAGGTCTAGCAGCTTGGGGTTGTCCTTGGTTCAGCTCGATTCACAGTCTGAGGTGGTGGCCTATTCTGCTGATACTGGGGTCTAGCTTGATATTGAGCCTGGGGCTGGTATGGCCTGAAACTCTGAGCTTGTTGTCTTTTGATGGTCACTAGCTCATTCCCAAAGTTCTGAAATTGCTTCATTACCACTTCCTGAAACTCTTTATCGGTATTAGATGATGAAGTGGAAGCTTCAGCTGAGCTTTGACTCCTGGGGGTGGGTATAGGAGCTAATGTAGGCATTTGGCTAGTATCTGGGCTTCCTAACTCAGGGTACAGAGGCATGGATGGCCTAGGAGTGATTTTTCCAGCTTGAATCAAATGGTTCTCAGCCCCTATGGAGAGGCTATAGGCTGTAGGTAATGTAGTGCCCCCCATTGACTGAATCATCAGAGAAATATCAGAATTTAAAGCCCTAAGAAAGTATAAGAAGGCACCTTCATTAGTGGGCTTTACTTTGTTGTTGGAATCTGTCCCAGTCCACTGGAATCGAGGTTGAAGTCTATCAGCTACTCATTTGGGGCTCTCTTGATTGTTGTTAGTTGTTCCAATAAAGACAAGTTATCACCTTTCTCTCCAAACTGATTGTGAAGAGCTATGCATAGCTGATTCCAATTCTAGATAGAGCCTACCTTGGGAGACTCCTGAACCATTGTGAAGCTTTCCCTTTGAATGAAGAGGTGAGAAGTAACTTGACTGCAATGTCCATCTCATGGATTTCATGGATTGTGTCAGACATTTGCAATATCTTGGACATGGTCACCAGGAGAAGTTTGATTTTCCCAGTGAAATGTGGGATGCTCTTTAATGCTGCAATCAGAACTGGGTTTTGTGTAATCAAGGTGAGTGGACTACTGCCAGTGAAGTTAACATAAGGATTTGGCTGAGCCATTTTGATCGGTCTGAGCACTCCTCTTGGTTGAATGAATGGTCTCGATGGGAGGAGGTGTTGATAAAGCCCTGATTGGTGGAGATGGAGACCTCTGAACTCTTCTTCCTCTCCTTTTTCTACTGGGGATAGACACAAGTATTCAAATATACCTTCTTTCCTTGCTCTAGACCAGGTGAGATTCATGAATCTCCCAAGCTTGGGCTGCTGAAACCAAGTAGATTTGTTTCTTTTGGAGTCACAGATGTACAATTTTAAGGCTTCTTAAAAGCCAGAATCACAACAAGTGTACATCAATTCCTACTATAATAAGATAGAGACTTCTTGGTCCCATGGTGCATGCCAAAACTATTAGTGTAAAATCACAGCACCCCCAGATGATTTCTAAAGATCTACTTTTCTAAGGCGTAGAATCATCTGGTGTGATTGCATAACATGGAACTTTTCCTAAGGTGTGGGACCTTGCAAATTGGAAAATCTCTCAGATTAAAGGTTGGTTCCTTATTCCTCTATTTAGGTGCATACGTGAGGATTTGCAGAGGATCTATATCTATACCTAGTCTAAGACTTGCCAAGGAGATAGGGATAAAAGAGTACAAGAAATGAGAAATAACTAAACTACTAGGTGATGCACCAAAGGAATGATGAATACTTAGTTTGCCTTTGACACAAACCAATAAAATGCATACAATAAACAAACACAGACAACTAGATCTATAATGAGAGATCTAGATAGAAGAAAAAGAAACAAGAAGGATCTGAGATCGATCACAAACGTATTTTATTGCTCTAATAGATTGATACAGTTCATTATAGAATAGCCAAAAGGTAGAAACGTAATACAATTTTAAAGGAAGGCCTGAACCCCACAAATCCTTTTGCTAGAAGGAGAAGGGAGCCTACAAAACTAAGAATATCCAACCCTTTACAATGAATCTTGTCCCCGTATTTATAGAATCGATCTGAGAGAAGAAAAAGGGAGAGAGAAGAAGTGGGAAAATGTGGGTCGAAGCTCAACCACCATTGTTAATGTTTTCTGCTAAAATATTCCCCTGAATCCATCTTTACTGCATCGATCCTCGATTCGGTGCACCTTGAAGGAAGAGAAAAATGGAAATAGATCGAATCGATCTGGTTGTTGAGACTGATGATCCTGCATTGAAAGCTCGAAGATGTTTCTCCATTTTTCTTCCACCTACCCTCTCAAAAATTAAAGTTTTAGACTCCCATGGTGGCATAGATGAGGTCGAGATCTTTCCAGTGATATCAGATTCGCAATCTCTCGAGCCCTGAGTCGAAAGATATGCCCTTTTGAAGTTTTGCATCGATTTTGTACAAATAGGTGGGAAAACAACTTGAAAATGGGTCCCTCTTTTGATTGGGATACGTGGTAGCTAGATTGGGATAAAAATTTGGGTCCATGGCCCACAATTTACCTTTTGGCCCTTTGCAAAAAAAATGCAAAAACTCAAAAACCTCGCAGCCCCGAAACTCCATCTGGACACGTGGCTCCTTTTGGTTGGCTGGGAAACGCATTTCCATTTTTACCTTTATGCCTTTTGGACAAAAGGAAAATTTTCACTTTTCTCCCCAATGCCCCGCCTTGGCTTTGACTTAGGTTATGTATGTTGAATTTTTCCCTCTTGGGCGGAGTCACGGGTCTTTTTATAACTTTTACCCCTTTTGAGGCAAAGGGCGAAAAACTAACCTTTGACTCCCGATTTCCCCTAGGACATGTGTCACCATGGCGCTTGCACTTCCTATACTTAACTAATTTGAAGCCCACCTTTTGACAAATTCAACTATTTGACCCTTGGCAAATCCAACCCAAACGTGGAGGAGCATCGGGTTGACACTTGCCTTTGGCAATGGTCCTTCTTACTTTTTATATTTTTTGGTCAGTCCCCTACATCCCTGGCAAGTTTCCCCCTTGAATTTCACTTTGACACAAATGGTGCAAGGCACGTGGCACGTGGCCCTTTTCCTTCTTCTTCCTCCATACTTAGTCATTTTTCCCCTTTTCCTGAATCAATTCGAGCTTGAGGACTTTGAATCTTTCCGTTCTTCCTTCTTTTGGCTTCTTTGTAGCATTGATCCTTATTGTCTGACCCTGTTATTTTATAGTTATGCCTTCTGTAACTTGGAGGATGGATTTAAGATGTAGAATTGGTAGTGGTGTGAATTTGTGAGTGGTTTCAACACACAACATGTTGAGGAGGGAAAAGAGTGATTGATCGGATCTTGAATGTAGTTTTTCAATCTCAAGAAATGATTGCTTGAGTGACCCTTGATACAATGGAAGTCAAAATATTTTCTTTCTTGATACCAAGAGGGATTTGGTTAGTTTTCATTGAGTGATTTTGCGAGTGGGAAGAAAATCATACTTTTCTACTCTAAACACAAGAACATATATGATAAAAAATCACTAAGGGGGTATAATGATGTCACTAAAAATCCTATTTGGGAGGTCCAGTTATGAGTGTGATCCGAAGTGGTGGTTGGATTTATTAAACATGTTTGGACTTAGTAACACTATCTCTGATCACATTTTTATTCTTGTTGAAAACATTTGGCTTCTCCAGAGGTTTCTACTCTTGGTTATCTCGAGGGTATAATTTAATTATGACTTGTGAGATAAGGGCTTTCTTAATCTATGTCCCTTTTTCAACGAATTCCTCAAAAATTATTACATAATGCATTTGTAAGTGAAATATGATTTTTGGATTCAATTTGGTGAAAAATATTAACAATTTTTTTGGGGATGATGTAAAGGAAAATGTTTGTGGGGCCTCACCATCTCTACAAAAATACAAAAAAGCTTTCATTATTTCTTTGTTTGGAATTATGTAGGTCCATCATGGCAAATTTCAAATCTAAATTGAAGGAGAAGTGTTTCATGAAAATCTCACAAAAATAAGGGAATTTTGTGATATATCCTTTGTGTAGATGTAGGAAACACTCCAAATCATGTCCATATAGACTTGTTGGGAAGATAACAATTGTATAATTATAATTATAAGAGATCTCTTTACATGCCATGTAAAATTATTTTATGTATTCCCACGGATCACCCTTTCACTTATAATTTTTAAATTTTTGGAGTTCAAAATATTGTGAAAAAGGGACCCAAAATATATTCGGAATGGGAAGATTTCTTCAAACTTATAACTCTTATGATGGATTCTCATTTCATCTTGCAATCCTTGAAGGGCATCATTCATGGTCCGCCACTCTTGGGAAAATGACATTCCATGAGTTGATGATAAGGGGTGTAGATAAAAATTGGATAGATTGACCTCAAGGGCTCATTCAAAGATTTTTTTATTGTGTGGTGGGAGTTTGGATGCTTCACGATAAACTTGTAAAGAAAGGTTAGCTAATTACAAACTCAATTTGTGGATTTTTTCATGAATTATTTTATTTTGATTATGTGGTGAAGTTGTTAGTCTTCCACATATTTTAATTTGTCATTGGTGGTATTGATAAAGAATACATGAGGGTGAGGATTCTCATTGGTCGATTCAATACTATGTTCATAAGGTTGGCTTGTAGAGGGAGGTGGTTCCACTTTACTAATGACGTTTCCTAAGCATTTGAGATTGAAATCATGAGGAAGTGTTTATCCTAAATCTACAAGTTTGCATAGAATTTTTAGTGGTTTTGATACATAAAATTGTTTATTTTGGCATGATCTAGTCCCTAGAGTAGTTTGTGGTTGCTATAGTCACTTTGATCAACAAGGTTGCCATAATTGTTGTTGATTTTAACAATGTCATGAAGATGACCAAATGGGTTATCGAAGGGTTCCCCTTCTTCGACAATTTTTAACCGACGTTTGGTTGTGCATGTCATTATGTTTTTCTTGAATTTTGGGATTTTTAAAAAAATTTAAATTCTACATAATATCAAAATAAATAATTATGTACACAATAATGAAAATGCAAATATTGTGAGGAAAATGAGTTCCCTCTTATTACTCCAAAATGATGTGCCTTTTTATATATCACTAGACCAATATGCCAAACCTCTCAATATACTTTCCCTTCTAATATTCTTGTCACTACATGGAAGAAGATCTCCCTCTCAATATACATATTTTTACGTGAGAGAAGCATTAACACATGTGAGAGCATAGTGGTTTGTGGTATATAAGCGGTATGTGAAAGGGACTTTCCGATCAATGGTAAATCATTTAGATGGAATCCCTCATTCATAATCCGATAGTGTTTTACCTGTTCGAGGTTTATACCTAATGATCTAAGTGGTAGGAAGACTAAAATATTGAATGTATCATAGTTTCCTTATTATTCCCCAATGATTTATAAGGATGATGCCCATAAATTGTTGTTACAACTATGTTAGGTAGCAGATGCAATAGTCCAACACGATATCTTTACTCATAAGCATGGCCCATAGGCACTGATAAATACCAAGCCCATGCAATGAAGCTTTGACTTTATGATGTGCATAATAGAATTAATAAACAAAATATATAAAACTACTAGTGCTAACTAATATTAATGCAAAAGACATGATAATACACAAAACAAATATCATTTCCAAAATCACAAATGTTTGGTTTTTGTTTTAATTTCAAGAGACTTTAGAAAATGAGCTTGCAAGCAAGATATTAGTAGTTTCATAGAGTTTGATCTTCGACACATGATTTGGGGGACAATAGAAAACAAATTAAAGAAAACAAATTGATAAAACATACCCTATAAAAAGGAAAGAGTAGCAAGTAAGCATGATCAAAACAACACAACATATAACACAAACATGAAAAATATCCTACAATCACAAAATAATATGTACAAAAGGTCCAAATGATATTAATGATTATCTTGTCTTATAGGTTGTGCTTGATCAAACTAGTAACATTTGGCAATGTTAATATGTTTGTTCAAAGCATTCAACCTGGTCTACAATAAGCGGTACAATAAGGTTAGACTAGAAAATTAAAGTAAGTGTAATCTTAGGTCGATATCACCCTAATAGGGGTCCATGCTAGGCAGGGGTGACAATTGGTTCAAAAGTTAGTTTCGTGGGTGTTACGTGTGTTGGGAATAATCATTTGGTATTGAATGATGGTAACTAGTAATTTAGAGCTAATAATTGATCTTTTAGTTCATCGTGTTTAATATAAGTACTATTGTTCATAAGCGGCATTTTTATCGGGCATGAAAAATAAAAAAATATCTTTAGATGTACGAATGAATATGATGGTTACATGTAAAATTATTAGACTGGACTAATAAATATGATCAATATCCAATAGAGATCTTGATTACATACATGCGACGATTAATTAATTTCGAGCATGAAGATTAAGTTGATGAGTTGACATAGTAAATTGAATCAAACAAATCGATGTACATTAATGAAAATAATAATGATATAAACACAACATGTAAGCTTAACACACCCTTCGATACAAATGCAAGGAAAATACACAAAACAATTATTTCCCTAATGCAAACAAAAATGATGTTCAGGCATGACAAGACAATTTTGTGAGAAGGTCATGGCTAAAAAAATGTTTAAACTACTTCACCAAAAAATAATCTAATATAATGTCAAGTTGGATATTTTGTGTGTTGAAGCTTAATTTCACTAGCGGTCTATTTTATTATAGACAACGAAAGTGTATGGCCATGCACAAATGCTTTGAAAAATTAAAAACTTGGTTCACTATAATGGAAAAATCTATTGTAAAAATTAATACAACGATGAGGAATCTTGCATTATAAAAATGATCTATATGATTTATAAATGAAATTAATGTTAAAAATATAAAAAAAGGTTATCTTGCCCAAAAATACTATAAAAATGAGGTACTGAAACCATACATGTGATCTTAAGGCTTCGTCTGCTTTGGATCGATTGGAATATGTGAGAAGACTTAAAAACACATCAATGAAAAGTTAGCTGCAATAATTGGCTTAAAGTGACTATAAGAACCTTTGAAGACATTGTTTATTCACACAAAACCTGTAAACACACACAATAAGCAAAGTAATAAAACTAGTAAATGTTAATGGATAGAGGGTCTCTCCCACATGGAATTCTAGAATGTACGTGATGAAAATCAGCAATATAAAGTGAAATCAAATGAGCATAACATAAATGAAGTCAACATGTTAATCTCACCATTTAACCTTAGCTTAGGATATAGATATTAGAGCGGTATTTACCTTAGCTCATGTTCACCTAGGTACTTTATTTACCTTTATTGTATTTATCCTCACCCATGCATGTGTGTGGATATTTCTTTTATCTTATTTAGATATTAGGAGATATTATCTAGTTGTTAGGTATAGTTGTTTCCTTGATCTATGGTATTTACTAGTTATTTCCTTGATCTATGGTATTGACTAGATCCTTGATGTCTAGTTCTCTCCTAAATCTATGGTCTTGACTAGTTCTTTGATGACTAGTTATTTCCTTGTTTTATGGCTTGATCTACGACCTTGACTAGTTCTTAGATTGTTATTCCTGTCTATTTAAGCAAGGCCCATTCTCAATGTATTGCATTGAGTTCCATAATAATATATGATAATGTTGCTCATTTTTTTGCAAAGGTTTTATGTAAAGCTATTTTGGAGAATTGCTTTCATCTTATTGATCGTGGTGTTTTATTAGCATCTGTGTTCTTGGCTTGGTACAATCTGGTTATCGTTCCTTTCAATAGAGTGGATTTGGTTGTAAATGCTTGAAATGTAGGTACTCCAAAGTAAGATCCATTTTGCAAGATAGGTCCTGACATGGTGTTGCTTTGTTAGATGGAGAGCGGGGTTTTGAACATAAAATGCTTAGATAGACATCAAAGGGGCAATGGACATAATGAAGTTATGCTCATGAAATTCCATATGTTAAGCTTGGGGGGTAGGGTTGTATTTATAGGGTTTTGGATATGAATTAGTGAGGGAGGCTAATTAATATGTTTTAGGGATGATGAAAGATTACGCGGTGGGGGATAGTGGATAATTTACCCCATTATTTTATTCGATAACGAGGACATGGAAGATAATGGAGGATTTGATCATAATATTTTATTTGATGGTGGGGGACATGGAGGATAAATCATAATATTTTATTTTATGGTGGGAGACATGGAGGATAATGGAGGATTGATGTGGCATGTGATGTAAATGGCGATGTGGAAGGTTATGAATAAGATTAGATTAAGTGATAATACTAATTAATTAGTTGATTAACATCAATTAATTAGATTTTAATCATTCATAGAATTTCGTGGTATTTTGATGGTACGAAGAAGTAATTGATTAATGTGGTGGAGTAATTAGGGTGTCTATAAGCACAAAACAATTTTTTTACAAAAAATAATAATAAAGATTTGGTGTAAAGAAAACATGCACAACACTAGACCTAAAGTAATTTCTAGTTTCAATTTTGTAGATGCAACATTTAAACATTAATCCTTGGCAGTTCTCTCAACCCACTAATCATTGTGTACTTAATTGACTAACTCCTACATACACCTTACTAGATAAATAACTAGCCACTAGGGCATTCCTTTCATCCATCAATGACCAATCATCATCTCATTTTCATAATATAGAACACATCCTCAGACGTTTGTACACAACCTCTAATATGAAATTTTTATTGTGCAATGCACCTAGATGAATTCCACCATAATAGAAAAATCTAATTAGGAAAATGATTCTCGATCCAAAAATTCATCCTTTCGATCCCCAACTCTCATATTTTCAAATGCACAATTAACCAAGTTGGTCATGTGTCATTTCAATGGGAAATATTTTCATAGTGGTCACCTATGAAACTACACTCATATAACACATTATAAGGGCGTAACACTTCACATATTCAAGCTAACTAGCATATCAGAACAAATCACCCGCACATTAAATATATCTCTTAAACATATTCAAATGGCTATAAGTCTACACACATCTTACAAAACTTCCACAGGCCATTTGTAAAGCTACATCTTACACCCCAAAGATCATTTACAAGTTTGAAAGGTCCTAAGAGGGTCTTAATTTCCAAGAAAATTGTGATATACATCTTTTATATAGACATTGGGTGGGGAACTATGAGATTTTGATGCATCTTCTAAGTGTTTTGAGTAAGCGTGGTAGGGATCATTCAACCCAAAAGTGATAACCCACTTTCGAGTCTTCGAAGAGAGAATTAGGTTTTGAACAAGAAAGAGGCCCTAATCAGATGCTCAATTGTGATCATATAATTTCAACCCTAGAAGGTTCCCTATATACATAGAGGAACACAATGCTAAAAGTGAGATATAGGTCAAAATCATAGAGGAAAAATTTGTTTATGTAAGAAAAATTCTCCTAGGTGTATTCATTTGAGAAAAAGAGATTTCATCATGTAATAAAAGTCACACTTTCATATTTTAAGAATAGGTTGAAAATAAATTGCATATATTTCCTAAAAATATTAGATCACGATCATCGCATCTTAGTCTAAAATTAGTACAATCCTCTTTAATCCCGACTTGTAATTTCCTCGGTTAACTTATCTAAGCTATTATAATTTTTCATCTAATATGGACATGATTTATGATATGTATAATCTTTCTAAGTTACTATAATCAAATGTTATTTCATCATTACAAAATATTAATGCTTTAATTAGATTAAAACCTAAATTTAGCATTACATTTTAGTGAACTTGCTTATTTTATTTACATGCAACATATGGTTTCTTTATTTTCCTTGGGGTTTTGAGCCAAACCCATCCCTGGTTGGTTTTAGGGTTGATATTAATCCTATTAGGGTTTGTCCAAAACCATAATTTTAGAGTGTAATCCAATGTTATCTTCATATGACATCTAAGCAAGCTAAATACAAAAATCCAACACATTGTATTACCCAATTAGGTGGTGGTCCAATCAATCACATTTAAATATCCGTAGTTCCTCAATGGTATAAGAAAGTGACCCATATATTTGAGGCTATTTTTCTTCTCTAATTAAAGTTACTCCTAACACAACTAATGGTAACATTGTCTATGTTAATGGTGATCCTACATATATTACGAAAAATATGGTTGTTATGAGACCGAGTCGACCATGAAGGTGACGAATATGAACATGATCCTAATCAAGATGTTTTAATCCAATAGATGGTACATACAATCAAAATGTAAGTCTTTACATGATTTCTTAAGGATAAACCACATCATCTTGATCATATTCTCAACATGTTACAAGTTTCCCAACAACATCAAAATGTGTAACCCTCAAGTGCTATAAGTATGTCAACTACGTGATCTCCTTCCCTTTTATATGTCACTACTCAAACATTCAACCCACATTCACATACACCTAATTTTATCAATACAGGGAGTCATAAATGGATTTTCAAAATAATACATACACATATCAAGTGAATTATACATGATTTAACAAATATAGAATATATGTTAAACCCTAATTGCAGAGTCACAACACAATAGATATTCAATAAAGTACAGATCTGACCTAAGAAATAAGCAAGTGGAAATTGAAACCCTAAGTGTAAGAGAAGGAAAGAATGCGTAATACAATGTTTCGATGCTCTTGAAATGCCTTTGGATGCAACCTTAGGTGATATTAATAGATGCTTAGAGTTTGGTCCTTTATTATGATCACATATCTTTGTATTTATATGATTCCCTTATTTGAATTTTGTAATTAACATATAAAAGGTGACCACCAAGAAAACAAGATGCTCAAAAGATAAAAGAGGCCCAAATGGGGTAAGTAAGATACAAAGAGGTCGGGGGCACCCAAAGGGGACGAGAGTGCCTAGGTCTTTGGTGTGTGGAGCCAAGAAATATAAAGCAGTGAAAGTCATACTAGGAAGTGGGGTGTGCAAGACCATAGAGAAAGCAAGAAAGAAAAGAAAGAGGCCAAATATAGATGTCAATTACTAGTTTTCTCACTTAGGAATCATATGAATAATGGTATGTGATTAAGACCTAGAAATGTACCCAAGTGCGTGATTTAGTGTCTAAATTTTGCCCCACTTTATTTTGTTGAGTGAATACTTGATAACATAAATTAGATAAGAGATATGTACTTGATAACCATGTATAGATCGATGACGAAAGTGTGCAAGGCGACAAGAAAAAATATTGGAGTGATAAAAATGAAGCTTGAAATCTAGAGAAGAGGAAGTGACCTTGGGGGTGAAAGTGTATGTGTATATGTTGTAATATACCTATTGTCATTTTCACTTGATGTGTTTCTTGATGTCACTACTACTTCCCATAAGGATAGGCCTATAAAAGATAAGAGCAAAAGAGTAGACAAATATGTGTATATGAAAAATTTGATCCAAATATGTGAAAAGTATGTAAAAATGTGAAAAAGAAGTAAAAGTAACATGTGAACTTGATCTGTGATGGGTGAAAGGATATAAATGATCCTAAAAATTATGTAGAAGAATGATTTTTTGGGCGATCTCATGCCAAGAACAAGTTTTTGGGTGATCTCACGCCAAGTGCGAGTTTTTGGGAAATCTCATGCCACGACATAAGTAGTGTTGGGGAGAAAGGTCTAGTGTTATTCTCCAACCCTAAATATTTCTCGATGGTTTATACACCACTTTAGATGGTTTGATACTTATTTATTCCAATTTGATCCAACACAAATAGAAAAAGGAGATAACATGCATGTTGATTGCTGGAGGACTATGCTGTTATGAGAAAATCGTTGTATAAAGCTGCTGAAAAATATGCTGATCTAAGAAAAAATCAATAAGCGCCCCTTGGTTATAGGCACTCGGGAAGGGTCGAGTGGTGCCTAAGTGCTCATGTTTGTGATGTGTTGAGGACCTAAGTTAGATTCTAGTCCATTTCTATAATCAAGAAGCTGTGTTTTTCTGTACTATGTAGGTCCGAACTGTGATGTGTACAATCGAATGGGGTGAATGATTCACCTAGTGTATGCCACCTCATTTGAGGTGCATGTGATGTCACTAATAGGATGCAGCCCACATGGGAGAGGACCAAACACTAAAACTGATACTTATACCCCGTAGGTGGAGGGAATGTGCTTTGTATAAACCAAATCTCATGCAAAAAAAGTAGTTGAAACATGTGTTAGTAAAAACAAGACTATGAGCTATGGAAATTACAATGATAACAAGAAAGTAAAGTAACTAACTAGATACCTTCTCATTCATGATTTTTCGCAAACCTTAGAATGGGCGATAGAATGTGGATGGCCCTAGATTACTTGATGTGTAGGTGCTTCCCTCAAACTGGAGCAAGAGCTTCATTGCAACAAGATTGAATCACTTTACACCAAGGATGTGGAGACAATGGATTTGGGATGATTAAAGTGGGGATATTCGAGAATTATGATGAGGTGGAGGGGATGCTTGATTCTCTGTGTTAAAATAATGCAAGAGCTCTGACATGATTTCAAGCTTGTTCTGAAAGAGGGGGTAAGGCTCTATTTATAGCCTAAAAGTGGGATTAATTCGGGGTTTTGGGTAATCACGATTTGGAAAAGTAAACATGATTAGGTGAGTGGGAGACATGAGGAATGGTCCAAGAATTAAACTTGAATATTTAATTCGCAAGTGGGGGACATGGGGAATATTTGGCATGTGAGGAAGATTGGGTTTAATTTAGGGATTGAAACAGATTAATTAATCAATTAAAATTGATTAATTCAATGTGGATTTTTGTGGGAAATGGAATGGGGAAATTAATTGATTTAGGATAGGTGTGAAATTAGGGTGTCTACATTTGCCCCTCTTTGGAAGGGTACTATGAAAGTAGTGTCCTTTCAAAGAAAGTAGATGAGATGGATGAATATGCCCTAGGCGGCAGGATTGAAAGTTTTGAAGAGATTATTCTTAAGGAAGGTGTTCCTTGATAAGAAATTATTAGAGGAAGAAAAGAGAAAGCATTCTCTAAGCAAAAAAGTAAAACAAACTTTTGCTTGTAAGAATGGGGGAAGAATTCAATCTAATTTTGCTAAGAAAAAGTAGAGTAGATGTTTGTTAAGGAAAAAAAGGTGTTAGGTGATGGATGTTATGGTATCCTCGAAGACGAAAAATTCCATGGGAAGATGTGATTAGGGATAGATGTGATGATGCCCCCTCGAGAGGGCTGATGAGAATGGAAGAGATGACAAAGCTCTCGAAAAGAGGAGAGGTCAACTCTGAGAGAGGAGGATGAGAATGGGGTGTAAGAGAATGGAACAAATGTGGTGTGCAAATGGGGAAAGGATTCAATCAGCCTTGAATGCTAGGTGTGAAGATGTGTTGAAGGATGTAATGAGTAAAAGTGAAAAAGAAGAAAAAAGGAATGGACAAGAGTAGTGGTTGATTATGGGTAGGTGAAGAATGAGGAAATAAAAGTTAGAGGTGAAGGAGACAAGGGTATGGAATAGAGTGGGAGAGAGACGGAGGAGGAGAAAAAAGGAATGAAATAGGTGGAAGAGAATAAGAGAGAAGGATGATAGGGGAAGAAGGGAATGATGAAGGACAAACAAGAAGAAGAAGATGAGATGAGATGAGAGAAGATGACAGAGTAGAGGGTGAAATTATGAAAAAGGGAGAGAGAGAGATTCAAAATGAAGGTAGTGGAATATGTATGACATGAAGGGAGAGAAATGATGGAAAAATTAAGGAGATGAGGAAGATGAAAATTTAAAGAAGACGAAAGAGATGATAGAATAGAGAAAAGAAAGAAACTATGAGGGACCAGGAAGATGTGGAGAAGATTAGAGAAAGGAAGAGAAACTAGTACATAATGATGAAAAGGTAGGGGTGGTAGAGAAAATAAGGGGAGGGGAGGAGGAAGGTGAAAATGATGGGGGAAGAAGAGATGAATAGAGAAAATACATGGAGAAGATTAAAGGAACCAAGTCATCATGGGGAAGACCAAGGTAGAGAATATGGTACAGACCACATGGAGATGCATGTGGATGATGAAGGGGTAAAAAATATTGGACAATGAGAAAGAGACAGGGTAATGATGGGGAAGTAAGAAGGAGGCATGAGGGAAAAAGGGGAAGAAGATGTAAAGAAAGAGAGAGATAAGAATGAAGATTGGGAAGGAGGAGAGGAAAACAGAGGAAAATGATGTAGAAGGAAGGGAATCAAAAATGGGGATATTTAGGAAGATTTGGTAGCATAAGGAATGTAAAGAGAAGAAAGAGGGAGGAATGACATGGAGTGGAAAATATGTAGAGATGCATGAGATGAGGATAAAAGGATTACAAGAAAATAGACAAAGGATGTATGATGAAGATAATAAAGAAATTGGAAAGGAAGAATGGAAGATGGGAGAGGTGGAAAGAAAAAGAGAGGGAGGGATAGAAGAGGAAATTCTAGTGAAGGGACATTAGAGTAAGTCCAAAATAATTATTATTGGTGAAGAATGAGAGGAAAAGTGAAGAAAGTTAAAAGGGAAATGGAGAGTAGAAGAGGCAATGATAGTGAAGGGATGTTAGGGGAAGTCCAACAATAATTATTGTTGGGCAAGGAGGAAGGAAGGAATGAAGAAAAATGGAGAAGGTCAAAGAGAGTGAACAAGACTATGTAGAATGAGGATGGGTGAATTTTAGGGTAGTCCAACAATAATTATTAGTGTGGAAATGGAAGATGATGATGAAATAATGTTAGGGGGAGACAACAATAATGGTGAGTAGACATGGGGTGGATATGTGGGAGAACTTGAGAAGATGGAGTGGAAAGAGTAAAGAAAGGATGAGTGATGAGTTGTGACAAGATGAAGGTGAGGAGAGGATGCAGAGGATGAGGATGAACGAGGTGAAGATGAAGAAACAAGACATGAAAATAATGGTAGGAAACAATATGAAGGATGATGGATCAAGAAGGGGAAAATGGGGGAAAGGAACATGATTACAGGTGAAAGATGGTAGATGGATGCACTGTGATATGATAGGTTGAGAAAGGATAATGGTAGGAGGAAAAATTTGGTTGGTAGGGTAAACCAAGAGGAAGAAATAATCAATGGAGGAATGAAGAATGAGGAAATGGAGAAGTCCAGAATGACAATTTCAACTTAAGGGGAACCCTTAAGTAATAATGTCATGTGACAAAAGTGAAGTGAGTAAGTAAGATTTAGGAAAGGGATGATGAAGATGAAGAGTGGGGAAGTAGGAGGTGGTGTTTACGAGAATGAAAGAGGGGGTGAGAGGATGTGATGATGGGAATGATGAGAAAATTTGGATGGTGAGAGTGTGTAGTGATGGGGAAGTGCAAGATGAAAATCATCCTTAAGAGGAACTCTTAAGTAAGATCACCATGTCGCATGAGTGGTTAAGTAAGATCACCAAACCGAAGTGATGATGGAAATGGAGGGAAAAAAAGAATGGTTATTTGGAGTGGATGATAGATGATGAGGGTGGGAGAAATAGGATGGAGGAAATTTTATGGGATGGGGGAGGGCCAAGATGGAAAATCAATCTTAAGAGAGACTCTTAAGTAAGATTTCCATGTTGTGTGAATGAGTAAGTAGGATCGCCAAGCTGAGAGAAGAAGAATGATGGGAAGAAGTAAGTGATTGACAGAGTTGGGGGGAAGAGTGTATGACAAGATGGACTGAAGGGGAACCCTCAAGTAAATTTTTCATACTATGAGGATGTGTAAGTAAGATTACCAAGCAAAAGATGGATACTAGGAAGAATGAGAAAAGAGGAAATGTGTGTGTGAGAATGGAAATGAGGGGTGAGAGGTGGTGATAACAAGGAGAGAAGGAAAAAAAGGAGTGTAATATGAATGGATGGAGGAATATATGTGGTGTAGAATGTATATTGTGAGGGGAATCCTTAATTGGGATGCCCATGTGGTGAGAGTGATGAGGCAAGAATGATAAGTGGAAGAGGTGGAGTGAAAAGATGTTTGTGGTGGTGATTTTTGTCTCGATGAAAGAGGAGATGGTGGAGAAGTTTCTATAGTGGGAAGATCTTAGGAAGAGGGTATACCTCAACTAAGAGTCCCACACTGAAGGGGTGATTAAGTAAGATTTCAAGCTGAAAGCAAAAGAGTGAAAGGGAAGAACACATAGTGGTGAGGGGACATGAATGGTGAGAAGGGTGATGTGGGGATAAGTGGTGGATGAGTGGAAATGAGGAGAGAGGAAAAATGGATCAAAGACAGGTGGATCATGGTGGGGGATGAGGAGTTACAGGATAGTGAATGCTACTGAGAAAGATCCTCAAGTAGGATTCTCAATGGTGATCAAGTAGGATTCCAAACTAGAGAATGTATTAGTATGGGTGAATGGATGGGGTGCAAAGTAAGTTTTCGATCATGCAGGAAGATACTCATGGGATGAAAGCATCTTAATTTTAATATAGCACATAACATGATGCATCGTGATATAGAAGATCAGGATGACTAGATTGTAATATGCATGAGAGCATAGACAGGGGCCATCAAAATGTATGATGCCCTGATACGATATGCAAGTGCAAGAGAGAATAGACAGGGACCATCAAAAAATATATGATGCCCCTGTATGATATGACAATCATATAACATAATATATTAGAGGGAACACCATCATAAAATCAAGATGCCCCGATAATATATCAAGATAAGAGAGCATAGACAAAATAAAAAAGGTATGATTAACTACGATATTCAAGTGTAAGAGAGCATAGACATGGGCCCTAATATGATACCCATGTACGATATGTAATCATATAACATAAGTATATTAGAGGGAACACTAGGATACATAAAATCAAGATGCCCCCGTAATATATCAAGATACAAGATCAAATAATGAACTTCCTCTAAAATAAACAATGAGAACTTGTAATCATGTCCTTAATGTGTTCCAAAGTGATGATTGATTGGATGTTCCCTAAGAAGGGACACAATGATTCAAAATGGATTGGGTCATTGTCCTTAAACAAGGAAACAACGAGATCTAGAATGGCCCCAAGTGAAGGATTTACATGAGGGAAATGGTTTGAATTTGATGGTCGTAAGGTTTTTGGAACGCGTTTTTGGGGAAGAGTTTTTAAAATTGTGCAAATTGTGTTGATTTTAATTTGTTGGGTTTTTGATGTGTTGTAATTTTTTAGGATTTTGTGATTTTGAATGTTTTTGGTTTTTTTGAATTTTATAATGTTTTTGGGGATTTTTGAGATTTTTGGACTAGAATGCAAACTTCTTATGAGAGGTGATAAACTAGGGTATCATCTGTATGTACCTTGTTCCTCATGGTAACTCATGCTTTGAATAATACAAAAATTCTCACTCCATTGGTAGGATATGTTGGTGATGACAAGATGAAAATAAGTCCAACTCCATTCTTGACTCCACGTAACTAGTAAGATGTGAGGGCTCATCACCAAGAATCAAGAAGGACGCAGGATGTAGATAATGAATATAGAGACAAGTGCTAACAACAATCCATTTGGGAAATTGTGACTCAATTCCTCTTAAGGTTATTGAACCAGTTTTGAAATGACTTTCACTTTATAGGTCATGTACTAGACTTAGACAGTTATGTGGCCTACTGATTGGTAAGATATGAGGTGAAGGGATAGTTCTCTCTTCACTTAGGCATCTAAATTACTTCTTTGGGGATTTTATAATTGTAAGCACTTTTTTATTTTATAAGATTTTGTATTTTTTTGTAATGACTCCTATGCTTTGCCCCATGCTACCAGTAAGAAGCAAGGGCTCATCACCGAAGGAAAAACATAGGCAAGTAATTTTTTGATTTTTTACTATTTTTTTGTTTTTTTTTTTTTTTTGATTTTTTTATTACATTTTTATGCTTTGTGATTTATGAATGACCCTCTACGCTTTTCCCCATGCCACCAGTAAGAGGAAAGGGTTTATCACCGAAGACAAGATGTAGATGAGTAAGGGCACCTCCCTCCATTCCTAGTCTCACACTACTAGTAAGAAGTGTGGGCTCAACACCAAAGAATGTGAAGGATCAAAAGGTGTAATAGTGAATTATTCATAAGTTATTTGATTTATTAACTTGTATAATAATGCTTTTTATTTAGGAAGGAACATCTGCCCCCAATCTCAGCCCCACACGACTAGTAGGATGAGGTTCAACACCGAAGACTAAGATGGATGGTCAAATGAACTGGGTAAAGTTTAGAGCTTTGTTGTGAAAGAGAGAATTTATTTGAAGGGAATATATTACCATCAAGTAAGCTTCTAGGTATGACCATAGGTGAAAGTAGCTAAAAATGGGAGACATTATAAGAAGTATGATACTCACAAAACTTAATAGGATCTATATTAACACTTGTCTCATGATGATGAATATGAAGATGTGATTTTGATAATGAGAATATCTGCCAATGGAATGAATAATTTTAAATTATTTGGAGATGAGTAAGACAAGAGGAATGTACAAGTGGTTGTCTCCGAATAGAGAGTGCCTCAAGAATAGAATTTATTTAAATGTATTGCATTCATTGGTTTGTCAAGTTCCTGACCATCTTCAGTGGCCAATTTATAGGCTCCAAAGCCAAATTTAGTTGTAATTACATAGGGTCTAACCAATTAGGTTCAAATTTTCCTTGTTTTTCTCATTCTTTAGTGGTATTATTTTGATTTTCTTTGAGAATGAGATCACCAACCTCAAACTCTCTAGGTCATACTTTTTTATGATAACTGTGCATTGTAGCTAATTTTGATAGACTTGAAGATGATTGAGGGCATTAAGTCATTTTTCATCGAGAAACTCAAGCTCATTAAGCCATGATTGTTGATATTCATCTTCATTAATTACATCTTTAAGGGATATTCTCAAGGATGGGAGTTCAACCTCAATAGGTAAAATGGATTCACAACCATAAACAAGGGAGAATAGGGTGGCTCCCATAGGTGTGTGATAAGATGTGTGGTAAGCCCAAAGAGTAGGGTAAATTTGAGTGTGCCAATTTCATCCATGTGTATTGAAAAAATTTTTCCATGATGGATTTTAAAGTTTTATTGGTTGCTTCTGCTTGGTCGTTACCCTGGGGTAGTATGGTGTAGACCATTTAAGTTTGATGGGTTAGAAATGTTTGGTGACAGGTCTTTAATATATCAGATTTAAATGATTTTCCATTATCAATGAAAGAGGATATTATACCGAAGAATCAAATATAAAATAAGAGATATAAAAATGAACTTTGATATTTGGCGTGGTTAACCTAGGTGAGGCATACGCTTCCACCATTTAGAAGTAAGCCAATCTATTATGAAACTTATTTCACAAGATATACAATGAATATTTACCGATGAGATCACCTCTCAAATGAGAGAAGGGCCAATACTTGTCTTTTTCTCAAGATTTTGCTTCTGGATAAAAATTCTCTTTTCACAATTATTCTCATAATAATCACAAACTTTTGTAATTCTTCTTAATTCTTACCTAAACCCTAGCTTTCATGCTATATATAGGTGTATACAAACTTAGGGATCTTAGCCATGGAATTACAATCAATAGATATACTTTAACACTAAAAATAGATCTAATTGCCATCGTGAGTTAATTAAAACATCCATAAAATGGTGTAACGGAGGCACGTTAGCTAAAATCGATTTATGACTTGGTTTCATGTTGGTAGGGTTCCTCATGGATAAAGTATAAATATCATGGTATCGTGTTTTCAGAAAGTTTCATACTTCATACTAATCAGTATTAATTGAACTCCACAACTCAAAAATGTCCCACTTAGAGATTAATTACTACAGAAAAATGTACCTATTGATTGGATCATTCTAACAGAGATCCTTCCTTAGCTTTGTTTATTTCTCTTCAAGTCTCAAATTCAAGGGATTTGGTCAAAACTAATCAATAAGTGGAGTGTAGATCCAACTATCTCCATTTTTATATGAATTTTTAGCATATCTACATGGTATTTCTCACTGTATGAATGATAAGTAAAGAGTTTTCCAAATTCAACCAACCATTTAAGGTTCCATGATATAATGAGTTTTGATACCTCAATTGAATGTGTTTCATTCTTGATATGGTACTTGAGTTCTTTGCCAAATGAATTACACTCCACAGGTGTGATAAGAAAAATAATTTGTAGTCATCTTTTCAAGATCAACTCTTTCATGAACCTACTCTTCCATATCATCTCCTTAAAACCCTCTCGAAATGTAAAATACTCTACCTCTATAGAAGAGGTGACTCGCAACCTACGAGATCTTGAAATCCTTTAATTATTTATGAGGAATGAACTCAAAAAATATCACTAAGTAGGATCCTCCTACCATCCAAATCTCCAGACATATCGGAATCAACTTAGCCACATAATGAAATATCTTAACGATCCAATTTGGTTATGTGATTAAGCAAGTAATGCATGCTAGATGTCCCTCTGGAATACTGAGTATCCATTGGACTACTTTCCAATGCTTTTTCAATTTGGCCATATATCTACTCTCACTCCCACTTCATGTGTAATGTCTAGTCTAGTAATAAAAACCTTAACTTTTACATGAGACTCATTGTGTTGTGCTGAAGCAACGACACTCATGTCATGTATTTGATGTAGATGTGATAAAGGCATGGGTTTATTTTCTCAATTTGAAGTGTGGACCATAGGTATTCTTTAGTTTAGTGAAAGAATTTTACATTGATTCCATTGGAATCTTGAACCTTTCTAACACAATGTAGATGATAATCCTCCTAATTGTGACAAATAAAATTCGAATGGATTGATTCTTCCTATCTGTGTAATTTTTGAGATTTTGGGGAGGAGGATTATTTTTCCATGATGGCTCCTAAATCCTTCATAGAAAATGTGTATACCTAGCTTTTCCTTAAGCTCACCATAAATCCTAATAAACTAGATCTTGAAATAACACATTTCTTTGGATTAAGGAAAATAACAAAATAATATAGCTCCCATTTCAACACAAGATTTTTGTTTTAAATAAACACAATAATCTTCCATGATACATGCAACATATTGAAAGATGACTATCATGCTCATTGCATAAAACTATCAAACCTTTTGTACCATTTCCATGACCTTTCTTGAGCCCATGGTGTAGTAAATCTTTTTTTTGCACACTAATTTATCCTTATTTAGCTAGAAAATCATCCATTAGGAATGGCATTTAATGTATATAAATATCAATCATCCAAATCACCATGAAGGAAAGCCATCTTTTGGACATCTAGTTGATATCACTAAATACAAATCCTCTACCCTAATGTTGAGGAGTTTTCTTGGCTAAACTCTAGAGCAGTATGTTTGATATCCATTAAATTCAGAGTAGTTGATAGGTCTTATAAATTCTACCTCTAATAGTTTTGGAGTTCACTTTTACAAGTAACACTACTTTGGGATGCATTTTGCGTAATTTCTGTTTTATAGGCTTTGCATCTGGATGTACCAAAGGTGATGTACTATGAGAGATGGATCTAAGCATGACATATATTTTTAGGTCCATGCAAAAATGTCTTGAAATTGATGAGGAGTGTTGTGAAATCTACGCATTCTTGGTTGGAAAACTGATGTCGAGTTGTAAAATTTTTGGTTGTTCGGGGTACCGATGTTAATATATTTGGTTTCCTCAATCAAAATTTTAGATGTGTCCTTTTTGAAAAAATGTTAGTGGTTGATGTAAGTCATCGATTTTGGGTGATTCAAGGGAATTAGCACATGGTTTTTGTTTGTGATGTTGGGTCTTTTTATTGATATGTTTTTGGGATAGTGTGGTGATGAGGTTTTTACTATGGGAAATTTTGTTTTCGCTTCTTATCTAAGGCTTCCCAAGGTAGAGGATCCGAATATTCTATTTCTTCGAATAGGAAAATTCATCAAGGTTAATCTCAAATCCTTTTTTATGGTCAGAAAGGGGAATTTTGATGTGAGTTCCAAGGAACTCTTCAATGGCCTCATCATTTTGAAACATGTCCATGGCCACATGATGTAATTGGTCATGGTCAATGAGAGTTGGGTGAAGAAGCTCAAAATCAATGACATTAATGGATAGATGTTCAAAGTGGAGATTTTTTTAGAAATATTTTCAAAGAGGTTGTATGTAGACCATACATCACTATCAACATGGTGTCATCGTTGTCACTTGAGATTAATATGGGAGTCGTAATAAGTATCTTGAAACCAAGGCCATGTTTACCATGATGTTGGTGTAAGTGATCGATCTAAGAGACCTTGTTCATTTGGACCGAGTCCTTTACCCTTCCATCACATGTTTTTCATCATTCAATGAGATTTAGTAAATTGAGGGGACTCATAATAGGAAGTAAGTTCATCATCGTATAACCAAGATCTGAAGAACTTGGAATATGTTCATTGTCTAGATAACTAAACTTCTTCCAAACTGACTAACCCAATTTGTAAGTGGGATGGATTCTAAGATGAGGAGCGTTGGGTTTGTCATAGTTTTGTGGGGATTTTACTAATGTAAAAAGAATTCACAATGTCTTGGAATTGGTATTCACCACAACCTTTATCAATGATTTTGAATGTATGTGTTGAGGAACCAGTAGGTACTTTCACATGGCGTAGTAGGAAAGTTTGGTAGTTTTAAAAGATGGAGAGAATGGGTTATAAGAAGAGGAGGGTGGATTAGAGGATGAAGCTTGATTAACCAAAGGGGATGGTATTTTAACAAAAGAGGTGTTGTTAGATGAAGAAGGTTGACTAGGTGAGAGAAGATGATTATTTAGTGGAAGGGGATTGTTGTTAGATGAAGAGGGTTGATTAGCAGAAGAGGATGGATTGGGAAATGTTGGTTGATTAGAAGATGATGGTTTTAGAGTATGTTTGGGATGAGTGTATTGGGAATATCTGGATCAACACACATTTTTTTAGAGAAGCAGGGATTATTCATGGTGGAGCGTATTTTCTATCGATGGACAACATTTAGCATTTTTATACCGTCCTTGAGGAATTTGCAATACTTGAAGGGTTGGATATCAACACGCAATGTAAATTCCTTATCCAAGTGGGGGAATTTAATACACTGGTGGAATGTGGATGGGATGGATTTCATGGCATGAATCCATGGTCAATCGAGGAGAATATTGTATGAGACTTCTACGTCTACCACATGACATAACATGTCTAAAGTGATTGGTCCAACCATAAGTGGTAATGTGATTATGCCTGCAGATTGTCTTTCATTACCATCATACCCACGAATGGTTATGATATCATTTTGTAAGTATTCTTCAGTGTAACCAAGACATCATAGGAGTTTCATGGAGAAAATATTCAATGTTGCCCCATTGTCAACTAATACACGTTTAATCTTGTGATGGGTGATAAAAGCTTCATGTATAATGATTGATTGTTAGTAAGGTTGGGGTTAAGAAGGTCAGCAAGACCAAATGATAGAATGGGATTGGGTGTTGAAATATTTGCAATCAAAGCTTGGAATTTTTGTGAGTTGATGTTATGTGGGACATGAGATTCATTCAATGTTTATGTAAGGATACGTTGTAATGAGGAGAATACTTAAGTAATTCCATGATGGAAATTTGTGTTGTGGTCTTTTCCAATTGTTTGATGATGTTGAATGAAGGCGTAGGTTGGGGAGTGGAAGTGGTGGTGGAATTAGATGTTGGATGAGGAGGTGGTATGGGAGAAGAAGTAGCAAATTGTTTTGTAGTAGGGACCCATACTTTTTCTGTCTAGTGGTAACCGCACAATCGGTTTTGATCTTTTTATCGTAGCCACTAGATCTTGATCGTAGTCTATGGTTGAGATGATTGAGTCATACTCAACATTGTTTGATGATTGGCCCTTGTCCTTTGAATTATCATCGTGTTTAGGGAAGGGGTTTTTGAACATGTTTAGTTTTTGTTGGGGTTTTTGTATCGGAGGTATTTTTAACCTCTATATCTCCACGTTTGATCAAGTCTTGTACATAATGGTGGAGTTACATGCATCGATATGTAGAGTGCCCTTTGATGTGATGGTATTCACAATATTCATTGTATTTATACCAGTTTGGTTTGGGTTTCCCTTCTTCAAAGGGTTTTATGATGGGATATGAGATCATATTAACATTTTCCAAGTGGTGGAAGACACTAGATAGGATTTCTCCAAGTGGAGTGAACTATCTTCACCTAGGTCAAGGAGGAGTCTCCTTTCTAGGGATGACAATTAGTTTTTTTGTTGGATTTAATTGTGTTGGGTGGATTATTTTGAATGTTTCAAATGTATCGAGAATCAATGATGCCATCATTGACTACATTTCTATTTTGATTAAATAATTTAGATTTATCCTGACTTTGAGGGGCATCCCTAGGAGGTTGGTCCCTAAAGGGTGTTTTAAGTAAGCCCTTAGAAATGAGGGATTTCTTGATTTGTGTCCCTTTTCAATGACTTCTTTAAAATTATTTAAACAATGCATGCATGTGGAATGATAATTATGTGATGAGGTTTGGGACAAAGATGTTAACAATTGTCTCTCTGGTATTGAGCAAGGGAATCTACTTGCAATCCCTCGCCAACATTGTAAAAAGGATGCAAAATTCTTGTTGGGCCTTTTCTTGGTGTTACAAAGATCAAGCATGGTTACCTCAAAATCTAGGTTGAAGGAGAAATGTTTTACAAATTTTTCCAATAGGTTTGCAAAATTCATGACAGACCCTTTGGGAAGATGAAGGAACCAATCTAAGGCCTATCCTCCTAAGATCTTAGGAAATAGTCGTAAAAGATATATGTCATGGTAAGATACTTCTTAACATTGCATGAAAAATTCTTTGACATGTTCGTATGGGGTCACCTTTTCCTTTATATTTGTCAAATTTAGGAGTTTCAAAGGATGACGGAAATGGTAATCAGTAACATTTCCTTATCAAATGGGTAGGGGCATAATTCTTCAAAATTGAACTATTTTGATTGTTTTTGTAGCCCTTGAATGGTTTCTTTCATATTTTTCCATTCTTGTGCAAATGGAGAGTCATGTGATGGGGTATCAAGGACTTCATGAGTAGTTGTTCTAGATTGTGATCATGTAACTTTTCAACTTTAGAAGTTGCTTGCTCAAGTTTCCTTGTCAACTCTTGGATTTTGGTAAATAATTCGTTGTTTGAAGAGTTATGTGGGTTATCTGGTGTTGATTGTGGTGACTTGATTCACCATTTTCTATAAGTTTGGTTAGGTTTTCAGTCCCAAAATTAGGAGGTAGTTTTTCTCCCATGGCTAGGATACGTAGTAGGTATTCGTTCTTGTTTTATTCTAATAACTTATCTACTTGCTCATGTTCTTTCTTGAGTGAGTTCTTGTTGTGTAACATCTTCATCATTCATTTTCATGGTTTAGAGGTCCCTGTGACTATGTGTGGATACCATGATTAGATAGGTGTAAGATAGCATGATTTTGCTATGATTTGGCTTGAATAAGCTCTTGAGTGTTGATGGGAAGAGTAAAATCAAACAAGTTAACTCAATATGGTTGTGATATAGCTCAAAATGAGCTATGAGGGATTTGTGTGGATTTAGTTTAAATAAACTCTTAAGTGTTGGTGACATGTGAAGAGTGAGCTCAAATAATCCACTCAACTCAATATAAGTCGATATAGCTCAAACAAGCTATGAGGGATTTGTGTTGTAGTTTAAATAAACTTGATTGATGATATATGGAGTGAGCTCAAACAAGTCACTCAATATACAAGTTGGATATAGCTCAAACAAGCTATGTGGGATTTTTTTGTTTTGTGTAGGGAGCTTAAGAAAGATCGGGAAAAAAGAGTGGTCTCAAGAAAGTCACTCAATATAGGTTTTGATATAGCTTAAAATGAGATATGATGATTTTTTTCTTAGCTAATGAGTCATCAATGTAAGATTTTTCATTGATTCAATTTGATTCGTTTGTTTTTTTGATGTTAGGGTAGTTTGGAAATTTTTTGTGGAACACACTAGGATTTGAAATTTACAATAGACACATTTGTATCATCCAAGTTTTATGATAAGAAATGCTAAACTAACTTGTTTACAAACAACAAGTAGTCATGTGTCATTTGATTGTTTTGGCTCAAGAGGTAGATCCATCGGGAATAATCATTATTTCATGCAACATATAATATGTTGTGGAATGGGTGATGCAGGCTCTTATCACTCCAAAAAGATGCATCTGCAATATGCCCTAGTCTTGTTATACATGATTATGCATGGGGAGCCCTTAGGGTACTAGAGGAGACTCACCAATTCTTACTTACCTACTTTGGAGTGAATCACCATGTCCAAGGTAGGCTTTGTGAAAAGGTGGAAGGTGATGGGGGATGGAAGTGTGTATGGTGTCCTTATTACTCCCCGAATATTTATAGGGATGATGCCCAGAATTTGTTATTACAGCTATATTAGGCATTACTCACAGTAGTCCCAATCACAACATCATCACCTGTAAGTGGGGACCAGAGGTGAGGTAGATACCAAACACTATTTTGAGACTAGGTCTCAAAGTGCAATGCAAATGTGAATGTTGGTGGTGTGTGGTAGTGAAGTCCACGTCACGGTGTAGCATAGGTGGTGATGAAATCCACTTCTACTATGTAAAAACAAATGATGATGTGATTAATAACAAAGTTCTTTCCAACTTGAAATAAAATCACTGGCGGAAAATGACAACATACCTGAGTGTGCTAATTTTTTTTTTTGTTTCAGCAATTGTTCTTTTGAAGGTGGTAATTTTGTGGAAAAGGTTTAAAAAATTTTTTTTTGTTTTTGGAAAAATTCAAGCAATGCGGTCTTGTGGAGAACAAATTAGTAGTTTTCCTTCAAATAAAGTGTTAGAAAATGATCATGGCCATTTTTGATTTTCTAGATCGCTAGAAGGAGTAGAAAAAGAGCATAGGAACCAACAATCATACAAATATTAATAATGCAAAAAAAACAAAATAATGATCAAGATGATAGTTAGAGACAAAAAACAAAGTTAGAGGATCCTGCAGACAATGTTAGTAGTTTAAAATGATAAAATTTCAAATGATATGGTCTTGCACAAAAGAGGTTAGTAGTTTTCAAAGGAAAAAAAAGAGAGAACAAGATAAAAGAAAACATTGTCACGTTTCTGATTCTCAAGGTCACTTATAACAAGTGCGAGAGAAGAGCATACGCGTGAAGGGTTGTGATTAACTTAATAAAAAAGAAAAAAAAGAGAACACCAATAATACATTGACAATATTCACCGAAAAAGCGTTAGATGACAATGCAAAACATTTAAATTAAACAATAAAATGATTAAAAAGTGACACCAAGGTGTTATAAATGTCCAGGGACCCTAAATTTTCAACATTCATGAAGTGAGGAAATGTTGAGAAAGAAAGTTAGGTGATAAGGGTCTAGGTCGTGTGTATATGTTTAAAAAATTAGTCTTTGACAACATGAGGAAGTTGGTCAAAGTTGCATATATTCCTATAAAAATCAAATAATACGATTAATTCATATAGTAAAAAATATAAGAGCAACAATTTAGAGGTCCTAATGTTTTTTTTTTTTGGTTTTGAAAAAGGGGCGAATTAAAGAAATAATTAGATAAATAATAAAATTTGTCTCGTAAAGTGCCTAGTGAGTTTTTTGAAATGATTTTGGATTAATTTAGAAAATTAATGAAAGGATTAACTTAAGTCAAGATGAAAATAATAAGGATGTTGTTGGTTGGCAAGTAAATTTAATACGTAAATTTCTACCATCAAACGAAGTAAACTAAATGATTAAGTGAAAATGACCGAATTAACGAAAGGACTAAATTAATCCTAGAAAACATATTGAACGTGATAGACTAGGAAATAATGTAATGAAAGCTAATATTTTAATTAACTCAAATTAAAGGTAACTATTGGAAACTACAAGTAATGACACATAAGGTAAAGGATGATTTAGGATGCTAGAAACTAGAAACTATTAATGTTCAAGCTTGAGTCCCACTATCAAAAACTTATAAATTTTTATGTGAATAATAACGCTAGAAACTAAGGAAAATAATATAATGAAATCAAATTGAAATTAAATTAGAGACGATAAGTTAGAATTAAATTCAAGTAGAAATGAAAATTGTTACCGAATAAAGAAAATAATACAAACCATAATCACTAAATTTTGGTGAAACGGTGTGTATTATTATTTGCATTGTGAGGTGGTAGTGGCACACGGTTGGTGGGGAGACAGAGGTGGGGTGTTGGCCGAGCGGTAAGAGGGATTTGTAGAGAGGGAATGTGTGGGGGAAGGGAGCGAGCGACCGGAGGAAGTGAGCGCCGGGACCTCAATGGATCTACGGTGGTGTGGGTGTTGTGAGGTGGGTGAGGGAGGTGTTTGGGGGTGTGTTGTGCAGTGGGGAAGGGATCCATGTGGGTGGATCCAATTGGTTAGGTCAGGTGAGGGAAGGGCTATGTGTGGATGATTGATTGAGTGAGGAATGGGGAATTGGAGGTGTCCACGGGAAGTGGGGATGGGTTTGGGTCTGCAAGTTAGTGTCAAGTGGGGACTGGGGATGGGTGCGTGTAAATAAGGCGGGATTTAGGAGTTGGGTTGTTGGGGTGTGTGGCCAAGTGGCCAAGGGAGTTGGGGATAGAGGATTTGGGTCCTTGGGGGCCTATGGGTTTGTACGTAAAATTGGGTCATGGCTCATTTGGGTCACGACCAAGGTGGGGAAGGGTGTTTCATTGGGGTGAGGAGTAGAATAGGATATAGGAGGATGGGGGTGATCTAGGATAGGGGATGGGGAGGTAAGGATCTGGGATGGAGGGTTTTTTTGAGAGCTTGAGTAGGTAGATATGGGGATTTGGGGATTGGGGCAAGTAGGGGGCTCTCATTTGGGCAAGGTAAGGAGCTTGGGGGATGGATAGCTAGGGGTAGATTTTAGATATTTAAAATTTTTTTTTAATAATAATATTTTTTGTTTTGTTTTGATAGGTTTATACAAAGGTCAACAACAAAACCAGAAATGTACTATGGTAAAACCAAGAAATTTAAAAAACCCTAGATTAATATACTACGAATCTTAATCGTACTTAAATAAAACACCAAATCGAATGGAGACAACACTATAAACATTATTTTTTTTCTTAGACATACGACAAATTTATACTGTGAATTACAAAGCTTATATCCCTGTAAAATGAGTTAGAAATTAAAAACAAAGTATTCCTAAAATAATATCAAAACAAACAACAATGATAAATCAAGATTTTTTTTTATTTTTAAACTATGGATATCTGCATGGTTAGTTAGAAAAAGAAAAAATAAAAGTTAGTTTTCGGTTTTGTTTTTGGGTACCGATACTGCAAAAGAAAGAATAATGTGAGTAAAAAAGAATAATAAGAAATAAATGAAAATATGCAAATATCAATGGATGTTAAAATAGTTGCACAAAAGGGGTATCAAGACATGGAACAAAATGAAAACGTCGGATGGATGGATCTCTGAAGAGGTTTACAATGAGGTAAGCGGTATATCCATTACGATTACAACCTACAAAGACACCATAAGATACCACAAAGAAAGAGTCAAGAGTATTTCCCACAATGTAAATGTTAGCCAAAGAATGCCATATGGAATAGAAAATGAATTTATAACAACAAATACCAGTAGGAAAATAATGGATAAAGTAAGGATTTGTGAGAAAGAAAAAATAAAATTCATGGGTAAGTCCCATAGGGCATGCCAGAATGTGAGCTATGGAAATTACACTGCAAAAGAAAGTAAAGTAACTAACTAGATACCTTCTCCTTCATGATTCCTTCGCAAACCTCGGAATGGGTGATAGAATGTGGATGGGCCCAAATTGTTCAAAATGTAGGTGTTTCTTCCTCAAACTAGAGCAAGAGCTTCACTGCAACAAGATCAACTCACTTTTCACCAAGGATGTGGGGATAATGGATTTGGGATGATCAAAAGGGGCTATTTGGGCATTAGGATGAGGTGGAGGGGATGCTCTATGCTCAAAGGATGCAAGAATGCAAGAGATCTGATAAGATTTCAAGCTTGTTTTGAAAGAGGGGGTAAGGCTCTATTTATAGCCTAAAAGTGGGATTAATTTGAGGTTTTTGGGTAATCACGATTTGGAAAAGTAAACATGATTAGGTGAGTGGGAGACATGAGGAATGGTCTAGAATTAAACTTGAATATTTAATTCACAAGTGGGGGGACATGGGGAATATTTGGCATGTGAGGAAGATTGGGTTTAATTTAGGGATTGAAATGGATTAATTAATCAATTAACATTGATTAATTCAATGTGTATTTTGGGAAATGGAATGGGGAAATTAATTGATTTAGGATAGGTGTGAAATTTTCATGGTTAAAACCAAATGGAGATGCATCCGAGACTTTAGTAAGTTCAAGAGTGTTAGCATGCATGATGGTTGAACTCCATGATCAAGATCTAATACATCCCATAATAGTAACAAAGAAACCAGATCTAGGTATACAAGAATCAAATCTAACATATAGCATAATGAACTTTAAACAAACATAAATATCAGATCTACTCTATAAGATCCATTAACACTGTTATTCATAACCAAAATCCATCCACATAACTCCATTATATTAATCCACAAATAGTACAATAGCTAAATACATCATAAATTCCTCCATAAGATTATGTGCATAAGAAAAATAACATCATAATCTTATATTACCATCTGATCTCTATTAGATTATGCCATTCACTACATATTTATAGGGGTGGGGACTTTCCCTTCACCGCCTAAGAATTCTCAAAATAGGTTGCATGCTAAGAATAGCCATGCGCCGTCTACAAGAACAACCAGAGAGCATGCAAGCTCTTCTAACAATAGATCATCTATAGATAACTTCAGTTCACATCCTATTATTAGCTTCAAGACTATGCATGTCGCTTTAGATTCCTTCGCATGAGATCTATCCCAAAATAGACTTTTCTTGAACTACAAGTCTTCTTGTTCCAATCTTATCTTCAAAACCTTGTTTGACCACCACTCCAAGTCTATCTTGAGCTTTATGTCCCAAAACTGGCCAAGTGTTCAGTTTGTTCATTCTTCCTCTTGCATATATACTGTCCAACTTTAGCGTGCAAACCCTATTTTGCTCGTGTGCATGTCCTCATGCGCCTTTCTTCTATAATGCCTCTTGCACATGCTAACCTTTGTTCTCAGGGACTTAGTCATTTTCCATGCTCAACATTACCCCACACTTGCTTCATTTCCGCCCCTAACAATGGGTAATTTGATTAATCTCTCCATGAATAAAGAATAAAGAATCTTGCAGCCATAAAGAATAAAATAATGTTTATCGTCACCAAAGAATAAAATAATTTTGTCACTGTGTAAGGAGGATGGGAAAATCCTTATTCAATGATGCTTCAATTGCATTCCATCCCTCCACCTCACTCTACGCTTGTTTGAATAGATCCCCCATCATTGTACTGACTTCTTCAAATGTTAGCTCTTCACCCTTGGCTTTGAATGTGTCAACCAAAATTTCCAACTATTTGCCAAGGTCTGTCAACGTGTTACCCGTGGGATATAATTCCTTGAGCTTATTCTTTATAAAGGTCCTTAATATATCAATAATGTCACTCTTCTTCTCGACCTCTGCAAGGATCCTATCTTGTTCCACCCGATTTTATTTGTTCTTGGTCTAGAACTCCTTTAAATATTCCTCATGAGTGGAAACCAACACGCTTGCCACCCAATCCTTGTCTTCATAGTTGTCATAGACAACTTCGGCCATATGAGTTGTGGTCTTAACTGACGCAAGAAGCTCAAAGTGTATTGAGTTATGGTTGTCTTGAACTATTCCTTCTCCCGTTGTTTCTGCCGCACCATAACTTCTTCCGCAGTCCCTAGTCTTGGGGGTTACATTTGCATCGTGATTATGCACGTTAAATTCTCCAAACAATGGAGGGTTGTCTCATACGTCTTTACAGGGGGTAACTCCGGGCGTGCTAGTATGATAGAATATGCTATCAACTCTAACTTCTTATACGCCTCATGCAACTTTCCCTTTTCCTCCCGTAGCTCAACCTTTAACTATGTAATAATATGTTCTTTCCCCTTTATCTCCCTATCCCTCTCGATAATCTCCTTATTCTTCTCTTATAACTCCTTTTCCAATGCTTTTATTTTGTTATTCCTCCCAAATAATTTAGCCTCTACTTCAACTCGATACCTTATTCAACTCATTACATGCCTGCTCATCAATTAATTGTTGATAATCCACTACTAGATTCATCTCCTTGGAACTCGGTGAAGTGTGTATATCCAATAATGCCCCGTATTGACTTCAAACTTGAGTTCATCAATGTGGGACTCAAACGCCTAGGATAATTTTTTTCTCATTTGTGGAAATGTACCTTCCTTATCAAAAGATGACCAACATCAACATTGGTATGTCGGTATTGTACTCTAGTAACGGGTGCAGAAAACTTTGTTGGGATCTGCATCATAGGACATAATAGGCCCTTGCGGGATGTATGCGTGTCTTCCACCCATGCGTGCACCCTTTGGGAAACCTATTGCCAAACTTGTTTCTCCTCCCAAACTCCCACCTTTCTCTTTTTCTTCTTCCTCTTCAGCGCTGCGCTCCACCTCCTAATTGACCAAGTTCTATATAATCCCTATGACTTGGCATTCCACAACATGATCTCTATCTCAAAATTTGGATACGTGTGTAGTATCTTGCACATTTGTTCCAACTTCTTCTTCTCCATCCACTTCTACTTCTTTAACCTCCACCAAAGGTGCGCTCTATTCCTCATCAAACTCGTGCACATTATAGCATAGATTTACCCAAAAAATCCCAAGGAACATTGACACATCACTCACCCCGAACCGAGTGCTCACCTAAAGTGCGTAAGGGTACTATGTCCCTCTTTTATGATAACTTGTTTAGTGAGTTAGCATGATTGAACGTATATCTCATATCCATAACAAATAATCAATTATATTACAGTGCTTAAACCAGATCTAGATCTTAACCATATGAAAGAATACTTAAACAAGAATCAAGATTAACTTTACCATACATGAACCAGTAATAGATGTGTCTACAATCAATATCCAACCACAAAGATCCATTATATTAATTGCTACAAAACACAGAGGTTGTTCACATACAGTTGAGTGCCACCATGAGTCATGTGCGCATACAAACCAACATCATAACTCTAATACAAAAGTGGTGATCCCAATCCATGCAAATCAATACATATTTATAGGGGTGGGGAATTTCCATTTATTGCCCATGCACCTTTCAAAAATAGACTACATGCTAATAATAACCATGCACCTTTACATAATAAATATGAGAGCATGCAAGCTCGCTAATAATAGATTATCTAATAATACAACTGCAATATAATCCTATTATTAGCTCTAAAACTATGCATGGTGCTTGATCTTCTACTTGTCAAAAATAGTATTTGTGTGGTCTTCAAGCCTCCTACAAAATGTGCATCGTGACCGCATGTCTATACTTATCCCCAAAGTGTAAAATGGCTAAGTCATGATTCAAACCTTCCTTGGGCGCACCCTAATTTTCTATACTTCAATGCGCTCCCGTGCACCCTGTGTCCACATGCCCAATCCTTTTGCACTTTCATACTTAAGCCATATTTCATCAACCTAACATTACCCCACACTAATTTCATTGTCATCCTTGACAATGGGTAATCCAACTTATCTCTCCAAGAACAAAGAATAATGAATGAAATAATAAATGAATTACTTGCACAAAAAGAATGAGAGACTAATCGGTGTTCTCGTTTCTTCTACATGAAGGATTAAATATGGATATTCCTTCTTAATCTCTACCTCCAATGCATTCTAATCACTCAAAAATTGACCAGCTTTTATAAGGAATACCTATAACCACGGATTCCACTCATCATGAGTCATGTTTTCACTCTCATTTTGCAATATCCTAACAATATTAGCCATGCTAGAGACCATTCCTTCCATGAAATCCATTTTTTGTGCAATGAGTTTCCCAATTTATTTTATCCGTTTCTTGTGTTGATCCTAGGTTGTCGCAAGTGCATTGAACTTTTCTTCCATTAAAGTAAGCATCTCCACGCACCCAAGTGTATCATTCTTCATTGCCTTGAGGACCTCATTTTCTTATTCAATGGTCCTTGTGTTAAGTATCACATTTGGTGTTACACACATAGTCAATGACAGATCTAATTTCTTTAGCTCATCCTTTAAAGTCTGCAATATGGATTCATAACTTGTAATTTTTATAGCGATATCTACCTTGGCCCTTTCTACCTCTGCTACAACATATTTTGGCTTAAGCATACACACAGGATTTCATCCATTACCATTCGAACAAACGTGAGTAAATAATGTACATAGATGGAAAATTTTTGGGGCAATTTCTTCTCAAAGTGTGATGTCTTTTGAAAAATTTCATCTCGTAACCTCTAACACCATAGTTGTCAATGCCTTAGAATTTGATTTAGCTTGCACCTTCTCAGCTATTAAGTGCTTAATCTATTTTTCCTTGTCCTTCTTATCATTGATCAAGGCTCTAATACTTGTCACTTTATCAATGTTTCTACACGCAACTTCTACGAGACACCTTTACCAAAGCATTGCTTACCTATTCATTAGACATGACACGGGGCTTGACAACCACATGGCACAAATGGGGCACCTTCTTTAATCTGTACGATACGCATGACTCTTCACATACATCAAAATCATGATCATACATGTGAGTTTGCATACTCCATGATAATTTCTTGCATGTGCGTATGGTCTCCATCTCTGCGTCCATGAGCTCCCATCCATACATGTCTTTAGGTTCTAAAGTGCTTTTGAATTGTGCACATATGATTTTTATTGGGTCATCAATGAACCCAACGGATGGACTCTCATATATATCTTCCTCCTTTTCCTTTCTGGAGTGCTTACCCTTAGGAGTATGTACTCCCGAATCCAATACAGATCCTTCAATTGTCTATGCAGTATGGTGTGTGCTTGAAGGCTCGCCCTTATCTTCACCTACCTCCGGGACAATATCCACACCTGTCTATGTTCTTATCCTTCAACTCCTATGCATAATTTCTCATATCCTCTTCACGAGGCTCCTTTGTATCCTCGGTGTGTAGTGGAGTATTTGGTGTGCTTTCCTTAGTATTCTCATCTTCATCATCTTTCGGGGGACATACTTGCGTTGCCTCTTCTTTTTAGGTTTTGGTTTTTCCGGGAGTCCTAGGTGACCTCCTTAGTGGTTTGTGATGTCCCAACACTCGATTTCTTGTTCTCCTTAGCACTCTTTTAAACCGAGGTTCCTCGACAATCTATTCTATTTCCACCTCCATTGCGTTAGTCTCCAACACTTCAACATTAGGTTCCTACAGTCGAGGGGTTACCTCACGCTCACTTTTCTCCCCATCAGTAGGTTGTTTTCTACCCCTATGCTCCAAAGAACCACTATACTTTTGTAGTTGTTCTTCCTCTCTTTTTTTCCACAAGGGGCAAGACTGGTTCCTCATCTTCCAGAGTGCCAACTGTATGTTTCCCCTTGGGTGGCCTAGGGAGCTTGAACTCATTCTCCACATATCTTCCATTTTCCAATCTGGGATTGAGTTGGATATATACAAGGGCTGCCCCTAATTTCCCAATGACCAAACTCATAGCCTTCATATTAATATCATCTGAAATTAACCTCTCAATGTATGCAGACTTACTTGGATAAACATAAGTCTTCCTGAGGGTGTGGTAGTCACAATCTACCTTATCCGCATTGAACAAAAGTTGGTGCACGTGTAAAAACACATGTATGCAGATGCTTGGAAGTAGCATGTGGTAAAGGCATAAGGGAGCTTACACCAAAGGGATCTACTTCCCATCCTTCATTCCAAAACACACAATACAAAAGTGTTGATATACTGCAAATTACACTTGTTTATCCAATACTGAAGGTAACTCCTTGGGTATTCTCCATTCCTCCTCAAACATGGCACGAAGTCATTCATACCACATTTCTGCCCTTTGTTTAAAGGGCCCACTCATGGTCCCATCACAAGTATAATTCTCAAATATCTATGCAAGATATTTCTTCACCTCAGGATATTGCCAAACTTTATCTTTTGGCCCATCGGGCACTCTAATTTCTACAAAAACCAGGATAATAGGATCACACCAAAACTTATCTTATCACCTCCATGCACTTCCTCAATGATGGTTTCAACAATGAAACCTACCAAGTTGTAAGTTACCCCTTTAGTCATTTTATTTTCTATATGTAGCCACAATGTATTTACCTGCGACCATCGCTCTTGGTCATTAAGCTTTGTGAGGAGGTGCGTTGCTACCTGAACCACATGATACTTCTATAGCTTCCCTATATCCATCCCAGCCCCCTCCCTTGAGGTAACCCAATGCCTTCCTTGCCAACATTATGGCTTATTTGTCCGACAAGTCACTACTTACTTTAGTTCACAAACTCTTAAGTCCTATCAAACTCCCGATCAAAGGCATGGTGAGCCTCATTCGTCACCCAATAAAATAGAAGAAGTCCTCATGGAATTTTCTCATCAACCATTGGTATAAATTTTCTAGCTTGCAAAGTAGGGGAGCCCATACAAATGCATATCTCCCACCCTTATCAATAACTTCTTACCCGCGTCATCATACATGACCATGTCATCCATTGTTTGCTTTGTTGTCTTCTTCACCAATAATCTATCTAGTTCATCCATGTTATCCATTGTTACGTGATTGTAGCCACTCACCTCGCACCAGAAAACATGCGAGTCCTAATCACGACCCAAGTAAACCCCTTATGGGTACTACATTTATGAAAAATGGCTTTAAGGGGTGTCCACCACTTCAACTTTGACTTCCTTCTGCTTCTTCCCCCTAGTGGCCACTCCAGGTGCTTTCTTTGGTGCCATAATAATTATAAATGTGTGTTCTTTACCTAATTCAAACTCTATAATTCCAACTCCGCGTGCCCTCTTTCAACTCTGTGTGCCCTAGCTCAAATCAAAACCCTAATGTTAATGTTCTTCCTCACACACCTCTGATTTGCTCAAATAACTCTTCAAATGGAGCGAAAATCACTGTGGTGCGTAAATCTGAAAAATTCAACTAGTTCGTAGCTCTTCGCACTTCACAACTCATTTTCTAGCTCACTCAAATTGAAATTTCTTGAATGCTCTTGATTACAAAGGTAAAAATGATTTCACAACACGTCCTTATATAGTTTTCCAAAAAAATTCTGCATTTATTTCTCTCCACCTACCACCATACTCAACATTGATTTGGTGTTTCTTCAAATTTTTGTGTTGCTTGTTTGAGCCATAGTCACAACCTTTCGGCATGCTTTCTAGTTCTTGGCCACATACCTCCTTTCACACGCCAAACTAATTTGCCACTATGCCTTTCACTAAGTAGTTTCCCTCTTCGCAACCTACCTCATGTTACTCTTGTGTATCCATTTATCCGTACGTGGTCTTTATTTTTGAGAAAATTTTCTCCAACCGCACCTTTCTTCAAGCACCTACACAATATCTCTCTCCTATGCATATCCATCTTTAGATAATATTTAAACTTGGGCCATGAACCCTGTGTATACTCCACCCCACACTAAGGGTATGTGTGGTCCTCTGTGCATGAAAACACTTAGATAGTAATCAGCTTCTAGCGTGCAAGCACACTTATTACACAAAACACTAAAATAAATTGAAAAAGAATAACAACGATGAAAGGAAAAACATATAAAGGGAATGCATTAAGGAAACCTAATCTAAGTGGTAATACTACCTTATTACAAACACTAAGAAGACTTATTTATAGTAGGGCTTCAACCTACTCCCATTGAAGTAACCGGGAAACCATGTTCCATCCAAAGCACCTCTAATTGGAAAGCACATGAATCAAGTATATAAGTTATAACATACGGTACCAACACCTGCACCTTAAGGTTTCAAGGTGGCGTAAGAACTTAGAATCATAAAAAATACCATCTCATCCAACTTCTAGCTTCTTATTCATAATATTTCTATCATGTCATACCTTTCGCATGGCCTTTTCTTCCTTCGACTCCATCATTCTATGGTGCGCCTTTCATCAATGCATCGTTTTTCAATGCGCTCTTCAAGTGCTTTCTCATCAGCCAAACCTCATGTGTGTGCAATATGTAGAGAAGGTAACATGAATTCCACAAGTAGAACAACCTCTGTGCCAAACACCAACTGAAAGGGTGTGGCCTTATTCAACCTCTTGTAAGTTTTCTTGTACACCCAAAGTACAACAAAAAATTTATCATCCCAATCTTTCCTTCCAACATCACAAATTTTAGTCAAGGTATGGCTCAATATCTTGTTGAAGGCCTTAAGTAGTTCCATTTTCCTGAGGGTGATAAGGTGTTGTTTTATGGTGTGCAACCATAAATTCATCTAATAGTATCCTAATGGTCTCATTGAGAAAATGAGTACCCCTATAACTTGTTAAACTTAAAGGGCATCCATACATGCTGATAATATTTTCCCATAGAAACTGACTGTCGTAGCTGCTGTGCAATCCTTTGTAGGTGCCTCTTCTACCCACCTTGTAATATAATCTGTACAAGTTATAATATAGCATGATCCAGTCCTACACGTGGGTGGGGAAATAGGGCCCATAAAGTCAATTTCCCACTTTTCAAAAGGTTCTACACAAGTAATAAGCCTCAAATGCATTTCATCTTGATGTCTAGGCTTTCCAAAGTGTTGACAATGGTCACATGCCTTACAATATTCTTTGCAATCTTTGTATAAAGTCTCCCACCATAGACCAGCCAATAGAATCTTTCACACGGTGGCATCCCCTACATATTGTCCACCTACAATACCTCCATAATCCTCCTCCATAATTGCTTCCCACTCATGCCCAAGTACACACCAACACAAAAATTCCTCCCGACCTAATTCGTATAAGTCACCATTGATCAACATGTAAGGCATGATACAAATAACATGTTGTTTCTTCTCTAGAGCCTTCATTCCCTCAGGCACCACACTTGTGCATAAAAAGATAGTAATATCCTCTAATTTTGAGAGGGCGAGTGGTTCAATCAAAAAAAAATATGCATATGAAATTATGTCCTCAACGATCCGAGAATCCTCTCCGATTGAATCCTAGATAAATGGTCTAGACCAAAATTACTCTTGCACGACTTCACCACCACAAAAGTAAAGTGAAACTCAGTAAATAACAAAATGCAATGACATATGCACCCCTGCAAGACGAGATTGTTTACCAAGTACTTCAATGTCATGTGGTCTGTAGAAAATGTGAATGGGGTAGCCAACAAATTTCGTCAAAACTTATGAAACATGTATATCATAGACAAGGCCTCACACTCTGTAGTTGTGTAATTATATTTTGTTGGAGTCAACTTCCTACTTGCAAAATAAATAGGATGATCAACAATCCCTTCTCTAGGTTAGGATAATACCGCTCTAATTTCCATACAAGAGGTGCCTACATGAACATGAAAAGGCTTGGTCCATGAAGGAAAGCGCAAAATAGGCATTGTAGTAACCCTTTCCTTCAGTGTCTTAAACGTGCCCTGCTGTGCTTCACCCCAATAGAACTTATCTTTACCTTTCAATAATTCTTCTAAGGGTGTAACAATCTTGGCGTAACCTTTGATGAACTTCCTATAATACCCTGTGTGCCCCAAGAATCTGACACCTCATTTTGGCTAGTAGGTTCCTCTAAGCCCAAAATGACAACAACCTTAGCAGGATCTAATAACAAGCCTTCCTTACAGATGATGTGTCCCAAAAAATTTCCAAAGGTGTGGAAAACACACACTTCTTGATGTTTAAAGAGATGCTCAACTGCCGACATCTCTCAAACATGATCCTTAAGTTATCACAATGATCCTTCACAAGCCCATAAATTGTCCAATCATCCAGATACACTGCAAGAACTTATGGATAAAATCTGGAATGCCTATACAACAATGCACGAAAATACGCAAGTACATTTTTTTAATCCAAAGGGCATAATCATGTATGCAAAAATTCCCCACTCAGTGGTGAAATTTGTCTTCTCTTGATCCTCTTTAGCTATCCTTACTTGATGATATCTAGAAAATCCATTAGTGAAGGAGTAGATCTCACGCCCTGCAACGCCTTCAAATATTTCTTTAGTAAAAGGTGTGGGAAAGGGATCAATTACACATGTAACATTTAACTCCCGTAATCCACACAAATTATGATTCTACCATCTTTATTTATACTGATCACCATAGGGATAACCCATTCTGACTCCTCAATGGGCTCAATGATTCCAGAATTCAACATTTTGTCAATTTCTTCTTTCACCTTAACATGCAAGTTAGGATTCATCCTGTAAGGCCTCTTCATAATCGGGCACACACCTTCATTTAGCTTGATTCTCATCTCACCCAAAGATTCATGTACCCCTTTCAATTCATGATAGCCTCTAGGAACAGATCCATGGAAGTCGCACAACAACTCAATTATCTTAGCAACCTCAGAGTCATACCAATAATCTCCAATGATGGCCTCCTTAGGTTCAAGCATACATTACAGTGTTGATCTTATTAGTTTTCATCGGCTCATGGTACGCATGTGCCTTCTCATCTGCACTATCTAAGACCTCACGTGTACCCTCTATATGCTCAACATCCAAATTATCCACTTCTTCATCATCAATGACATAGACCATCTTTCCCTTTTATTTTTCTAGGAAGGCATGCCCAAGTTATTCTTCATCTGCATTTCTTCCTCCTCTTCAAAGCGTGCCTCTAGGTCCGACTCGCTTAAGTAAATCCTAAATAATTTCCTCAACCTTTGCACTATCTCCCATAGTTAAACACTTTATAACCTGTAGTGCCTAATTCACCGGAGGTTTAGTGGAAAAATAGTCAAAGGTCTACATCATTCTTATAGTTAGTTCTTATCAATTTCCAATCTCTCTATTTAACTCCCCATAAACATACCGTGTGTGCACGCATCCTCGTAAGGTGAAATAGATCTTATGCACCCACAACGAAGGTGGTAAAGCTTCTTGCCCCTCTATCTAAAGTCTCTCACACTACTGAACGTGGTGTTGAACATGATCATTACCATGAAATGCATAGATATGAGTAGGTGAATTACACCTGATAAATCTAGAAAATACGGTGATTCTCACTTCTCTCCATTCCAAAATATTATCTATATGAATCATCCACCAGTGCAGTGTTTTCCCACGCAGAGTATAAACTAACATATTCAATCGTTCCACCTGATCTATCCATTGTACTTCCATAGCGCATAAAAATACCTCAGATTTCCTTCACTAGTGTACCTTGGTACCTAGTTACTACCCAAATTCCTAACACAATGTGGCCTACTTACGCATGTAGCTGCACTTCTCACTTCACGCCAAACCATTTCACAAGTGCCATGTGCCCAATTGTCAGATGTAACACTTGTAGTATCACTCATGGACTATGCATCATCCCACTAGAGAACTCCTTCTTTTGATGGCTCAAGCACTTCTAGATCTCTAATGGTGTGCACATAGATTCTATTTAAATCTTCCTCACTTAAGGGATCTACCTACAGTGAAAATTTTCATTTGCCAAAGGATTGATGACACACTCTTCCTTGTTCTCAAAACTTATATAACATTTGTTGAAATGCAGTCAACATTGTTTGCATAACACCAATGGCACCCAAGTAGTGTTGGAAAACTTTTGGCCTCTCGCAAGCACCAAAACCTCAAAGTTCCCAAGTAAACTTCACCCCTTCAATGGTAATACTAGCATCCTTCAAAACTCTAATAGGCGTGGCTTTAGTCCTATTTTCCATAAATATAAAATTTGAAGATGGTTGTAATGGTGGTCTACCCATATGAATCCACGCGTCCAGAGTGAGTACATTCAATTATGAACCTATGTCAATCAGAATGTTTCTTAAAATCCAACCATCAATAACAACATTTAGAGTGATCTCCTTGTCATAATCTAGACTATGAGGAGGGAGGTTAGCATGAAAAATCTACCTTTCATGTTCAATTCTAGCGCATGGAGTGTTTCCCTTTAACTAGTTACCCAACAAAGGAATAATATTCTCTTGTCACAACATCTTGCAAAAATTCTTTAAGTCATCAACATCCATCCGATGGAGCTCGGTAGCATTTTTTGTTCTAACTTCTGTGACTATTCTTTCAAACATTGTATCTCACCTTGTAAATTCCTAATCACCTCCATGGTTTCTTGATACACCTCCTTCTGATGTGTAGGGTCTAGATACTTTGCATGTAAAACCTCCACCTTTGTAAGGGTAGGAATCTTCTTTGGAACTTTATGGTGTGCGCAACCTTAACACATGTATTGATCTTCACAGTACCAAATCGGGATCAACTACTAACTTCGACATCCAATGATCTTCCACGACACACTATACTCAAACCTTTCCCGCTCCCTTGTCCTACTTGTGCTTCTTACTCAAATGTTCATATAAGTTTGGGAATTCTTAATATTTGTGGTTCTTTCCTTAGAAAGAGAAAATAATTTTTGAGGGAATTCACGCCTATAGTGATAAGGTAATCCACATGTATAACATCTTCCATGAGGAAAATCACTCCTTCCTCCACCGTGACCTCGACCCTTGAATCCACCACGGTAACCTCGACCTCTACCTCGGCCTCCATCAGAGCGCCCTTCACTGTGATCATGATCATTATGCTCACCTTTTTCCTTAGAATTATTTACAACACTGGTTTGACATACACTAGTATCAATGGAATCATGAATTTGAGCAATCAACCTAAAATTTTAGTATTATGAGTGGTAGACTGTAAATCTTGCAAGAACAGGACACACTCTTTCTTATTGCATGTTTGAGCAAGGGGCACATAATTGAATCATGATCCAAGTGAAAGATCTTGTAGTCCAACAACATGGTGTACACTAATTTACAAATAAATTTATCCTTAGTATGTCCCTCTACTTCATAATCTGTGCTTTGAATTCCTTTGTGCATCTCATGCACCGAGTTAGCTGAAAATTTCTCTAACTCGCTTATCCATAACTATCATCCGGGAATCCAAAAATGGGATGAATCCTATGTCTACACTCCCGACCGCCTCAACACACAGATCTACTTCAAGTGCCTCATGTGGATCTGTATAAGTTTTGTGTGAAAGTGCTCTTCTAAAGGGCATGATAAGTCCTCCAACGAACCATTGAGCATGCTAACTTGGGTGAATGTCATAAGATAGCTTAGACAAAAGGGTTTTCAAATGTGCATCATACACCCAAACACTCTTAGTTGTACCTGTTTGATGTCCTTCAATGTGTTGATTCTCTTCTACTCAAATTTAGGTATATAAAACTCTACTAAGAAATCATCACGTAGCACAGTATAATCTACACAAGTATGGTTCAGATAAAATTTCCTGTACCAACTATGCATGCACCCTTGCAATGTAGTTACTGGTTGACTACACACGTAGATGCTTTGCGTGTACTAGGGAAGTTCCAAAACATAATCTTGTTATTACAAAGGAGGAGGTACTACATGAAAATCATCCAGACCCTATGCATCAGAAGGAAGTTTATAAAGAAACCATGGAGGTGATTAGCAATTTTCAGGGTGAGATAGAATGTTTGAAAGAGAACTCGCGGAAGTTAGAACAAAAGAAAGAAGTTGAGCTTCCTCAAAAGGATGTTGATGATTTAAAGAAGGTTTGCAAGATGTTGCGACAAGAAAACACCATTCCTTTACTAGGGGAATGGTTAAGAGGAAAGACACCGTGCACTAGAGTTGAGCGTGAAATATATATTTTGCATTCTAACCTGCCTCCTCATAGTCTGGATTATGACGAGGAGATAAACTCTATATTTTTTTGTTGATGGATGGCTCTTGAGTAATATTTTGATTGATACATGTGTAGAAGTAAATTTACTCACTTTGGACATGTGGATACAAATGGGGATACCACAATTGTGGCCTTCTTTAAATGTGTTATTTATGGAAAACATGATTAAGGCCACACCTATTGGAGTTTTGAAGGATGCCTCTATTACTATATAAGGGGCCAAATTTACTGGGGACTTTGAGGTCTTGGCACTTAGAGAGGTAGAAACTTTTCAAGCATTACTTGGGTGCCCTTGGTGTTATGCAAAGAATGCTAATCTGTGCTTTAATAAAGGTTACATCAGTTTTGAGAATAAGGAAGAGTGCGTAATCATTCCTTTGGAAGATGGGAAAGCTTCACCTTATGAAGAACCTTTGAGTGAAGAGGATTTGAACATAATTTATGTGCACACTATTAGAGATCCGGAAGTCCTTGAGCCATCAAAGGAAGGAGTTCTCCAATGGGATGATGCACAGTCCATGAGTGATACTACAAGTGTTGTATGTGATAACTGGGCACATGGAACTTATGAAATGGTTGGGTGCGAAGTGAGAAGTGTAGTTGCGTGCATAAGCTACATTTGTGTTGTGTTACGCATTTGGGTAGTAACCAGGTACCAAGGTACACTAGCGAAGGAAATCTTGAAGTATTCATGTGCACTATGGAAGTTTAGTGGATAAATCAGGTAGAAAGAAGGAATATGCTAGTTTATACTTTGTGCGGGACAACAACACGTTGGTGGATGGTTCATAGGGATAATCTTTTGGAGTGGTGAGAAGTGAGAATCACCTTCTCTGCTAGATTTCTCTGGAGCAATACGCCTACTCAGATCTATGGATTTCATGGTAAGGACCTTGTTCAACACCATGTTAATCAGTGTGAGAGACTCTGGACAGAGGTTTAGGAAGCTTTACCACCTTTGTTGTGCGTGCACAAGATCTACTTCACCTTGCGGGACTCGCGCGCACCCTTCGTATGTATATGCGGTGTTGAATAGAGAGACATGGAATTGACAAGAATTGATTGTAGGTATGATTAAGACCTTTGAAAAAATTTCCACTAAACCTTCAATGAATGAGGCGTTATAGGTTATGAAGTGGTTGACTATGGGAGATAGTGCAAAGGTTGACCAAATTCTTCAGGAGTTACTTGGTGAGTCAACTATGGAGGCGTGCTTAGAAGAAGAAGAGAGACAGATGCGGAACCGCTTGGGTGTGCCTGCCTAGAAAAAGGAAAAGGTAAGATGGTTTATGTCATTGGCGGTGAAGAAGTGGAGAATCTAGATGTTGAGCATACGGAGGGTATGCACAAGTTCTTATACAATGTAGACGAGAAGGCATGCGTCTACCATGAGCCGATGAAAATAGAGAAGGTCAACATTGGAATGGATCTTTGAACCTATGGAGACCATCATTGGTGATTACTAGTCATACTTAGAGGTTGCTATGATAATTGAGATATTTTGTGACTTCGGGATTTATTTCCATGAGGAAATCATGAGTTGAAAGGGGTACATCACTCTTTGGGCAAGATGAGGATAGAGCTAAAGGACAAAGCGCGCCTTGAGTTAGGAAGAGGCCTTATAGGATGAATCCTAATCTATACGTCAAGGTAAAGGAGGAAATTGATAAGATGTTGAAATATGGAATCATTGAGCCCATTGAGGAGTTAGAGTGGGTTAGCCCTATGGTGATAAGCATTAAGAAATATGGAAGGATAAAAATTTGTGTGGATTATAGGGAGTTAAATGCTGCATGTGTAATAGATCCTTTTCCCACACCTTTTACTAAGGAAATCTTGGAAGGCATTGCAGGGTGCAAGATCTACTCCTTCACTGATGGATTTTTGGATATCATCAGGTAAGGATAGCTAAAGAGGATCAAGAGAAGACAACTTTCACCACTAAGTTAGGAAGTTTTGCATACATGGTTATGCCCTTTGGATTAAAGAATGTGCTTGCAGTATTTTTGTGCATTGTTGTGCGGGCATTCCAGAAATTATTAATAAGTTCTTGCGAGGCTTATCTGGATGTTTAGACAATTTATGGGATTGTGAAGGACCACTGTGATAATTTAAGGCTTATGTTTTAGAGATGTCGGTAGTTGAGTATCTCCTTAAACATAAAGAATTTCATTTTTGCTACACCTTTGGGGACTTTGTTGGGACACATCATTTGTAAAGAAGGGTTGTTAGTGGATCCTGCTAAGGTTGCTTTCATTTTGGGGTTAGAGGAAACCACCAACCGTGAGCGAGGTGCACAAATTATTTCGGCACATAGAATATTACATGAAATTTATCAAAGGTTATGCTAAGATTTCCATGCCTTTAAAAGAGTTATTGAAGAGTAAAGACAAATTCTATTGGGGTGAAGCGCAACAACGCACATTTGAGACATTGAAGGAAAGGCTTACTACAACACCTATTATGTGCTTTCCTTCATGGACAAAACCTTTTCATGTGCATGTGTATGCCTCTGGCATGGCCATTGGTGTGGTACTAGCCCAACCTAGAGAAGGGATTGTTGATCATCCTATTTTCTTTGCAAGCAAGAAGTTAACTCCAGTAGAACAAAATTACACAACTATGGAGCACGAGGCCTTGTCTATGATTTAAACGCTGCATAATTTTTGATAGTACTTGATAGAAGCACCTTTTATTTTCTATACAGATCACATGGAATTGAAGTACTTGATGAATAAGCCCATTTTGTAGGGGCACATATCTTTGTTAGATCTTGTGATTCTAGGAGTTTGATTTCACGGTGGTGGTTAAGCTGACAAGAGTAATTCTAGACCAAACCATTTATCAAGAATTAATTCAGGAGAGGATGTGTAGAGCATTAAGGACACAATGTTAGATGCAAAAATTTTTAGATTGAACCATGCACCCTCTAATTTAGGGGTTATTTATGTATTTTTAAGGTGGTGTGGCACCAGAGGGAATAAAGGCTTTAGAGAAGAAACAACTTGCCATCCGCGTCACGCCTTACATGTTGATTAGTGGATACTCATACAAACTAGGTCAGGATGAAGTTTTGCACCTTTGGTGCATTCTTGAACATGAGCGTGAAGCTATTATGGAGGAGGCTCATGGTGGTATTGTAGGTGGACATTATACAGGACATGCCACCACGCATGAGATTTTATTTGTTGGTTTATGGTGGGAAACATTGTATAAGGATCAAAAGAATATTGTAAGGCATGTGACCATTGTCAGTGCCTTAGAAATCCTGGGCATAGAGATGAAATGTCTTTAAGGCCTATTACTAGTGCAGAACCTTTTGAAAAGTGGGCAATTGACTTTATGGGTTGTATTTCCCCACCCACACATAGGATTGGGCGCTACATTATAACTTGTAAAAATTATCTTCTTGGGTGGGTGGAAGCAACACCTACAAAGGATTTCACAATAGCTACGACATCAAGGTTTATGTGGGAAAAGCGTAGATCAAGAATTTCGAGACTAGATTTTATGATCAAAGTAATAAACAGAATCTAAACAGCAGACAGAAAGCAATAGAAAATAGGAAACTGTGTAAACAAACTGGATCTATGTTACCTGTGTCCTTTTTACCTGTCTGCAGTATGATCGGCGTCGATTATGTAGAATCGGCGTCGATCGGAAGCAGTATCAACGCCGCCCGATGTAGATCGGCGTCGGCCCGATTTAGATCGGCGCGACCGATTTGGATCGGCGTCGATCCGAGGCAGCGTGCGAAAAGGTTTGAGAATTAGAAAACAGAGGCAAGATCGTCAACGTCTGCAGGATCTGCAAATCTTTGGAGAGACAACGGCGTGGTCCACCTGTCTTTGATGCGGGAACATCCACAAGAGAATCAATGGAGACATGCAATGCTGATGCAATAAGAGCAGAGTAACGGTGCTCCTCTCAGGGATTGATTTGGACAAAATTCACTTTCACTCGATAGATAACATTCAATTTTGATGTTCGGAACTCTCCTGTTCTCTCTCTTACAATCTGTGTCTAACCAGAACTGAGTTCTGGGCTTCTATTTATAATCGGTGCCGACCGAGATTAAATCGGCGCCGTTCGAAGAAAAATCAACATCGACCGAAATCGGGCGGCGCCGATCGGGGAACAGACTCCCGAAATGGCCAAACGAAGCGATTTCTGGGAATATGAGAATGATCTTATCATCCCAAGTACGGGAGATATCCCGCGACTCGGTTTGGGAGGAGGAGAAATAGGGGGGATATATGGATAAAATAGATATGGGGTAGATAAGTGGTTAGGATATATGTAAAAAGGTGTAATTAAATAGTTAATATTTAATTACTCATGGGTAAAATAAAATGGGCTGAATTAAACTTAGGATAGGTGTTTAAAACACAAATTGATTAATACTCCAAGGGGGTAGTGGTGATATAAACGTGCCCCAGGTTACCTGAGCAGGTAAACGAATGTAAGAGACACTAAATTGAGTAACCAATTTTAAGTGTCTACATTTTGCCCCTTTTTGTCAAGTAACTTGCGATAAGCAAAGTTGTGAGACAAAAACAAGGAGGTGGAAGAAAAGAAGAAAAAGTGATGATGTGATCCCCCTCAAACTAGGGATGGGATGGGTGATAGAACAGACGATCCCAAGTTTGAAAGAGGTAGATGAAAACGCAGGATGCCCCAGTCGGATGCCTGGAGTAGATCTGATCATTAACGATGCACAAAAATAAATAAAGAGGCAGCAACCTAAGGGACTCACATTGGTAGGGCAGTCTAGACGGTCTCCTTATGAGACGACATTAGTACCTACAGACCCATGAGTGTAAGGAGGACTGCAAAATAGTCAGCCTCTAAAGAGTGACACATTGGTAGGGACAACTAGACGGTATGCAGGCAAGGGCACGACGTTAGTGCCTACAGACCCGTGAACCCTAAGCGGCCAAAAAAGGTGAGTGTCCCACGCAAAGGGAACAAACTCGAAATGGATTGTAATATCGACAAGATGTGCCGAAAGGCAATATTCAGCGCACAATAATGATCAGATAGATAAATAAGCCAAGCATCAACACTATGGCAAAGAGATATGGAAAATCGGCGGCGATCACAGTAATCGGCGCCGACCCAAGTAAACGGCGACCAAAAAAAAAATCGGCGCCGACCGATCTTAGCACATATAAATATGCGAACGGAAAATGTAAACGATTTATTTACACCATGATGATTGATTCAGAGAGAGTCAAAAATTGGATTTGAGCATCATGGAAGCCTCTGGAAGCGGTCAGAAGCGGAGGAGGACATGACCTGGGGTAAGTGGCTTCTCCTATTGCATTATTATTATTATTATTTTTGTTTGATTTTTTTTTGGAAGGCCGGGGTCTGATTCAAGTCCGGCCAGGCAATCGGCGTCGATTGGTATAATCGGCGTCGATTGTTGTTAAAGCGGCGCCGATTGAATGCAATCGGCGTCGACTTTTTTAGATCGACGTCGATTGTGTATAATCGACGCCGATTGAACTGAAGTTTAAATGATGATGATAGAATTTTGTTTTGGATGTTCTGATTTGGGTAAATATGAGACTAATATTGATCTTGATGTCGTGGATGCAGGCACGAGAGGTGCTACACATGAGGGATGCTATTCCCGAGTTACTAGAGACGATTCTCCCTGATGTGACTGATGCAGATTGGCGGCATTTAGAGTTAGCCGGGCTCGGGGGCTTCCGGTATTACAGACGAGTGCCGCGAGATGTAGAGTTGATGCGAGCACTAGTGCGACGGTGGGATAGCCAGACATGTACTTTTTGGTTCAGGATGGGTGAGATGACCATCACCCATGAGGATATATATAGGATTTTGAGACTGCCGATCACTGGGGATCCGATAGAGATCACGCCACGAGAGCAGCAGCAGAGGGCCCTAGTCCGATTGTATGGAGACAGGGTAGATGATTCAGAGATAGGGTCCGGCGGGGTGAGGATAGCCTCACAGTATAGACAGGATAGCCCCCGGAGCAGACGGACAGTTTTGATTCAGATGGCGATATCCTATTTCGCTCTACAGATTCAGGAGGTGGGAGATTCCCACTATTATTATTAGATTGCGTTTGCGACATTCTGCAGTTCAGAAAGGTGTTTGCTTTTACTGATGCTTTGATAGCTTAGATATATCATGAGCTATGGATGTATACCACTGGCCGGAGGACAGGTATTGATGTTAGTTTTGTGCTCCACTGCTGGGCATATGAGCATATAGCAGTGATCAGGCCATCCGGGATTCCTTGGATGCCAGCAGCAGTGGGAGCTATTGATTATGGATTCGGCGATGGCTGGCTGATATGGCTGTTGGGGATACAGGGAGATCGGTGGATTGGTATACTGAGCATTTCAGGACGCTGACACCGGATCAGGTTATCTGGAGGCCATATCTGGTATTTCCGTCATGGGCTGGTCATGATGCTCACTTGGTGGCATTGAGACGGAGAGCAGGTGGTTAGGGGCCGCAGCCGGATATGTGGGAGCGAGTCCCGTTTGTGCGAAATCGAGAAAGTTCGGCCTAGTGCAGATAGTGCCGACTACTTACAGGCCTTATAGGCGAGATAGCAGGGAGATTGATCTGCCGATTTTGATCCCGGCAGATCCATTGAGAGAGGCCCCACCCTCCACAGACAGTGATGATGACGTAGGGGTGGATGATGGTTATGCAGCATGGTATGCGACAGAGCTACCACGACATCTTCCGGCATCTATAGATGCCGACGAGGAGGATATAGCTACGATGCTGGAGAGACTGGAGGGAGAGCATGCCACCTTGACACGAGACACATCGTGGTAGATCGAGCTCGACAGGAGAGGGATGCCCTAATTTTGGAGAGAGACACCGCTCGCCAGGAGCGAGATACAGCGATCCAGCAGAGGGATCGCTATTATCGACATAGGGAGGCCCTCAGGGCCAAATATGGGGAGACAGGTACCATGTCGGAGTCTGGTACACAGGGTACGACCCTAGGAGCACCACCAGCAGCAGCAGCAGCACCATTACGAGCACCGGGTACCGTGAGCTTGAGCACATATCAGTCTCTCCTTGCTGAGGTGAGATACTATGAGGATGCCTTAGCGCAGCATGCCCCACATGTGCCTCGGTACGGGGCGAGGAGGAGATCAGCGACGGCCACAGCGAGCGGGGCCTCAGGTGGAGGGAGCACCGGGAGAGACCGAGGTGGGCAGAGACCGCCAGCAGCAGGTGCGTCTAGCTCGATAGGCGGCGGCCAGGAGAGACAGCCTGGTCCAGAGGAGGGTGGGGGAGATAGTGTCCTCCATGCATCAGATTTTACTATATAGGGATTGATGTAGTGATGTGATGTAGCCTCGATTGGAAGGCATCCCATAGATGGCTTGATTGAAAGCCACCCATTTTTGTTGTACAGACACACATGTATATATAGATTCATCATTTCATTTGTCATATAATTGTTCTCATGCTTTTGATTTTGATATACATGGATAGATGTAGCGTAATTGTGATGGATATAGATATAGACTGATAGATGATGAATAGATGTGATTGGATAGATATAGACTTGATAGAGGATATAAATATATGTGATTTGATGTGTTTGAATAGATATAGCTTGATAGAGGATAAAAATAGATGTAATTTGATGTGATTGGTATGTGGATTTAATTTGGATGAGAAAATAGATATAGATAGATGTAATGTGACATGGATAGACAAATGATTAGACGATGTGATAGATAGATAGGAGGTAATATCTGGAATGGATTTGATATTTAATTAAATTTTGATAGATAGATAGATGAAATAATTGGAAAGACTCACGGTGAGAGTCAAGGACGTAATGAGAATGACCTGGATTAGAAATAAAGGAAATACACCCAAATATGAAGAAAAATGATAAGTCGGACTCCCCACCGACCATAAATAGAATCTGGATAGGAAACCGAAAGACCATGCATACAAGGCCCTATATAAGGTTAAAATAAACCTGACACTAACTAGCCGCAAACCAGATTTAGGATGGAAACGGAAAGAGCAGTAAGTATCTTGTCGAAATTTACAAGGGACAGAATACATGTTCATACTGGGAAAATAGGATTCTCCATATGATCGACAAAAGGTCTTAAATCTCAGCTTCATGATTTTGGCAGAAAAGCAAACTGATCAATGCGGGAAGTTTGCTAGATATGGAAAGACTGATCAATACGGGAAGTCTTTCAGCGATGCTAAAAAGTGTACAAGGCTGATCAATGCAAGAAGCCTTGAGTGTTCCTTTGAGAAACAGCCGTCCTTCAAGGGAGCGGTCTGTATTTTGAATTTTAATGATAGCCATCCTTCAAGGGCATGGTCTATATATTTTCTTTTTGATTTGTTTGATAATGTATGGATAGCTGTCCTTCAAGGGATCAGTCTATCTTTTTTGTATAGCATTTTTTTTTTTTTTTGGAAATCCTTTTGGAAGAAGCTGAGTTTAGACCTAAATAGATCAGATAGAGGGGAAGAGAACATAAAGAACACGCACTCATGCCCCGAGTAGATCCGATTAAGATAAGCACTTGGGACAGATGAAGCGGTGATTAAGGTATTCCTACCATGAGGAGAAACATATCCAAAAGAAACATGCAATGAGCAGAGCCGCGATACTCATATTTAAGGTAAAAGAGGCAATAGGCGGAGAACCACATAGTTCCGAATCACCATGAAGGTATATGACTAATTGTTAGATGGATGAAAGATCTGTCTTGCGACTAAGTTTGTGTAAGATAGATTTTAACAGTAGAAGGGCCGTAGATGCAAAGCATTAAGAGGTTCCACTTCAGGTATACCATCCATGGAAGACAAACGATAAGCCCCAGACCCATATTTATGAGTGATAATGTACGGGACCATCCAGTTGGGAGCAAACTTACCACGTTGACTCCTTTCGAGTGTAGTGACATTTTGATTTTCTTTAAGAACAAGATCACCAATTTTGAAGTCACGGTGCTGCAAGTGCTTATTATAAGCATGTTTGACACACTCAAGATAGACTTGATGATGTTCAAGAGCGTTGAGACGCCGCTCATCTAATAATTCAAGTTGTGCTAGACGATTTTGATGATAGTCCTCATCGGAGACAAATTCTCTGAGAGAAACACGGAGAGATGGGATTTGGACTTCCAAAGGAAGAACAACCTCAGACCCATAGACGAGAGAGAAGGGAGTAGCACCCGTAGGAGTACGAATACTAGTCCGATAAGCCTAGAGAGCAAAAGGGATATGTAAATGCCAATCCCTACCAGCTCGACTAGTTACCTTTGCGAGGATATTACGCAAAGTTTTATTGGAAGCTTCGGCCTGGCCATTAGCTTGCGGATAGTATGGAGAGGAAAAGCTGAGCTTGATATTGAAAGCGTCGCACAGAGGTTCTGCAAATCAACATTCTTGAAAGACTTACCGTTATCTGTGATGAGTTTGTGTGGAACGCCAAAGCGACAAATGATGTGTTGATAGACAAAATCAACTATGGGTTTAGCCTTTGTTGAAGAAAGAGGGATAGCCTCCACCCACTTAGTAAAGTATTCCGTGGCAGTAATGATAGAATGATGACGTTGTGAAGAACGGGGATTGATGAGGCCAATGAGATCAAGACCCCATTGCGAAAAAGGCCACAAATCCGTTGCCGGTTGTAAAGCTTGACTAGGGATATGTGTAAGATTGGAATGTTGTTGACACTTGACACATTTCTTAGTGTATTCGCAGCAGTCTCGATTAAGAGAAGGCCAATAATATCCCAAACGTAAGATGCGTTTAGCCACAGCCAAGCCACTAAAATGTCCACCACAGATACCGTCATGGACCTCCCGGATAGCTTTAGATGATTCATGGGTTTTGAGGCACCGAAGCAAAATGCCATCAAAGCCGCGTTTGTAGAGGATCCCACCTAGGATAGTATAGCGATTAGCGCGTTGGATAAAAGATCTCCTACCATTGGAAGTCAGATCTAGAGGAAGCACCGAATGAGATAGAAAATCAACAATCTGTTGATACCACTCATCCTGGGTATCGGTTGTGACAGCATGGATTAAAGTTAGTTGCCGAAGATGAGACGGTTGATCTAATCGTTGCACAGCCACATAAAGTCGCGAGTCGTCGGTAAAAGGCGGGATAAGTGAAGCTAACGAAGCCATTGTATCCGTGAATCGATTCGCAGTGCGAGGAATGGCTTGGATAGTGAATTTATCGAAAGATTGGAGTTGAGAAAGAACGATGTCACGATATTTTTGAAGGATATCATTCTTGCATTGATAGATGCCTGTGACTTGATTAACGATGAGTTCAGAATCACCAAAGATGTCAATATGACGAGCGCCGAGATTAATGGCATTTTGAAGACCCAAGACTAGAGCTTCATATTCGGCCATATTATTGGTGCACTCAAAGTTTAATTTGTGTGCGACAGGGATAGGCGTACCCCAAGGAGGAATCATTACGAAACCCGCACCTCCCCTCACGACATTTAGATCCATCAAAGAAGAGCTTTACTTTAAATGGAGATAGACCAAAATCAATTTGTTGGATATATTCATCGGGGAATTGAGCAAGGGGTTTTGAGTGTCGAGAAGAGGAGCATCACCTAATTGATCCGCAATAACCCGACCCTTGATAGACTTTTTGCGGGATAAACTCGAGGTCAAATTCCATACATCATAAGCATGAGCCAACGAGTGATACGATCATTGTGATAAGGCTTTGCATGAATTGTCTTGAGTGGATTGACACTTGTGACAATGTAAGTTTTGTGATTAAGGAGGTAATGACGAAGCTTAGAAGTTGCGAAGAAGAGAGCACAACACAACTTTTCAGCTTCGGAATAACGTGTTTCATACTCATGGAGGGTGCGACTGATGTAATAGATAGCTTGTTCTTTACCACAAGTGTCCCGATGCGAAATCATGGCTCCTAGAGCATGGTCAGTCATGGAGATATAAAGATAGAAAGGCTCCCCCTCGCGTGGAGGTGTAAGCACAGGTGGAGAAAGAAGATAAGCTTTGAGATCATCAAAGGCCTTTTGGCAATGCTCATCCCATTCAAAATGAACATTCTTATGGAGGAGATGATGAAAAGGTTGACAACGGTCCGACAATTGTGAGATAAAACGACACACGATTGATCAAGACGCCCTCGAGACTGCATGGAGTTGCTTTAAATTAGAAGGGGGAGGCATCTCAAAGATAACTTTTATTTTTTGGGTCTACTTCAATACCCCTAATGGAAATGATAAAACCTAAAAGTTTACCAGTGAGAATGCCAAACACGCATTTAGATGGATTTAGACGAAGACAAAAGTGAATAAGCCTCTCAAAGAGAGGTGCAAGAATGAAAAGATGATCCTGACGACGTTTTGATTTACCAAGGAGATCGTCGACATAATCTTCCACAGTTTTGTGTAAGAGATCATGGAAGATGTAGGTCATTGCTCATTGATAGGTTGCTCCTGCGTTCTTAAGACCGAAGGGCATGACACGATAACAAAAGGTCCCCCAAGGAGTTATGAAAGAAGTCTTATGTTGGTCTTCTGGTGCGATGAGAATTTGATTATACCCAGAGAAACCATCCATAAGAGAAAGCATCTCATGACCCGCAGTTAAATCCACGAGTTGGTCGATATTAGGTAGAGGAAAATCATCTTTTGGACAAGCAAGATTGAGATCCCGGAAGTCGGTACAAATTTGAATTTTCCCAGTGGCTTTAGTTACTGGTACTACATTGGAAACCCATTGTGGATAATCGATGGGTTGGATGAAATTAGCCGAGAGCAAGCGCTGTAACTCTTCTTTAACAAGCAGGGCTACTCTAGGGTGCATTTTACGCAATTTTTGTTTAACCGGTTTAATGTTGGGAAGAGTAACGATATTGTGAACCACGATATCGGGATCGAGTCCGGGCATATCCTCATATGACCAAGCAAAGGCTTGACGATGGTTGGAAAGAAAAGTGGTAAAATTTCCTAACTCCTGTGGATTAAGGGATTGGCCGACCTTAATGATGCGAGGGTCTTTAGAAGTCCCTATATTAAGGTCGACAGTGGCTTCGTTGAGAAGCGTAGATGTGTCAGAAGGAATGGTCTTAGGAAGATAGGAATCCTCTGCCCCTAGATAGGTGAGAACAGAATCATCATCCGCGTACAGTGGATAGTGTTGATAGTAGGAGAATCATCTCCAACTATTTCAGGGAAAACTAACGGTATGGAAGTGGACGTGTCATTAGTCTTATAGGTTAGTGGTCCTAAGGAAATGGTATTGACTAAAAAAAAAAGTTAGACGGGATGGAAATGGCGTCGTCCACATCGAGTGATGCTTCTGACCTAGCGGGAGAAGATGGTTCCTCAATAGGAAGAGGCTCATCGAGAACAGTGACGGTGGCTTTTGAAAGAGGTTTAAATCCTAAACCAAATTTTTGATGTGGCATGAGAGTTGGAATGGATGCGAGATCATGCACACCTTGTTCATATTTTCCCAGGCCAAAGCCCTTCCACGCGCATCGATATAAATAAGTTTTTGCAAACGTGGGATTCTGTAGACAATCGAACCCTGTTAAATAAGGTTTGGCCCTAGGAGGAGAATCCGGGCGATAGTGAGGCGTATCAAGACCACCGTAGATGAAATTAGTCTGTTGGTTGGGTAGACCAATAGTGACGATGCGACCGAGACCTGGCTGATATTCAGGTTGTTTGTCTGGTCTACCATACTCACTAGGTGTGAGATGGGTGTCAAAAGAAAGGAGAGGAAGCTCACCCAGTGAGAAACACTGCAATGTCTCTTCTAGATTTTGTAAATCCGGTAGTTTGGTTGCAGGTATGGAAGAAGATGAGGCCCCGTCAGGAGAACAAGCATTTTCCTTTAGAGGGGCAGACCCTGTGGTCATGTCACATTGTGCGGAAGGAAAAGGATCTCCTGGATGAGTATAGATTTTGCCCTCATATTGATATTTTAAGCATCGATGGAGGGTGGATGGAACACAATGCATTGCACGAATCCAGGAGCGTCCGAGGATCATATTATAGTGGAATTTCCCTTCAACAATGTAAAAGAGTTCGTGAAGTAGCTTCTTACCTACTTGAATGGGTAGGACCACAGTTCCTAAAGTAATCGCTAATGATCGTTAAATGATCAAGAGCGAAAGGCGGGGTGACACTACGTTCTTTGGTAACTTAAGTCATTTGAATGTGTGTGAGGAGATGACATCAAGTGCAGCTCCACCTGTCGATCATAATGCATTTTAATGTAGTGTTGTCGATCCGGATCTGTGATAAAGAGGGGAGCCTCTAAATCCTCTAAGAAAGGGAAGGAATTTCGAGTCTTCAAAAGAAATGGTGGTTGATGGTGTATTCAATCCAACAACCATCTCGAAAGGTCGGGGCTCATCTCGAATTCATCTGCGATGCGACGCAGATTATCAATCGAGCTTGGCGATGCGGAGAGGATGAATGAGGTCAAAAGAGACATTTTGACCGGAGCTCGGGGTGAGTTGTTTCATAACACTCTCCTCAACCATACGGGAACTTGAGCCCGAGGTGCAGCATGAATGGATACTGGGGTCTCGAGGCTAATGAGGAAGGAGAAATTCCTTCGGGGTCTGCAGTAAATGACAACCCGTGTCGAGATGTTTGTAGATGAAGATGGATTATCATACCGTTGTTGGGTTCTAGTAAGCGATATGGATTGTGTCGATTTGAGAAGATGGAATGTCATTTGGAGTGGAATCACTAGAAGTAGAGGTCCGAGTAGATCGTTGGGGCTTAGATGGAGCTATGATGACAGGAGATACTTGTTCCTCATCCTCAAAGCAAAAGGTCACTTTCTTCCAAAAGGTGTTGATAACAGATCAAGAGCTTTACATCTCAAAGATCATGACCCGGGGGTATGATGGTAGGCGAATCAAATCGAGTTAAACCAGCAGTGCAAAGTTTAACTCCTTTAGGGTTATAGGGTTTAATCGGAGGAAGAGATATGGATGAAGATTGGATAAGTTGGTGAAGGATTTCAGTATAGAATCCGTTAGACAAAGATGAGGACAGGGATGATGAAGGCACCTCTTCCACTTTAACAGACTGCCGAGGTAAAAGGACTTGCATGTTAGGTTTGACAGTCTTTTTAGGGATCATCTTATTTTTTTGGACATCTGGAGGAGCAGCCCTGGGCACTTGAGGTGGAAGTAAGTGAGACATGATTGATTTCGATGGAGGAGGAGCCCCTAAAATAGATTTTGAAGATGATGGAGATGTGACAGGTGTCGCGGTCTTCAGAGGTAAAGGAGGCTGTTTGGTCGAAACTACTGATGATTTAGATAATGTCGATTTAGATGAGGAAGAAGCTCCCAAAGTAGGTCTAATCGGAGGAATAAAGGGTGCCCTGGTTTTTGGTAATGAAGATGATGATTTTGATAAAGGAGGTGACGTCCTTTTAATAGGTAAGTTCACTTTTCGAGGTGTTGGTGAAGAATGTGTTGTAGAAGAAGATGATGGTTTTGATAAGTTTGCAGGAGAAGACGCCTTCTCAGTGGATAAATCCAATCTTTTATGAGGCGTAGATAGAGATTTTTGTGGGAAAGCACCCAGATTCTTGAACACGTGAACTATAGGCTTTCCCTTTTCAGGGATGGTGACAATTTCAACCGCATAAGGTGATTGTAACCTTTCCGGAGAGAACAAAGGGGGAGATGCTGATGATGCAATGTTAGATTTTGGTTGTCTCGGTTTAAGTTCGGGAACCGAGTGTATAGGTGTCGGTGCTACCTCTTTAGATTTTCCTTTAATGGGCGAAGTAGCATTGGTGATGGAAGAAGTGAGTGATGAAGAAGCAGCTCCTGGCAAAGGAACTACTTCTGGTACAGTAATTGTGGGTGAAACTACTGTAGGAAAGGAAACAGGAAGAGTCAAAATCGAAGACGCTTCCGTTGAAGTTGGTACAACTATAGGTACATTTACCAATGGCATAGTCGCAGCAAAAATGGGAGAAACAGAAGTAGGTGTATCCGCAGTGGAAACTCGAAGGGATGTAATTGCCTCGAGCACTGAAAGAATGTCTGACGATGAGACAGATGAGGATGACACTGTCTCGGGTATGGCTGGAAGGTCAGACAAAGAAGCGGAGAGAGATGAATCCGTATCTAGCAATGTAGGAATATTCGAAGACGAGCTATTTGAAGATGGTGGAATCCCAGCGATTAGCGAAGTAGAAGGAGGTTCTGATTCGGTCGATGTGTTCGCAGATGGCTTAGTTTCAGAAGAAGATTCTTTAGTAGAGATGAAGTTGATAGTATGAGTGTTTGGTTTTTGAGACTCTGAAGCATTATGGTTCGGGGAATGATTAGGAAAAGGTTGTTTAAAAACATCCAGTGCCTGATTTGGGGGAGCATTTGGGTTATCTAGAATGAGCTCACCTCTATCAATGAATTTCTGGACAAGATTTTTGAAGGTCTGACACCGTTCAATGTCATGACCTTTGGTTCTATGATAATGACAGAAATCATTTTCCCTATACCAGAATGGACGTTCTTGGTTTTCATCAATATTCCTAATGGGAGGAAGTTCGATCATGCGAACTTCCAACATTTTCTCTAAGATAGAAGCATATGATTCTCCCAACGAAGTGAAAGATCGAGATGACGAGGACCCTTTTCGAGAAGATGAGGAGTCTCTCCGTGGTGTTTGATTAGAAGTATTATCGGCTCGTGATGTTTTTAATACGATAGCGTTGGTGGATCCCTGGTTCTTGTCTTTAGAAGTGGAAGGATTTGATTTGGTAAACCGAGAAAAATCTGGTTTAGACTTAGAGCGAAGTTTTAACTTCCCTTGTTCAATGGCGTGAGACTCAAGTTTGCGTGCCATCGTAAAGGCTTCTTCAAATGTATGAAAGGTCTGGATCCTTAAAGTGGAAGAAATATGATTAGCACAAGATCGAGTAAACAACTCGATCTGTTGGGGTTGAGGAAGGGAGAAAGACAATTGATTTACTATCCCTCTCCAACGAGCGACAAAGTCTGCAATAGACTCATCATCGAATTGACGAATGTTATAAAGATCTGTGATCGAGATCTTATGGGCGATATTTATTGAAAAGTTTTCAACAAACATCTGAGCCAATTGAGAGAAAGAAAACAAGGAATGTTGAGGAATGTTGTTGTACCAGTCTAAAGCAGGACCTGCTAGAGACATAGGAAAAGTACGGAGCATAAGCTCCTGATCTTGGACTATGAGGTAGCAAGCATGTTTGAATGCTCGCAAATGCTGTTGAGGGTCCTCCCGACTATGGAATTTTGAAAATTTAGGAAGTTCCCATTGGGGAGGATAAGGCTTAAAAGCCACTGAGGGATGAATGGGTTCATTACACACTTCTTCAAAAGAGTATGAAGGACGAGCCCCTTTGGTGGAGGCTTCCAAGTCTGCGATTTTCTTGAAAAGAATTTGAACCACGTCAGATTGAGGAGGAGGCACAGTGGCATGTCCTACATAGGAAGCAAATGGTGGATGTTGTTGAGGTGTCAATGGGGGATTCGTCTGTTGATTGATAGGATGATAAGAGGAATAACCAGGCATTCTGGGTGACGCCTGGTGAGGTATTTGCTGTGAAGGAGCCTGTGTATAGGTAGGCTATGGGATAATAAGTGGTTGAGAAAATGAAGGTTGGATGACGGACGGAGCCTGTGATTGGTGGACTCCTATGCTTGTTGACTGAATCGGAATAGATTGAGGAACATGGGTGTTGGTTTGATTGGACATGGTGGGGAACAAGACCTGAAAGAGGCTTTTTACTACCAGATTAGTTACTAAGGGCGCCGATGCTAGAGGATGGGCGAAGGTCACTGTTGCCGGAATATTGGAAGAAAAACCCACTGGAGGACGAGAAGCAGGAACCAACTGACTAGTCGAAGGGGGTTGACTCATAAAGAGGTACTGACCCTGGGATACAATGGACGGCATAGATGAATTAACAAAGCAATATGTGGGTGTGCAGACGCACCCATGATAGCCAGAGAAGAGGACTTCTCAGAAGTAGGTTGTGGAATAGTCGAGGTAACTGCGGCGTTAGGTATAGGTAAGACTATTTGAGAACTAGTCGATATGGTCGGTGGAAGAGAAAAAGGAGGCACAGGTGCGCCACCCTCTTCCGTGGCTCGAGGTGAGAAAAATGATGCTAACTGTTCTACAAAAGCCTGGGATGGTTCACGAGGATAATCGTACACTTGTTGGATTGGTGGTCCTTGATCAGATATTTGGATAGATTTGTGTACTAGGTAGTCCATGAGGGCTACCGGGTTACGATCAAGGAGTGCCTGAAATTCAGGATCCCCATGAGGAACATACTCTAAGTCAGAAGCAGATGATATTTCTGAAGGACTAGGGGAAGCTGGACGTGATGGGGTTGCTTTGGCTTGATAGAAAGGATTATATGACCAGGATGGGGAACCAACTAACAGCGGTCCCGAGGAAGATCTGGGGGGTGCCGAAACATCCACACTAGTGGTGATCTCGGAAGAAGAAGGGGCCAGTTGAGCCATTCTTCTAGATTGTAACCGAGTAATGACCGTCATAAACATGCAGAAAAGAAGATTGACCTAACTAATGCACATGACAATTCAAGCAAAGCGCAGTGATTATCTCCTTTAATTTTTTATGCTTTTAAGAAAGAAAATATTAGGGAAGGCTTTTAGAACAGAACTACTCGAGATAGCCAAACTAAGGATGGTTTGGGAATGTTTGGTGAGGAGTCCCGAAGGCACTTCAAGAAAAGACCCTAAGACGTGGCTTGATATAGGGGCCTACCCCGCACTCCACACACCGCCGCGATAAGGAGTCGGGTGCTTTGCCAATATATACCAGAACTTCCGTGAATTTATAGCGGCCCGAGTACCGCGTAGGCTCTTCCTCTTGGATGTCACTTCCAAGTAGGCGAGGCCAGGGAAGGAATTTTTGTTTAAATGCTTTATACCTAGTGATTTTGGCTTTGTGTGCAAGGGTGAAAAATAAAAATCAAATAGTGTCACTACCGATTTTGATCAATTTTCCAGCCTAATTAAAACTAGATGAGAAACATACAACAACAATGACAAAGAAAAAGTTCTTTTTAAGCACTTAAAAACGAAGTGTTTGATTTCGATGAAGACAAGTCAAACAGATTCTTTCCCAAATGCGATTAAATTCCTTTTAAGCACCAAAAATTGAAATGTTTGGATGTGATAAAAAAAAAAACAAACAAACAATTTTTTTCTTTACTTTTTTTTTTAGTTCCTAAAAAGAGAAAACACCGTAAAAGAGAAATACCTGTAGATTTAGCTCTCCAAGGTGTGTGGACTTCAAAAAGCGCGTTGTTGAGCTCTTCCCCTCGAACAATCCCACGAACAAGCAAAGTGCTCCGCAAGAAAAGGTTAAGCAAACACCAAACAAGATCCGGAAAGATATATCCAGATAATGGTGAAACGAAAAATTTCTATTTTAAGGAAATAGAAAAATTTCAAGATAACGATTTCGCATAAAAAGCAAGATTGAAACTATGAAAGGAAATGCTCAAACAGACTGATAAAAATCAGCGAGGAAAAAGAACAAAGCTCAAAACCAGAAAGAGATGAACTTACCAATAAGGGACTTTGGTTGGGTCCCACCGGGCGTGCCAGAATGTAGATCAAGAATTTCGCGCTTGTTACCTGTCCAAGTTAATGCACCAAACTAAACACAAAAACCTTGAAAAACTCAAAATGAAATTGATACCTGATGGACAAGATCTGAAGATGCAGACGGATAAGGAAGCCAATATAGATGAGACGGGCGCACACGAGCAATTCACACAGTAGATCCGAGTAACCTGCAAGACACCGATGCTTGACAGAAAAAGACCACGTTAAAAGGTATTTAGGTGGACTGCCCGAGAAGCGGGTCCGGGAAGCGATAAGCTTCCTCGGCGGATGTCAGTCCACGTTTTCAATTAAGCAGAGAAGCATACATGATAAAAGATGTACGTATAGGACTAGATTTTATGATCAAAGTAATAAACAGAATCTAAACAGCAGACAGAAAGCAATAGAAAACAGGAAACTGTGCAAACAAACTGGATCTATGTTACCTGTGTCCTTTTACCTATCTGCAGTATGATCGCGTCGATTATGTAGAATCGGCATCGACTGGAACAGATCGGCGTCGACTGATGTAGATCGGCGTCGACTGATTTAGATCGGCGTCGACTGATTTGGATCGGCGTCGATCCGAGGCAGCGTGCGAAAAGGTTTGAGAATCAGAAAACAGAGGCAAGATCGTCAACGTCTGCGGCAGGATCTCTGCAAATTCTAGAGAGACACCGCCGGTGGTCCACTGTCTTTGGATGCAGAACACAATACCAGAGAATCAATGGAGACGTGCAATGCTGATGTGATAAGAGCAGAGTAACGGTGCTCCTCTCAGGGATTGATTTGGACAAAATTCACTTTCACTCGATAGATAACATTCAATTTTGATGTTCGAAACTCTCCTGTTCTCTCTCTTACAATCTGTGTCTAACCAGAACTGAGTTCTGGGCTTCTATTTATAATCGGCACCGACCGAGATTAAATCGGCGCCGTTCCGAAAAATCGGCGTCGACCGAGTACCGGTCGGCGCCGATCGGGGAACAGACTCCCGAAATGGCCAAACGGAGTGATTTCTGGGAATATGAGAATGATCTTATCATCCCAAGTACGGGAGATATCCCGCGACTCGGTTTGGGAGGAGGAGAAATAGGGGGGATATATGGATAAAATAGATATGGGGTAGATAAGTGGTTAGGATATATGTAAAAAGGTGTAATTAAATAGTTAATATTTAATTACTCATGGGTAAAATAAAATGGGCTGAATTAAACTTAGGATAGGTGTTTAAAACACAAATTGATTAATACTCCAAGGGGGTAGTGGTGATATAAACGTGCCCCAGGTTACCTGAGCAGGTAAACGAATGTAAGAGACACTAAATTGAGTAACCAATTTTAAGTGTCTACAAAAACATTATCAACGGTATGGGTGCCCATTGAGTTTGACAAGAGATAGGGGTAATCATTTTCTTAATGATACCATCAGCATATTATTCATAGAATTTATGGCAGCACACCACAAAATAACACCCTATCACCCGTAGGTAAATGGAAATGCTAAGGATTTCAAAAATATATTGAGCCATACCTTGACTAAAATTTGTGATGTTGGAACAAAGGACTGGGATGATAAATTATCTACTATACTTTGGGCATACAGGACAACTTACAAGAGGTTGAATAAGGCCACACCTTTTCAATTGGTGTTTGGCGCAGAGACTGTTCTACCATTGGAATTCACGTTACCTTCCCTATGTATTGCGTGAGTAGGAGGAGGATTGGCTGATGAGAAATCCCTTGAAGAGCACATTGACAAATTGATATAGTTGAATGAAAGGCGTGCCATATCTAGATGGAGTCAGAAGACAAAAAAATTTAGGCATAAGGCATGGCATGATAGACATATAAAGGATAAGAAGCTTGAAGTTGGAAAAATGGTTCTTCTTTATGATCCAAAGTTTTTACGCCATCGTGGAAAGATTAAGGTGCATTGGTTGAGACCACATGTTATAAATTATATACTTGATTCATGCACTTGCTAATTAGAGTCATTGGATGGAACACGGTTTCCGGTTACTTCAACAGAGTAGGTCAAGCCCTACTATAAATAAGTCTTCTTGGTGTTTGTAATAAGGTAGTTTTTCCACTTAGGTTTCCCTTAATGCATTTCCTTTATATGATTTCCTTTAATCATTGATATGCTTTTTCAATTTAGTTCATTGTTTTGTGAAATAAGTCCATTTGCGTGCGTAAGCTGATTACTATCTAAGTGTTTTCATGCGACAGAGGACTGCACATACCCTTAGTGTGGGGTGGAGTATATACAAGGTACATGGAACAAGTTTGAATGTTATCTGAAGATGGATATACATAAAGAGATTTTGTGTAGGTTCTTGAAGTAAAGGTGTAGATAGAGAAAGATTGCTCATGATTGAAAACCATGTATGGATGGATGGACACACAATGTAACGCAAGGTAGGTTGCAGCAGTGGAAACTACTTAGTGAAATACTTAGTGGATAGGTACTTTGGTGCATAAAGGTGCTTAAAAGGAGGTATGTGGCCAAGGAGTAAAAGGCATGCGAAGTTTATAGCGTGGCGCGGAAAAATCAGTGCGGAAAAAGAAAGAAACACCAAATCAATCTTGAGTATGGTGGTAGGTGGAGATCAATAAATGTGGATTTTAAAAAAAAAAATCTATATAAGGAGGTGGTGTAAAATCATTGTTACCTTTATGATTGAGGGAATTCAAGCAAGTAAATGAGCGAGGTAAGGAGTGAGTGGTGAAGTGTGAAGAGTTGTTTTGTGAATTGAACTAGATGGATTTTATGACAAGATTGGTTGGTGCTCTAGTGGAGAAGGTGTTTGAGCGAGAAAAGGACGTGCATAGAGGAAAATTGGCATTTGGGTTTGAGTTAGAGCTAGGGCACACAGAATCAAGATAGGGCACACGGGTTGGAGTTGCAGAGCTTGAATTCACTACAAGAACACACCTTTATTGTTACTATGGCACCAAAGAGAGAGCACTGGAGTGGCCACAAGGGGAAGAAGTAGAAGGAAGTTGAGATCGAGGTAGAGGACACCCCTGAAAGCTATTTCTCAAAGATGCAATACCTAGAAGGGGTTTTTATGGGTCGTGATTGGGACTCACATGTTCGTCGGTGTAAAGTGACTACAATCACAGAACTAAAGATAATAAGGATGAACTAGACAAGTTGTTGGTTGTGAAGACAACAAAGAGAATAGCGGATGACATGGTCATGTATGATGACGTGAGTGAGAAATTTTTGATAAAGGCGGGAGTTTTGTATCTGTATGAACTCCCTTACTTTGGAAAACTAGAAAATTTGTACCAGTGGTTAATGAGAAAAGTCCATGAGGACTTCTTCTATTTTGTTGGGCGATGAATGAGGCTCACCACACCCCTAATTGGGAGTTTGAAAAGACTAAGGAGTTCTGGATCTTTGAAGTGAGCGGTGAGCTCACCGATAAAGAGGATATAATTGTGATAAGGAAAACACTGGGTTACATTAAGGAGGGTGTAGAATGGACATTGACAAGCCATAGAAGTATCGGTGGTTAAGGTAGCAAACACCACACCTCCTCACAAAGCTTAATAACCAAGAGCAATGGTTGTAGGTAAATACATTGTGGTTGCATGTAGCAAAGAAAATTATTGAAGATGTAGTTCAAAACTTGGCTAGTTTCATTGTTGAAACCATCTTTGAGGAAGCACACCAAGATGAGAAAATAAGTTTCGATACGATCCTATTATCTCTTGTGTTTGTAGAAATTGGGGTGCTCGATGGGCCTAAGGATAAAGTATGGAAATATCATGAGGAGAAGAAATATCTTGCAGAGATATTTTTAAGTATACATGTGATGGGACCATGAGTGGACCCTTTAAACAGAGGGCATAATTGTGGTATGAGCACCTCCACACCATGTTTGAGGAGGAATGGATAATACCCAAGGATATTCCTTCAGTATTATATAAACAAGTATAGTTTGCAGTGTATCAATAATTTTACATTGGGAGTTTTGGGATGAAGAACAAGAAGTAGAGCCCTTGGTGTGAGATCCCTTATGCCTTCACCACACATTACTTCTAGGAATTTATACACAAGTTTTCAGACATGCGTCGGGTGATCTTCAATGCAGACAAGATAGACTGTGACTACCACACCCTCAGGAAGACTTACGTTTATCCAAGTAAGTCTGCATATATTGAAAAATTAATTTTAGATGACATTAACATGAAGGCTATGAGTTTGGCCATTGGGAAATCAAGGACAACCCTTGTATATATCCACCTCAAGCTAAGATTGGAAAATGGGAGATATGTGGAAAATGAGTTCAAACTCCCTAGACCACCCAAGGGGAATCATACAATTGGTACATTGCAAGATGAAGAAGACACTCTGCACCTTGAAGAAGAATAAGGAGAAGAATAAGAAATTCAAGAGGATAGTGGTGCGTGGAGTGCTAGGGTAGAAAGCAGCCAACTATTGGAGGGAAAAGAGAGCATGAGGTAACCCCTCCATTACAGAAGGAAGATGAAGTGTTGGAGATAGACACTATGGAGGTAGACCTAGAATAGGGCGATGAGGAGCAGATTGTTTAGAAAAGTATTGAGAAAACCAAGGAATCAAGGCATGGGGACTTCACATCCCCTTAAGAGGTCACCTAGGACTTCTCCTGTGAAGGTGGAACCTAAAAAGAAGAAAAGGTGCAAGTATGTCCCTTGGAAGGATGAAGAAGATGAGAAATCTGATGACAGCGCACCTAGGACTCCAGTGAACACTAAGGATACAGAATAGCCTCAGGAAGAATAAATAATAAAGGATATAGAGGAGTTAAAGGAAAGAGAGATAGGCATTGGTGCCATGGAAACCAAAAAAGAGAAGGGTGAGCCATCAAGCGTGCCTCATACCACACAGATAGGTGAAGGAGCGGTGTCGATTCAGCGTACATGTCCATAAGGGTAAGTGGTTGGGAAAGGAAAAGGAGGAAGCAATGTGTGAGATGCCGAGTGTAATTGGGTACATTAATGACCCAACCAAGATTATTCACACAAGGTTCCAAAGCACTTTGGAGCCCATGGACCTTTATGGTTGGGAGTTGATGGATGAAGACATGACGATTACGCGAACACAAAAACTATCTTGGAACATGTAGACTCATATGGATGAGCCTAACTTTGATGTATGTGAAGAGTCATGTGTATCACATAGATTGAAAAAGGCACCACATTTGCACCATGTCACGGTGACTCCCACCCAAATGTCGAGATGAGGAGGTGAGAAACACCTTGTCGAAGGTTTCTACAAAAGTTGCGTACAAAATATTGATAAAGTGACAACTATACAGGCACTATTGGAAGATAAGAAGAACAAAGAAGCTGAAATCAAGCACCTAACAAAAGAAAAAGAGCCAACTAAGGCGATGGGGCATTTAATACTTAGCATGGTTGAGAAAATTGGTGATGAGATTATGAAGAAGAGGCCAGATTTGGAGGCTAAGGTTGCAAAGGAATTTCCATCTGCTTTACATTATTTACGCACAATAGTTCACATGCATCTTGGATGAGGACTTGTACACATGCCAAAATAAAAGGATGTTGCGGAACAGGCACATAAGGCGAAGGAAACTAGTGGACACAAAATTACCTGGATATGAAGCATTACTATAGAATTTGAAAGACGAGTTGAATAAGGCCGAACATGCATTGAATATATGAGGGGCACCTAATGTAATCATAAAGACAAGGACCATTGAAAAAGAGAACGAGGTCCTAAAATAAGTTAAGAATGAGACGCTTGGATGCGTGGAGAGACTGAATTTGATAGCAGAGAAGCGCAATGCGCTTATAGCAGTGCATGACCCACATAAGGAGAAAATAAAGGAAATTGGAAAATTGATAGCGCAGAGAATGGATGTCATGGACATGATGGTCTCAATCCTGGCCAATGTTCTCAGGATACTACAAAATGAAGGTGAGAATATGACACTTGACGAAATGGAGGCTACTTAGAAACGTCCCGGATAAAACTAGTAAAGTGCTAAGTGACTGGAATGACTTAGAGGTGGAGATCAAGAATGAATATCCAAATTTGATCCTCCCTGTGGAAGAGTAGGGTGCCAAACATTTTTCTCATTCTTTTGTATAATGATTCTTTTATTATTTCATTCCTTATTCTTTTCTCATGGAGAGATAAGTTGTGATTACCCATTGCTAGGGGAGGCAATGAAATTAGTGTGGGGTAATGTTGGTTTGATGAAATACAACCTAAGTATGAAGGTAAAAAGGGATTGGGCATGCGGAAACATGGCGCGTAGATGAGCGCATAACTATAGTGAAACAATGCATGCCCAGGACAACATGGAATCGGGATTCAACCTTCTTCCGATTGAGAGTAAGTATAGAAATGGAGTACAGAGCATGTTTTGTAGAAGACTTAAGGAGCACACAAAGGCTATTTTGGATAAGTAGAAGATCAAGTGCCATGCATAGTTTTGGAGCTATTAATAGGATTATACTACTGTTATATTATTATATAATCTATTAATAGCGTGCTTACATGATTTTGTATTTATCATGTAAAGGCGCATGGTTATTCTTATCATGTAGCCTATTTTTGAAAGGTGCATGGGTGATGAAGGTCAAGTCCCCACCCCTATAAATATGTATTGATTTGCACGGTTTAGGGATCACAGATTATTGTTAGTGTTATGTTGTGAGTTTGTTAGCGTGCATGAATATGGTGACTATACTATGTACGCATGAAGCTTTTGTGTTTTACATTAATTAATATAATGGACTGTTGTGGCTAGATATTGATTGTTCATACATATTTTATGGGTTTTTGTATGGTAAAGTTAATCTTGATTCTTGTTTGATTATTAATGCTTAATGGTTAGGATCTAGATTTAATTTAAGAACTACAATACAATTGGTTAATTATTATGGATATGTAATATTTAAATAATTATGCTAACTCCTTGAATGAGATGACATAAAAGAGGGTCCTGACACCCTTGTGTGCTTTGGGTGAGTGCTCGGGTTCTACACGGATGATGTGCCATCATGCCTCAGGATTTTATGGGTAAAATCTAGGCTACATGTATTACTTCCCGATGTGATACCCATGTTTTGTGCACCCACGTTATGTGCCTTGATGAAATGCTAGAAAATATACCTCCAACTAGAACTCCAAATAACGCAGACGAAGATTACGCCGCCATAGATGAACTTTCTATTTGATTAACTCATGTACTTGATGGTAGATTAACTTTATTTGTCATTACTCTACTGGCCACACTAGCTTGCTTACTAATGACTGTCGTATAAACTTGAAAACCAAGTGCAAAGGCTAGGACGCCAGGAAGGATCAAATACGTGCTGCAGTCCTCGTAGTTTCCACCGACACACTCTCATATGAGGTCGAAGAGGGTTCTCTGCCATGCTTACCCAAATGGGGAGTTCAGATGCTCTGGCTCAACCTCCTCTGCGTGAGCTCTAAATCCTTCACGAGCCATCTCTCTCCACAACGCCATTCATTCTACAACTTCACATTGCTTCTCCAAATCCCTCTCACACACCTCATTAAACTTAAGTCTCCTTTCTTCTCTCTACCTTTCTACCACCATATCCTCCATCTTTCACCACACCCTGCTCCTTCCCCGTGCATGGTGGGGTTTAGATAAGCCATAGGACGTTCTTCCAAATCAAAATTTACAATCAAGATCTTAATCACTAAAGGGATAACGCATAGATAAGATCCTCTGGGTTCACGCAGAAATGAAACTCAATAACATCTGGACATGAATAATTAGAAACTTCATAATCTAAAATGTAGCTATTCAAAACACCACTCCACTAATGATCTACAATGTGTGTCCAAGTTAGATCAACATCATGCAAAGCCTAGAATTCTTCCTGTGTCCAAACAATTTTTGAAACCTTCAATTTCTCTTTGTATGCGTATGTTACCACCACTGCACAACTCTATGGGAAAATAGGTGGAAAACGTATCATAGATCTCATGATACAAATGATTATGTTCAACCCATGCACGTGCATAAAAATTATATCCAGTTTTAAATCATGAGCATACACTTCCTCTAAATTGTCTAACCAATCCTTAATGCTAGCCAAAGTCGTCTACATCATGCAACATCCTAGAAATAATCTGAAAATAGGTCCTAAACAGAACCAAAATGTAGTCTTATTTTACCCACAACAACCTAAAGCGTGTTAGCACATCACTCACCTATTAAAACCGAGCACTCACCCAAAGCGCGCAAGGGTACCAAGTCCCTCCTTTATGGAAGCTTTGTCAAGAGTGTTATCATGCATGATGGTTGAACTCCATGATCAAGATCTAATACATCCCATAATAGTAACAAAGAAAATAGATCTGGGTATACAATAATCATATCTAACATATAGCATAATGAACTTTAAACAAACATGAATATTAGATATACTCTAAAATATCGATTAAAAGCAAGTTATTTATAACCATAATCCATCCACAGAACTCCATTATATTAATCCACAAATAGTACAATAGCTGAATACATCATAAATTCCTCCATAAGATTATGCACATAAGAAAAATAACATCATAACCTTATAATACAGTCTGATCTCTCTTAGATTGTGCCATTCACTACATATTTATAGGGGTGGGGACTTGCCCTTCACCACCTAATCATTCTCAAAATAGACTAGATGCTAAGAATAGTCATACACCATCTACAAGAACAACTAGAGAGCATGCAAGATCTTTTAATAATAGATCATCTATAGATAACTTCAGTTCACATCCTATTATTATCTTTAGGACTATGCATGTCACTTTAGATTCCTTCGCATGCGATCTATCCAAAAATAGACTTTGCTTGAACCGCAAGTATTATTGTTCCAATCTTATCTTCAAAACCTTGTTTGACCGTCACTCGAGTTTTTCTTTAGCTTCTTGTCCCAAAAATGGCTAATTGTTTGGTCTATTCATTCTTCCTCCTCGTGCATTACTGCCCAACTTAAGTGTGCAAACCCCTGTTCTCCTTGCGCGCATCCTTATGCACCTTTCTTTTGTAATTCCTCTTATGCATGCTAACCTCTATTCTCAGGGAATTAGTCATTTTCCATGCTCAACAAGATGTGAGGAGTGCGTACAAAAAATATTGATGGATGAAATACTCAGAGGCCATAAGCAACAATGATGCAAACATACCCATGATATAAATGAGGAGAATGCGATGGAGGGATGAGGTCATCCAACATGAATCCTAGCCAAGCCAAACCATCATGTGTGTAAATAGTGTCAAAGCAAGTGGGATCGAATGGAATGTGCGGCCAATAAGCATTATTCATGAAGAGAGTGCATGTGAATGGAGGAAGTGCAGATGCATATTTCTCATGAGAAGACAATGAAGGTGGTATGACATCCGATGTAGGGACAAACCCCGATAAATCACCACAACATTAGTAGGAGGGGTTGATACTGGAGTGGATGGAAAAATGTCTAATGTATAAGAGTTCCTTTGAGTAGAGGCAAGTTGTCCGAATAGTCCATGGTTCATGGATCACCGACATGATGCATAGTAGCAAAAGTTGGAATAGGTAATGCAGTAGTTGGGTATAGGCAACAATATTGGAATGGAATACTATCAGTGGGATTTGTATATTCAAAGCCCTCGTGTAAGAATTTAACACATTGGTGAACTTTTAAAGGCGTTGCTTGCATATGGAACTGGAATATCAATAACAAATAATATTCTAGGAACTATTTTTGGACCAACCTTGATAGGAAAAGTAACAATGCTTATGCATGGACACGTAGTAGAATCATATGCTTGAACCGAAATAGATGATCCGAAGAACATTTGGACCTTTATATCTTCCTATAATTTTCTAGAACATAATAAATATGGAAGAGATTTCGATAGCTTTCAACGCATATTGGAACGCATAAATCGACATCGTATGCTCCCGGTAAAGTTGCTCAAAGTTTAGGTCAAAGTGTGGTCAACATTTGGTCAATGCTGGTCAACGAGAAATTGAAAGTATTGAAATCATTTGGATTGAGAAACATTGTGTATTTCTCGTTGAGACCTTTCCGACACATTTTGAATAGACCAAATCCGAGTCCGTATGCGAAAGTTATGACCAGTCAAAGTTTGGTCAATTGGTAGTCAACGGGAGTGAATGAGTAGAGGTCGTACCAAGTGGACAAATAATATGGTGACACATGGCATACCAACATATCTGCACATGGATTTGGGCACATGGAATGAAAAATGGGCTTATGGTTTACCCACGTGAAAAAGGTTAGAATCTTTTTATATTAAAAAAATAAAAAAAGGTCCATGGTGGCCTTTTTAAGTGGTTGGTCAAAGCCTTAAAAAGGCTAAAGAATATTTATCTCCCACCATATGTGGGATAATCCACATGGAAGGAGGAGGCCTTTTGAAGCCATGGAGTGGTCAACATCCCACGTGGAGACTACATTATTCCGAGCAATAAAAATGGAGGAGGGCCATGCTAAGTGGATGGATAAGCCTATTAAAAGGCTATCTAAATTTGTAGCCTACATAAAAGACGATGGGATATTTATCCCATTATGCAAAGCCTAAATGAATGGCTATTTTAAAGGTCCTGCATATGGTTAAAACTCAAGAGCTCATGGTGAATGTGAGTTATATGGGATTCTAGCCCTTTTAAAATTGCAAAAGCCTTATTAAGGGTAAAATTTGTTTATCCCTATACGGGATTATAAAACAAAAGGATAAATGGTTTATCCTTATATTTCGGGTGCCCAAAAGCAAGTGAGGATATTTTTAAATCTTCTAAGCTATTTCGAGAGCCTTATAACTTTTAAAGGGCAATTTTTGTAATAAAATCTTATTTTTTAATAGGTATTGTGGGAGCTAAGTCCTATTATTTTTAATAGGAAAATTGTAAAATTGGGAGTTATTGGAAACTCTCTAATTGGTCCATAGTGCCACATAGCTTGAAGGTACGCAGGAAGGTGGAGGATGTTTTCCAACCTGGTCATCAATGTTCTTCAAAGGATTGGAGTGCTATTTGGCAAGTTCGGTTCTAATAGATTTTATTGTAAGAAATTATTATACTTAAGAGTTTTGACTAGTGGAATGGTTTGATAAGAACCCAGAGATGTGGGCTATTACCAAACTCTGTAATCAACCCGTTTGTAGTGTGTTTCAAATTTTGCATTATTTTGAGTTGATTTAGTTTATACAGAGTGAAATTTTAGCAGAAATATTAAAAACCTATAGGGTCTGAAGGTCATTAAAAATTTGACTTGGATTTTCGGATCAAGTTGGTATCAAAGAAGGTTGTTGGCTTGCAAAATTGCTAATCTCCAAGCAAGTTTGGTATCATATTTCGTTAATTTGAGTAAGTGATTGCTTTGTGATCACTTCGATTTTTGCAGTAGTTCGGTGTGATTGAATAGTACAGTGTATCATGGGAAAGATGTCCAAATAGGTGAAGCTTGATGAAATTAAAGCATATACTCTCCAGATCCAAAGAAGATAAATCTCTCTTGTGATTGATGTATTACTCCTTGGAAGAGGAGAATGCTCACTTGAAATTAGAATTGCAAGCCAAGGATGAGCTCTTGGCAAGGTTGCAGTGTGGTGATCAGAGAAAGGAAATGCCTTCAACTTCAGATGCAGAGACCATGATAGATGATTGCACTATAAGTTTTTCACCACATGAATCTTCTTCCTCCCATTCGGTTTCAAATTCAGTAATGAAGTATTTGCTTTGTTTAAAAATAATACTTGAGGCATTGGATCCAAATTGTTAGATAAAATGAGATTTGATGGAAGAGGCCTTGGTAAAAATGGCCAAGGCATTGCTAACCCAATACAGGTCAAGGATTGTCCTCATTTTGTAGGTTTGGGTTTTTCTAGTGTGGGAATGGATATTGGAGATTGCTCCAAGAACACTGACGGAAGACAAGCTTATGAAAGAAAATAAAATACCCCACTAGTCCTGCAAGAAGATTATGAGAAGGAAAATTGTTCTTTGTCATCACAGGTAGGATGTGGTAAGAAGAATCAACAAAGAGGTAATGAGATTCTGCCTCCGGTTTCTTACCATAATCATAAGCACAAGTAAAACTTCTTATCCACTTTTTCAACTTAAGAAGTATGGTTGTGATTTTCAGAAAATGTGGAATGCCTTTCCATGTACTTTTTGTGGATTGCATAATCATTATGTGGCCAAATGTTGGAAGAGAAGGACATTGATGAAGAAGTTGATGTCGTTCATCAAGAACATGGAAAATTAGAAAGACCAATCTCATCATGCAGAGTCGAGAAATGGTAGAAAGATTTCCTCATCCCATAAGAAGGAGATTAAGAGGAATTTTTGTGGTCATTTATAGAAGAATGGTCACCGGGTGGAAACTTGTTGGAAGCTTCATCCATCTCGCCATCAGAGTAATGGCAAGCCAAAGATGGAATGGAGACTGTTGCAAAGGTAAAAGAAGTTCCTAATCCACCACCAATTGACAATTCAACCCAAGATCAGGTAATACCTGAAAGTGAAAGTCCTTTAAAATGAGTAAGTCAACAATTTTTTAATTATATATTGTATAACTTAGATTGATGAATAATATGCAATATTTGTTTGGAGTTCATATTTTGTGAGAAAATGCGAGAGAAAGGTTTACCATACTTAGTGGATTTTCTTACTTGGAAAATTTGATTAATACTCCATTTATATCTCCTAATCATATTTTGAGTGCATTACAGCTTGAATACATGATTTAACTCATATTTATAAGCTTGGAGATTTGTCAGTCATTTGTTCAGACATTTGAGTTCACTAGTGTCATCTCAGATCTTCATTCTGTGTAGAGGCAATGTGATCGTGAAACAAAATGGTAACTGATCACCATTGGCATCTGACATTAGGTTGGATCTTCATTCTGTGAAGAGGCCCATTATGGTCGTGCAATAGAGTGGTACCTGATAGTCATCGTCAACATGAGGCTTTGTACCATGTAGAGGTAGTAGCCATGCAACATGGTTGAAGTCACCATTATTGAGCTCGTGAGAAATCATCTCGAATCATCATTCTATGTAGAGGCATTGTGACTGTACAACATAATGGTAGTTGATCATCATAGAGGTGACATCTTCTGAAGTGTGAGAACCCTATAGGGAAGATGTGGTGATGTTTCAATATTGCTGAAGTGTAAGACCTCCTAAAATATAGATATAACGGTGCATATTTCTCGGGTGTTGTCGAAGTGTAATACCCCTAGCGGGCAGATGTGGCAATATCTACTTCCATGCAGACTATATGATGTGAAGTGTAGGACCCCTAGAGGGTAGATGTAAAACAATGGAATGAAGACCTATTGCAAAGGTAAAATAAGTTCCTAATCCACCATCAATTGACAATTCAACCCAAGATCAGGTAATACTTGAAAGTGAAAGTCCTTTAAAATGGGTAAGTCAACAATTTTTTAATTATATATTGCATAACTTAGATTGATGAATAGTATTTAATATTTGTTTGGAGTTCAAATTTTGTGAGAAAATGTTGAGAGAAAGGTTTACCATACTTGGAAAATTTGATTAATACTCCATATATATCTCCTAATCGAGTTTTGAATGCCTATTACATCTTGACAAGATTTAACTCATATTTATAAGCTTGGATATTTGTCACCATTTCGCATACATTTGAGTTCAATGGTGTCACTCAGATCTTCATTATGTGTAGAGGCATTGTGACCGTGCAACAAAATGGTAATTGGTCACCGTTGGCATCTGACATTAGGTAAAATCTTCATTCGTGAAGAGGCCCATTATGGCGGTCCGTAAGAGTGGTACCGATAGTCATCATCGTCAACAGGAGGCTTTGTACCATGTAGAGGTAGTAATAGTCTACAACGGGGTTGTAGTCACCATTATTGAGCTTGTGAGAAATCATCTCAGATCTTCGTTCTGTGTAGAGGCATTATGATCGTGTAGCAAAATGGTAATTGATCATCATGGATGTGACATCTTCCAAAGTGTAAGACCCCTAGAGGGTAGATGTGGTGATGTTTTAGTATTGCTGAAGTGTAAGACCTCCGAAAGACAGATATAACCGTGCATATTTCTAGGTGTTGTCGAAGTGTAAAACCCCTAGAGGGAATATGTAGCAATATTTACTTCCATGCAGAATATATGTTGTTGAAGTGTAAGACCCCCAAAGGGTAGATGTAGTAGTATATTCCTTCTATGTTGTTGAAGAGTAAGACCTTAGCAGGAAAATATGGTTGTATAAGTGTCTAGGCTTTTCGAAGTGTAAGACCCCTAGAGGGCAAATGTGGTAGTCAAGAAAAAGGAAAAAAACATGGTGGGACCATAACCGACACGGATAGGATCAATAAATAGTTGTCAAAGTGAGAAGAATGCAGAAGAGTAGACCAGAAATTCCACTACAGTAGTACTTCCGATGTGGCCACAGAGTATTTAGATCCAAGACAGTGGTGCCAAAAGTTCTAGAAAGCTTTCGGTGGAATAAAAGCCTTTCCCATTAGGAAGGTGTGATCCAGAGGACATTTTGTACCTTTATATCTTCCAAAAATTGTCGAAAACATAGTCAATATGGAAGAGCTTCCCGATATCTTTCCAACACATATGGAACGTGTAAATCGGACATTGTATGCTCTCGCATAATTGGTCAAAGTTTGGGTCAAAGTGTGATCAACATTTGGTCAACGTTGGTCATTGCTAAAATTAAATAGTATTGAAATCATCTAGAGTCAGCATTGTTGCATAGAGCTCGCCGATATCTTTCTAACGCATTTTGAAATGACCAAATTCAAGTCCGTATGGGAAAGTTATGACATGTCAAAGTTCGGTCAATTGGTGGTCAACGAGAGTGAACGAGCAAAGGATGCACCAAGTGGATGGATAATATGGTGACATGTGGCATACCCACATATCTACACGTGGATTTGGGCATATGGAATGAAAAATGTGCTTAAGGTTAACCCACGTGAAAAAGGTTAGAATCTTTTTATATTAAAAATTAAAAAAAAATCAAAAAGGTCAATGGTGGCCTTTTTAAGTGGTTAGTCAAAGCCTTAAAAAGGCTAAAGCATATTTATCTCCCACCATATGTGGGATAATCCACGTGAAAGGAGGAGGTTGTTTGAATCCATGGAGCGGTCAACATCCCATGTGGAGACTACATTATTCTAAGCAATAAAAATGGAGGATGGTCATGCTAATCTGGATGGATAAGCCTATTAAAAGGCTATCTAAATTTGCAGCCCATGTAAAAAAGGATGGGATATTTATACCACTATGAAAAGCCTAAATGAATGGCTACTTTAAAAGTCCTGCATATGGTTAAAACTTGGGAGATCATGGTGGATGCGAGTTATATGGGATTCTAGCTCTTTTAAAATTGCAAAAGCCTTATTAAGGGTAAAATTTGTTTATCCCTATACGAGATTGTAAAACAAAAGGATAAATGATTTATCCTTATATTTCAGGTGCTCAAAGGCTATAAAAGGCCCCTCATACACATTCATTCCACAATTTGAAGACATTGAGCTTCTAAGCCAATTCAAAGGCAGCGAGGAGATTTTAAAAGCTTCCAAGCTATTTCGAGAGCCTTGTAATTTTTAAAGGGCAATTTTTGTAATAAAATCCTACTATTTTAATAGGTATTGTGGGAGCTAAGTCCTATTATTTTTAATAGGCAAATTGTAAAATTGGGAGTTATTGGAAATTCACCAATTGGCCCATAGCGGCATAGAACTTCAAGGTACACCGGGAAGGTCAAGGACATTTTTCGACTAGTCATTAGTGTTCTTCAAAGGACTTGAGTGCTATTTGGAAAGTTAAGTTCCAGTAGGTTTAATTGTAAGAAATTATTATACTTACAAGTTTTGACTAGTGGAATGGTTCGATAAGAACCCGGAGATATAGGCTATTGCCGAACTCCGTAATCAACCCGTTTGCAGCGTGCTTCAAATTTTGCATTATTTTGAGTTGATTTAGTTTATACGGAGTGAAATTTTATCGGAAATATTAAAAACCTATAGGGGTCTGAAGGTCATTAAAAATTTGACCTGGATTTTTGGATCAAGTTGGTATCAGAGCAGGTTGTTGTCTTGCAAACTTGCTAATCTCTCGAGTAAGTTTGGTATCATAGTCGGTCAATTTTAATGTGTGTGTTGATGCAGACTCACAAAGACCCTTGGATGCAAATCAGGCTTCTAGGTTGATGTTCAGCATCCAGTGTGATTGCACAACATTGAATCCTTTCTCCAAGTGTGGGACTTGTAAAGATGAGAAAAGATTCTCCGAGAGAAGGCTGGTTCCTACTCCTCTGTTCGATGCACACACAAAAATGCAGAGGGTTTGCTAAAACCTAATCTAACTTGCAAGGAGACAGTGGTAAGAAAATGCATAGAATAAAACCTAAACTACAAAGGTGATGCACCGAGGAATGTTAGACACTCGTTTTGCAAATTTAACACAAACCACATAGATGCAATACAAACACCATGCACAGGTAACCAAACTGCAATAAGAGATCAAAATGACAGCAATGAATACATGAGAGGGTCGAGAGTCAATCACAACACATATATTATTGCTCAAGAGTCGATACAGTACATTGCAGTGGCCAAGAGGCAAAAAGACTGGCATTACAACCCATATGGGAGGTTTGAAAGCTCCACAATTTCTCTTGCAAGCGAGGGAAGAAGGGAGGATGCAAAACAAGAATGTCCGACTTGTTAAAAAGCTCCCTTTACAATATATATCAAGAAATGAGAGAGGGAAGAGAGAGGAAATCCAGAATCTACCCCAACCACTTCTTGGTAGCATTTAAAATCATCTCATTATGACAGAAGCGGCAGATCCTAGCAAAATGGCGGGCTGTCTAACAGGAGCGGCGAGCTGTCTGCTGCATTAAAGTTGGTTGTTGAAGCATTACTTCTGTCTATCACCACGCGTCAGAGACATTTTCTTAATTTTCTCCCTCCAAACTACACCAAAATGCGAGATTGATCCCAGAATCATGTAGAGAATTTCAACAGCTTTCCGTTGATATAAAGAACGTGCAAATCCGAGCTCTGGATCGAAAGATACGAAGGTCTGAAGATTTAGGGCACAAAACAGGCAAGAACAGGTTTTAAAATCTTTTCCCGCGCTCTGCCATCTGGACGACACGTGGCAGGCCCTGATTCACTGAGTAATTCTCTCTCTCCACCTTTCCGTGGGCTTTTCTTGTGGGCCCCTTAAACTTGGACACGTGGCACTATTTCATTGGTTCGGATCAGTGCTCGAAAAACTCGCCCCTTTGACTTTTTGGACCTTTTTCCTTGGCGACACGTGTCATGTTGTGATTTGTCTACGGGCCTGCCGGATTTTCACGTCCACCGCGTCCTTTTGTCCCGGATGTCCCAGTGCTTCGCGGGACAGAATCCTCCGATCCACCCGAAATGGGCTTCCATGTCCCTTTTCTGCCGGTGACACGTGGCGTGATCTCGATTGGCTTTCGGCTCCTTCTATTGCCATTCGCGTCCCCGCGTCCCTTTGTCCCACATGTCCTTGTGCTGAAGTTTCTTGTTTCGGCTGATCCGGCCGGTTCGCGTCCTTCGCGTCCATTTGTCCCGGATGTCCCAGTGCTGTCTGGGACAAATTCTTCCGGTTCGCCCGATTCGGCCGGCTCACGTACCTTTGTCCCACATGTCCCGATTGCAAGGACTAGGACTTAGCCATTTTTCGTGATTTTTCCTGGCCCAAGCTTGTTTTTGCAGCCTTTTCACCTTTTCTCAGAACTTTCTCTTTTCAACCTGGACAGGAGAGTTAGAAAAATTCTGAGGGGACCCTAGAAACATGATTTTTTGGCCCTGAATCAATTTATTTTCCTGGGACTAAGTAATTTGATGCATGTTATCAAAATTTACCCTGGGGGGTGAATTTTGGATAACAATTTGGCGACTCAGCGGGGTCATCTGCCTGCTAGATGAAGTTACCAGTTGCCTGAAGCATCCATTGGGCATGGAGTCATGAGTTGTAACCTGCAACTGATCTGAACTTTGAAAACCTCCCTCTGAGCCACTTGAAACCCACCGGACATGGAGTTGTTCTCACCAAAATGCCACTGAAACGAACTGTGCAAGAGCAGAACCAGCAACACCAAAACTATGTACAGAACTGAAAATCATACATGCTCCAAATGGAACATGCAGAGTGTGCACAAGCACTTCTTCTACTGAAAGCAAACCTACCTACTCTACTGTAACTGGGAGCAAAGGCAAGCTAAACAAACCCTGCAATTGGTTGTGAGAAATAGCTTCCCTTTCTCAAAAGTGGCAGCCATGCAATTGATTTGGAGCTGATCATGGCTGTTAGGATGAGTGGAAAATCAACAAGAAGCTGGTATTCCACCCAAATCATCAAGGTATCAGCTGAAGGAAAATTCAATACCTCTTTTAGTTGCTCTGCATTTGGATTGAAGGGGTATGACAGCTGATCCTTGGTACTTTGTAGCTCACCCTCATGCTCAGAAGCAAGCATGACTGGTTGTGACTTCTCCTTTGGCTCCAATGAAGCCAAATACCTGATTGGGCAAGGTCGATCCGTTTGATATGCCCATAGCTCTGATTCTCAACTCCAAAAGTGGAGTCTTCTTGTAGACCCTCAATGGATGGTGTGGAAGCAATGGTGAAATTCCTTTGTCCTTTCTCTTCCTCCAATGAAGAACATGAAAGATTAAAATCTTCCAATCTTGATTCGAAGAGTTGTTATAAGATGCAAGCTACTGCAAATGAATGTTCTCCTTCATGACAATAGACTCTTGTGTTTGGAATGTGGATGATGAAAGAGAGAATGGTGGAAACTCAACCGGCTCTTCTCCATCAAAACAGTCCTCCAAATCTGACAGATAAACTGCCTCATGGCTGTCCTGCTGCAAATGTTCAACTTCCTCCATGGTGTCCTCTTGATCTGTAACTTGACCACCATGGTTTCTTTCTCCCTCCAACATTGAGTTTGAGAGGTCAAACTCCTCTTCAGCACTGGAACTTGAGAGAGGTGAAGTAGAAAGAAGAACTGAAGGTTCTCCTGTAGCCTGCTTTGTGCTCAGAGCTCTTGGATCTGCAACTTTCTCCTCCACAGCTAGAATGTGCTCCTCTGCTGCTGGATCTGGAGCAGCTTCTCCTTCCTCCAATGTTCGAAGACAATCTTGCTCTTGAATGAGCTCCTCCTCCAGCATGAAGTTTGTCAAGTCAAACTCTTCAATCTGCTGCTCTAGAGGACAAGTTGGGACTGCAAGAACTTCTTCTTCTGCTGCAACAAAATCAGCCCTGACCACTATTTGTTCAACCTTAGCCTCTTCTGTAGGTTTGACCATCAAGGGGATCTTTGTCATACCAAACTTGGCAGCCAAACTTACTAAGCTCTTAATCATTTCTTCTTTTCTTGGCTCTTCCTCTTGCTGTCCTTGATGACTGATTTTTGCAATTTCTTCTTCCCCACATGGAATTGGGAATGCAAGAGGAGGGGTGGGTTGCAACTCAATTGATTTGGCAATTTTTTGTGGTGGTAAAGGAGATGAAATATCTTGTTTCTTTAGAGGAGGGGGGATTTCTTTTAGCTCTTGTGGAGAGGATGACTGTTTGGAAGGAAAAAGGAAAGAAGAATTGAGGTGTGGTGGAAGACTGAGAGGTGGAGACATGGGATCAACATTTGGGACAGCAGATGGAGAGTTTAAAATTTGTAAGTCCAAATGAGATGATGTTGCTTGAGTAATGGGAAGAGAAAAACCAGATGATGGTGTAGAACTTACCCATTGACAAGGTTGTTCAACACCGAATGTATAGGCCTCTATTTCTGTTGTCCATTGTGCAAGTTGGGGCAGCATCTTTATCATGAAGTCCAGCTTCTCTTGAGGGCTGAAGTGTCTTGGAAAAGGGCCTCCCCATGGACAAGGAGTCCTACAACCAATTCTGAAAGCTCTCATTTGAGTGTTGTTCTCGGATCGCACCATATCTACCTCCATCTTTTGGATTTTCTCCAACAAACCAGCGTCTTGGATCTGATGGTCTTTATTATATGCATACTCTTGCTCTTGGAAAGCTCCATAGCCAAACTGACTTTGGCATTGCTGCTCATATGGGTATGCATACTGATCTTGAATCTGCTCAAAAGGCTGATTTGGAGGATTTGTAAAACATGTTGGAGGTGGAATATACTGCTGTTGTTGATGTGAATTCCATGATGGAAATGAAGTCATGATTGCACAACCTCATGGAATGGAAAAGAATGAAAGAGATGGAAAGAAATATGGAAGGAAATGGATGGAAAACGGGTCTGCAACTTCAGAAATGAGTTGTTGATCAGATGGAGTTCGAGATGTGTTTGCAAGTGCCTCCAAAGGCTGAAATCTTCACAGGAACACACCAACCTACAAAAGATGAAATGGAAGACCTCTAAGGTCCCACCGGGCGTGCCAGAACTGTTGTTGCAGACTCACAGCACCCCTGGATGCAAATCAGGCTTCTAGGTTGATGTTCAGGCATCCAGTGTGATTGCACAACATGGAATCCTTTCTCCAAGTGTGGGACTTGTAAAGATGAGAAAAGATTCTCCAGAGAAGGCTGGTTCCTATTCCTCTATTCAGATGCACACACAAAAATGCAGAGGGTTTGCTAAAACCTAATCTAACTTGCCAAGGAGACAGGGTAAGAAAATGCATAGAATAAAACCTAAACTACAAAGGTGATGCACCGAGGAATGTTAGACACTCGTTTTGCAAATTTAACACAGACCACATAGATGCAATACAAACACCATGCACAGGTAACCAAACTGCAATAAGAGATCAAAATGACAACAATGAATACATGAGAGGGTCGAGAGTCAATCACAACACATATATTATTGCTCAAGAGTCGACAAAGATATACATTGCGGTGGCAAGAGGCAAAAACACGGCATTACAACCCATATGGGAGGTTTGAAAGCTCCATAATTTCTCTTGCAAGCGAGGGAAGAAGGGAGGATGCAAAACAAGAATGTCCGACTTGTTAAAAAGCTCCCTTTACAATATATATCAAGAAATGAGAGAGGGAAGAGAGAGGAAATCCAGAATCTGGCCCAACCACTTCTTGGTAGCATTTAAAATCATCTCATTATGACAGAAGTGGCAGATCCTAGCAAAACGGCGGGTCAGTGTCTAACAGAGCGCAAGCGAGTCATGCTCTCATTGCATTAAAGTTGGTTGTTGAAGCATTACTTCTGTCTATCACCACATGTTAGAGACATTTTCTTAATTTTCTCACTCCAAACTGCACCAAAATGAGAGATTGATCCCAGAATCATGTAGAGAATTTCAACATCTTTCCGTTGATATAAAGAATGTGCAAATCCGAGCTCTGGATCGAAAGATACGAAGGTCTGAAGATTTAGGGCACAAAACAGGCAAGAACAGGTTTTAAAATATTTTCCCGCGCTCTGCCATCTAGACGACACGTGGCAAGCCCTGATTCGCTGAGTAATTCTCTCTCTCCACCTTTCTGCGGGCTTTTCTTGTGGGCCCCTTAAACTTGGACACGTGGCACTATTTCATTGGTTCGGATCAGTGCTCGAAAACTCACCCCTTTGACTTTTTGGACCTTTTTCCTTGGCGACACGTGTCATGCTGTGATTTGTCTACGGGCCTACAGATTTTCACGTCCACCGCGTCCTTTTGTCCCGGATGTCCCAGTGCTTCGTGGGACAGAATCCTCCGATCCACCCGAAATGGGCTTCCATGTCCCTTTTCTGCCGGTGACACGTGGCGTGATCTGATTGGCTTTCGGCTCCTTCGGCTATCCGCGTCCCGCGCGTCCCTTTGTCCCACATGTCCTTGGGCTTTGAAGTTTCTGTTTCGGCCGATCCGGCCGGTTCGCGTCCTTCGCATCCATTTGTCCTGGATGTCCCAAAGTCTTTGTCTGGGACAAATTCTTCCGGTTCGCTTGATTCGGCCGGCTCGCGTACCTTTGTCCCACATGTCCCGATGCATGCGAGGACTAGGACTTAGCCATTTTTCGTGATTTTTCCTGGCCCAAGCTTGTTTTTGCAGCCTTTTCACCTTTTCTCAGAACTTGCTCTTTTCAACCTGGATAGGAGAGTTAGAAAAATTCTGAGGGGACCCTAGAAACATGATTTTTTGGCCCTGAATCAATTTATTTTCCTGCGACTAAGTAATTTGATGCATGTTATCAAAATTTACCTGGGGGTGTATTTTGGATAACAAAGTGTGATTACTTCAGCTTTTGCAAAGTAGTTTAGTGTGATTGAACAGTGCAAGTGCACCATGGGTGAGATGTCCAAATAGTTGAAGATTGATGAAATTGAAGCATATAATCACAGATCCAAGATTATAACTCTCTCTTGAGATCGATGTATTCTTGTTTGGAAGAGGAGAATGCTTGCTTGAAATCGAGTGCAAGCCAAGGATGAGCTCTTGGCAAGGTTGCAAAGTGTGGTGATGAGAGAAAGGAAATATCTTACACTTTAGATGCAGAGACCATGATAGATGATTGCACTATTGTTGTCCACTCAAAATTCCCTACTCTTAAAGAAAGTGAACTTTCAAAATTTTGAGCTTTAGTGTCTTCTCTTTTGTGCTGAAATTGTTAAAAGTCGTGAAATTGAGAAAAGTCTGCATTTTTGGGTCTTTTTGTGTGTTTTTCGGGCCTGTCGGACAATTTTGTCCCAACTGTCCCAAGTTCGAAAGTGCGTTCTGTTCCCCGATCGGCCGAAATCCCCGAAGTTGTTCCATTTTCGGGCCCGTCGGAACTTTTCGTCCCAAATGTCCCAGTTAATAACCATTTTCGGCCGAAACACCCGAACGCGTCGCCTGACTTTCATGTCCCAAACTTCTCAGGACCCATTGTAACCTTTTCGGCCGATTCACCCGAATCGCGTACTTCGGACTTTCATGTCCCAAACTTTTCCGGACCCATTGTAACCTTTTCGGCCGATTCGCCTGAATCGCGTACTTCACGCTCTCATGTCCCGCGTGTCCCAAAAGGCATTTGTGCGTCTTTTACCGCTTCGCCCGAATCGGCCGAGCCGCGTGTTTCGCGCATTCGCGTCTCACATGTCCCTAATGAACCAAGTGCCGTTCGTGCTAGTTTTTGCCGCTCTACCCGAATATCCAGCTTATTTAAATTGGTGGGTATGTATTAAATGCGCATTCATGGCCTTTCTCTCTCCTAAACGGCTATATAACGGGCATCCCCCTTTGCATTTTTCACATTGTTTCCATGCTATCCTTGCTCGAACCCTAGCAACCTAATTCCCTGCGCGTGTATCCCCTTTCTCTGTAATTCCTTCCCGAGTTTAGGTTGCAGCTCTATTGCTATCAATATGAAGATCAAGTTCCAGGGACAGGAACAAATTTCGCCACTAGAATCATCGTTCCCAATATTGGAGACAGCGAAGCTCGGCATCTTGACTTCGGCAATTTTGGGCAAGGGTGGCAGATGCAAACCCTACACCAATGGCACAAATGATTCACGATAGCGGTTTGGCTTTTGCTGGAGGTTTTCCGATCTTGGTACAGTGCGCTGATACTGTACTTTCGTGCGGAGCTCACTTCGACCCTGTTTCCAGTGAATTAACCAATATACACGGGGAACTCATCACCAAGCTGGATGCTGCCACCATTAGCACCGCACTGAGAATCCCAGAGATGGATAATGCCATAGTCGTTTCTCGGGATCAAGCACAGGCTCTGTTCAATCAAGACAATGACAAATACAAGGCGCGGGTGGTGAAGTCCTGGCTGAAGAACCCTAAGAAAGGAGCCTCTCGCCTGTCCAAAACTCTTTTCCGGGCAGATTTTAATGAAGAATTGTCTGACTTTATAATTCTACTGGCTCGGGTTATGGGTTTGCCCTCTACCAACGAATTTCACTTCTGGATGTGCCCACTCATCAGCATGGTGTGTGAGGGAACGCAAAATATCAACTGGGCAGAGATCATCAAAGACGAATTTGGCGCAGAGAAGCGCAATTGTCCAATGTACAAAGAAACGAAGAACTTCTATATGACTTCTTACCTGATGTATACCCTGGCAGCGTCACGGCAGTGGTTTGGTTTTTCCTACCTTGACACCCAAAAAGATGATCCAAGATATGCCTCATCGCCCGCATTCACCCAGAGACCAAAGAATCGTAATTTCAGAAGGGTCAATGACGCTTTCACCATGTACGTGGTCAGGCTGCTTGAAGGTGATACTGCCAGGAGATTTTCTGATGAAGCCATGAATCTGATATCACGCTACGGTGCCTATTTCATACAATTCAAAAAATTCTCCTATATCAGGCTTGCCGGCTATGAGAGCACCCCTCTGCGGCTTCCCATGTTCTGCAATGATAAGATGGCTTTGATTGAAGTATGCAGGCAGTTAGACAAACTACACAGAACCTGCAGAGACAAGAAGATCTCCGGTTTGTACTTTCCCATCTCTTTGGGAAATTATACTTGTAAAACAGCCCTGGACGCATAGAACATAGAGAGAGCCCTGGTCCCTATCACCGTTCATTTCTTCAAGCCAAGAACCTGCTTCGACTTGAAGAAGTTCATTGAACAGAACATCAAGATAATCTACCATCATAGGGCAGATACAGAAGACTACTAGGTTGACTGTGAGATGATTTTGAGGCCAGGAGAAGGCATTGTGGCAGGTTCTCCCTGCAATTGATCCAAGAACTCAGCTTGTACCAAGTTCTCGAAGGACTCCAGGATGACAATTCTGATCTATACTCGTATGAGTATGACAGTGTGATTAAGCACACCCCCTTGGAGGACTTGGATTGGAACAGGAAAGAAAGAGATGATCTGGCTGAGATCCTTGCTCCAGTCTTAGTCAGGACTAAGGTCTGGTTTGACAGGAAAGTTCGAGAGCTCAGAAGGCACTCAGGAGAATCCTCTTCCAAGGATGTTTCAACGCCAAGGAGAGAGGCATCAATTCCCAGGTGATCGAAACACCAGTGCAAACCCCACCTGCCTCATCAACACAAGGACCTGTAGCTTCCACTCCTTCTTCATCCACTCAAGTGTACCAGAAGAAACTCAAGGAGGTTAAGAAGGAGCCTGTGGAAAATGATCCTCAAAGAAAGCAGGTAGAAGTGCCTATGGGACCAGAGAACATCATTGTTCTCAGTGAAAGTGAAGAAAGCGAAATGCCAACCCCTGCAAATGCTCCTGAAGACCCAACTGATAAGGACAAAGAGGTCCAGAGCACTGAACTTCCAAGCGCTATTGATTCTTCTGCAGCAATTATCTCTAGCACCCCACTCACATCTCAACTTGAAACCACAGCCGTGCAAACCTTGAGCGTCATGCGCTCTATGTCTCTTGGTACTCTTTCCCCTCCTGCTGCTTCCTCTTCTTCTTTTGCATGGGTTCAACCTCTTGTTGACAGTAGAAAGAGGAAATCTTCCTCTCGGAGCTCAGGGTCAAACTTTGATGCTGTCGCAGCCTTGTTGGGCACCACTCCTTCTCGTGCCAAGAAAGCTAGAACCACCTCCAGAATAGTGTCTGATGCTCAAGGTCAGCAATTCCTGGAGATTGCTAAGCCTACAGTGGACAAATCAGAGCAGGACTTACAGTCATCTGACTTAGAGCTCTCAAGAATTCCAATGGGAGAGTCTACTCCTGAAGGTGAGATCCACAACCTCCAGGAAACGGTCACACGAGTCATTGGGAGGGTGGAGAAAGGGCAGCAAACTATCGAGCAGTTGGAAGAACAGCCCAAATTCTCACTTTGGCTTCATCAAGTCTCTTTTATCTAAGGACAAAGTTTTGGACCCTACTCCGTTGACCACTCTTCCACCAATTGTAATTTTGAGCCAAGATGAAGTACAAGTATCAAAGACATGCACAAGTATTCCGTCTATGGCAGAGCTATGGAAGCCATGGTGGATGATATGCTTGTTGCAGGGTTGAACTTCATCGATGAAGCTTTTAAACTCCATGGAAAAGTGAACAATTTACAACAGAAGCTGTCCTCTACTATCGGGATCATGGATAAAGAGCTCAAACTCTGGAGTAGTTGCATAGTAGACCTCCGCCTTATGGGACAGACAGATGAGAACATCTTACTGGTGAATAAGGTTTTTGATGATGCAAAGGATAATCTATCAAAATCCTGGGTTTACAGCGTGGAGTGGAAGATCAAAGTCTTGGAGGAGGCTTTGGGAGAGCTAAAGAACAGCTGGCAGAAGGGTGAAGCTTTCAAGACACTGGTGGTCTCTGCTTTCAAAGACATACACTGTCATCTCCAAGATGAAACTTCTGGTATGCCCCTTTCCTTGCAAGAAATCAAAGCTCAATTCAGAGCTTTCGTCAAAGATAACTTATTCAAGGAAAGTTCCATCTCTAAGGAGAAAATGAAGGATATTTGCTCTCTTCAATCTGCCATCGAAGAAGCAAATAAAGATTATCATACTCATGTCGAGTTTGATAAAGAGATGGAGAAGTGTCTTGGATTTTGGACTCAGTCTGCGGCCAACACGTCAGTCCCTCGTGGCAGAGACATAGCTGAGGCGTTGAAGAAATTCAGGCAGCAGATTTTGAAGTCAGTGGGTCCCTCCCAGTAACCGGCCACCTGTCTTCTTCTCCTTATTCTTTTCTCTTCTTCCCTTTCTTTTTCCGTTTTCTTTGTAAGAAGTTGAGGTATTGCGATTGGCAGTCCTTAACTATTCCTGGTTAAAAGAAGCGGTTACGAAGAGTAACTGATTTGTAAGTTATATAATGGCATTTCTACGCCATTCGAAAAGAGGAAGAACTTGGCATATTTTCTGAAAGTGTAAATAGATTACAAAGAAATCAATACAAAAGGGCTTTCCATTCTTTGTCTATCTAATCTCCGTTATCTCTGAGCTTTCGTTTAATGTTTGTGAAGATCATTTGTTACTAATTTGTTAGTCTCGCTGATTGCATACTCTTCAATTTTGCAATACATGGTGATCTTGTACAACCAAGAAGGAACTTTGTGTCCTTGATTAATGAATCTGTGATAAGTTAAGAAACTTTGTGTTCGGCAGATGTTATTTACAGAACTTTGTGTCTTTAAATTCCATCTTATTTATACGATACGAATGATCTTGTTCTAAATTCACTGTAACTTCGCATACATAAAGAATTACTCTGCTATCTATAATTCTGCATGTTGCCTTTCTGCTCATTCTCGCACTCTCATTCCTCAGTCCTTTTGTGATTGATGATCCTTACGAAAGACACTTTCGTAATATCCAAGTTTAACCAGAAAATGATATTTTGTATATTTGTAAATAAGTTTGTTTCTGAATAAGGGAACCTCTCCCATTAAAGAGGAGGGACTTCTTGTCCCCTGACTGTTGCCCTTCATAAAAGTCCTATTTGACGACCAACAACTATAAGTTATTCACCAAGTGATCTTTCCTCTCTCATTCAGTTTGATTCGGGTAATGAAGTCTTTGCTTTGTTTGAAAATCATACTAGAGGCATTGGATCCAAATTATTAGATAAAATAGGATTTGATGGAAGAGGCCTTGGTAAAAATGGGCAAGACATTGCTAACCCAATACAAGTCGAGGATTGTCCTCGTTTTGTAGGTTTGGGTTTTTCTAGTGTGGGCATGGATATTGGAGATTGCTCAAAGAATATTAAGGGGAGACAAGCTTTTGAAAGCAAAGAGAATACCCCAATAGTCCTGCAAGAATATTATGAGCAGGAAAATTGTACTTCGTAAATCTCAGGCATGATGTGGTAAGAAGAATCAACAAAGAGTTAATGAAATTCAACCTCCGTTTCTTACCATAATCATAAGCACAATAAAAATTTTGATCCACTTTTTTAACTTAAAAAGTATGGTTGTGATTTTCAGAAAATGTGGAATGCCTTTCCAAGTACTTTCTATGGATTGCATAATCATTATGTGGCCAGATGGTGGAAGAGGAGGATCTTGATGAAGAAGTTGATGTCATTTGTCAAGAAGATGACAAATTAGAAAGACCAATCTCATCATGCAGAGTCGAAATGGTAGAAATATTTCCTCATCCCAGAATAAGGAGATTAAGAGGAATTTTTGTGCTCATTGCCAAAGGAATGGGCACCGGGTGGAAACTTGTTGGAATCTTCATCCATCTCGCAATTAGAGTAATGGCGAGTCGAAGATGGAATGAAGACCTATATGCAAAGGTAAAAGAAGTTCCTAATCCACCACCAATTGATAATTCAACCCAAGATCAGTTAATACTTTAAAGTGAAATTCCTTTAAAATGGGTAAGTCAACAATTTTTTAATTATATATTACATAACTCAGATTGATGAATAGTATGCAATATTTGTTTGGAGTTCAAATTTTGTGAGAAAATGCTGAGAGAAAGGTTTACCATACTTGGAAAATTTGATTAATACTCCATTTACATCTCCTAATCAGCTTTTGAGTGCATGTTACAGCTTGAATACAAGATTTAACTCATATTTATAAGCTTGGAGATTTTTCAGTCATTTCGCATACATTTAAGTTCACTTTGGTGTCACTCGGATCTTCATTATGTGTAGAGGCATTGTGATCATGCAACAAGAATGGTAGTTGATCACCGTTGGCATCGACATTAGGTCATATCTTCATTCTGTGAAGAGGCCCATTATGGTCGTGCAACAGAGTGGTACTTGATAGTCATCATCAATAGGAGGCTTTGTACCATCTAGAGGTAGCAAAGGTACAACGGGTTTTAGTCATCATTATTGAGATTGTGAGAAATCATCTTGGATCGCCATTCTCGTGTAGAGGCATTGTGACCATGTAGTAAAATGGTAGCTGATCATCATGGACGTGACATATTCTAAAGTGTAAGACCCCTAGAGGGAAGATGTGGTGATGTTTCAAAGATTGTTGACGTGTAAGACCTCCCGAAAGATAGATATAACAAAGGCATATTTTTGGGTGTTGTCAAAGTGTAAGACCCTTAGAGGGAAGATGTGACAATATCTACTTCCATGTAGACTATATGTTGCTGAAGTGTAAGACCCCAAAGCATAGATGTAGCAGTATATTCCTTCTATGTTGTGAAAAGTAAGACCTTAGCAGGAAAATATGGTTGTATAAGTGTCTAGGATTGTCGAAGTGTAAGACCCCTAGAGGGAAGATGTGGCAATCAAGAAAAGGAAAAAAACATGGTGGGACCATAACCCACATGGCTAGGATCAAGACAAAGTTGTCAAAGTGAGAAGAATGCGTAAGAGCAGACTAGAAATTCCACTATAGTAGTACTTCCGATGTGGCCGCAGAGTATTTAGATCTAAAACAGGGTGTCAAAAGTTCCATAAAGCTTTTGGTGGAATAAAAGCCTTTCCCATTAGGGAGGTGTGATCCGGAGGACATTTTGGACCTTTACATCTTCCCAAAATTGTCAAGAACATAGTCAATATGGGAGATCTTTTCGATATCTTTCCAACACATATTGGAATGTGTAAATGGAGACATTGTAAGCTCTTGTACAGCTTGGTCAAATTTTGGGTCAAAGTTTTTGTCAAAGTGTCATCAACATTTGGTCAACATTGGTCAATAGGAAAATTAAATAATATTTAAATCATCTAGAGTCAACATTTTTGCATAGAGCTCATCGATATATTTCTGACGTATTTTGAACGGACCAAATTCGAGTCCGTATGGGAAAGTTATGAATGGTCAAAGTTCAGTCAATTGGTGGTCAACGAGAGTGAATGAGCAGAGGACACACCAAGTGGAAAACTAATATGGTGACACATGGCATACCAGCATATCTACACGTGTATTTGGGTACATGGAATGAAAAATGGGCTTATGGTTTACCCACATGAAAAAGGTTAGAATATTTTTATATTAATTTTTAAAAAAAAAAAAAAGTCCACGGTGGCCTTTTTAAGTGGTTGGTCAAAGCCTTAAAAAGGCTAAAGAATATTTATCTCCCACCATATGTGGGCCAATCCACGTGAAAGGAGGAGGTTGTTTGAATCCATGGAGCGGTCAACATCCCACGTGGAGACTACATTATTCTAAGAAATAAAAATGGAGGATGGGCATGCTAAGTGGATGGATAAGCCTATTAAAAGGCTATCTAAATTTTGCCCACGTAAAAGAGCATGGGACATTTATACCACTATGCAAAGCCTAAATGAATGGCTACTTTAAAGGTCGTGCATATGGTTAAAACTCGGGAACTCATAGTGGATGTGAGTTATATGGGATTCTAGCCCTTTTAAAATTGCAAAAGCCTTATTTTTAATAGGAAAATTGTAATATTGGGAGTTATTGGAAACTCGACAATTGGCCCATAGCTCCATAGAACTTCAAGGTACACGGGGAAGGTGGAGGACATTTTCCAACTAGTCATCGTGGTTCTTGAAGGACCTGGAGTGCTATTTGGCAAGTTAAGTTCCAAAAGGTTTAATTGTAATAAATTATTATACTTAGAAGTTTTGACTAGTGGAATGGTTCGATAAGAACCTAGAGACATAGGCTATTGCCGAACTTTGTAATCAACCCATTTGCGGTGTGTTTCAAATTTTACATTATTTTGAGTTGATTTAGTTTATACAAAGTGAAATTTTATCGAAATATTAAAATCCTATAGGGTCTCAAGGTCGTTAAAAATTTGACTTGGATTTTTGATCAAGTTTGTATCGAGAGAAGGTTTGTTGGCTTGCAAACTTGCTAATCTCCAAGCAAGTTTGGTATCGATTCCATTAATTTGATTGTGTGATCACTTCAATTTGTACAAATAGTTCAATGTGATTGAATAGGTACAGGTGCACCATGGGCAAGATGTCAAAATAGGTGAAGATCGATGAAATCAAGCATATACTCACAAAATCCAGAAGAGAACTCTCTCTTGAGATCGATGTATTACTCTTTGGAAGAAGAGAATGCTCACTTGAAATCAGAATCACAAGCCAAGGATGAGCTCTTGGTAAGGTTACAAAGTGTGGTGATGAGACAAAGGAAATATCTTCTACTTCAAATGCAGAGACCATGATAGATGATTGCACTATAAGTTGTTCACCACGTGAATCTTATTCCTCCCATTCGGTTTCAGATTCAGGTAATGAAGTCTTTGCTTTGTTTGAAAAGCATACTAGAGGCATTGGATCCAAATTATTAGATAAAATGGGATTTGATGGAAGAAGCATTGGTAAAAATGGCCAAGGCATTGCTAACACAATACAAATAGAGGATTTTCCTCATTTTGTAGGTTTGGGTTTTTCTAGTGTGGGAATGGATATTGGAGATTGCTCCAAGAACGTTGACGGAGACAAGCTTCTGAAAGCAAAGAGAATACCCCACTAGTCCTGCAAGAATATTATGAGCAGGAAATGTGTGCTTCATCGTCACATGAAGGATGTGGTAAGAAGAATTAACAAAGAGGTAATGATATTCTGCCCCCCGTTTCTTACCATAATCATAAGCACAATAAAACTTTTGATCCACTTTTTTAGCCTAAGAAGTAGGGTTGTGATTTTCAGAAAATGTGGAATGCCTTTCCATGTATTTTTGTGGATTGCATAATCATTATGTGGCCAGATGCTGGAAGAGGAGGACATTGATGAAGAAGTTGATGTTATTCGTCAATAACACGACAAATTAGAAAGACCAATCTCATCATGCAGAGTCGAGAAATGGTAGAAATATTTCTTCATCCCAAAAGAAGGAGATTAAGAGGAATTTTTTTGATCATGCAAAAGGAATGGGCACCTAGGATGGACACTTGTTGGAAGCTTCATTGATCTCGTCATTAGAGTAATGGCGAGCCGAAGATGGAATGGAGACTTATTGCAAAGGTAAAAGAAGTTCCTAATCCACCATCAGTTGACAATTCAACCCAAGATAGGTAATATGTGAAAGTGAAAGTCCTTTAAAATGGGTATGTCAACAATTTTTAATTCCAACTATGTTGATGATTTAAATAAATTTGTGCCTTACCTTGTTCAAGCCACATATATTGCATAACTTAGATTGATGAATGATATGTAATATTTGTTAGGAGTTCAGATTTTGTGAGAAAATGCCTTTGAGAGAAAGGTTTACCATACTTGGAAAATTTGATTAATACTCCATATATATCTCCTAATCATTTTTGAGTGCTGTTACATCTTGAATACAAGATTTAACTCATATTTATAGGCTTGGATATTTGATGATCATTTCGCATACATTTGAGTTCAACGGTGTCAGCTCAGATCTTCATTATGTGTAGAGGCATTGTGACCGTGCAACAGAATGGTAGTTGATCACCGTTGGCATATGACATCAGGTCAGATCTTCATTTTGTGAAGAGGACCATTATGGCGGTCCAGCAGAGTGGTACCTAATAGTCATCATCAATAGGTGGCTTTGTACCGTGTAGAGGCAAGCAACGATACAATGGGGTTGTAGTCACCATTATTGAGATTGTGAGAAATCATCTTGGATCATCATTTTGTGTAGAGGCATTGTGACCATGTAACAAAATGGTAGTTGATCATCATGGACGTGACATCTTCCGAAGTGTAAGACCCTAGAGATTAGATGTGGTGATGTTTCAAGTATTGTTGAAGTGTAAAACCTCTTAAAAGACAAATACAACAATGCATATTTCTAGGTGTTGTCGAAGTGTAAGACCCCTAGAGGGAAGATGTGGCAATATCTACTTCCATGCAGACTATATGTTGCTGAAGTGTAAGAACCCCAGAGGGTAGATGTAGCAATATATTCCTTCTATGTTGTCGAAGAGTAAGACCTTAGCAGGAAAATATGGTAGTATAAGTGTCTAGGATTTTTGAAGTGTAAGACACTTGAGGGTAGATGCGGTAGTCAAGAAAAAGGAAAAAAACAAGGTGGGACCATAACCCACATGACTAGGATCGAGAAAAAATTTTCAAAGTGAAAACAATGTAGAAGAGCAGACCAAAAATTCCACTGCAGTAGTACTTCCGATGTGGCCGAAGAGTATTTAGATCCAAGACAGGTGCCAAAAGTTCCGAAAGCTTTTGGTGGAATAAAAGCCTTTCCCATTAGGGAGGTGTGATCCGGAGGACATTTTAGACCTTTAGATCTTCCAAAAATTGTCAAAAACATAGTCAATATGGAAGAACTTTCCGATTGCTTTCCAACACATATTGGAACGTGTAAATCGGACATTGTATGCTCTCGGTATAATTGGTCAAAGTTTGGGTCAAAGTGTGATCAACATTTGGTCGACATTGGTCAATGGTAAAATTAAAAAGTATTGAAATCATCTAGACTCAGCATTTTTTCATAGATCTCGTCGATATATTTTTGACGCATTTTGAACGGACCAATTTCGAGTCCGTATGGGAAAGTTATGACCGGTCAAAGTTCGCCAATCGATTGGTGGTCAACGAGTGAACGAGAAAAGGATGCACCAAGTGGATGGATAATATGGTGACACGTGGCATACCAGCATATATCTGCACGTGGATTTGGGCACATGGAATGAAAAATGGGCTTATGGTTTACCCACGTGTAAAAGGTTAGAATCTTTTATATTAATTTTTTTTTAAATAAAAAAGGTCCACGATGGACTTTTTAAGTGGTTGGTCAAAGCCTTAAAAAGGCTAAAGAATATTTATCTCCCACAATATGTGGGATAATACACGTGAAAGGAGGAGGCTTTTTTAATCCATGGAGCGGTCAACATCCCACGTGGAGACTACATTATTTTAAGCAATAAAAATGGAGGGTCATGCTAAGAGGATGGATAAGCCTATTAAAAGGCTATCTAAATTTACAGCCCATGTAAAAGAGGATGGGATATTTATACCCCTATGAAAAGCCTAAATGAATGGCTACTTTAAAGGTCCCACATATGGTTAAAACTCGGGAGCTCATGGTGGATGCGAGTTACATGGGATTCTAGCCCTTTTAAAATTGTAAAAGCCTTATTAAGGGTAAAATTTGTTTATCCCTATGCTAGATTATAAAAACAGGATAAATGATTTATCCTTATATTTCGGGTGCTCAAAGGCTATAAAAGGCCCCTCATACACATTCATTCCACAATTTGAAGGCATTGAGCTTCTAAGCCAATTCAAAGGCAATGAGGAGATTTTAAAAGCTTCCAAGCTATTTCGAGAGCCTTATAACTTTTAAAGGGCAATTTTTGTAATAAAATCCTACTATTTTAATAGGTATTGTGGGAGTAAGTCATATTATTTTTAATAGGAAAATTGTAATATTGGGAGTTATTGGAAACTCGACAATTAGCCCATAGTGCCATAGAACTTGAAGGTACACCAGAAGGTGGAGGACGTTTTCCAACTAGTCATCGTGGTTCTTGAAGGATTGGATTGCTTTTGGCAAGTTGAGTTCCATTAAGTTTAATTGTAAGAAATTATTATATTTACAAGTTTTGACTAGTGGAATGGTTCGATAAGAACCCAGAGACGTAGGCTATTGCCAAACTCCGTAATCAACCCATTTGCAGTGTGTTTCAAATTTTGCATTATTTTGAGTTGATTTAGTTTATACGGAGTGAAATTTTATCGAAATATTAAAACCTATAGGGGTCTCGAAAGTCGTTAAAAATTTGACTTGGATTTTTGGATCAAGTTGGTATCTAGAGCAGGTTGTTGGCTTGCAAACTTGTCAATCTCAAGCAAGTTTGGTATCGATTCATTATTTGATTTGTGTGATCGCTTCAATTTGTGTAGTAGTTCAAAGTGTGATTGAATAGGTACAAGTGCACCATGGGCAAGATGTCCAAATAGGTGAAGATTGATGAAATTAAAGCATATACTCACCAGATCCAGGAAGATAACTCTCTCTTGAGATTGATGTATTACTCTTTGGAAGAGGAGAATGCTCGCTTGAAATCAGAATTGCAAGCCAAGGATGAGATCTTGGCAAGGTGCGGTGTGGTGATGAGACAAAGGAAATATCTTCTACTTCAAATATAGAGACCATGATAGATGATTGCACTATAAGTTGTTCATCACATGAATCTTCTTCCTCCCATTCGGTTTTAGATTCGAGTAATGAAGTCTTTGCTTTTTTGAAAGCATACTAGAGACATTGGATCCAAATTATTAGATAAAATGGGATTTGATGGAAGAGGCCTTGGTAAAAATGGCCAAGGCATTGCTAACCAAATACAAGTCGAGGATTGTCCTCGTTTTGTAGGTTTGGATTTTTCTAGTGTGGGAATGGATATTGGAGATTGCTCTAAGAATGTTAACATGAGACAAGCTTGAAAGCAAAGAGAATAACCCACTAGTCTTGTAAGAATATTATGAGCAGGAAAATTGTGCTTCATCATCATAGGTAGGATGTGGTAAGAAGAATCAACAAAGAGGTAATGAGATTTTGCCCCCATTTCTTACCATAGTCATAAACACAAAAAAACTTCGATCCACTTTTTCAACTTAAGAAGTATGGTTTTGATTTTCGAAAATGTGGAATGCCTTTCCATGTACTTTTTGTGGATTGAATAATCATTATGTGGTGGATGCTAGAAGAGGAGGACACGATGAAGAAGTTGATGTCATTCATCAAGAACACAAAAAATCAGAAAGACCAATCTCATCATGCAGAGTCGAGAAATGGTAGAAATATTTCCTCATCCCGTAAAAGAAGATTAAGAGGAAATTTTGTGCTCATTGCCAAAGGAATGGGCACCGGTGGAAACTTGTTAGAAGCTTCATCCATCTCACAATTAGAGTAATGGTGAGTCGAAGATGGAATGAAGACCTATTGCAAAGGTAAAAGAAGTTCCTAATCCACCACCAATTGACAATTCAACCCAAGATCGTAATACGTGAAAGTGAAAGTCCTTTAAAATGGGTATGTCAACAATTTTTTAATTATATATTCGCATAACTTAGATTAATGAATGATAGGTAATATTTCTTAGGAGTTCAGATTTTGTGAGAAAATGCTTTGAGAGAAAGGTTTACCATACTTGGAAAATTTGATTAATACTCCATATATATCTCCTAATCAGTTTTTGAGTGCCTGTTACATCTTGAATACAAGATTTAACTCATATTTATAGGCTTGGATATTTGATGACCATTTCGCATACATTTGAGTTCAACGATGTCACCGATCTTCATTATGTGTAGAGGCATTGTGACCATGCAATGAATGGTAGTTGATCACCGTTGGCATATGACATCAGGTCAGATCTTCATTTTGTGAAGACGCCCATTATGGCGGTCCAGCAGAGTGGTACCTAATAGTCATCATCAATAGGTGGCTTTGTACCGTGTAAAGGCAGCAACAATACAATGGGGTTGTAGTCACCATTATTGAGATTGTGAGAAATCATCTTGGATCGTCATTTTGTGTAGAGGCATTGTGACCATGTATCAAAATGGTAGTTGATCATCATGGACGTGACATCTTCCGAAGTGTAAGACCCCTAGAGATTAGATGTGGTGATGTTTCAGTATTGCTGAAGTGTAATACCTCTTGAAAGACAAATACAATAAGGCATATTTCTAGGTGTCGTAGAAGTGTAAGACCCCTAGAGGGAAGATGTGGCAATATCTACTTCCATGAAGAATATATGTTGTTGAAGTGTAAGAACCCAGAGGGTAGATGTAGCAATATATTCCTTCTATGTTGTCGAAGAGTAAGACCTTAGCAGGAAAATATGGTTGTATAAGTGTCTAGGATTTTTGAAGTGTAAGACCCCGAGGGTAGATGTGGTAGTCAAGAAAAAGGAAAAAAACAAGGTGGGACCATAACCCACACGACTAGGATCGAGAAAAAGTTTGCAAAGTGAGAAGAATGCAAAAGAAGCGAGACCAATAATTCCACTATAGTAGTACTTCCGATGTGGCCATGAGTATTTAGATCCAAGACAGGTGCAAATGTTCCAAAAAGCTTTTGGTGGAATAAAAGCCTTTCCCATTAGGGAGGTGTGATCCGGAGGACATTTTGGACCTTTAGATCTTCCCAAAATTGTCCAAAACATAGTCAATATGGAAGAGCTTTCCGATAGCTTTCCAACACATATTGGAACGTGTAAATCAGACATTGTATGCTCTCGGTATAATTGGTCAAAGTTTGGGTCAAAGTGTGATCAACATTTGGTCAACATTGGTCAATGGTAAAATTAAATAGTATTGAAATCATCTAGACTCAGCATTGTTGCATAGATCTCGTCGATATATTTCTGACGCATTTTGAACGGACCAAATTCGAGTCCGTATGCGAAAGTTATGACCGGTCAAAGTTCGGTCAAGTGGTGGTCAACGAGAGTGAACGAGCAAAGGATGCACCAAGTGGATGGATAATATGGCGACACGTGGCATACCAGCATATCTGCACATGGATTTGGGCACATGGAATAAAAAATGGGCTTATGGTTTACCCACACGAAAAAGGTTAGAATCTTTTTATATTAATTTTTTTTTAAAATCAAAAAAGGTCCACGGTGGCCTTTTTAAGTGGTTGGTCAAAGCCTTAAAAAGGCTAAAGAATATTTATCTCCCACCATATGTGGGATAATCTACATGAAAGGAGGAGGCTTTTGAATCCATGGAGCGGTCACCAGCCCACGTGGAGACTACATTATTCCAAGCAATAAAAATGGAGGAGGGCCATGCTACGTGGATGGATAAGCCTATTAAAAGGCTATCTAAATTTGCAGCCCATGTAAAAGAGGATGGGATATTTATCCCACTATGTAAAGCCTAAATGAATGGCTAGTTTAAAGCTTCCACATATGGTTAAAACACGGGAGCTCATGGTGGATGCGAGTTATATGGGATTCTAGCCCTTTTAAAATTGCAAAAGCCTTATTAAGGGTAAAATTTGTTTATCCCTAAACGGGATTATAAAACAAAATGATAAATGATTTAATCATCTATTTTGGGTACTCAAAGGATATAAAAGGCCCCTCATGCACATTCATTCCACAATTCAAGGCATTGATCTTCTAAGCCAATTCAAAGGCAAAGTGAGGAGATTTGAAAACTTCCAAGCTATTTCGAGAGCCTTATAATTTTTAAAGGAAATTTTTGTAATAAAATCCTATTATTTTAATAGGTATTGTGGGAGCTAAGTCCTATTATTTTTAATAGGAAAATTGTAAAATTGGGAGTTATTGGAAACTCACCAATTGGCCCATAGTGCCACAGAGCTTACAAGTACGCCAGGAAGGTGGAGGACTTTTTCAACTGGTCATCGGTGTTCTTCGAAGGACTAGAGTGTTATTTGGCAAGTTAAGTTCCAGTAGGTTTTATTGTAAGAAATTATTATACTTACAAGTTTTGACTAGCGGAACGGTTTGATAAGAATCCGAAGATGTATGCTATTGCTGAATTCTGTAATCAACCCATTTGCAATGTGTTTCAAATTTTACATTATTTTGAGTTGATTTAGTTTATACGGAGTGAAATTTTATCGGCAATATTAAAAACCTATAGTGGGTCTCAAGGCCGTTAAAAATTTTGACCAGGATTTTTGGATCAATAGATGTGGGGTTAAGATTAGCTAAGGAAAGGCCTATATTCGAATGAATGATAAAGGAAAAAGATTGAACTCAAACCCATTATCGACTAAAGTTCTCTTAACACCCAAGCTATTGATGCAACCCCATATATAAAGAGGAGGATAATTTTCATAAACAAAAATATTGTCAGCTATAGTAGATGGAAAAGTAAGCTGTTGAGAAAATGCATCCACAAATGTCTGGTAAACAATGTCTAGATGAGTATTAGAAGGAATGTGATTAATAGCCAAGAGAGTAATGATTTTAGCTCTACACTCAAGATTGGCTAGCAATACATCATGAATGGAGATATCCATGATGAAAGGATGAAATAATTGATGAAATGAAGACCCAAGAGTGTTCGAATGAGATGGGTTCACCAAATGATTTAACAAATATGGAATATATGCTAAACCCTAATTGCAGAGTCACAACACAATATATATAGTCAATAAAGTACATATCTAAACTAAGAAATAAGCAAGTGGAAATTGAAACCCTAAGTACAAGAGAAGGGAAATAATGCTTAGCTGATTTCGCAATTGATCTTGAGTTGTGACAAGCTATAGAATTGATAAACAGAAGGAGGAAATCACCACAAAAAAACCCAGAAAATGGTGCGATATCCAGATCTACCTGGACTGGGGTGCCTGAATCAGGTTAGGGGCACCTGGGCGCTGTACACTATTTTTTGGTGCCCGTGACTATGAAAATGGCCGAAAAGTTATTTCTTTTGTGTCACTTCTATGTCGATACCCTTCATTTTTCGCACTGTGTGTTGCACTATGCCCACAAAATTCACCTGTAACCTACAAAGAGAAAGAACACCTACAAAACCCAAAAATACATTAAATCCTAAAAAGTAAAAGATGTAAATGGGGAGTCAAAATAACCGGAGGTCACGACCGACCGAGTGAAGTTACGATCCAAGCACTGCACTACATTTTAGATTCCATGTAGTTTTGTATGTGTGTGTGTAGAATTATGCCCTAGGTGGCTCTTATGCAAGATGCAATGAATAACGAGCAATATCAAGATGTAACAATGTAAGTAGATGTGTGGATGTCAAAATGAACTTCCCCTCATATGAGGTGTATGCCGTCCCTTATCCCTTGAATGAAGCTAGATGGATGCTTTGATTCAATGAAATTCCTTTGGATGTAACCTTAGGTGATAGTAATAAATGCTTAGAGCTTGATCCTTTATTATGATCATATAGCTTTGTATTTATATGATTCCATTGTTTAAATTTTGTAATTAACATATAAAATTCCAAACACCAAGAAAAAAAGACGGCCAAAAGATAAAAGAGGCCCATAAGGTGCAAGTAAGATACAAAGAGATCGGTGGCACCCAAAGGGGACGGGGTGTTGACATCTTGGATGGGTGCTAGTGTTTGGAGCCAAGAAATATAAAATAGTGAAAGTCAAACTAACCGGTGGGGTGTATAGACCACAGAGAAATCAAGAAAGTAAAGAAAGAGGCCAAAAATAGATGTCAATTACTAGTTTTCTTGCTTAGGAATCATATGAATAGTGGTATGTGATTAGGACCTAGAAATGTACCCAAGTGCGTGATTTAGTGTCTACAATACATAAAGGCCTACCCATCATATATGGCTAATGTTCCTCTTGTTTATCTTCAAAAATTCAAGACATGTAAGCATAAATAGTTCTCTAACTGAAAAATTGATCGCAGTGACCATAACCTCCATTATGTTACTCAATAACCCATTAACACTCAAAGATCTTAACTATCCCATACCTCCTAGATTTACTCTACCAAAAATTTCCTTTTACAATGGTAAGAACGATCCTTCATAACACATTTATCAAATATTCTATGAGCTATATGCATGAATATACCCTACTTACCAAGTTCTTTCCATGTAGCCTCATGGAATATGCATTTGATTCTATATACTTCCTTCAAAATCCATACAGACATTCTAAGATCTAGCTAATAGTTTATTTACACACTTATTAATCAATATTGGGCAACTATTATCCTTTTTCATAAATCATAAGATTCAATAAGAAACCACGTAAAGAGTGATAAATTAGGAAAACCAATGCCAAGCCTTACTTGCTTTACACCAGCTCCCAAAATCCCTAACAAAAACTTTCCTAAAATAAACCTAACCTCTGCGAAAGAAAAAAATATATTTTAGTATTTGACAAATGTTTGATACATTTAACATCATAAATATGCTCATGAAGGGAGGGGATCTTATACTCCGCGCTTGATCAAAAAAAATCCCATCCTTCTAATTCACAAACTATTCCTTATGTCTCGAAACATTCCCTACTTACTTATGTGTCATAGAATGATCATCTACCCATCGGTCCCATTCTCCAACTATTGCTTCAGCCGACAATAGTTCTTTGAGTCCCCACGAGGATCTAGGTTTGATGATTTCTATTCTTGTGATTATTATCAATATCATGGAAAATATACAAATCGATGTTTTGGAATACATAGGAAAATGAAATAGCTTCTCAACAAGTAACACCATTTATCTACCAAATCTTGAGCCACATGTCAAAATAATGTTTCCTCAACCTATTTCATGTATACGATTGTTTACCGATCCATTTCATAATCATATTGTTTAACAAATAAATAAGAATTTTTTAGATGTTTTATCACATAGTTATTTCTCCACCGACCGAAGTTTAGTCATGAAATCATGCACTTTAGTCATTATTTAGCTTTGGTCTTATACTACTATTTAGAGGGTTCTCAAGTGAAGAAACTACTAATTAATCCCACCTTTTTGACATCTTATTTTTACCTTTTATTTCATCATTCCCATATATTTTCCTATACATGCCCACATATTTCGTAACTTTCCCATCATTTTATCCTAAACCGGGACACTCGAGGGCTGTCTTGGGCACCCCGGTCCAACACAGGGCACCCCGATCCATGTTCTCTGTCTCTTTTTGGGCCTCTTCTAGCCGTTTTTCATCCTTATATTTTTCCTAGTCGGTCATGTCGAGGTTAATTATGAAATTAGAGCAAGAGAACCCTATAAATATAAAGTTATGAGACCATAATGAGGGCCCTAACGTCACATACTACTATCACTCCATCTAGAGTTGCATCCATTACATCACTTGCATCCACATAGTACCATGCATCAAGGCTAGGAGATCTATATCAACAAACATAGCATATGGGGAGTGATTCTATTCTATTCCATGCACACATACTATTACATTTTTCTATAGTTATTATTGCTCGCTACTTCACAAAGTGTGACTGGAACAAGAGCACCTAGGGCATGACATGCACACACACACACACCAAAACTACATTTGGGTCTGAAATGTAGTGCAACGTTTAGATTAGTAAGCCCGCTATTGTGGTAGGTGAGGTCAATCTGACCCATTCATTTTTATTTTTTATTTTTAGGGTTTTGATACTTCTTTGTATTTTATAGGTCATTCCTTCATCTTGAATTATTTCATATACCCGGCATAGTTTAGTAGATCAAGTGTGATAGACACACAATATTTTAGGGCATCTTGCGACACTACCGAGATCAGATTATGAGCTTTTACAGAGACCAGGGTGCTTATTCGCAAACCAGGGCGCCTAGGGTGCCCAAGACCTTCTTTGGGTACTCCGGTCTCCTTATATCTTCCAAATCTGACCTTTGCGGGACCTCTAAGTGATCGTTCCTACTTCTGAAATCCACAGTCAGACCTACGACAACCTGCGATAGTCTCCAGCAATCAGCTAAGTCCTTTCCTTTTACATCTTTGCACATTTAGGGTTTTATTTCATTTAGTATAATTATTTAAAATTATTCCATACTTGTCTTAGCATAGTTTACAACATTTTAGTCCTCCTATATTAGATTAACTATTATTATACTTTCCCATAGCATAACTTAGTTCTATTTAATCATTTTTCTTATATGCACACTTGTTTGTTGTTTGTGGCCATGACGGACTTACATGTCTTATGACATCATGAGTGATGTCCCATGTTTGCAACCCACTTTGTGTGGTCTACTTGTTTTCTTGCGTGTTTACACTACATTTTTGGTAGTTACTACATTGTCTACGTATTTTACACTTGTCTTATTGCATGCATGTGTTTTCAAACTAACACTTGTTTTGGCTAGCCATCCCCTTTTGTGTGCGCCTTGGTTTCTACCAAGCGCTTTCCCTTCCCCTACAGGGTAGATTTATACATGTTAGAGTGTGGTAGGTCCTCTTTTGGGACCACATTCTCCTTTCAGAGATGTCACATGCCCCCAAAGAGGGGGGCATCATTGAGGGTTTTACATACTAACACAATGTATTTACACGATTCGATATAGTGCACTTTCCGCCCTTGGAATTATGGGTTTACATACAACGAGTGAGTTTAGACCAGTCTATAAACTCCATACACAATGACTTTTATAAGACATGGTGTCCTTTGGCATTTTGGGAAGCGATTCATGGCTTGGGGGTTACGGTGGGTGTGCTATGTACACTACTTCGCCCAGATGGCGTCAAATTACATAAAAACTCGGGATGTTACAGAGATATCTTCACACATTTCAGCATAAGTGGTTAGAGTTGGAGGACACAGAGAATTTCCTCCCTACACTTCTTCAGCCTAGGGTGGCGTGAGATCACCCAAAAAACTCGGGACAGTACAGGATATCCTTCTACACCCTTTTCTCAACATGGATCAGGTACACATGTTCCATTTACACTTTTCTTTTCACATATTTTACATTTGCGTACTTTACACATTTCTATACACATGTGTATTTTACACAACATTTTTACATACATACATATTTGACTACGTGATATTTTTCTCCTTGTAGGTCCGGCCGTATGAGAAACAAGCAAAAAAATTTGGGGCAAAAACAACAACAACAATAATGATGACGATGATGACAACAACGCAATGATGACACACAGCGATGACACTTGGCTTTACTAACCATGTAGGTACATTACACACTGCAATAGATACACACGAATTCTACCCTAGGTTCACTCTCATCACTTTTTATGCACATTTTTTATCTTTAGAATCCATGCTCCTCCAATTTTTATTTTTGTCATTCCATGCTTGAGTATATTCCATCGGCACGTCTTCTACTACACTCTACATGGATATCAGGTACACATCTCTATCTACTTTATGTTACTGAGTGTTCCGCTCACCAACATAAAGTGGGGGAAAAATGTAGTCACAAAATCATGCACTTTAGGCATTATTTAGCCCGGTCTTATACTACTATTTAGAAGGTTCTCAAGTGAAGAAAGTAATAATTAATCCCACCTTTTGGCCATCTTATTTTTACCTTTTATTTCATCATTCTCATGTATTTTCCTATGCATTCCCACCTATTTTGTAACTATCCCGTCATTTTAGCCTAAACTGGGGTGCCCCATGGTGCCCTGGTCCCACCTAGGGTACCCCAATACATGTTCTACTTTCCCGCCTCTTTTTGGGCTTCTTATAGTTGTTTTTCATCCTTATCTTTTTCCTCGTCGGCTATGTCGGGGTAATTACAAAATTAGAGCAATAAAACCCTATAAATATGAAGTTATGAGACCATAATGTGGGCCCTAACGTCATATACTACTATCACTCCATCTCGAGTTCCATCCATTACATCACTTGCATCCACATAATAGCATATCAAGAATAGGATATCTCGCATCAACACATACAACATAGGGGGAGGGATTCTATTCTATTCCATGCACACATACTATTAGATTTTTCTATAGTTATGATTGCTTGCTATTTCATAAATTGTGGTGACACAAGAGCACCTAGGGCATGACATGCATAGACACACACACGGACACCAAAACTATATTTGGGTCCAAAATGTAGTACAATGCTCAGATTAGTAAGCCCACTGTTGTGGCAGTTGAGGTCAGTCCGACCCATTCATTTTGCATATTTTATTTTTAGGGTTTTGATACTTATTTGTCTTTTGCAAGTCATTCCTTCATCTTGCATTATTTCATATACCCAACGCAGTTTGGAAGATCCAATGCGACGGTGATCGGGAAAATTTCAGGGCATCTTGCTGTTGGTGTAGGTGGTTTTTTTCTTCACTTATTTAGTGTTATTCCACCTCACCGAGTGAGTCATCTCACTTAGGCGGACATGGATCTAGGTGTCATCTTAGTTATGACAGGATTCTCTTACGAATCTGTCATATGTGTAAGTGTGTCATAGGAGTTACATTCCCATTTGGGAAAGTAACTCCTCTTCTCCATTATGGAGGAATCTTATCTTACATGGGAGTTACACATTCACTCCCCTATATGTACACCACCTCTTTTGATCTATGACAAGCCAATACAAGCTAAGCTAAGGCTTCCATTCCACTCCACTTTTTGAATCTTGAGCTCTCATATGCATGCACATTGCTTTACAAAGCTTGCTTGCTTTAATCTCGCAACTCCTACACTTTGGTGAAGTGCAACTATTTGATGCATGTGAATTCCTTCTAGGTCTTCGTCCTACACTCCTTCATGGTATCAGAGCATGGGGACCGAAATCACGTTTCTCACCATCATTGCTCCACCGTGTAGTTGCTTATGTAAGCTCTCGCTTTTGCATGTGCTCTACTTACATATTTTGAGATTCTGTGGGTGTATTTTTGGGTGTTTGTGCTCTTCAAGTGTTCAATGGCCTTGCATGCGTGCTTTGGAGGCATTTTGCGGTGTTCAGGTTTCAACATATTATAGGTTTGAAGGTTGATAGCTCGCTCTTCATTTGATCTACTCGTGCTTCACCGTGCTCAGAAATGTTGGTGCATGTTGTTCAGACCGTGCTTGGCTACACGTTGCTCTCCTTCAACTCAGGCCTGCAAACAACACTTCATCCTTCTTGTCGTATTGCCTGCACAACTCAGTCGTGCATGGTCTTCACCCTCTCGAGTTTTGCATTGGGTTTACGTTTGAATCCTTGGCCTGCATGCTTGTGCTTCGTTGGCTCCTTCTGGCCCTCACCATTCCAACCCTGCACGTTTGCACACTGTTAACCAAGCTTTCCCAACTCGTTTGGTAACTACACCTGATTTGCATTTGTCTCGTCACCTGTGATGGCTCGTGGTGACTATTCTGACTGATCAACTAGTGCCCGTGGATCCGGTTTGGGCTCGCCTTTTTTTGTCCCTTGGCTCGATGGCTCATCTGTAGCTTCATGTTGAGATCTTGCATTGGTTTGATGTTCATCCTTTGCATTGGACTTAGCTGTGACACTCAAACTAGGCATCCTTCATCCTCAAGCCTCTGGTTTGAAGATTTGTTCTAATCTGCATCATCGATCTCTATCCTGTTACCTGCATTTTTCTCCTTTGCGAGACCATTTTGGGTGGTTTGCTCATCATTGCAGATTCCACGAGCTTCTACCTTTGAGATCTATGCACCGGCCCATGTTGCCGGCTTCACCGCCGTGCTCAATGTCGTTACTTGGCCATTTCTTCATGTAACCTACTCACTGTGCTCTCAATCTTGCCGCTTTGGATCGGGATCTCCTTACCTGCAGTGGGCTTTTCCCTTCTAGGCTCCCTTCTCTGCGTGGAATCTCAGTGGCTGCAGCCCACCTCTGACCATGCAGATTCCTCGGCCATTTTCCGATCCGCAGCGACCTGTAAAACCTTTGCACGCTGGTTCCTCCATGTGGCAGTTTCAACTTCTCGTCAACATTGACCAGGGCTAGCTCGTGACCAACTCGACCTGTGCAGCACCAACCAACTCTCCTCCAACACATGGGCCCCCTCCTTCCACCTTTTAATGTTTTAAGGTGTTAAAATAAAACATTTATTAAATGGCATGTAATTAAAACTTAGGTTGTTTTGGCTTGTAATTTAATCCCCTCCTACGAGTGTCGAAGACGGAGGGCGAGGTCCGGGGTTGGCAGGAGGCTAACCCCCTCGCAGTCAAAACAAACCCCTACTAAAATTCTATGCCATTTCCAATGAGTACCCACATGACACCCTTTGCACCCATTTCGGGCATTTTTTATGCGTTTGTAGCATTTATTGCATTTTTTCATCGATTGTAGGAATCGTTTTGCTTTATAAATTTTGACTCGTTGCTCGTTTCTGAGCACTTCCTTGGTCAAAGTTGCATGATTTTTCACACATTACATGATGGGATTATCAATTTTGTAAATGCACTACTTTTATAAAGTGCCGCATTCTGGGGGGGTTGCTTGTACTCTTGGGCCTACACACGCAGACGCATTATCGGCCGAGTCCAACGTCTTGCTTTTGTGCATCTTACATTTTGCATCATGGAGAGTGCTCTTTCTAGACTTGAGCATCATAGGATCACCTTACAGCCTCCACCACTTCTCACCGGGAGAGGGAACTATTCAGTTTGGCGTGCTTCCATGGAACGTTACTTTACCCACGAGGGTCTTTTACCCTTCTTGCTTGGGCCAATTCCTGCACCCATTGATCATCATCATCTAGAGGACTTCCTTGACACTTGCAACCATGTTTTTGGTCACATGATGATGCATGTCTCTCGTTCTCTCTAGTTTCAGGTGGCAGACTCAGATCCACCCCACCATGTCTAGAGCATTCTTCAGTCCTTCTATGGAGACCCTTCACATACTGCAGTTGTTGTTCCTATTGCTGATTCAGTTGTCTCCTCTTCTTCATGTGATGACAGTTTTGCTGACATAGACTCACTTGATTCTACTTCTGATGACGAGGATTGTGCACCCAGTTCTGATGTTGAGAGTACTACAGAGGACTCTTCTCCTCTTTCTCTCACTATTCCAGACATTGTTGTCACCCCCCACATCTCATCAGATATCGAGCAGTCTTCTACTCAGCCTCACACCATCATTACACCCACCTCCTTTCCACTTCCAGTGTGCGAGGCCCACTTCACTCCTCTACCTTCATTGGATGACTCATACCTATCTAACATCACTCTTCTGTTTGTGAGCCCCCTCATTAGGATGAGTATCTGCTTGACTTTAGTCATCTTTTCACAGAGTCTACTTGTGATGCACTACAGGTTCCGCATCCATCTACAGGTGTTTCAAAGGAGTTCATCATCTCTGTTGTTGGGAGTGCCCCTTCCGGGAATCATACCACTTCCACTTTTCCAGAGACCTTCATTGATCCACCCTCAGTTGTGGATCCCTTTTCTATTGTGGAGGATGTTTTGTTCCCTTCACATCACTTGGACATCCTTTCTGCAGGTGTTCTCTCTTTTCACTCTGACAGTTCTACGCATGTGGCATTACCTTCGGTTCCTTGGCACTCACTCGCTAGACCTATGTCACACTTTCATGCACCAGACTCAGAGTTCTTCATGTTGCTACCTTCAGTTTCCTTTGTGGAGTGGGCGGACTTCCAACACATCATTTATGTCCTTCCTAAGGGCAAGCACACAATTCATTGTGGGTGGCTCTTCTTCAGTCCAGAGGCAGAGGATCTCATCATCGACATTCTTTAGGAGACCTCCTAGAGTTATAGAGTTCAAATCCGTCCATGGCATCTTCTGCATTCCTCTCGTCTCCCTCTTCTTCTCTCTTCTTCTTCTTTCCGAGAGATTGCCTCTTTGTACATGGGTACCCTTTAGGCTCGTCTATGGCCGGGACCCATATTTGGCATCTTTCTTAGATTAGAGAGTGTGTTGTTCTCTTGTGGTGGATTTTTTTCCATTGGGTTTTCCTTCACCGCTTGGGACCTTCTTTCTTATACATGGGTACCTCATCACACTTTGTCTTTGGGACCCATTTCTCATTTATGACTTGCTACCTCATCCTAAGTTACGATGAAGGGGGTGTTGGTGTAGGTTTTTTTTTTTCTTCACTTATTTAGTGTTATTCCACCTCACCGAGTGAGTCATCTCACTTAGGTGGTGTCATCTTAGTTATGACATGATTCTCTTACGTAACTGTCATATGTGTAAGTGTGTCATAGGAGTTACATTCCCATTTGGGAAAGTAACTCCTCTTCTCCATTATGGAGGAATCTTCTCTTACATGGGAGTTACACATTCACTCCCCTATATGTACACCACCTCTTTTGATCTATGACAAGCCAATACAAGCTAAGATAAGGCTTCCATTCCACTCCACTTTTCAAATCTTGAGCTCTCATATGCATGCACATTGCTTTACAAAGCTTGCTTGCTTTAATCTCGCAAATCCTACACTTTGGTGAAGTGCAACTATTCGATGCACATGAATTCCTTCCAGGTCTTTGTCCTACACTCCTTCACTTGCGACATTTCGATATCGGGTTATGAGCTTTTTTAGAGACTAGGTGCCCCGAGGTGCCCCAATAATTTCCAAGCACTGCAGTCTCCTTATATCTTCCAGATCTAACCTTTGTGGGACCTCTAATTGATCATTCATGCTTCTCGGAATCCACACAGGCAGACCCGTGGCAACCTGCAACAGTCTCTAGCAATCAGCTAATTCCTTTCCTATTACATCTTTACACATTTAGGGTTTTATTTCATTTAGTATAATTATTTAAAATTATTCCATATTGTCTTACCATAGTTTACAACATTTTAGTCCTCCTATATTAGATTAACTATTATTATACTTTCCCATAGCATATCTTGATTTTAGTTAATCACTAAGTGACGAATGCCCATGCGATCGATAATATCATCAATGTTACAAATAGTACATAATCATCTATACCACTTATTACATTATCTAATTTGAGATTCATCCTAATGAGGATGAAGTATCTAAACCTATTTTATCTTTACATAAATTGTTTCAAACCTATTAAAATTTTTATGGTAAATGACATATCTAGCTACAATATTTTCACAATGTAACTTCTTACATCTCTTGGCTATACTACATAAAATATCATTAGAACTATTGGTATAGTTCAAGACATTGATGAAAAGAAAAACAATTATAGGCATGTTTTTAATAGTATAGGTCAATTCGAGAGGAAAAAATCTTAGTTCCTTACAATTTCCTCTTAAAATAGTAAATATGTTACTAGGTTGCCTTTAAATACATGACATGACAGACTATTAGTTCCTTCAAAAACACATCAATTCTTTATTAAAAAGTAACATGGTATTCACTATCCCAAGCATATCATCATATGAATACCTTATTTTCTCTCCTCCAACAAATCCTTCAATACCTATTACATGTATTCCATGTCCCATACTAAAACATTTCCATTACATCATAGTACATTGAGTATTTATTGTTTACCTTCATATATTCCATGAAAATTTTAGAGTAGGATAACATTATGAATCATAATCCTACACATTGTGTTATGTAGTTGTGCACAACAAACTATAGTTTGAAAACAATTGTGTGGGCGTGACTCTCATGAGACGTTAATGCAATCTTACTCACACCAAGATCCTACAATTACTACAACTATTAGTAAACAAGTTATAGATTCAAATTACACTATTAAGGGTGATAGTGTTCAATATCATAATGTGTATGATCTTGTCATTTATCGATGAGAGCATTATCCTTCAATTGTGATGGTTCCAATACAAATAAATTACATACCTCTCAACACAAGGAATAACCTTATTCTTCAATCCATTCTATAAATTCAACAATACATTAGCAATAGTCTTTTAATAAAATTGACTTTGTTTTAGTAACCAATAACACGGGTCTAAAGTAGGTAGGTTAAAACCATTTCAAACTATAAATGACTATAATTTAAATTAATTTATATTTTAATATCTATTTAAGGTCAACATTATCCCATATGACTAAAAAGAGAAAATGTAAAGAAGGTAGGGGAGCACAATAACACATCAAAAATTATCAAATAAAAAATTAAAATAAGAAAATAGAAAGCAAGAGACAAACATAGTATAAGATCAAGAAAAGGAAATCCAAACATGATGAGATGAATCTTGTTTCCTTGGAAAAATTATGATATTTATGGTGGCGAAGAAATGTGTGATTGGTATTAGGACATGTGAATCATTGAGTTTGTGATGTCTCACTAATCTACCATATAAGTTTTGAAGATGGCCCAACGACATCTTCTTAATGATGATTTTAGACTATTTGAAGTAGGATGTAATTAACTTGGTGTAGGGCCCCTTAAGAATTTATACGAAACATTGATGACGAAAGATATCCTAAAGAAAGAGGGATAAGCATCTTTGGTCTTCATAAGCCATGAATGTTTGGGGACATCTAAGAGAACCTCTAAAAGGAAAAAGAACCATTCACTTATCTTGTAATGACAGAGCATATGAAAACACAATGTTCCTTACTCTTTAACTCCTAAGAACAAATTTGATAAATATGACGCTCTTAAGAGATGTGGTGGGTTGTCTCAATGCAATATTGATGGGCATGTGCATTTGCATGGGGGACCAAAAGGTGTCCAAAAAGATGTTTGATAGGCATTCTAAACATGATGCTCTTAAGAGATGTGGCGGGTTGTCTCAATGCAATATTGATGGGCATGTGCATCTGCATGGGGGGACCAAAAGGTGTCCAAAAACATGTTTGATAGGCATTATAAACATAACATACTCATGTTATAAATCAATCGTGTTATAAGGTGAGCATGTTTTTCATATTAAATAAAATTGTTAAGAAAATAAAGCAAGCACATTTTGTTTTTGTGGCTTGAAACCACCCATCCTTTGGGTTCGATATCTAAGCCTAAGGGTTGGACTATCTATTTCGTACTCAATCTGCGTTATACAAAAAACATAAGAATCTTGAGTGTATGCCCCGTTTTATCATGTGTTTTGAGATAACGTTACAAAATAAAAATAGCTTCAACATCAAACTTTTTCTTTTGTTTGTGTCGATGTATTTCTTTCTAAAATCCAAATAGTTTAAGGTTTTGATCCTTAATTTATTTTAGTAGTGTCTTCATTTTTCACTAAAAACACATGTATTGTTTTTTCTACGTGATTTTTTATTTTCTCATCCAAATTTCAAAAAAATTACATTGAAATGATCTACACTCCATTGCTTTTTGATTATTTTTCTCAAAATTAGGGGGTGTATACATGATTATTTTGTTTTTGGGATATATATTCTTTGAAAATTAGTAAAAATAAATATACTCGATGAAAAAATAGTGGTACACAATACATGATCTTAGCTAACTTTCTATTGAAAGGATTAGTAAAATATTTTAGGAAACTCAAAAATGGGGGCCACACACACGACACTATGTTATACTTTTTAGACAACAAAAAACCACTTTATGTGTGCACCACATTTGTTCTTACTCTCCACAATTTGATAAGAACAATAATCATAGTGCTTGGATTATAGTTAATAAACTACTATTTTTTAAAAAGGTGGACAAACTAATCATTAAAGTGAAGATAAAGTGTAAGTAGTGTTGAAGCTTTGAGCTATGTGACTCTTTAGGTTGAGACCATATGGATTGGAGGTAGGTTATGTAAATATCATTATGAATACCAATGTTTCTCTCTCTTGAAATGATCGGGAGGATCCACTAGGAAGTTATGCAAGGGTACTATACATACCCATAATTGTAAGGTACCGCCTTGCGCCAAAACAATGTAACACATGCCCCAATGATGATACAGGTCTCCTCGCAAGGTGTTCGGGATCTGGAAAATCTCCCCAAGTGTGCGTTAACATCCCGCATGCCCCGCTTAGCCCCTGTGTGATTTTTTGTTCTCTTTTCCCCTCTTTTCTTTGTATTTTATTCTTCAAGTATGAAACCGCCCACTGCACAGGCGGCGGTCTCATGACCGCCACCCGGGAAGGGGGCGATCCTATAACCGCCACTTTTTTCGTGGTGCGGTCCTTCACGCATTTTCTAGAATGTTATTTTTAATGTAACTCACATAAATTTCAACGTTTACCATCTTTTTCACCACCTTTGGCTTGCATTAATGATTCGGTTCCCTGGAATAGTGTTTTGGCTTTGTTTATGATTTAAGAGATCAATTTGGTTTTTACCTTTGGGTAAATGGAAATGCTATAAATAGTTGGCTTGTGCTCAAGCAAATGCCCCTCAAAATTTACCTCTCAATTTCTCATTTCAGTAGTTCAATCTTTTATTTTGCTTAGAATTCATAGTCTAGTTCATTCGCATGCTTAGTTAATGTTATTTTGCTATTAAAGCCACATATCCATCTTGTGCAAATGTTGTCATTACTTCATGCAATCCATTGAAATAGAGAAGCTTAATTCTCGAGTATGAAGCCATTAAAGTTGCAGGTTTTGCTCGTCAAATAGGATAGTTTCGTGTTCGGACATTTTATGTTGCATGACTCTGCAATAAATCCCGCTTAGAACCGCATAAGCCAAGCTCGTACTCTTGCGCTATCCCTCTCCTACTCGCATTGTATTCAGTCTGCATTCTAAGCTGCCTTTGTTCCAAAATCTACTCCTGTTGATGCTAGCATTACACGCTTTCTACGGATCCACGTGAGCACAAAGGAATGAGGAGATCACACCGAGGGAAAACCACCACACACCATCGATTCACCACCGTTTCTGCAAAATCCAGGTTCTAGCTTTCAAAGTTCTAGTTAGAAGCATATCAAATAGAGTAGCCAATCACTTTATTTCAGTCAATTTTACTTTCGATATTGCCAGGGAAGCTGTGGGGATTGATAGTTTCTGAGAAACTATGATTCATTCCTCACTTCTGAGGTAGGATCGAGAGTCTTTCAAACAGATTAGATTAGTTATTTCATTATTATCAATAGATTCACAACTGCACAGGCAAGTAGCTATACTCGGTTGCTTTGTTTGTTTTAAATTTGTCATTAGATTAGTTTTCAATTTCTAGATATATTAAAATAGTTGCTCCTTCAATTTCATTCATATAAATTCATCAGAAAAATACAAAAATAGAGGAGTCATATATGCTATAAATATACTTCACATAGTTAATTTTACTTTGTTGCATTTAGATTTACGTTGTTGCTTTTGTATGACAATCACGGGACCTGGAGAGCCCAGAGAATACGTATTCGAGCCAATCGCCCCAACCCAATCTCGTCACAACAATAGCTGATATAGATCAGAATCTTAGGATCCAAGTCTTCCGAACAATGACAAATTTACAAAAGATCAACCTCCAATTAAGTGGGTTGAACATAGAAGATGACCAAGCGCACACATTTTAGTCAAATCAACCAAACTACAAATTACCCTAGATATATATCTGCATGACTGTGAAGGGGATTGAAAGAGACCAAACATTCAGTTGTGATCCTTTGGTCCCACAGCCAGACGCATGATACATTCTCACATATATAGATACCAGCTTAAGAATTCAAGTTGCACAAACGCCTGTGAGATACTCTGAAAAGATCGCACAACTGTTGATTTTGAATATAGAGGTTGAGAAAGCATATGAATATTAGATACTAGGGATTAGGGACTGAATCCGCACATGACCATAGCAGGACCACAACAAACATGAGTCTACGGTTGTGACCCACAAATACCACACCTTATGAATCCATATGTGAATCGAGACATAGATGTTGGCCTACGCACATTAGTATTCGATCTACTCCACTTCCACCTATCATCATCGAACAGATATCTTTGTTAAACATAACAGCTAATAAAGCTAGGGAATTCTGGACTAGGCCAGATAATCACCCGTAGGGTCCACTATACCCATCATTCACCCTATGACCCTATCTAGAGATATACACGAAACTATCCCAGGTCATTTTCCGCGTATTCCACAACCCATAGGTACCCTATTAATATCAAGATCAATGAGGCAAAGCAAAAAAGTGGCTCTTATATACTAACATGAATCAATGTCATGAGTTTCCTTCTATACAAGGGCTCTATAAGCAATGTATGGATACCAAAACTCGACTACTTTAGAGGTTACTTATAAAATATGAATTTATTAGTTATTTTCACTACATGAAAAATCACCAAAACAAGCAACAAGATTGTACCAAATTTTATAAGGATGTTGGTGTAATGGATTTCTTGGTTTAAATATGTTTGGATAGCATTGTAACAAGATTCTCAATGTTACATTGTTGTTTTAAGGAAAGACACCTTTCCGTACATTGTAATAGTTCTTAAATTTAATGACCACTTATGCCTATATAACAGATTTTAGATAATGGTAAATTTTCAATAATATCCTTCAAAAATACCATACACTATTAATAAAAAAATAAAATATGAGGATTTGAGTGTTATGCTTGAGTTTGTGGAACCGTAATGCCCTGTCACACCACCTTTTTCGATCAAAGTGTGACATTTATTAAGATTTTAATTGCTCTTAATTTCATTTTTATCCCTTTAGGCGGTGGTGCTCGCTTATTTTAATGGTGACACCTAGTATTCTTGCATCTACTAATGCAGGTTTAGGCGGCGGGAACTCAAATGACCATGCCACTAGTAAAAAAATGAGCTCACAATTTTTTCTTGAAGATTTATGATGAGGTAATGATCCTCCTCTGCCTGAGCCTGATGTTGTTTTAGATTTACCTCAATTTGAAAAGACTTACTCTAGGATTGAATCTTTTACTCTGGTTGCATATTTTGTTGGTCATGTCCCCAGAGAGTATCCTCAAATAGTGGGTTCACAACCACTGACAAGGTCATGGTGTCAAACTTGAGGGTGTTCAAAACCTTACGAAGGGTTTTTTCTTTTCGTTTCTCTAATCCTGAGCACTGCAAGGCCATCATCAATCATGGCCTCTAGTTTATTAAGAACAATATGGTGATTGTTTCCCCGTGGACACGTGATTTCCATGTCTTTGAACATGCTAATCTTAAATTTCTCGTCTAGGTGGAATTTCCTGGTTTACCATTACCCTTGTGGAATTTTGTGGAAGACCTGGTCAAACCCATTAGGCGTTTCATTTTCCATGAGCCAAATAAGTTTTATGCGGCCTGTCCACAACGTTAGGTTTGTGTGGAAGTGGACCTAGCCAAAGACCTCAAGGAAACCATTGATATCTAAGTAGGTGACACCATATTATCTCTGCATGTCTTTTATATTAATTTTCCCAATACTTGCTTCTATTGTCGGTTCATTGACCATATAAATCAGGAATGTCCGTTAATGGCTTCCTCGGTCCATCCTATCGCTTAAAAGAAAAATGTTAAACCCAAGCATACCTTCCTCACTGGAGAGGGTCAAACTATTGTCACTCACAAGAAAATACCTAAACCCCAATAGTCATCTGCCTATCAACCCGTTGGAGGGTCTACCTCGGCTTCAACTCCTGCGGACGATAAGCAACCACCGGATCCTCCTCATGTTCATCATTCCCCCTTGCGGTGTCAACTATGGCGCCTACGCCTGTGATTTCACAACCTCTTCCCGAGGTGAAATTTGACATTTCTAGCTCTAAGTCTCGTGCATAGGTGTTCGTAGTCCCTCTCCTCCGTAAGACGAAGAATATGTCCCATAGTAGAGACGTCCTTTTCAAATAAGTGATTATGTTCCTTTTTCAAAAATCGTTGGTTCATCCATTTATATGAATAAGTTCTTCATTTTGGGGACCTCGAGGAGGAATTGGGAATGAACCTTGATGTTTCTCAATGATTGTGTTCTCTTGGAATGTTCATAGATTACCGAATCGACCCATCGTTACACGGTTAGGGACAGGTTGTCAAAATTTTGGTCACATGCATGTGCTCTGTCTACAAGAGGTTAAGCTTGTTGGTTTTCTTCTCAAGTCTATTGCTCATACTATCTAGGCCAGTGCCATTTGTCATCATTCTAATCATGAGCGTGTTTGGCCTTAGAATATTGGCTAAGTATAAGAAGGTGCGCGGCACGTGGGGCCTAAATGAAGAAGGGCATGTAAGGTAAAGGCATGCGGAGATGGGGTTTTAGAAGGGTTTATCAGAACCCAAGGCACACACAAGGCAAAGGAAAGGGTTTTGGGACTTAGCCATATTCAGCATTTAAGGAAGTACATGAGAAAAGTGTGACCTAACTAAGCATGCAGAGTGGATAAGGTGTCATCCTGGCAACTCGATGGTCAAGAAAGGAATATTCCATACGATGGAAGGATCCAGAAAGACATCATTACAGAAAGTGGAGAGCTCGGATGGGAAGAAGCATGCTCCATTGAAGGACCACTTGGACACTTGGAAACCAATCTATTACTTCAGAAGGCATGGCGGTGGATACTAAAGCTATATATAGAGATGCTCGGGTAGAAGAAAAGGGCATCAAGAGAGATGTGAAGGGAGGCAAAGAAGAATAAGAGGAGAGGTGGAGCCCTATAGAAATAATAGTAGATTCTATGGGTTAAGGTTCTCATTAGGTGGACAATGAGTAGGAGAGATGGCATATCTAGAGGGATGGGTCTATGAACATATTTGTAATCTGGAAAGCATAGTTTAGGATTCGATGTATAAGTCTTATCTTCATTAAGACATTTGGTCCAGTAATGACCTTAAGGAATGTAATGTGGTTACTAAAATAAGATTAATGAGGAATATATGGTTCTGTTCTAAATATATACATTTTTCATGGGTATAAACCCTAGTGCATTTTTCTTTGTATTAACAAGATCTCGTTATCTGTTTGATATTTTCATTGTTATCTGAATGAATGCATGGTTCTTTCCCTTCCAACATCTAAGCTTCTGTTATTAGGGGATGCATTCTCACAAAAATCACATAAAGGAGGGGCTTGGTACCCACGCGTGCCTCGGGTGAGTGCTTAGCACCCACTGGGTGATAGGTCAGCACGCATGGGATTAGAATGTTGTTTCTAAGGACATAAAAATGACTACATCTTGGTTCCGTTGTCGGACCTCTTTTCGAATTTGTTGTGAGAAATGGCATACATCTTGGTCCCTGTGATGTGTGATGATAGAACGTATGATCTTGGAGAGTGTTGAAGTATGGTTCAAGAGCACGGAGGATGAGTTTTCTCAAAGATTCAACACTAGACCTGATTTTGATGCACGTAGATGGGTAGAAGAGAACCTATACCATGAGTTGTATGAGATGTTATTCTGTTGTTTTCCAGTAGAAATATATGAATGGATTTCAACATATACATCTAGATCAAGCTGGTACTATAGATCACGCGTATGGACCCAAGATGATTACCAGAGGTTGTAGGATGCAGATCTGACTTGGACACATGTTGTTGATCACTGGTGGAAAGGATTCTTGACCAATTATACTCTAGAATATGTCATTTCTACATATTCTTGCCCATAGGTTGCTGAGTTCAAGTTTTTGAGGGAGCCCAGAGGATCATTTTTACGTGTTATCCATTTGGATATGAAGATCTTGATCATTACCCTAAGTTTAGAGGCATTCCCTATGGCTAGATAAGATTTTCTCGAGAGTGGGAAAGGAAGCTAGGGTGGTGGAAGAGAGCAGAGATTGAAGCTAAAAATAAAGAGAAGAGAGACAACTCAAATATAGTGAAGCTTGTGAAAGGGAGATGGCTAGACAATGTGAGGTTGTAGGTGTGATGGATCTATGGAGGTAGACATTGAAGGAGTTGAGGTTCACACAGAGGACGTGGAACCTGAGTTTCTATGTTACCCCATCTTGGCAAGCGCAAGAGAGAAGCCCCTTTAGCTTCTAATGAGAGTTTGTCGCATGGAGAAAGGAGAGCCATCGGCATGCATCTGAACCCACCTGGTGACCAACCCTTAGTGCTTGGTTTTCCAAATCAAGGGAGAAGTATTGCTAATCTAGTTAGTATCAAGTGGAAGTAATCGATATATGCCTAGGAGATATAATTTCTCGTTTGGGACATCCATGGCTACGCAAACCATTCCCATATTTGGAGGAATTTTTGGACAAGGTGCAAATACACAAGGTTTGGGTATCACATCTGGAAGTGGCACAGAGACACACAACTGATAGTGGGATAATATCACAAACCATTGGCGCTCGATTCAATGGGATGTTGGGCACACTAGGCATGGCCACTTGTGCCATTTTTCAGCTATAGGTGGATTTGGTGGACCTAGCGGATCTAGAGGTTTTGGTGGCTTAAGAGGGACAACACCTAGTGGGTCTAGTGGATCTAGTGGCAGAGGAAACACCAAATTGAACCAAGGTTCTGGATCGGGAAAGGGCCGCAACCACCTCCACAAGTATTCTTTGAGATGTATTTGCACTTACCATACTATAGAGGCATTGAGGATGCCATAGAACATGTGCACAAATGTGAATTACTATGGCACACAAAGGAATCACTACCATAGAGTGAAAAGAAAGTCAGTTTGTAATGACGTTGCAAGGGCGCGCTCATAGTTGGTAATGGAAGTATGAACCACATCAGACGGTGGTGGATTACACTGCATTGAAGAACACCTTCCTAGCAGAATTCCATATCCTTGAGTTCGAGCAGAAGAGCATCAACACTCGAAGGAGATCCAATAAGGAATGGTAGAGAGTGTGTGGGAGTATGACACACGGTTCAAAACTCTCTTGTCAAAACTATCCTATGACATACACCCCTCTTAACATGCTCAATGGTTTTTTGGGGGATTGATAAAACCATTTAGAAGGGAACTGTCACACAAGACTTTCATAGACCTGCACGAGGCCTTAGAAGCTGCCCTACTCGCTGAGGCTATTGGGAGCATTGATACTGGTGTTAGCTCTTTCTTGGAGGCTCAAATTCACGTAATAGACAAGCATTGGAGAAGCTATATGTAAATTCAGCACATGAGGTTCATAGTGTTCTTTGGTGCATTGACTGTGAAGTGGAAGGGCATACAAAGGATAGTTGCCCTCAGAAGTTAGTACGCACCATGACGATAGACTGTGAGATTTTCCATGGGGATCATGATGCAAATACATTCCCTCTACTACAACATCCAATCCACAAGAATTTTTCTTGTTATTGTAAGATATGTACCTCTACAACCCATGATACTAAGGATTACAAGCTGATTGACCAGATTCATGATGTTATTGATCTTGGTGTGTGCTGACTAGCCTTGCAAGCAATTCCAAGGATGATGATTGCCGCTATGAAGGGTGCGTAGATGGAGGAGTGTATGGAAGAGGCTTTCACGGAGGATTTCATGGTCACAGTAACCGCAGCGGAGGAAGAGGTGAGTTCCCGTGAGGAACCTATTATAACTATGGGTCTACATAGCATTATAAGCGTGAGTGTCTTGATCTATTGTAGTGCTCATGGTGTAGAAAGAAACATAAGTACAAGGAGTGCCCTGAGTTGTTTGAGCACATGAGCCAACATCCCGAAAAGACAAAGGTGTTAGGATGGTAAGTTTAAAGAAGGTCGATCCATAGTGGATGTCAAGAGTGGCACATAAGTTGGGATTAGAACCTGTACTAGTGACAATACGAGCAGAGGTTGCACACGCAAGGTAGATGCCAAGGAAGAAATTGGTTGTTAGAGAAGAAGTGGTACATGGGAAGTATCTGGACCCTACTCATTAGAAGGAAGTACACCAAGATACTAGGGATGTAATTCGGGGATTATAACGAGAGATCCAAAGTGTCTCGAAGGAGTAGTCAAGCGCTGAAAGAAAGGAAGAATGTTAAGGCTCCGTAGAAGGATCTAGATGAGGTTAGGGAAGTGTGTAAAATGTTAAGGTATGATAATATCATTCCCTTTCTAGGAGAATGGTTACGGGAGAAGATACTACACACCGGGAGAGAGCGCGAAAGGTAGGTTCTACATGCCAAACTTCCTCCTCACAACCTCAACTATGATAAAGAGATTACATTGAATGCAATTGTTAATGGGTGGCTTCTGAGCAATATCCTCATCGACATAGGAGTGGAGGTCAATGTTATCACCTTGGATGCATGGCATCAAATGGGAAGGCCCGCATTACAACCATCTTTGAATGTGTTGTATATGGCAAAAAGACAAAGGCAATGCCCATTGGAGTCTTGAAAGATACAGTTATCACTATTCAAAGGGCCAAGTTCACTAGGGAATTGGAAGTCTTATCACTCGCCAAGGTGGATAATTTCCCAGAATTACTTAGGTGCCCTTGGTGTTATAAAAACAATGCCGACCTACGGTTTAACAAGGGGTATATAAGTTTTGAGAACAAGGAGGAACGGGTCATCATCCCCTTGACAGATGGAAAATTAGCACCCTATACCGAGCCCTTAGGAGAGGAAGTCCTCGACAGAATCTATGTGCGCTCCATCAAAGACCCTGAAATAATTCATCCTATGAAGGGGTTATCCAATTTGAAGATGCTTAGTCGATGAGTGATACAACTAGCATAGCATGTGACAATTGGGTGCACAGGACTTATGAGTTGATTGGGCGACAATTGAGAGGATATGTAACAAGGGTGACAAAGGCATGCTCAGTCAAGCACCTGGGAAGAAAGAAGATACCAAGTTAATCCATGGAGGAGCAAGCCCTGATGATTTCTTATGAGAAATGAAGGCTCTGTGGAAAATGAGGACGAAAGAAGAAGTATGCTCGGTTAGAACTTGTTCAGAATGTAGCGCATTGGTGGAAAACACATCTCGAGAGTCTCCTAGAGTGGTGCGAGGTAAGAGTTAAATTCTCTGTAAGATTTTGTAGAAGTAACTCGCCCACTATTATCCAAGACTACCATGGAAAATAACCCACTTCTTCAAATATCCAAGCATGTGAGAATTCTTCCTAGATGGAGGGCACAAAGCTTTACCACCTTCGTTATGGGTGCATAAGTTATATTCCACCTTACAGGGTTGTGCGTGCATGGTATATTCACTCTGAGACATGCCATCGAAAAATAATAGCAGGAGTTAACATGCGGTTCTCATTCAAGCATTTGAGTATCAAGTACCAAGCCATCGGCCCGAATAAGGCATTGCAAGTTGTCAAGAACATTACAATGGGGGATAATATAATGGAAGAAGATAGGTTCTGGAGTTGTTGGGTGAACCTTGTTTGCAGATGAGTCTTAATGAAGAAGAATTAGAAGAAATACAGCTTGAGCGTGCATGCATTGAAAAGGAAAAAGGAAAGATAGCCTATGTAGTAAATGTAAATCACACACCAGGTTTGCATAGAAAATATAATTCACGGAATAATAATTCACCTTCAATATTCATTCAAGTTTGTATTACAGAATATATAGAATAACTTGTTCCTATAATTTAGGAAACAAGTATAACCACTAACTCCATCAAGCCTATTTACGTGGGTGAGTACAACCTACTCAACCACTACACAAGCCAACAAATATTAGTTGTTTATAAAACAACTAATTACAATAGTAATTCCTTTTACATTAATAATACACAAACTATATTATAATGTGAAGCACTAAACAAGATATTCCTAACATTCCCCCCCTTAGTGCGAACATGGTAGAAAAACATCCACACTCTCAACTGCAGTATGCTCACCCCTGTGGCATGTCCAACTCTGTGACTCATGACCTTGATCCAAAAGAAAGGCTCTCTCCTTCCATGGTTTTAAACAGGCTTACCACAAACCTTGAAGTGACAGGAACCTCATCAACTATCCACCTCGTGTGGTTTTCTGGATCCTCCCACAAACCCTTTCAAGATCCATGAACTGACTTACTCTGGTGCTACTGTTCACCACTATGCTTATACATCAGGGAATTATGTAGGAAACACAACATGCATATCACAAAACTGCAGAATGGAAGAAATATTGAAAAAATTTCACATTACTTCCTATAAGAATCGTAATGTTCTTAATTGTAGTCTCTGTCTTTGATCGCTGCCACTCGATCTCGAACAACATAGAAAACTGCCACTGCCACTGGAAGCTTTCCTTGACTAAGTCGTTTTGGGTGCAAAATGGGAATGGAACATTGGTATGTATTCCCCCCCACAATGTGAAATTCCACTCATATAGATACTGAGAAGCAAACTGCATCAAAGAACATACTCCTGAATGGATCTTGCTAGTTAGGTCTTGCTGCACATGGTCACTAATGCTAGTGAACGTATTCTCCTAGCTGACCATCTTCCAACGAAGTACGGCAGTCAGAGGACCAAGTCAGTCAGAGGATCACTGACAGTCATCTGCGCTCCAACACAACTCTCTTTCCAACATCCATCAAATACCAAACAAAACAGGAACTCTGAAAAAGAATCACACCAAGCTGAAACTGGAACACTGCAATACTCAAAAACAAGTACTCACACTGCACACCTGTGCCACCAAATCATTCTGTGCGGCCCCGTCGTTGGTGACTGACGAGAGGTCGTTGTTTGACCTCCACCTCCGATGCCTCCATCCTCCATTAACATGCTGCTAGCTCAGCCGGGTTTGGATATGAAGCTCATTTGTTTCCACATTGAAGTTATTCTCCCCCCGCAATGTGAAACATTTTAGTTTTAGGACGTCGGGTACAACCGATAATGCGTCCCACAAAATAGCCAAAAAATATGATATTTTTCAAAGTGGGTATTTTATCCCAAAATTAGAACCACTATAATGAGAATTAAAAAATAAACACTTTTGCAAAAAACGGTGCTCAATTTTGAGTTACCGTGCAAAAGTTATTGAGGTTACAATTTCCCGTAAATTGGTCCAATTAAAATAAAATTGAATTGCCCTCAAAAAAATTAAGCAAAACAATTATTATATATATAAAATATATATAATATATATATATATATTTTAAACTATAGTTTTGCTAAATAATTAAAAAAAATTGACCAATAAGAAAAAACCTGTGTGTTGCATTTCTTTTCCCGGATGTGCATTTCCAGCCACAAAAACGTCTGTTTGACAGCAATTTCGTCATATCTACATTCTGAATCTGACCCTGATGTAAACTACAAAGTTGTGCGTCTTTTTCTCATCTTTTCAACCCAAAAAGAATCGCCTCAATCCGATGTTTTATGAGGAAGATATGTTCATTTTACTGAACACTACTTGCTGTATTTTTTTGGACGGATTTTTGAATATTCTCTTTGGCCTCTTAAATCTTCTTGGCTCTCATAGGAATAACCTGCTCTGGTACCAAATGTAAAGCACACACCAGGTTTGCACAGAAAATATAATTCACGGAATAATAATTCACCTTCAATATTCATTCAAGTTTGTATTACAGAATATATAGAATAACTTGTTCCTATAATTTAGGAAACAAGTATAACCACTAACTCCATCAAGCCTATTTACGTGGGTGAGTACAACCTACTCAACCACTACACAAGCCAACAAATATTAGTTGTTTATAAAACAACTAATTACAATAGTAATTCCTTTTACATTAATAATACACAAACTATATTATAATGTGAAGCACTAAACAAGATATTCCTAACAAAAGAAATGGTGAAGAGATGGAAAGTTTGGATGTTAACCACTCCGTAGGTATGTGCGAAGTCATAAATAGCGCGATGAGCGAGTGTGTGCCTACCATGAGCCCTTGAAAATGAATAAGGCTAACATTGGCTCAGAGGCGAACCTAAAGAAGCTATCATTGGGAACTATTGGTCGAGCAAGAAGTTTCAAATATCATTGATCTGCACTGACAAGTTCCAAGATTTGTTCCCACATGTGTACCATGAAATCAAAGGCATCCACCATTCTTTAGGGGAGATGAGGATAAAGTTGAAGGAAGGTGCACACCCGATTAAGAAGAGGCCTTATCGGATGAATATGAACTTGCGCGCATGTCAAGGAGGACATTGATAGAATGATCACTGTGCATCATTGAGGCTATGGAAGAATCGATTAGCAAAACGTGTCGTGCCCTACATGTTGATTAGTGGAGATATGTAAAAATTAGGTCATGATGAGGTTACGTGACCGATGCGTATTGCAACATGAGCTCATGGAAATTATGGCGGAAGTGCATGGTGGGATTGCGGAGGAAACTATGCAAGAAATGCTACCGCGTGGAAGATTCTAATGACAGGGCTTTGGTGGGAAACCATCTACTAGGATTGTATTGAATTTTGCAAGGCTTGCGACCATTTTCAGCGCCTAGGAAAACCTAGAAAGAGGGATGAGATGCCATTAAGGCCGATAGCCAGCGTAGAGCCATTTGAAAAGTGGGCAATTGACTTTGTAGGGCCAATTTAACCTATCATGCGCGAAGGAATGGTTAGAGTTACGTCATTACTTGCACTGATTACTTGACAAGATGGGTAGAGGCAACACCTACAAAGGATTACACTGCAACGACAACTGCTAGATTCTTATGGGAAAACATAATCAATAGGTATGGATGTCCTTTGAGCTTGACTAGTGATAGGGGTACACATTTTCTCAATGAAATGGTCAAGATTTTGCTAGCATAGTTTATGGTGGCCCATCACAAGACTACCCCCTATCATCCACAGGAAAATGGAACTATTGAGGCATTTAACAAGATACTAAGTCATGCGCTAACCAAAATTTGTGATGTCGGAAGACAAGATTGGGATGACAAAGTATCACTGCTCTATGGGCATACAGACAACCTACAAAATACCGAACAAGGCCACATTGTTTCAGCTTGGTGTTTCGCGCAGAGGTTGTTTTTCATGTTGAATTCATGTTACCATCTCTGTGTATAACGTGCAGGAGGATTGGATGATGAACAAGTGCTCGAAGAAAGGATCGATAAGTTAATGCAGTTAGACGAGAGACGATCACTTGCTAGATGGAGTTAAAAGAATGAAAAGGTCGACAAAAAAGCATGGCATGATTTTCTTATCAAGAACAAAAATTTTGAGGTTGGGCAGATGGTTTTGTTGTATGATTCCAAGTTTCGCACCATCCTGGGAAATTGAAATTCCATTGGTTGGGCCCTTACATCATCTTGTACATCCTTAATTCAAGCGCATGTCAGTTACAAGTGTTGGATGGGACAAAGCTACTTGGCCATTTCAATGGGAGTAGGCGAAGCCCTACTATAAATAAGCCTTCCTGGTGTTTGTAAATAAGGCAAGTATTTCCAGTTAGATTAGAATTTTCCTTTATGCATTTTTTTCTTTTCTTTGTGTTTCCCTTTCTCGTTGCTTGTTCCTTTCCATTGTTCTGTTTTACACCTGTGTGTCTGGTAACCACATTATTTTCAAAAGGTTATGTATGTGCAGAGGACCACACATCTGTTTTACTATGGGGTGAAGTAGTGCAAAGTGAAGTATAAAGGGCAAGAAAAGTTAAATGGCTTGGTTGAACGATAGAAAGCGCATGGGAAAACGGTGAACGCGAATGGTTGGTGTCAGGATAAGGATTTATAAAATACCATGTACAGAGAAGGAAAAGCACAGAAACAACATGAGGTAGGTGAGGGCAAAAATAGGGTAAAGGATAAAAGAGAAGCCTTGGCGCCACAGATGCACATGTAAGAGTCTTGATCGGTAAGGATTTTTGCACGCCAGAAGGTTGTAAATATTTTTTCACGCATGATTGGGTGCATGGGTAAGGGCACTTAAGGTTGAATTTAGTGGAAAAAGCCACATTTAATGCTAAGTATGTTGGTAGGTGGCATAACATTTATTACTAGAAAGGAGGAAAAAGCTATAAGTATGAGGTCAGTGAATCATTATTTTACCTTGTTATTACGAAGTGGAAGAGCTCTTGTGAACTAGGGCATCCAGAGAGATTTGTGCGAAGGAAGAAGAATCATAGAGATCTAAGTGCGCAACTAGGTTGATCTGCGAACCAAAGTGGAAGGATTACACGGGCGTGGGGAGAGTTCTTTTGGAGTACGCCATCTTGTGGAAGGGTTTTCCTAGTTAGGGTTTGGTAACTAGGGCATGGAGGTAGGAGGATTCTTCACGAGTTGAGCCTTAGAGTTGAGTAGAGTAGTAGAGCAGAGCAAGGAGGAATTTAAGTTTTAACCCGACAAGTAGAATGACACCAAAGAAGGAAACCATCTCACCAAAGAAATAGAAGGGCAAGGGAAAAGGAAAATAAATCATTATTGTTGCTAGTTCCAATGAAGAGTGGTATGCAAAGATGCAGTACCAGATGGAGTGTTGCAGGAAAAGAGTGGGAGTCACACTTGAGGAAGATGACCATAAGCAACTACAATCATCACACAAGCACTACAGAAAAAGAAATGGCATTGGAACTGGTTTTTCCAACTAACAAGAGGACACCAGAAGGAACTTCGATCTATAAAGTGACGAAGTGAAGGTGAAGTTGGAGAAGGCCGAGTTACTGTAACTATATGAGTTGCCCTATTTTTGTAAGCCCAAGCAGCTATACCAGTGGTTGATGTCACACGTACATGAAGACCACTTCTATTTTGCAGCCATAAAATGCACATAACTCCTCAACTCATATCAAAGTTCACTAGCCTGATTTTTGAAGGAGACTCTATAGATGATGAATTGGATGATAAGGAGGCCATCAAGAAAATTGTGGAGGCCTATGACTACAAAAAAGGCTCACGCTATTTTGATATCACAGATATCCCCGAACCTGTTATGAGAATGGCCACGCGCTTCATTACCAAGCTGAATGATCAAGAAAGATGGACACAAGTGAACAAGGCATGACTGAATGTATGTTGGAAGATTTCAAGGCACCATTTACAACTTATCCACCTACATTGCAAATGAGATCATTAGCAGCGTGCAAGAAGGAGAGAATATATTGTTTGGAAACATTCTCCTCACCATCATCTTCTCGGAGATTGGAGTGCCTCGATGGGCAGAGAATTTCATATTGAGTATCAGAAGAAAATCCCTCAACCGTGAAAAGGTTTGAGAAATATACTTATGAGACCATGATGGCCGCTCATAAGGCGTGCCTGGAAAAATGGTACAAATGGATGCACAACGCATTTAGAGTAGAGTGGGGATGCTCGAGCAGTTTCCCACACTCGTAGATGGGGAAGTGGAGTTTGTTGTATATCAGCATTTTTTTATTGGCTAGTTCACCTTAACATATGGGACTAAGAGTCCATGGTGCAAGCTACCATTTTCTTTCACCGCACAATACTTCCAAGTGGGGGTCAACCATTTTAAGGAGGCTAAGAGACTAAGGTTTGACCTTAGTGAGGTAGATCAAGACCACCGCGAGCTGCGCGAAATCTCGTATATCCAAAGAAGCACACATATGTGGAGAAATATGTCTCCCACAAACTACATATGATAAAACCAATAATGTTGTCAATCATTGGAAGGGCTGCAGCAAGGGTATATCTGTGCATAAGGCAAAAGTTTGAGAAGGGCACCTACCTGGAGAATAATGTCTCCATTCTAGAAAGACCCCACAAGAAGAAAGAAGGCCGCACTAAAGAAGAGGGAGAGATAAGAAGTGTAGGATAAGAAGGCACCAAGTGTGTAGGCAACACAATCTGTTGGCTCGCCGGAAACAAGTGCTAAGCCAAGCACTTACGCGAGCAGGAAGAAGACCCCTAAAGAAGAGGTGCCAGAGAAAGATGAGCCCTCGCAAGAGAAGAGTTTCCAAGGAAGGAGTCACCCATGAAGAGAAAGAGAGGGAAGAGTCTCTTATACTGGAATCACCAGTTAGGAAGAAATGAAGGTGGCAGAGAAGGTAGAATCAGAGGAAACAGAGGACTTGGAGGCCTATAGGGGCAAGAAGGATGATGATGAGGATGAAGAAGTTCATAATCATCTCGTGTATGATATACACGATTCAAAAGAAGAAGGAAGCAAAGGGAAGAATGGTAAGGAAGAAACAAATGCTCAAGGAAAAGGGGTGAGCGAAGAAGTAAACACAAGAGATTAGAGGACCCCAAGCCTCACCAAGGAACAAATAGAAGAAGCCGCAGAGAGAGAAGTGGCAAGCATCATCAAAAAGTTAGTGGAACAGAAGTAGAGCACATCGCAGATGAAGTGATGAAGGAGATTGAGGAAGAAAGTGTTGGAAAGGAGTATGACAACATGGGTGGAGATCCCAATCTGGCTATGAGATTTCCAAAGGCTGCACGCACAAGTGGGAAGAGCGTGGTGGTAGCACAAGGGAAAGGAATGGGTTACATCAATGATCCAAGCAAGGTGCTACATGTGCACTTCCAGAGCACCGTGCCAACAAAACAACTCCTGGTCATGCCCTCATTTGACATAGAAGGCACATACCCACAAACTAGGAAGATGTTATCTTGGGTGTTTGAATCCCATGTCGATGAACCTGAGTTCAAGGTAAGCCAAGGGGTGCTAATGAATATGCCAAAGACAAAAGGGATAAACCCCTTGGTTAATGCTCAACAATTTTCAGATGAGAAATTCTGTAATGCACTCAACAAAGTTTTAGTTGAGGTTGAGGCCAAACTTTTTGGAAGGAATGATAGGGTGAGATTCCTAGAGGCGGAGTGGAGAAGGAGGAGGAGGATATTCTCAAGAAAAGTAAGGATCTAAAACAAGAAGAGCTAATTAGCGCACAATTAAGGTGTGAACTAAAAGAGGAGAAGGAAAGGGTGCATGAATTACATAAGAAAATTGAGATGATTATGGATGTTATTGTCTTAAAGCATCCTAACCTAGCACCACCCGAGAAAAAATATGAATCAACCTTGCAGTTGCCTGGAGGATTTGACTCGCATCCTCACTATGGAGAGGCGACCACTCGCCTTAGAGTCCGAGAGGAAGCACCGACGTGCCCAAGAGAGAGAAGACAAACTGAAGGTTGTAGGGATTGTTTCTCAATATACCAAACTCCTTACCGATGTGAAGGCCGCCGCACAAGTTGCTAAAGTTGCCTATGATAATTGTGTTGATAGAGATAGAGTAGAAAACATCTTAGTCACTACACATGAGACAGAACTCAAGGAGTTCTAGGAGAAGAATAAGGGGAACATAGAAGAGCAGGATAGGATCCTGGATGAGGTGGAGAAGAAATCAAAGGCTATCGAGACCTTGCAAGGCTCGATCAAAAACCGGCTAAAGGAGTTATACCCCCAGATCACCCACAAGATGGACACCCTCAAGGATTTGGGAAAACAACTAGAAGGAATTTTTGAAATGATGAGCACCAAGGGGAAGGGATAAGCTTTGAGGAGGTAAGCACCCTAGTAGGTGACCTCTGTCAGCAAGCGCAGAGCGAGGTTAATGCCTGGGAGAAGCTAGAGGTAGATATAGGGAAGGATTTCCCTCTCCTCCTTCAACAATGAACATGTTCTCCTTCATTTCCCCATTCTTTCATTCTTTCTCCCAATTATTCATTCCTTTATTCTTTTTCCAACTATTTAGAGCCCACCATTCTTTATTCATTAAAGAGAAATGTTTCCGAGGACGGAGAATAGGCATAGTGTGGGTTGATATTCGGCCTCAGAATATTGGCTAAGTACAAGAAGGCACGTGGGCACACGAGGCCTATATGAAGAAGGGAGCGCAAGGTAAAGGCACGCAGGACATGGTTTTAGAAGGGTTTAGTAGAACCCAAGGTGTGTGCACAAGGAAAAGGAAAGGGTTTCAAGGTTTAGCCATATTCAACATTTAAGGAAGCACACGAGAAAAGTGTGACCGATTGAGCATGCAGAGTGGATAAGGTGCCAGCCTGGCAACTCGATGGTCAAGAAAGGAATATTCCATATGATGGAAGGATCCAGAAAGACATCATTGTAGAAAGTGGAGAGCTCGGATGGGAAGAAGCATGCTCCATTAAAGGACCACATGGACACTTGGAAACCAATCTATTACTTTAGGAAGGCATGACGGTGGATGTTAAAGCTATATATAGAGATGCTCGGGTAGAAGAAAAGGGCGTCAAGAGAGATATCAAGAGAGGCAGAGAAGAAGAAGAGGAGAGGTGAATCTCTGCAAAAATAGTAGTAGATTCTATGGGTTAAGGTTCTCATTAGGAGGACAGTAGGAGAGATGGCATATCTAGAGGGATGGGTCTATGAACATCTTTGTAATATGGAAAGCATAGTTTAGGATTCGATGTATAAGTCTTATCTGCATTAAGACATTTGGTCTGTAATGACCTTAAGGAATGTAATGTGGTTACTAAACTAAGATTAATGAGGAATATATGATTTTTTTCTAAATATATACATTTTTCATGGGTATAAACCCTAGTGCCTTTTTCTTTGTATTAACAAGATATGTTATCTGTTTGATATTTTTATTATTATTTGAATGAATGCATGGTTATTTCCCTTCATGCATCTAAGCTTCTATCAATAGGGGATGTATTCTCACAAAACTCACATAAAGGAGGGGCTCGACACCCGTGCGTGGCTCGGGTGAGCACCCAAAGCCCGTTGGGTGATAGGCCAACACGTATGGGATTAGACTGTTGTTTGTAAGGACATAAAAATGACTACAAGAAGGGGGCATTCTTACTATCCTCTCTCCTTCTTTGCAACATTCTCTTATTTCTTTGGGTTCGACCCCTCGCATTGGGTTGTGTGGTCCCTTTTTGATATGCATAATCATATTTTTGGTATTACTAATATTTATGCTTCCAATGATGTTGTTGAGCGATCTTTACTTTGGTGGTGGCTTGCTGATGAGCTGCCTCGACACACATTGGATCCTATGTGGGGATTTTAACATGGTGGATTTTGTTGATGATAAAGTGGGGTGTCTTCCTATGTGATGGTGTGTGGGGAACTGAAGCATGGTTTTACATGCGTAACAAACTTGGAATTTTTGATCCTAACCATTGTTTTCGGCATGCCTCTGATGCTCCCTGGTTCACCTAGTCCAACCTCCGGCAAGGTGATGATAGAGTTATCAAATGGCTTGATCGTGCCTTCCTTCCGGATCAACGGACATTTTTGCTTTCCTCCAATTCTGGCAGGCCTATTTTTGTCTGGGAAAGGACTCTACTCTCAGATAATCTACCTTTTTTTTGAAATTACGTGGCATCTGGATCCTTCCAAACCCCGAAACTCTCAATTCTACCTTAACACTACTCACCTGCAGCATAAGAGAACTATGGATCACATTTTGTACATTTGGAACCTAGTTGAGCGCCCTTCTGGTTTAGATGGGTGGATTGTTTGGTGACAGGATGTCATTAGTAGAGTTATGTCCTTTCTTCGCCGATTTGGGAAACAAGTTGCGTTATTTAGAAGAAGGACACATAAGGCCTCTTCAAGGAATATGTCAGAAGTTCCAAAGGCCTGGACCACTCACCCTTTAACACCCGCCTTCAGCCGAGGTGGCATAAACTTAGGATGGAAGAAGTTTATCAGTGCCCGTGGAGTGCAAATTAGAGCTCTGCTGCATTGGCTCAAGATAGGTGACCGAGTTACCAAATAATTCTTTACTTTCCTTCATCCTCATCACACCTCCAGATTCGATCTGGGCTATCAAGGGCACCACCGGTCGCCCCACCGACCTCCCGGAGGTCCTCTGCGGGCTTTTGTGCAACACTACCATGGGGTTTTTGTTGCACAACCTTACACTCTAGAGAGGGATGTCACCTTGCTTAATTGTCTTCAGCAGTTCCTTGCAATATTTATGAGACTCAAAAATTTCCTATGATCGTTTGCTTTCTGTTGATGACCTTAAGGAAGCTGTCATATAAATGAAAATTGACAAATCTCCTGGTATCGATAGCTTTCCAAGTGAGCTTTATCGAGTGTTATGGGATACTGTTGATCCTGACCTTCATAGTGTGTATTGCGAAGCTATGGCCAACAATCCTCTTGGGGATTTGATAAATCAAGGAAATATCAAGTTTATTCCCAAGGCTAGAGACCCTGAGCTCATCACTAGTTGACGGCCAATTACTCTGTTGAACATTTCATACAAGATCATTGCCAAATCCTTAGCTCTTCGGATCTCGTAATATTTTTCCTCTTATTGTGCAAAGCGAACAAACTAGTTTCAACAAGATAAGATTAATCATGGATAACATCATTGTCATTTGGGAAGGCATGGAGTGGGCCCAATTATCTGATCAAAAGGCTCTCTTCATCAAAATTGATTTTGAAAAATCTTATGATAGGATTGAATGGCCTTTCATTATTGCTATGCTACAAGCTCTTGGTTTCAGCCCCAGGTTCATTTGGTCTGTCAATATGCTCTTCCAGGATGCTAATGCCAGGCTTACCATTAATGGAGTCCACTCTGACATGTTTGAACTACAGATCCATTCGGAAAGGTTTCCCTTAGCTCGGCGCTTTATGTGCTTGCTGCGGAGGGGTTCAATTATCTTCTTTCCAAGTTTGCTTCACAAGGGTTAGTTAAGGGAATTTCTCTTCCTAATTCTAATCTGCAGCTTATTAATGGCCACTTTGTTGATGACTCTTTCTTAACGTTGTCTGAAATGAAGATTTTGTTACCAACACCTTGCAAAGTGTGGATATTTTTTTCTTGGCCTTAGGTTCCTCCATTCAATGGAAAAGACCCAATGTTACGAAAAAACCTATAGATCCTATGCCTCCTTGGCTGGAAGGTTATGCTTGGTAGTGGATTCAACTAGGGTTCAATTCAAGTTTTTGGGCATTCCTTTTTTTTCCAGGATACTCCTGCTACTTTGTGGTCTTATGTTGTCCAAATGAGTTGAGAAAAAAATTGCTTATTGGATTACCAAGCCCCTCTCTCTTGCTGATAAGTTTCAGATTTTCTCTAAGGTGCTCGTTGTTACTCATGTTTACTATTCTTCATGTTGGGTGCCCTCTAAAGTTGCGTATGCTAAGTTGGAAAAGTTACTTAGAGATTTCTTATGGGCTAACACTAATGGTCACAAAGGCTTCCACAGAGTGGCTTGGGACATTTTTTGTTCTCCTAAAGAGGTGGGTGGCTTAGGTCTCATTGACATTCGGTTACAAGGCATTGCTCTTAGTGTCAAGTGGATTATCAGGGGTTTAGAGGGTTACGAGGCTTGGAAAAATTTTCTTCATCATTTCATATGTCAAGGGGCTCCTTTTGGCAAACAATCCTAGAAAAACTTGGGTCTGCAAAGTCTATTGCTCTCCCATATTCTGTCAAAATTGGAGGAACGTTTGTTATGAAGAGTATCTGGAAGGCATGGGAACTAGTCAAACCCCACCTGAGCTAGGTGGGGGATGGTTTCAGGATCGGGTCCATTAATTTGCACTCTTTATGGTGGTCTCCTGTTGTTAATTTTCACAATGTTCCCTTTGCTATGGTCCCATGGATTAAAAGCCTTCAATTGTTTAAGCATGGAATCAAATTGCTTGGGGATATTTTCTATAAAGCCACCCGTTCTTGGAAACCTTGGGTCCTTCTCAAAGCGCAATTTAACCTCAACAATGGAGATAAAGAATCTATTCAGAAATTCAGAATGCCATACCTGAGGAGATGCTTCACAAAATTGGTGTTTCTCCTCCTGCTCAATGGTGGCGTGATGGCATTGACTCACAACAACTCCCTTCATCCATGTAAAACCCGGCTCAGTTACCAACTTCTTATGCCTACGCACATTCCTTTAGAGAAACTAAATAAGACCTGGAAGCTTAACTCCCCACACAGGGTCTAGAAGCATAAATTCAATAACATTTGGAAAGCTCCCATAGAGCCGAAAAAATCTCATTTCCTCTGGTTCTTACTTTATCGGGGTTTCCGGTTGGAAAATGTCTTCAACATCTTGGGGTTGTTAATCACTTGTGTCCTACGTGTCAACGTCTGAAACCCTTATGCATTTGTTGTGGTTTTTCCCGCTTGCTCAATCCGCCTGGAAGTGGATTCACTCCCTTTTCCAACCTTTTCGCTCTAAAACCTTCACCTGGAAAATTGTTTTACTGGGGGATTCGGCCTTGCTTCTAAAAATTCAACAAATTTTGGCAAATCTTTTGTGCAAATTTTTTTTAAATTTGGAAGATTAGAAATGACTCTATTTTTAATCAAACTTTGCTTAGCATGGAGTTTTCTATGTATGCTAAAACTGGAATTATTGCTCATGTGTTGCTTTAGATCCAGGTCCAGCAGAGAAAGTCCATTGGAGGTGGAACATCTTTAGGATCTTCTCGCCCAATGGGGTAGCGCCTGTGCTCTATTAGCCGGATTTCGTCTTCGCCGCGTCGTCCTTCTCCACCGCGGCGACGGTCCCCTCCTCCCCCTCGGCCTCGGTCTCGGTCTCGTGGTCAAGGTGCTCACAACAACAACGTGCTCGGACTCGGCGTAGTTCCTCCCCTCCGGTGGTAGGCCAAGTGGGCATTTTCAAGCGGCTTGATGAAAATGGCTGGGGGTCCTCCCCGATCCCAAGATGGCGATGGCTTTGGCTGGGGGATCCTCCTCCTGGCCGCAACAATGGCAAGTGGCTCTAGGAGGCCTTCCTCCACTTCGGCCTCTAGTTCCAGGTGGGGTGCCCCCTGATAAATTTCCTCACTTGGCTCTTGCAATTTCTTTGACCAAGCAAGATAAGTTGGCTCGTGATCAGGGCGATGGATGGGATCCTACGTCATCTTCTCTTGACCCCCTGCAACGGGGTGGGGTGATGCTTCGCGCATGTCGCCACCTCCTCCTCCTCCTCCATCCGCCATGTCCGTTCTTTGCTTAGTTCACTTCGTGACTTATCACTTATGTGACTTGTTCTTTGTTCGTTTACGTTTTGTTTCTCGTGGCACATGTGTGCCTGGTGTGGTGAATTTTGGGGTGTGACTTCTCCACCTAGTTTTTGGTTGGAAACCCTATGTACTTTTCTTGATCATATCAATATAAAAGTGTGTTTCAATCAAAAACAAATAAAAGATTATTCTCAATTTATTAATTATTTAAATATATATTTATATTTATAGTTTGTATATAAATATGTCTAAAAATGACAGTCGTATTTTAAATATACAAATCCAAATTATTTCAAAAATGTAAATATTTTACACCTAAAATCATAATAAAACGTGTAAACGACCGGCAAATGTAACCCTTACTTTGTAATGGAGCCATGGTCAATCATGCATTTGATGCCTACCTCAACTAATGTGACTGTTTTTCAGACCTCCTTTTTCATATCTTTTTATAACGACGTTTTCCTATTATAGTGGATCCAACCCATCATCAATAATTCCACTTTGAAAAATGTGTGGCGTAATTTTATTGCAGAAATTTAGTCCACAACTATAGATGACATACCTACATCAATTTATTTAATGCAATGAACCAATTCTCAAGTATATCACAATCACAAATTTTAATAAAATATTTTTTTATAATGAGAAGGAATTAAAGGTTTGGTTCAACATTTCAGAATTTCAAATAAACTTACAATCTAAACCACGCCAAATAATAATACAAATTTAATAAATCAATACCAAAAAATTATAATAAAATATTTTTAAAAACTTATTATAACAGGGAAAAACATCTTCATCCACATTCCCATCAACATAAAAATCATAATACATTATATATTAATCAAACCAGCTGATATAGTCAGCAGTAATAGTGTGAAAATAGAAAGCATCTGTGAAAAACAAATATCACCGACAGTGAATAAAGTGGAATATATTTTGGCGACACAGATGCAATTCACGTGAGGCCTTTGAAACATTGAGTGTCACATCAAAATGTGTGGGGTGGGAAAGGGGGAAAATAGTCTTAGAAATTATGGTAATCAAATTTACAAAATAGTTTCTCCGACAAAATTTACAACAAAGATATAAAGAAATTGTATTGTCTATGATTGAACCAGCTGTGAAACACATCTTATTTAATCATAATTTTCTAATATCAACATAACATAATCATAGTTTTATAATATCAACACAGCATAATTATATAATAAAATATGGATCAACTTAAATTACTATGAAATATAGTGAATCTCTGAAATTTCAAAATATTAAAGAAAGAAAATTAACATTCACCTATTTTAAATTAAATCAGATATTATGCTAGTAATTATAAGAAAGTGAATTAATTGGTAAAATAATTGTATATGCAAAGAATATTGTAATGACTTATTAGTAATAATTCATGATTAAAAATAGTATGTGTGTGAGTTAGTATATATTACTAATGGACATTGTGCTCGAGTTGTTGTAATAACTGAGTAATTGAAGGGGATTACCAAACTACAAGATTTTGTCCAAAAAAATAATTTTTCTCACTGAATAATATAAAGAAGAAAGAAAAAGAAGAAGCATTTTATTTTTGTTGCAATTGAGTATTTTTAAGAATTTACCTTTTGGAAGCTCTACCAAATTTATCATTTCACTAGACCATCTTTCTTCCCTTACCATAATGAAAGAATAATGTGTTTACAAGGGAATTCCAATTATTCTTTGCTATCTAATTTATGAGTTGTCTCTTGATTGAAGTTTAGTTGAGAAACTTAGAGAATGTTATGTACGAATAATCAAATTTAATTTATAATCCCGCAAACCATGTATTTGTCTTCACTTGCATACATCGTTGAACAATATATACCCTTGCATCATTGTAGTAGCATGCACTTGTGTATATTTGTTGTATTATGGTTATGTTATTTCATTTGTTAGCAGCGCCTCATTCACCAAATCATCCTTTGTGTGGTCATCCTAATGTCTTGATTCTCCTCGTTGGTAAAATATTGTGTGCAATCTCATATCTCCAAAGTCCATAATAATCCAGCGTATGCTTCTGTGATCGCATTACAATTAGCATTTGGCCAAGTAATCCACACGGGATGACCTTATCTAGCACTCACAAATATGGTGGATTCCACTCTCCTCCAATAAAAAAATCAATACTAAAAAGTGTTAAACATTATTTATTTTATGATTGGCGGAGAGACATGGACCCTACCCATTTGTAAGTGTCCGATAAGGATTGCAATCTACACCTCATGGAGAGATTCATGCTATGCTCTGCCTTATAAATTGACTATTAACCATCTCACCATTCACTCATGGCATCATGCATGTCAATGTATTCTCTTGAACCTTAACATTGACCAAACCTGATATGTAAATTATGGATACATTATGCATGCACAACCAAATGCTCTAATAGGCAGAGCGATCCTTTGCGAGTCATCTCACAAAGCTTCAATGTTTCCACACGCATCCAACAATACAAATTTGTTGTGTGAGATTGGATCACATTTGTTTATGATTCAATTTGATTGTTTTTCATCAATTTTCTTAACTCGGATTCACTTATACTTAGCATGGCACCACAACATGTACTGCATTGATGTCTTCGCTCATTCACTAAATCAAATCAGAACTTGTAGCATCAACTTCCTAAGCCACACCATTTTACGATCTGGGTCTCTGTGATTTTAATGGGTTTGAAGATGGATGTCAGAAAAAATATCGTACAGATTTTAGTCGAACCCACATCTCCGTTTAAGAGAAAACTTGAAAATGTTATATAGATTTGCTTCATATTTCCACTTCTTGACCTGGAATGTGTCAGCATAGCTGTTATTTGCATGTTGTTTTTAATCAAACTGCAATATTTATGATGTTGCATGTATGAATCGATGATTAACAACATAGAAAGGATGGTCTTTTACTATATCCAGAACAGTTCTATGGTGTTTTTGAACCATGATATATTAGAAAACAACAAGAAGAGTGGAGGTCTGTTTAATCAGACCAGAAATTAAATATTATAAATATTTAGGTATTAAAATTTGTTGGGTCATTTATATAAAAGTATTGTTTTGAATTTAAAATCATGCGGGGGAGGGGGTTGTGTTAAGTCTTGTTATAATGTGTTAATGTCTAAAATTATTGTTAGTGAATCATTAATCTGTTATTTAAAGATTCACGGTACTGAGAATTTTGGGTCAAGTTATTGGACATTTAATTTGTATTTGGGTTGTGTCATTCCGATTTAAGAGACATAAAATTGTCAATCTTTTTGTCGTGTCTAGTAATGGAAATTCATCTAGATAAGTTTAACGGTTTCAATTTCCAGACTTGGAAAGTCAAAATCCAAATGTAGTAAATGAAAAATTGTGGAGGATTGTAAATGAACAAGAAATGGCTCCTTTAGATATAGGTAAATTAGGAGAATGACAAAGTATGGATGATAAAGCCAAAGCCATTATTGGTCCGGCTCTTTTATATTCTAAATTGCATTGTGTTGATCTTGAGAAAACATCAAAGGAAATGTGGGATAGGTCCTAAATAAATAGTCTGTGAAAAGTTGTCAATGCAAAGTTTTCTTTAAAACTTCAATTATTCAAATTAAAAATGAATGAAGGGGTCAGCATGTCTAGCCACATCAATGATCTGAGATCTCTTCCGAGACAACTAGCAGAAGTCAAAGCTCCAATAGAAGATGAGGATTCAAAAGCCATATTGTTGAATATTTTTCAATCCAAATATAGTAATGTTGTTTTTACTCTTAGATAGATGCCTTCACAAAATCTAGAAGATATGATTTCATCTCTTCTAGCTGAAGAAAAAAGAACTAAAGAAGATGTAGAAGAAGAAATTGCATTGTACTTGGAAAAAAGAAGCATAAGAAGTTATCTAAAAATAAGGAAGAAATTAAGTGTTTCTACCACAAGAAAAAGGGACATACATCCTAATATTATAGAATTTGAGTTGAAGATTTGCTCAAGGGAAAACTTAAAACAAATGAATCCAATATAATCACAAAGGAAGAACTAATGAAAGAGGAAAGCGAATATAATTATGAAGATTTTCTATACTAAGAAAGCAAGCACTGGATGATGGAGGCACATGAGTAAAGAGGACAATCAACATCCTCTCATCAATCACCAACAATGAAGCTACATTCAAAGACTAGCGGCGTTCATTTTTCAAAGTGTGTGTTTTTACTTTCCATTGTGTTGTTTTGTAGAAAATAAGAACAAATGAAGTATCCTTGTTCCTGTGTGAGTTTTTTCTTATGTAACCTCCTGATATAAGATATAATGAGAGCTGATAAAAGTATTATACATCATGATGTGGTTGATGGTAAACCACTTGCAAAACCATCATTTTTGGTTGTTGGTAAACCACTTGCAAAACTATCATTATGGTTGTTGGTAAACCACTTGAAAACCATCCTCTTTTGGTTGTTGGTAAGCCATATGTAAAACCATCATTAAGGTTTGTGGTTGTCCTGAGAAAACCATCAGATCATGAGCACGGGTGCATGTATGGGATTCATGTTTTTTCTATGTTTGCACTAAGGGGGGAATGTTAGGAAAATATTGTTTAGTACTCAAACGGTTGTGAGAGTATAATATTGTGGGTAAATGTAATTATGCAATCCACATAAATAGGGTTGAGTGAGTTATAACAACTCACTTATATATAAATGTTTGTTTATGAGTTGTTTCAACAACTCATCAATATTTTGGCGAGTCATTTTAGGAGTGTTTATAGTGCTCCTATTTAAGAGAGTAAAGTCACACACACATGATTGAGCCAAATGAATGAAGATTTTATTGTGTTTAATTTTTGTATTATTGTTTTGAGTTCTATAATAAAACTCTAACCAAACTTACAAAAGCAATAAAGAGCCTCTTGCATACCAACATGAATCAAACTCGTGGTTTCCTTGTTCTATAAAGGATCTATAAGCAATGTACGGATACCTAAAGCAACTACTCTAAAAGTTACTAAGAAAATATAAATTTGTTAATCATTTAGACCACATGAAAAATCACCGAAACAATCAATGAGATTATACCAAATTTTGTAAGGATGATGGTGTAACCAATATATGAGTCTATACATATTTTGATGTCATTGTGACAAGAATGTCAATGTTACATTGTTGTCTTTAGGGAAAGACACCTCCCCCATACATTGTAGTAGGGGTTAAATTTGACGATTATACTTGTCAAACAAATTTTAGGTGACGGTAATTTTTTAATATTATCCTTAAATAATACAATACACTGTTATTTATACATTATTAATAAAATATATAAAAGATTATTTTCGATTTATTTTGTTTGAACATATATTTATGTATATTAATATAGTTTGTACATAAATCTATATAAAAATGATGGTGATATTTGAAATAAACAAATCATATACACGAATATTTTAAAAAAAATATAAATATTTTACGTCTAAAATCATGAAAAATGCATAAACAACCCTTAAATGTAAGTGAACCCTTGGTCGATCGTGCATTTGCCACAAATTGGTGAGAATGACAATATTCCTCGCTCTGCTGATGTCGCTGTTTTTGAGGGCTCCCAATTCATGATGTCAAGAAAATACAACCCACAAAGAGGAATATTTGCAGCCTTTTAAAAGGAATTCTTAAGATTTTAAGTTACATCATTATAATACTGTATATGCCGTGTGCCATGATTTGCATTACAACCAAAGAATTGACATTCACCTTAAAACTTCCATTTAATTCCTTTTATAAGGACGTTTCCCCACTATGGTGGATCCAACCCATCATCAATAACTCCACTTTGGAAAATGTGCCGCCATGCCCATTTCAGAATTTTATTGCAGAAATTTATGGTCTGAATTTGGTCCACAACTGTAGATGACATACCAACATGTATTTCTTTAATGCTATGAACCAGTCATGTATTCACACATTGCTTTCATAGTCCAACACTCATTTCCACCATACTAAAATACATTTTACATTGTTTAATGAAGTATAGCACAATCGTAAGATAAATGTCCATTATAAAGCTTACAATGTAACATTGTTGGCACAAGTTTCGGTATGTATTTTTGATAATCAGAGGAAATTAAGATTGGTTCAATGTTTCAAAAAAATTAAGTTTTAATACAGGATAAATTTTCCTATAATTTTTAAGTGGCATGTTTCAAACTCAATATTATAAATAAACCGTAAGTTTTGAATCCACGATCTAAACTTCATGAAACCAAGACCAAAATCTTATGATAAAATCTTTTTAAAGACTTATTATAACATAGAAGAAAAGAGAGAGAGAACAAACAAACATATTCATCCATATCTATTATGCATCGACCATGGAGTTTGGTGTGATAATTTAAAAACAGAAACCACACAGCAAAAGTGCTGCTCACAAACAAGTGTGAAACTGAAAACGAGTATTACCGTACCGACAATGGATGAAATATTGGAGATATGAGTAATGTGAATGCATCGAAATATTTTACGGACACAAATGCAATTCGCGTGATATTGACTGTCGCATCAAAATATGTGGGGCTATAAGAAGGAAAATATAGTCTAAGAAATTATGGTAATCAAAATAGACAAAATAGTGTCTAAGTTTGAGTTTTCAGATTCCTAGTGAGAAATGGAATAATGGACAATTTTGTGATCACAAATTGTACAACAAAGATGTAAAGAAATTGTATCGTTTATGATTGCATCAGTTGTAACACATATCATATTTAATCATAGTTTTTTTGTAACGTTCACACATAAATAGACCAAAACACAAGATAAAATAAATCAGAATTTTTTTCCCTCATCATTTGTTATACAACATCGCTTGGACTCACTTAGATTATCTTCATATCACATGAGATGTTTACACAAACAGAACCCGTATATTCAACAAGATGAGAAAGTGGTTGACACCAAAAAAGAGATGACTCGCACTACTAAGCCAACTTACGTGGCTTGCAAAGGGGGAGAGATCTTCATTACAACTACCCCTTATCTCTCCATTAAGGAGTCGTGGCTAGCTTTTATTTCCTCCAAGATAAAACACCCCATATCAACTTCGATATGCCCCTTATCCCTCCATTCTAACACACGCTTATCCTTCCACCAAGACTAGCCACAAATTCCTTTGGTTTCTCCAAAACAAAACACACAATACTCCTTATTCCTCCCTTCACTAGCTACACCTTATTCCTCCAATAATCAATGATGAAATCTCACCCCAACAAGAAGAAAAATACCACATGATAACACAAGATGCACATTAATGCCACATTTTCTCAAATGAACAAGTACAAAACAACGAACCAACCACAATATGAACTCATGGATAGGAACTTTCCACAACACAACATTTTCATGGTTACATCTTTATTACAATCATATTTCATTATTTAACCTTAAATATTTGAAGAGCACTTAACATGTAAACATACATTCTCATTTTCTCTAGACTACATTTTCTTTATTTTGTTTAACATTTAACTTATAATGGTTCCACTTGATTTAGTTTATTTCTCTTATTGCAATTAATTTGTATAACTTCGTTAGAAACATTTTTAAGCACATACAAGACACCTAAAATCCAATTTCAAGCTAAGAGTTCTAGCTCCTAAAATCATATTTACTTGACATTTTATTTCACTTCCATTACATACGGGAATACTAACATGAAATCAAGAGGGAAGGAAATTAGGTCTAAGAGTGGCAAAACCCATTTTCCATCTTTGTTACAACGTTTAAACATCAAGTATACACTTCATTCAGCTTAACACATTATTACAACTATGTAATTAACTAATTAGTTGCATCATTCGTGACATGTATGTGAATCATAATCCGCTTGTTCTCGATTAGGATTCCTTGTTTTCAAAATCTATATTACACATTGGGAAACTTGTTTCAATTGCATTAACCTAATGAGTGTTTACATTGAGTAAGGGGTAAGAACACGGTTTTCGCTTATCATTACACTAAAGGGGAGAATCTTAACCTTTTACCTTATACTTAAAGTACATATTGTAGATATAACTAGTTGGGAGCATTTATAAGATGCACATGAGTCACATGTGGTTCGTGTTCAAGTCAAGAGTTAATGTTATCAAATTGCATGTTCACATGAGGAACCATTCATCTTATCATCAATAACATGAAAAGGCTTCACAAGGGGTTGAATGGGATAGGTCTCAAATTCTACTTTTACTCCTAATATGACATCTTAAGAATTCAATATTGATAGATAAGAGTTAAATTACAGATTTTTCCCACGAGTTAACCTCTTAATGGTCATAGGTTTAACCTATTTCCATTTACTCCCAGGATTCTAGGCCCTACTAAAAGTCAACACTAGAGTGTACAAACATCTTTATCTCACAAGACCTTCGTAAAAGCCCAAGGTATTTCGTTGTTACTATCCAAGGTAACACCTCTATCCCCGAGGCTTAAAATTTTCGCAACAGGGTTTTTTTCACAATGTGAGCTTTGTAGAGACCCCAAATTCACATACATATAACCAATATTATCCTAGTACATCTTGTTATTCATCCCTTTATGATTCATTAATTAAAGTGATTAATCATACACATTATACCCCTTTGGATTAATTAAATTAATCCTTAGTACCCCTTTAGCTAGCTTAATTATCATTTATTAAATAAATGATTAATTAATTAGTGTGCACATTATAGCTAATTAAATTAGTTATTTAAATGGGAAAGTACACCTATTTTCCTAGTCAACAACCACTTGGACTCCACTTCACCAGTCCAATCAACTCCACTTCACTAGTCCAATCAACTCAGGTTCTAGAATCCTAGAAAGGTGGGGGCAATTAAATTGCACACACAACCACCTTTCTAGATGCAACTTCTACTAATTAAATCCCTTTACTACCCCTCAATGGAATTTATCTTCCGAAATGCGTAAAGAACTTCCTCAAAGGTTTTTTTAGCATGTGCATTTAACCAATTTCAACCAGACTTCAAACCACCGATTAGCCTTATAAAACACACGTTTATCCTCTTACAAATACTCTTGGATCATTGACAATCACTTTGCTTAAATCCTCGTTGATTTTCCATACAATAACTCATGTCAAATTTGCTCCAACTTCTGTTATTTTGGAAGCAATAATCTAAGCCAACATCTTCTCATAGCATTAGTCTATTTCCCGTTTAGAGGTCATTCAAGAGCACCCACAATCAATATTTTACAAGGTTACACAAGCTAAGCTTCACACAACCTTACATCGATGTTTACAAGGAAGAGTTATAAAAAGGTTTGCGTAAGTCGTTTTGTTTGTCTTCCATTTTTGTTTTTTTCACTGTTCAAATTATGGCATGATCGGTGGGACCTCACCTATTTTCCATTCATTTTTGTTTCAAAGTTGATTAATTTATATGTGGATTTATTTGATTTAACCTTATTTTTAGTGTGTTTTTGTTGTGGCGCGATTGTGTTTGCGGATTCGAGGGAAGCAAAAATCACATTTTATTCAACTCATAATACATTTTTATTGTGTAGTTTTACTTACAAGTGTTTGTTGATGTTATGGAGAAGTAGAATCAATTCAGTTTTAAAAATCATATCTATAAAAAAATTATGCACCTATAACCTCGAATCCCAACCCGTGCTCCGCCCCGCGGACTACGCCTATACACTAACCCTTACCCCGATCTAGACATGTCCTTGTTTTGCACAACTCGCTACCTCGAGCCTCTTTCACCACTCACTCTCCCCACATCCCTCCCCAAGCTACTTAGAACCCATCCCCTTGAACCTACCCCCGTAAACCTCCTACCACAACTCCAATATTGCTCGCCGAGCGAGCCGCAGTAAACCCTCACCCGACTCACCTCCCGTCAAGTGACCCGCACCATCGAGCAAACCTATTGCTTGCCATTTTCACTACACCGATGCCTAGATCCCTCGGATCCCACCATCCCCTCTCCCTCCCCGACTCCCGCCTCACGCCATTACCTCCCCCGAGCCCCAACCGCGCATGCATCTGGCGTCCAAATCCCTAGACATGACCCACAACGTATCCGATGCATAACCCGAGTCACTCGAGCTCCTGCACCACAAACCAACACAACAGTAAACAAATAACAAAGCCACGAAAACCAATACCATATCCTTCGTGTATTTTAGGTTTAGGTCATAATTTAAACATAGGTTTTATTTTTTCTATTATTATTTAATTTCTTTACTCATTAACTAAAGTTTAGAAATTTAGGTTTCATGTTTTATTATTTCTTTTATTATTCCTATTATTAACTCAATTTCATTAGATTAACTCTAACTCGTTTCTTTTAATTAGTTAGGCTCTTTAATTTTCTATATTAATTAATTATCTTTGTTTAATTAATTAATTACTTAATCAACTTAGGTTTTTTAGTTTACTTAGGCCCTTTTAATCCTAAATTAGTTAATTGTAATTAATTAGTTTGCTTAATTTTATTAGGCCCTTTTCAACTAATTAGGTCATTTCATTATTCTTTTTCGTCGTTTTCTGAAAATGACTAATTGTAAAACTTGATTTTACGGGACTGTGGGACGTTTATGTCCAATTTATTTTCACTTTTTAGGTTATTTTATCAATGTTTCCTTGCTTAGAACCCTCATGCTTAATTTTTTCTCGTCACTTTGCTTCATCGAACTAATTGTCGAACTTGCATTTACAGAGTTACTAGATGTTTTCGCCGCACAAACTTGATTTTAACGATTTTTGTTAACCTTTACTCGTTTTTGCAATGTAACTGACACTTTGTAACATTTTTAACATGTGTTTCCATTTTATTTTTTCATTTTTGAGAATTTAGTCACAACACACTCCATGCATATGCTCTTCTCTTGTGCTTGTTACAAGTAATCTTGAGAATCAGAAACGTGATTGTGTTGTTTTTCATTATTTTCTCTTTGTTCACCTTGGGAAAACTACTAACACTTGTTTGCAGGACCGTATTATGAAGACCACATCAAAAATACTAAATGCAAGTTGCCTCGATCATGAGCTAAGAAAACTACTAATTCATTGTGTGCAGGGAATCTTTTTAATCAAGATAAAATAAACCATTCACATTGTATTTGTTGGTTTGGTTGACAATGCTATTTTCCAACTATTATAACTCTGGGAACTGCTTTGGCATAAGCCATAAAACTAGATGATGAGTACACAGATACCCCAACGTAGTCAAGCACATTGAGGGAACTAGATGATGAAATGAGTACCCCATCCCAACCGACTAGTCGGTAAGTGCAGCAAGTTGGTAGACCAAAAAGTGGACATGAAAACTCGAAATTCATGTACCACGATTACGAGTTTTAAACCGCGATCGCGGACTATTTTCTATAGGTTTGGGAATTTTGAACTGAAAGCGCAATTACGGTTTATAAACCATGATCACAGTCCTCTGAGACAAAAATAACATACCGCGACCCCTCATTTTCCCCCATTTTCCCCTGCGAACCGCGATTTCTCCTCCACTGTTGGCACTCATGCTTTGAATACCCCCTGTAAATTTCTCTTCAAACTTATGGATCGCGAAATTTTCAACGATGCCACCAAGACAAAGAGGTAAGCCCTCGATTTTGATCAAATTTCTTACATTTTAGGTTTTTTTGTGATTTTCATGGGTTTTTCAATTTTTGTTTATGTATACAATTTATTTGTTTTTTTAGTTGTTTGGCAAGCTCGTAATCCTGTAAACCATCCAAATATTCCTCAAAACCCTCCTCCAAATGTAGATCCGCCTCATGTGGCTCCTTATGTCCCCATGGAACTAGCAGGAACACAAGCTGATATTGTTGGAAGAATCTGAAAAAATAAAATTGCCATTGAGAACCTTATTCAGACATTAAGACAAAATCATGCCACAAATTTTTTCCACATCACATTACAAACATTGATTGGAGAAGTCAACTCCACAACCAACCAAATAGACAAATGGAATACCTTTAGAGCTAATTGTAGGCGGTGGTATGTAGATAAATTATCACATGCAACCATAAAAGACAAAAAAATGCAAAAGACTCGTATTTGTGCATTATTTATCGACCCGATAACCAATTCCCCCCGCGAATACTTGCGAATGACTTCCAATCCATTGGTGCCACAATGATTGAATCAAGAACAATTTTTGGGACCGATGGTGGATAGTTTTTGATTATCCACCATGCAACAACAATGAGGTTCCTCTCTATTTTTTAAAGAAATTATATTGCGAGTTCGTGCTTAATGAGGTCCCAAATTATTTTGACTTTTCTAAGTTTTATGGGCGAGGAGGTGGCTCTACACATAGTAGACCAGTGCACACGTTGGTCAACCTAGGATCCCCCATGCCCCAAAACCCCCACTACCTTCAGTTATCCCTCCTACAGTGAAGGAGGTTGTGGAGATTGACACACTACATGCATTGAAGGAGCTCACTGACACTATGACCCAACATAGTGACCAGATTACATTTGGTGATATTAGTGGAGGCACGGTTCTAGTGCACCACACCATTGCAGATCATGTGGTGTCGTATGCCTTTGCGGGAGAGGCATCATTTGTTGGATCACATGATTTCTTTTCTCTAGATGAGATGATGGCGGATGTTTTTGGAACTAGTGCAAATGATTTTGGTCTTTCACATTTAAATATCAAATAAATAAATATATATATATATATATATATACAATATTTTATTTCATTTGAGATTTTAATATATATGTATTTTATTACGTCATGTACATACATTTAAAAACTAATATTTTTTTATTTTAAACAATAAGAGCGGTGAAGGACACATTCGGTGTCGACATGCTAAATTTACTACATTTGGACGTGTTACGAGACATAAGTTTCAAGATACTTACATTTCAAATTTTATTTGATTGCAATTTTATTATTAAATACATAGTTTTAATGTTCATGTATAGTGTTTCACGTGTACGTGTACATATTAATATGTTTTTCTTTTATATGTAGGAGCCTGGTGGGTCATCATATGCTCTGGGCACTGAGGCTACTGGCACACCTCATGTGACTTTTACACAAGTTATTTTCTCTTTACACATTGTTTCTAATTGTGGAATTCTCTAGTAGTTTGTAATCCCATAACTCTAGCCAATACAATTTGATCATAACATTAAGCTCTTATGATGCAAGGGTTAAGTTTAACACTCTCCTAGATATACAAACTCTCCTTTTATCATGATCATGGACACTTACCTCTATGCTAGACATGTTTCTAGAGCACTCCATCTAAATATTAACCCTCTTCATTATTAGTTCTATGCATTCTTTATTAACCATCTAAATGTTGCTAGAATTGTTAGTTCTATGCATTCTTTATTAACCCTCTTCTCTCTAAACAACAAAGAGATGACAATATGGGATAAGTTACCTACACTTCTAAATATATCATGGGTCCCTTGGTTCATGTTTATCACCAATACTCCCTATGCAATTCTATACACCCAATCTCATATTATATATGTTATTCATCAAGTTTCTCTATATTTGCATTCTCATGTACACAATGGATATAGCTTGGTGACCTGCCTAGAACCAAGTTCTACATACCAAATACATTCCACATCTTTAATGAATTACTTCTTGAATATCTCTAATAACCCTTTTTGTGACTTAATATTGTCTGTATAGTCAGATTTCATTCAACTGATGGAATTTTCTTTATTCCTACACCCCTAAGATCATTCAAACATCTCATTCATACCTGATATCACCTTCATACCTAGTCTAAGATCATGATTTATCAAATTATAGTGAGAAGCCTAAATTTTGCCTTCATTTTTGTACATTATACTTTTACCAAGTTGCTCGAAATAAATTTTATCTAGATAAATTTCGCTACACTTATGACTACATGTTTTTTGTACAACTTATGACTGCTAGAGAAACTCATCCCTATATGCAGAATATGGAGACTGTTATAGATGTTGCCATAGCGTCTACAAATCCACTAACTCAAGTACAATTTTTAAATTTGTTAAATTTTAGAGGAATGTTTTCTTACTACTTATCTACAATATCAAATTGTACATGAAATATTTAATTTGAACTATTTATTTGTATGTAGCCTACCCCTCGTGATTCTACCGTTGACCCTATAGTGCGTCGATGAAAAATTGATAGGGATTATGAGATTTTGGTAAGATTTCACATGCATTATCAATTCTAAGTTTCTAAAATTTGAATGTATTTTAAAATTTTGGGTGTTAAAAACTTGATGTTTATGAATGTGCAAGCTAGGTTGCAGCCAACTTAGAGATGCCTAAGACCACACGAATGAAATCTGTAGTGGCATCTCCCTCCACTACATCCACAGGTCGTGGACATGCTTCTTCTAGCAGGGTGAAGAGAGGGAAGATGTTTCATGATTAGATTCATAGGACCCATGTATAGATATATATGTCATCTGGTCCTAGTTCATGATTCTTCATAGTCCATGTATACAACCTTATGTGACTACATGTGGTCCTATATGTATGACACACTTAGTTCGATACATTATTCTTATATTTTCAGAGACACGTGGCACACTTCTAGTTTGATACATTATATCCATGTTGGTTTTCATAACGATATTACTTCTATGTTTGATTTGATTTCATTGCACATGATATACTTCTATATTTGTTTTCATAACCATATTAGTTATATGTTTGATTTGATTTGATGGCCTCAATTATGTGACCATTATCCATATGATATATATGATATATGATGTTATGTTATTCTTATGATATATGATATATGATGTTATGTTATATAATGGTTTTGAAGGTTCTTGGGTGCAAGATCATTTTTTTTTCAAGAGATTCAAGTGTGGAGTTATATCAATTTTCTTATTTTAAGCATGTGGTTAACACACTCCAAAGTGGGAAAAAATGTACACAATTAAAAATGGTCTTGAGGGATTTATTACAAGTCATTTTATATGTTTTTAATGTACTTACAATTTATTTGTTAAGTATTAGTCCAAATTAAGTGTTATTGATGTGTGTAACAATAAGGTCCTAATTTGAATTCACTTGTTTAAAAAAATACATAAAAATTGTAGTTTATTTGGCACAAGATATGTAAAAATATTCTTAACACTCTATTATGTATTTACATGCTTTAAAAAGAGATCAAACAATCATTAGAGTATTTACATGGTAATGTGTTTACCTTGTTGCAATCTCATTTATGCGAGCCGAGTAGTGAGAAGTCATGCCCTAGGACGTCGTGGGAGTAAACTACCACCGCCAAAGTGTTTAGTTTGGGGAGGGGTATATACCTTTGGGTGCTATGGCGGGCTCCAAGGAGGCCCGGTTTGGAGTCAGACCACCCGATCTAGAGCCAAGAACCCCTTCCCTATTAATCCCAATTCACATTTTCAACGGAAAACTGCAATCAAAATTTGGAGCTCGGTCATCCAAACGAGAACCTGCTCTAAGCCAAAACTTGAGTGAATGATTCCTCTAGTCACACCCAATAATTCAGGGTCGTAGCATTCCTTGAGCCTTCGTGGCATAATTGTTTTCAAATTGTCTTTTTTAGAATTCTAGAAATTAACGGAGCTAAGTAATGAGAAGTCATGCCTCGGGATGTCGTGGCACCGAAGTGATGAAATCAACACATTTGGGTGGCCAAGTAAACACTAGGGGAGACATCGTTTCGGTGTAGTACAATGTCCTTGCTTAGGGCTACTTAATTCGGGGTAGTCCCTTAGGAGCCCTAAGACCAAAAAAGCGTACAACTCGACGGGTGATTACTCGGTCTCGTGGCACCTAGAGACGTATTGTTAGATCCTACACCTTGGCGTAGGGACCATATATAATAGTATGTCTCGGCTTTTTTCCGTCTCCGATTGGTGCTCTCGCTGCTCTATTGCTTGTATACGCGTGAAATAATGTAGCTTGAGTCGGTGTAAGGTTGCCAAACGCTATATTTTACAAACATTGGGTCATGACACCAAACCGACTACATTAAAGTGTCCAGGAGGCCGAGGTAAATGCTATAGGAGGCATTATTTTGGTGGGGAACAATGTCGTTGCTTCCAAGCTACTTCGTTCGGGCATAATCCCTTAAGATCCCTGAGACCAAAAATCCGTACAACTTCGATGGGTGATTACTCGGTCTCCGTGGCACCTAGAGACGTATTATTAGATCCTACACCTAGGCATAGGGACCATAACAATAGTGTGTCTCGGTTTTTTCCATCTCCGATCGGTGCTCTTGCTGCCCTATTATTTACATACGCGTGAAATAATGTAGTTTGAGTCAGTGTAAGGTTGTCAAATGTTATATTTTGTAAATAAAGTGGGTTGTGACACCAAACCAGTACGCCAAAATGTTTAGGAGGCTAGGTAAACACTATAAGAGGCATTATTTCGGTGCGGGACAATGTCGTTGCTTCCGGGCTACTTCGTTCGGGCATAGTCCCTTAAGAGCCATGAGACCAAAAAATTGTACAACTTCGACGGGTGATTACTCGGTCTCGTGGCACCTAGAGATGTCTCGTTATATCCTACACCTCGGCATAGGGACCCTCTATTATAGCCCGTCTCCATTTTTTCCGTCTCAAATCAGTGCTCTCGCTGCCCTATTTTTTGCATACGTATGAAATAGTGCAGTTTGAGTATGTGTAAGACTGTCAAAAGCTATATTTTGCAAATGGTGGGTCGTGGCACCGAACCGACTACGCCAAAACATCCGTGTGGCTAGGTAAATGCTAGAGGAGGTGTCGTTTTGGTGTGGGACAATGTCGTTGCTTTCGGGCTACTTCGTTCGGGCGTAGTCCCTTAAGAGCCCTGAGACCAAAAAACTGTATAACTTTGACGGGTGATTACTTGGTCTCCGTGGCACCTAGAGACATCTTGTTGGATCCTACACATCGGCTTAGGGACCCTATACAATATCGAGTCTCGATTTTTTCCATCTCTAATCGGTCTTCTTATTGCCCTAGTGTTTGCATACGTGCGAAATAGTGTGGTTTGAGTCAGTGTAAGGCTATCAAATGCTATATTTTGTAAACAGTGGGTCGTGGCACCAAATCGACTACGCCAACACGTATGGGTGGCTAGGTAAATGCTAGAGGAGGCATCATTTTGGTGTGGGACATGTTAGAGTAGATATTTACCTTAGCTCATGTTCACTTAGGTACTTTATTTACCTTTATTGTATTTATCCTCACCCACTTATGTGTGTGGATATTTCTTTTATCTTATTTAGATATTAGGAGATATTATCTAGTTGTTAGGTATAGTTCTTTCCTTGCTCTATGGTATTGACTAGTTCTTTCCTTGATATATGGTATTGCCTAGATCCTTGATGTCTAGCTCTCTCCTAAATCTATGGTCTTGACTAGTTCTTTGATAACTAGTTATTTCCTTGATTTATGGCTTGATCTATGACCTTGACTCTGATTCTTAGATTGTTATTACTTGCATATTTAAGTAAGGCCCATTCTCAATGTATTACATTGAGTTCCATAATAATATATGATATTGTTGCTCATTTGTTTGCAAAGGTTTATGTAAAGTTATTTTGGCGAATTGCTTTTATCTTATAGATCATGGTGTTTGATTAGCATTTGTGTTCTTGACTTGGTACGATCTGGTTATCGTTCCTTTCATGGTATCAGAGTTGGAGATTGTTATTGGCATCCATCTGTAAGTTTTATTTTGTAAATAAATTCATTGTATATTCATATATTTGGGATTTGGTCGTATGTTGTTGTTGCATGCATTTTTATGGAAAACAGAGGCTTCCATTAGATCCGGAAGGTGTGAAAAACCTAAGATCGACTATAAACTCAACCTTTTCTACGAGACGATCGAGTTTTTGGTTCACCTCGGGATTCGTGCCCACCAGAAAAAAATCATGAGATTATTTTTTGGGATTGGTCATATGGCATGGTCATATGAGGGCTTAAAGATTGTGATTCCTACTAATAGGTGCTTAACTTCAGCCCCCTTTAATTTTATTTGTGTGGTGAAGGCAACAACAATTTATTTTGTTTCAGTGGCAACTAAAATAAATAATAGAGCAAAATATTAAAAAGCTTGTATCTTTTGATCGGTAACTCGGTTTTGAGTGTCATTTTTGCAAAAGTGCTTGTTTTTGTGCCTTTTCCATTGGAGTTATTTATTTTGAGACTTACACTATAATTATAAAGTGTCAAACATGGAGGAGTGTTGTAATCAATTGTGGATGCAATTTCGGTTAAGCCCGACGTCCTAAACTTCTGGGAGTTGCATTTTGTATCTATCATGGATTCTAAGAATGATATGCTTTTCTATGAAGTATGCGGACTTCAAGAGGATAATGTACAATTTGTGGAAGAAAAAAATAGATCACTCAAGAAGTGAAATTCTCTTCTGCAAGTCACTCATTCACGATAAGGATACAATAATACACTTCTCCCGAGAACAAACTTTCTAGCCTACAACATCACCATCATATTGTAGACGACCATATCTATGCTCCTAGTCCACTTGTAGCTATTGGTTCGCACCCACCGACATTGATCTATCGGTCTTTGAGTATGTTCCTACTCTTGATACTCATACACCTATGAAGCTTATTCTTCGCATGCTCTTCCACATCTATGCCTATTACAGTACCACATGGTGTGTATCCTACTTCTACTCAGTTGCATGGCTTTTTTAAGAAGCATACCACTACATTTAGTTCTCGCATGCTCCATTCTATGGGTCTCACTAGTAGAGTTATTGTGCCAGACATTCATAGGGTATTGTTTCCTCTATTCCACATGTTAAGTGGAATTCTCACCATGACATTGGTTTTCGTTCGATACTTCATTGGGATCACACATTGACAGAGCTCCTTTTTTATTCGTTTGACTCTTTCTGAAGATCATGAGCAACACATGAGTTCTGCACCTTCACTCAGGCTTGAGAAACCTGAGATTTCAGTTGTCAGACATGATCAACCTGACACACATTTTGATGTTCTTTTGCATGCACCCATTGTACATTTTGCACCAAGTCATATGTAGGCATCTTCTTCATCCATCCATGTTGATTTGGGGTGGATATCTAATCACTTGTGGCGGCGACATAGGAATTCATTGAGAGGACTCTACAAGTGTGGCTCCTCCACCATTCGGCCTCTTGCTCCACTTTCTATACCTTCTGCATTGTGATGCTTCTTGTTTTGAGCATTTTTCTTTAGCAGGTGTAGTGTATCTCTCTTATTTGTTGAGAGATTTTGATCTGTATTTTTGACACTTTTGGCATGTTGATAGTATCTCTTATGGGGGATCTATTCTGGTGCATTCCAGTGTTAGTTTGTTAGTGTTTGAGTAGTTTTTTTGACAACTCATACAGATTTGTAGCGTCACTCCACCCATTCAGCAGTATGGGAGGGTGTGGTGTTGATCCTGCTTCTTCGGGTTTTGTGTCCTTGCCTTGTTACCTTGGATTTTCTTGGATCATGAGACTCTAGATTTTGTGTCCTTGACTTGTTGCTTTGGTTTTTCACACCCTCCCATACTACTTTGGTTTTAGGTACCTTGCGGTGTCCCTTTTTCCAGTTATTGTACATGAGTACCTCATCGAGCCTAGTTATCGGGACTCACACGTGGACATGCCACTTCTATTTTGGCCCCTAGCTTCATGTGAGAGGGGGTGTTAGAGTAGGTATTTACCTTAGCTCATGTTCACCTAGGTAATTTAATTACCTTTATTGTATTTATCCTCACCCACTTATGTGTGTGGATATTTCTTTTATCTTATTTAGATATTAAGAGATATTATCTAGTTGTTAGGTATAGTTCTTTCCTTGATCTATGGTATTGACTAGATCCTTGATGTCTAGTTCTCTCCTAAATCTATGGTCTTGACTAGTTCTTTGATGACTAGTTATTTCCTTGATTTATGGCTTGATCTATGACCTTGATTGGTTCTTAGATTGTTATTCCTTGCCTATTTAAGTAAGGCCCATTCTCAATGTATTGCATTGAGTTCCATAATAATATATGATATTGTTGCTCATTTGTTTGCAAAGGTTTATGTAAAGTTATTCTAGTGAATTGATTTCATCTTATAGATCATGGTGTTTGATTAGCATCTGTGTTCTTGGCTTGGTACGATTTGGTTATCGTTTCTTTCAGACAATGTCGTTGCTTTGGGCTACTTCGTTCGGGTGTAGTCCCTTAAGAGCCATCAGACCAAAAATCGTACAACTTAGACAGGTTGATTACTCACTCTATGGCACTGATACATCCCATTAAATTCTACACCTCAAAGCATAGGGACTCTACAATATCCTATCTTGGTTTTTTTCATCTCCAATCGGTGCTCTCGTTGTCTTATTGTTTGCAAACGTGCGAAAGAGTGCAGTTTGAGCAGTGGTAAGGCTATCAAAGGCTATTTTTTTACAAACAGTGGGTCATGGCACTAAACCAACTGCTCCAACACATCTAAGTGGCCAATTAAATGCTAAAGGAGGTGTCATTTTTGTGCGGGACAATGTCGTTGCTTCCAGGCTACCTCGTTTGGGTGTAATCCCTTAAGAGCCCTGAGACCAAAAAAAAGTACAACTTTGACAGGTGATTACTCGGTCTCTCTGTAGAACCTAGAGAGATCTCGTTGTATCCTACACCTTGGCATAGGGACCCTCTACAATTTTTCGACTCTTTTTTTTGTTTCCAATCGGTGCTCTTGTTGTCCTATTGTTTGCATACGTGTGAAATAATACAGTTCGGCCGGGTGGTAGGGTCACAAACGCTATATTTTGCAAACGGTGGGTCATGGAGCCAAACCGACTATGCTAACACGTCTGGGTGGCTAGGAAAACACTAAAGGAGGTGTCATATTGGTGTGGCACAATTTCGTTGCTTCCGAGCTACTTCGTTCGAGCATAGTCCCTTAAGAGCCCTAAAACCAAAAAACCGTACAACTTTGGCGTGTGATTACTTGGTCTTCGTGGAACCTAGAGATATCTCGTTGGATCCTAAAACTCAGCGTAGGAACCTCTATAATATCCTATCTCAGCTTTTTCATCTCCAATCGGTGCTCTCGCTGCCCTATTGTTTGTATACGTGCGAAATAGTGCGGTTTGAGCCAAGGTAAGGTTGTAAACACTATATTTTGTAAACGGTGAGTCGTGGCACAAAATTAACTACGCAAACACGTCGAGTGGCTAGTTAATTTCTAGAGGAGGTGTCATTTTGGTGTGGGACAATGTCATTGCTTCCAAGCTACTTCATTTGAGCGTAGTCCCTTAAGAGCCCTGAGACCAAAAAAATTGAACAACTTCAATGGGTGATTACTAGATCTCTGTCACACCTAGAGATGTCTCGTCGCCGATCCTACACCTTAGTGTAGGAACCTTATAGCCTATCTCTATTTTTTTTAATTGTTTCCATCTCCAATCAGTGCTCTCACTGCCCTATTATTTGCAAATGTGCCAATTAGTGTTGTTTGAGCTAGTGTAAGGTTATCAAACTCTATATTTTGCAAACGATGGGTCATGGGAGCAAACCGACTATGCACACACATAGGGATGGATTTTTAAACACTTGGAGAGGCATTTTTGGTTCCCTACACTCTCGAGCTTCCGAGCTACCTCCTTGAGCCAAGAACCCCTTCCACAGTACATAAATTGTTGTTAGTATTCATTTTTATACCCACCAAAGAACAAGGGAATCCCATACACGTCGGCCTATCACCCGGTGGGCACTAGGTGCTCACCCAAGGCACGTGCGAGCACCGAGTCTCTCTTTTACGTGATTTGAGTGGGAAAACATCATCTATGATCCAAACTTTAAAGAAAGTGAGTGGGAAAGACACATGCAAACATCTTAGAGCTCGTAACGGCCCTAGATCATGCGGTCATTACAGGACATAGATACTTTAATAGACTTAAAGAACTGAATCAAAACAGAAAGGAAAATGCATAGGGATTCATATTCATCTTATAAACATACATGAAAAATAACTATGAAGAATCATGTATGAATCCAAACCAAGAAGGATCATATTCAGATAACTTGGTAACCTCATTACATTCATTAGACTTATTACAAAACACCACATTATGGCAGACCAAAGTCATGCATCATAACTGGATCCATATCCTTTAGCTCTCAAAAAGAAATTTTATAACCACAATCCCTTGATACATCCTTCTCCTATATTTCATCTACCCAACCCAATATGACTCCTCGCAACATTTCTATAGAGCTCCGCTCTCTATCGATCTCTCTCTTTTCTTCTACTGGGCACTTGTATTTATAGGCACCCGAAGTGCCAACTCATCCTTCTACGGCCTCAGATCCGGTGCCAAGTGTCTGAATGTGGTCCTCCATGGGAGCATGCTCCTCTAGGCTTGAGATCTCCACTTTTTCCATGATGGTCTTCTAGAAGCTTCCATCACAGGGCATATTCCTTCCTAGGCCAACCTGTCGCCAGGCTGGCACCTTATCCACTCTGCATGTGCAATCGGGTCACGCTTTTCTTGTGTTCTGCCCGAGACGCCAAATATGGCTAAGTCCCGAGACTTTTCATCAACGTGTAACACGGTCCTTCTAAAACCCTCCTAAAACTACTCCGCCTCGCACGCCTTCTTCGTGCACGCCCATCCTTCAACCTAAGCCTTGCGCGCCCATGCGCCTTTGTGTACTTAATCAATATTTCAGGGGCCCAACAAGCTACCTCCTTCGAAGCCAAGAACCCCCTCCATAGGTACATAAACTGTTGTTAGTTGCTTCTCTTTCTTGTAAAACAATGAAAGCTTCTCTTAGCTTCGAGAATATTAAATTCTCTACTAACAGTGCCAACCATGTGAAGGTAGAAGCTTTTCTGGCACCACTAACCTACATAAAAGTGTTATTCAAAGAAATTTAAGTTGAATCAAAACCATACTAGATATATACAAAATACACAAATTTAATAAAATATATGAACTTGAATGATCTAGTTGAAAAATTTAAACACTTCAAAGAAATTATATATACCAAACAAACATCTAAATTCATTCCAATGAACCATCAGGTTGTGAAGGTGGAAGCTAATCTGGTACCACTAATCTGCATAAAAGTGTTAAATTCTAAGAAATTTTAAAATTTAAATCAAAACCATACTAGATATATACAAAATACACAAATTTAATAAAATATATGAACTTGAATGATCTAGTTGACAAATTTAAACACTTCAAAGAAATTATATATACCAGATGAACATATAAATTCATTCCAATGAACCATCAAGTCGTGAAGGTGGAAGCTTTTCTGGTACCACTAACCTGCATAAAAGTGTTAAAGTCAAAGAAATTTTAAAAGTTAAATCAAAACCATACTAGATATATACAAAATACACAAATTTAATAAAATATATGAACTTGAATCTAGTTGAAAAATTTAAACACTTCAAAGAAATTATATATACCAGACGTGAGCATGTAAATTCATTCCAATGAACCATCAAGATCGGATCTACTCTAAATAGCGAACATGATTGCTTCATGATCTTGACTCTTGAACCTTCTAAAGAATCTTGTTATTAGGCCTTCCTCGATATCTATATAGCTGAATATTTGTCGCTAGAACTAGATGCGAATATAAGAGTATTTCCTGTGTGTCTCAAAGTCTTCAAACACTCAAATAGAGGAATTTTTAATTGATACGGTTGAAGGCGAGTTCCAATAACTACCATTGACCTTGTAGGGTACTCAATATCTTCGTCATCTATAATAGGAGAAGTCGATTTTTTTTTCCTAGATGCAACGACATAAGAAATAGTTTGTTCCTTCTTCATTGTCTTGTCACAATAACTACAAACACATGTCCTATAACAAAAATAAAGGTTTCAACTCAAATTTAAATTACATGTTAATTTCAATGGACATAATCGAATACAAAAATTGTAAATAATCATTTACCTTGCGTTGGGTTTCAGATTTGCACTTGGAATGAAACCAAAGTCGGGAAAAGCGAGTCCCTCCTCTTTAATGGGAGAGGTTCCCTTATTGAAAGCGGGGCAAAACCTATGTACAAATGCACGATCTTTCATTCAATGGTTGTTTCCGACATCCTCGAAGTGTGCTTTATACCCGGAAAGTTATCAATACATGAGGATAGAAGAATTGAAAGAGAGGGGAGGAGGCGAAGAAGACGATACTTTTAGGGAAAAGAGATGGTAGAGAAAACCCTTTTATGTATTGAGAAAATCGAGATACTGAGAATAGAACCATTCACATTTATAACGGGCACAATCCATAGACTCAATTTTTTTGAGATTGAATAAACTAGAACACAAAGTTTCTAAGCATGCAAGGATTAAATGATTCACAAATCATAGTAAGAAGGAAAGAGAAAGCTAGAGGAAAAGGGGAAAATTTTTGTATTAATTTCTTCCAATTAGAAATTATAGTTCCGAATGTCAAAATTCCAACCCGAACAATGGCTTTGAAAGCCCATGAAATAGCTCTTGAGAGACGGTTAAAACTTCCTCGAGAAAACAAGAAAGCAAGACAAATTATTCCAACCATTCGTGCCCTTTTGAATTCCGATTCGCAAAGAAACGTTAATGGCGGAAAACCAGTTCAAAATATGGCCGTTACATTATTTTTCCGGTTAAAATATGGGCCATTCGATTTGCTTTTACAACTTTAAATTTGGACCGCCACGTGGAAGGAATTGATTGGAGCGATCCTGCGAGCGCCTTTTGTAATTTTTGCCTTTGAAGCTATGCACATGGAGGCTTCCGACGCTTGAAACATGGCCAAACCACATCCAATCAAAGATGTCCACGCACTACCCATGGATGTTAGGGTGAAAATTAAGCGGGAAGATATATGCCATTCGATTCCCGATGGGAAGAAAATAAAAAGAAGGGAAGAAACCTCACCATTACGCCTAACTTTTAAATTTTTCTCCACGAATGGGAAAACTGCAAACAATGCTAGGCTCGACGCGATCCAATACTCCAAGGTACAGACTCAAAAATTTTGAAACTTGACTTCAAAAGAGGGGAATTTTGAGGACGACAACACCTTGTCTCACCAAAATCGAAATGTCTTCAAAGTCCTTCGATGTTGTAACTTCATCTAGAGAAACAAGTCATAATATATGTGGAGGTTGATAATTAGGAAGTGGAGTTAGTGGCCTACAAATCTATCCATCCACCCATTCTTATGAATCACACTCAGCATTGACAAATTTGATACAAGATGCACAAAAACACACTAAATTTCTTGTCCATATGGCCCACAAAGTAGCGTCTGAGCTACAAAATGAGTACACATCACCGAACCCCGTGAGTTTCAAATAATCCTCATAGTTAGAAATTTTTGTTCCTCTATCAACCAAAAATATCTACGAACTGTGGAATTTTCTTGAGAACCTTGGGCCATGTTATCAATACACCATTCCATTATGCTCTTTACATCTTTCAATTTAGCACCATCTTTGTATTTCAACTCTTCTCTTGCAAGAGCTCTTTTCACACATGCCCCTACACCGTCATGCTCTCATTTTCCATGTCCAGCCTCAATGAAACTCGAAATATGTTGCACACCCATCTTGACGTGCATTATGCTCATCCAATAAAACATTTTTACATTCTTAAACTGAGATATGCAATTATCTGACCATATATAATGTTGATTGAAGTAGATGTCCCTATCAGACAAGTTTCTATAAAATAATTGGAAACATCCTTGCACAAATTCAATAAAATGAGTACGATCATCACTGATATAAAAGTGGTACTCTCTTAAAAAAATTGATCATTCGTTGTACTACCAGGAGAATGTATAAATGCTATATGCACAAAAATGGCAAACTGTACTGAGTTGTAATATTGTGATTAAACCTCCATTTGTGGTTGCAATGTGTAATTCTCTGCAAAATCAACCACTTTGAAAAAAAAATAGTACTAATAGGAATGTGTTATTGCATATCTTGAACTGTTCATCCAACCATCGAGCTCTGTGTGTATGCCTAGCATACTCATAAATAATTTCATCCTTAAATTTTCTCATAAATTGAAAAACAAGCATATGTTTTGTAACTAGCTCACACCGTTTAGACTCCTTTCCATCTTTCAATTGGTATGGTACTGATTTATATTTATCAAACTCAACTAAATTATGTCCTATTGTGCCTCCAATTTTCTCATAGATGTAACTTTCCAATTTAGGTAATCCGCCACACATACCACAACTTCCATCTAAACAATCCTGACTATAAAAAAATTTCCAACTTCTCCTTCAAAAAATATTATAGGAATGAAATCCCTGGAAGATATTGGTGGAACTTGAACACCACATTTCGATAACATAGTTTCAAAATGAAAATCGAACGAATACGTAAAAATTTAACATAATGCATCACAAATTCAATATGTTTCTTACAACAACAATGGTGTGAACATGGTTGATTTTCACATAGAATGGTTTCAACATTTCAAAAAAACATTGACTAATTTTAATTTGGATGCTCTTATTCAAACTTACGAAAAAATTGAGTTTGAGTCATATCTAAGAAATGCTTTGGATGCGGTTCGCGATTAGTAGAATCAATTCTCTATTTTACAATATCTCTTGTATTAGGTGAAACTCTGGTGTTATCATGCCAAAATTTAATAAGAACTTCTCTTATAACATCAAATATATCTTTGTTCTTACGCAGTGCTCTAGTAGAAAATGCCCAAAAATCAGTGTTATTGAGTGATTGAAGGATATTACGCCTTTCAATTGCTTTCATTAGAGTTTTTCGATTAACTTTCAACATTCGACTTGTTTGCCTAATCAAATGTTGTTTTTTTGTTGATTCACTTACAACACTAGTAGCAAGTACATGACACACAACATTACTATCCCTTGTGCGTCTCTTGACACCAACAATGTGATATGCATCATGAAATTTTTCAACAATTGTAAAGGTTTGACCACGTATATTAGATGTTGTCAATCCTAAGGTGTTTAATGTAGGTCTCGTTTTATTCAATTTCATCAAACTAACCAACAACTGACATCTATGGGAATCATTTAAAATTTCAAAATGATTATCCAAAAATTCAGTGGCTTTTCTTCTAATTTGTTGTTCAGAAATTTTGTCAGACATTGGTTTCAAAATTTTCTCATCAATTTCAATAAAATAATTAGGTCTCTTACGTAAAATCATAGGAGGTGTTTTTGTCAAATTTTGCTTGTCTATGGTTTCAACTTGAATTTCCTAATTCACATTTTCATTGTCTCCTTCAATTTCAACATCAACTATATCACGAGTATTTAATTCATCTTCAACATTGATAGTAAAAACATCTTCATCATGAGTATTTAATTCATCTTCAACATTGACAATAGAAACATTACATGGTTCCTCATTGCTTACAATAGTAGGGGTTGAAGATGAACCTCTTCTTGATTCATGAAGTTTCTACATTCACTCAAAGCATCTTGAAATCTTTTTGCAAGGTCTAATTCGTCTGGTGTTTTTTTACTTATTGATTTTTTTTTTTTGACTTTGTTTCTTGTCTCCCATGATGTTTTGCTTGATGATAATAAAAACGTGCGAAAGCGACAAAATTTTGCAAGTAATTCATACAGTAAGTCCAAACAGTAAAAATCACATGGTAATTCAAATGTTGGGATGCATGTAAATATGATTTAATGATTGCACTATCGTGGTTTATAAAGCGCGATCATGGTTCTATTATTAAGGAACACATTCATGGTTATTTTTGCATCATCAAATCTGACCCTCAAGGCTCGGGAAATATCTGTTTTTCCCCAACCAGAGCTATAGGAGGTCATTATGGCGTGTGAAAGGCCAAAAACTTCAAATTTTCTCTTCCGTGGACTTGAACCATGCCAAAAATTGAAAACATCTCACAAAAATGGTACCATCACGTAGGGGAGACTATTAGCTTCGTAGAAATATTGATTTTAAAGTGAATATAATAAGATAAATATCATTTTATAATTTTTTACTAACAATAGGTCTTTAAGACATTTTTTCCCATAAATGTTCATGTCTACGTTTAAGACTACAACTTTTGTTTCACTTATCAAAATGTGATAAAACCTATACCATCCCAAGCATGGAGAAATTCTATACATGTTAAAAAAAAGGTATTTGATTTTGATATAGTTATGATAGGCAAACGGAAAGTGCTCTGTTTTCTAAAAAAATTCAGACCACTTCCACGGAAAAAAATCATTAAAAAAATATTGCTTGAAAAAATACAAAATAAAATCCATCCCAAGATAGACAAAGTGACATCTAACTTTTCACCAAAGGAAAAAAATAACAAGATTTGGTCATCCAAATCACGAGGCAAACGGACTACAATCTTATAAGTTTTTCAAAATAAAACCAAGTCATATAATTTTAATTGTTTAATATAGCTAAACTTGTCCGCTTTTTTTTAAAAAATAGTAGTTTAGAAACTAGAATCTGGATGTTATGATTCATATTTATATAACTTTTTCTAATTTTGAGTGCATGTATTGCTAATAATCCCTACAAGTTGAGAGTTTGTTTTTTTTTGCAATATGATGTCCACTTATGACCCCTTTTTGTTCCACCAACTTTATGCACTTACCCTAGTATGCCTTGTGAGATTATAATCACGGATATCCTTAGTGACAACCCGGTGCGATTCATTTGAGAAAGATCTTTGCTCATTGTTTCAAAGGGGGTAAAGTAGAGTGACAACTATCAATAACACCGCACTCGGGTATAATTTCGACATCTTGTTGAGTGAACCACCTAGGAAGCCATGCCTTTTCTAATCCAATCTAAGGTAGAGGTCAACTTTTTATTGCATGGTTTTTCATTTTTCTTATGTGTTACAAACTTGTGTTTCACTATTTTCATTCATGTTTTCTCTCTCATACACCTTGTCACTTTGTAAACGAGTGTAATTATTGGGTTACAGACATCCATATCCGAACTTGAGCACTTTCATCCCTTTCATCTAAGTCTTGACATCATGATAATTTCTCTATCACGGTCAAGCACCCTTTTGGTCACCTTGATCTTTCATTGTCGTAAGTCCTGACTTTAACATTATCTTATTGAAATTTGAGAATTGCACACTCTTACATCATCGCATTTCACATTCACTTTGTTGAATTGTTGACATCTTCAATATCTTTCTCCCATCATCTTACGTCATCATATTTTGCAATCACTTTGTTGCATTATCGACATCCTCATCATTTCTTCACTTCTCTTTAAAGAATTCACTTTGCTTTAATTTGAGATCATTAATCAATCACTTTCCCCTTGTCTCTTATCTCCACTTTTGCGAGATTCGAGACCTTTTCATCGTCATTTCTTCACTTCTTATGACAACATTCAATTTTTTTGGTATTTAAGTGCTCCATTTCCTTGTTGTGTCTCCTCTTTTAACACACTTTTGTTAAGAGTTGGCATCCTTCATCATCTTCCTAAGTATCCTCTTTTAAACATCCATCTTGTTAAAATTTGAGCAAACTCATCACCTTTCCAAGTCTCTTCCCTTAACACACTTTTGTTAAGATTTGAGCATCTTTCATCATGTTTTAAGTCTCCTCTTGTCGCACTCATTTCTTTCACCTCTTACCTCTTTACATTCACTTTGTAAAGGGTCACAAAGCCTTTCAAACCTTTTCATATTTCTTAGCACTCATTTTGCTAAGAGTCCTCTAAACTAACATTTTAATCCCTCTTCCACCTTAACATCACTCATTTTGTTAAGTGTTGTGAAGTCCCCCTTTTTGTTCCTCTTAACACTCATCTTGTTAAGAGTTAATCTTTCACACCCTCTTTTCGTCACTCTTATCACTCATTTTGTTAAGAGTTGATCTCACTCACTTTGTTAAGTCTCTTCTAACTTAAAATCACTCATTTGTTTAAGTGTTGTGAATTATCCCCCTTTTTCGTTCCTCTTGACACTCATCTTCTTAAGAGTTAACCTTTTCACACCTTTGGTCTCTCTTCACACTCATGTTGTTAAGATTTGATCACTAACCTTGTTATGTCTCTTTTCTTTTAAAGAGTAGAGAACATATAACCCATTTTATTCCCTTTTCTCTTAACTCTCATTTTTTAAGAGTCGGGAAATCAACTAACCCTTTTCACCTCCTCCCTCTTAGCACTCATTTTTCTAGGGTCAAGCATTTTCATCTTTTTCCCTCTTCCATCTTAGCATTCACTTTGCTAAGGGTTGAGTTTTCTATCACACCTATTCTTGTTCCTCCCCTCTTTCAAAAATGGTGGGAACATGACATCACGATTATAGTCCCTTTCGATGAGAGGAAATATATCCTTTCCATATCATCTCTGATGAAGAGGATGAAGACCAACTTAAAAATCTTTTTCATAGATGCCACTTTATGACAAAACAAATACCAATTCCTACTTCATCTCCTTGCAATGGGAGCAAGATTTCCCTCGAGAATTTGATGAGGATGATTTGAAAACCTTAAAAGGACAACCTAAATCCCCTAAGGGTCCACCACTCGAGTCAAAAAAACATGACGACACATGACCAAGTAAAACACACTCCAATAACAAAGGAAAATCTACTTATTCGGCCATCGATCCTATTGAATCCATTACGAATCAAATGAATGAGATGGCCAAACAAATCGCTCTCATATCCTCTATAGTCACTACCAACGATACCAAATGTACCAAAAACATGGAGAAAAGAGACCACATCTTCAAAACTCATTATAAGACCAATAAAGAGAACAATAATCTTAAGAATGATACTCCCTTCATCCCAAAAATCAATTCACCATTTTCTCAAGAGTGGAAAATGATGAAGGACACTATTTCCTACGTGCAAAAACAACACAAAAATTCAATTTTGATGAATTATGTCCATACCCTTTCGACAAGGAAATCTTACGCATACACTTCCCACACTCTTTTGAGACGCCCAGATTTGAAAAATACAAAGGAAAAACTTATCCTAGAGAGCATGTTAAATAATTCTTCATGGCATGTCAAGAGGTGGCTTATAATGATATCTTTCTCTTGTGCCTCTTTCCTAAGAGTCTAGGAGGACAAGCTTTGGACTGGTTCTTACACCTTCCAAAGGGATCAATCACTACCTTCGCAAACCTCTTGGAGAATTTCATCGACACTTATCTTTCAACTGGAATCTAAGGTCAAAATGATGGATTTGTGCAATTCCAAACAACAAAAAAATGAGAGTTTTGCACAGTTCTTACAATGATGGAAAATAATCACAATTTGATTCCCATGTTCAATCCCTGAAAAATAGGTGGTTATCATATTCATCCCAAACCTTAATGACGAGTTGTCTTTTCACATTCAGATGCACTACCTCAACAGTTTTGAGGAAGTTATCGAAAAGGGAACTCAAATTAAAAAATCCCTCATTTCTAAAGGCTTAATCAAGCCTCATTATAAAGAAAATGGGCATAATTGTCATAACAACAAAAACAACCCTAGCACTTCTCACAATAAACCTAGGTACATCAACCGCAACCGTAACATTTTCAATGATGGTGTCACGGATAATCACAACATGAACAAATTACAGAACAACCAATACAAACATATTAAGTCTAAAAGATGAAATTATTGCTTTGGAAACCAATTTCAAGACTCTAAAGGAAAAATACAACAATTACTTAGCTATGCACAGTGATATAATGAACCTTATGTAGGTACACATCCGAGAAATCTGTGACTCCAGTGGCATCCTAGACACCGATTGAAAGAGGAAAGATTACAAGAAATTTCAAAGCTTCAAACTGGGATCCCACCATCGTCATTGCCCCGAAATTGTACCGAAGCTTTTTCAGGGGTGGTTTTCAAATCTTTTAGCAAGTCTGTTGGTTAATGTTGTTGGTTCCTTGTTCTTGGTGCAATAGTTTTTGTGATGTTGCATAGCTGCAATTTTACCTTTGTCGATTTGTTGTTTCTAGGATCTTTTTAGGTAGTTGGCCCCTGCCTTTTCTTTTTACTATTTTTTCCTCTTTTGGTTGGGGTGTGGACCCCATAGATCAAAAAACCATCTTTTTACTTTTTTATCTTGGTTGTTGAGCCTTTTTTGTAAACTTGGGTAAGGTCCCTACAAAACCTTTTACCAATAATAAAAACATATTAAGTCTAAACCATCCGTCACCATTCCAAAAAGAGAAAAAATTCCTCCTCGTGACTAGAAATGACGACAATATATGGCTTTGGGGGAATCTCTTTCAAACATCTTAAAATAACTGGCAAGTGCTAATATGGTCACTTATCCTATTACACAACCCTTCCCTGAAGGTGAACCTAAGAAAAGTTGGTATAAACCTAACACATATTGTGATTTTCATCACATTGATGGTCATCAAATAGACATATGCAAACAACTTCACAATTACATCCAAGACCTCATTGACAACAAGAGACATAGTGGTTGAAGACCTACCATCTACTAAAACACCCAACGACAATCTAAATGTTTTTCTAATCAATTTCCTAACCATTGTACAAAGTGAAAATCTCACAAACATGGCGAATCCTCAAACAACGTCAATTGTAAATCCATCATACTCAGGCACCATCAACACCACTTTCCACCCCTCAGAGAAAGTCTATCTAGTGCCTTTCAACAATTAATAAAAACTAACATGATCGAATATCTAACTACAAGACCATTTTCTAAATAGGAACCCAATCCCACGTGGTATAATGGATCTAAATATTTTGAATACCATTGCGTGGAAGGACATTCTACTGATAATTGTACACCTCTTCATCATTATGTTTGAAAGACTTAAATTGATGATGGAACCATTTCCATAGAGCTTGATGACGAAGATCTCGCAACCAATGACACTTAAACTTCCACAAACTTAAATGAAGAGTTGAACGTTGTCCCCACTTTTGTACATACCGAAATTCAAAAATATTGTGACGAAGGTCAAGTATCTCTCCATTCAAACCAATAGATTTCTTCTCTGGATTTTCTTCCTTCAGTCCAAACAAACATTGAACTGTTTGCATAACAACTTTCTAACATCAAACGAGAGTTTGAACTTTCCATAATTGTGTTGAACTAAAAAATGTTGTGTAACTTCCCCTAGTCATAGGCGCCAGGGAAGGGTCAGGGGTTGTCGACACTAAAATTTTCCTCCGTAATTTCTATTTCATTAATGTATGTATTAGGAATAGGATGTTGTTAAGTGTAATTAGTAGTAGCGTCTGATAGAAGATAACGGCACCGTCAATACGGTGCCGCCAATAATGTAGAGTATGATAACAATCAAAGTACAATAGGAATGTTGTAAAAAGTAAATATTTGTCATAAGTGGTCCGGTAATGTTAAAATGTCAAAGTTGGGATAAGTAGAGAAGTAGGGTCTACATGATTAGGAATTAGAAATATTATATTGGTAATAAGGACAAGGAGTGAGGTCATAAATATTTTGTGTATTTTATTTGTAAAAAGTCTAAAAATGTGGAACCCATGTGAAATGATAAGGTTTATCTTATCTTAAAAGATAAGCTTACATGTACAGATAAGAGTTAAGGTATGGAATATGATTCGTCAGAGTGGATTTCTTATCCTATCTTAGAGATAAGATGGATAAGCTTGGAAGTCTATAAATAAATAGGTCACCCCCCTCATTTATCATAGAAGGAAGTAGTGAGAAATATTGTATGAAGTGTGTAAAGGAAGCCATCAGTTTAAAGGTGTGTTGAAGAAGCCATTAAGAGGTGTAATTGTAAAGTTTCTCCCATAGTATTGGTGGAAGGCAAGTGAAGTCAATAACACTTGAAGTACCTCATGGGTGAGATTGTAACAATTTTATGTTAATATTATAATTTACTTTGATATTTCATATTTGTCATCATTCTGTCTTATCATAGTCGATGGTATTCTTGTGTTATATTTTTTGTTTTGTTTCCAGATTACATCCACCAAACTAAAGGCTATGCATTAGTAAATAATCATAGCACGAGGAGTTCCCGGTGAAGAATTATCATAGTGCCGATTGGTGATGACATTTTGGTTCGTTAAACGGGACCATTCCTCGTTGGTGGATTATCGGAGAGATATTCCCACTTAGTCAAAAATCAATTGGAGGGTAACCTTGTTTTTACTTGTGCATAGTAGTTACCATGGTAAAGTCGTATTTACCACAAGAAAGTCACTTTTTACCGTGAATAGTATTTACCGCAAAGAACTTCACTTTTTTTTGTGAATAGTGTTTACCACAAGAAAGTCGCTTTTACCGCATGAGAAGTCAAGTTTTACCATAGTTTACCGTGGTCATTTCTATTTTCTATTATAGTGATTTTAATTATTGGTGCACATAAGTCTTGTTAATTGTACTTTTGGGTTGGTATTCCACCGTGGTTACTTTTGAAAATGGGGAAGATTCTTGTTTTTTTTTCAGCCCAATCTAATGAAGATGCTTCTTCTTTCATTCAAGAGTTTAAACGATCTTGTATTTGTAATGGCCTTATAAGAAGGGAACAATGGACTGAATTTTTTCCTACCTTTTTGGATGGTTCAGCCCTTAGGTGGTTTGAAACACTAGGTGATAATGTGAAAAACTCATGGGATTTATTAACTGAAAGTTTTCTTGAAGAATTTGGTGAACAACAGAAATATGCAGATCTCATTATCGATGTCACAAAGCTAACCCAAGGAGAGAAGGAGAAGATAAGGGATTATCATGCTCGTGTTCTAGAGCTAAGGAGAAAGCTCGACGCCCAGATCCGGAAGGAAGGATTAGCGGATGGGTTGATGAATGGCGTGGATAATCTCCTATGTAAGCACTTCATTCTTGGGATGAAGCTAGAGATCAGACAACGAGTGAAGTATGACCGCCAGCCTACCATTGAACAAGCAAAGGAGATCGCAAGAAGGCAAGAAGAAAGCATGGAAGAGGAGCCCAAAGAAATTGTTGCTAAAGTAGAGTCTACACCAAAGCACCTTTGCTCCCAGAAACCACAACCACTCTTGGTGAGCACAAATCTTTCTCCTAGTACATCTACTGAGTATGAAGATCTGCTCAAAAAGATGGGTCAATTAACTATTAATCTTCTTCAAGGAAAAGAATTTAGTTCTCAGGGAGGAGATAGAGGTCCAAAAAGAAATATTTCGAAGTTGTATGTTATGGTTGTTATAAAAGGGTCATTATAAGTATAATTGTCTAGATAGAGCTTCTATATCCTGGTAAAGGAGATAATGATAAAGGAAAAGCACTGTGAATTCTTTTGATGTAGTAGATAAGAGCATAATGAAGTAGATGTGTTTGTAAAAAAAGAAAGAAAGAAAAAGATAATCAAGATGGAAATGATCCTAAGAAGATGAAAGGAGAAACTAGTAAGAAACATAGGAGAAGAAAGTTCGGTGTGTAGGATTTTTCGATTTCACGGGGGCAAGGACCATACTCCATCTTGGAAGATCTGTCCAAAAGGCTCCGCAAATATTACATATGGTCAACTCTTGGCTATGTCTTCTAAGAAGAGGCAGGATCTGCGAAGTGGACTCAATGCTCAAAGAAGGAAGGAGGTTGAGGTCCCTGTTTTGGAGGCAGAGGCGGATCCCTATGCTCCACAAGCTGAGGTATTATGTAATGGTATTTCAATTCATGATGTCTTATTTGATGGAGGTGCTGCAGTTAATGTAATGACCGAGTCTGTAATGAATATGTTGGGTTTAAAAATTTATCGCCCTTCAACACTTATGTTAAGGTCATTAAATAAGGGAAAAACTAAACCAGAAGGTGTAGTTTCAAATGTGGCAATATCTGTTATGGGTGTTGTATGTGTGGTAGACTTTCAGGTGATGAAAAATGGTACTGTTGCATACCCAATGCTGCTAGGAATACCATGGCTAAGGAGAGTTCATGCAAGAAACTACTGGAATGAAGGTTTCATGACACTTGGACGTGGTAGAGAGAGGGTGAAGATAAACATGATCCTCGACATCATAAGGCGTAACCCGTGGATTCAAGTGATGAAACCGATGATTAGACATCCTCTCGATTACTCTAGTACCAAAGTGAAGTGGACATCGAAGATGAAGAAAGTGAGGTTGATGTTTTGATCATGGATATCCTTCCAGTCCACACCGACTCATGACCCCATAAAATTATCTCGAAGAAGAAGTTGATGATCGTCTCCAACAAATAAAGACCGATGATCTTTGTGATGGAGAGTGAGAAGGAATCCTACCTCCAGCTCTTTCGAAGGTACATACACATATTCACTTTTGATTACAAGGAACTCCGTCAAGTAAGTTGGATAGAACATTCTATTGAGCTGGTAGATGGTGCTAAGCCCATAAAGCAAATGCCATATAGAATGAATCCTAATTTTTCCAAGACCGTAAAAGAAGAAATAAATAAGTTGCTTGATGCAGATTCATATTTGTTGTGGAGAATTCGAGAATGGGTTTCTCCAATTGTGATCTCAATAAAAAAGAATGGGAAGCTACGCATTTTTGTTAATTACAGAAGCTCAATAAGGCAACAAAGAAGGATTATTACCCTCTTCCATTTTCAAATCAGATCTTGGGACGAAGTAGCTGGCAGAGTGCTATAGTTTCTTTGATGGATATAGTGGCTACAACCAAGTTCGTATAGCAGAGAAAGATCACCAAGACCACGTTCACCACTCCTTGGGAACGTTTGCTTATAGAGTTATGCCTTTTGGGTTATGTAATGCTCCGTGCAACATTCCAAGGTGTTTGATGAATAGGGTGTTCGAACCCTACATTGGGACCTTCATCGAGTATTTCTAGATGATTTTGCATCTATGGGAGCAAGTTGGACCACCCGCACCAAATGGAGACAACATTTCAAAGGTTAGATGAAACACAAGCCTCACTAAACCCTACAAAGTGTGTCTTTGGATGTTCTAAAGGTATTTTGTTAGGGCATGTTGTCAGATCCAGAGATGGTATTGCACCGATCCCGATAAAGTTTCAAAATCAAAGAGTTACCATTTCCTATGAATAGAAGTAAGTTGAGATCATTTTTAGGCCATGTGGGGGTACTATAGAAAGTTCATCAAGAATTTCTCAAAGATTCGCACACCACTAACCCTTGATTCTTGAAGAAGGATGTTACTTATGAACCAGGAAATAAGGCGCATGAAGCTTTTGGACAACTGAAGGAAGCCCTGGTGTCTTCACCTATTTTAAAGAATCTAGATTGGAGCAAGCCATTCATTGTGTACACCGATGCCTCAAATGCAGCACTAGGAAGTACTTTGAGCCAAAAGGATGAAAATGGGAATGAATATCCAATTTACTTTGGGAGCAGACAAATGAGCGATCTTGAGGTAAATTATCTTTATGAATCGAAAAAAAAAGAGGCTCGCTATCATTTTTGTTGTAAAAAGTTTAGGAATTACTTGCTAGGGCAAAAATTTCTAGTCAGAACAAACCATCGTGCTCTAAAATATATTGTAAATAAGCCTAACCCATCGGGAAGGATAAAGAAGATGGATAATTTTGCTACAAGAATTTGAATTTGATATTATAGATAGGCCGGGAAAAAGCATGTCAATGCAGATGCACTCTCTCGAACCTATGATGGTTTAGGATCATCTTGTGATAATGATGATTTCCCGATGCAAAGCATTATTATCCTTTTACACAATCCCTAGTGAATACATAGATATTTGGAATTATCCGAATGAATTCAAGTTTCGATGGTGCCAATGCAAAGACTAAGAGAAAGATTACTCAAGCCATCGTCCATATTCTATTCTCGCATGGAGTATTATTTCGAATAGGACTTGATGGACGACAAGACAAGAGGGCAATTGAACGTGATCAAGGGAAGGAAGCTGCTAGAAGAATTCCACAATGGTACATGTGGAGGGCACTTCTCTAAACAAATTACAGCAAGAAGGATCTTGGATGCAGGTTATCATTGGCCCACTCTTTTTAAAGATTGTTATAATTATTGTAATACATGTGATATTTGTCAAACACATGGTAACCGTAAGACTTCATCAGCTCCATTATGTCATATTCTTCCACTTGGTCCCTTTGAAAAGTGGGGAATAGATATTATAGGTCCACTTCCAACTACCTCACACCAAAATAAGTATATTGTAGTTGCCACAGATTATTTAACCAAGTGGGTCAAGCTAGGCCATTGAAAACAACTTCCATGGATGAGGTGGCAAGGTTCATATATGAACGCATTGTCACTAGATTTGGTTGTCCATTAGAAATTGTAACAGATCAAGGAAGCCACTTCATTAATGAGGTGGTAGAAGCCCTAGTCAATAAATTTTCTATTAAGAACAGGAAGGCAACAACATACAAGCCAAGCACAAATGGACAGGTGGAACGAACAAATTTTGTGTTGTGTCAAATTCTAGCAAAAGATGCAGCTTGCAGGTACATAAGTGGGATAAAAGGATTCATGCGACTTTGTGGGCATATAGGGCAACATCAAAGTCAGCAACAGGATACTCCCCATTTCGGTTGGCCTATGGCATTGATCCAGCTTCTTCCTATTGAGTTAAATATTCCCTTTGTGAGAGTTATGAAAAATGAAAGGATGGATGAAAGTGATTCAAGAAAAGAAAGGTTGAGTACATCTTCATTTGCTAGAGGAAATGAGGGAAATAGCAAAGGATACAAGCCATAAGAAGAAAATGAAGCGAGAAGGATTACTTTGATCAAAAGATCCGTTGGTCTCCATTTCATGTGAATGACTTGGTTCTAGTATATGATTCCGTATACAAAAAAAGAAGACAGAGAAAATTTCTTCCAAAATGGTTGGGCCCTACAAAATAAGCGTTGTGCATGAAAATGGTACGTGCACCCATTGGAGGAATTGGATGGCACTCCCATTACGAAATGGGTCAACCACGACAAGTTGAAGATTTTCCAAGCACCAGAATAGTCTACTCCGAGGACGGAGTAGAAGCTAGGAAGGGGGAAGATGTCGACACTAAAATTTTCCTCCGTAATTTCTATTTCATTAATGTATGTATTAGGAATAGGATGTTGTTAAGTGTAATTAGTAGTAGCGTCTGATAGAAGATAACGGCGCCGTCAGTACGGTGCCACCAATAATGTAGAGTACGGTAACAGTCAAAGTACAATAGGAATGTTGTAAAAAGTAAATATTTGTCGTAAGTGGTCCAAAGAATGTTAAAATGTCAAAGTTGGGATAAGTAGAGAAGTAGGGTCTACATGATTAGGAATTAGAAATATTATATTGGTAATAAGGACAAGGAGTGAGGTCATAAATATTTTGTGTATTTTATTTGTAAAAAGTCTAAAAATGTGGAACCCATGTGAAATGATAAGGTTTATCTTATCTTAAAAGATAAGCTTACATGTACAGATAAGAGTTAAGGTATGGAATATGATTCGTCAGAGTGGATTTCTTATCCTATCTTAGAGATAAGATGGATAAGCTTGGAAGTTCTATAAATAAAGAGGCCACCCCCCTCATTTATCATAGAAGGAAGTAGTGAGAAATATTGTATGAAGTGTGTAAAGGAAGCCATCAGTTTAAAGGTGTGTTGAAGAAGCCATTAAGAGGTGTAATTGTAAAGTTTCTCCCATAGTATTGGTGGAAAGCAAGTGAAGTCAATAACACTTGAAGTACCTCATGGGTGAGATTGTAACAATTTCATGTTAATATTATAATTTACTTTGATATTTCAGATTTGTCATCATTCCGTCTTATCATAGTCGATGGTATTCTTGTGTTATGTTTGTTGTTTTGTTCCAGATTACATCCACCAAACTAAAAGTTGTGCATTAGTAAATAATCATAGACGAGGAGTTCCGGTGAAGAATTATCATAGTGTCGGATTGGTGATGACAGGCGCTTAGGTGCTACTTTGAGGTACGAGTGTTGGTTTTATGGTGTGTTGGTGACCCAATTCAAGATCTAGGTCATTCTTTGAGACTAAAGACTATGTTGAATGTGTCTTGAATTGTACTAAATGATGATTGTAGACTGTTGAATGGGGTGATTGATTCACCCAAGTGATTACCCCCCTTGTTTGGGGTGCATGCGATGTCACAAGGTATGCGACCCAACGAATGACCAGACGTTGTGCTAAAACTTAATCCCTATAGGGGGGAGTGTGCTTGGTAAAACTAAGGCACACACAAAAAAAGTGGCTGAAAACAAGTGTTAGTGAAAACAAGATAAACATGCATGTAGAAGACAAAGTTGTAAGCTAAGCATGCAAGAAGACAATGTAGAAAAGCAATAGTGTAGACAAAGTAGACCGCAAGAAGCAGATTTCAAAACATGAGACATCACTAATGATGTCACAATAAAAACGAAGCTAAAGTGGCTACAAAAGACAATGTGCACATAAGATAAAGAGAAAAGCCCACAAAAATGGCATACAATGACAAGCAAATATAAGAGACAATCATGGAAGCAAATACATATGTAAGAAAAATGGTGTACATGAAGCACTTGTTATCATGTTAGAAAGATAAAATTAATGTCAAAGAGTGTATAATCCGATATAGTAGCGTGCTATGAAAAATGAAACAATAGCACATGTAATGTACGAAAGTGGATGTCCCCAAGAGCCGTTATGGGACTGGTAATAGGTATTGTGTCAAGCATATGTGTTGTGTGTATCTATATGTATGAAAGTTACCTTCACAAATAGAAGGCAATTGAACGCGCATGTGTATATAGAAAGATAACAACATACAATGTATTTTTATAGCATGTGTAAAAATTGTACATGTAAGCATAAGAAAGCAAGAACAAATGCAACCAAGATATGCAATATGTCGTGGATGAGATGAAATGGAATGAAGTATGTGTGTGATAGGAGCAAAGTGTGCCCCTCGATTGGATTTGTATGCATGCAATGAGGTTCATTGATAAAAGACCCTCAAAGAATCAAGAATGAACCATAGAACAAGAGTGCATCATCGAGAAATGGTTTGAATTGTGCATTATAAAGAAGTGATTGTCATAGCGTAAAGCGTTAGAGAGTACATGAGTGAGTGAGTGTGGTGAGGTTCATTTTAGATTGAAACCCTCAACAGTTGAGTATGAACCATGGAACTAGAGTGCGTCATAGGGTAATGAGCGCAGCGTGTAAAAGTATATACAAGAAAGATATGTCGTGAATGCGTTGAGTGTGAAATGTGTAGTGTGTATGTTGTGTAATGAGGCTGCAAGAAAGAGATGTGATGAATTTACAATGTGTGAGGTTCATATGTATAGTATGCTCTCAACAGATCAAGTGTGAGCGATAACATGAGAGTGCTTCATCAGGTAATGATGATACAAAAGTGTATCAAGATGTGTATTAAGCTCGTGAAAGATGAGATGCAGAGTGTAGATTATCTAAGGCATATAATAGTGTTAGGGGGAGATAATTATGATGCCCCCCAGTGCATGATGATAAGCATGATCAAGTAACATCGTCAAGAATATCATGTTGTCATGGTCAAAACCGAAAGGTGATGCATCCGAGACTTGGTAAGCTATAGTATGTGGTTGATCTCGTAAAGATTCATTGCGGCGTAAATTATACATGCCCATTGCATATTCCTTATCAGTGAAGGGTGGTAATGGACATCCATGTGCATACCAACGAGTAAGGTTCTATGAATATCTGAGAAATGAGTCATTGTAAATGAAAACATGACCAAAAGGCATGGGGAATGAGATGTCAATATGGTTAGGATCTAAAGTACCGCTGATATAATCAAGCCAAGATTGACCAAGAGTAAGTGGTGAAATATGTGGAGTGCGTGCAAAAAAACTAAAAGATGAAATACTCAGAGGCCATAAGCAACAGTAATGCAAGCATGTCCATGATATAGATGTGGTGAATGAGGTGGAGGTAAGATATCATCAAGTGTCAAACCAAGCCGATTCAAACCATTGAGGGTGTAAATAGTGTCAGAGAAAGTGGGATCGAATGGAATGTGTGACCAAAAAGCATTATTTATGAAAATATTGCATGTGAAAGGATCTATCCGGATGTAGGTGCTGGGGGGAGATGATAAAGGTGGTATGACGTCGAGCGAAATGACATGCCCCGATAAAGTACCATAGTAGTAGTAGGAGGAGGGGATTTTGAAGCTAGATGGAACAATGTCTAATGTGCAAATGGTTCCTTCGAGTGGAGGTAAGTTGTTTGGATAATGTTCAGTCGTGGAACAACAACAGATGCATGCTGTGAAAAAGCATGAATAGGTAATGCAGTGTTAGGATCTATGTTGCAATATGGAATGGTGTATGATCAATGAGAATCTCATATTCAAAGCCCTCATGTAAGAATCTAACACATCGGTGAACTATAGAAGACATTGCTTGCATTTGATGAAGCCATGGCCTACCAAGTAAGCAATTATATGGAAGTGGGAGATCAATGAAAAAAATGGAACTGGAATAGTCTTTGGCCCAACTGTGAGTGGAAAGGTGACAATGCCTAAGCATGGACACATAGTAGAATCATATGCTCGAACAGAAATAGATGTTGGGTTAAGATTAGCTACAGAAAGGCCTATAGCTTGAATGAATGATAAAGGACAAAGATTGAGCTCAGATTCAATATAGACTAAAACGTGCTCGATGCCTAAGTTGTTGATACGAGGCTTGTATATATAGAGCTTCATTTTCATATACAGCAAGATTTTCAACTATAGTCAATGGAAAAGTAATATGTTGATAAAATGCATTAACAAATGTTTGATAAACAACATATGGATGAGTAATGGCAGGAATACGAGTAGTAGCCAAAATATTAATGATTTTAGCGAGACTCAAGATTGCTGTGAATAAATCATGGATAGAGATAGCCATGATGAGAGGATCCTAGAAGAATGAGAAAAGTAGAAGTATGAGGACCCTAGGAATGTTCGGGCGAGTCAGGTTCACCAAATGATTAATCAAATATTGAAATAAATAGATTCCTAATTCTAAATATGTAACAACATTGAATATAAATAGTTAAGTACATATTTGATCGAAAAGCAAATAAGTTAAAGAATATGAAACCCTAATTGTAAATGGAGGGGATGAAATATTTAACTAATTCATAATAATCTCGAAAATTGTTAGAACAAGAACTCGAAGTGTCGTGAACAAACCCATAAAAATGCAGGAGTTTTGGAAGTGCTTGGACTAGGGCACATGTGAAGGGTCGGGCGCGCAAAGACATGTTCTAGGTGCCTATGACTACTCAAAAGTTGTGGAACCCAATTTCTCAGGGTTGCGAGATGTTCGTTGGTTATCACCTTTGATCAAATGTGTGTCGTTAGACTTCATTGTTATTCACCGAAACCTACAATCGAAAGAAGCACCTACAAAACCCTCAAACCACATCAAATCCTAAAAAGAAAGATGCAAAATGGGGTCGAACTGTCCTTGATTGTCAAGAAAGTGAACTTACGACCGAGCATTGCACTACATCTCAGACCCAATGTAGTTCTATGTGTGTGTGTCAAAATTGTGCCCTAGGTGGCTCTTGTGCATGTTGCACTTGATAGTGAGCAAATAGCTAGATGTAAAATATGTAAATAGATGTGTGCATGAAAGAATGAACTTCCCCTCCTATGAAGTGTATGCAGAAATGGCAGTCCCTTGTCCCTTGTGTGGAGCTAGATGGATGCTTGAATGCTCTTGGATGCAACCTTAGGTGGTGATAGATAATGCTTAGTGCTTGGTCCTTTATTATGATCACATAGCTTTGTATTTATATGATTCCCTTGTTTTAATTTTGTAATTAACCACTAAAAGGCTGACTAGTAAAAACAAGATGCCCAAATGGCTAGAAAAGACCTAAAAGATGCGAACAAAGTGCAAAGAGGTCGAGGGCACTCGGAGGGGGTGGGGGTGCTGCGTGCTAATGTCAGAGTTAGAAATGTTGAAGTATGAAAAGACATATTGGGTAGGAGTGTAAGACCAAAAGAGGAAACAAAAAGCAAGCAAAGATGGCCAAAGATAGTGATCAATTAGTAATTTTCTCGCTTATGAATCATATGAATAGTGGTATGTGATCAAGACTAGATAGATACCCAAAGTGCGTGATTTAGTGTCTACACAAAGGAGAGGGAAAGTTTGGTAAGCAAATATGGTTAAAATTTAGTGAAACTTTGTTTTGGGAATATGATCTTCTTTTTGCAAAGCATGTTTCGAGTTTTGTATTTGAAGAACTTGAAATAATTTTCTTATTTTTATTTATAGAGTTTACTTGCATCCTTTCATGAGGTTTGGAGAAATGATGAGTTGAAATTCCATGTTTCTAACTTGAAAATTGATACAGTGACCATGTATGCAAGTTTTAATGATCTATTTTGGGATAACAACGATAAATTTTGCATATAATTTCCAAATGACTCAAAATTTGGGATTTAGGTGAAAAGGTCATTCTCCATATGAGTTTTTAATATTTTACCTTAATTTTGAGTATTTTTGGAGTTGTGAAGTAGTTTCTATCTGGACTGAGAATGCATGCAAATTGTTTGACATAATGTCTACTGGGAAAATAGTCATAAAATTTAAATACCATAATAAAAATACATGAAATTTGGAACATATGTTCCTTGTAGAGATTTGTATAGTGTATTTAATTCGTAGAGAAATTGACCTTGTGCAGAAAACGATATACGTGATGAAAATTGTTCCATACTATTGTTCTTAAGAGCACTGAGAACGGTAGTTTTGAGCATGATAAGAGGAAGTGGTGTTTTGATCTCTTTGCTATCAAATTAGTGATTGGTTTAACTTTTTTTGAAGTTGTTTTAATAGGGTACAATGTTGACAGAGGACATTGGAGGCTAGAAAGCAAAAAGTTGTCTATTTTGGGTAAAGAGTTAGTGAAGAGTAGATGAAGGATGAAAGTGTAAGTGAAGTTTTCTTGAAAAGTGATTGACTAGATAGTTGAATTGACATAATCCAAGGTGCATGGAAGGTATGGAACATGGTATTATGTTTGAGAAAGCCATTTTAGGGTGATATTTGTCAGTTGTTGCAATTTTAAGCTCCTTGTGTTGATCCTCCCTGCAAAGCTTGGTAAAGGTAGTTGTGTGAACTCTCTTAACTTATGAAAGTATGATGAAATTGGTTTTTCTCTACATCAATGCACTTTTCCCTATTTTGTCCCATTCACTTAAGTGACCCTCAATTCAACATTGTAAGAGTCATTTTTCATCATATATGAAAAAGACTCGTTTTCCATTCCTAGGAATGTGGAAGGTCACAAGTGATGAGGAAAGGTGAGAAGTCATGTGGATGGGAGATGAAAGGACAGTTTGTAATGTTATAAATTGGAATGGCTTCTCCATTCCAAGGGGTTAGCAATTGTTGATTGATTGTATGTTGTTGAGATTTACCACTACTACATCAAACAATAAAAGTTGCATTTCCTCTATTTCTTTGTCTATGTTCCTCTACTCTCTCTCCCTCTAATTTCCAACTTTGTAAACATGATGATCTTATAAAACCAAGAAAGGTGTCAAGCCTTTGATAAATGAATCAATATAATTTTGTGTCTATGATTTGTTAGTCTTATCATTGTTAGCATTGTTGTGTTCTTCTAATTGAATGTGGACCTACTCTGGTTGATGTATGTGAATTTTGTAATCCTACTCACAACATTAACCCCTCTCTCCTTATTTCCCTAACTCCCATTTACCTCTCCTCACAGCCAATTCCTCCCTTGTTCTTCGTACAAGTACTTTGCCACAAGTTTAGTGGAGTATCCGTGTGTGATCCCGCCTAACCGCCCACCCACGATTTTAGGTAGTTAACATTCAATAATCGGAGTCTCCCCATACACAAGGGGGCTTAGCCCCGTGACCATTGGTGAAAACCAATAATCTGGACTGCGACAAATTATTTCACCAACATACCAAAAGATTGATTTCAAATATATGGAAGCATACAAAATATCCTAATTGTTGTACTCACTGAAAAAATTAGGGTTGGTAAAATTGCACTAAAAAGGTCTTCCTATTGAATGCATTACACTAGTTTGTTGATTGCCACATTGTTATCCCATTAACATGCATAATAAATATCATGGAAACACTTTTATTTGGTTTATCGCATTCCCTAAAACATATTGTTTTTCTTACGTATTTTACATACATATATGTGTCGTATAGGGTTGAATAAAGGAAAATGTTTTCTCGTTGATTATGCTTTCGATGATTAGGACATGAAAAACATAGCCATTGATTAAGATTCAATATTATATGCGTAGAGCCATTCTCTCTGTAAAAGATCCATTTTTTCCCATGTTAAAATGGTCATAATCGACAAAATGAATAAGGAGTTTGATGGTATGTTTTATCTAGGAGTTTTTCATGATAGGTTTTGGCCTTGTATTCATCAATTTCACTTTGACAATGTAGTTCCCATAATTGTGCAAAATCAAGTATTATGCTAAAACTCCTCAATCTTGAAGCATTTTATTACTTTATATGGTCTCTAGACAACCTTTTTAGTCTTGTAATTGGATCTTTATTAAACGGAGATTTAAGTATGATTGCGATGTGTTGTAGGTAGTTTTGTGCATTAATTAAAGTAAAATCAGTTTTAAAATCTTTAAATACAAGTTAACGAGAAAATCTAGTGTAATACAAGTATCCAATCCTTATCACTTCCAATAATGTTCATATACATGTATAATGTAATTATTATTTAAGAATTCAAATTTAACATTCATTCACATATATCATTACTTATTCTACCTTTTAATTACCATGATTTACATGACACCCAACTATCTCGAAGATTGAGAAATATGCTAGAAAAGTACATAATTGTATGTCTTGTATGCTATCATTACCATCAAGTACATTGGTTTTTATGGGAGAATAGGCGTATCAAAAAGAGACGCCCTTTTATGGAATTTTTGGGTTGTGCAAAAGTACATAATTATATGTCTTGTATGCTATCATTACCATTGGTACATTTGTGTTTAAAGGAGAATAGGCGTATCAAAAGAGACACCCTTCTATAGAATTTTTGGGTTGTGCATCATTATATTGTATATGTTGTGCCATTATTTGCATTACAAGCTAAGAATTGACATTTGCCTTAACACTCGTATTTAATCCCTTTTTCATAATCTTATTATTTAAAAGCAACTCAGAGCCATAATGATTTTTATTTTCAGCAACTCGGAGCCGTGGTGATGACTTTTATTTTATTTTTATTTTTCCCTTTTTTTTTTCTTTTTAGTAAACCTCATTTTAAAATGTACTCTTCAAAGATTCTATGCACGAGGCGATGAAAACTAAAATAAAATTTCAATTTTAGTACACCTATTTTGTTGCTTTTGATAAGATTGCACCCCCTCTTAAATAGCTGTCCGGCGTTCCCATGATAACTCCACTCGGAAAATGTGTCGCCATGCCCATTTGCTTATTTTACTTGCATAATTCTCTGCTCTGAATTTGGTCCACAACCATAGATGACACACCTACATGTATTTCTTTGATGCTCCGAATCAATGATGACCCAAAATTCATTTTAAATTTACAAATTGCTTTCGAGCGTCCTTATATGCCAATAGTGTTCTCCGCTCTAGTAAAATGAATGCCCCGGGGCTGTGGTCCACCATAAAAGCTTACGGTTTAAGATTGTTGGCCCAAAATCTATATCATGCCCCAACTCTGCTGCATAACATCAAAGTTTGGTGTAATCTCTAGTGTGGCCCAACTCTCCAAAATAAATATTAGTCTTAAAAAATTAAAATACACATAATTTTATAAATTATGCATAATCAACTTAAATTAATGAGATATTGTTATAAAAAGGAGAGAAAAATAGAAGAAACTAAATATATTCATCCATTATCTTAATAGAAGCACCACTTCCCCATTACCATCCACATCATAATATAATAAATTTAAATGTTACCTCCTCGAACCAAACCTTCCAATGGATATATATAGAAATACGCTCCCAAAATAACACAGTAGAGTACAGTCGCGTACATAAACTCACCAATGACCTCTTCAAGAACATTCATTAGAACAATGAAACCCTAGCGAATATCCAATAAAAACAAAGAGATTTGGAAACAAAAAGAAACCATACAGCAAATAGAAGTTTCGTGTATGAATTTGATCAGAAACACTACATCACGTGTGAAACGAATATCACCGACAATAATGAAAATATCTTGTCTCCATAAACGCCAAATGTGAATGGATCAAAATATTTTGCCGACACAAAACACTTCACGTGACTCCTTCCAAAATATTACTTACATTACGATAGTTTTATAATACCAGTAAAACACTTGCTGACAACCATAATTACATAACATGGATTAACTTAATCTAGTATTAATTTTAACGAATATTTGAAATTTCAATATCCTGATTCATTAAAGAGAGAAAACCAAAAGATTCATTAAATATTTCAAATTAAAACGTCTACATTGTACATTAACATAGTTTTATAACACCAAGACAACATTTGCAGAATTTGCAGAAAACGATTATTACATGACTAAAAATCGTTTCGAACAAAGCGCACCGCATGTTTGAAATTTCAAATCTTAATTCCAAAACATTAAAGAGATAAAAACACAAGACTTAGATATTATCCAAATTAAAACGACTATAACTCCCAAAAAATCAATAATTTTATCAAAGATAAAGAAAAATAAACTTTCATAACTCAAAGCCCTTCATTTATCAAAGATAAAGAAAAATAAACTTTTATAACTCAAAGCCCTTCAAACTAAATCAATAATTTTATCAAAGATAAAGAAAAATAAACTTTCATAACTCAAAGCCCTTCATTTATCAAAGATAAAGAAAAATAAACTTTCATAACTCAAAGCCCTTCAAACTACCTTCGTGAAACCCAGGTCTGCGTTAACATTAAAACTTCTGAATAAAATTATACACCGAAAGCTGAGATACACAGGACAATATTTACACAACTGTTATGTCTATATCTTTTAATTTAGAAAAGAAACTGGAAACGAAAAACAACACATTCTATAAGCAGAGCAGAGCCTGCATATATATTGCACAAGCCGTGCACTTTAATCAAAATCTACACATGTTCGATCAAGACTGTTACATTGCTTAGCAGAGAAAGCACATTCACTGCAAGAATAAAAGCCAAAACCACCAAACATGGATTTGCAGTATTTGTGCAATCAAAATAAGTTGAGACCAATAATTTCGTGGAAACAGCACAGCAAAAATCCTTTCCTTACTTTCTACCAAAGAGAAGCCCCTTGAACTTGCTTCTCTCAATCCGTTCAAGCAATTTCTTGGCTCCCAAAACATCCAGCTCTGCTAACTTCTTGAGATACGTCCGAGCTCCACAAGTAACCATTAATTTCTTGCATTTCTTGCTTGTGGCTAGGGAAGATAGCGCCTGGATAGCATACTTCTTGGCAGTAGTTTGGTTGGCAGGGTCCAAAAGTCGCACTAAATTAGGTATACTTTTCTCCTCCTTGCGGATTTCCCGACAATTTTGAGGAACCTGTAGCAGGCTTGCCAAAGCTTGCGCAGCCAATTCCTGTGCAGTGGTTGCTTTTGCGTCCAGCATTTTAACCAGTAAAGGAATGCAGCCAGCCTCACCAACAAGTTTTCTCATGTCATTGGATGCAGAAATCCGACAGACTGTAGCAGCTGCGGCTTGCTGGGATATCAAGGAGCCATTTTGGAGGACTTTGACAAGACGGGGAAGGAGGCCAATGGTGATGAGGGTGTCTGCATTAACTGACACTGTTAAGTTCCGCAAGGCTCCGACAGCAGCTTCTTGCGGTAGGGAGTTGTCTAGGTATTTTAAGAGATGCTGAATACCACCCTCAGAAACCACTGTCCGTCGAAGGGCCTCGTTTCCAGCAGTCATGTTTTGCAGACAGTCTGCTGCATATTCTTTTGATAGGCTGCTGCCAGAATCCAGTAGGTTTATCATGATGGAAATAATGCCTTCCTCTGCCAGACACTGTCTTACTTCTGGTACAGCAGATAAGTTCCTCAAAGCCCCAGCTGCTGCCGTCTGTGATGAAACACAAAATATAATAGTGATTTCAAGCTTCCATGGTCTATCACAAATGTAAAGAATGCTTTCGACAAACCCATGGTTGAAGGTTTTTAAAAGGATGTTGAGATCACACCACTACATGATAAAAAGATTTGAAATCTACATTTTCAATCACACTACCCAATAGAAAGTTTTTAATTGTATGTTTTGCAACACTACCTGATCTAGGAAATTTTCTAGTCTTGTTTCTGATCATGCTAAACCCAATAGAAAGTTTTTAAATCTGAGTTTCGGGTCAAAATACACGATTTTCATCCTGACCATGGACCATGTAGTAAAAACTCTGCATCAGAAGTTCTCCAGAAAGCATTCTTTATCAGTTTCTGTGAGCCTTTAAAAACTCAACAGATGATATTTTTGGGGCGCAAGTCCCACCATAGGGAGTGTTAAGAAGCACTCTTTATCAGTTTATGTGAGCCTCAAATTTAAAAAGCTCGACAAACAATATTTTGGGAGTGCAAGGACAGATGATATGTTGTTTAATTAGTCTTTTGGTAAATTTCCAATGTGTATACAGTATAATGATATAAAAAAAGAAGTTTCAATAATCTTTTGGTGAGGCTGGCTGCATTATTTTCAGTTAAGCTTGTTTTTGTAAATACAAAATTTAATGAGAAGATACAACAGCAAAATAATGGATCAAGTTGTTGCATGGGCTACAGGCGTAAGTGGCAAAAGCAAATGGGCTTTCAAAACGAAGACCCAGATTGATACACCAGGAGACCTGAGAAAGTGTTAAAATTGGATAAAGTACAGCATCCAGTATGCTGGATACGACATGATTTCAAAAATGCAAATAACATAAAGAGCAGACTAATTTTGACCAGCTGCTAGCTGCTTCCCTAAGGTGTAGCGAAATGCAAGATTTAGAACAGGGTAATCTATTGAAAGTATAGAGATTGATCACAAATTTATTGAAAGCAGATTTCTTTTCGCGTTCTTGCTGCCATCACTGAGAATGGTAATCTAACATTGTAGGCAGAATAATCCAGAAATTTTCAAAAACAATTGTCCGATGAGTGGTTTTATGGAATCATTGCTGAACAAAGCACGCCTACTGTGAAAGCCTTGGAATTTCTAAAGCAAAGGTAGTTGGCAGGGGGCAGGGGTTAAGAGAAAACTATCACTAAACTGTTTTGATGGTACAGTAATTTATTTGCTTTCAAATATTGTTTATAGTAACTGTGGTGGTAATCCTTATAATTTCTAGAACAATTTCATTCAAAATGTTGATAATTCCGGAACATAAACAAAGAAACATTGTTGCTCAATGTATTCTGGATGACGAACTTTATTAAGCATACATTATGGATACGTGTGTGAAAAACAAAGAAACACTGGATTTTGAATCCTCTTACAAGGTGAATTAAGACATTTTTTTAAAGGCATAAATTTATTATTTTAGGTGAAAATTATAAGCAATAAAAGACAAAGGCATTCCCTCCATGAGGATTTTGCTCAATATGAATATTCACCTGTATGACGGCAGATGTAGAACCCACTTGACAGATTTCAATCAGCGCTGGAATACCTCCATGACCCACAACAGACCTTACCGTCTCTGCTGAGGCCGTTAAGTACTGAAGAGACAAAGTCGCCTTTTCTTTTGCCAATGGACTGCCAGATTCGAGTAACCTTACCAGGGAGGCAGGACACCTTCCGAGACAAGCAACTGCTCACAATTTTCAGCCTCCGCAAGGCAGCATATAACTGTGGCAGATTTCTCCCGAATACGAGGTGAACTGGCACTTAATAACTGTACCAGAGCAGACACATTGCTGCGTCCTGCCACTGCTAGGATGTTCTTCTCATCTTCATTGATCATCTCCACAAGGCTGTCTAGTGCCTTGTGTTTAGACTCCATGTGACCAATCTGGAGTCGAGCCAGCAATTCCCTACAATCATACAAAGTTTGGAAAATTTAATGCTCAAAGAACCATTGAGAGGATCGTCCTAGATGTGCACAAAGTAAAATGTCAAAAATAAATGAAGAGAGGTATATTCTATAAGCAATTGGAGTTTTTGACGTTTCAGGTCTCACTTCTAGATCCCTCTTCAGGGATTTTTGAATTTTTGATAGATGTGTAGATTGCCTTATTGATATTCCATAAATATATCATTTACCACATAGTATGGGAGTTTTTGTGGTGGTGAAGCAATTGGATTGAAACCAACAAAATTAACTATAGCATATCATGAAATGAGCATGTCAGCTGTGAAGCAGTTGGATTGGAACTAACGATTTAAAGAATGATCGAACTATTACATGACATTAATAGGACTGTGAAAAGAAAAGAAGAGAGGATACTTTAAGCAATTGGAGAATTCGCCATGATGAAGCTGTTAGAAAAAAGCTAGCAAAATAAAGTATTGCATAGCTGATAGCATCAATGGATATTATCAAAAGATAGAAGGCGATGCAAGAGCATCCTGGAGAAGGCAAGCATGATTTAAACTGTTTAAGGATTCACCACCAATTTTGGAGTTGAGTGAAAATTTCTTTCCATAGTGTAAGCATCGTGTTGGAAATAACTGCCCAGTCTTTGTGGGATAGGGAAATAGGTGTCATCTAATTAGCTATTTTTAGATTTAGAAAGTCAAATTAGGATTCTTTTACTTACTGGTCATTTTGGCTGTAAATAGCATCACATGTTTGTTGAAAAGGGGAGAGTTCTGAGAATTAAAAAGAAGCAAATTTGTGTGTTATTCCATTGTGGTTGTCTGTGAAGCTGCAAGGTGAGGCTCCCATTCACTTGGGCCACTCAACCTTGACTGCATCAAGTGGTATCAGAGCTAGAGAAGCTCTTTGGGAATGAAAATCAGATGCATAAGTGTTTGTAGTAGCTAGAGCACAGTAGGAGAGATTTGCATATGTGCAAAGAGTAAAAGAAAGTTGAAGGAAGAAATTGTGAAGAAGCTCATTGAAGCTTGTGTGCAGATTGTGAAGTCCTGCAGAGGTGAAAGAGAGGGTGTGGAAGACATAAAAAGCTCTGTTGAAGCTAAGTTGCAGGTTGTAAAGTCCTGCAGAGGTGTGAAGAAGCAAATGAAGGTGTGTAGGAGCTCTTTGAAGCTCATAGAGGATTGTTGCAGGTTGGAGAAGTCCTGCAAGCTTTGAAGAAGCATTGAAAAACATTGTGAAAGTGCTTAAAGAAGTGTTGAGTGATTGCAAGAGCTCATTGAAGCTCATGAGAGTTGCAGGCTATGCAAGAGGATTCCTGCCATTAAGAGAAATGTGAAGACTCTGTTTTGAGTCCAAGACCAGGTTGAAAGAGAAACCTGTAGTGTGCAAGCTGTGAAAGAGAAGTTTGCAGAGTAAAGTGTGAAGAAAGAAGTGTCAAGAGGTCAAGGGTGGAACAAAACTTGAATGAGACAGAGAGAAGAAAAGTGAGTGTGAAGAAGTGTCAAAAGGTCAAGTGTGAAAGAGAACTTGAATGAGACAGAGGAGTTGCGCTGTGGAAAGAAGTTTGGGAAGTTGAATACTAGTTATGTAGGAGTACCTTGCTTAAGGATAAAGGAGTGAAAAGGAGAATGAAAGAGAGATGGCAGCAGTGTACTATTAAGAAGGAATGCAAGTTATGCAAAAGGAGCTTGCTGAAAAGAGGAAGAAGATTGTCATGAAGGGCAATACAGAGAGGAGGATGGCAGAAAGAAGTTGTCACAAGAATAAAACAAAAGAGAAGCAGACTCCACTCATGACAGACACGGTGGAGCTCAAGAAGGAGCTTGAGAAGATGCAAACCATGTCAGTGTGCATGGAGAAGGGACTGAAGAGTTGAGGATGCAGAAGAGGTTAAGGGTAATGAAGAATGCAGCCCTTTGAAAGATGTTGCAGACAGAGTTGAAGATGTGGGAGAAGACCACATGCATGAAGAAGAAGAAAACATAGTCATGTTGACTCAAGAAAGAGAAGAAATGGGAAATCAGGGTCCCATATTTGATGAGGAGGAGAATGTGATTACCTCTTTTTGGAGGAAGAGTTGAGAGTGATTGAGGAGTTATTTGATCCTCACAGTGGCACATTGGAGTTGATTGCAGGCATGGAAGGGACTGCAACACATAAGAAGAATGTCACAAAAGATGAGAAGGAGAAGATCCTCATTGTGGGGGATAGAGAAAGGAGAGAGGAGCTGAACATAATATCAGCCCATGAGAGAGAAGTAGGTCTGATTTTGGAATCGACCTTGGAGAAGAAAGAGGTGGAACAAGAAGTGCAAGTTGATGCACTTGAAAGAGCTCTAGAGGGAGCCAAAAGAATGAAGAGTGGAAGAGAAACATGCCTCTTTATAGACATGAGAGAGGAGTTGACAAGAAGTAAGGAAATCAGTCAGTTTACAGAGGTAGGAACAAGCTCACAGAAGCAAAGAGAAGAACGAAAATGAAGAAAAGAGTAAGAGAGAGACGACTTTACAGAGGTGGACAGAAAATAGCAACATATGTTTGATGAAAAGGTGAGACTTTTGAGAATCAAACAGAAGGAAATTTTCTGAAGTAATTGGAGTTTACTCGGTAGACAACCATTAGATTGGAACTAGTGAATGAACTATTGCATATCATCAATGGGAAAGTTGACTTAGTCCAGTAAATGAGGGTTCCTTAGGAGGTGGCCTATCCAGAGTACTAGTCCAGTTCAAACATTCTACACTATGGAATTTTCCATTTGATTTTGACGATGCATTCCTGTAGAGAGGGCTACCACTCTTATATTTACCCCGTAGGTGGTCTCATCAATACTTGAAAGTAATTTTGACAGAAAAAGCCCAATGCTATCATTAATTAGGTAAATATTTAAGGCAGCGGCTGGAGAGAGATGGCTATGGCAATATCCATCTAGTCCAAATTTGACTGCATATTTTGAGTTTTAAGTTTTATAATACTGTCACAGATTGCTGACATTTCTGTACCCTATAGGAACATTTTTTTGCAAACTGCTCCCAAAACAATCAGCTGCAACAGCTGAGAAAGTTACAACAGGCCCCCTCCATAATTTTCTTGACAGTACAGGCCAAGGAATTTACTATACACCTCCCAATTGAAGTATTGCCTAAGACCCTCTCCACTCTTTCATCCAACAAAACATTCATGTAACTGTAAAACATTTTGACAATATTTTTCAGCTTTGCTAAATCAACACTGTGTGGCATCTGAATCATTCATTCACCAACCCCTAAAGAAAACAATAGAATAAAAATACAGCAGACATCTGACACTTGACACAGAACATTGATATATGAAAAGAGAGAAGTTTAAAATGAAATGTGAAAGAGGGTAGCTATATTCAAACAAGAGAAGGATTTCGTTCAGGAAGTATTATTCAAATAGATATTGACATAAAAAAATACAGAGTACGTAGGAGAGTGGAAACTTTCGGTCAAACATAACAACACACTATGATTCAGACACATTACTTGAAATGTCTACCTAGAAAAATCTAAGATCCATAATTCCTACCCTTTATAGAGAGGAATTATTCGAGAAGAAACAAAAACTTCAGCTTATCTCACCTTATATTCCATCTTATTGCCTCTCGTTTTGCACCTGAAGAAGACCGAGTGAAAGTTAATGCCAGAGTCGCCTCGCCAAGCACCCCTGTTTTAACCAACAGACCACAGTCATGAAGATTAAGATCCAATTTAGCCTCCAATGCATCCAAATTGCTTTGCATTTGTAACTTTCCTCCATATTTATCATCCGTGCATTCTGTCGCTAATTTTAAGGTTTCCTGTAGGCTAACCACCACGGACTGCAGCTGTTCCTTGCAGAGTGAGTTCTTATGGAAACAAGGATGGCTTGCCAGGTCTGAAAGCTTGGAAGGAAGTTGCTCTATTTTGGCGGAGATGTTTTTCCATCTCCCTCTAAAGGATTTAACTGACTCTGCTTTAGCGACAGAGAGAGGAACCAGCTCTTCTGCTTGTTTTAGCCATTCTTCCGTAGACTTGGTGTCCTCAACCTTTTCTTCCACCATAGCTTCAAAAACTCTCAAGCAGCTGAAGAATTCTTAAGCATTTTCAAAAACTGCCTCAGCCTGCAAAAGAAATAGGCAAATAAATTTCACCTAAAAATGGAGATTCAAATTTTAATAGCATTTCAAAATAGAGATTCGCGATATTAAAAGCGATTTTAGAAGTGGATATGTTTCTACAAATGCGATTTTTTCAAGCGAAGCGTCAACTCACACGAATTTGTGTTACGTTTCAAAGTCATTATTAAAAAAGTACACAGAAAAAAGGTAGATTTCATGCCTAACCCGTGAGTTTAGAATAAAGATGAGATCCGGGGACTTTTAATTGCAAAGGGTGAAAAGATTCATGATACCGGCTCACGAAATCTAAAGCATTCATTGATTGATACTAAAATCTTGTGAAGGTCGGTGTTCTCTTTAATGAAACTCTTCCATAACATCCAACGAAGACGTCCAAATATTAACCTAAATTCACATGTTTTGAGAGTAAGAAATTACTGTGAATGCCTTTTCGAGAGAAAACCGAATCTAAATTCACGTTTTCTGTAGGATGAATCCTTTTATAGCGTGGAAAGAACATGTCTTCACGTTTTCTGACAGCGAGACTCCTTTTATAGGCTAACAAAGATCAACTCACGTTTTCTGGCAGAAGGACCACATTTCCATAGAGAGATTGTCCTTTTCCAGCCGGCAGAAGGACTACATTTCCAGCCCAACATCAACACAAATTCACGTTTTCCGAAAGCAAGAAACCGTTTTACAGAGACGTATGTACAAACGCTACATTTCAGCTTGCTTCTTAGTTAATGACGTGAAAGAGTGGGGGTTAAAAATAAATGAACAGCTACTCACAGAATCAATATTTGACCAAAAGCTTTGCAAATGATCGCTAAGTTTTTGCACTTCTCAAATAAAACTCTCGGGTTGAGTTTCACAAAGTAACAAAGCTTCATACAATATATCTGCGCCGCAGTAAGCAGGATATTTCCAGTTCTTTATATAAATACGCGCAAACAAGACACGGAACGAGAAACAAAAACTCACCGACACAATAATGAGTCGAAATTTACCTTTCTCCGCCTATTCTTCACAAATTAATAGACGCGCCGCAGATTCTTATAACTGTTCATTTGCATAATCACGCACAGTAGCAATTAAAAAAAAAGGCAAAAGATCGACCAAATACTCACAATTTCAGTACTTTGACTAACTTTCTTCAAGCAAAAACCTTTGAATGTGCAAGAACTGCTTCGAAAGCCTTTACCGAATAATCCATAACTGCAAATAATAAAAGCAGATTCCAATGAGCAGAAAATCCGTGAATGATATAAAAGCACGCAGCAGCAGCAGAAACAAAAAAAAAAAGAGTGGGTATTCAACGGCTAAAAAGTACCAGAACGGTCATTTTGAAAGAGCGAAACCAGACAGATACAAAAAGCAATCCATACTGTTTCTGTTGACCTCTTCTACACTAGCAGACAATCTCTCTATTCTTCTCTCACAATAAAGATTAAACCCCAATCCATACTTCTTTTTTGAAAATGTATAACTACCTCGCATCTATCTCTGATCCGACGGCGACGGATACATCGAACCACGGAATAATTCACGCGTGCGTGTCTTAAAATATACAAAATAACCTTATCTCGTAAATACGTCCATACATACGTATGTACGCGGTGCAGGATACGGACAAAGAGTATTGACACGTAGACACCGCGGCCTGTTTTTAAGGGTTTCCAGCCGGCTTCTGGACAATTCGAAATATTTTGCTTGCGTCGACTCGGCTATTTAAATGAAACGGAATCGGATTTGCCGGCGTATTATAGAAACGTCGTGCGATTTTCAATAAATAAATAAATCCGTAAATGCCAGTTGGCAACGGGATTTAAAAGTTTATTAAATTTAGAATATGCTGCGTAATGTCGTTTTCGTTGCCTTGGGAAGGGATTTGTACGTTTCTGACATTTCCGCGCGCGTGGGTTGGTGGCGCGGTTTTGTGTTAAGTGTCTGACTTGGCAATGACACCTAAGATTTTTTACGTAAACGTTTTGGGGTTGGATAATAACGTTCGTAAGGCGTGTTTAAAATGTTGACGTGGCAAGTGGAAATCGAGATTGACGTGGAAGGATGATTTACCAGAGTTTTGCATATTTGAGTGGGGCATTTTTGAAAATGTGTTTGAATCCAAGAGGGTAGAGAAACTTATATGACCGTTAGTTATTTGACATTTTCGATATGAGAGGGAGCGGTAATTGAGGATAATATTGCATAGGAATTTGAAATATTTTAATAATCCACAAGGCCTAATGGGTAATCCCAAAAAAAAATTGTTGTTCTTATGTTAAGCATAGCCTCCCCCACACTTCCTTATTGTATTTTATTTATATATTATTATGTCAAGATTTATATATTATTATGTCATGATGTAGCATCATTTTGTCTCTACGAAAGTCACTAATGTGTAAAGTAGTAATGCTTTATTTTTTCACTCTTTTTAAGTGGTTAACTTATTAATTTTACATCTAGGATGATGTGAGATTATCCTTCCCTTCTACTTGAATTATGTTCTTATATAGGCTTTTTCATCATGATCATATGTGAGATTAAACTCTTTAGCATAATCGTCTTTCTTCGCTAAAGTTACTTTGTCTACATGGTAAAGTACATGTTTTGATTAATAAAATCTCATACAAAATTGGTGTTTTAATTTTGAGTCTATTTGTTAGATTATCAAGTACTTTTGAATTCTCTTTATTTGTTTCTATTTCAAATTTTCAACACATTGTTGCCCCAAGCATCACATTCATAAAACAACACCAACATGACAAGCAACCTACACAAGGTCATCTTGGTTTTCCAATCCCATAATCCCGCATACCGCATCTATTTTGAAGCATGTGTAAAGCCTTCCACCCCTCTTGTTTTATTTTTGTCCTACAAGTCTTCCAATTTTTTTCATTTTGTAGCGTAATTCTATTATTTAAATTTTTGAAATTGATGCAATCATGATAAGGGTCCAATGATATATTATCATGAACCATACGACCAATAGATCATGTTCGCATACAATGCACAACATATAAAATAAATTCCCATTTTGTTGATGAATAGAAAAATTACAATCTATATATGCTTACACATTCCCTAATATTTTCTCACAGATTACCACACTAGTGTAAATTCATGCAGTTCCAAAATGGACAAATCTTACTCTCTCACACACTCCTCTCAACTTGCACAACTTTATGCTTCCTCTATACTCTAGACTAGGCTCCTCCTCTTTGTAGTCGGTCTCTTATAAATTACAAGCTCCCAACACCGACATCATATCCACATTTATTGGCACATTTGAAGCAAGTTGGTGTCATCCCAATTGGTAGATTAATGTCATCTTTCTTTAAATCTCTTGGGCAAGTCAAGTAAATTTTTCATATTCTCAATAAGTAGGAAACTTCTCCACAAATGTATTGTCACTCATTCTATAGAATCTATTGTGAATGTTGGATCACCACTACGTGTAAGCTATACTCATGCAAATCGGGTGGTTGCGCAAGGTTGTGTCTAACGCACACATTTTTACATATGCGAGATATACCAACCCTCTCTTTGCACACATCTCTAATTCCCCCTTGAAAGATTTCCAAAAAAACACCATGAACCACCAAAAGAGTTCGAAAGAGTGATTTACCCGAAAATTGATTTAAGTGTTAGGAAAGGGGATTAGTTCCCTTTATTTAATTCAATTCCATACTAGGGTTAGAAACATGATGTATGTCTAGATTATCAATTAAGCACACACACCATAATATACTTATATTGCAATTTGCAAGATATATTAGTTAGAACAGTGAGGTTAGGCGAGGGAGGGTCAAGATATTCCATGGTGAGGTTGGCTAACGTATAGGTCTTGAGATGACCGTGAAGAATAGAGATAAATGGGTGCCGAGGAAAGGAGAGCCTAACGAACCGGAAGCGGGGTTGTGAAACCAACACGGAGATGAGGCCGAAGGAAGACAAGACACTAAGCTCAAGAGTGAAGAAAAGTAGAGAGTCGATATTTTTGAGGTCATACGGGAGGTCCAAACGATGCATGAGCTATCAAAAGGACATAAATGGAGGGCTCACGAGTAGGGATGAAGAGCATGACCAGTGGAGCGGGCTAAGGCACTGTACGCACCCAAAATTGCACATGCTACATTTCGGGAAAACGGTTACAAAAGTCCCCAATGATGATTCAAAATCCTTTCGAGAAGGTGTTTGAGCTCTAAATCCCACTTGCTAGTATATATTTGTAGCCTAAATAGCCTTACATAGCTTCTCCTTGCATTTTTCTAGTTTTCCCCTTCATTTTGTGCTTGTTTTGGCCTTAAGTGTCAAAACCGCCACCCTACACAAGGCGGTGGTCCGATCGATTTTTCCATAATCTTCATGTGAGAAATTACATGCGATGATTCACTTAAGTTTATCTTTTGAACGCGTCGTGAGTCGAATTTGCTAAAAATAGCTTCGTTTGCTTGGTTCTCCTAGTTCCTTCTATTTTTAAATAGATTTAATGAGTGGAACTGCCTCTTCAATTCCTTGTGCATGAAGTAACCTTCTAGCCTCCATTCCTATATATTCCATGCTTGTATTCAAGCAAAAGGCCTGAGAATTTTGTGTATCTTGCATTGTTGTGCTGCAATAATCTTGCTAGGAATTGCATAGCCAAGTTCAGATCTCTTGTGTTATCTTTCTTCTACCTGCATTATGCCCAGATTGCTTCCAAGCTGCCATCGCTCAAGCGCCATCCTCTTGTTGTTGTTCTTTGCATTCCCATCCTTGGACTCACATGAACGCAGAGAAAGAAAGGAAAGAACTGAGGGGATAGATACTCATACTTCCAGATTTGCCAAAGCTCTTACTCTTCCAGGTTGGAGTTGTGTATTTGTTTGCTTTGTTTTGTCAAATTGCATATCAAATAAAGTAGAGAAAAAATCATTTCAATTAATCAAATAGTTACAAGTAGATCAAGTCAATAGGAAGTTTTCTCTTCAATATTGCCAGGGAAATAGTGGGTGAATGATAGCTCTGTTAGAGTCATGATTTATTCTTCACTTTTGAGGTAGAGTTGGAGAGATTTTATTTGAATTAGAGTAGATCTTAGATTTAGATTCACACATCTGCACAGATAGCTAGCTACATCCGGCCAGCTATTTGTTTTCTTTAAATTGTTGGTTAGATTAGATGCATTGTCTGAAAGGTTAGAAAAGCACAAAAATATTTATTTCCATAGATTAGCTTGTTTATTGTTTTGTTCTTATATATTGAGAAAACACCAAAAATATAGTTTAGATTTCATTTGATAGATAGTTTATTCACCGAAAATGAATCAAATTCACTTTGTATGACCATCAACAGTCCACAGTAGGAAAAGACCTACGGTTGTGATCCTCTAGTCCCACAACCCAATGGGCCAGAGTTAGTAACTGACATTGACAAAAGTCTGCGCTTAACAATCTTACGCACACCCGCCACATACACAGAGAAAATAAAATAGTTAGAGAATTTTAACATAGCTACTAACAAGGCCTACGACTTTTGGACTGCTCCTGGGAATAGGATTTGACTGCATGTATGACCATTCTAGGGCCTCAACCTCAACGAGTCTTTGGTTGTGACCTCCAGAGGAGGAAAAAATAGTCAGGAAGGGAAATTGCTCTTTCTTCCCACTTTTGTTGGCCAATTCAAAATAACAAGTACAGAAGTTATAATAAGTATGAAAGAGAAGTAGATAATATCTCACACTTCCTCCCAAATACTTGTTTGCTCTATCTCAACACTCCTTTCTTCTACAAAACACAATTCCAAGACTAAGAACTTCTTGCTCACTTGCTTTCATGCTTCGATGATCCTATTCTCTTCTACAAACATGTATTTATAGCCTCTCCCATGTCCTCCCGTGCACTAGAGAATGGGAAAGGTCATGAAGGAGAAGAGATATGAACAACTGTCCAAATTTTGGGTTGTTTATTTCATATTTTCATTTTCTATTCGAAAGATCTAGGACCGCCGCTTAATGCAGACCGGCGGTCCCAGAACCACCACCCTAGTTGGGCGGCAGGTCCTGTAACCACCGCTATGCATAGAGTGGCGGTCCTATTACTAAAAAGACAGAACCTCCGTGTATCATTTTTCCTTCTTTGTGTTGATTGTTTTAATGAAGTAGATTCATTTTAGATCCCTATGGATCACACCTCCCTTGCTTAGGAGGCTTTTGGTCCCACAAAAGCTTAGTGGGGGAGTAGATGAGGAAATAATTCCCTCACTTACTCCTTTGAGTACCACCGAGCTTGCCTTGGTGTCTTTCCTTTCGATCCAATCTGCCAAGACTCTTGCGGACCTCTCTTTATCTCTCTGACCTTCTCATTTGTAGCACTACATCATTCTCTAATTCACCTCATGAGTATAAGATGCAATCATCAATGGAAGGTAACAATTATAGTCCTTTATCTTCATCTAGTATGGATGGCTCATATAGGTGCAAGTTCTCACAGTTTACTACAGAGTACATCCTCATAAATGGTGGCAAGTCAAGTCGAAAAGCATTTTCTCCAACTTGCTCTAATATGGTGAAGGGCCCATATCATAGTGGCTTGAGTTTTTCGTGCTTGACCTTGTAATCTCTCCTTGCTCAAGTAAAGCCAAACTCTATCTCCAACATGTAGCTTATGTTCTCTCCTATGTTGATCATGCATAGCTTTGTACTTGGATTGAGATTTCTCTAACTATTCTTTGACTTTGATATGGATTTACTCGATCCTCTCAATGAATTTGTTTGCTCTAGTCACCTTTGTGTCTCGTGTCTCCTCCCCATCCTGTTGTCCAACTGCTATGTCCAAATGGATTTGTAGGTATATATCCAAGCATGCTTCAAATGGTGACTTCATAGTGGATGTGTGTACTACCCAGTTATAGGAATGTTGAATGTAGGCTAAGGACTCATCCCAAGTCCTTGGATATTTGCTATTATACCCTCTGATCAGTTGTACCAAAGTCTTGTTTACCACCTCTGTTTGTCCATCTGTCTGTGGATGGAAAGTTGTGCTCCTCTGTAACTTGGTATCCATCTTGTCCCACAAAGTAGTCCAAAACTTCCCCAATAACCTAGAATCCCTGTCAGAAACAATAGACTTTGGCAAACCAAAATGCACCCATACATTAGCAAAGAAAAGATCTGCTACCTCATGTGCTTTTACTGTCTTTTTACATGCCATAAGAACACACATCTTACTGAATCTATCAACAACAACATATAGATAGTCATGGCCATGTTTAGACATAGGTAATCCTCCTACAAAATCCATAGAAATGTCCTCCCACGGACGAGTAGGTACTGGCAAAGGCATATACAAACCTCTCCTTCCTAGTCTTAGGCTTGCTAGTACAACAAATTTTACATCCCCGTATAAATTTTGATACTTCTTCTTGCATATTGGGCCAATACATGTACCTTTGCAAGTGGGCTAGGGTCTTACCAACACCAAAATGTCCCACTACTTTTGAGGTATGTGCTTCCCTCATCAATAGAATTCTCTCTTATTTTGGCACACAAAGCTTCCCCCATTGGTAGAGCAGCCCATCCTTGAGATAACAATCTTCAATCCCTATCCTTTCAGCCCCTTGGGATTCTGTTGCTGAAATGTCACCCCAAATTCTTTGTCTTGGGCATATGCCTCTCTGTAAGCTTCCTTCGTGAAGGGCTTGATCTGAGAGATAGTGACCAAACAGGAAAACTTCTCCTGTGTGGGTGACCTAAACAACATGTCTGCCACCAAGTTTGTACTACCCTTCTTGTATTTGATCACCAGATGGAATTACTGAAGGAACCCCATCCATTTGTAGTGCCTTGCTTGCTGCAATTTATATTGTGCTTGCAAATACTAGAGAGGTTTGTGGTCAGTGTGCACAATAGTTTCTTTACCCAACAAATAATGCTTCCATTTTTTAATTGCTTGAACTAGTGCATACATTTCCTTATCATATATTGAATATCCTTTAACTTTTGAAGTGAAAGTTTTAGAATGATAACATACGGGTTTACCTCCTTGAAGTAATATTGCGCCCATGGCGTAATCACTGACATCTTTCTCTACTTCAAAAGGTTGCTACAAATTAGGAAGAGCAAGTACTGGAGCATGACTAATCTTGTATTTCAATAACTCAAAGGATTTGTCTTGTTCCTTACCGCAGTCAAAACCCTTACTCTTTGTAGCCACTATGTGTAGATGTGCTGCAATCGCAAAGAAACCCATAATGAACTTCGCATGTACTATCTGCTCCCACAAAAATCATAGTCTCTTTGGTTCCTGTAGGTGTTGGATAGTTGGTGATGGATTCCACCTTCTTTGGATCCACTCATAGCTCTCCTCCTCCAACCACATTCCCAAGATAGACAAGTGATTGTTTAGCAAACTCACATTTCTTCATATTACAAAGCAATTGTTTCTCCCTGAGAACTTGCAAGACTTGCTGTAAATGGGTTAGATGCTCTTCCCATGTGGCACTAAAAATAAAAATTGCATCTAAATATATAATGACACATGAATCTATGAAATCCCACAATACATCATTCATTAATCTCATAAATGTAGCAGTGCATTGCATAACCCAAAAGGAAGTACTAACCATTCATACAAACCCTATTTTGTTTTGAAGGCAGTCTTCCATATATCCTCCTCCTTCATTCTAACTTGGTGATAACCAGACTTGAGATCCAACTTCGTGAAGAATTTGGCATGTTGAAGCTAGTCCAAGAGATCATCTATGTGGGGAAGTGGATATTTGTTCTTTATGGTGATCTTGTTCAAAACACGATAGTCGATGTACATTCTCCAAGAACCATCCTTCTTTGGAACCATCACAATAGGCGAACCACATGGTGAGGTGCTTGGACGTGTCACCCCTTGGTCTAGTAGTTCTGGAGTTGTTTCTTTACTTCAGTACTCTCAAGCAAGGATTACATATACAACCCAATGTTCGGTAGGGGACTGCGCAATAGTTGAATCTCATGCTCTACTTCCCGTCTTGGTGCTAACCCATTGGGAGCCTGAAAAAATTCTGAAAGAATTTGAATAATACTATCCAAATCATGCTTTCTCACGGTTAGAAATCTCTGAAACTTCTACTCCATCTTGTTTATCCTTTAACAAAAGTAAAAAAAAATTATTATGATTTTCCTTAATAAGTCATTTTACTTGGTTAGCACTCACCATAGTAACTCGTGTCTTACGTTTGGTGTGCCCGGATATTATAGTTGATCCCATCCTTGACCCATCAATAGCGGTTTTCCCTTATCATAAATATAGCATCCACGATATACAAGTAAAGACTCCGAATACAACATCAAAAGCATCGAGTGGAATAACGCTGACTTCAAAACATCAATATCTTTGGGAATTTATCCCAAACTTGACCTTACATCTTCTTGTTACTTGAATTTCAACACCCTTCTTCACCTAACCCAAAGGATAAGGGTGTGGATGCTCGTAATTCTCAAGACCAAGCTTCTTTACAAGCTGCTTGAGAAATCAAGTTAGACCGAGAACTGTATCAACCACATTATTTACCTTAGTTCTCTTGATCTACGTATTTTGATATGGAACTACTTTCCATGTTGGTGGCCATGCATCCAAGCCTTTTGTCTACATCGAGTCATCTTCGATCTCCACCTCCCCTTCTATTTTTACAGTTGTCATGGACTTCTTCAAGTCCTTAGTTCGGTTCTTCGGATGCAACTCCGGATGTAAATTCCAACATGTAGCATCAGTATGACCATTAATATCACAATTCTTGCAAAAATTCTTGGGATCTTTACAAGTATTTAAAGTAGTGGAAACTTGTTTACCTTTCCCTTTCCACTTACCCTTGTTACTTGTTTGCCCATACTCTTTTTTCTGCTGATTTGTCGACTACTTTGCCCTTGGCTCTACTTCCCCTTGCTTCTTTTCATCATCTATGTAGTATGCTTACACACATGCCTCGTTGAGATCTTTGGGCTTGGTGGAGATGACTTTTCTTCGAAGGTGAGTGTGAAGTCCTCCTAAGTACTTAGTCAGAATATCCTCATCCTCCAAGTCCATGTTTAGCAACATGGCTTGCCTCTGAAACTCCATAGTATAGTCCTACACACTTTGACCACTGCCTTGTCTAAAATACTACCATTTAATCATTTGGTCAGTCGTGTGGCCAATAGGATAGAAGTTAGCTCTAAGTAATTTTTAAATTCTTGCAAAGATTTCACAATGGGACGCTTCTTCTTTTCATAATTGGTTAGATGGGTTTCCCACCAAACCAGAGCATGTCCCTCCATTTTGAGACGTGCAAAGGTGATCCTCTGTGCCTTAGTGACATTATGGACGCTAAACTAGACTTCTAATTGTTTTAACCATTTATCAAGCAACTCCGCATCTACTTTTCCTTCAAATCTTTTAATATCAACTTTTGTCTCAAATTTAAAAGGAGTATAATCAAAATCTACCTTTTCTCTTGTGTTTGAAGTATCTTCTTCATGCTCTTCCCCAAAACTTTCCTCTGGTGGCTCCTTCCTATGCCAAACTTTTTTTCACCAAGCCCTGAACCAATGAGTCCATGGAGTCTTGTTTGACAAAATTTGTCTTCTGTAAATCAAAAGCTCTTCTTGCCTTCTAAACATCCTATCCATCATGGTCTCCAGCATCTTGATTCTATGGACCAAGTTCTCTTCCTCCATTTTTCCCTGAATTCTCTATTTCCACTATTTGTAGAAATTTACGGATCGCAAGGTAAAGCCTCTTCACCTTTAGATCTCGTCATCGCTTTGTCATACAAATCCAAGAACGGATACCACCACGGTTACGGATAATTGTTAGTTCTAATACCAAAATGATCTATAAACTCTTCAACTTTGAAATTATCCACAGAAACACAAATAAACATTGTTGTTCTACTTTCTATTAGAAAATGACAGAGATATCTAGTGAATGAATTATGCTTATGCTTAGAATCCACAATTATAGGAAAAGGAAAGAATTTGAGCTCATAAACACCAACAATTTTATCCTGGAAACCTCCAGAGGAGGAAAAACTAGTCGGGAAGGGAAATTGCTCTTTCTTCCCACTTTTATTGGCTAATTCAAAATAACAAGTACATAAGTTACAATAAGTATGAAAGAGAAGTAGATAATATCTCACACTTCCTCCCAAATACTTGTTTGCTCTGTCTCAACACTCCTTTCTTCTACAAAACACAATTCTAGCACTAAGAACTTCTTGCTCACTTGCTTTCATGCTTCGATGATCCTATTCTCTTCTACAAACATGTATTTATAGCCTTTCCCATGTCCTCATGTGCATTGGAGAATGGGAAAGGTCATGGAGGAGAAGAGATACGAACAACCATCCAAATTTTGGGTTGTTCATTTCATATTTTTGTTTTCTGTCTAAAAGAGCTAGGACCGCCACCCAATGTAGACCGGTGGTCCCAGGACCGCCACCCTGGTTGGGTGGCGGTTCTATAACCGCCGCTCTGCATAGAGCGGTAGTCTGTTACTAAAAAGATAGAACCTCCAGTGTATCATTTTCCTTCTTCGTGTTGATTGTTTTGATGAAGTAGATTCATTTTGGATCCCTATGGATCACACCTCCCTTTCTTAGGAGGCTTTTGGTCCCACAAAAGCTTAGTGGGGAGTAGATGAGGAAATAATTCCCTCACTTGCTCCTTTGAGTACCACGGGGCTGCCTTGGTGTCTTTCCTTTCAATCCAATCTGCTAAGACTCTTGCGGACCTCTCCTTGTCTCTCGACCTTACTGTTAAAGCACTACATCCTCCTCTAATTCACCTCGTGAGTATAAAACACAATCATCAATGGAAGGTAACAATTATAGTCCTTCATCTTCATCTAGTATGGATGGCTCATATAGGTGCAAGTTCTCACAGTTTACTACAGAGTACATCCTCATAAATGGTGGTAAGTCAAGTCGAAAAGCATTTTCTCCAACCTACTCTAATATGGTGAAGGGCCCATATCATAGTGGCTCAAGTTTCCGTGCTTGACCTTGTAATCTCTCCTTGCTCAAGTAAAGCCAAACTCTATCTCTAACATGTAGCTTATGTTCTCTCCTATGTTGATCGTGTCTAGCTTTGTACTTGGCTTGAGATTTCTCTAACTATTCTTTGACTTTGATATGGATTTTCCGGATGCTCTCAATGAATTTGTTTTCTCTAGTCACCTTTGTGTCTCGTGTCTCCTCCCCATCCTATTGTCCAACTGCTATGTCCAGTGGATTTGTAGGTATATATCCCAAGCATGCTTCAAATGGTGACTTCATAGCGGGTTTGTCCGCGTGAAGCTAATTACTATTTTAAGAAGTTATATGCATAAAGGACTACACATACCCTTAGTGTGGGGTGGATATTGATATCCAGGTATAAGACTATTGAAAATAAGTACACATGAAAGGAAAAAACTACTATGGGTGTTATTCAAGTTGGAGAATTGAAAAAAAAAAAAAAGTGCTTCTGGAAATGAGGACCATAGGTGGAGATGAATGAAGAAACAAGTATAACATGAGGTAAGCAGGGGCCATGGGAACTACTAAGGGAAGGCATAGTGGTGAGGTACTCGGGTGCATGGAGGTGCACTAAAGAGAAGTCTGCAACTAGAAGGTAGGAAGGTGCGCTAGAAGGTTATAGCTTGGGCATGAAGATGTACCAGTGTGGAAGAAACAAAAAATGGTCGATTAATGAGAGGATTGTTGGTAGGTGAAGGAGCAATAAATGCACTAAATTTTTGAAAATCTATATAAGGACGGGATACAAGTTCATTCTTACCATTGCAATCACGATAATTTGAAAGAGCCAAGTGTGACCAAGATGCGAGAAGAGTATTCAGGTGTGAAGAGTGTGAATCGAGACGTGACGAGAAAATTTGTGTGCAGAGGAAGCTTGCGTCCCCAATTGCAAAGGGTTTGAGTGAAGTAAGGCATTGCAAAATAGCTAGGGAACACAATTTCAACAAGGGTGTGTTGAATTGAGCTAGGGTTTGGGTTTGCACATTGTAGGAGATAAAAGGTGAGTATTTGAAGTTAGAAGATTGTAGGTTATAGATGGCACCAAAGAAAGCACCTACCGTAGGAGCTAAGGGGAAGAAGAAAGTGGAAGTAGAGGTTGAAATGACTCTTGAGAGTAATTTCTTAGAAATTTAGTATCCGAAGGGTGTGATTGTGGGTCAGGAATGGGATTCCCACATCCAAAGAGAAAGATCAGTGATTATAACCATCGTACACCTGAAAATAAGAAGGATCTGGATGCATTATTAAACACAAAGACAAATAAGCACACAACAAAAGACATGTTAGTGTATGATGATGTTGGGGAGAAGTTGTTGAAGTAGATTGGAGTTTACCAGTTGTATGAGCTCCCCTACTTTGGTAAATATGAACCCTTGTACCAGTGGTTGATGAGTAGGGTACATGAATATTTCTTCTACTTTGCAGGACATAGGGTAAGGATCATAGCCACATTGATCTCAATAGTAACAGGGTTGAAAGGCACATGGGTAGATCTAAACGGTGATTTAATTGATAATTCCATAATCCTGGAGACAAGGAAGGAGTTGGGGTATACCAAGGGTCTGCGTAACATGGACATTGATAAACTAAAGAAGTACCCAATCATACAAGCAGCTGCACACTTAGTGACAAAGTTGAATGACCAAGAAATATGGTCACAAGTAAACACAATGTGGCTACACATTGCGAAGAAGATGTCACAGGGAGTGATTTACAACATCTCTAGTTACATCACATAAATTGTCATTTAAGAAGCATGCATAGGAGAGAAGATCAATTTTGGGGCTGTTTTATTGTCTCTGGTGTTTATGGAAATTGGGGTGCCGATGGGCCAAAGGAGAAAATCTAGGAATACCCTATGGAGAACAAGTCACCTACGGAAATATTTGGCAAGTACTTGTGCGAAGGATCAATGAGTGGAACATTCAAGTAGAGGGCGGAGAAGTGGTTTGATAGGCTTCGTGCTGGCGTTCGAAGAAGAATGACACGTACCCAAGGAGTTACCTTTGATAGTAGGGAAGACAGTTAAGTTTGCGGTATACCAGCACTTTTGCATCAAATCGCGATTCACCATGAAAGATGGGGCTTGGAGCCCATGGTGCAAATTACCATATGCCTTCACAACATGATATTTCCAGGCATCAGTTCACCAGTTTTTGGATGTGCGCCGCCTAAGATTTAATGCAGACAGGGTAGATTGTGACTACCATACACTGAGAAAGACATATGTATATCCAGGATAGACTGCCTACATTGAGAGGCTTATCTTAGATGTATTAAACATGAAGCTGGTAAGCTTGGCCATTGGAGACATTGGAGTAGTGCTTGTGTATCTTCAACTCAAGCCCAAGATGGAGAATAATAAGTATGTTTAGAATGAGTTCGCGCTCCCAGGGCCACCAAAAGGTAATCATACAATGGAAAATGTTCCAGCACCTAAGCCCACATAGACAATAGAAGTAGATGATGAAGAAGAGGAGCATGAAGATAGTAGTGGTTTGAAGCACAAAGGTAAGAGTCAGCCTACAGATAGGGAAGAATCTGAGCACACGTCTACTCCACCCCAGCCACAAGATGGAGATGATGGGGACCTAGATGTAGTATAAGGAGAGTGCTACTTCAAAAGGGTATTTAGGAGAATAAGAACCCAAGGTTCTACTCCATAATTAGTGCATAGATCACCTCGAATCTCTCCACTAGAAGGAGACAACTAAGAAGAGAAGAAGGAAGTTGAAGCTGAACAAGGAGGCGAAAGAGTCTAAGGAGAGTGCGCTGAATCTCCTACACCTCTCAGAGGATGTGGAAGAACCAAAGGATGAAGAAATGAAGGATGGAGAATAAGGAGAAAAGGAGGCAAATGAGACAACGTAAGAGACTACTCAGGGTACAACAAAACAAGCTCCAAATATTGACGCTCAAGTTCCTAAGGGGCCAAGATCAAAAAGAACAAGTGGATAATATGTTGCACCGGTCATGGGCTATGTTGAGGACACATGTAAAATTTTCCGTGCCCGTTTTCAAAGCACAATGACACCAAAGGAGTTGTATGGGTGGGAGTGATGGATGAAGATATGACAACCATGCACACAAGGAAGCAACTATCATGGTCGATGCACATGCACATGGACAAACTAAAATTTGATGTATGTGAAGAGTCATGTGTATCAAGGAGGTTGAAGAAGACACCTCAAGCTAGACACATAACAATAAAGCCTATTGTTATGTCAGATGAACAAGTGAGTAATGCTTTGGTAAAAGTCTCGACAGAGGTGGCATGACGAAATGTGGATAAGGCTACAACAATTAGGGTGCTAAGAGAAGAACTCAAAACTAAGGATGTAGAAATAGTGCACCTAAAGCAAGAAAAAGACTTAGCAGAAGAAGAATACTATTTTCATCAGCATGGCATAGGAAATTGGGGACAATATCATGAAAGAAAATCCACACTTAGATCCTAAGGTACCCAAAATATTTCCTTTGGCAATGCATTATGTACAAACCTTGGTGGACTTGGTGCTTGAAGATGGACCTCTACACATGCCAACACCAAAGAATCTGAGCAGGAAGTAGAGAGGGAAAAGGCTTCGGTGATGAGGAAGATTGCATCATATGAGGCATTTCTCCAAAGCTTGCAAAAGGAACTGAAGAAAGCAGATCAAGCGATAAATATTTATACAACCCAGAAGCCGTTATAAGAACTAAGACCATTATAGAGGACAATGAAGTCCTAAAATCCATGAAAGATGAGACCTTGGGCCACACATAATGATTAGCGCTTGTCAAGTAGAAGCACAAGGCCCTTACAACAACACAAGAACCACACAAGGAAAGGCTAGATGAGCTTGGGAAACTCATAGCGCAAAAGATGGACTTATTAGAAGGAAGAATGACTGCAATGTCCAATATTTTTGGTCTTGTAGAATGAGAAAGGAGAGATTGTAAAAGATGAGATAGAGTCAATTGTAGTGGATATCCTAGAAAAGGCTGAAGCCATGCTCAATGATTGGCATAATTTAGAGGCAGAAATAAAAGAAGAATATCCAGAATTGATTCTTGGTTGAAGCGAGAAGATGTTGTAGGGTAAATTCATTCTTTTATAAAAATTCTTTCAATTCTTCTATTCATTTTGGAGACAACCATTACGGGGCAAAAATGCAACTAGTGTGGGGTAATGTTGGTCAGTCAAAATATGGCACTTAGCGAAAGAATACATAAGGTTCGCACGAGAAGAACATAACGCATTCAAAGGCATGGTAGGGTCGGGGAAAGAATCATGCGTGAAGAGGAGAGATAAATTTGGGACTCGGCCATTTTTATGTGTACGAGCTATTTATGGAGGCATCGTGCCGAACACACAAACCGATTAAAGACACTGCGCGATACACATTGGATATTTTGGAGGATTGGCTACAAAGTGCTTTACATGGGTACATGTTGAGAATAGATTTAATACTGACAGTTAACTAGAAGAATTCTATTGTTAGCAAACTTGCATGTGAGGCTATTATTATTGTAACGACGCGTGGCTAATAATATCATGTGACCTATTTTGGGATTAGATAAGCGGTGAAGGGAAAGTACCAACCCTTATAAATATGTAATAAACTATGTAGCATATATATAACATGTGATAAGCGAGTTATTGTGAGGTTATCTTTGCCAAATCTGATGTGCACATGAACTATGGTATTAGCTATTGTAATAAGCTTATATGTATTTATCATGTTTAATGCAATGGAATGTATTAGCTAAATTAGATTACCAAATCCTGAGTATAATTGGTTATTACATGCTTGATTTCATCATGGTTATCTTTTAAGTCTGTTATTCTCTAGATATAGATCTGAACATGCATTGTAGAATGATATATTAGTTATGGATATGAATGATTTAAGTCTTTGTCGTCTTAACATCTTATGATAAAAAACCTAAAGAGAGTGCAGTACTTTTGCGTGCTTTGGGTGAGCACTTAGTCTAGGATGAGTGATGTACTAGTGCACTGGGATTTTCTTGGTGAATTCTAGGTTGCACCACCCCGTGTCTAGAGTCTCTCACACTACAAAACATGGTGTTGAACGGGTTGATTACCATGATAAGTGCATATTTGAGTAAGCACATTACTCCTAGAAACCCGAGTAAAAAGAGCAATCCGATTTCATTCCATCCTACAAGATTATCCTTGTGAACTAACCACCAACGTGTTGATGTCTTGTATAGGGTATATGGTAGCATATTCCGTCTTTGTCAGAATCGGGTCTATCCACTATTCCTCCATGGGCGCAGAAATACCATAGGATCTCCTTCTCCTATGTAACGAGGTACCGAGTTGTTACTTATTCTCTTGATGCAATGAGGTCTACTATTTTGTGCAAATGTACTTCTTACTTTGCACCCTACTAACTCATAAGTACCATGAGCCCAATTATCACAAACAACACTTATAGTATCGCTAATAGACTGTGTATATTCCCACTGAAGGATTCCTTCTATAGATGGCTCGAGCACTTCTGGGTCCTAGGTGGTGTGTACATAAATCTTATTCAGATCTTCCTCACTCAAAGGCTCAACATAGGGCATAGATTTCCTCCTTATTCTCAAAACTAATATAACCCTTGTTGAACCGAAGATCAACATTATTTGCATAACACCAAGGGCACCCAAGTAGATCTGGGAAGTTGTTTGCTTCTGCAAGTGCTAAAACCTCAAATTCCCCATGAACTTGGCCCCTTGTATAGTAATGGATGCATCTTTTAAAACTCCAATAGGGGTGGCCTTGGTTTGATTAGCCATAAACAACACATTAGAAGATGGCTGTAATGGGGGTCTCCCCATATGTACCCATGCATCTAAAGTAAGCACATTGACTTCCATGCTGTATCAATCAATATATTGCTCAAAATCCATCCATCCATAACAACATTCAGAGTGATTTCCTTGTCATAGTCTAAGCTATGGGGTGGAAGATTTACATGCAAGATTTATTGTCCAGTCTCAATACTTACGCACAAAGTGTTTCCCTTTATCCAATTCCCTAACAATGGAATGATATTCTCCTGGCACAACATTTTGCACACCTCCTTCAAGTCATCAATATCAGATTGGATCGTCTCTACTTTGCTTTCTTTTATTCCATCTTTCATGATTTCTCCTTTAAACATTGTATTTCACCTTGAATATTTCTGAGTACCTCCATGGTTTCTTGATAAACCTCCTTCTGATGGGTAGGATCTGGGTACCATGCATGTAGAACCTCCTCCTTAGTGATGGTAGGATTCTACTTGTAACACTTCTTTGGCGCATGCCGCTTGATGCAGGGTAGTGATCTTCATGAGACAATACCTTGGATTTTGGCTCCAACATGGGCATCCACTGATTTTCCATAGTGTGTTGTATCCTAACCATCCCCATGCCTTTGTTTTCTTATTTATGTTGCTTACTAAGATGCTCATATAAGTTTGGGCATTCCTCATAGCTATGATTCTTTCGACGGAAAGAACATGTAATATTCTAAGGAGATTCGTGGTGTAGTGGTCGGTGATCCGCATGTAAATCATGTTCCATAAGGAAAATCTCCTCATCCACCACCAAGTCCTCATCCTCGAACCCGCCACAATATCCTCAACCTTTTCTATGACCGCCTTCATAGCGCCCCTCATTCTAATCATAGCACGCTTGACTGTGATCTCGATCTTGGTGCTCATTATTGCCTTTAGATTTATTTGATACTCTCACTGTGCCATGCACACCAATATCTATAACATCATGTATTTGACCAATCAATATACATTCCTCTATATTGTGAGTCGTGGACCAAAAATATTACAATAGTAGGATACATTCTTCCTTATTACACGTTACTGATAGTGGGCGGTGACTAACATCATGGTTCAAATGACATATCTCACAGTCTAGTAATAATGAACACACATATCTGTGGGGACAACTATCCTTGGTGTACCCTTCTACTTCACAATCTATATACCCAATCCCCATGCACGTCTCATGTGCTGATTTCACATGATAATTTCTCCAACTACTTTGTAATAACTACAATCTGTGCTTCCAAAAATGGGCTTACTCCGGTGTATATACTCCATTGCCTCAACACGTGGATCAAGTATATGCCTTATGTGACAAAGCCCTTATAAATGGTGTGATCGGACCTCCAACAAACCATTGTGCATGTTGGCTTGCATGAATATCATAAGAGAGCTTAGATAAATGCATCTTGAAGTGGGCATCATACTCCCTGACACTCTCAATAGTGCCTTGCTTGATATCCTTGAGTGCACTTATACTCTTCTGCTCAAACTCGGGGATGTGAAACTCTTTAAGGAAAACATCTTTTAATGCTGCATAGTCTACACAAGTTTGATCAGGGTCAAAATTTATGTACCAATTGTGTGCGCATCCTTATAACATAGTGGAAAATTGACTTTCCCTGTGCTCGAAGCCATGATAGATTTTGCACACCACAGTATCTCACACATGTGCATGTGTTCAACAACATATTCTATGCCCCTATACTCACGGAAGACAGAGGAAATATCCATGTAAATATTATGGGGTTAGTGCGGGCCTTTCCCACCTAATCCAGAACCCCCTGTGTTACCTCTAAAACCACCTATACCTCTTGATCCTCCATTTGCATCAGGAAGCGAACCGGGAGATGTAATTCCTGTGTCCCAATAGTAGTACTATACTAAACTCCCATGGTCTATGAAGTGGTACCACTCCCAGAAGTGAGCCCCAAATTCTACATGCTCACATTCTGCGTAGATGATGCACCTGAAAAGGTACCTCCAAACAACAATGCATATGTTTTCCCTGCCATCTATGTACTTATTATGTGACTTACTCTTGCTTCACTACTGCCCAACTTTACTTGATGACTATTTATTGTACTAGATATTGGAAAACCAAGTGCAAGGGCTAGGTTGTTAGGTAGATTAAGATGCACACTCACGGCCTAGGTCGTCTCTACTGCTTGCATGGCGTCCATGTGAGGCCGAGGAGGGTTCCATGTCATGCTTTCCCAAATGGGGGAGTTTCTAATGCTCCGAGATCCATGCCTTCTACATGAGATCCAAATCCTTCATGAGCCATCTCTCTCCTCAATTCCATTCACTCTACAACATCCCATTCACTCTACAACATCCCGTTGCTTCTCTATCTCCCTCTCATGTGCCTCATTATACTTAAGCCGCCTTTCTTCTCTCTGTCTTTCTGCCACTAGGTCTTCCATCTTTCACCAAACCTGCTCCTGCCCCCATGCATGGTGGGGTTTAGTTAGCCATTAGTTTTCTTTCCAAGTTCAAGGTCACCATCAATATTTTGATCTCCAGTGGAATGCCTTACAAGTAAGTTCCCCTGGGATACCGTAAAAATGGAATTCCGCTACCTCTAGGCAAGAATAAGTGGAAATTGAGTACTCTAGAATATAGTTGTTTAGAACACCATGAAACCAAGTATCCACAACACGTGTCCAAATTAGATCAACATCATAAAGGGCCTAAAATTCTTCCTGCATCCAGACAAGTGTGTGATACCTCCAATCCCTTTTAGATGCATAAACAACCAGCCACTCATACAGTTCTACCAGAAAAATAGTGAAGAATCTCTTGTACAAAATGTCATATAAATTCTATTCCACCCATACACATGCATTAAACTCAGATTTGGTGTTGAACCTCTGTGTGTACTCTTCTTCTATATCTTGTATCCACTCCTCAACACTTTCTAGGGTTAACTAGTATGTCTTCATCGCGAACCATCTTGAATGCAACTGAAAAAGAGGTTCCGAAAATGAAACCAATGATGCATCCTAGAATTTACCAGAAATAACCCAGGCGCGCTGGCACATCACTTAGCCTAGAATGAGCGCTCACCCAAAGCGCACAAAGGTACCAAGACCCTCTTTAGGGTTGCTTGTGTAAGATGTTAGAAAGATGAAGAGTTGATGCATTCAAATCCATAAATAGTATAAACATTCTACAGAGCATATTCAGATCTAGATCTAAAGAGTAATGGACTTTAAAAATATCCATAATGAACTCAACCATGCAAGAACTAGTTACGATCATGTTTAACACCTTGATTTAGCCAATACACTTCATTATATTAAACACAATAAATACATAGAAGCTTCTTACAATAAGTAGTACCATAAGTTCATGCGCGCATCAAATCTGACAACATAACTCTACAATAGCTCATTACTCATTCTCTCCCTTAGCCTACACAGATTACTACATATTTATAAGGGTGGGGACTTTCCCTTCATTGCTTACATAATTCCCAAAATAGGTCGCATGCTAAAAATAACCATGTGCCTTTACAATAATAGACACACATGTAAGTGTGCTAATAATAGATCTCTTCTAGTTAACTAGAAGTAGTAATTCTATTATTAACTCAAACCCATGTAAAGCACTTAGTATACACTCTTCCAAAAATAGCCTATGCATGTCGTGCAAGTCTTTATCTGGTTTGTGTGCTCTACACGCTATCTCCAAAAATAGCCCGTAATCCATGAAAATGGCTAAGTCTGAATCTGTCCTTGTCTTTTCATGCGTTTCCTTCCCTATCCTTTTGTGCCTTTGAACGTGCCCTTGTTCTCACGTGCAAACCTTCTATGTGCCTTCTACTAAGTATCATACTTTTCTTGCTTAACAACCATGCTTCAATATCTTCATGGGTATAGGATTCAAGTTCTTTGCTTTGAACTCCACCTTGCACTTATTACGGTTTTAATATGTACATATGTTATTAGATTATTTCGTTCAAATGTGATTTCTTCATCTTTAGAATTGAATAAACCATTGTAATTCAACAAGAATTCTAATGTTAGCAGTATAGATTATGTTTGGGTTTTAGATAATTTTCCACTACTTCAAAGTCAAGTAAGCGAGTTATCCCCATGAATTTTATCCCCTTCAAGGACTCTAAATGGTGCCTTGAGTGGTACCATCTTCCAAAGCTATGTCATATTGAACTAGATATAGTCAATGTTTCCCTGATGTATCCCATTTCCTATGGGTCATAACATTGACATCTTCCCCTAAGCATAGTAATGAATTTGGGAATTCTTTCCTATTGATTTTTACATCTAAGTAGACAATTGAGTAAGTTTCTCCAATTATTCCGTGTCTAGAATGGATTCTTATTTAATATTTTATTATTTACACCCTTTGGACACACAATGTTTTTTCTTATTTATTCTAACATTTAAAGAATTGTTTTAATTTATCTCGAAAAAAATATATTGCTACCAATTTGAATAATTGTTTAAGGGTTACCACCTTTTCCTTTTCAAAATATGTGATTTTGTCTTCTGTTGTTTCTGATGTTGTTAAATTACTTTATGTGTTTTAGTAAATATTTTTCATGTAATTTTGGGTTAGGGTATGTCCTTGTTGGATCATCTTCACTTAAGCTTGAAACATCCTCCCATAATCTCCCTTTGACAACATCTTAAATGTTTTTGCAATGACTCTCCTAATTGTAATCATGAATCTATATATGGATTATTCATTATCCTATATTTTTTTATTTGTTTATTTTTACCCATATTTTTATTTACTTTGTCTTTCTATTTTAATCTATGAGACATTACTCATTTTCCTCTAGATATTTCCTTTTTCTTCATTTTGTATACACCATATATTTTTATGCTTTCTAACCATTTATTTTTGTGTAGGGACTATTGATGCATTATCCTCCTGAGTGGGTGCCTTAAGGGGTTGGTCAAGATGGGGGTGTGATCAGACTTGATCATGTGGGTTAGACCACAACATTTGAGACATATCTCTATTAGCCTTATTCACCTTATACTTTCCATAGTTTTCCCTTTTCTCAACATTTCACTCATTATGTCCACTTATCCCATCATCTCAATTGTTTATTCTTATTACAAGATATTATCCTTGATTTTGGTCACTTTAAACCTTTTTTAACCTCATTTATGTTCTAGCCTTTTCTCATGTTTTTCAAACTTTGATCTTAGGGTTTTCAAAAGGTGACACCAATGCGAATGGATGATGAAACCTATTCTAATGCCATCACCCATGGGGAATTGCATCTAGTATATATACCCCATCACCTTCATCTTATATTATGATGGAGAGACAAGTACACATTTGGTCCATTTAGTGATTTTAATAGGATTCTAATAACAAACCTTCACTATAACTCTATATTGAGGATCCTTACCCTACCCTACAAGGCCTAAACTTGCAAAAATGAAATTTAACATCATGAATGGAATCATCATCATCATACCATGTCCCATCATATACATACCATGTCCTTTCATGCTCCAAAGTCATCTACTTTCATGAAGTTTCCATAAGCACTCACCTTTCCTCACATTTCTCTTGGTTTCCCTTCACTAGTTCTCACTCTTCATGAGCTCACATTAGTCATTTTTGGTATAATTTTCCTTTAACCCCTTGTAACCACTTACTCCTTCTCATACATATTTAACTAAGTTATCCCAATCATATGTTTATTTTAAAAATGCAAATTGCACACATTTCCTTACTAGCTCAAAACTATCCTTTGGCAATCATAACTAGTGTTAGGCCCCTAAAATATTGGCCAAGTACAAGAAGGTGCGTGGGCGCGCAAGGCATAGTTAAGAAAGGGTGCGCAAGGAGAAAGCACACTAGGATAGGGTTCTAGGAGGGTTTAACATAGAGAAAGTGGCGCATGTGCAAGACAAAACAAAGGTTTCAAGACTTAGCCATATTTGACACATCAGGAAGAACATGAGAAAAGGGTGACCCGACTGTGCATGCGGAATGGATAAGGTGTTAGCCTGGTGACAGTTGGCCTAAGAAGGAATATAACATGCGATGGAAGTTTCCAGAAGACCATCATTGCAAGGAGTGGAGAGCTCGGGCCTAAAGAAGCATGCTCCCATGAAGGACCACCTTGGACACTTGGCAACAGATCTACAACTCCCACAAAGGATTGATGAAGTTGAGAAGGGCTATAAATACAAGCACCCACCAGAGGAAAAAGAAGAGAGAAGCGAGAAGAAGAAGCAAAGCCATGCAGAATATTTGTGAGAGCTCCATAAGTTGGGTAGAGATCTATAGGAAAAGGATGTAATAAGGGGTTGGGATTGTAAATTTTCTCTTGAGAACTAATGGGTATAAATCCAGCTATGATGTATGACTTCAGTCTACACAGTTGTGGTAGTCTGTAATGGATCCAATGAATATAATGAGGTTACCAAACTTGATTGAATATGGTTGTTAGTGATTTTGGTCCATATTTATAGCTTACAATTCTGATTCATGAATGTTTATGAAATAAATATAAATCCTTATGCATTTCCTTTCTATTTTGGTTCCTATCTATAATATGTTAAGTACCATTCGGTCTAGGATGACTACATTTGTCTAGAAGCTATTTTGAGTTCTATGATAAATGTATGTCTCGTTTCCACTCACTCTTTTTAAGCTCCTATCATAGATGATGTTTCCCACTTAACTCACATAAAAGAGAGACTCGATGCCCACACATACCTCAGGTGAACGCCCAGTGCCTGTTGGGTGATAGTCCGACATGCATGGGATTCCCTTGTTCTTTGGTGGGTGTAAAAATGACTACATCTTGGTTCCATTGTTGGGACCTCTTTTCAAAGTTGTAGTGGGAAATGGCATACATCATGATCTATGTAATGAGTGATGATAGAACGTCTAACTCTGGAAAGTGTTGAATCATGGTTCAAAAGCAGAGAGGAAGAATTTTCTCAGAGATTTAGCATTGGGCCTGAGTTTAGTACATGTGGATGGGTAGAAGAGAACTTCTACCATGAGTTGTATGAAACTTTCTTCTATTACTTCCCATTAGATATATATGAATGGCTCTCAGCATATGCGTAGATCAAGTTGGTATTATAGATCACGTCGTGGACCCAAGAAGAGTACCAGAGGCTACAAGATGTAGATCTGACATGGACACGTGTTATTGATCACTGGTGGAAGAGGGTGTTGACTAGTTATACTTTGGAATACACCATTTTGACGTATTTTCCTAGAGATCGTTGAGTTTGAGTTTCTAAGGGAGCCTAGAGGATCATTTTTATGTGTTATCCCTCTGGCTATGAAGATCTTAGTCATTACTTTGGGTTTAGAAGCATTCCCCATGGCTGGCTAAGCTCTTCAAGTGTTGGGAAAAGGAAGCTAGGGTGGAGGAAGATGGAGGACATTGTGGCTGAAAAGGAAAGGGAGGAGAGATGACTCAAGTATAATGAAGCTCATGAAAGGGAGATGACTAGACAACACGAGGTAGTAAGTGTGATGGATCTATGGAGGCAGATGTTGTGGGAAGGCGTTAAAGTTCACGTGGAGGACATGGAGCCTGAGTAGTCTGCGCTACCCCATCTTGGAAAGCATGTAAGAGAAGCCCCTTCAAATTTTGATGAGAGTTTCATCACATGGAGAAAGAAGAGCCATCAGCGTGCATCGAACCCACCAGTGACCGATCCACGATGCTTTGATCTTTTACATTTAGGGAAGAGTATTGTTAACCCAGTTGGTATCGGTGGAAGTGACCAATCTATGCCTAGGAGATATAATTTCTCGTTTGGGACTTCTATGGCTACACATACCATTCTAGTGTTTGGAGGAATTTTTGGGAAGAGTGTGGATACACAAGCCTTCGGTCTCACATCTGGGAGTGGCGTGGGGTACACTATTAGTAGTGGGACATGCATGTAGTTGGTTTGGGGACCCTTGGCGCGACCACTATAGGACCTGGTGGATTCGGTGGATTTGGTGGGTCGGAGGAACAAGGACTTGGTGGATCTGGGTGGTGGATGTGGGTGGAGGAAAAATAGAGGAAACACAAAGGAAACCAAGGCTCTGGCTTGGGAGGACAAGGACCCTAACCACCCCCAAGTGTTTTTGAGATGTCTTTGCACTTACCAGACTATAGGGGTATTGAAGATGTTGTAGAACATGTGCACAAGTGTGAGTTACTATGGCGTGTGAAAGGGATCACTAGCCTAGAGTGGAAGGCAAGCTAGTTTTTAATGATGTTGCAAAGATGCGCATATAGCTAGTACCAAAAATATGACCCTCATCAGAATGGTGGTGGATTATACTACTTTAAAAAACACCTTCTTGGTAGAATTCCACATCCCTGAGTTTGAGTAGAGAAGCATCAGCACTCTAAAGGAAATCCAATAGGGAATGGCTAGAGAGTGTGTGGGAGTATGATGCACGGTTCAAAACTCTCTGTCAAAATTATCATATGACATTCACCCTTCACAACATGCTCAATGGTTTTTTGGAGGGTTGATAACACCCTTTAGAAGAGTGTTATCTCATAAGACTTTCACAAGACCCACGTGAGGTGCTAGAAGCTGTTTCTGCACGTTGAAGTTGTTGGAAGCATTGATACTGGTGTTAGCCCATTTTTGGAAGCTCAAATCATTAATATGGATAAGCAACTGGAGAAGTTTTCTACTAACTCAGCCCATGAGACTCATAGTGGTATGTGGTGTACATAGATGTGAAGTGGAGGGGCATGCAAAGGACAACTTCCCTCGGAAGTCGATACGTACACACCGTAGCTGCGGATTGTGAAATTTTCCATGGGGACCATGATGCAAGTAGGTTCCCTCTACTATAGTGCACAATCCGTAAGAATGTATCTTGCTATTACAAGATTTACACATCTACATCACATGATACCAAAGACTGTAGGCTGATTGATCAGATTCATGACGCTATTGATCTTGGTGTGCACCAGACTAGTCTTGCCAATAGTTCTAAGGGTGATGACCGCCGTTATGAGGAGCACATAGATGGAGGCATGCGTGGAAGAAGTTCTCACGGAGGATTTTGGGGTCATGGAAACCACGGAGGAGGAAGAAGTGAGTTCTCGTGGGGAACATGTTATAATTGTGGATCTACAAAGCATTATAAATGTGAGTGTCTGATCTATTACAATGCTCGTGGTGGGAAGAAGCACAAGTATGAAGAGTGTCTGGAACTCTATGAGCATATGAACTAGTAGCACCTAGAAAGATAAGGGCATTGCTATGGTGAGCGTAAAAGGGTCGATTCACAATGGATTCCAAGAGTGGCGCGTGAGTTAGAGCTAGAACTTGTATTGGTGACAATGCGTGTAGAGGCCATGCACCGAGAGATGCCAAGACCAAGGACATTAGTTTCCAGAGAGGAGGTGCCACATGGAAAGTACCCAGACCCTTCCCATTAGAAAGAAGTATACCAGGAGACTATGGATGTAATTTAGAGTTTACAAGGGGAGATATAATGTCTCAAGGAGCAATCGAGGTAGGTAGGGCAGAAAGGATAACGAGGTTCCAAGAAGTGACCTGGATGAGGTCAAAGAAGTATGTAAAATGTTGAGGAAAGAGAATATTATTCCCTTGTTGGGAGAATGGCTAAGGGAGAAGGTACCACGCGTCGGAGTGGAGTGCGAGAGATAGGTTTTACATGTAAACCTTTCTCCACACAACCTTGAATATGACAAGGAAATTACTCTGAATGCGAGTTGTTGATGGATGGCTTATGAGCAATATCCTCATCGACATGGGAGCAAAGTGAATGTTATTACCTTATATGTTTGGCATCAGATGGGAAGGCCCACATTACAGCCATCTTCGAATGTATTGTATATGGTGAAAACAAGATGAAGGCAATTCCCATCGTGTCTTAAAAGATGCGGCTATCACCATTCAAGGGCCAAGTTTACTGGGGACTTTGAGGTCTTGGCACTTGCAGAGGACAACTTCCCAGTGTTCTTGGGCACCCATGGTGTTACAAGAATAATGCTAACATAAGGTTTAACAAAGGATATATAAGTTTTGAAAACAAGGAAGAACGGGTGGTCATCCCTTTGATAGATGGGAAGTTGGATTCCCTACACAGAGCCATTAGGAGAAGAAGTCCTTGACCAAATCTACATGTGCTCCATCAGAGATCTGAGATAATTCACCCTACGAAGGAGTTATCCAATTTGAGGATGCCCAGTCTGTGAGTGATACCACAAGCATGGCGTGTGACAATTGGGCACATGGGACCTATGAGTTGATCAGATAACATTTAAGAGGATCGGTAACCAAGGTGATAAAGCTCATACATTCTAGCACCTAGGAGGAAGAAAACTACCAAATTACTCGGGAGGGGCTAATCCGGGAGATTTCTTGCGAGAAATGGAGGCCCAATGGAGAAATGAAAAGGAAAGAAGAGAAATGCTCAATTATAACCTACTCGGAAATGTTGTGTGTTGGTGGGAAACACATCGGGAGAACCTCTTGGAATGGCGCGAGGTGAGAATTTCCTTCTTTGTAAGGTTTTTAGAGCAACGCACCCACGGATATAAAAGACTACCATGGTAAGGAGACTGCTTCCTTCCATATCCAAGCATGTGAGATAGCTTGGATGGGAAGTGTAGAAGCATTTCCACCTTCATTATGGGTTCACAAGTTGTATTCCACCTGCAAGGTTTATGCACACGTGTGGTATATCCACTCAGAGATGCACCGTCAAACTGGTAATTGGAAAGAATTGGTGGCTGATCTCATTCAAACATTCAAGTATCAGAGTACAAAGCCATCAGTACATAAGGTGTTGTAAGTTTTTCAAGCACCTTACAACAAGGGATAGTGTTATGGTGGAAGACATAATACAAGAATTTCTAGGTGAACCTGGCCTAGAGGTGCGCTTTGAGGAAGAAGAAACAAAGAGATACAACTTGAGTGCATGTGTATGGAAAAAGAAAAAGGGAAGATGGTGTATGTCATTGATGGGGAAGAGGTGGAAAGCTTGGATGTTAACCATTTTGTAGGGATGTGTGAAGTCATAGATAGTCTTTGATGAATGGGCAGCATGCCTACCATGAACCTTTGAAGATGAAAAAGGTTAACATTGGCTCAGAAGTAGAACCCAAGGAGGCTATCATTGGAGACTATTGGTTGGAGAAAGAAGTCTCTAAAATCATTGATCTGTTATGCAAATTCCAAGATTTGTTCCCACGTGGGTACCATGAGCTTAAAGGCATCCACCATTCCTTGGGGGAGATGAGGATAAAGCTGAAGGAAGGTGTGCACCCAATCAGGAAGAGACCATACTGGATGAATCCCAATTTATCGTAAAGGTCAAGGAGGAAATAGACAAAATGATAGCATTAGGTATCATTGAGGTTGTGGAAGAGTCGGAATGGATAAGTCCAATGGTGATTAGTATCAAGAAGGATGGGAGGATAAGGATCTATGTTGATTACAGGGACTGAATGCAGTATGTGTCATTGATCCTTTCCCAACCCCATTTACTAAAGAAATCTTAGAGGGAGTGGCAGGACGCGAGGTCTACTCTTTCACGAGATGGATTCTCGGGCTATCACTAGGTAAGGATTGCAAAGGAGGACAAAGGAAGATGACTTTTCCACCTTGAGTGGGGAAGTTTTCCTATATGGTCATGCCTTTTGGGTTAAAGAATGCTGCTGTGTTCTCACGCATTGTGGTGCAAGCTTTTTAAGGACTTCATCCATAAATTTCTTCAAGTTTACTGGATGATTGGACAATATATGGGTTAGTGAAGGACCATTGTGACAAACTTAAGGTTAATGTTTGAAAGGTGTCGGAAGTTGAGGATATCCCTCAACATTAAGAAATGTGTCTTTGCTACCCCATTTGGAACATTATTGGGGCACATCATATGTAGAGAGGGCTTACTAGTAGATCCCACCAAAGTTATAGTAATTGTGGGATTGGGGGAGCCTACTAGTCAAAGCGCAGTGTGCGGGTTCCTTGGACACATGGGTTACTACGGAAGTTCATCAAGGGATACACCAAGATCATCACACCTTTAGAAGGGTTACTTAGACACAAGAGTGCCTTCCTTTGGGGAGAGGTGTAGTAGAAGGCATTTGACACTTTAAAGGATAGGCTTGTCACCGCGCCCATACTATGATTTCCCTCTTGGGATAAGCCCTTCCATGTTCATGTGGATGCCTCAGGAACCACCATTGGAGTAGTACTTGTATAGCCTGGTGAAGGGATTGTTGATCATCCTTTGTTTTTTCTTTGCAAGCATGAAGTTGACACCAGTGAGCAAAATTATACTACAACTGAGCGCGAGGCATTGTCAATGATCTACATGCTTCACAAGTTTAGACAGATATCTATTGGAAACTCCTTTTATATTTTACACTGACCATATGGCATTGAAATATTTAGTGAACAAGCCCATTCTACAAGGGTGCATATGTCGGTGGGTATTATTGTTCCAAGAATTGAGTTCACGGTAGTTGTCAAACTAGGAAAAAGTAATTCTGGACCTAATCATTTGTCTAGAATTGATTTAGGGAAAGATGTGCAAAGCATTGAGGATACCATGCCAGATGCACAACTATTTAGGCTACGACGTGCACCCTCAGACTTAGAAGATATTGTAGTATTTCTCAAGACAGGTGTAGCACCGGAAGGAATGAAGGCATTGGATAAAAAGTAGTTAGCTATACGCACTCATGCCCTACATGTTGATTAATGGGGATTTATACAAATTAGGACATGTGATGAGATTCTACGTTGGTGTGTGCTAGAACATGAGCACCTAGCCATCATAGAAGAGGCACGAGAGGTAGTGCTAGGTGGGCACTATGTAGGTGACGCCACTACACACAAGATATTGATGGTTGGATTATGGTGGGAGACCCTGTATATAAGACTGCAAGAGTATTGCAAGGTGTGTGATCATTGTCAGTGCATTGGAAAACCTAAGGTGAAGAGATGAAATGCCTTTATGCCCTATTCCCAAGCATTGAGCCTTTGAAAAGTGGGCTATATAACTTTTGTAGGCCCTATTGCACCATCCGTGCATAGGATCGGGGTCACGTTATATAATCACTTGCATGATTACTTGACAAGGTGGGTAGAAGAAACACCTACTAAGGATTGTACAATAGCTACTGCAGCAAGGTTTCTATGGGAAAACATTATTACAAGGTATGGGTGCCCTTTGAGTTTGACTAGTGATAGGGGTACACATTTCTTAAATGAGACAAGTAAGGATTTTGTTAGTAGAATTCATGGTGGCTCATCACAAGACTACCCTTACCATCCACAAGAAAATGGAACTATGGAGGCATTTAACAAAATACTAAGTCATACCCTAACAAAAATTTGTGACGTTGGTAGACAAGATTGGGATGAAAAAGTATCATCCGTTCTTTGGGCATATAGGAAAACCTACAAGAGGTTAAATAAGGCCACACCATTTCAATTAGTGTTTGGCGTGGAGGCTGTCCTACCAGTTGAATTCATGTTACCTTCTCTGCGTATAGCATGCGCAGGAGGATTGGCTGATGAACAAGCGTTGGAGGAAAGAATTGATAAGTTAATGAAGTTGGATGAAAGATGATTACTTGCCAGTGGAGCTAGAAAGACTGAAAAAAGCAAAACAAAAGGCATGGCATGATCGTCACATTAAGAACAAGAAGTTTGAAGTTGGGAAGATGGTTTTCTTTATGATTCCAAGTTTTTGCATGCCATCCTGAGAAGTTAAAAGTCCATTGGTTGGGTCCCTACATCATCTCGTACATCCTTGATTTAGGCGCATGCTAGCTACAAGCATTGGATGGGATGAGATTTCCAGGACACTTCAATGGGAGTAGGCTGAAGCCCTACTATAAATAAGTCTTCTTGGTGTTTGTAATAAGGTAGTATTGCCAGATAGTTTAGGATTTCCTTTAATGCATTTTTTTCTTTTCTTGTGTTTCCCCTTCTCATTGTTGTTTTTTGTTGCCTTGGGTGCGGTAACCTCATTAATTTTTAAAGGTTGTGAATGTGTAGAGGACCGCACATCGTTTAAGCATGGGGTGGAATAATGTGAAAGAAAGTGCAAGATGCAAAGTGCCAGGAAGGATTGCATTGGAAAGCCTAGTTGAATGGCCCAGTTAAAGAACTAAAGGTGCGTAAGGGTGATAGGCGCGTAAAGAAGAGATGAACGTAAATGGTTGGTGTCAATAAATCCTTGAAGAAACCACATATAAAAAAAGGAAGAGCACAGGAACAACATGAGGTAGGTGAGGGAAAAAATAGGGAAAAGGATAGAAGTACCTTCGGTGCATTGGTAACACGTGCGTGTAAGAGCCTTCTATCAGATAGATTGTTTGCATACCAGAAGGTTGTAGGATTATTGTGCAAGGTTGGGTATGTGAGTGAGGGTGCTAGAGTGCGACTTAGTGGAAAAATCCACAATAAGTGTTGAAGTATGGTGGTAGGTGAAGTAACATTTAATGCTAAAAAAAGAAAGCTATAAATAGGAGGTTGGGCACTTCATTTTTGACATTACGAATACGAAAAAAGAAAGCTCTTGTGGACTAGGGTTTCCAGAGTTGATCTGTGTGAAGAAAAGTTTGAGGAATTAAGGCGTGAGTGACTAGATTTGATCTAAAACTAGAAGGAAAGAAGTTCATGGGTGTAGAAAAATTTTTTTACAAAGAAGCATCGTCTTGTGAAAGAGGTTATTCAGTTAGGGTTTGACAGCTAGGGCATGGGCTGAAAAGGGTTTCTTCACAAGTTTGAGGTTTGAGCTTGGAGAGGGTAGAAAAGTAGAGCAAGCAAGAGAAGTTTAAGTGCTAAGATAACCTAAACCATGGCACCTAAGAAACCAACTATATCACCTAAGAATCCAAAGGAAAAGGCAAGGGCAAGGGAAAACAACTAGAAACCCCATAAGCATGAATGAAGAATGGTACGTAGAGATGTAGTACCGGATGGGGTATTTCTTGGGAAGGAATGGGAGTCCCACTTAAGAAAAATGATGGTGAGCGATTACAACCATCGCACAAACATGATAGAAAAGGAAATGGCGTTGGAGTTAGTGCACCCGAAAAACAAGAGGACACAGAGGGTTTACCTATCTATAATGACGAGGTAAAAGTAAAGTTGGAGAAGGTAAGATTGTTACAACTCTATGAGTTGCCTTATTTTGGAAAACTGAGCACCTCTATCAATGGTTAATGTCGCATGTACATGAGGACCACTTTTACTTCGTGGGGTGCAAGATGTGCATAACTCCTCATTGATTTCAAAATTCACAGGCCTCATCTGTGAAGGAGAGAGTATAGATGATGACCTGAGTGAAAAGGAAGCCATCAAAGCAACCATCACCACATATGATTATAAGAAGGGTCACGGTACTTTGATATCATGGAAATCCCAGACCCTGTCATGAGAATGGCCATGCGCACAGTATAAAGTTGAATGACCAAGAAAGGTGGACACAGGTAAATAAGGCATGGTTAAATGTGTGCAGGAAAATATTAGAAGGCACCATCTACAACTTGTCTACCTTCATCACAGATGAAATTATCAGTAGTGCACAGGAAGGAGACAAGATACTCTTTGGAAATGTCCTCTTGACAATTGTGTTTTCAGAGATTGGAGTGCCAGATGCGGTAGATAAGTTTGTTTGGGAATATCCAGAGGAAGACCCCTCACCCGTGAAAATATTTACAAAGTACACTTGTGACAGCATGACGGCTTCTCACAAGGCATGCCTGGAAAAATGGTATAAGCGCTTAAGGGATGCATTTGGGGTAGAGTGGAGGATCTCGAGAGAGAAGCTACTAGTGCTCTTTTCATTGGAGAAGCCAAATTTTAGTATACCAACATTTTGCATTGGTAGATTCAGGCTAGTAGATGAAACTATGAGCCCCTAGTGTAAACTCCCCTTCTCTTTCACAACATTATATTTCCAAGCAGGAGTAAACTAGTTTACAGAGGCCAAAAGACTAAGGTTTGACCTTAGTGAGGTGGATCAAGACCACAAGGAGCTGCGTAGACATCTCATTTACCCAAAAAGCACATGTACGTGGAGAGGTATGTCTCCCACAAAGTTCAAATAACAAAGCCCCTGACTTTTCCAATAGCAAGGAAAAAGCCATGGTGAGGGTATATCTACGCATAAGACCAAAGTTTGAGAAGGGTGCATACCTGGAATGTGATGTCTCCATTCTGAAGACCCCATGGGAAGAAGGAATCCCCCAAAAAAGAAAGGAAAAGAAGAGGTATAAGGGAAGAAGGCACCAAGTGTCCAAAGTACACCACAAGTGGGTGCCCCTAGGGACAAGCGCTAGAACTAGTACTTACATGCAAGAAGAGGTCCTAGTCAGAGAGGAGGTGCCAGAACAAGAAAAGCCTATCACAAAGGAGAAATCACCAGAGAAGGAAGAAGAAAGAACAAAATCTCCTATACTGGAATCCCTAGTTAGGAAGAAACAGAAGGTGATAGAGGAGGTTGATTCGGAGGACATGGAGAGCTTGGAGGCCTACAGAGGTGAGAGGGATGATGATGAAGAAGATGAACCTAAAGGATCCTAGGAACCACTAGTGTTTGAGGTGCATGATTCGGAGGAAGAAGGCGAGGAAGAGAAAAATGACTATCTCTTTGTGTGGAGGAAGGGCATCAGGAGGAGGAAGGTGCCCAAGATAAGGGAGAAAGTGAAGAAGTGAGTATGAAAAATCAGACTCCAAGCCTCACGTAAGAGCAGATAAACGAGGCGATAGAAAAAGAAGTGGCAAAAATCATTGAAGCCTTGGTAGAACAAGAGTTGAGAGTGCAACGTTGAATTAGTAATGAATGAAGATAAAGAAGAAAGTGTGGAAAAGATCACGGCAGCACAGGAGGAGGCCCTAGTTTGATGGTATGTATTCCTAAGGGCATGTGCACAGGAGGAAGGTGCATGGAGATCTAGAGACCAAGAATGGACTATATTGATGATCCAAACAAAGTGTTTGCAGCGTTTCCAAAGCACTATTCCAACATAACAACTCTTGGCCATGACATTGTTTGATGCGGAAGGTGCCTACCCACGGACAAGGAAAATGCTTTCATGGGCATTTGAGTCCCACCTCGATGAGCCAAAATTTGAAGTAAGCCAAGGGGCATTGATGGAAGTGCTAGAGTCTAAAGGAACCAACCCCTTGGTGAACACTCAACAACTATTTGAAGAGTAAGTCTACAACATGTTGAAAAAAGTCTTAGTCGAAATTGAAGCCAGACTCTTTGGGAGGAATCGCAGAAGTAAAGGTTCTAGAGGAAGAGTTGGAGAAGAAGGATGAAGAGATCTCTGGAAAGAACTAAGGAATTAAAACATGAAGAATTAGTCAGCTGCTCAACTAAGGTGGGAGTTAAAGGAAGAAAAGGAAAGGGTATGTGAGGTATCCAAGAAGGTGGAGATGATCACAAGCGCTATTATCTTGAAGCATCTAGACTTGACTCCAACCGCCCAGAAATATGAATCAAGCTACTGTAGTTCTAGAAGATCTAACTCACATCCTCACCATGGAGAGGAAACCTTTGGCATTGGAGTCTTATAGAGAAGAGGAGTGTTGGCACACTAGAAAAAGGAGGATAGAATGAAGGTGGTGGAAATTATTTCTCAATACAACAAGATCCTCGCCAATGTAAAGGCGTTGCATTGGTAGCAGAGGCTGCCTATGAAAATGTGTAGATAGAGATAGGGTGGCAAGTATCCTGGTCACCACTTATGAGGCAGAGCTAAAATAATTTTAGGAAAAGAACAAGGGGAATAGGGCTGAGAGGGATAAAATTTTGGCTGAAGTGGAGAAGAAATCAGAGGCTATTGAGACCTTGTGAGGCTCAATTAAAAACTAGCTTAAAGAATTATATCCATCAGATCACTCGTCGGATGGACACACTTGAGGATATGGGAAAATAATTAGATGAGGTTGTCAAAACTATGAGTACCAAGGGAGAGGAGTTGGGTTTTGATGAAGTGAGCACCCTAGTTAGAAACCTTTGTCAACAAGCAGAACGAAGTGGATACTTGGGATAAATTGGAAGCAGACTTAAGGAAGAACTTCCCTCTCCTCTTGTAGTGGTAGCTGAAGTTTCCCCTATTCTTTCATTCTTCCCATATTCTTCAATTCTGTCATTCTTTTCTCTCTTTCTTTATTCTTTGAGGGCATGTTCCGTGAGTGAGAATAGGCATAGTGTGGGGTGATTTTGGGCCCCTAAAATATTTTCCAAGTACAAAAAAGGCGCATGGGGCGTGCAAGGCCTAGTTAAGAAAGGGCGCGCAAGGAGAAAGCACGCAGGACATGGTTCTAAGAGGGTTTAACAGAGCAAGTGGCACATGTGCAAGATAGAACAAAGGTTTCAAGACTTAGCCATATTTGACACATCAGGTAGAACATGAGAAAAGCGTGACCCGACTGTGCATGTGGAATGGATAAGGTGTCATCCTGGTGATAGGTTGGCCTAAGAAGGAATATACCCTACGATGGAAGTTTCTAGAAGACCATCATTGCAAAGGAGTGGAGAGCTCGGGCCTGAAGAAGCATGCTCCCATGAAGGACCACCTTGGACACTTGGCAACAGATCTACAAACTCCTGTAAAGGCTTGATGAAGTTGAGAAGGGCTATAAATACAAGCACCCGCTCAGAGGAAAAAAAGAGAGAAGCAGAAGGAAGCGAAGCCATGCAGGAATACTGTGAGAGCTCCATAAGTTGGGTAGAGATCTATAGGAAAAGGATGTAATAAGGGGTTGGGATTGTAAATTTTCTCTTGAGAACTGATGGGTATAAATCCAACTATGATGTATGACTTGATTTGCACATGTATGTGGTAGTTTGTAATGGATCCAATGAATATAATGAGGTTACCAAACTTGATTGAATATGGTTGTTAGTGATTCTGGTCCATATTTGTAGCTTATAATTCTGATTTATGAATGTTTATGGAATAAATATAAATCCTTATGCATTTCCTTTCTGTTTTGGTTCCTATCTATAATCTGTTAAGTACCATTGATCTAGGATGACTACATTTGTCTAGAAGCTATTCTGAGTTCTATGATAAATGTATGTCTCATTTCCACTCACTCTTTTTAGCTCCTATTATAGATGATGTTTCTCACTTAACTCACATAAAATAGATACTCGACATCCGTGCGTGCCTCGGGTGAGTGCCTAGTGCCTAATGGGTGATAGGTAGACGTGTATGGGATTCCCTTGTTCTTTTCTTTCCTAAGCCTACTAGCCCTGCTCTATAATACTATCAAAAACAACTCTTTTTGTAGGAGATTTCATGGAACAATCTAAGCATATTAATTCACCCATTCAGGTCCTTTTTGTTTTCTAATAATTTTCTAGGATGAACTCAATAGAGAAATTGTACTTCCCTTGTAAACTAGCCCTTCAAATTAGGATTTCAGATTGTGGCACTATCCTTTTAGAGGACTCATCAAGAATATCCGATGTTCCCACCAATGAAAGTTTGAAAATATTGTATATATATATATCCCTAACTCTTCAACTTAATTTATTAAGAAAAAATACATACCGATCTCGGAATGATGGGGTTTAACGATACCCATGGATGTTGATTGCCGATACTTGATGTTGCACTCCATGGAAGAATGGTGTAAGATCCTCTCTTGAAAAGAAATCTATAATCACGAGACACTACACAAGATGAGATTAAAAAATATATGGTGGATTTCATGGAAATGGTGAGTCCCTTTATAAGTCAATGGACTTCCTTACAAGGATGTCAATATGCGTTCAAGAAATTAATCAAATAATGATAAAGTGAATTAATAACAAATGATAACATACGATATAACCAACAATGTAAAGGCAAAGGGACTGATGTGGTCCAAGGCTATATGCTGATTTGATGGTGGTTCCTGATCCAAAGGGAGTTTGGGAATCACAAGTATGGCTCAAAGGAGAAATGATATAGACATGTATGTGCTCGACAAAGGCAAGTCTGATTATGTATCTAATTTGGATAAGTGATAAAATGTGATAGAGGGCTCAAAGGATCTCAATGAGGTCTAACAAGCACCTGCAAAGGCAAGATGATGGAAAAGGCTAGTGTCTAGATAGGTGCATACGCTCACAAAGGCAAGTGAGATGATAAGTTTGTTTTGGATGACAAATAAAGTGTTGCAAATGGCTCAAAGGAGCTTGATGTGACTGAAAGACACTTATAAAGGTAGAGTGTTGGTCGAATTGAAGTTTGAATATCGAAAGGTAGGCTGTAATAGTAAATGGGTCTAACAAATAGATTTCATCGGTGATTGGGAAAATCACTAGTGATTGGGGCCAATTGTCGGAAATTGAGGGAATCGTTCATGATTACTATGTAATACAAAATGCGGGATAAAAGATTGATAAATGATTGTAATTAGTGAATTAACAAAATGATGACATAAAATAAAGGTACATACCTCATTATAGTTGATGAAGGTGAGATAATAGTATCACCTGGAAGATTAGTTGATTGCATATGTAGACAGAATGTTGATATAATTTGAAAGAAATCCAATGGTAGAAGCACAAATTGTTTGACACCAAAGGAATGAAAAATTGACTCTTGGAAGTTTGGATGGCCTCCAAAGGCTAGGGGAGGATCTCTTGATGTCGAGATGTTGAGAGATTGAAAAGTTGACAAGTACCCGGGAGAGAAGAGCTGCAGATGCTTGAGGACTGCTTGATTTAAAGCTTCCCTAGACTAATGAAGAAAGTGATTGAATATAATACAAAAGAAATGTAATGTAGACACCTTGAGGAAGGTCTTAAGAAAATTCCAAGAGCGTGAACTAATATGGAACTCAAGAATTGAAGTCGGGATCCCGAGAGAGACTAAAAATAGTCTTAAATAATCACCGACGATTGACCGAATCATTGACGATTTTGTTCATTCGGGCTTTGTTAGAAAAAATGGCTAGAACAACCTCCGGATCAAATTTATTTGTTTTGGATTTTGAGGAGATAGTTTTTGGGTGGTTTGAAAATGTGTTGAGTTGGATGAGAAGATGATGAAATATATAGGATTTGTTAGGTTTTTCCTAAGTTAGCACTCGGGAATATTTCTAGACGATTTCTTAGGATTTAATTAATGTAAGAAGGGTTTACATGGGGTGAGTGTAGATGTGACTTAGAATTACGTGGGGTATTAATTAATTAATGGAGGATATAGGTTTATAAGTATATAACCTAAGATATGATATGTTGTGCTTATTTAATTAATGAATAAAGATGAAGGGTATGAAAGTAATATATTAATTAATGAGGGATGTGGACTTATACGAGGTAAGTATGGTGATGATGTTGATGTTGATGTACTTAATAAAGATGAGGGGTAATGACTTAGATTTTATATGACTTAGGGTAGGGATTAGATGCGATAATGAAGAGGTGCTAGCAGATGTGGACATGGGAATTAGTGGTGCTAATTTTAGGCGTCTATAATTATTCTTCAAACAACTAAAGGATATGCCTATCATGACTTCTTCTAATTTTTAAGGTAAGATTTGAATCCTAGAGGTATTTAGCTCACTTTTCCTCTTGAAACCCTATTTGGCACTTGTTGGGTTTTTAAAATGATCCTTTTAACAAACCACAGTCAGGGGACAACAAGTCCCTCCTCTTTAATGGGAGAGGTTCCCTTATTGAAAGCAAGTAGCAAACTTATATACAAATGTACAACTTTCAAAGCATGGAGTCCTGTTACTTTGAAACATTTTATGCCCAAAGATCATCAATACGAAAGGATGGAAGAATTAAGGAGATGAGGAAGGAAGAACATAACAATACCTTTAGGAGATATAGATGGCGAGTATCACCTTATATGTATTGAACTGGGAGATGCAGAATAGAATCATTCGCTTTCATAACTAGTATAATTCCAAAGACACAAAGTTCCAGAAATCATATAAACAAGAACACAAAGTTTCTTATCATAAAATATTGATGATTCCCAAGTTTCAGACACGAAAAGAAGAAAAGCAGAGGAAGAAAGGGGAAAACTTCTGTATTGATTACTTTGAATCTATTACTTTACAGAGTACCAAGATCTAACCCAAACAATAGCATGGAGAAGTCATTAAATAGTTTCCAAGAATGGTTACATTCAGTTACAAAGAATGACAAAAACTAATTCGAGAAACCGATGCCTGAGTCTCTCCAATGCCTTGGTTGTTTCCATGTCTAGCAACAAAACCAGATGCATTGAATCGCATTTGTTCAATCTGCCCTTACAAACTTTGAATGTGAGTCATCCACGTGGGAGAGATTTAAAATGAAGCGGGCCTAAGGACACCTTTTGCATTTTGTGCCCTTTGGAGAAATGGCACTTTGGAACATTTTGGCCCACCCACCCGCTTTTGATACAGTCTTGACACGTGGCCTTACTTAAGTGGGGACAGAGTCACGGTTTACTTTTATAATTTTACTTCTTTTCAACGTGGGCTCAAAAACACAAATTGCTCCATCGGCCCACTTCCCGCTTTGACCTTCGATGCAGGCTTAATATTTGAATTTTTCCCTTGGTGTGGGCGGGGCTGTGGGTCACTTTTTAACTTTAAGCTCCTTTAATGAAAACAAGGCTCAAATTCTCAAATTCTCAAATCTCCTCGATGGCCTGCTTTTCAGCTTTGACTTTATATGTGGGCTTAATATTTGTCTCTAGACACGTGGAGAACTGATGCTCACTTGATTTTTTGCTTTGGATATGCCTCTTGAAATTGTGCCAAGTTGACGCGTGGCTCCTTCCGCCGGTCTTGGACTTTTCAATGACCAACTCTATCTCTCCTTTGACTCTGACCATGTGGTGATCTAGCACTCATTTGGAGATTGGCCCTTTGGTTTCACTTCTGAAATTGTGTCATTGAGGCATGTGGAGGCTTCCACCGACCCGCTCATACTTAGTCAATTTAAACGATCAGCTCTTTCTCTTTTTTGGACTTGGGACACATGGAAGCATGGCACAAGTTTGAGAACTACCCCTGGCTTCGACCCTTGAAGTTGTGTCGATGAGGCAAGTGGCGCCGTCCGCCGAACCTTCCATACTTAGCTGATTTGGGCTTGTTCTATCTTCATTTTAGACCTGGGACATGTGGAAAGCTTGCACTTATTTAAGGACTGTCCCTTGGGCCTTGCTCTTAGAGTTGTGCCGTTTGGATGTGTGGATGTTTTTGTTGGTTCTTGAAACATGACCATGCTACATCCAATCAGAGATATCCACGTAATACCCGTGGATGCTTGGGGAAAACATTTACGAAAAGGATACACCCATCATTCCCAACTATGAGAAGAAATAAAAAGAAGGGGAAAAAATCCACCATTACGCCCGAATTTTAAATTGTTCTCCACGGAATGGAAAAATGCAGACAATACCAGGCTCAACACAATCCAATACTCCATGGTACCAACTCAAAATTTTTCAAAACTTGACTTCAAAAGAGAGGAATTTTGAGGATGACAACAACACTATACCAGGCCCGAGAGACTAAAAGGTTTATATCTTCCTTGTCAATTGGATTCAAGGCCTCTAAGTTTACATAAAGGACTACTATATGACTATCGTCATTCTGTTCTAGCAGAGATGTCCCTTATGAAGGTAAAAACCATCATTCACTAATTGCTTTTATTGCATATACATTGGAGACAGGGTTGGAGAAACCCTCAAGACTTAACACTATAATTTAAAACCCTTATTCAAAGGAATCACATCATTGCACTTAATGATAGTGTTGATCATGACTTCCTTGTAAATATCGGCACCTCAAGTTTCCATTTCCATGAATAACAAGCTAAAGTTTCTTCCAATGGAGAAAACACAGTCCACAAATTCACGAGTTTAGAATATTAACAAAAATGAAACAAGTAAAGAAGAAGGTAAGCTCTTCATGTCACTGAAATCAATGCACCATCACTCATGCAATATGAAGATGTCCAAGAACAATTATTAACACACCCTCTCATAGTTTTCATTCATTTCTTGCCAAAATATAGTCACACTCTTGCATCCCCGTATACATACTTTTGTCTCTTCAAGCTAATCAAATAGAGTAATCAATACATGAATATTCATTCCCTCTTTCCTAGAGATTCAAACACACTCCACATTGTTACTAATAACAATATACAATGCATGAATATCAAAATCCGATTTCACGCATAAAAGACAAGATCTCTATATTACAAAACAGAGTTATCACACACACACACACACACACACATAACCATTGTTCAAAATTATGGAACTCTTCCATTTCTCATCTCTCCATCCTTAAGAGATGTGCTCTCACTCACTCTCTCTCTTCCATACTCAAATTCCCTCATGCATGCAACTACTCCCTTGCTTGATAAGCTGTCACTTTTGGTGACTTTTTCGACTTCCCTCAATACATGATGACATTTGTGAACCTTTTTAGACATTTCATAAATTATAATCTCCTATGGCTTACTTTTAACCCTATTTCTCATGTTCACGCTTTACCCATCCACTTCTTTGACCTTGAAAATCCATATTGGCTCATGACATGCTATAATATTTGAGTTCACCTTTAGGAGGAAAAGCACTAATTTGAATTTTCAAATTCTTGACCACCTAAACTCACTTCCCTTGACTCCCTATTCACAATTTGGCCTCCTTGAAATCATTACCATGGGAATTTATTTAGTATAATTTATTTGAAGATTCCCTTGAATCATAATCCCAAGGTAGAGAAAAGTGTTCCTACATTTTTCTTGCTTAGTATTATCTTCACCTTCTTTGCTGGTTCTTAGTCTTCTTACCTTGATTTCATTATAATTTCTTGAGTCATATCCACATGGGTCCCATACTTGGATCTTTGTCCTTTAATTTTATTTCACTTTTCATCTTTTCCTTTCGATCTTCATTCTCACTTTCCTCATCTTCATGCCTTTATTCACTGTACTTCTTTTTCCTTGCCTATTTACTTGCTTACTCTCATTCTCTACCATCTCAATATGCCTCAAAACTTTACCTTATTCTTCCTTGTTGTATTTTTTAGCATCTTATGACCAAGATATCACCTCTTCCTTAGCTAGACCTGCATCCTTTTGTCTTAATCAGTCATAAACATCAACTCTTGTACTGGTTCTTCACATTTACTCATATAAACTTGATCACCTTCTTGCTTGTCAACATGCTCAAGTGTACAAGTAGACTCATTATGTACTATTTCAAAGAACTCACTCACAAAATCAGCATTATCAAGCATCCAATCATCAAAAGTACTCACCTTGTTTTCACTCCTTACTTGTATACCTTTTGGAGAGTTAAAGAATTCTTAAATCATGTACATTTCCTTTCTCAACATGAGAGTTTCTTCTTCATCCATGAATTTATAAAACTTAGGGATATCACGATAGTTCCTTTGTGCACAATCTTCATCTTTTCTCCATGTTTCTTCTTCATCCATGTCAGAGCATTCACCAACCTCCCATGTAGATTCCCTATACATATCTTTGAAATATTTAGATTTACCTTTTCTTTCTTCATTTAATGCTCTCAAATCACCATGATCTATTACATCATCAAATCTTGCATAAACCACTTCTTTACCTTGAAATTTTCCTTGGCCTTCTTCATGATTTTGTTCACCCTCCCGTAAGATGCTTGGATGACATGCTTGAGCTGATTCTTCCATCCTATCTTATTCCCTTAGACTAGTATTCACCTCATTCTTCATGCATTCTTGTAGTATGTTCACTTCATTCTTGGTCTTGATTATCCATTTCTTTCTTACCATATGCTTGGGATGAGTTTTTATCCTTACATCAGCTGCTTGATTGCTCTTGTATCTTGAAATTTGTCCTATATCAACTCCTTCTTTGTTTTTGGCTTGTATACTTGACTTAGAACCTTGGTAAACCTACCATTTTATTGGATCCTCTTTGTGCTCCACTTTCATTGTATTTCCCTTAAGCCACTTAGGCACAATATAGCCATGATTTATGCTTTCTTTTATAGGGGTAGCCTTGTTCTTGTAATTAATACGTTCATTTTTCCTCTTTGTTGCATTAGGAGTAACTTTCAAACCTCTGTCTTCTTATTTTCCAACCTGCACAATCTGATTTATCTTCAATGATCCATGGTTAGGAGTCTCTCTTTGTTCACTAGCTCTTTTCTCTTCTTCCAAGTAACTTTCCCATGCCTCATAGAATGGAATTTTATCTTCATATTCCTCTTGATCAGGTCCAAAGTCTTCTATTTTGTCTTCATTTCCTTGTACCAGTTGTACTTTTCCTATTTCATCTTCATCTTCTTCCAAAGGTGCTTCATTTGACCTTATTTTCATCCATTTTGAGGTCTTTTATTTCACTTTCATCATTGTTATCTTCATACCTGAAACACACACTTAAACATGGAGTTAGATAATTAATAAAGAGCCCATAATGCCCCCATGATAGTCTTCTTAATAGGCACTTTCTTATTTTCTTCTCTTTCCACTTCATCCTCTTTCTTGTTCTATCTTTTCTCATCCTCTTCACATAACATCTCATTTTCCTTCACTTTCTCATGAGTATCTTCTACCATTCGTCTTTCTAAAGAAATCATCTTTTTCCTCTTATTCCTCTTCATGAGTAGCTTGATAGGCCACTTCATCTTCTTCTTCAACTTCCATTCAAATATTTTGTCTTCCACTTCCATCATGGTCTTGATCATTGTTTCCAACCTCTCAATCCTTTCTCTTGCTTCTTTTAGATCCTTTTTTGAGAAAAAATCTCTCACTTTTGTGCTTTCCTTCACTTTACCATATCTTTTCCTTCTTCTAATCTCTTGAATTTTCTGCCCATGTATTTCCTCATTCTCTCCATAATATCTTCACCCAAGTCTCTTTCACCTTGGTCTATTGATCTCCTTAGGTCCTCACCTAGGTCTTTTTTACATGCTAGCCTTTTGGCCTTGTCTATTACTTCAATCTCTTTTATAGTCTTCCACCTCTTCTTAGATGCTTCACTAGGACTATCAAAACCTCAAAATTTTCCCCTTAAATAAATTTCTCTCTTATCTTCTCAACATGTCAACCATTCAACACTTCACCACTTGTTAGGTACACACTTGTATCAAGATTCATAAAATGATTTGTCAAAAATAATCTAGAAATATTCAAGAATCAAAGTTCCCAAAATATCAAGAAGGATTCAAACATCAAGGCCATGTAGTATTGATGTATGTAGAAAATGAAGAAAGATTCATTCTTCAAGGTTCACATTGAAAAAAAGTATTCCTCATCAAGGTTTGGCCACCTGCAATGATATTCTTGAGATAAGTATCGTACCTTAAGAGCTTTACACCAACCTTCAACAATTTCCTTCTCACCACTTTCTTCTTCAAACAAGACTCCTTTAACTCTTCCACTTAACCATTCCAACATTAGTGAAAAATATGAAGTTAAAAGACTCAACCTCTTTCTCTGATACCAAATGATGTAGATCTAAGTACATATTTGGTCCATTTAGTGACTTCAATAGGATTCTAATAACAAACCTTCACTATAACTCTGCATTGAGGATCCTTACCCTAGCCTACAAGGTTGAAACTTACAAAACTGAAATTTAACATCATGAATGGCATAATCATCATCATACTCTATCCCATAATATCCATACCATGTCCTTTCATTCTCTAAAGTCATCTACTTTCTTACATTTTCCATAAGCACTCACCTTTCCTTATATTGCTCTTGGTTTCCCTTCACTAGCTCTCACTATTCATGAGATAACATTAGTCATTTTTGGTCTAATTTTCCTCTAACCCCTTTCAAACACTTTCTACCTATCATACATATTCAAATGAGTTAGCCCAATCATATGTTTAGTTCAAAAAAATTTAACCTACACACCTTTCCTTACTAGCTCAAAATTGTCCTTGGCATTCATAACTAACCTTTAATCCTTATAAGCAAGAATGTCATTCTTTAGTATCTAATGAATTCTTCAATGCATACCCATATTATTCAACAAATACGGTTATCTCGCTCATAAAATGCACTCAAGAAAATCAACTACACCAATTTTTCCCTATTTTACAAGACTTCCCTCAAGTAGTCCTTAAGACCATGCGGCAACTACCAAGGTTAAATGCATCTAGAACCACCCATAATAAATTTGTAGATACCTCAAGTGCCTTATATCATCATTATTATGTGTCAAAAATTTCATAATCTAGGTCTTTGATCCCTTCCACAAATCACACATCCTTCCTTTCAATATTTCCTAAGTCTACAAAGCCTGCTCCTAAGACTAACACACACAAATCTTTTTGTAGGAGGTTTCTTAGAACAATATAAGCATATTAAAGCACCCATTAAGTCCTTTGTTTTTTCCAAGAAGTTTCTAGGTTTAAATCAATAGAGAAATGGTACTTCCCTTGTAAACTAGCCCTTCAAATTATGCTTTTAGATGTGGAACTGTGTCTTTTGGAGGACTGTCAAAAATATCTAAATTTCCCACCAATGAGAGTTCAAAATTATTCTTCCAACGACTAAATTATATGCCTATCATGAATTATTCCAATTCTTAAGGTAAGATTCGATTCTTAGAGGGTTTTAGCTCACTTTTCCTCTTGAAACCCTAACTAACACTATACTAGGCTCGAGAGATTAAAAAGCTTATATATTCATTTTTGATTGGGTTCAAGGCCTCTAATTTTGCATGAAGGACTACTATATGACTATTTTCATTCAGTTTCTAGTAGATATGTCCCTTATGAAGGAATAAACCATCATTCACTAGTTTCTTTTCTTGCATATACATTGGAGACATGGTTGGAGAAACCCTCAAGACTTAACACTATAATTTATAACCCTTATTCAAAGGAATCCCCTCACCGAAGTTAATGAGATTGTTGATCATGAATTCCTTGTAGATATCAGGAACCTCAAGTTTCCATTTCCATGAATAACAAACTAAAATTTCTTCCAAAGGAGAAAACACAGTCAAAGATTCATGATCTAGAACATTAAGAAAAATGAAACAAATAAAGAATAAGATTAGCTCTTCTTATCACTTTGAAATCAATGTACCCATCACTAATTCAATATGAATATGTCCAAGAACAATTCTTAATACACCCTCTCATAGTTTTCATTCATTTCTTGCCAAAATACAGTCACACTCCTACATCCCCTTATATTGCACTTTTGTCTCTTCAAGCTAATCAAACAGAGTAATCAATACATGAATCTTCATGCCTTATTTCCTAGATATTCAAACACACTTCACATGGTTACTAATAATAATTTACAACACGTGACTATCAAACTCAAATTTCATGCACAAAAGACAAGATCTTAATATTACAAAACAAAGTTATCACACACACATAACCATTGCTCAAAATTATGGAACTCTTCTGTTTCTCAGCTCTCCATCCTCGAGGGATGTGCTCTCCCTCACTCTCTCTCTTCCATACTCAAATTCCCTCATGTGTGCAACTACTCCCTTGCTTCATAACTGTCACTTTTTGTGACTTTTCAATTTCCCTCAATACATGACGACATTTATTAACATTTTTAGAAATTTCGTAGCTTAGAATCTCTTAAGACTCACTTTTAACCCTATTTCTCATGTTCACACTTTACCCATCTACTTCTTTGAACTTGACAAGCCATATTGGATCATGACATGTTTTAAGTTTTGAATTCACCTTTAGGAGGGAAAAACACTATTTTGAATTTTCAAATTCTTGATCACCTAAACTGACTTCCCTTAACTCCCTATTCCCAATTTGACCTCATCGACCTCATGACCATGGTAATTTATTTAGTTCAAGTTATTTGAAGATTCCCCCGCATCATATTCACCACTTTACAACTAATTTATTACATACAAATTGTGCATGATCCTCTCTTTCTCACACTATTTCACACTTTCTATCAGGACTTAGGATTATTAAAGCTTACCTCTTTTGTATTTGGGTCACCATAGTGAGTTATGATGAAAAATATTCTCATTGTGCTTTCCCTTCTCCACCCATAGTGATTATCTCTTAGTGTTGTTTTCTTTGGGGAAGGTTATGCATCAATAGTCACACACATGTTATAGGTAAGTATTTCTAACCCTCTTTAGTGTTTTATTTTGTATGTATATACTTATGGTTGATTGGATATTCATTATTGAAGACTAGAGTATATGTAGGTTTACTTTGGTTTATTGCATTTTATTATTGTTATTATGTCCCTAAGCTTTAGCCATCGTCTACTTATTTTAGAATGCTAGTAGGATGCCTATATTTAACTTAGTTGTAGACCTTGGAAACATACATCTATCCTAGGGCTAGGGATACTATCCTCTAGATTTATGACATTAACACTCTTTGAGCACCTTTGTATCTACACGATGTGTCCAGTATTATATTGGATCCCTACATATAATAACCCAGCTGGAAACCTCTATTTTACCTATCATACACTCTGGTGAACCTGTTGTGAATCTTACTATGCTCTTAATTAGGTCAAATTTACTCCTATTTATTTTCCTACTTTTACAAATGCTTTCAGACCAGTAAAGAACCTTGCTTCACAGCTGATCTAGTTTGGTATAACATCATGCTTTATTCCTACACAATTGGCCCTTCTTTAATTTAGTTTATGAATGATACCATTAGACATTCATTTGAATCAACCCTTACGCCATCAACCCCTATGCACCCATGCACAACCAATCTTGTTTGCATTATGGGCATAATTTTATGCAAAATCATTTTCTTCATTTTTGTAACATGTCTCCTCTTAAAATATTTTTAGCCAATATAAAACGTTTAATATTTCCTTTGGGTTGCATCTTCATTCCCTCATCTTCCCCTAGAATATTCCATTCCTAGGGATTCCTCCCCAAGCCTTCACATATCAACATCATCGGTCATTCAATTATTCCAAGGTCAATCATCCCTAAACCTTCTCCTCTCCCAATTGATGTCCTTGGTCCTTGTGAACCAACACAACCAAACCCTTTAGAAATATATCCCATAGTTGAATGAAACATAGTGGAAATTATAGGTATTGATCCTAAGGAAGTTATTAACAATTTGAATACTAAAAACTCTATACACCGAGTAAATAGGGGAGCTAATCAATTTTTCTTGTGGTATGGGTCCTATCGAGGAAACAACTTTAAAACCTCACTATAAACCCATTGATCATAAAAAAATCCTATGATTGGATTTGTGCCTTCTCAATCCCTAAATACCCTAGACAAAATATTAAAACTAGGATTCTTCATCTAATTTCCCTAATCCACCCATTGATCTTAATCTCTTGATTATCAAATTGTTGGATCAAATGGCCATTATGCAATCATCCACTACCTCTAGCATGTTTTAACCACAAAATTATCTCCTATAAAGATCTTCTTAATGATCCCAAGTTCTAATGGACTGTAATAATGCTTCAACACCTCCTTTTCCTTTGGATGCCAAAGGGAATCCCATCCTTCCCCTTCAATTCATAATAATTTTCTTTAAACATCATAGAATGAACCCATAGCTCCTCACATAAATTCCATGGATATATGTGGATATATCCTACCATCTCCTATGATGGATCAATCAATCCAACCATCTATCTTAAGAAATTTGGAAACATTTATAAATAATGGATTCAAACCAATACCTATGCTACAACCAAGATTCTTGTAAAAACCTTTATATGGGATGTTTTAAAATGGTACAATCAGCTCCCTTCACACTCTATTATTAATTTGGAAAGTTTGGCTCAAGTGTTAGGGAAGGAATTTCAGCAACATGATATTCCTGAAAAATATGTTTCAAACATTTATTAACCTAAAACAATCTCCTAATGAATCAACCCATGATTTCCCCAAGCGATGTAAGATTCTATCTAATCAAGATAGCCATTGCCTTGATGATAAAAAACTTTATCAATTATTCCTTAAGGTGCTTGTTCCTAATCTTCAATATAAGGTTTGGTACTTCTCTCCCACCATGTTGGAAGAGGAACTTGAGAAATCCAAGTGGCATGACTACCTTATTTTAGATTTTGAACAACCTCCTAAGCCTTATAACACTCTTAAATCAATGTCTAATTCCATCAAACCTCAATCCCTTTCTAAAGGAAAAATAATATCACATTCTTATTCAAGAAATGATAACCAAAGTGTCATTTCCCATATCCCATGATATCCATATTTTTCATGTGAAGAGATATAACAACTTCCCCTACCCCTACTATCTTCTCTACAAGTAAGTAATCAATGAATTCCTTTAATCCCGACCCTTTTTGTTGGTGACAGACTATTATTGGCCATTCCCACAAAGATTATAGGGATCTTAAGAAATATACCCTTGAATTATTCCTTGGGACTCAATTTGATACTAATTTTATCATTCAAGAATGTTATGATAAGTATAAATCCCTTATAAAAACCCATGAAGAGTTTCAATCTAAGGTTAACCACAATAAGGATCCCATGAACCATTAGGGTCTTATGATTACAATTACCTTAATTCGTAATATGTTAGTGGAGCTAAATTCAACTATTGACACAAGACCATGCATAATGACCCCAATAAAAACCTGAAATCCTTCCCCTAATGACCAAAAATCATGATACCTTTGACGAGAAACCAAATGATAAGTATGCTACTTCAACCAAGCCTCCTCCAAAATTCAATGTGGAAGATTAACACATAGATCTTATTTCTTTACCATTAGATAAGGTTTCTCAAAATTATAGGCCTCCTCCAACCATGGGACACCTTCCTTCATCTTTCCCACCCATATACCATTATGAAACTCATCATAGGCCATAATGGAGTTTCTGGATGAGCTTAATTCTAATATGTGCAAAATACCCTTAATGTAACTCATGTGAGCTTCTCCAAAAAATTAGAAATTACTCATGCAACTTTATCACTTAGAGGATTCTTTCTGTGAAGAAAATGAATATCCTCTCACCCCACTTAACCCTACTATTCATAACATTGAAATAAATGTTCCTCCTTCAAGCATCAACACCTATGCTATTGAATTTCATGAAAATGATATGATCAACGATGAGATATTATTTCATTCCAAAGATCCTCCGCTCCTTACTAGTATCATCATTCACGGTTTACAAATAAGGTGAGTATTAATGAATGTTATGGGATTAATTTCACCCCCTTTTCCCTTATTTAAACTTGTGCTTCTCTATTTAAGATCTATAACATACCGAATCACTTGTCGGATTCAATAAAACACGTCAAAAACCTCTCAAGTACATTTGGCTTCCCATAATGGTAGGTCCTAAAATATTTTGCACCAAACCCATTTTAATATCTCTCTTGGTCTCTCATGGACACATCACATACATGAAATCACATCATTGGCATAACAATGCATCAAATTAATCCACAATAATCAATCAGATAGTACGATGTTAACCCAAATCCTTGGGACATACCCTTAATTTTTGTTGACAAACCTTTCCATATTCCTATTACATCTACAATACCTAGAATTCCATACCATGAGTTTTATGATTACTAACTTAACATTCATGTCACACTAGGAGACTCAAATGATGATGAACCTAATGATTTATAAAATGTGGTTAATAAGAACTGCATATCTAATAACATAACATTATGGCTTCCTCTAGTACTATTACTCCTGGATCAATTTCCTCACATATTAGAATCGAGGAATCCCACCGAAATGCTTCATCCTCTAGGCACTCACTTGAAAAAATGAACTCGAGATTATATACCTCTTTGTAGATCCACCCTCCACATGCTCTTTTAATAGAATGGGAGTCATGGCATGTGATGATTCCATTAAATTTGGCATGCCTCATGGCTATCCCATAATTTATACCATTCCCACATCTATCACCGATGAATATTACAGTTTATCCCATGCGTAATCATGCCACCTTGATGTTTTTCATTACAAACATAGTCTAACATAAATGCATGCTTCTCACCCACATCCTTATTTTTACCCTCCTTTTATGACACTAATGATAGTGAGGATAAAGATAATTTACCCTATGTTCTAGTATCAAGTCCTCCATTACTTGATACTCCTTGAGTCCTTCAACAACTCTCCAATGATACCTTTGCACATCTAAATTCCCCACCTATGATGGGTCCCATCACACCCAAATATTATTTTTACCCATCATAACCCTATTATATCTAGCATAAACGAACCATCTAAGAATTGTATGGATGATCCTACACTTCTTGATCCACCTTCTATGGACATCATTGACCCTTGTCCTACTAGTAGAGCTAATCCTAATAGAAAAGATGACCTTTCTACAAAACCATCAGCCCTTATTCTACCAAAGACAAATGATCCTATCAAAAACATGACCTTTCTACTAACGTCAATGTACCCCGTGCTACTAGCACAACCGATCTCATCAAAAATATGAATTTTCTCCTTCACTTCATTTAGACATCATCTTGGATGCTAAAGTCTTTGATGTATGAAAAATTGGTTCTTATTAACATCGTGAATGTAAGAGATATGTGGCCCTTGAAGTTTATGTTAGATATAATGGTCCCCTACCTACTCTTGATAATGAATATGCCATCCTTGAGTTACTCCATGCTAATGAGGACATTCTCCCTTTGTAGAATCACAAAATAAGCTTCCTCCATAACAAAACTCCAACTTTGGATAACTTCATTTTTTTAAACCCCATCAATGAGCAAGTAGCTAAGATTCCCGAAGCACCATATCACTTTCGGGATGGAAACACCATTCTTGTTTAAAAATTATCAATTTCCAAATTGATGATGATCCTTCTCATATAGACATGCTAGGAAATTATTTTCCCCATCACCATGACAATCATATTAACACTCTTCATAAAATTAAAGAATGCTTTGCTTGGGGATATTCGACATGCTTGGGATTGAACTCCGACATTGTCATCTAAAACATTATCACTTATCATGATGATGTTCTTATTTGGAAAAATATTTATTAATTTCCCCTTGAAATCAATAACTTATGCCATAAATAACTTGTAAAGATCCTTGATGTTATCATCATTTGTCCCATTAAATATTTTGAATGGGTTTTTGACATTGTCCCCGTTCATAAGAAATTCATGTTTACCATTCACATTTATATTTATTCTTATAACCAAAACCTTGATTTTCCCTAGGATAATTTTCCCTTGCCTTCCATTAATGCCATCATCAATGTCATGGCTTCTACGAGATGTTATCCCTTATGGATCAGTTCTCATAATACAATCAATTACAAATAGCACTCAAAGATCAACACAAGACCACATTCACGACCAAATGGGGCACCTATTGCTAAGTAAATATTTCCTTTGACCTTAAAATTCCAAGGCCACCTACCAACAACGAATGACCCATATATTTCATGATCTCATTCATAAGATAGTTAAAATCTATGTGGATGTCCTTCTCATAAAATATTGACATGTAGAGGATCATGTGTAATACCTTGACATCATCCTCTAGCAATTTTTAAGTACACCTTTTTCTTCAATTTGGAAAAATGAAAATTTTATGTCACAAGAGGAAAACTCCTCAGATTCCTCATTTGCAAATGCAGCATAAATGTTGACCTAGAAAAGATCAAAGTCATTCTTTACACGCCTCACCCTATATATATGCCCAACATCTCGAACTTTCAAAGGAAATATCAGTGGAAATCTGATAGTTCTTCCTTGAATTTGCATATTTTAATCATACCATTAACAATATCCTTAAAAAGGACATCCCACTTAAATGGAACAAATATTGTCAACAATATTTTGAAAATATGAAAACATATATTCTCATGACACCTACATTATAGCATATGTCCTCTAAATAATCGATCATTCTCTACACCTCTTCCATTTCACTCTCCATTGGGAATGCTAGCCTAAGAGGATGAAAAGGTAAGTATCATGCCATCTTCTACATTAGTTATGATCTCCTTGAATACGAGACTCACTATACCTTTATTTAAATAGCTTGATTGGCCATTTACTTTTTGCTACCACCAAGATTCTACATTACATGATATAATGATTCGTTCATGTCATATTTCACACTAACCCACTCCACCATTTCCTCTCCCATGTTCTTCTCCTAATGGAATGCATCAAAATATGGATGGTGATCCTTATAGAATTTAACCTATGTATCATTACAAAAAGGCCATCAAATTTTAGATCATTTCAAACCAACTCACTACCACTCTAATACCCACAAACCAACCCATTTATGATGTCTTTCCTAATCGAGAAATTCTACTCATTGAAGGAATGGATCAATCCCTTACCATCAAATGCTATTACTACAAATTCATTATTGATCTTGAGATGCAATCCTTTATAACTATTGATGTGAATCCTAAACCTAAACCTAAAAATCCCATCATATAAGATGAAGAAATCACGATCAAAATTCATGAAGACACTTGGAATTTCCATTTCAAAGGATATAAATGCCTAAATGGATTTTTTTTAGGTTGTGTTCTCAATGATACATCAAGAAAAATACTTGATGAGTGCATTGTTTGGCTCATTGATATCATTTCTTCAAGCCGAAAATACTCTTTTTGATATGACTTATTAATACATGGGGATGTTTTGTGTAGTTATATCTTAGTAGGTTTGATGCATTTTCCTTGCTATAGTTTATGAAAACCGATTATCACATGAACCTCCTACTAACTGTCTTTGTGAGATCAAATGTGATGATGTGTGTAGGAAATGATGGATATTGCTAGTAGTTATGGAGCCCGAGTTCGAGCACGTGGCAGGAGACTGTTTCCACCAAGTTGACCTATTAGTTTGGGCTTGTTCCTAACTGCCCATAGAAATTTATGTGTTTTAATTAGTATTTGGTGGATAGTGTTTAATGCCGCCTGATATGGCGAGCCTTGTAACTAATAAAGATCTATATGAAGACTTCGTCTTCAGAACATAGTAGTACTACTTTTTGATACTGAAAGAGATTATCTACATCCAGTTCTTGATATTTTTCACTGTCTATGTTATGAAACTTATTCTGAGTTAATGAAAGCCACGACATTTTGAGAATCAAAGGTTGTTAATCCCTCTATCTTGAGGAAGAGCAAGGGCCCACTTGACCAAGGAGATAAGAGGTTATTTTGAGTTCATTTATGCATACAGTTCTTTGATTGGATTTACTGCAATTGTTGTTTGAGAATCTTACATGCATGCTTTGATTAACTGTATCTATTTTCTTCATTACTGCTTTCATTTAGAATAGATGCTTCTGTTATGTAAATCGGTTAACAAGTAATCTCACTTTCTGCTAAGTTTCATTTATACAGTTGTAATTTCATTTGTTAAGAGTAGTGTGTGCGTATTTCATTTTCCACAGAAGATTAGTTGTTAAGTTTCCTTTCATCACAAATAGTTGAATTCCGTAGAACTGTATTTAAATTCCATAGATTTGAATTGCATTTCCGTAGAATAGTCACTAAACTAAGCAACCCCCAATAGACCCAACGGATAACTAGTTCCCCTAGACTCCATTGCATACTACCTAGGACACAACCCTGGTTTAGAATGACACTGACAGAAATTATGTCAGTTAAATGATTGGAAGAATACAACGACCCATCAATACCTCTTTTTTCTTTCCAACTAAAATTTGATGTCACCAATAACATATATGAATGCAAAGATCTTATCCTTGGCATGAAAAACCACTCTCACCTTTAACATCATATATCTCCATGCCATGGGTGGCTCCCAACTTGTCTTTTGATACTTCAATGACACCCACCAATGTTAAAGTGATAACCTCAAATCATACCATAAAACCATCCAAGAACTCACATGACAATTCAATTATTTCACCATTGAATCTATTCCTCGAGAACACAATTCCCTAGTTGATTCTTTGGCGACATCTTCTACTCAATTTCAACCTCACCTAAATATTCCAAAAGACCAATACATGCTCGGATCCAAAAAAACCTTTCCACACAACTTCCTCACAAGTATGTCACATGACACTATGCATACTCCATATAATTCTTAGTATACCAACATTATCAAATTCATCCAACATCAAACTTACCCTCGTAGATTTTGATTCTTGCAAAGACACTCGGATCCATAAGAATTATCTAAAATATGTTCCCAAATAAAATATCCTCTACTATCATAGCTTCGACGATAATTTACTCCATTTTTATGAGGATGAATTCCCTTATCTCCTCGAAGAAGCACGTGGGGCCACTTGTAGTGGACATTTTGGTGGACATGACACAACCCACAAGTTCCTACTAATGGGTTACTAATAGCCTACCTAAGAGGTTGATGCCCATGTGTTCACTAAAAAAGTGTAAACCCTATCAACATTACGATGATCTTATTCACTCTTTGCCAACTAATATTCAAGTCCTGAATCTCCATGACCCTTCATTATGTGGGGATTGGATTGCATAGGTAAACTTCCTCGCTATGAGCATGGACATATTTTCATCATTAAAACCACTAAATTACTTCACCAAGTGGGTTGTAGTCATGCCTCTTACCAATAATATAGGCCTTACCACTTTAAAATTCATCCTTAACCAAATCATTGTCACTTTGGAATTCATCACACAACCATTTCCGACACTAGCGGGAATTTCAAATATAAAGAAATTAAACATCTCTATGTCAAATTAAAAATCAAGCACAAATTCTCAACTCCTAATCATCCATAAAGCAACAAACAAGTTGAATATTATAAAAAAATCCTTGATAATATTATTCAAAATATTATATGAGAATCACATTATGATGGGCATATCAAACTCTATCCGGATGGTTTTTTACACTCTTTATTATTGTTATCTACCGATGATTTTTATAGTCTTCAATGTTGTTATCTTCCTCTCGGCTATCATCCCTCCTAGCTAGGTGATTTATGTCATAATTTACTAATTATCTTCTAGTTTTTATTTTTAGTCTTGATTTTTAGGGTTCCAAGAAGCCATTTCACCCACCACATGAAATCCAAATGACACCAAAGTAGGTAAATATGATGTTGGTATATTTCATTCAAAGTAGTTCATCACTTTAATTTCAACATTTCCTTTAAATTTCATGTTACATAGATATTTTTACGAATACCACCTCACGTTTCACCGTTATGACATCTTCGGTGGGGGCATATGTATAAACCATATTTTATTTTTTATGATTGTAAATAATTTATTTTTCAAGGGCTTCATTGATGCATTATCCTCCTAAGCGAGTGACTTAAATGTCATGTTGAGATTGGGCTTGCTCACACGGGCTAGACCACAATGTTTGAGAGATGTCACTAATAGTATTAGTCACCTTATAATTTCCTCATTTCTTCCATTTATTAAACATTGCACTCATCATGTCCACTTGTTTCTTCTTATTTCACATTATTATCCTTACTTTTGGTCAGTCTAGACCTTCATCATTTACCTCATTTATCTTCTAGCCTTCGCTCCTCATGTTTTTTTCCCAAAAGTCAACTCCAAAACCCATGGGAGATGGCACTTGTTTTGGTTTTTCCATGGCTGATGCCATTTCCCATGGGTGATGGTATTAGGTATATATACCCCATCACCTTCTTATTAGATTCACCATTTAATAAATACTTGATTATATATAATTTGTATATGATCTTCTCTTACTCACACTATTTCACACTTACTAGATGACTTTGGAGTCTTGCATCTTGCCTCTTTTGCATTTGGGTAACCACAATGAGTTAGACTGGAGATCTTCTTGTTGATTTTTCCCATTTTCCACCCATAGCGATTATCTCTTGGTGATTTTGTCTTTGGGGAGGCTTATACATCAATGAGTCACACATAATATATAGATAACTATTTCTAACCCTATTTAACCTATTATTTTGTATGTATATGTTTGTGGTTGATTGGTCATTCATTTTCGTAGACTAGAGTAGATTTAGGGTTTTTTTGGTTTATTGGATTGTCTTATTGTTATTACGCCTCTTGGATTTTCCCACCGCTAGTTATTTTAGAATTATAGTATGATCATATATTTATCTTGGTTGTAGGCCTTGGAAACCTATATTTATACTATGGCTAAGGCTAGTTGATCCCAGAGATCAAATAAGTGGGCGAGTTTTACTAAATCTCCGGGATCATTACAAGATGTAGAAGACTCCAAGATATTTTTGTCACCTATTTGAACATGAAAAATGGACTCCATTGGAGTAAGTTACCATCCACAGAAGATGTCAGTTGAAGGAAAGAAAATAGGGGCAATTAGTGAATCACGTTACGACAAGTGGCAAAATGAAATGGAACAAAAGTGTAAAAATGGTTTTGTGACTTCTTGTCTTTGACGCTCATTTTTAGATGGGTCAGCTCTACTATTTATTGGTTAGGGACCCTCATCCAGGTGGTTGACACACTTTTTTATCAAAGGGGTTTCTTTTCCACCTTACTTAAAATTGCTATTGCCACAATGTGTGTGTGTGTGTGTGTGTGTGTGTGTGTGTGTGTGTGTGTGTGTGTGTGTGTGTGTGTGTGTATTTTTGGGATGAATGTGGGATATATTGGCACTACAATATACATATAAGCATTGCATTGAGTTTCGGTGTGGACCAACTCGCTAGCTTGATGAGATGCCACCTCACCGCCCATACCACTCGGGCCCAACTAGCCACATTATTCAATCCTAACTCTGACCATACCAACCGCCGAGTCTATAGTTATCCATAATAGAGCTATACATATCTCGCTCCCACCAAAAATAGCACCAACCTATTAACTTGACATAACAAACATTTCCACCACCATCACGTGGCTTAATAAAATGTGGTCCTAAGCCACCAAGCTTATCTACCCATCTATTTTCGCAACCTTTCGCTTACCTAAATCCCTATGCATGTGGGATAATGGGGTAAAATGGGGAAAAAGGATATGTCATGCGGTTCCAAACGTTTAAACCACATACCTCCTCCCAAAAATAAGGGCAGCCTCACCAATCCACCACATCATGGTAAGTGGTATAAATAGAGATAAAATATATTTTAAATGGCTAAGTTTATTGATTGTTTATCAAGCCATAAGGAGGCGGTTTCAAAAAACAACATTTTGGAGAACTTAAGGGAAAATCAGAGCCCAGAGTGGACTAGTGAAATGTTCATAATTCTAATACACTTCTTATGGTATATTTATTTTCCCAATTTGGAGTTTTCATGACATCTTGTTGCACAATGCAAGTCACTAGAAGACAAGAATATGAAGGGAAGTTCGCCTTGTGGAGAAGGGAACAAACACAGAGAGAAATATGATTTTTTTAGAGCTCACAGTTCTCATGGTCTTAATATGAAGGTTTTGATGTTTCATTAATGTTTGTAAGTTTATTTTGAATTGTAATTGTAAGAAAAATTTAATGGAATGTTTCATCTGAACCCGAGGATGTAGGAATTTTGAACCTCGTAAACATATACTGTGTCATGTGTCTTATTTTTGCATTTAGTTTATGATAATTTATATATTTTTTAAACATATTTTTAATGTGGATGCAATTTTAATCAGTTGGTAATTTTATGGGAAATTGAAGAAATCAGGTAAACTGAAAATCAACATGGTTCAAATGGTTAATTAATGTGAATGATTAAATTCACTTTTATTTTAATTTTAAAACAAATTTTGGATTAGATTTTAATTGGTTTTGAAGTTGATAAAATTCAAGAAACTAATTAATTAAAAATATCCTGGTAAACAATTAAGTAGTAGTGGATTTTTATTGGTGTTTACGGATCACTGGTATCCTCTAGATTTATGACATTAACGCTCCTTGAGCATATTTTTATCTACACGGTGTTATCAATATTAGATTGGATCCCTACACTTGAGAACCTAACTAGAACCTCTCTTTTACCTATAGTAAACATTCTACTTTACCTCTCATGTTTTTAAGGTGAAGATTTGGTCAACAAAACTCTAGTTAAGTGTTTGTCAAATTTTTGGCTTCATTACCTAGTGATTCTATTTTGTGCCACCATTTTTATTAAATTGTGTTGCTTTTGGGAAATTATATGAATCATGCATTCCCCATTCATGGAAAAATCCACTTACATTAGGTTTAAGTTTTGTAAATTTTCTCGAAACATGGAATTCGTTTCCATGTCAAGAAACATGTCATAGGTCATCACTCTTAAATCCCCCGATATATATTATTCCCACCTTGATTATTTGGGTAACTACATCCTTGGTTATTTTGATATCCAACTCCTTGTATCCTTATTATCCTATTCCAGCATGAAAACCACATCTATAATCTCCTCTATTATATTTTTTCTTTCCATAGCCTCTCGTAAAATATTCCATTCTTTTATGTTGGATACCCACCCATACTATCAACTCCTCCCTACTAGTATTCACCATTAATATTGTGTGGGTAGCCACCATGATAATTTAGGAATTACTAGATTGGTTGGGTAAGGGTGAATATTTTGTGGTATGGTGGGAAGTGTTTAAAAGTTCATTTTTTTGGTTAATGGAGTGGATGGTGATATAATGACTTGGGAGTGGCTTTTGGTTTTGGTTGTGTAATTATTTTATTTCCATGGATAATATAGATTTATGTTCTTTAGTTATTTCATTTCATCAATATTTGTGCAATTTTACTAATAATGGTTGTATTATCCACACGTTATACAATGCATAATTTGATTCATGGATGGGGCTACCTCCATTAATGGACACATGTGCTGACCCTTTTGGTCCCATCATCTAAAATGTTGCACCATAAGTGGAATTTTATGATAGGTTTTTGTTGAGGTGATGTCATACCAATAGGTTGTTATCTTACTATAATTACTCCTATTGCTCCTATATATGGACACTTTTGTATGACTATGTGCTTACACGATACACCATATCTTATGCCTAATCACAAATTTAGGAGTTCACTTAGTTCTTGCATCTATTTTTATATGAATTTAATTCCTTAATCTTAACTAAGCCAACTATTATTATATGGGTGAAAAGACATCTACCGACATAAATACTTTATTAGAGAATTCTCAAATTCCCTTCATGAAATTTGAAATTTCACTAATTTATCTTTATATGTACCTTAATAAGTAGATTATATAGTTTTCCATGCTTTATTAGACCTATTTTCTACTTAAAATCTTAGAAAAATTGATTCATCGATGTTTCTTAAATGTATATATACCTAAATATGAAGTCAGTAACATTTGATAATTAATCCTTGGCATTTATCTTACCTCATAAATCATTCTAAACTAAATTGAATAATTCCTACACATCCCTTACTCAAGTAATACTATTGGCCACTAGGTCACACTTGAACATTATCTGTCATTGAATTGTAAAAATCATTCTCAAAATATTTAACACCTATGATGTAGATGGGAATGATGGGTTCTAATAAGGATCCACCACATCATGTCTACTTACATAATTACGTAACAAAATCACACTCAAAACAATAAATGTAACTCAATGGCATGTTAAATGAAAGATATGTTATTAAACAAATCACACAATAATGGAGGTTGATCGTGAATGATGCAACCATACACTCGACTAAGTACACATGCCTAAACATCATAATGTCCCTTATAACACTCTAGAATTACGTTCAAGTCTATGTATGGATGAATAATTCCAACTCTAAAACACCCTATTTCGATTTTTAAGATCACATACACAATTTTATCTCTAATTTACTTGTCCTTGAACACTCCCTAAATTAAATTCCTAAGGCAATAGGAGTTTTTGTAAATAGTCATTCAATGCCACCACTTGATATATAATATGAAGTTATTGTCAAATGATCTAATCTTTGTGGATTTACATGATAGTTATTTAATTTTTTTTGGCATTTAATCAAATCCATAATATTGCTTTGATTCAAATGTAGACTTGTAGTATTGTGAAGTGTCATTAGTGTTCTATATTATGTGTCATTATTCATGAGAAATCCAACAAATTCTATAGAATATGGGAAACATACCACAAACTTGACAATGTGTAGTAGTGTATTATGCTAACATTACACAACAAGTTTTTGCACTCTCCAAAATGCAACACAATATTAGGTGGTCCGTTGATAATGTATTTATTTATCGCACGACCTAAAAACATCACAAAATATACACATAATGGAAACACAAAATGACTTGATTTTTGTTTGATACAAGATTTCATGTGAACTTGAATGCGGTTGCATCATACTATTGTTGTGAGGGGGTATTATTTACCTTTTATTTATTTATTAGGTTAATTACCCTCACCCATGGTGAGTCACCTCACTTAGGTGAGTCATAGGTCTTAGATGAGTCATTAGGGAGTTATATGATAAATGATAGATTCTGTCATAGAATTTATCATATGCGTCATAGTGTCATTGTCATATGGGAGTTACATTCCATTCTTGGATTATAACTCCCCTCTCCCATTTTGGGGTATGAAAATTCCAAGCATGGGAGTTACACAACACTCCTTTATGTATTCATTTTTGATCTATGAGCATGAGTAGACCATTTTTTGTATGCACAAGTTCCTTGAGATATTGTTCTTGCTAATTACTTGGAGTTCTTCGTGTTTTCATTTAAAGTGCAACACACATTCCAGATGATATTTGTGCCCTATTTCATGATATCATAGTCTAGATATTAGTAATCATGTCGCTCATTTTGTTGTTGGTTACTCTCAATTTCATGATTTCATTAACTCTTTGTGTAAGTTTTAATCCATATTGGATTTTGTGTAATATTGGCATTATCTAGTTAACATTTGTACTTGTGGGGTTTGCTAGTTTTTGGTGTTATTTGGTGATTGTGTAGGATAAGTGTTTTGCTGAAAAAACTAGGTAGCTACAACTAATTTCGGTAGTGGTGCCAAGTGTGAAGGTCCCTTGTTTTTGGGCTAGCTCGCTCTCAACTCTCCTCCATTTTTCCCATGCTCCTCGTGCATTTCCTATCCCCGTTTAGATACACTCCTATATATCTGCATTGATCTATTCTCTCCTAGCTTACTCCCCAAGGTATACCCCTCCTTCTCTCGAGATCTACTCGGGCTCCTACTTGGTTCACCTCCCAAGCTATCTTTCCTTCTACCCAGATGGGTGTCGATCCCTATACACCTTGTTCACTTTGTCGCCTCATTGTGATACTTAAATCACCGCATCGAGATCTCCTCTACTTGACCCATGGCATTCTTAGGTCACCTCACCTAGCTCGACTCTCCATCGAGGTTAACCCTTCTTTTTCCCCAAGCTCATTGATCCGAGTCAACTCGACCTTGGCCTATCCCGTATGTCCCTCCAACCGAGCTCCTTGGTCGGATCAACCCACGTTCAAAGTTCCCCACACCTCTCTTTTTCACTCCATCCCAAAATCTAAAGCCTCTCTAATCTCCCACTAATCCACTCAGTTTAGCCAACTTGGCCCTTTAACCCACTTTGTACCTATGTGAGCCATCCTTAAACCCGACTCAACCTACAACTCGACCCCGAGCCATGTTATCCCTTCCTTGATTTTTTTAAAATTTAGGTATACATTTGAATTTTTTAGGTTTCTTTCCTTTTCCTCTTTAATTTATTTGGAAATAACTTAAGTTCAAAATAATAATAATATTTTTGATATTTAAAATTAAGATTTTTAAACTTAACTATCCTCTTATTTTTGAACTAGTGTTAATTAGGAAAATTTGACAACTAAGGTTCATAGTTCCTTTTTGGAACTAATTTATTTTTTAGGGGTTATTGTGACGGGATATGCCTTTTTGAACATATTATCATTTTTGAAGGCCATATTGTAATTTTGAGCTCTTATTATTGCTCACGGGTTAGTGAGCGTTTCCACCACAACCTTGTGGAAAGGGAGCCTACTCGAGATGTGAGATGATTTTTCTCACACATGATTTTTTTCACATTTTTTTCCATTTTACGACTTTATTATGCATGTTACAATGTTGTTTCGCTTGCATGAGTGTTGAAAATTCTCATGTTCTCTACTCTTACGTAGTTTCCACTAACCGCAAGGTGAGTGGATAACTATTTCACACCACATGAACACACCAGATTGTAATCAACACACTATTTATAAAGTGCTACAACCGGAGGGTAAAAATCTTGTTATGTGGTGTGTGTGTGTGTGTGCATTTCATTTATTTTCTATATTTGCTTTCTCTTTCATTATGATGGATGTTGCTAATGTTCTTTTTCTCAATCTATGTAACTTTCATACATGTAAATCCAAAATGATAATTACACTACAAGGTAAAGGGTTGTACTACATCACTATGGGAGTGGAGAAAACCAACAAATCGAATCTCGAAATATAAATGGTTCAATAGATGTGACAAATCCTTAGGTATTCTTTGTATGTTTGTTTCTCCCAACCTTCTCTTTCACATTGAGTCTTCCACAACACCTGACGGAGCCTGGAAAACTCTAGATGACATGTTTGGAAAATAAGATGACATGAGAGCTCATGAGTTAGAGAACAAACTCCTAGGTTTGAATCTTAGTAACTTTGATAACCTACATGCCTTATTCTCCAAATTTATCCATATGAAACTAATTTTGAAATAATGTGGAGTTGATAAGAAGGATGACCAACCGGTTTTATCTTCTCTTAAGTAAACTTGTACCCAAATGCTATGTCTTCATTTCTACCTTTCATGCCATGAAAGAAGATTTAGGGACTACTTGGAAGATGCCCTCATTTAACTACATTTTCCCCAACTCATTCAATAATAGGATAAGTTGATCTAGGGTACAATCAATTCCAAGTCACATACCCTAATAACAATATATGGTAAATGAAAGGAGACTAAATATGAGAAGAAATCATATAAAAGGACCAATATAAGAAGGAAGGTAAGATCACCCATACCAAATCCAACACGGGTACTTCTTCCTCTACTCTTGAGTCTAAAAAAATAAGGAGAATTACAAAAGTTTCTATTGCAATAAGTTAGGACATGAAGATCATCAATGCATGAGAAAACAAATTGACCACCTAACTCATTTACTTGAGAAAAATAATATAGGTGTTCCCGAGTTGATAAAAAAAAATGCTCAGAACTTGAGTCTTATAAAGAAAATAAAAACAAGTCGAAGAAGAAGAAAGGAAAATTCCACGTAGATAGAGTAGCTACTTCATCGACATGGGTTATAGATTTTGGTTCTTTGCACCACATGGTTTTGTCTCATGTTACGTATTCGATGTGGAACCTTGTAGCATGTCCCAAATCACTTTAGGTTATGATACGTCGATCATAGTGGCTAGTAGTGGATCAATGGAATTTAATGGTAGAACCTTCAATGATGTCCTTAGTGTTCCTAGAATTTCTACCAACCTATTATCAATCTACCAAATCACCCATATTGGCTGAGGGATGTGTGTGGAATTCAACCCTAATTGCATGATAATTGAAGAGTTTCACAATGAGTCTATAGTGGAAAAGGGAAAGGCAAACCATCCGGTGGGGTTCTACACCATTTCCCACATTGCTTCAAATCTTCTCCCTTTCGCCTTACTTACTCACATTTATGATGTTAGTAAGCTATGGTATGAATGGTTTGGACATTTAAACTATCATTACCCCGAGTAATTAATCCAACTTGATATGGTCAATGGATTGCCTTAGGTTAATGTTTCAAAGGGTATTTGTGAGGGTTGTTCTCTTTGGAAGCACCTCAAGAGAAATTTAGCAAGGGACAATCCTGGAGAGCTTATCATACCATGGAGTTAGTCCATAATGACATCTTTGGCCCCCTTCCATCTCCTTCACCCACTAGATCTCAATACCTCCTTACCTTCATTAATGACTATTCATGTTACACTTGGGCGTATTATCTCAAAATGAAATATGAAGTTTTTACCACTTTCATAACTTTAAGGCTCTCATTATGAATCAAGATGAAAGGTCTATCAAGGTTCTTAGAACTAAAAATGGAGGGAAATATATGAGCAACATGTTCTACAAAATTTTCACCTCTAAAGTAATTTCTTCACAAAGTGTACGGTTGATTACAAGTCCTTTGCTAAATGGAGTTGTAGAAAGGAAGAACATAACCCTTAAGGAGATGGCAAACTACATGATCCAATCCAAATCCCTTCCACCACAATATTGGGTAGAATCCATGCACTTGTGTTTGATACATCTCATGTCGCCAAGATGACTTCTATTCAACTAACCCCAGCCATAAATAACATTAATAGATGGGATGTCCACTAAATTAATGTTAAGAGTGTCTTCCTTCACACCGACCTAGAGGAAGAAATTGATATGGAATAGTCATCGGGATATGTCCAAGATTCCTCCCTTGTTTTTAGACTTAGGAAGTCTATTTACGGCCTCAAACAAGCCCCTCGGGCTTGGTATGCCAAGATGGACTCCTTTCTTCTTACTTTTGGGTTCTCTAGGTATCAATCTGACCCAAATGTTTACATTTGTAGCATGATGAGTCCATAATTATTTTAGTATTATACGTTGATGACATGTTGATTACAGTAACTCTTCTTCTATCATTGATTCTCTTAAGACTACCTTAGATAAAAATTTCTCCATGATCGACTTGGGTTTTCTTCATTACTTCCTTGGGATTCATATCACTCCATCTTACTTGGGGATCATCGATTGCTTAAACCAAGTATTCCCTTAATTTTCTTGCTAGATTTAACGTGGTTGGTTTTAATCCATCTCTCTCTCCCTTCCTCTCGGAGACAAACTAGTAGCTGATCTCTCCACTCTCTTAGTCGATGGTACCATTTATCATAAAATGGTTGGGAGATTGATCTATTTAACCCATACCAAGATGAATTTATCATTCATTGTTATGTCTCTATATTTATGCAATAACCACATGATTTTCATTGGAAAAATCTAAGCAAATTCTTCATTATGTTAGAGGAACCTACACCGATGACATACATTACTTGGGGGAAGAGATTGACTTGGTTGGGTATAGAGATTCTAATTATCTTTGGTGATCTAGATCATCATAAATCTACCTCTCTATATAGCTTTTATCTTAGGTCAGGTCATGTCGGTTGGTCAATCAAGAAGTAGAATGTGATTTTCATATATTATATAGAGGCGTAATACGGTGGATCAGTCAATGCTACCACCAAATCTATTTGGTTACGGGGGATTCTCGATAGAGATTCGTATTTAATTTAGATAAGATTCCATAATCTATTGTGACAACCTTAGCACTATCTCCATCTACATCAAGGTTAATTTTAAGATACCTATGGGAAATCGAAGGTGGAATATTCCTAGTGAATATCCCCAAAACCACTTTCATGAACATGGCAAATTTTCTAGGGTTTGTGTGCAAATTTTTCACCCAAAATAAGATTTAATTTTCAATTCATGTGGAGAATGTCTGCAGATGAATGATAACAAATTTACAAACAGACAACAAAAGGTTGTTTTCATGTAACAACAAACCTCTTATCGTGTGATAGTAAGGTTGTTGTCGCACGACAACAACCTTGTTGTCGCAAGTCGTGAGGTTTTTGTCACATGAAAACAACCTTGCTATTGTATGACTATAAATATATTATCATGTGTCTCGCATCCTTCGCCCTCCTATTGTACATCAACAACATAGGAATTTCACGCATCAACAACCTCCCTGTCATGTATTAAAAATTCCTTCTATGCATAAAAAACCTCTTGTCATGCGTCAACAACCTACCCTACAAGTTCATAGCACTTGATATGCCGGTACCTTAGTAAAATAGTAGTAAGTTAGTAGTATACTACCCGACGAATCACCTAGGTTTTTATAGGAGATGTTTTTAAATGTAGGTGAAGCCAACCCCTAAAAATATATATATTGTAAATTTTAGGTGAACAGATCTTGAATTGCTCCTAAAATTTAACCTTTTCAAATTTTTTAAACGGAATATTCATCAAATTATGAATATTCACCACTAAAAATCCCCGATCCGCATAAACGGTCTAGAATCAATAAATGAAGCACATTGAGATATACATGCACTTCATCGGGATTTGATTCTTGAAGACATCATTGATTTACAGGACTCTCGGATATCAAATTAGATTCTAGATATATTTACCAAACCCTTCATTGAAGCCAAGTTTCTTCACTTACTCTCTCTACTTGGGGTGAGGTCTAGTGCTCCAATACATCTACTTTGGGATTTTTATTCCTCTTCTTCTAGAAATATTACAGTTTATACATCAATACCTCATCATGCCTAGTTTTTAGGACCCATATGACTCATCTTTCTTATTTTTTTTAAGGGAGTATTATATCTCTTGTAAGTAGATGTTTTTCCCATTGGGTTTTCTTCGATTACTTGCTATATTTATTGTACATGGGTACCTCAATAGGCATAGTTTTCAGGACCCATTTCTCTTTTTTCTTGCCATGCCTCATCACAAGATTTGTTGGAGGGGGTGTAGGTGAGAGGTTATATTATATTCCATTTATTTAATTATTAGGTTAATTACCCTCACCCATGGTGATTCACCTCACTTAGGTGAGTCATAGGTCTTAGATGAGTCATCAAGAGTTATATGATGAATGAAATTTTTTTTCATATGTGTCATAGTGTCATTTTTGTATGGGAGTAACATTCCATTATTGGATTGTAACTCCCCTCTCCCATTTAGGGGTATGAAAAGTCTAGGTATGGGAGTCACAACACTCTTTTATGTACTTTTAATTTTTTGATCTATGAGCATGAGTAGACCATTTTTTTGTATGCACAAGTTCCTTGAGATATTTTTCTTTCTAATTACTCAAAGTTCTTTGTATATTCATTTAGAATGAAACTTTGTTGATGTGCATGTATTTTAGATGATATGTGTTCCATAGTGTACTCTTTTCACATTCGTCTCATTCTATCACAAATTCTACAAATTCAATGATAAATCCAACTCATAATCTCCAGAATAATTTTCCCTTTAATATTTGGAATCATGCACACCCACTTGGAAATATTATCTTTACCCTTCCTATTGCACTCCATCTAAACTTCCTTCCTACATAATGTCGTATGACCTTTCAAATTGTTCTATGCTATAATCACTTTTGTTCCTTCGTAGCCACATAAAAATCAAAGAATTATTTCATCTCTATGATCTAATCAATGATTTCCTTGGCATTTTATGTCCCTAAAATAAAGTAAATTCCAATTGTAGTCCTTGATAAATCCTTGACACGACCTTTAGAACATACCTTCTACACCATATGTATTTTATTATATTAGTCTTACTCATACTAGACCATCTACAAGTGCTTCATGTGCCCTTTGGGGTCTCCTTTCTTCTTCCGAATAAATCACATCATCCCTCTAGATGAATCATCTCTTTTGTCGCGTCTTCTACTACCATAAACTTGACCTACATTATTTACAATATGTCCGTGATCTCCTCAAGCCTTCTAGTTATATTGTTCACCACCAAACTTCCTTATCCTACCCTTCCGGAAGACATATTTCCTCAAAATCCTTGATCTATTGTCACACTCTTGCAAACATACACATACCTCCCGCTAGCTTCCTTTTTTTTCTCTACCCACCTCACAAGATGGGGAACTCAAATTTCACTTCCTAGTGTTGTGCCTTAATTTCATACCAAATGATATAGATGGGAATGAAGGGTTATGTATGCACAAAAATTTACACGTTGCTACATTGTCGAACGATTCAAATCCCCAATAATGATAAATATTGGTTCTAATGTTATTCAAGTCCAATTTCTTACTCGCAGCATGTTCTTGTAGCTTATTGTACTTTGCCTAACTTTTTCCATCTTTTCTCGCTTCCCTTATTTGTTTTGCAGAATTTTCCTTAGCTTTCTTTCCTCAAGTTATGGAACCATGATGTTGGTTACACAACCTCCCCGACAGCTTGTGTAACTAGTGGTTTGCGTAAACCAGTGATTTTGTGTGCAATTAATCGATACTTTCCAGCGTGTTTTGAACACATGTTGCCTTCTTCCAACTCATTTTTCTCGCATGTTTCTTGACCGAATCAGTTATTCTTGAGCTTGTTAGATGCATATAGAATTCTCCTTACATACTTACTATTATTAGTATTTTAACTGCTACTCCCATGATTGATGTGGCACTTCTTAGCTACCAAGTGGGTTAGACAACTTCTCTTCAAATTTTCTATAAAAACAAATCTTTTTTCCAAAGCATTGGTTGGAGTATTTTTACTTAGAATTGCATTGTTATGTTGTCAAAATCATGCTAAGAAGTACACAAGAAAATACATATATTTTTCCTTATTATTTTACTTGTATTGATACTAGACTACCTGTAAACCAGCCTAGCTTAAACACTTCTTCATTTCTTCGCACACTACCATCACAGTTCCCTAGACACATTTGGACATTTTATTGGAAAATAAGTGAGGGCATCAACAAAAGCACAGCCAGTACTAGAATTTTCTCAGTTCTACATTTCCAAGTTGGAGGTGTAATTGAATTCTTTGAATCTTTCCTTGTTTAAATATATTTCAATTAATAGTCTTTAGAATACATTCGTTTAGAGAGGTGAAATTATAGTAGTTTGTATTTTCCTGTAAGAATATTCCATTGAGGATTTCTTCTCAACTCATCCCTATGGATTTTTCTGGGAAGAATTCAGAGGAATTTCTTGTCTGCAGATTTTGTTAATTCTTCATAATCAATTTACCTATAGAGTTTATTACATTCATTATTTAGATCCCATTAGCACATGAGAAAATATTTTGTTGAAATCTTCCTCCCTGCCTATCCTTGTGGATTTGCATGGGAAGTTAGTTTGAAGAAGCTTTTGTGTTTGTGCGTTAGTTTTCATTTCTTTACATTTAGAAAGCTTCTATAGATCCTATTGTTTTATCGAGGAAGCTTCAGGGGAAGAAATTGCTTCTGAGAAGCTTTTCAATCTTCCTATGATTCTGAGGTAAAACCAGAGGAAGTAATATCCACAATTACAAATTAGGAAAATATTATGTGTTAATTAGATTAGATTAAATCCATTCTGCAATGGGGAAATAACCACATCCGGCTATTTCATTGTTTAGTTTATTTTATTTTAGAGTAGAAGTAATTTCCATTTTATTAGAAGAAGTTGTATTGTCTGTGTAGATTTATTTTATTTAATTCTAGAAAACACAAAATCCCAAAAATATTAGATTAAATTAGTTAGTTTCTTTTATTTGTCTTATTTCCTTTCTTTTAAAAATAATTGAAAATACAAAAACAAATAGATTAGATTTACTTCATTATTTTCAATTAATTAGTTTCCTTTTGTTAAATTAATTAGTTGCACATAGATTTAATTAGATTCAAGGAGAGTAATCAATTTGATTTAATTAAAATATTATTGCTTTTTATTTGTTAATTTAGGCACATAGATTTAATTAGACAGAATTAACACAAATCCCTATGTTTCCTTAGTTGGCCTAGGTTAGCCGAACATTGACCTTTCCTCTTTCGGATTCTTTACATGGTTTTTTACTTCCTTAGATTAATTGTTTTCGCATCCAAATGACCATCCAAGGCCCAGGTAACCCAGAAAAAGAGTGTGTGATCCAAGGGTGCCACAAAAAAACATTGTTACTTTTAGTGCAAAATCACAACACCCCCAAATGAGTCGTTAGATCTACTTTTCTAAGGCAGATTCATTTGGTGTGATTCACATAACATTGAGTTTTCCCCAAAGTGTGGGACTTTGCAAATGGGAAAACTCTCTAGATTAAAGGTTGGTTCCTATTCCTCTGTTTAGGTGCATACGTGGAAACTTGCAGAGGACCTATTCCTAAACCTAATCTAAGTTTTACCAAGGAGACATGGATAAAAGGAATACAAGAAATCAAAACTAAGCTACAAGGTGATGCACCAAAGGAATGATGAACATTAGTTTTGTTGATAGACACAAACCAACAAAATGCATACAATAATCAAGCACAGATAACTAGATTTATAATGGAAGATCAGATGAGAGCAAAGGAGACAAGAAAGGATCTAAAATCAATCACAAACGTGTTTTATTACTTTGCAGATTGATACAATGCATTACAAATGGCCAGAAGGTAGGAACGTATTGCAATTTAAATGGAAGGTCTGAACTCCATGAATTCCTTTTCCAGAAGAAAAGGGGAGCTTGCAAAATAAAATAATGTCCAACCCTTTACAATGAGTTTTGACCCGACTTTTATAGATTCAACACAGAAGGGAGAAAGAGAGAGAAGTGGGAAAAATAGGTCAAAGCTCAACCACTGCTATTAATGCCTCCTACAAAATCTGCCCCCAAATCTATCTTGACTACATCAATTTCTTATTCGGCACCTTGAAGGAGGAGGAAATGACGGATCGATCAAATCCGATTTGGTTGTTGGGGAAAAAATAGATCCTGCATTAATGGCCCTGAATATGTTTCTCAATTTTTGTCCCACCTAACCTCCCCGATCTTAAAGTTTCAGACTTCATGGGATAGACGAGGCTGAGATCTTTCCAACGATATTATATTCGTAATATTTTGAGCCCTGAGTCAAAAGATATGCCCCTTCAAAGTTTGTATCGGGTCCATACAAAAGGGCGGGAAAACCAATTTGAAAAACAAGCCCCCTTTTTAATATGGGTCACATGGAGGGCTGGCGCTTATTCGAGGGTGGCCTCTATATTTTTCTCTTGGAATGGTGTGGGGATAACATGTGGCTTCCTCCACCAACTTGCTCAATTTCTATGTTTTTGGGTAAGTCCTTTGCTTCATGGGTCATATTTCTTGACCTGGGAACACGCGACGACTGAAACTTGCTTGGAAACCCCCTTTTAATCTTTCTCTTGAACTAGCATCGTTTGGATACTTGGCACTCTCTACCGGCTTGCCATCATGCATCGACTATTCAACTCAACTCTGTCCCATTTTGAGACTAGACGCATGGAGGCTCCGCGCTTGCTTAAAATCCCGATCAAGATTTTCCTTTGAAGGAGCGTTAGGTTGACACTTGGAAGCCTCCATAGGTCTTTGGACTTTTCAACGACCTCCCTCTTACCTTTTCGGACCTTGGGCTACGTGGTGAGTGGTGCTCATTTGAGCCTCCACTTTTGGATTTACCCTTGGAGATGTGCCGCTTGGACACGTGGCAGTCTCCGCCAGCACTTCTATACTTAGCCTTTTTGAGGCCCACTCTGTCCGCCTTTTGACCTCTGTTGACCGTTTGCTACATGGAGGGCTGGCACAAGTTTGAGTCTCTACCTTGGGCTCCCATTTTGGAATTGCGTTGAGCTGACACTTGGTCAAAGCTTCCACGCATCTAAATCCCCAAAATTTGCACGGCCATTGAAAAGTCTCGACTCGGTGGAAGGGGCCAAGTGTCGGCTCAGCGTAATTCCAAAATGGGAGCCCAAGGTGGAGACTCAAAATTGTGCCAACCCTCCATGTAGAAAATGGTCAACAAAGGTCAAAAGGTGGATAGGGCGGGCCTCAAAAAGGCTAAGTATAGAAGTGTTGGTGAGACTGCCATGTGTCCAAGTGACGCATCTCCAAGGGTAAATCTAAAAGTGGAGGCTCAAATGAGTACCAACTCGCCATGTAGTCCAAGGTCCGAAAGGTAAGAGGGAGGTCATTGAAAAGTCAAAGACCTGCGGAGGCTTCCAAGTGTCAACTTGATGCTCCTTCAAAGGAAAATCTTGATCGGGATTTTAAGCAAGCACGGAGCCTCTATGTGTCAAGTCTAAAAAGGGAACAAATTTGGGTTGAATAGTCAATGCATGATGGCAGGGTGACAGAGAGTGCCAAGTGTCCAAATGGTGCTAGCTCAAGAGAAAGATTGAAAGGGGGTTTCCAAGCAAGCGTCAGGCCACCGTGTGTCCCGGTCCAAGAAATATGACCCCGCCAAGCAAAGGACTTAGCCAAAAACATAGAAATTGAGCAGGCCGGTAGAGGAAGCCATGTGTCAGCCCCACACCATTCCAAGAGAAAAATACAGAGGCCGCCCTTGAACAAGCGCCAGCCCTCCATGTGTCCCATATTAAAAAGGGGGCCCATTTTTCAAATTGGTTTTCCCACCCTTTTGTACGGACTTGATATAAACTTCAAAGGGCATATCTTTCGACTCAGGGCTCGAAATATTACAAATATGAGACCGTTGGAAAGATCTTGGCCTCGTCTATGCCATGAAGTTTGAAAATTTAAGATCAGGGAGGTTAGGTGGGAGAAAATGGAGAAATGTCTTCAGGCCATTAATGCAGGATCTATTTTTTCCCAACAACTAGATCGGATTCGATCTGATCCACTGTTTCCTCCTTCTTCGAGGTACCGAATAAGAAATTGATGCAATCAAGACAAATTTTGGGGTAGATTTTGTAAGAGGCATTAATAGCAGTGGTTGAGCTTTGACCTGTTTTTCCCGCTTCTATCTCTTTCTCCCTTCGTGTTGAATCTATAAAAGCTGGGTCGAAATTCATTGTAAAGGGTTGGACATTATTTTGTTTTGTAGGCTCCCCTTTTCTTCTGGAAAATGAACTTGTGGAGTTCAGACCTTCCATTTAAATTGCAATACGTTTCTACCTTCTGGCCATTTGTAATGTGTTGTATCAATTTGTAGAGTAATAAAATGTGTTTGTGATTGGTTTTAGATCCTTTCTTGTCTCTTTTACTCTCATTTGATATTCCATTATAAATTTGGTTATCTCGTGATTGGTTATTGTATGCATTTTATTGGTCCGTGCCTATCAAAAAAACTAATGTTCATCATTCCTTTGGTGCATCACCTTGTAGCTTAGTTTTGATTTCTTGTATTCCTTTTATCCTTGTCTCCTTGGTAAAACTTAGATTAGGTTTAGGAATAGGTCCTCTGTAAGTTTCCACGTATGCACCTAAACAGAGGAATAGGAACCAACCTTTAATATAGAGGGTTTTCCCATTTGCAAAGTCCCACACTTTGGGGAAAACTCAATGTTATGTGAATCACACCAAATGAATATGCCTTAGAAAAGTAGATCTGACGACTCATTTGGGGGTGCTGTGATTTTGCACTAACAGATTACATAGTTGACAGACATTGATCGGGGCCTCATACAACTTATATTCAAAACCACTTCAGTTCCACCAATTATTATCTCACAACTAATAGCCTTGAATTAAAAAGTGGATAGAGATAACGAGTTCTAGCACAATCATCTGGTCAAGATTACATCCCATAATCCATAGATTCTTCCTTCCCATATGTCTCCTCTCACACCTCTATGACCTTATCTCGGAGTTTTTTACATGGCGGATGCATGACGATTCCCATGTATCCCACATCCCATTCAAGTAATATTTGGTGATTACGATATTGCTAGAGAAAAATTTGTGTGGCTATTCTCATTGACCATTCCATTTTTCCCAAACAAGTTCAAAAGCGTTCATTTACTTAAATGAGAAAATTACCATAGTGCCTATAGAAGACATTCATTTTCCTTGATCTACATTTTAGCCATTTTCACCTATTTTCACATATTCCTCCTATTCATTACATTTACCCATTCCATATCTATCTTTTCATCTCATATCGGTTGTCCCGACATGACCTCAAGAGGTCGAGTAGGTCCTAGAGTCACATGTTGATTATTAGATGTACAAATATAGTGAACATGACGTGAAGGACTAGTTCCTTTTTGTTTCCTCTTTTATTTCATTTCTTGCATCCATATTTATTATCTCCCATTATTCTACGGGTGTTTTTACACCACCCAAATATGTCAGTCAAGAATACAATAGGCTCAAATCCCGGGTCTTGAAGCTTATTATGCTCAGATGAGTATGCAACAGTCACCTTCTTTGTCAGGGTGGGATGATAATTACTCATAAAATCTCTTATCTCCTCACATGCCCCCTCCTCAAGGGTATAATCTTTGGTTCATCAAGAAAATTGAAGAGATAGATCAATCTAATTATAATGGACAACCAAAGTTATTCAACTCAAATAACATGTCATTTACAAGAGAAAAAGGTTTTATCCTCGGTCTTATCTAGGCCTCAAATTAGTATGCAATCTGATTCTTTTCTTTCCTATATATTACCAAATGATGAATTCCTAGCATGACTCAACCGAAGTGACGAGCGTCTCAATGTTATAGATCAATCCTTGGATAGGATGCAAGGATACACTTGTGTTCTTCTCTAGAACAACATTGCTAGCCTACCTTCTAGAATGAAAAAAATATATCTAAAGATGGGTGGCCTACTAAATATTAATTCATTATAGGAAATCACGTGCAATTTCCTCCTAACAAGACTTAACACACACCTAAGCCAAATGCAAAACCTTTATCAAGCAATGTGATTTCAATGTTGGTGGATAGAGTTAGGGAATTAGAACTTGCCCAACCCTCACATTCTACACCATTTTCCGGGAAAGGAAAGGTTACCCACCACGTTCAAAATTATAACCATGTTCCCTCTACATTGTCACCGTTTCCAGTCTACATGGGTGTTCCTAGCCTGGGATACCTTCTTACTAGATTGGGAACGCTAAGTATGCCCTCTCATTCTTCATACAAATATCCTCCATAGGGGCCACTGGAAGTGTGTTCTCAAATTCCATTCCAACCGGCAATGCGAAGTCCTCTGGTTTTGTACCTACCAATCTATATCAAAACTATGCTCCCAATACCTTCACATGTATTCTAAATCACTACAAGGGGATATGTTTTATTTTCCTGGTCCATATGCTCAACATCATGGGGTTCCTTATGCCCCTGAAAATGCTTATGTTGTGTCATATCAACCTCTTGTTCCACCTCTACCTCCCCATCAAGGGTCATCCATGGTTGAGTCTTATGCAATGGCTATGTATTCTTAATATTTCAAGGAGCCCCTTGACTTTACCATACAGAGTATAATGCTCCCACAGTCATTGCTCAATCTTCCAAAATTGAAAGGGGAGGCGGATCTGAATGCTCACATCAAAGCATATGCAAATGCCATTAGAGAGGTACTCACATGGGATGTAGTTATAGCTAAAATATTCCCCAAGACCCTTGAGGGTATTTCTCTCGACTAGCACTATAAAATATTGGAAGCCTCGATTCACTCATTTAAGTAACTTGTTTCAGAGTTCATAAAGGCTTTCGATATGAACAAAATTTTAAGAACAAGAATCAGAGAATTCATTCATATTAAACAAGATCATAATGAATCCATCGCCCATTTCATTCGGACACGCAGAAAGTCCTCTACTCCTCGGCTAATGCTCCCAACATGGACCAAAAATATATTTGTGACTTTTTCCTCCATTCCCTTAATCAAGAAACTAAGGAGGAGGTAAAAATTTCCCTCTTAGGAGCTATAAGGAGGTCTTAGAAGGTGTTATCCACATTGAATAAGAGGTAATTGATATTGGCCGAAAGATATATGGCTCAAATAACAAACTGGTCACTCCCTCTCAAGGTAACTCAAATTACCCAAATGGTTCAAACAATAAAAATCAAGGACCCAAGGTCCTTAATAAGAACTGTGGTGCTACGATGAATGACATAACTAATCAATCTAGAAATTTGAAAGTTTCTAGAAAAGTTAGTGAAAATAATGACAATAACATTGTGAATACGAACAACCAAAGGAGTAACAACTTCACTCCTATTAATGCAGTCTAATATAGTGACCCTCCTCCTCCTCCTCCTCAAAGCGGGTCCAAGATCGAGCCCGGTTCAATACTCAAACCAATATATGAACCAATTTCAAAATCAGTATCAGAACCAAGGCTAGAGGCCCCCAAACTTCAATTACAATAACCAACAACAAAATAACAATAGGAAATGGGCCACAACAAAACCAAAATCAAAGACCTTGTGACTATGATCCCAACTTATACTGTGGTTTCCATAGGTTCATAGGACATGATGTTCGAACATGTCATGATTGTAATAAACTCATAAAATGACTGTAAGAAGACCAACGATAGCTCTTCATTGAGATGTTTTTATCTAATCACATGACACCTACACAAAACACTCACATGGGGCATATTGCTCCACCGAATGATACTCTTAGGGTTTATAGAGATCCCCTCTCAACTTGCCTTGAAAATGGGAATCTTAACTGTGGTGCTAACAATGGGAATCCCGCAGAAACACCGATCACGAAGCCTTTACTTCCACCGATCCTTGAATACCTCCTCCTTTGGACAATCAAAATCAACCTAATATTTTAGGCTTATTTTAGCTAGATACTGAACTAGAAGTTAACGCAGTGACTCACACCCATGATTATTCTTCACAACCTCTTCCCATTTATCCCTCAATGTTAGATGATGTAACAAAGTAGCTCCTAATCTAGTAGGAGCCTATGATTTGATCACATACCGACTAAGAACTTCTCCCACATTTCCTTCCTAGATTTGTTAAATAATTCCCCGCGCATCGAACATATTTATTATAATCACTAGGTATTAGCAATCTTATCCATGTCACTCCTCCTCTAGAGGCCCAAATCAATCACATAGACTTTGATGTCTATCCCCTGGGCAACTTGAGAGAGATGTTGGATTTGTGTTCGATATTAAGCAAGATGCCTACTGACGCTGAGTTGGCACAAAGAGGTGATCCTATGTTATATTTATAGGTTTTTATTTACAACAATTACGTTAAGCATGTAATGATAGATGATGTGGTTGTTGTTAATATAGTCCCTTTATCATTTCGTAAAAGTTAGGATATGGAGAAACAAATTGTTCCTCGACACGAAACATGCTTTGAGAGGATATGATATCCTTAAAACAACCTCTATTGGAACCATAGTGCTTCCAGTCACTCTTGGACCTAAGACCATGTTGACTAAATTTTATATTATAGATTAGGAAACTAACTATAATATGATTCTTGGGACGACCCTGGATTCATAGAAAGAAGGCAATTCCTTCTACATTATTCTAAGAAGTCATATTATTACATCTAGGGAAATTCTTCATGGTTTAAGGTTACATGAAGCCATTCAATATCCATTTAGCCAATTTAAAGAAGAATATGGGGTTTCATACCGAGTTTGAGCTCCCAACTAATTATTTAAACAAGCCACAAGGATTGATTCCAGTGTTCCATCTTATTCCTACGATTGAGTTGGAAGCCCCTAAGGAAATCGAAGGGGTTGATGCTAGTGAAAGAAAGGTTTTTATAGTAGAAGTTGTGTTGAAAAAAAACAAGACTGAAATTGTTAATATTTTGGAGAATGATCTGCCTATCATTATTCCATTTGATTCTTTGGCCATTGGTCATGCTCTTGGACTCGCCTCTCTTCTAGCTGATGGCTTTGAAGAGGCTTGTATGGTTGAGTTCTCGGAAGTTAGGGAAGAAGATTAGAAGAAAATCAAACTTCTATCTTCCCCGACGATTGTTGGACTCTCAAATATGATGGTGCAAAGTGTTGCTTTAGCACTAGGGTTGCGGTGATCCTCACTTCCCCGAGGGAGAGTTATGCCTTTTCCCTTCAAGATAAATGAGTGCACAAATAATGAGCTAAGTACGAAGTTTCTAATTCTTGGTCTTATCATGGCCAAGAGGATGGGTGTGAATAATGTTAGAGTCTTGGGTGACTCTCAACTCATTGCTAATCAAGTCTCAAAAGTCTATGAGACTAGGGAAGAGCACCTACAACTCTACAAGTTTGTTCTTGAGCTTTGCAAGGGTTTTAAATTTATCTCCATAGAAGCTATTCCACGAGAAAAAAACCTATTGGCTGATTTTATGGATACTTCCTCATCTCGTTTTGTCTAAGTGAGGACCTAGAGGAAACTAAATTCATTGTTTCAATATGATTTGAACCTTTGGTTTGAAGGATGCCAACCAATGCAATTTTGGCATACGTCGAGATTGAGAATGAGCCCACCACTTTGGATTTTGTGGAAAAAGACGAGGAAATATTAGGATACCTCAATGCTTACACTGATCTCCATCCCACACACCACAAGAGGATATTTTCCTCATACCTCACCCTTCCTCCTACTTTGTGGATCACACGATGAAATCTTCCTCATTGGAATAGTTTGAGATCTATGAAGTAGAGGAAGAAGAGATGGAGTTACCTCTAGCCCCACCTGAGTTTAAAGAGGGTAATACCTCTTTGATCAAAGGAACAATAGACATAAACATAGGGATAGAAGAGGATCCCAAAATCCTGAAACTTAGTTCTTCATTATCTCTAGAAGAAATATAAGTGCATACGAAGGTGCTTAAAGAGCATTCAAAATCCTTCGATTTTAGCTACAAGGAAATGATGGGTGTTACTCCTGATGTTATAGTGCATAATATCATTATGAATCTTGATGCTAAACTTGTGAAATAAAAATTGAGACCCATGAAACCAAAAGAGGATTTAATGGTCAAAGAGGAGGTAATGAAACTCTTGCAGGTAGGGTTTATCAAGCCGGTTGATTATTCTATGTGGGTTTCAAACATCATCCCTGTTCTAAAAAGGAATGGGAAGACATGCATTTGTATCGATTTCAGGGACATTAAAAATATTGTCCAAAAGATGATTTTCCATTGCCTTCAATTGATGTCATAGTTGACGTAATGAATGGATATGAGTTGTCTCTTATGGATAACTTTTCTGGTTATAACCAGATAAGGATTTCCGAGGAAGACCAAAAAAACTACCTTCACAACTCCTTAGGGAACCTTATGTTATGCAGTCATGCCTTTTTGCCTAAAGAATGCTAGAGTCACTTACCAGTGGGAAATATCATATATTTTTCATGATCTCATCTATAATATTTCGAGTTGTATGTTGATGACCTCGACGAGAGCAAATAAATGTAGCAATCATCCCGAGGTGCTTCGCATAATTCTCTCGCACCTCGAATATGGAGTAACGATAAATCTAGAGAAGTGTGTATTTGGAGTAAAAGGAGGCAATTTTCTAGGATACATCATTTCATCTCAAGGCATTGATGTTGATCTAGCAAAGATTTGGGCAGTTTTGGAAATTTCCCCACCCACGGATGAGTCAAGCATCAAGAATTTCCTAGGTAAACATGGGGTGATTTGTAAGTTTATCCTGAATTAACGTACGTTATACACCCTATCAATTGTTTTCCTAAGAAGGATTGTTGCAAAACTTGGACAACTGAGTGTCACGAAGTGTTTGAGTCAATGAAGTGTTTCCTTATATCACCACCTATGCTTATGCTACCGAAAGCTAACCATCCTTTGATTTTATATTCTCGAGCCACTGATGTCTTGATTGCATGCATGTTGGAACAATGTTGGCCATGAGAAAACCATTTATTTCATTATCCATAATATTATCAACTATGAGACATGATACACACAAGCGGAGAAGGAGTGCTTGGCTATAGTTTTCATAATAAAGAGGTTATGACATTACATCCTTAACTGGAAAATGCGAGTGATAGTTAAATATGAGAAGTTGCAAACATTATTAACTTAGGATGCCTTATCCAAGAAGGCTATTCATTTCATTACACTAATGGGTGAGTTTGAACTCACCTTTGTTAACCAAAAGTCCGTGAAGGGACAAATTATCACTGATTGGTTAGTAAATAATCCTATAGACTATGGGGAACTAGTAGATTTAGATTTTCCTGATGAATGTGTTCCTCATAGAGACAAAGCCTCCCATTTCTTTATGTCCATGGTATACTAATATTATTAATCATATTATGGACCAAGCGTATCCTAAGGAGCAACCTCATAACAAATATGGTTGCTACGCATTATAGCCATCGAGTATGTAATTGTGGAAGAAGTGCTATGTCAGAGCCTTTGACGGTATGCTATTGAGATTCGTTCATGAATAAGATTAAGATAAAATCCTCTTCAAATCCATAATGGAGTATGTGGTGGTCACTTCAGAGGACATGCAACCACTCATAAGATTCATCACATGGGCTATTTTTGGCCCACTTTAGAACATGATGTTGTAGAGTATGTACGTAGGTGTCAAAAATGCCAAGAGTTTTCACACGAGATACATATTCCTACATAGGCTCTATAACCCATAGTGACACCTTAGCCCTTTTCAACTTGGGGTCTTGATCGATAGGGAAGTTCTCTCCCTCATCATTAGATGGCCATAACTTCATTATCACGGCCACTGAGTATTTTACAAAGTGGGTTGAGGTTATGCCTCTTACAACTATACCTGGGTCTGTAATTGCCAAGTTTATTCTAAACTAAATCATTTGTAGCTATGGAGTCCCACAAGTCATTATATCAGATAATGGCACGTTCAAAAATGAAGAGGTGTGAGAATTATGTGTGTAATTCAAAATATCCCATCACATAGCCTCTTTGTACTATCCTTAGGATAATGGACAGGCTGAGGCTATAAAAAAACCTTAAAGTCCATTCTCCTTAAGATAGTTAAGGAGAACAAAATAGATTGGAATTTAAAGTTATTTCCAGCCTTGTGGGCCTATAGGACATCGGTAAGAACACCCACGATGCAAGACCTTATTATTTAGTCTTTAGATCTGAAGTGGTCTTACCATTAGAAGTAGAGTTACCTAGTCTTCGTATATCCTTACAAGGAATTTTAGATGAAGAATGATATCGAGAAGCATGATTGGATGAACTAGAAACCCTTGATGAAGATCGAATTAGAGCTAAACAACATCACCTGGTTTATGCTGATAGGATGTGTCGTCAGTATAATAAGAAAGTGTATGAACAAGAAATACACGTAGGAGATCTAGTCCTGAGACATGATATCTAGATCGAAAAAAAGACCGAAGAAGGAAGGAAGTTTAGACCCAAATGGTTAGGCCATTACTAAGTAATAGAGGACTTTAATAGTGGTGTGTACCACCTATGTACTCTGGAAGGTGAAGAATTTAATGAATTATTTAATTCGCTTCACCTTAAGCATTTCTATGCATAACTCATTTGCATCTCCATTTGTACATTATTGCATCCATACTGTATATCATCTGCATTATCATATTGTGAAATTGTAAATCAAGAAACTTACTTTCAAGTAACTTTTAAAACTTCCAAATATTGGCAGAAGCACTTAATCATACCTCTTCAAGTATCCATCATATTATCATCAAATTGTTTTAATCTCTTCATCATTTCAACAATTAAGACGGAATTTTGACATTTGTCCTACCAATACTTGCACACTTAGTTCTATTCATGGTTTCTTCTAGCTCAGGTGTCTTTGCCCATAGTTTTTCTAGAAGCTTCTTGATGTCACATCTTTCCCTAAAAATATCTTTACTAACAGAAGCAATCTAAACATTTCACATGGAGATCTTGTCTGCATATCTCAATGTTTGGTGGTGAGCCCTCGCATCCTACTAGTTGTGTGGTGTTTAGGCTAGGAGAAATTTTTCCCGCCCAAAGAAAAAGTCTAAAGTAAACAAAAGGATAAATCAACAATAAATACAAAAATTATTTCTTTTGTAAATAATACTACACTTCTTTTCCCTACCAATCTTTGGTGATGAGCCCATGCTTCTTACTAGTAGCATGGGGCAAGACATAGGGGGTCTCATCAAATAAGTCAATAATTTTTAAATAAGTTAATGAATCAAAATTTCTTTGAAACCTTGAAAATCTAAAGAAATTGAGTTAGATGTGTATGCTACTGAGAGTCAATCCCTAAAACTAGATTGTGTCAATCAAAAGGCCATCTACGGATCTAAGTATAGATAAAATTAAGAAAACCACATTCTGAATTGGTTAGTTGACCTTTCTTAGGGTTGAGTTGTAGGTTCCTAATTGGATCTTTGTCAAAATCTTGTCTTCTTATCACCATTTGCATTCATCAAGGTCATACGACTCACATTTTTCCCGGCTCTTAATGATGAGCCCTATCATCTTACTAGTTTTGTGGAGTTAGGAATGGAGTGAGTTCATCTTTCTATTATATCATGATCATCACATTTTTCTAATAAAACAGAAGTTCTAAATATTTCTTGAAAACCAAAGTATCTAATTACAATTTGTTCTCATGTGCATCCTATTAAAAAAGGAAATCATTATGTTTATACATTTGCATCATCATCATCATCCATAACATGCATCGATAAAATTGATCAAGGGATCATTTTCAAAATTCCCTAAACATCCCTAAATGGTGTCAGTGCAGAAGATCGTGTCGAGAGATTTCCAATGACCTGTGAGAACGCGACAAACGAACATCGAGAGCTCTAGATATGTCCTGGTCAAAGTTCGGACCAACGGAAAGTCAACTCTGGTCAACTAGTCAATATTGGACCAATGGCACTGTGACACGTGGTGAAAAGGCAAAGGGAGTCATATGTTGGTTTTGATCTCCGGTCTTCGACGGTTGTAAAAAATTGCTTGTCGAACAAGAGGCTCAACTTTTGTTACGGAGGGGAGCCCGGTCACCGTGTGGACTATGGTATTATCACCGACGTGGTGGGTCCACAAGCCACCACGTGGCTTGCCACCATGAATCAAATACGATCGATTTGTCTATCAAGGATTGACAATGAGCTAATTATCTGAGTATACATGCGCTGAGTTACATTTTACTTTGTAATTCTTTGCCATAGTTATTTCCAATGCCACATGCATATATATACATATACGTATATATATATATATATATATATATATATATATATATATATATATATATATGTTCAAACATTAATATAACCACATAATCCTCCACTTACCTACTAAGCGCCAACTTGCCAAGGACCATCCGGAGGAAGGAGTGAAGCGGTGTTGGGGGGCTAGGCCCATGTGTGGAAAGTTCCACGTGAGGAATGGGAGATATAAGGTTTATTAAAACCTTCCCTAAAGCTAAGGCCGCCTAATGTGGGAAATACCCACTTTAGCATGCAAAACCGCTCCCACTCACCTTAGCTACTAAAATGGATTTTGATTCCATTAAAAATGCATGCGCTCAAATTTGGGATTTAATCCCATCAACTATGCTACGGGCTAAGGTATTTTTAGCCTAAGGATAATATTCGAGGCATTATTTTAGGGTCCTATTTTTGTATAAATAGGGAACCCATTTCATTGTAATGGACACAACACAACACAACTTCGGAAGCTCAAAGCGATAGCTTGAGGAATATTGCCCAAGCAAGTGGAGGAGAGTTTTATTTTGATAAGACCTATTTATTAGGCTTATTATAAAGTTGTGAAGACCTATTTATTTAAATAGGCATTATTATGGCTAGGAGTTATTAATACTACCTAGTCGGCCCATAACGCCACACCAAATTATTGTGAATCCTGGAATATCAACCAGAGTGCCATAGGGCATTACAAAGCGTCTGGAAGGCCGATCGAGAACCGAGGATTTTGAACAATGGAGCTGGTGCCATTAAGCTTGCCAAATACGCCAAGAAAGGGGAAGTCGGGTGCTATTTTTCACCCTTGTCTTCTGAAGGTCTGGTTATTCTTCTAAGCAAGTTCTTAATAGTTTCCATTAGGTTTTCTTGTGAAAGTACTATTGTAACTTACAAGTTTTGACTAGTGGAACAGTTCGATAAGAACTCGGAGACGTAGGAAATTTCCGAACTCGTAATCAATCTTTGTGCAATTGTCTTTAATGTCTTGCATTTATTTTAAATTGATTACTTAAAAGGAGAAAATTGTCGGCAATAATTAAAGCCTATAAGGGTCCGAGATCAAGTAGATAAAAACTTGATTATTTTCGGATAAAAATTATATAAAAGTATTTGAAATTCTAAACATCTAAGAGTACATAGATGAGATGAATCATGAATGAGTCAACTCTTACATAGAATAGCCAAACTAAAAATAAATGTATATATGTATATATCAATAAAGTCAAGTTTTAGGTACAATTCCATTACACTCTTGCAAGTGTGGTCAAAATGCTCGTATATGAGCTGAAAATCCAAAAAATCATATATATGCAAAAATGATCTCAAAGTAATAAGTGTCTCGTGGCATATCCCTCTCTACGGGATCCTACCAAAGGTGTAGGACTAGGGCTCTTCTTTGCGGCTCGTGTGATGAGTGACTCACTGTTGTATACGAACCTCTCGTGTGTTGATCGGTGATAGTTCCCATGTGATGGGGCGGGTGATCTGCCGGTGGTAGTAGTAGCCTCCTTGCAAGAATGGTCTCATTGTTGTCTCCTCTCGACCAGTTCATATCTAGTAATCTAGACTCTCATCTAGGTTAGGGCCGTTAACATGCCATTCTTGCGCAAAAACATCTATGTGGCATCTAGTTGTCATTTGGTTTCCCAACGTTTGTGAGTAACTTCCCATAGGGAGTGCAAAAGTATCTAAGAGAATCGAAAAATAAAATATCACCAACCATATGTGGTAGTTGTAAAGAACAAATAAAAAAGGTGAGTGAGAAAACTTTCAAAACTTCAAAAACAAAAAAAGAGAGAATAGGATAGTGCATAGTTTGTTAACAATATAGTCTAAGAGTAAATTTGAGAGAAGAGTATGTTACTTACTCGGATCTCTTGGCATCCAGGATGGATCAATTGGTGTTGGTGGTGGTGCGGGAGCTGTGACAAGAATTTCCTCCACTCTAACCTCCTCTACTATGGTCTCCCCTACACCCCTTTGTCTTCCATAAACTAACTCCACATCCCCTCCTCCTACGGTGGTCAAGGGTTCTTCCGAGTGCAATTTCTCTACCTCGCTTCTACCTCAACCCTAACTTCCACAGATGCCTCTCTAGTGTCCACACACTTTGTGTCACTCTTTGTCTCCACCTCTTCCTCCGGCTCGATCACGGCCTCTACCTCTATCTCGAGTCTCCTCCTCCTCCTCCTCCTCTTCACTATGTGCACACCTTGCCTCAATAGATACAAAATCTACACTAGCCTAGCCGGGTCTCATGCAACATGTGAAGTGTTGATCGAGAACTCCGGGAGTAATAATGATCCACTCAAACTTGTCGTTAGGGCTATCTCTCAACTCTCGATCCCTCATACACTATCAATACTGCTAGGAGGGCATCAACATAAGGCAATCCAAGCTGTTGTGGAACCCAATGAACTAGATGGTCCTTCACTCTTTTTGTTTGATCAATTAACTATGTAGTAGAACTGCATGTAGCCAAGGTAATAGTCTCCTCACCCCATAGGCCAGCCATGTCCTGATATGGCTACGCGACCATGTCATTTGTGGTGAGTGTAGAAATTTATCGATGTTTCCCCTTGAGTAGAGCCATGTCAACCCATATCATTGTTCTAATCACCCCGGGATTTTCTATCCCAATGCCCCTCTGATAGGGGATCATGTGCTCATATACCCAACTCATGACTAATGTGGGATGACTAAGGGCCTTTCCCTTTAGTCAGAAAAATCTGTATAAATCAATGTAAGTGGCACCAAGGATGTTAATATGCCATACATATATGCAACCATGTTGCTCAATGATTTGATTGATGGGTTCCAAACAGTAAAATATCTTGTCCCCGCCCTTGTTCCCAACCAAGCGTGAAGCAAAGATACCAATAATGGACTTACGCAAGGCATAGATAAGAGCGAAGGAAAGCGATAGCAGTCTCATCCCATGATTGGCACCCGTGTTAGGTGCATGTGTATCTCCCATGTATGTTTCCTAGCTATGGGCCTAAACAACTAAACTCGTGCTAGCCAAAACCAACTTATTTCGAAGAAGAACCCTAGAATCCGGTAGACATCTTCTAAAGTGATCATCCACTCTCCCTTAACTCCAGGAAGCCAGAAAGTGTTTTTTTATGAATCATAGTAACTCAATAAATCAAACAACATGTTACTAGAAGGTGCAACTAGATATGTCCGTGATATCCTCCATATCCCAACCCTATGTAATAGGTCTTTCTCATCCTGAGACAATGCCTCCAAAATTGAAGGAAACCAGTCATACTCTCGAGCTCGCTTCATCGACATGTTGTCCATGCATTCATAAACATCAAAATGAGAAAGTTAGAATCATAAAAATGGATAATAATCTCACCAAAAACAATTAAAAACCCAAAAATTGATCATACTTAGTAAATTTTGAGAGTTTCCCCAACAATTACACAATTGCCACTATGTGCAGAGCGGTGGTTACATAACCACCGTGGAAATTCTACATTTTCCTTTAACTATGTAGTGGTTGCATAACAGACATGGTGGTTGCACCACCGCTGCTCTATGTAGAGTGGTGGTTGCGCATCTCCGCGGTGGTTATGTCTCGTGAAAAGTGGGACGTACCCTAGGGCCCCAAAAACTCTTAAAAATACAAAAATTGACCTTTTTGAATAAAATAAATTATAGTTCTTAAGAGGTGCCCCCTTATGATCATTTTGACTATAAAATCTTCAAAAATAACCCCCTACGTTAATTTTTCACAATTTCTATATTTTATGGTAGAAATAGACAAATGCAAATAACTCACTTGTTTGTGACCCGCTGCTTCTCCCACTCGTTGGGCTTCCATCATGTCGTAACACTCTTTGTTTTGAGTGTATTCTCACGTGAAACCATCATAGGTAATCCAGAGCTCAAATTTCACTAAGTGGGTAAGTGCAAATGATTTCTAAAAATAGTAATTTTGAGATATATATTTGGCATTACAGCAAAGTCTTTGGCGCATGTATATCTCTATCCTCGTGGATATGGTAAGTCCTCTTGTCATTTTAGTTTTAAATATTTTATCGATCATACATTATATTTGCACTTGATTCCCATTTTTTTTTCTTGCAGGTGACAGGAAGCTTGGATTGGCATACTATCAACACACATGCATGTTAGGTATAATTTCTAACCTTCTTGTTTGGGAGAACCATACTCGGACCTCACGTTTTACACCTCTTCATGACTAAAATGATTCTCCAAGGGGGAAACATGTATGCACCCAAAATTTCATGGTGCTAAACTATTAGAATAGTTCAAATCCCTAATAATGATAAATATCACTTCCAATGATATCCAAGTCCAATTTCTCTCTTGCAACATGTTCTTGTAGCTTATTGTACTTTTCCTATCTATTTTTTAGTTTTTCCCTCTTCACTTAGTTATTTTGCAAACTTTTCCTTAGCTTCCTAAAGCATTAAGTTATGGAACCATGCTGATGGTTATGCAACCTTGATCTTCCTTGAATGGCGATTCTACGCAACCATGGTGGTGGTTGTGTAACCACCGATCTATGTAGACAGTGGTTTTATGCACATTTAACCGAGACTTTCCAATGTGTTTTGAATGTGTGTTGCCTTCTTCCAGCTCGCTTTTTCTCACATGTTTTTGATTGAATGAAAAATTCTTGAGATTTTTAGATGCGTATGGACTTTTCCTTCCTACTTAGTATTATTCGTAAGTTAACTGCTACTCCCATGAGTGATGTGGAACTTCTTTGCTGCCAAGTGAGTTGGACCACTTCTCGACCAATGTTCTATAAAAGCCAAGTTTTTCCCGAAGCATTGGTTGGAGTATTTTGATTTGGAATTTTAGTGTTATGTTGTCGAAATCCTACCTAGAAGTACACAAGCAAACACATCTCATTTTCCTTTTTATTATCTTGTTTGCATTGCAGACTACTGCAAACCGTAGCTCCATCACTCCTTCATTTCTTTTGCACACTACCAATACAGTTCCTTGGATACATTTGGACATTTAATTGGAAAATAAGCAGAGGGATCAACAAAATCAAAACCAAGATTGGAATTGTCTCAGTTCTACATTTCTAGTATGGAGGTGTAATTGAATTATTTGAAGCTTTCCTTGTTTAAATAGATTTCAATTCATATTCTTTAGAATACATTCATTTAAAGAGGTAAAATTACAATAGTTTCCATTTTCCTATAAGAATATTCCATTGAGGATTTCTTCTCAGCTCATCCATGTGGATTTGTCTGGGAAGAATTCGGAGGAAGTTCTTGTGCACATATTTTGTTAATTCTTCACAATCAATTTACTTGTAGAGTTTATAACATTCAATATTTAAATCCCATCAAAGACATGAGAAAAGATTTTGTTGAAAGCTACCTCCTTGCCTATCCCTATGGATTTACAGGGGAAGTTAGTTTGAAGAAGCTTATGTGTCTTTGTGTTAGTTTTCAATTTTTACATTTAGAAAGTTTATGTAGATCCTATTGTTTTACCAGGGAAGCATTAGGGGAAGAAATTTCTTCTTAGAATCTTTTCAACCTTCACATGATTCTGAGGTAAAACCAGAGGAAGTAATATCCACAATTGCAAATTATAGAATTCTTATGTGTTAATTAGATTAGATTAAATCCACTATGGAATGGGGAAATAACCATATATGGCTATTTCACTATTTAGTTTAGAGTAGAAGTAATTGTTAGGAAATAAGAGATAAAATATGCGAGAATAATCCCTTACAGAAGTGCAAAAAAGAGAAACTAATATGCGAGAAAATATTATAGATCTCAAATAAAAGTGCGGAATAAATAACACAACACGAGAGATAAGATTTACCGTGGTTCACCCAATTTGGGCTACATCCACCAAGAATCACTTGCTCGATTTTATTACAAGCCTCCACTCTCTCAATACAATACCCAAATCCGTTTGGAGCTATGCTCAACAAACTCTCTGAAATTCACACCCGAATTCAAAACACATCTCGCAATACATTTGCTTATACATCTATCATATGCAAAAGAACATATAAATAGACAATTGCTTAAGCAGTTTTACAAAACCGTGGGTATCAAACAATGGGCAAAAAACAAAACCATCCCATAAACCTATGGGTAGCCAAGAGGCGAGCTTTTACAAAACAATGGGTCTTGAAAGAACCATGGGCCCAAAAATAGCCCATAACGGTTACCCATTACCCATGGGTTAATAAACCACCCATGAAAATTTGCAGGCTTCGCCCGAACCCCCCTGACCCGCTCACCGACGAGCGAGACCACCGTAAAAATACCCGAGTGTAACACATAGAAGGTGTATCACACTCTAACATGAAAATAGGCTCCACAAACATAACAATAATTTCCATTTTATTAGAAGAAGTTGTATTGTCTGTGTAGATTTCTTTTATTTAATTCTAGAAAACACAAAATCCCAAAAACATTAGATTAAATTAGTTAGTTTATTTTATTTGTCTTATTTCCTTTCTTTTAAAAATCATTGAAAATACAAAAACAAGTAGATTAGATTTACTTCATTAGTTTCAATTAATTAGTTTCCTTTTGTTGAATTAATTAGTTGCACATAGATTTAATTAGATCGAAGGAGAGTAATCAATTTGGTTTAATTAAAATCAAGTTTGCATTTCTTTGTTAATTTAGGCACATAGATTTAATTAGATGAGAATTAACACAACTCCCTACATTTCCTTAGTTGGCTTAGGTTACCCGAACATTGACCTTTCCTCTTTTGGATTATTTTTGTTTTTGTTTACTTCTGTTATAAGCCAATTTTGACTTCGTAAAATTGATTAAAAAAATAAATAAATAAAGAAAAAATGGATTTTTGTAATTTTTCAAAAGTTTTACTTTGCATGGTTTATCACCCTCATGATGACCATCTCATTTTTGTGATCGTTTCGGTCTTTGTTTCATCCTTTTTGGGCGAGAACTCTTCTGCCAGGCTTTAAATCGCATTAAAATACATTAAAATTAATTAATTAATATTTAATTAATTAATTGCTCCTTGTTTGATAAAATTTAATTTTAAATAACTTGAGAGTATTTAATTAAATAAATATTAATTAAAAGTTCATTCGACAAATTTTAATTTCCAGGGAAGTAAGCTTATGCTTCTAACTGTCGAGAATGTCGATTTGGCTTCCCGAACCCGGATTTCCCCTTTCCTGGCAATTTTCTTTTAATTTCCCGCTTATGGGATTTTCTCCACCAATTTCCAAATCATGGATTGGCTAACGGGAAGGAATTCTCCCAATTTTCCACATGGGGAAATTAAACGGGGATTGCAAGCCCACTTTGCCATTCCCGTTGGCAATTGGCCATTGCTTTCCCCATTTCCCCCTGGCACTTAAGTCCACTACCCGGGAAGAGAGGAAGTTGGATTAATCCTCATAACTTCCTCCGTCAAACTCATTGGAAAAATTCGTGCGAAGCTTTCCGATTGCTTCTTATTTCTTCAAGGACATAATATTTTTTCAACATCCCATAATGCAAGAGAAACTCACGCCATTGTGAAGGAAGATATATCAGTCGTGCATGCAAGGAAGTTTAATCAAAATCCACACATACACCTAAGAAGGACAGTCTAAAAAATAGGGAAAAGGATTGTTTTGTTTACATTAGTTTTGGAGTAGGAAATCTCCACGCACCCACAAGAAGATTCCACGCAACAAGTCAAAGGAGAGAGTAACATTAAAGAGACCACGTCAGAAAGGGATAAGGAGCAACCAAAACCCCACACGCTCAACCAAAGGGAAGAAAAACTCTACATAGGTTTTGAAATCTCCAAGATTTTAAATGCATGAGTAAAGAAAGCAAGTTTCACACATAGAGCAAAGAAACCAAAAGAAAACAGTTGTAAGAGTCCACACACCGATCTGCTCCAAAGACAAAATACTTGCAAAGAAAGGAGATCAATGGTTAGAAGGCGGGGCCACTAGAGTATTCCATGCATTGAATGGCAGATATAGAACTCCACGAAAACCCGAGAAGAGAATCTCCATGCATTGAAGAAACCATTAAGATTCAACACCAAGGGAGGAATAGACAAGTTTAATGGAAGAGACGAGGTGAGACTAAGGAAGATCATCATGCATTGGAGGAGGCACTAGAAATAAAGAAGGAATAGCTTCCCACATGCCTCGGAGAGAGAAGGTTTCAAGAAAACAAAAATTTATAAATTTCTTTCCACGCGTGAGGAAGGGATAGTCCAAAACAGGACAACACACTATTTTCAAACACCACGCATTCACAGTCTCAAAGAATACTACCCATGCATGCACAAGCACTCAAAGTAATATAAAAAAATGCAGGTTGAGAGATAAGACCGCCCATGTAGAAATTTTAGAGTAGTTTCCACGCACTTGTCAACAAGAAAGGAGAATACCATGCCCAAGGTAGAAAGAAGATCTTCACGCCAAGGAAAGGATAGCCCACGCCTTAGGGGAAAAATACAAAGAGGAGATTTGTGTATAAGACCAAACAAAAAAATTCCACGCATGGATTGAATTTCATGTATTTTTGCTCTATTTTTTGTTTGTTTTTAGCAAACTCCCACGAACAATCCAAAATAGGACAACAAATTGTTTTCATTCCACGCCTTGGAAGGAGAATCCATGCATTGAAAGAAAAGGTGAAGAAATAGTGGATTAAGAATATTGAAATTGATCCTGCACGAAGCCATCACAGATCAGGAGAATTTGTTTAAAAATAAATATTATTATAATTTTTCTCAATCTAGAATTCGAGCTTAGTCTCGATATTTTTTTGTGTTGACATTTAAAAAAAAATTGTAATTCGGGACAATTATTATTATTATTTAAAAAATAATAATAATAATATTATAACAAAAATATTTTTCTTGCATCAACGGGGTTTTGGAGACTAAGACCCGCCCCGTTTGCATTGTCTTGCATGCCTGAGTCATTCTTCTGTGAAATTCATAATGGCCGAGAAATCTAATCTGTGGGAAGATCAAGGAAGCCAGTGGAGAAATCAAACAAATCCACCCTGAAGTATGAATTTCAAGGAATTATCCCTCCCAGTTCCATTAAGTCAGCATATGACAACATCACTAATACAAATCTGGGTCACATCAATATGCAACAGTTCTGGGAACAGGTGAAAACTGAAGGAAAAACCATTTTCTTAGATAGACTTTACCATAGTGGTCTACCCCAAGCAGTAACATTTCCTGTCTCGGTGCAGTATCACGAATTGGTTATTACTTGCGCGGAGCATTATGACCTTGAGAGATGAGAAATTTTAAAGATAATTGCAAGCCTTTCCTCTTAATTACAACATAACACATTGAGGAATTTCTCGGCATACCCGAATTTCCCGAGAATGTGAATATCACTTGCCAAACCCAAAGACAAGAATTCTGTGATGAAGAACCCATGAGATGGAGCAAGATGGTTAACAAAAACTGGTTAGTAACCAAGAGACCTTGAATTGACAGGCTTCCCAAAGAATTGTACCGCATTGAGTTCGTGGAAGAAATCGGAGACATGATCACTCTCCTAAGTCGAGTTTTCGGTCTACCTTCTACTAGGATTTTCCACCCATGGATGTACCAGTTTATCTGTATCATCCTAGCCAAGAAAGAGTTTGTGGATTGGGCCACCATCATCAGTAACACCCTTCACAAAAAATTGATAGAAGTTAAGATGACTGGATGCTTCTACATGACATCGTATATCGACTTATGCGGTAGCAAGAAGAAAGCTATTTTCGGGACTTGAAACGAGAGGAGTCATGGGGCCGTCGAACAGTGTTTTTCATTATTACCCTCAACTTAGTTTCAAAAATAGTTCTCATCATTTTAGAAGAGTCAACGATGCATTCACCTTCCGTGTGATCCGGAACCTGAATCGAAATACTGAGGAAAGGTTTTCTAAAGAAGCCATGAGTGTCATTTCCCAATGGGGAACCTGGTTTATTCAATTTTCATCTTTTTCCTACATTCGTGTGAGTGGCTTTATTGGTACCCCATGGAAACTTCCTAAGTATGTCAGTGATGATGGGCATTAATGGAGTTGGCATGACAATTATTCCAAGTTCACTACCTTCTTAGTGACAAGCACCGTTCAGAATTCATTTCCCAATCCAAATCGGGGAATACCAATGTCCAAATATTTTCAGTGCACAACTCATGGAAAAAGAGTTCACTCTCATAACCATCCATCCATATGTGAAGAGAGCCCAGTTTGATATCAATGGATATATGCAAAAGATTCTGGGAGCAAAGTACCAACATAATCCTACCATGGAAGATTTCTGGGCTGCTTGTTCGAGATGAACATGAGGTAAGAAGGTGAGAGTACTCTCGCCTAACACTTGCTTAGATCAAGGCCTTCCACATCAAGAGTCCTCCCGATTCATTCATAGATGATGATGAGGATGTCGTCGATCCCTCATATGATGCCATTTCCTTTACCCCATTGCCTCGAATTGACTGGACCAAAAGAGATGAATTTTCTCTTGATGGAAAGAACCAACCAATTATTGAAAGAAGCATATATTGGTATAACTAGAGAAATTTCCAAATTGCAATCCATTCCAGATCATGTTTATGGATCACACAAATTTCCAATACGAGTGGGCCTCCATTTGACCAAAATCTCTTCTCAATCAACCTCATTACCATCCAATCATACACAACAAGCGAGAAAGGAGTGGTTGTCAAAATCCACTTCGCTAAGCAACATGTCATAAGGAGAAAGATCTAAAGATCCTAACCCCGAAGAAGGAAGAGAGCGTGTGTCCAGATTTTCTACCTCAAGTAGAGATTCTTCTACCCACATCGTTAATAGTGCTCAGAAGCTAGTAACAAATGATCCTCAGCCATGCTTCAAACAAGCATCCACTCAAGTGTAGGTAATTCAAATATCAAACACTTCAGAGCATGTAGTTCATGAAGAGATTTCCCAAAACCTCTCAAATAATCAGGAAGTGGATATTGAGGTTGTGTCTCCTTAAATCGAGGTCGTAGATAGGATTCAAGTAGGATCTCATAATGTTGAGAATAATGAGAATATTGATTCGAGATTTAGGATTTTGTATGCTGAAATAGTGAATGATACTCCTTCCTGGGTTGATTCCGAAGTAAAGAAAAGGAAGAGAGTTGTCAAGCCAATTGACATCAATTTTTGATGCCCTTTTCAACCTTTTGAATGATGTCAGTCCTAAGAAGCCTAAGGGGCTTTCTCAAATAATGATGGATAATCTTGGAAACAAATTTGAATACCTTGCCATTCCACAAGTGGATAAAGAGCGCGATGCTATGACACTGCCGACTATGAAGTTTCCAAAATTGGACTTGGAAGATCTACATTAGAAAGTGACATTGCGATGGATCAAGATTCAATTGATATCGTGCTAAAGAGACTTGAGAAATACAAGTCTCAAAACTCTTAGCTCAAGGCCGAAAAGAATCAATTAGTGGAATATGTTCAACATTTGATAAATCCCATATCATCCACCTTCCCAGTACCTGATGCAATGGCTGCCCCAGATGAAGATACTCTCAATTTGTCAAAGGAAATAAACACATTGGGCCATGTCACTAAAACTTGGCTTTTAAAGATTCTCATTTTAGGCCAGGGGACAATCAAGACCGCGGTTAAGCTTCATGAAGATGTCAGTGCGTATCTTGATCTAATTCTTTCTTTCAAAGAAACTTTTGTTTCTACTATATCAAATTTGGATGAGATATTTCCCAGTTTACAAGAGATGATAAGTATGGAATCTTCAGTTTTAGCTATTGAAGGAATTCTTGAATTTGAACATCGAGGGACACATTTTCTTTGGTGTCTGCATCTCAAATCAAGAAAAACGCTTCTCGAGGATTTTATGATTCATTATGAAAGCATTTGCAATGAAGCCTTCACTTAACTCTCCTTGATTCAGGAATTCATGGTTGAGATTCCTTGTAACCTCGTAAATGAGCATAATCAAAGGTGTTCATCAGAGCAGGTGGAAGAACAATTTTCACAATTGTTTAAGGACATGTACACTCCCGCCAACAATTTATTGTCAGTTTCCATGGAGCGATGCCTCAACCTAAAGAACTTATTTGAGAATGCTCAATCAAAAATTGTCAATTTAAATGATATGCTAGGTAGAATTCTTGAATCGTCGGTATTTTGTGAGGCTATTCTTCGACCAAGTGAACCTTCAGAAGAAGAAAAGATGTTTGAAACTTTAGGAAGGTTTAGATCCTTTCAATTGGCAAAAGCGGTAGATCCTAATTTCACCGGCGGTTCATGGAGTTGATTTTCTTGGTATCTAATGAAGTGGGAGAGTCCATTTCTCATACGCTTGAGATAGGCGGACCCCATTTCAATGGATAAGGCACTGGTTATTATTGTATATTTTAAAAGGTGTTGTTATTTGTTTTGGGAAACAATGGATATTTTAAGTAATTTCTATTTTTAGTTGTCTTTAATAAAGTTGTTGTAAAATTCAAAGGTCACTTAAGTGCCGTATTTAATGATCATGTAAAATCCTAACTACTTTGTAACCAAATTTTGGGTTATAAAAGGAAGTGAGGGGCTCATTTGTAAAGGGTGACTTTGAGAGAGGAGAAGAAAATACTTTTGTGAAAGCTTTGTTTCAGGAAGAAACTTTGTGTTCTTTTGTGAAAAACATTTTGGAGTTAATGAAATACGAACTTTGTGTCTCATTCATCGTCTCTTGTAAAATTTGATGTTCTTATGTTCATTAGATGTTAGGTGTTTGAATCTTGCATGCAAATATCATCTTTGATCTTATTGTCAACGTTATTAATCAGTTGTTCTAGTTCACAAGTGATCAAGCTTGATTGTCTACTTGCTCATGTGTGTTCCCTTTTACACGTTCTTGTTTGGCTAATTTAAACTCCATTTTATTTGTGTTGGTTATTCATCTTTCCTCTTCATGCAATATTAGGCTCCGTTTTACCTAACTCTTGCATGTTCTTTCATTTCATTCCATTCCACTCCTTTCCTTCATTTCATTCCATCTCCCTCACTCATTTTTCTTTCCATTGATGTTATAAAACCCCCACATACAATTTTGAATGTACGAGATGTAAATACGATTTTGGTTTTCAATAAAGGCAACCTCACCTTCATTGAGGATGGACTTCGTTCCCACATTGTTGCATGTCATTTGCATGCGTGTAAATCCATATGCTAACAGTTTTTGGCAACTCTCTGGGATTTAAGAATCGTTAACCAAAGTGCTTGGTTAAATCTTTATGACTATCTCTTCGCAAAAGCTCCGGTTCTTTAACCAAATGTTGTGCCCGACGAAGATTTCCAAGGAGACATTACTTCCAATATTTGAACAAAGAGCTTGGGAAAAGCTGTGAAAGCTTGTAACAATTTTTGGTTGTTGATAGAGCCATTAACAAAGAAATCTACATTGAAGACCTTAGAAGAAGAACATCCACACTTGTGGCCAGAAGACCTCCTGGACATGTGTTGATCGTTGTTCATTGACGCGGTCCTCTTCCACCAAGGTAATAAGTTGTATGACTATTACAGGTAACCCACCTATCTTGTAACCAAATCTTGTTTTTACAGATACTCAAGAAGACATATCATCAGATTTGAGGCAAGCTATTTGAGAAAAGCGCACGAGTAACCATCATTTTCATCTCGCCGCATCAGTACTAGATAATGAAGAAGAGAAATCTGCAAGAGTTCTTTAGAGCTATTCAAAGCAAATAGCTCAAGAAAGAGAGTGAAGAGAAAAGACTAGAGCCGGTCGAAACACACCAATGACCCCTTCACAATAAATATTCCAAACTAGAAGGAAAGAGGTTTACATGAGGAGAAAAGATAAAGGTCAATCGGCCCCACTTTTGACTTTCAAGGAAAATTTAGTTTCAAGTTATCTCCTCCAAAGAAGAACACACCTCATAGATTTGTAAGCCTTGCATCAAGTCCTGAAAGAGCAAGCAAGGAAGGAATCACTACCAGTCAAGCACTCATCCTTACTCACGTTGTTTTACCTTCGCATACCACCTTTCCTCAAATGGCAGCCAATGTACCATGGGGAAATGCCATAGGCCCATTGGCCTTACCTGCTCGACATGAACTCCCACGAGGATCAAGAAAGATTCTTCCCAAGTTTGACAGAGATGGGAAGACATCACTAGATGATCATATTTCTGCCTTCTTCGCTACATGTCTTTGTTATGTCAGTAGAATATGAAGATGTTGTTATTCGTCTCTTTGTCGAAACATTGCATGATGTTGCTGCAGATTGGTTTCATCATCTACCCAATGGATGTATCACAAATTAGAATGATATGAAAACTAAGTTTGAAAATCGATTCAAAACGACAGAAGATGAACATGCTCTTCTTGCCCAACTATCTCAGGCGAAGAAAGAGCCCACAGAACCCATGAGGAATTTCATGGAAAAATTCAACAAAATGGTGAATAAAGTTCTTGGGATTCGTCCAAACCTTGATGGACAAATTTTTTTCTTTATTAATGCACAACAACCAGAAGTGTGCTATCAGCTGAGAAGGGCTAGGGTGGCTACTTTGGAACTTGCTCAATCTTTGGCCATAGAAATTGAAGATGACTTAATCATGGTAGGAAAATTCAAGAAAAATTCCCTCAAAGGAAAGGGTCAAGAAACCCCCAACGCTTCAAAAACTATACTCACTAAGTTGGTTAATGATGTGCTGGCTTTGAAAAAGCAAGTTGCTCAAAGTAGTAAACCTGCTCCTTACAAAGACATCCCGAGAAAAGGATACGTTCCCAACAAAGCCAGGATTGTAGGCACTCCAACAAGGCTTGCTATTGAAGCAACTCCCGCAACTAATTCCAAATGTGATGTCATTGAAGAAAGTGATGATGAGATTGAAGTCGTTGAGGTTGATGAGGAAGAGCCGGATTCTGAGACATCTGAACTTGAAGTTGAAGATCCTGAGGGGGAAAGTAATAATCATTTCTTTGAGTACCATTCCAATGAGGAAGATGAATACGAAGAAATTATAGAAGATATGAATAGTCAATCCTTCGCCGTCTTCACGTGCTCCCAGAAAAAGGAGCAGGATACCACTAAGGCGGGAGATAAAGAGGTTTCCAAGGAAACTCCCAAAGAATCCAAGACGACTGAGGTTTCAAAGGTCAAGACTATCTTAAAGAAAGGAGGGCCTTTGTTAGATCAATCGGTTGGTAAACCAACTACGAAGAAAGCTCCTTCTTCCACATTAGTGTCAACCAAGCCCGAGGCCAAGGTCAAAAGTGTGCCATCATCAAGTTCGAAAGAACTTATATCTGAGACTTCAAGTATGATTACTTTGCCTAAATTTGATATCATTGATCATATCAATAAAAAAAAATTCCATGTCACAAGCAGAGTACTTGAAGTCCAACAAGGATCAGCTCAAAAATTGGTCCAATTTATCAAAGGTGACTCTACTATTCATTCCTCCAAAGGAATTATGAAAACTCCCAAAGATGGGAAAACTCAAAATATTGTGGTGGCCACTACACCTTCAAATGAAAAGATTGAACCTTTCTTTGTGTCCTTTCTAATCAACGGATGCAAATTAAGTAATTGCATTATAGACTCTGGAGCCTCGGATAATGTGATGCCAACAAAAGTAGCACATGCTCTTGGTTTGACTTGTATGAGAACATTCGAGATCATGTTACTCCATGGAAACCAAGCAAGTTCCTCTAATTGGGTAGATTAAAGATGCCCAAATGGTTTTAGCCCAATTCCCTCAAAAGTGAGTTAAGGTAACTATTTTAGTTGCTGATATTCCCACCTCGTATGGAATGTTGTTGAGTAGGAAATTTTGTAGGGATTTGGGTGGTGAGATTCAAATGGACTGGTCTCATGCCATGATTCCTATCAATGGAGAAATGAAAAAGCTTATGCCGGAAGCTCAGGAAAAGTTCACGGTAACTAAAACCAAAGATCCTTGCACACAAATCCTTTTCCAAGGCTCAAGTATGGGTAATTATATGATGACTGCAGAAATTCATACCCCTGAGATCACTTGCCAAGATTCCAATGAGATCTAGACTCTTGAGTTCGATGGAAGTTGTTGCTTGATGGGCTCTGGTGTAGGAGTGGTGCTCATATCTCCAAATGGTAAAATATTTCCTTTTTCCTACAAACTCGAATTTTCAAATACTAATAACACTGCAGAGTATGAGGCATTAATCCTTGGCCTTCAAGCTGCAGAGGAGAAAGGGATAAAAAATTTGGAAGTCTTTGGGGATGCAGAATTGATTGTGAAACAAGTAAGAAATCAGTTCCAAGTAAAGAATGATCATTTGAGACACTACAAAAATAAAGTGTGGGACACAATAGAAGTCTTCGACGCTTTTTCCATAAAATCATGTCCCTTGTGAAAAGAATGACAAAGTGGATTCTCTAGCAGTCTCTCACTTCATTAATGATTCCTCATTCAGAATTTGATCAAGTCAAATACACCATTGAAATGGTTTTTAGGCCAAGTGTTCCTGACAATGTAGAAAATTGGCAAATATTTAATGGTGATCAACAAATTATTGCCTTCTTGGAAAAGAGAGAGAATTTTTAATAGTTTTAGTTTGAAGGAAGTGATTTGGTATTTCACGAATCAACTACCTCACCCATTCAGGAAGGAGTTGAGAATGAAGATCCTGGTGATGGCATCATTCAACTCAAAGGAAATAAAATTCCCAAAGGATTGGTTTCACTTGAAGAAATTTTTGACAAACATGACAGGTTTATCAAAGAGAAAGAGCAGGGACCTGTGAATTCTGCTGACTATGAGCAATTTAATATCGGTACCAAGGATAAACCTCACCTAATCAATATTGGTAAGTGTTTCTCACTTGAGGAGCACAAGAAATTCATAAGCCTCCTTACCAAATACTCTAACGTTTGGGCTTATTCATATGAAGACTTGAAGTCTTTCCAACCCAGGGAAATGGAGCATGCAATACCCTTGAAGCCTGGTGCAGTTCCATTTAGGCAAAAGCAAAGACAATATAATCCCAAGATTATAGGGACCATATTTCATGAAGTTCAAAAGATGCTAGAATCACAAATAGTGTTTACGTACGACGGAAAAGTGACAAGCGAGCTTGGGAATCTACAAGTAACTCTTCCTCGCACCCGACCTCCCGAGGTCATGCCGAGACAGCCGGTGGGGATGGAATATGCGTGGGATACAGAAATACTAGTTAGGCAATCTAATGTCTTCGACACGCACTAGTGGAAATTGTGAATCTAAGGAAAAGAAGGCCCTCCTAACTTGAACTGGTGTGATAGATCGATCAGCAAGGATGACTGCTCGAAGGCTCCAATCAATATTGAGCTCTGGCATGATTCGGTCTATAGGTTGTGGAATACGTGGAAAATGTCCTGGGATAGTTTCGTGTATATCTCCAGATAAGGTCATATGGTAGATGGTATAATTGACTCTATGGGTGATTCTCTGGCCTAGTCAGAACAAGCAAAGTGAAATTTAACTATGTTAAGTATATCTATAACATATATGATTTCTCTATTTTTGTATTTTTACGAACTATTCGAACGAATTTAAAGAGTAACTATTTAATATATTTAGAAATTGATGATTTAGAATAACAAATTAAAACAAACAAGATAACCAAGTATAGCTATTTGTGCGTGCAACTATGAATCTATTCTAAATAATGAAATAATTGATCTATACTATTTGCAAGACTCTCGATCCTACCTCGAAGTGAGGAATGAATCATAGTCTCTCGAAACTATCAATCCCCACAGTTTCCCAGCAATACCAAAAGTAAAATTGATGAAATAAAGTTATTAACTACTCTATTTGATATGTTTCTAATTTAGAACTTTGAAAGCTAGAACACGGATTACGCGAGAACACCGGCGAATCGATGGTGTGTGTAATCTTGTCCCCTCGGTGTGATCTCCTCGTTCTTTCGTGTTCACGTGGATCCGAAAAGCGTGTAATGCTAAGCATCAGCGAAGTAGATATTGAGACAAAAGCAGCTCAAGATACGGATGAATACAATGCGAGTAGGAGAGGGATAGCGCAAGAGTACAGAGCTTGGCTTATGCAATTCCTAGTGGGATTTATTGCGAGTCATGCAATATAAAACGTCTAGAACCTGAAACTATCCTGTTTGAAGAGCAAAACCTGCAACTTTAATGGCTTCCTATTGAAAACACCTGCAATTTTACTCCAATGGATTGGATAAAATGTCAATAGCATTTGCACAAGATGGATATGTGGCTTACTAACAGCAAAACGACACTAACTAAGCATGCAATGAAAGAAACTAGGAATTCTAAGCAAAATGAAAGACTAATCTATTGTAATGAGAAATTCAGAGGCAAATTTGAGGGGCCATTTGCTTGAGCACAAGCCAACTATTTATAGCATTTGCATTTACCCAAGGTAAAAACCAAATAGAACTCTTAAACTATAAACAATGGCAAAACACTATTCCAGGGAACCAGAATCATTAATGCAAGCTTATGGCGGTGAAAAAAAGTTGGTGAATCATTGATTTTTATGTGAGTCGTGTTAAAAGAGCTTTCTGGAAAATGCGTAAAGGACCGCCACCCTAAGCAGGGCGGTGGTTACAGGACCGCCACCGCCTGTTCAGGGCGGCGGTCAGAGACTCGCCCCGCCAGTGGCGGCGGTTTCGTCACTGAAGAGCAGAAGGCCAAGAAAAGAGGGGAAAAGGGAAAAACAAAGCACGTGGGGGCTAAGCGGGGCATGCGGGATGTTAACGCATTCTTGGAGAGCTTTTCCGGATCCCGAACACCTTGCGAGGAGACCTGTATCATCATTGGGGAGTGTGTTACGTTGTTCTGGCAGCGCAGTACCCTACAATTTTGGGTACGTACATATTGCCCCCTCGGAGAAGCATTTTAGCCATGAAGAGGCATAAAACGGTGGGTCCGAGTATGGTGGTCCCGAAATGGGAAGTTTGAAAGTTATACCTGATACGTCCGTGTGTTGAAATGACGCCGTCCAAAATTCCTGCCACCTGCAAAACGAAAAGAGAACTCAAGTGCAGATAGACACAATAATTTGGAAAATAAATGCTAAAATAATAGGAAATGAGAACGTACCATTCGTGCGGGGATAAAAACTTACCTCCATCGGTGCTCCAAACCTGCGAAAAAAACATTTTAAAACAAGTCAGGTTTGCTATATATACGAAAGTGGGCCCATTTTCCTATTCATTTGCATGAGTTGATTTGATTGATTCTGAGCTCTGGAACCCACGGTGATGGTTTCTTGCGTGAGTAGAGTCGAAACGTTCGTGACGGGATAGTGATCATGCCTCCGCGAGCGGAACACCGACCCGCGAGATCACAGGTTAGTTTTCTTCAATTTATCCTTTTTACCCCCTTAACTTTAAAATGCTAAAATATTTGTTGTGGGGGGGTTATTTTTGAAAATGCTAGTTTTAAAAGGTCCATCTAGGGGGTGCCTACTGGGTAGGCTTTGTTTTTAGCCAAAACGGTCCTTTTTTAGCGTTTTTAGGCTTTTTAAATTATAAAACCCGCGTGGGTTTTCGGCACACGACCACCACCCTACCCAGGGCGGTGGTTACATGACCGCCACCTTGTTTAGGGCGGCGGTTACATGACCGCCGCCCTTAAGGTGGTGGTTACAAAACCGCCTCCCTGCTCAGGGCGGCGGTTTTGCACAGAATGCCAAAAGTACATCTGTTTGAGATTGTTTTTGCATTTTTAGCATTTCTACGTGTTTTCATGATTTTTCTAATATCACTCGGATGCTAACTTGCTTTGTTTTGTGTGTTTTGGGTGTATGCAGGTGAGAGAGGAGTATATTCGGTGGAGCCGAGAGAGGGAGTGTGACTGGCTCCCAGGAGTACTAGATGCACTTTCACAGGATGAGGAGGACACTCTTCAGAGGGCCGGGATACTACGTATCTCACGCGTTCCTCATGTTGCACCCTCCAGTCACATTCTTTGTGACCTATTCTCCTATTGGGATGCTGATCGGAACACCTTCCGATTACCAGGGGTCCGCGGTGAGTGGACCATCACTTTGGAGGATGTTTATCACATTCTGGGGGTCCCGATCATTGGGAGACGTCTGACCCTTGAGACAGCAGGTTCACGGGCCCAGATAGCATAGTGGGCCACTTATATGGGAGATGCAGTCATCTCCATGGGTTCAAAGAAGGGGGTCAGAGTTTGATCCATTCCTAGCTTGCCCATCCCCTTGCTTCGCCAGGCCATTATGGGGATCCTTGCCTCGAGACTGATCGGGGACAAGGGAGGAGACACACTGTTATACTGCTGGTCCCCCATCATTGCACAGATAGAGGGACACGACCGGATATATGCCTGGGGAGAAGATATTCTTGGGACTACCTACCATGATTTATACAGGGTAGTCCGTTTACAGGGGCAGTCCTTGAGCCACCCGACCCTGGTCATGAGTTGGGTTTACGAGCACTTCATTCATTATGGTGGTGAGGTGACAGATCTCTGAGGCGTGAGGGGCTAGAGCTAGATGGACAGATATGTCGGTGCTCCGAGCACCTCATCAGCCAATTGCTTCTCTGACCACCGCTGACATGGAGGCCACACCGTATCAGACTATGGCAGGTATATGGGGCGAGGAGGCTCTTACTTTGATCTCCTGCTCCACTACAGGGTAGCTTATTGACAGAGTGGGATGAGTGGAGATACACCCCTTTGGCCGAGTTCCTCAGCAGTTTGGCCTACCCTACATGGGCATGCTTCCCAAGTAGCGCTAATATGGAGTCGGATTCGAGAGGCTGAGGGGGTCCTAGAGGTGGGTTGGACAGCGGTTACTCCTGGCGTTCCTATTGCGGCCAGGAGGGTAGTACGTGCCAAAGGGAGAGCTGGTGCGCCTCAGGCACCCTTGCTTTAGATTTCTGCGGGCCCTGCCCATAGTAGTGATGACCCCATTGACATAGACTCCGAGTCCGAGGAGTTTACAGGGGGAGAGACAGAGGAGGACAGCGATCCTGAGTGGCATGACACTCAGGATATTATGCAGGCAGCGAGGGCCGAGCAGAGTGCAGAGAGAGTTACTCTAGTTTCAAAGGAGCCACTCTCCTAGGGCCATGGCGGGGAGGATGAGTCCATTGCGCAGATGCCACGTTGCTCGATCACGGGAGAGCAAGACTCTAGCCGATCGAGGCGGCATCCGTGGCAGGTGCTGACCCTAGCGATCCATCCTGGAGGCCTGGTGATCCGAGTAAGTTACCATCCTTCCTTTTAATGTTTGTTTTTAGTTAGGATTTCCTTAGTTGCTATCTCTCTTTTTGTTTTATCTTGTATTTCTAATCTCTTGTTTTGTTTCTAATTTGTTTTCTCCTTTGTTTGTAGAGACCACCGATGAGTGGCGGGACTTGATTCGTAGGGTATGCACCGATACCCTGATGATCCCCATGGAGAGGACCCATGCAGAGTTTTCTATGGATCGGGGATCCTCAAAGAATCGGGTAGACATATTGACATCTTTTCCCGATCGGCATGTGGCCAGGATGGTATCGACTCTCCGCACGGAGCTAGCGGGGTATAGGACAGCTGAGCGCTTGATGAGGAGTCATTCTCGTGGCGAGACTGCGGCTGCCCCTCGAGATCTTGAGCCCTCCGTGCACTCAGAGCGCCGGTGTAGCCGGAGTCCTAGGCATGGGCGTGCGCCTTCAGAGGGGTCTCGTAGGGATTGAGAAGCCACTTGGCTCTCCTAGATTTTGTATGATATATTCTTTTGTATATCCCGGGCTCTTTGAGTGTTTTGACCATGCTTAGCGCATGATGGCATTGTATAGAAACTTTGATCATTTTATATATATATATATATATATATATATTATTTTTTGGATCAAAACCCTTGGTATTTATGGCTTACTTTCCATTTCTGTTTCTTCATGTGAGTTATGATGTTATGCATGTATGCTCCTTAGAATGTATGCAATGGAGAACAAATGATGCAAGTGTTTACTTTCCTTTTGTATTTCATGATGCTGATATATGATAATGTAGATACAATGTGATTTTGAATCTTAGTTTCTGTAAGTAAATTTGGATACTTCATATTTGTTTTGGCAAAGTGGTGAAGATAAGCTGATATGATGAGCAGATAAACCTGCCCCTACTCCTAACTCCACGCAACTAGTAAGATGTGAGGGCTCATCACCGAGAGTTGGGAAGGGCGCAAGTTATGAAATGTGTTGAAATGATAGTGATGAAAGATAGACAAAGATTTTGCGGAACCAAATTAGGATGCCACAAGCCTACTCCACTTGAGTGACTTCATAGTTTTGGGATGCAACTTGCTTTGCGATTTATCTAGACTTAGATCCATAGATGGCCACATAGTAGACAAAATCTGGGCTTTAGGATTTTGAACTCTCTTGGAATTTCAGACATCCGATTCATTTGTTTTTGACTCAAGACTTCAAGATTTGAATTGTTTGTTTATGACCTTTTGCATTTGTTTTTCAAGAGGACCCCCTACACTTTGCCCCATGCTACTAGTAAGAAGTGTGGGTTTATCACCGTGGGAAAAGCATAGGCGAGTAAGGGCATTTCCATCCTTTCCCAACCCTACGTCACTAGTAAGAGATGCAAGCTCATCACCAAAGGTTGGTGGGGCAAGGAAATGTGTAAAATTAAAATTTTCTGTTTGATCAATATTTGACTTGTTTACTTGAGTAAAATGTCAGTATGTGCTTATTTCCAAAGAGATATACATACGGGATAGATGTGACACCATGAAGCTTCTAGAACAGACCATAGGCAAGACACCTATCCTAAGAAGAAACCAAAAGTGAGAATAAACCCGCAGATCTTGGCATGGTTACCATTAAGACCTTGTCATATCTAGCTTTATTTGATGAAATGATTCCGAGATAGTTTGATGATATCATGGAAATGGAGAAGTATGATTAGAGTGTTTATGCCAACAACATCATGAGTTTGTAATGAATTGCTTTGAGAACAAATTCCTTGATCACACATTTTTTTGGTACGAAACAAGTGGACAAAATGATCTTAATCTATATGAAGATGCAATATAGATGTAATTATAAATAGTGCTAGTTGCTTACGCATAGAATCGTTTGAGGTGTAGGGAATTGACTGTTTCGCCAAATTCCTCACCTTCTAGCGTACATAAGAGGTATGCCCCATTTCCATAGTCCTTCATGACTCGGTACGGGCCCAACCATTTGGGCCGGAACTTCCTTCCTTCACCGGTCTTTTTGTCGATCCGGCTGTCTAGCCTTAGAACTAGATCACCTTCATATATGTCGCGTTCATAGAATTTCTTGTTATACTGCCGGCACATCCGGTCAGCATAGACTCTGTGCCGCTGTTCAGCATCTAACCTAGCTTCATCTAGGATTTCTAGTTGGGAAAGATGTGCTTCTCTATAAGCGTCTTCATCCAGGATCCCTTGTAATGAAATGCGGAGACTGGGTATTTCAACCTCAAGCGGGAGAACTACTTCTACCCCGAATACTAGCGAGAAAGGAGTCGCTCCTGTTGGTGTTCTTATTGAGGTTCGGTGGGCCCATAAGGCCGGATATAACTTCAAATGCCAATCTTGTTTGTTTTCTTTCACCGTTTTAAGGAGAATGGCTTTTAATGTTTTGTTTGTCGCCTCAGCCTGTCCATTGGCTTGAGGGTAATATAACGAAGCCGTATGATGGCTTATTTTAAATTTATTACACAATTCGTGAACTTCATCATTCTTAAAAGAAGTTCCATTATCTGAGATAATGATTTGCAGGACACCGTACCTGTAAATGATTTGGTTCAAAATGAACTTGGCGATTACAAAACCCGGTATAGTAGTAAGAGGCATAGCCTCTACCCACTTGGTAAAATATTCGGTGGCCGTGATTATAAAATTATGGCCATCTGTGGACGAGGGAGAGAATTTCCCTATCAAATCTAGGCCCCATGTGGAAAAGGGCCACAGAGTAGCGATCGGTTGTAGAGCTTGTGCTGGCATGTGAATCTCGTGGGAGAATTCTTGACACTTATGACATCTGCGTACAAACTCTACTGCGTTGTGTTCTAGAGTGGGCCAGAAATAGCCCATTCGATGTATTTTACGAGTGGTGGCATGGCCACCGAAGTGACCCCCACACATTCCACTGTGAGATTCATGGAGAATCTTCTTGGATTCTTCTGTGTCGACACATCTTAGAAGCATTCCATCGAACGCTTTTCGATAGAGCACTTGCTCTATAATGACGTATTTTGCTACGATAATGCGTAACCGCCTTCTTTGTTGTGGAGTAGCACTTTCTAGATACGTATGGTCCATGATATAATTAATGATATCAGTGTACCAAGGACACTCAGAGATAGGAGGTCTGGTTTCAATGTAGTATACGCACTCATCTGGAAAATCCAGATCTACTAGATCGCCTCCATCTAATGGGTTATCAGCTAACCAATCTACGATGATTTGTCCCTTAACGGACTTCTGATTTACAAATGTTAATTCGAATTCTCCCATTAAGGTTATAAAACGTCCAGCCTTCTTAGACAAGGACCCTTGTGTGAGGAAAGTTCGTAAATGGTCCGTTTTTACCATGACCCTTGTTTCTTGATTTAACATATAATGTCTTAAGCGTTTTTCAGTTAAAGACTATAGTGAGGCATTCTCGTTCTACTTGTGTATAATGTGTTTCATAGTCGAGAAACGTTCGCTAATGGAATAGATCGCATGTTCTCTCTTGTCATCGTCTTCTTAAGCCAAAGCATACAGGCTAGCGAGACATTGGTAGCTCGTGAATATAAAATTAACGGCGATCTGGTTTAGGTGGCATTAGCGTAGGTGGTGACAACAAGTAACGCTTAAGCTGCGTTGAAAGATTCATTGTAGTCTTCACCCAATCAATGCTATAGTCTTTCTTGAGTAGATTGTTGATTGGATGAATGGAGAAACTTAAGTCCGGGATGAATCTCTAGATTGCACCAAGCTTTCCGAGAAATGACCTGATTCTAGATTCATCGAGGGGGACCATTTCGAGGACAGCCTAAATTTTGGTTGGGTCAACATCGATCCCGCGTGATGATATAATGTAACCTAGGAGCTTCCCTCCTGTTACACCAAAGATGCATTTTTCTAGATTTAGCGTGACTCCATATTCTATCAGACGTGAAAGAATGACGCGAAGTACTTCCGGATGGTCACAATGCTTCTTGGCCTTAGCCAACAAGTCATCTACATAGGATTCCACAATTTTATGAATAAGATCATGAAATATATATGTCATAGCTCGCTGGTATGTAGCACCAGCGTTCTTGAGACCAAATGGCATAACAACATAGCAATAGGTTCCCCAAGGAGTTATGAACGTGGTTTTAGCTTGATCTTGTTCAGATATTCTGATTTGATTGTATCCCGAGAATCCATCCATGAGAGACAAAAGTTCAAATCCAGTTGTTGCATCAACAATGACATCAATGGATGGCAACGGGAAGTCATCTTTAGGACACGCTTTGTTAATGTCTTGGAAATCTATGCAGATGCGTATCTTCCCATTTTTTTGAGAACAGGAACGATATTAGATACCCATTGAGAGTAATCGACTGGTTTGATGAATCCTACTTGGAGGAGCTTTATCACCTCCTCTTTCACCATGAGAGCTACCTTAGGTTTCATTGGTCTTGATTTTTGTTTAATTGGCTTTGCATCTGATTTAGTGACGAGGTTATGTACCGCAATGTGCGGTGTGCAACTCCTGTCATTTCTTTATAACTAAATGTGAAAGCCTTCTGATGTTCTTTGAGGATTCGAGTGTGTATTTCTACTTCTGATGGAGTTAACGAGGATCCTAGTTTTAAGATCCTTGGTTCATCCTCTGTTCCGATGTTAATATCAATTGTTTCTTCGATTAAAGAAGCGTTACCTTCTTCAAACTCAGGTGGGGCTGGAGGTAAATCTAAATCGTCTCCATTCTCGACTGAGTATATGCTAAGCTTCTTTTGTGGGGGAAGCTCCATCATAGGATTTCCGAAGTAGGAAGATGAATGCGGGATTAAGGACACATCTATCACGTGATGGGAGAGATGTAATGCCACGTAGGTGTTTAAGTAATTCAGAGTGGTTGTATCACTATCAATGTGTTTTAGGATAGTAGATTTGTCCTCATCTTTGTTCATTAAAAGAGGGCTTGACATTGCTTTTACCAATGGTTCGGTACGAAGGGACACCATGAAACAGGTATCTTGGAATTCATTGTTTGGAGTGAAGCGTGATGCCGAGGTTGCTATTGAATCAGTGAGAAGATTTTTCTCTCGCGGGATTGCTTCAATTGATATGAAGTCAAACTCCTTGCTTAAATCTAATACAGTTGTTTTGTAAAGTTGTAAGTGCTCGGCTCTGGTTTCATATACTTCAGAGACTTGGTTTGCTACCAATTGCGAGTCTCCTAACACTCTGATGTTATCTACACCGATTCTCTTAGCTAAGATGAGGCCAAGGAGGAGGGCTTCGTACTCAGCGCCGTTGTTTGTGCATTTGAAATTTAGTTTGAAGGCAAATGGTAGAACTCTTCCCTCGGGAGAAGTAAGGATTATACCTGCCTCAACTCCATAACGACATCTAGCTCCATCAAAATGGAGAGTCCAATATTTAGCTGGGAGTATAGATGTTGGGATATTTGTTGTGTTAACATCTTCTACCTCTACCATGCAAAGATCTACCGCTGGGAGAGAACCGACACCTAGGGAATATCCCACGCCTACAGAATCAAATGGTAGGAACATTGGTAGATCCTGTTCTAATAATTCAACAATTTTTGTAGTAGTTCCTAATGATACTATTTATTAAGTTGGTTTTTTGGGAGTTCAAACTCCGAGTGCACGCCTAGTCTTTTCTTTAAGTCAGCTAGGTGTACATCGAATGGATTTGGATCACCTTTGGCTATGAACACTTTTCCTAAATGCAAGAACCTTACTTCTTGAAATAGCGTAGAAGGGATTGCCTTCATACGGTGTATCCATGGTCGGCCGAGGATCATATTATAGTTAGTTTCCGATCTATAATATAAAACTCAGTCAGGATGGTTTTGGGTCCTAAGGTGACCGGTAATATTATAGTTCCAATCGAGGTGGCTTTAAGGCTATCATAGCCTCTTAGTGTGTTTCGAGTTGTGGAACAATTTGTTTCTCCATACCCTAGCTTTTGAAGGAAAGAGAAGGGGACTATGTTGACCGCTGCCCCATCATCTACCATTGCACGCTTTACATAGTTGTTATAAATCCATACTTGCAAATGTAAGGTTGGATCGCCTCGGCGTGCGATCTCAGCATCCGTCGGCATTTTGTTTATTTCGAATATGAATTCGACATCTTTATCCGCCTGCCCTGGAGGATGAACATCAAAGTCTATGTGATTTACCTATGTTTCAGGAGGTGGGGTGATGTTAATTAAATGACCTAAACCTAATGCCTCTAAAAGAGCGGCCCTGTGAGTAGGAGAGTTCTTTAGTAAGTCTAAAAATGAAATGTGCGAGAAGGTTTTTGTTAGGTCATTAATTAAATCATAGGCACCCACAGGTTTTGCTACTATTTGTTGGATGTTATCTGTCCCTGGCAGGTGGCTTGGACTTGGCTGAGAGGAATACTCTCGTGTCCTTGTTACAGCCTCTACGGGTAATTCGGCATCTAACTCCACTAAGCCGACTATCTTAGGTCGTGGCTGACTTCCTAATTGTGGCGCAACTAATGGATTTAGCGAAGTTGAAGCTTCATGATCATTGTTTCCTGTCATTACGCTCTTGTTTTTCCCAGTTAGATTTAGCCTATTGTTATCGTGATTTGGGAGTGGATCATTGAAGATCTTGAGGGGTGCGTTTTGAGGGGAAACCACCCCTGCAAAAGTATTTGATGCTGGCGACATAGGATCTGCCAAAAACATATCTATGAAAAGTTGTCTTTGTTCTTGTGGCAAGCGTTGCATGAATTTATTGTAGTCACGACACATTCTAGTGTCGTGGCCCTAAATTTTATGGAAACCACAATACGAATTAGGATTGTAATTCCTAGTTTGTTGGTTTGGTGCGTATTGTGGCCCAAAACTTTGACCAAACCGTTGCCTATTAAGGTTTTGCATTTGTTGTTTTTGATTTTGATTCTGGTTTTGATAACCAGTTGAGCTTTGGCTTGAACCCCATGTAAGGTTTTTCTGTCGTTGTTGTTGTTGCTGTGGATGATTAAAATCTACTGCATTGATTGTTGGAGTAAGGTTGTTATTTCATTGATTGTTTATCTATGGTGGAGTATTCACAATGTTTTTCTTTCTAGCTTTCGATCGATTACTCCATCCGTTATTATGCTGCAATTTTTATTAAGGACTTTAGGTCCTTGATTGACATTTGTGGTAGTAGGATAAGTTGTAGTGTTATGGTTGGAGGTGATTAACCTCCCGTTTGCTCCATATGTTTTGCAGCCACTATCAATTGCCGCTTGATCTATTCGGAGAGCGCTTTCAAGTACTTCATCGTAAGTTCTTAGTGGGAACTTCTGGACTTCTTCCTTCACTTCTCTGCTAAGAGAATGAAGGAATAAATCACATAGTTCCATCTGATCCATGTTTGGAGCACTTTCCGAAGAATAAAGAACTGTACGCCACCTCTGGATGAAATGGGTGACAGATTCATTGTGTTCTTGCTTGATGTGTAAAAATTCCCTGATTCTGTTCTTAATAGTTTGTTCATGTCAAATGCCTTGATGAACTCTGAAATGAGTTGCTTGAATGAATGGATGGAAGCCTCAGGTATTCTATAATACTAGTCGAGAGCGATGCCTTCCAAGGTTTTTGGGAATATTTTAGCAACAACCCCATCCCAAGGGAGTAATTCTCGAATGGCTGTAGCGTAAGCCTTGATATGTGCATTTGGATCTCCCTCACCTTTGTACTTGGGTAAATCGGGAAGAGGTCTTGGAAGCATGACGCTTCATACGGTGAAATCTAAAGGCTCTTTCAAGTATTCTGAATATGTCCCTATCGCATAGGTTTCGACGATTGATGGTGCCTGTTGAGGAGCGGCGATGGAATGGGTTATTAACATGGTGTAGCGTACATGTTAGCGGGGGTGTAAGGAAACCCCTGTGTTTGAGGAACCATGCCGGGAGAGGAGAACATATCCCCTTGTGGTGATTTGGAGTACATGTTTAAGTATGAAGGGGTATTGTCCAAAAATGGATTACTTTGTATTAGACCGGGAGGAGCGGTGTTAGAAATGGCAGCTCTTGTTGGGGTTTGTTGTGAATACTGAGGAGTCATGCCTAACGTACCTACTCCTGTGAGGAGGTCTATCTAGCTAGGATGGTGTGGAGGATTAGGACTTCCTGCCTACATGAATTGAGAATTTTGACTTGCTTGGGCAAGTTCTAACTCCCTAACCTTTTCTACTAGAGTTGAAATGACTTCATTTGGTGAAGTCCCGATACTTTGCCTTGGCGGCATTTGTTGTATATCATGGTGTTGTATAGGCATGTGATATCCTGCTATGAACTGATCGTTGCCCTGCCAAGTTTCTCCGAGGGTATTTTCTGTATGCAGTGGCATAGAGGTATTTTCTTGAAAAAAGACCTCGGGTTGTGTTTGTAAACCTCCTATAGGTGGGTACATACCTCGAGAATGTTGTTCATTCCTGGCATAACGTATCAGAATGTTCATCATCTAAACCAGGTATGAGTTTGATTGTCTACTAATTTGTGGTCTAAGTAGTACCTGAGGAGACGAACTTGATTCTCCTGTGAGCGTCATATTGTTCGAGCCTGAAGGCTCTGTTTGCCATGTTTGAGCAAACTGATCCAACTCCTCTGTTCGGAGGGATGAGGTATATCTAATCTTCAGATTTTGTGTTGACAACTAGTTAGTTAAGTAGTTATCACCCCATACTGAGAGTGAAGGTGATGATTGTTTATTCTGTTGGGCGTAGTATGCCTCAAGACCCAAGAGGGGTCTACCATATGCATCGAATCCCGACATATTCGGGGGGTATATGAATACCCGCAGAATAATGGGAAGGAGCGAAGGTGATGGTGAAAGCTGATGAGGTAATAAAGACGAAAGAGTCACTTTTAATTTGAAAGAACCAGTAGAAATCTGACTCCAGACCAGAAAGTAGAAAGCTTCACGTCGGGTTCACCAATTTTGTATGACGGAAAAGTGACAAGCGAGCTTGGGAATCTACAAGTAACTCTTCCTCGCACCCGACCTCCCGAGGTCATGCTGAGACAGCCGAGTGGGGATGGAATATGCGTGGGATATAGACAAACTAGTTAGGCAATCTAATGTCTTTGACACGCACTAGTGGAAATTGCGAATCTAAGGCAAAGAAGGCCCTCCTAACTTGAACTGGTGTGATAGATCGATCAGCAAGGATGACTGCTCGAAGGCTCCAATCAATATCAAGCTCTTGCGTGATTCGGTCTATAGGTTGTGGAATACGTGGAAAATGTCCTGGGATAGTTTCGTGTATATCTCCAGATAAGGTCATAGGGCAAATGGTATAATTGACTCTATGGGCGATTCTTTGGCCTAGTCTAGAACAAGCAAAGTGAAATTTAACTACGTTAAGTATATCTATAACATTTATGATTTCTCTATTTTTGTATTTTCTGATGAACTATTCAAATGAATTTAAAGAGTAACTATTTAATATATCTAGAAATTGATGATTTAGAATAACAAATTAAAACAAACAAGATAACCGAGTATAGCTATTTGTCTGTGCAATTGTGAATCTATTCTAAATAATGAAATACTTGATCTAGTCTATTTGCAAGACTCTCGATCCTACCTCAGAAGTGAGGAATGAATCATAGTCTCTCAGAAACTATCAATCCCCACAGCTTCCCTGGCAATACCGAAAGTAAAATTGACTGAAATAAAGTGATTAACTACTCTATTTGATATGTTTCTAATTTAGAACTTTGAAAGCTAGAACCTGGATTCTGCAGAACAGTGGCGAATCCGATGGTGTGTGTGATCTTGTCCCCTCAGTGTGATCTCCTCGTTCTTTTGTGTTCACGTGGATCCAGAAAAGCGTGTAATGCTAGCATCAACAGAAGTAGATATTGGGACAAAGGCAGCTCAAGATACAGACTGAATACAATGCGAGTAGGAGAGGGATAGCGCAAGAGTACAGAGCTTGGCTTATGCAATTCCTAGCGGGATTTATTGCGAGTCATGCAATATAAAACATCCAGAACCTGAAACTATCCTGTTTGAAGAAAAACCTGCAACTTTAATGGCTTCCTATTGAAAACACCTGCAATTTTACTCCAATGGATTGGATAAAATGTCAATAGCATTTGCACAAGATGGATATGTGGCTTACTAACAACAAAACGACACTAACTAAGCATGCAATGAAAGAAACTAGGAATTCTAAGCAAAATGAAAGACTAATCTATTGTAATGAGAAATTTAGAGGAAAATTTGAGGGGCCATTTGCTTGAGCACAAGCCAACTATTTATAGCATTTGCATTTACCCAAGGTAAAAACCAAATAGAACTCTTAAACTATAAACAATGGCAAAACACTATTCCAGGAACAGAATCATTAATGCAAGCTTATGGTGGTGAAAAAAAGCTGGTGAATCATTGATTTTTACGTGAGTCATGTTAAAAGAGATTTCTGGAAAATGCGTAAAGGACCGCCACCCTGAGTAGGGCGGTGGTTACAGGACCGCCTGCCCTATTCAGGCGGCAGCTTCATCATCAAGAGTAGAAGGCCAATAAAAGAGGGGAAAAGGGAAAAACAAAGCACGCGGGGGCTAAGCGGGGCATGCGGGATGTTAACGCATTCTTGGAGAGATTTTCCAGATCCCAAACACCTTGCGAGGAGACCTGTATCATCATTGGGAGCGTGTTACGTTGTTACGCGGCTTGATAGCACCTCTACAATTTTGGGTACGTACAGTTTCCTATTCAACATTCGACTTGGATAGCTAATATTGTACCGGTTTGCAAGAAAAATGGAGAAATTAGGATTTGCGTGGATTTTCACAATCTTAATCAGGCTTCCTTGAAGGATAACTACCCACTGCCAGTCATGGACCATATTCTGTAGGCAGTAACTGGATCGGAAATGCTATCTATGCTAGATGGTTTCTCTGGCTATAATCAGATTGAAGTGGCTAGAGAAGATCAACATAAAACCGCGTTCACTACCCCCTGGGGTACGTTCGCGTATAGAAGAATGCCCTTTGGTTTGATCAATGCTAACATAACTTTTCAAAGGGCCATGGATATGGCATTTGCAGATTATAAAGACAAGATCATTGTGATATACCTAGATGACTTGACAATGTTCTCCAAGAAACGAGAAGATCACCTAAGGGATTTGGAGAAAATATTGCAAAGGTGTAGACTTCATAAGATTTCTCTGAATCCAAAAAGTCTCGTGTTCAGAGTTATAGAAGGGAAACTCCTAGGTCATATTGTTTCTAAGGAAGGAACTAAGATCGATCTTGAACGCGTTCAAGCTATAAAGAATCTTTCCTTGCCTACAAGTAAGCTTGGGGTCCACTCATTCTTTGGGAAGGTGAAATTTTTGAGAAGGTTCGTGCCAAATTTTCTTTGAGATGACTAAGGAAATCACTGATATGATGAAAGGAAAAGAATCCTTCAAATGGTCAAAGGAAGGTAGAGAGGCATTTGAGCAAATCAAAGGTGCTATTGCAAAAGCTCCTACATTGGTATGTCCTAATTTTAAAAAGGATTTTATAATTTATTGTTATGCTTCTCCACACACAATCTCGCCATTTTGACTCAGCATAATCAAGAGGGGATCGAATCTCCTATCGCATTCATGAGTTCGGGATTTAAGAAACATGAAATTAATTACACTCCTCTTGAGAGACATGCATACGCGGTGGTAAGAGCCCTGAAACACTTCAGGTACGACATGTTGAATTCTCACACCAAAGTCTTAGTTCCAGACACCGCAGTGAAATCAATGTTGACACAACAGGATCCATGATCTAAAAGAGGTAATTGGGTCTCCAAGATCCAAGAATATGATCTAGACATCAAGCCTACCAAGTTGGTTCGAGGAAGAGGACTCTGCCAACTCATTACAGAGAATGAACCACGAGATAACTCGAGGAAGAACCGTTGAAGAGAGAATGAACCATTAGATAACTCCGAGGAAGAACCAGTTGAAGAAAATTTACCATTGGTAGTTTTTGTCAGTACCACAGATGAATGGTATTATGATATTTCCTACTTCCTCACATATGGTGAGTGTCCAGAGAATCTGACAGCTAAAGAGAAACAAGCTATCAAATTAAGAGCTGCCAGGTACGTCATTTGGGATAACACGTTGTTTAAGAAAGGAATTGACGACATGTTCCTCAGATGTGTTGATAAAGAACAACAACCTAGGTTGTTGGAAGCTTTCCACAATCATGCTTGCGGTGGTCATTTCTCTGGCCTCAGTAACAACCCATAAAATTCTGAGAGCACATTATTACTAGCCCACTATGTTTTCGATGCTCAAAAATGGGTGACAAAATGTGAAGCTTGTCAATAATTTGTTGGAAGACCAAAGTTGGCAGCTTTGCCTTTGAAGCTAGTTGTCATTGAAGAACCCTTTCAACAATGGGGTTTAGATTTCATCGGGGTTTTGAATCCTAATTCTAGCGCTGGTCATACTCATGTGCTCACCGCCACTGACTACTTTACAAAGTGGGTGGAAGCTATACCGGTGAAACAAACATCTACTGTGGTAATATGTGATTTCATCAAAGAAAATATATTGGTTCGTTATGGAATTCCACACAAGATTGTGACGGACAATGCCTCAAATTTTTCTTTTGTAGAGATGATAGGTTTTTGTTATGGATATGGGATATCTTTGTCTCATTCATCAGATTACTACCCTCAAGGAAATGGTCAGGTTGAATCCAGCAACAAAAACCTCATTACTATTGTGTGCAAGTTAGTCAAAGAAAATCAAAGAACTTGGCACAAAAAGTTATATGATGCATTGTGGGCTGACCACATAACTCCCAAAAGGGCAATCGGGATGTCTCCATTTCAACTTTTATATGGAACCGATGCTCAAATTCCCGTCACACTAGAGTTACCAGCATTAAAATTAGCTCAGGCAGTTGATGATGAATGCTTCACCAATGCATTAGATAAAAGGATCATGTTCCTAAGCAAGCTTGAGGAACAAAGAAGTCAAGTGGAAAACAGGATCGAGGAACATCAATCCAAGGTAAAAAAGTTGTTTGACAGGAAAACTAGGGAGAGATAGTTTCAAATCAATGACTTAGTTCTTCTTTGGGACAAAAGACGTGAACCAAAAGGAAAGCATGGGAAGTTTGACTCATTGTGGCTAGGCCCATTCAAAATAAGGAATTTCTGTGGAGATAGTACCTATTACTTGTCATATCCTGATGGAACTCATTTTCCTTTTCCCTACAATGGGCAATATCTCAAGCACTATCAAAATTGAAAATGGGTTGTTCCTCGTATGTACATAGGTAATTAGGATTTTGGTTTGTTTGTTTCCTTGTTTTTCGGTCTCCTCTCTTGTGTCACCCCATTTTTGTACCCCATCATTTTGAGATCATGTTCATGACCATTTTTGTCTTGGTCCGTTGCTGCGTCCATGAGGTCCTTGTCCCTAATTAGAGCCAATTTGTTATCACCAATTTTGACTTCAAAAAATTTATTAAATAAATAAATAAATAATGGAAAATTTGAAAAATTTCAAAAGTGTTACTTCACGTGGTTTATCACCCTCATGACGACCCTCTCATTTTTGTGATTGTTTCGGTCTTCATTTCATCCTTTTCGGGCAAGAAATTTTCCTACCAGGCTTTAAATCACATTAAAATATATTAAAATTAATTAATTAATCGCTCCTTGTTTGATAAAATTAACTTTTAAATAACTTGAGAGTATTTAATTAAATAAATATTAATTAAGAGTTCATTCGACAAATTTTTATTGCCGGGGAAGTAAGCTTATGCTTCCAACTGCCGGGAATGCCAATTTGGCTTCGAACCTAGATTTCCCCTTTCTGGCAATTTTCTTTTAATTTCCCACTTGTGGGATTTTCTCCACCAATTACCAAATCATGGATTGGCTAACGGGTAGGAAATATCCCAATTTCCCACATGGGGAAATTGAACGGGATTACCAACCCACTTTTCCATTCCCATTGGCAATTGGCCGTTGCTTTCCCCATTTCCCCCTGGCACTTAAGTCCACTACTCGAGAAGAGAGGAAGTTGGATTAATCCTCATAACTTCCTCTGTCAAACTTGTTGGAAAAATTCGTGCGAAGCTTTCCGATTGCTTCTTATTTCTTCTGAAGGACATAATATTTTGTCACATCCCATAATGCAAGAGAAACTCATGCCATTGTGAAGGAAGATACATCAGTCGTGCATGCAAGGAAGTTTAATCAAAATCCACGCATACACCCAAGGAGGATAGTCTAAAAAAAAGGGAAAAGAATTGTTTTGTTTAAATTTGTTTTGGAGTAGGAAATCTCCACGCACCCACACGAAGATTCCATGTAGCTTGAGTCAAAAAAAAGAGATCAGCATTAAAGAGACCACGTGAGGAAAGGGATAAGGAGTTGTCCAAAACCCCACACACTTGAACCAAAGGGAAGAAAAACTCTACATAGGTTTTGAAATCTCCAAGCTTTTCAACGCATGAGTAAAGAAAGCAAGTTTCACACATAGAGCAAAGAACATTCAAAAGCAAACAGCTGTAAGAGTCCACGCAGTCTGCTCCAAAGACAAAATACTTGCAAAGAAAGGATATCAACGGTTAGAAGGTAGGGCCACTAGATTTTTCCACGCATTGACTAGTAGATATAGAACTCCACGTAACCCAGAAGAGAATCTCCATGCATTGAAGAAAGCATTAAGATTCAATGCCTAGGGAGGAATAGAAGAGTTTAATGCAAGAGATGAGGTGAGACCAAAGAAGATCATCATGCATTGGAGGAGGTGCCAGAAATAAAGAAGGAACAACTTCCCACGTGCCTCGAGAGAGAGAAGGTTTCAAGAAAACAAAAATTTATAAATTTCTTTCCATGCGTGAGGAAGGGACAGTCCAAAATAAGACAACAAACTGTTTTCAAACACCACGCATTCACAGTCTAAAAGAAGACTACCCACGCATGCACAAGCACTCAAAGTAATATAAAAAAATGTAGGTTAGAGAGAAGACTGCCCACGCAGAAATTTTAGAGCAGTTTCCACGCACTTGTCAACAACAAAGGAGAATACCACACCCAAGGTAGAAAGAATATTTTCATGCCAGGAAAGGAGAGCCCACGCCTTGGGGGAAAAAGACAAGAGATATTTGCGTATAAGACCAAACAAAAAAATATTCCGCGCTTGGATTGAATTTCATGTATTTTTGCTCTATTTTTTGTTTGTTTTTTAGCAAACTCTCACGGACAATCCAAAATAGGACAACAAAGCTGTTTTCATTCCACGCCTTGGAAGGAGAATCCATGCATTGAAAGAAAAGGCAAAGAAATAGTGGATTAAGAATATTGAAATTGATCCTGCACGAAGCCATCGCAGATCGGGAGAATTTGATTAAAAATAAATATTATTATAATTTTGCTCAATCTAGAATTCGAGCTTAGTCTCGATATTTTTGTTTGTGTTGACATTTTAAAAAAAATTTGTAATTCGGGACAATTATTATTATTATTTTTAAAATAATAATAATAATAATATTATAACGAAAAATATTTTTCTTGCATCAACGGGGTTTTGGAGACTGAGACCTGGCCCCGTTTGCATTGTCTTGCGTGCCTGAGTCATTCTTTTGTAAAATTCATAATGGCGAAAAATCAAATCTGTGGGAAGATCAAGGAAGCCAGTGGAGAAATCTAACAAATCCACCCTGAAGTATGAATTCCAAGGAATTATCCCTCCTTCCATTAAGTCAAAGATATGACAACATCACTAATAGAAATCGGGTCACATCAATATGCAACTTGATTGGGAACAGTGGTGGCGAAGTAAAAACCATTTTCTTAGATAGACTTTACCATAGTGGTCTACCCCAAGCAAGTAACATTTCCTGTCTCGATGCAGTGTTTGGAATTGGTTATTGCTTGCGTGGAGCATTATGACCCTGAGAGATGAGGAATTTTTAAAGATAATTGCGAGCCTTTCCTCTTAATCACACTAGAACACATTGAGGAATTTCTTGGCATACCGACTTTCTCGAGAATGCGGATATCACTTGCCAGTCAGCACAATAATTTTGGGATGAAGAACCCCTGAGATGGAGCAAGATGGTTAACAACAACTGGTTAGTAACCAAGAGACCTCGAATTGATAGGCTTCCCAAAGAATTGTACCGCGTTGAGTTTGTGGAAGAAATCAGAGACATGATCACTCTCCTAAGTTGAGTTTTTGGTCTACCTTCTACTAGGATTTTCCACCCATGGATGTACCAGTTTATTTGTATCATCCTAGCCAAGAAAGAGTTTGTGGATTGGGCCACCATCATTAGTAACACCCTTCACAAATAATTGATAGAAGTTAAGATGACTAGATGCTTCTACATGACATCGTATCTGACTTATGCGGTAGCAAGAAGAAAGCTATTTTCGGGACTTGAAACGAGAGGAGTCATGGGGCCGTCGAACAATGTTTTTCATTATTACCCTCAACTCAGTTTCAAAAATAGTTCTCATCATTTTAGAAGAGTCAACAATGCATTCACCTTCCATGTGATTTGGAACCTGAATCGGAATACTGAGGAAAGGTTTTCTAAAGAAGCCATGAGTGTCATTTCCCAATGGGGAACCTAGTTTATTCAATTTTCATCTTTTTCCTACATTCGCATGAGTGGATTTGCTGGTACCCCATGGAAACTTCCTAAGTACGTCAGTGATCAGATGGGCATTAATGGAGCTAGCATGACAATTATTCCAAGTTCACTACCTTCTTAGTGACAAGCACCGTTTAGGAATTCATTTCCCAATCCAAATCGGGAATACCAATGTCCAAATCTTTTCAGTGCACAACTCATGGAAAAAGAGTTCGCTCTCATAACCATCCATCCATATGTGAAGAGAGCCCAGTTTGATATCAATGGATATATGCAAAAGATTATGGGAGTAAAGTACCAACATAATCCTACCATGGAAGATTTCTGGGCTGCTTGTTCGGATGAACATGAGGTAAGAAGACGGGAGTACTCTCGCCTAACACTTGCTCAGATCAAGGCCTTCCGCATCAAGAGTCCTCCCGATTCATTCATAGATGATGATGAGGATGTCATCGATCCCTCATATGATGCCATTTCCTTTACCCCATTGCCTCGAATCGACTGGACCAAAAGAGATGAATTTTCTCTTGATGGCAAGAACCAACCAATTATTGAAAGAAGCATATCTTGGTATGATAGAGAACTTGCCAAATTGCAATCCATTCCAGATCATGTTTCGGGATCAAAAAAATTTCCAATATGAGGGGGCCTCCATTCGACCAAAGTCTCTTCTTAATCAACCTCATTCTTATCCAATCATACATAACAAGCGAGAAAGGAGTGGTTGTCAAAATCCACTTTACCAAGCAACGTGTCACAAGGAGAAAGATCTAAAGATCCTAACCCGAAAGAAGGAAGAGAGAATTTGTCTCTGGATATTCTACCTCAAGTAGAGATTCTTCTACCCACATCGTTAATCGTGCTCGAAGCTAGTAACAAATGATCCTTAGCCATGCTTCAAACAAGCATCCACTCAGGTGCAGGTAATTCAAATATCAAACACTTCAGAGCATGTAGTTCATGAAGGGATTTCCCAAAACCTCCTATATAATCGGGAAGTGGATATTGAGGTTGTGTCTCCTCAAATCGAGGTCGTAGATAGGATTCAAGTAAGATATCATAATAACAAGAATAATGAGAATATTTATTCGAGCTCTAGGATTTTGTATGCTGAAATAGTGAATGATACTCCTTCCTGGGTTGATTCCGAAGTAAAGAAAAGGAAGAGAGTTGTCAAGCCATTGACATCAATTTTGATGTCCTTTTCAAACTTTCGAATGAATTCATTCTTAAGAAGCCTAAGGTGCTTTATCGAATAATGGTGTATAATGATGGAAAAAATTGCAGACCTTGCCATTCCACAAGTGGATAAAGAGTGCGATGCTATGACGCCTGCCGACTATGAAGTTTCCAGACTTGGACTTGGAAGATCTACATTAGAAAGTGACATGGCGATGGCTCGAGATTCAATTGATATCATGCTAAAGAGACTTGAGAAATACAAGTCTCAAAACTCTCAGCTCAAGGCCGAAAAGAATCAATTGGTGGAATATGTTCAACATTTGATAAATCCCATATCATCCACATTCCCAGTACTTGATGTAGTGGCTGCCCCAGATGAAGATACTCTCAATCATGCCAAAGGAAATAAACAAATTGGGCCATCTCACTAAAACTTGGCTTTTAGAGATTCTCATTTTAGGCCAGGGGACGATCAAGACCACGGTTAAGCTTCATGAAGATGTCAGTGCGTATCTTGATCCAATTCTTTCTTTCAAAGAAACTTTTGTTTCTACTATATCAAATTTGGATGAGATATTGCCCAGTTTACAGGAGATGACAAGTATGGAATCTTCAGTTTTAGCTATTGAAGGAATTCTCGAATTTGAACATCGAGGGACACATTTTCTTTGGTGTCTGCATCTCAAATCAAGAAAAATGCTTCTCAAGGATTCTATGATCCATTATGAAAGCATGTGCAATGAAGCCTTCACTTCACTCTCCTTGATTTAGGAATTCATGGCTGAGATTCCTTGTAACCTCGTAAATGAGCATAATCAAAGGTGTTCATCGGAGCAGGTGGAAGAACAATTTTCACAATTGTTTAAGGACATGTACACTCCCGCCAACAATTTCTCGTCAGTTTCCATGGAGCGGTGCATCAAATTAAAGAACTTATTTGAGAATGCTCAATCCAAAATTGTTAATTTAAATGATATGTTAGGTAGAATTCTTGAATTGCAGGTATTTTGTGAGGCTATTCTTTAACCAAGTGAACCTCCAGAAGAAGAAAAGATGTTTGAAACTTTAGGAAGGTTTAGATCCTTTCAACTAGAAAAAGTGGTAGATCCTAATTTCATCGGCGGTTCAGGGAGTTTATCTTCTTGGTATCTAATGAAGTGGGAGAGTCCATTTCTCATATGCTTGAGATAGGTGGATCCCATTTCAATGGATAAGGCACTAGTTATTATTGTATATTTTAAAAGGTGTTGTTATTTGTTTTCAGGAAATAATGGATATTTTAAGTAATTTCTATTTTTGAGTTGTCTTTAATAAAGTTGTTGAAAAAGTCAAAGGTCACTTAAGTGCCTTATTTAATGATCATGTAAAACCCTAACTACTTTGTAACCAACTTTTGGGTTATAAAAGGAAGTGAGGGGCTCATTTGTAAAGGGTGAATTTGAGAGAGGAGAAGAAAATACTTTTGTGCAAGCTTTGTTTCAGGAAGAAACTTTGTGTTCTTTTGTGAAAAACATTTTGGAGTTAATGAAATACGAACTTTGTGTCTCATTCATTGTCTCTTGTAACATTTGATGTTATTATGTTCATTAGATGTTAGGTGTTTGAATCTTGCATGAAAATATTATCTTTGATCTTATTGTCAATGTTATTAATTAGTTGTTCTAGTTCACAATGATCAAGCTTTGATTATCTACTTGCTCATGTGTGTTCCCTTTTACACGTTCTTGTTTGGCTAACTCAAACTCCGTTTTATTTGTGTTGGTTATTCATCTTTCCTCTTCATGCAATATTAGGCTCTATTTTACCTAACTCTTGCATGTTCTTTCAGTTCATTCCATTCCACTCCTTTCCTTCATTCCATTCCATCTCCCTCATTCATTTTTCTTTCCATTGATGTTCCAAAAACCCCCCGAGATACAATTTTGAATATACAAATGTAAATATAGTTTTGGTTTTCAATAAAGGCAGCCTCACCTTCATTGAGGAGGGACTTCGTTCCCACATTGTTGCATGTCATTTCCATGCGTGTAAATCCATATGCTAACACTTCCTTAGATTAATTTTTGCACATCGAAATGACCATCCAAGGCCTCAAACAACCAAGACAAAGAGTGTGTGATCCAAGGGTGCCATAACCAAACACAACGACATAGTTGATAGACATTTATCGGGGCCTTAGAAAAATTATATTCCAAACCACCAAAATTTCGCTAAATATTATCTCACATGATTGATAGCCTTGAAAGACAATGCAGATAGAGCTAACGTGTTTTGGCATAATCAACCTAGTCGAGATTAGATCCCGTAATCCATATATTCCTCCTTCCTACACGTCTCCTCTCACACCTCTATGACCTTATCTGGATATTTTTATGCGGTAGAAGCAGGATGATTCCCACATATCCCACATCCCATTTGAGGTATATTTATTGATTCTATTGTTGATGCGGTTATCCTCCTTGATAGTTCCATTTTCCCCAAACAAGTTAGACAAGCGTCCATTACCTTAAATGAGAAAATTCCCATAGTTCCCGTAGAAGACATTTTTTCCTTAATCTACCTTTTAGCCATTTTTCACTATTTTTACATATTTTGCCTATTCATCCCATTTACCCATTCCATATTGATCTTTCCATATCATATCAGCTATCCCAACATGATCTCGAGAGGTCAAGTGCATCCTAGAGTCACGTGTTGATTCTTATATGTATAGGTTCTAATATGGATCTACCACTCTCTCTGCTTATAGAATTACATAGTAAAATCACATTAATAACAATAAATATATCAATAAATCAATACACGTTCAAAGAAATATTTTGTTAACTAGATCACACAACAATGGAGACCGATCACTAGAAATATATTACTATGCCTAGACCAATCCCGCGGTCCTACACATCACAATGTAAAGCACAACACTCCACACTACACAAGCCTTTCTATGTAAGAATACTTCCAACACCAATACACCTTTCTTTGAGATTTAAGCTCACATCCACACTCCAATCTATAAGTTACTCCTCATTAAGCACTCCTAGGATAATTTCCTTAGGAAATTAGGATTTTTTTAAACAGACATTCAATGCCACAACTTGATATATAATATGAAATTATGTTCCAAAGGATATAATATAGACTAAAAGACCCAATACATGACTCATTTGGCCTTTCCAAGCTTCATGGATTCACATGATCTTTATTTAATATTTTGTAGCTTCCAATCAACTTCATAATATCCCATATTTTCAAATGTATACTTGTAGTAGTGTGTGGCATCATTAGTGTTCTACAACATCCATCATTGCTTAGGAGACCTCATATTATATGGATTGTGCAATAGATGCCACAGACTATGACAATTGCACCATAAACTTGATATTGTGTATGCATGATTCACACTATATTAAATGTTTGCAACAAGTTTTCACATTCTCCAAAATGTGACACAAGTATTTTTGGCCTACCAATAGCATATTTATTTATGGTCCCGAAACATCACAAAATACACACATAATGAAAACTCGAAGTAGCTCTATAATTTTTGTTGATTTAGGATTTCTTATGAACCCAAATGCTCCAAAGCATAAGAATCTTTAGACATCTAACCACCATCTCCAAATGAAACTTGTATTGTGTAATGTGCCCATATGAAATCAGCAATGAGAAAAAGTTTCTCAAACAATTTATTCCTAAGTTGGGTTCTTTTTCCTCTATAATAGTCATTCTCAAATTCATAAGTTACCCAAGTCAATCTAGTGTCACTTAAGCATGAAACCTTATCGCAATAGTCACCTATAAAAGTACATTTACATTACCCATTTGACGGGTCTTACTAATCTTATATCTTTTGGAAACCTATGAGATCACAATAAGGAACCCAATTATTGTATCATTCTTTAACGTACATTCAACCAAATTCAAACCTACATAAATCAAACACTTCTTCCTTGGTCCAACTTGCAAAGCTACTTCTCATGCACCAAATATCATTTTCAACCTGTCAGATGTCCTATAAGGATCTTTATTGTCAAATACAATGAAATATAGATCATGCACACATGTATCGGATGAGGAACTATAATATTTTGATGGCTCCTCATAGTATTACTACATAGGCATAACATCATCCATTCAACACAATATCACTAACCCCTATTTTAGGTCTTTAAGGAGAGATATAGGGTTTGAAGAAGAAAGAAACCCTAATCAAATGCATAATTGTGATCACAAAAATTCAGCAAAAGGAAAAGCTATAGACATAGAGGAATATAGTGCCATAAGTGAGATCTAGATTAGAACCATAAAGAAATTTTTTTTCCATACAAGATGAAGTTGTATGCAATGGAAAAGTTACAAAGCTATGGAATGAGGCTAAAGAACCTCAAAGCTTAACTAACTCAACTATGCACCATGAGATAAGAGATAAACAAGGGAAACTAACATGAAATCATTATAACTTTGAAAAAACATCAAAAAATAACATGTATATTACCCTTTACTCTTTGAATGATAATTTAAATGAACCTAAAAGATCCTATCAATCATTTTTTTGTTTACTCCATGGAGGTGAATGAATCTTACTAAGTGGCTACAAGACCAAGTTTAGCATATTCCATTACTAACCTATCATGGATGTAAGATGAAGCTATTTTAATGGTGGATGGATGTAAGATGGAGGAGCTCTTAATAATGGATGAAGGAAATTTTCAGATCAAATGTCTAATTAGCTTAAAGCTAATACAAATGAGATCCAAGATTTCTTAGGCTTGTTTTGGTTTTGTGTTATGTAAAGTTGTAAGTTTGAATGGGTAGGCCTAGCCTTGTATTTATAGTTTTTGGTTTGGAAGAGTTTGTAATTTGGGTGCATGTGGGACTAAAGCTTAAAAGCACTTTTAGATTAGATTAGGAAAAATGTGCTTTAGGATTAGTTAAGCTTGGTTTAGGCTAGTTAACTAGGGTTTAGGCTAGTTAAACTTGATTAGCAAGTGATTAGAGACTCATTGAGAGTTGGGAGGGGTCTAGATAATCATTTGTGACTGATAGATAGCCTAGGAAGCTTGCAAAAGTGGTTCAGAGAGAACTAGGGAGATTCTGAATGGTCGAAAGGAGGAATGTTTAGCTAATAAGAGAGATATTAGCCCAATTAGATGATTATAGGAGGAATACAACCGAGAAGGTGTCATAAATGGGCATCCGAGAATGGAGCAAAGAATGGGGAATTAACAAAGTGTCGTTAATCAGTTGAATTGGATGAAATGCTAAGTGTAAGCATATTTTAGGGTGTCTACGAAGTCACTCAAGTGACTTCACCTAATACATGTGACTTTTCCTACACTCAAAATCACATCTCCATATTTTCAATTCAATGTTTCCTCCAAACTCGTCATTTTTTATCAGATTAAAAGTAAAAATTAGCATACCTTCCTCATTTGTCTCCATCATTTATTAAATATTAATCTCCTAATTCTATTTGTGGGTGTAATAATCACCCCCAAAACAACCTAAAATATTATTAATTGACCACTTAGAAAAAGGTACTTTATTTGAATGTTTTAGTTATGGTGCATATTATGATATATTTTCCATTGTTAAAAAATCTTAATGAAATTTTATAACATATATACATTAAAATAATCTAGGTAGTTGGTACGACCCTCTAGGCATGAAACCCACCGATTACATATGTAGTACCTAGTATGGTCCCCCGGGTACATCATAGATGCACGAGTACACCTAGGTGTATCTAGCCCCGAGGTAGAACTCCACTTGGGCACGTACCCAATACCTAATACAAGTACATGATCCATTGGGTACTCCTAATGTACATATTCGATTCACAGGTATTCTTGAGTGTGTTTATAGATGCACCGGGACATACCCATGCATCCAAGACATATCGTAGGGGTGCCCACACTCAAAAATGAGTTTTTGATTTTCATTTAAAATTCAACATAAAAAAATAAATCGAAACTATTTCCAATCCTAAAAAATGACTTTAAAAATATAATAAAAATATGATGTTGATATTGATGCTCTTGATGAAGAGAAAGATGATCTTGTGAACATGAATTTTGATGCAATTAATTATGATCATCACATGACATTTGACATATTTGATTATTATGACATTTGGCATTCGAGATAATATTTTCATTTTTGTGGTTAGTTTTTTTATATGCATACTATTTGGTTAATGTCTCTAATTTTTTACTTATTAGGATATAATTTCAATATTTTTGTTTTTAATACATATTTTGTACGAAAGCACTCAAGGAAAATAAAAATTTCCATACCTATGTACTGAGTTTTTGTACTTGTACCCATGTAGTACTTGAACTAGTTACTTATAAAATAATGATATAATCACTTTATAATGTTTTTAAATATTTAAATATAGGTTTAGAATGATTCATTGTTTAACAATTTCACAACATTAAAAGTAAATTAAGAAAAATAAAATACAATCGATCTAACTTGTGGGAAAACTAAACATGCAAAATACTTTGATCAAAATATCATATATTGTGTGGGATAGTCTAAATATGACACAAAAATATATATTTTCAATTTAAATAAGGTTACACCATGTATAACAAGAGATCCATATCAACATCTTTAGGCGCATCTCTTTCTTTAGGGAATTTAGGCAATGCATTAGCAATTTGTTTGGCTTTTGTTATGTAAATCTTGTATTTTTGTTGGACGTCCTCACTACCAAATGCTATGGGGTCAAATTTTGTGTTGAAGATCGACAATGCCCCATTGTTTAGAATTTTGGCTACATTTTTCTTATTGATGCTTGGTCTCCTATTTTCCAGTTAAAATCATACAACATGAGAAATCGTTGACCATATTCAGCTAGAAATTCAATTGCAGAGATTATAAACTCAAATTCATCATCAGATATGTAATAGGAAAAGATAAGTCTTTTCCATCCTGGCTTGAGACCGTCATATCCCTGCTAAGGACAATTCACATATATGAATTAGTTTTTGGTTTTAAATCATAAACCCTTAGAAGTTGAACTAATTAATATAGGAACATCTTATCCCTCACATATGTTCGTCACTTGAGACAACTTGTTGATTGTAGGTCAACATGTTACCCAAAACACTTCATGTACGTGATGTTTAGATACATCATTCAACATATATAGATGTCAAGAGAAAGTGAAAATACCTTCTTTATTGCAGAATGAAAGGCAAGGGCTGTGACTGATCCACATGGAGAAGAAAATGGCCATAGGGAACTACACATGCACATCCTCCTCTAGATTGAATTCCAAACAAATCGTTCAATAATTTGGTCACGAACCGACCTTGTAAAGGCTTCCCTCTTTGGGTTGTTTCTTCTTTCCAGATATACAAACATCCCTTTCTCTCCTCTCTTTGGAAATCCATCTCTAAATTTCTAGTATACAAAAGAAAAGATAATACGGAGTTGTTGTTTCATAGTGATATTTCCCAAAATATGAATATTTGGGTTACGCAAAAGGTGGTTCATCGATGTTTGGATGAAGAAATCCTCTCAAGACTCTATGAGACTAGATCCCATTAATTCCTTAATCCAAAATGTAAGGGCTGTTTTGCATTTTTGAATTATAGCCAGTGCCCGCATCCTCTCGTTCCTCTATTTATTTGTAATACAATGTATCCTACACTCACAACAAGTGTTAATCATTGTATTTATGAGATCAAAACATTAGTCTACAATTATCATCATAAACATTTATTATAGAAAATAACATTGAAAGAATATTTTCTTTCCTTTCTTATTACTTTTTAGTATGGAAAAGGTGCATTTAATTGAATATTGAGAATTAATATCTAATTAATATAATAATAATAAAAAGATAAATATAACTCATGTATTTTAGGCTATAAAGAATAATAAAAACAACATATACATAATAACAAGTCAATTGTATTTTGATACTTTTAGTTTATATTAAATTCTTGTTAAAATTGATTTGTGATACTATTAAATTTTGAAATTAAGTAAGTAAATGTTTATATATGTATTTATTAAATAAATTACAATTGAGATATATATAGGGCCAACCTTAATTATGAGAAATATAATTGATGGCTCAATATGATATGTTTGTGTGTGGGCGGGTGTGGGTGTGGGTGTGCGTGTGTATGTGTGGGGAAATATAAATGATATCTCAATATTTTATGGTCGTGCATGTGGGTGTGTGTGTGTGTGTGTGTATGCATGTGCATGCGCACGTGCACGCATGTGTGTGTGTGTGTGTGTGTGTGTGTGTGTGTGTGTGTGTGTGTGTGTGTGTGTGTGTGTGTGTGTGTGTGTGTGTGTGTGTGTGTGTGTGTGTGTGTGTGTGTGTGTGTGTGTGTGTGTGTGTGTGTGTGTGTGTGTGTGTGTGTGTGTGTGTGTGTGTGTGTCACACGCGCGTACGTGCGTGTGCGTGTGTGTGTGATTTTTATAAATAATGTTATGGTATGGTACATGATTTTTAAAAAGTTTTAACAAGAGGCTTTTGTCTTGTAGTTTAATTCAAAAGGTATCTTGGAAGCTGAATTGAAGAAAAATACTCGTGGTTATATAGCTCTACAACTTCCTCACTTTAAAATGATGAATTTAGAATATTTGATTTGTATCAATTTCATTTATTGTCCATTCCTACCACGACATTAGTATCAAACCACAAGATCATTTATTTTTCCTTCCTCCATTCTTCTCCTCCTCCCCACTGCAAATATTTATCCCTAGCCATTACAATTCAAGCTTCATTTTTTCAAAAGAAAAATAATATTATTTTGAAGACCGTACAATACTAAAATTCATAATTTAAATATTTTTTCACACCTCTCCACACATGTTGGTCTAAGTTTATACTTTGAAGCCTTGGGAATCGTATGTTTTTTTGTTTTATTTTGAGTTTTTATTAATTTGTAGTTTGTATCACTCACTAGTCTATAATTTCTCCAACCATATGTGGTAGTTAGGCACCAAAATGTTTTCCTATAGATTGTACATGTGGCTATTCATCACTAAAGCATTGAAATCATGTGTTGTTCCATTAACTTCAACACTTTAAACTACAATTACTATGTTGGAATAGTTAATATTTATAACTATCTCTAATGAATCGATATCTACATGGCCTATGACTAATAATCGTCCCCATTATTACAAGCCTATGCATACAAAACATTTCTTTAAAAAAAAATGCTGGATTATTAAATATGTTTTCTCATATCACTCTACGTCATTATATTTATATATTTTTATCCTATAGCATATGATATCCTCAATGAGGGTTTTAGAATCCAGACTTGAAACATTGGATACTAAAATCTTGCACATATTGTAATCTAGATATATTCCATAAAACTAAGGGATTGTTAGATTCTAAAGTTTTGAATTAGATTCCATATAGTTACAATTGAAAATGTTCAATCCTAAGTTGAAAAATGGTGATGTAATGAGTCTTGATTATAAATATGTGCTATCAAACATGATGTTGAATTTTTTTGGTCCCAAAACTGATGTATACATGAATACTTTCATAAAATGTATTATTCTCACATATTTGGAGTTCTTGTAAGAAATTATTAAGTCGAATTCTCTCATGTTTGATAAGATTGTAAAAAAAAAAAAAGAAAAGGCCTTTTAAATAAATATTGAAACCTTACGCAAAATTATGTGTTATGCTCATTAAAAGCATAATTATTCCAAAAAGGATAAGGTTATACTTCCAATATTTGTGAAAGGAAATGAATATAGGCGAGGAGGAGGACTAACATCATGAGAATAAAAATCATAAACAAAAGATGTTTTGCAAATGTAGTTGTCAAAAATGGAGTCATGAGGTTCAAGAATGTAAAACACCATGAGACAAACCGAGGCCTATATAAAATAAAAATAAGTAAAACAAGAAAATAAGAAATCCTCGAAATAGAATTAACTCAATTCTTTTTGAACATATAATATTATTTCCATCACATATGAATTAAATAATGCCTTAGAAAATACATCATGGTTTTATGTTTGAATCCTTGACACAAGTGTTATGAAACATGTGAATTTTGAAAAGTACTTCTTTAAGGAATATCATAAAGAAATTTGTGATCTGTTATACTTTGTAGACATAAAAATTTTGCAACTAGAAAGAAAAGGGACAATTCACCTCAAGTCACCAAGTCTTCAAGTTTTCATTCTAAAAATATTCCTATAAGCTTTCAACAACTAAAGAAAAATTGTTGTCTTTGGTGCTAATTCGACAACAAGGTCACTCCATTATGCTAGATAATGGAGAAGTAAAAATCACAAGAAAAGTTGATGATGCATTTGTAATAACTAGATTTGAGCAAGGAAAATTTGTAAAACTCAAGGGTGAGCGTTCAATTTTGAGAAACATTTCTCATCTTGTAGAAGGAATTTCACTGAGTATTTTTAAGAATGCTATATTTGGGCATACCAATTATGACATATTTCACACAAATAAAAATTATGGTGTTATAGTTTACCAACCAAGTACCTAATATAATTGAAAAATGTGAATCTTGTACTCTTATTCACTAGATAAACATGAAACCTTGAATCATTTCAAAAATAAAAAAGAAAAGCTACCATAAAATTGCGTTAAGTTCACTACAACATATCTTTTGTATGAGTTATTTTTATTATTGGTCATGATTACTTCACGTTGTTCTTAAAACTATTCCATTATTCCATGCAAGAAAATTACTATGAATTAAATAAGTACTTCATGTTGGTCTTCAATTTGTCTTTTCTTACGTGAAATAATACCAAATTTGGCTTTTCTTACATATAATAATTAAATATTTTGATTTACAACACCAATTACATGTGTTATAGGAGAGTTGAATGCTTTCATTTGGCAGGGATCTCTCTAGTAGAACTCCCTTACCACGGCTGAAAATGGAAATCTGTTATTCATCCACACAATACAGATCATATTATTTCACACATACAATAATGTACACAAAATTTATTCATGTATGTGTTGTAGAGATAGTATAATAGGGAGTTCCTACTATCCTCAACTAGAAAATATTTTGTAAAATCTAATATTATGGAATAATTCAAATTCCTAAAATCACTCTCAAACAAACCTATGCGAGAATCAAATATCAAGTTGTTAACATAACAACTTGACTCCTTATTTCAAGCTTAACTTCTTCAAAGTGAGTGTGAACATGGCTAACACCAAGCTAGTTTAGAAATAGCCCGGACTACTAGCCACCATGAACATGAACACTCCAACACCCTCCCTTAAGGATAGAATGGGGAGTGAGAAAGAAGGAAGCTAAGAGACTAATGGGTCCCATAAATTAGGCTTTAATAGGTACCCATTTATAAATAAATAGTGAAATCTAAGTGTCCCTACAGTGAGTCGATCCATCTTCTTTGGAATTTCAATGGATGTTGATTCATTATAGCTACCAAGTCAAATAGGAACTAATAATTGTTTTCACATGGATTGTGCACTGTTAAATCGTTAAGTGATCCCGGTGCAACATGGTAACATCCCCAAGGTGTGGGACCTTGGCTCCTTGGGATGAACCTCTGGAGAAGGTCAGATTCCTACTAAACTAGGTGCATCCGATGTAAGATCAAGGTGTAGAACTACAATACTTTGAAACAAAACTAATTTATTTGTTCTTGGGATAAAGGGATAGAAGGATAACTGAAATATACGAGAAAATCGGTGATGCACCAAAAGTTTTAGGAACAAATATATCTACTTCACATGCACAAAGTATTATCGTAGAACATTATATAATATGCACAAATCCTTACAATCTTTTCAATCAATGCTTTTAAGAATAAAAACTTAGAATAACATAAGGGACTTAATATTTTCCACAACTAGAAACAAGTAAAATCGTACACCATAAGTTGTAAGTTAACTGAGAAAGATTATCAATATGAAGGAAAGATAAATCACTACATACAAGGAATTAAAACATCCACAAGTATTAAATGAATTATTTAAATGCACAACACATCAAATATTCAAAGGAAAAATATTGTTCTGGATATAACTGAGGCTAAAGGTTTTTTTGTAGACTCCCAAAAATGATAGATCCTCCTTACAAATAAGATCCAAAAGTTTTTAAAACATAATGCATTCTCCTATTTATAGCCTAAGAGGATTGAGTAATTATAGCTATGCCTCTTAACTGCTACATACTAAAAATAGAATGCAATTATACTTGGAAATAGTCTCCCATGAAAATAGGGAAATGGTTGTGTAGGTTTGATTGAGTCAAACCTATAACTCCCAATGGTGTTGCAGATTGGAGATTGTGTAAAAATGTCTTCCAATCCTAGATGGGACTAGAACCCTTTTCTTGACATGATTTTCCTTCCTTTCTTCGAAGCTACCCTATGCTTTGGTATTCAAGAAAATGTTTGACGGTCCCTTGAACCTCTTCATCTTCGGTCCACATGCATAACGATTCATGACATTTGTTGACTCTGTTTCCTAGCCAATTTCCCAAGAAATATTTTAGTCTTGTTCATGAGCTCCTTGAGATGACTCAAGAAGTTTTGGTATGATACCAATCTATGAATGGAATCAAGACCAAAATATTTAGTTGCATCATTATCTTGGTTCACCAGGATCTTGAACTGGGTAATAATCTGATCGACCGGAAGTGCATCAACAACTCTATTTAGAAACTTGCAATCAATCTGTCAAACTTATGCGTAATATCATTTAGGCCATCAATTGCCTTGATTATTATTTCATCCAACTTTGTCCAGGATTCTTGCAATACTCAAACTATGAAATTCATAGCTTCGTTAAATTCAAATGGTTTCATGATATCATCAATAACTCCTTCCTTCAAAATCATATCTGATTTCACATTGCACATTTCTTCCCAAGTCTCAAGAGTGAGTTCCAAGTTATCACTTTCCTTGGTGAGGAGTTCACTTATCTTAGAGGCGACATCTTTCTTAGAATACAAATCATTATATAGATCAATAACATCCTTAATCATTTTTTCCCCTTCCTGAATAAGACTTTCCATCCATGCCCCTACTTTTCATCCTTTTTGTCCAATATTTTCCACCATGGAGAAATATGTATCGTCAAAACTCAGAGGAATAACGAGAGTGGTAGTATGGATGGGTTGTGTGATTTTAGTCAAGATAGTAGTTAGTTGTTCAACCTTACCCTTGAGCTCATCTTAGTTACTTTATCTTTATCAAATTTATCCAACAAGTTACCCAAGGTAACTTGGACATCTTGCTTTGCCCTCTCATGAGTGGCTTCTCTAAGAGTAAACCTGCATATTTGATAGTTTGTTGTTGTGATGGTTTCTTTGGTTTTCCCTATAGGTGGGGTGGCTATTTTAATAAATCTCTCCCCGGTTTGATCTACCGACAGATTAGAAATGACTCTCTGTCTCTTGGCTTTCCTTTAGGAGGGTGGATCTATGATAGATCGATGAAATCAAAACCTTCTTTTTGCTTTGGTGTCTCACCTGTCTAACCATGCGAGGATAGATTAAGAAGCTTTAGTAGACAACACAACCATTGTTACTATAGTAATCAAATGAGTTTGTGTAATTAGAGCACCTGTTATAGTCTTTCAAAAGGGAAGTGATGTGGTATTAATAGATGGTGGAGTGGAAAGGATGGCTCCATGCATCGATGAAATGGGAAGAATATTTTGAGGAAGAGGAGTCCCAAAAGGAAATCCTAATGCCAAAATGTCTTCGGTTGAAAGAGCAGGAAGGGAGGAAAAAATAGAGCCATAGAGGGAGATATTGTAGGGATGTAAGAGAAATGGGAATGGAGGAAATTGAGGACATGGTCAGAGGAAGAGTGAGTGGTGGAGGGGAAGGATGAATCGAGAATGGTGAAGATGGAAGAGGTGGGGAAAGGGATGATTGTGCCACTTGAGAGATTTTGGGAGAAACACTTAGGTTAATGACCTTAGTAGATTGTGCCTTGGGAGATGTAGATCCTGAACCTCCGAAAACAAAATAAATCTTGCGGGGTCTTGAGATAGGTTTGGGAGTCGTCCTTTTCCCTTTAGAGGGGGTGGTATGGCCCAATGATGACTGTTCCTAAAGGATTTATGTAGCAAGCTATTGATTCTTTGGGTGTAATTCCCAATGCTATTAGCCATTGGTAGGTCTGATTTAGAATGGGACCCACCATTTCCTTCATATTGCTACATTCCTCGAGCGACCAATCGATCCATGATAGTGGTTGAATCTTGATATTGAGCTGATCATAGGAAAGATCTAAAACCTATTCATCATCTTGGAAACCCTCGAGGATGGCGACTACAATTCCATATTGAGTTACTTATTCAAGAGTTATTATTTTAATGTCCCTTTCTCTTATTATGTTTTTTGTCACTGGAAATGGATCCAAATATCCTCCAATTGAGGTATGTGAATGTTAGATGATCCCGTTTTACCAAACTTTTCCCAATAATCAAAACAAGTATGTGGATGAAATGTACTTAGAGTCATCTGTTGCATTTCTCCCTCAACATTCTTCCCTTTATATAAGGAGGCACACGTATATATTCCCACAATTATAGGAAACTAGGCTCCCACCTTATGTCAGTCATGTTGAATCTTATGGTAATGCAGAAAATAACGAGAAAAATCCATCAAAATCCACTTGTTCGTTGGGCATATAGATAGCTTGATGAGAGAACCTATGTATCCAGGAACCCTAAGGTATGTGAACGTGGGAACTATAAGTAGATACATCCCCATTCCCTCACTTCCTTCCAGGCCTCATCAAAAATCCTCTCGTTATACAAATCATTTTGTCAAAGAAGTAAAAATAATGATCGCAAAGAAGGCATCATTCACTCTTAAAAAAATTTAAGGCCCTTCTTTCATTGAGTTGAGGATAGTATTTATAAATTTGAGATACATTTCCTTGATCCCACCGGGTTAAATCTTGGATAATGTCTCATACCTGTTGTTGCTGCATATATAAGGTAAAGGTCATAAATTTTTTTTTTTTTTGAGGTCAGGACATTCGACAATTGAAAACAAATATAATTTTTGATGTTCTTATCCCATCGAACAAGATCGTGGTTCTTCTTGATAGTGGTGATATACATGTACATACATTCCTGGAAATCCTTATAAGAAGGAAGTCTCGTGACTCTGCTTAAAGTGTAATGATATATTCACCTCCTAAATGAAATCCGATCGAGGAATCATCTTAGGGAACCTGAATAGTGAACTCTTAGTTTTTCCAAATAAATTTTGTTAACAACTCTCGTACATGTATCATTTTTTGTGACCCAGTGCTCAAGGGAAAACTATGGGGATATGGTAGCATATGCTTCAACATCAATAAGCCTTAATAAGTCTTTAAATAAATCATTGTTTAGTTTAATCACTACTAACATGCCATCATATTTAGTTGTGTATGAGTCCTTATCAAAATGTGAAGCAGAAGTGAGTACAAATTTTGGGCATTACATTGATGGGGTGAAGGAAATAAGCTAGAACAAGCCCAATGTTGAATATTTCCTGCATCCATGGTTTCTTGTTTGGAGCCTTGACCCTCTCCTAGAATTTGGGGAGATCGATGTGTCCTAAATCCATGTCCATGATATTATCAACATCATATGAAATACCTTTAGGGCTGACACTCCTTAAAAATGTACTTCATTTATCTTCCCTTTATAGGAAGATCCAGGACATTTGTCACGATGATAACCTCATAAAATCCCATTGGAATGAGGATCAAAAGTTGGGGGTGGAAGTGTAACCTGTAAAGTAGCTCAAAAACCCAACCTTCACCTTTGATGTTAAAATATGATCCGAAACTCTAAAATCGGAACTCGAACCCTACTTAGCAACTCCAAACTCAAAATATCTTCTCCGAAATCTTGAAATCTAAAACTCCAAAATCCCAAAATTAGAACTTTGACCTTATTCTGGTGTAAAAAACCTGAAGTTCCAAATTACAAAATAAACCCTACAAATTTGCCTTTGTCCTCCGAAAATATATTTTCCTTGGAAGAAAATTTTTCCTTGTTCGTATAATGGTTTGAAGCCTAAGCTTCCAAAATAATAAAAATAATAAACATGAGAAAGTCATGGGTTTAAGATTTAAAAACAAAACCTCCAAGGAAGACACAACAAAATAAAATGGAGAAGTGCCCATGAGAGAGACAAAAAATGACAGAACAAAACCCTAAAAGAGACCAAAAGGAAACACAAAAAAAAAAACTTGCAAACTTACCCAAAGGTTTGATGAGAAAACATGAAATAATGCTTCAAAATCACCTATGGGGTATGGTGGAACTCATAGACATGTCATCATGTCAAGGTTATGATTTATTTGGTAAAAATGATAAGTAAAACTTGCCTTTTTATAGAAAAGTGAAAATTAATTACCTTGGTCGACATGTGGGGGTGGTTGGCATTTATTGATGTTGGAAGTCGAGTTTGGAGGTCGACGTATAGTTTGCATGTAAATTGCACATCGGACTCTAAATTCCAAAATTTTATTGAGATGGTTGTGGTTAGATTTTAGAAGTCAAAGTGTTGTTTGCATGAAAAATGCACTTCAAACTCCAAAGTTTGAAATGGTAGTGGGAAATCGGACTTTCGAACATGGTTCATATTTTGTATGCAAAATGCATACTGGGTTTCAATTTTGGTTCGAATATTGCTTAGGGTGGGTTTTAGATTTTGAAACTCAATGTGCATTTTACACACAAAATGCATGTTGAGTTCTAAAATCCTAAATCCTATGAACGAATTATACTAAGGAAATTTTGAGCTAATTTCTTGAAAATAATTTAAAAATGGGTAAGGTAGAAAATTGTAAGAAAATTTTCAAAGCCCTCTTAGGGGAAACTTGTAAAGTTAACATTTTTGGTGACCTCTCGAGGATGCTTGCCTATTAAGCATTATTCCAATAGCCTTAAGAAATCCATTGGGCATATGATTCCTTAACCTCAAAACATACAGAACAAAATAAAACCAGGAAAAAAAAGCAGCAAAAAGAAAAAAAAACCAAACAAACAGACAAACAATGTGCAAAGCACTTGGAGGAAATAAACCTAGACTAATAGTGTACAGGGTGAAACCTTCTCAAAAAATTTTTGAGGTGTATCCCATTCACTGGAATGGGCAATGCTTCTCCATTGAGTCTGGATAAGAAAAATTAATTTTCCTCTTTACAATTTGTGATCATGTATGGCCCACTCCAGAGAGCATCAAATTTCACATGCATTCCTAGCTTGGCCATGTCTTGTGTCCCATTTGAGGACCAAATATCCTTCTTGAAAGGACCTATGAATTTCTTTCTTATCAAAAGTTTTCTTTGTTTGAGCCTGATGCAGCTCGAAAATCTTCATAGCCTTGTTCCTAGTTTCTTCCAACTCCATCAACTCAACAAACCTCACTATCATAGGATCACTTTCCATAACTTCCGGTGATGTGCTAACTCCAAAGAGGGAAATTCAGAGACAAAGGAAGTTTTTCCTCCCTACCATATACTAGCATGAAAGGATAATTTCCAATGGCCCTTTTCAATGTGATCCTATCCACCCATAAGGTAGTTTTTAGTTGTGTATGCCAAGTTCGTCGATTATTCTCCATCATCTATTTGATAATCCATATCAGGTTCTTATTATTGGACTCATCCAAACCATTACCTTACGGGTAATAGTTAGATGAATTTTTCAAATATACTCCATTCTTGACAGCCCACTCACTGAGATTTGTACCAAGGAAGGCCATGGCATTATTTGAGATCATCGTGAAGGGAACACTAAATCTCATCATTATACCTTTAAAAAAATCCAGAACAGACTTATCACTCCATTCTTTCAATGCTATCACCTTTGTCCATCTAGTGAAATAGTTTGTTGCAAGTCAACACCCACTTATGTCCATCACTTGATGGCAGATTTATCATCCCGATAAAGTATAACCCCCATTGAACAAATTTTGTATCTACCTGGATTAGATGAAGCGGTAATGCAACTAGCCTTTGCTTTCTTGTGAAGAAGACACATTCTCTACATTTCCTTACCCACCGATGAGCATCCTTGACTAGATCGGGCTAGTAATAACTAACCCGCATAATATTTATGGTGGTTGTTCTTTTTGAAAAATTTCCCCCTAACAATCCATTATGAAACTCTTCCAATATTCTATCAATGTTTTGGGATACCAATACATCGAGGAGAATGTCATTCAAATCTCTTCGAAAGAGTATGTTATCAATGAGAACATAAGGGATAGATTGAAGTTGAAAAATTCGCCTCTGGGTTCTATCTAGGTCAAGAGGATATTCTCTTATCAATAGAAAAGTCTTCATTTTGGATATCCAATCAGTAGGAATATCTTCTTGGAGGTGATTATGCAACACATTATCACATCATCTTTTGATTCCAAATCAGTGGCAAGTTGTTGACATAAACCTTTCCCTCTGACTAATTTGGTTACCTTTATTTGCATATCATATTCCATGACCTTGGTAATCCATCCAGCATGTTTTTCATTCATATATTTATTCAATAAAAATCCTTGACCCCTGGATGAGACACCATCAACTGAATTTTGTTATTGGACAACATATGTTTGAACTTATTTAATGCCCAAATGACAACAAAAACTTATTTCTTGACAAATGAGTATTTGAGCTCATAATATTTGAGTGATTGGCTGAAAAAGGTGATCGTTTGTTCCATCAAATCGTCATTCTGGTGAGTGAGGATTCTTGAAATAATTTCTTTTCCCCAAAATCATAGAGGATAAAATCCTTCTCATACCTGGGGTTCACCAATGTAGGAGCCTGGGAAATAGTTGTCTTGATAGCTTCAAAACTCTCTTTTCCCTCTTTATTCCAGTTGAAGGGTATGTTCTTTTCAACATGGATGTTAATGGTTTAGCCAAGGTAGCGAACTAAGGTATAAACCTTCTTACAAATTTGATGGTCCCTAAGAAACTTTAAAGGCCTTTCTTATGGCTTGGAAGGGAAAGATCCAAAATACACAAATCCTTTCTGGGTCAATCAAGAGTCCTTCTGCTGAAATAATATGCCCTAACAATTTCCCCTCGTGAACTGTAAAAAAATGCATTTCTTGGGATTTAATGAGACCCTAAATTCCCTGCACCTTTTAAAAACCTTTTCCAAATGGTCTATGTGATCCTCTGCATGTTTGAAATATCTTTGTTATGTCATTGAAGTAAATGAGGATCATATCGTTAATCAACCCCTTGAAATCCATATCCATAGCTCATTGGAAAGTGGCCCCGATGTTAGACAATCCAAATGGCATCTTATTGTAGGCATGTGTACCCCATTTAGTAGTAAAGGCCATTTTTAACTGATCTAACTCCTTAACCAAAATTTGATTGTAGCACGAGTAGTAGTCATCAAGTAGAAAATATTTTTGCACCTACTATTGTCGAAGAATTTATTCCATGGATGGAAGTGGGTAATGATATTTAAAGGAAGCTCAATTTAGGTCTTTGAATTCCATGCATAGTTTTATCTCTCCATTTTTCTTCATGACTAGGACTAAATCAGCTACCCAGGAGGAATGTTTAATTGGAAATATGATACTAGCCTCAATGAGCTTCAAAAGCTCTTTCTTCATAAGTGGTTCAATCTTGGGGTTGACTGTCTTTGCTTCTACCTAACTGGCTTAACATTTGGGTCAAGTTCAATAGTGTGTTGTGCCAACCTTGGATCAAAACCATAGAGGTCTTCATAGCTCCAGGAAAATATGTCATTATACTCCTGACAAAGACCAACAAAATAATGTTTTTCCTCTAGCAAACATACTTTTCCAATCTTCAAAAATTTATTCTCTGTAACCTGAACTTGCTCGAAATCATCTTCTTTAATGATCATATTGGTGCTTTGTATTTTAATTTGATCATATGAATTGAAGATTGATTCAAGAGTGACCAAACCTTTGGAAATTTATTTTTCTTCAACTGTATTATTTGATCATTGTATGCTTCTTGAAGCTTAGATTGGTTCTTGAAGAGAATTCAACTTCCTCCTATAGAAAAATAATAATCTTCTTATCACTATCAAAGACCTGCCAACTACCTACATTATCTAATGCTGTCGGTGACAACCATTTTCACTGAACTGCTATTCTTATTTCATCATATCAATAGGGACATCATACGAGAACATATTATAACAAGCCTATCCACATCTTGGTTTCTGATTCCTAGGAATCACATGAGTTCCACAGGATTCAAATTCTCTAATAAGATCCCACACCCTATTCTTGTATGACCTTAAAAGATCATTTTTGATGCACTTTGGGCCCTAACCGATGCACAAAAATTTCACTATCCTTAAAATGGTTAATGCTTTGATTCCTTTCTTTTGGGCCAGTTGGATTCCTTACACTAATGCTTCATATTCGGCCACATTATTAGTGTAGCTGAACTGAAGTTGAAAAGATGAGAAATATTTTTACCTTGTGGAGAAATCAACATAACACCATCGCTTGCTCCATTTTTTCTCCTTGACCCATCGAAGAAGAGTTGCCATAATCCTTCAAGGTTATCATGAATTTTGAAAAGGTGGTGAATAATTATACATTCTTTGTGGATACAATAAGTTCGACCCAATTTATTCTAATATTGATAAAAAAGCTTCCTCTTCTACCAATGCTTCAACATATGGGTCAAATTGATGTTTCATGCTTTGTTGGTTTTCAAATAGGACTTTTTAGAAGAGCAACAGTCAGGGGACAAGAAGTCCCTCCTCTTTGATGGGAGAGGTTCCCTTATTCAGAAACAAACTTATTTACAAATGTACAGGACATGATTTGTTGGTTAAACTTGGATACCACGAAAGTGTTTTCTACGAAGGTTATCAATTACAAAAGGACTGAGGAAATGAGAGGGTGAGAATGAGCAGAAAGGCAACATGCAGAATTATAGATAACAGAGTAATTCTTTATGTATGCAAAGTCACAGTGAATTGAAAACAAGATCATTCGTATCGTATAAATAAGATGGAATTTAGAGACACAAAGTTCTGTAAATAACATCTGCCAGAACACAAAGTTTCTTAACGTAACACAGATTTATCAATCAAGGACACAAAGTTCCTTCTTGGTTATACAAGATCACCAAACGGCAAGACTAACAAACTGGAGACAAATGATCTTCACAAAGAAAATAAATGAAAGCTCAGAGATAACGGAGATCAGATAGACAAAGAATAGAAAGCCCTTCTGTATTGATTTCTTTATGATCTATTTACACTTTCAGAAAATAAGCCAAGTTCTTCCTCTCTTTTTTACTGTGGCGTAGAAATGCCGTTATATAGATTACAAATCAGTTACCCTTCGTAACCGTTTCTTTTAACTAGAGAATAGTTAAGGAATGCCAAACACAATTTCTTAACTAATTACATGGAATACGAAAGGAATAGGAAGAAGAGAAAAGAATGAAGAAGGAGACAGGTGGACAGTCACTGAGAAGGACCCACCGTCTTCAGAAACCACTTCTTGAATTTCTTTAACGTCTCAGCTATGTCTTTGCCACGAGGGACACACCAGACGTTTCGTCTTGAAGATGACAATGGATATCTTTGAAAATTGATGTAAACGGTGTCTTGAGAGCTTCGTTCTTTTGCTAGCTGTCCTTGAAATTTGATCTTCGGATTGATAGCATCAGAGCCGCAACTTAAATTCATATTTTAGCATATTCGGGTCGAGCGGGAAAAACTAAGTATGAATTGCATTAGGTTCACTTAGGACATGTGAGACGCGAATGCGCGAAACACGCGGTTCGGCCGATTCGGGCGAAACAGGGAGAAGACGCACAAATGCATTTTGGGACATTTGGGACGAAAATGCGCGAAGGACGCGGTCCGGGTGAACCGGCCGAAAATGGAACAGTTTGCATTTTTTGATTTGGGACAAAGAGCTCTGAAGTACGCGACTCGGGAGTTTCGGCCGAAAATGGGACAGCGTGCACTTTTTAACTTTGGGACATTCGGGACAAAAAGTTCGAAGGACGCGGTTCAGGTGTTTCGGCCGATCGGGGAACAAAATGCACTTTTGTACTTGGGACAGTCGAGACGAAATCGGGCGAATCGGCCGAAAATGGAACAGAGTGCACTTTAAGTTTGAACTTGAGAAATTTGAGACAAAAAGTTCCGGAGTACGCGACTCGGCCGGTTCGGGTGAAATTGGAACAGAGCGCACTTTTGAAATTGGGACATTTGGGACAAGAAAGTGCGAAGTACGCGGTTCGGGCGGTTCGGCCGAAATTGGAACATCTCGCACAGTAACTTCGGGACACTTGGGACAAAAACTTCTGACGGGCCCGAAAATGGGACAAATTCGGAGGTTTCGGCCGATCGGGGAACAAAATGCACTTTCGTACTTGGGACAGTTGGGACAAAAATGTCCGACAGGCCCGAAATACTTACAGAATGACCCAAAACTTAGATTTTTTCGACTTCAAGACTTTTTCCACACCACCAGCTCGACAGAAAAGACATTTAAACTCAAAATTTTGAAATTTTTACTTTTGACAGAGCGGGGAATTTTGAGTGGACAACACATGCATACATCATTGAGTACAATATCAGGGACTTCTTCCATAGGAGTGGTGGACTCATGATCTATAACTTCTTCTTCTTGGTCACATATGGTATAATTCCCATTGATAGTGTTATCTTTATAAGGATCAACATGATTTTGACAAATTAGTTATGCTCTTATAGCTACCTTAGTCTCATACCTGGTCCTAAGGAGCATATGTGACCAATCAATAGATAAATACCCACCCATTTTGGTAGTGAAGTCTCTGGATAGACATATGGAAAATAAAGGTGGAAGATCAATGACTGATATGTCCTGTGTAAATGAAAATCTTGGACATGCATGAATAGTAAGATTGAGATCCTTGATAACCCTAATAGTTTGAATTGTTGCATCATCCAACTAAAAAGGTCCCCTTGATACTGGTGTATATTGAATACCTAGCATGTCTAATTTTTTTATAGAAATCACAGAGTTGGTGGCACCATATTTGATCATGCAAACCGCTTACCAAGTGATTCGATCGGAGGAGTTGTGTACCAAGTGCTTACCAAAGAGATTCGATCGGAGGAGTTGTGTACCAAGTGCTTACCAATGATCAAAGAAATATAGAATGGTGGTGGCTTATTGGTCTTGGCAGTGTTTCTTCCTTCTCGGTAGACACAAACTAGTAGCAGATATGTTCCATGCTTAGCCGACTTGTTAGATGTGTCAAACATTTTGGAGGCTCCTACAACAGATTTATTTGAGAAGGAATCGAAAGTGCCTCCCACATGGTGACGTTCGAGTTAGTCTTCTTCATTTGTTCGACAATGCTGAAAGGGATAGTTCCTACCTTTCCAATTGTTCTTTGAGTTTTGATATATTCTTTTGGAAAATGGGTGTTTGGCACTATAACATTCAAATACTTTTCTTTCCTTTCAGCCTAACTAGCTTGTGTTTCTGGAGGATTCTTCCCTATGTATTTGTTTGAAACTAATTGTAAATGATGTTGATAGGTGGATTTTTGATCAACCTCTGGAGACTGGACTTCTATTTCTCTCTTTTTGATCGAGTATTAGCAGCCACACGATGTAGATTCTATATTGAAGACACGAAATATTCATCTCCAATCAATCCATGGAAATGGTTGACTCTTGAAGTTGAGATGATCATAGGAGGGATTTAAAACTTGTTCGTCATCTTGGAAATCCTCGGGGATGACCGTGATTCCATATTGATTTACTTCTGAAGAGTTAGTATTTCAAAGTCCCTTTCTCTTACTACATTTTCATCCTAGAAATGGATCTAAATATCCTCTAACCGAGGTATGTGAATATTGGATGATCCCGTTTTTCTGAATTTGTCCCAATAATTGAAATAGGTACGTGGATGAAATGTCTTCAAATTCATATGTTGAAATTATCCATCAAAAATCTTCACTTTATATGTGGAAGCACATGTACATATTCCCATAGTTATAGGAAATTGGGCTCCCACCTTATGTCGGTCATGTTTAATCTTATGGTAATGCAACAAATAACAAACCAACTCCATCAAAATCCACTTGTCCGTTGGGCATCTAGGTAGCTTGATAGGAGAACCTATGAATATGAGCACCTTGATGTATGTGAACATGGGGAACTATAAGTAGATACCTCCCCATTCCCTCACTTCCTTCTAGGCCTCATTGGAAATCCTTCGATTATACAAATCCTTGTCAAAGAAGTACAAAATAACTATAAAGAAGGCATCATTCACTCTTCAAAAATGCTTAGGCCCTTCTTTCATTGTGAGTGAGGATAGTATTCATAAATTTGAGACACATTCCTCAATCCCATTGGGTTCAACCTTGGATAATGTCTCATACCTATTGCTGCATATACAAGGTAAGAGGTCATAAAGAATTTTTCGAGAGATCGAGCATCCAAAGAATTGAAAATAGATAACATTACTCGATGTGCTCATCACATGAAACAAGATCATGGTTCTTCTTGATAGTGTTGATATGCAGTACATCCATTCCTAGAAATCCTTAGAAGAAGGAAGTTTCATGACTCTGCTTAATAGTGTAATGATATCATTCACCTCCTGAATCAAATCAAATCAAGGAATCATCTTAGGGAACCTAGATAGTGAACTCTTAGTTTTCACCAATTTTTTTTTGTTAACTCTCATATAGTTATCATTCTATATGACTCAGTTCTCAAGGGAAGAATATGTGGAAATGGTAGCATATGGTTCAACATCAGGAATCCTTAATAAGTCTTCAAAGAAATCACTATCTAGTTTGATCGCTACTAACCCGTCATCATCTTTCATTATACGTGAGTCCTTATCAAAATGCGAAGCGGAAATGAGTATGAATTCTAGGAATTACATTGATGGGGAAGGAAGCAATTAGACCAAGCCCACTATCAAAAATTTCCTACATCCATGGTTTCTTGTTTGGATCCTTGACTCTCTCCTAGAATTTAGGGAGATCGATGTGTCCTAAATCTATGTCCCCGATATTATCGACATTAGATGGAATGATTATAGGGGTGATACTCCTTAAAAATTATACTTCATCTTATCTTTCCCTTTAGAGTAAGATCCATACATTTTCCCTAATGAGAACGTTAGAAAATCCCACTGGAATGAGGATCGAAGTTTGGGGTGAAAGTGTAACCGTATAAAGCACTCTGCAAACCCAACCTACACCTCTAATGTGAGAATCTGATTTAAAAATCTCAAATCATAACTTCAACCTGCAGCTCTGAAGTTCGAATTACAAAATAAACCATGCAAAACTTCCATTACGTGCTCAGAAAATCTCTTTTTCCTCATAAGCAATCTTTTTACTTGTTCGTAGAATGGTTTGAATCATAAGCTTCTAAAGCAATAAAAACAACAAGCATGAAAAAGCCATGGGTTTAAGATTCAAAAACAAAACCTTGAAGGAAGATGTAACAAAAGAAAAGGGAGAAGTGTCCATGAGAGAGGCAAAAAATGACAGAATAAAACCCTAAAAGAGACAAAAAGTAAAAACAAAAACAAACTTGCAAACATACCCAAAGACTAAAGAAAAACGTGAAATAATGCTTAAAAATCACCTAGGGGGTACAATCAAAACTCAAAGGCATGTCAACATGTTAGGGTACTAATATCTCTTGTAAAAAGACAAGTAAAACTTTCCTTTTTATAGGAAAGTGAAAAATTAATTACCTCGGGTTCGACACATGCGAGTAGTTAGCATTTATTGTCATTGGAAGTTGGATTTTGAGGTCGATGTGTAGTTTACATGTAAATTGCATGCCAAAATCCAAAGTCCGAAATGATGTTGAGATGCTCGGGGTTTGGAGTTTAAAATTCAAGTGTAATTTTCATGCAAACAACACTTCGATTCCAAGTTCCAAAATGGTAGTGGTAAATAACACTTCAAAACCCAGCTTTGTAGTTTGCATTCAAACCGCATACGTAGTTCGATTTACGGTTCCAAAATGCACTTGGGGTGGGTTTGATTTTATAACTCAACATGAATTTTTCACGCAAAAGGCATGTTGAGTTCTCAAATCTAAAATTCGGTGAACAAATGATATTAAGGCAATTTTGAACAAATTTCTTGACAAAATTTAAAAAATGGGTAAGGTAGAAAATTGCAAGAAAATTTTCAAAGCCCTCTTAAGAAGGGAAACTTATAAAGTTAATCGTACCATCTTATTGTTAGTGCAAATTCACAACACCCCCAAATGAGTTATGGATATGCTTTTCTAAGGCAAAGTCATTTGGTGTGATTGCACAACATTGAGCTTTCCCAAAGTGTGGGACCTTTGCAAATGGGGAAAGCTCTCCAGAGAAGGTTGGTTCCTCTTCCTAAACTACCTGCCACAAGCTATTCCAGTGCAGGACAAGCTAATCTAACCTAATCTAACTTCTAAGGAGATAGGAGAGAAATAAAACTAGAAAAAACAAAGCCTACACTAAAATGGTGATACACCAAAGAAGGAAAGTGTTGATTATCTATCAAAACTGTAATGGAACAAGAAGAGGTGAGCAATGGAAAGGATGGACAAGTGCACAACAGACCAAAGATGGATTTCACATAGAAAAATGTTCCAAAACTCCATGAACACGGCCAAAACCTGCAATGAACATCCAAACATGCACAAATACCGACAATGAAGAGAGGCAAGAAGAAAACAACCAAAAAACGAGCAAGGATGGACAAATGCATCAAAAAACACGTTTTTAATTGCTCCAAAAGTTTGCACAGAATCATCATTTCATGGGTAAGAGGAAAAAATGCCATTACAGAGTAGGGGAGGAGGTTCAAAATCCATTTTCAACCCCGGGAAGAAAAGAAGGGAGAGAATGATGAACAACTTTTTACAAATGAGCCAAAACGGCTTTTATCGCTCAAACAGAATGAAGAAAGGTGAAAACATGGGAGAATCAATTTTAAAACTCCAACCACTAACAAGATTCATTAAAACAGCAAGGGCACCCTCAAAATAATTTTTTTGATGCATTCGCCATCTTTGAAGAAGAAACGGACACCATACTTCATCAATTTTGGTGGTTGGGGGTTGGTTCTCGCATTTTTTTCCGCTGCTGAGACATTTTCACATTTTTCTCTCACTAAACTCCATCAAAATTTGAAATTGAATGGTCCATCATGTGGAGAATTTTACCATCTTTCCAATGATACCAAAATCGTGAAAATATGAGCTCTGGTGCGAATGATATGCCCCTCTAAAGATTTAGGGAAAAAATGGTGAAATTAGGGCAAAAATCGGGTTTGCGGGCCGAAATTTGAACTTTTTCCCTCTTTTTTCAAAATGGGAAATTTTCCAAAAATTCTCTATGCCCCACTCCTCCGAGGACATGTTGTACCCTCTGGTTGATCCGTGGCCTTCAAAATCACATTCCGCCCCTTTACACAAAATTGGGAAATTTTCCCAAAATTCTTTGCAGGCCCCACTACTCCAAGACACGTGGCATCTTCTGATTTGCTGCGGAGATGCGGTTCCATTATTTACCTTTGCGCTTTTCACCACTTTGGAAAAAATTCCAAAATCCTCCTGACCCCCTAACTCTTGTTGATGAATAGACATGTGGCATCTTTTTATTGCTTGGTAGGGATTTGCTTCTATTCTTTTCCTTTGACGCATTTTGACCAAATGCCAAAAAACTTGAAGTCCTTCTGCCCCTGCCACTCTGCCTTGACATGTGGCGCATCCTAATTAGGTGCGGCCCTCATTCCTCTGTAGGCTTTCGGGCCGAGATTTTACATTTGAGTTTTTTAGCAAAAAAGGATAAGTGCCAAAAATTTTCCCACGGGTCCGCCTTGGAAAATTTCCTCAAAAAAAATGCTTCCTTACCTCAGTGGGCCCGCCCAGGGAAAATTTCCCCTCCAAACCCCACCGAGCCATAACTCAAAAAATACAAGGATTTAGGAGGACATCTTTACCTTTCTGGAAAGGGGAAGAAAAATCCTATCTAATGAATCCATTTCTAGAATATTTTGAGTGTTTGCAATGTGTGAAAATTGAAGTTGAAGCACAAGGAAGGAAAGAACGAAGGAAAGATAGCCAAAATAAGCAGGGGCTCATTTTGGATAACAATTTTGGCGACTCAGATGGGTCATCTGCATGTTAGATGAATGATCAGTGGCCTTTGAAGTATCCATTGGGCATGGAGTCAAGCCTGATAACCAAATCTGATCTGAACTATGAAAATCTGACCTCTGAGCCACTTAGAAACCCACTAAAACTTGGAGTTGATCTTCACCAAAAGCCACTAAAATGGGTGTACAAGAGCAAAACAACAACACCAAAAACTATGTAAAAATTAGAAATCATACATACCCCAAGTGGGACATGCAAAGTGTGTAAAAGCACTTCTTCTCGCTAAAAGCAAACCTACCTACACAACTCTAACCAAGAGCAAAGGAAGCTCAAACTAAGCCTAGAACTAGTTGTGCAAAATAGCTTCCTTTCCTCAAAATTGGCAGCCATGCAAATGATTTGGAGCTGAACATGGCTGTAAGAATGAGTGGAAAATAAAAAATAAGCTGGTCTCCTACCCAAATTAGTAAGGTGTGAACCAAAAAAATTATATACCTCTTTTAGTTGCTCGCATTTAGATTGAAGAGGTATGCCAGCTGATCCTTGGTGCTTTCAGATATCATCCTCATGCCCTGAAATGGACATGACCAAATTTGGCTTCTCATTTGGCTCCAATGAAGCCAAGTACCTGATTGGGCAAGGTATGGTTCGTTTGATATGACCATAGCTATGAAACTCAACTCAAAAAATGGAGTCTTCTTGTAGACCGTCTTGGGTGAATGGTGTGGAAGAAGTGGTGAAACCCTTCTCTTTTCATTCCTCTTCTAGTGAAGAACATGGAAGATTAATATCTCCCAACCTTGATTCCAAAGAGCTGCTATAAGATTTAAGGTGCTGCAATTGAAAGTTATCCTTCATGACAATAGGTTCTTGTGTTTGGAAGATGGATGATGAAGGAGAAAACAATGTGATTTCAACTGGTTCCTCTTCATCAAAACAGTCCTCTAAATCTGACAGATAAACTACCTCATTGCTGTCCTACTGCAAATGCTCAACCTCTTCCATGGTGTTCTCTTGATCTACAACTTGCTCACCATGGTTTCCTTCACTCTCAAACATGAAGTTTGAAAGATCAAACTCTTCTCCAACATCAAATCTTGAAGGGGATGAAGTGGGAGGAAGAACTGAAGGTTCTTTTATAGCTTTGTCTTGTGCTCAAAGCTCTTGGACTTGCATTTTCTCCTCCACAGCTGGAATGTGCTCCTCTTATTTTGGATTTGGAGCAACTTCTCCCTTTCTCTCGCTGCTTGAAGAAAATCTTTCTCTTGAATGACCTCTTCCTCTAGCATGAATTTTGGAAAATCAAACTCTTCAATCTATGCTCTAGAGGACAAGTTGGGACTGCACGATCTTCTTCAGAGATATCCTCTTCCATGGTTGATTGTACAACTGCTATTGGATCAACATCTTCTTCAAAGCAGAGTGCCAACATGTACACTACACTCGAGAAACTTGATGACTGATATTCTTGCTTCTCTCGCTGCTATAAAATCAGCCTTTGCCACCACTTACCCTTTAATTCTAACCTCCTCTCGCAGGCTTAACCAAAGCAAGGGGATCTTTGTTATCCCAAATTTGGCAAGGAGCCAACCCTTGATTGTTTGTCATTTCTTTTCTGTTGGGCTCCACTTCTTGTTGTCCTTGACTGATTTTCTGATTTTCATTTTCCCAACATGGATTTGGGAACATCAGAGGAGTGATGGGTTGGGATTCAACCAGTTTTACAATTATTTGTGGTGGTGGAAGAGATGAAACTTCTTGTTTCCTTGGAGTGGAAGGTATTTCTTTTAGCTCTTGTGGAGGGGATGACTATTTGGAAGGGAAAAGAATAGAAGAATTTAAATGAGGTGGAAGACTAGGGGATGGAGAAATGAAATCAACACCTAAGGTAGCATGGGCTAGATTTGGAATTTTGCATTCAAAATGAGATGGTGTCTGCTTGAGGAATGGAAAGAGGAAAAAATGATGATGGTGTAGAACTTACACATTTACAAGGTTTCTCAACACCAAATTCATAGGCCTCTATCTCTACTATCCATTGTGTAAGTTGGGGGCAGCATCTCAATCATGAAGTGTAACTTCTCCTGACGGATGAAGTGTCTTGGAAAAGGGCCAACCCATGGAAAAGGTACCCTGCAACCAATTTTGAAAGCCTCCATTTGGGCTTGAGCTCTTGATTGCACCATGCCAATCTCCATTTTTTGGATCTTCTCCAACAGACCACCATCTTTCATTTGATTGTCTTCATTGTATGCATAACCCTACTCTTTGAAAGCTCCATAGCCAAACTGATTTTGGCACTCTTGATCATAAGGGTAGGCATGCTGATTTTGAATTTGTTCAAAATGCAAATTTGGGGATTTATAAAACATATTGGAGGTTGAATGTATGCATATACACATTGTGAATGTGAATTACATGATAGAAATGAAGTCATGATTGCTCAACTTGATGGAATGGAAGAAGATGGAAAGAATAATGAATGAAAAATGAACGAAAATGAATGGAAAGAGGTTTCGCAACTTCGTGATGGGTCTTTAACCGAGATGGAGTCACCGGATGTTCTTGAGAATGCCTCCAAAGGCTGAAATATTCATAGGAACACACCAACTTGCAAAAGATGAAGTGGAAGACCTCTAAGGTCCCATCGGGTGTGCCAAAACTGTTAGTGCAAATTCACAACACCCCCAAATGAGTTATGGATATGCTTTTTTAAGGCAAAGTCATTTGGTGTGATTGCACAACATTGAGCTCTCCCAAAGTGTGGGACCTTTGCAAATGGGGAAAGCTCTCCAGAGAAGGTTGGTTCCTCTTCCTAAACTACTACCGCCACAAGCTATTCCAAAGTGTGCACAAGCTAATCTAGCCTATTCTAACTTCTAAGGAGACAGGAGAGAAATAAAAATGGAAAAAAAAAGCCTCGCACTAAAATGGTGATACACAAGAGAAGGAAAGTGTTGATTATCTATCAAAACTGTAATGGAATAAGAAGAGGTGAGCAATGGAAAGGATGGACAAGTGCATCACAGACCAAAGATGGATTTCACATAAAAAATGTTCCAAAACTCCATGAACACAACTCCAAAACCTGCAATGAACATCCAAACATGCAAAAATACCTACAATGAAGAGAGGCAAGAAGAAAACAACCAAAAATGAGCAAGGATGGACAAATGCATCACAAAACATGTTTTTATTGCTCTAGAAGTTTGCACAGAATCATCATTTCACGGGTAAGAGGCAAAAATGCCATTACAGAGTAGGGGAGGAGGTTAAAACTCCATTTTTGACCTTGAGAAAGAAAAGAAGGGAGAGGCAGAGAAGAAGGATGAACAAATTTTTACAAATGATCCAAAACTGGCTTTTATTGCTCGAATGAATGAAGAAAGGTTAAAAAAGTGTGCAAATCGATTTAAAAACTCCAACCAATGACAAGATTCATTAAATTAGTAAGGGCACCCTCAAAAATTCATTTTTCGATGAATTCGGCCATCTTTGAAGAAACAGACGCCATACTTCATCAATTTTTATGGTTGAGGGTCGTTTTCGCATTTTTTCTTATGCCGAGACATTTTCCCATTTTCTCGCATCAAACTCCATCAAAATTTTAAATTGAGGCTCCATCATGTGGATAATTTTACCACCTTTCCAATGATACAAAAATCACAAAAATCTAAGCTCTGGTGCGAAAGATATGGCCCTCTGAAGATTTAGGGCAAAAATGGTGAGATTAGCGCAAAAATCATGTTCACAGGCTGAAATTTGAACTTTTTCCCTCTTTTTTCAAATTGGGAAATTTTCCCAAAAATTCCCCGTGCCCCAATCCTTTGATGACATGTGGTGCCCTCTGGTTGATCCACGACCTTCAAAATCACATTCCACCCCTTCGCGCAAAATTGGGAAATTTTCCCAAAACTCTCCGCGGCCCCGCTGCTCTGAGACACGTGGCATCTTTTGATCTACTGTGGAGATGTGGTTCCATTTTTAACTTTGCACTTTTCACCACTTTGGAAAAAATTCCAAAATCCTCCCGACCCCGCAACTCCCACTGATGAATGGACACGTGGTGCCTTTTTATTGCTCGGTGGGGATGCACTTCTATTCTTTGCCTTTGACGCATTTTTACCAAACGCCAAAAAACATGAAGTCCTTTTCGACCCCCGCATTGCTCATACGACACGTGGCGCATCCCGACTAGGTGCGGGCTTCAAACAATATATTTTCTGTGTAGGATTTTGGGATGAGATTTTACCTTTGAGGTTTTAGCAAAAAGGCTAAGTGCCAAAAATTTTCCGCGGGTCCACCTTGGCAAATTTTCCTTGGCAAGATGCTTCCTTACCTTCGCGGGCCTGCCAGGAAAATTTCTCCTCCAAACCCCTGCATAACAATAGCTCAAAAATACAAGGAGTTAGGAGGACTTATTTACCTTTTCTGGAAAGGGGAATAAAAATCCTATCCGATGAAGCCATTTCTAGAAGCTTTTGAGTGCTTGTAATGCATGAAAATTGAAGTTGAAGCACAAGGAGGAAAGAATGAAGGCAAGTTAGCCAAAATAAATAGGGGGCTTAGTTTGGATAACAATTTTGGCGACTCAGAGGGGTCATCTGCCTACTAGATGAATGATCAGTGGCCTTTGAAGCATCCATTGGGCATGGAGTCAAGCCTGATAACTAACTCTGATCTGAACTATGAAAATCTGACCTTTGAGCCACTTAGAAACCCACTAAAACTTGGAGTTGATCTTCACCAAAAGCCACTGAAATGGACTGTGCAAGAGCAAAAAAACAACACCAAAAACTATGTACAAAATTAGAAATCATACATAACCCAAGTGGGATATGTAGAGTGTGCAAAAACACTTCTTTTGTTGAAAGCAAACCTACCTACACTACTCTAACCAAGAGCAAAGGAAGCTCAAACAAAGCCTAGAACTGGTTGTGCAAAATAGCTTCCTTTCCTCAAAATTGGCAGCCATGCAAATGATTTGGAGCTGATCATGGCTGTTAGGATGAGTGGAAAATCAACAAGAAGCTGGTCTTCTACCCAAATTAGCAAGGTGTCAACTAAAAAAATTAGATACCTCTTTTAGTTGCTCTGCATTTGGATTGAAGAGGTATGCCAACTGATCCTTGGTGCTTTGCATATCATCCTCATGCCCTGAAATGGACATGACCAAATTTGGCTTCTCATTTGGCTCCAATGAAGCCAAGTACCTGATTGGGCAAGGTATGGTCCATTTGATATGCCCATAGCTATGAAACTCAACTCCAAAAATGGAGTCTTCTTGTAGACCTTCTTAGGTGAATGGTGTGGAAGAAGTGGTGAAACCCTTCTCCTCTTTTCATTCCTCTTCTAGTGAAGAACATGGAAGATTAATATCTCCCAACCTTGATTCCAAAGAGCTGATATAAGATGCAAGCTGCTGCAATTGAAAGTTATCCTCCATGACAACAGGTTCTTGTGTTTGGAAGATGGATGATGAAGGAGAAAACAATGTGATTTCAACTGGTTCCTCTCCATCAAAACAGTCCTCTAAATCTGACAGATAAACTACCTCATTGCTGTCCTACTGCAAATGCTCAACCTCTTCCATGGTGTTCTCTTGATCTGCAACTTGCTCACCATGGTTTCCTTCACTCTTAAACATGAAGTTTGAAAGATCAAACTCTTCTCCAATATCAAATCTTGAAGGGGATGAAGTGGGAGGAAGAACTGGAGGTTCTTCTATAGCGCTGTCTTGTGTTCAAAGCTCTTGGACTTGCATTTTCTCCTCCTCCAGATGGAATGTGCTCCTCTTATTTTGAATTTGGAGCAGCTTCTCCTTCTTCTCGCTGCTTGAAGACAATCTTTCTCTTGAATGACCTCTTCCTTTCACATGAATTTTGAAAAATCAAACTCTTCAATCTACTACTCTAGAGGACAAGTTGGGACTGCACGATCTTCTTCCAGAGAGTCAACATGGACACTACACACTGAGAAACTTGATGATTTATCTTCTTGCTTCTCCGCTACTATAAAATATGCCTTGGCCACCACTTGTTCTTCAATTCTAACCTCCTTTGTAGGCTTAACTAGCAAGGGATCTTTGTTATCCCAAATTTGGCAGCCAAACCTTCAGATTGTCCATCATTTATTTTTGTTGGCTCCACTTCTTGTTTTCCTTGACTAATTTTCTGATTTCAATTTCCCAACATGGATTTGGGAACATCAAGAGGAGTGATGGGTTGGAATTCAACAAGTTTTACAATTATTTGTGGTGGTGGACAAGATGAAACTTCTTGTTTCCTTGGAGTGGAAGGTGTTTATTTTAGCTCTTGTGGAGGGGATGATTGTTTGGAAGGGAAAAGGACAAGAATTGAGATGAGGTGGAAAACTAGGGGATGGAGAAATGAAATCAACACCTAGGGTAGTATGGTCTGGATTTGGAATTTGGCATTCAAAATGAGATGGTTCTTCTTGAGGAATGGAAAGAGGAAAACCAGATCATGGTGTAGAACTTACCCATTAACAAGGTTTCTCAACACCAAATTCATAGGCCTCTATCTCTACTGTTCATTGTGCAAGTTCGGGAAACATCTCAATCATGAAGTCTAGCTTCTCCTGAGGGATGAAGTGTCTTGGAAAAGGGAAAACCCATGGAAAAGGTGCCCTGCAACCAATTCTCAAAGCCTCCATTTTGGCTTGAGCTCTTGATTGCACCATGCCAATCTCCATTTTTTGGATCTTCTCAACCAGACCAACATCTTGCATTTGATTTTCTTCATTGTGTGCATACCCCTACTCTTGGAAAGCTCCATAGCAAAACTAATTTTGGCACTCTTGATCATAAGGGTAGGCATGCTGATTTTGAATTTGTTCAAAATGCTTATTTGGGGGATTTGTATAACATATTGGAGGTGGAATGTACATTGCTGCTTGTTGTGAATGTGAATTACATGATGGAAATGAAGTCATGATTGCACAACTTCATGGAATGGAAGAAGATGGAAGAGATGGAAAGAAGAATGGATGAAAAATGAATGAAAATGAATGGAAAGAGGGTCTCAGAACTTCTTTGAGATGGGTTTTTGACTAGATGGAGTCACCGGATGTGCTTGAGAATGCCTCCAAAGGCTGAAATATTCATAGGAACACACCAACTTGCAAAAGATGAAGTGGAAGACCTCTAAGGTCCCACCGGGTGTGTCAAAACTATTAGTGCAAATTCGCAGCACCCCCAAATGAGTTATGGATCTATTTTTCTAAGGAAAAGTCATTTGGTGTGATTACACAACATTGAGCTTTCCCAAAGTGTGGGACCTTTGCAAATGGGGAAAGCTCTCCAGAGAAGGCTAGTTCCTCTTCCTAAACTACCTACCACAAGCTATTCCAGTGCAGGAAAGCTAATCTAACCTAATCTAACTTCTAAGGAGATAGGAGAGAAAGAAAACTAGAAAAATAGAGCCTACACTAAAATGGTGATACACTAGAGAAGGAAAGTGTTGATTATCTATCAAAACTATAATGGAACAAGAAGAGGTGAGCAATGGAAAGGATGGACAAGTGCACAACAAACCAAAGATGGATTTCACATAAAAAAATGTTCCAAAACTCCATGAACATAGCTCCAAAACCTACAATGAACATCCAAACATGCACAAATACCTACAATGAAGAGAGGCAAGAAGAAAACAACCAAAAACGAGCAAGGATGGACAAATGCATCACAAAACACGTTTTTTTATTGCTCCAGAAGTTTGCATAGAATCATCATTTCATGGGTAAGAGGCAAAAATTCCATTATAGACTAGGGGAGGAGGTTCAAACTCCATTTTCAACCTTGGGGAAGAAAAGAAGGGAGAGGAAGAGAAGAAGGATGAACAACTTTTTACAAATGAGCCAAAACTGGCTTTTATCACTCGAACAAAATGAAGAAAGGTGAAAAATGGGAAAATCAATTTTAAAACTCCAACCACTGACAAGATTCATTAAAATAGCAAGGGCACCCTCAAAAATCCATTTTTCGATGCATTCAGCCATGCTAGAGAAGAAATAGATGCCATACTTCATCAATTTTGGTGGTTGGGGGTCGGTTCTGCATTTTTTCCCGTGCCATAGACATTTTCCCATTTTTCTCCCATTAAAATCCATCAAAATTTGAAATTGAAGGATCCATCATGTGGATAATTTTACTAGCTTTCCAATGATACCAAAATCATGAAAATCGAGCTCTGGTGCGAAAGTTATTCCCCTCTAAAGATTTAGGGAAAAAATGGTGAAATTAGCGCAAAAATCGTGTTCGGAGGTCGAAATTTGAACTTTTTCCCTCTTTTTTCAAATTGGGAAATTTTCCCAAAATTCTCTGCTCCCCGCTCCTTCGATGACATGTGGTGCCCTCTGGTTGATTTGCGACCTTCAAAATCACATTCCGCCCCTTTGCCCAAAATTGGGAAATTTTCCCAAAATTCTTCGTGGCCCCGCTACTCTGAGACACGTGGCATCTTTTGATCTGCTGCGGAAATGCGGTTCCATTTTTTACCTTTACACTTTTCACCACTTTGGAAAAAATTCCAAAATCCTCCTAACCCCGACTCCCACCGATGAATGGACACATGGTGCCTTTTTATTGCTCGGTGGGGTGCGCTTCTATTCTTTACCTTTGACGCATTTTGACCAAATGCCAAAAAACTTGAAGTCCTTTCGACCCCGCCGCTCCGCTACGACACGTGGAGCATCCGACTAGGCGCGGGCCTCAAACAATATATTTTCCTCTGTAGGCTTTTGGGACGAGATTTTACCTTTGAGTTTTTTAGCCAAAAGGCTAAGTGCCAAAAAGTTCCTCCCAGCCCGGGTCGAGCCTTGGCAAGATGCTTCCTTACCTTCACAAGCGGGCCTATCCAGGGAAAATTTCCCCTCCAAATGCGAGGCAGCAATAGCTCAAAAATACAAGGAGTTAGGAGGACTTATTTACCTTTCTAGAAAGGGGAAGAAAAATCCTATCTAATGAAGCCATTTCTAGAAGCTTTTGAGTGCTTGTAATGCGTGAAAATTGAAGTTGAAGCACAAGGAAGGAAAGAATGAAGGCAAGTTAGCCAAAATAAATAGGGGGCTCATTTTTATAACAATTTTGGCAACTCAGAGGGGTCATCTGCCTACTAGATGAATGATCAGTGGCCTTTGAAGCATCCATTGGGTATGGAGTCAAGCCTGATAACTAACTCTGATCTGAACTATGAAAATATGACCTCTGAGCCACTTAGAAACCCACTAAAACTTGGAGTTGATCTTCACCAAAAGCCACTGAAATGGACTATGCAAGAGCAAAAATCAACACCAAAAACTATGTACAAAATTAGAAATCATACATACCCCAATTCGGACATGCAGAGTGTGCAAAAGCACTTCTTCTACTGAAAGCAAACCTACCTACACTACTCTAACCAAGAGCAAAGGGAGCTCAAACAAAGCCTACAACTGGTTGTGCAAAATAGCTTCCTTTCCTCAAAATTGGCAGCCATGCAAATGATTTGGAGCTGATCATGGCTGTTAGGATGAGTGGAAAATCAACAAGAAGCTGGTCTTCTACCCAAATTAGCAAGGTGTCAACTAAAAATAATTAGATACCTCTTTTAGTTGCTCTGCATTTGGATTGAAGAGGTATGCCAGCTGATCCTTGGTGCTTTGCATATCATCCTCATGCCCTAAAATAGACATGACCAAATTTGGCTTCTCATTTGGCTCCAATGAAGCCAAGTACCTGATTGGGCAAGGTCTGGTCCGTTTGATATGCCCATAGCTATGAAATTCAACTCCAAAAATGGAGTCTTCTTGTAGACCTTCTTGGGTGAATGGTGTGGAAGAAATGGTGGAACTCTTCTGCTCTTTTCCTTCCTCTTCTAGTGAAGAACATGGAAGATTAATATCTCCCAACCTTGATTCCAAAGAGTTGTTATAAGATGCAAGGTGCTGCAATTGAAAGTTATCCTCCATGACAACAGGTTCTTGTGTTTGGAAGATGGATGATGAAGGAGAAAACAATGTGATTTCAACTAGTTCCTCTCCATCAAAACAGTCCTCCAAATCGACATGATAAACTACCTCATTGCTGTCCCTCATAAATGCTCAACCTCTTCCATGGTGTTCTCTTGATCTGCAACTTGCTCACCATGGTTTCCTTCACTCTAAACATGAAGTTTGAAAGATCAAACTCTTCTCCAACATCAAATCTTGAAGGGGATGAAGTGGGAGGAAGAACTGGAGGTTCTTCTATAGCCATCTTGTGTTCAAAGCTCTTCGACTTGCATTTTTCTCCTCCACAGATGGAATGTGCTCCTCTTATTTTGAATTTGGAGCAGCTTCTCCTTCCTCGCTGCTTGAAGACAATCTTTCTCTTGAATGACCTCTTTTCCTCTCGCATGAATTTTGAAAAATCAAAATATTTAATCTACTGCTCTAGAGGACAAGTTGGGACTGCATGATCTTCTTGAGAGATTTGCTCTTCCATGGTTGATTGTACAATTGCTATTGGATCAACATCTTCTTCCACAGAGTGCCAACATGGACACTACACTCGAGAAATTTGATAACTGATCTTCTTGCTTCTCTTCTCGCTATAAAATAAGCCTTTTCCACCACTTGTTCTTCAACTATAACCACCTCTCGTAGGCTTAACCAACAAGGGGATCTTTGATATCCCAAATATGAGCCAACCCTTCGATTGTCTGTCATTTCTTTTCTCGTTGGGCTCCATTTCTTGTTGTCCTTGACTGATTTTCTAATTTTCATTTTCCCAACATGGATTTGGGAACATCAGAGGAGTGATGGGTTAGAATTCAACCGGTATTACAATTATTTGTCGTGGTGGAAGAGATGAAACTTATTTTTTCCTTGGAGTGGAAGGTATTTCTTTTATCTCTTGTGGAGGGGATGACTGTTTGGAAGGGAAAAGGACAGAAGAATTGAGATGAGGTGGAATACTAGGGGATGGAGAAATGAAATCAACACTTGGGGCAGCATGGGCTGGATTTGGAATTTGGCATTCAAAATGAGATGGTGCTTCTTGAGGAATGGAAAGAGAAAAACCAGATGATGGTGTAGAACTTACCCATTGACAAGGTTTCTCAACACCAAATTCATAGGCCTCTATCTCTACTATCCATTGTGCAAGTTGGGGCAGCATCTCAATCATGAAGTCTAGCTTCTCCTGAGGGCTGAAGTGTCTTGGAAAAGGGCCAACCCATGGACAAGGTGCCCTGCAACCAATTTTGAAAGCCTCCATTTGAGCTTGAACTCTTGATTGCACCATGCCAATCTCCATTTTTTGGATCTTCTCCAACATACCAACATCTTGCATTTGATTGTCTTCATTGTATGCATACCCCTGCTCTTGGAAAGCTCCATAGCCAAACTATTTTGGAACTGCTGATCATAAGGGTAGGCATGCTGATTTTGAATTTGTTTAAAATGCTTATTTGGGGATTTGTAAAACATATTGGAGGTGGAATGTACTGTCTGCTGCTTTGTTGTGAATGTGAATTACATGATGGAAATGAAGTCATGATTGCACAATTCATGGAATGGAAGAAGATGGAAGAGATGGAAATAAGAATGGATGAAAAATGAATGAAAATGAATGGAAAGAGGGTCTGCAACTCGTGATGGGTTGTTGACTAGATGGAGTCGCCGGATGTGCTTGAGAATGCCTCCAAAGGCTGAAATATTCATAGGAACACACCAACTTGTAAAATATGAAGTGGAAGACCTCTAAGGTCCCACCAGGCGTGCCAAAACTGTTAGTGCAAATTCACAAAGACCCCCAAATGAGTTATGGATTTGCTTTTATAAGGAAAATTCATTTTTGTGATTGCACAACATTGAGCTCTCCCAAAGTGTGGGACCTATGAAAATGGGGAAAGCTCTCCAGAGAAGGCTAGTTCCTCTTCCTAAACTACCTACCACAAGCTATTCTAGTGCAGGACAAGCTAATCTAATCCTAATCTAACTTCTAAGGAGATAGGGAGAGAAAGAAAACTAGAAAAACAAAGCCTACACTAAAATGGTGATACACCAGAGAAGGAAAGTGTTGATTATCTATCAAAACTACCATGGAACAAGAAGAGGTGAGCAATGGAAAGGATGGACAAGTGCATCACAAACCAAAGATGGATTTCACATAAAAAAATGTTCCAAAACTCCATGAACACAGCTCCAAAACCTGCAATGAACATCCAAACATGCACAAATACCTACAATGAAGAGAGGCAAGAAGAAAACAACCAAAAACGAGCAAGGATGGACAAATGCATCACAAAACACGTTTTTTATTGCTCTAGAAGTTTGCACAGAATCATCATTTCATGGGTAAGAGGCAAAAATTCCATTATAGAGCAGGGGAGGAGGTTCAAACTCCATTTTCAACCTTGGGGAAGAAAAGAAGGGAGAGGCAGAGAAGAAGGATGAACAACTTTTTACAAATGAGCCAAAACTGGCTTTTATCACTCGAACAAAATGAAGAAAGGTGAAAAACATGGGAAAATCGATTTTAAAACTCCAACCAATGACAAGATTCATTAAAACAGCAAGGGCACCCTCAAAAATTCATTTTTCGATGAATTCAGCCATGCTGAAGAAGAAATAGATGCCATACTTCATCAATTTTACTTGTTGTGGGTCAGTTCTACATTTTTTCTGCTGCAGAGACAGTTTCCCATTTTTCTTTCATCAAACTCTATCAAAATTTGAAATTGAAGGGTCCACTATGTGAAGAATTTTACCACTTTCCAATGATACCAAAATCGTGATAATCAAGCTTTGATTTGAAAGATATGTCCCTTTGAAGATTTAGGGCAAAAATGGCAAAATTAGGGAAAAAATTGGGTTCGCGGGCCGAAATTTGAACTCTTTCCTCTTTTTTCAAATTGGGAAATTTTCCAAAAATTCTCCGTGCCCCGCTCCTCCAATGACACGTGGCACCCTCTGGTTGATCCACGACCTTCAAAATCACATTCTGCCCCTTTGCGCAAAATTGGGAAATTTTCCCAAAATTCTCCACAGCCCCACCGCTCCGAGACACGTGGCATTTCGATCTGCTATGGAGATGCGGTTCCATTTTTTACCTTTGTGCCTTTCACCACTTTGGAAAAAATTCCAAAATCCTCTCGACCCCCTTACTCTCGCTTATGAATGGACACGTGGCGCCTTTTTATTGCTCGGTGGGGATGCGCTTCTATTCTTTTCCTTTGACACATTTTGACAAAATGCCAAAAACTTGAAGTCCTTCCGCCCCCGCTCCGCCCTAACACGTGGCGCATCCTGACTAGGCGCGGGCCTCAAACAATATATTTTCCTTTGCGGGATTTCGGGCCGAGATTTTACCTTTGAGGTTTTAGCAAAAAATGCTAAGTTCCAAAAATTTTCCCACGGTCTCTGCGTTGGCAACTTTTTCTTGGAAAAATGCTTCCTTTCCTCCGTGGGCCCACCAGTGCAAAATTTCCCCTCCAAACCTTGCCGAGCCATAACTCAAAAAGTACAAGGAGTTAGGAGGACTAGTAGTTTGGCTAACATCCATGTATTATGTAAGTGTTATCCAAAATGACCCCCCGCTTATTTTGGCTAACTTGCCATAAAAATATAAGTGGACTAGTAGTAGGGTTTTTAGCTCCACTTAATTAGGAGGTTGCATGCTTACAAATTTTTATTGCGAAAGAGTGAATGAGGGAATATTTTATTGAAATGAGGCAATGCAAAAGGGAATTTTGTTTTAACAATTTCATGTTTTTTTCTGCAAGTTAAAAATGGAAGCCATAATTATGAAAAACTAGAATTTTTAGCAAGTTTTTATGTGAGGGGGTTCCTCCTACTAAACCAAACCTCACCCCAAAGTATTCAACTCTTGGAAGAAGGTATTCCATGAAAATAGAGTGCACCCTAAAAGTAATATACAATGGGTTGGGGAACAGAATCTTGGAATGAAAACCCCTATTGGGGTCAAGGGGCAACACTCGACAACATGCACAAATTTACCCCTTAATCGACCTTTGAAATGGCCCAAAAATCATTTTTGACCCAAATAACTTTAAAAATAACCCTCCTTAAATTGCTTAGAATCATGCAATTTTTTACAATTTTGGGTTCTTTTAAATTATAAATTGTCTCTTTTGTAAAATGGGATCCTGTGAACTCAATCAAGGAGCTTAGAGAGCTAAGCGACATGGGTAATGGGTGTCATACAAACCTTGTTCTAAACTTGTGAACACTCACTTACCATCTAAACTCCTACGCCACTATGCCACATAAAACCACTTTAAAAGTACTATTAGAGGAAATATAATTTATGTTTTTAGTCTTTGAGGAAGACAATTAAAAAATAAGGTTTTTCATAGAGCCTTAAATAGATCTTAGGGAATAAACCAAAAATCCTTTTTGAATCAATTGATATATAGGGCACCACAAATAATAGTTGGAGCGTATGCCAAACATCGAGCACATGTGGATAAGGGATCTGATTCGTACCAAGTGAAAAGGAAATCCAATCTAAGGTTTGCAAGTAGAGGAGTCCAAATCATGAGGTGAGCAAAGGAATGCATGAAGAGGATTTGAGTCGAGTCAATTAGAAAGAGTTTGAGATGACCAACAAATGTGTGGCATTCAACTCTCCCGTATGTGCAAAAAAACATCTACTAATCTGATTCCTTTATCACCTAATTCTCAAATTACTTAGTTAACATTTATAATTTTACTAATTTAACTTTACATGTGCCTTGATAAGTAGTATGCATACTTATTAGACCTAGTTTCTACTACAACTAGATTGGAAAAATTGATTCGTCCATTTCTTATTGAATGAAGAACAAGGATTTGTATTCTTCATTCTATTTTCCTTCAAAACATCCTTCTCACCTTGTGTCAAAGCATTATATATAGCCTGGTCTCTAAGCTCAAAGAATTCATTATTAACTAAATCCCAAACCTCATGAAAGAAAAATAAATTTTGCATCTCAATACTTTAAAGTTCATAATTTTCCCCATTAAACGAGAGGAATTTGAGGTTGAATGAGATTGTTGCTCACACTAACCATGTTGAAATAATTCTTTACACTAGTTGTACTACGAATTTGATGTGAATTTAGTGTGTGCACTATGCGCTTAACTTTACAAACACTTGAACTTAAAAAAAGAATGAAGAAATACACAATAAAATTAAAATTGGGAACAAACAGATAATACGAGACGGTTTTATTGCATAAAAATAAGTTGTAACTCTACAATTTCTATTTTCTCGATAACACTTGATCTATCACCAAATACAATATTTATCTATTTATCTACATTATTTTCTCGATATATATAGAATTATCATATCAAAATAAATGCATATATAGTGAATACAAAATATGTGCATCAGTCAACCCATGCAAAACATGTGCATCACCAATCCATAATCTGGTTAGTCGTTGTACAATTACCATGTAAAATTTGTCACTAGTCAACCCACAATTATTATATATGCATATATGTAAACATCAGAAAAAAAGTTGTTTGTTGTTCGGCCATAACTATAATAGTTAAACATATATTTTATCAAAAAAAAGACATGAATTTGAACGGGCTTGAAAGAAAGAGTTCAATAGGTGGATTTTTACCACCCCATTAATATATATTGTTTGTATTTGTCTATAGATTAATAGCTAGATAATATTGATGATGTTGTTATTGATATTTAATTTATATAATAATAGAGAGATAAATATAACCCGTACACTTTAGATCTTATCAATATTAAAAAATAGAATACATAGGTAATATTTTATATAAAATTTATGTTAAAGTCGATTTGTGTAATTATAAAATTATATGTTTAAACAAGTACACAATTATATAATTATTTATTAAATAAACCAAAACTAACATTGATATTACATATATGGCTTGAAGGGATGGCCTTAGCCACTCAATGTGCTATGGTGACGATATAATTTATGTAGAGATCTTTAAACGATAAATGATTGTCTCGAGGCATGTTGGGTAACATTTGGGACACATAAATAAAACTTGAATTCATGAATATAAAAGACATTTTTAACACACACACACACACACACACACACACACACACACACACACACACACACACACACACACACACACACACACACACACACACACACACACACACACACACACAAAGATATTGATATATAAAATGATGAAAAGGATAAGGAGAAGTAATTAAAAATAAAAATAAATCCATTGTTGAAAACCATGTCTCGATTGTGTAAAAATATAACTATATTCCCTTAGAATTTGGAGTCAATTTGGTACCTCTTCGTTAAAACCGTTGACATAACGCATAATACCTCCACCACAAGTGAAGGGGGTTGATTCTTGAGAATGTAAAGATTTTTACTCATTTGAAGAATTCCAGTGTCTTAGGACCTCCAATAAATTTGTGAGGGCTCACATAAATTGCATCATACCCTTCCATCTCACCACTTTGCATGTCCTGTTTTAGTGTATGGTCCACCGCATTGCATTCAGACTGAGTAAAGGTTATTAGTCATGTCTCTTTCTTCATTATCTTAGCATATATAAAGAACCATTTTGTTAGGTTATGGAGCTTGTTTTCATGTGTGAAAGTGTTGAAGACTCGTACAATAAGAGAGACTATACACTTTTCATGTATCTGGCTGTGCCCACGAGCGGGGTGCGGGGCGTAGCTCCTAATTTTTTTTTTTTTTTTTAGGCGTAAATTTTTTTGGCCTTGAAAAAATGCACCCGACATATCGGGAAACGTGCTCTTCTCATATGGGCGAGATTTTTGACCCATAGGTTTATGGGATGGGTTTTTCCCATGGTTTTGATACCCATGGTTTTGTAAATCGCTTAGCAAATTGTCTCATTTATATGGTTTTATGCATATGATAGATACATGAAGAACATTCGAGATGTGTTTTGAATTGGTGTGAATTCAGTAGAGTTTGTTAAGCATAGCTCAAAAGATCTGGGTATTGTATTAAGAGAGCGGTGGCTTGTAATAGAATTTGAGCAAGTGATTCTTGGTGGACGTAGCCCAAATTGGGTGAACCACGTTAAATCTTGTCTCTTTGTGTGGAGTTATTTTATTCGTAATTTTATTTGAGATCTGTAATAATTTTTGCATACTAGTTTCTATTGTTGTGATTCTATGAGGGATTATTCTCGCATATTTTATCCCTTATTTCCTAACAATTGGTATCAGAGCTTGGTTTGGTTTGCTGAAATGTTGAATCGCAGGGAAAGTTTTTAGCTTGAGTGGGAGCTATCGCAGATGATGGAAGATCTAGGGTTGATAAATTCAATGGGCAGAATTTCAGTATTTGGAAGATGCAGATGGAAGATTACCTTTATCGAAGGATATTTATACTCCATTGTATGCGAGAAGGTGAACAAACCTCGAGTATGATAGATGTGGAATGGGATTTGTTGGATCGAAGGCACTTGAACGATCCATTGTGTCTTGCATCTTCGGTATTATTTAATGTTTCAAGGAAAAGACGACAATAGATATAATGGATGCATTAGGGAAGTTGTATGAAAAACCCTTTGCCTCTAACAAGATATTTTTAATGAAAAAGTTGTTTAATATGAAGATGTCTAAGAATAGTTCAGTAGCAGATCATTTAAATGATTTCAATACGGTTGTGAATATGCTAGCTTCGGTTACAATAGAATTTGATGAAGAAGTTAGGGCTTTATTAATTCTATGCTCTTTACCTGAAAGTTGGAATAGCTTGGTAATGGCGGTAAGCAACTCGGTTCCAACTAACTCAAAGTTGAAGTTTGAGGATGTTGTAGGGGTGATTCTAAGTGAGGAAATGCAAAGAAAAATCTCTAGGGAATCTTCTACTTTAGGGAATGCTTTGATAGTGGAAACTAGAGGGAGACAAAAGAATAGAGGAAACCGTGGAAAATCAAAAGATCGGGCAAGGTCAAAATCCAAGAACAAGATTGTATGCTGGAATTGTGGAAAGCTTGGGCATGCAAAGGACTGTTGGGAGCTTCAAGATAAGAAGAAACAACAAGAAGAAAACAAGGAGGCAAATGTGGCAATGGGTAATGTATGTCAGGATGCTTTGATTCTTTCTTTGCACAATATTATTGAATCTTGGGTTTTAGATTCGGGGGCTTCTTTCCATGCTTCTCCACATAGGCATTATTTTGTTGATTATGTTCAAGGAGATTTTGGGCATGTTTTTCTTGGTGATGATGAGCCTTGCAGCATAGTTGGAAAAGGTCTACATTCGAGTTAAGATGCAAAATGGGAATACTTGGCTATTGAAGGATGTTAGACATGTGCCTACATTAAGGATGATATAGAAGTGATGGTGCCTGGTGGATTGGAAGGTTGAAGGGTGATCTTGATGGTGGGCAAGAGGTAAGAAGGTTGGGAAGTAATGGTTGTAATCTTGTGGTGATATTTACAAGTGGACTCTTGGAAGGTTACCAAGGTATTATCCTAAATATTAATTATGCATAGTTCTCTTATTTAATTAATTTTATTAATTAAATAATGATAGTTATTTTGTTATATGGTTAATCAACCATATTTGTCTTTTACATAGGTTATATTGTTTTAAACAATATATTTGTTTTTATCTAAGCTTACTTCTCGGATGTTTGAAGCTTATTCATTTTGGCATTTGGTTGCACTGTGCAAATTATTCTCCTATGTGTATTTGGTGTGCAATATCTATAAATATTGCAGCCCATTCTTTGTAATGGTTGATTGATTGAGATTAATAAAGTGATCAGGCTTTCGTCCTGTTTTTCAATCATCATTTGGTACCAGAGCGAGAATCTGGACCTGTAGAGGTGTGGAAGAGAGAGCAGCAGAGAGAGAGGAGATTGGAGAAGTGTTTGCAGCATTTGAGAGCCTGTGTAGCCTCGTGCAAACTCCCAGCCCCATCCCTGCCTCCCCCACATCCTCCTGTTCCTTCCAGGTGCTTGGAAGGCAAATTTTTTTTGCACTGGTGCTGGTTGCACCAGGCAAAATTTGCTGCAGGTATTGAAAATAATAATAATAATTTTTTTCCCAATAAGGGTTTTGTCTCTACATTTGGTCTCTACTTGTATTTGAAGCTTTTTTGCTTGTTTTGGAGGTGCTGTGTGTATGTGCACTGCAGTAAGCAAACAACCTCCTCAGAATCAAAGTTGGAGGAACAACTCCCCATCACGTTGTGAACTTTGTCAAGTCAGCACATAAAGACAAAACAAGACCTCACGGAAAAGGGTGGAAGGAGTATTAAAAAAAAAAAGAGGCGCCTTTCAAAGCTGAGCCTCCATAGAAAGCGGAAACATTAAGCAGAGGAAGGAGACGGCCTTGATGAAACAGATCGTCTGCCGGGAAAATGTCATTCGCCGTCGAAGCTAGATCGACCAAACTCGAAGTCGAAGTCATACTCCTGGCGGTGTGAAGGTCCCGGGTTTGTTTCCCTTTCCACGGACAGCCCAACGCCTGTGTAAGACCCTCGTTTTCAAGCCATAGCTTCCAAGCGCATCTGCCATTACTACTCATTGCTGCAGTTTACAAGATAGATAGAAAGCGGCCAAAGCAGACTTGACAACAGATCCTCCACGCCAAAGCTCGAAAAGGAAACAAAAAAACGGACAACAAATAGGCGTCTGTCGCACAAAAAGCGGCCTTCTCCAAATCCACGCGCCAGGACTCCAACTCTCCACGCATGACCAGCACAAAGATAGAAAGAAAATAGCGGCCAAAACAAAAAAAAGGAATCGGCTAGAGCAAGGAAGGAAGGATCAAAGAAAACAAGAAAAAGCGGCCAAAGCCTCCAAGCGACGACTGCACAATCCACGCGACAATGAAACAAAAAAAAGCAGTGCGAGGAAAAAGAAGGAGGCGATAAGGAAAAGCAAACAAAAAACAAGCTTCAGATCCGTTTTTCAAGCAAAACGAACCCTAAATCCACCTCCACGCATGTAGCCACGTGGCATCTCCTCTGCCAGGTCGCATTTTTAAAGAGGTAAGTCAATTTTACCTGTAATTAAATACAAGTTCCTTCATTTCATAGCTCAAGCGCCCTAAGTGGCCAAGTTGGTTATTGCATGAGCCTTGGGAGTGAGAGGTCTGGGGGTCAAATCCCACCAACAACACTCAAAAACTCACCTTTTGAAATTTGGTGGATTTTTGGTGGGACTACTAAATTTAGCAGGTTTTTTGAATTTAGTTATAACTAACTAAATTTAGCGGAGAAACCCCTAAGTTAGGGTAAAAAAATTTTTTTCTCCCATCTAGTCTGTTTTTTCATTTCAGACATTTTTTGCAAAGGGAGACCTATCTAAAAATTGCATCTTCAGCTTCTTTTTTGCAATTTTTAGCATTTTGGGTCGTATTGGGCTCAGGAGGCCACCAGGGCCCGCGAAACTGAAATTTTTTGCCTGTCATTCAAATTGTCCAGTTTTTTGAATGTAAATTGTATCTCGTTGCATATTGTACTAATTTGCAGGTTGCCATAGTCAACTGCAAAACTTTGTAACTGCTCAAAAACTGGCAGAATTGTAATAAAAAACAATAAAATTGGTTCTGTAACACTCACGAGATCCTAGATCTCATTCGCAGCGTTCGGTATATACGGTGCCTCTGGGAAGTGCTTACGGGTAAAGCCGTCATGACTACTACTACACTTAACACCTAATATAGCTGCAACAACGTCATCTGGGCATCGTCCTATAAATCGACGGGGAGTAATAAGGTCACAGTGCACACACTATGAACCATCCCATCCATCTGTGAATGATTGCACGACATAAATCTGGACTGAGAAATTATCCGAGTATATAGCGAAGTTACACATGCGTATGAGGATATTTCTTTGAGCGGTGTCGATAATCACTGAGACCCCATCGATCTTGTCTTGGTACCACGTATTGAATTCTTTCACGTACGTTAATGCCTCTTTCACGTATGCTGCGGGTATATAGAAAGGGCGAGCTTCTTCCACATACCGATGGGTATATCGGAAGGCGCGTATATAGAAAGGTTCGGTATATCGGAATGACGGTATATAGATTGGGAGACCTAATACCTGGAGTGATAAGAGCCAAACCCTGTCAGTGATCTCTGCAAAATGGGCACCAATGCCCCCAAATTTTTTCTTCGGATTCACAATTACTCGGAGGAAAAACTATTGCATGGAAGACAAAAATAAAGACACAACTTGAGTTTGAAGAAATCGGCTGTTGTGGTGGTACTCTAAACGATCACCAACCGATGCAACACAACAACGACAGTTTGATAGAGCAGATCAGAAAGCAAAACTCATCATCTTGTTTGGAGTGTCTGACGATGTGCAAGCCCACATTCGAGATGCCACAACAACAAAAGAAGCGTGGGATAAGCTGAGCACAATATATGAGGCCAAGAACAAGAATGTCATACTAAATTTGCAGAGTCAGTTACATACATTGAAGTTCAAGCAAAATGAGAAAATTGAAGCTTTCTTAAGAAGAGTTGCAGAGTTGAGGGCTTCACTTCTAGCCCTAGGAGAAGAGGTCAAAGATGAATCTCTTGTTCCCATTGTTCTGAGAGCTCTCCCTTCTTCTTATCACATTTTTGTCACAACTCTAAACTTGTCAGATACGACAATTAGTTTTGACAAGCTAGTAAACCTCTACTGCAATAAGAGGAAGCAATGCATAATAAGGATGATGAAGAGGAGCGAGGCACTATCTTCACATCAAAAATGGAAAGGAAAAGGTAAAGGAAAACCTAAATCCTATCAAAAATCCCACATCGAATCGAGTATCATGGGGACAATCAACAGAAGAAGCGATGTCAATTTGCAAAAGAGGACATGACTTACAAGATTGTTGGTATAACACTTATAAGAAAGGTTCATCAAGCAATTACGGACCACAACAACAACAATCTTACAAGGGACATTCAAACAACTATCACGGGCGAGAAAAAGGGAGGCTGGAAAGAAGACCCCCACCAGAAGGTAATATTGTTGAGCAGCGAAAACGATCGGACAATGAAGACTTCTTGTTCGCTTTGCTCGATCAAGTGAACCATCCACGTCATCTAGTGATGTACGGTATGTTGATTCGGGAGCCACTCGACACATGACCGCCCACGAGAGACTAGTTTATTTCAATGAGGACACGCCATCGAAAAATCATGTTTCGTTGGGAGATGATTCTTCATATACGATTCGAGGGGATTGGAAACATTTCTCTACCCCTTGGTTCACACAAATGTAGACTATCGGATGTTCTATATGTCCACAGGTTGACAAAGAATCTTCTTTTGGTCAGTCAACTCCTAGATCACAAGCTGAAAATTGACTTTGATAGTCAATCCGGCAAGAAAATGTGTTTGATTTGAGATAAATCTAGAGGCTCGAAAATAATTGCAAAATCCTCAAATGTGGGACGTATGTTTCAACTTGATTTCATTCACAAAAATGATCAAGCACTTGTGGCTAAAAACTCCACCTCAGCCTAGTTGTGGCATCGGAGATTTGGTCATGTAAGTTTCAAATATCTCGAAACACTTCACCGGTGTAATATGGTACATGGGCTACCATCTCTTCAGAAGGATATAGACAAGTGTCCTCACTGCTTAGCAGGAAAACAACACAGAGTTTCATTCCAAAAGAGTACTTTTGAGCTCATGGTAAACTTGACCTAGTTCATACCGATCTTTGCGGTCGATGCAGCCAAGTCATTCTAGGTTCCAGTACTTCATGCTTTGTGTTGATGACTATTCACGAAAAATGTGGATTTTTTGTCTTCGCAAGAAAAGTGAAGCCTTTGAAACATTCAAAAAGTTCAAAGTTGCAGTTGAGAAAGAAACTGGTCGTCACATCAGAACTCTCCACTCAGATCGAGGGGGAATTCACCAGTGATGAGTTCAGAGACTACCTACAAACTCACGGGATTCGTCGACAAATGCCTCCTCCACACACACCATAAGAAAAATGGTGTTGTTGAGAGAAGAAATCATACTATCATGGAAATGGTGCGATGCATGATCGATGATTCCGGACTTGCAAAGACATTTTGGGCGAAGCAAAGCCAAAAAAAAATAGTGTATTTGTTAAGCAGTGCCCACCTGTTGCTCTTGATGGAATTACACCACAAGAAGCATGGTCAAAAGGAAACCATCCATTGCACACCTCGGAGTATTCGGGTGCAAAGAAAGCAAAGCATGCACATACCCAAAGCAGACAGAAAGAAATTGGACATGAAGTCACAAAATCTCATCTTCATTGGATACGGTGAAGAGACTCTTGGGTATAGATTGATGGATCCTAAGACCAGAAAAGTCTACACAAGAAGAGATGTTGAGTTTTCGAGAGAAGAAGGAAGTAGAGACTCCTCCTCGGACTCATGCAAGATGTAGATTTTTCACCTATTGTAAAAATTGAAGCTAATGTTCCCTCAGAATATGAAAGTGATGATGGGGATGATGGTGTTGATCAGATAGAACCACAACCCATGGGAATAGTTCAACGTATGCCTAAATGGTGTATAATTACATTACGAGATGCAAGATTGGATGCTCCACTGGATACATCCACCCCTAGACCACGGACTCGCAGTAAAGCAAGAGAAGAAGTTAACTTTGCTTTGATGAGTAGAGTTATTGAATCAGATGAGCCCTCTACAGTCAGGAAGCCCTACAGTCAAAAGCTTGGAAAGATGCCATGGATTATGAATATCAATCAGTGATGAAGAATAACACTTGGCAGCTTGTTGATCTTCCACCAGGGAAGAAACCCATTGGATGTAGATGGATATTCAAAACTAAGTACAAAGCAGATGGGACAGTGGACAAGTGCAAAGCAAGACTTGTAGTCAAAGGGGTACGCACAAAAAGAAGGCATTGACTATGAGGAGACATTTGCTCCCACAGCTAAGATCAAAATGATCAGGATGATCTTTGCTCTAGCTGCACAGTTTGGATGGAAAGTTCACCAAATGGACGTAAAAAGTGCCTTCCTGAATGGAGATTTACAAGAAGAAGTCTACATGACTCAACCTGAGGGATATGTAGTACCTAGTCAAGAAGAAAAGGTATGCAGACTTAGGAAATCTCTGTATGGCCTCAAACAGGCACCCGGGCATGGTACATCAAGATTGATGAGCATCTCGTACAACATGGATTCGTCAGAAATCCATACGATCCCAATCTCTACCTCAAAAAGCAAGGGGGGGAGATGGTGATTGTTGTAGTTTATGTCGATGATCTAGTCATCACTGGATTTAGTGAAGATGATTGATGAAACGAAGAAAGATCTTAAGCGATCATTCGACATGACAGATCTCGGGCTTATGCACTACTATCTTGGACTAGAAGTATGGCAGAAAGAGAATCACATCTTTGTTTCTCAGATGAAATATACCAAGACAACGCTCGAGAAGTTTAGGATGATGGATTACACACCAATTGCTACACCTATGGAGAACAGATTACAGTTATCTCGTTCAGATCCATCTCCTGAGGTAAGTGCCACTCTCTATCGGCAGCTGATTGGGAGTCTCATTTACCTGACCTACACTAGACCAGATATCAGCTTTGCAGTGAGCTATCTATCCAGGTTCATGCAGGAACCCAAAGTTTGTCATTGGAAAGCAGCAAAGTGCATTTTGAGATATCTTAAAGGATCAGTGGATCTTGGTCTAGAATACAAGAAGAATGACAACTTCTTCTTTTGGATATTCGGATTCGGATCATGCGGGTAACATTGATGATAGAAAATCCACTTCGGATTTGTATTCTTTATGGGATCTGGACCAATATCATGGGGAAGTAAGAAACAACACTTTGTTTCTCGCTCTTCCACAGAAGCTGAGTATCGTTCTGCAGGAGAAGCTATCTGTGAAGTGATTTGGCTACGTCGCATACTGGAAGGACTTGGAATACCACAAGACAAACCGACCACCATGTATGTTGACAATGAAGGTGTTCTCAAACTTGTTCGCAATCTAGTTTTTCACGAGAGAACAAAGCACATTGAGGTTCAGGTTCATTTCATACGCGAACATGTGTTGAAGCACAACATCCAGCTTCAATTTTGTCCAACTGCTGAACAACAAGCAGATATTTTCACAAAGTCACTTGCACGTGACAAGTTCGAGTTGTTCAGAGCATTTCTCTCCTCATCTCTTTAGACAATGCACAATTAAGGGGGGGAATGTTAGGATAAAATATTATTATCCTAAATATTAATTATGCATAGTTTAGTTATTTAATTAATTTTATTAATTAAATAATAATAGTTATTTTGTTATATGGTTAATCAACCATATTTGTCTTTTATACATACTGTTATATTGTTTTAAACAATATATTTGTTTTTATCTAATTGCTTGCTTCTGGATTTTATTGGAAGCTTATTCATTTGGCATTTGGTTGCACTGTGCAACTTATTCTCTTTGTGTATTTGGTGTGCAATATCTATAAATATTGCAGCCCATTCTCTGTAATGGTTGATTGATTGAGATTAATAAAGTGATGAGCTTCCGTCCCTTTTTTCAATCATCGAGTTGGACCTACGAAGAAAGAGAGTAAGTTAGAGCTAGTGCATTCTCGATGTGTGGGGGCACTCAAGTATCATCTCTTGGGGGTTCAAGTTATTATGTTACTTTTATTGATGATGCAACAAGAAAAGTTTGGGTTTATTGTATTAGAAACAAATCTGATGTATTTGACACTTTTGTTAAATGGAAACCCTTGGTAGAGAATGAAACAGTCTTAAGCTAAAATGTCTCTGAGTCGATAATGGAGGGGAGTATTACAAGTAATGAATTTGATGATTTGTTCTAAAAATGGAATCTCTGAGACAAAATACGGTTCCAAGAACTCCACAGTAGAATGGGGTATCGAAAGGATGAACAGAACAATAATGGAACATGCTAAGAGCATGAGGTTACATGCAGATCGCCTCTTTCTTTTTGGGCGAAGCGGTGAGCACAACTATGTACTTGATAAACAGAGGACCCTCAAGTGCCTTGGATGGAGGCATACCCGAGGAGGCTTGGGTGGATATTCGGATTCGGATCATGCGCAGTAACATTGATGATAGAAAATCCACTGGATTTGTATTCTTTATGGGATCGGACCAATATCATGGGGAAGTAAGTAAACAACACTTTGTTTCTCGCTCTTCCACTTGTGAAGCCAGTATCGTTTGCAGGAGAAGCCGCAGTCGTGAAGCGATTTGGCTACGTCGCATCTTGGAAGGACTTGGAATACCACAGACAAACCTCCATTCAGGAAGGCACTTTTTATGTCCATCTGGTGAACTTTCCATCCAAATCGAAAGTAACTAGAGCAAAGATCATCCTGATCGTTTTGATCTTAGCTGTGGGAGCAAATGTCTCCTCATAGTCAATGCCTTCTTTCTGTGCGTACCCCTTTGCTACAAGTCTTGCTTTACACTTGTCTACTGTCCCATCTGCTTTGTACTTAGTTTTGAATATCCATCTGCAACCAATGGGTTTCTTCCCTGGTGGAAGATCGACAAGCTGCCAAGTGTTATTCTTCATCACTGATTGATATTCAGAATCCATGGCATCTTTCCAAGCTTTTGACTGTAGGGCTTCCTGGACTGTAGATGGCTCATCTGTTTCAATAACTCTACTCATCAAAGCAAAGTTAACTTCTTCTCTTGCTTTCTGCGAGTCCGTGGTCCAGGGGTGGATGTATCCGGTGGAGCATCCAATCTTGCATCTCGTAATGTGCTTGTACACCATTTAGGCATACGTTGAGCTGTTCCCATGGGTTGTGGTCCTATCTGATCAACACCATCATCCCCATCATCACTTTCATATTCTGAGGGAACATTTGCTTCAGTTTTTACAACTGGTGAAAAATCTACATCTTGCGAGTCCGGAGGAGGAGTCTCTGCTTCCTTCTTCTCAAAAAACTCAACATCTCTACTTGTGTAGACTTTTCTGGTCTTAGGATCCATCAGTCTGTACCCAAGAGTCTCTTCACTGTATCTAATGAAGATGAGATTTTGTGACTTCATGTCCAATTTCTTTCTATTCTGTTTGGGTATGTGCATGCTGGCTTTGCACCCGAATACTCTGAGGTGTGCAATGGATGGTTTCCTTTTTGACCATGCTTCTTGTGGTGTAATTCCATCAAGAGCAGTTGTGGGCGCTTTGTTTAACAAATACACTTTGTTTTTAAACATACGCCCAAAATGTCTTTGCAAGTCCGGAATCATTGATCATGCATCGCACCATTTCCATGATAGTACGATTTCTTCTCTCAACAACACCATTTTGCTGCGGTGTGTGTGGAGGAGGCATTTGTCGACGAATCCCGTGAGTTTGTAGATAGTCTCTGAACTCATCACTGGTGAATTCCCCCCCTCGATCTGAGCGGAGAGTTCTGATGTGACGACCAGTTTCTTTCTCAACTGCCACTTTGAACTTTTTGAATGTTTCAAAGGCTTCACTTTTCTTGCGAAGACAAAAAATCCACATTTTTCGTGAATAGTCGTCAACACAGAGCATGAAGTACTGGAACCCTGAATGACTTGGCTGCATTGGACCGCACAGATCGGTATGAACCAGGTCAAGTTTTCCATGAGCTCGAAAAGTACTTGTTTGGAATGAAACTCTGTGTTGTTTTCCTGCTAAGCAGTGAGGACACTTGTCTGTATCCTTCTGAAGAGATGGTAGCCCATGTACCATATTGCACCGGCGAAGTGTGTCGAGATATTTGAAACTTACATGACCAAATCTCCTATGCCACAACTGAGCTGAGGTGGAGTTTTTAGCCACGAGTGCTTGATCATTTTTGTGAATGAAATCAAGTTGAAACATTCTTCCCACATTTGAGGCTTTTGCAATTATTTTCGAGCCTCTGGATTTATCTCGAATCAAACACATTTTCTTTCGGATTGACTATCAAAGTCAATTTTCAGGTTGTGATCTAGGAGTTGACTGACCGAAAGAAGGTTCTTTGTCAACCCAGGGACATATAGAACATCTGATAGTTTGCATTTGCGTGAACCAAGGGGTAGAGAAATGTTTCCAATCCCCATCTTGTATATGAAGAATCATCTCCCAATGAAACATGATTTTTCGATGGCGTGTCCCTTATTGAAATAAACTAGTCTCTGTGGCCGGTCATGTGTCGAGTGGCTCCCGAATCAACATACCAGACTTCACTAGATGACGTGGATGGTTCACTTGATCGAGCAGTGAACAAGAAGTCTTCATTGTCTGACTGATCTTGTTGCTCAGCAATATTACCTTGCTGGTGGGGTCTTCTTTTCCAGTTCCCCTTTTTCTGCCCGTGATAATTGTTTGAATGTCCCTTGTAAGTTTGTTGTTGTTGTGGTCCAGAATTGCTTGATGAACCTTTCTTATATGTGTTAAACCAACAATCTTGCAAGTCATGTCCTCTTTTGCAAATGGGACATCGCTTCTTCTGTTGATTGTCCCCATGATACTGATTCTGATGTGGGGACTTCTGATAGGATTTAGGTTTTCCTTTACCTTTTCCTTTCCATTTTTGATGTGAAGACAGTGCCTGCTCCTCTTCATCATCCTTGTTGTGCATTGCTTCCTCTTGTTGCAGTAGGTTTACTAACTTGTCAAAACTAATTGTCGTATCTGACAAGTTTAGAGTTGTGACAAAAATTCGGTAAGAAGAAGGGAGAGCTCTCAGAACAATGGGAACGAGAGACTCATCTTTGACCTCTTCTCCTAGGGCTAGAAGTGAAGCCCTCAACTCTGCAACTCTTCTTAGGAAGGCTTTAATTTTCTCATTCTGTTTGAATTTCAACGTATGTAACTGACTCTGCAAATTGAGTATGACATTCTTGTTCTTGGCCTCATATATTGTGCTCAGCTTATCCCAAGCTTCTTTTGCTTTGATGTAGCATCTCGAATGTGGACTTGCACATCGTCGGATACTCCAAACAAGATGATGAGCTTTGCTTTCTGATCTGCTCTATCAAATTGTCGTTGTTGTGTTGCATCCGTTGGTGATCTGGTTAGAGTACCAGTCACAATAGGCCATATTTCTTCAAACTCAAGTTGTGTTTTGATTTTTGTCTTCCAAGCAGCATAGTTGCTTCCTCTGAGCAATTGTGAATCCGGAAGAAAAAATTTGGGGGCATTGGTGCCCATTTTGCAGAGATCACTGACAGGGTTTGGCTCTTATCACTCCAGGTATAAGGTCTCCCAATCTATATACCGTCAGTCCGATATACCGAACCTTTCTATATACGCGCCCTTCCGATATACCCGTCGGTACGTGGAAGAAGCTCGCCCTTTCTATATACCCGGCGGTACGTGAAAGAGGCGTTAACGTACGTGAAAGAATTCGATACGTGGTACCAAGACAGTACTGATGGGGTCTGTGCGATTATTGACACCGGCTCAAAGAAATATCCTCATACGCGCGCGTAACTTCGCTATATACTCGGATAATTTCTCAGTCCGGATTTATGTCTTGCAATCGTTCACAGACGGATGGGATGGTTCATAGTGTGTGCACTGTGACCTTATTACTCCCCGTCGATTTATAGGGACGATGCCCAGACGACGTTGTTGCAGCTATATTAGGCGTTAAGTGCAGTAGTAGTCGCGACGGCTTTACCCGTAAGCGCTTCCCAGAGGCACTGTATATACCGAACGCTGCGAATGAGATCTAGGATCTCGTGAGTGTTACAGAACCAAATTTACTATTTTTGATTACAATTCTGTCAGTTTCTTAGCAGTTACAAAGTTTTGCAGTTGACTATGGCAACCTGCAAATTAGTACAATATATAATACAATTTGAATGACAGGCAAAAATTTACAATTTCGGGGTCCTGGTGACCTCCTGAGCCCTAAATGCTAAAAATTGCAAAAAAATAGCTGAAAATGCAATTTTTAGGTGGGTCTCCTTTTGCAAAAAATGTCTGGAATGAGAAAACAGACCAAATGGGAGAAATTTTTTTTTACCCTAAATTAGGGATTCTCCGCTAAATTTAGTTAGTTATAACTAAATTCAAAAAAGCTGCTAAATTTAGCAGTTCTGCCAAAATTTCCGCCAGATGCAAAAGGAGAGTTTTTGAGTGTTTTTTGTGGGATTTGATCCTCAAACCTCTCACTCCTAAGGCACATGCAATAACCAACTTGGCCACTTGGGGCGCTTGGACTATGAAAGGAAGAAATTTGTATTTATTGTCAAATAAATTGACTTACCTCTTGAAAAATGAATGCCACGTGGCGCATGCTGGTGAAGGGGCGTTTTTAGGGTTCTATTTGCCCAAAAAACGGATCTGAGGCTTTATCTCTGTGCTCAGGCCGCATTTACTTGCTCAGGCCTCATTTTCTCCTTCCCACGCATTGATTTGCAAGTATTTTTTGCTGTATTTTTTCCTTGGGCGCGTGTTTGACTGCCAGGCCGCGTTTTTCTCCTTTGGCCACGTTTTTCACTGTACAGGCCGCGTGTTTGACTGTATTTTCTCGTTGTTTGCTTGCTTGGGCGCGTTTTTTTATTGCTGGGGGCGTTTTTGCTGATATCTGCCTTTGGACAGGCCGTGGGAAACAAAAATGGCGTGGATTTGAGCTTATGGCTGCGTTTTTAATTGCTGGGGGCGTTTTTTCAATGCTGGGGGCGTTTTTTTCAATGCTGGGGGCGTTTTTGCTTGTACAGGCCGTGTTTTATACAATCTAAGCCTTCATTTTGCACATGGGACAGCAAAAGACAGCAAAGGGCGCCTCTAACAGCAAAGGACAGCTCCAAAAAAAATATTTTTACTTGTGCAAGTTGCTGGAGCAAGAAAAACGCCTCTTCTCTTTTTTTTATTTTCTTTGCTCTGTGTATTCTCTGCAGGTGCACAGACAGTCCTCCAAACAAGCAACACAATCTCCAAATACAGTAAAACAAAACCCTGATTGGAAATTAATTAATTTTTTTTTTTTTTTTTAAAATTCAATACCTGTAGCAATTTTTCCCTGGTGCTGAGTGCACCAGTGCAAAAAAAATTTGCCTTCCAAGTACCTGGAAGGAACAGGCTGATGTGGTGGAGGCAGGGATGGGGCTGGGAGTTTGCATGAGGCTGCACAGGCTCTCAAATGCTGCAAACACTTCTCCAATCTCCTCTTTCTCTGCTGCTCTCTCTTCCACACCTTCACAGGGCCAGAATTTCGCTCTGGTACCAAATGTAGATTGAGAAACAGGGACGGAAGCCTGTGATATTTTATTAATCTCAATCAGTAAACAATTACAGAGAATGGGCTGCAATATTTATAGATATTGCACAGCCAAATACACACAGGAGAATAAGTTGCACAGGTGCAACCAAATGCCAAAATGAATAAGCTTCCAATAACATCCGGGAAGCAGGAATTAGAAAAAGACAAATATATTGTTTAAAACAATATAACAATCTGAATACAAACAAATATGGTTGATTAACCATACAACAGTATATTTATTATTTAATTAATAAAATTAATTAAATAATCTAACTATGCATAATTAATAATAGGATAATATTATTTATCCTAACAGATATCTCGGGATAGGAAGGAATGGAAGTGACTTTATCTTAGGAAGAGTACATTAAGAAAGTCTTGGAGAGGTTTAATATGCGGGATGCTAAATCGTTAGGACTCCTTTGGAGGCCATTTCAATTTATCAAAGGAGTAGTGTCCCAAGACAAGAGCAGGAGAGAAACCAAATGTCCAAGGTACCTTACTCATCAGCAGTTGGCAGTTTGATGTATGCCATGGTGTGCACTAGGCCTGATATTGCCCATGCAGTGGGAGCGGTGAGTAGATTTATGAGTGATAAAGGTAGAGATCACCTTTGGTAGGCATTAAAGTGGGTCCTTCGGTATTTGTGAGAGACCATGGGGATAGTTTTTGCTACAATGGATCAAACACCATTTTGTGTGGTTATGTAGATTCGAGATATGGCTGAAGATGTAGACAGTAGGAGGAGCACAACAAAGTTATGTTTACACTTTGTAGGTGGAACAACAATAAGTTGGATTTCACGACTATAGAAGTTGGTGGCTTTATCAACCATAGAAGCGAGTATGCATCGCACGAGAGGAAAGCAAGGAAATGATTTGGTTACAAAAATTACTTGAGGAGTTGGGGCATAAGCAAGAGGAAGGAAAGTTGCATAGTGATAGTTAGAGTGTTATACACCTAGCTAAGAACTCTGCTTTCCACTCTAGGACAAAGCATATACAATTAAGGTACCATTTCATCAGGACAACTTTGGAGGAAGAGAAGTTGAAGTTGGAGAAGATTCATACCAGTCAGAATCGATAGACATGATGACCAAGGTGGTCACAAGGGAAAAATTGAAGTTGTGTTCAGCTTTGGTTGGTCTTCACAGAAACTAGTGAAGGGTTGAGAAGCTTGCTCAGAGGAAAACTAGTCTCCAAGTGGGAGATTGTTAGGTTATGGAGCCTGTTTTCATGTGTGAAAGTGTTGAAGATTATACAATAAGAGTACTATACACTTTTCATGTATCCTCGCCGGGGTTGGGCCAGTGGGCCCCGAAGGGGTCCGGCGCAGCCCGAAAAAAAAAAAAAAAAAATTAGGCGTAAATTTTTTTGGCCTAAAAAATGCACCCGACATATCGGGAAACGTGCTCTTCTCATATGGGTGAGATTTTTGACCCATAGGTTTATGGGACGGGTTTTTCCCATGGTTTTGATACCCACGGTTTTGTAAAACTGCTTAAGTAGTTGTCTATTTATATGGTTTTATGCATATGATAGAGATATGAAGAACATTGCAGATGTGTTTTGAATTCGGCTATGAATTCTATAGAGTTTGTTGAGCATAGCTCCAAACGGATTTGGGTATTGTATTAAGAGAGCGGTGGCTTGTAATAAAATTTGAGCAAGTGATTCTTGGTGGACGTAGCCCAAATTGGGTGAACCACGTTAAATATTGTCTCTTTGTGTTGTGTTATTTTATTTGAGATCTTTAATAATTTTTGCATATTAGTTTCTACTGTTGCGATTCTATGAGGGATTATTCTCGCATATTTTATCCCTTATTTCCTAACACATTTATTCTAGAATTTATTTATATTTAGTAGCAAAATCAAAACATGCAAATGCTCCATGCTCATGTAAGAGTCTTGCTAAAGTTTGAGTATCGGTTTTAATTCTCGTAACATTACTACAAGCAGAAAATGAACCAAGTTTTGGGCATTGCTTATACATAGGATCCTCCATTGCACACTTCAACATTGTCATGTTAATCAAACCATCTTTGGTTGCTTGTATTTCCACCACCTACACATGCAATGATTTGTTAGTAATACATATTTTATTTCTTAAATAATAATATAAGGTTTTGAATTAAATTTTTAATAAATATTTTCATACATAAATAGATATCGAGAAAATACAATCTATGTTCCAAAGAAATTATCCCTTTTAAATAATTCCTTTATAATTTACATTGAGTTAAATATTCAAATAATAAAGAATAGACAATAGAGTCAAGTAAATTAATATATCTTATAAATATATAATAAACACAACAAGTGTTGTTTACTCAAGCTTCCAAGATATAATATATTTCCTAGGTTAATTTGGGTGTCATAAAAACTCATATCTTGGAGGATATAATATGGATTTAATTAGGATAAACCCTAATTAATTGATGTTTTAACCTTTCATTAATTTCAATTACTTATTTAATATAATTTAAAAATTTAAAAATGTATAACTATCTAAATAAAAATTCTATAAACTAATCATATAATGTGCTTAAACACACGTCAACTTGTAAATATTTTAAGTAAAAAATGAAATTATATTTCACTAAAATTGTGTAAAGGAAAGTTATAAATAAGAAAATTTGGCAACAATATCTAATTAATATTTTGTTGTGTGTGTGTGTAGAGAGAGAGAGAGAAGTTCCTGTGCAAGGCTTTGACGCCATGAGAGAAAATTGGAATGGTGTTCGTAAGGTCCCACAAACACAACCCAATTTTCATTAGGTGTCAATGCTTGTAGAAGTCGTGATCTCATAATGGATGGAACTGCAATTCCTAAAATTTCTTGGAGTCGTTTGATGGTAGTAGTTGCACCGGTTCCACAAAATAGAAGAACATCCTCCTCACTACCTCCCATGCAACACTTGATATATTTGGTTTCTTCAAGGACCATTTTGCTTGTGTGTTGTCCAAAAAAGCTGTCATTTGTGTGAGTGTTTCCTACAAGAATCATATATAACAATTATTATTGTCATTACCTAAAAGGGATTAAGCCACAAAATATTAAAAATGAATATTGTGACATATTTTGTGTTTGTATAACTTTTTTCAATATCGTATACAAGATTTAAAGAAATGTTGGGTAGTACATATGTAAGATAAAAATATAAGAAATTGATAAAGCACTAATATATGTGAAGTTTTAATTTAGTATATAATATATTATACACATTACTAGACAATTTATAAATGTAAAATATAGGTTATAAATAATAATAGATGAAAATATGGGAGTGCCTTCTTTATAAAAGGTGAATTGCACCTACAAATTTTACTTTAACAAAAGAACAATCACAAAATGACAATTGCCTCTTACAATTAATTTTGATATCAAATAGATTTAAGATTAATAATATATTTTTAGGGTTTTTCCTTTTCTATCTAATTTTTAGAAACCCTAGCCAACCCATAAAGAATTCTCTATGCTCCAAAATAACAATAAAAATAGAGCTACAAATATATATAGAAAAACCTTGATAACTTAAAATGATGGGAACACTTGTTTCCCAAGGGTGGATGCACCTACAAATATGACTATAACAAATAGCTATCACACAATGGTGGCTATAATTTTCATTAAAAACTATATATGGAAAAAGGCACAATCTTTAGGGGTTTCTCTTCATTTGTATTCAATCTCTAGAAACCGTAATTTACCCATGATTAACTAATGACATCACCCAACACAAACTCTAAGTTACCCAAAAATAAAAAATAATATCAACTACACACACATACCCACACATAATATACATAAGTTGTGTTTAGATACACAACATAATTCATGCTAACTTGATCACGTAAACATTGAAACAATCATATAATAACATCGAAGGCATCTAATAATGAAGAGTCATTTTTGGTGAACATCCATGTTTTTGGTGCCTTTTTCTCAGCAAATTTTTATCATGGAATATCATAACCGAAACTTATAGAGTACATGGGCATCCTCATGAAGCATGGACATTGTTTCATTAAATGCAATTAACAGTGCCCAAGATAATCCATTTTTGTTTGCTAACACACTTCTAACTTGTGCAAATTCGGAGGTTTGAAACAATACCATGTGTTTAGTACATATTTACCAAGTGTTTCACCAAGTGATGAATGAGATATCTCCGCATGGAATATCATTATTACAACTTACAGAGGAAAAATCCCACCACGGATGCCATTTTAGAGTGATTTTTTTCAAGGTTTACACATTTTCACCCCTTGGAAAAATGAGTGTTTGAAGAGTACAAGACTCTGCCATTTCCATTTACAAAAGTGAAATCAATGAAAATGGAGAATAACAAGGAGAGGATGTTTGATCAATATTTAGGGTTTTTAGGATGGAGTTTCCTTGTTATGGAGGGAGGGTCTATTAAGAGAAGAGTTTTTCAAAGAATTCAAAGCAGAGTGATGTGTTCTAGCCCATGTGATTAGGACCATAAAGTTTTCACTCTTTGGTAAAATCGGGAATGTTTGAAAGAAGTTTCCTGAGTTAAATATATAATTAATTACTCTATGAAGAAAATAACGCACAAATACTATTAAATAATTTCAACACGATATTTTTACATGAAATGATATATCTTTTAGAGATCAATTTTTTAATTCAAAGTGAAAATTTTAGAAGTGTTTTAAATAGTTTAAATGAACAAGTTTTATTATTCCTAGAAATTTTAATAGGATAAATGGATATAAACAAATGCAAATGTTTAGTACATACTCACCAAGTGATTGAACAAGATGTTACCATGTGAAATATAATAATTGTAACTTATATAAGACATCAAAATCCTCAAGAATCATTAAAAGTGTTTCACCAAATACAACCACCAAGTGTATTGCGTGATCAACTCACCTTTGCTACCATACACCCAACCTATGCCAAAAAAGGAAATTTGAAACAACACCAAAACAAACTATGGAGAAGGGGATACTATCAAATGTTGTAGAATTGCAACTCATAGATGCAATGATTATGGGATATGCACAAAATGGGTTTGTTGAAAAGGCCTTGCAAGTTTTCCAAAAATGCAATTGGCAAAGTGTAAAACCAAATCCCACATGGTTTTCCACAATCCTTCTAGCCTGTGTGATAATGGGAGATTTAGAACATGGCATGGAAATTCATCATAGTATAATGGGGAGCTGATTTTTATTTGTTGTAGTTACAAGTGACCTTGTACAAATGTATGTAAAATGTGGCAACATAAATAAAGCATGTGAACTATTTGACAGAATCCTTGGATTAGTTGTTCTAATGGTTAATTTTTTTTGTTTTTAATTTGAAACCTCTTCTCATGGAATATCATAATTGAAGCTAAGTGAATACATGAGCATCCTCGTGTAACTTTGATACTATTTCTCTAAATACAACCAACAATTTTTCAATATGATCGCTTCACTTTTTTTAGCATACCCCCAACCTATGCCAAAATAGGATATTTGAAACAAGGTAATGACATCCACCAAAGAATTATGGAGATTTGAATTTTGTAATATTTTTAGTTTCAAGTGTCATGGTAGATATGTATAAAATATGTGGAAACATGCAAAAGGCATGTGAACTATTGAAAAAATGTCTCAAAGAGATTTTTTTATTAGCATGCATCCACGCAGATTTGGTGGATGAGGGTTATAAATACTTCAACAACATGTGTGTCTCTTATAACATTACACCTAGAATTGATCACTACATCTACATGGTTGACATTCTTGGCCATGTTTTATATCTTGAGGAAAATATATGCTTTATCATCAACATGCCAATCACACCTATGGTGGTTCTATGGATGTGTTTTCTAGGTGCCTATGGAACACATATATTTTTAAAATTTTCTTGGGAGATGAAGGCAACATGATATTTTTAAAATTTTGAACATGTATTGAGTGATGTGGACGAAGAGGAAAATAATTATTCCTCTACCACATTGTGAAATTAAATTTATCTCCAAGATTGTTGAAGAAAAATTGGTGTGAAATATGCAAATACACTCCATCATTTCAAAAAATATAATGTTCTCATGGAGATTATTTGTAATGTTATGTAAAGAAATATGTAGACATACACTTGCACTATAATTAGTATATATATCTTAAATACTTCTATCTAAAATATGTCGAGAGATATAAATCTCGAGGCACCTATCTAGCTATGCTAGATATTAGTATTTTTATTGAATTCTCCAAGAAAAAAACAATCCAATGGAAGTTAAATTTATGAATGATTTTTCATGTGACAGCTTAAATGGATGTCAAGTTTACTTTCAGTGATAAAAGTGAACAACACACTACATTATAGCCATGATTGCCATTGTAGGAATGCTTCTCGGCATAATAAGGTGCACCATGTCAAACCTATAGTGATATAGAAGGGACTAGATTTTATTTACAATTTATTTAAAAAAATATGCATGTCTAGAATGCTAAATTGGGGAGGTGGAGAAATGGAAGAAGAAAAACAAGTAGTACCACTAAATGAGATGGAAAGATGCTTCACAAAAAGGAAATATGAGAGAAGGGATTACAATAAATATAATAGTTGGAGATGACGGAGAGAACATCTCTTGATGGTTGTATGAAATTGAATTACACATTGAATATTATGCATGGACATCTCTTCCAATGTAATTTGCAGTAAATGCTACTTAACATACTAACAACTGAAAATGAGTTGAAAACTATGTCGGAGAGAGGATAACAATGTAAACTTCATAACCAAGTGCTGTTGATAAATTTAATTGGAAACAATGAATGGATGGACTATGGAAAATGGTTATGGAAATGTAAATGTTCACAACATTTCAAGTCATGAATGTCCCTTTTTTCACATTCATATCACATTTTAGTAATATGGATGTGTAGTTGGTTTTCTTATAAATGAAAACCAATCATATTCAAGCGTAAAGTAATGTGCATGTTGGTTTTTGATTGTATGTGTTTTTTTGTCGAAGGAAGTGATTGAATGAAATTGGTATTTACAAATTGGATGTGGAAATTGTATTTAACAAATTAAATAAGGAAATTGTTATTTTTGGTGATGTCATTAGGAATTGTAATATTGAAAGTAGGAGTTAATGTAGGAGAGTTACATAATGAGATTAGAGTGTGGTGTAGAAAAAGGGAACGTAATTTGTAAGAGGTTGGTTTATGTGTTTAATGGAAATTAGTATGGTGCAATTGTGAAATAAATTTGCAAGCCAAACGTATAAGCAATCAATGCATCTATGGTGTAATTGTTGTGTGTCGAGGTCATCATATTTTTAGATGATGTAAAAGTCACGAGTACGTCATTATAGACATATTTTTAGAGGCATCCGATTTGAAAACTATTTGATTGGTACACTCGCCTTCTAATGTGATTTTGTCCATTCAAAACTCCCATGATTTTAGTGCAAATATTCTAAGGGCGTGACAATATTTTAATATCCCCTAAATATGTTTCTATAATAGCCACAATGTACTAGGAATGTGTGCTCTTCCTATACAACATCATAACCAAATATCACATGTCAAATTCCTTACAAATACTAGTGTTTACTCCGACATTGGGAGGAAAAGGAAAGAGAATGCATAATTATATAATATAATTCCTATTTGGCTATTCGTTGAAACTTGCAATTAACATACCAAGCTTCTACCAAAGAATGTAGTGCAATAAAGGCATGTTTCCACAAGGAAGGTGGAAATGCTAGAGTTTCAATTATCGAATCTCTACATACTTTACCAAGTGATCTCCATGTTTGGTGCTCCACTATAAATCAATAAGGTATGCATGTAGTTTTTTTTTAAAAATCTAACACAGTTGGTATTTTACACTTAACTCATATTTAACATAGGATGATGAAAACCCCATAAAAATTACATCACAATACCACACAAGGAGTATACCATTGTAATGGTGTACAATTTCTCTATAGGTATGTATTCTCTCAACTTGTCAAAGAAGCACTTGAACATCTAGGGATATTACAGGTTTACCATAAGCCTCAAATCACATCATATAATGTTTCTCATATCTATATTGGAAACTTGGACAATGAGAGGGGGTGAATCAGTGTCTTATAAAATTTAATTTCTCAAATTAGATATGATTAACACATAAAACCACACACAAGAAATTAATAAGAAATTACACACAGAGACACCAATTTTAATGTGGGAAACCCAAACTGGGGAAAAAACCACTGAAACCAAGAACTATGCTTAGGACTAAATTGTCCTATATCGTTACATTGATTTCATGGTTGAGCTTCTACTCAACCTGGAGCTGCAACTCCAAAATTTGGTTTAGCAAAATTGACCTTTAGTGAGCTTCAACTCACAAGGAGGCTTAAACCCCTACAGTTTAACCAGCTACAACTGATCTTCTGTAAGCTACTACTTACAAGGAGGCTACAACCCCTATATGATAAGTTGTAACTTAGACTTGTTCTATGTTTTGGTCACACTTTGTTTATTGTCTTACACAACTGATAATGACCTCTAAATTAGCACACTTTGCTTCTTCTTCTCTCTGTTCTACTAGCTTGTGTCTGCTGATCATCTAATCGATGAAAAGATCATTTCACAATGCTCTACTTCGGTGAATCCATATTAACTTCTGTCACACATGGCTGCTTTTACACACAAATTCTTGTAATACCTCGGACCTTTAACTGTTTTATACACCCCAATTTTGTCTCTAAATTTTCTTATCAACTTCCTTGTTACACCTAAAATTTTATCAACATTTCAGCTTTCCATTCACCTCTCACTTGATTTTTAAACTAGAATTTGTTTCTACTTGATTAGACAATTCAAAATCCCGATCACACTCTTTTTTCATACCTCAACTTAGAAAAAATATTTCATCACTCACCTTGTTTACCTGCAAATTTTTTCAACTCATTGTATACCTTATTTTACCAGTCCTTTAGACACAATTCGAGAGAATATTTTCTTTCTATCACTTTGCCCATATCATATTCTTATAGATATTTTCTTGAAACCATGTTTTGTTTACAATTCTCTACTTAGTTCTTCACACACACATTATGTACTTTATTCCTTATCCACAGTGCTTTTTCTCTACCCTTTTCTATGTAATTTAGAGACTCTTGAGCTTCAATATGATTCCAAATACTTCAAAACAAAATAGTATTAGAGCCCTACAATTTCACAAGAAGACAAAAACATCAAGACTCATGTCTTCTAATGGAAGTTGAGTCATCATTTAACCAAAACATTATTGAATACTATTGAATACTCGATGGAGAATGTTAAACCATTTCCTAAATTCCCTTTGATATCATTTTGAGATAATTGGATTATTTAACCACTTTCTTGAATGAGATTTCACTCGAATCGTTAATCGTGACATCGACCAACACTTCATTGAACACTTCCATCATTGTTAGACAATTATGAGATTTCAAGACACAAAAACTCTCTTGATGCTTCCGATACACACATTACCTATTAAGATCATTGCAATAGGTTTTTAGTTACTTATCACAATGAATTTTACATTTGGAGAGGTTAATTTGCTTGTAGAGTCAAGAGGAACGATTTGTGAAGAGGATTGTCATTGAATTCTCTTTGCGACCGTGATGAACTCATAATAATCCTTTTGCAATACATTCATATGGCCTATATAGAGATATCTACAATATTTTTTTATTTTTCATGGGATCAACTTTGATATTCAAATGAATTTCTCCCTTAAACCCTAGAATCGGGGTTTCCTAAATAGTGTAAGCCCGAGAGGCATAAAAAGTTGATTTCTTGAGCATTTTTGATGAAATCTGAAAATTCCAGTTGACGTGGACATTTGAAAGTGATCTCCATCTCTTGCAATCAATTTTAAACTTTAAAAACCTCCCAATAGATCCCATGGATCAAAAACAACAAAGTGCATAGTCTAAAATGTTGACACAACAATACATGTTGAGTTCAAAAACAAAACTTCAGGGTATAAGATGAACCTTAGGTTTGCATAGAAGACCACTTAGACTTTTTGTCCTCCTTAGAGCACTTAACAACACATTTAGACAAAAACCCAACACCTTTAACTAATAATTTCAACTTGCACAAGTGAAGTCCATGCACATTATCACTTTGTATATAATGGTATACACTTCCTTCTTACCATTTTGCTTTAGTTTTCACATTTGAGACACTTCATGTTTTCCAGATATACTTCAAGAGTAAAAATATGGATCCATTTAAGGTCTTGAGAGAGAGAGGCTTCAAGGACAAAAGTCTTCAAACATGCTCTTGTGCACTATTTTCTTTGCAAACCAACCTAGGGCAAAGTGTGGATACAGAGCATTGTTCTTTACAACTCACTAAAAGAACCAACTAGGAACTCCATAAACTCATCACTGACCTATAGAAGAGATATAGAGACAATTTTCATTACAAACAACAACTATGAGTATTGTACTTTGATTGTACCTTTAGTTCACATGAATGAATCGACTACCCTTGCAATACTGAGATGGATTAGATAGAAGAACCATGCTTGAAGTTCATGCTTGTCATCACTATGACATGGAGAATACCTTAATGATATTTGAGCATATGCACCACTTTGACAAGAAATAAAAATAACCCATTCCAAATCAAACACTTCAAGAAGTAGACCAGAGGAGAGAGAAAACTTGTTATAAAAATGCTCATAACTTATTTGAATCTTAACCAATTTGCCTCAAACGTTTTGCACTATCTTAGGATTGGATTTATATACAAAATTTTATTCTATGATTTATATGAAGAAGTACTCATATTTTTTATTGGGTGCAAATAAGACAAAGGCTCAAAATGTATTTTCAATGAACCAGTTTTAGAAAAACTAGCATAACTTTCACATACCTCTTCAAAACTTGATGAAAATTGACATAAAGTACCAAAAATCACCCCTCTACATGATCCATGAGTTTATTTGTCATAAATATGAATTTACTCTTCAATCATGTCTCATTTTCATTAGCTTAAATTTCTAGTCCTCAAGGCCAACTTTGGTGAACTTTTGAATTTTGCCTCCAGGAGCTAAACTAAGCCTTGTTGTTGCTCACACATGCCCTAGACAACATTTCTAGGCTCCTTCAATGCTCAAATTTTGTTTTCCTAACCTATATCAACCTTTTACATCTCATCAAGCTCTAAAAATAGGCCTAAATAATCTAGTTTGAATTGAGACTTCCACCAAATGACCTGGAACTCATTGTAAGAGTTCTTTCCCATGCTTACATCATCATATCTGACCTGTAGAACCTCTTGAGCCAAGAATACCAACATGTAATCTACCTTCGGTGATCAAACACATCCACTGTTTGAGCTTGTAGCATATTGAAACCATCTTGAACTCTCTCTGTGAGCTTCAATCATCATTAGAAGGCACTACTAATCAACCTTCATGTCCCTTACAGAGCCTCACTTCACCATTCACTCCTTTTCCATAAATTCCAATTGAAATCAATGAAAACACCAATGACTAGGGTTAAACAATATCCCCCTTTGTCATTAATGGAAACATACTCAGAAACCTTTGATGGAAAACACACACTAACAACTCACATCATCCTTCCTAGTTTTTGACATCACTCTCTCCCCCTTTGACATCTATGACAAAGGGTCATGCATTCAACAAGATAATAAATAAGCATATAATTAATTACAAAGCACTGAATTACCTCAATAATCTCCCCCTTGGATTAGTATCACTATCCTGCTACCTGTGTCTAGAATAGATGCATGAATGTCTCCACCAATTATCCTCATTGCTCCCCCTGAACCTATACTCTCCATATCAACCATCTCACTTCACCATGCTACCAACCTCATATTGCTTTCCCCACGATCATGTTATCCTCTTTTGTTTGAAGCTCCATGTCATCAATCATTTTCCTTGCACTCAAGACATCAAGATAAGTCATTCATATCTAATCACTCTTCAAAGATCTCTTCAAGACTTTTTCTTGACCCGTTCTTGATTTAGGCAAAAAAAAATTGCTACCCCTAAAAAATTGTTGTCTTAAATACATTGTCTTGTGATTTACAAAGCTTTTATAGGCTTCGAGCCACCTCAAAGCAACCACTTTTTCGACTCAAGCAATTCTCTTTTTCCAATAAGCCCTCTGTGACTGTGGGCCACTCTCTTTTACATCCTACAACTTACAACATGTTCAACATACCGAGGGTATCATTGTTGATATTTACTTGGATGGAAAATTTTCTTAGAGCTCCTTTAGGTTCAACACATAATTGAACCATCCTTTAAGGGTTGTTTCCTAAACTTCATGACATTTGACATGATTACATCAACTTGAGATTGTTTTTCTAACCACATTCAATCCATCATCTACAAGTATGATGTCTTGCACCTTGTCACATTGTTTCCATAGATTATAACACTCTATGTGCCTTCATTTACTTTGACAAATATCTAGTTTTTTCACAAGTCCCTTAAATCTAAGTCTAAACTCGTAACTCAGAATATTCATTCTAAACTTAGCTACATGCATACTTGAGCTGGAAATTTAACCCACCTTTTGATAGATTTAGACTTTCCAAAAACACTTATATAATTTGCAGTAGCTTGTTTGTAATCATTACATTTCTCCATTAAGAGATGGTATACCACTTTCAATTTCTATCTTTGGTAAAGGGGATCACAATATTCCTTTAACTAATAAACACACTTTTATTTTCATACATATGACTTTCACACGCCTCTGTCAAACTTCCATACCCTAAAATTCAGTCTCCATGCCTTCACAATGAGTGAGCACACTTGTTATTTCTTACAAAACAATTGTTCTCGGTCACTATGCACCTTATCATTTAAACCTTTGTAGTACTTATGATCCATCAAACTAACATGCGTGTCTCTCCCTGAAGTTACATCATAGATCCACCATGCTTCTAACAATATTTCAACACCATACACTTTAGTACTTTTGTAGACTTTTATAGCTTGGAGAACCACCATACTAAAAGATACCTTTAGACTATATCCACATACCAAAGAGTACACTCTTGAACACTCAGAGACACAAATGTCACTTACACACAGAATTTTATTCTTATTTGGGCTTAATCAACCAGACAACATCACCTTTTCTCATATCAAGTCATCATACCATGACATCTACTCTTTCAATAGACTTATTTTTACATTTAGACCACAAGGACTTATGCAAGACCTTCCTTTGACTGACTTGACCATATGAAACATCTAGGACTGAGAACAAAAATTTCAAGGACATATCATACCATTGACACATGGCAACCTTGATTGAGATACACACTATTTTTTTCTAGTTAGGAACAAACCACATAACACCTAAATTGTTAATCATTCACATTTTGAGCTTTTAGCAACATGACACATGACTACAAAATATAAGAAACCTTGACAGAGTGACAAGCTCCTAGAATGCTAAGACACTTTTCTTGGAGACAGAGATGAGACCTCATAAGATACTTCCCTTAACCATAATTTTGGAGGACAGACCTATCATACCATATGACTTTAATTATACATATTTCAAATGCCTTATGTAGACACCCTATATAAAAAGAATCTAATGAGAAAAACTAATAAAAAATATACCTTTTGACTCCATATGTATTTGAAAAAAATAGTATATCTTATATACATTTGATGATGATGACATTGCTTCAAACACACCAATGATTCTTACAAAAGAGTATGGCTTCGTAATCTTAGAGAAGGCACTCTATTCTTGATATAACTTCTCATAACAATAAGAAGTCATAAAAAGGATTGATAACGTGCTCTCTCCTTCTCTTTCCTGTGAATCCTTGTATATCTCTTTGATGTACTGCTAGATGTTCTACCTTAATTTCCTGAGAATTCCTTGCTTGTCAAACATGTATGGTGTTCTCATTTCCTTGTCTTCTCCTAACTTTGAATGAGTTTTCTTCATGATCGGTCCTTAGCTTTATTTCATTCTTCTTGGCTTGATCATCTACTCTTGATGTATTTCTTGAGCTTGCATCATCTGCCCACACTATTTTCTTATCCTTCTTTTCTTCCTCAACTCTTGGGTTTGCTTCCTTGACCTTGTATATCCATTTAGTTTTCTTATTTTCAGGATTTTTTTAACCATGGCTGACTTAGTCTCATTTCTAGGACTGATCTTCATATTGGATGCCTTCTTATCTTTCCCCTGAAAGTATAATACATGTTGTTGTACTTGGATTTCTCATGGTAATAGCATTGCTTTGCAAAATTCCCAAAATTGTGACAAGTATAACACATGACACTACTTTTTCCTCTTGCTTGATGTGAATTATCATTCCTATCATAATTTGTAGCCTTGAACTCATGACACCTTTTAGCATAGTGTCCAAATTTGTTGCAGTTGTAGCACACTAACATGTTCATGCCTCTTAAGTGTTCTCTGTCAAATTCTTCATGCAATCCCTAGCTTTATGTCCAAAACCATAACATGAATAACAATATCCATTAAAATTTCTTTCATACCTAAAAACATTAGGTTGCCTAATAGGTTTAGGCCTTCTTGAATTTTTCCTCTTAGTTTTCTTCATGTTTGATTGTCCACTTGAACCAAATTTGTTATCTTCACTCTTCTTTACAAAATCTTTAATGAAACCTAGTCCAGTTTTGTCATTTGTTGCCTTCTGCTTGTCCAAAATTTCATTTAGAGCCTCAGGGCTCTTTTCTAACTTGTTATTCATCTTTAGTATCTCTATCGCTTCCTCTAATTCAGATCTCAAAGCTATAATATCTTCTTCATATCTCATGTAAGTGTCTTATTTGGCATGTAGAGATTTTGTCACTGTTTTAACTTGAGATTTCAGCTTTGTACTAATTTTGAGATGCTCTTTCTCTTTGTCTAAGAGATGTTGAAACCAGCTCCAATTTTACATAAAGATATTTGACTCCCTCTTCATATTTTTCTATTTTTCCTTTCGTCAAGAAGCTTGATCTGCTCTTCATACTCTTTCAACTTGGTCTTCAATTTCTTGTTCTTTTTCCTTTGATATTTTAGTTCATCCAGAGCACTTATCAGTTTTGCTTCAAGATTTACCTCTGCTTCCTCTTCATCTGATATTTCATCCTCACTGACATATTTATCTCTTGAATTTCTACTAGGAATTACTTCAATAACCATGCTTGTGATTTAGGAAGGACCTACTCCAAGTTGTTAGACTTGATTCTAGAGTACCAGGTTCGATACCAATTGTTGGAAACTTGGACACTGAGAGGGGGTGAATCAGTGTCTTCTCAAATTAGATAATATTAAAACATAAAACCACACACAAGCAATTAATAAGGAAGTACACATAGAGACACCAATTTTAATGTAAGAAACCCAAACTGGGAAAAAACCCACTAAAACTAAGAACTAGGATTAGGACCAAATTGTCCTATATCAGTTACATTGATTACATGGTTGAGCTTATACTCAACTCTGAATTTATAACTCCAAAATTTGGTTTAGCAACAACTGACCTTTATTGATCTTCAACTCACAAGGAAGTTTAAAACCCCTACACTTTAACCAACTACAATTGATGTTCTATAAGCTATTACTTACAAGGAGGCTACAACCCCTATTTGCTAACCTGCAACTTAAACTTGTTCTATGTTTTGGTCACACTTTGTTTATTGTCTTAATTAGCTGATAATGACCTCAAAATTATCACACTTTTCTTCTTATTCTATCTACTACTAACTTATGTCTCTTGCCCATCTAATCAGATGCAAGGCTACTTTAACAATGTCCTTATTTAGTGAATCCACATTAACCTTTGTCACACATGTCCTTTTACACACTAATTCTTCTAATACCTCGGACATTCAACTGTTGTATAAATACTTGATTTTTCTCTAAATTTTCTTAGCAAATTACTTATTGTACCTACAATTTCATCAACATTTCAACTTACCATTCACCTCTCACCTACTTTTTGAAGTAGAATCTATTTGTACTTGATTGGAAAATTAAAAATCCTAATCACACTCTATTTTTCATAACTCAACTTAGACAAAATATTTCATCAGCTCATAGTGTACCTAAAAGTTTTGCTAACTCATCAAATATAGTATTTTACTAGTCCTTTAGACACAATTCGAGAGATTGTTTTATTTCTATCACATCGCCCACTATCATATGTTTTTACATATATTTTCTTGAAACCTTGTTTTGTTTACAATTCTCTACTTAGTTCTTCACAAACACATTTTTACTTTATTCCCTATCCACAATACTTTTCTCTGCCCTTTTCTATGTTTAAATACTCACACATTAGCTCATTCACCTTTCACTTTGCACTTTCTTATTTTCAACTTGATGTGTCATATGCATATCATTGTTTTATCTTGCAATCTATCCAATTCAACTCATCACACACTTATTCTTTGACACAAAGGTTTGCATTTCATATTTGACTAATACATAAACTATTTTTCCTACATTTTTCTTAGGTTCTCATTATTCTTTTATCTCTTACTCCTTTGTGTTATATCACTTGTTTTTCGTATCTTGTTATCACACACTTTGTATTTTCTTTTTTTACTACTGCACACATTCAATTCAACTTCACCTCAATTCAACTTCACCTCAATTCAAATTCACCTCAATTCAACTTGACATTCCTTTGAATGACCTTCCAAAAATACTAACTCTTCAAATTTAAGTCATTGTTTCCATATGTCTTTTTGATTTCATAGACTCCATTTGTAATGTTAGCTTCTCTTGTTCTTTGAAAAATATTCAAAAACAAACTATTATCTTGATTTTCAAATTCTATGTTGCATACATAACCCATTATAGCTCGAGCAAGTCTATATTGAATCCCTTCACTTCAAATTCCACCTAAGCTACATACATGTATGCCTCTTAGACTTATTACATTGACTAGAGAAGGTTTTCACCTTCTTTTCATGAGATTAGAAAAGGATTTAAGAACATGTAATCTGTTTAGAGACTTAATCGAGTCTAAATACTTTGAATAAAAATAGTCTTAGAGCCCTACAACTTTGCAAGAAGACAAAAACATCAAGACTCAAGTATTATAATGGAAGCTCACTCATCATTTAACTAAGACAACTGTTGAATACTTGATGGAGCATGTTAAAACATTTTTCCAAACTCCTTTGATATCAATTTGAGAGAATTAATTCATTTAACCAATTTCTTGAATGAGCTTTGACTCGAACTGTTAACCATGACACCAAACCAACACTCAGTTGAACACTTCCATCACTGTTAGGAAATTATGAGCTTTCAAGACACAAAAAACTCTCCTTGATGCTTCTTGATATAGAATTTAGCTATTAAGATCTTTGCAAGAGGTTTTAGTTACTTATCACAATGAATTTTGCATTCAGAGAGCTTAATTTTCTTATACGGATCAAGAGAACGGTTTGTGAAGAGGATTGTCATCAAATTATCTTTGAAAAAATGATGAACTCAGAAGAATCCTTTTGAAACACATTCATATTCCATATACAGAGATATCTATAATATTTTGTGATTTTTCATTGGATCAACTTTGAGATTCGAAAAATTTCTCCCTCGAGACCCTAGAATTGGGGTTTCTGAACTATGTAAGCTTTGAGGGGCATAAAAATTTGATTTCTTGAGAATTTGTTGATGAAATACAAAAATTACACTTGTTGTGGACATGTTAAAGTGATATCCATATCTTCTAATAAATTTGTAATTTTAAAAACCTCCGAATAGCTCCTGGGATAAAAAAACAAAGTCTGAGCCTAAAATGTTAACAACACAATACATGTTGAGTTCAAAAACAAATCTTTAGGGTATAAGATGAACCTTAGGTTTGCATGGAATACCACTTAGAATTTCATTTCCTCCTTAGAGAACTTAACACCACATTTACATAAAAACCAATCAGCTTTAAGTAATAATTTCAACTTGCGCGGTGAAGTCCATGCACATTGTCACTATCTACAATGGTATACACTTCCTTCTTACAATTTTGCTTTAGTTTTCACATTTGAGACACTTAATATATTCCAGCTATACTTCAAGAGGAACAAGATGGATTCATTCAAGGTATTGAGAGAGAGAGAGCCTTGATGATAAAAGTATTCAAACATGCTCTTATGCAATATTTTCTCAGCAAAGCAACCTAGGGCAAGTGTGGATACATGAGGATTGTGATTTACAACTCACTACAAGAACCAACTAGGAACTCCATCAAATTACCATTGACCTATAGAAGAGATATAGAGCCACTTTTCATTACAAACAACTATGATTATTGTACTACGATTGTACCTATAGTTCACATGAATGAATGAGAATGCCCCTGCAATCTTGAGATGAATTGGATAGAAGAACCATGCTTAGAGTTAATGATTTCCATCACTATGGCATGGAGAATACCTCAATGAGATATGAGCAGATGCATCACTTTGACAAGAAAGAAAAATAACCCATTTCAAGTCAAACACTTGATAGGTAGAACAGAGAGAGAGAAAACACTGTTAGAAGAGTGCTCATAACTTCTCTAAATCTTAACCAATTTTCCTAAATTTTTTTGCACTCTAAAAAAAATTCTTCCTTTGATTTATCTTAAGAATTATTCATATGTTTTCTTGGGTGCTAAGAAGACAAAGAGCTCAAAATGCATTTCTCAATGAACCAGTTTTAGAAAAACTAGCATAACTTTCACATACCTCTTCAGAACTTGATGAAATTTGGAATGAAGCACCAAAACCCACCGCTCCACATGATACATGTCTTTTTTTTTCTCACACATTCCCTAGAAAAATTCCTAGGATCCTCCCATGCTCACATTTTCTTGTTCGATATGTGCCAACCTTTCACACCTTATCGGGCTCTAAAAATAGACCTAAATAAGCTAGTTTGAGTTGAGACTTCCACCAAATGAATTGGAACTCACTATAAGAGATATTTTCTATGCTTACATCATCATATCTGACCTATATAACCTCTGATCCAAACATACCAACCTGCACTCTACCTTGATGATCAACCACCTCATTGTTTGAGCATGTAGATTACTGAAACCATCTGAACTCTCTCGTGAGATTCAATCATCATTAAAAGGCACTACCAATCAACCTTCATGTCCTTTATAGAGCCTCACTTCACCATTCACTACTTTTCCCTTAGTGCCACTTGATATCAATGACAACACCAATGATTAGGGTTCGACAATCTAAGTAATAAAACTAACAAAGTGATCAATAGGTCATACTTTTGATTCTTGATTCATTTGCAACTTGTGGAGTGGGTATTTTTCATGTCATTGTAGAGGTTAATTGGTAGGGCTTACCTTGTGTTAAAGCTTCAAAACTCTTCTTGACTACAATAATTTTTATGTCTTAACATTTTCAAAATAAATATGTTACATATGTATGTATGTATGTATATGTATATGTATATGTATATCTATATATATCAATTTAAATAATTTGTAAGACTATTAAATTTAATATATATATTTGATATTATAAATTTAAAAATTAAAATATTTGAGACTAATTTTAAATATTTTTTAAAATGAAATAAGAGAACCGGGTTGCATAACACCCAATCCTCCTAGTTTACATACAAGTTCATTTTTCTTTATGTGGAAGTTAAATATTATTTACTATATTTCTTAAATTCAAATTTTATTGAGATCTAGTTTGTTTCAAGTTAATGATAACTCTTATTAAATTGAAAGAGGCATCAAAATAAAAGTGTCCTTATTCTTTCACTCTCTCACGAGTTGGTGGTGTAAATGACCTATCATCCGTGGAGTATGTGATTGGTGATCCTTTAAGTATTGCTTCTTTTTTCCACGGTCACATAACTATGCCCAATATCAAGATGGGAAATATTGATAATTATGTTTCTTTGAAATTATGGAGCCTATTTGCATATCTCACACCAATTTATCTTGCTACAATCTAGGAGATAAACTTGGAGAAAGTGCAAATAAAGGTTCTAAGGCATTTTTAATAGATAACATCTCATTGAGGTATTATATTGAATAGTTCACGTGACTTATGTATGGCTCCTAATTTTTCATTCATGTCGACTAGGGAACTCATAACTACACTTTGATGGATGTCCATGCTCTATTCTAAATCTCCCATTTTGGTAGAAGTTAGGAGGATGTTGGAAAAGGTTGTGGATTCTAGATTTACGATTTGGAAAATGCATTGTTAGGAAAGGTTACAAGGCCATTTCAATAAACCCAATTTGTGCATATCTTGTAATAACTACAGTCCATGAACCAATTGTATGGACACATATTTGTTGTAATTGGTGAAACAAAGGCAATACTTTGTGAGGATGCCCATGTACTCTGTCAGAAGCTGCTTCTTTTTTAGCAATGTCATCTAGAGGGTTTCAATTGTTAACAAATTGATGTAGCTAATAAAGGGTTTGATACTGAAAAAATATACATAAACTACAAAGTTAGGAAAGCAAATAGAAAATTAATGTTTTTACCGGTGAATGTTAATTCTTGGTATTGCAATGCTTCATTAACCTTGGTAGAGCCCAAGAACATTGTGATCTTATTTTTCCCTCCTAATCCTAAGATGATAGCTATCATTATTCTTAGAAGGGGTTAAAGCATATGGAAACACTATATAAATAAACTTATTAAGTTTTTTGGAATCCATCAAATCAAGATTTGAATATTTAAAAAATAAGGAACATTGTCAAATATATGGACCGTAAAATCACCATAAATATTAAAAATAACGAAACACAAAAAATGAATAGAAGACACTCAAGAATATCAAATGAGTGTGGAATTTAATGCCTTGGCCATGTCATTTAAAAATTATCATCCACCTCTTAGTTCCAGTTGGACCCAGTGGTGGGAGGATGCGATGACTAGGACGACTAGATTCCTTAGAATATCGATTAATGATTGGCCAAAATTCGACGCGAGATCACTACTGCATTACTTCCTTCACTCTTAGTTGGGCATTGGTGGCATGCGAAGGAAACATGTTTTCTAAAATTTAATAACCCCATGTGGTAGAGTTCCACTAGAAGATTCAAATCGTGGATAATTAAAATGCTTGGGGTGCTCAAATTCATGCCAATATGCACTGGCTTAAAGTGGGGGATTGTGTTTCGAAAGAATTTTTTCTTTCCCTAAAATCAAAAATTCCTTTCACCAAATTTGTGCCATCCGTGATGGAAAAACTCAACTCACTGATTCCCAACTTATGTTGCAGGCCTTTGTTAACCATTACAAGCTGGTTTTCAAGCTCAAGTTCCCTCAGATGAGCGACGTGTTACTTTAGATCAATACTTGGCCACGGTGGCATGAAAGATATCTCAAGAACATTACATACGATTACATGCTCGCCCTTGATGGACTTCACAAAGCATTCGTGTAAATTTCTAATGACAAGACGCTCGATTGCAATGGGTTTCCCTAAAATTTCTATAAATCACTTTGGGATATTGTTGGTCCAGGACATCTTTTAGGTTTATCTAGAAGGATTTCAGAGTCAATCGTTTGGTGCTCACATTAACAAAGGGAATATCAAGTTCATACCTAATCTTGGGGACCCCAAGTTGATCACCAATTGGTGACCTATCACCTTGCTCAATGTTTCCTACAAGATTATTGCTAAATCTCTTGTCATTCTGTCTGCTTTGCATATTCTTCCTGCCATTATTTAGTTGGAGAAAACAAGATTCACCCGGGCGTGTTACACTCTAGATAATGTCATAGCAATCGGGAAGGTATGGAATGGGCTCGCAAGTCCATTCAACTAGCCCTTTTCATTAAAATTGATTTTGAAAAGGCTTATGACAGGATAGAGTGACCTTTCATTCTAGTCATGCTTCATTTGTTGGGAGTTGGTCCAATTTTTATACAATCTGTCAAGATGCTCTTTCAAATGCCTTGGCTCAAATAACCATTAATGGGAATAGTTCATATCTGTTTTGGCCTCTTCCAATCCATACAATAAGGTTTCCCATTAGTAGCCGCTCTTTATGTTCTTGCGGAAGAAGGTTTTGGCTATCTGCTTGCCAAAGCCAAATCCCAAGGGCTTGTCAGGGGAATTACCTTACCTTCTTCCGCTAATGCCCAACTACTCAATGGCCACTTTGTTGATGAATCCTTTCTTACGCTAATTGAGGATGAAAGTAACATTTGTAATGCCATGCAAAGTGCCTTGATACTTTTTGTTTAGCCTTTGGTTCATCCATTCAATGGTGAAAAATGTAGTGTTACAGGAAATCCTTCCTCCACGTGCCCCCTGGATGGCTTTATATGATTGGAAGATGATTGACCATGGTGAGATGTTTAAATTTCTTGGCATCCCTTTTTCCTTTCAAGCGTCACCTACAGATCTTTGGTAGTATGTTGTTCAACGGGTGGCTAAAAATCTTGAATATTAGATAACCAAACCATTGTCTTTAGCGAGTAAGTTCCATATTTTCTCCAAAGTTCTTGAAGCTATGCATGTTTATTATTCCTCTGTTGGGTGCCATCCAAAAACTTTGTGCAAAAGTTGGAAAATCTTCTCAAAGGTTTTCTTTGGTACAAATGTTTCTCTCAGTAAATGGTTTCACGGAGTTTCATGGGAGACATGCTTTCTTCCCAAAGAATTTGGAGGAATGTGCCTTATTGACATCTTGCATCAAGGGCAAGTACTTTGTGCCAAATGGATAATTCATAGTATCGAAGGACAAGAAGCTCAAAATGTGCTTCGTGTCATGGCATTGAGGAGGGTTCCCCCTATGGCAGCGTGACTTGGAATGGTTTAGGCTTTTCCAATCTTCTCATTGTTCATGTTCCTATCAAAGTGGTCGGGACCTTTGTTCTCAAAAAGTATCTAAAAGTAGGGGAAAAAATCAAACCATGGCTTCAATGGAAGGGTGAGGGATTTCATAATGGCCTCTCTGTTAGTTATCATTCCTTGTGGTGTTCACAGTCATCCAATTCTAGGATCGATGTCTTACAGAGGTCCATGGGATCCTTACGCTTAATTTTTTCAAGAAAGGAATTCAATCCATCTAGGACCTTTTTTGAAAGCGTATCCAAGCTCGGTGTCATTGGAATGAGATCAAATATAAATTAAACCTTTCCTTAAATGATCGAGGCCATTATTACCGACATTATCTCTTTTTTTCCCGACCATATGAGTGACAAAATTTTTGTGCTTTCCTCCTTTCCATGGTGGACAAAATGGAAATGGTTCGTGGATATCCCCTTCAAGAATTACTCTACTAATAAAGGCTATTCTTGGCTATCTCCACATCTACCCATGGTTGACAAACTCAGCACTCGGTGGGGGTTGCATTCTTCTCCTTCCAATTGGAGAAGGATATTCGACATTGTTTGGTTTATTTGTGTGGAACTTGTTATTTTTGAAAAATAACGCCCTCTAAATTTTCATGAATTAATGATAAGAAATCAATGTTTTTCAGGTAACATGGGATTATCTCTCAAGTTGTGGGACTTCTTTACTTGAGACAAACCTCCAAAGAAGGTTGGTTCTTTTTAGAGTAGGTATTTACCTTAGCTCATGTTCACCTAGGTACATTATTTACCTTTATTGTATTTATCCTCACCCACTTATGTGTGTGGATATTTCTTTTATTTATTTAGATATTAGGAGATATTATCTAGTTGTTAGGTATAGTTCTTTCCTTGATCTATGGTATTGACTAGTTCTTTCCTAGATCTATGGTATTGACTAGATCCTTGATGTCTAGTTCTCTCATAAATCTATGGACTTGACTAGTTCTTTGATGACTAGTTATTTCCATGATTTATGGCTTGATCTACGACCTTAACTGGTTCTTAGATTGTTATTCCTTGCCTATATAAGCAAGGCCCATTCTCATTGTATTTCATTGAGTTCCATAATAATATATGATATTGCTGCTCATTTGTTTACAAAGGTTTTGTGTAAAGTTATTATGGTGAATTGCTTTAATCTTATTGATCGTGGTGTTTGATTAGCATCGTGTTTCTTGGCTTGAATACGATTTGGTTATCCTTCCTTTTAGTTCTTATACCTATTCCTAATGCTAAACTACTCCTAAGGAAGGAAATGAAACTATCTAATCCTATTATAACAATCCAAGGACCAGGAAAGAGAAAGATGCATTAAAATTTAATTCCTAAGCTAACAGAGGTGATATCACTAAGAAGAGGGTGAAAAACACTCTCATATGAGTGGAAATGGGAGGAAAATGAAGGAGGATAGGGAAGAAATGAGTACCACAGTCCAAAAAAACATTTAAACTCTCATTTCTATGGAGCACAATAGAAATAAACCCCTACAAGATGAGAATAAACATGCACAATACACAAAAATGCAATAGAGAGGAAAGATAATGTAATAAACACAAGCTAGGGTAAAGAATAACCACAAAACATGAATTTTATTGCTTCAAATAGATGCACAATCCATTACAATGAAGGAGGAAGGAAATAATCACCCTATAAATGTCCAAATTTGAGGCCTGCAACTCAAAATACACATGCAACACTTGTAGAAGGATGCACTAGCATTACAAGAGGGTCCAACCACTACAAATGAGCATCCTTTTACAATATATAGAAGATGGGAAAGAGAGAAGGGGGAAAAGAGAGGGAACTCATATTTCCCATTTAAAACACCAAAAACATGCATTAAATGTATTAAAATAGGCATGGGTACCATGCCAAGGCCATTCCCTTATGATACTTTGCTTGTGGGATAAGGAATGGGCACCATACCTCATCAAATTGGGTGGTTGAGCTACCTAGAAATGCATCTTTTTATGTTGGATTTCATTTCCTATTTTTCACCCACTTAGCCTCACCTAAATCAATAAATCTAGTTCATGTTGTGTAGTACATGATGAGATATTTCTAGCGGTACCAAGTTTGAAAATTTTTGAGTTACAGGGTAAAAGTTATGGCCATTTGAAGTTCGAGGCTTGGGGTAATCATGACAGGGTTCCACGTAGTCCTCCATAGTCTGCATTAATGTGTTTTTTCCCAATGCGGATAGTTCAGCCAATCAGGGAACTCGTGAAACATATGAATTTTACCACTTGTGCTCACGTGACTGTCATATCCGCATCACCGCAGGTCTTTGTGTTTTGTGGAGAATCAAGCTTTGGGTGGAACTATGGAATAGTTCCACTCACTATGTTGGTTCCCAACTTGTCCGCTTTGCCCACATAATTCATTCCCCACTTCCATTATTTGACCAATTGGACCATGTGGAGAACCATCGACTCATCCGAACGTTCGTCTTGTTCCTTTACGCCCACTTTATCTCGTAACACCGATTTCTTTGTCCTTTGACATTTAATATGGCTGGATCAATGATGTAGGGAACTCAAAGCCCCAAGGAACTATTCCTTGTTGAAAAAATAGCTGACCCACCTTGTTGGTCGCCGATAGGACTTTACGAAGAGCAACAGTCAGGGGACAAGAAGTCCCTCCTCTTTAATGGGAGAGGTTCCCTTATTCAGAAACGAACTTATTTACAAATGTACAAAACATGATTTGTTGGTTAAACTTGGATATCACGAAAGTGTTTTCTATGAAGATCATCAATTACAAAAGGACTGAGGAAATGAGAGTATGGGAAAGAGCAGAAAGGCAACATGTAGAATTATAGATATCAGAGTAATTCTTTATGTATGCGAAAGTCACAGTGAATTGAAACAAGATCATTTGTATTAAATAAATAAGATGAAATTTAAAGACACAAAGTTCTGTAAATAACATCTGCTTAGAACACAAAGTTTCTTAACATAACACAGATTCATTAATCAAGGACACAAAGTTCCTTCTTGGTTATACAAGATCACCGTGTTTTGCAAAGTTGAAGAGTATGCAATCGGTAAGACTAACGAATTTATGACAAATGATCTTCACAAAGAAAATAAATGAAAGCTTAGGAATAATGAGAGATCGGATAGACAAAGAATGGAAAAGTCCTTCTGTATTGATTTCTTTATAATCTATTTACACTTTCAGAAAATATGCCAAGTTCTTCCTCCTTTCAAAATGGCGTGGAAAGGCCATTATATAGCTTACAAGTCAGTTACTCTTTGTAACTACTTCTTTTAACTAAAGATTAGTTAAGGATTGCCAATCGTAATACCTCAACCTATTACAATGAATTCGGGAAAAAGAAATAGAAAAGAAGAGAAGAATAAGGAGAAGAAGACAGGTGGTCGGTCATTGAGAGGGACCCACTGACTTCAGAATTCGCTGCCTGAATCTCTTCAACGCCTCAGCTATATCTCTGCCACGAGGGACTGATGTGTTAGTTGTAGACTGAGTCCAAAATCCCAGACACTTCTCCATCTCTTTATCAAACTCGACATGAGTATGATAATCTTTGTTTGCTTCTTCAATGGTAGATTGAAGAGAGAAAATCTCCTTCATTTTCTCCTTGGAGATGGAACTTTCCTTGAATAGGTTATCTTTGACAAAAGCTCTGAATTGAGCTTTGATTTCTTGCAAGGAAAGGGAAGTACCAGAAGTCTCATCCTGAAGATGACAGTGTATATCTTTGAAAGCAGAGACCACCAGTGTCTTGAAAGCTTCACCCTTCTGCCAACTGTTCTTCAGTTCTCCCAAAGCCTCCTCCAGGACTTTGATCTTCCACTCCACACTGTAGACCCAGGACTTCGATAGATTATCTTTTGCATCATCAAAAATTTACTTACCAACAAAATGTTCTCATCTGCCTGTCCCATGAGTCGGAGGTCTACTATGCAACTGCTCCAGAGTTTGAGCTCTTTATCGATGATTCCAATAGTAGAGGAGAGCTTCAGTTGCACATTGCTCACCTTTTCGTGGAGTTTGAAAGCTTCATCGATGAAGTTTAATCTAGCAACAAGCATTTCATCCACCAGGGCTTCAATAGTTCTGCCATAGACAGAATACTTGTGCATATCTTTTATACTCTGCACTTCATCTTGGCTTAGAATTACAGGAGGTGGAAGAGTAGTCAATGGGGTAGGGTCCAAAACTTTGTCCTTAGACAAAAGAGACTTGATGAAACCTGTGAGAACTTGGGCTGTTCTTCCAAGCTGTTCAATAGTTTGTTGCCCTTTCTCTACCCTCCCAATGACTCTTGTGACTGTTTCCTGGAGGTTGTGAATTTCACCTTCAGGGGTAGACTCTCCCATTGGGATTCTCGAGAGCTCTAAGTCAGATACCTGCAAGTCCTGCTCTGATTTATCCGTTGAAGGCTTGGCAATCTCCAAGAATTGCTGGCCTTGAGCATCAGACACTATTCTGGAGGTAGTTCTGGCTTTCTTGGCACGAGAAGGAGTGGTGCCCAACAAGGCTGCGACAGCATCAAAATTTGTCCCTGAACTCCGAGAGGAAAATTTCCTCTTCCTTTTGTCAACCAGAGGTTGCACCCACGCAAAAGAGGAAGAGGAATCAGTAGGAGGAGCAAGGGGACCAAGAGACAGAGAGCTCATGACGCTCAAGGTCTGCGCAGCTGTTGACTCGAGTTGAGAGGTGAGTGGGGCACTTGGGGCAATTGCGGCAGAAGAATCAACATTACCTGAAAGCTCAGTGCTCTGGATTTCTTTATCTTTATCAGCTGGATCTTCAGGAGCACTTGCAAGAGTTGGTACTTCGCTTTCTTCACTTTCACTGAGAACAATGATGTTCTCTGGTCCCATAGGCAACTCTACCTGCTTTCTTTGAGGGTCACTTTCCACAGGTTCCTTCTTAACCTCCTTGAGCTTCTTCTGGTACACTTGAGTGGATGAAGAAGGAGTAGAAGCTGCAGGTCCTTGTATTGATGAGGCAGGAGGGGTCTTCACTGGTGTTTCTGACCTTGGAATAGATGCTTCTCTTCTTGGTGTTGAAGCATCCTTAGAAGAGGATTCTCCTGAATGCCTCCTGAATTCTTGAACCATCCTGTCAAACCAGACCTTAGTCCTGACTAAGATTGGAGCAAGGATCTCAGCCAGATCATCCCTCTCTTTCCTGTTCCAATCCAGGTCCTCCAAAGGAGTGTGCTTAATCACATTTTCATACTCATACGAGTATAGATCAGAATTGTCATCCTGGAGACCTTCAGGAACTTGGTATAGACCGAGTTCTTGGATCAATTGCAGGGAGAACCTGCCACAATGCCTTCTCCTGGCTTCAAAATCATCTGCACAATCAGCCCAGTAGTCTTCTGTATCTGCCCTATGATGATAGATTATCTTGATGTTCTGTTCAATAAACTTCTTCAAGTCAAAGCAGGTTCTTGGCTTGAAGAAATGAACAGTGATAGGGACCAGGGCTCTTTCTATGTTCTGAGCATCCAGAGCTGTTTTGCAAGTGTAGTTTCCCAGAGAGATGGGAAAGTGCAAGCCAGAAATCTTCTTATCTCTGCAAGTTCTGTGCAACTTGTCTAACTACTGCATACTTCTATCAAGGCCATTTTATCATTGCAGAACATGGGCAGTCTCAGAGGGGTGCCCTCATAGCCGGCGAGCCTGATATAAGAGAATTTCCTGAATTGGATGAAATAAGCACCATATTGTGATATTAGGTTCATGGCTTCATCTGAAAACCTTCTAGTAGTATCACCTTCGAGCAGTCTGACCACGTACATGGTGAAAGCATCATTGACCCTTCTGAAATTACGATTGCTGGTCTCCAGGGTGAACTGCGGGCAGTAAGCATATACTGGATCATCTTTGTGTGCATCTATATAAGAAAAACCGAACCACTGCCTTGATGCTGCCAGAGTATACATCAGTACGAAGTCATGTAGAACTTCTTCATTTGCTACACATTGGACAGCTGCTCCGTCAAATTCATGCTTATGATTTCCGCCCAATTGATATTTTGCGTTCCTTCGCACACCATGCTGATGAGCGGGCACATCCAGAAGTGAAATTCGTTGGTAGAGGGCAAACCCATAACCCGAGCCAGCAAGATTATGAAGTCTGACAACTCTTCATTGAAATCTGCTCGGAAGAGGGTTTTGGTCAGACGAGAAGCTCCCTTCCTAGGGTTTTTAAGCCAGGACTTCGCCACTCGTGCCTTATATTTGTCACTGTCTTGGTCGAACAGGGCCTGTGCTTGATCCCGGGAAACGACTATGGCATTATCCATCTCTGGAATCCTCAGAGCAGTGCTAATGGCGGCAGCATCCAATTTGGCGATGAGTTCCCCATGTATATTAGTCAATTCGCTCGAAGCGGGGTCGAAGTGAGCTCCGCATGAAAGCACGGTATCAGCACACTGTACTGAGATTGGGAAACCTCCAGCAAAAGCCAAACCACTATCGTGAATCATCTGCGCCATTGGTGTAGGGTTTGCGTCCGCCATCCTTGCCCAAAAATCACCGAAGTCAAGATGACGAGCTTCGCTGTCCCCAATATTGCAAACGGCAGACTCAAGTGGAGAAATTTGTTCCTGTCCCTGGAATTTGATCTTCATATTGATAGTCTCTGAGGGGTAACCTAGACTCTGGAAGGAATTACAGAGGGAGGGGAACGCGCGCAAGTTTGCAAATTGCAAGATTTCGAGCAAAAGATAGCAATGGAAGTAGTGCGAAAAATGCAAAGGGGAAATGCTCGTTAAATAGCCGTTTAGGAGAGAGAAAGGCCATGAATGCGCATTTAATACATAACCACCAATTTGAATAAGCATGATATTCGGGTAGAGCGGGAAAAATAAGCACGAATGACACTTGGTACGCTTGGGACATGTGAGACGCGAATGCGTGAAACACGCGGCTCGGCCGATTCGGGTGAAACAGGGAGAAGACGCACAAATGCATTTTGGGACATTTGGGACGAAAACACGCGAAGGACGCGGTTCGGGTGTTTCGGCCGAAAATGGAACAACTTGCACTTTTTGATTTGGGACATTTGGAACAAGAAAGTGTGAAGTACGCGGTTCGGGTGTTTCGGCCGAAAATGGAACATCTCGCACAATAAGTTTTGGGACACTTGGGACAAAAAGTTCCGACGGGCCCGAAAATGGAACAACTTCGGGGATTTCGGCCGATCGGGGAACAGAATGCACTTTCGTACTTGGGACAGGCGGGACAAAAATGTCCGATAGGCCCGAAATACATACAAAATGACCCAAAACACAGATTTTCTCAATTTTCACGACTTAGGCACTTTAGAGAAAAACACTCATAACTCAAAATTTTGAAATTTTACTTTTATCAGAGCAGGGAATTTTGAGTGGACAACACACCTGCAATACATTGTTCCCCAAACTCCTCTTACAACGGATATGGCAATATACTGTAACACAAAGAACTCGGGAACTGTTCCTTTAGTGTTCAAAAGACCCGATTTGTCCACATCTAAGTCCCAAAACCCCTTTTTGCAGCTAAAGATGGTAATGCAGGGGAATAGAAGGAATGAAGTAATTGTTCCTCTTGTTCCCCCTAGGCCCGATTTAGCTGATTTGATTGTATTTTTCCCATTTCTTCTTATTTTTGGCTAAGTATGGAAATGGGGAGCTTGACAAGGAGGAAAGGAATGCTCCCAACATTGATTTCTTCCACTTTTGACTAGTTTATATTGTCCAAGTCCAAATGAAAATGTAAGTGATTAAAATAGTCCAAAAGGGGGGTATTTTGGATAAGTAACCTAAAATTGCTCACTTTTGTGGTGTGTTCTCTACCAAGGCCTTCCGCTTGGTGATATGTCAGTTTAGTTTGATGTCTCACCCCCAAATGTCCCTTCTATGGACACTTGGAAACCTTATCCCACCTTTTCTGGTATTATAGTAAAGCCCAAAAGGCTTGGAACTGGATTCACTCATTCTTTCTCCTTTTAGACTAGAATGTTTCACCTAACACCATAATTTGCTAGGTGATAACCCTAGAATGCTTCACATGTTTAGCCAAATTTGGCATGCTTTCAGAGGGGAAATTCCTTTTTGGCTTTGGAAATAAATGTTCATTCTTGTTTATTTTCTCATGTTGAAGTTGATCAACATTTCTATATTCATAATAAGTCGATGATTATCTCCAATGTGTTACTACAGATATAAGTGCAAGTGAATAAGTTGGTCCTCGAGGTGGAGCACATCTAGACCCTCCTTTTTCATGGGGTGACGCCCCTTGTAATTTTTCCTAGGAGCCACCTTCTCCCTCTCAGCTCTTCCACCCCATGAATTTCATCCTTGAGGTGGTCATCGAGCCGCTCCCAACGTCGCTCATTCGGTCATGCTCGTCTATTCCCACTCGGTCACCACCACAGAGAAGCTTATCTCCTCCACATTTAACTCGCCACTAGGATTAGGGCTCCCCTCATCCATCTCATCATCTCAGTTGGGATCACCGGTTTCATCCGAGCCACGTACCCATAATGGGTGGAGCCTCCCGCCTCCTCTAGATAAGTTTCCCAAGATGGCTTTAGCCATCTTGCCCACTCACAACACCTTGTGGAAGACAATGAAGAAGAGGGTCGCGCTAGCTCTAGTTGGGAGGTTACGGACATGTGGCAAGGACCTTCCTAGAATTTTCTAGCCCGATGATCATGATCCATCTTCTCGCTAGTCAAATTTTTGCAAGCAACAACTCAATTTTATTTTCTCAAAGTGTTTATATTGTTATAGTTGACTTTTCCTAGTGCCTAGCTTAATTTTTTTCATGGCTTTGGGGTGTGCTCTCATACCGCCCATTTTTTTGTTAAATTACCTTTTATCATTTTAGTTATTAATATTATATAAGAAATTATTCATAAAAAAATAGAATAAAACAAATTAGACACCTAATGTCACTTCAACATCTAATCCCAATAAATAAAAATAAAAAATCAATTATTTAGAATTTTGTAAATATTCAATATCTTCCTTGGAAAAATCACACTCTTTTTCAAACATTTATCGGTAAAATACATTGATAATTACGCCGAAGGCATTCTATAGTGAAGTGAGACTTGTTGCACAAGGCCCGACACACGACATCAAATGGAGGGAAGAGATTTAATTATTTGTTGATGTATTGCATCTTTTCAGCTATCCACATGGCGTGAACATTGTTTTTCGATTCAAAGACAATATCCGGGAATTCATTGTCTTCTTCCAAGCATTCATAGGTCTATAAATTCTGACAGTTGTTGTTACTTTGTAGTATAGGAAAATAACAACTAACAAGTAGAAGAAAATCCATTAAAGGATGAATTTTTACTTTGGTAGTGCTCAATTCTCTCGCAATACTCCCCAGAAAACAAAGATAAAAAAATCATTGAACTTGATCCTCACCCCACACAAAATTATCTTCTTTGAAAGCATTATCATTTGTGAGTAGTTTAGAAAACAACCACTTGACATACAAACCCTTGAATCCCCCGAGAACACTCACCACATACATAAGGTGCCCAACCAATTCGCAAGCCACTATCATGCATGGCTGCCTCATTCCACCGTCTACTCACACAAGAGGCCACAACCAAGGTTTTAGCATTTAAATGCTTGAAAATATCACGTATTACATCCACATTTTGTACAACATCCATATCAAACTTCTTCATGTTTTTGGTATGAAAAGGTATGACTTGTCTCAGATTTAGTGTGACAAAGATATAGTCTACCTAATTAGCTCTATCTAGGCTACGATTAGATCCAATGTGCTAGAGTTTAAAAGCTTTCAAAATGATATACAAGTATTGTTGGTTTTTCTTCACAAATTCCATACTAGAATTGTCACAAATATTGGATTTTCTTATTTTCAATTTTGGTCCCTTCAATCGTAAATTGCACTCACACGTTTAATGTTGAGTTTCAAACTTGGAACCTATTAGATTTTCTCATTTTTATTTTTGGCTCCTTTAACTAAGAATTGCACTCGTGTGAATAATGCGAGTGAGATCCAGATGATTAAATGGAGCAAAAATAAAAATATTATTTGGGTGGGAACAACTTGAGCCGTGGAATAGGGATGGGATATGCAGGTTTTTGATACCCACCTTTTTAATTCAAACTTTCCATTCATGTCTTCATCTTATGTAACAAATTATAGGTATTTAATTCCCACCTTTTTATTTCAAGCTTTCCATTCACATCTTTATCTTATGTAAAAATAAACACTTTAACAAATTAAATGTAGCATTGATGCTTTTAAAATTTGGAAAATGTAAACCATAACTAATGGCTACATTATATCATTATAAAATAGTTATAATTTATCCTTGGGGTGATCACTTGTTACTTATGCAATGAGAAATTATTGTATAATCGACTAAGATTTTATGTCATTCAAACTTAAATATAATCTTTATAATGTTTTACTTGTCAAATGTAAATAAAATTATAATTAATCATAGACATGATCATCATATTTTGCATCTTCCTAGACTCGCAATATTTTTGTTCGCATGCAATGTAGAATTCCCATATTTACCATATGCAAGTTTCCCTATCTACGGTGAAGTGATAAAGGATGCTTTGTGATTTGATTAACCATAATGCCTCTAAACATGGTACACCAATGGGTGTCACTTGAAGACTTGTTAGCATTTTCATTTATTTAAATTGGCAGTATTGATCTAACACACCTTACTTTAATGTGTACTTCCCTCTCTCAAATCCCTTCCTCATCGCCCCTCTTCGTCCTACAAATTTTCCCTCCCTCAAATATATCTTCTTCGATGCATCCCCTTCGTCGTATCCATTGCACCATATATTAAATTTTAAATGTTGATTATTACTTTAGCTAACACTGACAATAACAAAAAAAAATACTATGTTAGTGATATGACACTCGATATATGCCAGAGTTAACAAGGTTGGGTCCATTATAATTTGGAAAATTCCTTTGGCATAATAAATTATGCTTACTTTGTATGATATAAATAAAATAACACATGGAAGAATAAACCTATACAAACTATAATTTTTGTGATGATTTTATGATTCAAACTCCTTATGGATTCATTTGATTTTTTTAGTTCTTTAAGTATAATTCACATATAATTAGTTGATAGGATTTTATTATGTTGAAAGGCATTTCCTAGTTGGATTGGAGGTTCCCTCTCGACAAGTCGCGATAATGGATGACCAACAAGCTAAGAGGGAGGAAGTTGATGCACAAGCCGTTGAGAGCCATTGATTTGCACTAAATTTTCTCCAGTTGATGGATAACATAGGTCTGACAATAAAAACAACAATTGAAAGGTAGTGAATCTAGAAGGAGTCTGTTTTATATAAGAGACATTACAGAGGATTTTCGTGATGACATTTGGGGAATTCACTACAAATATTAGGGATTTCTCAAAGCAAGGAGCCTACATTTGGCTGGGTATGTTTGACAAGACCGAAGGAAGTTGCTGCGCCACATATGACCGTGCCACTTTTAGAATGAGAGGAACATAAGATTTGCTCAACTTTTACCTGGATATATCATCCTATAATGAATGTTTTGCCTCAAGTCGCGGTGACATGGAGTCCAAAAATAGAAATATAGAAGACAAAGAAGATGAAGGTTATGGATTTCATTGTATTTAGAAATCCTCTCAAACTATCTTGCTAACACATATTTCGAGAACAAACATTCAACAAGCTCAAAGGAAGGACATTGATGACAAATTGGTTTAGCATTTTGATTTTTCTTCCTTCGGGATTGACAAGACATTTAGGTATTTAATTTACACCTTTTTATTCTTGTCTTTCCATTCATGTATATGTTTTATCTGTCAAATTTAACATAATCTAATCGATGACCTTAATGTTGTAAAAAATAAAATAAAAAAGTAGTGAAATGCGATTAATGAGACTTTCAAGTATTTAATTTGCATCTTTTAATTTCTAGGTTTATATTCATGTATATGTCTTATCTGAGAACGTAAATGTCACCTAATTGATGACCTTAACACTATAAAAGAAAAAATAGCAAAATTCGATTGAGAGATAAAATATACTTGTTGGTCATATGACCAACCGTTGGTGCAAAATTACAACACCCCGAATGGCCCGATTTTGAATGGGGCATTTGGTGTAAACTTGCATAACATGGGACCATCTCTCAAGTTGTGGGACTTACGAACTTGAGATGGTCCTCCGGAGAAGGCTGGATTCCTCTACCTAATCCTAATGCTAAACTACTCCTAATGCATAAAATATGCCTAACTAAACCTATCCTAACAATGCCAAGGAGACAAGGAGAGAGAAAGTGTGTGAAATGGGAAATCCTACACTAACGAGGTGATAACACTAAGAAAAGGGGTGAGATAATTTGTTGAGGGAGGATGAAATAGGGAAAAGGGGGTGAGGGAGGTCAGATAGATGTGACATAGACCCAGATCCTAATCCACCATCAAAACTCCATGAAACACAACATCATGAACATGCAAGTGAAAGAACATGCACAGTAAAACAAACACGAAATGGAGAGGCAAGAAAATACAATAAAAATGAGCTAGGGTTGAAGAAACACCAATTTTTTTTTTATTGCTTCAAAGTATGCATAGACCATTGCATGGATGCTCAGAGGCATAAATACACTTTCCAGTGCGAGAGAAGGATTGCATCTTAAATGGAGTCGAGGAAAATTTTGTAAGAGTTTCCCTAGATCCCATAATGTCTCCCTAAAAATGAGGGGTTCAAGTTATTTTATAGACAATTTTCACCCACCCTCATTAAAGAGGTATGGGCACCCATAAAAATTCACTTCCCAAGGGTACTTCTCAGATGAAGACATGGGCACCATACCACATTAAATCCAGTTGTTGAGTTATCATTCATTCACCTACCCTTGTCTAGCTTGGGACTTGTGAGCCACCCAACCATGTGACCCATCCAACCCTTATTTGACCAACTTTGAGCTAACACACTGGGTGTATCGCCCAACCCTTAGCCGACCAACCTTGAGTTGACCAACCTTGGGCCGACACACATGGCCATACTGCCTAACCCTTAGCTGACCAACCTTGCGCCGACACAACCGGTCGATCAACCCTTTGCCCAACCCTTAGATAAACAACCCTACGCCGAACAATCCCCAGTCGTCCAACCTGCAGTCATCCAACCACCAGTTGTCCAACCCGCAGCTATCCAACCATGAGCTAACCAACCATGAGCCGACCAAGTCAGAGCCATCCAACCCCTAGCCATCCAACCTGCAGCCATCTAACCTACAACCGTCCAACCAGGTTGACCCGTCGAACCATGAGATTTTCCATGGATTTCTAGCTCGCCACGAGTAAAGTCCAAATCACCGAGCCAAAACACGAGATTCCTTTCTCTTCCAATGGGGTTGAACTTTGATGGTCATCTGCATGTCCAAGAATTATGAATGGCTAAGTCCATTTATGATGATTTATCCAAATTAACCTGGGGGTAAATTTGGGATAACAATGACGACCTCTTGGGGACATCTTCCTACTAGATGTGTGACTAGTTTCCTTGAAGTATCCATTGGGCATGGAGTCAAGCCTAACCTTGAAAAACGATCCTTTTGAATTGTCCCCTAGTCTTTGCATGAACTTAGCACTTGGGCTGAAATTGCCTTGGCATGCTCCTAAAGCTGATTTTGGGATTTTGGATAAATCCTGTAAACTGCCCCAAAATTGAAAATTTGTCCAAGGCAATGAAATGAAGGATTCTAGACCCATAACTGATATATTGGGGCTGAAAATTGCACTCTAAAAACTACCCCAAAATCTAATTTCTGCCATGAGCACCGTTGCTTCTGAAGAATGGATAGTGCAAGAGAAACCACACACCACAACACATGCTATGTACAAAATTGAAAATCATACATACCCCAAGTGGAGCATGCATAGTGTGCACAAGAACTTCTTTTGCTGAAATAAAACCTACCTACTCTACGCTAACCGGAAGTAAAGGGAACTCAAACAAATCCTACAACTGACAGGGAGAAGTAGCTTCCCTTTCTCAAAATAAGTAGCCATGTATATGATTTGGTGCTTGAACATGGCTATTATTATGAGTGAAAAAAGACAAGAGGCCAATCCTCCACCCAAATCATCAAGGTATCAACCGGAAATAAGACAAATACCTCTTTTAGTTGCTCTGCATTTGGATTAAAGAGGCATTGCAGCTGATCCTTGGTACTCAAGCTTGAATCCTCATGCTCAAGAGAAAGTGTGACTAGTGGAAACTCCTCTTTTGGCGCCAATGAAGCCAAGTATTTGATTGGGCATGGACTGATCCGATGGATGTGCCTTTTTCTCTTAAATTCACCTCCAAAAATGGAGTCATCCAACAATCCTTCCTAGGTGGATGGTGTGGAAGGGATGGGATCTTCATGTTATTTTCCTTCCTTTATGGCAATATGGAACTCCTCTTCAAGCTGCAGCTCATTGTTATTAATTGCAACATCCAATGAAGTTACTTTTGCATCATTATAATTTATTGCAACACATTGTTGGCTCTGGAGTTCCTTCGTTGTTTCTTGAAGACCGACTTGCTCTTGGATAGCCTCTTCCTCTAGCATGAAAATTTTCAAATCAAAATATTCAATTCACTACTCTAGAGGACTATTTGGGGCAGCAAGGTATTCTTGATAGCTCTCCTCCATCATGGATTCATCAATCAAATCAGACCCTTCAAATGAAAAAAAAACTTCAATAATTCTTTCTTCATCAAGTGGCTTTAACTATGATTCAATCTCTTCCAATTGCTCCTCTTAAATAGGACTTGGAGCTGATTATTCTTCCTCCCTCTTGACTGATTGTGTAACTTGGATTAGATCAAAATCCTCTTCAGACAAAGTTCCATTATGGACACTGTATTCAGAGAAAACAGATTGTTGATCTTCTTCTTCTTGTTCTTCTTCTGCTGCAAACTCAGCTTCCACCACATGTGATATAACCCCGACCTCCTCTAAAGGTTTAACCATCAAGGGTATTTTTCTATCCCAAATCTAAGATCCAAGCTTACCAAGCTTTTGATCATTTCTTATCTGTTTGGCTCTCTTTCCTGCTGCTCTCCTTGACTTGTTTTGGAATTTCTTCCCGACATAGAATTGGGAAGGCAAGAGGAGTGGATGGGGTTTCAACCAGTTTTTCAATTGTTTGTGGTGGCGAGGAAGGTATTGCTTTTGGATCTTGTCAAGGGAACTTGGATTTGTAAGGAAAAGGGAAGTAAAACCGATGTGAGATGGAAGATTAGAAGATGGAGAAGGGAAATCAACACTTGGGGCAACATACAATGGGCTTGAATCTTGACACTACTGAAATGATAAAGCTTGGGACAAAGAAAAAGGAGCATAAGGAGCTGGTGATTGACTTACCCATTGACAAGGTTGTCTTGCATTTTTCTCGTATGATTCAATATCTTTAGTCCATTGTGTAAGTTGAGGCAGCATTTCAACCATGAATTCAAGCTTCTCCTATGGGCTATAATGTCTTGGAAAAGGGCCTTCCCATAGACAAGGTGCCCTACAACCAATTATGAAAGCTTTTATCTGTGTTATAGCCCTGGATTGAACCATACTAGCCTCCATCCTTTGAATCTTCTCTAGCAGATCAATGTTCTCCATTTGACGGTTGTCATTGTATGCATACCCTTGTTCCTTATAGGCTCCATAGCCAAACTGATTTTGGCATTGGTCATATGGGTAGGCATAATGGTTTTAAATTTTTCATAATGTTGATCTGGAGGAGTTGAGAAATACATTGGAGGTGGACTACATTGTTGCTACCTGCAAGTGTGAATTCCAAGATGGGAATGAAGCCATGACTACATAGCTTCATGAATGGTAGAAAATGAAAGATGTGGAAAGAAGAAAGGGTGGAAATGGATGGAAGGAAAGTCTACAACTCAGAGAATGGGTTTTTGACCAGATGGAGTCGCCAGATGTGCTTTGCATGTGCCTCCAAAGGTCTGAATCTCACCAAGAACACATCAACCTGATGAAATGAATTGGTAAAGTGCTTCAAATGGTCCCACCAGCATGCCAAAACTATTGGTGAAAAATTACAACACCCCCTGAATGTCCTGATTTTGAATGGGGCATCCGGTGTAAAATGCATAACATGGGACCATATCTCAAGTCAGGACTTGCGAACTTAAGATGGTCCTTCGGAGAAGGCCGATTCTTCTACCTAATCCAAATGCTAAACTACTCCTAATGCATAAAATATGCCTAACTAAACCTATCCTAACAATGCCAAGGAGACAAGGAGAGAGAAAGTTCGTGAAATGGGAAATCTTACACTAATGAGGTGATAACACTAAGAAAAGGGGCGAGATAAATTGTTGAGGGAGGATGAAATAGGGAAAAGGGGGTGAGGGAGGTCAAATAGATGTGACGCAGACCCAGATCTTAATCCACCATCAAAAATCCATGAAACACAACATCATGCACATGTAAGTGAAAGAACATACACAGAAAACAAACACGAAATGGAGAGGCAAGAAAATACAATAAAAATGAGCTAGGGTTAAAGAAACACCACAAAACAAAATTTTATTGCTTCAAAGTATGCACAGACCATTACATGGATGCTCAGAGGCATAACTACGCTTGCCAGGTGCACGAGAAGGATTACAACTCAAATGGAGTCGAGGAAAATTTTGCAAGAGTTTCCCAGCTCCCAGAATATCTCCCTAAAAATAAGGGGTTCGAGTTATTTTATAGACAATTTTCACCCACCCTAATTAAAGAGGTATGGACACCCATAAAAATTTGCTTCCTCGGGTACTTCTATCAGATGAAGACATGGGTGCCATACCACATTAAATCCATTTGTTGAGTTGTCATTCATTCACCTACCCTCATCTTTCTTGGGACTCATGAGCCACCCAACCATGTGACCCATCCAACCCTGGGGGTCGGGACGTCATCCAACCCTTAGCCAACCAAAATTGAGTGAATAACCCGGGATGACACACTTTGTCAGATCGTCCAACCCTTAGCCAACGAACCTCGAGCCGAACAACCCCGGGTGACACACTGGCCGCATCGCCTAACCTCGGGGGCTTAGACGCCGTCCAACCCTTAGCTAACCAACCTTGAGCTAAGAACCCTAGGCCGACCAACCACCGTAGTCTAACTGCGGTCATCTAACTCAGAATAATCCAAACAGATCCATCAAACCATGAGTTGTCCAACTTACAGTTGTCCAGCCTACAGCCTGCCAACCTGCAGTCATCCTACTTGCAGCCATCCAACCTATAACCATCTAACCTGGTTAACCCATCCAACCATGAGATTCATCGCGTCGAGTGCCAAATCTGCTGAACCAAAACATGGGCTTCATTTCTCTTCCAATGGGGTTGAACTTTGACGGTCATACACACGTCCAAGGATTATGAATGGCTAAGTCCATTTATGATGATTTATCTAAATTGACCTCGGGGGTAAATTTGGGATGACACAACCATCAAGGGGCTTAATAATAGATGATTGTTCATCCAAGCCCTATTTCCCTACAATTACTCAAGCAAACTACAAAGAGGGCCTACCAAGTGCTAAAAGAAACACGTAATGGGATTATGTTTCAAATCTCGAACCTATTGGATTTTCCCCTTTTTATTTTGGCCCCTTTAATCGCATATGCATTAATATGAATATTGGAAGTGAGATGAATAATAAAGTGAAGCACCGATAGCAAATATTTTTAAGTAGGGACACTCCAAGCCATGGAATAGGTGTGGGATATGCAAGTATATAATTCACACCTTTTATTTCCAAATTTCCATTCATGTTTTTGTCTTATCTAACAAATTAAACTCTATCCAATCGATAACCTTGATGCCAAAAATGAAAATAAAATAAAAAATAGTAAAACCTATTTTATGGAGGTCATCATGTTTTCACCAGGAAAACCCCCGGTACATGCCAAGAATGGTTCTCCTCCCTTTCAATCATAGTATAGATAGTTCCCACAAGATGGAGACAATAATGTGGAGCACGATAAAAATAACAAAACCCATTTCATGTCGGTGGTCATTCATGGACCTTAATATCAATAATGATGATGAATAACACCATAATTGTTACCCTAATAGGTAGATACCCCCTGATCACAATTATGCATGAAATCACTACCTTAAATTTTAGGTCTACTAAACATATCCTTGTCTCTAAAGTGTCCTGCAAGACACACACATAAATTCCCCTTACATTTATGTGAGTTCTAACTAACCAAAAACACAAGGCCTGAAATTTTAAACAACTATTGACAATGTCAGTATTGATTAACCACTCCTTGGCTTCTAAGATATCTCCAAAATATGTTGCCTTAATGTCTTTCACACTACAACCTCTTTCTCCTTCTAATGATTGACAAAAACTACTTGTGGTTATAGGAAAGAAGAGTTTCATCCTTCTTTCTCTCTACTTGTTTTGATCCCCAAGTTTTAATTCTTCAATATATCCCCTTTGGTGTTTCCATCACACATTTGATGTGCAACTACTAATTTTTTAATAACAAATAATTATGCCGAAAGCATTGTCCTAATTGATTTGAGGCTTAACATGTCTCACAATGGACAAGACTAGGATGGCCAAGATTTTTGTATTGGGACATTGATAGTATGTGTCAATCTCAGTTGTACACGTGCTTCAAACCAGCGGTTTCCAATCTCATCGGCGGTTTTCAGGCGTAAAAATAGTACGTTTTCTGGCTAACCGCTCCCACTTCATGCATTTTTCCCGATCGAAGGGACAACTAAGAGACCACTACTTATTTAGTTTTCGGAGCGGGCGCTGTGAACTGTGTTACATTGCCCATTATGACGATACATCCGAACTCGAAGACATGTTCTCCTGGATAATGTAGAGGCATATCTCTCAGATGAAATATCCCATGTACCTCCATTAATATTCAACTCTAGAACTCGCTCCAGCGTTAACTTTCCCTTGAGCCTGAAATTCTCTTCACATAAAAATAGAGTCTAATGGGAGAAGCGAGATTGCTATTTTGGTTTAGCATTTTTGCTTACAGTTGCATGTTTACTTCCCAAATTGAAATTAAAAATGTCTCCTACTATAAATTCGGAGGTGAGCGGAGTTATAAAGTTAAGTGGCCAAAGGCGTTGCCCCATTTGGATTGAGTTTTAGCGTTGCCACGTAAGAATGACCGGCTCCTAGCGGTGTCAATAGCTTCCCTAGTCGGATGGCCTCAAAACAATTTTCTTATCATCTGCATAACATATTAATTTTCAATGAAAAAGGAAGGCGACTGTATTTAGTTCTATGCTCGACTGAAAAAATTTCAGACCATCGGAGTAGAGGGAGAACATTTTGCCATTAAAATTTGCGATAGGCTCGACACAAGTTCAATACAAGGTAATATCGAATGCATTGTTGGCAAGTGAGGAGTTGTTCGAGCCGTGGGATGAGCAATGAAAATTTGCAGCCAATGTGATTCCCTCACATTGTTGGATGCTCCAATGCCTAGAACTAGCAATCACACGTGAAATGTGCGATGGAAACTCCTAAGGGGATGTATTGAAGAAGTAAAAATGAAGCGAGAAAAATGAAGCGAGTAAAATAGCAGGAGAGGAAGAGGTGAGATGAAGTAGGGATTTGAGGAAGAAGCATAAGGATGGGGAGAATTTTGCGATTAACCGATGGCAAAGTCTTCTTTCCTACAATCGCATGTCATTTTTTCAAATTGCCAAAAGGAATCTTAGAATGCAAGGAATGGTCGATTGATACTAATAATGTCAATAGCTTTTATGATTTCATCTCATACGTAAATGTAAGGGGAATTCAATTACACGTCTCATGAGACACCTAACACTCAAAGGGGCCAAAATAGAAGATTGGGAAAATAAAATAGAATGCAATCTTTATAATTAAAAGTATACATTAAAATATAATTAGAAACTGAATGTTACCAAAGAGGAGTCGAGGAAATAGATAATTGCATGACATCATAAGCAATGTAAACAAGTGGGGTATGAGTCATGAGAGTGTGACTTGATACCGTGGCCACCTACAACTACACCGCTTGTAATTGTGACACACAAATAAATATAAATGAAAAGAGCTACCTAACATCAATAATATACATTAAAGATACACGACAATCATAGCCCGAAATAGTAATAAACAATAGTCGTCATTGTAACTAACAAATTAAACAGAAAGACGTGATACAGCCGAGCCACATGACAATTTTAGGGTGTAGCATAAGGCCAAAATGATAATAAACAAAACTCTTTAAAGTATAGCATATGAGTTTTCATTTGAATTTAAAAAGAACAACCAGAACATTGACATTTTGTAGGATCCATAAGCTACAAAACCATTCGTATCGAATTGTAGTTATTAGTAAATACTTTTTTCATTTTAGCCCTTCCTTTTTACCATTAGATGACCTTATCCAACGAAGCATGTCATTTCAATGATTCCAAAATTAGAGTGAATATATATCTAAACACTTACTAATCTTTACATTTTTACTATAATTTTTAATTTAGGTACTTCTGATACATTTTTTCATGAGGTTCATCACCATTTTGGATAACTTGAAACTAAGTTTCAAATTCAACAATGATCGGTCGGACCACAGCACTTAGTAAAGAGAAAATAGAAGGTTCGCGAGGAGAATGGAGCGCATTCAAAGGCGCGGAATTATCGAAAGGATCACACGCGAGGAACAGAAACAGGTTTGGGACTTAGCCGTTTTCACAACAAGGATCTATTTTTGGAGATAGCGTGTGGAGCACTCAAATTGATTGGAGACTTGCGTGTCACACATTGGCTATTTTTGGAGGATTAGCTATGAAGCACTTTGCATGGACACAAGTTGGAAATAGATCTACTACTGTCAATTAACTAACAGTAGTCTATTGTTAGCGCACTTGCATGTGTGGCTATTTTTGTAATGGCGTGTGGCTAGTAATAGCATGCGACCTATTTTGGGATTAGATAAGTGGTGAAGGGAAAGTCCCCACCCTTATAAGTATGTAGTAAATATGTGTAATAGAGATATATGCATACATGGAGATATAGTGAGATTATGCTACTAAATTTTTTACGTGCATGAGTGTATACTTGTTATTGTAATGAAGCTTTTGTGTACTTATTGCATTTAATATAATGGAGGATATTGGCTGAATCTAAGTGTTAGTTTTATGTGTATCTGAATCTAGTATGTTCTTTATTTCATCATGGTTAATACTTAATTTTGTTCTCCCTTAGATATAGATCTGGCATGCTCTGTAGAATGATGTGTTAGTAATGGAACTGCATGTGTTAAGTCTTCATCATGCTAACATCCCTGCAACAAAAACCCTAAAGAGGGACTTGTACCTTTGTGTGCTTAGGTGAGCTCTCAGTCTAGGCTAAGTGATGTGCCATGCGTATCTAGGGTCTTATTGGGCTTGTATTACTGAATTCTAGGCTGCATCATTGGTTCCATTGCCGGGACCTCTTTTTCGATTTTTTTAGGATGGTTCACGATGAAGACATATTGGTTGACCTTAGCAAGTGTTGAAGAATGGATACATGATCTGGAAGAAGAATACGCATGGTGGTTCACACTTGGATCGAGTTTAACGCATGTGTGTGGGTGGAACAAAATCTATATGATAGTTTATATGAGAGCTTTTTCACTATCTTTCCAGTAGAATTGTATGAGTGGTTGATTGCTTATGCATCTAAGCGGAATTGGAGGTATCGTGCACTTTTCTGGATGTAGGAAGAATTCAGGCCCTTTATGATGCTGATTTGATTTGGACTCAAGTTGTGGATACGTGGTTCTGTGGTGTTTTGGACAGTTATATCTTGGAGTACTCAATTTCCACTTATTCCTGTCTCAGAGGTAGCTGAATTATAGTTCTTACGATATCCAAGGGGAGCTTACCTGTAAGGCATTCCTCTGGTGATCAAGATCTGATGGTAACTTTGAATCTGGAGAGTAAACCGATGGCTAACTAAACCTCACCACGCGTGGGGAAGGAGCAAGTTTGGTGAAAGATGGAAGACCTAGTGGTAGAAAGGAAGAGAGAGGAAAGGCAACTTAAGTATAATGAGGCACGTGAGAGGGAGATAGAGAAAGCAACATAACATTGCAGAAAGTATGGCATTGAGGAGAGAGATGGCTCGTGAAGGATTTGAAGCTCACGTAGAAGATGGAGCAGAGCATCAAGAACTCCCCCATCTTGGAAAGCATGATAGGGATCCTTCCTCGGCCTCATGTAGAAGTGCCCACTACCAGAGACTACTACTGGGGACATGCATCTAAATCCACTTAGTAACCTTGCCCTTGCGTTTGGTTTTTCCAACATCTAGTACAACAAAGTCAACAAGCTAGTTCAAGTAGTGGGAGAGTAGGAGTGAGTCTTATAAGAGGCACATCGATGGAAGCACAAATGAATTCATTTTTATATGGGAGTACCTTTTCGGGTGTATCATCAACACATAATACAAATGCGCGCGATTTTGGATTAACTTGGGAGTAGTAACACTTCATAGACTGTCGGGGTACAGTTTAGTTCTATTATTGGGACACAGGGAAGTACATCTTATGGTCTGACCCCAGCTACAAGTTTGGGATTAGGAGGCATAGGTAGCTCTGGTTCAGGTGGATCTAGAGGTTTAGAGGTAGGGGAAACACAGGAGGTTTGGATCAGGTGGGCAAGGTCCACACCAACCCTAAAATATTTACATGGAAATGTCTCTTCATCTTCTAGAGTATAGGGGCATAGAAGATGTTGTTGAACATGTGCATATGTGTGAAATATTGTGGCGTGTAAAAGGAATCATGGCTTTTGAGTGTAGGGCAAGCTAATTTGCTACTATGTTACAAGGGCGCGCACACAGATGGTATATAAAGTTTGACCTTGATCAGACTTGCATAGATTATACTGACTTTAAAGGATGCATTCCTTAAAGAGTTTCATATCCCTGAGTTTGAGCAAAAGAGTATAAGTGTGCTCAAGGATATTAAGCAAGGCACTATTGAAAGTGTTAGAGTATGATGCATGGTTTAAAATGTTGTTATCAAATCTTTCTTATGACATACACACAAGCCAACATGCATAATGGTTCGTTGGGGGCTTGATTACCCCTTTTAGGAGGGCATTATCACATAAGACATACATTGATACTGTGAAGCACTTGAAGCAAGCCTTGCGTGTTGAGGTAGTTGGAAGCATAGATACATTGGGGTGAGCCCATTTTTAGAAGCAAAAATAGCAGCTATGGAAAAATAGTTGGAGAAACTATCAGCAAATTCAACACATGAGATGTGCATAGGGATTTGGTGCACAGATTGTGAAGTAGAAGGTCACATAAAGGATAGTTTTCCTCATAGAATAATACACTCATTGTTGATGGATTGTGAAATATGCCATTTAAACCATGATGTTATCATTGCCCATTATTACAACGTGATAAGGAAGAACGTTTCAAGCTACTGTAAAATCTGCAGGTCCATGAATCATGACACGAGAAGAATGACTGCCGGCTGATTGGACAAATCCATGATGCTATAGATATTGGTGTATGACAGACATGAGTTTTAGATAAATCTAAGGAAAGAATGAGCATCAGGACTAGGATCACAATTAGGTGTGCTATGATCGGAATGAAGGGTTTTGAAGGCGTCGTGGCAGAGGTCGAGGATACCATGGTGGATTTAGAGGATGAGGCTGTGGTGGTGGAAGAAGTGAGTTCCCTCGTGGAACATGTTATACATGTGGATCTCTAACCACTATAGGTGTGAATGTCCTCAGAATATTACATGTTCTTTCTATGGAAAGAACCATAGCTATGAGATGCCTGGACTTATATGAGCATTTGAGTAAGAAACATAAAAAAGAAAACAAAGGCATAGGGATGGTTAGGATATAACATGTTGTTGAAAATCAATGGATGCCTAAGTTGGAGGTAGAATCGAGGCACTACAAGTGAAGATCACGACCCGTGCTGAGGTGACACATGCCAGGGAAGCATTGCAGTAGAAACCTACCATCACTAAAGAATAAGTTCTTCATGCATGGTACCCAAATCCTACCTATCAGAAGGAGGTTTATCAGGAAACCATGGAAGTTCTAAGGAATCTTCAGGGTGAGATACAGTACTTAAAAGAGCAATCGTGGAAGATGAGAAAAGAAAGCATCAGAGATGGTCCAAACTGATATAGATGACTTGAGGGAAGTGTGTAAAATGTTTGCACCAGGAAAACATCATTCCATTGTTAGGGAGTTGGTTAAAAGGAAACACTTCACGTGCAAGTATTGAGACTGGACGCAGATCTGCATGCGAATCTTCCCCCTCATAGCCTAGATTATGAAAAGGAAATCACTCTGAATGTTATTGTGGATGGGTGGCTATTGAGTAATATATTGATTGATACAAGTGTGGAAGTCAATGTTCTTACCTTGGATGCATGGGTACAAATGGGAAGACCCCATTGCAGCCATCCTCTAATGTATTATTCATGGCTAATCGGACTAAGGCCACTCCCATTGGAGTTTTGAAAGATGCATCCATTACCATACAAGGAGCCAAGTTCACTGGAGACTTTGAAGTTTTAGTGTTGGTAGAGTCAGATAGCTTCCCAGCTCTATTAGGGCATCCTTGGTGTTATGCAAATAATGTTGATCTTTGGTTCAACAAGGGCTATATTAGTTTTGAAAAAAAAAGAGGAAAGAGTTATTATCCCTTTAATCAGATGGAAAATCTATGCCCTATGTTGAGCCCTTAAGTGAAGAAGATCTGAATAGGATTTATGTATGCACCATCCGAGATCCAGAGATAATTGAACCAACCAAAGAAGGACTAATTCAGTGGGAGGATGCATAGTCTATTAGTGATACTACAAGTGTTGCTTGTGATAATTGGGCTCACAACACTTATGAGTTGGTAGGGCATGAAGTAAAGAGCATATTCCTCGAGGCACAAAACCACATTATGTCAGGAGGATAGGTAACAACTCGGTACCTTGTTACACAGGAGAAGGGGATCCCATGGTATTCCTGCGCGCCATGGAAGAACAATGGATAGACCCACTGGAAAGAAGAAATATGCTAGCATATATACACTACGTGGGACAACAAAGCATGTTGGTGGGTGGCCCACAGGGATAATCTTGTCGGATGGAATGAAATTAGGATTGCTCTTACTACTAGGTTCTTAGGAGCAATGCACCTACTCAAATAAGTACTTATCATGGTAATCAACATGTTCAACACCATGTTTAGAAGTGTGAGAGACTTTGGATAGAAGGGTAGGAAGATTTACCACCTTTGCTATGGGTGCACTTGTTTTATTCCACTTTACAAGGTTGTGCATGCGTCTTGGTATGTATATGCAGAACTCCATAGAGAAACTGGAAATTGGTAGAATTTAATTGTAGGAATGGCCCAGACATTTGACTTCTTCTCTACAAAGCCTCGGTGGAAGAAGCATTGAAATTTATCAAGCGCTTAACTATGGGGGATAGTTCAAGGCTGAAGAACTCCTTTAGGAGTTATTAGATAAAGAAGACTCAGGAGCGCATCTTGATGAAGAACCAGAGGCTGATGCAACATTACTTCAACGTGCTTTCCTTGAGAAAGAGAAAGGAAAAATGGTCTACTTAGTGGATGATGAAGAAGTAGATAATCTGGATGTAAACCATTCAACAAGGAGGTGTGAGGTATTAGACAGTGTGGATAAGACCATGTGTGCCTATCATGAACTTATGAAGAAAAAGAGGGTGAATATTGGAACAGATAATGAGCCTAAGGAAGCCATAATTGAGAGACTATTGGTCATAATTTGAAGTGGAAAAAATCATAGAGTTACTAAGGGATTACAGGATTTATTTCCTAGGGGGTACCATGAACTTAAAGGCATGCATAAATCGTTAGGGAGATGAAGATAAAACTTAAAGAGGGTACACGCCTAGTAAGAAAGAGACCCTACATGATGAACCCCAATTTACGTGAAAAGGTCAAAGAAGAGATTGATAAAATGTTGAAGTATGGGATTATCAAGCCCCTTGATGAGTCAGAATGGGTTAGTCAATGGTGATCAGTATCAAGAAGGATGGATGGATTAGAATATGCGTGGACTATAGGGAGTTGAATGTTGCATGTGTGACTGATCCATTTCCTATGCCATTCACTCGAGGAAATACTAGAAGGAGTTGTAGGGCGTGAAATCTATTCATTTACAGATGGGTTCTGGGTATCATCAGGTTTGGATTTCCCTAGGAGGATCAGGAAAAGACTACGTTTACTACTAAATGGGGTAGCTTCGCCTATATTGTAATGCCTTTTGGTCTGAAAAATGTGCCTGTTGTATTTTTTGCATAGTTGTCCAAGCGTTCAAGGAATTTATTCACAACTTCTTACAGGTATATTTAGATGATTGGATGGTGTATGGATTAGTTAAGGATCACTGTGATAATCTGCACTTAATGTTTGAACGGTGTAGACAGTTGAGTATCTCTTTGAACATCAAGAAGTGCATATTTGCTACACCATTTGGGATACTTTTAGGACACATAATCTGCAAGGAGGGTTTGTTGGTTGATCCAAAAAGGTTGTAGTCATTATAGGCCTAAGGGAGCCTACCAGTCAAAGTGAGGTGCATGTATTTTTGGGTCATACAGGATATTACAGAAATTTTATCAAAGGATATGCAAAATTTTCCGCACCATTAGAAGATTTACTGAAAGGGAAAGGTACGTTCTATTGGGGAGAACAACAACAACGCGCATTTGAGACATTGAAGGAGAAACTTACTACCTTCATGACCAACCTATTTGTGCATTATTTTCCTTCATGGGACCAACCATTTCATGTACATGTTGATCGCCTCTGGCATGACCATTGGCGCGGTGTTGGCTCAACCTGGAGAAGGTATTGTAGATCATCCTATATGTTTTGCTAGTAGAAAGTTGACTCCTGTAGAACAAAATTACACAACTATAGAGCGTGAAGCTTTTCAATGATATATGCGCTACATAAATTCTGCCAGTACCTACTAGCTACACCATTCATCTTTTATACAGATCACATGGCATTGAAGTATTTGGTAAATAAACCTATTTTACAAGGGCACATATGTCGATGGGTGCTCTTATTTCAAGAATTTGATTTCACAGTTGTGGTAAAACCTAGGGAAAAGTAATTCTGGACCAGACCATCTATCAAGAATACAATTAGGAGAAGAATCATAGGCAATTGAGGATACCATGCCAGATGCACAATTATATAGGTTACAACGCGTGCCATCAGAACTAGAGGACATTGTTGTCTTTCTATGAACAAGGATGGCACCAAAAGGAATGAAATCCTTGGAGAAGAAACAACTTGCTATATGCATCGCACCTTATATGTTAATTAGTGGTGACTTGTACAAATTGGGTCGAGATGAGGTATTTGCATCGTTGTGTATTGGAACATGAGCACATAGATATTATGGAAGAGGCTCATGGTGGTATTGCAGGTGGCCACTATGTCGGTGATGCCACTATGCGTGCAAGATTCTACTCACTGGATTATGGTGGGAGACCCTATATAAATATTGTAAGGAATTTTGTAAGGCATGTGATCATTGTCAACGTCTTGGAAAACTAGGTCAATGAGATGAAATGCCTCTGAGACCTATTACTAGCAGTAGAGCCATTTGAGAAATGGGCTATAGATTTTGTGGGTCCTATTTCACCAGTACTACACGTAGAACTGAATCATGCTACATCATAACTTGCATAGACTATCTGACAAGGTGGGTAGAAGCAACACCCACAAAGGACTGTATAATGGCTACAACAACTGATTTCTATGGGAAAATATTATTACAAGGTATGGATGTCCTTTAAGTTTGACCAGTGATAGGGGCACACATTTTCTTAATGAGACAATCAAAATTTTATTGGATGAGTTCATGATTGCACACCATAAGACTACACCCTATCATCCTTAGGAAAATGGAACTGCTGAGGCTTTCAACAAAATTTTGAGCAGACATTGACAAAAAATGTGATGTTGGAAGAAAGGATTGGGATGATAAAGTATTTGTAGTACTTTGGGCATATCGAGAAAACATATAAAAGGTTGAACAAAGCCACACCATTTTAGTTAGTGTTTGGCACCAGAAGCAGTTCTTCCTATGGAATTTATGTTACCTTCTTTATGTATTTGTGTTGGAGGTCTAGTTGATGAGAAAGATTTAGAAGAATAGATTGAAAAGATAATTAAGCTGGATGAGTGATGAGCCATAGCATGTTGGAGTCAGAAGCAAGAAAAGGCTAGGAAAAAAGCTTGGCATGACAGAAATATAAGGGACAAGAAGTTTGAGATTGGACAAATGGTGCTTCTCTATGACTCTAAGTTCTTGTGCCATCTAGGAAAACTTAAGGTACATTGGTTGGGGCCATATGTTATCACTTACATCCTTGAAACATGCGCTTTCCAGTTAGAAGCACTTGATGGAACACGAGCTACCCAGTTACTTCAATGGGAGTAGGCTGAAGCCCTACTATAAATAAGTCTTCTTAGTGTTTGTAATAAGGTAGTATTGCCATTTAGATTAGGTTTTCAATTCTGCATTCCCTTAATGTGTTCCTTCTTTGTTGCTATGCTTTGTCAATTTAGTTGGTGTGTTGTGGAATAAGCATGTTTACGCGCTAGAAGCTAATTACTATTTGAAGAATTTTTATGCATGCAGAGGATTGCACATACTTTTAGTGTGGGGTGGATTGTTGGTATCTAGGTACAAGATTGTTGGAATTAAATGATGAAAGGAATAAGTTGTTATGGGTGTTATTCAAGTCAAAGGATTGCTTCTAAAAAGTGACCAAAGATGGAGATGGATGAAGGGATAGTATAACACGTGAGGTAAGTGGATGCCATAACAACTACCAGTGGAAGGTGCAGTGACAAGGTACTCGGGTGCAAGGAAGTGCGTTGAAGAGAAGTCTATGACTAGAGGGTAGGAAGGCACGCTAGAAGGTTATAACTGGGGCATGAAGATGTACCACGCACAGAAAGAACGAAATTTGGTCAATAAATGAGAGGACATTGGGTAGGTGAAGGAGCAATAAATGCATCAAAAATTTGAAAATCTATATAAGGATGGGATGCGAGTTCATTCTTACCATTGCGATTAAGAGAATTTGACAAGAGCCATGTGCAAAGAGTGAGCAATCATGTTGAGGTGTGAAGAGTGTGAAACCAGATGTGGAAAGGAGGTTTGTGTGAAGGAGAAGCTTGCGTTCCCATAGGAGGAGGGTTTGAGCAAAGCAGACGTGTTACAACCAAGCTAGGGCACGTGATTTCCACTAGGGCATGGATATTTGAGCTAGGGTTTGAGTTGCACATTGTAGAAGTCAAAAGATGAGTATTTTCAGAGGATTGCAGGGTAGAAATGGCACCAAAGAAGGTAGTTGTAGCGAGGAGTTAAGGGAAAGAAGAAGGTGGTCGTGGAGGAAGAAGAAATGACCCCTGAGAGCAATTTTTCAGAGATGCAATATCCAGAGGGGTTATAGTAGGCCAAGAGTGGGATTCCCACATTCGGAGAAGAAAGATAAGTGAGTACAACCATCGTACCATAGAAAAAAGAAGGAGCTAGATGCATTGTTGAACACGAAGACAAATAAGCACATGACGGAGGACATGCCAGTCTATGATGACGTTGGGGAGAAGTTATTGAAGAAGATTGGAGTATATCAGTTATACGAGCTCCCCTACTTGGAAAATATGAGCCCTTGTACCAATGGCTCATGAGTAGAGTACATGAAGACTTCTTCTACTTTGCAGGATGCAGAGTAAGGATTTCCCGCGCGTTGATCTCCACAGTGACAGGGTTGAAGGCTACAGGTGAAGACCTCAAGGAGGACTTAACAGACAAGGCCACAATTCTAGAGACTAGGAGGGAGATGGGGTACATAAAGGGTCCACGTGGCATGGACATAGACAAATTAAAAAAAGTACCAGTTGTGCAGGTAGCCACACACCTTGTGAAAAATTAAATGACCAAGAGAGGTGGTCACAAGTGAACACCATGTGGTTGCATGTTGCTAAAAGGATGTCTGAAGGAGTGATCTATAACATTTCAGGTTACATTGTAGAAACTATCATCGAAGAAGTGCGTTCAGGAGGAAAGATCAGTTTTGGGGTTGTTTGTTGTCTCTAGTATTCATGGAGATCGGGGTGCTAGATGGACCAAAGGAGAAGGTCTGGGAGTATCCTATGGAGAAAAGTCACCTGCAGAATGATTCAGCAAGTACTTGTGTGAAGGATCGATGACCGAACAAGTCAAGCAGAGGGATGAGAAGTGTATACGATAGGCTCACGTGGCGTTCGAAGAAGAGTGGCGCATACCAAAGGATTTACCATCGGTGGTGGGTAAGGTGAATAGTTTTATTTATACCAACATTTTGCATCACGTGAATTTACGATGAAGGACGAGGCTTGGAGCCCATGGTGCAAATTTTTGTATGCCTTCACAGTGAGGTATTTTTAGGCATCGGTTCATAGGTTCTTAGATGCGTGCATCGCCTAACATTCAATGCAAACAAGGTAGACTGTGACTACCACACATTGAGGAAGAAGTATGTATATCCAGGACGTAATGCATATATTGAAAGGCTCATCTTAGATGTGTTGAGCATAAAGCCAATAAGTTTGGTTATTGGGACATTGGAGCAGCACTTGTGTACCTCCAACTGAAGCCAAAGCTGGAAAACAACAAGTATGTGGAAGATGAGTTTCACACTCCCAGAGGCCACCGAAGGGTAAGCATACCATGGAGAACATTCCAGTGCCTAAGCCCATAGAGACAATTGAAGTAGAGGATGAGGAGGATGAGCGCGAGGATAGTGGTGGTTTGGAACATAGAGGTAGAAGACATCCTACGAATAAGGATGAAGTTAAGCATGCAACTACACCACCTCAGCCACAAGAGGGGGATGATGAGGACTTGGATGCAGTCCAAGGAGAGTGTCGATTCAAGAGAGTGTTCAGGAGAACAAGGACCCAAGGTGCTACTCCGCAAATGGTGCACATGTCACCCCAACTCTCTCCATAGAAGGAGACAACGAGAAAAGGAGAAGGAAATTAAAATTGAATGAGGAAGAAGAAGAGTTTGAGGAAAGCGAGCCCTAATTCTCCTACACCTCTAGGGAATGTAGAAGAACAAAAAGATGAAGAAATGAAGGATGGAGAAGAGGAAGAAAAGGAACAAATGAGACAGCACTGAGACTACTCAGGACATGGAAACACAAGTCCCAAATCTAGAAGCTCAAGTTCCTAAGAAGCTAGGTCAAGAAGAACAAGTGGGGAGCACATTCCACCAGCCATGGGTTACGTTGAGGACACAGGTAAAAATTTTCCGCCCATTTCCAAAGCACACTGACACAAAAGGAGTTATATGGCTATGGGAATTAATGGATGAAGATATGGCAACAATGCACAAGGAAGCAATTATCATGGTCGATGCACACACACATGGATGAACTAGATTTTGATGTGTGTGAGGAGTCATGTGTGTCGAGGAGGTTGAAAAAGACACCTTAGGCTAGACACATAATAGTAAAGCCTATTGTTATGTCAGATGAATAGGTGAGCAATGCATTGGTAAAAGTCTCGACAGAGGTGGCACGATGGAATATGGACAAAGCTGCCACAATTAGGGTGCTAAGGGAAGAGATCAAAACTAAGGATGAGGAGATAGCATGCCTAATGGAAAGAGACTTAGCGCAGAAGAAGAACATTGTATTTATCAGCATCGTAGAGGAAATTGGTGATAATGTCATGAAGGCTAGGCCACACTTAGAGCCAAAGGTACCAAAGACGTTTCCTTGACAATACACTATGTAAGTACATTGGTGGACTTAGTGCTTGAAGATGAACCTTTGTGCATGCCAGCACCAAAGGATCCAACACAAGATGCGAGTGAGAAAAGGCTTCAGTGATGTGGAAGATTACATCATATGAAGGACTGTTGCAAGCTGCGTGGGAAGAACTAAAGAAGGTAGACCAAGCCTTGAACATTTGTACAGCTCAGAGGTGCTCATCAAAATAAAAACCTAGAGGAGAAAAATGAGGTCTAGAAAGTGATGAAGGATGACACATTGGGCCACGCAGAAAGATTAGCAATGGTTAAAATAGAAGTGCGAGGCCTGGTAGCCCAAGAACCACACAAGGATCGGCTAGAGGAGCTTGGGAAACTCATCATTGCGTAGAAGATGGATTTCTAGAGGGAAGGATGACTGCAATGTCCAACATTGTGTTGGTCTTGTAGAATGAGAAAGGAGAGATTGCAGGATGAATTGGAGTCCATTGTTGTGGACATTCCAAAAAAAGTAGAGGAAGCACTTGTTGAGTGGCAGACCTTGGAGGCCGAGATAAAGGAGGAATATCCTGAATTAATTTTTCAGGTTGCAGAAGAAGAAACTACAGGTTAAAAACATTCTTTCATTCATCCAAATTCTTTCTATTCTTTATTCATATTCTTTGATTTGTTTTGGAGACAACCATTTTCGGGGGAGGTAATGCAACTAGTGTGGGGTAATGTTGATCAGTCAGACCTAGCACTTAGTAAAGAAAACACAGAAAGTTCACGCAGGAGAACAAAGCACATTCAAAGTGCGTGGAAGTATGGAAAGGATTGCGTGACGAAAAGACATAAATAGGTTCGGGACTTAGCCATTTTCATGACAAGGATCTATTTTTGGAGATAGTGTGTGGAGCACTCAAACTAATTAGATACTTGTGCATCATGCATTGGATATTTTTGGAGGATTAGCTATGAAGTGCTTTGCATGGACACATGCCGGAAATAGATCTACTCTTTGTCATTAACTAACAGTAGTCTATTGTTAGCACACTTGCATGTGTGGCTATTTTTGTAATGACACATGTGCCTAGTAATAGCATGAAACCTATTTTGGGATTAGATAAGCGGTGAAGGGAAAGTCCCCACCCTTATAAGTATGTAGTAAATTGTGTAATAGAGATATATGCATACATGGAGATATAGTGAGATTATGCTGCTAAATCTATTACACGCATGAGCGTATACTATTATTATTGTAATGAATCTTTTGTGTACTTATTGCATTTAATATAATGGAGGATATTGGCTGAATCTAAGTGTTATTTCTGTGTGTATTTGAATCTAGTATGTTCTTGTTTTCATCATGGTTAATACTTAATTCTGTTCTCCCTTAGATATATATTTGGCATGCTCTGTAGAATGATGTGTTAGTAATGGAACTGCATGTGTTAAATCTTCATCATGCTAACATCTTGCAACAACAACCCTAAAGAGGACTTACCTTTACGCGTTTTGGGTGAGCTCTCGGTCTAAGGTGAGTGATGTGTCGGCCGCCAGGGTCTTATTGGGCTTGTATTCATTGAATTCTAGGTGCATCAAGTAGGTTATTTTCTTAGCCAAAAGAAAGTTCGATTAGATGGGACATGGTCTAGTGGCAAGGCATAGTAATTTTCATTAAAATGACCTAAATGGAAACCCCTCCTAAGTTGAATGGTTCTCTATAGTCTAAGCTTCATGACACATCGCCTGTGCACTAAAATATGACAAGGCGAGTGTTGTGAATTTACTAAGAAAGAAAGAAAACTGTGATTCAAATCATTCTAAACAAGAAAGCAAGAAAATAAACCTGTTTTTAAGGAAAAATGGAAAAAATATCTAAAAGAAACTAAAAATCTCTTAAGAGGAACTAAAATGGGGCACTTCATTAAAAAAACAAGATTATCAATCAATGAAATCCACAACTCTTGAAACAGAGCATATAGTTCAAAAAGAACTAAAATATTTCACAAAAAGAAATATGTACTTGTAAAGAGTTGTTATTTGTATTTTACAATCCAATAGTGATTCATCTTGCTGATGGGTCACTTAATGTGACCTGAAAGATTAATTTTCATATATTTATGCAGTGTTTTATCGGGAGTTGCAAAAAATATGTACAATTGTCTCCAATAAAGGGGTTCATTATAATGGTGTTGATTGATCTGTGTTTAAGTGGCAATCCGGGGCTTTGAAAAGTGAATTTTGATGGGGCTTCCTGAGGCAATCCAGGTCCTACAGGAGCTGTGGCATTATTTTATGCAACTGGGTTCTTGTATAGGAGCTTTCTCTCTTTCTTTAGGTATGGATTTGAAATTTTGAACAATAGGGCATCAAGAATTGTGCAAGGTTTAAAACTTGCCAAATCTTTGGGTCTCCAAACAATGATAGATGAGGGCAATTTGCAGGTAACTACAAAAATATATGGTCGATGGCGGTTTCTCATATTGGGTATGAATACTATCATTAGTGAAGAAACATGTTGAGATTAGATGACAACCATTCCTCTTGTTGTGGATCAAGAACCGCTGTAACATTAAAAACTGACTTTAGTTAGAATATGGATAGGAACGCATTAATGAATTCAGTTTTGTGAGAATGCTATAAATCCATGTATGCCCATTGAGGCTAAACACACAAGAAAAATAGAGTTGTAAGAGGAAGAAAGCTGTGCTTGATTGTAATTTCAGATTTGAACAATAAGATAATCGATACCATTGCTCGTGGATGTTTCCCTCTCGAGGGTTTTACCACGTAAATCTGTGTTTATGGTTTGTGTCTTTTTTTTGGCTATTTAATTTTGTTTACTCGCTTTATATTTTGCTGTGCTTAATCTTTTCGTGGCTATATAAGTTTCCAATAAGTGGTATCAGAGCAAGGTTGGAGGGAGGCCACGAGGGGCGAGTTTGAAGGGCGAATTCATTCGCTGCGTTGAAGCGTGATGGCAAAGACACAGAGTGCTAAATTCGAGATCGAGAAATTTGACGGTAGCAATAACTTCGAGTTATGGAAGGTCAAGATGCGGGATATACTGTGTGTGCAGGGTGTTGTGAAGGCGCTCACAGGAAAGGCAAAGAAACCCACGAGTATGGAAGATGATGACTGGGACGAGATGGAAACTCGTGCTCTCAGTGCTATTCGCCTATGTTTGGCCGACGATGTATTATTCAACATCGTATGCAGAAACAACAACAACAGGACTACGGACAAAACTAGAAAGCTTGTATATGACTAAATCCTTGTGAATAGAATCCTCCCAAGCGTCATTTGTATACCTTGCGTATGAAGGAAGGTATGACAATTTCGGAACATTTAAATACTTTTAATACTCTTATTTGTAAATTGGACAGCACGGGTGACAAAATTTCGAATGAAGATAAGACGGTAACATTATTAAGTTCTCTGCCTGAATCTTGGGATCATTTTGTAACCTCTATTAGTTTTAGTTCTAAAGAGGTCATTAGCTTTGATGTTGTTGTTGGAGCTATGATATCTGAGGAAACTCGAAAGAGATCTTCTCTGGAAACTTCGACAACAGAAGTTATGATGGCCAGAGGCAGAACTACTGAGAGGGGACAGCATTCGAAGGGCCCAGCTAGATCCAAGTCGAAGGGCAAAAAGAGCAAGTTGAAGTGTTGGTTCTGTAACAAATCAGGACACCTCAAGAAAGATTGCTGGAAACGTAAAGAGGCATCTAAGGAGGAGGACTCTACAAAGGAGGCTAACATAGCCAAGAAGGACTCAGGTATGGTTGATGAGGTATTATCTACATCTATTGTCTCACAGTACCATTATGACTGGTTAATTGATTCTGGGGCATCCCATCACATGTGTCTGCATAGGAATTGGTATTCTACATATCAATCTATTGATGATGGGGTAGTTTACATGGGTAATGATGTTACATGTAAAACTGTTGGGATAGGGAGTATCGAATTAAAATGTATGATGGGATTGTTAGAACAACGTGAGATGTGAGACATGTGCCTGACTTGAGAAAGAATCTGATATCTTTGGGAGTTTTGGATTCTAGTGGACATAAGGGTTCAGTTCAAGGTGGAGTTTTGAAGATATCAAAAGGTATCTTGATAGTCATGAAAGCTAACAGAGTCGGGAACTTGTATAAACTTGAAGGAAGGACAGAAATTGATCAAGCAGGAGTCGCATCAGAGGATGCAGGTGAATCCACTCGCTTATGGCATCAACGATTGGGTCATATAAGCGAGAAAGGAATTAAGGTACTTGCTGATCGTAAACTTCTTCCTAGTTTAAAAATTGTAGATTTAAAGTTCTGTGAGCATTGTGTTTATGGGAAACAAGCTAGACAGAAGTTTAAACCTGGAAAACATACAAGTAAAGGTATCCTAGACTATATTCATTCAGACCTATGGGGTCCAGCTCCGAAACTCTCATTTGGAGGATCATCATATTTTGTTAGTTTTATAGATGATTACTCGAGGAAAGTTTGGATCTATTTGTTAAAGAGGAAAGCTGATGTATTTAACACTTTTAAACAATTTAGAGCTTTGGTTGAAAAGAGCACAGGTAAATCCATTAAATGTCTTAGAACAGATAATGGAGGGGAATTTACTTCTAAGGAGTTTGAGAATTATTGCAAGAATGAAGGGATCGACAGGGCATAAAACCACTTGTGTACACTCCATGGTGATAATGGCATTCTTTGAGCATGAATAGGACTCTTCTCGAGAGAGCAAGGAGCATGCTCGAATGCAAATTGCAGCGAGGAATTGTGGGGAGAAGCTTTGCTTACAGCTTGTTACCTAGTTAATCGATCACCATCAAAAGCAATTTGCAAGATTCCACAAGAGGTATGGACAGGTCAACCATGTAATTATTCTAGTCTTAGAGTTTTTGGTTGTGATGCCTATGCACTTATTCCGAAGAGTCAGCGTTCCAAGTTAGATCCTAAGTCACAGAAATTAGTCTTTGTTGGATATGGTGATGGTGTGAAGGGGTATAGATTATGGAATCCTACTGCCCATAAGATCATCATAAACAGAGATGTTATATTCGATGAAATTTCCCTCATGAAATCGGATGGAAAGAATGTTATGAAACAGGTTGATGTACCACAGTCACAACAAATTCAATTTGATATACATTCATCCACGGGTGAAAATCATGAAGATGTCCGTGAGCAGGATATTCATGAGGAAATCACTCAGGAGGATGGGCAGATTGAAACACCTCAGGAAATTGAGGAAATACCACAACAAGCTCTACGAAGGTCTACACGGATCAGATCAGTTCCAAGCAGGTATGATGATTTTGTCACTTATGTTGCTTTAATTTCTAATGAAGGAGAACCAAGTTGTTACGAAGAAGCAATAGAGGTTTCAGATAGTGACAAATGGAAACATGCCATGAAAGAGGAAATTGATGCTTTGATTAAAAACAAAACATGGGATCTAGTGGAACTTCTAAAACGGGGAAAACGGTTGGTTGTAAGTGGGTATACAAGTTGAAGAAAAGTGCTTGATAATGTTATTTCAAAGTACAAGGCGAGGTGAGGTAGTCGCAAAAGGGTTTTCTCGGGAAGCGGTATTGACTTTCATGAGATTTTTCCACGATTGTAAAAATTGTTTCTATTCGTATGGTGTTAGCACTAGTTGCTTTGCATAATCTTGAATTAGAGCAGCTAGATGTTAAAACTACATTTCTACATGGAGATTTAGATGAGGAAATTTACATGGAACAACCGGAAGGGTTGTTCAAAATCGCAACAAGAGGTTTGTTTGCAAACTCAAGAAATCATTGTATGGCTTGAGGCAGTCTTCAAGACAATGGTACAAGAAGTTTGATTCCTTCATGGTGAGCCATAATTTTACGAGAGTGAATATGATCATTGTGTTTACTTTAAAAGGTTAGATAATGGCATGTTCATTATATTGGTATTGTATGTTGATGATATGCTTGTTTGCAAGCAAGAGCATGGTGATATCAGCGAGTTAAAGGCTCGATTGGCTAGGACATTCGATATGAAGGATCTAGGAGCAGCAAGACAGATCTTGGGCATGGAGATACGAGAGACAAGGCGAAAGGCAAGTGTGGTTATCACAAGAGAAGTATGTGGAGAAAATACTTCAAAGATTCGATATGGATAAAGTGAAACCAAGTGAATATCCTTTAGCTTCGCATTTTAAACTTTCTTCGAGGTTTGTGTCCTAGTAATGATGAAGAAAAGGAGTATATGTCTCGTGTACCGTATGCTTGCGGTAGGAAGTTTGATGTATGCGATGGTTAGTACTAGACCAGATATTTCACATGCAGTTGGTGTTGTCAGTAGATACATGGCAAACCCATGTAAAGAACATTGGGCAGCAGTGAAATGGGTGCTTCGGTATCTTAGAGGCACAAGCAGTTACTGTATCACTTTTGATGGTTGCAGTGATAAGGTTTGCGGTTATGTTGATTCTGATTTTGCAGGTGATTTGGACAAAAGAAGATCTACTTCAGGTTATGTCTTTACTCTTGCAGGTGGTCCTATTAGTTGGATGTCAAAGCTTCAAAGCATTGTTGCTTTATCCACTACGGAGAGCGAGTATGTATCTCGCTTCACATGCTTGCAAAGAGGAGTATGGTTAAAAGGTTTATTGGGTGAGTTAGGACAGGTTTGAGAAAAGTGTAATTTTTTTCGCGTGATAGTCAAAGTGCAATTTATTTGGCTAAGAATCTAGCTTACCATAGTAAGTCGAAACATATTCAGTTAAATACCATTATGTAAGACATGTTGTTGATGAAGGACATGTGATTCTTGATAAGGTCCACACTCAAAAGAATTGTGCAGGAGACATGTTCACGAAACCGGTTATATTAGAGAAAGCTGCGGTGGTGTCAAAAAAAAGGTGATGAGCAATGAGCAAGGTATCAGGTTAATTGTTGTCAAGGTGGAGATTGTTGAGATTAGATGACAACCATTCCTCTTGTTGTGGATCAAGATCCTATTATTCAGCTTGCTGTTGTAACAAGACAGCTTTAGTTAGAATATGGATAGGAACGCATTAATGAATTCAGTTTTGTGAGAATGCTATAAATCCATGTATGCCCATTGAGGCTAAACACACAAGAAAAATAGAGTTGTAAGAGGAAGAGCTGTGCTGATTGTAATTTCCAGATTTGAACAATAAGATAATCGATACCGTTGCTCCGTGGATGTTTCCCTCTCGAGGGTTTTACCACGTAAATCTGTGTTTATGGTTTGTGTCTTTTTTTTTTTTTTGGCTATTTAATTTTGTTTACTCGCTTTATATTTTGCTGTGCTTAATCTTTTCGTGGCTATATAAGTTTCCAATAAAACAGGTTCTGTGAAGCCCTTCTATCACATAGGGAATAAAGTAACAGACTGTCTAGGGGCAAACATGGTTAGATACCCTGGACGCAAAAGAGGGCGAGAGTATAAACCATCAATTTGGGAGGGTTCCTTTTTCAATGTGTTAGGTGAGGCATATAACTCCATTTCTCCCTATTGTATCTTTGGGTTGTCACATCAAAGAGACTTCATTGGATCCTATTTGTCCCTCACTTGGAAAGCTGCCATCACCCAAGTTCCCATGCACAGGAATCACTCTTCGGCTCATGTGAAAGGTGGCTCCTTCCCTATGCTGAGTAATGTTGAATAGAAACAATATTTTTGTAGTGTCTTTCTGTTAGTGGTTTTACAGGAAATGGTGTGATGAAGTGTTTTCTGGAAATCTGGGATATGCAGCAGGTGTGTCAGTGAATGAATTGAGGGAGGAATTCAATATCTTTGACACCCGTGGTTTAAGTTTCATTTGGTCTGTGATGCAACAAATTTTAGGCTCTAAGAACGATATGGAAGAATGGCATCATTTGTTAAAACAACGTCGCAATGCAGGTTTTGAAGGACACATACCTTAAATCTTCTTATTCATGTGCTTCTCCAGGATCAGGCTTCAAATTCAGGGGATGTGAACTCGAATAAAACAAATACCATGTCGTTAATGAAAGCTAAGTGATTGCACTTGATCTCGTCGGCAGAGAATGGACAAACTGAGGGTTTCACACAGAGGAAGAGTGATGAGACAAATCTTGCAGAGACATAAGTGGAATAGCGGGAACAAGCACTTTCAATGTCTTAATCAATACAACAACTACTCGAAATAAAAGATAAAGAGCAGGAAAACAAAGTTAAAAAACCCCTCATAGAATGCAAGCCTGCAAACGGAGGATGAGCAGATCGTAGAAACAAGAAAAGACATGCACACCAGTCCTCGCCCTCTTCACGGACACACTTGAATCTTCCCGTCTCAGGCATAGCTAAACAACCAACTTTGAACACAAGCAACACTAACCGAAGGGCCTGTGAAAAATTCCCTAACCCACAAAAATGGTAGTGGGAGTCTCCCATCAATAATTTTTTCCTTCATATGTAGACTGTGACAGATATTCTCTTTTAACTTCGAAAACCAGAGAGCCGCGCATTCCCACAACATGGAGGGCGTTGCCAAATGTTTATTTTGTACTTCACGCAGGTAGGTTTCTGAGGAAAATGGGCCCTGTTATCGTTTAAATGTGGCACCACGTAACTTTTCCACATTTCTGTTACCCGTAATTACCTAGAACTTTTTAGTTGGCATGAGGAACGCCTTTCAGCGTGATTATAACTTTTTAAAAGAAAATATACTTATTATATTAAAAATTCCATATACAAAGCAAAAAATTTGGGGTTGAATTTCAGTATAACAGCAATTTATTTTATTTGCAATCGCATAAATTGGTATCATAATCATGGTTAGATTAGTATTACATCAATTTGAATGATGAGAAATGAGATTTGGAATTGTCTGGAAACAGAATGATGTCTAAGAACATTTTCCCTCAATTGGGTGACATCAACTTCGTTGAACTGGCCTTCGGGAACAAAATAGCCAGTTACAGAATATGGCTTCCATGACTCTTCTTTTGATGAATAAGGCTCGTCTTTCCCTGATCTCCCTGTGGCAACGAAAACCCCTTTTTGTATACACTCTTTCCATGGAAGCGTAGAATCCTCGCAGATTGTAGCAACCAAAAACAACAAAACATTGAGTGAAAATAGTCCTGATCTCGCCATTGCTAGCTCGAAAAAAACTTCGCAAATGCTAGCAAGGGCTATGAAATGCTTTTGGTGTGGTCTGGTGTACAACAATGGGGGCATTCATTCCCGTTAAAGAGGGATGAATGTTCACCTGACTTTCGTTTGGAACGCATCTATGTGAAAATGTCAAATCCAACGAGGAAGAGCAAAGTGGAAATGTCTGAAGAATCATTTAACTTGCAGGAATCCTTCTTAGGACTTGAGTTTGAAATGAATGCGACGTGTGCAATGAATATTCAATTGACCGTCAACGTCGTGAGTCGTTGTTACCTGGAAACCTTGCTGTCAGATTTTAACGGAGGGAAAAAATTATGATCGTGCGATTTCAACGTATACCTGAAAATTTAATCTCCACCATCCACCTAATCAAACGCGTAAGAGAGGGAAAGGCTCGTTTCAACTGTAAATGCCTCCGACGTAATAAAACCCATTCAAAAATAACAATAAATATTTAGATATGTTGGAGTGTAATAGAGACATAAGATATCTGAATAGTGAGATACAATCCTGAATCGTCCCTCAACACCTAGAAATTGTCAATTAGCTTGATTTTACAATATACCTATGTTTTAGGAAGTAATATAAATTCATTCATACTTGAATAAATTTATATTTATTGTAACACAATGTAAGAAAAGTATTTTAATAGAACCAAAAAATGATTAAGATGATTAAAAATAGTATTGATAAAGTGGAGCACAAATAGTAGTAGATATTATTTGGGTAGAAATAATTTGAGTCGTGGAACAACAGGTGTGAGACATGCATGTATTTAATTCCCACCTTTTTCTTTTCAACATTTCATTCATTTCTTCTTCTTATATAACAAATGAAATGCCTTCTAATTGGAAATCTTAACTATGTAAAAAATAAAGTTGTAACAAAAATAACAAAGCCCATTTTCCCCATACTTTCTAGAAAAAATCTATTTCTTTCAATTGTGTAAAGATTGGTTGTTGCCGTCGTATAACTTACAAACAAGTTAACAATGTTGACTGAGAGACACCTATTCTTAATCTCGATACTATTTTTGATTAGGTTGGCTCATTTTACATTTTGTAGATGTACTTGTCGGTTTGGGGGTGAAAAGAGCCCAAGTACAAATATTTTGCTCTGCAACCTTCCACTTGCCACAAAATAATAGAAACATGCATGTATTGTTTAGAATTATCCACAAATAGTTCTCCATGATATTGTTTGTTGGATTTGTAATGTTAACAAGTCTTTATGTTGATAGCCTTTCTTCCATATAAAAACTAAAGCTAGCAAACTATGCCAACACACAAATATCACACAACGTTGGGTTCTTAGGTCATTTCCTTTTGGCCATATCCATGTCATGAATGATTTTAGAGACCTTGTCATCTACGATAGGAGGTCCCACATTCCTCTTTCCACCTTTGAATGCACCTTGTGTTGATAGGCATTTCCAAATGTAATTCAAGGCAACTGTGCTTGACACGCATAAGGGAAATGAGATGTCGAAGTTTAGTGCAGGTGGTCATTGGGGGACATTGTCATTAGGATTGTTGGTAGCCATTGTGCACAAAATTGTTGACATAAGGAATGATAAACATAGAGTTCCATATCGAACATATGTACAGTTTGAGATTCTTACATCTCGCAAGGTTCCCTTGGAAAATTTCTTCCACCCCGCATTTATTTTTAATATTTCCAAAGTGCATTACCTAAATGACTTTTGCAAACGTGTCTATTTTTTCCTTAAAACACTTGACACAAATGAAACATGTTTCATATATATTTTCTCGTAATAAAGAGGATTTTCACATAGGCTCACCCACGACTTTCCATACCCCTTCACTTCTCCTCGCTCAATCTCCTTCTTCATTGTCCCTCTTCCTCCTCCAATGTTTATATCCCTCGAATTCACCTTCCTCAACGCACCCCCTTTGGCATTTCCATTGCACATTTCATGTGCATAAAGCGGAAAAACAAAAATAAGGACGAATGAGAGTACACCTCTCCTACATTTAAAAATCAATAGCCCATTTAAAATAACCAAACATTGACACTCGCGTTATATTTTCATCAAATGCAGATGCAAAGAATGTTTCACCAAATGTAGATGCAGAGTGCTTAGAGAGTGCTTCACCAAATGTAGGCGCCTAAGATTTAAAGAACGATATTGACATCCATCAAAGCATAGTGGAAAGGGGATTACGTTAAATAATGTAGTTATAAATTTCCTTTGTACACCTATGCCTACACCACCCTAAAAATGGTTCCCAATCCATGTAAGTCGTCGCTATACTCAGGCCTCTTCTCATGTTGAATATGGTCTTACTTATTTTATTTCTTCTGGTTTGCATGGATTTCATTTGAGATCTTATTATTTATGTGTGGCTATGTGCCTCGTTATTATCCCGAGGGCATTAGATTGACCTAGTCTTAGGGTTTTCTATCCTTGTTAATTTCAAAATGGAATTGTGTTATTCGGCTTGTATTTTAGTAATAAGGCGAGGTGCATACGTCTAAGTTAGCTTGGAATTTAAAGCGTTTTATGGGGAGATACGGGGTTTTGTGTTTTCTATTTTCCTATGGTATAGGTGAGTAGACAAGGTGCTCTTGTATTATTGATTTGGTACCTAATGAATGAATGAATGAATGATTTTAATGATTCCCAAGAGAATGAAGAGTCCTGTGGGACCAAAAGTGAGACTTTAAGATGAATTCATACTCTTTTCAATATCAAATTTTCTACTATGAATCTTGAGCATAAAATCGTGATCTTTTCAAGACTTATATTTTCGAATAACTCATTTAATTTGTCCACTTCAAGTCATTTTTCGTATCGAATACACATATCCTCATAAGTTGAACACTCCATGATGAAGTGTCATTCCGTCTCAACCACCCCTTTGCTACGTAAAAGGCAAGTTCTCCTTTCCCAATATTCCTTGGGTATAGTTCATATACCGATTTCACATCAAAGGTGATGTGGGCCGGTCCTCATTTGAACCACTAAAATCCTTGCTAAAGCCACAAAGAGTTTCAAGCTCAGCCACGAGAAAGAGGATGTGTGTAATGCATCTTTGTAAGAAAGGGCTTTGAATAAATGTATCTCATGTTCAACAAAAGTGAACATGAGAAGTGGACTGTAAACCCATTTTAGATTTAAGGTATCAATAATTATCATAAGTCCTAACCCACCGAATGTTAGGATCAAAACACGATGAAATGGGAAATAATATAGCATGCAATCACAAGATAAACCTAAGATTTAACGTGGTTCACCCAATGTGGGCTACATCCACCAGAAACAAGCCATCCTCTCCTTTATTCAGTCCAGAGGAATACAATACATTTTTTTTTTTTTTTCATATTTGAAAGAGTAAATCCATGCACATATATATAACTTGTGCACCTCTTTGTAAAAGTTTTTCTTCAACCACAAGCAACCTAAATATAGCATGCTTATAAATAAGACATGCATATAAATAAGATAAACATAAAAATAACAACTCCCATCTATTAATAAGACAATGCTATTTTTATCCATGGCCATGCATTCCTCCCCCAAAAGCAAGGAAAAAAAAACAAACCACTTCATCTTGCAGTTAGACTCCACATCTTCAACAATCTCCCACTTGGAGACTAACTGCTGCAACCCACTATTATAACTCATCCTCGGACTCTTCTCTAACTTGTTTCTCTTCTTCAAGATCAATCTTGAAGACCTATCAAAGTCGAAACAACCTTCCAGCTTCTCTTTTGTCACCGCCTTTGTCAACATATCAGCAGGATTTTGACTTGTATGGATCTTCTCCAACATCAATTGTCCATCCTCCAAAATTGATCTAATGAAGTGATACAGAGTTGTATATGTTTGGTTCTCGAATGGAATGTTGAGTTCTTGGCAAGATGAATTGCACTCTGGCTATCATTGAATAACATGTAATCCTCCTGCTTCTTTCCCAACTCTTCCATGAACCATTTGCATCCATATCATCTCCTTGCTTGCTTCTGTAGTAGCAACATACTCTTCCTCTGTAGTAGACAAGGCAAAAATATTTTGTAGTTTAGAAATCCAACTAACTATCGTGCCACCAATAGTGAATACATAACATGTGGTGCTCCTCCTACCATCCAAATCTCCAGCCATGTCTGCATCAACATATTCGTGTAAAGAAACCTCTGACCCTCCATAGCACAAATTGCCTACTATTGGTCCCTCTCAAGTATAGAGAATCCATTGGACTGCATTCTAGTGCTCCTTTCCTAGATTACTCATGTATCTACTTGACAACTCCCACTGCATGGGAAATGTTGGTCTTGTGCATACCATAGCATACATCAAACTTCCAACTGTTGAAGCATATGGAACTCTAGACATATATTCAATCTCTTCATGTGTTTTAGGACATTGTTCTTTACTCAACTTGAAGTGCCCTACCAATGGTGTACTTATTGGTTTTGCATCCTGCATCCTAAACCTATCCAACACCTTGTTCACATACTCTTCTTGAGACAAAGTCAATATTTTACTCTTTTGTCTCTATTGATTCTCATGCCAAGAATTTTCTTTGTTGCACCTAAATCCTTCATGGAAAATGTATTGGCTAATTGTCTCTTTAGCTCATTTATATCTTGCAGTTTGACCTACCACAAGCATGTCATCCACATACAACAACAAGATAATATAGGTGTCATTATCTAGTCTCTTAAAATAAACACAATGATCAGAATGACATCTAGAGTAACCTTGTTCTATCATGAACCTATCAAATCTCAAATACCACTGCCTTGGAGCTTGCTTAAGGCCATACAAGCTCTTCTTCAATCTGCACACCAAATTCTCCTTCCCCCGACTTCATATCCCTGTGGTTGCTCCATATATATTTCTTCCTCCAAATCACCATGAAGAAAAAAGTAGTCTTTACATCTAATTGTTCAAGATGCAAATCTTCCATAGCTACCAAACTTAAAACAGTTCTAATGGAAGTCATTTTAACAATAGGAGAGAAAATTTCATCAAAGTCTATACCTTTTTCTATGCAAATCCCTTCACAACAAGTCTTGCCTTGTACCTCTTTTTGTCACCTTCTTCTTCCTTCAACCTATAAACCCACTTTTTTCTGCAATGCTCTCTTTCTGTAGGAAACTGAACCAAATCCCAAGTTTGGTTGTGATCCAAGGAGTCCATCTCCTCATCCATACCCTGCTCCCACTTTTTCCGTGTTTCTACCTACATTGCTTCTTCAAAACTTTCTGGTTCTCCACCATCTATCAATAAACAATAGTAAAGCTCATATGAAGATAATCATGCAGGAGGTTTACTTACCCTAGTAGAACGTCTCACAAGATTTTCTGGATTTTGAGGCTCTTGTTGTTCTTGTTGATTTTGATCTACTAGAATCAACACCAATTGTGCCAGGATTGATGTCAACTTGTTGATTTTCCATCCTTTGAGCACTTCTCTATCTTTTATCTCATCAAGTGCTACATACTCAGACTTTTCCATCTTCTTATCTATAGTTGTTCCTATACATAACCCTTTCATTGAAAATAATATCCCTACTCCTAATGATTTTCTTCTCATCCAAACTCCACAACCGGAATCCAAAATCATTAGTGCCATACCCAATGAAAGTACATTTCTTTGACTTAGCTTCTAGCTTGGTCCTATTCTCTTTATCAATGTGCACAAATGCTTCACAACCAAAAACTTTTAGAAAAGAATAGTTTACCTCCTTACCGGTCCAAGCCTCCTCGGGTACTCCACCTTCCAAAGCACTTGAAGGTCCTCTGTTTATCAAGTAAACAATAGTATCTACAACATCCACCCAAAATTGTAAGGGAAATCCAACATGCAATCTCATGCTCCTTGCACGCTCCATGATAGTCATGTTCATTCTTTCTGACACACCATTATCTTTGTGGTGTTCTAGGAACTATCTTCACCCTGGATTCCATTATGTGAACAATAGTTATTAAATTCATTGTTGCAGTACTCTCCACCATTATCTGATCTGAGACACTTCAACTTCAAACTTGTTTCATTCTCAACCAAAGCTTTCCACTTCTTGAAAGTATTAAATACATCATATTTCTTCTTTATATAGTAAACCCAAACCTTCCTAGTAGCATCATCAATAAAAGTAACATAATACCATGAACCACCAAGAGAAGATACTGAGCCAGCCCCCACACATCCGTATGAACAAGCTCTAACTTGTGCTCCTTCTTGGTTGATCCAACCTTGAGAAATCTCACATGCTTTTGTTTCCCATACACACAATGCTCACAAAAGTCTAGGTCTATGTTTTCAAATCTGACAACTTTCCCTGTGAATGTAAAATCTTCATCCCCTTCTCACTCATATGGCCAAGTTTGTGATGCCATAGAGTTGTGTCTATACATGTAGTAGCTAAAATAGAAGATGGATCAGTACTAATAGTGGATAAATACAAAGTACCTACTTTCTTACCTCTTGCTACCACAAGAGAACCCTTGGTAACTTTCCAAGAATCTGTTGTAAATATAACCATACAACCATCATCTCTAATTTGCCCTAGAAATTAGATTCCTCCTCAAGCTAGGAACATGCCTGACATTCTTCAACACCCAAGTGTTACCATTCTGCAATTTAACATGAACACTTCCTTTTCCAACAATGTTACATGGCTCATCATCACCAAGATATACTTGCCCAAAATTCCCTTGAACATAATCTTGAAAATATTGTCTATGAGGAGTTGCATGAAATGAAGCACCAGAATCTAAAACCCAAGATTTTGATTTACTATCTAAAGAAAGAATAAGAGCATCTTGTAACACATCACCTACTATGTTTGCCTCTTTTCTCCCTTCTTGTTGATCTTTCCCTGATTTTAAAGACCAACAATCTTTCTTTGCATGTCCACTTTTCCACAATTCCAACATACCATCCTGCTTCTAGATTTAGATATGCCCTTCTTAGACTTTCCACGTGTGTCAGGACCTTTTTCTTTTTCCTTTTGTCTTCCCCTATTCTCTACACTCAAAGCATTACCAGATGACTCACCTGTGCTTTTTCTTCTCATCTCTTCACTAAGAATCACACCAATAACATCATCAAACTTTAAAGTGTTTGAACCAGAAACAAAATTACTCACAACCATAACCAAAGTATTCCAACTTTTAGGAAATGAGCACAAAATCAAAAGAGCCCTAACTTCATCATCAAAACTTACTCCTACAGAGCTTAATTGATTAGTAACCGTGTTGAATTCATTCAAATGATCATTTACTGAATCACCATCTGACATCTTCATATTAAACAAACTTTTCATGAGATATACCTTATTGGAGGCTGAGGGTTTTTCATACAATTTACCCAAATTTTCCATTAGATCTACCGTTGTCTTTTCCGTAGAAATATTGAAAGCTACCAGTTTTCCAAGCACAACCATATCATTCCCAAGTGCCTTCGATCAAGAACATCCCATTCTTCATCTTTCATAGTTGACGGCTTTAAAGCTTTCCCTTTCAATGGTAGATAAAGATCCTTTTGATATAGGTAGTCCTCCACTTGCATCTTCCATAGTTGAAAGTTTGGCCGTTAAACTTCTCAACCCTGAACTTGCTATCTTCTGTCATTGCTCCCACTCAAACAAGAAACCCTCTGTGATGATTTTTTTGCCAAAACAAAATCCTGCTCTGATACCAGTTGTTAGGATCGAAACATAGATGAGCAATAAAACGGAATTAAAACAAAAATAATATAAGCATGCAATCACAAGATAAACCCAAGATTTAACGTGGTTCACCCAATGTGGGCTACATCCACAAAAACAAGCCAGTCTTCTCCTTTATTCAGTCAGAGGAATACAATACAATTCTCTCTTTTTCATATTTTAAAGAGTAAATCCATGCACATATATATAACTTGTGCACCTCTTTGTAAAAGTTTGCTTCAACCACAAACAACCTAAATATAGCATGCTTATAAATAAGACATGCATATAAATAAGATAAACATAAAAATAACAACTCCCATCTATTAATAAGACAATGTTATTTTTATCCATGGCCATGCATTCCTCCCAAAGAAAGAAAAAAAAAGCAAAACTGCACTTCATCTTCATAGACTCCACATCTTCAACACAGTTAGACTCCATATCTTCAATTGCCTAAATGTACTTTAACATTGACCTCAAGAAACCTTCCCATGTCACTTGGATCTTGGGCCTCAATCACATTGACTCTACCAAACCAAATTTTAGGAGACAGGTAAACCTTGGAGATCATGCCCAGCTTTAGGAAAGGCTTCATCTGCATGTGTACCCATCCACACTGCAAGCATAAGCTCACCTTTCACCTTGGACTCGGCTTTTTTGTCTTCCTACCTCAACTAGTGAGGTACCAAGGTACTGTCCGGAGGCATTCTAGTGGAAATACCATTGAGATAAAAAATTAAACACCCAATAAAGTCATCTTTCACAAGATCTATGTCCTTTACCACCACTTCTAGTACAGATTACTTGTCCTGTGCTTAGTAAATTCAAAAACTTGGTTCCATTCTGGATTTGGAGTATTCTCAAAGTGTTTGGTGATTGCTTTGTAGTTTCCAATTTCAACCTCGTATGGATCGTAACTTCAGTGATGTCCATGGTTGGCAGGTTTCTAGCTTTTATCACCCTAACATACAAGTATTGCATCCGTTCAACCAGATCATAGTTTCTATTTATCTTGTCTCTATGCATCCCTATGCCTCCAAGATGAGGACTGGTCTCCTTTAAAGTGTAATCTTCTAGCTGAGAAGGTGTATTAAACATATGCAATACTTTTGCTTCAGGCTGATTCTCCTCAACTGGTTTAGAATCTTGGTTTGTTGTCTTCTGATGGTGTTGCTAGTGTTTTGTTTCCGTGTCCATTGAAGGTGAATTCTCATCCTTCGTTTTTTCCAGTTTAGAGAAACTATCCCGTCTCCCTTGATGTGTGAGAAAATGCCTAAGCTAACTTGTAGCCTCCTAGTTGACTTGAACATGGCATAGTGATAAGCCTGATTTAGTGAGCCCAAATGTCAAATCTAATGCCTTGATCTAATTATATCTAAATGCTACAAACTGACAAATCTTTGTTCTATGCACTAAATCTGCATTGATATTCTAAGATGCCTTCAACTGAACCAATACGATTCTACTTACTAAACTGAAAGCCTGTCTTATACTCTGAACACTAAGGACTGTAAATTAAAGGAAAATTTGGGCCTTTAGTAAGTAGATAAAAAAAGCAAAAATGCAACAGTGCCAACAGCCCATCAAAACTCAACGGAAAAAATATATTTGCAACATACCGTAATATGGAAGAACATTTTCCACGATGTAATTCTCGATATTATAAAGACATCTTCCCGAAGCTGTGTGGTCTGCATAGGTTAAACGCCGTCTGCCAAAAGCCGTTTGAATCTCAGCATCGTTTCCCACAATTTGCTAACGAAGCCACACACATTTGCCTTGAACACTTTCGTTTTCATTGCAGGAGAGAGGGCGTCAAAACTTGGGATGGAATCCTCACTACAAATATCACAGTCTTGCTTCATGGTAGGCATGGTTGCTCAGAAAAATTCCTCTCAGCTTCTGCAATTCCCACGCAGACACAAATGTGTAATGCAAATTGAGAATTGATGGGAAAAAAGGGATACCAATTACAGGTAACGAATTCAGCAAAAAGAAGAATACCAATCTTGAATGAGGTCAGGTGATATATAGACACCTACAGTTCGGTGACGATTCACGAAGAGTAAGACGACTAATGGGAATAATTTGTTGGTCTTATTGAAAAATGTTTTGTTCTCTTTCGATTACATCAAGGCTGTCGACGAATAATTTGTTGATGGAATAATTTGTTCTCTTTCGATTACATCAAGGCTGTTAAGGAATAATTTGTTGGTGTATATCATTTGCAGGCCATTGAATGCGACATACGTTTTTTTTTTTCAAATTCTATTGGGGCATGATCCTCGCCTCATCCTTTATTAACAGTATCTCTTGACTTCGCTTGCAGCGAGAATTGAACCCTGGTGGGCTCATTAAGAGCCAACATCTTCACCATTGAATGAAAATCATCTTTTTTTTTATAGAAAAGCAATTGGTTAACAAATTCTAATCAAAGTTATTTCTCCAATTGTAAAGTTATTTCCCCTTTGACATTTTCAATATTATAAAATATATTAATTTATTAATAAAAATATAATATTACTGCAATAGTAAAGTTTTCTAAGTAAATATAATTTAAAGATGCATATTTAAATGTATTCAATTAAAATAAAATAGTAAAATATTTTAAAAATGTAATTTAAAATTTATTTTTAAAAGTAGAGCAATTAATATTTTGTCGTATATTTTTTTACAAAATTGATAAATTTTTAATAATTATTTTAAGAATTGAAATTTAAATCTAGAAAATTGGATGACATTATTTATATGTTCAAACAATAAATCAAACAATAATTCATCGATCTATTTTATTTTGTTGTGTTTTTTTCTTTTTTGTTCGATTAAAAATTTAGAGGTATTTATTCTATTAAATTTATTTAAAATTTAAATTCAATCCCATTCTTTTTATTTTTGATTGAAACATATTTTTATATTAATATGTTCAAGAAAAGTACATAGGGTTTCCAACCAAAAAGTCGAGTGGAGAAGTCACACCGCAGACACACACGTGCCACATGAAAACAAAAGCAAACGAACAAAGAACAAGTCACAAAAGTGATGAATCACATAACACTAGGCAACAACAACGAACGTGGTGGAGCGAAGCGAGGCGGCGGTGAAGATCTGCGCAAAGCGTCACCCCATCCTGAAGGAGGGTCTGGAGAAGATGGTGGAGGATCCCACCCATTGCCCTGATCATGGGCTGGATCGATCTGCCAAGTCGGTGAAATAACAAGAGCCATGTGAGCAAATTTATTAGGGGGGACACCTGCATGCAGAAGCAGAGGTTGGACAGAAGACGAACACCCATAACCAATGCCCTTGTTGTGATTGGAGGGAGGAGCCCCCTAGCAGAACCATCGCCATCGTGAGAAAAGGACGACCTCCCCAACCATCGCCACCGAGCCACTAGAAAACACCATCGGCCTGCCGGGCCGAGGAGGGGAGGAAGCGTGTCGAGCTTGGGCACGCTACCTACCGACAAGCTTCTTGACCACGAGACCAAGGCCGAGGACGATGTGGGGTGTGTCACCGCGGTGGGAGCAGTAACCCTATTGAAAAAGCACGGTGCGCTACCCCAGTGGGCGAGAAGATCCTGGAGATGCTCCACTTCCAAGCATACTTTCTCTACCTAGACCTAGATCTGAAGCAACACATGAGCAATAATTCCAGTTTTAGCATAAATAGAAAACTCTAGGCTAAGTGAAGTTTGATTAAAAATAAAGTCATTTCTAATCTTCCAGATTTCAAAAAGAATTTCTGCATGAAAAATTTGCCAAAATTTGTTGAATTTTGCAGTGGTAAGGTCGATTCCCGAACAAAACAAATTTCTAGGTGAAGGGTTCAGGGCAAAAAGGTTGGAAGAGGGAGTGAATCCATTTCAGCATCAGATGCAAGTGGGAAAAATAGAATAAATGCATGAGGGTTTCGGGACGCCGACATGCGGGACATAAAGGATTAAAAACCCCAAGACATGAAGGCGTTTCCCAACCGACAAAACCCGGTAAAGTAAAAACCAAAGGAAATGATCCTTCTTTGATTCTAAGAGAGCTTTCCAAATGTTTTTGAATCTGTGCTTCCAGACCCTGTGTGGGGAGTTGAGCTTTTAGGTCATGTTCAACTTCTCAAAAGGAATGTCTTGAAGCAAGTAGTTGTAACCGAGGCGGGGTTTGTATCGACTAATGGGATTCGCAGTAGGTTAGTGCCAATCATGCCACCATTGAGCAGGGGGAGCAACACCAATTTTGTGAAGCATCTCTTCAGGTATGGCATTCTGAATTTCCTAAATAAACTCTTTATCTCCATTGTTGAGAGAAAATTGAGCTTTAAGAAGGACCCATGGCTTCCAAGAATGGGTGGCTTTACAAAAGAGATCCCCAACAACTTGATTCCATGTTTAAACAATCGAGGCTTTTAATCCATGGGACCATAACAAAGGGAACATTGTGAAAATTGACAACAGGAGACCACCATAGTGAGTGTGAGTTAATGGACAACCCGGTCCTAAAACCATCCCCCACCCAGCTTAGGTGGGGTTTGATCAGTTCCCAAGCCTTCTAGAATTTTCTTTTTAAAGTATTTTAGTAGATTTATACCTTGATCAATGTTTTGTGGGGATTTTAGAATAGTATAAGCAATTCAGGACACATTGAAGGTATATCTTAGGTAGTTAAACATGTAACAATGGTGATATATTATTATCATCACCAACTACAATCCCCAAAAGTTGTAGAAGCAATTCCAAGGTACACTTTTTGGAGGATTTTTAATTTTTGAAGCCATATAAAAGGAGACAAGAGGGTTGAGAAAAAAGTATTCTCATCCCATAACCGATCAACCATTATGTTAGTAAGAGGTCCACTTCCATTGTGGCGTCACCTCTATTGACATAAGGATCATGATATATTTGGGTTTATATGTTATTGTGACCAATCTAATAAACCAATATGAGTTTTTTTTTCATCTAATGAGAAATTTTATATTGGGTTGTCAAATAATTCACTATCACTCACCCCAATTAGAATATATAGCCACTTTCCCCCTTAAACCCAATCCAACCCTAAAGGTGATAAATTATTTTCTTTTAATGGTCAAGCCCTTCCATGTTAGGAGAATCCATTTTTGTTTTTGTCTTGGATAGCTTAGAGGAAATTGAAGTTAACCCAATGATCTAGAGCTATGAAGCTCTAACATATGAAACCCCTTATAACTTCTAGGTGGATTCAAACCCCTCTCTATATTGATATTAGAGCTGCCCTCTCTCTCTATTCTATTGATTTAGTTAATAGAAAGGGGTCCTATCTAGATTTACAGGTTGGGTCATTAATTCCTTACATATATAGGTAGTCCACTCATATAGGTATATGACCCCCTCATCCCCCATAGAGATTCTAGATGGTACATGGGAGAGAGAAAATTACGCCTACTTATATAGAATCTATATAGGGGTGATGCTTCCATAGATTCAATTGTAATTTGTAATTACGGAGATAGATTTTGTACCAATCACAACATTTTCTAAAACACTATCTCGATTAAACCTCTATCTATATGGGGAACACTATTACCACTCCATTTTCTATATGAAACGTATATGATTATAATAATTGCAATTCACATGGACCCCTCACTTCCCCCACAGATAAGTCGAGAATCAAACCCACAACCTAGACTACCTAAAGAAGCTACCGAGTTTGAAGTAGCAAAGCATAGATGAAACCAATCTATCAATTAAATGCATGAATATCTTATTGTTGATACCAATTAAATGTTGTTCAATCAATGACCTTGATGCCATAATAAAACTTAATTAAAAAATAGCAAAGTTCGATTGCGAGATAAAATCTACATGTCACTCATATGGAAAACTAGTGGAGGGGCTCAAATATCAATCGATGTTCATGAATCACTTGTTTCCCTACAACTAATTGAACTTAAAAATGAAAAAAGGCCCCTACAAAATGCTACAATAAACAAGTAGTGTGGCTTGGTTCATCCTCAATCCATCCATTCATACGTGGTCTGTTTATTTATTTGTGGTTTTTCATTTTTGGCATGTTCTTTCATGATCACTATTTTTTCCTATGTCACCTCTTTGCGGGGCCTTGTTTAGAGTAAGCACATTAGATCTTAAATTTTGGAAATTAGGGAATCTCTTTCAAACTGGACATTACATCTACAATTCATGATTTTATAAGTAAACACGTAATCCTCTAGTGAAACTTCATAGTAGATTGTGCCTCGCAATCTCCACTCTCCGTTCAACTCACATTTCTCCAACCACCATAGCCATTGTTGTTTCACCTCAAAGTAATGTGATAAAACAGATAAGGGTAATGGGCATAGGAGGAATACTTGTGAATAGTTAGGAGAAGGTTGCACGCATTATAGAATTTGATCAGACTAAATGTGAGAGCTTCCTTTTGGCTAGGAGGAACTACCTGTAAAGCACAACAAGACCACAAGAGAGAGTTAAATAGTATATGGCAGTGGACTGCCTAGAGAATGCTAGTTCCAGAAGTGTGATACTTCCTAGATGGTTGTCAATCCACTATTTTATCAAATTAATGAAAATAAATGCAAGAAGTAAAGGTCCTATTGCTAACACTTTGATTTAGGTATCTCAAAACGTTATCAATACACTAGATTAAGAAAAGTACTAAAAATACAAACTAATCTAGTACTAGGCAAGGTGTTGTTCTAGTTGGGAAAGGTCACTGAGGTGTTAGGCAAGGTTTGGGCAAGGTTTTGGGTGATTTTGGACTATTTGATGGAAGTTATAAGTTTAATATTTTATAATATATTGCAGTCACATATCTTGGTATCGGTTAGATGATCGATACGGTATTGGAGAATGACCAACGCCGGTTGGGTGATGGGTGCGATCGGGCAATATAGTGGAAATATTAAAAATGGGTGTTTTGGGTCTCTCTATGATTGCACAGAGAGTTGAGGGGTTTTGGGAGAATGATATGATTTTTTAAGGCTCAACAAAGGTAGTAGAGGTATTAGGGCGAGTGAAATGGGTCGGGTTGATGGAATATGTAATAAACAGGTGAAAGGTGGTATTCGGGATAGAGAAGGATCGGATGGAAGATGTAAATGAAAGACTTGAAATCAAAACAATAGCTTAACAAATAAGAATGGATTACTTATCTGGTAACTTTGTATATTTGAAGGCAGTTGATGGTTGACGTTCATTTATGGGAGATACGGGAATGTGTCTAGTGTTGCGGCAACGGAGCTTGTGTGCTCTGTTATGTGATCCAAGGCGTGGAGGAAGAGAGTGGCTACCGGTGAAGCCATGGTGTGCTCTAGTTCATAGTCGATAGCTTGAGTTCTCAAGAGTTAGAATGCCAAAGCTTGAGTGAATGAATGAATTGGAGAACCCATACAAAGAGTTAGAAACTCTTATTTAAGGTAACCGATGATGGTTAGGGAACCGATGTTGACCGAGGGATAACCAAGGTGTCGGTTAAGGAGAATTGGTCTAACTTGCCAAAAATAGGGTTTCTCTCCCAAATTTGGCATGGTCTTTGGCTTAGTCCCGGGTAGAAGTGGGAGATAACGCTAAATATAGCAGGAGAGAGGTTAGAGAGATAATAGGTCATAATGGTTAGGGTTAGAACAAGTCCTAGTTGGTTAGGATAAGTGGGGACTTATTCTAAGGCAATTAATAGGTTTAGAATGGGTCTAGGGTGAGGTGGATAAGTGAGGTGGCTAGGTGAGTTAGATAATTAACTTAATTGTGATAATTAAATTAATTAAAATGTGTGCAAGTGGGCATGGTGGGGGAATAATATTAAATTAATTAGTCGAAGGTGATTTAGAGGGTTGTGACCCAATGGGTGTCTACACCAACCTATTAGGTTAATTTATGCATCATATTACCTTAAAATATTTAATTATTTAATAAGGTAATTAGTTGATATATTGTTATATAGTTTTATAACACTATTTTTCATATTATTTCATATGTTATATTGTTATGTAGTTGTAACAATTATTATTTGTTTTTATTTAATTATTGTTTCTTCCCGGATGTATTTTGGAAGTTGTTGTGATTTTGGTTGTACTGTGCAACCCATTTATTTGTCTGCACATGGCTGTTCAATTCTATAAGAATTGTAACACTTCTTTATAATTCATGTTGATTGAGATTAATATAATTTACTGAGGCTTCCATCCACTGTTCTACATTTTGTAACAGAGTAAATTGAAACTCCTGGCAAGGTTGGAGAAAGGTTATAAAGGAATAACTATCATGGAGAAGAAATCTATCTCATTGGAGAGTTAGTGTTGCCTCCAAAGAACTTTCTAGATCCCCATGCAGTCTCACAACCTTCTTTGTTATCTCCGTGTAAAGGAAAGCAATTTTTTTTTCCTTGGTGCCCTTTGCACCAGGAAAATTTTCTTCAGTGTATTTTACGGTTTGTAAAAATCGAGATAAAAAAAAAAAATTATATTTTTCCCCATTAGGGGTTTTGTCACTAAATTTTGGTGACAGTGTTAGTTGTAACTAACACCAGTGGTCCTGCCAAGTCTAGAGGACTCTCTGCTAAAATTAGCCTAGCTCTGCATTTGGAGGAAAATTTGCAGTTGTATTGATCGGGCTACGACCTCCACCAAGGCCGAGTTCTATTTCTTAACACCGAGTTGTATTGATTGGGCTAGGACCTCCACCGAACCAATTCGGTTCATTGAGTTTTGTAGAGGCGAGTTGAGGTGTAAACATTTTTCCTACCATTCAATTTTTTCAAATTTTTGAATGTAATTACATGCTTCAATATATTGTACTAATTTGAAGGTTGCCATAGTCAACCAAAACTTTGTAACTACTCACAAATTGGTAGAGAAATGTAATAAAAAATAGTAAAAATTGGTTCTAAAACACTCACGAGATCCTAGATCTCATTCACATCATTCGGTATATACGGTGCCTCTGGGAAGTGCTTATGGGTAAAAAGTCGTTGCAACTACTACTACACTTAACACCTAATATAGTTGTAACAATGTCATCTAGGCATTGACCCTTTGAATCGATGGGGAGTAATAAGGATACAATGTACACACTATGAGCCATCTCATCCATATGTGAACGATTGCTTGACATAAATGAGGACTAAGAAATTATCCAAGTATATAGCGAAGTTACGCACACGTATGAGGATATTTCTTTGAGTCGGTTTCAATAATCACACAGACCCCTTTCAGTACTATCTTGGTAGCACATATTGAATTCTTTCACTTATGTTAACGCCACTTTCACTTTACTGGGTATATAGAAAGGGCGAGCTTCTTCCACGTACCACCAAGTATATCGGAAGGGTGCACATATAGAAAGGTTTGGTATATCGGACTGATGGTATATAGATTGGGAGACCTTATACCTGGAGTGATAAGAGCCAAACCTTGTAAGTGATTTCTACGAAATGGCCACCAATGCCCCCAAAGTTTTTCTTCAAGATTCACAACTACTCAAAGGAAACAACTATGCTACATGGAAGATGAAAATCAAGACATAGCTTGAGTTTGAAGAGATATGGACTGTTTTGAATGGTACTCTAACCAGATTAACTACTGATACAACACAATAACGACAGTTTGATAAAGTAGATCAGAAGGCCAAACTCATCATCTTGTTTGGAGTGTCCAACGATGTGTAACCCCACATTCGAGATGCCAAAACAACCAAAGAAACGTGGGATAAATTGTACGCATATATGAGGCCAAAAATAATAATGTCATACTAAATTTGCAGAGTCGATTACATACATGCGAAGTTCAAAGAACGAGATGAGAAATTGAAGTTTTCTTAAGAAGATTTACAGAGTTGAGGGCTTCACTTCTATCCCTAGGAGAAGTGGTCACGAGATGATCTTTGTCATTCCCATTGTTCGAGAGCACTCCCCTCTTCTTCTTCGCATTTTTGTCACAACACTAAACGTGTCAGATACGACAATTAGTTTTGACAAGATGGTAAACCTACTGTAACAAGAGGAAGCCATGCATAATAAGGATGATGAAGAGGAGCAGGCACTTTCTTCACATCAAAAATGGAAAGGAAAAGGTAAAGGAAAACCTAATTCCTATCAAAATTCCCAACATTAGAATCAATATCAACATCAAGGGGACAAACAATAGAAGAAACAATGTCCAATCGTAAAAGAGGACATGACTTAAAATATTGTTGGTATAATACTTACAAGAAAGGTTCATCAAGCAACTCTAGACCTCCACAACAAAAATCTCAAAAGGGACATTCAAACTACAATCAAGGGCGAAAAAGGGTAACTAGAAAAGAAGACCCTATCAATGAGGAAATATTGCTAAACAAGAAGAACATTCGAGATAATGAAAAATTATTGTACACTTCTCGATTAAGTGAACCCTCCACGTCATCTAGTGATTTTTGGTATGTTGATTCGGGAGCCACTCGACACATGACCGACCACAGAGACTGTTTTACTTCAATGAGGGACACACCTTTGAAAAACCATGTTTCGTTGGGAGATGATTCTTCATATACAATTCAAGGGATTGGGAACATTTCTCTACCTCTTGGTTCATGCAACTGTAGACTATCACATGTCTTATATGTCCCTGGGTTGACAAATAATATGCTTTAAGTCAATCAACTAAAAATTAACTTTGATACTCATGCAGCAAGAAAACGTGTTTCATTCGAGATAAATCACGAGGCTAAAAATAGTTGAAAAATAATCCAATGTGGGATGCATGTTCTAGCTTGATTTTATCCATAGAGATGATCGGGAACTTGTGGCTAAGAAATCTACCTCTGCACCGCGTTATGGCATCGAGACTTGGTCATGTTAGTTTCAAGTATGCGGAGACACTTCGCGCGTAATATGGTACATGGGCTACCATCTCTTCGAGAAGGATATAGACAAGTGTCCTCACCTACTAACAGAAAACAACACAGAGCTTCATTCCAGAAGAGTACATATCGAGCTCATGGTAAGATTGATCTAGTTCATACCGATCTTTGCGGTTTGATGCAACCAAGTCATTTTGGATTTCAGTACTTCATGCTATGTGTTGACGACTATTCAAGAAAAATGTGGATTTTTTGTCTTCATAAGAAAAGTGAAGCTTTTGAAACCTTCAAGAAGTTTAAAGTAGCTATTGAGAATGAAATTGGTCATCACATCGAACTCTCCACTCAAATCGAGGGGGAATTCACCAATAATGAGTTCAAAGACTACCTACAAGCTCATGAGATTTGTCTACAAATTCCTCCTTCACACACACCAAACATAATGGTGTTGTTGAGAGAATAAATCATACTATCATGGAAATGGTGTGATGCATGATTGATGAATCTAGACTTGCAAAGACATTCTGGGCAAAAGTAGCAAAGACAACATTGTATTTATTGAATAGAGTGCCCATAGTTGCTCTTGACAGAGTAACACCACCTCATCAATAAATACAATGGGCACTCTATTCAAGTATGCACATACCCAAGCAAAACTAAAAGAAATTGGACATGAATTCACAGAAACTCATCTTTATCGGGTACAATGAATTGAATCTTGGGTACAGATTGATGGATCTAAAGACCAGAAAAGTCTACACCAGCAGAGATGTTGAGTTTTTTTAGAAGAAGGAAGCAGAGTCTCCTCCTCTAGACTCACCTGATGTAGATTCTTCACCAGTTGTAAAAATTGAAGTTGATGTTCCCACAAATGATGAAAGTGATGATGGGGATGATGGTGTTGATCAAATAGAACCACAACCCATGGGAATAGTTCAGTGTATTCCCAAGTGGTGTACTAGCACATTACGAGATGTAAGAATAGATGATCCACTGGATACATCCACCCCTGGACCACGGACTCATAGTAAAGCAAGAGAAGAAGTTAACTTTGCTTTGATGAGTAAAGTTATTGAGTTTGATGAGCCCTCTTTAGTCAGGAAGCCCTACAGTCAAAATCTTGGAAAGATGTCATGAACTCTGAATATCAATCAATAATGAAAAATAACACTTGGCATCTTATCGATCTACCACTAGGGAAGAAACCCATTGGATGCAAGATGGATATTCAAAACAAAGTACAAAGAAGATGGGACAGTGGAAAAGTATAAAGAAAGACTTGTAACAAAGGGTATGCACAAAAAGAAGGCATTGACTACGAGGAGACATTTTCTCCCATAGCTAAGATCAAAATGATCAGGATGATCTTTGCTCTAGCTGCACAATTTGGTTGGAAATTCCATTAGATGGATGTAAAAAGTGCCTTCTTGAATGGATATTTACAAGAAGAATTCTACATGACTCAACCTAAGGGATATGTAGTACTTGGTCAAGAAGTAAAGGTATGCAAACTTAAGAAATATCTGTATGGCCTCAAACATGCACCCTAGGCATGGTACATCAAAATTGATGAGCATATCATACAACATGGATTTGTTAGAAATCCATACGATCCCAATATTTACCTCAAAAATCAAGGGGAGATTGTGATTATTGTTGTCTATGTCGACGATCTAGTCATCATTGGTAGTTCAATGAGGATGATTGATGCAACGAAGAAAGATCTTAATCAATCGTTTGACATGAAAGATCTCAAGTTGATGCATTATTGTCTTGGATTGGAAGTATGGCATAAAGAGAATCAAATCTTTGTTTCTCAGATGAAATATACCAAGACAATGCTCGAGAAATTTAGGATGATGGATTGCACACCGATTGCTACACCTATGGAGAACAAATTGCAGTTATCTCATTTATATCCATCTCTTGAGGTAAATGCCACTCTCTATCGGCAGTTGATTGGGAGTCTCATTTACCTAACCTACACTAGACCAGATATCAAATTTGCAGTAAGCTATCTATCCAAGTTCATGTAGGAACCCAAAGTTTGTCATTGGAAAGTAGCAAGGCGCATCTTGAGATATCTCAAAGGATCAGTGGATCTTGGTATAGAATACAAGAAGAATGACAACTTCTTCTTGTCAGGATATTCGGATTCAGATCATGCAGGTAACATTGATGATAGAAAATCCACTTTAGGATTTGTGTTCTTTATCATGGGGAAGCAAGAAACAACACTTTGTTTCTCATTCTTGTATAGAAGCCGAGTATCGTTTTGTAGGAGAAGCTTTTTGTGAAGTGATTTGGCTATGTTACATACTAGAAGGACTTGGAATACCACAGGAAAAACCGACCACCATGTATGTTGATAATGAAGGTGTTCTCAAACTTGTTCACAATCCAATGTTTCATGAAATAAAAAAACATATTGAAGTACAAGTTCATTTCATATGTGAACATGTGTTGAAGCACAATATACAACTTCAATTTTGTCCAACAAAGTTGAACAAAAAGTAGATATTTTCACGAAGTCACTTGCACATGACAAGTTCAAGTTGTTCAGAGAGTTCCTCTCCTCATCCCTTGAGGAAATGCAAAATTAAGGGGGAATGTTAGGTTAATTTATGCATCATATTACCTTAAAATATTTAATTATTTAATAAGGTAATTAGTTGATATATTGTTATATAGTTTTATAACAATATTTGTCATATTATTGCATAGGATATATTGTTATGTAGTTGTAACAATTATTATTTGTATTTAATTATTGTTGCTTCCTAAATGTATTTTGGAAGTGTTGTGATTTTAGTTGTACTGTGCAACCCATTTATTTACCCGCACATGTATGTTCAATTCCTATAAGAATTGCAGCACTTCATTGTAATTCAAGTTGATTGAAATTAATATAATTTTGAGGCTTCCATCCCTATTCTACACAACCAAACTCCATCCAATCTTCCTTCCTTCTCAATTTGCATTCCCTCCTTCCCTTCAAAGCTAACAAAATCAGATTTTAGCACAAAAACCAACATGTTTCCTTGTTTCTTTATTCAATCTAATGAAAAAAATAACATCCCTTCAATCTTGACTATTATCTCTTTATTAAATCTTTACCATCAAATCTTTGAAATCTTGAATGTTATCTCTTTGTTAGGAATTGGGATTGAATAGATAGGTTTCAAACTTTCAATTCAAAGTTATTTTATGCTATTGCATGTTTTTTACTACGTTGAAGCCACAAGTATTTATGTCTCACCTTTTAATTTCCAACTTTCCATTCATGTCTTCGCCTTACCTAACAAATTAAATGTCATCCAATTGAGAACTTTAATCTCGTAAAGTTTCATTGGCATATAAAATATACTTTTCACTCATATGTGTATCAACCTTAAATTAATTAAATGGATGGTTCATAATATATAAATTAAATAGTATATAATGTGCTAAATGATGTTTTTAAAAGGAACGATAACCAGATCGTACCAAGCCAAGAACACAGATGCTAATCAAACACCACGATCAATAAGATGAAAGTAATTCGCCAAAATAACTTTACATAAACCTTTGCAAACAAATGAGTAGCAATATCATATATTAGTATGGAACTCAAATGAAATAAATGAGAATGGGCCTTGCTTATATAGGCAAGAAATAATAATCTAAGAACTAGTCAAGGTCGTAGATCAAGCCATAAATCATGGAAAGAACTAGTCATCAAAGAACTAGTCAAGTCCATAGATTTATGAGAGAACTAGACATCAAAGATCTAGTCAATACCATAGATCAAGGAAAGAACTATACCTAACAACTAGATAATATCTCCTAATATCTAAATAAATAAAAGAAATATCCACACACATAAGTGGGTGAGGATAAATATAATAAAGGTAAATAATGTACCTAGGTGAACATGAGCTAAGGTAAATACCTACTCTAACACCCCCTCAAGTGAAGCTAAGGGCCAAAATAGAAGTGGCATGTCCACAGTATGAGTCCCAACAACTAGGCCTGATGAGGTACTCATGTACAATATATCCATGAAGAAATCTCAAACCAAAAGAAGGAAAGAATCCTACTAGAAGGAAAGAGAAAGAAGAATAAGAAGGAAGATGTTCTCATGAACACCCCCAAGAACAACTTCTAAAACCCCAAGCATTCCATGCAACTCAAGGTAGCGAGGTGATGCAAAAGGCTTCGTAAAGATGTTTGCAACCTGTTGCTTGAGTCGAAATGTACTCCAAGCAAAGAACTCCATCCTAAATGTGTTGAAAAATGAAGTGGATATGTATCTCAATATGCTTGGTCCATTGGTGCTCAATGGTTGCGAGAAATGTGAATTGCACTTTGGTTGTCACACCAAAGTACAGTTGGTGAATCTGTGGGAATCAAAACTCTATCAATAACTAGCAAAGCCAAAGAATCTACTGACTCGCTATAACTATTTCCCTGTACTCTGCCTCTGAAGATGAAAGTGCAATAGCCTATTGTTTTTTGCACACCCAAAAAACTAGAGAAGAACCAAGATAGAAAATATATCCAGAAGTGGAACGCCTGTCATCAATAGAACCTACCCAATCTAAATCTGTATACCCAACCAACTGAGTAGATCCCCTAGTGTAGTGTAGGACAAAGTGGGAAGTTCCATGCAAATAGCACAAAATCCTTTTAGCAGCCTGCCAGTGACTACTATGAGGAGAATGTGTAAACCGAGATACAAGCCCTACTGCAAATGAAATATCAGGTCAAGTATGGGTCAAGTACATGAGACTCCCAACCAACTTCCTATACAACATAGGATCACAAAGTGGTGTGGTACATGTGGATGTGAGAGTAACTCCAGATCGAAAAGAAGATGGACTTGGCTTGTAATCAGCCATATCAAACCGCCTAAGAAGATCATGGGTGTACTTATTTTCGACTCAAATGAATCCTCGAATATGTTTGAGAAATATACAAACCAAGGAAATAATGCAATATCCCAAGATTTGTCATTTCAAACTACGTAGAAAGAGCTCTCTGAATACTCCGAATGTGGGAAGAAGAAGCGCCGTAAGTAATAGATCATCAACATACAAGACAAGTATCACAATATCCTCACCAACATGTTGGAGATACACTTTATGTATGATCGGTTTATAGAAGAAAAGATTCCATCTTCTCATACCCAAGCCCAAGGGGCTTGTTTAAGACTATAGAGAGACCTTCGAGTCGACAAAGAAGAGAAGAAGCCTGAACAAATCCAGCCGATTGCTCCATATATATTTCCTCTTGTAGATCTCCATGTAAGAAGGCACTCTTCACGTCCATTTGGTATATGGGCCACCCCTGTGATGTAGCAATAGCAAGTACAAGGTGTACATAATCCATCTTGGCAACGGGTGCAAAAGTCTCAGAGTAATCAATACCTTCAACTTGTGAAAAACCCTTTGCAACAAGACGATCCTTATACTTGTCAATGGACCCATTAGCTGTGCATTTTGTTCGGTATACCCACTTACACCTAACCATATTTCTTCCTTTAGGAAGAGATACCAAATCCCAAGTATGATTCTTCATCAAAGAAGAATACTCAGCTTCCATCGCATCATCACACTCATGTATCTCATGAGCCTTTGAAAAAGACTAAGGATCCTCAGAAACTCGCTAACACAAAAGTCCGTAACTCAGTAGAATGTGCGTGATGATTCCTAGTGGGTGGAAGATCCTCTATGAAAGGTGCTACCTCAAAACTATAGTACGAGCCCACTTAGGAATAGTGACAACATCAATGGGAATATGATCCTCAATGGCATCTATAACCTCCTCATCAATCTCCTCAAAGAAAGTATCCTCAAGATGAGATGAAGAAGAAGAAGGAATGGAAGAAGATGAAGAATCATAAGGAGTGAAACGCTCATCAAACTAAACATGTGTTTAAAAAATAACATCACGTGTATCAGGATCTAAAAGACGACAAGTTCTCATGTCCTCACAATACCCTACAAAGATCAAGGGTTTACTCTTCTTATCCAAAGCTTTCCTTTTCTTCTTTGGCACAAAGGCCCAAGCATGGCTCCCAAAGACTCGAAAAAATGAGACATTTGGCTTAGTGTTAGACCAGCTTCCTCTCGGATTCAAATGCTCAAGTTCTCTATGTGTGGTGTGCGATTCTAAATATAGCTAGCACAATTAATCACTTCTTCGCCCAACAGATAGGAGGTATATCTCTAGAATGCATCATACTATTAGCCATTTCCTTCAAAGTTCTATTCTTCCTTTTGCTAAGCCATTCTTTTGTGGAGTATGAGAAACAAAATGTTGGTGAATAATGCCTTGAGTTGCCAAAAAGTTAGAAAACTCATTGCTGAAGTACTCCCCCCATTATCAGTACGAAGGTTCTTTATGCTACTAGAAAATTGTTTCTCAACCAAAGCTTTGAAGACTTTGAAGTGTGAATAAACATCACTTTTGTACTTGAGAAAATAAACCCAAGTACGCCTCGAGAAATTATTAATAAATGTAAGTGCATACTTAGCTCCATTGAAAGATGGGGTGGAAAAAACCATCAAGTCACTATGCACAAGCTTAAGTGGTGAAGAAGCTCTCTTAGACAAATTCTTAGGAAAAGGATCTTGGTGTTGTTTCCCTAATGCACAGCCATGAAAAAATCCCTCAAGACAAGAAACTCTAGGAAGATCATCTACCATACCATGAGTGCTCAACTCCTTTAAATATCTATAATTGAGATGTCCAAATCTTTCATGCCAAAGCTTACTCTTTGAATCTGAATGAGAAACCAATCCTATCCCTATAGAAGAAGTGTCATCAAAACCCTCAAAGTGATATAGTCTAGAACTATGATCAACAATACCCTGAGTAATAAGTGAATAAGGCTCCAACAAAGTTCTTACTTCTGCCCCATGTGGTGTAAAAATCACCATTCTCCTTGACCGAGAATGACAAATTTGATATACATAAAGCAAATTTGTAGTGATGTTAGGAACATATAGTGCATTTTGGATATTGCCACCATCAAGTTGTATATCACCTTTTCCTCAACAGAAAGAAAGGAAGAATCTCCAACCTCAATTTTGGAAGTAGAACTCAAACCTAGAGAAACAAAAGACTCTTGGAAGAAGTCATGTGATGAGAAGCACCGGGAATCTATAACCCAATTTTCTAAAAGTGGTGAATGAGATCTTCAAACAACATTAAGTGATTTTCCATGCTGATTAGAAGGAGGTGGAGTGGATATATAAATTTTGTGTTTCTTGTTTGCATTCTCTAAGGCTTGCATTCGCTTATAACACCTATGTTCTTCATGATTACTACCCCCACAAAAAGAGCATGAATGATTATACTTATTCTTGGATTTAGAAGAATCCTTGGGTTTTGAGTTGTTTTCTTTGGGTTTAGGAGCATTTTGAGATGGTTAAGGTGTGGATTTGGTTTTACTATTTGGTTTTCCCTTGCTCTTAGAATTAGATGCGGCTAATGCCTTTTGAGATTTGGAAGACTCAAGATGAGACAATTTGGATTCTTCCTAGTAAGTCTTTAGGATTAAGAGAGGTGATCTCAATTTCAAGTTGCATGGCTCTCATATGATCCACCTTACCAAAAAAATCCTCCATTAGAGATCTTTGGTTTAGGAATTTATTGTATGAAGTAAGAGGATGCTCTTTTACCATTGTTGGTCAAAGATGATGAGATTGATGCAAGATTATGTAGTTTGTACTTTGATGGCTCTGGAAGTAATAATGGATTGGGTGGAGGTAATTTTTGGTATCACCAGAAGGTCAAAATTATTTCTCTTCTATTCATTTTCAGTTTAGTTGTTCATGCAATGCGGTTGAGTATGAAGCACTAATCCATGGTTCTGAGTGGGATAAGAAGAAGGGAATTAAGTCTCTATAGGTATTTGGTGACAAAGTGAGTTGGTTACAAATCAGGTGACAAATCTAAACATTAAAAATAATCCTTTAATGAAGTCATATAATCATAGAGTATGGGATTTGTTATAAGATTTTGATGCATTCAATATTGATTAAGTCCTTGATCGGGATATTTTTAGTGTAAAAAGTTCCCTAAACTTCCCTTAAAAATTCCAGTGTAGTAGATCTTTCAAAGATATTTCCGACAACTGTAAGAACGTGAAAACAGACACTCTGAGCTCAAGTTATGTCCGGTCAAAGTTCAGTCAACATGGAAGTCAACTTTGGTCAACAGGTCAACAAGTGGACCAATAACAAGGTGACATGTGGAAATTGGTGACAAGGAAAAATTGATGGTATTGTAATTTTTAAAATCAGTTCATGGTATAGATCTCGTCGCAAGCTTTCTGACGCATTTTGAATGGACCAAATTTGAGTTCGTATGCGAAAGATATGCATAGTCAAAGTTGTGGTCAAATGATGACGTGGCACACTCTGACATGGACAAATGGCATATTATGGGCATGACACTTGACAGGTTTTTAGTGGATTTGGATTTAAAATAATAATAATAATATTTTATTTAATCCATTCCATGGGAATAAGCCTAATCCCATGGGATAAGGAGGATTTTGTGGACAAAAAGCTATTTAAAGGCTTATTGGGGGGTCAATGGCTAAATTGGGTGCCTAAACCTATGGAAGGAGGATTTGAACCCAAAACCTCATCTAAAAATATAAGTGGCCTTACCAACCCACCACCCTCTTGTAAGTAGTAAAATTAAAGCTCACTTGTATTTGTAATAAACAAGTGATAGGTCTGTGTTAAGCCAATAAGAAGACAGTTTTGGAAAAATAATTTTTTGAGGCACTTCCACTCAAAACCAGATCTCGAGTTATATATGAAAGTTGTTCATAATTTTGAGACGATCAAAATGGTGTGATCATCTTTCAAATTTTGAGATTTTGTGATAGATTTATTTTCTGTTAAAGTCACACAAAGGCGTATAATCAAAGGGAGACATTCTTTGCAAGTGGATCGGGAAGGTGAAGGACGGAGAGGTGAGCTCCATTAACATCCTTCAAAGGTCTAAATCATAGTTTTACAGGTTTTTGATTCATTAGAAATAGAATGCATGGGAAATTGTGCCAAAATTTTACATGAGAAGGTGTTAAATTTAGCAACGGATAAATTTGCTTTATCCATTCTAAATTAGGAGATAAAGTTGTGCTATTATTAAATTAATAAAAGCAGCGAAGGATAGAAATTTGAACAGCAGTTAGAAGTAACCCTGTGGCCCATAATGAATGCTAATTATAGCATAGAAATCTGCGCCAAAATCAGGAGTTTCAGGGTGAAGTTAAAAGAAGTTTAGCATGTTGTGTTTATCCAAAAAGTTGTGCCATATTCTAGCAGTAGAGGGGTTATTTTAATTGTTATTTGACAACAGTTGCCCCTAAAATCCACGCAGCAGCAAAGGGGATTATTTTATTTATTTATCAGGCACTTTGCATGCCATTCAACACAGCAAAAGGAGTCCAAAATGAACGCAGCAGTTAAAGGATAAGACACAATAAAAGGTGCAGAAAAGACAAAAGTGCATGCTTTATTCAAAGCAACAACTACAAGGAATTTCAACGCATCAGCTTGAAAGGGATTGACTTATTTGTTTTTATTAATCAAAGCATCCTTTAAAATGGCGCATTAGGTTATAGAATAATTTGTTTCTAGTGCAGTTGCATGCTTCCAGAGTCAAGGGGGTGAATGTTTTATTATTAGAAAGTGCTTGTATGCACAAATTTCAAGGCAAGGTACAAGGGCAGCAAAGTCTTCTAAAATTGATTTTTATAAAGGAAATTACATACACACTTTTTGCAATTGTTCGCACTATAGTCCTAGCTTGTACTTGCATCTCGAATAAAAAGTTCCATTTTTGTCTTCTATATCGCTAGTTTTCTAAGTATTCCTTGTGTTTGTTATGGTATTGTGTTGTCTTGTTGTGGAAATTATTCCACACTGCTTCCCATTGCCTAAAGCTTTGAATTATTTATGCAAATTAGTCTCGAAGTTTTCCATGTGTGTGGATCTCTATATTTTCTATATGCGGTAGTACATGTGTGTGTCAATTCATTGGTGTATCACTGCAATTTTATATTTCCCGCATTCCTTCTCCCTTTTCCTTGTCAATTTGATTAGTTTTTAGGTGATTCATAGGGGAACCAACCCTCTCTAGAGGTTCACCTCGGTTTAGGTTACCCAACCTTGAGGTGTTCCAGCTTTTGTCAACATAAGAGATAGTACACTTATCATTCTCTATCAAGGTGCACTTTAGGTGACAATAGGTCCAAGAATGATCCCATAGAATTTGACTAAGAAACTATGCCTTTATGATGGTAGAAGAGACAACTTGGTAGAGTCGTTACTGGTCTAAGTAGTGTCATCAAAGAACAACATCTGCAGGATATTTTCTCTTCTCTCATGTTCACACTAAGGGGGAATGTTAGGATACATTAGTGTTACTATGAATGTTAGAATAAAATATTATCAAATAGTTTTTAAGTGCAAATAATGAGTTGTAGTAACATGGATAGGCTTAGTTACTTGATATTCTAGGAAGATATGAGATAGATAGATGGTGATATGTGAGGGATACTTGAGAAGATTTTGGGTTTATTATTAGAATGGATTAGCTTAATTGTAGGAGTTGCAAATCCTACATACATGCAATCCACCCCTCTCGTAAATTGTCAAAGCATATATTGAGCGTTTTCATTATTTTTGAATTAGATTGTGTTTAGCTTTTGTAAATCGAACCAAATATAAGATTATCATTCATTGTTATAGATTAGAGTAGATGTATGTTTTCTTTGATCTATTGCTTTGTCTTATTATATTATGCCCCTTGGATTTATCCATATCTTGATCTACTCTTATTCTAAATCCTAGTATAATTCTTATCTTTATCTTAGATATCGACGTTGGAAATCTATGACTAATATAGGGTTAGGGTTACTATTTTTTATACTTACGACATTAATTCTTCTTGAGCACCTTTGGTATTTATAATAAACCTAGATTTGATCACAAACATGTGAATTCCCATGCGGGGATCCATCTTAGCCATCATACACCCCATACTTATAATATTGGAGATAATTTTCCAGTTATCTCAAAATACTCGAGAATAAACCGAGTTTGTCAACTTTACATTTTTGGTGTTTTTCAATTTAAGATAAGAAAATATGGTAAAAGAAAAGGGAAAAAAAAATAGCAGAACTTTATTAATGAAGAAATAAATACAAACAACTTTGTATGAGCTGCAGAGATTAATTGATTAATGGAGGAGTGAGATGCTGTATATATAGAAAGTTGGAGAAGTCTAGAAGTGCCCGTGAATGTTCTGGAAAGAACTGGAGTTGAGAAGAGGAAAAATCTGGAAAGAGTGTTCTAGAGAAGTCTGGAGTTGAAAGGGGAAAAATCTATGGAAAAGATTTTTCTAGAATGGGAGAATGGGACAACTGTCGGTGGCACTATTGGATAAATAAACATTATTTCAACACCCCCGTAATGTTTATTAGGTATGTTGTCACAAGATTCAAATATGGGTCTTGACAACTTGGCCTTGTTAGGTACCCATTTACAAGTATATTATATATAAGGTTTCATATGCACTCTTGAAGAGGAACGTCCACTAGATGTAACATGTCTCGAAATTTCAAAAGACTTCTTGTAGACAAAGCTTTAGTGAATATATCTGCAATTTGTTCTTCAGTTCCACATAATTTTAGCTCCACCACATTTCCATCTATTAAGTCACGAACAAAGTGATGATGCACTTCAATATGTTTAGATCTAGCATGGTAGACAAAATTTTTGCTAGCTTGATAGTGCTTTGATTGTCACAAAATATAGTAGTTGGATGATCTTGTGGTAGATGAACTTCCTCGAGCAACGTTCTTAGCCACATAGCTTCTTGAGATGCCTTGGAAGAACCAATGTATTTTGCTTCTGTAGATGAGAGTGACACTGTAGCCTGCTTCTTACTGCTCCATGATATTGACTGAACCAAGATGAAAAACATATCTTGAAGTTGATTTTCTATCATCTATGTCTCTGCATAGTTTGAATCTGTATAGCCCACTAGAGTAGGTTTTCCTCCATGCTTATATTCAATTCCAAGTTGATATGTACCTCTGATGTACTTCAATATTATTTTTCCTACTTTCCAATGGTCTACATGAGGATTTTCCATGTACCTAGAAACAATGCTAACTACATATGCAATATCTGGTCTAGTGATAGTGAGATACAAGAGATTGCCAACAAGTTGTCTATACAATGTTTCATCTACTTCCTGTAGATTAGAGTTAGCACTTAATTTTAATCCAACTTCACATGGTGTACTAGTTGGCTTGCATTCAACCATTCTAAATTTTCTTAATATATCAAGAGCATATTTGGTTTGAGAAAGTAAGATTCTTCCTTCTTCTTGCCATACTTGCATACCCAAAAAGTAGTGCATTAGCCCTAGGTCACTTATCTCAAAGGCCTTTTTGAGTTGTTCCTTAGTATCGACAATGTATTGCATATGATCTCTTGTAATGATTAAATCATCAACATACAATACAACAATAACAATTTGACCATCATTATACTTTACATACATATCTGGATCAACTTTGCTTCTTTTGAATTCTGCTTCTAGAAAGTACTCATTTATTTTGGAGTACCATGCCCTTGGAGATTGTTTAAGACCATATATTGATTTTTTCAATCTACAAACTAGATGTTCTTCTCCAAGCTTAACAAACCCTGGTGGTTGTTGCATGTAAATTTCTTCCTTTAAATCACCATGTAAAAAAGCACTCTTAACATCCATCTGATAAATTTTCCATCCATATTTTGTAGCTAAGGAAACTATCATACGAATGGAAGTCATTTTAGCAACTGGAGCAAAAGTTTCAGTATAATCAATACCTTCTTTTTGTGAGAAACCCTTGGCCACTAACCTTGCTTTGTGCTTTTCCAAAGCTCCATCGGATCTGAATTTTGTCTTGTATGTCCATTTGCAACCAACCAAATTCTTTCCTTGCGGAAGGGTTGATAATTTCCAAGTGTCATTTTTTATTAGAGAGTTGTACTCATCTTGCATAGCTTCTTCCCATTCAACTTTTCCTTTTGCTTCCTCATATGTGTTCGGATCATCAACCTGCATCACTCTAGTCATAAGAGCATAGTTAGCAACAAGATTCTTAGGACCTTCTTGGTAGATATCTTGGATGCTTCTTGTTTTTCCTGTACTTTCACTATCACTTTCACTTGATGCTTCAATTTGAATTCCTTCTTCTCCTGTAGAAGATGTTACACCTTCATTTGAATCATTAATATCAATATTTTTATCTTCTTCAATCAAGATTGGAAGAGAAAGTGTGTTAGTGGAATCCTCGCTATTATCAATGATGTCTTCATCAAACAATACATTTCTTTTAATATGTATTTCTTCAGTCTTAGGATTGTATAACTTGTATGCTTTTGACTCCTCACTATACCCAATCATTATGTATTTATCACTTTTCTTATCTAACTTTGTCCTTTTTTGATCAGGAACATGAGCATATGCAATACTTCCGAAGACTTGAAAGTGAGAGATAGTGGGCTTTTTTGCTACTCCAAGCCTCTTCTGGAGTTATATTTATAACAGCCCTAGTGGGGATCCTATTGAGAATATATGCAGCTGTATGAATTGCTTCAGCCCACAATTTGACTTCTATGTTTCTAGAATGTAACATACATCTAGCCATTTCCATCATAGTTCTATTCTTTCTTTCTGCAACCCCATTTTGTTGAGGTGTGTAAGAAATAGTAGATTATTTATTTATACCATTTTTTTGCAAAAGTTTAGGAGGGATTGATTTATATACTTTGTACCCCTATCTGTCCTTAGTATTCTTAATGACCTTCCACTTTGTTTTTCTGCTAAAACCTTGAACTCTTTGAATCTATCAAACACTTCACTCTTACTTTTTAGAAAATATACCCATATTCTTCTATTGTAATCATCTATAAAAGTGAGTACATACCTTGATCCTGAAAGTGAAGGTGTTTTAAATGGACCCATGACATCGCTATGAACTAGATGCAAGGGAACTTTTGCTCTCCATGACTTTCCTTGTGGGAAGCTTTCAACATGTTGCTTTCCCATAGCACATCCTTCACAAATACCATGTCTTTGAGAGATTTTGGGAAGCCCATAAACCATGTCCCATTTCTCCATAACCCCGAGACTTTGATAATTGATGTGCCCTAGTCAGCTCATGCCATAACCTGTTCATGTCAATATGCTTTGCAATAGCACACATATTCCTATCTTCACACTTAGAGGTGAACTCTTGAAATTTATATAATCCATTTTCAACTTTACCAATTGCAGTGACTTTGTGCTTATCATTCACATCTTTGATTAGACATTTATCATTGTAAAACTCTACTTTGTATCCTTGATTTGCAATTTGGAATACTGAAAGAAGATTTGTCTTTAAGTCTGGAACTAATTTCACATTCTTGAATACACCATTGTCAACTTTAACATTTCTGTCCCCTTAACTTCTATAGCACTATTATTGCCCAAAAATATTTTCTCTTTAGTGTCATTATTGGTTACAGATTCAAATTGCTCTTGATTATGAGACATATGTTGTGTTGCACCAGAATCAATAACCCAATCATCTTTGTAAGAACTATTTGCCTTAAGAGCCATACATAGAGCATTACTTTTTGATTCATAATTTCTTGAAAACTTACTTGTTTTCCTTTCTGTACCATTTCTCTTTTCTGTATCATTGATCCTTTTATAACATGCATTAGCTTTGTGACCTATCTTACCACAATAGTTACATTTCCACTTTGGCCTATTTCCATAATCATCATGATGTTTAAATGAATTATACCTATTATCATGCTTCCAATTACTCTCTCTTGGCTTATGTTGATTGTCTTGAAACGTCTTGAAGTTATATTTTCCCTTTGTCATGAATGCCCGGGAATCATCATTGCAAGTCTCCCTTTCCTTGATTTGACGCTTTTCTTCCTGCACTAACTTGGCACATAGTTCTTCGGATTTGATGCTAGCTAATTTATCAGTTGTATCTAGACCTCTTATGAAAGATTGATAAGATGCAGGAAGACTTTGTAATATGATTTGCACAAAATCATTATCATTTATACTCTTTCCAAGAGAGTCAAGTTCATTCTTCTTTTCTTTTATTTTTGTTAGGTGAGGCACTAACTCTTGTGTATCTGATAGTCTCATGTTATATAATTCTGTAGTAAGAGTTAGAATCCACACATCACTTGAATTTCATATGTGCTCTTTAAGGTAGCCCATACGTTGACTCCGCTTCTCTCATTACGTACTTCTGGAAAGATGTCATTTGAAAGAGTGAGCTTTATCCATGTCACTGCCATTTTATCTCTTCTATCCCAATTTTCTTGATCTTTTCCGGGATTTGTAGGCCTTTTTTCCACACCAATAACAAGCTCATAACAATTCTTCAGGGTTAAAAACATCTCCATATGAGATACCCAATCATAATAATTTTTCCCATTTAATTTAAATTCTGGCAAAGGAGTACTATTAGACTCCATTATGAATAAATTCTCTCACAAATTGAAATAAAAACACTTATCTTCAAACACACCGAAAAAAAAATGATTTCAATAGTTTGCTCATACACTTTTAATTTTGTCCCCAAAAAAAATCTTCTTTGTTGTCAAAACAATGAGAAGAAATCAAATGCAATTTGGGAATTTTTCCCTTCAATTTTTTTACTGTTCACTTACAGATCTGTTGCAGATTTGCTGCTGGTAGAAGAAAAAAAATAACTTGGTGGAAGCCTCAGACAGGTACATACAGATCTGCAATATATCAGTGGCTCCTTAGCTCCTTGGCTCTTCAACACATGCTTGAGAAGAACCTCTACTCTGATGCCATGAAGAAAACAGGGAGGAAAAAAATAGCAGAACTTTTATTAATGAAGAAATAAATACAAACAACTTTGTATGAGCTGCAGAGATTAATTGATTAATGGAGGAGTGAGATGCTGTATATATAGAAAGTTGGAGAAGTCTAGAAGTGCCAGTGAATGTTCTAGAAAGAACTGGAGTTGAGAAGAGGAAAAATCTGGAAAGAGTGTTCTAGAGAAGTCTGGAGTTGAAAGGGAGAAAAATCTGGAAAAGATTTTTCTAGAATGGGACAGCCTGTCGGTGGCACTATTGGATAAATAAACATTATTAGGTAGTCAGGAAAAATCCACCGTTCAACATCATAACACCCTGAAATGGAATCAATTCAAAATGTCAATGTTCTTACTAAAGCTTGTTTCATTGATAATATGGTTTGGGAAAGCTTGAAGGGTCTTTAGAAAAATATAGTACAGAGTCTGTAAGTACCTGGATGCCTGCTCCTGTAATTATGCCCAACAAGAAGTCTGGAACAATGCTTGCCACCATCATCATCAAACTCTCAACCAGCGTCATGCATGCAAAGAGAACGAGAACAAAGAACACGAAATGATCAAATCCGCCATGTAAATTTACTAAGAAGTAGGCTATGCCTCCTGGGAATGCAGCGATAAGCATCAGATATGGAATTGAGGAAACAGTATTTGCTATCACGAAAGCCATTACGCCGTAATGGCCGTTCAATCTCTCTCACCCAAAATCCTGCTTTTGAAAAAACAATTCATTACTATTAGTATGATGAACTGACGATTGATTGGGAATTTGAATGACATTTTTATTGAGGGTCTATAAATTAACACTTGTCAATATCAAAAGTACTAAACATGCTCAATAAAAAATCCAACTATATTTTCAATGAAAAACAGGTTCATTTTGTGTAGCTCATACAAACTGCAGAGGAGTTCTAAATAATTATACTTATGAAGCTAGGAAGAAGTAATGGTATGTGCTTTTCTTGTCAAGTTCAGAGATCTTGAAAATTAAGAGTTAAATATTTCTCTTCCTTGAACCTGTTGTTCTTTGAAGATTATAAAATAAAAACTCTTAACCACGGTTTCCCAAAACCTCCGAGGTTTCCAACATTTATTGGAGAGTATCCAAAATATTTTGATTTAATTGATTACCTTTAATACAAGCCTCAAATAACTAATTCATTTAGTGTTTTTTTAGAAAATACATGTTCTCAATAAAGAAATAATGGCTTCAGCAGATGGTTGACCTTCATATCCTCCACAAAAGATGGGAAACCTCCTATTGCCATGAATGTGAGAAAGGCAGCTACAAACATGAGCATTGCACCTCTTGCCTACACCACATGACCATCATATTTGTTATTTTAGAACATTTCAAATGGAAACCGATTCCAAAATTATGGTTGGTGATTTTGAAATCTTAGATCTTGGAATTGTTCATACCTGGATTGCACCATAATCTTGTCCGACGTTAAAATAGATTGTACCCACACAGAGACACAATGCAGTATAAATTACAAAACGAAGCTAGTAATATCCTAAATCTCTATACATATTCACAAACGACCTCTTAGTGAGGACATAATACTACATCACGAAGTTTGTCTGGCTTCTTTTACTTTCCAATGATGCACCTTCCTGTACCACAAGACACCATCAATTTAATTAATATTTGAATTATTTCAACTCTCTTTATTTTCAAAACATAAATACAGATTGAACATAAAGTAGTCACATATATTTAGAAAATTATTGTACTTGTTCAATCGATTATGCCGACTATACTTAAATATCATCTGTATCAATGTTTTGAGTAGTATGTTGACCCATAGTCAAAACAAATTATTGTATATCATAATTGGTAACGATACATTACATTGTTACCTTATATATAATAATATGATTTAACTCAAAGTGATAAACATGTACGAGGGATAGAAGCTTTCATGTCTGCTTATGATTTGATGTCTCACACTCCTTAGATATTTATAAACAAAAACTTACCCTTTGAAGAATGATATGGTTTAATTAGCTTGTCTATGACTTGAAAAGTTGTAATATATCCTTGAGAGTCTCTTCCTTCAATGTCCTGCAAATTAAACTTTGGTTTGAGCATAATTCAAGTTTTGCTTTATAAATATGGTTGTAAATGAAATTGGCACGATTATTGAGCCTAAGTAGTGTCAAGATGGATTGTCTCCTACAAAACAAGATGCTATTTCTTAATGATATAAAGTTGGAATATATATATACAATGGAATTAAGTTTTTAATAGATTAATTTAATTTTTTCAATTGAGCTAGTAACATTAAAATAAGTGATTTCTTTATGTTACTAATTACACAATTAATGATTCCCAAAAAATAATATTACATAAATTTAATATACTTGTTCTCACTTGTTCAAAGTTGGAGTTGATGGTGCGGAGATAATGATCACAAGGATTTCTTAAAGATGGACAAGGGAAACCATTCACTGCAAAAAACTGATTTTTAGCAAAACACAAAATTATTTCTAGAATTTAGTGATAGAAACAATAAAATGATCTTTCTATTAACTGAAAATATTTAATTACCTCACTTGCTTGAGAAGCTTCACCAAAGTAGACAGTCCTCCCTCCAGCAAGAAGGTACAAGTTATCAAATAACTCAAAAACTTCACTACTTGGTTGATGTATGGAGGCTATAACAGTTCTTCCATCATCTCTTGCTAGGGTTGCTATCCTTTTCATCACATGATAAGTTGAAGCGCTGGTGGAGCACATTAATCATGAAAATCATCCCCCACTCAAAAATGATATAGGTAAGTATATGCTGATAAATATAAAGATATTAGAGTTTATCGAAATAATTCCAATCAATCATTATGTTAATGGGAGGGCTGATTCTGTTGTGACTTCACCTTTATTAACATAAAGATCATGTATATTAAGTTTAAATATCAGGTAAATATTTCCCACTAAATCTAAGAAGATATAAGATATTGTTGAAGGTAAGAAAAGATTGTCTACATGTATAAAGTAAAATTAATCGAATCTCAGATTGTCAAAAACAATGTTTATATGTGAAAAAGAATTAAAAAGTTAAACTGTAAATAAAGACTAGTCGTAGCACCCAAAGGTGTTGTTGCATATGCTGAAGTTGCTCAATCATTTATACCTGTCAAGACCACTGGTGGGTTCATCCAAGAAGAGTAACAGTGGTCGGGTGAGGATTTCTATGGCAATGCTCACTCTCCTTTTCTGTCCCCGACTCAATCCTTTCATCCTCCAGCCACCTATCCTTGTATTCACTGAATCATCAAGACCCATCTGTTTAATGGTAATCTCAGCTCTCTATCTCTTCTCAGCAGTAGACATGTTATCTGGCAACTGGAGTGTAGCAGAGTAAAAACTGCCTCCCCACCGTCAATGTTGCCATCAATATGTCTTCTTGAGTCTCATAAGCCTACAGTCGTGCAATTCACCACAGTAGGATTAGAACTGTTTCTGTATTGAATTATATTAGGTTGTTATTTCTAAAAACTTTTAACACAATATACATAAGAGCCTATCTATCCCATGAGTTTGCAACGCTGACTGGTCAACCAACCAATGGGCTGTTTACCACTTTTTGGAGTGGATTTATCATTGGTCTGTTGACCAGTCAACCTTGCGAGAGAGATATTATACAAGTTGACTCATACACACCGATGTACCATAAGAAAGAGCCTGCCTTCGACCATTTACTAAGATGTCTCCAGCTTGTCTGGTGGCTCCTCCCAATCTACCTAAAATCCAATTAACATAAACATTGTGCTTCCCTCTCAGTGGAAAGATTGGTATTAACAAGATCGTACAAAGGAATACAGAAGAGGAAAAGAAACATGATAAATATGTTACTTCTATCTGATAGTTGGAAACATCTATTTCACAGGGTTAAAGAATTTAAAAACATTGATGTATCCATAAAAATCAATAATGGAAATAAGATCCAACATATGACCTGCAAGAGCATCCAGAAGGGTAGACTTTCCAGATCCAGAAGGCCCCATGATGGCAACCATTTGTCCTGGTTGGGCGTATCCTGTGAGCCCTTGGACAAGTGTTTTACTTCCTTCTCTTGGATCTGATACTGTTACCCACACATCTTTCCACGTTAACCAGACACCAAAGCTGTAATCAGAGTTGAAATTGGGCATTTTTCCAATGCTTCCAGCAAGTTCCACAGTCCCTATTTCAGTGACTTCATCAGTGTTTGAAATGGCATTTATGTAGGTAGAACCTCGCTCATTAGTGCTTAACTCTGTGAATCCCAAATGAGCCAACTTTTTATTTGAGAAATATTCTGCAGAGTGAGAGAAATTTTCTATTTGTTGCTCTTGATATATCTTTGAGCTGGGTTTCCATCGGGGAATCTCAGAAGCCATGGTAACGAATACTTTTAGATTTCTAAGAGTCTAAAGAAAGGGATAATTTTGTAGAGAAGCTCTGCACTTCAGTGAACAGCTAAAGATTAATCATAACACCCAAAGAAAAGATATCGAACTTGGAAATTTTCTTTTCTATTGGTAATAACAATTTTGACGTTTTTTTGCAGTCAGATGATTTGGTCGTATAGGCTGTCGGTTCTCCATGATGAACGATAACGACCTGTTTGCGACCGGTTAAACCGTTTGTCATTGTCTGGATCATTGCATTTTTTGTTTTTCGGTCTCTTATTACGCCGAATCTCCACGGTTACATTTGACGGCCGTTTACACGTTTTTCATTCGTAAAATACTTCTAAATTTTTGAAATATTTGTCTAGTATAATTTGGATATTTAAAATATGGCTTGTTTTTTAATATAGATTTATATATTTAAAAAGTTGATAAACAGGCATTAATCTTGTATATATTTTATTACTAGTATATAAATAATGTGTTATTTTGTATTTTTACTTTTCAACAGTATTGTTGAAAAGTCACCTAAAAGTGCTTGACATGCATAGGTGGCCATCAAATTCAATCCTTGACATGCACGATAGCAATGAAAATTCATCATTTTTAGTAGACGGTTCCGCAATGTAAATTAACAACAAAATGTCAAAATTTTAGAAGTATTTTAAAGACACTAAACACCAAAAAAATGATAACCGTGGAGATTCGGCGAAATGATAAAAAGAGAGGCGATGTGAAAATTTACTGAAGGATGGTTTATTAGTGGGTATTGTCATGACATGGAAGAATAGAAAATATAAGCATTGCATGAAATGCATTTTTCAAAATTGTTGTACCAAAAGTTACAATCTAAAAATGTTCAATTCGATAACCTCTTTGGGTGTTTGTTTACTTCAACAAATCTTTAGCTACATCACTGACATTTGTGCAGGTCCACCATTCATGCATGTTTGAGTACACCCATAAAGGATATGAAACCACTTGATGACCGGTCACTTTCATCTTTCTAAGAGTCTGAGAGATTCAGCCTTTACAACACATGAGGTACATTCTCATTGATGAAATGAGATTCATAGGACCAAAGTTGATGTCCCTTACTTCGATCAATGACTAAAGGAGGCTTTCCTCAAATGGAAAACGATACTTTTGGTGGGCGCTCCATCATTCTCATTGGCAACTTGGGTCAACTTCCTTCTATCAACAACATAGCCACGTATGCAGGAACTACTTATGGGTCAAATCTTTGCGGACCTTCTCTGTTTCCATCACCTCGCATACTATTTTCCAAACAAGGCCAAAATCCTTCCCATATCAGATTTTGGACCCTTTTACTCAACATACGAAATTCATATGAAAATATTGAGGATTGGGAACTTCTAATGTACATAATGATTCCTCTTTTCCTATTTCGTAAAAAAATGCTTTCCATTACACCCACATTTAAATACGAGAAAAGAAAAGTAGAGACTAATGTCACTACACATGCATCATTAACTATTTATGTTCCTCTTTAAATTATGTTTTCTTTTTTACAACTACAAATTTGTCTAATGCTTATATGATGTACTTCATGACTATTCTACTTCTTTTTTATAAAATTTAGACACACCTTCAGTTTCACACTCCATTAAATAAACACAAGTATTTAAGGCCTCTTCACAAATTTTCTAGAATTTACATGTCACGATAGATATTCATTTCCTTACATGGTCATGCTTATTCAACATTTGAAAATGGTATATATATATATATATATATATATATATATATATATATATATACACACACAATTCAATCTTTCCATCGTTCACTAATTTGTACTTATGTAACTATTTTCCCAAACACGCCATTGAAAAACTTCCACCAAGAATTCCTCCTCCTCTTGCTACTCATTCCACAAAATCTCCCTTCCATTGGTTTACAATCAATCTACCGTATTGTTACTTTAACAATATTCACTCATCTTCCTCTAGTGACATCTCCATTACATCATCCCGATGTGATTGCTAGTTTTTAAAATTATGAAATAGAAAGTTTAGTTTACGAATACTTTTGGAGACAATGATTGTCACTTCCTAGACACAAAACTTAATATGCTTTATTATTTTAAATAACAAAGACTTGATTGTCAATATTTTACAAAAATCCTATTCAATTCAATAATGGGGAGTGTTGGTCCTCAAATATGCACCCCTGTTGGATTGACAACAACTCTCCTCTAGGGAAGGGGGGAACTACTTGGAATGGTGGTAGGTGGGTGGTATTGTGTTGATTTGTAGTGGGGAGGGGTTTAATACTTTCCTTGGGATCAAGCCTCAGGATGGTTAAGGGGCACGTATAAAGGGGATGGCATATTCTTGCTACTTTTGGTCCTACCTTGAACCAGGGTGAGAGGACCTACGAGTATAACATGAATGCAGAGGGGGATGAGATCTTTGTTCCCTCAAGTTCTTTAAATGATGGGTAGGATGGGATAAACATGGCCATGGACACAACACTTCACTCACAAGTTGTCACACAAAGTGTTACATATGCTTACTAGAACTGCAGGACACGAGTTACTAAAGACAGTAGAGATCGCTTGCTATTGCATTTTCTTGATAAAAGCTAAACGGAACTTTTAATGATAGTTAGAGACATGGCAGAAAAAGCAACGAATGGAAGTATGGGGTGGGATTAATTTTTTTGTTTTAATGGATATTTGGAGGGGAGAGGGAAATTGCTTTTATGATCTTGGTACATTAATGTTCCCATGGAATGAATCCATCCTTAATTGTGATGCTTGAAAAGAAAAATCAATTTCATATGATCTATGAAATAACATTTGCATTCATTGATACTCAATTTACACAAATACCTTGCTCAAGCCAGATTCAGTGGTTCATCTTTGCACCAATTGGCCTTCCTTTGGTTAATCTGGGGCCCCACATATCACTACCGTCCACTGCCCCTACCTCATCTCTCTCACAGATTGCCTCTTTCATAACTTGTTCTCTACCACCTATCCACATGAGCTTTCCCTCTCAGGCTCCGCCCACCTTTTCATTTCCACAAACTCATCCGGTGGCCTCAACATCTTATATAGGACATCCTTATTCGGCCACCCCAACACATTCATCATTGATACCTTATCAACATTTAACCCCACCATTGTCTAGTAGCGACTCTCGGCCCAATCCTCCTCCATTTACGATGACAGCACCATCATCTAACCCAACCAATGATTTAATCAAACAGATGATGGACAAAATGTAAAATCTTGAGGCTTATGTTTCAGGAAGCCGTAACACCCTAACATACGAGCAAGTTTTTCAGAGCCTATTCATCCTTTTGTCCCCCGCATACATATCCTCCTCAATGGGAATTACCGAAATTTACTCGCTTTAGTAGTAAGGAGGACCCTCAACAACACTTGCGATCGTTTAGACATGCTTGCTATCTGATTGCTCATGACGATGCCTTACTACTCTGTACCTTCCCCATGTCCTTATCAGGACCTACCTTGGAGTGGTATAGTGCTTTAGCCCAGCACTCAATCTTCTCCTTTAACCAATTAGCCCAATCTTTCTTGGATCACTTCTCCATCAATATTGCCAAGAAAGTATCCATTACCGATCTCTATGCCATCTGACAATTTGAAGATGAGTCTATCACAGATTTCATTGGACGATGGCGGGGCCTCATCAACCAACTTACTTATGCCTTACCTCAAGCCGAGCTCATTGAACTCTTTACGCGGGCCTGCGCTAAACACATTTCTCCCACCCTCCAAATTCAAATTTTTGCACCTTTGATGAGGCCTTTACTATGGCTCGGAAACTAGAGATTCGAGCCTTCGAGGAGGAGAAATTGAAGTTGCGCAACAAAAACTCAAATTTCCGAACCCAAGACTCCACCAACAAACCCAACACCACCAAATCTCATGCATTGGTTTCTTCAAAATCAAAAGGAGCCATACACGTGGTGATGGTCAAATATCAAGCACCGTCTAATACCCTGACCAAAATCAACTATAAGTATAAAGTCGAGCCCATCAAGTACACTCCTTGGGAGAAAATTATGATGTGATCTTGGAAAAATTACTTAAATTAGGAGCTATCACCTTGCCTCTGTTAAACCTCACTCCGGGTTTGATTCCACCCGCGCTATACCTTTTTGGTATAAAGAAAAGGACTTCAGTAACTTCCATCACGTAAAGGGACATAGCCACGAAAACTGCAAGATGTTGAAAAACATAGTGTAGGAAATGGTTGATGCAGGGGATATAACCCTCGATAATCCTAATGCCCCTGCTAATCGAAATTTACAAATCTTCAACAAACCATTTCCAAACCATTCATCTATCAGTAACACAAACCAAGAAACCTCTGCCGAGGAGAAGAGTGTGCATGAGATCCATGTGGTTTTCAACTCCCAACCAAGGGCTTCCATCGAGGAAATTCCAAATCAAGCCCCTTCACCAACGCAGGGGTCCTCGCCCCTTCTCCTTCATCAAGACAAGAGGAAAGCCCCGCTATTCCTTTACCCATAAAGGAATCAACCACCTGATTTCTCTTCTCACGAAGAGCTTTCTTACACCACATCCCTGCAAGGCGTGAGCGGATGTTATCCAACTTGTCTATTCCCCAAACATCTCCTTCCACCACTCTTACTTTGCAAAAGAAGAAGGATCGCCACTTTTTCTGTAGTCCTTAGAAGAGAAACCCTCGAGCCTACTTCACCAAAATCCTTAACCATGATGGATCCTTTAGAACATGCCCTCCCTCCCTATCAGTTCTTCATCGCCTAAATCTTTCCAGTGACCGATTGACCTCTTAACACCCATTAATACAGTGCCTCATTCGCCCCCGTATCACACCCAAAAAGGACCGGAATCACAACCCACTTCTCTTCCATACCAAAATTTCCATCCACACGTGAAGATTGTCATCCCCTAGAAGATAGACGAGTCTTATGGGAATGTTTGAATACACCATGCTCTACTCAAATGTAGATGACTAATCTAGATACCTCTACCATATACCCGAAGTTTTTACAAAAGCTCAAAATGTCTATGTCCTCACCTTCACCCCCCTCATCTCTACCAAATACCTCATCCACCTCTATCAACATAACCAAACCTTCCCCTACGCTGGGACTTCACCAATACCTAGCCTGACACACCCACCTAAATGATTAGATTTATCCAAAACTAAAGCCGTCAATCCACCTAAGAGACATACCCAATCTCCTCGAGTCCAATCTATGCCTCCGCCACAATTAAAACCCTCGCCACCGATCACACCAAGACAATGATAATTGTTTCAACCCTCATCGTCACACCTACCTTCTATATTGGGTCCTCACCCCTCCACCTTGCCTCAATACACCATGCCTTCCACGTCTTCTTTAATATGACATGTACCTTCTGCTCCAATACAGAAATCCACGGGTGTCTCAACACCGTCGCCCCATGTATCTTGCCTACCTACCAACCCTAAGCAAACTTGATCATCAAAGGACTTATTTTGCGCCTCCTCTTTCCCCGTGGTTATTTCCTCGTGGCCTCATCATCTAACCAACTACACATGTCTTTTGCACAGAAGAAGCCATGCCTAGTTAAACCCAATCATCAAAATCCCTTGCCTAATCCACCACCCATAAGAACCACTCGTACCCAACCATTACCAAAACAATCAATTATCTCACCCACTCAATCAATAGCCTCATCTTCATCTAAATTTTACCCCCTCAAAGGATCTTACGCCAAGATCCTGGATATGTTGGTAGGGGATGCGACCATTTCCTTACCCCCACTCAGACCCTATGATCCATCTAAACATCGACCTATAGGTTATGATGAATCTAAAATCTATGCCTACCACCACACACCAGGACACAATGTAGAAGGATGCAAAGCTTTGAAAGCCATCCTTCGCAGTTGCCTATCTTGGATGGAAAATCTAAAAAGACAACTTACGGAGGGAAAATCCCTTAGCTCGATCCCTTCTCCTATACCACCTATCCCCGCCTCACCAAAATCTATCATCATTGCAACCCCACCTCTCGAGAACAATGACTTATCCCTACCATCTTCCCCATCTCATATTTACGAGATCAACATGATTAACATTGGTACTCGAGGTCAGAAAAACAATGGAAAAGATAAAGAGAGCACACATGCAGCCTCTCTTTCTCCTTCTGCCATCCCGATCACACTACCACCTAAAGTGGTTATTCGTGGACCTACCTATCCAGTCTCTAATGGAGTTTCCCATCGCACCATGATCAAACAACTTCACCAATCTCCCGTAAAATGACACTCTATGATCTCATTCAAACATCGAATCTCATCGAAAATCTCTAATTGAGATCCTCCAAGGGCTAAAGTTCCTACCTAATGAAACCCTACCTATCACCTCCATCTTAACACCCAACCACATCACTTCTCTCACCAAAAACCTACCTCCACAACCATCTCGTCCCATGTACAACAAGTCGCGCTATTAGTTTTTCCGAAGAATAAATTGTCGTCTTTAGTGCAGAGGATCCTCGACCCCACTCTTTTCATCTCACTATGTCCGAGACATCTAGGTACTTCGTGTTATGATCGGCGGGGTGCTAGCCTAAACATCGTCTCTTCCAAATCCTTCTAATAGATGAATATCCCTCCTAGTTGTATGTGTGCCAACCCCACCATGTTACGTTCATTCAATGATGCTATTACTTTACCCTAGGCACCATGATCCCTAACATTCATGTAGGGCCACGTACCTTACCTAAAATCTTCTATGTCCTTGAGGGAGAGTTCCAATACAACATGTTGTTAGGTTGCCATTGGATCTGGGCTATGGGATGTGTTCCCTCCACCTTACATAGATGCATAAAATTTGAGTATGAGGAGAATTCATATACCGTCACAATGATGCTTTCCCCTTCAAAACTGCAATATGTTATACCACCCTAATGATGTGCTTGTACCAGTCAAGGCACCCATTGATCCGACCCAACCATCTACTTCAACCACACCTCAACCATCCACCTTAGCCACACCCACACCTTCAACCAATGAAACCACCGACGCAAATACCTCTTCCTTCCCGCGGACAACATCCCAACCTTGGATCCCTTGGTAGGTGTTTTTCAATGCCTTATGCTAGGGGAGTACCGCCTATACAACGTTAGCACCTTCCATACCCCACAAGAGTATGGACAGTTACATGCGCATCCTACCTATGACCATCATGTGGGGGAGGTGATCTCCTACGGCCCACCTAATTGCCGCACCAACCTAACATATGGGGGTGTCGACGCATCCTCTGTCACCCCTGAACCACCCCTTGGTGTGGTTCCCTTCCAATCTGATTTTCAATATCTAACCAACCATCATTTCAACCTCTCCTTCCTGACTCATTTGTGCTTGGAAAGGTTTTGGTTTCGGTCTCTATGAACAAGGCCGACATACGATCATTCCCTTGACTACATGCAAACACAAAGATCGTAGTGGTCTTGGATTTTTGAACCACCTACATTGAAGAAACATCGTGTCAATTGTAACTAGGAAGACAATGAAGTCACCCCTTTTGAACCATCATCACCCATTTTTCCATCTTCACCCACGGAGTCGATAGACCCAGAATCTATCCCTCCTAACTTTTTTTTTTCGTGAATGCTATTTTCCTAGGTCCTCTCACTTATCAACGCGATGGTGAAGACCCATCTTCTCTCCCCTTTTGTATCCAAACATGATTGAAGAAGACTCACCTTCGATTAATGTTGTGGAGTGCCAGGATGACGACTCCATCCTCACCTACCTTGGTGCGGATGACTCTTATATTCAACGTGCCTTACCATTTGAAACCCAAACCATGTTGAATGAGTCGACTATAGAAATCAACATCCACACGGAGGACGATCCTCACATTGTAAAGATCAGAAAATCCTCGATGCATCGAGAACAAGCCTCCTTCACTACCTTCCTCGCGCACGTAATCAAGCTTTCGCTTGGTCCTACGCCGACATGCCAGAAATCGATCTTGACATTGTTGTCCATAACATCACTCTGAACCGGACTCCAAACCAGCTTAAACATAAACCGAGAAAAATTCATCCACGCATTGCCCTCTTGGTTAAAGAAGATCTTCAACGACTCCTTTATGTTTCTTTCATCTTACCTATTGACTATCCTCAATGGATTTCTAATGTCATACTGTCACTAAAGCAACGGGGCTTCGGATATGTACAATTTCTCGAGACCTTAACCTCGCTTGCCCAAAGGACAACTTCCCCTACCTAGCATTGATCAACTTTTTGATCTCTCGCGTGGGCCATGAGATGCTTTTTCTCATGGATGGTTTCTCGAGATAAAATAAAATTTTAGTAGAAATTTGCACGATCAACATAAAACCACCTTCATTACCCCCTGGGGGACCTTCTGCTATCGTGTCATGCCATTTGGCCTTAAGAATGCTGGTGCGACCTATCAACGGGCTATGACTTACATTTTTCATGACATTATGCACACTATCCTCGAGGATTATGTTGATGATCTTCTTGGAAAATCCAAACATCGCAGTGAACATCTCGATGTTTTAACCATTATTTTGATCACCTGTTACAATACTGTGTTTGTCTTCAACCAAAGAAATGTGTCTTTGGCATCCTTTCGGGAAAACTCCTTGGCTTTATCATCTCTTTGCGTGGCATTGAGGTCAACCCAGCTAAAGTCAAAGCTATCTTAGAAATGCCCCCACCCACTAACCTAAAACAATTGCGTAGTTTGCAGGGAAAACTCCAATCTATCCGGCATTTCATCTCACAACTCTCGGATCGATGTCAACCTTTCCATCATCTCCTTAAAAAGGACATTGTCTTTCAATGGAGCGAGGAGTGCCACCAATCCTTTGAGGCTCTTAAAGCTTATCTCTTGCAGCCACTCGTGTGTATCCCACCTTAGGATGATCACCCTTTCTACCTTTACCTTTGTGCCATCGACCATATTGTATGAGCCATGCTCACACATCATGACTCGAGCATCGAGAGAAAGCAGTTTATTACATAATCCATACTCTTGTGGATTACGAGACTAGGTATACACACGTAGAAAAGTTGTGCCTAGCCCTATCATTCGTGGCCACCAAACTCCGACATTACCTCCTAAATCACAAAACTTTTATCGTCACCAACACTGACCCCATACATTATATGTACACCAAACCTCATCTAAACCAACGCATCACCCGATGGCTTATGCTCTTCACCGACCTCGACCTTGAGTTTGTACACCAAAAATCAGTCAAAGGACAAACTATCGCGGATCAACTCGCGGAAGCCCCTTTACCTGGGGAATAATTTACCAATTTTACTTTCCCTGATGAACTCATCGCCACCCTTTCGCTCAGTGATGCGTCTTATCCGATGACCCTCTTCTTCGATGGATCTAAATGTCAGCGTGGCGGAGGGGTGGGTGTTGTTCTCATTCCTCTTGATGGTGAACCTATGCCTCTTTCATTCAGGCTCGATTTCCCCTACACTAACAATATAGCGGAATACGAGGCCCTTGTTTTGGGTCTCCATGTTGCGTTACACTTAGGTGTGAAGTCTATTAACATTTTCGGTGACTCTCAATTGGTCGTCAATCAAGTTACTAGCATCTACCAATGTAAAAATGAGGAAATTCAAAAGTACAAACATTACGTGGATTCACTTTTGACCTTATTTACTCATTATTCTATCCAAATCGTTCCACGCTTAACTAATAAATTTGCGGATACTATGGCTTGCTTGGCCTCACAAATTCCTGCCTCACCAACTAACTCTGACATATTTGTCTTGGTCCAACAACTCTTTGCCCCATCTTACTTAGTCCAAGATGTTTGTATGGTAAATAATGTATCGGCTGATTCACAGGATACCTGGTATCACCAATTTCACGACTACCTTACAACCTCTGTTCTCCCACCTGACCTTACTAGTAATGGAAAATGTGCTTTTCTTAAAAGTGTTTCTCATTATGTCATCATGGGGGGACTCCTCTATAAATGTGGCTTTGATGGTATCCTCCTTCGATGTCTAACCGGCACTAAAGTCACCCATACCATCCAACAAGTCCATGACGGAATTTTTGGTGGGCACTTTAGTGGCCTTGCCGTGGCCAAGCGGATCCTTCACCTAGGATATTACTGGCCTACTCTTAATAAAGACTACTGCGAATACGTTAAGTGTTGTGTTATGTGTCAACAGTATTCCAACCTTCAACATACTCCCACCACCCACTACAGGTCGCACGAGATCTTTGGCCTTTCTCACAATGGGGTTTAGACCTTATTGGCGAGATTCACCCGCCTTCTTCGCAGCGTCACCGTTGGATCCTCACGGCAACCGAATATTACACTAAATGGGTGGAGGTCGTTCCACTCATTTCAACCAAAAAAGAGAAAATCGTTGAGTTCATCAATCATCACATTATCTGTCGTTTTGGTGTTCCTCATCGCCTGATAACAGATAATGGAAAATCTTTCAAAAATAAGTTGTTACGAGCCCTTTGTGACAACTTTGGTATCAAACTTAGCTTCTCGTCACCCTACTATCCACAAGAAAATGGTCAAGCCGAATCTTCTAACAAAACCTTAACCAAAATTCTCATGAAAGTCATTAACGATTTTGGGAAAAACTGGCATGATCACATCCCCTTTGCCCTTTGGGCTTATCATACCAACATTTGTACTTCCACTAATGCCACACCATTTTCTTTGGTGTATGGTACCGAGGTTGTCTTGCCTCTCGAAATACAAATCCCTTCCCTCAGAATATCTCTCTAGGATATTCTCACCAATGATGACTTCCACCAAGAGCGGTTAGCCCAATTGGAGCTTCTTGACGAGCGTCATCTTACAGCTCTTGACCACCTTCAACTTTATCAAAAGCGCATCAAGCGTGCTTATGATAAGCGAATTCATGAGCGTACCTTTAAGATTGGTGATCTTGTTCTCAAAGAGAATCAACACGTAACCAAACTAGAAAAGAGTAAACGTGGAAAATTTGCTCCTAATTGGATTGGGCCTTACATTATCACTCACACTTATGGATCAGGTACTTATCGTTTAGCTTCGCTTAATGGTAAACCTGAGCCTAAACCCCTTAATTCCTTGCATCTCCGACCATTCTACTATTGAATTTAGTGTTACATCACTTCTTATCTACCTTGCGCTCATCCCTTGAGCTCATTTACCACCTCATACACCTTGTTTCGTGCATCTCAAAGTAGAATCACACTCATGTGGTTTAATCATCACCTCCTCTTAAAGATGCCTTCCCCTTTTTAGTCTAGTCCATGACTTAAAAGTATCAAAATAACAAGTTCTCACTTATACAATTCTGGAATATTCTTGAGTCAAACTTCTTGCAAAAATAGATGCTTCATGTCAAACAAACATCTAGACTCTAAGCTATAAACTAGACTGCTCCCTCGAAGGACAAATTTATGTGTAAAATCTGCATCGCTACTATAAGTAGATGCTCCCTCGAAGGACAGCTACGTGCAAAAGCCACACTCTGCTACTATAAATAGATTGCTCCTTGAAGGACAGCTATACAAAGTCAGCCTCTATTAGAAGCTTCTCGCATTTATCAGCTTCTTGAAGACCTCAAGAACAACAAAATGCATATCCCATATAGACTTCCCACATTGATCGATCTATATCCATAAAAATAAAATCAGTATTCAAAAGCATTTTTGAGTCATGGACTTGTCTATTTAGGTTTGGTTCTCTTTTCACCAAAATAATCACCTTATAACATGTTCTCTGCGCCTTCTAGCTATACCATCCACCTCACCTCACCATTCTTCACCATATCAAGGGACATGATGTATATCCAATATATTGTGATTATACAACTCTTTTCACCTATCAACTTCTCGCCTATGCAAGGTACCTAGGGATTCAAGCTCATCCTATGATAATACGTGGTTTGTTTAGCTCTTTCCAACTATGGGACACTTTTGCCTCTTTTACCTGAATCTAGGATTATGTGTTGACCTTAATCAGGACACGGTTTCCTATGCTTGGGTAGGCTAACCCTCGCTTCACCTATACCCTTACCAACACCAACAACATTACCCTACCAACATCAAACTTTTACCAACCAACAAATTGCCTAACCACAACCAAATTACCTGAATTCACCTCTCCCTGGTCCTAAGGGAGAACTACATCGGTCTGAGGCCCCTCCTTGCTTTGTGCAATGGGCTATGTAGGCAGCACTTAGGAGACAATGGGGTCTCCCAAGGTTAGCTCGACCATCCCCTACCATAACCTATCATGTGTTGTGTCTTCCTTAAAAATATAAATACGTGAAAATATTTATAACCAAACCCTTGCCTATCACCTTTCTTTTCATCTCTACCCACTTACCTTACCACATCCTATTCATAACCATGCAAAATCTAATTCCAACCAAAACTTATACCTCTTGGGATGTAGTAGCTTGAGGTGGAACCTGTCTTCCCTCTCCTCTCTGCCTGTTGGACGCTTCTCCTTGTTCAACCATGTTCACCACCCTCTTCACTATAACTTGCCTTTACACCTTCTTAATCCAAGCCCATGATCACTTTACCTGTCTCTTTCCTCCTTATCACTCAATTCTCCCATGCAATTAACCTATATGGATGTCAACAGCCTCACATCCTCGTATTTAACATGTTGCATGACTCTAAAAATAAGAATTTGAGTTGTCTCCCAAGCCTTTCTATTTTTAGAAAAGCTCGTTTTAGCATAACCGATATCGGTTACCTAACCGGTATCGGTCACATAGTGACCGACATCGGTTAGCTAACCGATATCGGTCACCTATCTCCTTTTGCTTATACCTAGGCCTTTTCTTTGTTTTTTGCAAATTTTTGGTGGAGCCCACCTCTTTTCCCTGCATAACGACATCACTATCCAACTCCATCATCATCATAACATCAACATTTCAAAACATATGCATATCAGCAAAACATCATCAACATCATCTATATACATCACATTCCAATACGATCGACAAAACACATGCAACATTATAATATATGCATCAAATCAAAAATTATACACACCATGTGGATCAAACTCATCATCTATATATCGTCAAATCAATGTCAAAATATACAAATTGCCCTGCATGGGCCTCTGTAATCCAAAATACAAAGTCGGCATGCAAGCCGTTGTCTCTATCAAAATCACGACTCGGCTCACAGGCGGTCTCTCATGTCAAAAATATACTCGACTCGCAGGCCAATATCAACTATACAAAATGTACTCAGCTCGCAGGCTGGTATATACAACAACAATGAATACATAAATCCTATGTGGGCACGCAAGCCCCTATATGCACACTCGGTTCGCAGACCGGTGTCTCTATCAAAAATCATCTATCCACCTCGACCAAAAATGTCTCTACTCCTGGGGCGACTCAGCTCTCTCCTCCTCCCTCGGCCCATCCCTCAGCTGGCCCCTGTGCTAGGTCTCACCTCCTACCTGTAACCGACCCACCGGCTATGGCTGCGGCCACCTATGACTGTGACTCGGGAAGTCTTGGCTCTATGACACCTCTTGCTCCTCCAGCCTGTGCCATAGCTCCAAATCTCCTCAGCAGGGTCCTCAACCAATCAAGCTCTGCCTCCTGATCTCTTGGGGCCTACCAATAACTCACTCACCCACTCAACTAGTGCCAACTCAGCCCAACCACTCGACACAATCAATTTAAAACTCAACAAGAGATATTTTGGCGCTCAAATTCACAATGTGAAAATGACACGCCACTTTTTTTCTTTTTATAGGTTTTGACCTCTAACTAACATTGGTTAGGTCATGCCCTAGAAGACCGATATCGATCTTCTAACTGATATCGGTCACCCCTAACCGATATCGGTTACCTGCTTATTTTAACATAACTCCTGCCCTTATCTAGCAATATCCATTTTTCACCACATCGCCTACCCCCGGCTTTGCTAAATAGCCTTATTTTGAATTCATCGGCCCGGACCAAGGCCGCAACCCACCAATCGGCCCGACCCAAGGCCGTTACCAACCAATCGGCCGACCCGAGGTCGCAACCCACCAATCGCCCAACCCGAGGCGCTAACCAACCAATCGGCCCGACCGAGGCCGACCAACCAATCGGCCCGACTCGAGGCCGCAACCAACCAATCGGCCCGACCCAAGGCGCGAACCCAACTAATCGGCCCGACCAAGGCCGCAACCAACCAATCGGCTCGACCTAAGGCAGAACAAACCAATCGGCGACCCAAGGCCGCACCCAACCAATCGGCCCGACCCAAGGCCGGGAACAACCAATCGGCCCGACCAAGGCCGTAACCAATCCATTGGCCCGACCTAAGGCCGCAATCAACCAATCGCCCAACCCACAACCGCACCCAACCAATCGGGCTCCGACCAAGACCACACCCAATTAAGTACCTCGATCGAGGCCCACAAATTACGCTTTCTATCCACCCATCATGTAGTTGTTTATTAAATCGAGCTCACTTGTTCTTGTTTTATCATGACTAGGATACTTGAATTGATCATCCTACCAGCTTTTCCTACACCTAAGACCGTAACGTTTATCTCAACCAATCCAACCATTTGGTACTTCCGAACATGCCTAAACGTTCCATACCTTACCTGTTATATCCCCTAGAGCTACTTCCTATGCCTGGATACCGGGATTATATCAACCTTGTTTGGATAAACTATCGACATTTGCCTATGAATTTCTTGTTTGCTCTTCACATCGTGTACCTTGGTCGCACTATCGTATTTCAACGTGCGCCTACTTCCTTGAGCTTACCCCACCATCTTACCATCATCTAATCATCATTCACCCTTTATCAACCCTATCCCCGATTTCATGTCATGAAACATTATAATATAATCCTCACTCTATGATAGATTTGAGGGAGATTACCTATACCCTTAATCGGGCAACCACTTATTATTATTATTAGTGTAGCTTTACATGACAAGCTACACGACAACAAGGGGAAAATGTAGACACCAAATTTGGGTCTTACGACACCCTATGCCCCGCATCTCGTCACGCAATCTAACCTTACCTCACCACCTAAACCTTGCATAATTAATTATTTATTAATTACCTTATAATTAATAAATCCATATCTCCAACACTTTGCCACCTCACCTCGCCACCTCACCATGACCTAGCCCTAACCCTAAACTAACCTAATTAAGACCTATAACTTGGTCTAGACCCACACCCATGACTCATCACCCTCACCCGCACCAAAATGAACCTAATAATGACTTGACCAAGCCCACAACTGACCCCTCGGGAGAAAAGGAGGGAAAGTTGGCTATTTTACTAAAAATAGCCAACTTTGACTTAACCGACGCCGGTCCCTACTCAACCTGGCGTCGATTAGGGCAACCGCCATCGGCCTCTGTAAATGACCTCCCCCAACCAAAGTAAAGGATCCAAAATTCATTTTCAAGGGAGAGACAAGTGAGAAAGAGAAAAAAAGGTTGCAGAGAGGAGTATTGAGCCCAAGACTGTAACTGAGCAACTAGATCACTGTCACACTCATCCAAACATTGGGAGAGTCGGAGGATAGCTTCATCTGCTCACTTCCGATTGCCGGATCATCCCAATTGAGCCTTGCCTTCACCACTGCATTCCTTGGACCCGCATCTACATCAAAAACTAGTAGTCCTTCCTGGACAAAAAGGAGTTCTTAACAATCGGTCCGATCTCTATATACGGTACGCGTACACCTTCCCAACACTCAATGATATTCCTCCTAGCCCTAAACCTTATCTATTTCTCAAGAGAATGAAAAGATAGAAGTAACTCTAAAAATAAGAATTTAAGTTTCCTCCCAAGCTTTTCTATTTTTAGAAAAGTACGTTTTAACATAAACTCGATATCGGTTACCTAACCGTATCGGTCACATAGTGACCAACATCGGTTATCTAACCGATATCGGTCACCTGTCTCCTTTTGCTTATACCTAGGCCTTTTCTTTGTTTTTGCAAATTTTTGGCGCAACCCGCCTCTTTTCCCTACATAACGACATCACTATCACCATCCATCATCATAATCAAATCAACATTTCACAATATAAAATATATATATATATATATATATATATATATATATATATATATATATGTATATATATGTATATGCATATCATCAAAACATCATCAACATCATCTATATACATCAAATTCCAATACCATCGACACAACACATGAAACATTATAATATATGCATCAAATCACAAATTATACACATCATATGGATCAAACTCATCATCTATATATCGTCAAATCAATGTTGAAATATACAACTTGCCCTGCATGGGGCCTCTGTAATCCAAAATGCAAAGTCGCACACGAGCCACTGTCTCTCTAAAACCAGATCCTTTACATAAAATCTCAACTCAGCTCATAGGCCGGTCTCTCATGTCAAAAATATACTCGGCTCGCAGGCCGGTATCAACTCTACAAAATGTACTCGGCTCGCAGGCCGGTCTATACAACAAAAATGAATACGTAAATCCTATATGGGCACGCAGGCCCCTATATGCACACTCGGTTCGCAGACTGGTGTCTCTATCAAAAATCATCTATCCAACTCGACCAAAAATGTCTCCGCTCCTGGGACGACTCATCTCTCTCCCCTCCCTCTGCTCGTCCCTTAGGTTGGCCCCTGTGTCGGGTCTCGCCTCCTACCAGTAACTAACCCACCGGGTGTGGTTGCAACCGCCTATGACCTGAGACTCGGGAGGTCTTGGCTCTATGAGACACATATGGCTGATAATCTGCACCGATACCATCTAGTACATCCCGATAGTAATGGGCCTCCACTCTAGCCTCCATGTAAATCGATCGAAAGCGTGAGATGTATTTTTTATCACTTCTAAAAGTTTCCAAAGATCGTGATTTTCTTAACCAATTTTTAAGTATTCTTAACTCCACAAATTGATTAAATTCTGATTATTTTACATCCATAGAAGTGCGGAAAACTTGTGTAGCAAATAAATAATCGAAGCTGAAACATTAACAAAAGATATTGTTTACGGGGCTCGGAAATTCCTACGTCCCCTGGGGTTTAGATTGAACCGATCCATTAATAATATTGAAATTAAAGTACAATAAATCTTACAAACAACCAATAATGAATCACAACCTGCAAATAAGCTGATCAATGTCCAACTGGAGATTTAAAAAGAACACTTTTCATGTTTACACCAAGTCACAGTCATTCGGACTAGAAGTGCATTGAAATTTGTGTTTTCCAACTATTGTCTTGAAGATTCATGTTAAAATCTGCATTCAGAGCTTCCAAAAATAGGTTAAAAATCATCAAAAAGATCAACCTTACATCGTTGAAATTTTCTCACAATTTCCTTCATTTCACCTTTTACTCCAAATGCCCAATCTGAGTGCACGGCCTTCAAAAATGGCGTTCTCTGCAATCTGGTCCTTAAGCTCCTTTACACTGTCCTCCCTTAGTATAAGATGAAGCGCCCCATTTTATAGTGCGCCCAAGCCCCTAGGCGAGTTGGTTGGAGGATTAGGCTTGGACCCATGAGGTCAGGGGATCAAATCCCAGTGGCCTCTATTTTTGGTGGATTTGCATTTTATAAAGGATTGGCATTTATTTTAGATGGGATGAATCCCATGTGGAGCGGCCTTTTCCACCATTTTCCACACATGGATTTGCCCCATAACACCCGCTTCCTCCTTCTCTCCTCCATGTGGAATTTTGGCAATAGCATGGTTAAACATAGCCATAGTATTTTTAGGCACCTATAATAATGCTTATGGAGGTTAACCAAATATAATGCGTGGAATATGTAATGTGGCTTAATTAACTTGGTCAAATATATATATTCCACTTGTCGTCTCCCGATAGGAAAATCGATCGAAAACCAACAAACAACTCCCTTTGCTTTTCGCCACGTGTCGCAGTGTGATTGGTCCATTATTGACCAGTTGACTAGAGTTGACTTTCCGTTGACCGAACTTTGACCGGACATATCTAGAGCTCCCGATGTCCGTTTTTCGCGTTCTCACAGTCGTTGGAAAGCTCTCGAGATGATCTACTGCACTAACACCATTTAGGGATGTTTAGGGAATGTTTTCAAAAAAATGATCCCCTGATCACACCTCCCCACTGAGAAAGGATTTTTGTCCACAAAAAGCTATGTATCAACCCACAAAAACATGCTATCTCTTCCTGCATTGCACAAACACATACAAGAACCCAAAATAACATTATAGGTTAAATAAACGCAAATAGTTGATTAGCTAGTCACATAACCGATCAGATAATAACACCCAATTAAGCTAGTGTTCAATTGAAACGCGCGCAACCTCATCAACTACGCTGTTGTGAACTGTCATACCCCACTGTAATGCCATCACAAATAACTGACCAGATAATAACACCCATTCTATTACGGAAAGCTAGTGTTCAACTGTCACTTTGTGATACGGCCGATTACCAAAAATTACAATTCCATAACACAGATCAGTATACAAGACATCTAAACTACCCAAAATTAGGCTAGTGCCCATTGCCCATCTGAAACTGTAACAACTGCAAGTATTCACTATCAGAATATAATAGACTATCAATGCCCAAAAATAGCTATAGTCAACAACTGAATCAACATGAATATGCCAAAACATCAGACGCTCGCCATCACAAATAATAAGTCGATAATAACACCCATCTATAATGAAGCTAGTGTTCAATCGACACTTTGTGATTATCCGATTAAACTACAAGTTTCAAATTTAGACATGCTACTGATGCCTATCCCTGCATAGTGTTTTCAACAATGGAACTACCAACCAATATGAGAAAACAAAACATGAGTATGATGAACCTATCACTCAAATCTTCTCTTCAGTTGTTTCCATTCATTTTCAAAGCTTAAATATCAACTTAGGAACAAATCCTTATCAATCAACAGGAATCCCTAAAATATAGCTCTAAAAATTTTTTTTTCTTGCCTACTATCAACAATTTATTGTAGTGCAAATATAAAGTTGAGGAGTGTTTTTCCCAACCAATCACTTGGGTTTTTCCGTTTTGGTTGTTTTACCTTCTCCGTACCAAAATGAGTTTTAGTTAGGTTTAGCACTGTTGGTTTTACAATATTGTTCTTTTTAACAACTTTCCAATTTTGTTGTTTAGGAACAAACCAACAAACCTTAACATCATGACCATTCCTATTACAATGGGAACAAAATTTAACTTCCCTATTTTTAGGAGTCTTACCCATTTTACCATTCTCAAAACTCTGTCTACGAGAATGATTCCCCTATTTAGGAGAGGTAACATTCTTTCCATTTCTCGCCTTTCCTTGGTGAGATTGGTCTTTAGCACCTGCCTTATCATTCACAAAAGGCATTAACTTCTTAATCAAATTTTTCCTCTTCCAACAATATGCAACAGAATGATTAGTACCTTCACAAAATGTGCAAGGGAAAGCATATTTTTGCCTACCAAAGCTATATTGTTCCAACTGAAAGAGTGTATTAGAAGTTTTAGGATTTGATTTTCCCTTAGTGCTATTTTTAGTGTAAGTGGAAGGAGGTGGAATCTCGATTACCTCTTTTACCTATTTTCTTACACTGTCATTGTTCCTCCCGATGGTGGAATCACGAAATCCTAGTGGTGTAGATCTTGGGTCATTGGAAGCTTGTCTTCCCTTCTAGCCTACTGGGAACTTTCTCCAATTTCCATTTTCCCACTAGAATAACCCAAACCTGCAAACCGAGGCTGATCCTCTACTTATATTGGGTTAGCATCACCTTGTCCATTTTTACCAAGGCCCTTTCCGTTAAATCCCATCTTAACCATTAGCTTAGACCCAATTCCTTAGTGTGTTTTTCAAACTGACCCAAAGGAATATCTAAAACTGAATGAGAGGAAGAATTAAAATGTGAACAACTTACAAATGATTGCATGCATTGTCATAGTACTCGCATCTAATTTGGAAGGCATTTCCTTCTTATGTTCACCTTGTTGCAGCTTTTCCAAGAGGGCATCCTTGGTCCGTATTTTCTTCGCAACTCTTAACAAAGCCCATCAACTTCTTGCTCTCTTCAAGCATCTTGTTGACATACTCCTCTTTCTTGGTTATAGAGGATTGTGGCTCAGATTTTAACCGCACGATTTCCTCTTCTAAGGAATAAAAATTAGCTCTCAAGAAAGAGTTTTCTTCTTGGAGTTGGTGGTTTATGGCTTCAAGCTCATCCAGTTGCTCTGTTTGGATGACTTGCCCATGATTCCCTGTTCCTGCAAACACAACCTGTACTTCCAAAACTACACACTGCAAAAGAAGATTAACAAGCCCCAAAATGTCTGCACACTGAATACTGAAATCAATATTGAAACTGAAGCCAAATTTTCAAACACAATTAGAAGCTAATCCGGCAATCTAACTGCTCTGATACCAAACTTGATCTGAAAACGTGAGATGTATTTTTTTATCACTTCTAAAAGTTTCCAAAGATCGTGATTTTCTTAACCAATTTTTAAGTATTCTTAACTCCACAAATTGATTAAATTCTGATTATTTTGCATCCATAGAAGTGCGGAAAACTTGTGTAGCAAATAAATAATCAGAAAACTGAAACATTCAGATAACAAAAGAGATTGTTTACGGGGTTCGGAAATTCCTACGTCCCCGGGTTCAGATTGAACCGATCCATTAATAATATTGAAATTAAAGTACAATAAATCTTACAAACAACCAATAATGAATCAAAACCTGCAAATGAGCTGATCAATGTCCCAAGAACTCTGAAAAATAGCAGAATCGTCCCAAGAACGATCCGTGGCTCCTACAGTGTTTTCACAATGTGATCTCCCTGCAACTGTGTTAGAAAAACACCTACAACTGGAGATTTAAAAACATTCTATGAAAAAAAATCATATTTCTGAGATCAGATCTGAATTTTGAACACTTTTCATGTTTACACCAAGTCACAATTCGGACTAGAAGTGCATTGAAATTTGTGTTTTCCAACTAGCTGTCTTGAAGATCCCTGTTAAAATCTGCATTCAAAGCTTCCAAAAATAGGTTAAAAATCATCAAAAAAGATCAAACCTTACATCGTTGGAATCGTCTCAGAATTTCCTTCATTTCATCTTTTTACTCCAAATTCCCAATCTGAGTGCACGGCCTTCAAAAATGGCGTTCTCTGCAATCTGGTCCTTAAGCTCCTTTACACAGACCTGTCCCCCCAGTATAAGATGAAGCGCCCCATTTTATAGTGCGCCCAAGCCCCTAGGCGAGTTGGTTGGAGGATTAGGCTTGGACCCATGAGGTCAGGGGATCAAATCCCAGTGGCCTCTATTTTTGGCGGATTTGCATTTTATAAAGGATTGGCATTTATTTTAGATGGGATGAATCCCATGTGGAGCGGCCTTTTTCCACCATTTTCCACGCATGGATTTGCCCCATAACAACCGCTTCCTCCTTCTCTCCTCCACATGGAATTTTGGCAATAGCATGGTTAAACATAGCCATAGTATTTTTAGGCACCTATAATAATGCTTATGGAGGTTAACCAAATATAATGCGTGGAATATGTAATGTGGCTTAATTAACTCGGTCAAATATATATATTCCACTTGTCGTCTCCCGATAGGCAAATCGATGGAAAACCAACAAACAACTCCCTTTGCCTTTTCGCCACGTGTCGCAGTGTGATTGGTCCATTATTGACCAGTTGACTAGAGTTGACTTTCCCGTTGACCGAACTTTGACCAAACATATCTAGAGCTCCCGATGTCCGTTTTTCACGTTCTCATAGTCGTTGGAAAGCTCTCGAGATGATCTACTGCACTGACACCATTTAGGGATGTTTAGGGAATGTTTTCAAAAAATAATCCCTTGATCGATAATAGGCCCGTGTAACCATGGGTGGTGGGCTGGTCCTCGGCTCCTAATAGAAGTGGGCCTCGCCCCTACCGTATGCCCCGACCACCTGAGCTGCACTGTGGTGGTAGTGGATCTGCCATTGGAGCTTGACAGGGGACTGACGTTGTGCTCGTGCCTTTGCCTATGCTCGTGCCTAGGCTAAGCGCCTCGTAATACCCCCAATGCTGCTGTAAGCAGCAAGTTGCCTAGCGTCTGTAATGCTGCTTGCACCTAACCTAGGAGACGGTCCCTCTCTCCGCTATAACAGCCACTAAATATGGTTGTGCTGGCTGTGCTCTCACGGCCGCCCTCGCCTCGCCACCAAAACCAACAATGAGCTGTAACCCCAAAGATCGCCCATCGTATCATCTCTCGATCTCTCTGCTACCTGACGTAGGTCAAATGGCTGCGGTAGAGGTAGTGGTGCCTCTACATCCTCCCTCCGATACTATGGGAAGGGAGGTGGCACATCCTGTTGTAGTCCTAGCTATCGTCGTACCCTCTCTAGGGGAATCCGCTCATACTCCCCCAGGGTCTCCCGTCCGGCCTATCTCCAGGAAGATGTCTTGGATCCATCGCACGTGTGCTCGGGCTCCTCCATGGGGCTGATGGCCTCTGTATGGCCTCCATATAATATCTACTGCAGTTAGACCCTCTAACATATGCCTGTAAAAAGTGACATCCCACCCTGCGACCACTTTGCCGTGGCCCATGACCCCAACCACCTCTCGAAACCCATATCTATAGATTGCTATGGCCCAAAATTTCTTTGGGAAACCCCTTGGTTGTATACACACAATGTGCTTGTATGCCCAGAGTGTAACAAGAATGTCGAACATATACCGAATCGCCTCATACGGTGATAGCCCTAGAGCTCTCTATATAGCTGCACTAGATACACTGGTGCCCAAGCGTAGCAGGTGTGCTCCTCCACCATCTCATGTAAAACTCCCATCAGAGCCCATGGGAAGCGGCCTCCCTCTGAGTCAGGGAGGGCGAAGCAACTGATACTGACCATCATCAGCACGGCAAGCCGTGTCTCCCGTCGATGAGCGCGATACATCTCGCCATAACCAATGCTCGCACTATGATACGTAATCAATGGGGTCGCATCCCCGAATACTGCAGGATCTTTATCCATCTATGTCTCGGCATCCACCGGAACACCTCGACCTATGATCGGTAGTCTCAGGATGTGATACACATCCTCTAGGGTGACTGTCATCTCTCCAGTAGGGAGATGGAAGGCATTGGTTGCGATCCCATCTCTCGATGAGGGAAACCATCAGGTTGTGGTCCCTATCCACAACCCTATACCTCTGGACTCGACTTCCGAGTCCAACCACCCGCATAATCGCCACTTTACTCTGCGGTCACATGTGGCCGCATCCACTCCAATAGGGGCGGCATCCGATCTCGCATGGTCAACTACTGGTGTGCCTACAAAAACAACCCACTCCGTCAGGCCTACCCTTAACAAAAACTAATCTAACCCTCTATACTTACTCACCCACCCAATCACAACCCAACTCTGTAAACACATCTACACCCACCTATCTTACCCTATCCATCTATAAATCCCTCTCACTCCTACAATCCATCTTTAAATATCCCACCCACTCCAATCAAACCTATCTCACCTAATTTCCCTCAGCATCAATAACCCCACCCAACAAAAATCTAAACTATCCCCTTCACCTATTCCACACCCTACCAACCGTCCCAACAATACTCCACCCGCTCTACTCTCGCCCTTTAAACATACCCCAACCAATTTAACCCCTCCCAATCCATACACAACCCATAACCTATCCTACCCGAACCGACCCCAACCACCCAATTACCCCCCACCCCAATAACCTTTCCTACCCCAATCAACTTATCCCACCTAATCCCCATTCCCAATTCACCCACCTCACCCAACCAATCTACCTTCTCCCCCCTCAACCCTATAATCTATCCTAACCGCCTAAAACAACACCTAAAACCAAGCAATTTTACAAAACCTACCTCCTCCCCCGGTGACCGCTATCGGTCACCTTCGACCGCCATCGGTCCCTACATGACCGATGCCGGTCTCTGCACCTAGTAATCTACACCTAAAAACTGTGACCGATGCTGGTTGACTAGTGACTGACATCGGTCACTGTGGGGTTTAGGGGCCGAACCCAAAACGGCCCCCAAACCCCCTTTTTCCTATTTCTCCCAATTTACCCACCACAATTGCCTAAAACCTTACCCACCCTAATGTTTTTACCTACCTAACATATCTACCCAATCCATTTTACTATTTACCTTCATTTATTCATTATTTTATCAAATTTTGGGTTCCTACCCCAATACCCAAATCCCAGCTAAATTCATAAAATTGACAGAAATAGGGGTTCAGAGCCTACCGGTACGACTACACGTCGTCGTGGTGGGATAGGTGGTGGTGGTCCAGCTCCTCAGCAAGACCTCCCGCTCCCAGCTCGTGTCATGGCTCCAAATCTCCTCAAAGAAAGTCCTCAACCAATCAAGCTCTACCTCCCGATCTCTGAGGCCTACTAATAACTCACTCACCCACTCAACTAGTGCCAACTCAGCCCAAACACTCGCCCTAATCAATTCAAAAATCAACAAGAGATATTTTGGCACTCAAATTCACAATGTGAAAATGACATGCCGCATTTTTTCTTTTTATAGGTTTTGACCTCTAACCGATATCGGTTAGGGCGCACCCTAGAAGACCGATATCGGTCACCCATAACCGATATCGGTTACCTGCTTATCTTCACCTAACTCCTACCCTTATCCACCAATCTCCATTTTTCACCACATCACCTACCCCCGGCTTTGCTAAATAGCCTTATTTTGAATTCAACCGCCCGACCCAAGGCCACAACCAACCACCGGCCCAACCTAAGGACACAACCAATCAATCGGCCCGACCAAAGGCCGCAACCAACCAATCGGCCTGACTCTAAGGCCACAACCACCCAATCAGCCGACCTAAGGCCGCATTAATCAATCAATTGGCCGACCAAGGCCGCAACAATCAATTGGCCCGACCAAGGCCGCAACCAACCAATCGGCTCGACCAAGGCCTGCACCAACCAATCGGCCCGACTCCATGGTCGCACTTCCAACCAATTGGCCCAACCCAAGGCCGCACCAATTAAGTACCTCAACCGAGGCCCGCAAATTATGATTCTATCCACCCATCATGTAGTTGTTTGTTCAATCAAGCTCACCTGTTCATGTTTTAGCATGACTAGGATACTTGAATTGATCAGCCGACCAGCTTTTCCTAGACCGAGACCGTGACGTTTATCTCAACCAAACCAACCATTTGGTACTGCCGAACATGCCTAAACATTCTAGTACCTTACCCGTTATATCCCCTGGAGCTACTTCCTATGCCTTGGATACCAGGATTATATCAACCTTGTTTGGATAAACTATCGACCTTTGCCTATGAATTGCTTGTTTGCTCTTCAAATCATGTACCCTAGTCACACTACTGCATTTCAACATGCGTCCGCTTCTTGAGCTTACCCCACCATCTTACCATCATCTCATCATCATTCACCTTTATCAACCCTATCCCCGATTTCACGTTGCCTCAATCGTGATAGATTTGAGGGGGATTACCTATACCCTTAATCGGGCAACCACTTCTTATTATTGTCGGTGCGCAGCTTTACACGACAAGCTACATGACAACAAGGGGAAAATGTAGACACCAAATTTGGGTCTTACGACACCCTATGCCCCACATCTCGTCTCACAATCTAACCTTACCTCACCACCTAAACCTTACACCTTATAATTAATAAATCCACATCTCCAACCCTACCACCTCACCTCGCCACCTCACCATGACCTAGCCCTAGCACCTAAACTAACTTAATTAAGACCTATAACTTGGTCTAGACCTACACCCATGACTCATCACCCTCACCCACACCAAAATGAACCTAATAATGACTTGACCAAGCCCACAACTGACCCCTCGGGAGAAAAGGAGGGAAAGTTGGCTATTTTACTAAAAATAGCCAACTTTGACTTAACCGACGCCGGTCCCTACTCGACCGGCGTCGGTTAGGCAACCGCCATCGGTTCCCTATAAATGACCTCCCCCAACCAAAGCCAAAGGATGGGAATTGATTGGCAGGAGAGAGACAAGTGAGAAAGAGAGAAGAGATTGCAGAGAAGGGTATTGAGCCCAAGACTGTAGCTGAGCAACTAGATCACTATCGCACTCATCCAAACATTGGGAGAGTCAGAGGATAGCTTCATCAACTCACTTCTGATTTCTGGATCATCCCAACTGAGCCTTGCCTTCACCACTGCATTCCTTGGACCTACATTCGCATCAGAAACTAGTAAGTAGTCTCGTTTATTACCTCAGTATGCTCTTATACACTCGATTTGTGAACTTTTGATTCATAGTGATTATAAGCTCACTCCTGGATCTACCACGCAAAGAGTACCGCACCTAACCTCCATTCATCCATCCGTATATTGCCCCAAAGACATATTTCTCACTCTCCGAGTCTTCTCTATCACCCTATAACTCCCCTCAACCATCTACCAACCTTTTGAACTCCATAACCACCTTATAATCAACCTCCATTTAAAATTCCCTAAATCACTACCCTACCGATATCGGTCATCCCTACCAAAGTATCGGTTTTATAACCGCGGTCGCTTATCCATTGTTCGGCGCGGCCATTTTCCATCGTGACTTATACCAAAAACCAACCTTTCACCCATTTACCTCCAAACAATCTCATATATAGCCTTGTCAATCCCTGTGACTCAATATGAACGTATCAATAACCAGTGACCAAACAAACAACATGACATTTTATTATTGGTAGTTTAGTCTCTATTGCTTTTAGTAACGAGGTACCTAAATCATGATTTCTAATAGCTTCTTTATTATCATTTGCATTAATTTGTATTAAAAGGAACTCGACCATCTTCGAAAGGAAGTCTAATATTTCCCTGGCCTAAGTGCCTCACTTATTGTTTAACGAAAATCTGGTGGTCTTGCATTCTTATTCACAGGTAGTCCTTCCTAGACAAAAAGGAGCTCTTCACAATCGGTTTGATCTCTCAACGGTACACGCACACCTTCCCAACACTCAATAGGTATTCCTCCTAGCCCTAACCCTTATCTGTTTCTCAAGAGAATGAAAAGATAGAAATAACTCTATTCTGGAACAAAAATTCTGTGCGAAACACAAACATTTCTCCAAATATTGTAAGTCTATCATCAACTTCATTCTTCTTCCGGGTATGGACACAATGCCATCGAAGGCCTCAAAATCATCCATGAGATCCCATTCCCTACTCTTGTAGTTTTTGAGTAGGTCATTTTGACAAGCATTAAGTCCTCTCGACTCCGATTGGCAACTAGTTCATTGTCACCGAATACTTACAAGTTCTTGATTCTACTTCCTTGCCCAATGAAGACCTTGGACTAAAGCCTCATATTCAGCAGTGTTATTTGAGCAAGTGAACTAGAATCTAAAGGCTGAATAATATCTCATACCTCTGGGGGACACAATCATGGCTCCTCCTCCAGCCTATTTGTCTAATCCTTCAACCATCAAAGAACAATTTCCATACCTCATTGTCATCCTTGTATTCTAGGCTTGATTAGGTCAGGAAGAGGCTGGTTCTCTTCATGTAGGTAGTAGAAACCTAGCTCAGATTCTTCCATTTCCCTATAGGGGTCAAAAGCATGAATTTTGTTGGCCCAATCATCAAGAGTCAAGTCTGGGATACATCCCACCTTGGTATTTGCTTCATAAGTGCTTAGGAGGTCCTCTTGATCAAAATTTGAGTAGTTGGCATTGATTGGGCTAGGCACATAGGATTCAATATGATAATCAATAATAGGTTCAGATCTGATTGTGGCCTTTGCTCCATACCTTGTCCTAAAGAGCATATGTGACCAATCAGTAGATAGGTAGCCTCCAATTTTGGCAGTGAAGTCTTTGGATAGACACAAAGCAAAATGTGGTGGCAGGTCTATGATTGACACGTTTTACAAAACAGTCACATTAGGGCAAGTGTGTAGAGTGAGACTCAGATCCTTGATGATTCCCATAGTAGTCACTACTGTCCCATCTAATTGGACTACTCCTCTAGAGATGACCTCATATTGAAGACCCAACTAATGGGCCGATTTGTTTGGGCATCACAGAACTACTAGCCCCATAATCAATCATATAATTATGTACTAATTTGTCTCCAATAATTAATGAGACATAGAAGGGAGGAGGTCTCATGTTTTTACCTTATTGTTTTCCATGGTTCCTCCCAGTGTGCTAAAACCGCATTAGAAAGCACTCTTTCTTGCTTTGGTTAGGGGGTGATTTGAACTTGACCAATTTTGCGTGGCGCTCTACAAACAGATCCTCCGCCTGGAATGGCTAGTGACTTCCATAGTGAAATCTTCACACTTGTCCTTTTCATTTGCTCAATAATATTGAATGTGGTTTCCTTTTGCTTCCCCTTCCCAAACATGTTTCTTTCTTACACATGGGTTGTTACAACTCGTGCTTGACTGGGTTTAAGAGGTGGTCTAGATTGGTTCTGTATGTTGGGAGTTGTACTTGGAGCACAAGGATCTTATGGAGCGATGGAAGGTTGAGGGTCGCTTGAATTTAGTGGTTGGCCCTCTCCAATATTTCTCTTTTTGGATTATGTATTGGCAGCTACACTTTGAGAAGGGAACTGATTCATCCCGCAGAAGTCTTCGGCCTTCCAATTGACAAGCATAGTCTCATCTGGGGGGCCACCTTGTTTCTTAACTTCCTCTTGGCTAGGTTCTTGCGGCATCATACTAGTTTGTACCATCAAGGCCTGATTTAGAGCACCATTAAAGCACGTTGATTGGTTATGTGGCTGATCACATGGAAAACACCAATCATATTCATGTGCCATATTGTTCTATACAGGAACTAATGCCCTTGATGTTGAAGCTATGTTAGGATCATATAGCCTAAAAGTTCTAACAACTTGGGGTTATCCTTGGTTCTAGATCTGATTCAAAGTCTGAGGTGGTGGCCTATTCTGCATTGAGCACTTTGGGTCTTGCTTGATATTGAGCCTCCGGGGTGGTATGGCTCAAACTCTGTGCTTGTTGTCTTTTGATGGTCACTAGCTCATTCTCGAAAGTTTTGAAATCACTTCATCACCACTTCTTGAAACTCTTTAGAGGCATTAGATGATGAAGTGGAAGTTTCAGCTGAGCTTTGACTCCTGAGGGTGGGTATAGGAGCTAATGTAGGTTCTTGGCTAGTATCCGGGCTTCCTAACTCGGGGTATGGAGGCATGGATGGCATACGAGTGATTTTTCTAGCTTGAATCAAATGGTTCTCACCCATGGAGAGGCTATAGGCTACAAGTAATGTAGTGCCCCCATTAATCAATCATTAGAGAAATATCGAATTTTAATCCTAATAAAGTATAAGAAGACACCTTCATTAGTGGGCTTTATCTTGCTATTGGAATCCTATCCAGTGTCGCTTAGAATCGAGGTTGTAGTCTGTCATTTTGCTCGTTCGGGGCTCTTGATTGTTGTTAGTTTCTCCAACAAAGACAAGTTATCACATTTTTCCCCAAACTGATCATGAAGAGCTGTGCAGAGCTAGTCCAGGGCCGGATAGAGCATGTTGTAAGGCTCCTAAACCATTATGAAGCCTTCCCTTTGAATGAATATGTGAGAAACTTTACTACAATTTCCATCTCATGGATCTCATGGATTATATAGGCATTTGTAATATCTTGGACATGGTCACCAAGAGAAGTTTGATTTTCCCTTGAAATATGGGATGCTCTTTAATGTTGTAATTAGAACTGGGTTTTGTGCAATCAAGGTGAGTGGACTACTACCAATGAAGTTGACATATGGATTTGGCTGTGCCATTCTTATTGGCCTAAGAATACTTGTAGACTGAAAGAAAGGCCTTGCAGGTGGAGGTGTTGACAAGGTTATGCTTGGTGGAGATGGAGACCTCTCGAACTCTTCTTCCTCTCTCCTTTCTCTGCCTAAGGATAGACACAAGTATTCCAATATACCTTCTTTCCTTGCTCTAAACTAGGATTTTCTCATGAATCTTCCAATCTTGGGCTCACTGAAACTAGTAGATTTGTTTCTTTTGGAGTCGCAGGATGTACAATTTTAAGGCTTTTAAAATCCAAAATCACAAGTGTACATCAATTCCTACTTTGTAATAAGATGGATACTTCTTAGTCCCACCTGGGTGTGCCAAAACTATTAATGCAAAATCACAGCACCCCCAAATGAGTTCTAAAAATATGCTTTTCTAAGGCAAACTCATTTGGTGTGATTGCATAACATTGAACTTTCCCCAAGGTGTGGGACCTTGCAAAATGGAAAAGTTGTCCAGATTAAAGGTTGGTTCCTTATTCCTCTGTTCAGGTGCATGCATGGGAGATTGTAGAGGATTTATCTCTAAACCTAATCTAAAACTTGCCAAGGAGACAAGGATAAGAAAGGGGTACAAGAAATAAACAATAACTAAACTACCAGGTGATGCATCGAAGCAATAATGAACATGTTTTTGGCTAATAGACACAAACCAAACAAAATGCATACAATAAATAAGCACAGATAACTAGATATGTAATGGGAGAATAGATGGTAGTAAAAGAGACAAGAAAGGATCTAAAATTGATCACGCGACGTGTTTTATTGCTTTGTAGATTGATACAGTCCATTACAATTTATCCAAGAGGTGAAACGTATTACAATTTTAGTGGAAGGCCTAAACCCCATAGATACATTTGCTAGAAGGAGGATGGAGCACGAAAAATGAAGAATATACAACCCTTTACAATGAATCTTGCTCCCATATTTATAGATCCAACCCGAAGAAGAAGAGAGAGAGAAGCGGGAAAAATAGGTTGAAGCTCAACCACCATTGTTAATGCCTCTGATGAAATATCTCTCCGAATCCTTCTTTACTTCATCAATCCTTGGTTCGAACCTTGAAAGAAGAGGAACGACAAAAGCAGATCAAATTTGATCTGGTTGTTGAGGCAAGAAGATCTTACATTAAAATATTGAAGAATTTTCCTCCATTTTCTTCACCTAACCTCCTCAAAATTAAAGTTCTAGACCTCCACAACATGGGTGAGGCCGAGATCTTTCCAATGGCATCATATTTGCAATATTTTGAGCCCTGAGTCAAAAGATACGCCCCTTGAATTTTGTATTGGTTCTGTATAGGAGGGCGGGAAAATAGCTCAAAAATGGGTCCCCTTTCTTCCGATTCCCACTTTGGCTTTGACTCGGGCCCATATGCTGAATTTTTCCTTAGGCAAAGTTATGGGCCATTTTCCAACTTTTACCCCTTTTGAGATAACAAAGGAAAAGAACCAAATTTTCCCCGACGATAGTCCGCTTTCCCCTAGGGGACACGCGGTAGTCTAGTGCTTGTTTAGAAAACTTTTTGTTTTCCTTTTGACTTTGTTTCCTCTTGTGCATGATCATGGTCGATCCAATATTTGGTACGGGGAGAAATATGGATATACGATCACCATGTATTTAATCCATTCATCCTAGCTCCTAATTTATACTCATTTGCTTCTAGCTTGAAGATCTTACTTAATCACCCCTTCCGTGTGGGAATCCTTGTTGAGATATACCCTCTTCCTAAGATCTTCCCACTGTAGAATCTTCTCCATCATCTCCTCTTTCATAAGACAACAATCACGACCACACACATATTTTCGCTCCACCTCTTCTACTTATCACTTCTGCCTCATCACTCTCACCATGTGGGCATCCCAATTAAGGATTCCCCTCACACTCTCCATCCTACACCACATATATTCCTCCATCCATTCATGTTACACTCCTTTGTTTCCTTATTTCCTTGTTATCACCTCCTCTCACCTCTTGTTCCACTTTGGCATACACCACTCACTCTTTTCTTATCCTTCCTAGAATCCATCTTCTACTTGGTAATCTTATTTACAAACTTTCGAAATATGGAAAATTCACTTGAGGGTTCCCCTTCAATCCATCTTATCATGCCCTCTTCCCATCAACCTTGTCAATCACTTACTTCTTCTCATCATTCTTCTTCTTCTTCGGCTTGGTGATCCTACTTAACCATTCCCGCTGCATGAAAATCTTACTTAAGAGTCCCTCTTAAGGTTGATCTACCATCTGGCCTTCCCCCATCCCATCATATTTCCCTCATCTTATTTCTCTTGCCTCTCATCATAATCATCTGCTCCAACCAACCATTCCACCCATGTACCTAATACATTCCTGCCTTTCACCTTCCATATCGTCACTTTGCCGGTTTAGCGATCTTACTTAACCACTTATGCAGCATGGTGATATCCACATTTGAATTTTTCTTTGCATTCCCATCATCCCATCCTCTCATAATCTATATCGTCGTCTTCTTCTTGGAAATATTACTTAACCACTCGTGCGACATGGCAATCTTACTTAAGAATCCCTCTTAAGGATGATCTATCATCTTGCACTCCCCCATCACTCCACATCCTCACCATCCACATTTTCTCATTAGTCCCCATCATCACATCCTCTCACCTCCTCTTCCATTCTTACAAATACCACCTCCTATTTTCCCACTTTTCATCTCCATCATCCCTCACTTGGAAATCTTACTTAACCACTTCCATCTCATGACAGTCTTACTTAAGGGTCCTCCTTAAGTTGAACTCGTCATTCGGACTTCTCCCTTGCCTCATTCTTCATTCCCTTCGTTGATTGTTTCTTCCTCCTGGTCTTCCTTACCAACTACATTTTCCTCCTACCATTATCCTTTCTCAACCTATCATATTACAGAATGCATCTACTATCTTCCACCTGTAACCATGTTCCTTTCCCCCATTTTCTCCTTCTTGATCCATCATCCTTCAGATTGTTTCTTTCCATTCTTTTCATGTCTTGTTTCTTCATCTTTCCCTCATTCATTCTCATCCATTGCATCCTCTCCTCACCTTCATCTTAGCACAAATCATTATCCCTCCTTTCTTTACTCTTTCCACTCCATCGTCTCAAATTTCCCCACATATCTACCCCCATGCTTACCTATCATCATTTTTATCATCCCCTAACATTCTTTCATCATCATCTTCCATTTCTATGCTAATAATTATTAGTGGACTCCCCCTAAAATTCACTCATCCTCCTTATGCATGGCCTTGTTCCCTCTCTTTGAACTTCTCCTTTTTTCTTCATTCTTTCCTTCCTCTATGTCCACAGATCATTATCCATGGACTCCCCCTAATTTATCTTCATTGGTGTTTCCTATTCCATTCCTCATTTACTTTTCCCCTCTCCTCACTTTTTCTCCCATTTGTCTCTACTGATCATTATCAAAGGACTCCTCCTAAAATCCATTCACTAGAATTTCCTCTTCTATCCCCATTCTCTCTTCCCTCACCTCCCTTTTCTCCACTCCTACACTTTCTTGTCGCTTCTTCCCCACCTCTCCATCTTCCCTTCACCCTCTTCAATATATCTACTATATTCATCATACACCCTCTCTCTATTTTCTCATCATCCTCTTATCATCATTTCATGCATCTCCACATCTTTTCCAATCCATGTCATTCCTCCCATATTTCTTCTCTTTATGTTCCTGATACTGCTCACTCTTCACTACATATATTTGTTCTTGGTTTCCTTCCTTTTGCATCATTTTCTCTGTTGTCCTCTCCTCCTTTCTACTTGTATTTTTCACTTCCTCTGTATCATCTTCTTACCTTTTTTCCCTCACGCTTCCTTCTTACTTCCCCATTGATAACTTGGCTCTTTAGGTTATCCCATATTTTTTATCATCCCACCCTCCACATGCATCTCCATGCAGTTTGTTCTACATTATTTACCTTATTTTTCCCCGATAACTGGTTCCTTCAATATTCTCCCGTATCCACTCTGTCATCTCTTCTTTCCCTATCATTTTAAAATTCCAACTACCATCCACTACCTTTCTCTCTCATCCCCACCTTTTCAATCATTATGTACTAGTTTCTCTTCTATTCTCTGCTCTTCTCCACATCTTCTTGATCCCTCATTATTTATTTATTCTCTATTCTACCTCCTCTTTTATCTTCTTTAAATTCTTCATCATCCTCATCTACTTCCTTTTTCATCCTTCTCTCCCTTTTTCCTATCATCCTACCCCCTCATCCCTTTGCATACTGTCTTCTCCTTCTTATTTATCCTTCCTCATTCCTTTCTTCTCCTATCATCTTTTTCTATTTTCTTTTTTCTAGGCCCATCGCGTCCTCTCTATTTTCTTGTATTATTCTCCTCCTAATTTCTTTCTATTCTATGTTTTATCATCTCTTTCCTACCTCCCTCCCTTTATATTTTTCACTACCTTCATATTGCACATCTCTTTCCCTCTTCTATGCCTTCACCCTCTACTCGATATCTTCTATCTTCTCCTATCATCCTTCTCTATTATTATCTTCCTCCTCTTTCCATCAAATCAAAGACCGATTCAAACTCCTTGTTTACGGAGAACAACTTCTCTATCCTATTACACCCCATCCTCATACTCCTCTCTATGAATTTTCCCTCTCTTCCTTTTGGGAGCAGTGTCATCTCTTCTATTCTCATCTACCCTCTCAAGGGGAACATCATCACATATATCCCTCATCACATCTTCCCAAGGAATTTTTTTCTTGGAGGATACCATAACGGTCATTAATTATCACCTTCTATTCTTCCTAAAAGACATTTTCTCTACCTCTTGCTTTGCAAAAGTAGATTGAATTCTTCCCCTCTTTGTCAAAGAAAAAGGATTGCTTTCTCTTTTCTTCATCTACTCATTTTTTGTCAATGGAGAACCTTTCTTATGAAACATGTATTCAAAATCATATTTACCACTCTAAGGGGAATTTTATCTCCCACTTCTATCCAATATGCTCTTTATGTCCACATTTGTGACCATACTCGTTCCCCCTTGGGGAATTTTATTTAAAAATCCATTTTCCACTTTGTCTTCTTATTCCTTTTCGTGCCCTATGCTAGGGAATCATTCTTTTCATCCTAGTCCCTTTTGTGGATGTATTTTTTTGTTCGATTCCTCGCATAGGAAGGATTTCACATAACTTTCACATTTCATTGTGCATACTTTTATGTTTACCTATGAACCATTGGTCATCGTGGTTTGCATCCATACTATAGTGATTTTTGACCACTCACCGGCCTATAGAACAATACTATCATCTCCATTGAGACCGCCCTTTGTCCCTACCCACATGATATCGGAGTCACCGCCATGATTTTTAATGTTATTGTAATCCTTTTTTGCTTGGGGCATCTTTCCTTGCATTATCATTTTTCTTTACCCTACCAATATTTAACATCTATCTCTTTTCAAACTCGTGATCGACGTCCCTTAGTTCGTCAATCCCAAGTTTGAGGGGGAACACTCAATCAATAATATTTTCATCATTTTTGTCTTGTGGCTTGCCCAATGCAAACCACTCATAAAAAAGGGGCAAATGTAGACACCAATTTTTGGTATCATTCCCCTTCACCCCCATTTTCCCTCCTTTATTAGGCTTACCCATTTGAATCCATTTCCCCCTAAATTTGAATAAATCCCATTTCCCACCAAAAATACATATTCAATTAATCAATCTTAATTGGTTAATTAATCCCCTTTCAAATACCTAAACCTTGTTATAAGATAATACCCAAATATTACAAATTAAGTCATATCACCCACCTAATAATTAAATACTCAAAAATAATTCAAATCATGAACCCCACTCATGATTTAAATAATGTAGAAAAATCCTTATCAAATCCATTATTTCACCTAATCATTCAAATCATGTCACCCTCACTCACTTAATCAGGGTTACTTTGTTAAACCCAAGTTACCTGATAACCCTTAAACTAACCCCATCTCCAGGCTATAAATATAGGCCTTCCCTACTCTTTTGAACAAGTCAAGAGTGATATAAAAATCGACATTATAGCCCCTCGCTTATCATAATTTCATCATAGTGCCCTTGTGATGCCATTTGTATCACCATAATACCATCCTCATGCCCTGGTGATTCTCGTGGTTTAGTTTTCTCTACATTTACTTGGATCGGATCAGTAGCTCCTCTATACATTGACATTTTTAGGTTCTGTTATTTATCATTTTCTACATGTTATCCATTTATATTTCATTTATATCATTTTATCTTATCAAACGGGGGTTGACATCCACATAAGGAAGATCATGCTTCTTGGAACCAACTTCACTAGGCAGCCCCCGCATATACCATCTAATCTATTTTCCTCTTAGTTTCCTCTATTTTACAGGTCTATCTAGCTCACAACAAGGACATTCACTTTACACCTATCCATTTGCATCCATCAACTCTACAAGTACCTTAAACCCCGCATCTTTGAGGTTGCTTTATTTTCTTTGTTATCTAGCTCACTAATCTAGACAGGGACGAAGAAAATTTGATCAACACAAGAGGGACACAAAATACGCCCTCACCTGGGGCTTGGAAAGTGGCAACTTTTGATTGGATGAGATGGGAATGAGGCAAAACAATCCATTAAGCACCCGGGGGTGAGATGGGGTCATATGAAAGACCAGACTGGGGGAAATAAAGGAGCACATTTTATTTTCCCCTCTTGCCCCTAGGGAAAGGGATAATAAGGGAAGAAAAATGTGCCCTCATATGGAGATGACGAGTGGCGCAATGTGATTTGGTGAGGAGGAAGTGAGGAAAGGGCTAGAAAGAGGTAGTTTAACACTCTAGGGGATAGTTTGAGGTCATATGAAGATCTAGGAGGAAAAAATGTGGTGGGGTGAATTTTCTTCTCCCTTTTATCCCCAAGGGATAAGGAAAAGAGGGACAAATAAATCCACCTTTCACTTGGAGGTGAAAAATTTACTAAGTACTGAAACACACCTCACAAGAGAGAGTCTTGTCGGTGAAGTTTCGAAGCTCCTAGAAGTGAATTTTTATGAGCCCATATAATATTTTGAATCTCAATAGAATCTAAAGATAATGGGATGGATCTTAAGATCCAATTATGCCTACAACCCCTCAAAAATATCTATTTTTCTTGGAACAACATGTCATTCTTCTAAAAATGAGTTGTGATGAGAAGCACCTATATCTTGTGAAGGATTTGAACATTTCATCATGTAGATAATTATCCAAGATTTCCATTGAGTATTTTTGTTCCTTTATCTCCTTACGGAGCTCCTAGAATCATCCTCGAATATTAGGTAGCAATTTTTCCTTCCTACTTCTTACACCTTAGAAACGTGATGTTTCTCATTCTATCCCTAAACCTCCAAATATTTCCTAAAATTTCCTAAATAATTTCCAAAATGCTCATAGCTCTTCAATTCCATATTCAATGAAAGATGAAAACTGAAAAATTAGGTGTTTACATATGACCCATATGTTGATCAAAACATGTTACAATAGTGAAACATGTGGTGGTCTATAAAGAAATTGTTTATAACACCGATATCAAAAGTAAATACATGTTGAAAGGACTAGTTGAAATGAAATATACCCACCAATGCATGCCTAATAGTATCATTCGCCTTGTCATGCGTGGGCAAAATCAATGTTGTAAGAACCCTGAAGAAGCAAAACTGAAAGGAAACACTAGAGGATCATTAGTAAAATAAGACATAAATCACCTAGCTAGGAGCCCATGGGATAGATGTCGTGTCAATATGTTGAGATTTCATGATGTCATAATTTCATAGTGTCATATCCAAGGGATGGGTAACAATGCTAAAAGCGTAAAAAACCATATGGTAGAAGCTATAAAGAGAAACTGTCATAAACCCAAAGGTGTAAATAAAGAGAAGATGGATGATTATCCCAAAGGGAAGATAATAACACTTCAAAGAAAAAGATCCAAGAGGTAGATTATATAAGAATATGGTTATCAAATATAAACATAAAAATCCAAGAAAGTCCATAATTCAAAGTGAGGATATGAAAAATACTATACAATCCAATGGGAAATGCCAAGGCATAAAAAGCCAAGGTGTTGATAATGTTTTTAGTGTTAGAGAAGATTAATGAAGTAGTGAATTTGAGAAGGAAAAGAAATGACAATCGATTACTAAAGCTGTCGTGCATGATTTTTTTAGGAATTGAGTGTTCGTTGGTTCTTTAAAGAGGAAATAGATCTAATTTTGGCCATAAGCCGAGATGAAGATTCTCATAGGGACCGCGACACCTGAAAGGAAGGAGGGATTGGGGCATAAGATAATAGATCAAAGTAGAGCCATAAGACGAGATGAGGATGCTCATTGGGACCATGACACTCCAACGGTAGGAGGGACCAGTGCAAGAGAGGATAGATAAAAATAGGTCCATAAGACAAAACAAGGATGCTCATTGGGATTGAAACACTCCAACAGTAGGAGGGACTGGGGCATAAGAGTGAATAGATCCAAACAGTGGCTATAAGATGAGATGAGGACTCTCATCGGGATTGCACTACTCCAGTGAATAGGAGGGAATGAGGTGTAAAGAAAGAATAGATCCAAGCGGGGCCATAAGTTGAGATGAGGATGCTCATGGAGATATAAGGAGATGTGTGAAAAAACCAAGTGGGGGATAAGATCCCAAGAGAAGGCAAGAGATCAAGCCAATTAATAGAAAGAAAATGTAATCGAGGTACTATATGGATCTATCCACGAGGGGGAAAATATCGTAAGGTGTATGTGATGACATCATTGAGCTGATGTAAGATGTGACTACTAGCTCAAGACATAGGAATAATAGTTGGATATACATGTAGAGGAATAACTAAGAGTCTTGATGAAGTATAACAAGGTGAAACATGTGTCAAATCCTTCATCAATGAGAGAAATTTTGGTGTAGTGTGGCCAATATAAACTGAAATGAAAAGGGGCATATTCTCTACATGAAGCAAGAGATATTCCAGGATCATAAAGGCTATAAGAAAACAAATGCAATAATGGCCATTTGTAGTAAGATCATTACGAATTGAGAGCTCACATTTCTAGTGGATGTTTTCCTTCAAGTCATGCAATGTTGGAATCTACCCCAAAGAGGGAGGAAAATGAATATTCATATAAAATAGCATAGTCATGAGATGCTCATGATGGTGAGGTGACGTACGCATGAGCTTTAAGAAGGAAATTGGCCGGGAATTTTGGCTAGTTCTTCAAGAGAATTCCACTGGCGTCGTGACTAGATTGTATAGTAGGCTAAGAGTGTTAAGAGTCCTCGAAAAAAATATCTATAAGGAGTAGGAGTGATTAAGGAGATTTTTGAAATGATTATTTTCTCATTAATTACGTCATCATCCCTATAAGTTTCATTTGCACAGGGTCTATGGTGTCTCGTGGCTAGAGATACAAACCAGAAACCATTAGACTTATAGGATAGTTTCATAGGGGTCGATGACGTCCGGAGTAGGTAGATTCTTGCTTTGAGGAGCTTGGTTTTGAGGTACAAAGTTATATATGACCATCTGAGTCCAAGGTTGGAATGTTATAGGGTATTTTGGTTCTACATATGTTGTGACACAATTTACATCACTAAATTGTAATAGTATTTTCGGAAGATAATCCATATCAACTACATTAGTCGTAGCATTTTCTTTCTTCTTGAAACTTTTGGTGATATTGTGATTAATAATATGATTAAAAATAGTTTTAACTTCTCATTAGCCTCTTGATAGCTTTATAGCTATCCTTTTGTTGAGACGCATGACACAATTTGATCGCTTTGGTCAAATGCTCTCGAATGATGGCATCATACTCAAATTGGGGACCTAGAAATAAGTTGATGATAGCCATTCATATTGCTTGAAAATTCTCATGGGAGTGACCCTAATTAGCATGCCATCAACAAAATTTAATTTCATCATGTAAATAAAGAATAGGTCAAGAAGGATCCAAGATCGTGGTAAACGACTTAGGTAAGTGACGTTTCAAATCTTCCTTACTCAGTGGTTGATGATAGTTAGGATGAATATTTTTATTAGGTTGTTGGTCAATGTTGAAAACAGTCCTATTTGAAGAAGCAAAAGAGGAAGAGTATTAGAGACTCTATCATCTATCATGTTCTTGTTCTTAGAATGTTGAAGGATTTGGACTTGTTTTTTAGTTTGTGTCTTGGGAGGAGCTTTCTCAAATTCCCTCATGAGATAGTATTTCCTTTTGGCTTGTTTAAAGGCCTCTTCTAGGGAAGTGGGAGAAAAGGACCTCACCTTGTACTAAAGGTGATGTTCAAGAGCTTGTAAGAAAATTTGGAAGAGGCTATCATTAGGAATATTATGTTCTACCCATGTGGTAGGGTCTTCCAATGCTTGATAAAATCTTGTGCTGATTCATTTTTAGATTGTTGGCAATTAATGAAAGAATTGATATTTTTTTGGGTAGATCATGATATTGGAATTTATTTATGTAGACACAAAATCACGCACTTGGGTACATTTATAGGTCCTAAAAGCATGCTTGCATTCATAAGATTCCTAAGCGAGAAATGTAGTAATCGACAACTACCTTTGGCATCTTTGTTTTGTTTCTTGTCTTCTTTCTGGTCTTTTACACCCCACAAACCAATCAGAACTTTATTTTCTTATCTTATATCACTTGAGACACCAACACCTAGCCAGAAACTAGCACCTTGGGCCCTCATCCCCTCTAGGTGCCACCGACCCTTTTCTATCATACTCGCTTCTTTTGGTTCTCTTTTATATTTTGGGCATATTATTTCCTTATGGATTGGCCTTCCTATTATCAATTACAAAATTCAAACAAGGGAATCATATAAATACATAAAATTGTGACAAAAATAAAGGACCAAGATCTAAAAAGCTAGTATCATCACATAAGGTTACACCCAAAGGCATCTAAGAGAATTATAAGGCATCCATCTAACTACCATTCAAGGGAAAAGGGATTGTATTTTCTACATACACTATATAGGAAGGGGAAGTTCTTTTTCCCATCCACACATCTATTTACATTGGTACATCTAGTTATCACTAGCTATCAAGTTCTCTTGCACAAGGGCTTCCTAGGGCACGATATGTAGTGCAACACTAACTACATGGAGTCCGATATGTAGTGCAACACTCGGTCATAAGTTCATTCATTCGGGAGACCACTGGGGTCGATCTGAATCCCCATATTACATATTTGTTTTTGGGATTTTATGTAGTTTGAGGGTTTTACACGTGAACATCTCTTTACAGAGTTACAACTATATTCAGTGATTAAGGTGTGACATATATGTAACCAAAAGTGAATATCAACGACACTTGTGCGATACTAGAAAAATCAGTTCCGACCATTTTCGCAGCCATGGGCACCCAATAGAAAACTTTGACGCCCTGAGCGCCCTAAATTAGTTTAGGTGCCCTCATTTTGGCTTATCGATAGTTCCAGATTTTATAGAGCATAGTTGTGATGGTCTCCCTTCCTGTTCATTAGTTTTCTAGTCCAAATTAGTTCTAAACATCGAGATAAATTAGCAGAGTCATTTTCTCTCTTTCTTGCGCTTAGGTTTAACATTTTATTGGCTTATTTCTTGTGTCAAATATGTAATTTAGTATTTATTTATCATACGTGACTATGTAATTAGGGTTTAACATAATTCTATTTTTGCTATATCGGAGTTAATAGGGTTGTTACTAAGGACTCTATCTCAACTATGGAATTAGGAGGTAAAGTGTGATACCAATCCAAAAAATATCCAATGATATTTTTAGCTAGGATTTTTTTGGCATCAGATGAATTGGTTCTGATCCACTCCTTTTAAATATTATCAAAGGCCTTGATATGAAGAGTGGGATTAGTAGCCCCATTGTAAGAGATAGAAGGAGTGATGGCACTAATATCCATGCTAGCAATATAAGGTGCTAGAGGCTCTTGTTGGATTACTCTCAATACTTTTTTTTAGATATGGGTTGTGTGATGGGCACCCCATTAGGCCCATTTTAAAATGAGGGGGTATGGTGCACCAAGAGCCCATTTTAGGGAAGTTAACTAGTTAAGATATGTTGGCTTACATTTGGAGGAATTGAGTTGTAGAAACATATTATTGTTGGCTCATCCTATCAATAAGTTGGAGAATGAGATTGGTAGGGTCAGAATTAGAGGAATTTTTATATGAACCTACTTCAGGAGATTTCCTTTTTTCCCCTATGGTCAAGTTGTTCGGAAACAAATTTAAGAAGACGTTTGCTAAGAATTTCTTCTGATTCATTTTTATATTGAGGAAACTAAGATAGAAACTTCTGAATATCAGGAGGATGATCAAAAGTATCATAATTCTGGATTTATTCTTCTTCATCCTTAGGTGGACCATTGCAACTAGTAGAAGGATTCTTTCTAGGTGTTCCTACAACACACGAGTCCATGCAAAAGGGAAACTCAACTTCAGGATTATAGGAGTCCAAAATGTCTACACAATGAGTCGAGTACCTCGGGCCCGAGATACTCCATGATGGAGGGATGCTCTAGTTGAGAACAAGTCTGAAAATGAAGGCTATAAACACAATCTTCTATGAAGAAAATTTTACACATGGGAGATGGTGTATGTCAATATATTTGGAAAGATAGACATGATCAACCATACAAAAAGGTCTCCATAGGGCCGATGAAATTTAGAAATGAGTAAAGCTGGAACAAACAAGACTACCTACGGGCGATGGTGTACATGTGTTGGTGAAATAAGTTTTCGTGTTGCAAATTATGTGTTTCCACTAATGGTCATGGGGTTAAGCCGCTCCTTATTTTGTATAGGGAGGCTCCTATTATTGAATGTAAACTATCCTATTTCGTGGGATGGCCAAAAAGGTCAAGGATTACACATGAACACTTCAATGAACCTATGGCAAAGTGCTCATATGGGGTAAAAGGGAGGAATTTAAAAAAATAATGATAAAGGAGAGTTAGGGAAATTATGAAAGAGAGAGTTATTGTTATGAGTAGGAACTAACAAAGTTCACACACAATAACCGAGTAGGTTCAAATTCAATTAGAGGAAAACAAAAGCGTAAGCGGTATTAATACCAACAAACTAGAGACGGATGGTTCTTTAGATTAATCAATCAAGGACACCAAGTTCCTTCTTGGTTATTGAAAATCATTGTGCTTGCAAAGTTATAGAAAGAGAAAGCGTAAAGGAAAGAATAAGCAAAAATGGAATAAATGCAACTCTTATTTCTTATGTAGTGATGAATACAAAGCTCAACAACCTACAACAATCCAAAATTCTACGGAAAAACTAACTTTCAAGATACTTTGGAATAGAAAAGTCATTCCAATTTATAACATTACAAATTTCCCTATTATCTACCCTTACATGACTCTTCATGTCCCATCACTGTGGCTTTTCACTTGCCCTTAGAAGACACAAATTAAGTACCTCTCTTATAATTTGAGAGATTAATTTAACATTTTACAAATATATTATTGTCACTTAAGTGAATAGGATAAAACTAGAAAAAATTACATTCTCAATTGAAAATTTGAATATGAAGAGAGAGAAGGGAGAAAGAGAAGGGATTGAATGATCTATTGTTGATGAAGAAATTGTTGATTTGAGGCATGGTGATCATAATCTCCTCCTTCTACAAGATGCATAAATACTTCATACTACTAAATGAGTGTTTAGGAACACTGTTGTGAGACATTCCAATGTGGGCCTAAGGTGACTCACGAGCATCACTTATGATGGTTGGTTGCTGATCTCACAGTGAGAGTGAGGGTCACTCTCTTTCTCCTTAGGCTTTTAAAAATGATTGCAATGATTAAAAACTAGCTCCATGATGTATAAACCTCCTCATGTTTAACTTTCACTCATTGAACAAACCCTCACATTGCAGATATAGGATTGCATCTGAATGAGTTTCTTGAAAAGTGGCCAGTTGTTATAGTGGAATGAGGTGATTCCTTGATTATATGTATATGATGATCTTGAATGAATTGCTAGCTCAATTAGCTCAGTTCAAACTGATTTTAGGATAGATTATCCTCAGTTTTATCCATGAATCTCTCATTTCATTTTGATCATGATGACATCATTTCCTACTTGACAACTCACTTCCTCAATCAGAGATGCCACTTAGGTGGAAGCATGATTATGGTACTTAGATATTTCTCAATTTATCCTCATGAAGATAATTTCCTTCTCCATGATGGAAATAATGATCCTTGAATGGAAAATGAGCTCTATGTTACTCATATTACACTTGAAACATTACAAACTCCACCTCCTCCAACTTGTAAGATGTGAGAATCTTATCAAACATGGGCCAAGTGTTTGGAAACAATTCACGACTTAACGCATTTCTTGAGATGACCTCTTTCCTTACTCATAGAGAATCCTTCTCATCATTCTTATGATGATCATACTCTTGATGAATTGAATTTGAATGAAGATCTTGATCCTCTTCAACTTCTTTCCTATTGCACAATGTCCTTTGCTTACACATGTTGCCCCTCGATATGGTCTACGCCTTGTTCCTTGGCACAATAGTGGTAAGAATGATGCTTTATAATCCTCGTGGATGGTGTATTTTATTGTTTAATCTGATATAAAACTTTACAACCATGTGAGGATGTCAAAAATTAGTTAGATGAGTAAAAATGGATCAACCGCAACTTTACTGTACTAAAGACTGAAAGTTTCTATTTTTGGCAGGTGGGACTAGGAGTTGTTATTTTGGGAATGTTTTCCTTTTGCTCAAATTTTACCTTTTGAAGCCTCTAGCATAATCAATTATCTTACATTGATGATTATTTTCCACTTTTAGGAAGTTTCTATTTTTAGCAAGTTACTTTTTTGAACCTACTATTTTGGGAAAATTGTTTGTTTTACCTTGCTTTCCATTTTACATTATTTCCAAATGTCTTTGAATAAGCTGGAGCTTGAAATTTCGAGAGGTATACCATAAAAACTAGCTTATGCCCAATTGTTGAAGAATTACCAAGATTTCCTGGCATGGTCTTATCCAGATGATCAAGTGTGATCATTGTACAATTTTTTTTTTGTTTTTTTGTTTTGTCTTGTTTGTTTTTTGTGTGTTGTCTTTTCCATTTTGTGCTCTAGTTTACAAAGTGACTGTGTTTTTGTAGTTGTCTATTTTTCCCCATCTTGTTATGTGTCTATTTTGGAAGCTCTGTGTGTTTTGTTTACTTGAATCCTTTCCCAATGGACTAGGAATCTGGTCTTTGTTCTTGTGGCACCCAGGGGATGTCCATCCCTAAGCATGAGCCATTGTTGGTGCTCAATCTAGTTCCTTGAATTACACTGGTCTTTTTCTTAGTTTTCGTATATTTAAATGTTTATGTGTGCTTCATATTGTTCCTCGTGCTTCAAAGATTAGTCTAAGTAAAGGAGAAGTGTCAATTGAAATAGATCTTGTGTCTTACCAAGATAAATGAAAGGATTTAGTAGAAATTTTAGGAATTGGTTTAATGGACTAGTTGATCAAAGACAAAAATTGTGGAACACTTGTTTAGTGTTCGGGGTTTGTCAAAAGGGCTAGCATTCTATGGATTCCAAAATTTGCAGCACACTTAGAAATCCACCAAAACCTGCGGGAGACTAATTTTAAAAGCAATGACGGGTTACTTTTCAAAAGGTCGTAGGACGTCATTTGGTCGTCAATATCAATGCCAAAAATCAGAAAGGCCACGCGGTAGAGGATAAATGATCAAAGATAGGGAACGTTTTAGAATTTTTGCACTCTTCAAGAAGATGGGCTCGACGAACCTCAAGTTCGTGGAATAAACCATGTTTCAAAGAATTTTGAGTCCGCGACAAAAAAAAGTCGGTGCTGGGAAATAAAACATGGTGGAGTTAGAAGATGACAGATGGCATAAGATCAACGACCAAATTTGGACACGTGTAACCATTCTCGTAAAATTCATAGAAAATGCATTGCACGGATCTCAAGTTCACAGAATAAATCAAGTTCACTAAGGTTTTGGGTCCGAGTAGTCAACGAAGTCAACAAGGATACGCGGAAATTTTTTTATGAAACCCAAAATTTTCTAAGTCCGCTCAAGTTAAAATTTGCGACGTGAAGGCATGACCAATCAAAAGAAAGCATGAATGGAAGAAAGACTGACAAACCCGAGGAAGTGTGGAGTTTTTCAATTGGCTCATGTTTTGCGGTTGTTAATTAGGGGCTATAAAAGGTAAATTGCGAGGTAAGTGTAGAGCTTTCCTATTGTCTCATGTTTCACCATTATCGGTCAAGGTAAAGGACGGTCGACATTTGTAAAAAGCGTGGCACTATCTTATTGGCTCATATTTCATTAAGGAGTAGACTCGCCATGCAAAGGAAAGAAAAGAAGAAAATCTAGATCCCACGAGCTAATCAAAGACTGACACATGGCTCAAGGAAAATTAATGTACATGTGGGCGGAGGCAATCCCGAAATAATAAAAGGCTACCACGTGTTAAGCTCTTGTTCATCCCGAAATGTAAAACTTCATAGCGTCATATCTTTCGGTTCCTGCTCTCAATCTTACAAAAATTATATTGTTGGAAAGGTCTCTTTAATCCCTTCACTTTAGCGTTATCGGATTCAAAATTAATGATAGTTAGTGGGAGAAAAAGCGTAAAATGTCTTTTACATTTAAGTTGCAGCAAATCCTATGTTAGTCAACCATCGGTCTTGATGAAATATGGTGTTTTTTTCTTCTCTAAACATGCAAGATAGAAGGAATGAATGACTTTGGCAGGAAACGCATCCTCATTTGTAGAATTAATACACCTTATTGGTGGTTGTAGGTGGAGAATATATTTTTCTCTCTCTCTCTCTCTCATATGCTATATATTGTAACGGTCTCCCATTTTGGCGAGGAGGCGGTTTGGGGGGTAGTTGTAGATTTTTTTATTAAAATTGTAGGTTCCAATTTCTAGCTTCTTGCAAAACATTTATATGTGTTGATTTTTGTGAGTAAGAACTGAGGTGGTTGCATTGTACAACCATTAACAGGTTTTGAGGGTGTTAGTTTGTGTCCCCTAGCCAAAACGTACATGAATAAAATTTCGACTGTTTTGATAAAGCTATACTTTTCCGTTTCTCATGTTTTGAATAAATTAAGGAGGCAATATTGGTTTTGCTACTATCTTGCATTGGATTTAATTTTTTAAATACGCAAGGGTCTATCTTACTTTTTGTATTCTTGGTCATTGTGAGACTATTTACGAATAGTGTGTATTTTATAGTAGCTCAGTCTGGTTGTAAAATCCTAAAGGAAGCATTACTTTTGAAGAGTTTTTATAAATCCCTTAAGGGTCTTTTGGGTGTATAAGAAAAATATAGAAAGAAATTTATCTCATCTCTAACTCTATGATTTGTAGTTATGATTTTGAATAAGGATGAAGACAAAGTGAGGCGAGTTATTAGGTAGGGAAGAAGCTAAGTGGCGGCTATACTAATAGGCATACCAAAGAGGAGATGACCGTCGGGTGTACGGTCAAGGGTATGAAACAAATAATACTATACAAAGTGCAAGATTAACATCCAAAAATTTAGTAAAATCTAGATCTCCTACAGAGATCTTGGGAAAAGCATTGGTGTCCATAGGATTCCCCATAGGATGCGAAGGGGGTGACTCAGGCAAAGACATGGAACAAGCATGTGAAACCATGGTTGTGGCTTGTTTCTAGGTGATAACAACCATGGACAAGAGAATACAGCAGGGAATTAGTCAATTAGGAACAGAAACAACAACAAAATGTTGGAATTGATAGGTTGTTGGTTTGTCGGGAATTGCAAAACATAAGTAACCGATGTCGGTCACATGGTAGCCGGCGTCGATTAGTGTAACCGATGTCGGTAGAAGGGGACCAGTGTCGGTCACTATGATGGCAAAGAGGGAATGTAAGAGGCTGTTGGTTTAGGGATAACAAGACTTAGTATATCCACCAAACTATCTGAAGTGATCACTGCGACGAGTGGTATAAGAGAAACAAAGCGAAAGAAAAAAAAACAAGCAAGCAAGATACAAGCAAATCAAGAGACTAACCCTAGGATTAGTTTTGATCACTTTGGGCTTATGCCTTAGATGCGTAAGATGATGTCAATCCTAAACAAAATACGTAAGGGAGATGTCAAGTTTGTTTTGGCTTGTAAGGCTACCTCAATCGGGCAGAGGAATACCATGGAAAGGAGGGATGTTTGAGATGTTGTGTAGATTATGATGTGATTTGGTATGTGTTGTGCGGTGAGAGTAAGATTAATTTCTCATCAATACCGTAGATATCACCCCACGTGTACGACTGTTACTTAATCTACGTTCACTAGAACTAGAAACAACAAGCAAGAATGTGATGCACGTGTTTTAAACCCAAATCGAAAATGATATTCGATGAAGCAAAGAAAGAGAATAGGTCAAGAAGATAACTTTCACTAATGCAAAGATGAGAAATAAAGACAAGTTATTTTACCAAAATGAAAAAAATATTTTGTGAATATTTAGAAGAAAGAAACAACAAGTGTGCTCCCTACATGAAAACAAGAAAGAAAGAAAGAAACCCAAGAAGGGTCCCACTAGATGGCATGCCAAAATGTTTGCATACAAATTTTTATTCCAAAATAGAGTTATTTCTATCTTTTCATTCTCTTGAGAAAAAGATAAGGCTTAGGTCTAGGAGGAATACTGTTGAGTGTTGGGAAGGTGTGCGCGTACCGTCGAGAGATCAGACCGATTGTGAAGAGTTCCTTTTTGTCTAGGAAGGACTACCTGTGAATAAGAATGCAAGACCACCAGATTTTTGTTAAACAATAAGTGAGGAACTGCCTTAGGCCCAGGAAATATTAGACTTCCTTTCGAAGGTGGTCGAGTTCCTTTTAATACAAATTAATGCAAATGATAATAAAGAAGCTATTGTGAAATCACGATTTAGGTACCTTGTTACTAAAAGCAATAGAGACTAAACTACCAATAATAAAATGTCATGTTGTTTGTTTGGTCCTTTGGTTATTGATACGTTCGGATCGAGTCACGGGGATTGACAATTTGGATATGAGATTTTGGAGGTAAATGGGTGAAAGGTTGGTTTTGGTATAAGTCACGTGGATCGTTGCGCCTTTGGATGGAAACCACTTGATTATAAAATCGATACCGGTAGGGGATGACCGATATCGGTAGGGCGGTGATTTAGGGGATTTTAAATGGAGGTTGGTTATAAGGTGGTTATGGAGTTCAGAAGGTTGGTAGATGGTTGAGGGGAGTTGTAGGGTGATAGAGAAGACTCAGAGAGTGAGAAAGCTATCTTTGGGGCAATATAGGGATGGATGAATGGAGGTTAGGTGCGAGTGCTGGCTGGGTGGTAGATCTCGGAGTGAGCTTATAATCACTATGAATCAAAAGTTCACAAAGCAGTGTCTAGGAGCATACAAGGTAATAAAAGAGACTACTTACTAGTTTCTGATGCGAATGTAGGTCCAAGGAATGCAGTGGCGAAGGCAAGGCTCAGTTGGGATGATCCGGAAATCGGAAGTGAGCTGATGAAGCTATCCTCCGACTCTCCCAATGTTTGGATGAGTGCAACAGTGATCTAGTTACTCAGCTATAGTCTTGGGCTCAATACCCTTCTTTGCAATCTCTTCTCTCTTTCTCACTTGTCTCTCTCCTGGCAATCAATTCCGATCTTTGGCTTTGGTTGGGGGAGGTCATTTACAGGGAACCGATGGCGGTTGCCTAACCGACGCCAGTCGAGTAGGGACCGGCATCGGTTAAGACAAAGTTGGCTATTTTTAGTAAAATAGCCAACTTTCCCTCCTTTTCTCCCGAGGGGTCAGTTGTGGGCTTGGTCAAGTCATTATTAGGTTCGTTTTGGTGCGGGTGAGGGGCGATGAGTCATGAGTGTGGGTCTAGACCAAGTTATAGGTCTTAATTAAGTTAGTTTAGGGTTAGGGCTAGGTCATGGTGAGGTGGAGAAGTGAGGTGGCGGGGTTAGAGATGTGGATTTATTAATTATAAGGTAATTAATAAATAATTAAGTGTGTAAGGTTTAGGTGGTGAGGTAAGGTTAGATTGTGAAATGAGATGCGGGGCATAGGCGTCGTAAGACCCAAATTTGGTGTCTGATTTGATGTGGTTGACAACATCAAGAGGGACAAAGAACAACAACATATCCATGTGGTTGTGAGGCCGAAAATGCCACTAATAATACATGATGACAAGTGTTTAAGAATGATCAGCAAATCATTAAATTTCTACAAGAAGAAGTTGAATTCTCAACTATAAACCAGAGAAGACTAGAGTAGTAGTACATGAATCAAATAGTACAACTGCATACAAACAAGCTTCCCAAAGGCTTAGTGACACTAGAATCTATTTTCAATCCTAATGATCAGTTCAGAAAAGAGAAGGATAACATGCAGATCAAAGGAGAAGATTCAGAGTCAATCCCAGTTGGAGAAGACAAAACAATTCAAATTAGCAAAGTGTCCACCAAACAAGAAAGGTATGAATTCATACAACTTTGCAAAGAAAGAATTCGATGTGTTTTCTTGGAGTTATGAGGACCTAAGAGGATTCAATCCAAAACTATCACAACACGCAATCAAACTGGATCCAGCTACTCGGCCCATCAGGCAAAAGCAAAGACTAGTCAACCCACATATTGAGCCTTTGATGAAGAAGGAGCTGAACAAGATGATAGAGGCAAGCATCATATTTCCAATCAAACACTCAAGTTGGGTTGCAAATCTGGTCCCAATCAAAAATAAAAATGGAGAAATCAAGTTGTGTGTTGACTTCGGGGATTTGAATAGAGCCTCCCTCAAAGACCACTACCCACTCTTTTCAATAGAGAAAATCTTGCAAGTAGTGTCATACAGGTGGAAAGGTTCCCCCCTAGATGGCTACTTAGGGTACAACCAGATCATGGTGAAAGAAGATCAATTCAAAGAAGCTTTAACCACCAAATGGGGCACCTATGCATACTGATAAAATGCCATTTTGATTATCAACGTTGGAGCCACTTTTCAAAGGGAAATGGATATGGCATTCAAGGGGCTGATTAATCAAATAGTGTTGATCTATTTGGATGACATCACTATTTTTTCCAAGAATGCAACAGATCATCTCTTCCATTTGAGGAAAGTTTTTAGAGATGTAGGAGATTCGAGGTTTCCTGAACCCCAAAAAATGCATATTCTTGGCCCATGAAGGTAAGCTTCTAGGCCATATCATATCAAAGGAAGGATTGACAATTGACATGGAAAGAGTTCAAGCAATAAGAGAATTTCCATTGTTTAGTCACATGAAGGCTCTTCAAATCTTCTTGGGAAGATCAACTTTGTTCGAAGGTTTGTCCCAAAATTTTCTGCTCTGGTTAAGCCAGTAACACTGATGCTGAAGAAGACCTTGGCATTCGGATGGACAGTTGAAGGAAAGGAAAGATTTGAAGCTATCAAAGAGGCCATATCACAAGCCCCAACTCTTGTAAATCCATACTTTTCCAAGGATTTCATATTGTATACCTTTAGTGGCAATGACACTATCTCTACAATCTTGGTTCAGCAGAACAAAGAAAACTTAGAATAACCAATTGCTTTCTTCAGCCAGAGTCTGGAATATTATGAGGTGAGGTACTCCTTCATTGAGAAGCAGGTCTTGGTGAAAATCAAAGGATTGAAGAAGTTTAAGCATTTGGTTTCAAACAACAAAATCTAACTATTGGTCTCCCATGCGGGAGTTAAAGAATTCCTTCTCAGGAAGGACCTGAATGAAAAGTGTGTAGGATGGATCACCCATGTCATGGAATATGACATTGAGATCAAGGTCATGCAAACTTATGCTGTGGGAAGGGGTTGTGTGAACAACTAGTCTCGGAGTTAGCAAGATGAAGCAGATAGTGAAAAGGAGGTTGTTTTTGTTCTACAAAATGATCAAGAAGGGAGAGATGATGTACCTGCTCCTTGTTGGACCCAAGACATGGTGCACTTCCTTCGAATAGGCATGTGTCCTCATGGGATGAGTAAATAAAAAAGAAGGCATTTCAAGTTACAAGCCATCCCATATGTTCTTATTGGCGGTGTCTTGTTCAAAAGAGACATCAATGGCATTCTGTTGAGATGCATTGAAATGGGTCAAGTGGAGAGAGTGCTACAAGAATTCCATGTTGAAGCAGCTGGAGGCCATTTTTCTCCAAGAGTGATAGCACTCAAAATCATGAAAGCAGGATATTATTAGCCTAGAGTGTTTAGTGACTGCTACACATGGATCAAAAGGTGTAATAATTGTGCATTCTTCAAAGGCAAGGAAAGGCTAGCAACACTTCCATTGCACCCAATCTCAGTCGACCAACCTTTCATGTAATGGGGATTGGACTTCATTGGAGTCATCAATCCAAACTCAAGCCAAGGTCACAAATGGATCCTGACAACAACATATTATTTCACCAAATAGACCGAGGCAGTGGCACTCAAGGAAGCAAATGATTCTAGTATCCTGGGTTTCTATGAAGGGATAGTGACCATATTTGGAGTGCCAGCCACCATCATATCAAACAATGCATTAGAATTTATAGGTTCCAAGATCATAGGATGGTACGTCAAGAATGGGACTTATTTGAGTACTTCATCAAACTATTACCCTCAAGGTAATGGCCAGGCTGAGTCCACAAACAAGAACCTACTAAAGATCATTAGAAGAAATCTTGATGAGAATTAGAGGACCTGACACACAAATCTCAAAGTGGCCTTATGGGTGGTAGAATAACACCCAAGGGATCTCTGAAGCTCTCCATTTAAGCTCGCCTACATGAGAAAGAGGTAGTGTTGCCTATATCACTTGAGTTGCCAGCATTGGAGCTCGTGAAGCAACTAGAGATGTTTGAATTTGGACTAATGGAGGCTAAGTATCTTGGTGATGGATTTAGAAGAAACCATAGAGCATGCTCTCCAAGAAATAGAGAAGAATCAGGCTTCAATCAAGAAATGCTTTGACAAGAAGACAAAGGAAAGGACCTTTCAGGAAGGATACTTGGTTTTGAAATGGGATGCAGATCGAGAAAAACCAGGAAGACATTCCAAATATGACACCATCTAAAGTGGCCCCTATATGATCACAGGATGCAAAAGTAGCAATGCTTTCCAATTGTTTACATTAGAGGGTGAAGAGTTACAGATTCCAGTAAATGGGATCTATCTTAAGCATTGCTACTAAAAGGGGAATTTTTACCCTATACATATTAGTTTAGTTTTCTCTTTCCTCTAAGTGCTTACACACATTGTCTTGTTGTAGTGTAGATTACTTTTCTCCTAAGTGCTTTGCACACTCTGCATGTTCCATTTGGAGCATGTATGATTTAATTTTGTATATAGTGTGGTGTTGTTTTGTTGCTCTCATACAGTGTTTGGATTCGGAATTTGGTCAAGATCAATTTCAGTTCTAATGGGTTTCTAAGTGGCCTAGGGGTTAGTTTTCAAAGTTCAGATCAGTAGCAGGCTATCACTCATGACTCCATGCCTAACGGATATGACAAGGAAATTGGTATTTTCATCTAGCAGGTAGATACCCCAATGAGTCACCAAATTTTATCCATATTTCACCCCCATGCCAAATATTAGATCGACCATGATCCCACACAAGAGGAAACAAAGTCAAAAGGTGGATAGAAAATGTTTCTAAATGAGCGTCAGACTACCGTGTGTCCCAGGGGAAAGTGGACCGTTGGGAAAAATTTGGTTCTTTGCCCTTTGTTATCTCAAAAGGGATAAAAGTTACAAAATGGCCCGCAACTTGGCCCAAGGAAAAAGTCAACATCTAGGCCCGAGTTAAAGCCAAAGCGGGAATTGAAAGAAAGGGGACCCATTTTTTGAGTTGTTTTCCCGCCCTCCTTCAGACCCGATACAAAATTCAAGGGGCGTATCTTTCGACTCAGGGCTCGAAATATTGCAAATATGATGCCATTGGAAAGATCTTAGCCTCACCCATGTCGTGGAGGTCTGGAACTTTAATTTTGAGGAGGTTATGTGAAGAAAAATGGAGGAAACGTCTTCGGGATTTCAATCTAGGATCTTCTTCCCTCAACAACTGACGGATCGGATTTGATCTGTTTCCTTTACTTTCCTCTTCCTTCAAGGCACCAAACCAAGGATTGATGTAGTAAAGATGGATTTGGAGATACATTTCATCAGAGGCATTAACAGCGGTGGTTGAGCTTCAACCTACTTTTCTGCTTCTCTCTCTCTTCTTCTTTTAGGTTAAATCTATAAGTACAAGGCAGGATTCATTGTAAAGGGTTAGATATTCTTTGTTTTTTTAGGATCCCTCCTCCTTCTAGTAAAGGGATCTATGGGGTTCTGTGGATTCCACTATAATTGTAATACGTTTCGGCCTCTTGGCTACTTTTTAATGGACTGTATCAATCTACAGAGTAATAAAACACATCTGTGATCGATTTTAGATCCTCTCTTGTCTCTTTTTCTTCCATCCGGTCTCCCATTACATATCTAGCTATATGTGCTTGTTTATTGTATGCATTTTGTTGGTTTGTGTCTATTAGAAAAACAAGTGTTCATCATTCCTTGATGCATCACCTAGTAGTTTAGTTATTGTTTATTTCTTGTACCCCTTTCTTATCCCTGTCTCCTTGGCAAGTTTTAGATTAGGTTTAGAGATAAATCCTCTGTAAGCTCCCACGCATGCACCTGAATAGAGGAATAAGGAACCAACCTTTAATCTGGAGAGATTTTCCATTTTGCAAGGTCCCACACCTTGGGGAAAGTTCAATGTTATGCAATCACACCAAATGAGTCTGTCTTAGAAAAGCATATTTTTAGAACTCATTTGGGGTGTCTTTGTGATTTTGCATTAATAGTGACCATGGTGGGGGATGAGGAATTGTTTGATAATGAATTCTACTTGAGAAATATCCTCAAGTAGGATTCAAAAACTGCAATGGAGATCAATTATAATTCCCAAACTGAAAAATCATATTAGTGGGAGAATTCATAGATATTCATGGAATTATGGATGATTGTAAGATATGTCATCCTTAAAGGTAAACATATAGATATATAATTCATGGTTTGAAATTTGATATGGATGAATACAATTTTGATAAATGTGACCTTAAATAACACATAATCGTAGCAAGGAGCGCACAGAAAAACCATTCTTTGAACCGGATTGGAGGTAAACAAGAAAGGGTACCACTCAAGGCATTGCACTTGCAGCCAATACATGTGTTAATACATAACCAATGATAATTAGTTATACCAAAATACCATAAGGGAAAATGGATGCAATAATTTAATGTCAACATGATAAAGGGGTTTGAGATGTAACTTGTATGTGGGAAGAGGATTCTCCATAATTGGTTGTTCCTAGAACTATGCCCCAACTCTGGGAAGGGGGAAGATGCAAACTGATCACTATGGGAATTCTACAATTTATATGAGAATTTTGATAAATGTGGGAAGCTTTTTAGGATGATAAGATATATAGAAGGTTGTTAATGTGGGAAGCCTTCACTACCATGATACAATAGAGTATCCATCCTTTGAGGGTGTGGTCTACTTTTTTATTTTGCATTTGGATTTGGATTTTTATTTTTATTTTTAGATGGCAGGATAAGATATGCATGATAGTTGTCCTTCATGGGATCAGGATATTTTTATTATATGCTTTTTATGAACAATTTTCCTTGAGGATGGAGTCTGCATTGTAAGATAGCATGAGATAGGAGCATCCATTACTTTTACTTTTTTTATATATATATTTTATGGAGAATAATTTGGGTATAGATAGGTAGACTACCTAGGAGGGGATGATGATTGAAAAAGTGACACCCCTAAACCCTTAGTGTGGTTCCAATAGGTAAACAAGAAGGTGATGGGTGTAATGATCGCATAGTTCTCACCAAAAAGGGAGAACCTATTCATAAGGAAAATGCTATGGGTAGAGTCGTGGTGCTTCGATATTTAAGGTCATGTTGAGGAAATGATGATAGACCACATAGTTACATATCATTACTATGATAGATGGAAGGGGATGATGATGGAGGAATGATATAAAGATATGACTATTTGCTCAAGGGTATATATACTAACAATACAATGGCCGTAAGTGCAATGCATTTAGAGGTCCAGTATCTAGTTTAGCATCAAGGGAAGCTAAATTATATTCCCCATGCCCATAATTATGCATGATAATGTATGGTCCAACCTATTTGGGAGCAAACTTTTCCCATTGGCTCTTTTCTAAAGTAGTGACATTCAAGCTTTCTATTAAGACAAGGTCACCTATTTTAAAGTCACATTCTCTTAGATGCTTTTTATAAGCACATTGGATGTGCTCTTGATAAACATGATGATGATCAAGAGCAAGGAGGCGGCACTTATCTAACAAATCAAGTTTTTCTAGGTGCTCTTGGTGATAATCTTCATCAAAAATGAAGTCACGAAGAGACACACGTAAGGATGGAATTTGAACTTCAAGGGAAGAATGACTTCAGAACCATATACGAGAGAAAATGGGGTAGCACCTGTGGAGGTATGAATGCTGGTTTGGTAAGCCCAAAGAGCGAAGGGAAGCTAAAGATATCGATGTGACACTGCTTTATTGATGGTTTTAGCAAGGATGTTACACAAGGTCTTGTTAGTCACTTTGGCCTGGTTGTTAGCTTGAGGATAATAAGGAGATGAGAAACTAAGATTGATATTAAATGAGTCATAGAGTTTCTTAACATCTTTGTTTTTGAAAGAATTCCCATTGTCTATGATGATCTTGTGAGGAACGTCGAAGTGAAAAATTATGTGTTGGTTAATGAAGTTAACGATATGATTGGCTTTAGTTGAGGTGATTGGAATAGATTCCACCCACTTGGTGAAATATTCAGTTGTAGTGATAATGGAATGATGACGAGAAGAATGAGGATTGATAGTACCAATGAGATTAAGGCCCTACTGCGAAAAGGGCCAAAGGTCCTGAGCTAGTTGTAAGGCCTGGATAGGAATACGAATAAGATTTGAATGCTGCTGACACTTGACACATTTCTTAACATATTCACGAAGTCTTGATTAAGAGAAGGCCAATAATAGCCAAGGTGAAGAACTTGTTTAGCGATAGCCAAACCACTAAAATGTCCACCATAAATGCCATCATGGACTTCTTAGATAACGTGAGTAGATTCATGGGATTTAAGGCATCGAAGGAGAATACCATCAAACCCACATTTGTAGAGGATGCCTCCAAGAATGACATAGCAGTTAACACGTTGAAGAAATGAAATTCTACCATTCTTAAATATGTCTTAGGGAATGATGGATTTGGATAGATAATCAAATATTTGAGAGTACCAAATATCCGAGGAGTTGGGTTTAACAACATTAACATGAGGTAACATGTGGATGTGAGATGATTGATCATGATGATGGACAACCACCAAAAGTTTGGATTCATTAGTTGTCCATGGGATGAGAGATGCAAGGGAAGCCATCATGTCAGAAAAATGATTGGATGAGTGAGGGATGGCTTGAATAGTATAAGAATCAAAGGCTTCAAGGAGAAATAGGACGATATCTTGATATTTTTGTAGAACATCATTTTTACATTGATAATTTCTGTAATTTGTTTGATAATGAGCTTTGAATCCCCATAGATGTTAAGGATTTGAACACCCAAAAGGACAGTAGTTTTAAGACCTAAGATAAGGGCTTCATACTCTGCCATATTGTTTATGCATTCAAAGTCAATTTTTTGGGCAATGGGCATGGGAGTGTCCCAAGGAGGAATGAGAATTATGGCAGCACCTCCCCTTGCCAACATTTAGATCCATTAAAGAAAAGATTAATGCGAAAAGGAAATGACTCATAATGAATATTGTTAATGGATTCATCAGAAATTTCTCATGAGGAAGATGAGTGGTAGGAAGAGGGGCTTCAGCTAATTGGTTTGCGATCGCTTGGCCTTTAATAGACTTTTGAGAGATGAAATCTAGGTCAAACTCTGTCATGAGCATGAGCCATCGAGTGATGCGGTCATTGTGGTAAGGTTTAGAATGTATGGTTTTGAGAAGATGAAAGCTAGTGACTACATACATTTTTTGATTGAGAAGATAATGGTAGAGCTTGGAAGTGGTGAAGAAAATGGCACAACACATCTTTTCAGCTTTAGTGTAGCAAGTTTCATACTCATGTAGGGTATGACTAATGTAATAGAAATCCTACTCTCTTCCTTGGCCATCACAATGTGCCAACATGGAACCTAATGCATGATCAATGGTAGAGACATATAGGTAAAAAGGATCCCCCTCACATGGAGGTATAAGAATATGTGGAGATAGGAGATACTGCTTAATATCATCGAAGGCTTTTTGGCAGTTATCATCCCAATGGAAGTTGACGTATTTATGAAGAAGATGATGAAAGGGTTGGCAATGGTTTGAAAGTTGCAAGATGAAGTGGTGGACGGAATGAAGCCGGCCTTGAAGACTATGAATTTTTTTAAGATTGGAAGGAGGAGACATCTCTAGGATAACCTTGATTTTGGTAGGGTCAACCTCAATACCCCTGATAGAAATGATGAAGCCAAGGAGTTTTCTAGTTAACATGCCAAAAACACACTTGGTGGGATTAAGGCAAAAGAAGAAACATATGAGACGCTTGAAAAGGATTTTAAGGATGAGAGAGGTGATTGCATCAATGTTTGGACTTTCCAAGAGGTCATCAACATAGTCTTCTACAGTTTTATGTATGAGATTGTGAAATATATAAGTCATGGCTCATTGATAGGTGGCCCCAACATTTTTCAAACTGAAGGGCATGACACAATAGAAAAAGGTCCCCATGGGGTGATGAAGGAGGTCTTATGTTTATCTTCTAGTGCGATGAGGATCTGATTATAGCCATAAAAACCATCCATAAGAGAAATCATTTCATGTCTTGCGGTAAGATCCACAAGTTGATCGATGTTGGGAAGAGGAAAGTTGTCTTTAGGGAAAGCGAGATTAAGATCCGAAATTCAGTGCATATACAAAGCTTTCCCAATGCTTTAGTGATGGGTACGATGTTAGAAACCCATTGGGGATAGTCAATGGGGATGATGAAATTGGTAGAAAGAAGACGTTGTAACTCCTCTTTAACAAGGAGAGCAACTCGAGGATGCATGTGGCAAAGCTTTTTCCTAACCTTGAGTTTAGTGTTGGGGATGGTGACAATGTTATGGACAATGATGGAGGGGTCAAGACCTGACATGTTAGAGTATGACCATGAAAAGGTCCAGTTTGTGTGTGGATAAGAAAGAAATAAAGGATTTGAGCTCTTGCGGCTCAAAGGAAAACACTTTCGTAATATCCAAGTTCAACCGAGAAAATCATGTTTTGTATATTTGTAAATAGGTTCATTTCGAATAAGGGAACCTCTCCCATTAAAGAGGAGGGACTTCTTGTCCGACATTTGTTGCTCTTTGTAAAGTCCTATTTGACGACCAATAGGTATCATTGGGATCGATGAGATATTTGAATGGAGAGGAGGGAGGTGAATCAATGTTGATGGAGAGAGGACACGAAGTTCCCAAAGGAGGGATGGAGGGATATTTGTATCCCAAGACAAAATTTTCACATGGTTCATGGGTTTGTTTGAAGACATGGCTGTGGTGACCTTGTTCATAATGTTCCATACGGACCCCTTACACTCCCAACAATGGAGTGTGTAGGTGAAGGATGGTTTACCAAGGAAGATGAAACTACCAACATATGGTTTGGTGTGTGGGTGATCTCCAACATGAGAAGAAGGGTGATCGAGGCCGCCATATACCAAATGGGTTTGGAGAAAAGAGGGGCCAAATGAGATGATTTCCCCAACATTCGATTGATACATAGGGGCCTTATTAGGGCGAGGCAATGCATTTGGGATAAGGAAGATAATTAAGAGCGAGGATTTGATATTCTCCTAAGGCAAGGCACTGCATTACAACATTGGTAGATCCATCATGGGGTAATGTAGATGTAGGCATAGAAGAACTAGTGGATGCACCAGAAGAAGGGTTGGATTTGGGGACAAACACATCTTTAGGTCAATAATTCATATGACATGTCTTGAAAGGAGGAGCATTGGTAGGGAGAGTACAAATGGTCCCTTCATGTTCATATTTAATACAATAGTGGAGGGTAGATGGGACATAGTGCATGGCATGAATCTAAGGACGTCCAAGTAGAATATTATACTGAAATTCTCCTTCTATAATGTAGAAGAGATCATGGAGGATTTTATGGATGACACGAATGGGAAGGACAATTGTACCCAATGGAGGGTTACAACATCGTTAAAACCATGGAGGATGGTAGGATATTTAGCAATAATGGTGTTAGGTAGTTTGAGTTGGTCAAAGGTGTGAGAAGAAATTATATTGATACTAGCACCATTATCAATCATAGTCCATCGGATGCACATGTCGTTGATGCGGACCATGATGAAGAGAGGAAGATCATGTTCTTCTAGTGGCATGTTGGGGATTTCTAAATCCTCGAAGGACATGGCGGTGGATGTTGCATGAGACACAACTAGAGTGTGAGGGATTGAGGCTCATTAGATTATATCGGGATTCTTTATAGAGCTTCAATAAGAGCATGTTTATGGTTAGGAGAGCTTTGGATAAGCTCATAAAGTGACATTTTAATTGGGGCATGTGAATTTGTTTGACAATGGTTTGTTTGATGGAAGTGGGATTAGGAGCGGCCAAAATAGATACCTTGGCCTTAGAGGAAGATGGAGGGGTTGATAAGGGATGAGTGGTGGGATCAGCGATGAAAAATTTAGGTTGTGATGGGGTTATGGATGAGGTAAGATCCCTAGGAGGAGGGATAGCAGCAAAGGTCTTTGGCTTAGGTTGTGTGGTGGAGTTAGGGTTATGTGGTCTAGAATGGGTGGTTATCGAACAACGTTGATCAAAAGAGGGGACCATCCCTAGGAACATCCTCTTTTGGTGGTGGGTTGGTGATATCCTTGTATGTGTCTTATATTGGTGGAAGAATATTGGAAAGAGTCCTCGGCGAAAGGGATGGCTTAGATTTTCTTGCGAGATGCATGTTGGGGAATGGGAGATGATTGGGTTGGTGGAAGAGTTGGTTCTCCCTCATCAAGGAGATCATTCTCATTGATAAGGTTGTGTATGATGGTTTGAAGGGCTCTATAGTGTTCAGTGTCATGCCTTGGTGCATGGTGGTATGCACAAATAAGGTTAGATTCAAACCATGAGGGTCTTGGTGCACTTGGTTTAAAGGGTTTAATTGGTGGTAGGGTGATCTCCAAGTTTGGAGCAATTGGTAAAACATTATAGTATAATATCCCGAGGGAATAGGTGATGATGTGGATATTGGGGAAGTGTTTTGTGATGAATTTAATGATGGTTTGACATGAGGTGGTGTGATGGGAGCCTTCAATAGTGTCTTAGATTTATAGTAGGATGGTGCGAGAATGTGTTTGTTTTAGAATTTTGGTTAATGATGTGGACGACCTAGAATCAGTTTTGGGAGGTGGTTTAGAAAGAGGTTGTCATTATGTTGTTTTATTAGTGGCGAAGGTTTTCAGTGAAGGGGATGATCCCAAAATATAATAATATGATAAAGGGGTGGTCCCAAAATATAATAATATGATAAAAGGGGTGGTCCCAAAATAGAATAATATAATAAAGGAAGGGGTCCCAATATAGAAGATGATGATGTGTCTTTAAGAGGATTGGTCTTAGGGGAAGTAAGCTCTAATTTTTTGTGAGTACGTGAAAGAGGACATTGAGGAAATGTGTCAAGGTTTCTAGATTATGTTTGTGAAGAGGTTCCCTTGGGAGTAATGAAAACAATCTCTAGTAGAGGGTCTTGAAGATGGTATTGTGGTTGATATAGGTAGAGGGAGTAGTCTTCACATGATGATGTCAAAAGGAAGTGAATATTGGTTTAATGTGAAGGCATCGATAATGTAGAAGAGATGGGAAGATCACTTGAAGTTATTGCAAGTTGAAGTGCTTTCCAAAATTATTCAAGTGATGTACAAGAAGAAGATGATATGGATATGGTCATAATAGTTGATGTAGTGGGTATGGGTAAGAGTGCGGAAAGAGGAACTAGAACTGATACTAAGGATGGTACAATGGGTAAAGGTAGAATGGCTGCAGATAAGGCATTCAAATGTAACAAAGTGGATGTGAAAAGTGATGAAGTAGGAGTGATAGATAAATTTTTTGATATATGTGTTGGATCAATGGTGGGTGTAGAATGAGATGGGGATGGTTGTTTTATAAATGACTCAAGGGGCATCATTGATATACTTGTGAATGGGGAATATGTGACATGTTTGAAAGTAGGTATGGGTGTGGGAATATATGTCGAGATAGATGTAGGTATGATTGGTGTGGATATGGGAATAAGTGTTGATGAACTTGTGGATGTAGGAAAAATGTCTAGAGAGATGGATGTGATGGTTGATGAAGATGGTGAATCGAGGATAAGATAGGATTGATGCAAAGTGTGTAGAGTGTTTATAGTATGAGCATTAGGTGCTTGGGATGTAGAAGAAGTGGTGGCTTGACTTGTTACTACATGGTTGGGGAATGGTTGTTTAAATATTTCAATTGGTTAGTTAGGGGATGCATTAGGATTATCCACTTGAAGGTCACCTAATCAATGAGTCTTTGGACTAGATATTTGAAGGTTCGACACCTATCTATATCATGTCCTCAGACTTGGTGATATTTACATTAATGATCTTCATTATACCACACAGGTTTTTGTATTGATTCATCAATGGCCAGATAGAAGGAAGAGTGATAAGGTTAACCGCCATCATTTTTTCAAATATTGAACTATACGATTCTCCAAGGGGAGTATAGTTTGGCGTTGGTCTAGGGGCTCTTTGTTGAGGCCATGCATTGGAAGTAGGTGGGGAAGATGATTTAATGATCACAACATTGGCCATTGCTACCTTTGATTTGTCGTTTTGTATGGAGGACTTGGTAAATTCATGTTTAGGTTTATTTGATTTTAATTTTAAATGACCTTGCTCAAGTGCACGTTTTCAATTTTTGGGTCATGATGAAGGTTTTCAAAGGTTTGAAACAATTGGATTTGTAAAGTGGAAGATATATGCTTCACACATGAATGTGAGAAGATATCGATGAGATTAGTTTGTAGAAGAGGGAAGGATAACTGGTTTATAATGCCATGCCAGTAGCGTGATAAAATTTATGATGGATTCATCCTCAAACTATGGAATGGCATATACATCATTGATAGTTATCTTGTACGTGATGTTAATCGAAAATTGTTCTAAAAATAGTTATGTGAGTTGGGTGAATGAGAATATAGAATATTACGAGATATTATTGTCCCACGAATTTTCTAGCGGCGGGACCAGCCAAGGACATGGGGAAGGTGCGAAGCATTAAGTCCGATCATGTGCAATAAGGTAGCATGCATGTTTGAATGCATGAAGATGATGTTGTGGATCCTCTTTGTTGTTAAACTTGAGTGGGGATGTGGGCCAATTTTGGTAGTTGAGAGGAAAGTGTAAAGGATACAATTTAATTAGTACAAATGGGTTAATAGGCTCATTACATATTTTTCATATGATAATGAATATTTGGATACTAAAGTAAAGCTTGAGGTTGGCCGAAGAGGTGATAGGAATGGTGGTTCTGATGGTTGGCTATCCTATTCAGTGGTAGAAGATGAAGCGAGGTCATAAGAGCATACATCACCGCGAGGGATGATAGGAAGGCCAAAAGGTTCTTGGAGAGCCACCGGATTGATCTAACTCGATGGTAGGAAGGGGGTGGCTGGCCTATACGAGATAGATTGATGGTATAAGAAAGAATTGGTCTCATCTAAGGCCGAAGTATGAACAAGGGGTCCTTGGTGAGAAATGTCGAATAGGGGTTGAGTTCCCATGAAAGTGGTAATCAAGGGAAAGGATAAGGCAACTGTTGCGGTGGATGTTCATTGAGATGAATATCGTGTTCCATTTTATTAGTGGCTGAATGAGTAATTATGGGAATGAAACAAATGCAAATTTTATGCTAACTAAACCAGGAAAGTTAGGAAAATAGTTCTTTTTTTCTTTCTTTATTTTTTTATTAAGAATAAGTGTGAAAAGAAAAGAGGATGGCTATAAGAGGACCTAGAAGAAGGAAAAATATGTTTGGTTTCAGGTAAGTTATGGCTGGGAAATGTCTGAAACAGTTTCCTATTGGGTGATCAAATCCCAATCAGTGAACCAGGTGAAAGGAATGTTTTGATGTGTTAATTGATTTGTGAAGTTTCAGGCAGTGTGTGGTAAAATGTGTGATGTAGAAGATTGAACCTCCTATTTAAGCTATATGAGAAAGCAGGATGAGAAATGAAGGTTCTTTGTTAACCCAAATCCAAATGTTATCTTTCGATGAGGACACACATAGGAAAAGGGAGTTGCAATGCAAAAGGAGAAAATAGAGAAAATGAGGAATACCTATATAACACTTTTCCTTTTATCTGGCAATAAGTTGAGGCAAGAAAAGAGTAGGCTCCAAGAATCTGTCATAAGCAAGCCAACAATGTAGACTATCTGCATAGTTAGCGCAATAGAAATACAAGAGAGAATATGGAGCTATCAAAGTGAGTATGTTGATTTAAAAATTGATAAACTACTATGCAGCCAATGATCCTGTAAAAGAGGTTCGTAGTTCTCTATGATAACAAAAAGACAATGAGGTAGGATACCACAGTCGCGTTTTGATTCTCAAGATCACTTTTGTTAAGTGCAATAAAAGAACATATAGGCGACGGGTTCCAATTAGCTTCTCAAAAAAGAAAAAGAAAACAACAAGAACGTGTAGATGAAAGGCACCAAAAAGGGGAATAGATGACAATGTGAGTAAATAAAAATGAGGTGTTGTAAAGCGATATGCGGAAATGATAAACGTCGAAGGACCCTAAAGGGGACCGATCACGATGAGCGATTGCAAGAGATCTTAGGAAGGTATTGGAGTTTTGGCAATGTTATAAAAAATATGGCTTTGACAACAAAATGTGGTGGTCATGCAATTGTGGAAAGTTCACCTACAAAAAGGAAAAGAGATAATTAGTTGATATGGTGTTAAAAAATGAGAAATACAATAGAAAGGTCTAATGTTTGTTTCGAAAAAAGGGATAAGTAATCTAATTAATTAATACAAAAAAATAATACACAATATATATATATATATATATATATATATATATATATATATTCCAACGTTCGTAATTAATGATATTGAAAAAAGCGACAAAAGCAAATTGATATACTAAAAAACAATATGAGAAAAACAAATGCGGTAAGGAGCGGCGGAAATGGATTGGTTATAATGTGAGAAAATAGCGAAGGATAAGACAAAATCTAAAGATATGAATGTCGAAAAGAAGAAAGGATATAAATGATAAATGATAAACAACACAAAACCTAGACGGAGAATAAACTATAGGGAAAATAAGCTATATTAAAATACACAATATAAACAATCAACGAATGGAATGATTTAAACGAATATGGACTAATATAGACTAATATAACTAATGAAATGAATTACAACATAAATGTGAGACTATCTATAGATTAGACTAAGGAAATGATGGATAATCAGAAATACCGTAAATAAGTGGAAATACAATAAACTAGTGGTGGCATATAATGTAACCATTACCAATGATATGAAATAAACAAAAAAAAACAATGTGGAAATGGTGCGGTTGGTCAATCACGTGATGAGACATGGGTTGGTTTGGTGATTGTAGTTGTAAATGAGTGGTTGGTGAATGTGTAATGGTTAGTCGATGTGATTACAAGTATGGAGTGTAGTACAAATGGGTGGATGTGATAAAAATGTTATCCCAAAGAATTACGAAAGTAGGGTGGCTTGATTGAGGTGTGTGTGATGTGTATGGCCAAGGTGCCAAGGTACAAGTGTACATAGAGTCGGGGCAACATGTAAAGGAGCGATGGAGAAGTTGAGGGGTCGTATGGGGTGAGAGGCGAGTGGAAGAGGAGGTTTGAGGGGATGACGTGGATTGGGACATAGGGCATAGGGGTGTGAGATGGAGTGGATTCACAATGAACGGTGGGGAGAGTTAGCAAAAGTAGAGAATGGGGATGGAGACAAGGCCCGTGGAGAGGTATTCGAGAATGGGTGAATAACTCATTGTGTGGGATGGGAGATTGAGAATGTGTGGGTGTAAGGATGGGGTTGTTGGGAGAGAGGATGTGTGTATCGTGGGGATGGGTCGGATAAGTAGCTAGGGTTGAGAGTGGAGTGGTGAGTGCTAAAGAATAAGGGGTATGGGAATAGTTCGAGTTGTGTGTGGGAGTAGAGTGAGGTGAGGGATAACTCGATTAGATATTAGGAAACAAGGGGTGTGGATATAATTGGAGGAGTTGGGAATGTGGATGGCTCGGCCAAGGAGCCGAGTCGGGGAGGCAGAGGTCATAATTATAGTGAGAGATAACTTGAACCGGGGGCAATTCATGAAGGAGAAAGAGTCGATGGGGTGGTATATGGGATTGGTGGTCGCGATGTTGTGGGAGAGTGTGAGGTAGGGAATAAGGGCCGGATTCGGGTGAGTAGTGAGGTGGGAGCGGCGTGTATGTAATTAGGAATGTGGGATGGGAATTGGGTCGATTGAAGTTGGATAGCGAGTTGGGTGTGGGGGTGGGGAGGGGATAGGTGGGAGGGGTTTTTAGCATTTACTTATATATTATATCTATTATTATTATGATTATTATAATAAAAATTAAAACTTTATACCAACTATAAAGCACCAAATACTAACCTTTTGGAGATGACTAACTCGAGGTGGCTCCCACAAAAAAACATATGTTAATCACGATGCAGGGATGCTATGATGAAGCAAACAATGTTGTACAAACACCCTAAGATTACTTCCCACAACGTTAATATACCATATGAAATGGAAAATGAAACTACAAAAAAAACACTAACATGAAAATGATAGATAAAGCCATTTGCAAACTACAATAATAACTCATGATCATTAGGTGTCTTGTTGATTTATGTGGCTATATAACAAATAAAATCAAACAACCTCAAAGATGCGGGGTTTCAACCCTATTTGATAAGATGGATGTAAAAATGATATAAATGAAAGATAAATAGATAACATGCATAAGATAAACTAATAAATAATAGATAACCATAAAAATGTCGAAAATGTCGATGTATAGAGGAGCTACTAATCTGATCTAAGTAAATGTAGATAAAACCAAACCAAGAGAATCACAAGGGCATGAGGATGGTATTATGGTGATACAAGTGGCATCACAAGGGCACTATGATGAAATTATGATAAGTGAGGGGCTATAATGTCATAGGTTTTCTATCACTCTTGACTTGTTCGAAAGAGTGGGGAAGGCCTATATTTATAGCCTGGAGATGGGGTTAGTTTAGGGGTTATCAGGTAACCTGGGTTTGACAAAGTAACCTTGATTAAGTGAGTGGGGGGACATGATTTGAGTGATTAGGTGAAATAATGGATTTGATAAGGATTTTCTACATTATTTAAATCATGAGTGGGGTTCATGATTTGAATGATTTTGGAGTATTTAATTATTAGGTGGGGTGATATGACTTAATTTGGAATATTTGGATATTAGCATATAATGAGGTTTAGGTATTTGAAAGGGGATTAATTAACCAATTAATATTGATTAATTGAATATGTGTTTTTGGTGGGAAATGGGATTTATTCAAATTTAGGGGGGGAAATGGATTCAACGGGTAAGCCTAATAAAGGAGGGAAAATGTAGGGTGAAGGGGAGGAAAGATACTAAAAATAGTGTCTATATCATGTCCATGTCCCTTGAGGATATAGGGGATGATAAATTTTTCCCCATACCATGAATATTAAAAACCAAAAATTTGGCTAAGTGTTTTACCTTGTTTCTTCTATCTTCTTCCTCTCCCGTGAACTAAAAGTACTGTCAGAAGTTCTAAAAACATGAAATAAATCCTACCCACCTCATTTTTTTATCATACCTCCATTTTTGTTGTGAAAAAACACTCAAGATCCTATAAATTCATCAAGAACCTTTTCAAATTTCTCTGATATCATCCATGATTGCAAGGATGAAACTTTTTAAGTGCTAGTAGGCAAGGAACCGATCATGCCAAGGGTTTGAGTTGAATTATCTTCTCTATAGAATCACATCTATGTGATAAAGGAATCTTAGTGACTCTATTAATAGCTTCAATGACACCTATAGGCATGAAAACCCTACCTCCAAAATTTTCTTTTTAATTTCCAAGCATTTTGGTGGCGAAACATGATGAAATTTGGAGCACAAGATCACGACGAAGAGCCGAATCTAAAAATAATGTTTCCATTGTAAACTGAGGTAATTTTTGTTACTTACTAAAAATATCATATGGCATGCCCTTCACATGATAAAAATAGTAAGTCCCTCAATTTATAATCTCTAATCACCTAGAACACTTAAAAATAGTGTAGAATAGTTAACAAGGTAAAATTGTCAATTTTGCCAAAATAAGCAGTCTGGAAAAGCACCCGTTAAAAATAGAAAGTGGCTAAAAATAGTAATACATCATCAATAGAGGATAATTCAAATGTCCAAAAGGTTCAGAAGGTCAAATTTGAGTAAAATAGGAGATATGTCCCAAAATAACATGTCTTGGTCCTACTTGCTAAAAATAGAAAGTCTCTATTTTGGATGTATAAAATTAAATTTACCTCCATTTTCACTCATATTTCCTATTTTTTAACTCTTCGTAGGGTTATAGGATTATATCATAGCTAAAAAAGAGAAATGAAAGCTCCATAAGAGTCCTGGAAGCATCTTTTGGACCACAATTATGCCTGGAAGCATGGCGAAGCATAACAAAGGAAAGTTTGGATCATCGAGAAAATAGAAAAGATGCAAAGTATTTCAAGGGCTTCATTGATTCATAAAAATATGTCATCATATCTCATTTGTCAAGTTGGATCCATCATCATCTCTCAGTGAGCTGATTAAAGTAAGCTTAGTGAGCCGAGCGAGTGAGCTCGATGATGAGTTGGGTGGGTTGAAGTGAGATGGAAGTGAGATGGATGAGTGAGTTGAGTTGATCTTGGTGAGATAGGAGAGTTGGGTGAGTTGGTTAAGTCAAGTGAGATAGGAAAGAGATCATCCTTCTTCCTTCAGGATCTCACCTTAGGAGGTCTTGCAACAGTGTTTCTCAACATTATTTTGGTGGTCCAAGGTGTCTCAAGCATATTGCGAGAAGGAGAATATTGTGATCATCATGCTTTAGATCAGAAAAAGGAGCTTCTTCAATGGATGGATCAATCCCTTTCCCCTCCCCTCTTTTCTCCCTTTCCTCATTCTTTGTTGTACACAATCATTTTATTTTTCATATGTAATTAAGTGACAATATTTTTAATTTGTAAAATTATTCTCTCTAAATTATAGGAGAGAGACTTAATTTGTCTCTTTTAGGGAAATTTAAAGGTCATAATTAGAATAGGAACATGATGATTTATTTGGAGGGGGATGAAACGTAAATTCACAAGGTTATAAATTGGGATGGCTTCTCCATTCCAAAGGATCCTAGATTTTGAAAATTTCTAATTTATAGCAATTGTGAATTGTGGTTTGGATGTTGAACGTTTTATCACCAACACAAGGAATAAAAGATACATTTTTCCATTCCTTTTCTTAGTTTTTCCTCTACTCTCTTTCTACAACCTTACAAGTATGGTGATCAAGAAGTAACTTAGTGTCCTTGATAAATGAATCTAAATAACTATGTGTTTGGATTCGTCGGTCTCACTAAGTGCTTCATTGTTTCTTTCCTCTACTTGAATGATCAAGTACTATGGTTATTAGGTGTGAATTCTACTATTTCTTACTCATAACAATAACCCTCTCTCCTAATTTCCCTCCTTTATCCTTCATCGCTGCAATTTCCTCTCATGTACCACGTACAAGCATCTTACCATAGGTTCAAAGAAGTGTTCCTATGTGATCTCCTACCTATTGGCCACCCCTGCAACACTAGATAAAATTAGGATAGTTTCACATTCAATAATGGGAGCATCCTCATACCCAAGAAGGAGGGGTGTAGCCTCGTGAGCATTGGTGGAAACACATAATTTTCCATACAACAAATTATTTCACCAACACATCCTTACAACCAATATAAGCACATAGCTCGGATCATATGTTGAGCCTTATTACTTCATTTTTCTCCCATTTTTGGAATTCAGATCATGGCTTAAAATCAGCACTATATTACACAATTCTAAACATTATATCTTCAAATCTGGCACACACACTATTTAATATCTACACATAATTTATCAACACTACTACATCTCATATACTATTTTCAGTTACTAATACAATCCATAATATATTTTATTTTCACTCAATATTCATTTCTCCACCCCTCGCCCTTTCTCCAAAAGAGGGGGCATACAATCGGGATCATATTATAATCCCTCTTAGGATACAACACAATCAATCAACACTCCTAATACATTACTATCATATTTTCTCTGATCTCATTCAAATATGGTTACATTTACTCTATTCAATACTTTTCTAGTCTCGAATCCATTCCCCAAATGACCTAACTGGGGAAATAAAAAAATATCTCCGTGAGTAATCTTCCAAATACTTGTTATTCAAGAAAATCATATCATTCAATTCAATCAATACAACCCTACTTACTATAATTTTCAAATGACCTAACTTGGGATCCCCATTACATCACGATTGTTTCCATATGAACTACCTTAGAAGAACTCTAAAACTATTCAAATAAGAAAAAATTTCTTTGTCAGAGGAGTGGTGGAAATGAAACATCATTTCCTTTTCTATACTTCTCCTATGTGGATTCTTCAATCAGGACAAATGAATTTCAATTGGATAAAAATGATAACAAAACCTTTTTTATCTATCCGTGGCACTTGGATATTTTAGGAAGCATCGGCGGATGGAGAGAAAAATATACCTCTATCACGACACTCTTCCTATGGCAGAAGAATGCTCAAATCCTTCAATTATCAACAAATTAGGTTGGGAATTGATCACTTCCTACTCATTTTATCACCTTTGATAAAAATATGAAATATCCAATACCAATCAAAATTATTTATCCAATTTTCTCCTTACAATGGTTTTCTTTATACTCTAATGTCACATTGGTCAAAACATTGATCCATGCTTTGTCGTGCTACAAATTTCTATGTTCTATACACATTTTGCAACATGGATTCTCTAGACCCTATACAGGTATGTTTCTTACTTCCTTTACGCTACTTGAATTTCATTCAAATAACATTAAGGGGGAAATTTAGACACAAAATATACATATATCATCACTTTATTATGATATCATCATGTTATTATATGTATGAATCGTAAGTAAGAAAAGTACATGTTGGTGACACTTTCCGTTTTTTTTACGTTCTTTGATTGATTTCTATTGTGACTCTCTTCTACACTTCTCAGTTCTATATTCACTTCTGGTCAAATCATTGAGGATCCATGTCTATCTGTTTTGTCACATCAGTCATTTTTATCTTAGGAAACTAGTACCCATTCTAGACACTAGCGCCTAGGTGCTTGTGTCCCTTTTGGGTGCTCATGTCCTCCTTATTATTTTTGCACATTTAATAATTTTTGTCATCCTTACTTATGTTCTTATCCTTATCCCACATTATTTTCTAGCCTTTGATGTTACTAATGTCGAAAATAAAATAAGGGACTCATATATGTACACAACAAAGTAACCATTATTTTGGATAGCAATTTAAAAGGAGTATCACATATACATATTACTATCACTAGTCAAATGAACCGCATTCTAGGCTGCATACACTACATAGGAAGGGGAAGTGTTGAATTACATACCACACATTTACATTGTTGCATCAAAGATAGTTATATCCCACTATCTTGGCATCATTGGTGGGAGGAAAACCTAACGACACCATTACACACACAAACACAAAGAACTATATGGAGTCTAAATTGTAGTGTAGTGTTTGGTACAAATTTCACTCATCATGTGTGATTAGGGTCAACTCAACTTCATGTATTACATATTTTATTCATACCTAATATTTTTTTAAGATTGTGTTGATAGATGGGGTTTTTTTTTGCAGTTACATTTGCAATTAGAACCCTAAAAAAGAAATAAAAGTGACAAGGAACAATTAGAAGTGAATACCCTCTAGCCCAAAGAAGATCATATCCTAAATATTCACGTAATCACTAGCACCTAGAATATTCACTAGCACCCGAGGTTCTCATATCCTCCCATGTGTGCTTCTATCCATCACATTTCATAGCCCCGTAACTCTCTCGAGTCACTACGACACTATTTCCAGCCAGCTCCAACATTTAACCAATTACAATCACTTCTAGATCACTCAAAACTAGCTAAGTCATAATTATTCTCTTGAGTGCTTAGGGTTTACATTGTTGAATGCTCATTACTTGTACATTACTATATTTTAACACTTGCATATAATTCATTACACTAGTTACTATGAAATTAAGATTTAATTCAATTTAGATTAAATCAACCGACAATGACTAATTGATGAAAAATACAAACAGAGGATCCAACCACCAAGTGACGTGATGCGGCAGGATTTGCCAAATGAAGACAGGTGAATAAGGGAATTTAAAATCCAAGTAAAAATTTGGATATGAGTGGGAAATTCATATTAGGCATTGTAGAGAAGAGAGAAGTGGGAAAGATAGGGCATGCACAACTACAAAAGGAGCAAGAGTTAACCATTTTGGGTTGGTCGGAGGGTTGTTGAGGTGACTGAATAAGAATCATTGGAAAGGGACCAAGAAGGGAGGTAGGGAGTAGGCCATATAACCGAATGTAGGAGTAACAGTATGGGTAGGTCCTTAGGAGGAAACGCCTTTTGTAATCCTCCATGAGAGGTGTGTTAATCTCCATTGAGGAGGAATCTTTATAGATTTCATATGACATATTTATTTTAATATCAATTCTACACCTTTAATGCATCATGTTGTGTGAGATTTGTAGGTGAGTTTTGGGAGTAAGAGTGTGGCCCCCACAGGCCATCAAATCGGTATCGAGAGCAAAGTTACTTTCTTATAAGAGAGGTTGGCAAAATGCTGAATGTGAGGCAACTAGCACAGAGAAACTATATTTTCCATTATGAGTAGTGGCTATATAATGCAAGAAAACCTAGAGTACAACGGTTTTGAGATGTTACCTAAAGGAAAGGATGTGTAGAGTAAAATAGTTATAAGGAAGCTAGAAGAGATGTTGGAGGAACTTCAGGGGACTCAAGACCACTAGAAGAGAAGGGGTATTCTAGATCAAGACAACTATAAAATAGCTGAAGTAATTGGTGAAGATTTAAGAGTGTGGAAAATATTACATATAACGAGTGTTAGAGGAGAAACAGAGAAAATAAGCGTGCATGGAGGCACGATAAAAGGTTGCACACAAAGAGAATTAGGGAGAAGAAAGGACTAGTGCATGAGCACCACATATAGAGGATGGTTTAGATATGAGAGTGCCACGAAATATGTGTGAAAGAAGGTGCATCAAGAAGGGTCCCGAGGTTGAGAAAAGGTTTGAGAGAGAAATCAATTGAAATTAAATGACAATGCATGATAATATCACATCGGAAAATTAGGGTACCAAAGAGGAGGATATGGTCACCACATACCATGATCACGCAAAGGAAAGTATAGAACCGTAGAAGGATACTGTGAAAAATAAGGTAGAGTGGAAGGAAGAAGGTGTGTGGAAGGAAAGGGAGCACACAAAATATACAAGAGTTGCATGGAATGGAATCTTAGAGGGAGAAAATGTGGGGTGCATTGTTAAAGTCACATAAGAGAAGACCCCGTAGAGAGGAAAATTGTACATGGTTGCGCGCAAAAGGATAAACTACGAGAGGAGTTGAGGAGTGTGGAGAGAGAGGCACACACGGCATCAATGACACCACTATAGAGGAAATAGAGAAATCCAAATATATTACAAAATAATGTGTAAAATAGAATGTACTCGGTAAGGAGATATAGTGAGATCTTGAGAGAGGGTGTGCAAAAAGGCATGCAAAATAAGAGGATAACACAAGCCAAGGAAGTTACATCAACAATTTTAGGAAATTATAGGTAGATGTGAAGGTTTCCTTGTGGAAAATAGTAAAGGAGAGTGGGATCGAGTGAGGTTGGGAATGGTTGATTTCAAGAGGTTTCTCATAAGGTAGCTAAAGTAGAGTAACCCACATACAAGGCTACTAGAGTGCGTGAAAAGAGTGCACCAAAGTAGGAGACTGATCTAGAGGATTTTCAGGTGTTGAAAAGTTTCCAAAACCTCCTAAACCATGACCAATATATAGATTGTTATGATGCCTTTATGATGGTATGCATAACTATAGAACAGATTCAGAGGATGCAGAAGTTATCATCGGTCAAAGATTGGGTTTGAAAATTGGTCACTTGAGGGTCAACAGTGAATTAGACATTGACACATGACATTTGGAAAAAAGGTTAAAAGGTTAAAAATTTATGTTTTCGAGCCTCCGGTCTTCAACGCATGAAAACTTTGGTGTGCTCCGCTATTTTTGGTTGGGGACCCTCGGCCAAGTTCAACACACTCTTTTATAGGAAGAGTGCCTTTGCACACCTATTTCATATTGCCATCATCATATTTTCAATTATATATACAATATATCTCTCTAACATTGTCAATGTGGGACTATGTTTGTATTGGAGAGTTAATTTTCCATTGGTATATATATTTCCTTGTATTATACAGAGCTCATGCGAGTTATTTTATTATCTCGGTGGAGTGACCAACTCCCTACCGAGTTCATCACATTTAATTCCTTAATGTTTAAGATTATCACCACGGTTGACCGAGTCCACATATAACTTGAATGATCCACATCTTACAACTAAATTGGTCTAAAATATACTCAATGAGTTAGCATTACATAACCCATAGTCTAGTGGGTTAATGCTCCATCTCGCACCACTCATGGTATAGTAAAACAAACTCACAATTAACACCTCGGCATATGGCCTAGCATTATCGCCAACTCCCCACAAATAGACACACATAGCTCGGCCCACGAATCGATGGATACCCCTATGTATGTGGAGATCAAACAATAATGCACATTTTGGCAGCCATTGACAAAGTTGTGTGGTCTAATAATAGGAGGAAAAGTGTTGCCTTAGCCATGCAAATGGATTTATTCTTTGCCACATTTAAACCCACCAACCAACTGTTCCTGGTGTATGTGGGATATTCCCCCATGGTTAATGCAAAATGGTTGTGACCAAAGGTAGACTAAAGAGGTAGGGGTGAGGCTCGACCCGAGACCTTCATTTTCCAAATGCATAATCTAAGCTGGATTGGTTAGGAGCTCGATCGAGTTGTTTATTGAGCTCACATGGTTTTATTGTAAGTGTCTTTGTAGGAGGAGCTAGGGCAGATTGTGGAAATCCTTAATTTTGGGGCACTTAGGGGCGGAACCAGGCCTTGGAGTAAAAATGAAAAGTGTTCTTAGAATTTCATGAGGATTCCAAAAATGTAATTTTTTTCATGTAAGTTTGAAAATATCCATTTGTAGGTGTTTTCGGGCACATATGCAAGGGGTCACATTGTGAAGACACCGTAGGGGCCACGAATAAACTTCGGAATGGTTTTGGTAAATTGCAGAGTTCCATGAGGTTTGGTATCAGCCCATTTGTAGATTACAAAGGTCTATTGTCATTATTGAAGGTAAAAATTATACTTCATTGGATTTAATAGATCAATTTCTCTTTTAAGAATCGGATACGTAGCCTTCAGGTGAACTTCGTTATCAATATTGTGTTGTGGATGTTTATTTTAGTTTTTGGATAAAGCTTTTGATCAAATAAAATTAGTTAATTTTTTTTTATTAATTTGATTAAGTAATCATCATTAAAAATGGGATAATGGATTGAATAATTCATTTCAAGATATCATAACCCACAAAGTACAAATGAATGCACATTTTAGTGTTATGATTAGAATTCAGATTGAGGTGTATCTATAATAAAGAATTAATTAGTTTTTGAGTAATTGAACCATAAAATTGATGTTGAGTTCCTGGATCCTTGGAAATGGTTAAAGTTTGAAAATTATAACTTGCGTTTTCGGATCAAGTTTGGTATCGAGTCGATTTAGCTCAATATTTTGCTTCTAGTTTAATCTATTTAACAATGATTGATTCAGTTGGTGTAGTTAGTTCAATGGTTGAATAGGTACAGGTGCACTATGGGCAGTTGTAGATTTTGTAGATGATGTTGAAAACCAATCTCGTAGCTACTTTGGCGAGACATGGTAAACTTGATTCCTCACCTCAGAAGTAGGACAACAAGAGGAATTTTGCACTCATCATCAGTTGAGTGGGCATCGGGTTGATAATTATTGGAAAATTTGTCCAACAAACCATCCAGTGTATGGTAAGACAAGTTGGAGTCAAGGTAAAGAAAGTTTTGAACCACATTTTTTAAATCAACCTTTAAAATATCCATTTTGAAATCATTGATGAGTCCATACTATTTTGATACGGAGAATGTACCCTCATGTGTGATCTGAAAATAATCGATTATTACTACCCGATCTCGGACCCTTGTAGGCTTTAATTATTTGCCGATAATTTACTCCTTTAAGTAACCAATTTAAAAAATAATGCAAGACAATAATGACAATTGCACATGATTGATTACGGAGTTCGAAATTGCCTACGTCTTTGGGTTCGTGGTTGAACCATTCCATTAGTCAAAACTTGTAAGTTATAATAGTACTTTCACAAGAAAACCTAATGGAATTTACTTGCCTATCAAGTACACCAGATCTTGAAAAATTCCCGAGGATCAGTCAATTGTTCTTCACCTTCCCGATGCACAATTTCCTTCGGTTTCGACCGCCTTCCGACGCTATCAATGTGAAGCTAGCACTCTAGTCGAAAATCCAGATTTGCAAGTAATTGGTGTGGCTCAATGGGCCTATTGGGTATTTTATAATTTACTCCCAATCACAAATATTTCATCTACTATTGCCTAAAATAATAGGCCAATAGACAATACACATTGACACATCCCACAAATAAGCTTAAAAAATAATAAGCTCGGGTTGTGTGTGTCTTACAATGCAAATGGGTTCCCTATTTATACAAAAAATAGGGCCCTTAAAATATGTGATAAAATATTATCTAAGGCTATTTTTAAACCTTAGCCCGTAGCATAGAAATTGGGATAAAATTTCCAAATTGACGGATTGCATAAGAAATGGGATTAATACCCAAAAAGGTGGCTTTTGAAGTGGGTATAAATCCCACATGTTGTGGAGTGGATAATGTTTAAGGCTTTAAATATCCTTCCCACACATATGTGAAGTGGTCAAAAGACCACGTTAGGCTTAATCACCCCCATCTCCATAGCTTCACCTCCCTCTCCTCACGTGGAATCTTCCACGCATGACATTACATGCCTTTACCACGTGGACATAACCTAGCATGTTGGATGTTATATGTGTTCGGTTGGTTTATGTGGGCTTTAATACTAATGTATAAACATTAATATATAGCGGTTTGGCATATACATGTGTGGCATTTGGAAAGTGGACTTACCAAGTAAATATAATTTCGACCCATGTAATGTGGTATGGAAATAATTAACTCGGTAAATAGTATATATTCCACTTATCATCTCCCGATAGGAAAATCGAGCGAATTTGATGAGTGGTGGCAAGCCACGTGGTGGCTTGTGGACCCACCACATTGGCGATAATACCATAGTCCACACGGCGGCCGGGCTCCCCTCCGTAATAAAAGTTGAGCCTCTTGTTCTTGAGCACCATTTTTATGCTCGTCGAAGACCGGTGATCGAAAACCAACAAACAACTCCCTTTTGCCTTTTCGCCACGTGTCGTAGTGCCATTGGTCCAATATTGACTAGTTGACCAGAGTTGACTTTCCCGTTGTCTGAACTTTGACCGGACATATCTAGAGCTCCCGATGTCTATTTATCACGTTCTTACATTTGTTGGAAAGCTCCCAAGATGATCTTACTGACCTGGCACCATTTAGGGATGTTTAGGGAACTTTTGAAAATGATCCCCTGATCACACCTCCCCACTGAGAAAAGATTTTTGTCCCAAAAAGCTTCCATACTGTCCTGAATCTGGAAAAACTCTGCTCCGATCCTGGGACCTATGGGTTATGGGCTCACGACGCTTCTTTTGCGCCACTTTGATATCCAAAGAAGACCTCCACGCCTCCACTTTATGGTGCTAAGTTTCTGAATGAAACCTCAATGCTCCTTCTGTGCGGTGTTAAGCTTCTTGATATCGACAACAAGGATCTTCTTCTATAACTGAGATCCCGGCTCCAAGTTGATTTCATGAGAATTTGAACTGGTTTGAAGGAACTCCATGTTACGTAGAGCTTTATTGATCCGATGTTCGATGGACAATGCCTTGTCCCTTTACAGACCTCAACGCCTCCAATGCATGATGCTAAGCCTCTTTTAAGACCTCGAGCCTCGATGCATGATGCTAAGTCTGTTACAGACCTCAACGCCTCCGATGCATGATGTTAAGCCTCTTTCAAGACCTCGAGCCTCCGATGCATGATGCTAAGTCTGTTGATCAGCTACCATTTGTATGTGTGGTCGCAATGCCTTGACACCGAATGACGTTCCGAGCTGATCCTTTTAGAGCTCCTCTTGTTGACATACTAATATCAGGTACCATTCTGCTGCACGGTCACAATGCCTCTACACAGAATGAAGTTTCAACCCGACATCAATGCCAATGGTGATTCAGCTACCATTCTGCTGCACGGTCACAATGCCTCTACACAGAATGAAGTTCTGAGATGATCCTGTGAACTCTATTGTCTGCACAAATGACAGATCAATCTCCAAGCTTTATATGAGTTAAATCTTGTATCCAAGCTGTAACAGGTACTCACAAGTTGATTAGGAGATAGGTGCCCCTAATAGGGTCTTTATACAACTTTCAAATACAAGTGTGAGGAAATTATATCCTAATACACCATGTAAAACTAGTTGTAAAAATGCTCCATTTTTGGAGTCTTGTACAATAAGCTTAAAATACCAATTCTATAGGAAAATAATTTTGCATGGTAAACCTGTCGTGAAATTTCTCCTACTTGGTGGCTTATGTACTTGGTCTTCTCCACTGCATCACAATGTGGATTGACTTCATTTGTCTCCTCCCTGCCAGACCAATGACTAAACAAGGAAAATATACTACATTTTATGGTGTTAGAAAAATCACCAAAATAATTGCCCTCTGGGGGTCTTACTAATGCAAGTATAATAGAGTACAAACATTGCCCAGAATTGGGTCTTTAACTAATGTGCCATGTCTGGTTAGATGTATACAAACGTTGCCCTCAAAGGGGTCTTACCAATACATTCTACCTAACACAATAGTTTATGGTTTTATTATAACAAGAGCAATAAATAATGCTCGGAAAAACCCATACAATAGTTGAACAAAGTCAACTTTATTTGCACCTTAGATGTCTTACCAAAATGTAGAATCCTCGGTGTCTATCTAGGATACCTCAATAGGTGTCTGTGGATCCCTGGGCTCTCGCTCCTCTGCATATGGATCCTCATGGTCTACTGGAATGTACGCGACCTCCGTGTCTAGATCTGGATGATCCGCAGGGACATATGAGCTCAACTCTACACTAGGATCTGCTTGATCCCCAGGTACATATGATTACAAGTCTCACTGTCTTCGCCTTGTGCAATATGAACAACATGGCCTATCGTGAACTCGATCCTCCAGTTGTGCCTAAGGTGAAGCTCCACTCCGCTCCTGTCATCAGTCATATAACCTTGACGAGCGGTCAGGTAGAAGTTTCCTAATACCATTTCGTCCATCTCCAAATGGATGATGTCGAGCGTGATATTTTCAGAAACTCGTCTCCAGTTGTGAAGCTCACAATGCAATAACTGGTAGACACTCCATGCAGAGTACCATCTTCTATACCAACTGTCTTGGTACGAGGAAGTGGTGTCATGGGAAGTCCTAATCGGCGCACCACATTGACAGTTACATACCCTACTTCGATAGTCCAATCGAGAATAAGGGTTACTAACTGTGCTCGTGCAACCACTGGAATCCACTATCTAGAGGCACTCACATGTCGCAGGATGATGTCTGGACATTCCACTGGTGATCTTCGTGCAAATGGTGCTCTTGACCAGCTTGATGTTGGGCCCTGTAATAGCCTTGTCCTTCTTCTGCATCCACTTAGGCCTCCTGTCTGGATACAATTTCCAGCATTCCTTAGTTTCGTGCCCTTTGTCACAATGATGACATATTACCGAGTCTGGTGAAGGTTGCCTCTCCAAGCGGTACTTCCAAAGTTGACTAGCTTCAGCCCCCTTCCCAAGTGGAGCATTCAAGCTTCTTTGCAACTCTGCGATGTGTTGTTGTTTCTTGCATTGATGCTCTCGAATAGTAGCAAGTGGGTTTGTAACTCCACAATCTGGCGATCATGTTCTCGATGTCGAGTGATCATTACTCGAACCATGGTGCCTAATAATGCAAGCATAACCAGCAGCTAGAAGAAAAGGTATAGATCCATTTCTGCAAAACTAGCTTTGATACCAAACTTGATCCAAAAATAATCAGATTATTACTACCTGATCTCGGACCCTTGTAGGCTTTAATTATTTGCCGATAATTTACTCCTTTGAAGTAACCAATTTAAAAAAATAATGCAAGACAATAATGACAATTGCACACAGATTGATTACGGAGTTTGGCAATTGCCTACATCTCTGGGTTCATGGTCGAACCATTCCACTAGTCAAAACTTGTAAGTTACAATAGTACTTTCACAAGAAAACCTAATGGAATTTTACTTGCCTATCAGTACACCAGATCTTCGAAAAACTTCTGAGGATTAGTCGAATTGTTCTTCACCTTCCTGATGCACAATTTCCTTCGGTTTCGATCGGCCTTCCCGACGCTATCAATGTGAAGCTAGCACTCCAGTCAACAATCCAGGATTTGCAAGTAATTGGTGTGGCTCAATGGGCCTATTGGGTAGTTTATAATTTACTCACAAATATTTCATCTATTATTGCCTAAAATAATAGACCAATAGACAATACTGTTGACACATCCCACAAATAAGCTTAAAAATAATAAGCTCGGGTTGTGTGTCTTACAATGCAAATGGGTTCCCTATTTATACAAAAAAATAGGGCCCTTAAAATATGTGATAAAATATTATCTAAGGCTATTTTTAAACCTTAGCTCAGTAGCATAGAAATTGGGATAAAATTTCCAAATTGATTGATTGCATAAGAAATGGGATTAATACCCAAAAGGAAGCTTTTGAAGTGGGTATAAATCCCACATGTTGTGGAGTGGATAATTTTAAGGCTTTAAATAGCCTTCCCACGCATATGTGAAGTGGTCAAAAGACCACGTTAGGCTTATCCCCCCCATCTCCACCGCTTCACCTCCCTCTCCTCACGTGGAATCTTCCACGCATGACATTGCATGCCTTTACCACGTGGACATAACCTAGCATGTTGGCTGTTATGTGTGGTCGGTTGGTTTATGTGGGCTTTAATACTAATGTATAAACATTAATATATAGCGGTTTGGCATATACATGTGTGGCATTTGGAAAGTGGACTTACCAAGTAAATATAATTTCGACCCATGTAATGTGGTATGGAAATAATTAACTCGGTCAATAGTATATATTCCACTTGTCGTCTCCCGATAGGAAAATCGAGCGAATTTGATGAGTGGTGGCAAGCCACGTGGTGGCTTGTGGACCCACCACGTTGGCGATAATACCATAGTCCACACGGCGGCCGGGCTCCCCTCCGTAATAAAAGTTGAGCCTCTTGTTCCTGTGCACCATTTTTACGCTCACAAAGACCGGTGATCGAAAACCAACAAACAACTCCCTTTTGCCTTTTCACCACGTGTCGTAGTGCCATTGGTCCAATATTGACTAGTTGACCATAGTTGACTTTCCGTTGACTGAACTTTGACCGGACATATCTAGAGCTCCTCGATGTCCGTTTTCGCATTCTTACTGATCGTTGGAAAGCTCCCGAGATGATCTTCTACACTGGAACCATTTAGGGATGTTTAGGTAACTTTTGAAAATGATCCCCTGATCAATGTGAGTTGGATAGATTTTTTTGCATGCTTTCAACAATGTAAAAATAATTCATGATAAATGGTGGATTTTTCATGTGTATGTTGAAGGATAAATTCACATGGTTTTAATTACTTTGAAATTGGAAAATTGGGGTCACCAATAGGAGGATTTGGGAGACATGTTTAAAATACTCATGTTATCCATATTTCACCCCAAGCAAAATATTGGATCAAATCACGACCCCACTTGAAGGAACCTGAGAAAACTCATCTAGATCTTGCAAATTGGTTGCAAGAAGATTCAACAATGGAGTGGCGGAGGCCAAGAAAGATCAAAGGACCTTGTACAGAAAGAAAATGACTTTGTCGGGCCATTTCTACATCTTAAATCCATCCTCCAAGTTACAGGTAGGCAGAACTATAAAATAGCAAGGTCAGATAATAAGGATCAATGCTACAAAGAAGCCAGAAGAAGGAAGAACGAAAAGATTCGAAGTCCTCGGGCTTGAATTGGTTCAGAAAAGGGCAAAAATGACTAAGTATGGAGGAAGAAGTGGAAAGGGCCACATGCCTTAACGGTGCTATTTCAAGGGTGAATCCAAAAGGAGAAGTCCAAACTTGCGCCAAGCTTCCACGCGTCCAAATTCCCCAAAAGTTGTGGGGTGTTGAAAATTTTTTAGTGAGCGAAGCGTGCCAAGTGTCAACTTGGCGTAAATTTAAAAGGCACCCGGTGGAAATCCAAACTTGTGCCAGCCCTCCATGTAGCCAAGGTTCAAATAGGGTCAAAAGGTGGGCTTGAAATTGGTTAAGTATAGAAGTGCAATCAGAGAGTGCCACGTGTCAGCCTGGTGCATTTCCAAGAGTTAGTCCTCTAGTAGAAACCCAAATGAGTGTGAGGTGTTGTTATCCAAAATTCACCCCTCAAGGTAATTTTGATAACATGCATCAAATTATTCATTCCCGAGTAAGTAGATTGATTCAAGGCCCAAAATCATGTTTTTCGAGGTCCCCTCGGCTTTTTTCTAACTCTCCCATCCAAGAAGAAATCCCAACGAGTTAGAAAAAATGGAAAAAATGCAAAAATATGGTTGCAGGACTGTTTTGAGGCATTTCGGGTCTGAAGGGCTTGGGTCGTACCAGTTCGGGTTGAACTGAGGTTCGTCGTACCAAACTTGGGGCGAAAAAATGAAGAAAATTGGCTAAGTCCTAGTCCAGGCAGTCTGCGGGACAGTTGGGACATCGGGACGCGTGGGACGCGAAAAGCCAAATCGGCCAAAAGAGGGAAAAAATTGCCTAAGTCTTGTTTTCGTGTGTGCAGGACATCCGGGCCAAAAGTATGCGTGGGACGCGGATCGGCCGGTTTGGCGCAAGTCGGTCCATTTTGGGCGGTTCGGGGATATTTGTCCCAGACAATCTGGGACATCCGGGCCAAAAGTACGTGGAGGACGTGGCGGCCGATTTGGCGAAGCAGGGAACTTTCATTGGGGACATCCGGGCCAAAAGTACGCGAGGGACACGAAAAGCCGAAAGAGCCACCAACGAATGGAATCTCGCCACGTGTCTTCACCTCAAACAAGAACAAGGAAGCCCGAATCGGGTGGTTCGGGGATATTTGTCCCAGATGGTTCAGGACATCCGAGCCAAAGGGATGCGTGGGACGTGAAAAGGTGAGATGGCTAAAAAGAGACAAGGAGGCCCGCGGATGAATCAGAACGTGCCACGTGTCAGAAGGTTGAAAAGTTGCTAAGTGTTTGGCGCAAGGTAAAAATGCGCCCCTCAGGCCCGAACCAATAAAATAGTGCCACGTGTCCAAGTTTAAGGGCCCGAAAGGAATTTTTAGAGGATGAACCCGTGAGATGAATCAGAGCCTGACACGTGTCATCCAAGTGGTAGTGCGCGGGGAAAAATTCAAATATTTTCCCGCCGATCCGTTTTGGCCTGTTTTTGCCCTAAATCTTCAGATCGCCATAACTTTCGATCCAGAGCTCATATTTTCACGTTCTTTATATCAATGGAAAGATGGTGAAATTATCTACATGATTCCGGGGTCAATCTTGCATTTTGGTTCAGTTTGGAGAGATAAAATCAGGAAACGTCTCTGGCGCGTGGTAATGGCCAGAAATGATGTTTCAACAACCATCTTAAATGCAAATACAATTCACCGCTTTCTCACCTACCGCCATAATGAGATGAATTAAATGTAACCTAGAAGTGGTTGGGGTAGATTTATATTTCCTCTCTCTTCCCTTCTCATTTTCTATAAATTGGAGTGTTGGGCTCATTGTAAAGGGGGGAGTTTTCCAGATAGAAAAGCTCTGTCAAAATTGCTTTGTGAAGCCAATGTGTTGCAGGCCCTTGTAGTGGACTCCTTGCATGGTGATCTAGGCCCTTATCTTGTAATAGATTGAACTGTGCATATCATGAAGCAATAAAATATCAGTTTGTGGATATATCTTCCCCTGTTGTGTTTTCTTGCATTCTTCTTGCCCCTTTAATCTTTCTACAAGAATATTGTGTCTATTATTATGTTCTTGCAGGGATCCATTATCATTGTGTATGCTTGGAATATCGTTGTGAATGCATTTTGCTAGATTATGGAGAACTGTCATCACCTCTTCTAGTGTGCACTTTGCCTCGTATTCACGCATTTAGAGACTACTCTCACACCCTCCTTTTTAGTGTATCACCGCTTTAGTGTAGGCTTTCATTTTATGCATTCTCTCTCCTGGTCCCTTGGAAATTAAGTATAGAATAGTTAGTTTCCCTGCATTAGAGTAGATTGTGGCAGGTAGTTTAGGAGCAAGAACCAGACTTTCTCTGGAGGTCTATCTCAAGTAGCAAGTCCCACAACTTGGAGATAGTACCCATGTTATCCAATCACACCGTGAATTCAAGTATATGCACTTATGGAAACATAAGGGTGTTGTGATTCGGTGATAATAGTTTCATTGCACCGGTGGGACTTAGAGGTCTTCACTTTCATTACAACAAGATCGATGTGCACTTGTTCTAAGTTCCAACTTTGAAGGAGCTTTGAAATTGCACATCTAGCGACTCCAAAAGAGGCATAATCCGCTGGTTTCAGCAGTCCAAGCCTAGTAAATTTATGAGAAGAATACAGACCAGGTCAAGAACTAGGGAGGAAGGATTGTTTGTTTATCTACACCTATCTCTAGGTAGAGAAAGAAGGGGAAGAAGAGCTCAAAGATCTGCGTCTCCACCTAATAGAACTTTGTCTACACCTCCACCTGGTAGACCTTTTCTCGCATCAACAAGGGTTCTCAGGCCAATCAGAATGGCGCAACCACCGAATCCCTTTGTCAATTTCACTGGCAGCAGCCCACTTGCCCTCAATGCACAGAATCCAGTTCCAATTGCAGCGTTGAAGAACATTCCATTTTTCACTGGAGAAAATCATACCACTCCTGGTGATCATGTCAAAGACATTGCTAACGTCTGTGCAATCCATGAGATAAATGAAATGGATGTGGCTGTCAAATTGCTGGCATCTTCGTTCAAAGGGAAGGCATTGCAATGGTTTAGGAGCCTTGGAGCTGGTTCTATCACAAATTGGAATCAGTTATGCATAGTTCTCCATGAGTAGTTTGGGAAAAGGAGACAATTTGTCTCTACTAGAACAATTGACAACTATCAAGAGAGCCCCCAACGAGCAGCTGACTGACTTCAACTTCAGATTTCAAAGGTCTTGGGATAGGATTCCAGTGGCAGTCAGGCCAACAGCAGAAGGTGCTTTTCTATATTACCTTAAAGCTTTGAATTCTGATATTTCTATGTTAATTCAATCTATGGGAGGCACAACCTTACTGTTGCTTATAGCATTGCCATTAGAGCTGAAAAGCTGTCTTATTCAAGTGGTAAAGCGGCTCCTAGGCCTCCCATGCCCTTGTATCCAAACCTAGAAAATCTAAGTACTAGTCAAGCACCCACTTTGGCTCCTATTCCCCTAGAAATCAAAGTTCAAATGAAACTTCTACTTCATCCTCTAGTGCTTCAAATGAACTCCAAGAGGTCATGAAATAGTTGCAAAATTTGGGAAATGAGCTGGTTACTATCAAAAGACAGCAAGCTCAAGGATTTAGACCTTCTTACCAGCCCCAAGCTCAGCCTAACAGGCAGCCATACCAACCACAAAGGCCTCCTAATCCAGCTGCAAATATAAATCAAACAAGGCCTCCTGCCAATAGACCATTTCAGCCCTATAATCCAAATGCCATATCTGCCTCTAAGGCATTGGTGCCAACACAAAACAACATTGCCCAGGAGTATGATTGGTGTTTTCCATGCAATGAACCTCATAACCAATCCATGTGCTTCAATGGTGCTTTGAATCAAGCATTAATGGTGACAACCCTGGTGTGGAGGGTGAGGGAAGTCAAGGAAACAACCAACAACAAGAAACATTCCAACAACAATCAGCCCCAAATGACACCACGTTGGTAAATTGGCAAGCAGAGGATTTTTGTGGCATGAATCAGGTAGTTTCTCAAGGTGTTGCAGCCAACACAAGGTCAAAAAGAAGAAACTTAGGGGAAGAGCAGCCATTAGCTCCAACCAATCCACAACCTTCCATGGCCCCACAAATGGTTGGCAAGCAAAATCCAATTGTAAATGCACAAGGGCAGCCAAGAACAGCTCCTAGGCCAACTCAGATACCAGTTGTTGCTGCCCACGTGCAAGGAGTGAATATGCAAACCAAGGGACAACAAAGAGATCCTTCATCACCATTCAGTATCATTGATCAGATGAAGAAGACAAGTGTCAACATATCAATGTGGGAATCCCTGTCTATCCCAGGCCAAAGAGATTTGTTACAAGCTGCCATGAAGGACTGGCCAACTTCGAATCAGCAAGTTCAGATGCAAGAGAAAGTGCTCACAAATACTGCCCAGCCAGAAGGGAATCATGGAGGACAGCAAGGTAAAACGTTGAAGCCCCCTCCTTTCTATGTTTCATTAATCATTGGAAATCAGCTAGTGCACAATTGCATGATAGACTCCGGGGCAAGTAGCTCAGTGATGCCTAAACAAATAGCTGATCAGCTAGGACTCCAGTATGAGACCATATCCAAAGGAGTAGTACAGTTGGATGGGACAGCAGTAACAACAGTTGGAGTGATTAGAAACTTGAGTCTTACCTTGCATGCATGTCCAAATGTTGTTGTTTTACAAGATGTATCAGTCATAGACCTTCCACCACTCTTTTCCCTATGCTTGTCAAGGGACTTCACAGCCAAGATTGGAGGATATTTGTCTGCTGATTGGTCACACATGTTGTTCAGAATGAGGTATGGAACCAAAGCCACAATCAGGTCTGAACCTATTGCAAACTTTCACATTGAGCCTTACACTTCAAGCCAAATCAATACCAACTATTCAAGCGTTTGATCAAGAAGATTATCCAAGCACCGATGAAGCGACACCAAGGTTGGAAGGATCCCGGATCTAACTCTTGATGAATTGGCAAAAAAAGGTACATGCTTTTGATCCTTATCAAGAAGTGGAAGAATCGAGCTAGGGGTTTATTGTTTACATGAAGAGAATCAACCTCTCCCCAACATCACCAAGCCAGATCATAAGGACAAGAATGAAGTATGGAAATTGTTCTTTGATGGGTCAAGGAGTAGAAAAGGTGCAGGAGGAGGAGCTATGCTCATTTCACCACAAGGTATAAGGTATTACTCGGCCTTCCGTTTCAGTTTTCTGCTCAAACAACACAGCTGAGTATGAAGCCTTAATTCATGGATTGCACTGGGCAAAGAAGAAAGGCATCAAGAATTTACAAGTATTTGGTGATAGTGAGCTGATCGTAAACCAAGTCAAAGGAAAAAATGCTGTCAAGAATAATCTGCTCAAGTGCTACAAAAATCGGGTATGGGATCTTATTGAAGATTTTGAAGCTTTTAGCATCAAATCCATTCCTAGGAAAGAGAACCAAGCCGCTGACAGGCTGGCAGCAATTGGGGCTGCATTTGATGTTGTAGAAAGTATCAAAAGTGAGAAAACTCAGCCTCATATCAGATTTGTTGTGAGACCAGCTGTTCCGGATAACAACACAAGTTGGCAAGTCTTCGAGAATGATCAGCAGATTGTTAATTTCCTGTAAGAAGAAGTTGAGTTCTCCGCGAGGAATCAAGACAAGCTGGAGCAGCAATATGGTGACCAAGTGGTGCAGCTGAGAACTAACAAATTACCAAAAGGCCTCATAACCTTGGAGTCAATCTTCAACCCAAATGATCAGTTCCGGAAGGAGAAAGCGAACATTCAAGTAAAGGATGAAGATTCAGAACCTATCTTAGTAGATGAAGGCAAGACATTGCAAATTGGCAAAGTAAGTACTCCACAAGAGAAATCTGATTTTGTTCAGCTTTGTCAAGAATTCCCAGATGTCTTCACTTGGACTTACAAAGATTTAAGAGGTTTCAACCCAAAGTTGGCACAACATACTATTGAGCTGGATCCGGAATCCAAGCCTGTCAGGCAAAAGCAAAGGCCAGTGAATCCTCATATTGAACCTCTCATGAGAAAAGAGTTAAGCAAGCTCATTGAGGCTAGTATCATCTTCCCCATCAAACACTCAAGTTGGGTTGCAAACTTGGTGCCGGTAAGAAAGAGAAATGGAGAAATAAGATTGTGTGTGGACTTTCGTGATCTAAATAGAGCATCACTCAAAGATCATTATCCGCTTCCATCAATGGAACAAATATTGCAGGTTGTAGCTGGTTCAGAAAGGTTTTCATTGCTAGATGGATATTCAGGCTATAATCAGATAATGGTGAAAGAAGAAGATCAATTCAAGACAACCTTCACTACAAAATGGGGCACGTATGCTTACAAGAAGATGCCATTTGGACTGTCAAATGCCGGAGCAACATTCCAGTGAGTGATGGATATGGCGTTCAAAGGCTTGATCAACAAGATAGTGCTGGTATACCTAGATGATATCACTGTCTTCTCAAAGAATGCAACAGACCATCTCTTTCACCTCAGGCAAGTGTTTCAGAGGTGTAGAAGGTTCGGAGTGTCGTTGAATCCAAAGAAGTGTATATTCTTGGCACACGAAGGAAAATTGTTGGGCCACATTGTCTCTAGGGAAGGGATAACAATTGATCCTGAAAGGGTTGAAGCCATCCGAACACTCCCATTGCCACACCACAAGAAATCTCTCCAAAGCTTCTTGGGAAGGATAAACTTTGTCCGCAGATTTGTGCCTAATTTTTCCACTCTTGTGAAGCCTTTAACAATAATGTTGAAGAAGAGTCTCGCATTCAAATGGACAGCAGAGGGCAAAGAGAGTTTTGAAAACATCAAGCATGCAATATCACAAGCTCCAACTCTTGTCAATGCAAACTTTTCAAAGGACTTCATGTTGTATGTTTGGAGGATTAGATATAATCTCAGCTATCTTGACACAACTGAAAAGAGAAGGTTCAGAACAACCCATAGCATTCTTCAGTCAAACCTTGGAAGATTACGAAATAAAGTATTCTTTCATCGAAAAGCATGTCCTTGCCGTCATCAGGAGCTTGAAGAAGTTCAGACATTTGGTCTCAAACAATAAGATTCAGCTCTGCTTGGTGTCTCATGCTGGTGTCAAGGACTTCTCCTAAACAAGGATTTAAATGAGAAGAGAGCAGGTTGGATCACTCGGGTGATGGAATATGATATTGAAATCAAAGTGACCAAGCTAGTTCGTGGCAAAGGCTTGTGTGAGCAGCTCGCTTCCAAACCACCAGACGGCTCAAAAGGTGAAGAAGATGTTGTCCTACTACTACAGAATGATCAAGAACAACCAGCTGATGATGCACCCATTCCATGTTGGACTCAAGACCTTGTGCATTACCTCCAAAGAGGCTTGTGCCCTCCAGAAATGAGCAAAGAAAAGAGGAGATACTTTAGATTACAAGCTATCCCGTATGTACTCATTAATGGTATCTTGTTCAAGAAGGACATCAATGGTGTTCTATTAAGATGCATTGGAATAGGTCAAGTTGAGAAAATTTACATGAGTTCCATGACGGGGAAGTAGGAGGCCACTTTGCTCCACGAGTGACAGCCCTCAAAATCATGAAGGTTGGTTACTATTGGCCTACTATGTTCAATGATTGCTACTCATGGATCAAGAAATGCAAGAAATGTGCATTCTTCACAGGGAAAGAAAGGTTAGCAGCGCTGCCCCTTTGTCCAATTTCAGTAAATCAGCCATTCATGCAATGGGGATTGGACTTCATTGGGGTTATCAATCCCAATTCAAGTCAAGGCCACAAGTGGATACTTACAAAGAATGGATTATTTCACCAAGTGGACCGAAGTAGTGGCACTCAAGGAGGAAAATGAATCTAATATCTTGGATTTCTATGAAGGGATAGTCACGAGGTTTGGTTCCCCTGCCACTATCATATCAGATAATGCATTGGCATTCCTTGGCACAAAGATCATTGAATGGGTTGTCAAGAATTGTGTGTATCTCAGCACTTCATCGAATTATTACCCTCAGGGTAATGGCCAAGCCAAGTCTACGAACAAGAATCTACTAAGAATCATCAGAAGGACTCTTGATGAGAATAAGAGGAATTGGCACGCAAAGCTCAAATCAGCCCTATGGGATGATAGGATCACACCCAAGAGGTCTACAGGAAGCTCTCCATACAAGCTTGTGTACGGGAAAGAAGCAGTTCTACCTATATCACTTGAGTTGCCAGCATTGGAACTCATGAAACAATTGGAACTAGCTGAGTTTGAACCCATGGAGGTTAGATATGCAGAATTAATGGAACTCCAAGAAGTTAGAGAGCATGCAGCCCAAGCAATAGAGAAGGATCAAGCCTTGATCAAGAAGACTTTTGATAGGAAAGCCAAGGCTAGAACCTTCCAAATTGGAGATCTAGTGTTGAAATGGGATGCAGATCGTGCAAAGTCGGGAAAGCATTCCAAATTTGATGCCATCTGGAGTGGCCCTTACATGATCATTGAATGCAAAGGTAGCAATGCTTTCCGACTGACTAAGTTGGATGGTGAAGAATTGCAGATTCCGGTCAATGGGATCTATCTCAAACATTGCTACTAGAAAGATAGCTTTTCACCCTTGTAAATATTAATTTAGAATTTCCATTCCTCTAAGTGCTTATGCACATTGTACTGCTATTAGAATAGTTTTATTTCCCTAAGTGCTTGTGCACATGTCCTATTGCTTCTAGTATGTGCATGTTTGCAGTTCATCGAGCTCTGAAAAGAATTGTAGCCGCAAGAGAACCAGCTCAACGAATGTTTCAATAGCTCAAGGACACAGGTTTTCAATTTCAGATCAGCTGAGAGGTTATCAAATAGACTCCACGCCCAATGGATTGCTACAAGCAGCTGGCCATTCTTCATCTAGCAGGCAGATGACCCCGCTGAGTCACCAAAATTGTTATCCAAAATTCACCCCTCAAGGTAATTTTGATAACATGCATCAAATTATTCAGTCCCGAGCAAGTAGATTGATTCAAGGCCCAAAATCATGTTTTTCGAGGTCCCCTCGGCTTTTTCTAACTCTCCCATCCAAGAAGAAATCCCAACGAGTTAGAAAAAATGGAAAAAATGCAAAAATATGGTTGCAGGACTGTTTTGAGGCATTTCAGTCTGAAGGGCTCGGGTCGTACCAGTTCGGGTTGAACTGAGGTTCGTCGTACCAAACTTGGGGCCGAAAAAATGAAGAAAATCGGCTAAGTCCTAGTCCAGCGGTCTGCATGACAGTTGGGACGTCGGGACGCGTGGGACGTGAAAAGCCGAATGGGCCGAAAGAGGGAAAAAATTTCCTAAGTCTTGTTTTGTGTGGTCTGGGACATCCGGGCCAAAAGTACGCGTGGGACGCGGATCGGCGGTTTGGCGCAAGTCGGTCCATTTCGGGTGGTTCGGGGATATTTGTCCCAGACGGTTTGGGACATCCAGGCCAAAAGTATGCGGAGGACGCGAACCGGCTGATTTGGCTGAAACAGGAACTTTCATTCGGGACATCTGGGCCAAAAGTACGTGAGGGACGTGAAAAGCCGAAAGAGCCGCCAACGAATGGAATCTCGCCACGTGTCTTCACCTCAAACAGGAACAAGGAAGCCGAATCGGGCGGTTCGGGGATATTTTTCCCAGATAGTTCGGGACATCCGGGCCAAAGGTACGCGTGGGACACGAAAAGGTGAGATGGCCGAAAAGAGACAAGGAGGCCGCGGACGAATCAGAATGTGCCACGTGTCAGAAGGTTGAAAAGTTGCTAAGTGTTTGGTGCAAGGTAAAAATGCGCCCCTCAGGCCCGAACCAATAAAATAGTGCCACGTGTCCAAGTTTAAGGGCCCGAAAGGAATTTTTAGAGGATGAACCCGTGGAAGAATCAGAGCGACACATGTCATCCAAGTGGCAGTGCGTGGGAAAAATTCAAATATTTTTCCCTCCGATCCGTTTTGGCCTGTTTTTTTCCCTAAATCTTCAGATCGCCATAACTTTCGATCCAGAGCTCAGATTTTCACGTTCTTTATATCAATGGAAAGATGGTGAAATTCTCTACACGATTCTGGGGTCAATCTTGCATTTTGGTTCAGTTTGGAGAGAGAAAATCAAGAAACGTCTCTGGCGCGTGGTAATGGCCAGAAATGACGTTTCAACAACCAGCTTAAATGCAAATACAATTCGCCGCTTTCTCACCTACCGCCATAATGAGATGAATTAAATGCAACCTAGAAGTGGTTGGGGTAGATTTAGATTTCCTCTCTCTTCCCTTCTCATTTTTCTATAAATTGGAGTGTTGGGCTCATTGTAAAGGGGGTAGTTTTTTTAGATAGCAAAGCTCTGTCAAAATTGCTTTGTGAAGCCAATGTGCTACAGGCCCTTGTAGTGGACTCCTTGCATGGTGATCCAGGCCCTTATCTTGTAATAGATTGAACTGTGCATATCATGAAGCAATAAAATATCAGTTTGTGGATATATCTTCCCCTGCTGTGTTTTCTTGCATTCTTCTTGCCCCTTTAATCTTTCTACAAGAATATTGTGTCTATTATTATGTTCTTGCAGGGATCCATTGTCATTGTGTATGCTTGGAATATCATTGTGAATGCATTTTGCTAGATTATGGAGAACTATCATCACCTCTTCTAGTGTGCACTTTGCCTCTGTATTCCACGCATTTGGAGACTACTCTCACACCCTCCTTTTCTGGTGTATCACCGCTTTAGTGTAGGCTTTCATTTTATGCATTCTCTCTCCTGGTCCCTTGGAAATTAAGATTAGAATAGTTAGTTTCCCCTGCATTAGAGTAGATTGTGGCAGGTAGTTTAGGAGCAAGAACCAGCTTTCTCTGGAGGTCTATCTCAAGTAGCAAGTCCCACAACTTGGAGATAGTACCCATGTTATCCAATCACACCGTGAGTTCAAGTATATGCACTTATGGAAACATAAGGGTGCTGTGATTCAGTGATAATAGCCGCCTCGTAGCTTAAAGTCTAAAAAGTAAGAAGGATCGTTGAACAGTCCACAAAGTAGTGGAGGTAGACAAGTGTCAACCCGACGCTCCTCCAAAGGCAAACTTTGGGTTGGATTTACAAACATGTGCGGTGCCTCCACGTGTCCTCAAAGGGGGACAGAGTTAGTTGAAAAGTCAAAACATTAACAGGCTGATGGAGGCTACCAAGTGTCTCAATGGCGGTGCTGATTCAAGGGTCAAAAGGAGAGAAGGTTCCCAAGCAAGTGCCAGGGTGACGCATGTCCCAGGGGAAAGTGGGGAGTCAGGGAAAAGGTTAGTTTTTCACCCTTTGCCTCAAAAGGGGTAAAAGTTATAAAAATACCTATGACTCCACCCAAGAGGGAAAAATTCAACATATAAACCCAAGTCAAAGCCAAGGTGGGGCGTCGAGGAGAAAAGTGAAAATTTTCCTTTTGTCCAAAAGGCATAGAGGTAAAAATGGAAACACATTTCCCAGCCAACCAAAAGGATCCACGCGTCCAGATGGAGTTTTGGGCCTTCGAGAGGTTTTTGAGTTTTTGTGTTTTTACGCAAAAGACTAAAAGGTAAATTGTGGACCCGTGGACCTAAAATTTTTTCCCAATCAAAAGAGGGACCCATTTTCAAGTTGTTTTTCCCAATCAAAAAAAGAGGGACCCATTTTCAAGTTCAACCTTTGCCATGAGAGTCTGAAACTTTAATTTTTGAGAGGGTTTGAAAAATGGAGAAACATATCAATGTAAAACTTCAAAAGGGAATATATTTCGACTTATGGCTCGAAGAGATGATTGGACGAATATGATATTGCAATGATTGGAAAGATCTCAACCTCATCTATAAATACGGGGAGATTCATTATAAAGGGTTGGAACTTTAATTTTTGAGAGGGTAGGTGGATAAAATTTTAAAAATGGAGAAACATCTTCAAGCTTTGATCGATCTCATAGATTATCAGTCTCTCAACAACTAGTCGTGTTTGTTTAGATTGTATTTTATTTGTCAAAGGAAATAAGTATTCCTCTTCCTTTAGTGCATCACTGGTAGTTTAGTTATTTCTTATTTATGTACTCTTTTATCTCTGTCTCATTGGTAAGTCTTAGACTAGGTATAGATATAGATCCTTTGCATATCCTTACCAACCACCATCATCTCAGACAATGCATTAGCATTTATAGGTTCCAAAATCATAGGATGGGCTGTTAAGAATGGGAATTATTTGAGCACCTCATCAAATTATTACCCTCAGGGTAATGGTCAGGCTGAGTCTACAAACAAGAATTTTTTAAAAATCATCAAGAGAACTCTGAATGAGAATCAAAGGACCTAGCACACAAAGCTCATAATGGCCTTATGGGTTGATAGAATAACATCCAAGATATCCATGGGAAGCTCTCCATTCAAGATTGTCTATGGGAAAGAGGTAGTGTTGTCTATATCACTTGAGTTACTAGCATTGGAGCTTGTGAGGCAACTAGAAATGTCTGAGTTTGCACCAATGGAGGTCAGGTATGTGTAGCTGATAGAATTAGAAGAATCTAGAGAGATTGCACTCCAAGCATTGGAGAGGAGTAAAGCTTAAATAAATAAGTCCTTTTACAAGAAAGAAAAAGAAAGCAATTTCCAAGAAGGAGACTGGTTTTGAAGTGGGACGTAAATCGAGAAAAACCAGGAGACATTCTAAGTTCAATGCCATCTAGAGTGGTCCTTATATGATAAGAAGATGTAAAAGTAGCAATGATTTCTAGTTTTCCTCATTCGAGGATGAAGAGCATTTGTAGATCCTAGTGAATGGGATCTATCTCAAGCATTGCTACTAAAAGGGAAGTCCCACTCTATGCATATTAGTTTAGTTTCTTTTTCCTCTAATTGCTTACGCACATTGTCTTGTTGTAATGTAGATTTCTTTTCTCCTATGTGCTTTTGCACGCTCCGTATGTTCCATTTCGAGCATGTATGATTTCAATTTTTACATAGTCTTGGTGCTATTTTGTTGCTCTTATGTAGTTCATTTAGAAAAATAGATGAAGCCCTGAAGTTGAAACAATTTTCTACTCTCAAAAATCTTCATTTTGGGATTTTCTTATAAAATTTGAGGATGCAAGCGGTTGAGCTCGTGAACTAGAGGAAAAACTAGTATCAGACTATTATTCTCAACTCCATGCCCAATCAGATATGACAAGGCAACTGATCTCTTCATCTAGCAGGCAGATGTCCCCGTGAGTCACCAAATTGTTATCCATATTTCACCCCCGGGTGAAATATTGGATCAAATCACGACCCCACTTGAAGGAACCTAAGAAAAATCATCCAAATCCTATAAATTGGTTGTAAGAAGATTCAACAATGGAGTGGTGGAGGCCAAGAAATATCAAAGGACCCTATACAGAAAGAAAATGACTCTACACGGGCCATTTCTACATCTTAAATCCATCCTCCAAGTTATAGGCAGGTAGAACTATAAAATAGTAGGGTCAGACAATAAGGATCAATGCTACAAAGAAGCCAGAAGAAGGAAGAACAACGAAGATTCAAAGTCCTCGGGCTTGAATTGGTTCAGAAAAGGGAAAAAAATGACTAAGTATGGAGGAAGAAGTGGAAAGGGCCACGTGCCTTAACGACACTGTTTCAAGGGTGAATCCAAAAGGAGAAGTCCAAACTTGCACTAGGCTTCCATGCATCCAAAGTCCCCAAAAGTTGCGGGGCATTGAAAATTCTTCAGCTGAGAGTGAAGCATGCCAGGTGTCAGCTTGGCGTAAATTCGCAAAGAGCACCTGGCAGTCGAAATCCAAACTTGTGCCAACCCTCCACGTAGCCAAGGGTCAAACAAGGTCAAAAGGCGGGCTTCAAAATTGGTTAAGTATAGAAGTGCAAGCGAGAGAGTGCCGCGTGTCAGCCTGGCACATTTCCAAGAGTCAGTCCCCGGGTGGAAACCCAAATGAGCGCGAGGCCACCACATAGCTCAAAGTCTAAAAAGTAAGAAGGACCGTTGAATAGTCCACAAAGCAGTGGAGGCAGACAAGTGTCAACTGATGCTCCTCTAAAGGCAAACTTTGGGTTGGATTTACAAACATGCACAGTGCCTCCACGTGTCCTCAAAGGGGGACAAAGTTAGTTGAAAAGTCAAAACATTAACAGGCCGGTGGAGGCTGCCAAGTGTCTCAACGACACTGATTCAAGGGTCAAAAGGAGAGGAGGGGTAAATTATGGGCTCATGGACCCAAATTTTTATACCAATCTAGCTGCCATGTATCCCAATCAAAAGAGGGACCCATTTTCAAGTTGTTTTCCTACCTATTTGTACAGAATCGATGTAAAAATTCAAAAGGGCATATCTTTCGACTCAGGGCTCGAGAGATTGCGAATTTGATATCGCTGGAAATATCTCAACCTCGTCTATGCCATGAGAGTCTAAAACTTTAATTTTTGAGAGGGTAGGTGGAAGAAAAATGGAGAAACATCTTTGAGATTTTAATGCAGGATTATCAGTCTCAACAACCAGATCAGATTTGATCTATTTCCGTCATTTCCTCTTCTTTCAAGGTGCCGAATCGAAGATTGATGCAATAAAGATGGATTCAAGGGTAGATTTCAGCAGAAAACATTAACAGTGGTGGTTGAGCTTTGACCCACGTTTTACCACTTCTCTCTCCCTTTTTCTTCTCTCAAATCAATTCTATAAATACGGGGACAAGATTCATTATAAAGGGTTGGATATTATTAGTTTTGCAGGCTCCCTTCTCCTTATAGCAAAGTATTTGTGGGGTTCAGGCCTTCTTTTAAAATTGTAATAAGTTTCTACCTTTCAGCTATTCTATAATGAACTGTATCAAACTATTAGAGTGATCGATCTCGAGATCCTTCTTGTTTATTTTTCTTCTATATGGTCTCTCATTATAGATCTAGTTCTCTGTGTTCGTTTATTGTATGCATTTTATTGGTTTGTGTCAAAGGCAAGCTAAGTATTCATCATTCCTTAGGTGCATCACCTAGTAGTTTAGTTATTTCTTATTTTTGTACTCTTTTATCCATGTCTCCTTGGTAAGTCTTAGACTAGGTATAGATATAGATCCTCTACAAATCCTTACGTATGCACCTGAATAGAGGAATAAGGAACCAACCTTTAAATCTGGAGAGCTTTTCCAATTTGTAAGGTCCCACACCTTAGGAAAAGTTCCATGTTATGCAATCGCACCAGATGATTCTGCCTTAGAAAAGAAGATATTTAGAAATCATCTGGGGGTGTTGTGATTTCGCACTAACAACTCGTATTTTTACCTCTTACGTTTTAAGGATGATAAAAATACCATTTTCTATTTTTTAGCAGTAGTATGCAGAGTCAATGGGCATGTTGTATAATGTCTAATTTTGGAATGCATGTTTAAGTTCATGTTGTTAAATGTCATTGTGCAAGTCTGTGACACTGTTTGATATTGTAGGTAATATACAAACTTATTGTGTCTATACAGGGTAATTGCACATAAATGATGACCCTTATTTTTAGGGCGTTTATTTGTGACTACTCTATGTAGTTACAATTAGTGTGTACATTATTTACACTAAAAACTGGTGTGCAGGTATGCCTAGTGATCATTTGCAGCAGATGGTAGTTCACCATTTTGGGTAAGCACAATTACAATTTGATCTATCCTTTTACAGTTCAGTATGTATAGATAGAATTGGCATATTCACAAGGATTCAGTTTTTGAATATATCTATTTTTATGTTGATAGTCTAATTTATTCTAGATAGTGAATATTTGCAATTATTACACTTCTCGATGGAAAGTGGACACTAGCCTAATTAAGGGAAGTTTAGATGTCTGTTATACTGAGCTATTTTTATGGAATTGTAACTTAAGTAATCGGACGTATCACAGAGTGATAGTTGAACACTAGCTTTTGTTATAGAATGGGTGTTATTATCTGATCGATTGCTTATGATGGCATTAGAGATGGATTAATAGTTCACAGTTGTGTGTAGAGTTGACAAGGTTGTAGCGTATCAGTTGAACACTAGCTTAATTGGGTGTTATTATCTGATAGGTGATATGACTAGCTAATCAACTATTTGCATTTAATTAACCTATAATTATTTTTTAGGTTCATGTATGTGTTTGTACAATTACAAGAAGAGTTAGCATGTTTTTTGGGTTGATTAACAACTTTTTGTCAACAAAAAACATTCCCAATTAGGAGGATTGATCGGATAATTTTTTGGTGTTGGAAGGTTTCCTAAACCATGACCACACTTTAGAGCATTCGAGACCTTTACGGTGGTATATAAAACTCTAGGAATAGAGTCTAGATGCAAAAGTTATCATCGGTCAAATCTTGGGTTTGAAAACTGTTCAATGGGGATTAACAGATGAATTACGTGTTGACACGTGGCATTTGGCATAAAGGTTAAAATTTTGTGTTTTCAAGCCTCGATATTCGACAAATGAAATATGTGGTGGGACCCACTATTTTTGGTTGGGGACCCTTAGCCAGGTTTGGCACACTCTTTTATAGGAGGGGTGCCTTTGCCGCCTATTTCATATTGCCATTATCATATTTTCAATTATATATGCCATATATCTCTCTAACATTGCCAATGTGGGACTATGTTTGTATTGGAGAGTTAATATTACATTGCAGGTATATATATTGCCTTGTATTAAATAGAGCTCGGGTGAGCTATTTTATTAGCTCGGTGGGGTGATCAACTCCCCACCGAGTTAATCACGTTGAATTCCTTAATGTTTGGGATTATCACCACAGTCAACCAAGTCCACATATAACTTGGTGAATCCACAACTTACAACTCGTTTGGTCTCCAATATACTCGGCAAGTCAACATTGCACATCCCATATTTTGGTGAGTCAATGCTCCAACTCGGCAAAAATCATAGCGTAGCGAAACAAACTCACAGTGAACACCTCGGCATATGGCTCAAGCATTATCCCCAACTACCCACAAAGCAGACATGCATATCTTGGCCCGTGACTCGGTGGATACCCCTATATACGTGGAGATCAAACAACAATGCACGGCTTAAATGACCTCATTGAATGGCTCAACAAAGTTTTTGGTCCAACAAAAGGTGGAAAAGTGTGGCATTAGCCACGTAAATGGAGGAAGGATTTGCCACATTTAAACCCACCAACTAGTTGTTCCCTGGTGTATGTGGTATATTCCCCACAGTTAATGCAAAATGATCGCGACCAAAGAGATATGGGTGAGGCTCGACCCGAGAGACCTCTGTTTTCCAAACACAACATCCAACCAACTTGGCTAGGATCTCGGTCGGGTTGTCTATTAAGCTTACAAGGTTTTATTAAAGCACAGTCTACATATCTATGTAGGAGAAAATCGAGGAAGATTGTCGAAATCCTTAATTTTGGGGCACTTAAGGGCCGAACTAGGCCTTGGATTAAAAATGAAAAGTGCTCATAATTTCATGAGGATTCTAGAAATTTAATTATTTTCATGTAATGTTTAAAAATCTCCATTTGTAGGTGTTTTCGAGCACAAATGCGGGGGATCACATTGTGAAGACACTGTAGGGGCCACAAATGGACTTGAGAATGGTTTTAGTAAATTTCAGAGTTCCATGAGGTTTGGTATCATCCCATTTGTAGATTACAAAGGTATATTGTCATTACTTGTAGATTACAAAGATCTATTATCATTGCGATGAGACTATAGGTGTGCAAGGGGCACAAAATAAGTGGTATGTAAAGCCGAAGATGAAGGTGTGTGAAGAGGTGTAAGAGAATGAAAGCGCAAGGTGATGAAAGAAGTGCACATAGATTTTGGGAAAAGCACATAACAAAGGAAAGGGCATGGAAAAAAACATAAGGAATCAAGCCTAAGGTGGTAAGAAACAACGAAGTTGGAAGGATGACATATGACAAGTTTGCAACATTATGTGGTTGATAATGACTAGTTGATGAATAATCCAAATAGAGGATCCAACCATCAAGTGACATAGCGCAATAGGAGTGGCCGAATGAAGATAGGTGGATAAGGGCATTAAAAAATCTTAGTTCAAATTTGTATTTGAGAGGGAAATTCAAAGGCTGTTGTAGAGGAGAGAGAAGTGGGAAATATTGGGCGCACACAACTATAAAAGGAGTAATATTTAACCAATTTTAGTTGGCTAGAGGGTTTTCAAGGTGACTGAATGAGATTCATTGGAAAGGGACCGAGAAGGGAGGTCAAGAGTAGGTGTAGACACCGAATCACGCACTTTGGGTATCTATCTAGTCCTTATCACACAATACTATTCATATGATTCCTAAGAAAGAAAAATACTTATTGACCCATGTCTTTGGCCATCTTTGCTTACTTTATGTATCCAATTTTGATCTTACACTTCTACTTGCCCAGTCTGTCTTTTCATACTTCGACATTTATCACTCTGGACACTAGTGGCTAGCCATGACGCCGCGCGCTGTAGTGCACCCTCATCCCCTCTAGGTTCCCCTGACCTCTTTATACTTTATTCACACCTTATGGGTCCTTTATATCCATTTGGGCATCTTATCTTTTTGGTAGTTGGCCTTTTCGGGGTTAATTACGAAATTCAAGCAAGGGAATCATCTAAATATAAAGTTATGTGACCATAATAAAGGACCAAGCACTAAGAATTAGCTATCACCACCTAAGGTTGCATCCAAAGGTTATTCTAGAGCATTCAAGCATCCATTCTAGCTCCAAAAAGGGACAAGGAACTGCATTCTTCTACATAAGCATGTAATAAAAGGGAAATTTTATTCTTTCATGCACACATCTATCTACATTTTCTACATCTAGCTATTTTCTCGCTATCAAGTGTGACACACAAAAGAGTAATATAGGGCACAATTCTGCGCACACACATAGAACTACATTGGGTCTGAAATGTAGTGCAATGCTCAGTTGTAAGATCACTTGTTTGACAAATAAGGACAGTCCAACCCCTCATTTGCATTATTTTCTTTTTAGATTTTGATGTACTTTTGAGGTTTTTGCAGTCATTTCTCTATTACAAGTTATCAACGACATTGTTGTTGGCATGGTGTCGTGGTAGGTGTTGTCATTAAATCAAAACCACATTAATGAAAAATTGAATGTTGGATGATGATTTCATGTTTTTTTATGGTGCTAACATGATGTTTTAGATGTATATAAGTTGTTATAATGAGGTTCGGTGAGGTGTACTTACTCTTGTAAGCCCATACAGTTCCTAAGAGGTGTTGCTTAGTAGTATGATATTCTTGGTTGCTTGGGAATCATATTGACAATATGCATATCATGATTTGATGTTGATTAAGCACTCACAATTGTGGCATAGTGTAGGTACAAGTGGTTCTCCATGTTATTGGTGCTCATTGGGAGTAGGTATGGAAGCTATGAGGTGTGACAGAGTGTTTTGGAGCTAGATGAGCTCATGGATGCATGCTATTAGGTGTATAATGACAAATTAGGTATTTTTGGTCATTTGTAGAGGTTTCTTGTTCATTTATTACATTATTTCAGTTGACCCTAGTTGTTACTATGAAGATCTAACATGCAAGCATAGGTAAGTCTTAGTGACTGGAGAGATTGAGCAAAAAATTGATATTATTATCATTGGAGAAGTTAGAGGGATGAATGATTATGCTCTCAGAAAATTTTTAGGTGCCCATGATGTGTATTTTTCAGTTATGACTAATTTTGTAAGACAAGGTCAAAATCTAGTGCATTTCCAGCTCAAAGTGCAACTTCAGATGCTCATTGTGAACAGTGTGATTTTCATGGGACCTTGTGGCTTTTAGGGACATTTATAAGGTGAGTTTATAAGGTTTCAAAAAAATAATTAGGTCAGTTGATTGTCACATTTTCATGAACGATCATTAAGAAGGTAAAGTGGTCTAAAACCCTAGTTAGGAGCAGTTGGCAGAAAGTGAAGTGTTGTGATCCATTTTTTATTTCTAGTACAAAATTTATGATTGGATGTTGTAGAGTACTCCTCACAATTTCTAGAAATGTATGGTTGAGGTCATGGTGATGAGTGGGTAGTTTCTAAAGAAAAAGGTTTTAGGACAAGATGGTCTAAAGGAGTAGCATTAAAAATTGATGGTGCATGATGATTGGGAGTTTTTATTGATGTCCATGGAGGTTTTAGGACATGTTCATGTAGTTTCATGATGTTTTGAGGTCCAAATATGTTGACTGGTCAAAGGGTAGTTTTGGGATCTCAAATATCGGTCTTGATAAAATGAGCATAACTTGAGATATAGGTGAAGTTTGGAGATGATTCAAAGTTTTTGGAAAGTATATTCAGATATATTTCCATTTATATATGTATTGCCTCATTATGAGGTTATTTGGAAGGGTTTTCATGGAATGATTTGAGCAAGAAGGATTTTGGCAATTCATGACAGGATCTGCATTTGGTGAAAGTTTGATATTATTTAAAGTGCGAGTTGGATTTTTTGATTCCTCTTATCACCTAGAAAGTGAATAGTGATTAATTGGGAATCAAAATAATAATATTTAGGTATTTAATGTTTTTATAAATGATTTCATGAGCTACTATTTGCAAACTAATTTTTGGCGAGTTGATCTCATGAAAGAAAAATGTTGTTGTGGATTGGAGTGCAGGGGGTGTTTCATGATTTCTAACTTTCTTATAAATGTTCTACATATTCTTCAAATTATATTTAGTGGTCACATGGTATGTTTTGGTTGAGTATATTTTATTTTATGATCAGATTAAGTTTATAGGGTGTTGGAGGGTGCAAGAAACATCTATTTTGAGAAGTACAAAGAGATCTGGGCCCAGTAAACAAAATAATTTGATTAGATGAGATAAATTGAGACCATATATGATTTTTAAATTTTATTTTAAACATGTGTGATTATTTTTAGAGATTTACCAAAAATAGTTTTGGGATTAGGAGATTTTTGTCATCCCAATGCAAGGGTTTTGAGATTTTTGGTGCATGGATGAAGGGTTTTAGCTAGGTCGACCTACTTGGGTCAAATTTGACTATTGTGATGTATTTTATTGAATGTTATAAGCATGTATAGGTTGAAAATATCATGAGGGACCGACCTCCTTTGAGTTCTAATCAAGGAAAGGCTATAAAAAGGAGTTTTTGGGTACATTGGACAAGCTTTTTGAAACCTCTTTTTATCTTCTTTTGAATAACCTTTTTTCTGAAAAGAAAACCCCTTTGGAAATATCCCAAAGCACCTATAATCTCATTCTATTACAGCTTTTAGTTGAGTTTTCATGAGGATAATTTTAACAAGTGCAAAGTTGGTGTTGTTTCTTTGAGAGTGAGTTAGAGAAGGAGGGAAAATTTGGGTGCTTGAGTTTGGATGCTATCTTCATAGAATTTTGATGTTATTTACATGTTTCTGAGGTGTTTTTAGATCTGATATTGAAGTTTAAGACCTTCTCATAGTTTTACTTCTTCATATGTGGTCTTGAGACATTGTTGATTGTATTGAGAGCACTTCATTGTATCTTGTGATTCATTGTTGAAGATACTACTCTTTTGATCTGATTTGAGCATCAATATAAGTTTTGGATCTGATTTTATTTATAAATATATGTGTCTTTGAGATTATATTGATAGGACAAGGAAAAATAGGGGGAGGGGTGAATTAATCCCAGTAAAAAACTTTTCACACTTGTGCTTCAAACCCTAACCACACATGCTCATATACAACACATCAAAGCATACAACCTTTTCATATACTGACTTGCATTTTTATCCTTGACTCAAAAACCTTTTCATATAGAATGTAGAGGCATTTCCACATATCTATGAGTCCGGAAAGACTTAGTTATAGTCCAAATTATTATTTTGAGGTGGACTTACAAAATATCCTCACCTGTAGCATCATACTTTTTCTTTGATAGACCCAATTCAAACTTGTAGATCTTTATTTACTTTGAACATCACCTTTTGATCCATTCTAGGTTAATTATTTACCTAATATTATTAATTATGCATTATATAATTAATTATTTATTAATTAATTATTGTTGTATTTTGTTATATGGTTTTATCAACCATATTTGGCTTATTATTTTCATGGGTATAATTGTTATGTAGTTATAACAATTATGTGCTTCCCGATGTAATATTGGAAGCTACTATACTAGTTGTTGCATTGTTGCAACTCCTATTTTGTTTGTATTCAGTTGTACAATACCTATAAGTATTGCAGCTCTTTCTTGTGTAAATGGTTGATTTCACATTAATATATTTCACAGGCTACCATCCCTGTTTTGTGAAATTACATTTGGTACCAGAGCATATTGAAGCTCCTGGAAAGGTTGGAGAAGGTTGTAGAGGAAGAAGGATTCATGGAGAAGAAATTTGCAACATTGGAGAGCTGCTGCCTCCAAGAACTTCCCACATCTCCTCATCTATGAGACTCACAATCAATATTGTGTTTTCTAGGTAAACGTAAAGCAAATTTTTTTTTCCTTGGTGCCCTCTACACTAGGAAAATTTTCTATCTAGAAGCTTTTCATTTTCAGAATTTAAAAAATTTTTTTTTTTGGGGTTTTTCCTCTAATATTAGAGGAGATTTTAGCTACTGCTACATTTGATAGCTCTGTAGATGTGTTGAAGTGCTCTTCACCAAGCAAGTGTGTATAGGTGTGTTTCCAAACATTGGTCGGGCCCTTCATAGAGCATTACTTGCATTGCATTGTGCATTGGAGGATTGAGCTACATATTGTTTTGAAGCAGCCATGACAAATCCATTTGCAAGGAGGAGCCCTCTCCATGGTCGGTTCAGTTATCTCCACGCACAACAACTTGCAACAATTTTAAAAAAACATGGAGACAAGATAATACGGTGGCAACGAATAATAATCAATGTGAAGCTTCAAACACAAAGACTCCAAGACTCCACGCAAATCCTGCAACCAAAAAAGCAATTAAAATCGGTGGAAAGAAATCATATTATCAAAAGGCGTGAAGAAAAGCCTAGCTATTGGCAAAAACTACGTTTTTTCAATAAAAAGAAAGTTAAATCCTATAAGGCGGCATATAATTTAATACAAAAGGAGTTACAAATGTTGCAGATCTGATTTCTATGCAAAGATAATACCTAATTCACATTCCACGCATGCAGCGCCAAGTGGAGCTTCAGCCAGGTCACCATTTTTATGAGGTGAGTCAAATTCGCCTTTATTTAAATACAAGTTTGTTCCTTTATCTTACAAGTGCTCAAGTAGCCAAGGTGGATTGACCAAATGACTTAGAAGTGGGAGGTGTGGAGTTTGAATCCCACCCCCAACTTACCATTTTGAAATTTGGCAGAACCGCTAACTTTAGCAGAAAATTCAAATTTAGTTATAACTAACTAAATTTAGTGGAAATCCCTAATTTAGGGTAATTTTTTTCCCTCAACTTGTTTTTTCATTTTGGACAACATTTTCCAAAGGAAGACCATCCAAAAACTTCATCTTGGGCATTTTTTTAATGGTTTCGGCATTTTGGGTCATTTTGGGCTCTGGAGGCCACCAGGGCCCACAAAACAAAAAAATTGCCATTCAATTTTTCCAGATTTTTGAATGTAATTTGTATACTACATTATATTATACTAATTTGCAAGTTTCCATAGTCAACTATAAACTTTGTAACTGCTCATAAACTAGCAGAATATTGCAATCATTAAAAGCAAAAAAATTGGTTCTGTAACACTCACGAGATCCTAGATCTCATTCGCAGCGTTCGGTATATACGGTGCCTTTGGGAAGCTTACGGGTAAAGTTGTCATGACTAATACTACACTTAATGCCTAATATAGCTACAAAATGTCATCTGGGCATCGACCCTTTAAATCAACGGGGAGTAATAAGGTCACAAAGTGCACACACTATGAGCCATCCCATCCGTTTGTGAACGATTGCACAACATAAATCCAGATTGAGAAATTATCCAAGTATATAGCAAAGTTACACATGTGTATGAGGATATTTCTTTGAGCCGAGTGTCAATAATCACACAGACCCCATCCAGTACTATCTTGGTACCACATATTGAATTCTTTCACGTACGTTAACACCTCTTTCACGTACCACTGGGTATATAGAAAGGGTGAGCTTCTTCCACGTACCACCGGGTATATCGGAAGGGTGTGTATATAGAAAGGTTTGGTATATCGGACTGACGGTATATAGATTGGGAGACCTTATACCTAGAGTGATAAGAGCCAAACCCTGTTAGTGATCTCTACAAAATGGGCACCAATGCCCCCAAATTTTTTCTTCCGGATTCACAACTACTCAGAGGAAACAACTATGCTACATGGAAGACAAAATCAAGACACAACTTGAGTTTGAAGAAATCTAGCGTCTTTGTGAATGGTACTCTGACCAGATCAACTACTGATACAAAACAACAGTGCTGTTTGATAAAGTAGATTAGAAGGCCAAACTTGTCATCTTGTTTGGAGTGTCGATGATGTGCAACCCCACATTCGAGATGCCAAAACAACCAAAGAAGCATGGGATAAATTGAGCACAGTATATGAGGCCAAGAACAAGAATGTTATACTGAATTTGTAGAGTCAGTTACACACATTAAAGTTCAAAAAATGAAAAAATAGAAGCTTTCCTAAGAAGAGTTATAGAATTGAGGGCTTCACTTCTAGCCCTAGGAGAACCGGTCACAGATGATGTTCTCATTCCCATTGTTTTGAGAGCACTCCCCTCTTCTTACCACATTTTTTCACAACACTAAATGTGTCGAAGATTGACAGTTAGTTTTGATGTTGGTAAAATTACTACAACAAGAGGAGTAATGCACAATAAGGATGATGAAGAGGAGCAAGCATTGTCTTCACATCAAAAATGGAAAGGAAAAGGTAAAGGAAAACTAATTCCTATCAAAAATCCCAAAATCAAAATCAATATCAAGGGGATAGAAATCAAGAAGAAGAAATTTCAAAAGAGGACATAACCTGCAAAGTTGGACATAACCTACAAGAAAGGTTCATCAAGAAATTTGGACCTCCACAACAATCTAACAAGGAAATTCTAACTACAATCAAGGGAAAAAAAAGGGGAACTAGAAAAGAAGACCCCACCAATAAGGTAATATTGCTAAGCAACAAGAACAATTAGACAATGAAGACTTCTTGTTCACTGCTCGATCAAGTGAACCATCCACATCATCTAGTGATGTTTGGTATGTTGATTTGGGGCCACTCGACACATGATTGGCCATAGATATTGGTTTATTTCAATGAGGGACACGCCATTGAAAAATCATGTTTCGTTGGGAGATGATTCTTCATATACAGTTTAGGGGATTGGGAACATTTCTCTACCCCTTGGTTCACACAAATGTAGACTATCAGATGTCCTATATGTCCCTGGGTTGACAAAGAATCTGCTTTCAGTTAGTCAACTCCTAGATCACAACCTAAAAATTGACTTTGATAGTCAATTTGGCAAGAAAACGTGTTTGATTCGAGACAAATCAAGAGGCTCAAAAATAATTGCAAAAGCCTCCAATGTGGGACGCATGTTCCAACTTGATTTTGTTCACAGAGACGATCAAGCACTTGTGGATAAGAACTCCACCTCATCATAGTTGTGGCATCATAGATTTGGTCATGTAAGTTTCAAATATCTCGAAACACTTTGCCGGCGTAATATAGTACATGGGCTACCATCTCTTAGAAGGATACATATAAGTCTCCTCATTGCCTAGCAAGAAAAGAACACAAAGCTTCATTCCAGAGGAGTACATTTCAAGCTCATGGTAAACTTGACCTGGTTCATACCGATATTTGTGGTCAGATGCAGCCAATTCATTTGGATTCCATTACTTCATGCTTTGTGTTGACGACTATTCGAGAAAAATGTGGATTTTTTGTCTTTGCAAGAAAAGTGAAGCATTTGAAACCTTAAAAAAGTTCAAAGTAGCAGTTGAGAACGAAACTGGTCGTCACATCAGAAATATTTGCTAGATTGAGGGGTATAATTCACCAGTGATGAGTTTAGAGACTACCTACAAACTCACGAGATTCATCGACAAATTCCTCCTCCACACACACCACAAAAAAATGGTGTTGTTGAGAGAAGAAATCGTACTATCATGGAAATGGTGCGATGCATGATCGATGATTTCAGACTTGTAAATACATTCTAGGCAAAAGTAACAAAGACAACAATGTATTTATTGAACAGAGTTCCCACCGTTGCTCTTGATGGAGTAACACCACAAGAAGCATGGTCAAAATGGAAACCATCTATTGCACACCTCAGAGTATTGGGTGCAAAGCAAGCATGCACATACCCAAATAGAATAGAAAGAAATTGGACATGAAGTCATAGAAACTCATCTTCATTGGGTACAATGAAGAGACTCTTGGGTATAGATTGATGGATCCTAAGACTAGAAAAGTCTACACCAACAGAGATGTTGAGTTTTTCGAGAAGAAGGAAGCAGAGACTCCTCCTCCTGGACTCACAAGAAGTATATTTTTCACCAATTGTAAAAATTGAAGCTGATGTTCCCTTTGAAGATGAAAGTGATGATGGAGATGATGGTGTTGATTAGATAGAACCATGACCCATGGGAATAGTTCAACGTATGCCTAAATGGTGTACAAGTACATTACGAGATGTAAGAATGGATGCTCCACCAGATACATCCACCCCTGGACCATGGACTCGCAATAAAGCAAGAGAAGAATTTAACTTTGCCTTGATGAGTAGAGTTATTGAATCAGATGAGCCCTCAACAGTCCAAGAAGCCCTACGGTCAAAATCTTGGAAAGATGCCATGGATTTTGAATATCAATCAGTGATGAAGAATACACTTGACAACTTTTCAATCTTCCACTAGGGAAGAAACCCATTGGATGCAGATGGATATTTAAAACAAAGTACAAAGGAGATGGGATAGTGGACAAGTATAAAGAGAGACTTGTAGCAAAGGGGTATGCACAAAAAGAAGGTATTGACTATGAGGAGACATTTTCTCCCATAGCTAATATCAAAATGATCAGGATGATCTTTTCTCTAGCTGCTCAATTTGGATGGAAAGTCCACCAAATGGACGTAAAAAGTGCCTTTCTAAATGGATATTTACAAGAAGAAGTCTACATGACTCAACCTGAGGGATATGTAGTACCTGGTCAAGAAGCAAAGGTATGCAGACTCAAGAAATCTCTGTATGGCCTCAAACAGGCACCCCGGGCATGGTACATCAAGATTGATGAGCATCTCGTACAACATGGATTTGTTAGAAATCCATACAATCCCAATCTCTACCTCAAAAAGCAAGGGGGAGATGGTGATTGTTGTTGTCTATGTCGATGATCTAGTCATCACTAGCGTTCAATGAGGATGATCGATGCAATGAAGAAAGATCTTAATCGATCATTCGACATGAATGATCTCGGGTGATGCATTATTGTCTTGGATTAGAAGTATGGCAGAAAGAGAATCATATTTTTTTTCTTAGATGAAATATACCAAGACTACACTCGAGAAGTTTAGGATGATGGATTGCACACCAATTTCTACACCCATGGAGAATAGATTACAGTTATCTCGTTCAGATCCATCTCCTGAGGTAAGTTCCACTCTCTATCGGCAGTTGATTGGGAGTCTCATTTACCTAACCTACACTAGACCAAATATCAGCTTTGTAGTGAGCTATTTATCTAGGTTCATGTAGGAACCCAAATTTTTTCATTGGAAAGCAACAAGGTACATTTTGAGATATCTCAAAGGATCAGTGGATCTTGGTCTAGAATACAAGAAGAACGACAACTTCTTCTTGACTGGATATTGATTCAGATCATGCAGGTAACATTGATGATAGAAAATCCACTTTTGGATTTGTATTCTTTATGGGATCTAGACCAATATCATGGGGAAGCAAGAAACAACACTTTGTTTCTCACTCTTCCATGAAGTTGAGTATCGTTTTGCAAGAGAAGTTGTCTGTGAAGTGATTTGGCTACATCGCATACTAGAAGGACTTGGAATACCACAGGACAAACCGACCACCATGTATGTTGACAATGAAGGTGTTCTCAAACTTGTTCACAATCCATTTTTTCATGAGAGAACAAAGCACATTGAGGTACAAGTTCATTTCATATGTGAACATGTGTTGAATCACAACATCCAGCTTCAATATTGTCCAATAGCTGAACAAAGGGCAGATATATTCACAAAGTCACTTGCAAGTGACAAGTTCAAGTTGTTCAGAGAGTTCCTCTCCACATCCCTTGAGACAATGCACAATTAAGGGGGGGAATGTTAGGTTAATTATTTACCTAATATTATTAATTATGCATTATATAATTAATTAATTATTAATTAATTATTGTTGTATTTTGTTATATGGTTTTATCAACCATATTTGGCTTATTATTTTCATGGGTATAATTTTTATGTAGTTATAACAATTATGTGCTTCCCGGATGTAATATTGGAAGCTACTATATTGGTTGTTGCATTGTTGCAACTCCTATTTTGTTTGTATTCATTGTACAATACCTATAAGTATTGTAACTCTTTCCTGTGTAAATGGTTGATTTCACATTAATATATTTCACAGGCTACCATCCTTGTTTTGTGAAATTATAGTTTCCAGGACTTAAGATACTTCAAAAGGATGTACAAAGTTATCCACACCTGTAGCAATCATCTCCTCTCGCATTACATAGTTCATGTAGTCTTCAATGTTGAACATGCACCTTTTGAGGCACATAAACTCTCATTAGGTATGTATCCACCTGATTTGGGTCTTTGGTCTCGTGAGTGAAACAACTTAGATCCCTTGTTCAACTATTAATGCTCCTCTATACCTTGACTTACATTTTTATCCTTGACTCGAAACCTTTTCATTTAGAATGTAGAGGTATGTCCACATATCTATGATTTTGGAAAGACTTGGTTACATTCCAAATTATTATTTTGAGGTGGACTTACAAAATATCCTCAACCCGTAGCATCATAATTTTTCTTTGATAGACCTAATTCAAACTTTTATATCTTCATTTACTCGAACATCACCTTTTGGTCCATTCTAGCTCTTGAGAATTTCTAAATTTCTGCATCTAACTATGTGTAAGTTTCTTGTAGCCTCCATTCAAGCTCCAACAAGTAAATTTCCTTCCAAGAGCTCACAACTTCATTCTTTGAAATCCCATTCTAAAGTAGCATCTTAGACTTGATACTAGATCCCTCACAGGTTACTCAAGATTAAACTTCCTCAGATCTTGAAACCTTGATGATGCACTCATTGACCTTACTTTATGGTTTTAAGGACTTCATACTTCAAATACAAAGATTCATACCTCTTACATTCATGTCTTGCATAGACCTAGATCGACAATGTATGCATATTTTCCAAAACACAGACTTCAAACAATGCCATAGGTCTTAAAGTTTCTTTTAGGAGAACTTTCTTTGATTGTCATACCATTGATAGGACTCAGAGCACACAACTCCACTATAGTCCTTAGAAGATCTTAAAAAAATTAAAGGCTTTTCACAACTCCCGACAACTCGGATGAGATAGTGTTATATCGCATGATATGAATGGATGTAGACAATTCAAGCCATGAAGGGACAAAGTACAAGCCATGAAATTTTACTTGACTTTTTGACAAAGTGACAACAAATATGACAATGACAAACTTAGTATATTTCCTTTACCAAGTTATTCAAGAACTAAACATGAGATTCACATAAAAACACCATTTTCATGAGTGGGAGCATTTTGACATTTTGAAGAACCACTTACCAACTCAAAAACTATTGGATGACCAAGACATATCACACATAGACTTAGAATCATTAAGAGACAACTTAACATAAATACTAAATATTTCACACCACTCATAGACACCTAGAATATCATGATATAAGCCACTGCAACTCATGGCATACATAGGACACATCAATCAATTTGGACTTCTCATCATGATACATCACAAACCATAGACTATTAAAACACTTGCCAAACATTGACATGACTAATGGATCCTTGAATAAGTTAAACTAACTCATACCGGGAATTCATCATGGGAATGCAAGACACAAACTAAAATAACTTTGAATTAGACTCCTTTATCACCATAAAACCGAGATTAAGACATCTCACTTTAAGAACTACCAACATGAACCATGAGAACACACTTAGAGACACAAAATGACATACCTTTTACACATGGAAGAGACTCATACTGAGATACACAGCTCCCCCTCACTCCAAAGCTTCATTTGTTCCTATACACCTCTATGAAGCCTAATAGAGGCATATGTCACCATGGAGGAGCTTGATGAGAGACCTAAGTAGGTCTCAAGCCCTCTTCTTGGACCTTGATTATCTCCTCTTTATCTGATTTCTCATTTGTTGCAGCAGATCCCTCCTTTAGCTCAGTCACATCCTTGGAATCTTCTTTAGCACTTTGACTAGTCTCATCCTTCCTTTTGTATGTTTGAGCTTGTGGCTTAGGTTTTGTGACTCTTTCTTCAATTGACCTGCATTAAAAAACATTGCAATGTCCCTTTCTTGTGGCACCTAAATCATTCCACTTGCCTTCCTTTGCACTCATAATCCCTATGACCATATCCATTGTAAGCATAACAATACCCCTTGAATGTGATTACATACCTCTTTGTGTTTGATGGCTCATTTTTGCAATATTTTGCAAGATGTCCCTTTTCTTGGAAATGAAAGCATTCAGATCCATATCTTTGACCTACCTTTTGTTCCTTCTTGTATTGACATTATTCTTCCTTATTTTCTTCACAATGATCCTTTCCTTTTCCGTCATCCTTGGTCATATGCACCCATCATGAAAGACCCATGCAAAGGAATGAGAAACGACATTATATTACAACATGACTCACAACACACCGAGAAAGTGCGCCTATAGGCTCGTAGGTAGGAAATTTTGGAGAAAAATCAGTTTTTCATGTCTTGGCAATCCCTTAGCACCTTCTCCTTACTCCATATTTATGCAAACCACTTAAAGATAAAAGAACATACAATTTCATGATGAGCTTAAGTATGTTACCTTATTCCACCATGCTCTGCCTCTTCTTACACATGTAGGTTACCTTATTCCGTTCATGGAGTAGTATTAGGCTCACACAAATGTTCTCAAGCTATTATCAGTAACATGTAAACTCCAAATTTTTTTAACCCACTTCACTGGTATGAATACTTCAAGAAACATATCAAAAGAGGGAAGGCCAACATTCATACCTCAGACTGAAACCAACTTAACCACTATAGTGTAGAGTGCACTTTTAGCTTTCAACAAGGTGAAATGTAATCAGATCTTCCTTATACCAAGAATAAGACATGTTAAACATTGTAAGTAGCATGAAATCCTTCCTTACACTATGTCAAAGACTAGAAGACCCTCTTAAGACTATGAAATATCCAAGAGTTAGGGTTTTAAGATCAAACCCTCTTCACGTGCACTAAGAACTGTCATACCAACTCTGTTAAACATATATGGAATTGTATACTTACTTGAGACGTCAAATCACTTCCATCCTTTATCCCCACATATCTATATGATTAGTACAAAGTTTCAGACCAAAAATCAATCATTAGATCACTTAAAATCAAGTTTCCATGCATACCGCTTCAAGGTGACTGTGTAAACCTAGTCAAGGACTAGTGAGGTAGTAATTTTGACATATTCTACTTAAATATCCCCATACCAGTAAAAAAATATTACAACATCATTTTCAAGCATAAATAACACCTTCTAGAATCATTAAAATATTCTTCATTGTTTTCTTAAACTACTTAGCTCTTTTTTTTTTGGAGCAAAAGAGGGTTTCTTCATCCAAACCCCTAAAACATAGTAACAAACGAGATAGATCCTTAATTCATAGTCTTCAACTTTGCATAGCTCATATTTTTAGGTCTTCATGATGAAAACCACACATACATGACCTCTAGTATTCATCTCAGGATTTTAAGATGCAAATCATTGACTCATATCCTTACTACAGAGCTCATCATGGAGCAACATACTTTGGATTGTGCTAAATTTTTGATATGAGAACTTCATGACCTCCTTCTCATAGTCCTAATAATGTTTCTAGGGATTAAGATACTTCAAAAGGATGTACAAATTTATCCACACCTATAGAAATCATCTCCTCTACATTACATAGTTTCATGTAGTCTTCAATGTTGAACATGCACCTTTTGAGGCACATAAACTCTCATTAGGTTTGTATCCACCTGATTTGGATCTTTGGTCTCAGAGTGAAACAACTCAGATCCCTAAAAGGTGGTTCTTACCCTTCATAAGATGACCGAGACATTGCTATAGTCCTGAGATAGTTTTTTTAATGGTACAATGGTGTATGTTTTCTCCATGAATCAGCCCTCAATGTAGCAAGAATTCATATTTCTCTTAGTGTATGTATGTTAATCATAGTAGGGAAGTACCTATTTGTTCAACCAAGGGAGTGAAAAGGTGTTCTCGAGACCATTCAAGGTGAGAAATTTTTGTTTACACCTTGATCTTGATTGCAAATATATGTACTAACTCAACTTAGTTGGAAATGATTCAAGAAAAATAAAAATGGTCTTTAGGATCTGTGTGAAAATTGCAAAGTTGATTTCTTATCATCGTAAGAAGGTGAGTCTCAAAAATGTGTGCTTAGGAGCTAGAAGTAGAGGCTTTAATCCAAGGAGAGTGTTATTTTGTGAAGTATAAACATGACTGACTTGTAGATGAATGTAAAAATTGGCCTAAATTGCTCTAAAAGGACTATTATGGTCTCATGGTATTGCCCTTAAGTGTGGAAGTATGAAGAAGTCTTGTGTTGTATGATCTTGGCCTAGAAATGGTGGATCCTAATCTCTAATGATAGAGTAATGAGGTTGAATGATCTTTCATGTCATTGTTAGCATGCAAATGGTGATGTCATCCCTATCACATGACTGTTACAATACCATTAAGGAGATCAAAACATGGGTATAAAATAAATTTGATGTTTTTACTATCCTACAGGATGGAGAATGAAGTTTTTTTACCCCTAACAAGGTGAAATTTTTCTTTTTCATGGTATAGTAATTTTTTTAGATGTTGGAATTGTTCTTTCCAAGGGGAGCATGTTGTTTACATGTTTGAAATAAGGCCAATAATCATTTGTTTTAGCAAGAATAAAGAAAAAGGAGTCTCTTTGAGAACTTTGGTTGATGTTTCCAACAAAAGAATGAAGGTATGAAGCTGAGAAAAGTGAAGTAGGTAAGCTACAGGTATGCCTTTTTCATTAATGTAAAAAGGGGGAGAAGTTCAGGGTGTTTTCCATCAATGACAAAGGGGAGATTGTTGGCATGGTGTCCTAGTAGGTGTTTTCATTGATGCAAAACCACATTAATGACAAATTTAATGTTAGATGATGATTTCATGACATTGTTTATGGTTTTAACATGATGTTTAAGATGCATGTTGGCTTCTACAATGGGATTTAGTGAGGTGTGCTTGCTCTTGCAAGCCCATACAGGTGCCTAGGAGGTGTTGCTTCACAATATGTGCTTCTTGGTTTCTTGGGAATCATGTTGAAAATATTTATAGCATGATTTGAGGTGATTGAGCACTCACAATAGTGGCGTAGTTCAGGTACATGTGGTTCTCCATGTTATAGGTGCTCATTGGGAGCGGGTTTGATAGCTAGGATGTAATGAAATTACTAGTATAATTCAGATTATGAGTAGAAATAGAACACCAAATAACACAATATTTCAGAATAATGATCTCAATATACAATTATAATAGCTTCGCCACTTCGAGGGGGCAACCTCCAAACCATATAATAAGACTCAAATGCTCAAAATGATAATGAACTACTACCTACAATCCCCTATATATACTATTCATATGTTATGGCCATCACCAGCTGGCCTATTAAGCATGAGAAAGTATAAATTATATAATAAAATGATATGGTAAGCCACAAGTCGGCTACTCATATCCTAATACAAGCAATAGGTTAAGGGTGTAGCATAGGAGGTGTGACAAAGTGTTTTGGAGCTAGATGATCTCATGGATGCATGCTATCAGGTGTATCATGAAAAATGAGGTATGTTTGGGTCATTTACAGAGCTTTCATGTTCATTTATTACATTATTTCAATTGACCCTAGTTGTTCTTGTGAATATCTAACATGCAAGCATAGATAAGTCTTAGTGACTGGAGAGATTGAGCTATGGCATTGATATTCTGATCATTGTAGATGTTAGAGGGATGAGTGATGATGCTTTAAAGAAAATTCCAGGTGCCCATGATGTGTATTTTGTCAGTTATGTGATGTATTCACTCTTCTTTACAACAAATTCACAACAAGAAAGATTAGATACTCACTTGATTCGGATTCAAGAGTACTTGCAAAAATGTACTTGTTCTCTAGGCTTGGAAACACCAAAGTTTGCAAATTTCACCCTTTTGGATCAATTCAATTGATTCAAAGCTATAAGCATGTTCCTTATCCTTTATCCAGTCTATCTCAATCATTCATAACCATGGAAGCACAAGAATTTGTCATCTCAACCTCTGTTTGCCAAATTTTCCAACTTAGGCTACTTGAGAACCTTACTATTAGATGGGTATGAGTTAGGATATTCTATTAAGATTATGAGAAAAATATTGGTAGATTTGAACACCCTTTATTGAACTAAAGGTGTGTACAAAACATTTTAGTTCAACTCTGAGTACAAATGATTATTCCTTCATAAAATCATCTACTAGGCTAATAACACTTTATCAGGCCTGTTACACTACATATTCCAATATAAATTTCTCTTGCAAGATTGTTTTCATCATTTTAGTGTTAATTAAAACACCTTTTATGCCTAAGACTCTTCATGAAAATCATCGTGGTTTGTTCCTTTGGAATAATTTCTAATACACAATTTGAAGTCTCTAAATTAGGCTTCTCTGCCTATGATACCATCTACTCCAATCTGTTAACAATTTCTCTTTAATACCACCTCAATATTGTAAAATTTATTTGTATTCTCAATTTTATGGCCAAGTGGAATATTTGTATCAATTTTGGTTTCATGACTCAAAGTGGAACCCTTAAAAACATTTGATTTCCTCAAAACCCTAAGGGTTTTGATCTGCACTCCAAGAAAGGGAGATTTTCTCTCAACAACCTTGGCATTCAACTTTAGAACTTCAAAATAATTCTAAGAGTACTATATATGGTTTTAGTAACCTAGGAACTTACCAGTAAGCTTTAATCACACCTCCTATGCCCGTGTTTCCATCAAATTCCACTGTATTTTACCTCTGAGACAGAGTTTAAGACACTTTTAGAAGTTATTTTCTCAGTCATTGCTCTTAAACTTGTTTAGCTCTCTTCTCTGAATATTCCTTCACGTTCTCATGAACAATTATATTCTAAATCAACTCATTACAACTCTTGTTACCCAAATTGTTTCTTTCTTGTCAAGCAAGTTGATAATTAGCGATACAAATATCCTGCTACAGATTCGAGTTCCTAGTGTGCAATCACCACAAAATTATCAATGTTCCTTCACTTTCAGACATGTAATACTATGAGATGAACTCATCTATGATCATTCCATCAATATCATGCAAAGAACATACTCATGTTAAATCAAACACATTATTATACATAAATACAATCATGATGTCTTGTGCAAATCAATATTTCTTTCTTGCCTCGTGCTTGGAGCTCCAACACTCAATTCCTTGATTGATTAATCCTAATAATTAGTTATAAATTGTATTTTTATACTCCCTCAAGGTTGAATAGCTTTCCTATAACTGTTTTCTAGGTCTCACATGACCAAGATCACATGGTGGTTGCATACTTAGCAAAAGGGCTAAAGTGTCATTTTCAAGTTACATGACCAATCACACAACAATAAGAGCCCTCAAAGACACTTGATGAACTAAAAATGACCTAATTAAATGCTAATACCATTAGATAGACCCCTTACATGTTATGAACAAGCCAAAAATGGCTTTAGAATTTCAAATTTTCAAATAGTCAAAATGGAGGGAAAACCTCCAATTCAAAAATTTGAATCTCTTAAACCATAAGCACACAAAAACTGACTTAATCACACCACTTTAGACCTAATAAAATAAATTTTTTCATACTTCAACCCTAAAATAACTCTAGTGATGATGCCCCTACATCATTATGACCTCTTTTATAAGACAAGGTCAAAATTTAGTGCATTTCTAGCTCAAAGTGCAACTTCTAGTGCTCATTGTGAATAGTTTGCATTGCATGGGAAATTTTGGATTTCATGGATGTTTCTAAGGTGATTCTAGAAGGTTTATAAAAAAAAATCAGGTCATTTGATTGTCATGTTTTTATGAAAAATCGTTAAGAAAGTAAAGTGGTCCAAAACCCTAATTAAACCCTAGCTAGGAGCAATTGGTAGAAAGTGAAGTGTTGTGACCTAGTTTTCATTGCTAGAGAAAAATTGATTATTTGATTTTGTATAGGACTCCTCAGGATTTCAATAAATGTATGGTTGAGGTCATGGTGATGAGTGGGCCCCACCTAAAAAAATTTCTAGAGAAAAAGGTTTTAAGACAAGATGGTCCAAAGGAGTAACATGCAAAATTGATGGTGCATGATGATTTAGAGTTTTTATTTATTTCCATGCAGGTTTAGGACATAATCATGTAGTTTCATGATGTTTTGAGGTCTAAAAAAGTTGACTGGTCAAAGGGTAGTTTTGGGATCTCAAATAGTAGTCTTCATTAAAATTAGCCTAACTTAAGCTACATATGGATTTTTGAGATGATTAAAGTTGTTTTGGAAATTATATTAAGATATATTTCCATTGATATATGTCGTGACTCATGATGAGTTCATTTGGTAGGTTTTCCAAGGAATTATTTGAGCAAGAAGCATTTTGGCGATTCAAGACACGATCTGTTTTAGTGAAAGTTTGATATTATTTGAAGCATGCATTGGATTTTTAATGCCTCGTATCATCTGGAAAGTGAAGAAAACTAAATTTTGATTAAAAATAATCCATTTGGAGGTATTTACTGTTTGTATAAATTATTTCATGAGCTAGTATTTGAAATCAATGTTTTTTGAGTTGATCGGTGGAAGGAAAGATTGTTGTGGTGGTAAGTGAAGGGTGTTTCAAGACTTATAAAGTTCTTATGAGTGTTCTACAGGTTCTAATTTTTATTTTTAGTGGTCACATGACATATGTTGGTTGAGTATAATTTATTTTATGATCAGATGAATTTTCCATGGTGTTGAAGGGTGTAGGAAATAACTGTTTTGAGAAATACAAAGAGCTATGGGCCCAGTAAATGAAATAATTTGATTGGATGAGATAAATTGTGACCATATATGATGTTTAAATGTGTTTTAAAATATTTTTATTATTTTTAGAGCTTGACGAAAAAACGTTTTGGTATTAGGAGTTTTTGTCATCCCAATGCAAGGGTTTTTGAGATTTTTGGTGCATGGATGAAGGGTTTTAGCTAGGCTGACCTACTTGGGTAAAATGTGATTGTTGTGATGGATTTTATTGAATTTTATAAGCATGTATAGGTTGAAAATATCATGAGGTACCAACCTCCTTTGAGTTATAATCAAGGAAAGGCTATAAAAGGAGTTTTGGGTACAATTGGACTAACTTTTTGAAACCCCTTTTATCTTCTTTTGAAGAACCATTTTTCTACAAATAAAAACCCTTTGGGCCTAGCCCAAAACACCTATAATCTCATTCTAGGAAGCTTCTAGTTTATTTTTCATGAGGATAATTTGAGCAAGTGCAAAGTTGGTGTTGTTTCTTTGAGAGCGAGATGGAGAAGGAGGGAAAATTTGGGTGCTTGAGTTTGGATGTTATATTCATAGCATGTTGATGTTATTTTCAGGTTTCTGAGGTGTTTTCAGATATGATATTGAATTTGAAGACCTTCTCATAGTTGTACTTCTTCATATGTGGTCTTGAGACATTGTTTATTGTATTGAGAGCACTTCGTTGTATCTTGTGATTCATTGTTGAAGATACTACTTTTGTGATCTGATTTGAGAATCTATATAAGTTTGTGGATCTGATTTGATTAATAAATATATGTGTCTTTGAGATTATATTATGTTCTTTGCATTGATTTTACTTCATTGAAAAGTTTGTATGCTTTGATGTGTTGTATATGAGCATGTGTGGTTAGGGTTTGAAGCACAAGTGTGAAAAATTTTTGTTGGGGATTGATTCAGCCTCATCTCAATCCTTGTTAGCTCCAACAATAAGAAATATTTGTGTGACATACTAGGGATAGGAAACGAAGGGTAGCGAATACCTCGTGACCCTCAAGGAGGTATTTCGAGGTCTTGAGAAGTCATAGGCACCCAAAGAAGGTATGTAGCACCCATGCAGTGCCCCCAACCCATTCCAAGTGTCCCAATCCAAGAAAATATCTCAGTCACACATTTTTCTAGGATTTTGCTTGACACTCTCCCTTTGTGTTCATTAGTTTTTATCTTTGGCACAAATGATATTTGATTGAGAATCAGCTAAGTCTTTATATCTCCTCTTTGTAACTAGGATTTCATACTTTCTAGCTTAATTTTCTTGGGTCTATTTTGTACTTAATTGCTTATTCATTTACTGCTACATTGTAATTAGATTTAGGCATCTATAAATTCTATATTTTCTTAATCATTTGGTGAACCTATTGCTTGAACATTCCTAGGGTCCTCATACTTCTACTTTTCTCATTTTCTTGGATCCTCTCATCATGAATATATTTATCCATGATTACTTGCTAGCCTATCCTAAGTGCTCATCTAAAATCATTAATATTTTGGTTAGTACTCAGATTCCTACTACTTCTCATCTAGATGTTGTCTATCAAACATTTTTCAATGCATTTTCTCAATAGATTACCTTTCCATCGGCTATAATTGAAAATCTTGTTGTTTATGATAATGATCCTCCTCTCTATATACAATTTTGTATCAACAACTTAGGCGTCAAGCATGTTTTATTTGACATTGGATTTGAGCTTAATATTTTTCCTCTATCATTCATTTCATCTCTAGGCATTTAAGTTACTCATCTTAACCCAATATCTCTTTCGTGTGAGCATGTTATTTTACTATGCGCATATGCTTAGGAAACATCACATTGTTACTCAGTTGGGCCAAAGACTATCCCCGTTTCATTTTTGTCATTGATCTCCCACTTTCATATAATTGTTTACTTGGTAGACCATGGCTTCATCGAATGAAAGCAAAGTGTCTTCTATGGTCCATCGATGTGTTAGATTCTTGCATGAGGGCTTTGAATATGAGATCCGTTGATCATACACCATTCCAATATTGCAACGTAGATCGTAATACTACATTACCTATTCCTACTTCTACTATTGTACATCTTGTTATTAATCCATGACCTGAACATTATCCAAACAATTTACCTCCACTCGAAGGAACCATTTGCACATTAGACATGGTTTCATCTCGCTTTCAAGCCCTCTGCTTCTACTAATTCTATGGTACTTCATTGGGGGCATGTCAAAACATTGGACATTGTTTCATCTACTTCACTTTCTCATGTGAAACCTCCATTAGTGCGCCCTCCATTTACATGCACACTTTTCATGAACAAATCTTATTGGGAGCACATTCCATTTGATCCTACTTTCTTTAATACTATATGCACACACACAATGGATTGAATCAGCTAGGATTTACAAGTAAATTCCATATTTCCTCCACCTCATTATCCTCATTTTTACCATGGATTATCTACATTACTAGTGCTTATGGTCTTTGTGTGTTTTATCTCACAATATTTCTTTCATGTGATCCTCGCACTTCTCCAATTACATTAGAAGAGTTTGGGATTAATTATAACAAAGGTACATTAGATTCAGATCATATCAAAATTTCATTCCCCATGCCCTTTGGTCGCGTTTTCATTTGCAATGACTCATTTTCGGGTTATTCCCAAAACCTCACTTTTGGTATGCACATGGATTTCCATTACCTCCTTTCATTTATGAGGAATACACAATGGGCATGTATAATTTATGCCTCAATGGCTCTTTTCTTGATCAACATGATACAATTTCTTACCAAGTCTCATATGATTCTCCATTCGGTATTGACCGTGACAATAACAAACTCTTAGATGAGGTTACTTGATCCCTCTCATCATTACACACTTAGGGTGAATCATGCTTAATATCCCCCCCTTCTCACACTAGTATTTGTCACACATACTATACACTTCACACGCATCATATGCATCTTGATCCATCTATATCATCATTACCCGATGATAAACTCTCATGCTTTGGTTCAAACTTGACTGTTGAGGGCATACTACATACATGAAGCTTCGCACGCACGCACACTACACACTACACATTACATACTTCACACATCACATGTTACTCACACCTCTTCTCTCGCATCTTCTACTACACACCGTGTGTATTATTCACTCTACACATTCATGACATATCTTTCTGTAATCTACTTCTACATGCTATAGTCATTACCCTATGATGCATTCTCATTCCACAGTTCATACTCGACTATTGAGGGTTTCAATCTAAAATGAACCTCACCACACTCTCTCAAGCACTCTCTATGCTTTACACTTTATCGATCACATATTTCTAGCGCATACATAATTCAAAACATTTCTCGTTGACGCGATATTTCTATATGGTTCATTCTTGACACCTAAGAGGGCATGTATAAATGAACTTCATCTCACACATACTCATTTACATTCACTTAGGGGACACGTGGATCCTATCACACTCGCACTACATTCCATTCCATCTCATCCACAACATATTGTATATCTTGGTCGTATTTACTCTTGCTTTCTTATGCTTACATGTACACTTTTTACACATGCTAGATATATATCTTGTATGTCATTATCTTTCTATATACACATGCATGTTGATGAGTTGATTAAATTCATTTTCTAAAAAAAATCATCATATGTACTTTTGTTAATCATTTGAGACTATGTCCTTATATTTCCTGTCATAATGTTTAACATCATCACTATAGCTTGAACTTATTGGCATAATACTGATTAATGTAGTTATTACTAGTTAACTTTATTTTGTGATATTTTGAGTATGCATTTATTCTTATGGTTACAATAAGTTGTTGGATGATGATATGAATGATATAGATCTTGTTTGTAAGAAATTTGTATGAATTACAAGACCGTATGTAGTAAATTATGTAGCCAAAAATTATCCACGGCCAAAGAATATCACTTACGAGAAAAGGATCCATGATTGTGCGAAATCTTGGAACGTGAAGGATAACACTCCAAGTCGTAAGTGTCGTGAAAGATGTAGATACAAATTGGAACATGATAACTAAAGATAAATCAACTCCAAATTTGATTATTTGTTGCAACTAAATGAGTAACTGATTGAATTCGTGATGTGAGAACCGATTGGTTACTTAAGTTATGGGTTTGAAATTTAAACACATGTTGATTAATTATGTTACATGCATCAAATATCCAAAAGATTTGTTTGAAATATTTTACTTGATTTGTTTGAACTCTTATTTGAACTATGTTCTCACATTCTTTTGCAAATAAGGAATATAAAAGAGAAGGATTAATACTACAAATGTATTGGATGTATAGATCTAGACAAAAATTAGAGAGTAGAGAATACATAGATAGTTTATTTTTGTAATCTTCATGTGAATTCAATAAAGAATCTGAGTTTTGTTCAATATATTTTGGTCACAAGCCTTAGGAGGGATTAACACCCAAGACAAGGCCCACTTGTGGTTATTTAAACACCTCCATGGTTTTGTTGATCTGTTTTATTGCATGGATAGACTAACAAGTAATTCATTTCTTTATCTGCATTCTAAATTTACATACTTTGCTTTAGTTATAGTATTTGGAAGCTATTTACTTTAGTTTGAGTTTAGTTTGTTTTCAACATTATTATTTCAAGCATTATAGTGACAACAATCCCTTTTACACCTCTTAAACACTTTGAATCGCTTGTGCACAAAGATCGCAATATTGAAAGTTTACGTCCATTGGTTTAATGATTAAATTATTGTGCATTAGTGAACAATATATTAATTGATGCAAGTTAATTTGCACCATCATTTTTGGCATCATTTCCAGGATACTGCCAAGTTATAATGTTTTTGAACTCTTGATAAACAAATGCACCTAGTCTCCCTTATCAAGGAAGTCGCAAACATCGTTGTTGGATCCTATCACATGGAGTGACATTTTTGGTCCCAACTTTCCAAAAACTATCAAAAAGCTAAAAATTAAATAAAAAATTCAAAAATACAAAAACATTGAGAAAACACAAGAAAAATCAAAGGTACAAAGGTCAAACATTGCAATCAGGTATTGCGTACACATGGATGTTATTTCTTCCCTTTCTTACTCTTAATTTTGTAAGTCTTCCTACCATTTTCATCCCTTCGGTGATATTTTGGTTAGCCTATTCACACACATTTTGTGACATTTATCTCTATGGTATCTGTTTGACCCTAGTCTTTTATCACCTTGGTAAATTAAAGAACGACTGACCTCTTAGAGATCCTATCACATTCAACATCTAATAAACTTGTTGCGAAGAAATTTTGGACATATTTGTTGACACTAGCCAATGTCGTCGTCGTAATCACCTCCACCTCCTTCCATCAAGCCATTTGTGGTTCTTAATCCCTTATCAAACAAGAGAGTTGAAATAAGTTTTTAGAAAGCAAAAGAATCAAAATCAATCAAAAATCAAAAGCTAAAAGCTAAAAGCAAAAGCAAAAGCAAATTGATATATTACTCTCTCTTGGGGTATTTCCAATAATATTTATCAGGGCTATAGATGCTTGATTCGGGGTAGAGAAATGTTGTGATTAGAATCAAATGCAACTCCGTTAGGGCTATGGATGTCCGATAGGAGCGGAGTAATGTACGGTTATCCTTCCACCATCAATTAAAAAAATCGCCATTCAAAATAAATCATTCCTACACATTGGCTAGGGTGTCATCACTTGTTGTCTATTAAATCTTTACTTCAAGAGGTAATTAAATTCCACGTACACACACTATATCTCTATGAGTAAGCAGGATTAGTATGTTACCAAGTGTCTTTTTTTTTGGACCTTGTTCATAATCTTATTCTAGTCCATATCTCATCTCACGATTTGTGCCTTTGGCTAATCACTTCTTCATCGCGAGGCTTCTAAGATACATTCATATCATTCACATCATTCTTCTACTTTGTTCAAATCATACACGTGTATAAGATTAATTTTTGCCATGTTTTCGGACACCTTTATTCCTTTAAAAAAAAAAAACAATCCCTCCTTCCTTTCTATCATGTGCTTTTAGGCCAACTTACATTGGGGGCATCCTTGCTTCTTCTTATCACTTCATTCATTTACGTTTATCATCATGTTAAACCTATCCATAATGGCCTTGGGTCCCACTTATACCCGTGAAGAGTTTGCCTTTGAATACTCCCACCTAATCATTGGGGATATTTTTAACTTCACCTTTCTCGCACGCACGTGGCCTTATTCCCTTGTACATCCCATCTATCACTAGTGGCATGCACATTTCCTTGTCTTCTTGTACATAGTTTAGAAAAATTTTGAAAGCGTCAAAAACATTCAAATATGTTACCAAAATCAAAACATTCAAATATGTTAGAAAAATCAAAACATTCAAATATGTTAGAAAAATCAAAACATTCAAATATGTTTAAGAAAACTTCTAAAAATTGAAAATCATCCTACAAAATGTCGCTCTTTAGTTCTCACCTATTCATGTGCACAACTCGGGATCATCTTGATCTACCTCCATCAACAAAATTTAATCAGCTTACTTCATCGTCTCACTGGGACACAATGAGTTGCTTGGTACTATTTCGTAGTGCACATTGTTTTTTCATAGGACCGAAGTGTCCTCCATTTTTCTCCTCACATGTATCTTTTTTGGGCAACCATCACTAACCCTTTTCGTTAATTCGAACAGTAACTAAATCTCAATAACAAAAACATTAAGTTATGTTTCTCTGTTAGGTTAGCTTGTTTAATTTCTCATATTGCATTGCATTTTTTATGTTGCATGGAGTTAGGAATATTTTACTTTCTCGTATTACATTGCATTTTGTATGTTGCATGGAGTTAGACATATTTTAATTTATTGTATTACATTGCATTATGTATGTTGCGTGGAGTTAGGAATCTTTTACTTTCTCGTATTACATTTCATTTTGTATGTTGCGTGGAGTTTGTGTTTTTGGCAATGGATATTTTTTCGTATATGGATTATCATGTCATACTACACGTTTGTTCATTCTTTTTAATAAGGACCGATGATGAAGATCACTCATAATATGATGAAAATAAAGTTGTTTAAAAGGCACTGGATGGATGTTGGCTCAATCCCCCTTCCTCATTCTCATTTTTCTTCTATCCCCTTTCTTCTTCTCCACACTATTCTTTCTTTTTTTCTCTTTCTGTCATCTTTTCAATCATCAATCGAGTTCTTCTATCACCCCATCGACAATCGAGGGGGTATCCTCCATTCTACACATTTTTAGTCTATCCTTCAAAAAGTTCTACCCGTTTGTACTTGTCTACTTTCTTTGAAGTGACGTAGCTTACGCCACCTCAAAGAGGGGAAAATGTAGACACCTAAAATATGCTTACACTTAGCATTTCATCCAATCCAGTCAATTAATGACACTTCGTTAATTCCCTATTATTCGCTCCATTCTCGGATGCCCATGCACGACACCTTCTTGGTCGTATTCCTCCTATAATCAGCTTATTTGGCTAATATGTCTCTTATTAGCTAAACATTCCTCCTTTGACCATTCAGAACCTCCCTAGTTCTCTCTAGACCACTTTTATTGGCTTTGTAGGCTATCTATTAGTCACAATTGGTTATCCAGACCCCTCCCAACTCTCAAAGAGTCTCTAATCACTTGCTAATCAAGTTTAACTAGCCTAAACCCTAGTTAACTAGCCTAAACCAAGCTTAACTAAGCCTAAAGCATGTTTATCCTAATCTAATCCTAAAGTGCTTTTTAGACTTTAGTCCCACATGCACCCAAATTCCAAACTCTTCCAAACAAAAACTATAAATACAAGCCTAAGGCTTTCCTTTCAAATGGTCCTTCTCTCTCAAGCACTTTGGAAAGGCATTAGAAATCATTTGTGATAGCTTTAAGCTATAGAACATTTGGATCTTGGCCATACTCCATTGTTGAGAGCTCCCCCATCTTGCATCCATCCACTCCATAATCCAAGTTTTGAGTAATATGGAGAGAACCATTGGCCTTGAAGCCATTAATGGTGAGACTCCATTCTTGAAAGCTTGAGTTTCATATCAAACATCACACCTTTGATTGCTAAGTTGATCTTTTTAGGTTCAATTTCTTAATTAAGTAATCTAAAGAGTAGAGAGTAGTATATATGCTAGTTTTTTTGATGTTTTTGTCAAAGTTATAATGCTTTCATGTTAGTTTCTCTTGTTTAGCTCTTATCTCATGGTGCATGGATGAGTTAGCAAAGCTTTGAGGTTCTTTAGCCTCATTCCATAGCTTTTGCAACTTTCCATTGCATACATTTGGCACGCCGGTGGGACATGAAGTCCATCCTCCATTAATGGAGTCTTTTCAAGCTATTTATTTTCAGTTTTCTAACCACTTTCATGCTTTTTAGGATAAATAGCTTGTTATTTACATGATTTCAGTTTTTAAGTAGGCTAAATCATCATTGATCATGTATATTTTGTGGGTTTGAGCTAAAAATAGGCTTCTTTGGCTAACCTTTAACCTGTTTGCTTTTGAAATTTTTAAATTTCGTGATTTTTGTAGATTTTATAGGGGGTGTGCATAGGTGTCATTCTGGGCACGTCTGCGTTGAAACAAAGGCATGCACACATGTCAGTAAAGGGGCATGTCTACGTCGAACTACATTCACCACCAATCTTTTGGAGGCCATAACTTTTGCTCCCGAGCTCAAAACGACTCCATTTTTTTGTTGCATTGGAAAGGTATTGAAGAGAACTACACAATGGAATCATAAAATTAGGATTTTGAGTTATAGAAAATTTATGGTTTTACATTATTAGGTAAATAGTCATTTTTTAATGTGTCTTAAAGTCTAAAAACTTGTTTTCTTGACCATTCTAACACTTTGAAAGGTTTTGTGACACTAATAGTGATTTGTAGGTTGCTTTTCCATCATATTTTTGTGCTAACTTAGTTGAGTGTTCACTTTTTTTCATTTGATAGGGTCCTTTGAAACATGTATGCTCTTCCTCGCACCTTTTAGGTGATCTTGGGAATAAAAAACATTTCAAAAACCTTCTATTTTACTTCAAAACACTTCAATTTAAGCTTTAAAATGGATTAAAATTCAAAATTTGGCTAAAACTTGAGTTTTTCTAAAAAAACACTTAAGGTATTTTCCATATATTTTTTTAGTTGGGTTTCACGTTGTGTATGCTCTTCCTTCGCGCCTTTTTGGTGATCTTAGGAATCAAAAGCAACACACAAACTCTCTTTTGATATCATGATCTTTTGTGGAAAACTACTAATCTTGGTATGTAGGACCAAAATCGCATGTCAAAGAAGGGCGTCAAAACAAACAAACACAAAACTTCTAATACATGTGTTCTTACGAGGTTGCCAAATGGTGTGCCACTTAAAACCACATTTAAGTTAAAAAGATAAAAAAACACACCATATTCAAAACATTGTATTGTAGGTTTCAGAAAAGGGTACGTCCCCTCTTACTTAACTAGAACGTAACCCCTTTGGCATAACGCCTTAAGCTATAACAATGGGGGTGGTACCAGGAACCCTAAAGTAGTCCACCGTTGTGTAACCTCGTGGATGAAACAGGAAGCACCTCGCTTACCCACTTGACTAGTTTTCCTTGTGAGTTAGCAGTTACAAAGTTTATCGTATCATGACCTAGAAAGAGTACATGATGGATGCAATTAGTGCCCACTGTACTTGAAGGGGGAAAATTTGAGATACTCCCAAATTAGTCAGTGTGACTTTTTGGGTAAATCGTGCCCGCTCTTAGATGACTTTGTAACACCTAGTTGAGAGATCTTATTAAGGAGGCCATTTTGTCTTGAGGCCCACTTTACTAGTCCTTTGTCGCGTCTTGGCCATCACAAAGTGATAACTTGTTTGGATTCAGAACCTTGTTTTTTGAACAAGGCAAAGAATCCACTTAAGTTGGATCTAAGTGCCTTTCATCACGGAAATTAGACGATGTTTCACTTAGCTTAGCTTCTTTCTCACCTTGGATGAGGTGAAGCTCTGCCCAAGTGGTGCTTAGTTTATTTTTCATCTTTTGATCTATACCTTTGCATTCTTGTTTCCCATTTGGGACAAGAGAAGGCATCTTTCGAGAGTGTTGTCATAGATAGTGTTCACCACTTTTTTTTCATTTACGCTCATCCATGTTTGTGGCTGAGTTGTTAAACATCTAAAGTGTGTGGATGCATCCTTATATCTTTGATGGCCACTTGATCTTGATTTCAAGATCATCATCATAGTTAGGATTGATTCATCATTTGATCTCCCTTTGACGTGTTGCCTCATTTGCATTGTCTCGACACAATTAAGATACTTATGTCATGTTTTTCATAAACGTGATCTAAGTATCCACATTGTGGTGTTACGTTTTACACACATTTTAGCACATCCTTAGTATACTTTGACTTAGTTTTTCTTCAAACATTGTCCAAAATATTGAAGAGTGTCACTTACTTTGTTTGTGTCATTTGATACCACTTTGGCACTAATATCTCACTTCTTCGTGAAGCTTGATTAACGTGTCCAATTGGTGTGGTTACATGGCTTACATTTGTAAACCTCACCCTTTAACATTTTGGCCTTGTTGGTTGTTGAACTTGTCATGGTATCCTTTGATTGGGAGTCACATCTACCCTTTGTTAATATTTACGCCTTGTTCATTTTGAGCTTGACGTAAATATTGACATTGTGTTGATCATCTTTGCATCGAACTATCACTTTGCACATGCATTTGCATAGGGTGTATTTCCTTGTTGATTGGCTTTGTGTTTCACACTTGCATGATTGTTCCTTGTGATTATTCATCTAGAAAAATTATTTTCTAGGACAATCATTTTTGATCTCATCGAGATTGCATCATCACAATGTCTATTTTCCTTAGACCTTCTTTGAGAAAATCATGCACGCATCTCCATACTTACAAAATGTCTAGTTGGTTGTCATTATGCTACCCAAATTGACATGTCACTTCCTTCCCTTTGAAGGAGTTCCATCACACTATCTAGGTCTAGACATTTGTGCTTAAATGATGCCAACAATGACTGACTATCACGTGGTTTCTCACATTTACAACAATATGGAACCTAGGTTTAGCAATTCAAATCAAAAGATTCCCATTACAACTAAACCTCATTTGGTTCTTCGTGCTAGAGGGCCCACTCGGGTACCCTGTTCCCCACCTTCAACTCATAGTCGGTGGTATGGTTTGGATGCTTTTGATCCAAATTATTATTCGAGTTCCCCCACTCTTCTTCTTCTTGATTCAGATCCAAACTACCATTCGGACTCCCACTCTTCTTTTGAAGACTGGATCCCAACTATTGTTTGGATACCCCTAGATCAAATCTTGAATCATGGTCCTCCCTTCCTTCGCAGGACCTTTATTCCAAATCACCTCAATGATGATCTTCCTCCTTTGAAGACTCATGTGACTCCAAGTTCATCGATCGAACATCTAATTTGGTTCTTGAGTCACGGTCCTCCCTTTCTTCATAGGACCTCCTTCATCAGTTGTCTCAATGACCTCTTCCTCCATCGAAGAGTTCCATGACTTGGATTCCCTCTAGTCAATCATCTAATTTGACTCCTACGTCGCAACTTAATGGATGGCTATGTGATCCTATTTTCTCTCCTACATTGCATCATCTTCTAGAAAAGAAATCTAGGTCCAAATCCAAATCATCCATTCATGAGATGTTTACCTCCAATCCTACTTCCTCTCTTGAGTCATCTTCTTCTATCAATCAATCTTCCCTCCTTATTGGACCTATTTCTTCTATTCAACCTTCTATGGCCAAAGAACAACAACCTCTACTGATTGATTTCTCTCTAGAATGAAGGAACAATTAGACTACATGATGATATCCCTTTAGAGGATTGCAAACAAGGATTATTTCTAGAACTCGATACACTCGCGTATTGGGGAAAATAAATTGATCCTTTTTCGAACATAGAGGAAGATCCTAAGGTCATGGAACTTGATTCTTCTTATTATTCCATCTTCACCTTCTCTAAGCATGATGAGATGTCGAGGGTCTAGCATTGAGCCATGGCCTATCTTCTCATTACCAAATCATTCATTATCTATCACCATTCCTCAATCAAAATATCTCCTTGGGTCACCATTGAGTAGCCCCATTATCTTCTTCTATCCTGGGGCCACATCCTAGTAGCCCTCCATTTTCTACTTGTGGGTCACCTCTTGGTAGCCCATTACCTTCTATTCTTGGGCCACATCCTAGTAGCCCTTCATCCTCTTCTATCTATGGGATACCTCTGAGTAGTCCCTCCTCATCTATACTTGGGCCACATCCCTAGTACCCTTCATCATCTTCTTCTATTCTTGGGCCATGTCGAGTAGCCTAATTTCTTCCATCTTAGGGCCATATTCTAGTAGCCCTTCATCATCTTCTATTAGTGGCTCACCTCCTCGTAGCCCATCCTCTTCAATTCTTGGACCGTATCCTTTTCATCCATCACATCTTTCTTCTATCAATGGTTGTGGAAAGCCCACAATCATTTCTCACATCAGTTCTAAACATCAATGTTCTCTTTCTTCTCCTTCTCGGGATCAAAAAAGTCACACGTCAGCTTATAAGAAACCCAAACAGGTTCATTATCAAGCTCAGTTCAAAACTTCCAAGAGCTCTCAAAGCTCCCCAACAACTCAACAATCTCAAAATTATAAATCAAGTGTGATTCAAGAATGCACACATCAACGTAACCATCAAGTATGGTGCAAAGTGCATAAACCTATGGATAGGGAACTCAAGATCTCGCATATGAAATCCATGTTTCAGGATAAATCATAGTCATTTGTTGAGTATGAGCTCACCACGATCATCGAGATCGGGGATAACATAACTCTTGATAAAAAAATGCACCTAGTCTCCCTTATCAAGGAAGTCACAAACATCGTTGTTGGATCCTATCACATGGAGTGACATTTTTGGTCCCAACTTTCCAAAAACTATCAAAAAGCTAAAAAAAAAAAAACAATTCAAAAAAATAAAAAACATTGAGAAAACACAAGAAAAATCAAAGGTACAAAGATCAAACATTGCAATCAGGTATTGCGTACACATGGATGTTATTTACTTCCCTTTCTTACTCTTTATTCTGCAAGTCTTCCTACCATTTTCATCCCTTTGGTGATATTTTGGTTAGCCTATTCACACGCATTTTGTGACATTTATCTCTATGGTATCCATTTGACCCTAGTCTTTTATCACCTTGGTAAATTAAAGAATGACTGACCTCTTAGAGATCCTATCACATTCAACATCTAATAAACTTGTTGCGAAGAACTTTTGGACATATTTGTTGACACTAGCCAATGTCATCATCACAATCACTTCCACCTCCTTCCATCAAGCCATTTGTGGTTCTTAACCCCTTGTCAAACAAGAGAGCTGAAATAAGTTTTCAGAAAGAAAAAGAATCAAAATCAATCAAAAATCAAAAGCTAAAAGCTAAAAGCAAAAGCAAATTGATATATTACTCTCTCTTGGGGTATTTCAATAATATCTATCAGGGCTATAGATGCTTGACTAGTAGTAGAGAAATGTTGTGATTAGAATCAAATGCATCTCCATTTGGGGCTATGGACGCCTGGCTGGTAACGGAGCAATGTACGGTTATCCTTCCACCATTCATTCACAAATCACCTATCACCTTTCAAAATAAATCATTCCTACACATTGGCTAGGGTGTCTTCACTTATTGTCTATTAAATCTTCCCTTCAAGAGGTAATTAAATTCCACGTGCACACACTGGATCTCTATGAGTAAGTAGGATTAGTATGTTACCAAGTGTCTTTTTTTTTTGGACCTTGTTCAGAATCTTACTCTAGTCCATATCTCATCTCATGATTTGTGCCTTTGGCTAATCACTTCTTCATCGCGAGGCTTCTAAGATACATTCATATCATTCACATCATTCTTCTACTTCATTCAGAACATCCATGTGTATAAGATTAATTTTTTCCATGTTTTCAGACACCTTTGTTCCTTTAAAAAAAAACAATCTTCTCCTTCCTTTCTATCATGTGATTTTAGGCCAACTTATGTTGGGGCATCCTTTCTTCTTCTCAACACTTCATTGGTTTACGTTCATCATCATGTTGAACCTATCCATAATGGCCTTAGGTCCGCTTCTACCGTGAAGAGTTTTCCTTTGAATATTCCCACCTAATCATTGGGGATATTTGCATCTTCATCTTTCTCATACGCACGTGGAATTATTCCCTTGTACATCCCATCTATCGCTCACTAGTGGCATCACGTTTCCTTGTCTTCCTGTACATAGTTTCAGAAAATTTTAAAATCGTTAAAAACATTCAAATATGTTAGAAAAATCAAAACATTCAAATATGTTAGAAAACTCAAAACATTCAAATATGTTTAAGAAAACTTCTAAAAATTGAAAATCATCCTACAAAATGTCACTCTTTAGTTCTCACCTATTCATGTGTGCGACTCGTGGATCATCTTGATCTACCTCCATCAACAAAAGCTAAGTTGCTTACTTCATCTGTACTCTGGGGCACAACAAGTTTCTGGTACTATTTCATAGTGCACATTGTTTTTTCATAGGACCGAAGTGTCCTCCATTATTCTCCTCGCATGTATCCTTGCTTGGGGCACCATCATTAACCCTTTTCGTTAATTTGAACAGGTTGTAACTAAATCTTGATAACAAAAACATTAAGTTATGTTTCTCTGTTAGGTTAGCTTGTTTACTTTCTCATATTGCATTGCATTTTGTATGTTGCATGGAGTTAGGCATATTTTACTTTCTCGTATTACATTGCATTTTGTATGTTGCATGGAGTTAGGCATCTTTTACTTTCTCGTATTGCATTGCATTATGTATGTTGCATGGAGTTAGGAATATTTTACTTTCTCGTATTGCATTTCATTTTGTATGTTGTGTGGAGTTTTTTTTTGGGAATGGACATTTGTTTATATATGGATTATCATGTCATACTACATGTTTGTTCACTCTTTTAATATTTTTTCGAGGATGAAGATCACTCACAATATGATGAAAATAAAGTTATATAAAACCTAGATGTGATGTTGGCTAGTATTCCTCATTAGCTTACCAAATTACCCCTTTCTTTTTCTCCAAATTTGAACTCTTTCGTCGGGGATAATTTTACGCGAATATTCTTAAGCACCAAAATAGATGTATATTATTAGCCTTCACCTTGTGACATATCCTATAAAACCTAGGTGATTGACAAGATACCTCAAGTAGCTTACCAAATAACCAATACCGTGAAATTTGAACTCGCATACCCTTGCAATAGAGAAGAGTTGCTTTGTGAGGGTTCGTTGTGAAAACGATTGGGACATTGTTGACACGCGATAAAGAGTTATTTAGATGTGCATGGCAAGGAGCGGTTGGCATGACAAGGGAAGTGTTGACGTGACAAGGGTAGTGTTGACATGGATGCAAACTTTAGGCAGTGGACGCGCTATAGGGAAAAGTCTGTTGACGTGCATGACAAGTGTAGAGTTGACGCGTGATAGAGACCTCAGACAGGGGATGTGCGACAGAGACCTCAGACAGTGGATGAGTCGCTACTTGGTTCTTTTGCTGACGCAGGACTCTCTTCAGAATAATGGAAGGTGCTAGCTCAAAGAATGCGAATAACCTAAAAGTAAGTAAGAAATCTCAGAAATCACTCTTCAAGTATTTTGGAAACTCTGCGGATACAGATATTGAAAATACCAACCATATAGATGCCACCACAAAGAATCAGAATACTGACTATGTGGAAGGTATTATTGAGGTGGACATGCATTCTGCATAGTATCAAAGTCAAACAAATGAAACCTACGATAATATGCCAGATCTTGAAGATATTGTTCCTATTGGGGTGTAACCAGAAGTGCATCAAGATATCACACATACAAATACTCAGCAAAATGGAACACAGAAATCAAATTCAAACTCCGGTCCAAGAAAGAGGAAACCAGGTGATTGTGATATTGCTCAAAATTCTACTCAAAAAAGTAAAGCATTGAAAACGAACAAGAATATGTGGACCATTGGCAGGACATACAAGTTTGATTGGGCAGCTAAATTTCCGTTTATTGAACCTGTACAATCATCTAATTCTGAAGAGATCCCATCTGAATGTACATGTACAATATGTATGTGGAAATTGGGAAAGCAACAAAAAATGCAACTGAAGTTGGACACTATAGAAAAACATTGTGGAAAACAATATTTGACTGTAACGGGGGTGGATGGCCAGAAAATCAAAACACATAGGTGGAAAACTGAAAAAGAATGCATGCATGTTAGATACGTAGTGGAATATGAGGCAGAGCAGAAAAAACACAGACATCTCTTGGAAAAGGGAGGAACGATCACATCGCATATTGGTAAGATGAAAGAAACAAATCTACATGCAAAATTCATACAATTCTCTACTCTATTTCACATACTAAAAAAAGGAAGAGTGATTTTGGATTTCCTCGATTTCAAAGTTTTGTATCAATTTAATGGAATGTTGAATGTACCTCAGTCTCATTGGTCTAAAAGTAGTGGATGGGAAATGGCAAAATGCCTCTCGATGATAGAGAAGGAAGATTTGAAAGAGAATGTAAAAAAGAAAACTTTATCTCTCTTTCAATTGATGAAGTGACAGTAGTCGACAACACTGCATGGGTATGTATCCATGTCTATACTTTAGAAAATCATATAAGGACACCTCATATGTTGGGTGTTATGAAAATGGTTGAAAACTGCAATGCCGAAAACCTACATAAAATAGTTGTTTCTCATTTGAAAGATATTGTTGGAATGACTGATTATGAAATTGCTACGAAGTTGGTATGCGTTGGTGTAGATGGTGCATTTATCATGCAGGGTCACGAACAGGGTTGTGTGTTAGATTACAAACAACAGTGGCCCCATATATGCTACCAATTCATTGTATGGCTCACAGAATGAATTTAGCGTATAAAATGGTAAGTAACCACGAAAATGTTGCTAAATTAGAAGACCTTATAAGAGAACTTCATGCCTATATGTCAAGCAGCCCAAAGTGATTTCTCGAGTTCCAAAATTTGCAATTGGAATTACAGATGGAAAAAAACTTCTGAAGGATGTCGAGACTAGATGGATCTCTTTGTATGAACCTGCATGTAGAGTTCGTGAGGAGTATCCTTCATTGGTTGGTTTCATGCACAAATACCGTCATGAAGTTGATAGGGCGAGGGACTTGTTGTTCCGTTTAACTGATTTGGAGACATTGCTTACATTGGTTGGTATTCTTCCAATGTTAAAGGAGATCAATACACTGATGAAGCATGCACAGGGCAGATTAATCTATATTGTGGATTTTATACGGATGAGAAAAATGGTATGTCAAAGTCTTGATATATTGTATTGTTCCCAAGATAGTTTTGATGCACCTATTTTTGAGAATTGGAAAGCTTTATTAGATCTTAAAAATCCTAACACCTTTTTGAGATTTAATATCCATGATCACCTCTGCATCACTGTTAATGGGAGGGAAATACCACTGCACATTTTGCAAAAATGTCAAGATATTACAAGGATCAGAACGAGAAGATGTTCCGTGACACGTAATCTGTTTGAGTCTGTTATAGTTGAAACAAGAATAAAGCTTAAAAAATTTTTGAAACCTTGTCATCATAAATTAGGGAACGTTTCTGTAAAGATAAAATTCTGGAAGCCATGGGTGTGATGAATCCTAATTTTTGGAATATTGAAGGTGGCCCATGTGAGACTTTGTCAGAAAGCATTTCCATAAATCCATGGGTACAATAATGGAACAATTTACAAAGACTTCAGAGCTCAAGGGTATGGAAATCAAAGGTATACTGAATGCCGATTTATTAAAGTTTCAATCAACAAATTTTGTAACAACAATGAGGAACCAATATAAGAATTTAGACCAACCTTCTGAAAGTGGTGCTATTACAAGGTTGTGGCGAGGAATCTATCAAAGTTCTATCTTACAAGAAGATATCAGTGAATATTTCAGATTATATGAGTTATGCCAAACAATGATTTTGGGGTCTGTGGAGGACGAAAGGGTTTTCAGTGCATTATCATTTATAAAATCAAAACTGAGAAACAGGTTGGATAAAAATCTGGAAAGTTGCATGAGGTGTTATGTTTCTCGATACTCCATCGAAACCTTTCCGTTCGACAGAGCAATTGCGCATTGGAATTCCCTTTGCGAAAGAAGAGGTGTGAATAATACAGCTACAAGTACAAATATTCCCAACCTTGAGAGTGTAATTGGCTCATCGTCACATTCTACAGAAGACAACATCGAGTTTGATGAAGCTATTGATAATGGATTGTTTCAACTTTAAATAGGTATCTTCTTTATCTTTATCTTAATCTTATTGTTTGTCACTTTACATTTTTTTCAGCTCTTTTTATCATTAAAGATGTTACAGGTCTATATATTTAAATTTATTTAACTACAATCTTTTTATTGGTCCTTCTCGGGACTGAAAATGTCAGGCAATTCACCCATCTATCTACTAATCCATTTCTCGTGTTGGGTTTTCTTAAAACACAGATCTAGCACATTACCAGTGGCAGTGATGATTTCAACTTTAAAGAGGTATCTTCTTCACCTTAATCTTATTGTTTGTTACTATTCATTTTTTTCAGCTCTTGTTATCATTAAAGATGTTACAGGTCTATATATTTACATTTATTTAAATACAATCTTTTTATTTTTTGAAAACGTGGGTTGACATCCATCCGAGGAAGCTGTTACTTCTCGGGACTGACAATGTCAGGCAACTCACCCATCTATCTACTAATCCATTTCTTGTGTTGAATTTTTTAAAACAAAGATCTAGCACATTACCAGTGATGATTTCAATTTTGAATAGGTATCTTCTTCAACTTAATCTTATTGTTTGTTACTTTACATTTTTTCAGCTCTTGTTATCATTAAAGATGTTACAGGTCTATATATTTACATTTATTCAAATACAATCTTTTATTTTTTTGGAAAATGTGGGTTGACATCCATCCGAGGAAGCTGGTACTTCTCGGGACTGACAATGTCAGGCAACTCACCCCTCTATCTACTAATCCATTTCTCGTGTTGAGTTTTTTTAAAACAAAGATCTAGCACATTACCATTGATGATTTCACAACAATCTAATACACAAGAGGTAAGTTAAACCCTATCATATTTGCAATTATGTTTAATTTCTTACCAGTGATGATTCTTTCTTGATTTCTTAAAATTATGTTTAATTTATTTTTTATATGTGCAAAATCCTTTGATATATTTTTTTAACTGTGGGATAAACAATACCATTATCATAATCCTGAGTCCTGACACTACAATTATTATTAAAACAATTATTTATCTAATTTAAATTTATTAAAACAATTCCATGTTTTTAAAACAATTCATAATCATATCATTACAAGTATATCCGTTCTAATTTCATCTATATCCATTCTAATCATTAATGTCATCTATATCCATTATAACACATTCCATTTATTTATCATCTATATCCATTCTAATGACATTATGATCATATCATTACAAGTATAGAGAAGAATTATCTAAAACAAGTTCAAATGTCTAGAGAAGAAGAATTATTGTGCTTGAAGATAAATCTACGTCCACATTAAATTGATCATCATCCATATATATCATATCATTATCATCATTCATCATCTTTCATCATCATCTATCATCATCAATTATCAATTATCATCATTCATCATCTACGTCCACATACAATTCATGACAATGCAAGTAAACAAGAAACATACATATAATTCATGATAATAATCATGATAATCCCCATCTAATGCAATCAAAATTAAAGATTATATATAAATCCATATAATTAAATTCAAATACCATACTCAATATTAGAAGTTTCCAAACTCAATATTTAAAGTTTCCACAATAATAAAAGTTTCAAGTTTTCAACCCTCTTTTTCTTTATCCATTTCTACTCCTCTGCTCCTTTCCCCAATGGCTTCTTCCACTGTGGTTGTACCCCTTTCCCCAACAACAGAAATAACCCCAGAACTTATAAGATCTTCCGCAACACTGTCCAGATTTTTTAAAATTCTTTCTTCTTGATTTGTCGCATCTCCATGCGACAACAAATTTGGATCAGCTGTTGCCTTAGCTTTGAATAATATGTCAGGGTCGAAGCCGTGCTCTTTAATTATCCGCTTTAGTGTATTGTTTTGTTTGTTAACCAAAACAATATTTTGCTTCAAATTCTTTGTTGCATGGATAAACTGTTCTTCGTTGTTTCCAAGTGAACTTGCAATACCTTCGCTTGACTCTTCAAATTTTCATATTTCAACTGCACAAAAAGAGTAATGTCAATTCAAAATATTACTAAAAAATGAAAATTTCAAATTAACAAGAATGATTGTTTGAAAGTGATAGTACTTACAACCGCTCTATCTCTTTCGGCATTTGCAATTGCTACCAAATCCTTGTCCTTGGACCATTTGTTAAAATATGCCTAGGCCTCGGCACTAATATTTTCCAATTTGTTTAATGACTTATCTAAAATGTCATCTTTATAGTTGTTGTTATACGTGACAGTCCCACTTCTTACTTGGGTAAGTAAGGAATCCATCTTCGCAGGTTGATTCTGGACTGCAGCGTATAAACTATCCCTTTGCCAATAATTTTCATAATGACTAATAATCTCATTGATAAGAACTTTAGCCCTTCTCTCCCATTCTATAAGCTGATTGATATGAGGTAGAATAAACTCACTGACATGGGATTGACAATCATAACCAATTAAGTTCTCCAAAGGAAAAGGTAGCAACTATTCACTATCTGAATCTGATGAAGATGATCTTGCTAGAGAAGTATGGGGGCTTTCAGCAAGATCAACTGCTACTTGTTTCTACCTTTGGGTGGGCTGATCCTGTTTGTGATAAAATTAATCAAGATTTAGATAAATAAATTTAAATCGAAATGTAATTCAAAATTGTAAAGCATATTTAAATTGAAGTATACCTGCTGGCCTTGAATCATCTCACGGGTATTGAAAAAACCAGTTGGGTCATTGCTATCAATGCCCAAATAATCTTCATCTAAATTTATATTGTTCAAAACTGATATGCCCGTTGCACTGGGCAAGCCACCAAGTGAGAGAGTTGGAATTCGAAAGGAGGAGGCAATGTTTAGTGTCCCGCTAGGGGCCGGAGCAAGTGGCATGCGTTTACCAATGTTCTTTTTCATTGTTCCTCTGGTTGGCATTTTAAAAATTATTGGTTGAGTGGGTGTCGGTGCGCGGTTTGATCAGGACTGACATGTGCTAAAAAGTACAAGAAAAAAATGAAAAATAGGAAAACAATTCAAAAAGGCAAAAACTACGAAATTAAACGTACTATCGAAAAGTTGTACCTTGTTGTCGAGGGGTAGTTTTTCGCGGTGCTAAGGGTGGCCTTGTAGGAGTTGTATTCGGTGTTTGTTCAGAAGATACGAATGCATGCGACTGTATGGAGTGAGTTGGGGAAGAAGGTTGAGTTTCCAAAACAAGTGTATGTTCCAAAGTCCCTGCAATGTCATCAACATTAAATGTTGTGTCAATTCATTTGGTTAAAATTTAAATTGAAAAATAAATATGCAAATTTGGAATTTGTAAATAATATATGAGAAGGTATTACTTCTCTGGCGTTTAACGAGTTCAAACTGTTGAGGGTTTGGAGAGGAGTGAGCTTCCATTTCAGATTGGGAGTCTCCCGAAGCCTCAGCATGTTGTTGGCCTCTTCCTCTCGATAACGCCTTTTTTTGGGGAAGGGCTTCAATAAATCTTCTCTGCAAAACATTAAAATTTAAGTGTTAATAACTGTGCAGTGCAATGTCGAAAATTGAAATACAAACTAAATAGTTTATACCTGTTGTTCTTCAAATGGAATTGACAACTTCATCAACTCCTCATCAGTGCAAGTAGGAATTTTTTTATCTTTTAAATTTAAAAGTGCCTCATAATAAAGGCCGAGGAGATAGTTTGTTGAATAAATGATAGGTTTTTCTGAAAGTTTTGAATTTGTTATGTCAGTTCTTTTTTTTTTTATAGATAGGTGCACCAATCGAATTTTTGTTTTGAGATAGTGGCAACTATGTATGCAATGGCCCAATTTGGTATATCTGTTTGGCGACCCTGCAAAACAATTCTGGATTGAAAAAATGAAATAACTGCAGCAAGAAAGTGGTGTGCAATTGATTGCGTATCCACACCACACTGGATTTATTGACATGGGCTGCAAATGCCAAAGTTCAAACAAGTGAAAATACTATAAATTTATAACACCAAATTGTATCAGAATAAAAAACAAAATAAAAATATGAATTAAAACGAATTATACTTACAATCAACATGGAAACCAAACGTTGATTCGAGAAATTTCTTGTCTTCTTCCAGGAGTGTTGCCTTGGTTGTAACAATTGGTAAATTTCTGAACGGAAGGCCCGTAAACCGATGGATGTCATTTGCTTCGATACTGAATTGGAACATTCAGCCATCGTTCAGAGTCACATAAAAAAGGCCATCCTCTGAATTGTAGGATGAGAGAAGGTAATTCAAAATATCCGGATCTATTTCGAAATGGGGCATATTCAACGAGCCCTGTAAACTCACACGCATCCATCAAATCTTTATATTCAGAAGACATCTTTAAAACAAGTATGGATGTGAGGGCACAAGGGATTCCTGTAGATGATCTTGGCCATGGATTGGATTGGATTCTCTTCTTGATTTTTTTCTGAGCTTGCGGTTGGGAAGCATGTGAAGTCGACATTATAGTTGTGCTTGCGTCTTTGACAATGAGGGACATCTGCAAAAAATCAAGAGCCGAGAAAGTGTAAACGAGAAAATGACCGGCTGAAGGGTATTTATAGGCTAAATCACATCGTCAATGGCTCGATTGTTGTTAATGGCTCGCGTCAAAGGGATCGGATTGTCGCACGCATCAATGGTATCGATGACACACATCAATGGCCTTCAGTTGACGGCGCATCGAGACTCTATTGCACGCCAACCAATACCGCGACGCGTTGTCAACTAATGTCCCCGAGGTATGTCAACGCCATTGCGCATCAATAGACTCCATTAATGCGCATCAATGGCTCGTTGGCCACGCGTGATGGTGTCTATCGCACATCGCGAATCCATGACACGCGTCATGATCCATTGGCGTCGCTCCATTCATGCGATCAATAAACTCCATGTGATCGCACGTCAACAAACTCCATTGGCGTCATAGTCGCCACGCATCCATTGCGTCAATCGAGCCATTACATGTCAGCACCACGACGCCAATTCCATGTCGGAGCCATTGACGCACGTCAAGCCATTGGCGAGGTATGCTTGATGTCAAGAATGATTATTGACGTCTTGTTGTCACACGCATCAATGATGTAACCATCCATTGAACTCTTATTTCTCGCTCGAAAACCGGTGAAAATTTGGTTTTGAATACTCGTAAATTTCCCTTGACACGTGTTTCGGGATATTCGTTAGGTATTTTCCACCTACAATTTTATAGAGGTGTCTTAAAATGAACCACATGGATTATCATCTTTTTCAATCGCGTCAATTGAGTTCTTCTATCACCCCATTGACAATGAGGTATCCTCCATTCTACTCATTTTTCTTTGCCTTCAAAAATTTCTACCCGCGCGCGTCAAGAATGATTATTGACGTCTTATTGTCGCACGTCAATGATGCAACCATGTCTTGAACTCTTATTTCTCTGGCTCAAAAACCCGGTGAAAATTTGGTTTTGGAATACTGTCAAATTCACCTTTTAGCTAAACATTCCTCCAGGGATATTCCGGGTATTTTCCACCTACAATTTTATAACTAAGCCTAAAGCATGTTTATCCTAATCTAATCCTAAAGTGCTTTTTAGACTTTAGTCCCACATGCACCCAAATTCTAAACTCTTCCAAAACAGAAACTATAAATACAAGCCTAAAGCTTTCCTTTCAAATGGTCCTTCTCTCTTAAGCACTTTGGAAAGGCATTAGAAATCATTTGTGATAGCTTTAAGCTATAGAACATTTGGATCTTGGCCATACTCCATTGTTGAGAGCTACCCCATCTTGCATCCATCCACTCCATAATCCATTTTTTGAGTAATATGGAGAGAACCATTGGCCTTGAAGCCATTAATGGTGAGACTCCATTCTTGAAAGCTTGAGTTTCATATCAAACATCACACCTTTGATTGCTAAGTTGATCTTTTTAGGTTCAATTTCTTAAATTAAGTAATCTAAAGAGTAGAGAGTAGTATACATGTTAGTTTTTGATGTTTTTGTCAAAGTTATAATGCTTGCATGTTAGTTTCCCTTGTTTAGCTCTTATCTCATGGTGCATGGATGAGTTAGCAAAGCTTTGAGGTTCTTTGGCCTCATTCCATAGCTTTTGCAACTTTCCATTCCATGCACTAAGTATGCAGCAAGAGCAATTGTTGATTTCCCTTCTGTAAAAACATAAAGTAGATTTGCATGGGATTATGGTGACATGCATGGAATTCATCCTAGGCTTTGCACACACAAGATTTATATCAAGGAAAGTTGTAAACCAATTAGGTAACCACAAAGAAGAATGAACCTAGTAGTGAGGGAAATTGTAAAAGGAGAATTGAAGAAGTTATTGGATGTTGGATTTATATATCCAATTTCAGACAGTCAATGGGTGTCACCCCTTGTCATTGTGCCAAATAAGAATGGAAAATGGAGGATATGCATAGATTATAGAGAGTTGAATGCAACAACAAAGAAAGATCATTTTCCATTGCCTTTCATTGATCAAGTACTTGACACTTTGGTTGGTAAAAATTATTTCTCTTTTCTTGATGGATATAGTGGTTATAATCAAATTCAGATTACACCAGAGGATCAAGACAAAACTACCTTCACATGCCCATGGGGAACATTTGCATATTTTGTTCTATTTGGCTTGTGTAATGCACCTGCTACATTTAGAGGGAAGTCTTGAGCATCTTTTTAGATCTAACAAATGATTGCATGGAGGTATACATGGATGATTTCATAGTACATGGCAGCACTTTTGAAGAAGCCATGAAAAATCTAGACAAAGTTTTGAAGAGATGCAAGGAGAACAATTTGTCCTTAAGCAATGAAAAATTCTACATGATGATGTCTGAAGGTATAGTTTTGGGACATTATCTTTTTTCGATGGAATTCAAGTTGATCCAACCAAGATATATGTTATTGTAAATCTGCCAACACCAAGGAAGCAAAAGGATGTTAGGAGATTTCTAGGCCATGTTGGTTATTACAGGAGATTCATACAATATTTCAGCACCATTGTTTGTATTATTAGGAAAAGATGTTTCCTTTGAGTGGACTGAAAAATGTGAGACTGCATTCCAAACTTTGAAGCAAATGTTAACTACTGCTCCTATATTAAGAGGACTGATTGGAATCTTCCATTCCATATCCACACTGATGCATCAAACCATGTCATTGGAGTTGTCTTAGGAAAAAGGATGGAGTTTTGAATTATGTAATTTATTATGTCAATAAGAACTTACGTCATATTGAGCTCAACTACATAGAAATAGAGACAGAGTTCTATGCATTTGTTTATGCTATCAATAAATTCAGACACTACATCATAGGTTATCCAGTGTTCATTCACACTGACCATGTTGCAATAAAATATTTGATAAACAAACCAGTAGTAAGTAACATAATCATAAGACGGTTGCTCCTTCTACAAGAGTTTGATGTCACAATATTGGACAAACCTAGAAAGGACAACATAGTAGTAGATTTTCTTTCAAGAATGGAGACTAATGATGAAGAATAGGTAGTTGATGACTCTTTTCCTAATGAGCACTTATTTTCTATCTCTACAAAAACACCTTGGTATGCAAACATAACCAACTATCTAGTTTTAGGTAAAACACCTCCACACTACTTATACTCTGAGAAGAAATATATAGTTGAAAAGAGTGTGCATTTTTCTTGGATAACTAGATTTCTATTTCATATAGGGAAAGATCATGTCATGAGAATATGTATAGATGATGAGGAAATATATGATGTCCTCAGAGCATGCCATAGTGAACCTTATGGAGGAAATTTTGTTGTAAAAAGAATAGCGCATAAAGTATTAACTGGTTATTATTGGCCAACACTACATAAAGATGCAAAACTTTACACCAGAAGATATGATAAGTGTCAAATAATAGGCAAGCCTACTAAATGAAATGAAATGTCATTGCAGCCTCAACTAGTTTTGTATCCTTTTGAAAAATGGGGCTTAGACTTCATTGGTCCCATAGATCCTAAATTTTAGTGGAAGGAATACATATTGGTATGTACAAATTATTTAACTAAGTGGATAGAAGTGAAGGCATTACCAAGTCATAAAAGTGAGAAAGTAGCCAAGTTTCTCTATGATCATATCTTCACTAGATATGGAGTTCCAAGGGAGATTGTCATTGATCAAGGTACACACTTTACTGCTAATGTAATTTCTGATCTAGCTAAAGAATATGAAATAAAACATAGGAAGTCTACACCATATCATCCCCAATCTAATGGACAGGTAGAGGTGATAAACAAAGAGATAGAGGTTATCTTGACAAAAACATTAAACTTCATAGAAAAGATTGGGCAAACAGACTTCGGAGGCGTATGGGCATTTAACATAACGTGGAAAACAACTAGCTTCACACCATTTGAACTCTTGTATGGTAAGATTGTTGTTTTGCCAATTGAATTTGAGCACAAAACACTAAGGACTGCACTTGAGCTAGGCATAGATTTATCTAAAGCACAAAGGCAAAGATTCTCCAACTCAATGAGTTGGATGAAATGAGAAGACAGATTGTGCATAATACAGAGGTAGTGTAGAAGCAAAGAATCAAATGGCATGATAGGTACATCAAGACAAGACAATTTCAAGAAGGTGATTGGGCACTCTTGTTTGACTCCAAGTACAAGGACCATATGGGAAAACTCAGGACAAGGTGGCTAGGTCCCTATGAGATTGAGAAAATATTTCCCAATGGAGTTGTAAAACTCACCACCATAGATCTTGTAAGGTTCAAGTTATTGGTGAATGGCCACATGTTGATGTTGGGTAAGAAACCGGTTGTGAAGTACCTTCATGAAACAATTTAGAGGAGGACAAAGTAGGATGGAAATAAGAACATCAAAGTTAAGATCAGAAGTTGATCCTGTTAGTTCATCTTCGAGATTTTGTAGGGTTGAGATATTTCAGTGGCCTTGGTACATTCATCTTGCTGAATACTCTAAGGAAAAATACAAGTTTTGTGATCAGCCCTTTAGGTGATCAACAACACTCTACTAATATTTTATTTTCTTAAAAAATTTGTTTTGAAGGGTTTTAATGTTAGTTGGTTACAAGAGTGCATGTTCTCCATCACAAAGAGAGAATGCAATGACTAGATGATCCACTTGCAACAATATGCATAAGAATCTTGTTTTGTTTTCACGTTTGGTCGAGCTCATGATTTCTTGAAGAAGATCAAAGATATTTACAAATGTGAGAGATAACAAAAGACAGCTGGTACCCCAAAAAAATCAGCGTTCCCTCTCGGGAGTTAGTTTATTCTAGTAAGGAGTGACCAATATAGATTCAACACACGCATGCAACATCATACAAACATCTACAACATTATATCAAGCATGCATGCAACAATGATGCAAATTCAATAAATCATGCACAATCATCATTCTAAACATGCATTGAGATAAGTGCACTTAACTACCACTTTATTAAATTATGATTATTATTAATTCATATTTATGCCAAGTCATCGATTATTCAATGCATTTAAAATACCTCCACCCTTTATGCTATGAGGTGTCACTACACGTAAGCCCATACCATCATATCACTTTACCTTGCATGCTTCATACAGTCTCAAAATTCAAAAATACAACAAGATCCTGCATGTTCTTCGGCCTCAAAATTCAAAAATACTCAAAACATTCACACAAGTTAAATTAAGTATTGTTCTTCAAGTAAAAATTTTGTGACTTTGTGTTGAGACCAGAGCAAGCATTTGCATGATCACGATTGGAGGAGACTTGATTCGTTATGAACCCACTGAGCATTCTTGGCTTCTTACTAACCCCCATATTTCACAAAGTATTTTTGAGATAACTGGTGGCTAGACTACATAAATTGATTCTAATTTTTTAATGAATCAATGGTTGAAGAGTTTTTAATACATTCAAAGATGGAGAAGAAAAGATAAAGGGTTTATCAATGAGAATTAGTGATGATATCTTGGAAAAGGTAACTGGACTTCCTACACATGGTGAACTATTTCTGAGAAAGAAAATCCGGAGGCATCCAAAGGGAATTTGCTGATGAATATGATGTATTTGTCAATGATAGACAAGGTACACATAGAACTTATCTCAAACATTTTTGGTCTGAAGTTGCAAATTATATTATCAAGTATTTTACTTGTGAGGGGAGATACTCTTGTTAAATACAATTCACTTTAAATTGATCAATCACCTGAAGAATAATAGACAAGTGAACGTTCCCAATTTCTTACATGAGATATTGAAAAGGATGAGTAGGGAAGCACGAGAAGGGCGAGTCCGCACTATCACATTATTGTCGGATTGTAGGAAGTACTAGAATCTCTTCTACATATGTATATGAGCATGTAGCTTCTACCTTCCATCTTGAACCATAACCAGAAGAACACCCTGCCTCCGAAAATTTACCACATGCTAAAAAAATATTGTTCATGTCTCCCCTGAAATAATTTTCATTACTGAAACCCTCCTTGAATTTTCTACTCCTAAATCATCCACCTCAAAGGGTAAAATAAAATCTTCCAAGTCCACCCCTACACCACAAAGGCACTCTCATAGGCTAAAAACAAAAGACCAAAACCTTTGATCCAACAAAAATTTAGACCATATCACTTGATAGTGATGTGGAAGCTGTAGAGGAGAACATGGAGTCCACATCAATGGACACGGTGCAATGAGGAAGGCTGGTGATGTGGTTCATGAACAAAAATTCACGAGCAGCCAATGGAGGGTCATGAAGAGAGAAATGAAGAAGACATTATTGGATAAATTTTATAAGAGTACCTTGAGTATTGTATGGAGGAGCATGCAATAGTAATTTATACTTGATGAGATAGTTTGTAAAATGAAAATGATTTGAGGAACAAACGAGAGAATAAATTGGCAAGAAATATGACCAAATAGTTCATGTATCAAATGGTAATGAGGAAGAAATAAGAACAAGATATTGGTGAACAAATTTCACATATTAATAATGTCATTGAACACCTGGTCTATGGAATTGAGGAGGGGCATATGTCCGGCATAGTTGATAATTTAATTGAGAAAGTTGCACCACCATTTTTATCACATACTAGCATGCAACAAGTAAATGTCGCCCCATTGCAAACATAAGTTGTCATCAAAGAAGTTGTAAGAGAGCTTGTCAAACCAATATGTAGAGAAATGGAAACACTAAAAATGTTGTTGGTTTATTGGGTGAATCAATTTGAAACCTATGTCAATAGGTTAAAAGGAAAGTATGAAAGAGAAAAGGAAGAACTTGTCTTCTAGCACAAGCAAGAAATTGAGGAAAACAATTGAGTTGATTAAATTCCTTTTCTAAACAACTCATCCTCTGTATTTTTGTTAAGCCTTTGAGACTATGTCCTTATATTTCTCTATCATATTGTTGAACATCATCACTTTAACTTGAACTTATTGGCATAATACTGATTAATGTAGTTATTATTGGTTAACTTTATTTTGTGGTATTTTGAGTATGCACTTATTCTTATGGCTGCAATAAGTTATTTGGATGATGATATGAATGATGCCAATATTGTTTGTAAGAAACTTGTTATATGCAGCAACCTGTATGCAGAAAAGGACCCATCCCCAGTAACTCATCGTCGGCCAAAGGTAAATCACCTACATCCAAAATAACTATCTGCAATAACCCATTTGCAGTTAAAGAAAATCACTTTCAACAAAAGGGTCGTGATTATGCATAACACTTGGAACATAAAGGAAAAAACTCCAAGTTTGTAGGTGTCATGAAAGAGGAAGTTACAAACTGGAACATGAGAACTAAAGATAACTCAACTCGATTCGATTATTCATTGCAACTAAATGAGGAACTGATTGATTGAATTCGTGATGTGAGAACTAATTGATTGAACTAATCGATTACTTAAGTTATGTGTTTGACATTTAAACACTTGTTGATTAATTTTGTTGCATGCATAAAATATCCAGATGATTTGTTTGAGATATTTTACTTGATTTGTTTGAACTCCTAGTCGAACTCTTCTTCTCATGTTCTCTACTGCAAACAAGGAATATAGAAAAGAAGGATTAATACTGAAAATGTATCGGATATAGATATCTAGACAGAGATAATTGGAGAGTAGAGGATACACAGATAGAGAAGTTAATTTTTGTAATCTTCATGCCAATTCAATAAATAATTTGATTTATGTTCAATAGCTTTTAGTCACAAGCCTTAAGAGGGATTAGCACCCAAGGTAGGGCCCACTTGTGGTCTGCTAAACCCCTCTATAGTTTTGTTTCTCTATTTTATTGCATGGATAGACTATTAAGAAATTCATTCCTTTATCTGCATTTTGAATTTACATGCTTTTCTTTAGTTATAGTATTTGGAAGCTATTTACTTTCAGTGTGAGTTTAGGTTTTTTTCAACATTGTTATTTCAAGCATTGTATTGACAACAATCCCGCTTTTACACCTCCTAAACGATTTGTAATTGTGCATACAACACTGACAATATTGAAAGTTTACGTCCCTTGGTTCGACGATTAAATTAATGTGGATTAGTGAACAACATATTAATTGTTGCAAGTTAATTTGCACCATCACGTGTTCACTTGCCTTCTAGTTGTGATCACATACTCTACATAGATCGATACACGCATCACGGATGGTTGGTGTACTCTTACCAATCCCACGGTGGCTCATGGGGCATCAATTTCCTACACTATAGGTGTTATTGTTTAATTTTTCATATCACATTACTATATCATATTATACACATTCTAACATATTTTCTATCTTTCTAACATGCTAACGGCTACTTATCATGTGAATTTTTTTGTAGGTTTATTTACTTCCATGGTTTTTCGACATATTGCTTGTCATTTTTCTCTTTGTATGCCATTTTTTGTGGGATTTTCCTTTGTCTTGTGTGCACACTTTTTGTTTTAGCCATCTCAGCCTCAATTGTCTTGTGACATCGTGAGTGATGTCCCATGTTTACAACCCACTTTTCATAGTCTACATTGTCTGCTTGCATATTTTCTTCTTGAATCTTCGTTTACTCATTGTTTTCTTTCTTGTTAGCTTACATCTTGTCTTTTAAATGCATTATTTAACACTTTATTTTCTAGCCACTTTGTTTACGTGTTCCTTGGTTTCTACCAAGCACACTCCCTCCCACTACAGGGCTTCAATTTTAGTTCAAAAGTCATTCCTCCTTTGGGCCGCATACTCCTCAACGATGTCACATGCACCCAAAATGAGGGGGCATCATTTGGGTGAATCAGTCACCCCATACAATAGTCTACAATCATTTCTCGGTCTAACACAATACTGGTACAACACAGTCTTTAGTCTCGAGATAGGGTTAGAAGCTAACTTGAGTCCTCAAGACAACACAAACACTAGTACCTAGACAAGGACAAGAGCGCCTAAGCACTCTCGACCCTTCTTGGACACTTGTGACCATGGGAAGTTACAAAACATTTTTAGTTCAACATAAATTTTAGCATTTTCACGATGGCTTTTACGGGACAAACAATCCTTCAGCACTCGACATGCATGCACTACACAACATTTTCTACTTTCTGTTGGATCAAAAAAATTCAAACTAGATAGGATTTTTACACACCATCTACAATGGTGTTCACACTTCAAGAAGTAGTTAAAGGTTGGAGGATGACACCAAACATTTCTCCCTACACTTCTTCTATTCTTGGCGTGAGATCGCCCAAAAACTTGCATCAGCGAATCGACGTGAGATCACCCAAAAAAATCATTCTTCTACATCATCTTTAGGATCCTTTCTATCTCTTTTCTCATCATAGATCAGGTGCACATGTTTCTTTTTCAAATTTTCACATTTTACATACTTTTTACTCACTTTGATCATATATGTGTATTTGACTACTTGTTTGTTCTTCTCTTTTATAAGTCCATCCTTATGGGAAGTAGTAGTCATATCAATCAACAACATCACATCATCACACACCAACACATCAATGATAATCGACATCAACAATAGGTATATCGTGACATCTACACATAAGCTCTCGCCCTAGGGTCATTGTCATCATCAATTTCCATTTTCTCTTCTTTAGCATCCACGCTTCACATTTTTTATCACTCCATGCTTTTTCTTGTCTCCTTGACATGTTTTTCACCATCGATCTACATGGTTATCAAGTACGCATCTCTTATCTACTTTATGTTATCAAACATTCACTCAAAAACATAAAGTGGGGGAAAATGTAGACACTTAATTATGCACTTTGGGTATCTATCTAGTCCCTGAAATACATATTACTATTCATATGATTCCTAAGTAAGAAAAAGACTAATTGACCCATGCCTTTGGCCATATTTGATTATCTGTCTATCGCAACTTTTGATCTTACACTCCTACTTGTCCAGTCTATCTTTTCATACTTGGGCATTTCTCACTCTAGACACCGGTTCCAGCCCAGGATGCCAACACTAGGCACCCCTAACCTCTTTATACTTTACTCACATTTTTTGGGTCCTTTCTAGCCGTTTGGGCATCTTATCTTTTTGGTAGTAAGAATTTTTGGGGTTAGTTACAAAATTCAAGCAAGGGAATAATATAAATATATAATTATGTGACCATAATGAAGGACCAAGCACTAACCATTGGCTATCACCACCTAAGGTTGCATTCAAATGCTATCCTAAAGAATTCAAGCATCCATTCTAGCTCCATACAAGGGAAAAGGAATTGCATTCTTCTGCATACACATCATAGAAGGGGAATTTTATTCTTTCATGCACACATATATCTATATTTTCTACATCTAACTACTTTCTCGCTATCAAGTGTGACATGCACAAGAGTCACCTAGGGCACAATTCCGCATACACACACATAGAACTACATTGGTTCTAAAATGTAGTGAAATTCTTAGTCATAATATCACATGTTTGATAGCTGAGGAAAGTCCAACACCTCATTTACATTGTTTTCTTTTTGGGATTTGATACAATTTTGAGGGTTTTGCAGGTCATTTCTATTGCAGGTTATCAGTGACATCGACGATCATTGTGTGACATACTAGTGACAAGAAACAAAGGATAACGAATAACTCATGACCCTTTGAAGGAGGTCTTCCGAGGTATTGAGCAGTCACAGGTGCCCAAAGTAGGTATGTAGTACTCGCAGGCGCCCGACACATTATTGACGCCTCGTCTAGGAAAATATGCGGTCACACATTTTTTGGGCTTCTATGTGACACTTCTCCCTCTCTGTTCATCAATTTTCTCTTGGCATAGACCAAATTTGATTGGGAATCAACTAATTATTTTTATCTCCTCTTTGCAACTAGGGTTTCATAATTTTTAGCTTAATTTGTTTGGGTCTATTTTGTAATTAATTGCTTATTCATTTCTTGCTACGTTACAGCAATTAGATTTAGGCATATATAAATTCTATATTTTTTTAACCAATAGACCATAGAGCCAAATTCATGAGTAACATTTTGGGTAGGTTTTTAAGATGCAACAAATTTTGTAAGCCTCCATGAGAGTGTGTTGAGATTCATTAGAGAGAAAGTTTTGTACATGTCGTATGGAACTTTTTATTTAATATCAAGTTTGCACCTTTGATGTAACCCATTATTTGAGCTCTATAGGAAAGTCCTAAGGAGTAATAATGATACCCCCACATGTCATCGGACATCCACCATTGCTCATGAGATTTCCAAAAATTATGAGTATTATGCAATGATTCCACAGACTATGTAGATTGCACCACAAACTTGATATTACGTCATAAGGATACGCACTCTGCTGACAACGTGCAAAAATCTTGCACACTCTAAAAAATTCAACATAATACTTTGTGATTTACCAATTGTGTATTCTTGTATAGTCCCCAAACATCACAAAATACATGTGCATAATGCAAACTCAAGCTAACTCTATTTTTTGTTGACATGTGTTTTCATGTGAGCTCGAATTCTCCAACATCAACATTTTTAGATATTTGACTATCATCTCTAAATTAAATTTGTATTATGCATTGCGCCCTAATGAAGTCGGTTATTACAAACAAAGACACTCAAACGAATATGTCCCAAGTTGATGACTTTGTCCTCTATAATGGTCATATTATCAAATTCACAAGTTACCCAAGTCAGTCTAGCATCACTTGAGCAGAAACCTTATGGAAAAAATCACCTATAAAAGAACATTCACATTACCCATTTTAAGGGTCTTACTAAGCTTACACTTTTGGGAAACCTATGAGATTACAACAAAGAACCCAATTGTTATATCAGTCTTTGAAGCACATTCAACCAACTTTAAACTTTCACACATCATACACATTTTCCTTGGGCCAACTTGTAAAGCTACTTCTCACACACCAAATATCATTTCGAGTGTTGGAGGTCTTATAAGGATCTTTATTGCAAAATACATTGCAATATAGATCATGCACACATATATCGGGTGGGAAATATGAGATTTTTATGCATCCTTATAGTATTCTTTGTGTAGGTATGACATGATCCATTCAACCCAAAAGCATTAACCCCTTCTTCAAATTTTCAAGAAGAGAGCGAGGTTTTAAAGAAGAAAGAAACCCTAATCAACTACACAACTATGATCATGATTTTTTTTTTTAAAGGAAAAGTTATAGACTTATAGGAACATAGTGTCATAACTGAGATCTAGATCATATCCATAGAGGACAAAGTCATCCATATAGGATGAAGTCTCTCAAGTGGCTTCAACTGAGACACGTGACTTCGTCCTACACTTCGTAATCACATCCATATTTTCAACTCAAAGTTTCCTCCAAAACTTTTATTGTTGATCATATTAAAAGTAAAAAAGGAGCACCAATATATCATTTGTATTCATAATTTCTTAAATATTAATCTCCTAGTTCTATTTGTGGGTGCTAGAATCACCCCATTAAAATTTGGTATATTATGAATTGACCACTTAGAAAAGGTACATTTTCGACCATTTTAATCATGGTGCATGTCATGATATCTTTTCCATTGTTAAAATGTGGTTTATGAAAATTTACAATAAATTTACATTAAAATAATTTAGGTGGTTGGTATGGCCATCCGTGTACGAACCCCACCCAAGTGAGGTACATGTTGGGTAAGTCTTGAACATATGGGTACATGCGGGTGCATCGACCCCGGGATGAACTCCACCTAGGTACATACCAGTGCACACGTGCATGGGTACAATATTGATGGACATGTCTATGGTACGTCTTGGATGCATGTGTATGATCAAGTGCGTTGACCCAAGCATACCCATGCATCCAAGATGTACCATAAAGATACTCACAGTCAAAAACAAGTTTTTAAAAAAAATTCATTGAAAAGTGAACATACAAAATTTAAAAATATAATAAAACTATTTCTAATCCTAAAAAGTAACTCTAAAAATATAATTTAAAACATGTTGATATTGATACTCTTGGTAACGAGCAAGATGACTACGAATATTAATTTTCATATAATTAATTATGATCAACAAATGACATTTGAGATATTTGATTATTATGAAATTTGGCTTTCCAATAATATTTTCATTTTTTTGGTTATTTTATTTTTTATATGTATACTCTATGGTTAATGTCTCTCATTTCTGATTTATTAGGCTATAATTTATATATTTTTATCTTATATATTTTTTGTACGGACATATTCAAGAAAAATCGCCATAGCCACGTACTAGTTATTTCTTACCCGTACCCATACAACACTTAAGTACTAGTTATTTCTTACCCGTACCCATACAACACTCAAACCATCTACTTAGAAAATAATGACACAATCACTTTTATATCGTATTTTTGAATATTTGAATTGAGTTTAAGAATGATTCATTGTTTAACAATTTTATTACATTAAAAATAAATTTAGAAAAATAAAAGAAAATCAAACTAACTTGAGGGAAAATTGAACATGCAAAATACTTTGATCAAAATATCATATATCATGTGGGGTAGTCTAAATATGAGACAAAAATATATATTGTCAATTTAAATAAGGTTACACCATGTATAACAAGAGATCCATATCAACGTCATTAGGCACATGCCTTTCTTTAGGGAATTTAGGCAATACTTTTGCAACTTGTTTGGCTTCTGCCATGTAAATCCTGTATTTTTGTTGGATGTTCTGGCCAAATACTATGGAGTCAAGTTTTGTGTTGAAGATGGGAAATGTCCCATTGTTTAGAATTTTGGCCATGGTTTTTGGTTGATGCTCCACTCTCCTGTTTTCCAATTGAAATCATATAACACAAGAAATCTCGACCATATTCAGCTAGAAATTCAATTGCAGAGATTATAAATTCAAATTCTTCATCAGATATGTAATAGGAAAAGCTAAGTCTTGTCCATCCTGGCTTGAGACCGTCATATCCCTGCCAAACACAATTCAAATATATGAATTAATTTTTTTAAATCCTAAACTCTTAGAAGTTGAACTATTTAATATAGGAAGCTCTTATCCCTCACCTCTGTTCATCACTTTAGACAACTCGTTGATACCCAAAATGCTTTACATACGTGATGTTTAGATATATGACATAGGCTATAGAGATGTTGAGAACAAGTAAAAATACCTTCTTTATTGCAAAACGAAAGGCAAGGGACTGTGCCTCATCCACGTGGAGAAGAAAATGGCCATATGGACCTGCACATGCACACCCTCCTCTAGCTTCAATTCCAAACAAATCATTCAATAATTTGGTCACAAAACGACCCCTGCAAAGGCTTCCGTCTTTGGGTTGTTTCTCCTTTCCGATATATAAACCTCCCTTTGTCTCTGTCTCCTCTCTTTGGTGATCCATTTCCAACTTTCTAGTGTACAAAAGAAAAGATAACACGGGTTGTCGCTTCACAAAGTGGTATTTCCCAAAATGTGAATATTTGGATTTTGTAAAGGCGTTTCATTCTTTGTTTGGATAAAGAAATCCTCTCGAGACTCTATTAGAGTAGATCCCATAAATTCCTTAACCCAAAATGCAAGTAGCTGCTTTGCATAGAAAAAAAACAAATAGTAATAAAAATTCAATTCATATTTAAGGATTACTATAAACAATAACTAAATGTGTCAAATACATCAGAGACATAATAAATTGTTTCACAAGATTTTGATTAGATAATAAATCGAGATGAGTGCGCTTTAGGAGAGAGGAAATGTAAAACTTCCTTTGAAGGGTGGTCCACAAGATTTTCCCTGATAATATGAGTTAACACAAAATATTGTAAAATATCAATCAAATATTGTAAAATATCAATCAAATTGCTTTTGAAGCGGGTAGGGGAAAGGCTGTTTTTCTGGTTTTGATCAAAGGAACCGATGCGGTTACCTATAACCGATGGCGATTCGCGATAACCGATACCGGTGGGTTCTAGGATCTTACGGGCTGTTGTGGAGTTTGTAATGGCTGATTTTGGATGGTATTGGGAAATGGGATGGTTAGAAGCTAAGGAATGATAGTTAGAGGCAATGGTACGTTGGATAATGGATTCGAGAGCGGATTTGGGAGGATTGTAATTCCAAAAGCATAAGAAATGTTATAATGGAGGACATGCGAAGATGTAACTTACTTGGTTTTGATGAAGATGCAAGTTGATCTCCTTCTTTGCATGCCAACTCTTGGTTTCTTCACTCGTCTCTGCTTGGTCAAGTGAAGTTACGGACTCTGCTAATCGCTTTGGACTCTCCTTTGATTCAAAAATCCTTGGTGATCTCAAAATGAAATTCCGATCCGTTGTTTTGGTTTGGGAAGCCCATTTACTGAGGAACCGATGGCGGTTTGCGTAACCGGCGGTCAGTAGAACCGGCATCGGTTAGGAAAAAGTAGGCTATTTTTAGTAAAATAGCCCACCTTCCCTGCTTTTCTCCCGAGAGATCAGTTGCGGGCTTGGTCAAGTGGCTAGAAGGTCGGCTTTGGGTGCGAGTAAGGAGGCATTAGTTATGGATGTGAGTCTAGACCAAGTCATGGGTCCTAATTAGGTTAGTTTAGGGTTAGGGCTAGGTCATGGTGAGGTGGCCAAGTGAGGTGGTAGGTAAGGTGATGTGGATTTATCAATTACAAGGTAATTAATAAATAATTGTGTGAAGTTTAGGTAATGAGGTTAGGTTGCGAAATGGGATGCGGGTCACAAGGGGTCGTGAGACACGAATTTGGTGTCTACATTAGCCCCTTATTGTCGTGTAGCTTGTTCTGTAAAGCTGCGCGGACAATAATATGAAGTGGTTTCTCATGTTAAAGATATAGGTAATCCCCCTCAAATCTATCACAGATTGAGTGAACGGGAAATCAGGGATAGGGTTGATAAAGGGTATATGTGGTAGAGAGGATGGTAAGGTGATGGTGTAGGTCCGAGGAAGCAGACGCATGTTGAAATGCAATAGTACGACTAGGGTACATGATTTGATGAGCAAACCAGCAATGTATAGGCAAAGGTCGATAGTTTATCCAAAGCAAGGGTGATATAATCACGGTATCAAGGCATAGGAAGTAGCTCGGGGTATATAACGGGTAAGGTACGAAGCGTTTAGGCATGTTGGCGGTACCAAATGGTTGGTTTGGTTGAGATAAGCGTCACGGTCTCAAGTCTAGGCAAAGTTGGTCGACGAGATCAAGTCGAGGACCCTAATCATGCTAAAACACGAACAAGTGAGCTCGATGGAACACAAGGTACAGGATGGATGGATAAAATAAAAGCGTTGATTGTGGGTATAGTATGGAAGTGATGCGGCCTTGGGTCGGGCCAAGTTGTTGGGTGGTGGCCATGGGTCGGCCCAAATAAGTGGGTTGAGGCCTTGGGTCGGGGGGAGGCGAGGAGCCTTGGGTCGGAAATTAGGTAGGTTGAGGCCTTGGGTCGGGCAATTGGTAGGTTGAGGCCTTGGGTCGGGCAAATAGGTAGTAGGTTGAGGCCTTGGGTCGGGCCAAATAGGTAGGGCGAGGCCTTGGGTCGGGCCAAATAAGTGGGGCGAGGCCTTGGGTCGGGCCAAATAGGTAGGTTGAGGCCTTGGGTCGGGCCAAATAGGTAGGGCGAGGCCTTGGGTCGGGCCAAATAGGTAGGTTGAGGCCTTAGGTCGGGCAAATGGTAGGTTGAGGCCTTGGGTCGGGCAAATAGTAGGGGCGAGGCCTTGGGTCGGGCCAAATAGGTAGGTTGCGAGGCCTTGGGTCGGGCCAAATAAGTAGGCGGGTTGAGGCCTTGGGTCGGGCAAATGGTAGGCGAGGCCTTGGGTCGGGCCAAATAGGTAGGTTGAGGCGAGGCCTTGGGTCGGGGCAATTGGTAGGCGAGGCCTTGGGTCGGGCAAAAGGTAGGCGAGGCCTTGGGTCGGGCCAAATAGGTAGGTTGAGGCCTTGGGTCGGGCAATGGTAGGGCGAGGCCTTGGGTCGGGCAAATAAGTAGGTTGAGGCCTTGGGTCGGGCAAATAGGTAGGTTGAGGCCTTGGGTCGGGCAATCGGGGTAGGTTGAGGCGAGGCCTAGGTGGGAGCAATTGGTAGGGCGAGGCCTTGGGTTGGGCGGACCGAGGAACAAATGTTGTGCGGCAAAAAAGGTGGATAGAGGCGATATTGGTGAAAAGAGGCAAGGAGTAAGGAGCGGCAAAGAATGGGGTAAAGTTGGGTATCAAGCACCGCGTCGATTCATCATGACCGATATCGGTTAAGGGACCGATACCGGTTTCCTAGGGCAAAAGGAAACCGACATCGGTTTAAGTCGAAAAACCTATAAAAAGAAATATACGGCCTGTCATTGTCACTGTTGTTATTTGTAATCCAAATTGACTTGTCTGACGTGGAGAGTTGATTTGGAGGGGTATTGAGTGAGGTGGAGCTATTTGATTGGCGGAGAGAGTTGATAGTGGGCCCGAATAGTTGAGGAGGCAGCAGGTGATTGGCCGGGGACCCAGCAGATCAGGATTGGAGCCATGGCACAGGCAGGAGGAGCCGGAGGAGCTGGACCAGCTGGACCGCCACCACCCATCCCACCACGACGGCGTGTCGTCGTACCGGTAGGTTCTAAACTCTTTAATTTGGTGATTTGGTTGAGTTATGTGGTTTTTGGGATTTGGGTAGGAATTGGTATTTTGTAGGAAATAATGGGTAAATGGAGGTAATTTGAGAAAGGGAGAGGGTAGATAGGTTAGATAGGCTAAGGCGGCTAGGTGTGTAAAATTTTAGGGTTTTTGGGTGGGTGGATGGGTAGAAATAGGTAAAAAATGAGTTTTGGGGGCCGTGCGCGGGTTCGGCTCGGGTAGTGGACAGTGACCGATGTCGGTCACTAGGCGACCGGCATCGGTCGAAAAAAAAAAAAAAATAAGTAAGGTTAGAATGGGGGACCGGCATCGGTCTCGTATCGGCCGGTATCGGTGGGGGAGGGATGGGTTGAGGGTGGTATTGAGGGTGTATGGCTTTGGGGTGTTGGGTTGGGTTGGGAGTGGGGAATGGGATTGGGTTAGGGGTTTAGGGTTTAGGGTTTAGGTTTTGAAGGTGGGTTGGGGGTCTTGGTGGGGTGGGTTGTGTTGGGTTGGGTTGAGTTGGAGTAGGGGATTGGGGTAGGGGTTTAGGGTTTAGGGTTTAGGTTTTAAAGTGGGTTGGGGGTCTTGGTGGGGTGGGTTGTGTTGGGTTGGGTTGAGTTGGGAGTAGGGGATTGGGTTAGGGGTTTAGGGTTTAGGGTTTAGGTTTTAAAGTGGGTTGGGGGCTTTGGGGTGGGTTGGTTGGGTTGGGTTGAGTTGGGGTAGGGGATTGGGTTAGGGGTTTAGGGTTTAGGGTTTAGGTTTTAAGGTGGGTTGGGGGGCTTGGTGGGGTGAGTTGTGTTGGGTTGGGTTGGGGTAGGGGATTGGGTTAGGGGTTTAGGGTTTAGGGTTTAGGTTTTAAGGTGGGTTGGGGGTCTTGGTGGGGTGGGTTGTGTTGGGTTGGGGTAGGGGATTGGGTTAGGGGTTTAGGGTTAGGGTTTAGGTTTTAAGGTGGGTGGGGGGCTTGGTGGGGTGAGTTGTGAAAGGGAGAAAGGTGAGGTGTGGGGTTAGATTTTGGGTGTTTCTGAAAAGGGGTTTAGATGGTAAAGTAGGTGTTATAATAAAGAGTGGGTCTAAGAATGTGGGTTGGTTTTGCAGGCACGTCGGCGATTGGCGATGCGTGATAGGATGCCTCCACTATTGAGTCGGATGAGGCCACACATATCTGCGGCGCATTGGGCCATCATGCGCGAGGTGGGGCTCGGCGGGGTCGAGAGTGCGAAGCGATCGCAGAGATCGGCGGCGATGGTCGCCCTCATCGAGAGATGGGATCCGGCGCGCCAATGTGTTCCCATCTGCCCGGCCAGGAGATAGCGGTCACATTAGAGATGTGTATCGCATCCTGCGGCTACCGATCGAGGAGAGGCCGTTTTGAGTAGGTCGAGAGGCGCCATGGATAGCATCTGCGAGTTTTGGGGATGCGGCGCGCGCCCGACATATCATAGCGGAGCATTGGATATGGTGACATGTACGCGCAGAGACATGAGACACGGCTTGCCGTGTTGGTGATGATAGGGATCACACTGCCGCCCTCCGGATTGAGAGGAGGCCGCTTCCCACGGGCATTGATAGGTGCTCTTGGAGATGGTGGAGGAGCACACTTTGTTTTGCATGGGCACCGGTGTATACAGTGCAATTGCTCTGAGGAGTTATGGGGCTATCTCCGGAGGAGGCGATTTGGTATTTGTTCTACATTTTTGTTGCCTTTGTTGGGCATACGAGCACATCGTATGCATCGAGGCAGTAGGGCTACCCGGCGGCGGGGCCACAGGTCGTGTCCGATATGGATTTCAGAGGTGGTTGGGGATCGTGGGCCAGCCACGAGCAGTTGTTGCAGGTCGAGATGTGGCCTACTATAGACATATGCTAGAGGGCCTTACAGCAGTAGACATTATATGGAGACCCTACAGAGGTCACCGGCTGGCGAAGAGAGCCGCGTTGCTGCGCTTTGATCAGTATACATTACGGATAGCGGGGCGTAGGCGGGAGGAAATCTGGCGGATACCCTTAGAAGTGCAGCGAGGCGAGATGGGGCTGCCACGGGGCGAGCCACCTCCCTTCCCTCGGTACGGGAGGGATGATGTAGAGAGCCCCAGCTGCCGGCGCACCACGGCCTTAGGATCAGGCCAGGTAGCGGAGAGACCAGCGGTGAGGTGTGGATGATGCGGGTGCAGCGGCACATCTGATGAGTGCAGTGAGGTGGCGAGAAGCGGCGAGATAGTACACTGCTGCGCGGCCAGACTTAGGCTGCGCGATTCTGAGAGAGATCAGCTCGGGGCGAGTGCGGTTATTACGAGGGCGGTTAGGCTGCTGCAGAGCACGAATAGGAGTCTACGAGGCGGCTAGCTTGAGCTCGAAATACGAGCACGGCGCGCACCACGGCCAGCGGCACGGCCACGAGTGTGCGAGTGCAGTGCAGTACGGCGGCAGCAGCAGCAGCGGCACAGCCCGGCCCGAATACCACCACGGCCACGAGTGCGAGTACGAGCACGGCGGCACCTCCACGGCACCACAGCCACGAGTGCGAGTGCGAGCTCGGGGATATTGGTGTTAGGTGCGGGGACCGGCCCGATTCCTTGATGGCGAAGATCGTTATATGGAGGTTAGAAGCGAGAGGCCCGTTATTATCGGGATATTCTTGATAGTAGCGGAGTCGAGTATCGGCGTATGCGGCGCATAGGCGGAGACCTCGCGCGGCCGAGAGATCTCGGGGAGGGCAGCTACGGTGGCGTGTCCGTGTGAGGCGAGGCGAGGCACCACGAGGGACCAGCGGGGAGAGGTGCGAGGCGGTGGGGAGGCGATAGATCCCGACATGGTTTTGTATAGGGACATGGGCACCGTCTGCGAGCGGTTGTATTGATAGAGGCTGCGTGCCTACACTTATTCATTGTTTTGATTTATTTATTTATTATATACCGGCTGCGAGCGAAATGCAGGTTGTACATTTGATACCGGCTGCGAGCGAGTATATTTTGATATGAGAGACCGGCTGCGAGCGAGTCGATATTTTTAGTAGGTATTGCGGCTGCGTGCGGCTTTGGTATATTATGAGATCACGAGAGGCCCGATGTAGGGCACATTGTATTTTTGAAAAGCTGGGATATATATATATATATATAGATGATGTTTTGATCCACATCTTTGTGTTTAAAATGTGTTGAAATAAATGGTTGGTAATATATAGAATGTGTGATGAGTTTAATTGACATGTTGATAGATAGATGATCTTGATGTTTTTGTTTATTTGTGCGTATATATGAATGTCGGGTTATGTGATAAATTGGTGGTTTTGTGGCGGTGTAATATATATAGCGATGAGTTGGATCTAAATGATGTATAGATTGATAGTTTCTTGATATTCGTAGTTGATGGTTGTGTATTGGTAGAAATGATGTTTAATGAAATTATAATGCTATGTGTGGTGGATAAACAAATGTGGTAAATTATTGTTTGTTTATGCGAGGCAAAAAGCGGGCGCGACAAAAATTTAGATGAGAAATGAAGAAAAGAAACCTGTTTCAAAAAGCGAAGTGCATAACCGGTATCGGTTTGCTAACCGATGTCGGTAGAGATATGCCGATATCGGTTTATGACCCGATACGGTTATTTAGGTATGAGCTTTTCTAAAAATAGAAAAGCTAGGGTGTGACTTAAGTTTTAATTTTAGAGCCATGCGAGAGGTTAAATACTGCGAGCAGCGGCGCTTTTGGCAGTGAGGCAGGTATTTGCATGAGAGATTTGGGTGAGAAGAAGGAAAGAGACAAGGAAAGTGAATGTGATCCGAGATTTAGAAAGCGAGAAGAGACAAAGTTAAAAAGAGGTGGTGATCATGGCGAGAACGAGAGAAGCATCCGGCGAGCGAGGCGGGGAGGCGAGACAAGGGCCACCGCAGCTGCTGCTGACTCAAGAGGTATTATTTTGTTTGTGATTTGATTACTGCATGTTTCGTGAGTAAGATGGGGGAGAGTAGGTGGGTAGATATGAGAGAGAAAACATGATAACAAGGGTTGCAGGTGAGCTAAGTGTTACAGGGTAGGCAATCAGGGGTTCCAGGTATGTTTATATGTATAAAAACGAAGAAACGAGCAAATTATTGTCGTAGGTGGTTGTTTTTAAGGAAGGTGTATAAAATTGACAGTGACCGGTAGCGGTTAGGGAGAACCGGTATCGGTTATGCAACCGATATCGGTTATGTATGCGCGTGCGATTCTTGGAGAAAATTTCGAGAATGTTTGAAAAAGACCTAATGGATTGAATGGTTGTTTGTTGTTTTGGTGTATACGGCGAGAGCGGGGTTGAGATGAATGATAGCGTGCCAGCGCTGTTGTCGCGAATCCGAGCGGATGTAACACCAGCGGAATGGACATTGATAAATCGTTTGGGGTTAAGTGGAATCCGTTATTATTCACGAATCGCACGTAACCATGGTATATTCTGAGGCGGCATTGAGAGATGGAATCACGAGACAAATACCTTCTATCGCAGCGTGGTGAAATAGCAGTAACATTGGAAGATGTGTTTCGGATTTTGAGACTCCCTATTACAGGAGAACCAGTTTATCAGGCACTACCTAGCGCGGGGCGGGCAGCGATAACAGAAGTGTTTGGTCCATATGCACGAGACTTAACACAGCGGGTTTGTCATTCACATATGGGGTAATGTATACGGCACACCAGAGAGACAAGGTTAGCAGTGATTATTAATGATAGCGGTAGGGTATTATGCATTACGAGGCGGAAGGGGAAGATTTCAAAGGCATTGATGGGTGTTATTTGGGAGATGATAGAAAGGAATGTGACTTTTGCATGGGCACCTGCATATTTGGCGGAGCTATACAGGGGTTTATGGGCTTGTAGGCGAAATCACAGGACAACGTTGGATTGCTCATACTTATTACCTTTGTTGGGCCTATGAGCACATTGTTTGTGTGCGACAATAGGCGATCCATCGAGCGAGGAGAGGCAGATACGAGAGGTTGGGATTGGCGATAGGTCGGAGCGAGAACAGAGAGCGAGATCTCGAGGCCGTGCCGGGTGACATTGAGTATTACGAGGCGGTATGGGAGAGAGTGGCGGTTGCGGATATCATTGGAGGCCCTACGGGAACTATATAGTAGCGAGAACATAGGTGAGAGTTGAGAGGTGTAGAGCGATTGAGGTGGATCGCGGGGCACGAGGCGAGTGAATATGAGAGGATTCCTATAGATCGCGTGCGGCGACAATTTGGATTTGTGCGGGACATACCACGAGGCTTATAGACCATATATGAGGATCGATCTGAGGCGGCATTCTCACCACCCGGCCAACACCTCGAGAAGGGCACGAGGAGATAGCGGCCCGATCGCGGAGGTAATGGATGCGGGAATGAGCGAGAGGCCTATAGATTATGGTGGGTAGCGAAGCTGCGAGGTGTACGTGGCGCCACGACATAGCGGTGATTACAGCGAGAGAGGATAAATCTGCGGCGTTTGGTTCAGCAGCTCAAGCGCGAGTGAATGAGACAAGAAGATTGTTAGTGGTTGCGGAGTCACGGGCGGCGAGACTAGAGGCTGGAGTTCTCCATGCGAGAGAGGCGTATTCATATGTTACGAGGAGAGATTGGCGGATCGGTGGCGGTACCATAGCCGTGGTACCTTTGAGGCGAGAGAGGCCGGCGAGAGGGTCGGCGATCACGATCATCACCTAGTTCGGGATGAGTTGTGATGAGTACAGTATATGTTAGCGAGGTATAAGAATAAATAAGGATGCCGACCTGCGTGTCGATGATAGAGAAGATGTATTTGTTTAACATCTAAATAAAATTGAGTATGTATGTTGATTTGAGTTATGATAATAATAAGATTGTCGGTGTTTTGATTTTCGGTGTTTCGAAAAAGGATAAAGAGAAATGTGATAAAAATAAAAATACACAAAAATATTTATATTCACCACACAAGATAGGTTATGGTAGGGGATGGTCGAGCTAACCTTGGGAGACCCCATGTCTCCGAAGTGCTGCCTACATAGCCCATTGCACAAAGCAAGGAAGGGCCTCAGACCGATGTAGTTCTCCCTTAGGATCAGGGAGGGGTGAATTTAGGCAATTTGGTATGGTTTAGGCAATTTGTCGTTTGGTAAAAAAATTTGATGTTGGTAGGGTAATGGTGTTGGTGCTGGTAGGATAATGTTGTTGGTGTAGGTATAGGTAAAGCAAAGGTTAGCATACCCAAGTAGTAGGGAATAGTGTCCTGATTAAGATCAACACACAATTCTAGATGCGAGGCAAAGCGGAAAGAGTGCTCCATAGGTGAAAAGAGCTAAACAAACCACACAACGTAGAAGCAGGCACGAAGCCCTAAGTGCGTGTATAGGCGAGAAGTCCATAGTTGAAAAGAGTTGTATGATCACAATATATCAGGTGTACGTTACGTCCCTTGAGTTGAAACAAATGGTGAGGTGATGTGGATGATATAGCTGAGGTACAAAGAACTTGTTACAACGAAAGAGAACCTACCCTAAATAGACAAGTCCATGACCCAAAAAGTTCTTTTGCATGAGGCTTTTATTTTACTGAAGATAGACTGATCAATGCGGGAAGTCTATAAGGGATATTGATTGTATTATTCTTGAGGTCTTCACGAAGCTGATCAATGCGAGAAGCTTACGATAAAAAGGCTTGGTGTGTATAATTTGTCCTTCGGGAGAAACGATCTATTTATATAGTAGCAGCGATGATTTTAGTGCATAAATTTGTCCTTGAGGAAGCGATCTATTTATAATGCTTGGCAATAGTTTGGCATATATTTGTCCTTCGAGGAGCGATCTATATTTAATTTTAGATAACTAGATGTTCTTTTGGCGTGAAGCATCTAGTTTAGTAGGAAGTTTGACTCAAGAAAATCCCATAAGAATACGGCTTATTTTAATACTTTGAAGTCATGGACTAGACTAAGAAGGGGAAGGGCATAAGGGGAGGTGAGGGTGAGCTTGATTTTATTTCGAGATGTAAGAGACAAGTGTATGTGGTGGTATGTGAGCTCAAGGGGACGAGCGGTAGGCGGATAAGTGATATAACCCTAATTTCAACGGTAGAATGGTCGAAGATGCAAGGCATTAAGGGGTTGAGCTCGGAGTTTACCATTAAGCGAAGCTAAGCGATAAGTGCACGATCCATAGGTGTGAGTGATTATATAAGGCCCAATCAATTGGGAGCAAATTTTCGCGTTTGCTCTTTTCGGTTTGGTTACATGTTGATTCTCTTTGAGGCGAGATCACCAACCTTAAAATACGCTCATGAAGTCGCTTATCATAAGCACGCTTGATGCGTTTTTGATAGATTTGAAGATGATCAAGAGCTGTAAGACGACGTTCGTCAAGAAGCTCCAATTGGGCTAACCGCTCTTGGCGGAAATCATCGTTAGTGAGAATATCCTGAAGAGATATTCTAAGGGAGGGTATTTGTATTTCGAGAGGCAAAACAGCCTCGGTACCGTATACGTATAAAAGAAAAGGTGTGGCATTAGTAGAAATGCGAATGCTGAAAGTACGATAAGCCCAAAGGGCAAAGGGAATGTGATCGTGCCAATTTCTTCCAGATTCATTGACAACTTTCATGAGGATTTTGGTTAGTGTTTTATTAGAAGACTCGGCTTGCCCATTGGCTTGTGGATAGTAAGGTGACGAGAAACTAAGTTTGATACCAAAGTTGTCACAAAGGTCTCGCAACAACTTGTTTTTGAAAGATTTTCCATTATACATTATCGGGCGGTGAGGAACACCAAAGCGGCGAGATAATGTGGTGGTTAATGAACTCGACAATTTTTTCTTTTTGATTGAAATGAGTGGAATAGCCTCCACCCATTTTGTGTAATATTCGGTCATTGTGAGTATCAGCGGTGGCGTTGTGAAGAGGTTGGGTGAATCTCACCAATAAGGTCTAAACCCCATTGTGAGAAAGGCCAAAGATCTCGAGCGATCTGGAGCGGGTGGCTAGGAGTATGTTGAAGGTTGGCATGTTGCTGACACATAACACAACGCTTAACATATTCGTAGCAGTCGTTATTGAGAGTAGGCCAATAATAACCAAGGCGAAGGATTCGTTTGGCCACGGCAAGGCCGCTAAAATGTCCACCACAAATACCGTCATGGACCTGTTGGATGGTATGAGTGGCCTCCATGCTAGTTAGACAGCGAAGGAGGATACCATCAAAGCCACGTTTATAGAGGAGTCCCCCCATGACAACATAACGCGAAACACTTTTAAGAAAAGCACGTTTGCCGTTACTAGTAAGATCAGGTGGGAGGACAGAGATTGTAAGGTAGTCATGAAATTGGTGGTACCAGGTATCCTGTGAATTAGTAGACACAGTATTTATCATACAAACTACCGGGGTTGAATAGGATGGGGCAAAAAGTTGTTGGACCACGACGAATAATTCAGAGTCAGTTGGCGCGGCGGGAATTTGCGAGGCTAAGCAAGCCATAGTATCCACAAATTTGTTAGTGGAGCGGGGAATGGTTTGTATAGAATAGTGGGTAAATAAAGCTAGAAGTGAATCCACATAGTGTTTGTATTTTTGAAGTTCCTCGTTTTTGCATTGGTAGACGCCCATAACTTGATTGACTACCAATTGAGAGTCGCAAAAATGTTGATAGATTTGATACCTAAGTGTGCTTGCATGACTTGGAACCTAGAACAAGGGCCTCGTATTCGGCATTTGTATTATTAGTGAGGAAATCAAGTCGGAATGAAAGAGGCATAGGTTCAGCGTTGAGAGGAATGAGAACAACGCCGGCTCCTCGCTTGTGGCGGCATTTAGATCCATCGAAGAAGAGGGTCATTGGAGTACGACTCCTCTGTGAGGAAAGAGTAGCGATGAGTTCGTCGGGAAATGTGAAATTGGTAAATTGTTCCCGTGCGGGGGCGTCCGCTAGTTGTGCTGCGATGGTTTGTCCTTTGATTGATTTACTGGTGGATAAACTCAAGATCGAGGTCGGCGGAGAAGCATGAGCCATCTAGCAATGCGTTGGTTCGAGATGAGGTTTGGCGTACATGTAATGGATGGGAGTGCTGTATTGGTGATGACGAAAGTCTTGTGATTTAGAAGGTAGTGTCGGAGTTTGGTGGCAGCGAATGATAGGGCAAGGCACAATTTTTCTACATGTGTGTACCTAGTCTCATAGTCCACAAAGTCGACTTATATAATAAGCGGCTTGTTCGTGATTCTCGAGTCACGATGTGCAAGCATGGCTCTGGCGTGGTCGGTGGCGGAAAGGTAAAGGTAGAAAGGCGGTTGTCTTGGGGTGGGATAAGCACGGGTGTTTGTAAGAGATAAGATTTGAGAGCTTGAAGGCTTGGTGACATTCTTCGCTCCATTGGAATGCAATATCCTTTTTAAGGAGGTGGTGGAAAGGTTGACACCGATCAGGGAGTTGGGAGATGAAGCGTCGGATAGATTGGAGCTTACCTTGTAAACTACGCGATTGTTTGAGATTTTTGGGTGGGGGCATTTCTAGGATAGCTTTGACTTTCGATGGGTCGACCTCAATACCCACGCAAAGAGGCGATAAAGCCAAGAAGTTTTCGAAAGAACACAAAAACACATTTCTTCGGTTGAAGGCGGACGAGAATATTATAGCAGCGATCAAAAATAATGGTTAAAACATCGAGATGTTCACTACGATGTTTGGACTTGCCGAAGAAGATCGTCGACATAGTCTTGAGGATAGTGTGCATAATGTCATGAAAAATGTAGGTCATAGCCGGCGATAGGTAGCACCGGCATTCTTAAGGCCAAATGGCATGACACGATAACAAAAGGTTCCCGAGGAGTTATGAAGGCGATCTTGTGTTGATCGGCGGGGCTGACCAAAATTTGGTTGTATCTGAAAAGCCATCCATGAGAAAGCATTTCATGACCCGCGGTGAGATCAACAAGTTGATCAATACTTGGGAGAAGTCATCCTTAGGGCAAGCGAGGTTAAGATCCGGAAATCCGTGCATATCAGAAGTCCCCGTCGCTTTCGTGGCCAGTGCGATGTTAGAAATCCATTGAGGATAGTCATATAGCGAGAATGAAGGAAGCGAGAAAGGAGTCGTTGGAGTTCCTCTTTGACCAAGAGAGCAATGCGTGGATGCATTTTCTCAATTTACATTTGGGTTTGGAATCGGGGTTTAGGGTGATGTTATGGGCCAGCGATGGTAGGATCAATTCTGGCATGTCGGCGTAAGACCATGCGAAAGCTTGGTTGCGAGCACGGAGAAAGGTAGTAAAGGCGGCTTGTTCTGATGTGTTAAGGGATTGTCCAATCTTCACTATGTGAGGATCTTCCTCCGTGTGGATGTTGATTTCTATAGTAGATTCGTTCAGCATAGTTTGGGTTTCAGATGGTAAGGCACGTTGAATATAAGAATCATCGCGCCCAGGTAAGTGAGGATGGAGTCGTCATCGGCATTCAACAACTTAATCAAAGGCGAATCCTCTTGATCATATGCGGATACGAAGGGAAGAGAAGATGGGTCCTCATTATCGCGTTGATAAGTGAGAGGACCTATGAAGATAGCATTTTTAAAAAAAAAAAAAAGTTAGGAGGGATAAATTCGGGGTCCATCGATTACGTGGGAGATGATGGCAAAGTGGGTGATGATGTTTCGGTAGGGGCAAGCGTCTTCCTCTTCGAGGGATACGGTGACGGGGAGGTGTCTCTTGTGTAGGTGTTTGGAAAACCGAGACCACTGCGATCATTATGTTTGCGTGTGGTCACGGGAATAAGTGTATGTCGGCCTTGTTCGTAAAGGCCAAAACCAAAGCCTTTCCACGCACGGCGAAGTCAAGAAGGTGAGGCGAAGCAGCGATTTGTCAAGTATTGAAAATCGGATTGGAAGGAACCACACCAAGAGGAGGTTCGGGGTAATGGAGGATGCGTCAACACCCCCATACGTTAGGTTAGTGCGCGGCTTGATGGGGTGGTCGTAGAGATTACCTCCCCACGCGGCAGTCGTAGGTGGGATGCGCATGTAATTGTCCGTACTCCTGCGGGGTAGGGAAAGAACTAACGTTATATAGGCGGTACTCCCCCAGCGTGAGGCGATGAAAAACATCTACTAAGGGGGTCGGAGGTTGGGATGTTAGGCTGCGGGAAGAGAAGTGGTTTGTGCGGCGGTGGTTTCATCAGTTGAAGGCGTAGGTGCAGTTGAGGTGGATGGTTGAGGTACATTTGAAGAGGATGGTTGGGTTGAATGTATGGGTGTCTTAATTGGTATAAGCACATCGTTTGGGCGGTATAACATATTGCAAGTTTTGAAGGGGGGAGGATCAGCTTTTACAGTGTAGGACTTCCCCTCGTACTCAAATTTTATACATCGATGTAATGTTGAGGGAACGCATCCCATGGCCGGATCGAGGGCGACCCCAGCAATATATTATATTGGAACTCTCCTTGAGGACATAGAAGAGTTCGGGCAAATACGTGGGCCTACGCGAATGTTGAGGATCACGGTGCCTAAGGTAGAAGTAATAGCGTCATTGAATGATCATGACATGATGGGGTTGCACACATGCAACTAGAAGGGATGTTCATTTGTTGGAAGGCTTTTGAAGAGATGATGTTTAGGCTAGCGCCCCGTCAATCATAACCCGGCGTACTCGAATGTCTCGGACGTAAGCGGAAATGAAAAGAGGCGAGTCGGGGTCTTACATGCACCAAAGTCGATAATTTCATCTTAGAAACTAACGCATGGCGGCTTGTTGTTTTGAGGCGAAGTGGTGGGGAGATGGATTGTTTGGTGAGAGAGAAGCAACGTGATTGGGTGTTAGAATGGAGGTAGCAGGCGGGGTTTCGTTGGGTAAAACCTCTATCCCTTGAAGGATCTCAACGAGAGCTTGTCGATGAGATTGAGAGAAGTGCGAATGAGATCATATAGTGTCATTTTACGGGCGATTGATGAATTTGTTTGATCATGGTTCGGTGGGCAACTCCATTAGAGGCGGGATAGGCGGGTCCACGAATAACCACTTTAGGTGGTGGTGTATGTCGGGATGGTTGAAGGAGAAAGAGATGCCGCGAGTGTGTTTTCTTTCGCTTTCCCATTGTTTTTCTGTCCTCGAGTAGCGACACTAATCATATTAATCTCGTAGACCTGAGATGAAGAAGATGGTTGGGATAATTCATGGTCTTTAAGAGGTGGGGTTGTAATAATGATCGATCTTGGTGAGGCGGGGACGGATGGTATAGTAGAGGAATTGCGCTAGAGGTCTCTCCCTTCGTAAGTTGTCTTTCTTAACCTTTGTATCGGAAGAGGTGGTGGCGAAGGATGGTTTTAGAGCTTTGCATCCTTCACATCATGTCGGGTGTGCGGTGATAGGCGCAGATTTTAGACTCATCATAATCCACAGGTCGGGGCTTAGACGGGTCATAAGGTCTAAGTGGAGGTAGGGAGATGGTCGCATTCTCCACCAACATAGCAAGGATTTTGGCGTAAGATCCTTTGAGTGGGTCAAAATCAGAAGAAGATGAGGGTATTGATTGTGTGGGTTGTGGTAATGTTTGAGCGTGTTTAGTTCGTATGGGTGGTGGTTTAGCCGAGGGGTGCTGACACATGTTTTTCACTAAACGTGGTTTCTTAGACACAGAAGTTACGTTCAGCTGGTTAGATGATGAGGCTACAGATGGCATGGTAGCAGGAAACAACCACGGAGAAAGGGGAGTGACAGAAAATAAATCCTTTGATGATGGGATTGGTTTAGGGTTGATAGGTGGACCGGATACGTGGGGTAACGATGTTGTGATACCCTTTGATCTCTGTATAGGTGTAAAAGGCGTAGGTCGTTTTGCAGAAAACAACGGAGGTATGATATATTGGTGTAATGTGGAGGGATGAGGTCCCAATATGGAAGGTGGGTGTGACGATGAGGGTTTTAATTGTGATAGAGGCCCGGATTGCGTTCGTCTCCTAGGTGGCGGAACGGATTTATTTTTGGATAGATCGAGTCGCTTAGGCGGGTGTGTTAGACTGGGCATTGGTGAGGTCCCAAGCGTAGGGGAAGATCTGGTTAAGTTGATAGAAGTGGACGGGGCATTTGGTAGAGGTGTGGGGGTGAAGGCGAAACGGGGGCATTTTAAAGCACGTAAGCACTTCGGGTAAATGGTGGAGACATCGGGATCGAGTCATTTGCATTTGAGTAGAAGCAGGAGTACTCAAGCGTTCCCATAGGGCTGTCATCTTACGTGGAATGGCGAGTCTCAGTGTGATTTGTAATTTTGAGTACGAGAGGAAAAGTGAGTTGTAATTCCAGTCCATTGCGGGTGTGACACAGGAGGCGGATGAGGCACTGTATCAATAGATGTCAGGAGGTCAACCGGTCGTTGAAAAGATTTAGGCGATGAGGGACTAATAGGTAGGAGGGCGTGTTCGAGGAGATCTGTCATGTTAAAAGAATGTGGTGATGTTAGTGTAAGAGATTTCTCGTCTAAGGATGTCAAAAGGAGTGGTGAGCCTTCCTCTTGTGTAGTGAAGTGGTAGAAGGGACGTTTGGGAAATAGATAAATTAGATAGCATCCGCTCACGGTCTTGTAGGGATGTGGTGTAAGAAGACTCATTGATGGGAAGGAAGCACAGGCGATTAACTCTTCTATGAGTAAAGGCGATTTCGCTTTGGCTTGATGGTGGTAAAGGAGGTTCGGGCTCTGTGTTAGTGAAGAGGCTTGATTCAAAAATTTTCTCGATAGAGGCTTTTGGTGAGAATCGAAAGCTGCATGGATCTCATGAACACTCTCCTCGGCTAAGATATCTTGGTTTACGTTCTTTCTTTGGGCCGAGTGATTCGGGAATGGCTTGTTGAAAATTTTCAGATTTCGGTTAGCGAGGGCGTTAGGATTATCGAGTGTTATATCCCCTGCATCAACCATTTCCTGCACTATGTTTTTCAACATCTTGCAGTTTTCATGACTATGTCCTTTTACGCGGTGAAAGTTACAAAAGTCATTTTCTTTGTACCAGGAAGGTATTGCGCGGGTGGAGTCAAACCCAGAGTGAGGTTTTACAGGGGGCAAGGTGATAGCTGACTTTGAGCAATTTCTCTAGGATGACGCCATAAGTTTCTCCCGAGGAGTGTAATTGGTGGGCTCAGCTTTGTATTTATAGGTGGTTTTTGGTGGAGTATTGGACGGTGATTGGGATTTGACCATCACCGCGTGGACAGCTCCTTTTGATTTAGAAGAGGTGGACGCGTGAGGAGTGGTGGTATTTGGTTTATTGGTAGAATCGGGAGTTCGGAAAGTGGAGTTCTTGTTGTGACGCATGATTTCTCTTCCTCTAAGGCTCGAATTTCTAATTTTGAGCCATAGTAAAACCTCGTCGAATGTACGGAAAGTTTGAATTTGGAGGGTAGGGGAGATGTGCTTAGCGCGAGGCCGCGTACTTGATTCGATAAGTTCGGTTTGAGGCGAGGCATACGTAAGTTGGTTGATAAGGCCGCCATCGTCAGCGAAATCTGCGATAGATTCGTCTTGGTGTCGGATGGCATAAGTCGATGATAGATACTTTCTTGGCAATGTTAATGGAGAAATGATCCAAGAAAGATTGGGCTAGTTGGTTAAAAGAAGATTGAGTCTTTGGGTTAAAGCACTATACCACTCAAGCGAGGCCACGATAAGGACATGGGAAAGGTGCGGAGTATATGAAGGCATCATCATGGGCAATCAAATAACAAGCATGTCTAAATGATCGCGAAGTGTTGTTGAGGATCCTCTTTCTTGTTAAAAGCGAGTAAACTTTGGCAACTCCCATTGAGGAGGATATGAATGAAGGAGACGAGAAGGGTGAATGGGCTCCCGACAAACTTGCTCGTATGTCAGCGCTCGACTTCTGAAGCGGAAGCCTCGGGTTTTGCATTTTGTCCATCATTTGCTTGATGAAATGTGGTTGGATGAGATGATGGTGCCACGAGAATAGGGATGTCCCATATAAGGTGTTGAGGTTCTTGGATACGTATATGGGAATGAAAAGGTAGGCGGAGCTTGAGAAGAAAGCTCGTTTGAATAGGTGGCGAGAGAGTAAGTCATGAATGGAGTAGTGCGAAAGAGATGAGATAAGGCGGTTGGTGGTGGCGATACATGGGGTCAAGATTAAAAAGGAAAGCTAATCGGGGTCGTATGAACCTCTGCCCATTGTCGGATTGGGAGGCGGGGCTAGTGATGCGGGAAGTAAGGTATTGTTATCGGGAGGAGTAGGAGCTAAATGAGCAGCTATACTAATAGGCATGCCCATAAGGAGGTGACCATCGGGCGTACGGTCGGGGTATGAGACAAATAGTATTATGCAGTGTATTTGGGATTAGCATCCGAGAAATTTGGCAAAGTCCTTGTCTCCTACGGGAATTTGGGGATCTCACTTTGGTGTCAGTAGGGTTTCCTATAGAATGTGAAGGGGGTGATTCGGGCAAAAAAGAAGCGAGCAAGCGTGTGAAACCATGGGCGGCTCGCTTCAGTGATGACAATGACCATAGACAGAACACACGGGAAAGTTTCAATCTATCAAGAACAAAAACAACCTCGAGAATGGTGAATTTGGCAAGTTCTTTGGTTTGTCGAGAAGTGAGAGAGACGATATGCCGATATCGGTTTACTAACCGGTGTCGGTCGCAGGGGAAGCGGCGTCGGTCCCTTAACCGATGTCGGTGTCGAAAAAAAAAAAAATCTAGGATAAGAAGATACAAAGGGCTGCTAATTTGATTTTTAGCAGCGTTGAGTAGTTTTATCAACTTATTGATCACAAAAAGGCAGTATGCGAGAGAAAGCGAGAGCAGCAAACAAGCAAGATGCACACGCAAATCGAGAGATTAACCTTAGGGTTAATTTTAATTATTGTGGGCTTATGCCTTTAGGCGTAGAATGATGTCGAGAATCCTAAACAAGAGACTTAGGGAAATGTCAAGTTGTTTTGGCTTATAAGGTTACCTCAATCGGGCGGAGGAATACGCGGAAAAAAAGGGGATGTTTGAGATGTTGTGTTAATTGTGAAGTGATTCGGTATGTGTTGTGCAGTGAAACTAAGGTTAATTTCCTGTCAATACCGTGGATATCACCCCCACGTGTACGACCTGTTACTTAATCTATGTTCACTAGAATTGAAAAACAACAGGCAGGAATGTAATGCATGTGTTTTAAAACCCAAATCGAAAGTGATATTCGATGAAGCAAAAGAGATGACTTTTACTAATGCAAGATGCAAAAACAAAGCAAGTTCTTTTACCAGAATAATAAAATACCCTGTGAATATCTCTAGAAGAAGAAAACAGCAAGTATGCTCCCTATAATAAAAGCAAGCAAGAAATAAAGAAAAACCCAAAATGGGTCCCACCAGGCGTGCCAAAATGTTTCACTCGGAAATGCTTCGTTCCTTATAGAAACAGATAAGGTTAGGGTTAGGAGGAATACCTGTAGAATGTCGAGATGATGTGCGCGTACCGTAGAGAAAGATCGGTATTGCGAAGAACTCTTTTTTTGTCTTGGAAGGACTACATGAAATAAGAACACAAGACCACAAGATTTTGATTAGATAATAAATGAGAAGCGCCTTGGGCCAGGGAAATGTAAAACTTCCTTTCGAAGGTGGTCGAGTTTCCTGCTAATATGAGTTAACACAAAATATTGTAAAATATCAATCAAATTGCTTGCATTTGAAGCCCAGGTAGGGGAAAAATTTGTTTTCTGGTTTTGATCAAAGGAACCGTCTGCGGTTACCTATAGCCGATGGCGATTCTTGATAACCGATCCGGTGGGTTCTAGGATCTTACGGGCTGGTTGTGGAGTTTGTAATGGCTGATTTTTGGATGGTATTGGGAAATGGGATGGTTAGAAGCTAAGGAATGATAGTTAGAGGCAATGAGTACGTTGGATAATGGATTCGAGGAGCGGATTTGGGAGATTGTAATTCCAAAAGCATAAGAAATGTTATAATGGAGGACATGCGAGATGTAACTTACTTGGTTTTGATGAAGATGCGAGTTGATCTCCTTGGTTGCCATGACTCTTGGTTTCTTCACTCGTCTCTGCTTGGTCAAGTGAAGTTACGGACTCTGCTAATCGCTTTGGACTCTCCTTTGATTCAAAAATCCTTGGTGATCTCAAAATGAAATTCCGATCCGTTGTTTTGGTTTGGGAAGCCCATTTACGAGGAACCGATGGCGGTTGCGTAAGCGGCGGTCAGTAGGAACCGGCATCGGTTAGGAAAAAGTAGGCTATTTTTAGTAAAATAGCCCACCTTCCTAACTTTTCTCAGAGAGATCGGTTGCGGGCTTGGTCAAGTGGTAGAAGGTCGGCTTTGGGTGCGAGTAAGGAGGCATTAGTTATGGATGTGAGTCTAGACCAAGTCATGGGTCTAATTAGGTTAGTTTAGGGTTAGGGCTAGGTCATGGTGAGGTGGCCAAGTGAGGTGGCGGGTAAGGTGATGTGGATTTATCAATTCTGAGGTAATTAATAAATAATTGTGTGAAGTTTAGGTAATGAGGTTAGGTTGCGAAATGGGATGCGGGTCACGAGGGTCGTGAGACAACATTGGTTGACAATTTTTTTGTCTCGTATCCCTCTATAAAATTATATTTATAAATATTGTATTTTATAGCATATCCTATCCCCATCAAGGGGTCTAGAAGCTAGACTTGAAACATTGGATACTAAATACTTGTGCACATTGTAACACACACACAAGCGCGCGCGCACACACACACATGCACACGTGCACGTGCATGCACGCACACACGCACGCACACACACAATAAAACTAAGGGATTTATATGATTCTTAAAATTTGAATTGGAATTCATACAATTGCAATTGAAAATGATCAATCCTATGTTGAAAAATGGTGATGTAATGAGTGACATCAAAAATATGTGCTATTAAACATGATGTTGAAGTTGTTGGTGCCAAAATTTATGTATACATGATTACTTTAATAAAATATATTATTCTCACATATTCAACATATCTGGAGTCCTTGCGAAAAAGCATTGAGTGGAACTCTCTCGGGTTTTATCGGTTGGTTGATAAGATTGTGGACAAAGAAAATGCCTTTTAAAGAAATATTGAAAACTCATGTTAAAGTATGTGTTATGATCATCGAAAGCATAATTATTCCACTAAGGAGAAAGTTATACTTCCAATGTTCACAAAAGGAAAGAAATATAAGACGAGGAGGTGAAACTAGAAAGAATAATGGTTAACATCATGCAAATAAAAATAATAAACAAAATATGTTTTGTAAATGTTGTGATCGAAAAGGGAGTCATGGGGTTCAAGAATGCAAAACAACATGAGACAAAAATAATGCCTATCAAAAACAAAAAGAAGCAACATAAGAACAAAAGAAATCCTCAAAGTTAGACTCAATTCAATTTTTTGTGAACATATAATATTCTTTCCATCACAAATGAAGTAAATAATGCCATAGGAAATACATCATAGTTTGATGTTTGGATCCTTAAAACCAGTGGTATGCAACACATGAATTTTGAAAATGACTTCTTTAAGGAGTATCATATAGAAATGTGTGGACTAGTATACTTTGTAGAAAGAAAATTTTTACAACTAGAAAGAAAAGGGACAATGTGACTCAAGTCACCAAGTCTTCAAGTTTTCATTCTAAAAATATCCTATGAGGTTTCATCATCTAATTTGGTTTTTGTTGTCTTTGGTGCTAATTTGACAACAACCACTCCATTCTGCTAGATGATAGAGAACTAAAAATCACAAGAAATTGTGATAACACATTTGTAATAATTGGATATGAGGAAGGAAAGTTGCTAAAACTTAGGGATAATCTTTCAACTTTGAGAAACTTTTATCATCTTGTAGAAGGAATGACACACAGTCTTTTAAAACATGTTATATTTGGGCATACAAACTATGAAAAATTTCACACAAAGAAAAATAATGATGATGTGTAGATTTGCCAACACTACCTAATAAAATTGAAAAATGTGAATCTTGCACTCTTGTATACTATTTGAACATGCAAGAGGACCCATTTCAAAATCGGGATGGAAAGCTAACATAAATTTGCATTAAGTTAACTCTTATCTATCTTTTGTACACATTCTTTCTATTGGTGACCATGATTACATCATGTTTCTCTTAAAACTACTCCATTATTCCATGTAAGAAAAGTACTACAAATCAAATAAGCACTTCATGTTGTTTTTCTTACGGGAATAATACCAAATTTGACTTTTCTTACATAGAATAGTGGAATAATTTGATTTACAACATCCATTGCATGTGTGCAACAAAGGAATCTTCTCATTTTATTCCTTGATCAACAAATTCTCATATTCTCTAGTTAACATTTGTAATTTCACTAATTTTACTTTACATGTACCTTGATACGTAGCCTGCATACTTATTAGACCTAGTTGTTGCTTCAAATCTTGGAAAAAATGATTCATTCATTAATGATTGAATGAAGAACATGGATTTGGCATCCTTCGTCCCATTTTCCATCAAAACACCATTCTCAACTTGTGTCAAAGCATTGTATGTAGCCTTGTTTGCAAGCTTAGAGAATTCATTTTCAACTAAATCCCAAACATCTTGAAAGAAAAATAAAATCTCCATCTCAATACTCTAAAATTTATAATTCTTCCCATTAAACAAAGGAATTTGAGGTTGAATGAAATTTTTGCTCATACTATCCATGTTGACACAATGTAATATACTAGCTCTACTACCAATTTGATGAAAATTTAGTGTGGACACTTTGTGTCAAACTTTACAAACACTTGAACTTGCAAAATAAACGAGAATGAAGAAATATGCAATAAAAATAAAAGGGGGAACAAAGAGATAATGCAAAGAATTTTACTGCATAAAAACATATTGTAACTCTAAAATTTCAATTTTTCTCAATAATACTTGATCTATCACTAAAATAGAATTATCATATCAAAATAAATGTTTGTGTATAAAATATTATTAATTTAATACATTAAGTGACATTTAATGAATTAACTTAAGACTTGTAATTTCATGTACAGGTTGGTTGTATTCTTTTATTGTCTTCTATTCACCAACCAGCCCAAAAAAAAAAACTTGTGAATTGATCGGCCCATGCAAAACATGTTGACTAGTTGGCCCACAACTATTGGGTAAACTTCATGCAAAATATGTTGGTTGGTTGATCTATAACTATCATGCAAAACTATCATGTAAAATTTATCAACTGGTCGACCCACAATTATTATGCAAACATAAGAAAAAGGTTGTTTGTTGGTTGGCCATAGCTATATAATAATGAAGCTTATATTTTATCAAAAGAGATGAATTGAATGGATTTTCAAAAGAAAGATAAATATGTGCATTTTACCCACCCCATTAATATTAAATTTTGGTGTTTGTTTATGGATGAATAGATATAGATAGTTAATATTGATGACATTGTTATTGATATCTAATTTATATTATAATAGAGAGATAAATATAACTCGTGCACTTTAGATCTTATAATTTAAAAAAAACAAAGAACAAATACATGCAATAGTTTATATAAGATTTACATTAAAGTAGATTTCTGAAACTATTAAATTATAGGTTTAAACAAGTAAATAAATAAATATTTATTTATTTATTTAATAAATAAACTAAAATTAATATTACTATATACATATATGGCTTCAAAAGAAGTCCAAAGGACAAGCCTTAGCCACTTAATGTGTTATGATGATGGTATAATTTGTGGGGAGAACTTTACATAATAATTGATTTTATAGACATGTTAAATCGTATTTAAGATGGTAAATATAACTTGAATGAATATATGAATTTTTTTATAAATAATGTCATATAAATATCCGTAAATAAAGACAGTTTGATATATGCGCCCAAAAGATGCGACATGCTAAAAAGAATAAGGAGAAGTAATTGATTTTTGTAAGATTTTAAAAAATAAATCCATTGCTGTTGCCATCCAAAAAAGTCAATTGTTGACTTTTAAATATCTAATTGTGTAAAAATGTTACTATATTTTAGGTTAGAATTTGGAGCTAATTTAGTACCTCTTCATTGAAACCATTGACATAACTTAAAGATTCATATCTACTTTTCCGCCGCATTTGAGTTGAATGGGTTGATTATACCAAACTGAGAATGTAAAGATTTTTACTCATTAGAAGAATGCCAATCGGGTGTCCCGAAGCAGGTCCTCAAGTAAATTTGTGAGGGCTCACGTAAAATTGCATCATACCCTTCCATCTCACCACTTTGCATGTCTTAATGTTTATGATGATGGTATAATTTGTGGGGTGCATAATAATTGCATTTTATGACATAAAGTAAAGGTTTTTTTTAATCATGTCTCTTTCTCCATTATCTTAACATAGATAAAAGACCATTTATTCTATAATGTTTTAGTACCTAGTAAAGCAAAATCAAAACATGCAAATGCTCCATGCTCGTGTGAAGAGTCTTCCATCTAAAGCTCTAGTATCACCGTATCAATAAAGTGTTTTAATGTCTCTTTCTCCATTATCTTAACATAGATAAAAGACCATTTATTCTATAATGTTTTAGTACCTAGTAGCAAAAATCAAAACATGCAAATGCTCCATGCTCGTGTAAGAGTCTTGCTTAAAGCTCGAGTATCAATGCTAAAATGAACCAAGAAAATGAACCAAGTTTTGGGTGTTGCTTATACATGGGATCCTCAATGCACACTTCAACATTGTCATGTTGATCAAACCATCTTTAGTTGCTTGTATTTCCACCACCTGCTCATGCAATGATTTATTAACATTATGATTTTTATTTTTTAATTATAATATCATATTTTCAATTAATATGCTAATATACATTTTCATAGATGAACACATATAAGAAAATAAATTCTATGCTCTTAAGAAATTCTCCCTTTTAGAGAAGTGGACTTTACAATTTAGTTTAAGTTAGATATTCAAATAGTAAAGAATAACCAATAAAATCGAATAAAATAACATATCTTATTAATATTTAATAAACATAACAAGCGTTATTTACTCGAGTTTCTAGGATATAATGTATTTCCTTTTAAATTGGACGTAATAGAAAAATTATATCTCGGAGGATGTAATATGGATTAATTAAGGATGGAAACCTTAATTAACTCATGCTTTAATCTTTCATTAATTTCAATTGCTTATTTAATATAATTAAATAATTTAATAAAAACATTATAACTTTATGAACAAAATTGTTATAAACTAATAATATATTGTGCTTAATTTGTAAATACTGCAAGTAAAAAATTGAAATTATATAAGAAAAGTTGGCAAAAATATGTAATTTAAATGATATATAAATGGAGAGAGAAGTACTTGTGCAAGACTTTGACGCCATGAGAGTAAATTAGAATGATGCTCATATGGTCCCACAAACACAACCCAATTTTCATTAGGTGTCATTACTCGTAGAAGTCGTGATCTCATGGTGGCCGAAACTGCAATTCCAATGATTTCTTGGAGTCGTTTGATGGCAGCAGTTGCACCAGATCCACAAAATAGAAGAGCATCCTCCTCACTACCTCCCATGCAATGCTTGATATATTTTATTGCTTCATTGACCATTTTGCTCGTGCGTTGTCCAACAAAACTATCATTTGTGTGAGTGTTTCCTACAAGAATTGTATATAACAATTATTATTGATATTAACTAAATAAGATTAAGCCACAAAATATTACAAAATGAATATTGTGACATACTTTGTGTTGATTGTAGATAAAAAAATCTCTATTATATGTATTCAAGATTTAAAGAAATATTGGCTAGTACATATGACAACACCTTCATTTGATTGTAGATAAATTTTATCTTAGTTATGTGTATGAGATTTAAAGAAATATTGGGTAGTACATATGGGAGATATTGAACGCTTCTTTAGCTGCGTACATTACTTCGACAGTAATGGTTTCAATGCCCTTTTGTCGTGCTAATTTCTCAGTATTTATTTTTACCTTTTCTCTAATAAAACGGGGGATTTTACTTAATTCTAGTCGACTTTCAGGATTCCAAATTAGGCCTGTATCCGTGGATAATGATTTAGTTATTACTTCTTTAGTATCATGCCCACTGGATTACACCTACAAATTTTGTTATAATAAATAAATTTCTCATAACGGTGATTGTAAAATTTTTCTCCTTCTTAACCAAATGTTAGAAACTCTCAAAAACAATTCATGTGCCTTACCATACACTCTTTTTGTTGTAAAGAAGATCCCCTTAATTTTTTTGAAGTGGGTTCCACTTTTTTTAATGATTTTAGAGGGAACTTTTAGCAACATAATATAGATAATTGTGATAACATGAAGGGGGCTCCTCAATAAATATTAATAAACAATTTTTAAAAAAGTATAAGACTATGTTATTCCTTAAGAGATTTTCTTTGGTAGAGCTATAAATAGGGTGGATTTCATAGGGTTGCTTGGGATATTTGCACGCTTCCTTGGGATCAAGGTGACATGGGTGTTAATGATGTTTATAGGAAGAGTATTTCCCTTTGTGCCAAATGGGTTGTTCAATGCATTCGGGACAATAAGGCCTAGAAAATTTTGTTAGGACACCGTATTTCATCTGGTTCCCCTTATATTAAAAAATCTTTGGAAGAATATTGCCTTTCATTCTCTACTAATTACAAGGGTTCCGGTCAAAATATTGGGTACGTTTTTTTGTGAAAAGCATCTGGAAAGCCTTCCAATTTGTGAAGAATTTGATGCGATGGGTCGGTGATGGTTTGAGAATAGGTCTCTCTTTTAATGATCAAAATATGTGGTGGTCCCCTATGTTCTTTGATAGCCTTCCTTTAGCAGAATTGTATGACATCAAGGTGGTGAGGTTGTTTCGGAAAGGAATTTCTACCATAAGAGACTTGGTCACCAACAGGATTGGCTTAGTGCAGATTTGAAACGAAATTTAAGCTTACCAATTAAGACCTCCCTTCTATTATATGAATTTAGTCTCTTTTGCCATATGTCATGTTGCATAAACTTGGGCTTCAACCACCTATTTTCTGGTGGAAAGATTGGATATGGAATGTGGATATTCCTTTACTGAAATATGACTCTAGGGTTATCTATTCTTTGTTGTCTCCCACTTCTCCTGGTATTGAAAAAAATAATACTCGTTGGAGCTTGCACTCCTCTCCCTCCACCTGGCTTTGACGTATTCAGTAGGCTTGGAATCCTCTGTTTGATCCCAAGTTGAATTTTTTTCTCTGGTGTCTTAGTTATCAAGGTCTTCCTTTGGGGGACAGTTATGCCATATCGGCATTCCAAACCCCAAATACCTTTTTGTGGTCACTCAAAGTCTTTCAAACATGTCTTTTGGTTTTGCCCTTGTGCTCGAGTGCTTGGTTGTGGATTCACACTCTCTTTCAACTTTACCACCCGAAATGTTTTAATTGGAAGTACGTTTTTTTTTGGGGATTATGTCAATTGGCCTCCTTACATTGCTTCCTTTTGCATTTTTTCCATTATGTTATTCTCTTTTAGCTTTGGAAGGCTATAAATAATGCCTTGTTTTAGCACTGCGAGCTCTCTATGGAGATATATATTAATGAGAAGGTGGAAATTTTGTCTTCTATGTGTTTACAAATTTAGGATCAAGCCTAAAAGGTGGCGTTGGAGTTTGGTCACCTTCAAGAATTGCTTGATCAACGGGGCGGTGCACCATGTACCATGAGTCAGGTTCCTCCTGATGATGATGACCTGTGACTTCCGCCTCCTCCGCCGCCTCTTAGGACGTCGCGGCCACTTGTGTAGCCACTCTCAAAGTCGCACACGGAGTGATCGGCCCTCTCCACCACTGGCTCGCCCGGCGTTTCCTCTTTTGGGACCTGGATGGAGTCCTCCCTGCACATGGGAAAGAGGTTGCTAGTTCTTTGAATTGGGGATCTCAACACTGGGGTGCATCTCAATTTGGCGGGTCACCTCCTCGGGCTAGGGAATCATGGTGCCACTAAGTGTTTAGATGCCAAACTAGGACGGTTGGTTAATCAACCCCCTTCTGATGAGCCTCACACACTTGGCTTCTTTCCACCAAGGGATGATCCACCTCCGCCTCCTAGTGCTCCTACTTATTGTCCCTAAGTTTGTTATGATATAGTGTTTTTTTCTCGCCTCGTGGTCATGTTTTGTGGCCCTCGTGGCGCTCTTTTGGTTGCCTACGTGGCATTCATTGTATTGACTGTGGGCTACGTTTATTTTGAGGCCGTGACCACGCTGTCGGTCGCCCCCTTACTATGTGACTCTTTGTATTATTTTGTTTATAATATAAAGGCGGTTCCAATAGTAAATACCCCTAATTTTTTTAGCAACACGTAGTGAGATAATTTAAGAGCCCCAAGAAACACAATGTTAGGAGCCCCCAAAACACAATGTTAACCATTCACAAACTGTAAAAATAATATTAACCAAGTCGTGTTATAACTATCGTCCTGTGCTGAGACACCCTTGTTTTCAGTATTTAAATGCCCCAATACCGACCTGAAGAAACCTTCCCTTGTCACTGGGCTGCAAATCTTGGGCCCCGATCATATTGACTCTAACATACCAAAGTTTAGCAGATCGGTAAACCTTGGATGGAACATTTGTAACCCCATCACTTTGTACTGCAGCTGAATCATAACGCCATCCTTCTGGAAAGGCTTCATCTGCATGTGTACCAATCCACACTACAAGCATAAGATCGCCCTTCACCTTCGATTCTGATTAATAATCTTCCAACCTATACCATTGAGATGCCAAGGGACTGTCAGGAGGCACCCTGTTGGGAATATCATCGAGACAAAAATTTGAACACCCAACAAAGTCACCTTTCACAAGAACTTTGTCCTTCACCACCACTTCTAATACAGATGATTGGGTTCTGCCTTAGAAAATGCAAAAACTTGGTTCCATTCTAGATTTATATTCATCTCAAATTGTTTGGTTGTTCCTTTATAGTTTCCAATGTTAACCTCAACATATGGATCGCAGCTTCCAGTGATGTCCATGGCTTTCCCACCCTAACATACAAGTATTACGTTCTTTTCACCAGATCATAGTACCTATTTAACTGGATTTTCTCCTCTACTGGTTTAGAATCTTGATTTGTTGTCTTTTGATGGTGCTGGTAGTGTTTTGTTTACGTGTGCATTGAAGGTGAATTTTCATCCTTAGTCTTTTCTGATGTGCCGACAATTAGTTTTTTTGGCAAGTTTTTTGATGTTGACAAACACACTCATTGAAGGTGAATTCTCATCCTTAGTCTTTTCCGGCATGCCGACAGTTAAATTTTTTGGCAAGTTTTTTGATGTTGAAAAACAAACTCATTGAAGGTGAACTCTCATCCTTAGTTTTTTCGGTGCGCCAACAGTTAAATTTTTTGGCAAGTTTTTTGATGTTGAAAAACACACTCATTGAAGGTGAATTCTCATCCTTAGTCATTTCCGCACGCCAAATTCTCATCCTTAGTCTTTTCGAAAAGGCCGACAGTTCGATTTTTTGGCAAGTTTTTTGATGTTGAAAAAAGTGTTTTTGTGTAAAAACACATCACAACAACAAACGAGATCTGTTGATTGCTAGCACGCATTCCAACCAACCCAGCTGCAGCTTCACACATGTAACCATACGTTTTCAATCTTATTTATTATTAAAAGAGTCTTCCAATGAACTGAGGAATCCATGGAGCCCACCCATGCATGCACATATATGCATTTTATAAGGTCTTTTATGTTTATGTATGGGAGCATGATGTATGACTGGCGCATTCTATGGGAAGAATAGACACCTATCCCTTTTCACTTCCACTTAGTAAGTAGATCTTAAAGGCAATGTCTCCCTTGATGTGTGAGAAAATGCCTCTCTTTTCCAGTTGAAAATATTGAACAATTGCCTCTTTTTGACTCACAATGCTACTTCCATATTCCTGACCCTTCCCTGGAAGATGTTGCTCTGAGTAGATTTATTCCATGGCAAACATATATGTCGACTGTCTGATTGGGAAGTCTGTAAGGATCTGGGATGGTGAACTTAAAGATTTTTATTCCAGACAGGACTTAGATCCTTGGCTTTAGTAAAATTGTGTAATCTCTGATTGCCATAGTCAACCTCTGCATAGGCACTTGCATAGCCGGTAGCCCTACTCATCGTTTGACATCAAATTGTGGGCACTGATAATTTCTACAGCTAGCTTGAGTTAACTCGTTGCTGCTCATTTGTTCTATCAAATCCACAAGATTTATCCTCACTCCTTACTCTCTTCAGGAACTGTAAGGTAACGAGTCTCACTCGGAGCCTCCTTAATTGACTTGTACATGGCATAGCCATAAGTCTGATTTACCGAACCCAAATGCCAAATCTAATGTCATGTTCTGATTTCAAATTGCTACAAACTGACAAACCTTTGATCTATACACCTAACTGCTATATCTGCTTTGAAATTCTAAGATGACACAAAATGTCAAGCTTCCATTTACCCAAATGAACCAATATGATTCTACTTACTAAACTGGAAGACTGTCGTATACTCTGAACTCCAAGGACTGTAAATTAGAGGAAAAATTGTGTCTTTAGTAAAGTGGATAAAAGATATTTCAGTTAGGTTTTACAAAATATATAAAGATATTTATGTGACATATTCATTTCATCATCTACTCTTGAAGGCAACTTTTTTATCTCTGAACAAGAACAGGAACCAATATTTCTAGATACCTGAGATCTTTTCCAGTATCATTTTTGCCACCACGGAAGAATTGGTTGACTAAACCTTGCAGACATACATGTTTATCAACAAATCACAGATTTAGATTGCATGTCCTTTCTTTTCAACAGCTTTTGAAGCTGCACTGAAATCAATATCGAAACTTGCTGTGGTAAAAATGGCTTGGGTTTCTAGATATATTTTTGAAAAATGCCCTCCTTGAAATCAATATTTTTGTTATTCAAAAATATAAAATTACAATTCATCAGTTGCTTTTTGCATTTGCAGATTTGGTGAAGAACCAAGTGATAGTGGTACATATAATGACAACAGTGATAGGAGCTTTATCATTGGCATGAAGTGCTGCATAGTTGGGATGGATTATAGGCCTTGCTGCCATGATTGTTTCTGCTCTCATAACATACTATTCTTCTTCTTTACTAGCTTATGTTACAGGATTCTTCATCCAGTCAGCGAGCCTAACAGGCATCACATGCATTGATGGTGTGAAAGTGAATTTGGGTTTTAGATATAGCCATGCTCCCTTTCAATTTTTGGTCGTATAAATTGTTTGTGTTAGTCATTTATCACCCACAGCCCTCCATTGAAATGGAGTTTTGTTTAATTAGTCCCCTGCTAAGGTGTTTCACAAAATTTATAGTGTGGATGTCATATGGTGACTTTTAGCTATTGGTTATATAGTACAGAATAGAGTCCATTACTGAACAATCAATTTGATTTTTGGCAAGCCTTCAGTTCCATTTGTCTCCTTGGCATGTACTTTGGGATCCATAGAAGTCTTTGTGAAAGTTCATTAATGATCACTACATAGGGGACATATAAGGCCCACGATATAGTTTGGTTTCCTTCTCTTGGATTTCTAGTTATCAAAATTTCACTGATTCCTCTGTATTCCTATCGGTGTCACCATCGTAATTTTTGGTGCAATTGCTAGTTTAGACATGATTGACAACTTACAGATTTAAGCAAAAAGTAGTTTAGACACTGTTGACAATCTTTTATAATGAAACTTCAAGTAAACCACTAATAAACATTTGATATAAGACAAACAACCACTACATTTGACATTCATTGTGATAAACTTCAAGCCAACCACTACTTATAAACAATTGATCTACGCCAAACCACCATTACATAATAAAAATCTCGATAGAGTAATGAAGCCATGTCATTATACTAATGAAGCCTTTGATTGCAAGCATGTCTGGAAAAAGAAAAATCTAAAAATGCAACAGTGCCAAAAGCCCGTCTAAACTCCATGGATAAAATATATTTGCAACATACCGTAGTATGGGAGAACATTTTCCACGATGTAATTCTCGATGTTATAAAGACATCTTCCCGTAGCTGTGTGGTCTGCATAGGTTAAACGCCGTCTGCCAAACGCCGTTTGTATTTCTACATCGTTTCCCACAATTTGTGAACGAAGCCACGCGCATTTCTCTTGAACACTTTCGCTTTCATGGCAGGCGAGAGGGGCGTCAAAACTTGGGATGGAATCCTCAACAGAAGTGTTACTGTCTTCCTGTATTGTATTCATGGTTGCTGAGAAAAATTCTTGTCAGCTTCTGCAATTCCCAGGCATACTTTCAATGTTTACATACACCAAAAACACAAATGTGTAATGCAAATTGAGAATTGAGGGGAAAAAGAAAGGAATACCTCACAGGTAAGGAATCCTATTTAGCCGACTACCAATCTTAGATGAGGTCAGGTGATATTTGGGCATATACAGTTCGGTGACGAAGAGCAAGACGATTTGGAATAAATTAATGTTGGTCTTATTCAAAAACGTATGGAACGAATTTAAGGGAAATGAATTGAACCATATAAGAACGCATTGTTGGTCTTATTTAGTATCTATCTACAGAACTTTTAAAATTATTTGTTGTGCTCTCCAGTCTCCCCACTGAATTTAATGGGAGTTTTTAAAAAAATAATTGAAGTCAAGTCTTTGATATTTAGAATAATAATAAAGCACCTTAAGATCCGTTTCTCGGAATTGGCAATAGCCGCCTCCATAATTTAAAAAAGTGAACTACCTACTCCATAATTTAAAAAATATGATTAAGTTCCGTGTTCAGCTGGAATTGGCAATGGTCGCGACTACTTTGACGCCTCCACATGGATTCAGAAAGTGGACTATGTTTTAAATCATGCATAGCATGCAACTGTTTTAAAGCATGAGTTTAGATTTAGAATGCTCAGTTGAAGAGCTGTTAGTGGGTGAGTTATTCTATTTAAATAACAGCAATTGTAATTGCTTTGTATGCACACACAAAGGTGTGAAATCTGCACAAGCAAGGAAGGATGTGTATTGAAAGCACACAGCTGCATGGACAGCTTGATTGTAAAGAGCTGAAGCTCTGAGTATGATGAAGCTTTTATTAATGGAGATTATGCACAGCAGTGCTGGTTTGAATATTCATATGTTTATGCAAGTTATTTAAGTATTATGTTTATTTCTTTCATGTTGTTTGTTGTATAAGACTGTAGATTTTCTACAAATTGGTATCAGAGCAAGGTTATTCCAGCAGCTTATTAAATTGGTAGCAAGCTATGGCTTCTACATCCGGCATGCAGACGCCACAATTTAATGGAAAGAATTACGAATATTGGTCGTTGACCATGAAGGCGCTATTCAGATCTCAAGACGTGTGGGAGATCGTTGAAGATGGGTACACAGAGCCCGTAAATGCAGCAGCATATATTGCACTTTCTCAAGCAGAGAAAGATACTTTGAAGGAGTTACGAAAGAAGGATGGAAAAGCTCTTTTCTATATTCATCAGGCAATGCATGAAAGCATTCTTCCAAGAGTGGCAACAACCAGTCAAGCAAAGACTGCATGGGATACTTTACAAGTTGCATATCAAGGTAAGGAGAAAGTAAAAACGCCAAGCTACAGTTACTTCAGTAGAGATTTTGAGAATTTAGCAATGAAAGATTCAGATTCTGTAGAATCATTTTTTACTTATGTAGTTGGCTTAGTCAATCAAATCAAATCCCATGGTGAGACTCTTGAGGACAGAAGGATTATTGAAAAATTGCTTAGAAGTTTGCCTACGAAATTTGATCCTTTAGTTATTGCTATTGAAGAAACTAAGGATCTGAGTCAATTTTCTATTGATGAGTTGCATGCATCACTAATCAATCATGAACAGAGGATGAATAGATCACATGCAAGTGTAGATCAGGCTTTTGCATCTCAGACAGCAAGTAGTCGTGGCAAAAGAAGAGGAAGTTTCAGCCCAAGAGGTAGAGGAAGAAGTCCATCTAGAGGACGTGGCAGTGGTTCATCAAACTCAAGTGGAAGAGGACATAATCAAGAACAGAGTTATGGTCAGAGACAAGATAAGTCTCATGTTCAAGTGTCATTATTGCAAGAAGTATGGGCACTATGCTTATGATTGCAAGAAAAAGCAATATGATCAAGAGAGACAAAATCAAAATCAGGTTGGAAGTTCTATTTCTAAACCTATGTTTATTGCATGCACAAGGATTGCTGAAGCAATACCTTCTTTATCCCCTATTGAATGTAATTTGTCAAAAGAGAGTCCATGTGATGTATGGTATTTAGATTCAGGTTGCAGTAATCACATGACAGGTAATCTAGATTTGTTTTCTAGTTTGGATGATTCAGTTAAGAGTGATGTAACTCTTGGAAATAACAATATTGTGTCTGTGAAAGGAAAAGGCACGGTTAGTATTCTAACAAGACAGGGGGAGCAAACAAGTATGCAAGATGTTTACTATGTTGCAGGTTTGAAACATAACCTTATGAGTATTGGACAACTGGTACAGAAAGGATACCGAGTCTATATGGAAGACAATGAGTGCGTGATTGTGGACAAAGCTCCTAGCACTCAGTTGATTGCAAAAGTGAAGATGAGCAGCAATAGGATGTTTCCATTGATTTTGAAACCTGGAAAGAAGAAGAAATCAGATCTGTTTGCAGCAAAGTCATGCGTTAAGCCAAATCAGTCTTTTGTTGAGTCCTGCACTCAAACAGATGAGTCCTGCGCCAATGAAAATCTGTAAAAGTCTGATTCCCGTAAATATAGTTGAGTCCTACAGTTGAAGGAACACAATCAGCTTTTCATTCAGTCATGAAGGATGAAACATGGCTTTGGCATCTAAGGTATGGACATTTGAATTTTGGAGGTTTGAATTTATTATATAGAAAAAATATGGTTAAAGGTTTGCCATTGATTCAGAAACCTGAAAGGGTATGTGAAGGTTGTATTTTGGGAAAGCAACACAGAGATTCATTCCCAGTTGGCAAAACAGCAAGAGCAAGTGCACCACTTGAGATTGTACATTCAGATTTATGTGGACCTATGCAGACAACTTCTATTGGAGGTTGTATTTATTTTATGACATTCATTGATGATTACACAAGGAAGACATGGGTTTATTTCCTGAGAAATAAATCAAATGCCTTTGATACATTTCAGCAGTTCAAGGCATTAGTGGAGAAGCAAAGTGGATACTACATCAAAGTTCTCAGAACGGACAGAGGAGGTGAGTATGTTTCTAATGAGTTTATGAATTTTTAGATATCATGGTATACACAAGCAATTTACTACCAGGTATACACCACAACAGAACGGTGTGGCAGAGAGGAAAAATAGAACCATCATGGAGATGGCGAGAAGCATGTTGAAGGCAAAACATCTTCCAAATGAGTATTGGGCAGAAGCAGTAGCAACTTCTGTTTATATTTTGAACAGGTGTCCAACAAAACTTGTTAGGAACATGGTTCCTCAACAAGCATGGACTAATAGGAAACACAGTGTTTCACATTTCAGAGTTTTTGGTTGTGTAGCATATGCACATGTACCTGATGAACTAAGGAAGAAGTTAGACAACAAAGGAGAAAAATGTATTTTTGTTGGGTATTCAGAGAATACAAAAGCATACAAGTTGTACAATCCAGTCACTGGAAAGGTTGTGATCAGCAGGGATGTACAGTTTATTGAGAATGAAGCATGGGATGGAAGTATAGAGAAAACAGTGAGTATAGCAACATCTATTCCACATGATGATATGACAGATGAAACTTTAGAGCAACAAGCTACTGTATCTACAAATCTTGGACATGCACCACAAGTTGTAGCACAAGCTACACCTCCATCTACAGTCAGGAGGTCACCAAGATTTCAGCCATCTTCAGCCATGCAAGAGACACCACAGGGAACACCAGAAGCTACTCCATCACCAAAAAGTAGTCCTGCATCAAATGCTCCTACGCAGCGGAAAACAAGAAGTCTAAGTGAGATTTATAATGTTGATACAACTAATTCATTTTCAGTTTTTGCATTATTTTTCTCAAGTGCAGATCCAGTATATTACGAAGAGGCTATAAAGAATGAAGTTTGGGAAAAAGCCATGGATGATGAGATTGATGCTATAGAGAAGAATCAAACGTGGGAGCTAATGGATCTTCCAAAAGGAAAGGACGTGATAGGAGTCAAGTGGGTCTACAAGACAAAATACAATGCTGATGGAAAAGTACAGAAGCACAAAGCAAGGCTGGTTGCAAGAGGTTTTACGCAGCAATATGGAGTTGACTACAACGAAACATTTGCACCAGTAGCACGTTTGGATACGGTAAGAATGGTTTTAGCAATTGCAGCTCAAAACAAATGGCCTATTTATCAGATGGATGTTAAATCAGCATTCTTAAATGGATTCCTTGAAGAGGAAGTTTATGTAAATCAGCAGAAGGTTATGAGATTGAAGGTCATGAAGGAAAAGTATATGATTGAAGAAATCACTCTATGGTCTCAAGCAAGCACCTAGAGCTTGGTACAGCAGAATAGATTCTTATTTGATTGAGAATGGTTTCAGTAGGAGCAGCAATGAGCCTACCTTATACACCAAGATAAATGAGCAAGGTAAAATTTTAATTGTTTGTTTATATGTAGATGATTTGATCATTCTTGGAAATCTATCTACAGAGTCATTCAAATCAGCCATGAAGAAGGAGTTTGAGATGACAGATCTTGGTCTTATGCATTACTTTTTGGGTATTGAAGTTCAACAATCAGAAGGTAAAGTTTTTATCTCACAAGCAAAGTATGCAAGTGACGTTTTGAAAAGGTTTAACATGTTGAATTGTAAGCCAACACCAACACCAGTTGCGTAGGTTTGAAGTTGAGCAAAGAGGATGAAGGATCGTTTGTGGATCCAACATTGTTTAAAAAGTTGGTTGGAAGTCTTATGTATTTGACGGCCACAAGGCCTGATATCATGTATGGTGTGAGCCTCATATCAAGGTTCATGGAATCTCCAAAAGATTCACATTGGCAAGCTGGAAAAAGAATTTTGAGGTATGTACGTGGAACAAGAAATCATGGAATTCTTTATTCAAGTTCAAATGAGTTCAAACTCATTGGTTATACAGATAGTGACAATGCTGGAAGTATAGATGATCGGAAAAGCACATCCGGCTATACTTTTCACTTTGGAACAGGAGTGGTTTCATGGGCATCAAAGAAGCAGCCCATTGTCACGTTATCTTCAGCAGAAGCAGAGTATGTAGCAGCAACAGGAGCAGCATGTCAAGCTGTTTGGATGAGAAGAGTGTTGACAGATTTACAACAGAAACAAGAGGAAGCTACACAGATTTTTTGTGACAACAACTCAGCCATAGCGTTGTCCAAAAATCATGTTTTTCATAAGAGGAGCAAGCATATTGATACGAGGTATCATTTCATCAGGGAGTTGGTAAACAACAAGGAAATTCATCTTGAATTTTGTAGATCTGAAGATCAGTTTGCAGACATTTTTACAAAGCTTTAGAAAAGAAGTTTTGAATATTTGAGAGATTGTTTGGGAGTATGTGATCCTGCACATGGCAGATCTGAAAAAGCAAACACAACTCTAGAAGAGTGAAAGCTACGGTTTGAAATTAAGGGGGAGTGTTGGAAATATGCATGTGATGCATATTTAATTCCAACTATAGATTTTTTTTTTAGGAAAGCTAATTTTAGCTTTAGTCTTTTAGTTTGCTTTAGTTAAGTTAGCTTTATCTTATTTTTATCATTAGATTTAATTCAAATAAATCTGTTTTAAATCATGTACATGCATGTTAAACTGTTTTAAAGCATGAGTTTAGATTTAGAATGCTTAGTTTGAAGAAGATTTTGTTAGTGGGTGAGTTATTCTATTTAAATAACAGCAATTGTAATTGCTTTTATGCACACACAAAGGTGTGAAATCTGCACAAGCAAGGAAGGATGTGTATTGAAAGCACATTTTTAACTCCAATATACATGCACAGCTTGATTGTAAGAGTAAGCTGAAGCTGAGTATGATGATGTTGGAAATATGCATGTGATGCATATTTAATTCCAACTATAGCTTTTTAGGAAAGCTAATTTTAGCTTTAGTCTTGCTTTAGTTTGCTTTAGTTAAGTTAGCTTTATCTTATTTTTATCATTAGATTTAATTCAAATAAATGCATTTTAAATCATGCATAGCATGCAACTGTTTTAAAGCATGAGTTTAAATTTAGAATGCTCAGTTGAAGAGCTGTTAGTGGGTGAGTTATTCTATTTAAATAACAGCAATTGTAATTGCTTTGTATGCACACACAAAGGTGTGAAATCTGCACAAGCAAGGAAGGATGTGTATGAAAGCACACAACACTGCATGACACTTGATTGTAAAAAAGTGAAGCTACGAGTATGATGAAGCTTTTATTAATGGAGATTATGCAAGTGAGTGCTGGTTTGAATATTCATATGTTTATGCAAGTTATTTAAGTATTATGTTTATTTCTTTCATGTTGTTTGTTGTATAAATGCAGATTTTCTACAAATTGGTATCGAAGCAAGGTTATTCCAAAGACTTATTAAATTGGTAGCAAGATATGGCTTCTACATCCGGTATGCAAACACCGCAATTTAATGGAAAGAATTATGAATGCGGTCGTTGACCATGAAGGCGCTATTCAGATCTCAAGCGTGTGGGAGATCGTTGAAGATGGGTACACAGAGCCTGCAAATGCAGCGGCATATATTAAACTTTCTCAAGCGAAGAGAAAGATACTTTGAAGGAGTTACGAAAAGAAGGATGGCAAAGCTCTTTTCTATATTCATCGGCAATGCATGAAAGCATTCTTCCAAGAGTGGCGACATCAAGTCAAAAGACCGCATGGGATACTTTACAAGTTGCATATCAAGGTAAGGAGAAAGTAAAAGCGCCAAGCTACGATTTGCTTCGTAGAGATTTTGAGAATTTATCAATGAAAGATTCAGATTCTGTAGAATCATTTTTACTTATGTAGTTGGCTTAGTCAATCAAATAAAATCTCATGGTGAGACTCTTGAAGATAGAAGGATTATTGAAAAATTGCTTAGAAGTTTTCCTACGAAATTTGATCCTTTAGTTGTTGCTATTGAAGAAACTAAGGATCTGAGTCATTTTTCTATTGATGAGTTGCATGCATCACTAATCAATCATGAACAGAGGATGAATAGATCACATGCAAGTGTAGATCAAGGCTTTTGCATCTCAAACAGCAGGTAGTCGTGGAAAAAGAAGAGGAAGTTTCAGCCCAAGAGGCAGAGGAAGAAGTCCATCTAGAGGACGTGGCAGCAGTTCATCAAACTCAAGTGGAAGAGGACAGAATCAAGAACAGAGTTATGGTTAGAGACAAGATAAGTCTCATGTTCAGTGTCATTATTGCAAGAAGTATGGGCACTATGCTTATGATTGCAAGAAAAAGCAATATGATCAAGAGAGACAAAATCAAAATCAGGTTGGAAGTTCTATTTCTAAACCTATGTTTATTGCATGCACAAGGATTGCTGAAGCAATACCTTCTTTATCCCCTATTGAATGTAATTTGTCAAAAGAGAGTCCATGTGATGTATGGTATTTAGATTTAGGTTGCAGTAATCACATGACAGGTAATCTAGATTTGTTTTCTAGTTTGGATGATTCAGTTAAGAGTGATGTAACTCTTGGAAATAACAATATTGTGTCTGTAAAAGGAAAAGGCACGGTTAGTATTCTAACAAGAAGGGGGAGAAAACAAGTATGCAAGATGTTTACTATGTTGCAGGTTTGAAACATAACCTTATGAGTATTGGACAACTAGTACAGAAAGGATACCGAGTCTATATGGAAGACAATGAGTGCGTGATTGTGGACAAAGCTAAAGCACTCGAGTTGATTGCAAAAGTGAAGATGAGCAGCAATAGGATGTTTCCATTGATTTTGAAACTTAGAAAAAGAAGAAAGAAGAAGAAATCAGATTGTTTGCAGCAAAGTCATGCGTTAAGCCAAATCAGTCTTTTGTTGAGTCATGCACTCAAAGCAGATGAGTCTGCGCCAATGAAAATCAATCAATCAAGTCAACAAGGAACACAATCAGCTTTTCATTAAATATAGTTGAGTCCTATGAAGGATGAAATGAAGGATGGCATTTGGCATCTAAGGTATGGACATTTGAATTTTGGAGGTTTGAATTTATTATATAGAAAAAATATGGTTAAAGGTTTGCCATTGATTTTAGAAACCGAAAGGGTATGTGAAGGTTGTATTTTGAAAGCAAACACAGAGATTCATTCCATTGGAAAAACAACAAGAGCAAGTGCACCACTTGAGATTGTACATTCAGATTTATGTGGACCTATGCAAAAACTTCTATTGGAGGTTGTATTTATTTTATGACATTCATTGATGATTACACAAGGAAGACATGGGTTTATTTTCTAAGAAATAAATCAAATGCCTTTGATACATTTCAGCAGTTCAAGGCATTAGTGGAGAAGCAAAGTGGATACTACATCAAAGTTCTCAGAATGGACAGAGGAGGTGAGTATGTTTCTAATGAGTTTATGAATTTTTATAGATATCATGGTATACACAAGCAATTTACTACCAGGTATACACCACAACAGAATGGTGTGGCGAGAGGAAAAATAGAACCATCATGGAGATGGCGAGAAGCATGTTGAAGGCAAAACATCTTCCAAATGAGTATTGGGGGAAAAGTAGTAGAAAACTTCTGTTTATATTTTGAACAGGTGTCAACGAAACTTGTTAGGAACATGGTTCCTCAACAAGCATGGACTAATAGGAAACACAGTGTTTCACATTTTGAGTTTTTGGTTGTGTAGCATATGCACATGTACCCGATGAACTAAGGAAGAAGTTAGACAACAAAGGAGAAAAGTGTATTTTTGTTGGGTATTCAGAGAATACAAAAGCATACAAGTTGTACAATCCAGTCACTGGAAAGGTTGTGATCAGCAGGGATGTACAATTTATTGAGAATGAAGCATGGGATGGAAGTATAGAGAAAACAGTGAGTATAGCAACATCTATTCCACATGATGATATGACAGATGAAACTTTAGAGCAACAAGCTATTGTATCTACAAATCTTGGACATGCACCACAAGTTGTAGCACAAGCTACACCTCCATCTACAGTCAGGAGGTCACCAAGATTTCAGCCATCTTCAGCCATGCAAGAGACACCACAGGGAACACCAGAAGCTACTCCATCACCAAAAAGTAGTCCTGCATCAAATGCTCCTACATGCAGCGGAAAACAAGAAGTCTAAGTGAGATTTATAATGTTGATACAACTAATTCATTTTCAGTTTTTGCATTATTTTCTCAAGCTGCAGATCCAGTATATTACGAAGAGGCTATAAAGAATGAAGTTTGGGAAAAAGCCATGGATGATGAGATTGATGCTATAGAGAAGAATCAGACATGGGAGCTAATGGATCTTCCAAAAGGAAAGGACGTGATAGGAGTCAAGTGGGTCTACAAGACAAAATACAATGCTGATGGAAAAGTACAGAAGCACAAAGCAAGGCTGGTTGCAAGAGGTTTTACGCAGCAATATGGAGTTGACTACAACGAAACATTTGCACCAGTAGCACGTTTGGATACGGTAAGAATGGTTTTAGCAATTGCAGCTCAAAACAAATGGCCTATTTATCAGATGGATGTTAAATCAGCATTCTTAAATGGATTCCTTGAAGAGGAAGTTTATGTAAATCAGCCAGAAGGTTATGAGATTGAAGGTCATGAAGGAAAAGTATACAGATTGAAGAAAGCACTCTATGGTCTCAAGCAAGCACCTAGAGCTTGGTACAGCAGAATAGATTCTTATTTGATTGAGAATGGTTTCAGTAGGAGCAGCAGTGAGCCTACCTTATACACCAAGATAAATGAGCAAGGTAAAATTTTAATTGTTTGTTTATATGTAGATGATTTGATCATTACTGGAAATCTATCTACAGAGTCATTCAAATCAGCCATGAAGAAGGAGTTTGAGATGACAGATCTTGGTCTTATGCATTACTTTTTGGGTATTGAAGTTCAACAATCAGAAGGTGAAGTTTTTATCTCACAAGCAAAGTATGCAAGTGACGTTTTGAAAAGGTTTAACATGTTGAATTGTAAGCCAACACCAACACCAGTTGCAGTAGGTTTGAAGTTGAGCAAAGAGGATGAAGGATCGTTTGTGGATCCAACATTGTTTAAAAAGTTGGTTGGAAGTCTTATGTATTTGATGGCCACAAGGCCTGATATCATGTATGGTGTGAGCCTCATATCAAGGTTCATGGAATCTCCAAAAGATTCACATTGGCAAGCTGGAAAAAGAATTTTGAGGTATGTACGTGGAACAAGAAATTATGGAATTCTTTATTCAAGTTCAGATGAGTTCAAACTCATTGGTTTATCAGATAGTGACAATGTTGGAAGTATAGATGATCGGAAAAGCACATCCGGCTATACTTTTCACTTTGGAACATGAGTGGTTTCATGGGCATCAAAGAAGCAGCCCATTGTCACGTTATCTTCAGCAGAAGTAGAGTATGTAGCAGCAACAGGAGCAGCATGTCAAGCTGTTTGGATGAGAAGAGTGTTGACAGATTTACAACAGAAACAAGAGGAAGCTACATGATTTTTGTGACAACAACTCAGCCATAGCGTTGTCCAAAAATCATGTTTTTCATAAGAGGAGCAAGCATATTGATACGAGGTATCATTTCATCAGGGAGCTGGTAAACAACAAGGAAATTCATCTTGAATTTTGTAGATCTAAAGATCAGTTTGCAGACATTTTACAAAGGCTTTGGAAAATGAAGTTTTGAATATTTGAGAGATTGTTTGGGAGTATGTGATCCTGCACATGGCAGATCTGAAAAAGCAAACACAACTCTAGAAGAGTGAAAGCTACAGTTTGAAATTAAGGGGGAGTGTTGGAAATATGCATGTGATGCATATTTAATTCCAACTATAGCTTTTTTAGGAAAGCTAATTTTAGCTTTAGTCTTGCTTTAGTTTGCTTTAGTTAAGTTAGCTTTATCTTATTTTTATCATTAGATTTAATTCAAATAAATTTGTTTTAAATCATGCATAGCATGTAATTGTTTTAAAGCATGAGTTTAAATTTAGAATGCTCAGTTGAAGAGCTATTAGTGGGTGAGTTATTCTATTTAAATAACAGCAATTGTAATTGCTTTGTATGCACACACAAAGGTGTGAAATCTGCACAAGCAAGGAAGGATGTGTATTGAAAGCACACACAGTGCATGACAACTTGATTGTAAAAGAGCTGAAGCTCGAGTATGATGAAGCTTTTATTAATGGAGATTATGCACTGCAGTGTCTTTGGTTTGAATATTCATATGTTTATGCAAGTTATTTAAGTATTATGTTTATTTCTTTCATGTTGTTTGTTGTATAAGACTGTAGATTTTCTACATAATTCACGATTAATAAAAAGAGTCGTGTAGAGCAAGCTAAACAACGTCTAATCCCCATAATAACAATATTTCATACATCATTTCCCACAATTGTGAACGGCCAGGTATATATTTTCAACTTAGAAAGCATTATAAAAACTTGGGATGGAATCCTCAAATGAAAGTTCTGTCTTCCCGTATTGTATTCATGGTTCATGGCGAGAAAAATCCATTGATTCATAGAGGCATACTTTAAATGTTTACATACATAAAAAACACAAATGTGTAATGCAAATTATAGTCCAGAATTGTATCCTTCACGATTTGTAAGGAATAACCATCCGAATACAATCTTAGACTTGAGGAATATTTGGGCTATACGAAAATGTGTAAGGAAGATCAAATCGATTTGGAATAAATTTTGAAAAGCAATTAAAGGTGTATGGAAATTTAAGGGAAATGAATTGAACCAATATAGATTTTAGGAATATTTATTTAGTTATCTTATTACCTCGAACTTTTATCTTATTTTTAGGATTAGATTTAGTTCAAATAATTTTTTAAATCATGCAGTCAAGTCTTTGATATTTGTTTTAAAGCATGAGTTTAAATTTAGAATGCTCCATAATTTAAAAAAGTGAACTGTTACTCCATAATTTAAAAATATGATTAAGTTCCGTGTTAATTTGGAATTGGCAATGGTCGCGACTAAGCATGAGTTTAGATTTAGAATGCTTAGTTGAAGAGCTGTTAGTGGGTGAGTTATTCTATTTAAATAACAGCAATTGTAATTGCTTTGTATGCACACACAAAGGTGTGAAATCTGCACAAGCAAGGAAGGATGTGCATTGAAAGCACACAGCTGCATGCACAACTTGATTGTAAAGAGCTGAAGCTCTGAGTATGATGAAGCTTTTATTAATGGAGATTATGCACAGCAGTGCTGGTTTGAATATTCATATGTTTATGCAAGTTATTTAAGTATTATGTTTATTTCTTTTATGTTGTTTGTTGTATAAGACTGCAGATTTTCTACAAATTGGTATCAGAGTGAGGTTATTCCAGCAGCTTATTAAATTGGTAGCAAGCTATGGCTTCTACATCCGGTATGCAGACGCCACAATTTAATGGAAAGAATTACGAATACTGGTCGTTGACCATGAAGGCGCTATTCAGATCTCAAGACGTGTGGGAGATCGTTGAAGATGGGTACACAGAGCCCGCAAATGCAGCAGCATATATTGCACTTTCTCAAGCAGAGAAAGATACTTTGAAGGAGTTACGAAAGAAGGATGGAAAAGCTCTTTTCTATATTCATCAGGCAATGCATGAAAGCATTCTTCCAAGAGTGGCAGCAGCCAGTCAAGCAAAGACTGCATGGGATACTTTACAAGTTGCATATCAAGGTAAGGAGAAAGTAAAAACGCCAAAGCTACAGTTACTTGTAGAGATTTTGAGAATTTAGCAATGAAAGATTCAGATTCTGTAGAATCATTTTTTACTTATGTAGTTGGCTTAGTCAATCAAATCAAATCTCATGGTGAGACTCTTGAGGACAGAAGGATTATTGAAAAATTGCTTAGAAGTTTGCCTACGAAATTTGATCCTTTAGTTGTTGCTATTGAAGAAACTAAGGATCTGAGTCATTTTTCTATTGATGAGTTGCATGCATCACTAATCAATCATGAACAGAGGATGAATAGATCACATGCAAGTGTAGATCAGGCTTTTGCATCTCAGACATACAGGTAGTCGTGGCAAAAGAAGAGGAAGTTTCAGCCCAAGAGGCAGAGGAAGAAGTCCATCTAGAGGACGTGGCAGTGGTTCATCAAACTCAAGTGGAAGAGGATATAATCAAGAACAGAGTTATGGTCAGAGACAAGATAAGTCTCATGTTCAGTGCCATTATTGCAAAGAAGTATGGGCACTATGCTTATGATTGCAAGAAAAAGCAATATGATCAGGAGAGACAAAATCAAAATCAGGTTGGAAGTTCTATTTCTAAACCTATGTTTATTGCATGCACAAGGATTGCTGAAGCAATACCTTCTTTATCCCCTATTGAATGTAATTTGTCAAAAGAGAGTCCATGTGATGTATGGTATTTGGATTCAGGTTGCAGTAATCACATGACAGGTAATCTAGATTTGTTTTCTAGTTTGGATGATTCAGTTAAGAGTGATGTAACTCTTGGAAATAACAAATATTGTGTCTGTGAAAGGAAAAGGCACGGTTAGTATTCTAACAAGACAGGGGGAGCAAACAAGTATGCAAGATGTTTACTATGTTGCAGGTTTGAAACATAACCTTATGAGTATTGGACAACTGGTACAGAAAGGATACCGAGTCTATATGGAAGACAATGAGTGCGTGATTGTGGACAAAGCTCCTAGCACTCAGTTGATTGCAAAAGTGAAGATGAGTAAAGCAATAGGATGTTTCCATTGATTTTGAAACCGGAAAAAGAAGAAATCAGATCTATGTTTGCAGCAAAAAGCTCATGCAAAGTCATCTTAAGCCAAATCAGTCTTTTGTTGAGTCCTGCGCTCAAACAGATGAGTCTGCGCTAATGAAAATCAAGTCTCAAAGTGCGCACCAACAAATAAGAAAAGTCTGCGCTGATTCCTACATAAATATAGTTGAGTCCTACGTTGAAGGAACACAATCAGCTTTTCATTCAATCATGAAGGATGAAACATGGCTTTGGCATCTAAGGTATGGACATTTGAATTTTGGAGGTTTGAATTTATTACATAGAAAAAATATGGTTAAAGGTTTGCCATTGATTCAGAAACCGAAAGGGTATGTGAAGGTTGTATTTTGGGAAAGCAACACAGAGATTCATTCCCAGTTGGCAAAACAACAAGAGCAAGTGCACCACTTGAGATTGTACATTCAGATTTATGTGGACCTATGCAGACAACTTCTATTGGAGGTTGTATTTATTTTATGACATTCATTGATGATTACACAAGGAAGACATGGGTTTATTTTTTGAGAAATAAATCAAATGCCTTTGATACATTTCAGCAGTTCAAGGCATTAGTGGAGAAGCAAAGTGGATACTACATCAAAGTTCTCAGAATGGACAGAGGAGGTGAGTATGTTTCTAATGAGTTTATGAATTTTTGCTAGATATCATGGTATACACAAGTAGTTTACTACTAGGTATACACCACAACAGAATGGTGTGGCAGAGAGGAAAATAGAACCATCATGGAGATGGCGAGAAGCATGTTGAAGGCAAAACATCTTCCAAATGAGTATTGGGTAGAAGCAGTAGCAACTTGTTTATATTTTGAACAGGTGTCCAACGAAACTTGTTAGGAACATGGTTCCTCAACAAGCATGGACTAATAGGAAACACAGTGTTTCACATTTTAGAGTTTTTGGTTGTGTAGTGTATGCACATGTACCTGATGAGCTAAGGAAGAAGTTAGACAACAAAGGAGAAAAGTGTATTTTTGTTGGGTATTCAGAGAATACAAAAGCATACAAGTTGTACAATCCAGTCACTGGAAAGGTTGTGATCAGCAGGGATGTACAGTTTATTGAGAATGAAGCATGGGATGGAAGTATAGAGAAAACAGTGAGTATAGCAACATCTATTCCACATGATGATATGACAGATGAAACTTTAGAGCAACAAGGTATTGTATCTACAAATCTTGGACATGCACCACAAGTTGTAGCACAAGCTACACCTCCATCTATAGTCAGGAGGTCACCAAGATTTCAGCCATCTTCAGCCATGCAAGAGACACCACAGGAACACCAGAAGCTACTCCATCACCAAAAAGTAGTCCTGCATCAAATAGTCCTGCAACGGAAAACAAGAAGTCTAAGTGAGATTTATAATGTTGATACAACTAATTCATTTTCAGTTTTTGCATTATTTTCTCAAGCTGCAGATCCAATATATTACGAAGAGGCTATAAAGAATGAAGTTTGGGAAAAATCCATGGATGATGAGATTGATGCTATAGAGAAGAATCAGACATGGGAGCTAATGGATCTTCCAAAAGGAAAGGACGTGATAGGAGTCAAGTGGGTCTACAAGACAAAATACAATGCTGATGGAAAAGTACAAAAGCACAAAGCAAGGCTGGTTGCAAGAGGTTTTACGCAGCAATATGGAGTTGACTACAACGAAACATTTGCACCAGTAGCACATTTGGATATGGTAAGAATGGTTTTAGCAATTGCAGCTCAAAACAAATGGCCTATTTATTAGATGGATGTTAAATCAGCATTCTTAAATGGATTCCTTGAAGAGGAAGTTTATGTAAATCAGCTAGAAGGTTATGAGATTGAAGGTCATGAAGGAAAAGTATACAGATTGAAGAAAGCGCTCTATGGTCTCAAGCAAGCACCTAGAGCTTGGTACAACAGAATAGATTCTTATTTGATTGAGAATGGTTTTAGTAGGAGCAGCAGTGAGCCTACCTTATACACCAAGATAAATGAGCAAGGTAAAATTTTAATTGTTTGTTTATATGTAGATGATTTGATCATTACTGGAAATCTATCTATAGAGTCATTCAAATCAGCCATGAAGAAGGAGTTTGAGATGACAGATCTTGGTCTTATGCATTATTTTTGGGTATTGAAGTTCAACAATCAGAAGGTGAAGTTTTTATCTCACAAGCAAAGTATGCAAGTGATGTTTTGAAAAGGTTTAACATGTTGAATTGTAAGCCAGCCAACACCAACACTAGTTGCAGTAGGTTTGAAGTTGAGAAAAGAGGATGAAGGATCATTTGTGGATCCAACATTGTTTAAAAAGTTGGTTGGAAGTCTTATGTATTTGATGGCCACAAGGCCTGATATCATGTATGGTGTGAGCCTCATATCAAGGTTCATGGAATCTCCAAAAGATTCACATTGGCAAGCTGGAAAAAGAATTTTGAGGTATGTACGTGGAACAAGAAATCATGGAATTCTTTATTCAAGTTCAGATGAGTTCAAACTCATTGGTTATATAGATAGTGACAGTGTTGGAAGTATAGATGATCGGAAAAGCACATCCGGCTATACTTTTCACTTTGGAACAGAGTGGTTTCATGGGCATCAAAGAAGCAGCCCATTGTCATGTTATCTTCAGAAGAGAAGAGTATGTAGTAGCAGCAACAGGAGCAAGCATGTCAAGTTGTTTGGATGAGAAGAGTGTTGATAGATTTACAATGAAACAAGAGGAAGCTACACAGATTTTTTGTGACAACAACTCAGCCATAGCGTTGTCCAAAAATCATGTTTTTCATAAGAGGAGCAAGCATATTGATACGAGGTATCATTTCATCAGGGAGTTGGTAAACAACAAGGAAATTCATCTTGAATTTTGTAGATCTGAAGATCAGTTTGCAGACATTTTTACAAAGGCTTTAGCAAAAGAAGTTTTCGAATATTTGAGAGATTGTTTGGGAGTATGTGATCCTGCACATGGCAGATCTGAAAAAGCAAACACAACTCTAGAAGAGTGAAAGCTACAGTTTGAAATTAAGGGGGAGTGTTGGAAATATGCATGTGATGCATATTTAATTCCAACTATAGTTTTTAGGAAAGCTAATTTTAGCTTTAGTCTTGTTTTAGTTTGCTTTAGTTAAGTTAGCTTTATCTTATTTTTATCATTAGATTTAATTCAAATAAATCTATTTTAAATCATGCATAGCATGCATGTAGTTGTTTTTAAAGCATGAGTTTAGATTTAGAATGCTCAAAGTTGAAAGAGTTGTTAGTGGGTGAGTTATTCTATTTAAATAACAGCAATTGTAATTGCTTTGTATGCACACACAAAGGTGTGAAATCTGCACAAGCAAGGAAGGATGTGTATTGAAAGCACATGTACTGCATGAAGCTTGATTGTAAAGAGTGAAGCTCTAAAAGCTATGAGTATGATGATGTGATGCATATTTAATTCAATATAGCTTTTTAGGAAAGCTAATTTTAGCTTTAGTCTTGCTTTAGTTTGCTTTAGTTAAGTTAGCTTTATCTTATTTTTATCATTAGATTTAATTCAAATAAATCTGTTTTAAATCATGCATAGCATTTATTTAAAGCATGAGTTTAAATTTAGAATGCTCGGTTTGTTAGTGGGTGAGTTATTCTATTTAAATAACAGCAATTGTAATTGCTTTGTATGCACACACAAAGGTGTGAAATCTTGCACAAGCAAGGGATGTGCATTGAAAGCACACAATTTGCATGCACACACTTGATTGTAAAGAGCTGAAGCTCGAGTATGATGAAGCTTTTATTAATGGAGATTATGCACAGCAGTGCTGGTTTGAATATTCATATGTTTATGCAAGTTATTTAAGTATTCTGTTTATTTCTTTTATGTTGTTTGTTGTATAAGACTGCAGATTTTCTACAAATTGGTATCAGAGCAAGGTTATTCCAGCAGCTTATTAAATTGGTAGCAAGCTATGGCTTCTACATCCGGTATGCAGACACCGCAATTTAATGGAAAGAATTACGAATATTGGTCGTTGACCATGAAGGCGCTATTCAGATCTCAAGACGTGTGGGAGATCGTTGAAGATGGGTACACAGAGCCCGCAAATGCAGCAGCATATATTGCACTTTCTCAAGTAGAGAAAGATACTTTGAAGGAGTTACGAAAGAAGGATGGAAAAGCTCTTTTCTATATTCATCAGGCAATGCATGAAAGCATTCTTCCAAGAGTGGCAGCAGCTAGTCAAGCAAAGACTGCATGGGATACTTTACAAGTTGCATATCAAGGTAAGGAGAAAGTAAAAACCGCCAAGCTACAGTTACTTCGTAGAGATTTTGAGAATTTAGCAATGAAAGATTCAGATTCTGTAGAATCATTTTTTACTTATGTAGTTGGCTTAGTCAATCAAATCAAATCTCATGGTGAGACTCTTGAGGATAGAAGGATTATTGAAAAATTGCTTAGAAGTTTGCCTACGAAATTTGATCCTTTAGTTGTTGCTATTGAAGAAACTAAGGATCTGAGTCAATTTTCTATTGATGAGTTGCATGCATCACTAATCAATCATGAACAGAGGATGAATAGATCACATGCAAGTGTAGATCAGGCTTTTGCATCTCAGATAGTAGGTAGTCGTGGCAAAAGAAGAGGAAGTTTCAGCCCAAGAGGCAGAGGAAGAAGTCCATCCAGAGGACGTGGCAGCAGTTCATCATACTCAAGTGGAAGAGGACATAATCAAGAACAGAGTTATGGTCAGAGACAAGATAAGTCTCATGTTCAGTGTCATTATTGCAAGAAGTATGGGCACTATGCTTATGATTGCAAGAAAAAGCAATATGATCAAGAGAGACAAAATCAAAATCAGGTTGGAAGTTCTATTTCTAAACCTATGTTTATTGCATGCACAAGGATTGCTGAAGCAATACCTTCTTTATCCCCTATTGAATGTAATTTGTCAAAAGAGAGTCCATGTGATGTATGGTATTTAGATTCAGGTTGCAGTAATCACATGACAGGTAATCTAGATTTGTTTTCTAGTTTGGATGATTCAGTTAAGAGTGATGTAACTCTTGGAAATAACAATATTGTGTCTGTGAAAGGAAAAGGCACGGTTAGTATTCTAACAAGACAGGGGGAGCAAACAAGTATGCAAGATGTTTACTATGTTGCAGGTTTGAAACATAACCTTATGAGTATTGGACAACCTGAGTACACAAAAAAGGATACACAGTCTATATGGAAGACAATGAGTGCGTGATTGTGGACAAAGCTCCTAGCACTCAGTTGATTGCAAAAGTGAAGATGAGCAGCAATAGGATGTTTCCTTTGATTTTTAAACCTGGAAAAAAGAAGAAATCAGAATTTTGTAAAAATTTGCAGCAAAGTCATGCGTTAAGCCAAATCAGTCTTTTGTTGAGTCTGCACTCAAAGCAGAGATGAGTCTGCTGCAAATGAAAATAATGCTAAATCAAGTGAGTCTGCATTGATTCCTATGTAAATATAGTTGAGTCCTATGCTGAAGGAACACAATCAGCTTTTCATTCAGTCATGAAGGATGAAACATGGCTTTGGCATCTAAGGTATGGACATTTGAATTTTGGAGGTTTGAATTTATTATATAGAAAAAATATGGTTAAAGGTTTGCCATTGATTGAAAAACTCGAAAGGGTATGTGAAGGTTGTATTTTGGGAAAGCAACATAGAGATTCATTCCCAGTTGGCAAAACAACAAGAGCAAGTGCACCACTTGAGATTGTACATTCAGATTTATGTGGACCTATGCAGAACAACTTCTATTGGAGGTTGTATTTATTTTATGACATTCATTGATGATTACACAAGGAAGACATGGGTTTATTTTCTGAGAAATAAATCAAATGCCTTTGATACATTTCAGCAATTCAAGGCATTAGTGGAGAAGCAAAGTGGATACTACATCAAAGTTCTCAGAACGGACAGAGGAGGTGAGTATGTTTCTAATGAGTTTATGAATTTTTGCAGATATCATGGTATACACAAGCAGTTTACTACCAGGTATACACCACAACAGAATGGTGTGGCAGAGAGGAAAAATAGAACCATCATGGAGATGGCGAGAAGCATGTTGAAGGCAAAACATCTTCCAAATGAGTATTGGGAAGAAGCAGTAGCAACTTCTGTTTATATTTTGAACAGGTGTCCAACGAAACTTGTTAGGAACATGGTTCCTCAACAAGCATGGACTAATAGGAAACACAGTGTTTCACATTTCAGAGTTTTTGGTTGTGTAGCATATGCACATGTACCTGATGAGCTAAGGAAGAAGTTAGACAACAAAGGAGAAAAATGTATTTTTGTTGGGTATTCAGAGAATACAAAAGCATACAAGTTATACAATCCAATCATTGGAAAGGTTGTGATCAGCAGGGATGTACAGTTTATTGAGAATGAAGCATGGGATGGAAGTATAGAGAAAACAGTGAGTATAGCAACATCTATTCCACATGATGATATGACAGATGAAACTTTAGAGCAACAAGCTACTGTATCTACAAATCTTGGACATGCACCACAAGTTGTAGCACAAGCTACACCTCCATCTATAGTCAGGAGGTCACCAAGATTTCAGCCATCTTCAGCCATGCAAGAGACACCACAGGGAACACCAGAAGCTACTCCATCACCAAAAGTAGTCCTGCATCAAATGCTCCTATGCAGCGGAAAACAAGAAGTCTAAGTGAGATTTATAATGTTGATACAACTAATTCATTTTCAGTTTTTGCATTATTTTCTCAAGCTGCAGATCCAGTATATTACGAAGAGGCTATAAAGAATGAAGTTTGGGAAAAAGCCATGGATGATGAGATTGATGCTATAGAGAAGAATCAAACATGGGAGCTAATGGATCTTCCAAAAGGAAAGGACGTGATAGGAGTCAAGTGGGTCTACAAGACAAAATACAATGCTGATGGAAAAGTATAGAAGCACAAAGCAAGGCTGGTTGCAAGAGGTTTTACGCAGCAATATGGAGTTGACTACAACGAAACATTTGCACCAGTAGCACGTTTGGATACGGTAAGAATGGTTTTAGCAATTGCAGCTCAAAACAAATGGCCTATTTATCAGATGGATGTTAAATCAACATTCTTGAATGGATTCCTTGAAGAGGAAGTTTATGTAAATCAGCCAGAAGGTTATGAGATTGAAGGTCATGAAGGAAAAGTATACAGATTGAAGAAAGCACTCTATGGTCTCAAGCAGCACCTAGAGCTTGAGTACAGCAGAATAGATTCTTATTTGATTGAGAATGGTTTCGGTAGGAGCAGCAGTGAGCCTACCTTATACACCAAGATAAATGAGCAAGGTAAAATTTTAATTGTTTGTTTATATGTAGATGATTTGATCATTCTTTGGAAATCTATCTGAGTCATTCAAATCAGCCATGAAGAAGGAGTTTGAGATGACGAGATCTTGGTCTTATGCATTACTTTTTGGGTATTGAAGTTCAACAATCAGAAGGTGAAGTTTTTATCTCACAAGCAAAGTATGCAAGTGACGTTTTGAAAAGGTTTAACATGTTGAATTGTAAGCCAGCACCAACACCAGTTGCGGTAGGTTTGAAGTTGAGCAAAGAGGATGAAGGATCATTTGTGGATCCAACATTGTTTAAAAAGTTGGTTGGAAGTCTTATGTATTTGACGGCCACAAGGCTGATATCATGTATGGTGTGAGCCTCATATCAAGGTTCATGGAATCTCTAAAAGATTCATATTGGCAAGCTGGAAAAAGAATTTTGAGGTATGTACGTGGAACAAGAAATTATGGAATTCTTTATTCAAGTTCGGATGAGTTCAAACTCATTGGTTATACAGATAGTGACAATGCTGGAAGTATAGATGATCGGAAAAGCACATCCGGCTATACTTTTCACTTTGGAACAGGAGTGGTTTCATGGGCATCAAAGAAGCAGCCCATTGTCATGTTATCTTGAAGAAGAAGAGTATGTAGCAGCAGCGGGAGCAGCATGTCAAGTTGTTTGGATGAGAAGAGTGTTGTGATTTACAACGAAACAAGTGGAAGCTACACAGATTTTTGTGACAACAACTCAGCCATAGCGTTGTCCAAAAATCATGTTTTTCATAAGAGGAGCAAGCATATTGATACGAGGTATCATTTCATCAGGGAGCTGGTAAACAACAAGGAAATTCATCTTGAATTTTGTAGATCTAAAGATCGGTTTGCGAGACATTTTACAAAGGCTTTAGCAAAAGAAGTTTTCGAATATTTGAGAGATTGTTTGGGAGTATGTGATCCTGCACATGGCAGATCTGAAAAAGCAAACACAACTCTAGAAGAGTGAAAGCTACAGTTTGAAATTAAGGGGGAGTGTTGGAAATATGCATGTGATGCATATTTAATTCCAACTATAGCTTTTTAGGAAAGCTAATTTTAGCTTTAGTCTTGTTTTAGTTTGCTTTAGTTAAGTTAGCTTTATCTTATTTTTATCATTAGATTTAATTCAAATAAATCTGTTTTAAATCATGCATAGCATGCAACTATTTTAAAGCATGAGTTTAGATTTAGAATGCTCAGTTGAAGAGCTGTTAGTGGGTGAGTTATTCTATTTAAATAACAGCAATTGTAATTGCTTTGTATGCACACACAAAGGTGTGAAATCTGCACAAGCAAGGAAGGATGTGCATTGAAAGCACACAGCTGCACGCACAGCTTGATTGTAAAGAGCTGAAGCTCTGAGTATGATGAAGCTTTTATTAATGGAGATTATGCACTGCAGTGCTGGTTTGAATATTCATCTGTTTATGCAAGTTATTTAAGTATTATGTTTATTTCTTTTATGTTGTTTGTTGCCATAATTTAAAAAAGTGAACTACCTACTCCATAATTTAAAAATATGATTAAGTTCCGTGTTCAGCTGGAATTGGCAATGGTCGCGACTCGCCTGACGCCTCCACATGGATTCAGAAAGTGGACTATGTATTTCATAATTTAAAAAAGCACGATTAAGATCAATAATATTAATGAAAGCATTTAACAGTAGACATGTTATTACAAATAGAAAGAAAATTTTCAAGTTTACAAGCGGGCTGTTCCTAGAAAATTATCCAAGTTCGGTATCCTTTCTTTGGGTGCTATGATTAATCTTTAGCTGTTAACTGAAGTGCAGAGCTTCTCTTGAAAATTTTCCAAGTTCTATATCCTTTCTTCAGACTCTTAGAAATCTCTAGTATTTGTTACCATGGCTTCTGAGATTCCCCGATGGAAAGCCAGCCCAAAGAAACGCCAAGAACAAAAAACAGAAAATTCTTCTCACTCTGCAGAATATTTCTCAAATAAAAAGTTGGCTCATTTGGGATTCACAGAGTTAAGCACTAATGAGCGAGGTTCTACCTACATAAATGCCATTTCAAACCCTGATGAAGTCACTGAAATAGGGACTGTGGAACTTGTTGGAAGCATTGGAAAAATGTCCAATTTCAACTCTGATTTCAGCTTTGGCGTCTGGTTAACGTGGAAGATGTGTGAGTAACAGTATCAGATCCAAGAGAAGGAAGTAAAATACTCGTCCAAGGGCTCACAGGATACGCCCAACCAGGACATATGGTTGCCATCATGGGACCTTCTGGATCTGGAAAGTCTACCCTTCTGGATGCTCTTGCAGGTCATATCTTGGATCTTATTTCCATTATTTTATATGATTTTTCATTGATATCATTGTGTTTCCGTTCCTGTTCTGTAATCCTCTGTACAATCTTGTTAATTAGAATCTTTCCACTGAGAGGGAATCACAATTTTTATGTTATTTGGATCTTAGGTAGATTGGGAGGAGCCACCAGACAAGCCGGAGACATCTTAGTAAATGGTCGAAGGCAGGCTCTTTCTTATGGTACATCGGTGTGTATGAGTCAACTTGTATTGACCAGTCAGCTTTGCAAACTCATGGGACGGATAGGCTCTTATGTATATTGTGTTGGAAATTTTTAGAAGTAACAACCTAATATAATTCAATACAGCAACAGTTCTAATCCTACTGTGGTGAATTGCACGACTGTAGGCTTATGTGACTCAAGACGACATATTGATGGCAACATTGACGGTGGGGGAGGCAGTTTTTTACTCTGCTCAACTCCAGTTGCCAGATAACATGTCTGCTGCAGAGAAGAGACAGAGAGCTGAGATTACCATTAAACAGATGGGTCTTGATGATTCAGTGAATACAAGGATAGGTGGATGGAGGATGAAAGGATTAAGTGGGGGACAGAAAAGGAGAGTGAGCATTGCCATAGAAATCCTCACGCGACCACAGCTACTCTTCTTGGACGAACCTACCAGTGGTCTTGACAGGTATAAATGACTAAGCAACTTTAGCATATGCAACAACACCTTTGGGTGCTATGATTAATCTTTATTTGTTAACACTTTGATTCTTTTTCACATATAAACATTGTTTTTACAATCTGAGAGGCCTTCAAGTGAAGAACTTATTCTATCCTTTAAGAGGGTATGTAGTCCTGTATCCTGTATCCTCACCTACAGTATATTAATAGGAAATATGGAGGGGTCTTCTATTTGTATTCAACTCCAACATTATGGACCTTAAAAATAATTATACAAGCAATTGATTACATATATTACTACTGCTCTAGCTTATTGTTTTTATATTTGTTTCTTCCTTACCCAACAGTATTTTTATCAGCAAACATATTGTTTTTTCTAGTCTAAATTGCTCACAAAGTAAATAGCTTGTGTTTTAGTATTAGTAGAGGTCACAAACTAAAATTCTAAGAGAGTAGGATATGTACGTTGTATCTTTATTATAAATTTATTATAGATAAAGATAAAGGGGTATTTTCTCTCTTTTTAGAATTTTAATTTTTGATTTCAATTTCTAAAATATAAATTCTTCACTTTCAAAGCCATTTACATTTAGTATACAATAAATTTATAGTAAATATACGGTAATCTTAAATGTATATATTTATGAATCATCTCTATATAATAGATCTTAATAGTTGTTTGCATAGTGAATTTGTATCACCAACATTGTTGTTGATCATTTTTATTTAAATATTTATTTAGTTTTTAATTTTTTTATACAAAAATATTGTTTCTTACCTAACAATATTTTTCCACATGTCGAACATTTCTATTTGTATCTATTGTTTATGTTTAATTAATTTTTATTTATATATAGACAAACTTTTTTTTACCTAACAATATGTTCTTAAATTTAATCAAAAATATTATATACACGATCCTTATGCCAATAAAAGTGAAGACAACAGAATCAACCATCTCACTAATATAATGATTGATTGGAATTATTTCGACCTCTATATTTATCAGCAAATAATTATGTATATCATTTTTAGAGGGGGAATGATTTTCATGATTAATATGTTCCACCAGTGCTGCAGCTTATCATGTGATGAAAAGGATAGCAACAACGGCAGAGATGATGGAAGAACTGTTATAGCCTCCATACATCAACCAAGTGATGAAGTGTTTGATTTATTTGATAACTTGTACCTTCTTGCTGGAGGGAGGACTGTCTACTTTGGTGAAGCTTTTCAAGCAAGTGAGGTAATATAATATTTTCAGTTAATTGAAAGATCATTACTATTTCTATCACTTAATTCTAGAAATAACCTTTTGTTTTGCTGAAAATCAGTTTTTTGCACCTTTGAATGGTTTCCCTTGTCCATCTTTAAGAAATCCTTGTGATCATTATCTCCGGACCATCAATTCTGACTTTCAACTAGTGAGTACAAATAGATCAAATTTATGTAATATTATTTATTGGGAATCACTAATTGTATAAATGGTAACATAAAGAAATCATTTATTTTAATGTTACTAGGCTACTAGCTACCACATTTTTATTTCTATTATAAAATTGATAGAAAAATTAAATTAGCCTATTGAAAACTTAACAATCATGCTAACTTAGCCTTCTATTGCTACCTTCATTTGCAAAATATTGAAATACTTAAAATTATATTCAGACAGTTTTTAAAGAATCAATTGAATGACTATATATATTCTAACACTCTCATTAAGAATATCATCATCAGTGAGCAATTGTGTAAAGGTGAAGCATAGAGGCAATCGATCTCAACACTACTTACACTCCTTAAGTTCCAAAATGGTGCCAATTTAATTTGTAAACATATTTATAAAACAAAACTTGAATTATGCTCAAACCAAAGTGTAATTTGCAGGACATTGAAGGAGGAGACTCTCAAGGATATATTACAACTATTCAAGTAATAGACAAGCTAGTTACATCATATCATTCTTCGAGCATTGCTGAAACTGTTTTCAGCAATGTAAATGAATATCCAAAAGGGTAAGTTTTTGTTTAGAACTATGTAAGCATTGTGAGGCATAAAACCATAGGCAGGCATGAATCTTCTATCCCTCATGCACATTTATCATTTTGAGTTGAGTCATATTATTATATATAAAGTAACAATGTAATGTATTGTTACCAATTATCATATAGTAATTTGTTTCGACTACGAGTTAATGTCTTGCCCAAAACATAAATACATGTGATATTTTGAACAAGTTTAATACTTTTCTAAATATATGTGATTACTTTTGTGTTCAATCCATACTTATGTTTTGAAAATGAAGAGTGAAATAATTCAAAAACCTAATGAAATTGATGGTACGTTGTGGTACAGGAAGGTGCAACATTGGAAATTAAAGGAAGTCCAGGCAAGCTTTGTGATGCAGTCTTATGTCCTTACTAAGAGGTCGTTTGTGAACATGTATAGAGATCTAGGATATTACTGGCTTCGTGTTGCAATTTATATTGCATTGTGTCTTTGTGTGGGTACAATCTATTATAACGTCGGACAAAATTATGGTGCAATCCAAGTATGAACAACACCGAGATCTAAGATTTCAAAATCATTAACCATACTTTTGGTATTGATTTCCTTTTGAAATGTTCTAAAATAATATATATGATGGTCATGTGGTGCAGGCAAGAGGTGCAATGCTTATGTTTGTAGCTGCTTTTCTCACATTCATGGCAATAGGAGGTTTCCCATCTTTTGTGGAGGATATGAAGGTCACTATCTACTTGAGACAATTTAACTTTATTGAGAACATATATTTTCTAAAAACATGAAAAGAATTAGTTATTTGAGGCGTATATTAGAGGTAATCAATTAAATAAAAATATTTTGGATATCTCGCAATAAATATTGAAAACCTCGGGGGTTGTGGGAAACCGTTGTTAAGAAATTTTTATTTTAAATTTTTCAAAGAACAAGAAGTTCAAGGAAGAGAAAATTTGAACTCTTAAATTTCAAGATAAATCAAACTAAATTCATGATCTCTCGATTTGACAAGAAAAACACATAACTTTTTTCCTTCCGGCTTCCAAGTATAAACAAAGTGTGGGTGGATTTTTTTCCCGAGCATCTCTAACACCTTTTCTATTGATGAGAATTCTAATCTATAGAATATGTCATTCGATTTTCAGAAACTGTCGAGTTCATCGTACTAATAATAATTCCTTTTAGTGTCATTATAAAATCAATAAATAATATTGAAATAATGTATAAGTGTTACCTCTCCTCTTCCTTACACTTCTTATTAAAATAAATAAATGGAAAACTCGATCTTTTTATTTTTGTTGTCCTTTTGAATTTGTCTATAACGCCTTATGCTCATCATCTCAAATATTTAATTTATGTTCTTCGCCCCTTATTGGAGTGGGAAACAATGACTACCCCATTTTATATTTAATATTTTTGTGCTATATTTTTGATGAGATGGTCAATATTTTAACCATTATTTATTTTTAGATTTTCTCATTCAATATTAGTAATGTTTATGATGAAAAAATTGTGTTCTTGAAAATAGGTCTTGAATTCAAATCCCTATAAAGATAGGGTTAAATACCTTGTATTTGAAGTACACGTGCCTCCTATATATTGGATGTACGAGTAGTCCCATATACTAAAAATTACTTATATGCTCAAAAATAAATCACCCAATTAGTAAACTATTAAAAGACCTTTCCTATTTTTCTATATAACCAAAGTGTTCAAAATAAAGATAAAAAAGCTTTCCCTTTCTTTCAAATATATAGCCATAGTGGTTTGGAAGGCTGCCATATTTTTTTGATTTAACTAGAGAAAGTTTTAAGGAATCTTGATGAGACAGGAAAGTGGAAGTGGAACAAGATCATAAATAAGTGCTAGAAAGTAATCGCATTAAATAAACTTAGAAGTTCAAGTAAGTGCAAGGGGAAAATTTGCAAAGATGTTTGAAATTCAAGAGGAAAAAAGAGCTATGAATTGTTTTTTCAAAAGCAGGTTTTGGGCGAGAGAGATTGAATGGCCATTACGGTGTAATGGCTTTCGTGATAGCAAATCTTGTTTCCTCAATTCCATATCGATGCTTATCGCTGCATTTCGGGAGGCATAGCCTACTTCTAGTAAATTTACATGCGGATTCGATCATTTTGTGTTCTTTGTTCTCGTTCTCTTTGCATGCATGACGCCGGTGGAGAGTTTGATGATGATGGTGGCAAGCATTGTTCCAGGACTTCTTGTTGGGGATAATTACGGGAGCAGGCATCCAGTACTTATAGACTCACGTACTATATTTTTCTAAAGACCCTTCAAGCTTTCCCAAACCATATTATCAATGAAACAAGCTTTAGTAAGAACATTAACATTTTGAATTGATTCCATTTCAGGGTGTTATGATGTTGAACGGTGGATTTTTCCGACTACCCAATGACCTGCCTAAACCGTTTTGGAGATATCCCATGTACTACATAGCCTTTCACAAATATGCAAACCAGGTAATATTTTCTTAGATTTATTCTATGGCACTTTACAAACAAGCTTTTAGATTTGGCGGCTTTATCTTATATTGCTAAGTATGATCACGGGCTTTCTACAAAAATGACTTTTCTGGTTTGAACTTCACAAACAATCAAGCTGGTGCTTCACCAATAAGAGGTGATGATATATTAAGGGATACCTGGCAGGTTGAAATGGGATATTCAAAATGGGTGGATCTCTTAATTTTAGGAGGAATGGTGATGGTATATCGAGTGCTCTTCTTCACCATTATCAAGCTCAGGGAAAAACTGAGGCCTCTCCTTAGGGAAAAGCTATCAAGCTTCCATTAAGACCCTCCTAACGCTGACCTTAATTTGTGACCGAGTTCATGCAATTATTTGCACTTTTGTTTTATCATATCTTCTTATCTTAAATTGAAAAACACCAAAAATGTGAACTTGACAAACTCGGTTTATTTTCAAGTATCTTGGAGATAACTGGAAAATAGTAATGTTGAAGGAAATTTACCACTACGGATAAAGCGTACAGGGATACAACTAGCAGTTGCTTTCTTATGAGAATATAAGACTTATTTATAAGGTGCCTAACTACAAAGTTGTGGCAGAAGGTTGTATCACTACATCAACCATTTTGTAACTATTTCTTTTATAATAAATAGACGGAGACACGAGAGTCAAAAGTGTGCAATCCAATTTTTCTTTATTTCTTCCTTGTATGCATCTTCTAACATTGGTATCAGAGCAAGGGCAAGCGAGGAAAGAGAGAAGGGTAGAAAATCTGCCACATTAGGGCACGAAATCTGAAGCATAAGGAGAAAAATGAACACATTTTTGTTTTTTATTTTCAACAGAGATCTAGGGCATGTTGAAGAAGAATTTTGAAGGTCAAAATAAACAAGTCGTAGTACCGAAGATTTTTGCAGCAAGGATGGAAATCTAAGGCTCACAGTTAGGGCACGAAATCAAAAATAAAAGACATGTTGTTAGGGCAAGGAGAAAACAGCAGTCGTGAATCGGAAAAACAGTCATTTCGAGAATCACAAATAAGAAAAATAGTCATTTCCGTTGGTAGATAGTCATTTTTTTGCATAAAAATACACAAAAAGTCAAAAAGGAAGCAGTCGTTTTTTTTAAAGGAGGGTCACATTTTTTATAGAAAATGTGTAATTGCAATTTTAGGAGTTAAGGGCATAAAATAGTCTCGAAAATTACCAAAACACAACAAGCTGCGCTAGGGCACGAAATTGTGCACATCACACTTGCATAAATAAACTTGGTATTTTATTTTATTTATTTTAGAAAATACGTTGTATTTATTTTATTTTATGGAAATTCCGGTAGAAAGATATTTTGGTCTATTTTTTCATACATGGAAAGTGAAAATACAAATGCAACTTATGAATAAAAATTTGTGGGATAGTCGTGTTTGAGCCAATGATGTGCTCAAGGGTAAAGTCATATCAAATACAAATCAATATAGCCATGGTTGAAGACCCACCGGATGCAAAAGGTAGTAAGGACAGTGTGAATATGCAATATAAAGATGTTCTAAACTTTGAAGGAAAGAAAGGATATAGAGTAGATGAAGCTTGGTATGGATGGTTGCTCGGATAGTTTGGGAGACTGTGTATCTTAGGAATTATACCCTCACAAGGGTCATGAGACAACTTGATGGAGCTTGTGGATGGCTCAATATGGATGGTTGTCTAATAATTTGGGAAATCTGTGATTCAGGAGTTTGAGGAGATGGAATCCAGGAACTCGGGAATTCAACTCGGGAGCTACACCTTTACGAAGGTCACGAAGTAGCTTGATGGAGGCCTACCTTATCATAACATTGCTTTCAAAGTGAAAGTGTTTGAAGATAGCGTAGTTCTATTTTGTTAGATTGTTTGTTTTTTGCTTTATGTAGAATAAGTCTTAAGAGGGGGTATGAGAATATAAGACTTATTTATAAGGTGCCTAACTACAAGTTGGTTGTAACCGGTTGTAACTACATCAACCATTTTGTAAGTATTTCTTTTATAATAAATAGACGGACACACGGTCTCAAATGTGTGTAATCCGACTTCTCTTTATTTCTTCCTTGTATACATATTCTAACATTTCCTAGGAGTGCAAAGGTACGTTGTGGAGGGAGTGAAGTTGTTTTTGGGGTGTATATGTTTGTCTTGAGGTTCTGTATCTATAGGTTGTAGAGCTACACATCTAAAGAAGTGCCTAATCTCTTTGACATGCCCATGTAATTTTGAAATAGTTAAAGTTTTTATTAACTCAAACTTAAAAATAGATTACAAAAATAAGCCCCAAATCAAGTCCTCTCATATTGACCTTAATTTCAAACAGTTATTAAAAGAAGCATTAAACAAATAAACAATACTACCCCTCAATATTTGCTTTCTGATGATAACACCCCTCAATATTTGCTTTCCTGATGCTAACACCCCTCAATATTTGTTTCTCTATCGCTTTCTTAATGATTGCACCCCTCAATTGCAATGCCGACTTAGCCAAACAATGTCAGGGTTGGGCACCCCTAACTAGGTTTGCGATTTAAAAATATTACTCATGTAGCTACCTTCAGCCACCTCCCACCACACCTTAGAATGAATTAAAAACACAAGGATTTAAAACACAAAGTAGGATGCTTTTTTAGGACACTAGCAAGCTTGCATAGCCTAAGGACTCAAATCCTGACTTGCCACTCAGTCAGTACGTTTTTGAGAACACCTAAAACTGGTCGAATATATTCTGGGATGTGCCGCTCTGTAAAGTGAAACAAACAAACAAAAACATTAAACCATGGGTGTCACCTACGATAGAGAAAGCATTGAATTATAGATTTACACTCTGGGTAACACCACCCGCCCCGCCATCATGTAACTCCTACTCAAGCCCAACCTCACACCCAATCAGACACTCTACCGCCTCATCCAACACTGTTGCATTTCCAATTCCTCTGTGGATGTCCAAATAATTTCCACGTCTCGGGCGCCTCTTGACACAAATCAACTCAATAAATTGGTCCATGAAATCGTGTCTGCACATGCACTGACATTTCGAGTGAAGACATTTAAGAAGCTCAGGTTTATAGCTCGTGAGAGTGAGACCAACAAATAATGCATTGCATCGTCCGATACACCCGCTGCTCTGGTGTCTGTTATTGATGAAGGAGATGAAGGGAGAAAGCAGAAGAGGCAAAGAGAAACAAAGAAAATAAAAAATGCAAATACATAGCACACAGCAGAAGCTAAAACACTCAGAAATAATTTTATATTAATATGTTAGCAGCATACAAAACATCCAGACTTGAGCTGGGCTTCACATTCATTCATTACATTCATTAGTAATTTTCTGTTGTATAAATATATCTGAGCTATCTCGAACAATCTATCTTGTTCTACACACTTTCTCCATTATGGAGACATTAAAGACACCAACCAACAATTAATATGCTACCAAAAACATTAAATATTATACCAAACAACTTTAATATAACCTGTGCCCGATCAATGATCAAATTTGAAGGGCTAGTCTGAATTTTATTGTGAAGGGAAAATATTGGACCAGCCCTTCGATGATGAAAAGTAATATGATTATTTCACACTTCGTATGACATTCTTAAATAATGAATACACATCATTAAAATTGAGAACATTTTTTTAATGAGATTTTTTTCCTAAATAAGTGATAATAACAACTAAGAACATTAATTTAAGTGTTGAATAGACTAGCTTACATCAATCATGTCTAATCTCTACTTAAAATGTAACATAGCCTATTTCATATAATTATGCAATGAACAAGTTAAACATATATACACATTCACTTACTGGTGGAGCTACAAAAATTTTAAAATTAAATCCCCTTATCAATGTTAGAGTAGCCAAAATTATTTACAATGAAAATAAATTTGGCTAGAAAGTGACAAAATACATACCCCAGCAAACGAACCATGATTCACAAGCAAGAAGTAGCACAACCTGTCGGTGAAGAAGCATAGAACCAAGAGGAGAAAAAGCACCCGCACCATGGCAAAGAGATCCAGGCCACGAAGTAGCGAGGAGAAGGTGTCGAAGACCCGAGGGCCACCAATGACAAGGAAGGGTCAAAGACCCAAAGCACCAACGAAGGGATGGGTGCAGGAAGCACCACGTGCAGGGGAGATTGAAGGAAAAGCCTTGCGCAAATATATTTCGATCGAAATTATTAGGAAGATTTCAAGGAGTTTTGAAAGCGTAGTATTTTTTAGCATCATGCTAAATATAGGATCTATGTCAACTTTGTGTTTATTTGAGGACAAGTATTATGAACGTTTTGCAAACATTCATTCGAAGATTGCCAAAGCAAAGTCGCTTTTAAGTTTTAAGGTTGAAGATTACTTGAAGTCTAGCAATTAAGACATTCAAGGTAGAGTCCACCGGCCACAGGTTTTGTTATAATTTCAGATTTGTGACAGAGGGACGCGCATGAATGGCCAATGCCAATGCCATGCCAAACCCAAAAATGCCTTCCAACCAGGCTTGGAAATTGACAGGTTGTAGGCCGTTTTATGTGATTTTAACCGTATTTTACAGGGATTTTTTTTTAAAACCATAGACAATAACAGGGTTAAAATTTTGAAAACCGTCGATTTTTTTAAGAGGTTTATTTAAAAGCATAATACCTATATATATACACAAATTATACACATATCTATACAAATTTCTAGAAATTACAGCCACGTGAAAGTTCTAAACCGTTAACAAATTTTGCTTTGACACGCACAGATAATTTGAAATTCCAGGCTTGCTCCCAACTTTGTGAGAATGAGTCAGAAGTTGACTGGAGTCAAATTGCAACTGCCATGTAAACCCAAAACCTGACACGATTTCCCAACTCAATCTGACAAGCCTGCAAATAGGATTAACTACGGGAGCACTTCGAGGAAACTGGATACAACATAGTCTCACTCAGACAATTGCAGGAAACCGTGTATTAATATGTATAAATAACAAGATTTTTCATTTTCGAAGAGCATTATTGAAAAATCAGTCACCTGAAAAATTGTCGAAAGTGTGTTTAAGCAAAGCGTTCTTCTTTTTCATTGCAGACACCTAAAACCACACCTCACATAAACCCTTCTACAGATCTTCAAATTTAAAAGCTTTGCATTGCCCAAGGAGCAGCCATAGGCGTGACTGGATACTGCAGTGAGCACCGTGAGCACGGAGGAGGTGGCCGGGAGTTGGGACGTGAAACCAGAGGCACCGCATGGGAACCCAAAACGACAGCACCGGGACATAGCCGCGGCCAACAAGGAAAATCTCGAGCCGGAACCCCAAACCGTCGACCAGAGGAGGCACGAGCCCAGGAAAGAGGGCCGAAGAAAATCTGACCAGGCCGAAGGAGAGGAGAACGGGCCCAAGCCGCTGCCACCCAAAAACACGTCGCTGCAAAATGAGGTCTAACACCAATACTACTACAAACCAGTAACCACTGTATTTTGTTTCGGAGCGGGAGACTGGAGTGTGGGAGATTGTTACCCGTGTTTCAATTACCTTTGAAGTATTGAGTATTTACTTCACATGGCGCATCAAGGTTTAGAAAATGTAGAGAAATCCGTTATGTTACAAACTTACAGGCCATGCGTAATGGGCGAATCGAGAGAAATGCCGGAGGCGCAGAGACAAGCGAATGAGGCGTCAAACGAGGTGCATAAAATATATATTGTTGAGAATTTTTAACAAGGTGAGCCATCACCATGGCTGCGTGAGTGTAATGTGTGACCATTTTTAATAAGACTTGCAGTATTAAATACTCACGCAGCCAGTGCCACTATAGTCATTTGAGACCCACCAGGCACCATCTTTAATTGTTAACCAAATTTTTTAATCAAAAGTTTTTCTCTTTCCTCAACAACTTACAGCCTACAGGCTGCTGCAGTCACGCAGTGTCCACTGTCCAGTCCTAAAAATAAATGATCAGTTGCAAACAGTACATGTTGAATTGACTGACGGGAAATTTGAAAGGTTGCCCTTCTAATGACAATTTAAATAAAAAGCTAAACTTCCTTATTGTCAAATAATTTCTAGATTTTGCTTTTTTTTTTACGGGCAAATTTTCTTTGGCACTTTTTTGACGGGTCAAAAGCCCTTTGACGGGCTGTGACGGGTTCAATTTTGAACGCTGTGCCCGATATAACAAACATCTGCTTAAAATATTAAACCCAACAATTCATAGCTGAGCGCCACATGTCTGTCATTCTGGAGATTTTTGGTGAACGGAGGGGAGAGGGACATAAGTCGACGGAGTGGTGACAAGTGTCACCGGTTATGTGACAATTTGGAGGAAGGAAGGGAGCTGCAGGAAAACACAACAAAATGATGGCACATGGCAGGGAGGTCAGTGCAAGTCAAAAAAAGAGCAGGCTCAGGGCTATTTTCCAACACTCCCCCTTAATCTTAAGATTGATCAATAATTTAAATCACACCCAACTTGTCTCTCAAATTCTCGCAAGATTACTTTGTTAAGGGATTTGTAAATATATCGGCACGTCTATACTGTGATTTGTAAAATTGCAAAAAAAAATTGTCATTAATGAACTCCATGATAAAATGATATCAGGTGTCTATGTGCTTGTTTCTCTTGTGGAAGACATGATTTTTGGAAAGGGAAATTGTTGAATTATTGTCACATAATTCTTTTTGTGGTTTGATCTTGAGTATGCTTCAAATCTGATAAAATTCTTATCATCCACATAGTGTGACACCTTGCTCCAATGGCTGCTATATATCCAACGTTAATGCGAGGAAAGAGTAACAATGGGCTGCTTCTTTGATGCCCAAGAAACCACACTTGTTCCAAAATGAAATGCATAATAGGAGGTGCTTTTTCTATTGTCTATATTTCTTGTACAATCGTTATCTGTGTATCCAACAAGCTTGAAATATTCTGAAGTGGAATACAAAATTCCATAATTCCTTGTTCCACTTACATATCTCAGAATTCTTTCACCTACTTGCTAATGTGAGTCTTTTGGAGACTCCATGAACCTAGAAATCAAGCTTACACCATACATGATATTGGGCCTTGTGGCCATCAAGTACATGAGGCTACCAACAAGCCTCTTGAATAATGTAGGATCCACACATGGTCCATCATCCTCCTTGCTTAGTTTCAATCCCATCATAACCAAGTGTTGGGGCTGCCTTGCACTTTTCCATATTGAATCTCTTCAAGATCTCATTTGCATATTTAGATTGAGAAATAAATATACCAACATTAGATTGATGGACTTCAATGCCCAAAAATATCTCATAAGCCCCAAATCAGTCATTTCAAATTCACTCTTCATTGCTGATTTGAAAGCATCTATGCTAAGATCACCAGGTAAAAATTAGATCATCCACATACAAGCAAACAATTAGAATGTTACCTTGCTTGTTGACTTTGATGTACAAGGTTGGCTCACAACCGCTTCTTTGGAAACCATTTTGAATGAGATATGAGTCAATGTGGTTGTACCAAGCTCTAGGAGCTTTCTTTAATCCATAAAGTGCCTTCTTCAACCTATATACCTTGTTTTCATGACCCAGTATCTCATAGCCTTGTGGTTGTTCCACATACACTTCCTCCTCTAGATAGCCATTTAGAAATTCCGACTTCACATCCATTTGGTACATAGGCCACTTGTTGTGTGCTCAATAGCCAATACAGTCCTAACTGTGTCCAACCGTGCAACATGTGCAAATGTTTCATTGAAGTCTATACCGGGTTGTTGTGTGAAGCCCCTTGCAACTAGCCTTGCTTTATGTTTTTGCACTTTTCCATCAACATCTTGTTTAGTCTTATAAATCCATTTTACACTAATTACATCCTTGCCTTTAGGCAACTCAACCAACTCCCATGTTTGGTTCTTCTCAATGGATTCAATCTCTTCATCCATGGCTTGTGCCCATGTATCATTACTCACAACCTCTTCAAATGTTAATGGATCATCTACATGAGAAAATAAAGCAAAAGCTGAAAATGAATTTGTTGTATCAACATTATACAACTCACTCAAACTCCTTGTTTTTCATGGCAACATGCTTGCTAGAGTTGGATCTAGAGATGTAGAACTACTTGGAGTGCTAGTTGAAGTTTCTCCAAGGATGCCATCTGATGTAGATGCTATTGTAGTTACTTTTGGATTTTGTTGTACCCTTGGTGTAACGCTAAGAATTACAAGAGCTGAAAAATGATGATTGTTTTTAACACGTAAACATAATAACAAATTATACATTTCTGATCATACTGATTTATTTAATCAAATTCATTAATCAATTTTACTCTTTTGATCTATCCGATAACATCCATGTAAGACATGTACAACTGAGAAGGGTGTATCCATATCTCCACGATCTCCCTTTGTCACTACTTCGAATGGCAATGATTACCAGCATTTTGGCTCAACCTTTTAAAGGTCATGAGAACTATGTGAAATTCCTTGGGTCTACCATGAAGCTAGTTTCCCGACTTCGTATTCGGTATCCGACCATTGTCTACCTCATGTTCAGTATTTCAACTTCCCATGATCAGGTTATAGACAATTTTTTTATTTAATTGGAGGACTAGGTGATCAAATAATGCACAACCATCAATGCATTACTTTGGCCAAAGTTATCCGCCGTGCAGGTTACGGCTAAACTCAAGACAACACACTAGTCTTATGAGTTTTAAGTCTTCCGCCACCTCACAACTATCCCTTTCACAATTATCTAGATCTTTATAGTTTATTTTATTTTATGTTATTTATAATTAAACCTATCTTGCAAGAGTTTATATTGAGATAGATGCCAAAGGCCAACTAGGATCTTTATGAGATAAGTACATTCATTATGCTGAAATGTAACTATATCAGCATTCCGCATGTACTTATCCCTTAATATGCCTAATGGATCTTTTCATCTATTTACCATCCCATTTAGTCTCTTTTTCCTAATGTTTGATTCTTTAACCTTAAATTACCTTTTACAACGATACTCTTCCATTCTCTATACAACAGGATTTACAATCTTATCATATTAATACCAAGTTCTTGAAAGCGCGTAATTAAATAAATATATATTAAAACATGCATATTTAATTATTCCTTTGATTAGCTACACCACTAAATAGCTTATTTAATTTAGAAATTAAAGACAATTGATTATTACAATAATTGCCCAATTATCGGCTTCATACATTGATAACTATCAAATAAATGTATTCAACAATTTGTGAAAAGTAAGATTTCACAACTCAAGTATTCATCATTTACTCATATTGAGATATTATTACACACAAAGTAATCATCTCTTTATTAAAATCATATATTACATATGCCGTTAAGGTGAAATATATAACCGGTATAATAATTCTCACATAGTGAGGTTTGAATATTTACAATGGGTCCAAGATCCCAATAATTCAGCCAAAAATTCAAGGATATCATCCTTTCACCAATTGAAATCCAAGTATCTCATTTAGATCCATGCTACGATAAAACTTCACAAGACATGAGTTTCCGCACATCCGAATGTAATGGCTAATGGTCTGCAAGACTAGAGTAGTGGTATGATGTCAGTTCAAAATGAACTGGCATGAATATTAAATCCATTTTCTGATGCAATTAATTAATAAAATATGAAAGGATATACATGTTGTTTTATTAATAAGCACATGGTAATAAAGTTGAAAATGTATTACTACCTGGTTTCTATAAAGATACAACTATGTATGCACAAAAATAGAACAACCAATTTCTATTTCAGTGATCATGTTTCCCTCTAATCACAAAGGTCAATACATCGTATTCCAGCTTCAATAAATAAGCATTTGACATTTAAAATTTCTACATAACTTCATAAAAACAATATGATTAAGAAGAGTAATTTTTCAGTCAATGAGCAGCTCTACAAATTAGCACAAATATCACCATATTTATATCACTTTAACATGTTCTATCTGGTAAACAAACAACCCAACCAAAAATATAGCAACACCATGGTTACATCATTTAAACATACTCTTTTTAGTAAAAGAACAGCTAATAATTTCTTTCATAAGATATCATTATTTTAAACCCAATCATGCCTCTAATTACTTCTTTGTGCATCTCGGTCAATTTTGCATGCCCTTACCAAGACAAACAATTTTCTTTTCAAGGTCTTACAATAATCCAAGTCATATTACCAGGCTAGAAGTTACAGGCTAAATGCTATTTTTTTGTAATTATTCACACATAACAAGACACCCTCATTTATACATGAACTAATTTAGTGCTCCATAATAATAAAATTTATAGAAAATGCAGCCCCATGCAAAAAATTTGACACCCAAATTATCATTCAAAAGATCTCAATAAATTAAAAATCGGACCTGCATATAACAACCAAGAAGAAAAATACAAAACCCCATCGCTTGCATACTCATATTGATTGGGTTACCCAAATCGATTCCTTTATGCAAATTGATTTGTTTACAGAAAACACACAACCAAATTTCAGTTTAACAAAATGAAAACCCACAAGCAAAAATCGATTTTAAACACACAAATTCACAAAATGTTTTCCTTCTTCCTGTACAGGAAAAACCCAACTCTTTTCCTTTTGGGTATAATTTATTATAATGTAGAGAAGGAATTTTTAACCTTTCTTTTACTTTATTTTTGCTAATCAAAACCCAAAACCCCATCTGCGTATTTTTCTGGGTTAGGTTAAAACCACACAAAGAAAACTAAAAAGAATACATAATCCATCAATTTGTTTTTCATACTTCATCTCCAAACAATTAAATCAAAAGTTGTCCACAATTTCCTTGATTGCCATTAAAAATAGAATGTGTATTTCCTCATTTTTTACAAATAATGTAGCAAAGAAAGGAGAAGATATTCATGCCTGAAGTAAACCCAGAATTGCAACCTTCTACTCTTCCTGCTCCAACAAGTTGAATCTTTATTTCCTCCAAAACTCACGCAGGTATTCCAAAAGGGGAGAATGAAAATAGATGAAGGAAAAATAACAGAAAAATATAATGAAAGAACTATAGTTGGGCGGCATATTAAAGAATTTTCAGGCTTCCCAATGCTGGTACGTGACTTAGTGCATGGCGCACACTTGTGCCATGTGAAGGTGTTTCACTTTATGAAACCCATAAATTTCAATAACTAAATAAACTTTTGGCTTACATGCCAAATCCTCTAATATATATATATATATATATATATATATATATATATATATATATATATATCATACATTTTTTTACTTTAGTTGTTACCTAGCTTAATGGTTAAGTTAAAATTAACCTTCATAATACAAGTCCACATATTTCCAACAATATATTACCATAAAAATTAGTTGAATTTCTAGGTTTATATAAAACATTCCAATACGAAAATCACCAAGTCCGTAAATAATAATTTGAATATTCTCATAAAGCTAGCTTGATATAGCATTGTCAAATAAAACAGAGACAATTATCATTGCGGTCATGCAAAAGTCGAACAAAACAAAAGACGACCAAACCGATTAAAATAAAGTAACCGGAATACAAATAACCGAAAGATTCACTATCATTTATGAACCGTTTTACCTATGATTAAGGCCTAATCATGTTTTAGGAAGGATCATCAAGGTGGGTGTAGGGTTATTCATTCTGCAGAATGTCATGCCCCGCAGCAGAAGCTGTGGGTCATGATACGATGAACCAAATGAATTTTACACCCAATGATGATCTCGTTTAATCCTGTTTAGACTTAACTATAGTTAATTTAACTTACAAGAAATTTTTGGATGTTACACTTGGTGTGGACAACAACCTTGAATACCTTCTTGGTGTGAATGAATGTGTAGCTTGAGCTACAACTTGTGGTGCTATCCCGGGAGTGGAAGAAGTTGTTTAAGTTTTACTAAATGTTGGAAACACTTCATCTACCATATCATCATGTAGAACAACAATTGTAATTTTTACAGTCCTCTCTACACTTCCATCCCATGCTTCATCCTCCACAAACTGAACATCACGGCTGATTATAACCTTCCTAGTGATAGGATTAAACAACTTATATGCCTTTGTATCCTCCGAGTAACCAACAAATATACATTTTTGTCCTTTGTTGTCTAACTTCTTCCTCAACTCATCTGAAATATGTGCATATGCAACACAACCAAATACCTTCAAATGAGAAACACTATGTTTCATACCTATCCAAGCCTCTTGAGGGACTTTATTCTTCACACTCTTTGTTGGGAACCTATTCATGATATAAACAATAGTTGCCACTGCCTCAGCCCAATATTCATTAGGTAAATGTTTGGCTGCCAACATGCTATGAGCCATCTCCATAATGGTTCGATTCTTCCTCTCTACCACACCATTTTGTTGAGGTGTATAGCAAGTTGTAAATTGCTTTTGTATGCCACGTGATCTACAATTTTTTTGAAAATTGTTATAAATAAATTACCACCTCTATATGTCCTTAAAACGTTGATGTAGTGGCCATTATGCTTCTCTGCAAGTGCCTTAAACTGCTGAAAATAAACAAATGCATCAGACTGTGTTTTAAAAAATAAACCCAAGTTTTCCTTGTAAAATCATCAATGAAAGTAAGGAAATAAGTGTAGCCTCCTATAGATGGTGTTTGCATTTGCCCACAAATATTTGAATGCACGATCTCAAGTGGTGCTCTTGCTCTATTTGATTTTCAGCCGGGAATGACTCTCTATGTTGTTTTCCCAAGATACAACCTTCACAAACTCTTTCCGGTTTCTCAATCAATGGAAAACCTTTCACCATGTTCTTCATATGTAGTAGCTTCAGCCCTCCAAAGTTCAAATGCCCAAATCTGAAATGCCACAACCAGGACTCATCCTTGACTACCGATTGAAATGTTGTTTGAATATCTCCATCACTATATTTTGCTTCTTCGAAGGTGATTTGACTTGTTTTGGTATTTATTTTAGAGACTATTCCAGAGCTATGTATGGCTGCTTTTGATGTTTTTTTTAATTTTCTGCCTTAAATGCAACTTCGAAATGTGCATCGTTTGTCTTATGAACAACTTGGGTTGTTTTTCCCTTCATATCCGACCTTATCCTCAAGGGAAACATCTGGTTGCTAGTCATTTGTACTTTGGCAATCAGTTGGTTACTTGGAAACCTGTCCCAAATCACACATTCATTGTTTTCCATGTACACTCTATAGCCCTTTTGTATCAACTGACCAATACTCATTAAATTATGTTTTAGACTAGCAACATAATACACATTAGGCATGAATTTCTCGCTCCCTCTTTTGGTTAAAATATTAATTGTACCTTTACCCAAAACAGTGACCTTGTTGTTGTTACCAAGTGTGACATCAGTTTGAACTAATTCATCCAAGCTAGAAAACAAATCTGCATTACTGTCATGTGATTACTACAACCGGAATCCAAATACCATATGTCACATGGGATTTCTTGGACAACATTGCACTCAACTGGGGAGTTTGAAGAAATGGCTTCATAAATCCTAGTATATGCTATAAACATAGTGCTTGTGGGAGTGATACTTGACTGAGTTTGACCTTGCTTGTGTTATTCATACTATTTTTTCTTGCATTCATAAGAATAATGTCCAAACTTCTTACAATAGTGACATTGAACTTGATATTTTTCATACCTTTAGCCTTGAGATTAGTTTTGACTTGGATTTGGACTTAGAATTTGGCCTCCACCTCTTCCACTTGAGTTTGATGGGCTCATTCTCCCACCTCTATACAAATTTCTTCCTCTACCTTTGAAGTTGGATCTTCCTTTGCCTCTACCATGACTGATTGAAACTTGAGATTTAAATGCATGCTCCAAGGATGAGTTTGCTGACCTGCTTAGCCTATGCTCATGAGAAATAAGAGATGCATGAAGTTCATCCATAGAAAATTGTGAGAGATTTTTTCTCTTCTATGGCCACAACAATGGATTCAAACTTTGTGGGTAAACTCCTTAAAATATTTTCAACTATTCTCCTATCTTCAAGAGTCTCACCATGAGATCTGATTTGATTAACTAGTCCAATAACTTGGGTGAAAAATGAATCTACTGATTCAGAATCCTTCATGTATATTGTTTCAAAATCCCTTCTTAACAATTGTAACTTAGTAATTTTAACTTTTGTCATTCCTTGGTATGTTGTTTGGAGAATATCCCATGCTTGTCTTGAATTTTTTTCTCTTGAAACCCTTAAAAAAATTCTCTCATGCATTGTTTGGTAGATGTAGAAGAGAGCTTTGGAGTCTTTTCTATTATCCTAAAGAAAATCCTTCTCTACTTGAGATAAAATATTGTATGTTGTTGCATCAGTTGGTTCTGGAAAACCATTTTCTACAAGATCCCATATATCCTGAGAACAAAATAAAGCCTTCATTTTGACTTCCCAATAATCATAGTTTTTTCCATTGAACTGGGGATTCGAGGATTGTCAAGCTTGTGCTTGAGGGTGCCATTGTTGACTGTTAATACCTTGGCTCCTTGAATCACTTTGCTTAAAAAAACCTTTAGTTTGATAACCTACTCTGATAATATCTCTTCTATGATCCTAGTTGAAGGAGATGAAGGGAGAAAGTGGAAGAGGCGGAGAGAAACAAAGTAATTAAAAATGCAAATACAGAGCACACAACATACGCTAAAACACTCATAAATAATTTTGTATTAATATATTGGTAGCATACAAAACATCCAGACTTGAGTTAGGCTTCACATTCATTCATTACATTCATAAGTAATTTTTTTGTATAAATATATATGAGCTATATCAAACATTATATCTTGTTCTACAGACTTCCTCCTTCAAGAGGATTCTAGAGACATATAAAGACACCTATCAACAATTAATACTCTACCAAAAACATTAAATATTATACCAAACAACTTTAATATAATCCATACTCGATATAAAAATATTTGCTCAAAATATTTAACCCAACAATGCACAGTTGAACACTACATGTAGGTCATTCCGGGGATTTTTAGTGGACGAAGGGGAGAGGGACTTAAATCAGCTGGAATGGTGACAAGTGTCACCAATTCTGACAATTTGGAGGAACGACAGGAGTTGTAGGAAAACACATCAAAATGATGGCACATGGTAGGGATGTTAGCGCAGGTCAAAAAAAGAGCAGGCTCGGGGTTATTTTCCAACAATTGAAAGTGATTATGCCGAACTTGACGAATTCAATTGTATCTATGATGATGTAGTGGGCTGTGAAGAAGACTTGGGGGTTCTTTATTCTCTTTCGTTTTCCAACAAGATGATCGACACAATAGCTATCGGAAACTTCCTAGCATCCTTACCTTGATTCTAAAGAGAGGTACCTCTAATGCACAACTTCATTTGAGCATGCTTTTGTAGACCGTGTCTAAAAAGGTCCTTGAACGATTTGTTTTGAACGCTAATGAAGACTTAATCGAAGGACTTCTGGAACTTTTGATGGGGAGGTAAGCCACTACTCAATTATGTCCGCCATGGAAGTTTTAACCACAATGATCTCCAACAACACACACATCAGAATAAAATCCATTGAGGCAGGAGCCATTCCCATGTTGATCAAATCGCTTCTTGAGCAGACGTCAAAGAGAAGAAACACCTATAAGAGGATGTTATGTCATGTCGATGTCTTGTGTGGATGAGCTACTATACAAATGAAAATTGACATGCAACCTTCAACTGCACTTGACCCCCTGAGGACGTTCAGGAAATCGATGTGGAAATGTGTGTGGCTAACTATAGGAGGATCAATGACTAAGATCTGGTAGTGTGATCTCCTAGTAGCTGAGTTGGCAAAGGGGATATTTAGAGGCTATGAACGGGTAACGTAAATTCCCTATGGTTTGTCTAACTGAATCTCAATGTTGAACTAGTTTGAAGTGTCCAAATTAACTAAGCTGAAACTAACAATCTATGCTACTTTGCTGAAAGGAAAATAACCTAAACAAATCACCAAACTGAAACATCATAATTACAAACAACAATTTACTTTTATTCTAAATGAATGAACTACTCCTACACTAAAACTAAACAAGAAAAATAACTCGGTGTGGTTATTCACCTATGCTAAGTGTATTGAAACTAAACTAACTTAAAACAAGAAATTTTCCAAATGATCTATGATATGTAGACAACCTCCTACAGATATTCTCTCCTTCAGATCCATAGGGATGGGAAGAAGAGGATCCATCACCAGGAGCTGCTATTAATGATTTAAACCTCTCTTGAAATTAACTAATTACTTGCAAATGAAAGAAAATTGATTTATACTTTATTTGATATGATATAACAATGATAAATTACAACAATGAAGGAAATCAAACAACTCCAACCTGGAATTCACGGAACAGAGGTAAATACAATCTGTGTAATGACTTGTCCCCTAAGTTTATCCTTTCTTTCTCTATGTGTCCATATGATTCCAAGGAATTGGGAATGCAAAGGCAGCAACAGGAGAAGGCGCTTGAGCAATGACATCTTGAAGGTAGTCTGGTTAATGCAAGTGGAAGATGGATAACACAAGTGAACAGAGCTTGGCTATGTAATTTCCAGCATGATTGTGGCAGTAATACTATGCAAGATACACAAAATTCTCAGGCCATTTGCTTGAATACAAGCATTGAATATATAGGAATTGGCTGGGATGTACCTTCATGCACAAGGTAGCCTTGGAGTACAAAATCATTGGGTGAAGATGAAATTCAAATTAATTAAATCTATTTAAAATAGAAGAGGGAAGGAATATCATGCAATCAAGACTATTTTTAAGCAATTTGGTTCAAAAACACACCTTGGAAGTCAAGTTAAGTGAAGTGTCACGTGTTAAAATCACGCATGAAAGGTTTTAGAAAAACACGCAGGACCACCACCCTACGTAGGGTGACGATCATAGAACCATCGTCATGTCCAGGTGGCATTCAAAAAAATGCCATGCTACTTGGGTGGTGGTTACGAAACCATCGCCTAGGCAAGGTGGCTATTTTGACACTGAAGGCCAAAACATGCATAGAAACAGTAAAGTGGAAGAAAGCATGGAAAAGCTAAGTACAAATATATAGGCTACAAATATACACTGCGAATGAGATTAGGAACTTGAACACCTTCGAAAGGACATGAATCATCATTGGGGACATTTGTAACCATTTTTTCGACAATGTAGCATGTGTAATTTGGGTGTGTACATATTTCCCCCTCGGAGAATCGTCTTAGCCATGAAAAAGATGTAAAACGTAAAGTCTAAGTATGGTGTTCTGAAATGGGGAGTTAGAAGTTATACGACACGCTTGTGTGTCGAAATTTCACCTCCAAAATATCGCTACCTACAAAATGAAAAGAAGACTCGAGTGGAGATAGATAAAATATAAAAAAATAAATGCTAAATTAAAACAACAAGAGGACTTACCATTTGTGTGGGGTTAAGAACTTACCTCTGCTAGTGCTCCACCTTTGTAGACACATACACTCAAAATGAGGTTAAAACAAAATATTAAGACAACTTATTTTCAATTCATTTGCACATATTATTGTTGTGATTTTTTTGAAGCTCTGGATCCATGGTAACAATTTCGTTTATGAGTATGGTTGAATTGGAATGGATTTAGAAATGGCGGCATCAGATCCTGTGAAAGTGAAAGAGGCTCAGAAAGTGTTTAGATGCGAGAGAATTGATATTTTGCATTAGGATTTTGCCTTTTATTGTTTGAATGCTTTTGAGAAGAACTCTAAGAAATTCATAACTAGAACAGTCATAAGGGGCCTCGAAGAGGTGGATAGGAAGAGTGCCTTTATTGCTTAGTCTAATTTTTGTGAGGCATATATGATGTTTTTATATTTTGTGCTCATTGCGAGCATTTTGACCATGCCTAGTGCGTGATAGCATCGTTCACAAAAATGATATATATATATATATATAATATATATATATATAAAATCTTCTTTTTGGTTCGGTAATTCATTGTATCTGAGTTGAATTCTTCTTGGCTCACTTCACATGTGTACTCTAGATGTTTAGAACTTCCGTTTTTATATGCTTTTCAGAATGTATGCAATGGATATGAATACTAACATAATGATTTTTTTTTGTAATGCTGATACATGATAATGCAAATACACTATAATGCTGAACTTTAGTTTCTCTAAGCAATTTTCGATACTTCGTATTATTTTGGAAAGACGTGATGAAAGAGTGATATGATAAGTGAATGAAATTCCCCCTCCTAACTCCATGCAACTGGTAAGATGTGAGGGCTCAACACCAAAAGAAAAAAGGGGCACAAGTTATATAATTTTTTTGAATGGTAATGATGAGAGATTTGGAAAAACCAAATTGAGACACTACAACCTCATTATACTCAAGTTTGCTTCATAGTTTAAAATGTGAATTACTTTCCAGTTTATCTAGAATTAGATCCATAGATGGCCACTTGGTTGATAAAATATGGTTTTGACGTTTTAAACTCTTTTGGAGTTTTGGACATCTAACTCACTTTGCTCTGATTTATGATTTCACAACATTTGAATGAACTATTTCTAACTTTCAAATTTGTCAAAGAGACCCCATATACCTTGACCCATACCACCAGTAGGAAGTATGGGCTCATCACCATGGACAAGGCATAGGCGATTAAGGGAAATTATCTTCTTTCCTAACCCTACATCACTAGTAAGAGATGTAGACTCAACACCGAAAGTTGGTAGGGAAAATAAATGTGTAAAATAAATTTTTTATGTGGATTTTCATTTGACTTACTTATCTAGGAAAAAATTCTAGAATGTTCTTATTTCCGAAGAGACGTATATGGGATAGATGTGACACCATGAAGCTTATAGAACAAACCGTAGGAAAAGACACCTAATATAGAAGAAACTACAAATAGAACCAAGTATGCAGGCCTTGGTATGGTTACTGTCAAAGCTTGTCTTATCTTATTTGAACTGATGAAATGATTTAGAAACAATTGATGATACCATGAGGATTTGAAGAGATATGATTTGAATGTTTTGCTAATGTTTTTATAAATTTTTAGGAATTGCTATAAGAATAAGTCCCTTGATCACAAATTTACGAAATGAACTGGAAGATGAAAATGCAATGTGGATGCAGTAATGTACATATGAAAATGCAGGTGAAACTACATGTCATGATGTCTAAGGTGAAGAAAGTTGACAAATATTGAATTCTTCACCCCTAAAAGTACACAACGGAGAACCATGATCCTTAAAATTTTCATTCTCTTGACAAGGGCCTACCATTCTGGGTTTAAACTTACAACCCTTGCCTAGAAGTGTATATGTCCAATCATTAAAATCATTTGTCTGAAAGAGGTGTTCATGAACCTCTTTGTCACGTTCTTGAGACATGGTGTGTGGGTGAGCATGACTATGTTGCTCGGCCTTGTTTCCTATGTAGAGCGTTGTGTTTACTTGTGACCCTTGCTGAATGATGAGGCCTTGCCCCATGGATATGGCAAGCTTAGTTTTAGATGCACATGGGTTGAAACCGAGGTTTATAATATAACAACCCTTAGAGATGGTTTTGATGGGCATCGTTTTAATCTCAAATTTCCCTTCTTCATTTGTTAATTCTATCATGTTTACACCTAGACCTAGGTCATCGGAGGGAAGATATGCTAAATCGAGAAGACTACCCATCCATTATGGTTCAAATGAGATGAAAACCAAATCATCACCCTCTAAGAGTTTCATGATTTCTTCGTGGTTTTAGATGACACTATTCCCATAGATATTAATTTACCCTTATCTATTTTTTCCACCTCAAATATTTTTGGGTCAACGACTTCAGCCTTTAGAACGCCTTGGGGATGATCGGGACTACCTCTTTTGATGAAGGTAGTTTTTTCAATTCATTCATAGGAAGTTCATTCTCCATATGGACTTATTTCTTATTCTTGAGGTTTTCTGAATGTATATCGAATGGTTTAGGATCTCCTTGAGTGATGAAGATCTTCCCCAAATGGAGGAATATAATCTCTTGGAAAAAGGTAAAAGGGATCGCCTTCATTCGATGAATCAGTGGTCTCCCAAGGATCAAGTTATAACTTGTTTCCTTGTGGATTAGAAGAACTATGGTTCCAATCAAGGTTGCTTTGAGACTTTCATACCTTCGTAACATGTTTCTTATAGAGGAGAAATTAGTCTCTCCATACCCTAACTTCTACAAGAAAGAGAAGGGAACTATGTTTACGAGTAGCTCCGTCATCAATCACGACTCTCTTAATGTAATTGTTGTAAACCCATACCTGTAAATATAAGTCAGGATCACCTCTTGAGCAATTTCAGCGTCATATGGCATCTTGTCTATATAAAAACAAACCCAGTATCCCTATCATTTTGTCCCAGAGGATGTATGTCAAATTCAATATGATTTATTTGAGTGCTAGGAGGTGGCATAACATGGATTAGATGACCAAGACCTAGTGCATTGAGCGAAAAACACGAACGATGCACATGTGAATTCTTCAACAAATCTAGAAATGAAATGTGAGAAAAGGTCTTGTTCAAATCTGATATTAAATCATAGGCTCCTATTGGTTTTGAAATTGTAGGAATGTCATCTGTGGGAAGGAAAGAATGGGTAGGGGTTGTGAAACATACTCCCTCATCCGAGTAGTTGCATCAATTTCTGGCTCGACCTCTAGCTCGACTAACCCCAAGATTTTTGTATTATCGTTTGAACCAAGGTTAGGAGAAAATTGAGATTTTTCGGAGGTTAAGGATTTATGGTCATTGTTTCCTATAGGAATACCCTTTTTATATTTTAAGGATTCACTTGGGAATCCCAAAGACATTTAGGGTTTGCATTTTGAGGTGTGACAGGTCTGATATGACTAGGTTGTGAGTTTGTTTCAAGATTTTCTAGGAACATGTCTACAAAGAGCTGCCTTTGGTTTTCAAGAAGTCTTTGCAGAAACTTGTTGCAATCGTAGCAAATCCTATCATCATGACCTTGAACCTTATGGAAACTACAGTATAGGTTAGGGTCATAATCTCTTGGCATTTGATAAACATCTTGTTGTTTTTTATTATAACCTCAGTTATAATTTTGAAATTGATCGTTATAACCATGATTCACCGCCCTTGGCTAGATTTTTGATATTGGTTTGAGCTTTGGGTTTGATTTTGATTTTGAGAGGGATGGTTTACGTCATTCGTGTCGTACTCAACCAAGGAGACAATGTTAGGGCTCCTTGATTTCCCTTGTTGTTTTTATTTTTAGTGTTACCGTTGTTTGGAAAACCAACATTCTTAGCTTGATCAATAGAACTATTCATGGTAGCACCATCGTTGTGATTCACACCCTTAGGTACTTGGTTTTGGGACCATTGTTTTGATAATTTACATTATTTTAATTTGAGGATACCGATTTCCCATTGGGACCATAGATCTTACGCCTTTGTCTATAATGGCTTGGTCAATCCAAAGCGCACCTTCCAATACTTCCTCGTAACTATGGAAAGGAAACTTATGGACTTCCTATCTAGTCTCCCGATTGAGTGAGTGAAGCAAAATATCGCAAATTTCCATCTAGTCCATCTTTGGGTGCACATGTAGAGGAATAGAGAACTTACTGGATGAAATGGGTGATAGATTCATTTTCTCCTATCTAATATGTAGGAACTCCCTAATCCCTGTACGCAACAAACTATTCATGTCAAATGCTTTGATGAACTCAAAACAAGTTTTTAAAGGAGTGTATAGAAAATTTTGGAATATAGTAATACCAATCCAAAGGCGATTCCTTCAAGAATATTTGGAAAGATCTTAGCCATTATATCATCCCAAGGAAGCAATTCCCTAATAGAAAAAGTGTAGGCCTTGATATGAGTGTTCAGGTATCCTTCTCCCTTAAATTTTTGGAAGATCTGGCCATGGACGTGGAAGCATGACACCACGTATGGTGAGGTCAAGAGGCTCCTTTAAGTACTCAATGTATGTACCCATTGCGTAAGATTCCACCATTAAAGATCCTTGATGATGAGGTGGAGGAGGAGGAGTTGGACAAACTACATTATAAGCGTTGGGGAATGTATGGGGTCCATTGATATGGCATGTAGGGAGCTATAATGGCACATGGGTCCATATGGGGTTTTTGAATACATGTGCATGTAAGGTGAGATAGTACCATGATATAAAAGGAACGATAACCAGATCATACCAAGCCAAGAACTCAAATGCTAATCAAACACCATGATTAATAAGATGAAAGAAATTTGCTAGAATAATTTTACATAAACCTTTGCAAAAAAATGAGCAACAATATCATATATTATTATGGAACTCAATGAGATATAATGAGAATGAACCTTGCTTACATAGGAAAGGAATAACAATCTAAGAACGAGTCAAGTTTGTAGATCAAGCCATAAATAAAGGAAAGAACTAGTCATCAAAGAACTATTCAAGACCATAGATTGAGGAGAGAACTAGACATCAAGGATCTAGTCAATACCATAGATCAGGGAAAGAACAAGTCAATACCATAGATCAAGGAAATAACTATTCCTAACAACTAGATAATATCCCCCTAATATATAAATAAATAAAAATAAATATCCACACACATAAGTGGGTGAGGATAAATACAATAAAGGTAAATAAAGTACCTAGGTGAACATGAGCTAAGTAAATACCTACTCTAATAGGATATGGACTAGCGGGCATAAAACTAGGGAATGTCGCATTGCTTGTTGTGTTGGCATTTGAGAATGCACTTCCAGCCAACCTTTGCATAGGATAAGATTGAGAAGGATGAGGACCCATCCCTAGTGTGTCTAACCATGTGAGAAGATCACCTATATTTGAATGAACCGGATAACCTTGTTGTACAGGATATTGCATTGGTTTCTCATTGGAAGGGATGTATCCTTTCTTTGTCATTTGGATACCTCATGTTCTACCCTACTAAATGCGTTGGTTGCAAAGTCTGGGCACTTTCTAGTTCTATAATTCTCCCCACTAAATTATAAATAAGATCGTTGGGAGAGTATTGAGTCCCTTGTTGGGGTGCATGTGGCGTAGGGTTTGATTGAGAAGGCTCGTGATACCCTGTCATGAATTGTTCAATGTTATAATTCTTGTCTTCCTCGAAGTAAAAATCTTAGGATAAGCATTAGAAATCTCACAGTTATAGTATTCATTCTATCCAAATACTCATCTATCTCGACGAAGAGGATTAACTATTTGTGCAAATATATCATATTTTGTCAATTGCATGGTGATGTGAGGTCTCGACAAGACTCTATGGTAAGAACCTATTCCATTTGTGATAATAACATGGTTTGTATTAGGTTGACCATATTGCACGTTTAACAGGTTGAACAACCTCCTCCATCCTTACATAGCTAATGGGGTTTGAAGTGTAACTAGGGAGATTTGGATGTTTCTTGTGTAATTTTCGCTCCACCTCGAAACAAAGGGGATTGTTGTGGTTGAACGTTGGTGTAATATCTATCGAGCCAAATGGCCCACAAAATCTCTTCCAGATATATTTTAGAAAGCATAAAATACCTATCAAAATAAGGGAAGAAATGGAAAGATGAGGTAATATTAATGTAAGAAAAGGAAAAAGAAGTAATTAGTCCTTCACCTCAGGTTCACCAATTTATATGGATGAAAATTGACATGTAACCTTCAACCGCACTCGACCCCGAGGTCTTATCGGGGCAGCCGATGTGGAAATGTATGTGGCTAATTGTAGGAGGATAATTAACTAAGATGCGGTAGTGTGATATCCTAGTATCTGAGTTGGAAAAGGAGAGATTTAGATGCTATGAATGGGTAATGTAAATTCCCTATGGTTTGTCTAACTGAATCTCAATGTTGAACTAGTTTGAAGTGTCCAAATTAACTAAGATGAAACTAACAATCTATGTTACTGCTAAAAGGAAACTAACCTAAAAAAATCACCAAACTGAAACATCATAATTACAAACAACAATTTTCTTTTATTCTAAATGATTGAACTACTCCTACACTAAAAATAAAAAAGCAAAACAACCCGGTGTGGTTATTCACATGTCTTGAGTGTATGAAACTAAAATAACTTAAAACAAGAAATTTTCCAAATGATCTATGATATGTAAACAACCTCCTACGAGATATTCTCTCCTTGAGATCCACATGGATGGGAAAAAGAGGATCGAGCAATGGGAGATGCTATTAATAATATAAAACCTCTTGAAATTAACTAATTACTTTCAAATGAAAGGAAATTGATTTATACTCCATTTGATATGATGTAACAATGATAAATTGTAGCAATGAAGGAAATCAAACAATAACTCCAACTGAAATTCACGGAACAAAGGTAAATCCAGTTGTGTGATGACTTATCCCCTCAGTTTATCCTTTCTTTCTATGTGTGTCCATATGATTCCAAGGAATTGGGAATGTAAAGGAAACAACAGGAGAAAGCGCTTGAACAATGGAAGCTTGAAGGCAATCTGGTTGTAATGCAAGTGGAAGAGGGATAACACAAGTGAATAGAGCTTGGCTATGTAATTTACAACAGGATTGAGGCAGAAATTCTATGCAAGATACACAAAACTCTCAGGCCATTTTCTTGATTACAAGAATTGAATATATATGAATTAGCGTGGAAAAGCTAAGCACAAATATCTAGGCTACAAATATACATCATGATCGAGCTTAGGAACTCGAACACCTTCCGAAAGGATATGAATTGGGGACCTTTTGTAACCATTTTGTTGATAATGTAGCACTTGCAATTTTGGGTGCAAACAACTGCCATTGCCAACCATGCCATGGGTATCCTTCATCTCCGAGAAAATATTTAGAGTCTCCAGCGATAGGTTACTCATAGACTACACATATGAAGTCTTATGTGACTCGAGAAAATCAAACATTCAAAGAAAGTGACCGATATATTTTAGTAGGTTTGCACAAATGTATCCAAGGAAGGTCTCCAATTATCGACATCACAACTACACACTTTATCAAATAAAAAAGTAAAATCTTAAATGTAAATACGAATTGGAATCCATCATTTTTTTAGAAAAGCATGGTCTATTGTTGATGGAACAAAAATGAACTGAGCTCACCTTGAACTTGGACTGCACCAGGGGTTAAATTTGAGGGCCAATTATACCTTTCAAACAATTTCCATGTGACAATAAATTTTTAATGTTGCCGGTCAAAAATACAAAACAATGGTATTTATACACTACTTATAAAATTTATAAATGACTATTTCATATTTATTTAACTATGTTTAATATATACTAATATAATTTACATATGAATGTATATAAAAATGATGGCCATATTTTAAATATATAAGTCGTACGTGACGATTTTATAAAACATTTACAAGTATTTTACGTCTAAAATCACAAAAATGTTTGAATCGCCATTAAATTTAACCACTTGGTTGCACCACATCTTCGGGTAAAGCCCTATACGGCTTGCTACAGAGGGCTAAAAGTGCACTTCATGGTCCCCATACATGGAATACAAATCCGGTGGGCTTATATATCTAGCAACAAACAAAAAATTATTAAATATTTTTGTAAGACAAGTTGTGAGAGGGAAATAATATTTAAACATTATATTTCATTAAATATTTAGTTCGTATGCATGTAATCTGACAGTCAAGACGAGCATCCATAGAAATAGGTAGGCGAGCCTCGGCAGCAAGAAAAGGTATTAAAAAGTGCATACAAATGCGCTCGGGGTGCTTTTTTAGTTCTATCATTCACAAAATTGCACCATAAAAGGGAGTGGCAATTGAGCTTTCTCCACGAGGGGAAGGAAATGGGGAACATGGGAGAGAGGGAAGACACACGTGCCACAGATCAAGAACCATGAACTCTACTTGCCCACACATTTATAACACAACAAAAATGGAACCTACAAGAAAAAGATGCACACAACATGCCAAAAAATGAATGGAAAGGAAAAACGCAAATAAAACAAGCTAGGGTAGACAAACCGTGTCACAAAACATATTCTACATGATTAAAATATGCACAATTTCATTATATTCATGGTAGAAGGTGTGAGATTACATTACAGAGGCCAGATTTGAGGTCGAGAACTCATGGAAATTCGACCATAATTTTGACATGGTGTCACTACTACAAAGAAAAGCTCAAGATCCTAACTAAAAACCCCTCAAATGGGAAAATTTTACATATATATAGCAAAAGAGCTCTCACCTACCAAGCATTAATTGCCTCACGAGATAGTTGAGCTATGCCATTAATGTTCAACTCGCAATTGATGTTTTTTGAATTAGGCCGGTCACATACATTTTCCTCCTAGACATTAGCATTTGTTTTCCAACTGACCAGTTGCATAAAATCCATTGATTTTGGTGGGAGAAATTTTTTTCTTTGTGTCGCCTGCGGTAGCTCCAATTTTCCTTATGTTAGCCAAGAATACGATTGATTTTCTACCAACCGGTTACATCTCGTTTCTCCTTCTTTCCTACTATCGGTCAATTAATGCAAAATCTATTGTCGGTTAGTAAGAGCATCCGTCCAACTACCATCGCCCCTTGTTGTCAACCGTATGTTCCTCTCTTTTAAATTCATGATATTGGCCGATAGTACCAAAAAAGCTACCCACCAAAGTAGCATTTAGAATGCTACCGACAACCACTCCAACTTTGTGCACCACCGACGTTTCCCGCCATCCCTCTACCACTCGGTATCTCTTGAGAGATGCTACCAGGCTGGATTTTACCTCCCAAATCATCGCCACGAACTATTGAATTTATCCTTATCGCCTAGTTACCTTCCACGCCAACTCAACTCGTTGCTCCACTTTGCCTAACTCGGTCCTAACTCGGCTAGCTAGGTGACTCACCAAACAACTTATACTAGCTCGATTCGACTCAAATTGAGCCATCCTAAGATTCCTTTCTCTTTTGAAACTTGGGGTTGAATTCGACGGTGCCTCTGCACATTTAGAATTCAAATGGCTAAGTCCATCTTGGTAAGTTGTCCAAATTCATTTGGGGGATAAATTTGGGAAAAAAATTGATGAACTCTCCGCCTACTAGATGGAGAGACTAGTTTATTTGAAGCATCGATTGGGCATGGAGTCAAGCCCAACCTTGAAGAAACTTATCCTTTCTTTTGAAAACCTATCTCCTAGACTCGTGTGAACTCGAACATCCGAATTGAAACTACCTTGGTTGCTCTTGAAGCTGATTTGGGATTTAGGATTAAATTTGATAAACTGTCACCAAAACTAAAAATTTTACCAAGGTAAGAGCACAAAGAATTATGAACCTACAACTGATCTGTTGGGTTGAATGAAAACAATGAAAATTGTCCCATATATGAATTTTGTCATGAACCCGAAAAACTTATGTACAAAATAGAAAACCATACATTCTGAAAATGGAGACATGCAGAGTCTACACAAGTAATTCTTTTGCTGAAATCAAACCTACCTACTCTACTATAACCAAAGCAAGGAGGAACTATAAAAATCCTGCAACAGGAAGGCATAAATAACTTCCCTTTCTTACAATTCCAGGACCATGCATTTTATTTGAAAATGGACATAACATTGGGAAAAAGTGAAAACTGATCAAAACCAATTCTCCACAAAATCCTTCAAAGTATCACCGAAAGAAAACAAATACCTCATCAATATGATCTTCATTGGATTAGAGGTGTTGTAGATGACCTTTGGTAAATCGTAGCTCATCCTCATGCTCTAAAATGGACATGACCGGTGACAAATCTGACTTTGGCTCCAAAATAATCAAGTACCTTATTGTACAAGTGGATTTGGGAACTAATGGGATGATCCTTAAAGTGTACCCATCTTCTTTGATTTTATCCCCGGGAATGGATCCAGTAGAGACTCTTTCCTCATAATGGAGCTATTCTAAATTTGATGTTTCTTCTTCTACAGACAACTTTTTTCCACCCCTGCATTCTCATGCTCTGCTTCCTCAAAGAAGAAGCTAGATAGCTCAAATTAATCCTCCTTGAAATCTTGAGGCCCTTCTATCAAAAGTGCAGCAAGCTCCATACATGCAGATCAATGAGGATCATTACATTCCATTAAAGTATCTTGCTCACTTTCAAAACATTCTTCCTCAAGGCCTTGGATGCCAATAGTGTTCATAAACACTTTCCCTTCTTCCCCAATCTCACCATGAGTGTCCTTCACCTCGCCTAATATGTTTTTGTGTTAAACTCCATTTTTTGCACACTTTGAACCATCTCATCCTCCCAATCTGAATCAGAACAATCTTCAATAGATATGGAATTATCCTCTTTGATAGAATTGGTTGGAGAAGAGGCATAAACGAAGGATGATGATTTGTTTCATGCTTTGGAAGATATGTTTGATGCTTAAGAAACTGTTCGATCAATTGGAGAAGTCAAATGATCCTCAAAAATATTCCCTACTCTGTTGATCCACTCTCTCCAAAACATATGCATGAGTTTTCCTGAAGCCTTTCTATTTGGAGTGCTGCGTGGGCTGTTCCTTCTCTTTGAAAGCATAACAAACTTGTTGTTCTACCAACCTTATAGGATAACTTGGTATAATAAGGGTTGGGTAGAAACTAGGGAAAACATTTGAAATACCACAACTTCTAAAAACATTAGTGTAAGGTTTGGTGAAGTTGGGTAGTTCCCTAGGTGGATATGGGAGGGATTTCTACAAAGTTTGGGGAATGCTCTGGGCATAAAAAAATGTGAGACATCAAATGAAGGATAAGGAAGCAAAGGAGATTCTTGATTTTGGAAAGGAATGATGTATTTTTCTTTATTTGCATAAAGGGAAGGAAGAATTTGAGGTGGTGAGGGAAGAATTGCAACAATAGAGATGGGTTTCCCTTCTCCAACATGAATAAGAATCTTCTCAGCTTGTGATGCAATGGAAAAGATTGAGGAATATTGCTTCCTCCTAAGGATTGAATCAATACAACTAGATCAACATCAAAAGACCTCAAATAATACAAAAATGCCATACCTTGTGGGGGTCTGAATTCTTGAGGAATTATATGTTAGGTCCTTGTGAATCTGATGTTGAAATCAAGAATAAACTCCATTGTAGCTTGTTATATTTTTTGAGGTGTTCCATGAGGCAAATGACATCTGCATCCTCCTTGAATCGGTTCTGTAGTTGTTCTCCTAGTTGATTCCATGTGGAAATGGATTGTGGAGCCAAACTGTTGTACCAATATTTTTCTGTCTTTAAAAGATGAAACTAGAAGTCTCGAGGCAAACAATCTCTTCGGGACATCATGAGTGGCACAATGGTTAGCAATATCTTGAATGTGATCAATAGGATTGGTATCCATTTCCATAGAAAAGAGGTATGTTTTTAAGGCTATCTTGGGGATAACATCCCACTTCTTCACATGGAGGGGGATAGAACCGAAATGAAAGAATATAAGAGCTCCTTGGAAATCCATGAGAAAATGGGGATGGAAATGAATGAGGGGATGGAGAAAATTTCTGAAACCCAAGAAAATGGGTTTGTATGAATCAGTGGATTTGTGAGATGCAATTATAAGTGCCTCCAAAGGCTCAAATATTCGCCAAGAGATGTAGTCATTTTTACCCCTATTACAAAAGAAAGGAACCTTTTACGCATCGGCCTATCACCCAACAGCGCTAGCGCTCACCCGAGGCACACACAGGTGTTGAGTCTCTTTTTATGTGACTTTAGTGGGAAACGTCATCTAGGATCCATGTTTAAGAGATTTGAAAGTGTGGACACCTTTAGTTTAATCAATACACTATTATTTTTAATAGTGCACTAACTATTATTCCCTTTGCAAATTGACGATACACCACTGTTTGACCTACCTAACTCCCTTCTTACGACACCCTTTTGGTCATTTTTCCTCTTATAAACCACTTAAACAAGTTGTTATAGCCTCGCTCTAACCACATTAGCTTCTTATTCCCTTCTAGTCTACCTCTACCATCTTCCTAGACTATCAATCCATTTCATTGGATTGATCGAACCTCTCAGAACCCTTCCAGAACCCTAATTACTCTCTAAGAGAGATTAATTAGTCTAACCTAGGTTAATTACCCTAAACATAGTCAAATCACACTTTGACTTGCTAAAAGTGCTTTTTGGACTTTAGCCTTTGTCACACATGCACTAAAATCTCCCATTTCCCCAAACCAACAACTATAAATAGGGCTATACCCCCTCCCTCATTTCCTAAGAATTCTCTTCTTCCTAGCATAGATTATAGAATTTTTTTAGGATTTAGATTGTATTTCATCTTCTTCCATTGAGCTAAATAGCATTTGCTTTTGTATTTCATAGCACTAACGTGGAGTAAAAGGGAAGATTCATTGGCCTTAAATCCATTAATGGGGAGATAAATTTCTCTTAAACAAATAACTGAATGCTTAGATCCTCTTAGGTTCATTATTTCAAGCTTTCAAAGAATAGAGGTTAACTTCATTTGTTTAGTTTGCATGTTTACTTCAAATTAATGTATGCAAAGAAGAAAACCTTGCTCATTTCTTATCACATGGTCCATTGATCAAATTGTTAAAAGCCTTTGGGGTTTCTTTAGAGATTCTTACCCTAAATCCATGGCTTTTACAACTTTTCATTGAACACATTTAGCACGCTCGGTGGGAGACTTATGTCCACCCTCCATTAATGGAGGTATTTTTAGTTTTACAAAGTTCATTTTCAAGTTTTTTGGATCAAATCATTTATTATTTCATCATTTATGTTTCTAACACTAGATAAATGACCTTCATTTCAGTAGTATTTTGTTAGTTTGATGTAGAAATAGGACACTTTGACTAACAACTAACATGTTTGCTCTTGAAAATTTGAAAATCCATGTTTTTACAGGTTTTTCACAGGGTGCGCGTAGGTGTAAAACAAGGGGCATGTACACGTTGAAACCCCAGCGTATCCATCGGATCGAAATGTACTGTCAGCGAACTTCATCATTTACAAATTTTATCTCTACAGAGATGTGCACGCGTCTCCGTAATCTGGGACGTGTATCTACCTCTCTGGTTGCACATGTGTAAATGGTCCAATTGTGTAATTTTATTTTATTTTGACAATTTCTTGTTTTATGCTTGAGTGTGTACACATTGAAACCTAAGTGTCCATGTCAATATGCACGCGTCTCTATCATGTTGCAAGCATCTATGTTTTACTGCATTGGGTTTCACTAATTTTTACTGCAAGTGTACTTGTTGAGTAGGGCACGTATCCATCGGTTGGGAAGCACTGGTGTTGGTATAGGCACACAGGTGTCTGTATTAAAATTGGAAATTTTTTACAGTCTACAAAAATCTTTTCTTTTGATCCATTACTGCAGGTTTCTAGGACTAACAATTCAAAAAACAGTGTTTTTTCCTTGGCATTTCAGTTTGCATAGTTAAAGTGTTTTGTTCTTGGCTTAAAATTAGCTTTGTAGAAGTGCGTATGCTCTCTCCTCGCGTCTTCAAAGGTGATCTTGGAGATAAAAACACTTGTTTTATAAGGGATGAAGTAAAACTTTCATGTGATTTCAGTAGGATTTTTCACGTTGCGTATGCTCTTCCTTCGCGCCTTTTGGCGATCTTAGGAATCAAAATCAAAGTGTAAAATTCTCTTTCTTAACATCAACCTATGAACTAGAAAATTGCTAAAAACTTGTTTTCTACAGGACCTAATGCTTGTCAAAGAAGGGTGTCAAAAACAAAAACACAAACTACTAATACACATGTTTCTTGTAGGTTGCCAAACGATGTGCTACTTAAAACCACATTAAGTTAAGCAAGATAAAAAAACACCATATTCAAAAACATCGTATTGCAGGTTTGGAAAAGGGTATGTCCCTATCTGCTCAAATGGAACATAACCCCTTTGGCATAATACCTTAAGCTATAACAATGGGGGTGGTTCCAGGAACCCTAAAGTAGTCCACCGCTATGTAACCTCGTGGATGAAATAGGAAGCACTCCGCTTACCCACTTGACTAGTACGCCTTGTGAGATAGAGTTACCGGTTGTCCATATGGCGACCCCAGGGAGAGCACACGTGGATGCACTAGTTTCCCTTTGTGCTCGAAGGGGGTAAAGTAAAGCTGAGATACTCCCAAGATAGGCAAGGGACTATTTGGGTAAATCACACTCGCTTAAGACAACTTTGTAACACCTAGTTGAGAGAACTTATTAAGGAGGCCATTCTATCTTGGAGCCCACTTTACTAGTCCTTTATTGTGTCAAGCCATCACAAAGTGACAACTCATTTGGAATCTAAACCTTGTTTGTCGAACAAGGCAAGGAACCCTTGTGAGTTTGATCTAAGTGTCTTTTCATCACGAAACTAAACTATGTCCCACTTTCACTTAGTTTTATTCTTGTCTTCGGATGAGGCGAAGCTCTGCCCAAGTGGCACTTGGTTTGTTTTCATCTTTTGATCTGTACCCTTGCATTCTCACCACCCACTTTTTTGGGGTGAGAAAGGAGCATACCTCACGCATTTTTATTAGAGATAGTGCTTGCCACTTTTTTGTCCATTTACGCCCATCCATGTTTGCGGCTGGGTTGTTAAACGTCTAAAGTGCACAGGTACACTTTTCATATCTTTGATAAAAGTCCTTCCATCTTGATTTCAGGATCATCTTCACCACTATGAGTATGGTTCATCTTTTGTCTCTTCTTGAGTTGATAGTTTTGTTCACATCTTAGATGCACAATCTTGGTACTTACATCGTATTCTCATTTTGTGAGAAAATGGTATAAGTCCCTTTATTGCGTGGTTACGCTGCTCACACGATTTGAAACTCCTTGCTATACTTATCACTTGGTTTCAGTTTTGATGTCATCTGAGTCTTCTTGAAAAGTGTCGATAACACCTTATATATATCATAATGAAGTTGTCATGGTACTAACACCTTGCTTGCTCGGTTAATGTATCACAGTGACGTTGTTACACTATATTTATTCACGACTTCCATTTTTAGAAGGTTTGGCTTTCATCGGCATTCAAACTAAGTTTTACGTATACCTTGTCAAGGGACTGTGATGGCATCATGTCAGTACTTAGGCCTTGTTAAGGTTCTAACTGGACCTACATATTGATACATCATTGTCGCTATCTATTTTTAGGGCATAGGCTTGGTAACAACAAACTGAGTGATCATAACATTTAGGTGTGCATATGAGTGTTCCTTGATAAAAACAACTACATAACACTACATCTAGGATACATTGTGGTATAGTTCAAACATCACCTTGAGCGGCTTGCAGAAACCATACACTTAGGGGTCGCACTAGCTACATACCAAACATCTCTTTAGTAATGCCTAAAATCATAAAAATGGCAGCCAAATCAAATGAGCATGATATAGGAGAAAACCCTTTCGACACCTTCCCATTTAGTGGCCACAATTTAGCACCGCTCTTTTCTCAAGTCAAAGATACAGAGAGGCGTTAATTGATCATAGTGGAGAAGAGTCAGACTCTTTCGGAGAACAACAAAGGTTAGACCTAAATAGATTTGATGAACTCCTATATTATAATAAAGATCAAGTACTCACAAGAGTCTTAGCATTAGGAGCTAAACTTCCGCATGAACACAAAGAAGAAACAAAGGTCATTAACCCTAACCTAGGAGAGCGAAGATTCGTCTTAGACATAGATAACCCTTTTGATGTGGGATACGCTTCCACTTTTGGGAAACATAAGGCCGCTGTCGAAGGTGAACCATCACAAAACTTCACGTAAAGTGAAAATTGAGCGTAAAGCTTCTCCTCCAAAATTTGATGAAGAAGAGGACCCCCTGGTTGAGGAGGAGATCCTCCAAAAACAGATCTTGAAGTTGAGTCAGAAACTAGCAAACCTAGGCTCTTCAAGAAGAAACATATACAAAGAAAAAGACAAAAACAAACTTAACAAGTTTCAATTTGATCCACATACAGACTATACCTTTAAGGAAACTCAGGCACAAAGGCCAATGTCACCTACTAAAGAGCAACTCATTCAGGAGGAATTGAAATCTATGAAAGATATGCTTACTACATTACAATAGGGAAATATAGGCCAAAATAGAAAATATTCGTATGAAGAACTATGTCCTTACCCCTTTGATAAGGACATGTTACAACAACCTCTCCCAAAACACTTTACCATTACCAAGTTTGATAAGTATAAGTGCAAAAGTGATCCTTGTGATCATATAAAATACTTTTAGTGGCTTGCTTAAGAGGTCTGTATAGTGATAATTTCTTAATACGACTTTTTCCTCGCAGCCTAGGAGTCGTGGGATTGGAATGGTTCTTTAGCATACCCAAGGGCTCCATTACAACGTGGCCCATGCTAAGCAGAGAAATTTGTAAGGTATTACTCCTATAATATGGAAAGCGACATCACAATGAACGATCTATGCAACACAAAACAAAAATCCAATGAGACATTGTTGGTTTTTAAATATGACTTTTTAGAAGAACAATGTCGGGGACAAGAAGTCCCTCCTCTTTAATGGGAGAGGTTCCCTTATTCTGAAACAAACTTATTTACAAAAGTACAGAACATTATTTTATGGTCGAACTTGGATATTACGAAAGTGTTTTCCACAAGGATCATCAGTTACAGAAGGACTGAGGAAAGGGAATAAGAAGATGAGCAGAATAGCAACATTCAGAATTATAGATAGCAGAATAATTCTTCGTGTATGCGAAGCTTCAAAGGAATTTTAAGACAAGATCATTTGCGATGGTTGAATGAGATTAAATTTAAGGACACAAAGTTCCATAAATAACCTTCTTCAGATTTGTTAATCAAGGACACAAAGTTCCTCCTTGGTTGTACAAGATCACTGTATTTGCAAAACTGAACAGTATGCAATCAGAGAGACTAAACGAGTTAGGAACAAAATGATCTTCACAATATTAAAGGAAAACACAGAGACAACAAGAATCAGATAGACAAAGAATGGAAAGCCCTTTTGTATTGATTTCTTTAAGATCTATTTACACTTTCAGCAAATATCCAAGTTCTTCCTCCTTCTAAAATGGCGTGGAAAGGCCATTATATAGATTACAAATCAGTTACTCTTCGTAACCGTTTCTTTTAACTAAAGAATAGTTAGGGAATGCTAATCGCAATACCTTAACTGATTACAAAGAATACGAAAAGAAAGGGAAGAAGAGAAAAGAAAGAGAGAGAGAGAGGTGGTTGGCTCTTTGGGAGGGTGTGGGAGTTACTGAAGAAGGCTATATCCCACGCCACGAGGGACCGACGTGTTCTTGAAAGATTGAGTCAAAATCCCGTGCATTTCTTCTCTTTATCGTCTCGGCGTGAGTATGATAGTCTTTGTTTTACCACATGGATCAAGAGAACAAATTTCTTTATCTTGTCCCTAGAGATGGAGTCTTCCTTGAAAAGATTATGATGACAAAAGCTCGAACGGCCCGAGCTTTGATTTCTTGCAAGGATAAGGGAACGCAAAGTTTTCATCCTTGAAGATGACAATGTATATCTTTGTCCTTATAGCATTTGTCTTGAAAGCTTCGTCCTTCCTCCCCATGACCAGTTGTGCTTGAAATTTGATCTTCGGATTGATAGCATCAGAGCCGCAACTTAAATTCATATTTTGAAAAACAGCATATTCGGGTCGAGCGGGAAAAACTAAGTGTGAATGACACTTGGTACGCTTGGGACAGGTGAGACGCGAATGCGCGAAACACGCGGCTCGGCCGGTTCGGGCGAAACAGGGAGAAGACGCACAAATGTATTTGGGACAAATGGGATGAAAATGTGCGAAGTACGCGATTCGGGTGTTTCGGCTGAAATTGGAACAGCGGGCCCATTTGGACTTGGGACATTCGGGACAAAAGTTAGAAATACGCGACTTAACCAGCTCGGCGAAAATGGGAAAGCTCGCACTTTTTTAAATGGGGGACATTCGGGACAAATTTGTGCGAAGGGGCTTGGTTCGGCAAAAATCGGCCGAAAATGGAACAGAGAGCAATTTGGAACTCGGGACAGTTGGGACAAAATCGGGCGAATCGGCCGAAAATGGAACAACAGGTCCGTTCGAACTTGGGACATTTGGGACGAAAAGTTCCGGAGTACGCGGTTCGGCCGGTTCGGGCGAAAATGGAACGACTCGCACTTTTTACTTGGGACATTCGGGACAGGAAAGTGCGAAGTACGCGGGAAGGATGATTCGGCCGAAATGGAACAGATTGCATTTTTGGCTTTGGGGCACTTGGGACAAAAACTTCCGACAGGCCGAAAATGGGACAAATTCGGAGGTTTTGGCCGATCGGAGAACAGAAGACACTTTCGTACTTGGGACAGATGGGACAAAAAGTTCCGACAGGCCCGAAAATCACACAAAACGACCCAGAACACAGATTTTTTCAACTTCATGACTTAGGCACTTCAGAGAAGAACTCTTCAACTCAAAATTTTGAAAATTTTACTCTTATCAGAGCGGGAAATTTTGAGTGGACAACAGCTGGCTCCTTCTGGGGATGACTTGGTGTAAATTCATGGAATGAGACAAGGCAAGACTTAGATAACTCGGTGAAGCGGACCAATGCCTTATCCATTGGGCAAGGAGTCAAAAACAAACCAATACGAGAGGGCGACACACTGACGAGAAGGAAACACACCAAAAGCGAGGAAAAGCAAAAACACTTTGTACATAATATACAAAGGGACTCCTAGTCACCTATGACTTGAACAACTTCAAATACGCCCACTATAGGAAGTGGGAGGGGAACCATCCATGTAATCAAGATAGAAAGAGTTCTTACCAGCAAAGTGTCTTATCTTGAAAGGTCCAAGCCACAGAGAATCAAATTTTCCATGGCTGCCACGAGGTTCATGTCTTTTGTCCCATAACGACACTTTGTATCACCAACTTGGAACTCTCTGGACCTAGCTTTCTTATCGAGCAGAACCTTCACCTTTCTGCTGGTGAGCGGATATTCTGTCAAAGCATGACCTCAATCTATCTCGTTCGGTTTGTGCGGAGTACATGATTCTTTTGTCGAGCATCACTTGAAACTAGTGTCTTGAATGGCCTTCATCAGTGCAAGGTGGCGGTTCCACTTTATCCTTTGGCAATTGAGCCTCTACTCCATACACCACTTGAAAAGGGGACATTCCAATGGCTCTTTTAGGTGTGATCTATGCGCCCAAAGAGCATCATAAAGCTTCTTATGCCGGTTTATTTGAGACTCATTGACCGACTTCCTTATGATAGTCACTAGGTTTTTGTTGGTGGATTACGCTTGTCCATTCCACAGGGATAATAATCGAAGAATGAGCGGAGAGAGATGCCATACCCGTAGCAGAAATCCATGATCTCAGTTGAGGAGAAGTTCGAAGCATTGTTTGTTACAATCTTGTTAGGTACACCATACCTTACCAAGATGTTCTCCTTGATGAAGTTGCACACTACTTCAGAAGTAGTGCTCTTGACTGGGATAGCTTCCACCCATTTGGTGAAGTAGTCAGTGGCAGTTAGCACATGCGTGTGGCCAGCACTAGAAAGGCAGGGTTCAGTGTACCAATGAAGTCTAGACCCCACTGTTGAAATGGTTCCTCGATCACAACTGGCTTGAGAGGCAAAGCGGCCAGTTTGGGTCTTCCCACAAAGGTCTGACAGGCCTCGCATTTATCCACCCACTTGGATGCATCTCTGAACAAGGAAGGCCAGTAATATCCTCCCCGGAGTATCTTGTGAGCTGTGACTGTTGATGAATAGTGCCCTCCACATGCTTGATCATGAAAAGCTGAGAGCAACTTTCTCTGTTGTTCCTTATCAACACATTTCAGAAATCTCCCATCTAAGCCACGCTTGAACAAAGCATTTTCCCACAGTACATATTGCGTTGATCTCAATTTAACAGTCCTCTTTTCCTTGGCAGTTAAATGAGATGGGCATTCCCCATAGGTGAGAAAATGGGCGATGTCGGCATACCATTCATCGACTGAACTAAGGAATAGAACAGTAGGAATGTCAGCTTTCTCCTCCAGCAACTCATGTTTGGCTCCTTCAGCAATGAGCTCACAAAGACCTTTGCCACGAACCAGCTTGGTCGGTTTGATATCAATGTCATACTCCTGGACCTTAGCCACGGTTTCCTCTCTTGGACCCAAATTCTTGTTGTGTAAGAATTGACTTAACAGTCGTATCTGGAACCAGCACCATAGAGTGAGAGTTGAGGATATAGAAACGGAACTGCTTGACAGCTTTGACTACTGCAAAAGCATGCTTCTCCATCATGGTGTACTTTAGCTCATGATCCTTCAGGATATAGCTCATGAAGGCAATTGGTAGCTCATGTCCATCAGAATCTTCTTGGGTTAAGACAACAGCCAGGGTATTGTCTGTAGCGTAGCAATAGATGATGAAATCTTTGCTGAAGTCAGGGCAGGCCAAAACTGGAGTTTTAGCAATGGCTTTCTTGATACCCTCAAAGGATTCCTTTCCTTCAGAAGACCATCCAAATGTTTGCTTCCCTTTCATCATCTGAGAAATGTTCAGGGTCAACTCTGCAAAATCAGGGATGAACCTTCTTAAAAAATTGATCTTACCGAAGAAGGAATGCACGCCTTTTTTACTAGTAGGGAGAGGAATTTACTGGATGGCTTGAACTCGTTCAGGATCAATCTTGATGCCATCCTTTGAGACAATGTGCCCTAATAGCTTTCCTTCTGTAACACAGAAGACAAATTTTTAGGATTCAAGGAAATCCCATGCTCTCGGCATCTTTGCAGAACTGTTTCCAGTGATCAAAGTGATCCGCTCTTGTCTTTGAGAACACTGTCAGGTCATCAAGGTATATGACTATACATTTCCCTTTCAAGCTTCCAAAAGCCAGATCCATAGCTCTCTGGAAAGTGGCACCAGCATTAATCAGCCCAAAAGGCATTCTCTTGTAGGCAAAGGTACCCCAAGGAGTGGTGAAGGTTGTCTTGTGTTGATCTGTGATGTATCAACCTCTACGATTGTATCCGAGAATCCATCAAGCATAGATAACATCTCGGATCCTTACGCTTGCAAAATCTGATCCATCATAGGCAGAGGGTAGTTATCTTTCAGAGAAGCCTGATTCAGGTTCCTGAAATCAACACAGATGCGGATCTCACCATTCTTCTTCCTAACAGGCACAATGTTTGCAATCCATGTTGAATGGTGAATGGGAAAAATAATCTTAGCCTTCAACAACACGGATCTCTGAAAGATGGTGTCGGCTATTTTTGGATTATACTGCCTTTGTTTCTGCTTGAAAGGCTTGATTCCTGGTTTGAGAGGGATAGAGTGCTGCATTTCTTTTGGCTTGAAGGCTTTTAGATCTTCATAAGAATATGCAAGAACATCCTTATACTTCCTTAGAAGATCAATTGCTCTTCTCCTCTCTTACATTGTGCAACATTTCCCAATATTTACCAGCCTCGGGTCATCAGAACTCCCAATATCAATTTTATCATACTCAGCTGATTGCTGAGGTCCAGTAGAAGCTTTAGATCTCACGTATCTGTCATGTTTATCAAACAACTCCTCCAAACTCACCAAACCTTTGGGAATCTTGTTTCCTTTGAGCTTAATGCACCCTTCCTGATCAGTTTCTTCTCCTTGGGTGACAGCTTGGTCAGAAGACACACTCTCACGAGGCAGGTTGTCACTTCCCTCAAAATATAGTTGTTCAAAGTTACCCTTGAGTTCCAGGAAGGAAAGCAAATGCTGGTCATCGTTGAAAACTTGCCAGTTGCTAGAATTGTCAGGTACACTTGGCCGGTGAACCATTTCGATAGTGAACTTATCCTGAGAAAACTCAGGATGGGGAATCAATAGTGAACCTGAGACAGCCAATGAATCAGCCCTGCTATTCTTTTCTCTAGGTATTGCTTCAATAGAGAAAGCATCAAGGAATTCAATTGAATCCCAAACCTGATTCCGATAATGCTTCAGCCTCCCATTTTTTACCTGAAAAAGGTTTTGACTTGCTTCACAATCAGCTCTGCATCACCACGAGCCAGAAGATTTTTTACACCTTGTTCTTTGGCTACTTGCAGTCCAAGAAGGAGAGCCTCATACTCTGCTGTATTGTTAGTGTTTTGAACTGCAACTTAAATGAAAAAGGGTGCAGGCAGCCTTCAGGTGATATTAGCAGACACCAGCTCCAGAACCAGCCGAGGAACAACTTCCATCAAATTCTAAAGTCCAGACGCCGTTAGGATCTTTTGGTGATACTTTGGAGGGTTGGATTTCATCAGGGGATAAAATCATGTAATTACCATGGCCCCTGTCCTCATAGAGTATTTGTGCCTTAGGATCATCAGTCTTCTGCACAATATACTCGGACTGCTTCTCAGGTAGTAACTTCTTCATTTGTCCATTGACAGGTATGAGTGCGTGTGACCAATCCATTTGAATCTCTCCACCCACATCTTTACAGAAGTTCCTACTTAGCAACATTCCATAGGAAGGAGGAATGTCTGCTACTAGGATGGTAGCCAAGACTTTCTTTTCAGGTAAAGCAGCAAAAGCCACTTGTGCATCTTTAATCCTTCCAACTAAAGGTACTTCCTTACTTTCCATGGAGTAGTGAAGATCCATAAGTGCGAGTAAGGGTCAAGCCTAAAGCATGAGCTACCTTAGCGAGGCATCACATTATCGAGGCTCGGAATCTATGACACGATTCTTGAGCCTATGGCCGGCTATAAGAAGTGTTACATAAAAAGGCTTGATTTTGTCTCGGTGAGGTGTGGCAGCTGCTGAGACTAGGTTGTGGTGCGAGGAAGGAGGTGTGGGCAAAAGGCCTTTAGAGGTGGTCTTGGAATGGGAATTTACAAATTGGATCATCTTGGCAAAAGCTTTAGGGTGGGTTTGGTAGTATTGACACGAAATTTGAACCTTAGTCCTTTTAAGATGATCAACAATATCAAAGGATCCAGAGGTGGATGGGCCATCATCATTTGGAATTCTAGGCTTATCAATTCTGGGAGAAAAAGAAGAAGAAGAAGCAACTTTGGGAGCAGGATTGACAGTACTTACCTTTGGTGCAGATGAGGTAGGAAGAGGAGATCCTCTTTTTGCAATCACGGGAATAGTTGCCGGCTGCTCCTTAGATTTCTTTAGGGGCTGTGTCACCTTTTCCCTCTGATGTGTCTGTTCTCGAGTCATGACAGCAAATGACTCACTGTTCATGTCTGCTACCACTTCATCATAGTCATCTCCATCATCAATGCCTTCAGTGGTAAAGAAATTGACTCGAGATCCTTCGAGTTCTTCTGCCTCATCATCGAATTCCTCTAGGAACTCCTCACAAGCTTCATTATCATCTTCGGCTCTTGACCTCACAAGTTGCATTCACGGAACTTTGGCGGGAGGTCCTTCAAGTGCCGTCTTGTGTGGGGAGCTGGCAAAGCGGTTTACGGGTTGAAAATTTCTTCTCGGAACATCTGCATATGGTGCATCTTTGGGCTAATTGTTTCTTTATAGCCACTAGATCATTTGCAAGTTTACGGACTAATGGATCGGTATTGGGTCGAGAGGTGGAAGAGGAAGAAGCGGCAGATTTAGATTTAGGAGGATCTCTTTTCAACTTCCCGACATGATCGAGGTCATCCTCGACACTAACGGCCTAGTTCTTGATCAGAATTAGCGTTCCCAAGATTAGCCCTTCTTAGAGCATAAGCCGACTTTAGGCGTTTGGGCATTCAAAAAGAAACATTTTGAATTTGATCAACCAGTCGAGTATTTACTGAGGAATCTTGTTGATCAATCATTGAACCGAGCCACAAATTCTCTCATGGGTTACGATGGATCTTTCTTTATCGAGAAATGCGGGCAAGCGGGGCATGCACATCTTACGCCGGCTTGAAGCGGCTTTCAAATTGAGTTCTCATGGTAGTCGAGTCGGTGATGGCACCGGTAGGAAGGTGATAGAACGATCGGCGGCATTATCCTGTAAGCGTCTCGCGAGCAGTCTTGCGAGGCGTCTTCATGTTCAACCCCCAAGACTCCACATGCAACTATGAATGCTGCAATATGTTCATCAGGGTGAATTTTGCCATCTCCTTTAAATTTTGGGAAGTTCTTTCGGTTACCTCTAGGTAACTCATGCAAAGGGTGCGCAAGAGCCAGGGGTCCGACACGTTGACCCCATGGTAATTGTGCCATTCTTCTTGGGAATACGGTTCGGAGGGGAACTGTAACACCAGCAAGGATCAAAGCTTGTAGATTAGGACTAGCAGGCTCTGAAGGAATACCACCCGCAGGACTTCTATCTTGGACAGGTGGAGTGCTCGTCGAACGAGTTCTTCTATTGGAAAGGAAAGGAAACCCTGTTGCTCAGCTGAAACCGAGAATCTTCGATACAAGGGCCCTTCTCCCTCGAGTGAAAGCGTGGAGTCGCGAGATCAAAGGATGATCGAAAAATTGCGATCTTGGAATGCGATTTTCCCAGTGGAATGGATGCAAATTTCCTCCCAGTGAGTCGCCAAAAGCTGTTGGTTTTCAAATAGGACTTTTTAGAAGAACAACAGTCAGGGGACAAGAAGTCCCTCCTCTTTAATGGGAGAGGTTCCCTTATTCTGAAACAAACTTATTTACAAAAGTACAGAACATTATTTTATGGTCGAACTTGGATATTACGAAAGTGTTTTCCACTGAGGATCATCGATTCTGACCGAGTGAGGAAGGGAATAAGAAGATGAGCAGAATAGCAACATTCAGAATTATAGATAGCAGAATAATTCTTCGTGTATGCGAAGCTTCAAAGAATTTAAGACAAGATCATTTGCGATGGTTGAATGAGATTAAATTTAAGGACACAAAGTTCCATAAATAACCTTCTTCAGATTTGTTAATCAAGGACACAAAGTTCCTTCTTGGTTATCTACAAGATCACTTTGTACTTGCTGGCCAGAGCAGTATGCGATCGAGAGAGACTAAACGAGTTAGGAACAAAATGATCTTCACAATATTAAAGGAAAACACGAGACAACAAGAATTAGATAGACAAAAAGAATGGAAAGCCCTTTTGTATTGATTTCTTTAAGATCTATTTACACTTTAAAGCAAATATCCAAGTTCTTCCTCTTCTAAAATGGCGTGGAAAGGCCATTATATAGATTACAAGTCGGTTACTCTTCGTAACCGTTTCTTTTAACTAAAGAATAGTTAAGTACATGCTAATTGCAATACCTTAACTAATTACAAAGAATACGAAAAGAAAGGAAAGAAGAGAAAGGAAAGAAAGGAGAAGGAGGCAGGTGTCCGAGTTACGGGAAGGACCCACTTGTCTTCGAGGATCCATTGCTGAACTTCTTCAATCTATATCTCGCCACGAGGGACCTAACGTCTCGAGTCCAAAATCCGGGCATTTCTCCATCTCTTTATCAAAATCGCGTGAGTATGATAGTCTTTGTTTGCTTCTTCTATGGCAAATCAAGAGAACAAATTTCCTTTAGGATAGAGATGGAGTCTTCCTTGAAAAGATTATCTTTGACAAAAGCTGATCGAGCTTTGATTTCTTGCAAGGATAAGGGAACGCAGAGTTTTCATCCGAAGATGACAATGTATATCTTTGAACGCTTGCCAAGTGTCTTGAAAGCTTCGTCCTTACGCAAATTTGTCCTTGAAATTTGATCTTCGGATTGATAGCATCAGAGCCGCAACTTAAATTCATATTTTGAAAAACAGCATATTCGGGTCGAGCGGGAAAAACTAAGTGTGAATGACACTTGGTACGCTTGGGACAGGTGAGACGCGAATGCGTGAAACACGCGGCTCGGCCGGTTCGGGTGAAACAGGGAGAAGACGCACAAATGTATTTGGGACAAATGGGACGAAAATGTGCGAAGTACGCGATTCGGGTGTTTCGGCCGAAATTGGAACAGCGGGCCCGTTTGGACTTGGGACATTCGGGACAAAAAGTTCCGAAGTACGCGACTCAACCGGCTCGGCCGAAAATGGGAAAGCTCGCACTTTTTACTTTGGGACATTCGGGACAAATTTGTGCGAAGGACGCGGTTCGGACAAATCGGCCGAAAATGGAACAGAGAGCAATTTGGAACTTGGGACAGTTGGGACAAAATCGGGCGAATCGGCCGAAAATGGAACAACAGGTCCGTTCGAACTTGGGACATTTGGGATGAAAAGTTCCGGAGTACGCGGTTCGGCCGGTTCGGGCGAAAATGGAACGACTCGCACTTTTTACTTGGGACATTCGGGACAGGAAAGTGTGAAGTACGCGGGAAGGATGATTCGGCCGAAATGGAACAGATTGCATTTTTGGCTTTGGGGCACTTGGGACAAAAACTTCCGACAGGCCCGAAAATGGGACAAATTCGGAGGTTTCGGCCGATCGGAGAACAGAAGACACTTTCGTACTTGGGACAGATAGGACAAAAAGTTCGACGCAGGCCCGAAAATCACACAAAACGACCCAGAACACAGATTTTTTCAACTTCATGACTTAGGCACTTCAGAGAAGAACTCTTCGACTCAAAATTTTGAAAATTTTACTCTTATCAGAGCGGGAAATTTTGAGTGGACAATGAGACATTTGTAGGATTTTTACAACGATGGCGTGGGTTAGCGATTGCTTTCCTTGTGCCTTAATGAGAAAAATAGTTAGTGAGTATATTTGTTCCTAACTTGAACCCTGAAATAGCCTTTCACTTGCAAATGCATTGTGGCTCAAACTTTGAAGAAGTCATAGAGAAAGGTAGTCAAATTGAGAAAGCCCTAATTGCCAAAGGAACGCTTAAACCTGTTATTAAAAAAACATGAAGCCAAATCCATAGACAAACCTAAATTCTTCAATAAGAATAAACATGTTGTTGGTGATGGCATTATGGACTCTAAGAGAGTCCAAGCTCGTATAGACAGCCCACTTTTAAAGATTTCGCAAGGACCTCATCCCAAAGCACCTACCAAACGTACATTTACATCCTTAACAGAGTCCTTATCTACCATCCTAAAACAATTGGATGATGCAAAAATGGTGGAATATCCAACTACAATAGTACCATACCTAGAGGATGCTCCAAAACCAGTTTGGTTCAAAGATCATGAATATTGTGACTTTCACCATGTTAAAGGACACAAAATGGATAGATGTCTGAGATTGCACCATTATATCCAAGACCTCATCGAAGAAGGAAAGATCGCTATGGATTCTCCCCCTGAGTCCAGAAAGGTCCAAATGAAAAAATGGGTATTTACAAGGAACCTTTTCCTAACCATGTAGATAAAAAGAAAAGAAAACCAGATCAAGGGCAAACCTCCAATGACTATAGGACTGCTGCCTATGTTTACCCTACAAATGATAGTCCTTATGATTCCCTCATTGGATGTATTAGCTCATCTAATGAATAGATCAACACCATTCAGATTTTAGAAAAGAGTTGCGCAGTCGGGACAAGACGTGCCCGCTTAGTCATACCAGATCCTGTGCCTATCCCTCAGGAAGGTCAATATAATTTAATAGAGTAGTTAGAGAAAACACTGCTAGGATATCTATTCTTGATCTCCTCAAGATCTCTAATGCCCATAAGAACATACTATACAAAACTTTGCAAAATTTAGGGGTTTCCACAGAGGTAGACCCCACGAACCTTCAAGCCATGATTACACACCTAGACACCAACGATCATATTACTTTTGATCATACTGCAATCCCGCATAACAACCTAGAGCATAACTTACCCTTGTATCTCAAAGTGGTGGTTACCCGTCGCAAAATCAAAAGAGTACTTGTAGATGGGGGATCTGGTCTAAATATTTGCACTTTGAAGCTGGTTAAGCAACTAGGCCATTTAGAAATAGAGTTGGGAGCTAAGACTATCACGATCACGGCTTATGAAAATGAAGAAAGAGAATCAACAGGGACTATAGTGGTTCCCATGGAGGTAGGACCCACGTGTCACGACATAATGTTCCATATCCTTGACTTGGACCTTCCATACAACATGCTCTTGGGGTGCCCATGGATCCATGTCATGCAAGCTATTCCATCAAATTTTCATCAGTGCATCAAGTTATGTCATGAAGGGCAGGTGGTTACCATTTTGGGCGACCTGAGAACCATTCACACATTGTAGGGCATTGCACAATTTTTTCTCATGCAGCTTATGAATGTCCTTCTGCGGATGTTGTTGTCCCTCTACAAATGGAGGCTATAAAAACGAATAGATTCAGAGTCCCTCACACCTTTCAATCAAGATTTTCCCTCATTGGTCAACCCATTTGCTTCATGGGAGGCAACATCAGCAAAATATGGCCCAGATAAGCCATTCACTCTTGAGTAGGCTTTGTTGATATCAAACTTATCAGTATCCCCCAAGACAAGGGGTAAGCCTTATTTTCAGTTCAAGAGCACTCGCGAGCAATGTCCTAAACCGTTGGAAAAATTTGTCCATAGTGGTCTCCTATCTGAGGAGAAAATGTTAGAAGACCCTACCAGTAGAGTGCCAGAAGGCACCATGGCTTCATGCAATCAAGCACCTCAGTACATCAAAGGTCCCCGCATGATGTTTTTCATGGGCTATAGTGGGTTTGGATGTGGCATTAAGGCACAAGGCCAGTTATAGCCTATCCCTATCCCTCGTTTTAAATATAATAAGCATGGCCTTGGGATAATGCCTCATGACATTCTACCCTCTGAGAATGATACCACCTCTTCTAAAAATGAGGACATTTCATCTCATTCTGATAGTGACACAGATTCCCAATGTAGCCTTTACGAGGATCTTGCCTCAATGAACCTATTCCCAGATTCGTCAGTCCTTACCATATCCGAATCAATTTCCTTAAACAAATATCTAGTAGTCCTTTTATATCTTGAACTTATAGCTTGGGATCAAAAACTCCACGTGCCCCTGGATTTATTTGAAAATGATGAGGCATTTGCAGAGTTCATGGGACTTAGGGACTTTATTCCGGTGGAGACCACAAGAAAGGATTTAAGATTCAACTAGACACCTATGCTTACTTCGGGGAAGAAGCAGAGATGTGTGGATAGTTGAATAAGAAGGTTGTAAATAAAGATACACCTAATTCCAAGAAACCAGGCAAAGGCTAAATGGAAATCTCACAGTGACAAACTCTTTGATAAACTTGTAGACAAACAAAACAAAGAGTCTAACGATGAAGTGATTTATCCATTTAAAGATGATCATGAGTTACCCAGAGGTCGATCTTACTCTTCCCCCTGATCCTACATGAATGGAAGATGCTTCTAAAATGCTTGTTGAGGAAGCGATCAACGTCAACATTGGCTCAGAGGAGCAACCCAAAATAATAAAGTTGGGAGCTTCACTCTCAGCTCAGGAACAAAATACCTTTGTAAGGATCTTAAGATAATACATGGACATATTCACATGGACATATGTAGATATGCCTGGTTTAGACCCAGAGCTAGTTGTGCACAACCTCATTGTGTACACAAATGCTAGACCAATCAAGCAAAAGTTGAGAAAGATGCATCCTAAGGTGGCACTCTTAGTCAAAGAAGAATTAGAAAATATGTTGGTTGCTGATTTTATTAAACCTAATGACTATTCGGAATGGATCTCTAACATATTCCTAGTCTAGAAAAATCCACGTGGGTATAAGGATCTGCATTGATTTCCATGGCAGTAACAAAGCATGTCCAAAAGATGATTTTCCCCTACCTAACATTGACATGATAGTTGATTCCACACCGGTTATGAAATGTTGTCTTTAATGGATGGCTTTTCAGGTTATAACCAGATACGAATTGCAAAAGAAGATCAACATAAGACAACATTCATCACCCCTTGGGGAACATTTTGCTACAAAGTCATGCCCTTTAGGCTAAAGAACGCTGGGGCTACTTATCAATGGGCCATGACAGTTATTTTCCATGATATGATAAGTGACATCATGGAGGATTATGTTGATGACATTCTAGCAAAATCCAAAAGTAGAAAAGAACACCCTAGAGTATTGAGGCATATTTTTCAGCATCTACGAGACTATAAGGTTCGTTTGAACCCTAAGAAATGTGTCTTCAGTGTTTTATCAAGAAATCTCCTAGGGTTCATCAGCTTCACAAGGAGGGATGAAGTGGACCATGCAAAGGTTACAACTATCACGAAATGCCACCACCTACCACTCTCAAGCAACTAAGGAGTCTATAAGGGAAAATTCAGGAAATCTGTCACTTTATTTCACAACTGGCGGATAAGTGCCATCCTTTTACCCATCTACTCAAGAAATATGTCACCTTCAATTGGGGACCTGACTGTTAGAAGGCCTTTGCGCTACTCAAATAGTACTTGGCCAGCCCACTGTACTCATGCCACCTACCCCAGGTGAACCTCTCCTCTTATACATTTCCGCTACCCAGTTTTCCATTGGTGCATTACTTTCCCAATATGACTTAGCCCATAAAGAGAGAGTAGTTTACTATCTCAGCCACACCTTGATTGTGTACGAGTTGAATTACCCCCAAATAGAAAAGTCCTGCTTAGCGGTTGTCTTCACATTCACAAATCTTCATCATTATCTCCTAAATAATAAAAACAAGCTCATATCAAAAGTTGACCCTCTCAAGTACCTTTTATCCAAACCCACCCTCACAAGCCGAATGGCTAATTGGATCATTCTCCTAAGTGAATTTGATATCGATTTTGTGAATTAGAAGTATTTAAAAGGACATGTACTAGCGATTAGTTGGCAGAAGCTCCTCTCCCAGGAATGGAACCTTTATGCTTAGATTTACTAGATGCATCTATGATGTATATTGAGGAATCCATAGAATGGCAGGTCCATTTTGATGGATCTTTTACCTTCCATGGATTTAGAGCAGAGGTTCTCATCACTCCAACAAGCGATGTCATCCCACAAGCATTCTAGTTGGGATTCCCATGCACAAATAACATGTAGAGTACAAAGCACTCATTGCTAGCCTCAAGCTAGCTATTACATGGAACATCAAACAACTGCAATTCATTGGGGACTCTCAACTTATCATAAAACAGGTTAATGATGAGTACAAGGTTAAATATGAGAAGCTTATTCCGTATAAAAATGGTTGAAACTTTGAAGGAATATTTCACACAAGTCATATTTGAACAAAAACCAAGGTTGCATAATAGATCCGTAGATGCTATGGCTACTATTGGGTATCTCTTATGCATAGCACCTGAAGAAAGCAAGATTCCTTTCTTCGTGGAACATTTACATGTACCTGCATATGATGTGACGAAGTCATGTTTGACATGTGAAGTTGTTGGTCCTTTATCCCCTTAGTATGACCCTATCTTCTAATACCTATAATATGGCACTCTTCCACCGACATCACCCATTCGAAAATAAATCCCTTATTTACTGCATAACTCGTTATACCCTCCTAGGAGGCACCCTTTATCATCATGGCTATGGCAAGAATCGCTTTCTTTGTTTGGATGTTGTTGATTCTATCCACACAATTAAATAAGTACATGGTGGTATTTGTGGAGCGCATACTAGCAACATGGTCTTAGCTAAAAATCTATTGAGGGTAGGTTGTTATTGGCCTACCATGGAATCTTATTGTTGTAACTTCATATAGAAGTGTGAACTATGCCAAAAATATGGAAATTGAATACATGCGACACAAGACAAGCCTTACAACCTATTTGCGCCTTGGCCATTCTCCAAATGGGGCCTGGATCTCATAGGGAAGCTCCATCTTTCTTCATCAGATGGTCATACTCACATCCTCACTGCCACCGAATACTTTACCAAATGGGTAGAGGCTATCCCTCTTACCTATGTCATCGGTGCGTAGATTTCAAAATTCATCATGAACCATCTCATATGTCGTTATGGGATCCCATCGGCCATTGTCACTGATAATGGTAAATCCTTCAAAAATAAAATAGTTAAAACCTTATGTCAACACTTCCATATCAAACTCAAGTGGTCTACCCCCTATTACCCTCAAGGTAATGGATAGGTAGAAGCCACTAATAAAACCCTTGTACGGATTATAGAGAAAATGGTCAGTAAAATCGGCTATAATTGGCATCTACAGATACATTCCGCCCTTTGGGCGTATCGTACCTCCATCCGCATTCCTACTAATGTGACCCCATATTCACTTGTCTATGGCATTAAAGCCATCATACCTTTGGAAGTGGAGATTCCTTCCCTGAGAATATCTCTTAAAGACTATCTTGATAAAGACGAGGACTATAGAGTTGCTCGCCTAGTAGAGTTAGAACTATTAGATGAAAGGTGTATTAGAGTGCTCAATCACCTAAAATTCTATCGAGAAAAGAGTATCCAGGGAAATAAAAAACTTATCGTTCACCGAGAATTTGATGTAGGAGATCTAGTTCTCAAAGAAAATCAGAAGAACACCATCAAAGATAGAGAGAAGAAAGGAAATTTTGACGCTAATTGGCTAGGCCCTTTTGTAGTGATTGCAAAATATGGATCAGGGGCCTACAAACTTGCATATTTAGACGGTGAAGAGCTTAGGAACCTATGAACGCCATGTACCAAGCGGTTCTACACCTAGGCATGATGAGAATATCAAATAAGAAATAAAAATTAGAAAAACAAAGAAAAAAACAAGCAAAAAAATGAAAATAGTAAAGAAAAAGTAGGTCGTCCTCATGTGAAAACCATGCAATTGTGGTGCAATGGGTAGGTCTTTGATTGAAAACTAGTTTTTGGCACTCAAGGACACTTCATCAGACTTGCAAGTTACTCTTATGGCAGGATGGGTAATCGTCACCACTTTCTAGGTATGACCTTCCTTTGCTAAGTCTAAGAATCCTACAGTGGCCTCACCACCGGATCTCATGGCATCCCATATAAAATCTGCATCTCCAAAAGTGAGAGTTTCCTATAGGGTGGCATCTTGCTGACTGTCAACCTACCAATATCAACTTGGGCCCTGTCTCAGAGGTAGCATCCTCTCGATCCATGTCTATAGTAATGACTCACGCCCGGGCTTGGGCTCGATCCTCTCGTATAGGGTAACCCTATGACCGTGCTCGTGCTTGGTCCCTTTGAGCTACAACCATCTACAATCGAGTTCTGGGGATCGGTGTATGAGGCTCAATATCTCGAGCAACTTTGTGCGGCCATCTCATGAATCTCGAATCGCCATGAAGCACTATCGTTTCCCGTGGGGTGGCTGTGCTCTAGCTTCGATCCTCTCATTGTCAAGGTCTATACGGGCATGTGCCTGATCTCACTTTGCTATGAGGACCTATACTTGTGCCCTAACCACATCTCTCTCTCCAACCACCTGTAACTATAATGACAATAGGTGCTCAGAATCTTCGCCAAGAGCACCCCGCTACCCACCAGCCGTCGTTGCTCTCTAGAATTTCAAATGGTGGGACCTGCTCTGGAAGTCACTGCTGGAGAGGGGTGTATATCCCCACTGGAATGCCTACTGGGGGCAACTCTATGTCAATTTCCTTCTATACTTGTCTCGCCTAGACTCGGCCCCTATCCCTCGTGGCTGCTATGGTATGAGACCCTGTCTCCTCCCTCTAACATACCGGTGTGCGTCGGGCCCACCCTCATCATCATCATCATCACTATCAACACCACCACTGGCTCCACCCTCGATCACCACTAGGAGGCCCTACTGGAGGAGGTCTCACACCGGTGTTATACGCCGCTCTAGATACAGTCAAACAACACAGAAGTACACCATGATACCATGGACCATACTCGAGCGTAGTGACCGGATCTCTAATCTGCCTCAGTGGTACCCATATAGCAGGTACCACCGCCAAAAATAGCCATTTCTCTGTCACAGGCAATCTATGGACCCATATCAAAATGCTCTCTGGATCGTGAGCATACCATTTGTCTAGCCCAGGAACATCCTTGGTAAGGCCAAACTACCTTTGGCACCAGTCTACTATGTATAGCTCTCTCATGTAGTTGCGGCTGCCTAAAATAAAATTCTTAATCATCATAGTGCTGAGCTCTAAACAATCCTCGACCACTGGAAATGTATATAAGGCCTCCACTCCATGGAATCCTTCCGCAGCTCATCTAGCTCATGTCGATAATGATATACGACCCCCATGTTGGGTCGCACATCATCCCCTGCCGGGACCCAACCCATCGTCGATGGCTTGTCAGGAGCCCGAACTCTCATAACACCTAAGGGGCAACCAATGGAAATATGGTCCCATGCCCAAATCTGTAGCAGATGAGCAGGTCCTACCATCTTCTGATGGTAGTAAGTAATCAAATGAAGGTCCCAGTATAGATGTGCTAATATACACTGACCCCAGTAGTAGGTCTCTCCCTCCACCAAACCAAGAATCACTCCCAGGAGTCCAAGCGGAAATGAAGCACCAGTATTTTCAGGGAGTAAAACTCCACTAACAAAGGCCATCATGTAGACCACTACCCGGTCTAACTCTGGATCATCTATACATCGAGATAATCTGATGGACATCCCACGCCGTGGTATAGTAGGGACACCAAATAAATGTATAATATGTCACTGAATATCGGTCTAGTGGCTCGTAGTCTAGATGAGATGGCCCTGAATGGGGACCTGCATGATGCGCCACATGTCCTCCAGTGTAATGGTAATCTCCCAGTCGGGAGCGAAATCACTGACTCTCGCTATGCCATCTCTCTACTATGGCTGTCAAGAGTCCATGGTCCAATATAATATGTGGAATCTCTCGCCACATGAGACAATCCTGTCACATATAAAAGCCTCTCCAAAGTTGCTCTATCATCGTCATCAAATTGTGCCTCTATAATAGCTAGCCGACCGTAGTGTTCCCAAGTCTGCAGAATGGGTAGTATACACTCTAAAATCAACACAAGTGTTAGGCACTTATTTATTTCTATTTTTCTAAGGAAAAATGCTTCTTAAAAATCTTCTAACTTACTAAAAGTTCTTTTCTTCTACACTAATCTAGTCTATACTCTTCTATACTTGGCTATTTTTTTAGCAAGTTGTCTTTTCCCCTTCATTTTAGCACCTATGTGCCTCCTTTGGCACCTACGCACCCTTACCGATGCATACGCACCCTCCACGATGTGTACGCACCCCACCTCTTTTTCTCTCCCTTTGGCGCGCAGTCCACACCACACACATACACACCCAAAGTGTGGCGCCTATGCATCGCGCTTGATGTGTACGCATACGCGTGACTGTTCTAGCCTAGCCAACGCATATGCACCCCTCTACCACTAATTTTCTTCCTAATGGGTACGCGTGTGTGTATCCACCTCGTCTAATGGGTACGCATGCGCATCCATGTCCATTTTGATGCATACGTGTGTGTGTACCCATCAGGATGACTCAAATTCCCACACACATGCGTCTAAAAGGTCCTACCTACCCTAGAAAATCCCTAAAAATGTAATAAATGTGTAATTAATAGGAGGGATAGGCCACTCATGTAAGGTCCATCTCTGGGTCCCGCATGAACTCTCGGATGTGATCCGTGTGTCTCGTCCTCCTCGGTATTCTTGTCATCTCACTCTAGGGCTGTCACTTTCACTCGCGGTAAAATTTACAAAAGCTCTGGTAGAAATGAATTGATCGTGATTGTTTTATGATCCGGGTGAGTATATTAACCGTCTGCGATGCCCCAGGGCACGTTTTCTCCGTCGTGGTCATTCTAGACCTTCTTCTATCTGCCATGATAATTATTTTTGTATTAAAATAATTATTTTCACTAATTTTCCCACTCTAGGGCACTTTGTGCCACCCTACGGTTGTTTTCTCCATCACACTTAAATAATTTACGAATCTTTCAGGTGCCTTTTCTTACCTCTTCCTCTATTTTTCATCTATTTTCCCCCGTCACGGTAATTATTTATTCATTTATTTTCAATAAATTCTTCCGACCCATCTTTCTTCTTGTGGGCATATATCCTGGCTCTCTGGTAGCCTCGCCTTCCCATTACCGCCTTCGCGCATACTTTTAGAAGATCTTTGATCTTTTGAAATTCTTTTGACCGATCAAAAACCTAAAAAGAAAAAATTCAAAAAAATATTTAAAACAACAAAAACATTGAAATTCCTCGGAAATGGCTTTAAAATTGGTAAAACCAATCATCTACGGTTGAAATCTGTCTATTGCATAACACTCATCCCAGATCTTGCTGACGTTTTCAAATATTTCAAACAACGACTCGTGCATCACCAAAATATTCACATCACCTACACAATATATGTTGCTTACTTCGTTTGTACTCTGGGGCACTATCAGTTGCCTGGTATTGTTTTCGTCATGCACATTAATTTTTCACGGGACCCAAGTGTCCTCCATATTTCCCCTTCCATAATACACCTTGCTCGGGGCATCATTCATCACCCTTTTGTTTATCGAATATTTGGAACTACATCTTGTTAACAAAATATTTTTGTAACTATCTTGAACGTTGTTGGTTTAAGTGTGTGTGATTGTACTTATTTTCTGTTAGGTGATTTTTTTAATTTCTCGTATTGCATTGCATTTGTGTATGTTGCATGGAGTTGGTCATTTTTAACACAAGATGGTTGTTTGTATCTTGGATTTTCATGTCATTTTATGCTTCCGTCACATGCTCACATTTTAATAAGGACCCATGAGGAGGATTCTAAGCATTATGATGATTAAGTATTGTTAGCAATTGATTTGCAAATAGCTCAATATCCCTTTTTTCTAAGTTTCTCATCTTCTCTGTCACGTTTTCTTTCTATTGTTATCTTTTCGATCGTCGATCTAGTTTCATCATCACCCCATTGACCCTCGAGGGGACATCTGTCATCCTTCATCCTATTAATTTTTCTTCTACCCCTTCAAAAATTTCTACTTGTTTGCATTTTTCTACTTTCTTTGAAGTGACGTAGCTTATGTCACCACAAAGAGGGAAAATGTAGACACCTATAGTTCAATCAATACACTATTATTTCTAATAGTGCACTAACTATTATTCCCTTTGCAAATTGACGATACACCACCCATTTGACGTGCTTAACTCCCTTCTTACGACACCCTTTTGGTCATTTTTCCTCTTATAAACCACTTAAACAGTTGTTATAGCCTAGTTCTAACCACATTAGCTCTTATTCCCTTCTAGTCTACCTCTATCATCTTCTAGACTATCAATCCATTCCATTGGATTGATGGAACCTCTCATAACCCTTCCGAAGCCTAATTACTCTCTAAGAGAGATTAATTAGTCTAATCTAGGTTAATTACCCTAAACATAGTCAAATCACACTTTTACTTGCTAAAAGTGTTTTTTGGACTTTAGCCTTTGTCCCACATGCACTCGAATCTCCCATTCCCCAAACAAAAACTATAAATAGGGCTATACCCCCTCCCTCATTTCCTAAGAATTCTCTCTTCTTCCTAGCATAGATTATAACATTTTGTTTAGGCTTTAGATTGTATTTCATCTTCTTCCATTGAGCTAAATAGCATTTGCTTTTGTATTTCATAGCACTAACATGGAGTAAAAGGGAAGATCCATTGGCCTTGAAGCCATTAATGGGGAGATCTCTTTCTCTTAAACACATAACTGAATGCTTAGATCCTCTTAGGTTCATTATTTCAAGCTTTCAAAGAATAGAGGTTAACTTCATTTGTTTAGTTTGCATGTTTACTTCAAATTAATGTATGCAAAGAAGAAAACCTTGCTCATTTCTTATCACATGGTCCATTGATCAGATTGTTAAAATCCTTTGGGGTTTCTTTAGAGATTCTTACCCCAAATCCATACAACTTTTCATTCAACACAGAAAGGAGTAAAACATACAAGCAATAGAGCCTTGCTAGAAAGAGTTTAAAATATTTTATAACTTCTATTTACTAATCATAAACATAAATGAAAAATAACTATGAGAAAGATGTATGCATCAGAATCATCAATGTTCATATTCATGTAAGTTGGTAACCTCATTACATTCATGGAGCCATTACAGAATGTCACAGAGAAGAAGACACAGTCATGCATTATATCTGGACTCATATGGCTAGGCTATTAAAAGAATTTTATAATCCCCATACCCTTGATACATCCTTTCCTAAGCACAATTACCCAAACTAATAGAGTTCTTGTAGTATTTTCTAAGAGCTCGCCCTCTATCTATTTCTCTCTATCTTTACTTCTATAGGTGCTTGTATATATAGGCTTTCTGGACTACCAACTCATCCTCCAGTGGCCTCAGATCGATGCCAAGTGTCTGAATGTGGTCCTCCATGCGAGCATGCTCCTCAGGCTGAGCTTTCCACTTTTTACCATGATGTGCTTCTAGAAGCTTCTACCGTAGGCATGCTCCTTCTTGGGCCAACTGTCACCAAGGTTGGCACCTTATCCACTCCACATGCATGCACGTAGTCGGGTCATGCTTTTCATGTGTTCTACCCAAAACACCCAATATGGCTAAGTCTTGAACCCTTGGTTCTATCTGCGTGCGCATGCCATGGGTTTCCTTAAAGCCTTCCTTAAACCCTGCCCTGTGCTTTATCCTTGTGCGCCTTTCTTCAACTAGGCCTTGTGCCTATGCACCTTTTTGTACTTAGCCAATATTTTAGGGGCCCAACATCACCCCACACTATGCCTATTCTCATCCATGGGAACACTTCTCAGTGAAAAGAAAGAATATAGTAGACTTACGCCTTGGGACAAGAATAAGGGGATGAAAGAATAGGGAAAGAAGAAAGAATGGGGAAGTGATGGAATCACTACAATAAGCTAGGAAAATCCTTTTGCAAGTCGGCCTCCAACTTGTTCTAGGCATCGACTTCATTTTTGTGCTCTCTGACAGAGGTCGCGACTAGGGTGCTCACCTTCTCAAAACTTAGTCCATTTCCTTGTGTGCTTATGGTGTTAGAAATTTTCTCTAACTCTTTGCCTACATCATCCAGTGCATCCATTCTTCATGTAATCTATGGGTACAGTTCCTTCAACTGGTTTTTGATTGAACCCCTTAAGGTTTCAATGGCTTAGATTTTCTTTTGACCTCGGAAAGGATTTTTCCCTTTCCACCCTATTTCCCTTATTCTTTTCTTGAAACTCCTTGAGTTCTACTTCATGAGTGGTGACCAAGATGCCTTGCCACTTTGTCTCTATCTGTGCGTATTTTGTACGTGGCCTCAAGTAGTCTGGGAAGCAAACTTTTATATCAGCAAGAACCTTGTTGTACTCAGCTATGAATGCCATGACTTTCAATTTATCTTCTTTCTCCAAGTGCGTGGCCACTTCTTCTACAGATTCCAAGGCTAATGGCTGCCTCTCCATGGTGAGGACTCTTGTTAAATCCTCCAGGCATCCCAAGGTAGATCCATACTTCTGCGTGGGGCTAGGTCTGGATGCTTCAACACTATAACATTATTAATGGACTCCACCTTTTTGTATACTATGCATACTTTAGCCTTCTCATCTTTTAACTCACGTTGCAACTAGGTGTTGATTAGTTTCTCTTGACTTAGCTCCTTTTCCCTTGTAGCTAGCTCTTCCTCTTTCTTCTTCAGTCCTCCTCAGATCTTTGATTCTATCATTCCACCTGAAGAGTCTAGCTTTGACCTCAATGGAGACCTTGTTGAGTGCGTTGCATAGTTGTTCATCGAGAGCTGCTGAGCATTCACCACTGGGTTGTCTTCTCTTGGTCTGGTAATGTTATTATTGCCCCGTGGCTTACTTCAAATTCTAGCTCATCAAGATGGGACTCAATTTCCCATGAGAGCATCTTCCTTGTCCATGGGTATGCAGCCTCCTTATCAAAAGATGACATTGCCATGAGCTCCTCTACTGGAATCGTGCTTTGGAACCACGTGTGAAACACTTTGTTGGGGTCATCAATATAACCCATCCCTAGCCTCTCCTCCCCTGTGTGCCTTCCTCCCATGTGCGTGCCCTTAGGAATACTTATAGTTAAAATGGGGCCTCAGTGCTGCCGTGGTCCTTTTTGCGCTCTCCTCCTTATCCTTGTTCAACATCGGCTCAATGTTGTGTTCCAACTTCTCCTCCACCAAGGTCTCAATGTTCTTTGTTTCTTCTCTCTCTGCCACCTTGGTTATTTGTTCCAGCGTAAGGCTTGGGGCCTTCTATTTCTGTGTGCCAACCTCCTCACTTCCCATGTCTGGGTGCCTTCCCCTTCTGGCTATCCTTATGCCACATGAAAAGGAACCCTGTTCCTCTTCTCCACCTTCTTCTTCTTTGAATCATGCACATTGAAAATAGGTGGCTCTTGATCTTTTTCAGGTTCATCTTCCCCACTAACATCTTCTTCACTATCATCTTCTTCACCTATGTATTTCTCCAAACTCCCAGTTTCTTCGAGGTGGTCTCCTCTTCTATCCTCTGCTTCTTCCTAACTAGGGATTCGGTGTAGGTGACTTTGTTTCTTCTTCTCCCGAGGACTCCTTTTCTGATGGATTTTCTAGCTCAGAGTCTTTTCTTTGACTATGGGCCTCTTCTTGCGTGAATACATACTTGTTCTGGCACTTGTCCAGGGGAACCTATTACCTGTGTATCCACCACACTTGGTATTTTCTTCTCTGGCTCTTTTTCCTCCCATTTGGGTGTGGGTCTCTTCTACTAGTTGGGTCCTAGGTATAGGCACCTCATTCTCTAGATATGTGCCCTTTTCAGATTTGGGTCTTATGCGGAGGAGGTATACGTGTGCTGTGGATCCTCTATAATGGGAAAAGTCATGGGCCTTGTCATTTGAACTTCATGTGACACGTACCTCTCCATGTACATGCACTTGCTTTTAGGGTAGACCAACCCTTTACGCATTTCCCTGTGGTCCGGTCCAGATTACCAAGGTCCAGTTTCAACTTCTTGGATTCTTTGAACCTGTTTACTCCCACTTGGAAGTATTGAGTTGTGAAGGAAAAGGGAGCTTGCACCATGGGCTCCATGTCTCATCCATTAGTCTGAATCTTCCCAGGTAGAAATGTTGGTACATAACAAATTTAGCTTCTCCTTTGGTGGCCATTGGTAGTTGTTTGGGAATCCTCCATTTCACCCAAACGCATTCCTCAGGTGCGTATACCATTTCTCTAAGTGTGCCTTGTGCATGGTCATCATAGTGTCACAGGCGTATTTTTCAAATCTCTTTGTGGGTGAAGGGTCCTCAGTAGGGTACTCCCACATGAATTTTTTTGATGCATCAGGTACCCCAATCTCTGAAAACACAATGGTTAGTAGGACATTACCAAAAAGGATTCTATCACCTTCCTTCGCGTGTTGAAAATCTCATCGCATGATGAATGCAGACAAGTTGTAGATGGTGCCCTTTGAAATTTTCCTACAAACATGCAACCATGGCTTATTGACCTGGGTCCATCTCTCCTAGCCATTTAACTTTGTCACCGGTGTGTGGCCATCTTCATTACTGGGTCCTCGATGTCTGTGATATCATAGTACCTTGACCCCTTTTTGTATGCATAGGTGGCGATAGTCTCCTTAATTGCCTCTTTGTCACTTAAGTCATCCTCCAAACCATCTCCTTCACAGATGAGGCCTGTGAAATGTGAAATGAGTTGAGGGTAATGTGCATCTTGCCCCTGAAGTGGAAGTAGTCTTCATGCATGTGTGACATCAACCATTGATATAGGTGCTCAGGCTTCCCAAAGTAGGGAAACTCAAAGAGTTGTAATAACCCTTGCCTTCTCAACTTGACCTTCACATCATCGTTATAGATGGGAAAACCCTCTAGTGTCCTTTTATTTGTTGGGCACACTAACTCAGTGCCATCTCCTTCTCGATTGTGCTCGTATGATGATTGTAGTCATTTACAGACATGTTTCTTAGATGGGACTCCCACTCCTTCCCCAACAACACTCCATCTGGGTACTGCATTTCTGCATACCACTCTTCATTTGTATGTGTGTCAGTTTCTTGTTGTTTTCCCTTGCCCTTGCCCTTGCCCTTTCCCTTCTTAGGTGTGCTAACTGGTTTCTTGGGTGCCATTGTCTAGGTCTCTTCTTACTTCAATCACTTCTTGTAACTCTGTTCTTCCACTCTTTCCCACCTTAGATCTTGAATTTGTGAAGAAAACTCCTTAAACCCATGCCCTAGTTCTTCAAACCCTAGCTGGGATAATCCCTTCACAAGACACATGCCTTCTCACCACTTCTCTTATGCCCGTGAAATCCCTTCCTTCTTGGTTTCGTAGATCCAAACTAGTTACTCACGCTCAATCTCTTCAAATTTTTCTTCACACGGATCATTTTTGGAAGCCCTAGTTTGCAAAGATGTAAAAAAGTGCTTCTTTCTCCTTATACATGCAAAGTGAATAATGAAATGCCTCGACCCTTTATTTATAGTTTTTCCCTTTTTAAGCATTAAATGCTACTTCACCTACCACCATACTTTTCACATTTTAATGGATTTTTCAAACAAAGTCGACTTTAGCGCTTTAACTCACGTGCCCAACCTGCGTGGAAAATCTTCCAACCTTTTGGTGTGCAACCAATCCATCTAGATAGGAGACTCTTTGTGTCATCACGGTGCCGAAGGCACTTCTTCTGTCCTGATTTTTTTCTCTCACCTACCTCATGTTGCTTATGCACTTTTTCCTCCTTTGTACGTGGGATCTGAAAGTAGCCTTATCTTGACACCAACCATCCTTTTCCATCTTTTCTTTCCATGCACCTCTTTCAACAGGGCCATTCAACTGGGATTTTCAACACAAACTTCCTTGGCACTTTACCCATGCTCTCCTTCACATCACTCCACCCCACACTAAAATGATGTGCGGTCCTCTGTGCACTCAAAAATCCTCAAAAAGTAATAAGGTTACCGGTGCCCAAAGTGCACAAAACAAAAAAACAACATGAAAGGGAAACACAAGAAAAGAAATGCATAAAGGAAATTCTAAATTAACTGGAAAAACTACCTTATTTACAAACACCAAGAAGACTTATTTATAGTAGGGCTTCACCTACTCCCATTGAAGTGTCAGGAAATTTTGTTCCATCAGTGCTTGTAACTGGCATGCACCCTGAATCAAGGATGTATGAGATTTTATAGGGACCTAACCAATGGACCTTCAACTTCCCAGGATGGCGCAGAAACTTAGAATCATATAGTAAGACCATCTGCCCAACCTCAAACTTCTTGTTTCTGATGTGGCGATCATGCCATGCTTTTTTCTTTTCTTTTTTTTGTTGTTTGGCTCCACCTGGTGAGTGATCATCTTTCATCAGCTTCATCAGTTCATCAATTCTCTCTTCCAGCGCTTGCTCATCAGCCACCCTCCTGTGTGCTATTTGCAGAGAAGGTAACATGAATTCAATTGGTAGAAAAAACTTCCATGCCAAACACCAATTGAAATGGTGTGGCTTTGTTCACCTTTTATAAGTTGTCTGTAAGCCCATAATATGGTTGATACCTTGTCATCCCAATCTTGTCTTCCGACATCACAAATTTTGGTTAGGGTATGACTCAGTATTTTGTTAAATGCTTCCGTGGTTCCATTTTCTTGTGGGTGATAAGGGGTAGTCTTGTGATGAGCTACCATGAACTCTGCTAATAAGGATCCTCATGGTCTCATTCAAGAAATGTGTACCCCTATCGTTGGTTAAACTTAAAGGACATCCATACCTCGTGATAATGTTCTCCCACAAAAATCTTGCCATTGTGGCTGTTGTGTAGTCTTTAGTTGGGGCTGCCTCTGCCCACCTTGTCAAATAGTCCATGCAAGTGATTACATAGCGTGATCTAGTCCTACGTGTTTTGGTGCAATAGGGCCTACAAAGTCTATTGCCCATTTCTCAAAAGGTTCAGTGCTAGGGATAGGGTGCAAAGGCATTTCATCTCTCTTTCTGGCTTTTCCAATGTTGACAATGGTCACATGCTTTACAATAGTCCTTTGTAATCCTTATACAGAGTTTCCCACCACAATCCTGCCATTAAAATTTTATGTGTGGTGGCATCACTGCATAATGTCCACCCGCACTTCCTCCATGTGTGCTTCCTCTATGATGGTGAGGTGCTCATGCTCTAGTACACACCTACACGTAAAACTTCATCATGCCCTAACTTGTATAAGTCCCCATTGATCAACATGTAGGGCATGGCGCATATGGCTAGTTGCTTTCTTTCTAATGCCTTCATCCCTTCGGTGCCACACCTTCCTTTAGGAATACTACAATCTCCTCCAAATCGAGGGTGTGCCATAACCTAAATAGTTTGCATGTCATGGCATAGTCTCTTCAATACTCTGTGTGTCCTCCCCTGAATCAATTCTTGACAGATGATCAGGTCCACAATTACTCTTTCTAGGCTTCACAACTACCGTAAACTCAAACTCTTGAAATAATAGCACCCACCGACATATGTGCCCTTGTAGAATGGGCTTGTTCACCAAGTACTTTAACACCATGTGGTTGGTGTAAAATACAAAGGGTGTTGCCAATAGATACTTTCTGAACTTGAAAAGCACGTAGATCATTGAAAATGCTTCATGCTCAGTCGTGGTGTAATTCTCTCTCTTTGGTGTCAACTTCCTACTTGTAAAACATAGAGGATGATCAACAATTCCTTCACCGGTTGTATGCAAGCACTGCTCCAATGGTGGTTCTGAGGCATCTACATGAACATGGAAGGGCTTGTCCCAAGAGGGAAAATGTAATATAGGCGCGGTGACAAGCCTATCCTTTAATGTGTCAAATGCCTTCTGTTGTGCCTCTCCCCAATGGAAGGCACTTTTATGTCTGAGAAATTCTTCTAGAGGTGTGGTGATCTTGGCATACCCCTTGATGAATTTCTGTAATAACCATGTATGCCCAAGAAATCCATGCATTATGCTCTGGCTAGTAGGCTCCCCAATCCCACAATAACTACAACCTTGGCAGGATCTACTAGCAAGCCCTCCTTACATATGATATGCCCCAATAAAGTCCCAAAGGGTGTAAAGACACACTTTTTAATGTTGAGGGATATCCTTAACTACCGACACCTCTCAAACATCAGCCTCAAATTATCACAATGGTCTTTCACTAGCCCATACACTGTCCAATCATCCAGATAGACCTGAAGAAATTTGTGGATGAAGTCTGGAATGCCTGTACCACTATGCGTGAGAAAATAGCATAGTGCATTCTTCAACCCAAAGGGCATGACCATGTATGCAAAACTTCCCCATTCAGTGGAAAAATTTGTCTTCTCTCTGGTCTTCCTTTGCAATCCGGACTTGGTGGTACCCAAAAATCCATCCGTAAAGGAATAGATTTTCACCCAGTGACTCCCTCCAAAATTTCTTCAGTGAAGGGGGTTGGAAAAGGATCGATGACACACACTACATTTAGCTCCCTATAATCCACACAGATCCTAATCCACCCATCCTTCTTGATGCTTATTACCATCGGACTTATCCATTCGATTCTTCCATAGCTTCAATGATCCCAGAAGCTATCATTTTTTATCTATCTCTTCCTTTACCTTTACACGTAAATTGGGATTCATCGGTAGGGTCTCTTCTGACCGAGTGTGCACCATCCTTCACTTTATCCTCATCTCCCCAAGGAATGGTGGATGCCTTTGAGCTCATGGTACCCACGTGGGAATAAATCCTCAAATTCACACAAAAGATCAATGATCTTAGAGACCTCCTTCTCCAACCAGTAATCTCCAATAATAGCTTCCTTAGGTTCTTCTCCTGAGCCGATGTTAACCTTCTTTGTCTTTAAGGGCTCATGGTAGGTGTGTGCGTGAGCATCAACATTATCCACTACCTCGTGTCCCTATAGAATGGTTAACATCCAAGCTCTCTACTTCCTCCCCATCAATAACATATACTAATTTCCCTTTCTCCTTTTCCAAGCAAGCATGCGTGCTCAAGTTGGATCTCTTGCTTCTTCTACCTCTTCTTCAAAGCGTGCCTCCAAACCTGGTCCACCTAGCAGTTCCAACAACCTATCTTCTACCATGGCACTATCCCCCATGGTAAGGCACTTAACAACCTGTAATGCCTTATCAACTGATGGCTTGGTACTTGGTACTCAAATGTTTGAATGAGGTCAGCTGCTAGCTCTTGCCAATTTCTATTTGGTGGCGTGTCTCAGAATGTATGTACCATGCATGCGTGCACGTACCTGCAGTGTAGAATATAGCTTGTGTACCCAGAGGGATGGTGGAAAAGCTTTGTGCCTTCTCTCAGACCTTCTCACAAGCTTGGATGTGGAAAGAGGTGAGTTCCTTACCATGGTAGTCCTTGATGGTGGTGGGCATTTGCTTCTAGAAAACCTGACAGAGAGAGAAATTCTCACCTCGTGCCATTCCAAAAGGCTCTCTGATGTGTAGCCCACCACCGTGCCATTGTATGCCGAGTAGGACATAACTTAACATCCCCCTCCATTCCTTCTCCTCCTTCCACTGAGCTTCCATCTCCTGCAAAAAGATCTCAGGGAAGGCCCCTCCTGAATACTTAGGTAGCTCTTTTCCTCCTAGGCACTTAGACTATACGTGCCTTTGTTACTTTTGTTACTGATCCTCTCAACTATCATCGATCAATTCATAAGTCCCATGTGCCCAATTATCACATGTTAGACTGGTGGTGTCACTTACTGACTGAGCATCCTCAAACTAGATAACTCCATTGGTAGGATGGATTATCTCTGGATCCCTGATTGAGCACATATATCCTATCCAGGACCTCTTCCCCAAAGGTTTAGTATAGGGTGTTGACTTCCCATCAGCCAAGGGTATAATGACCCATTCCTCCTTATTTTCAAAGTTGATGTACCCCTTGTTGAACCGAAGGTCTGCATTGTTCTTGTAACACCATGGGCACCCAAGTAGTGTTGGGAAATTGTCTACCTCGGTGAGTGCCAAGACTTCGAAGTCCCCAGTAAACTTAGCTCCCTGGATAGTGATAGTTGCATCCTTTAAGACACCGATGGGCATTGCCTTCATCTTTTTTTCCATATACAACACATTGAAGAGATGGATGTAACATAGGTCTCCCCATCTGATGCCATGCATCCAAAGTGAGAACATTGACCTCCACGTGCCTATGTGTCAATGAGGATATTACTAAGGAGCCATCCATCTATAATTGCATCAATGTGATCTCTTTGTCATAGTCAAGGTTATGAGGGGGAGGTTTCACATGCAAGACCTACCTCTCGTGCTCTCCTCCGAGTGCGTGGTACCTTCTCCCTCAACCATGCCCCTAGCAAGGGAATAACATTCTCTTGCCTTAGCATTTTACATACTTCCTTGACCTCATCTAGGTCATCTCTTGGTGCCTCGACCTTCCTCCTTTGCTCCTCCCTCCTGGACTGCTCCTTTAGACACTGGATTTCTCCTTGTAAACTCGAATGACATCCATGGTATCTTGATACACTTCCTTTTTGATGCGAGGTCTAGGTACTTCCCATGAACTACTTCCTCTCTTGAAACCAGGGTCCTCTGCCTTGGTATTTCCTTTTGTGTGTGGCCTCTACTCTTGTTGTTACTAAAATAGGTTCCAAGCCCATCATCACGTGTCACCATGACATCCATTGTGTGTCTATCTTCTTAATGCTTACCATTGTAGTGCCCTTGTCTTTTCGGTGTTGTTGATTCATGTGCTCAAATAACTCAGGGCACTCCTCATACTTGTGTTTCTTTCCACACCATGAGCACTACTGCAATAGGTCTAGGACACTCTCATTTGTAATGTTCTGTAGACCCACAATTAAAATAGGTTCCACGTGGGAACTCACTTCTTCCTCCTCCATGGTTACCATGACCATGGAATCCTCCGTGAAATCCCCTTCCATGTGCGTGCCTCCATCTGTGCGCTCTTCATAATGGTGATCATCACCTTTAGAACTACTGGCAATGTTGGTTTGGTGCACCCCATGATCAATGGCCTCATGGATCTGATCGATGAGCCTACAATCCTTAGTATCATGGGTTGTAGAGGTGTAGATCTTATAGTAGCAAGACACATTCTTTGAATTTGTGTGCTTGTAACAAGGGGCATCTACTTGCATCATGGTCCCCATGAAAATTTCATGATCTCTATCACACGGTGCACGTCTTGTCCTCGGGGGAAACTATCCTTGGCATGCCCCTCTACTCACAATCTATACACCATAAACCACTGTGAGTCTCATGGGCTGAGTTCATGAGACAACTTCTCTAGTTGCTTAGCCATAGTAGCAATTTGAGCCTCCAGGAATGGGCTAACACCAGTATCAACACTACCAATACCACCTCGGCGTGTAGAGCAACTTCCAATGCCTCATGTGGGTCTATAAAAGTTTTATGAGATAAGGCCCTTCTAAAAGGTGTGATCAATCCCTCCAAAAACCATTGAGCATGTTGTGAAGGGTGAATATCATATGATAACTTAGACAAAGAGAGTTTTAAAGCACGCATCATACTCCCACATCTCTCTGCCATTCCTTGTTGAATCTCCTTTAGGGTGTTGATGCTCTTCTGTTCAAACTCAGGGATGTGGAATTCTACCAAGAAGGTGTTCTTTAAAGTAGTATAATCCACCACCATTTGATGAGGGTCATATTTCCTATACCAGCTATGCGTGCGCCCCTGCAATGTTGTTACAAATTGACTAGCCTTCCACTCGAGGTTGTGATCCCCTTTTGTGCATAGCAGCTCACACTTGTGAACATGTTCTGCAGCATCTTCAATACCTCTATAATCTAGAAAATGTAAAGACATCTCAAAGAAGACTTGAGGGGGTGGTTGGGGCCCTTGTCCTCCTGAGCTAGAGCCTTGGTTTCCTCGGTGTTTCCTCCCTGGATCCACCGATCCACTGGAGTCTGCAGGCCTGCCTCTGAGCCACCAGATCCACAGAACCACTAGGTCCACTAGGTCATGTCCCTCTGACCCACTAGATCCACCAACCACTAGGTCCTGTAGTAGTGTGCCAAGTGTCCCCAAGGTTCCATTGAACTATGTGTGCGATGGTTTGTGATAATGCCCCACTACCACTATTGTACCCCGCGCCACTCCCAGATGTGAGACCGAAGGCTTGTATACTTGCTCCTTGTCCAAAGACTCCTCTGAATACTAGAATATGTGTAGCCATAGAAGTGGGAACTGAAAAATTGTACCTCCTAGGTGTAGATCTATCACTTCCACTGATACCAACTAGGTCAATGATACTCCTTCCTTGATCTGGAAAACCAAGTGCTAGGGTTTGGTCACTGGGTGGGTTTAGATACGTGCCAATGACTCTTCTCTCCATGTGATGAACTCTCATCAGAAGCTGAAGGGGTCTCTCTTATGCATGCTTGCCAAGATGGGGTAGCACAGACTGCTCAGGTTCCATGTCCTCTCGCGTGAACCTCAACTCCTTCCCACAATGTCTGCCTCCATAGATCCATCACACTTGCAGACTTCACGTCATCTAGCAATCTCCCTTTCACGTGCTTCACTATACTTGAGTCATCTCTCCTCCCTTTCTTTCTCCATCATAATATCTGCCATCTTCCTCCACCCTAGCTCCCTCACCCAAGTGCTAGAATGGTTTAGCCGGCCATTGGAAATGCCTCTAAACTCAAAGTAACAATCAAGATCTTCATTTCTAGAGGGATAACATGTAGAAATGATCCTCTGGGCTCCCACAGAAATTCAAACTCAGCAACTTCCGGGAAAGAATATGTGGAAATAGCGTACTCCAGAGTGTAGCTAGCTAACACACCCTCCCACCAATGATCCACAACATGAGTCCACGTCAGATCTACATCCTGCAGACCTCTGGTATTCTTCTTGGGTCCACACATGCGTGATCTAGAATACCAGCTTGATCTAGATGCATATGTTGAGAGCCATTCATATAGTTCTACTTGGAAAGCAATAGAAAAAAGTTTCATACAAATCATGGTAGAGGTTCTCTTCTACCCATCTACGTGCATCAAACTTCAGGTCAGTGTTGAATCTCTGAGAAAATTCATCCTTCGTGCTCTTGAACCATGATTCAACACTTTCCAAAGTTAAACATTCTGTCATTACTCATTATACATAGATCATGATGTATGCCATTTCCCACTACAACTTTGAAAAGAGGTCCAGAAATGGAACCAAGATGTAGTCATTTTTACCCTATTACAAAAGAAAGGAACCCCATGCGCACCGGCCTATCACCCAGTGGGTGTTGGGGGCACTCACCGAGGCATGCGTGTGGGTGCCGAGTCTCTCTTTTATGTGAGTTTAGTGGGAAACATCATCTATGATCCATGTTTAAGAGATTTGAAAGGAAGTAAAACATACAAGCACCATAGAGCTTCAGAACGGCTTCTAGATCCTTGCAGTCATTTCAGATAGAAAGAGCTTAACAGATTTTATAACTTATACCAAAATAGAAAGAAGTTGTACAAGCATCCATACTTAATCATAAACATAAATGAAAAGAACTATGAGAAAGATGTATGCATCAGAATCATCAATGTTCATATTCATGTAAGTTGGTAACCTCATTACATTCATGGAGCCATTACAGAATGTCACAGAGAAGCAGACCGCAGTCATGCATTATATCTAGACTCATATGGCTAGGCTATTCAAAAAAGAATTTTATAATCCCCATACCCTTGATACATCCTTTCCTAAGCACAATTACCCAAACTAATAGAGTTCTTGTAGTATTTCTAGAGCTCCACCCTCTATCTATTTCTCTCTATCTTTACTTCTGTAGGTGCTTGTATATATAGGCTTTCTGGACTACCAACTCATCCTCCAGTGGCCTCAGATCCGATGCCAAGTGTCTGAATGTGGTCCTCCATGTGAGCATGCTCCTCAGGCCTGAGCTTTCCACTTTTTACCATGATGTGCTTCTAGAAGCCAGTCGGGTCATGCTTTTCATGTGTTCTACCCAAAACCCAATATGGCTAAGTCTTGAACCCTTGGTTCTTTACACTTGCATGCGCGTGCCACGGGTTTCCTTAAAGCCTTTACTACAAAGAAAAGCTCAAGAACCTAACTAAAAACCCCCAAATGGGTGAATTTTACATATATTTAGTAAAAGAGCTCACACCTACCAGACATTAATTTCTGATGGGTAGTTGAGCTACCTTATTTATCATCATTAATGTTGAGCTTTCAACTAATGTTCTCGAATTAGGCACACACATTTTCCTCCCTGCATGTAGCATTTGTTTTCCAACCTGATTGGTTGCATAAAATACATTGATGTTGTCCGGGAGCAAGTTGTTCTTTGTGTTGTTTGCAAAGCAAGTTTTTTTGTGTCCGCTAAGTAGCTCTAATTTTTCTTGTCATTTACCGGGTAGCAATATTGATTTACTATCGACTTGACCGGTTGCATCCCATTTCTCCTTCTTTCCATCTCACAACCAATTAGTACAAAATATGTTATTGGCGGTCAGAGTGTCTATGCAAATGATATTGCCTCTCTTGTTGATTGACTATTCATCTCTTTTAACTTTGTGTTACCAACCGGTAGTATTTAGAATGCTATTACCGCTACTCCAACTCTACACACCGTCGTCACCCCATTACAGTCAAGTATCTCTTGAGATGCTTCGGTAGGTAGCAAGCCATACCTGCTACTAACCAATAACATATAAAATACTATCGTTAGTAGCATATTATAATGCTACCAACCGGTTTTACCTCATGGCTTGTTGTCGCGACCTACCAAATTTCTTCGTAGCTCACCTACCTAATTTTTGTGCCAACTTAGCTCACCGTTCCACTTCGTCTAAATTGGTCTTAACTCGGTCATCTCTCAATTTAAAACCAATTGGGCTAATCCTTCGTTGCAGCTTGCGGATTGCCGTGTAACCCGACTCGTCATACAACTTGTACTAACCTAGTTCGACTTGGTTAAGCCATTCGAGCTTCCTTATTCTTCGAAACCCTGGGCTAAATTCAATGGTCATCTACACATTCAGAATTTGAATGGCTAAGTCCATCTTGGTAAGTTGTACAAATTCATCTAGGGGTAAATTTGGGACAGCAACAACAACACAAAAATAATTGTTATGGGTGGAGAAGTGAAAGCTCCCATCCTAACTCTCTATGGTGACCCAAATGGAAAAGGGTAAGCTCCAAAACCTAAGTCCAAAAATAAGAGTGAGTTCATTTAAAAATGTGAAGTATGCAAGTGATAATGAATGATGATGATAAAAAAGTGGTCAAGTATATATATATATATATATATATATATATCTTATGTGATTTCTTGTTGGCAATGGTGTCGGTCATGGGTAGATGCTAACTAGGACACAATGTCGAAGGGTTAGATGGCTTGATGGTAGATGCTAACTAGTGTAAACAAGTGGACATAAGGGGACATCTAGGCATGATTGAAAAAGTGTATGAACAAAAGGAGAAATCATGAAAAAGACAAGGGAGTTATAGATAATAAAAGCATCTCTCTAATGTTGTGGTCTAGTCCACCGACCAAGTATGACCACACCCCTATCTCGGTACATCCCGTGAGGCACCTTCTTAGGAGGAAAATGCATTAGTAGCCCTTGCACAAGAGAAAAGGTTAGTAAACATAGAAATTGAGGTGTATGCATATGCTCCAACCAAAGATCAATGTGTGTTACAATAGTGAAACACGAGATGTTATTTGGAAAAGATTTATGTAACCCCTAAAATCAAAGGTAAATGTTGAAATTAAATCAATAATGTAAGTGTTGTAAAGAAATAATGAACTCCACACTAAAAGGAAATACATCGCCTCATACTAATCTATTGGTGTCGGTCAACTTACCTATGGTGGGAACAATAAATGATCAGAACTCGAAAAAGCAAGACTTCAAAGAAACAATAGAAGACAATCAATAAAATATGACATAAATCCCTAGCTAAGAGGGCATGGGGATGATGATTGTTGAAATGTGTATAAAAATTCTTAAGAGTGCAAAAACCAATGGGTAGATGCTATAAGGATGTTAAAGTGTGTTAAAAGGTGCTAACTAGGACACAATGTTGAAGGGTTAGATGGCTTGATGGTATAGATAGATACATTACCTAAGTATCCAAGATAGGAAACAATGGACGTATTTTCCCAAGTGGGAAGAGTGAAATAGTAGGTTTAAGTGTTTAATTTGAAAAGATGTGTGGAAAGTAGAGTTTGTGAAGAAAGTGGTGATGTACAAGTGGTTAAGTGAAAATATTTAAGCATAGAATTTCTTGAGAAAGTGATAATTTGTTGTTTCTTTAAAGATGTGGCCTTCATTGGTTTGCAGATGATAGGTACTTAGGATAAGGATGTATTTGATGAGATAAATATATCACCACTTTTGATCGTATTTTTCTTCTTTGTCATGGGTATAATGTAGTTTGAAAACAAGGTCACCTATTTTGAATGCCATAGGATTGATGAGTTTGTTGTGTTTTTTATTAAAGTGTTCTTTGTATTTACAATTGTGGTGAAAAATAGTAGCATGTTTTTCATCAAGGCGGTCAAGGGCATGTAAATGAACCTTGTGAATTTCCTGACAAGAATGATTCTATGGAAAGAAATGTGGAGGGAAGCCAATTCCACTTTAAGGGAAGGAAAGTTTAGAACCACAAAAAAAAAAAAAGTAAGGGGTTTCCTTATAGCCGTATGGATATTGATATGATAAGAATAAAGCGTGGGATAAATATTTATATTCATTTAGGGAATTTGGAGAATTTTGTCATATAATTGGATTATCTATTACATTGTGGATGATAAGAAGTTGATAAATTGTGCTTGATTTTGAATTTGACAAAAATTTGTATCATTTCTCTATGTTTAAAATTCCCACAATTGTCGTAGATGATTGTGTGAGGATAAATTTAGAAGTGGTAAGGTGATCATATTGGTGAGAGGCATAACTTCAACCCACTTATTAAAATACTTGGTGGAAGTAATGGTATAAATATTTACTGACTTGGGAGTGAGGAATTTTATCGATGCAAACCAATCCCCACATACTAAAGGGCCAAGGAGATTTGCATACTTTAAGCTTACCTTTTAGAGAGTGAAATAGGTCATCATGATATTTGCATGGTTTTCATTTTTTAGAAAAGGCATGTGCATCAACTTCTAGAGTAGGCCAATAGTATCCCATACATAGGCGTTTGTGAGTTGTGGCATGACTATCACAATTTTCACTGTAAGTTCCCCCATGTGCTTCCTCAAGGAAAGGAGGGACCTTGTCCTAAAACAAAAATCATATTAGGGTGCCTTAACAGTTATGATAGTAGATAATGTCCTTCTTGATTACATATTTTAGAGATTTCTTTCAACTTTTAGCATGCTTGTGATAATCAAGGCCCGGAGGGTAAGTTTGATGTTGTATGATGTGTTTATTGACCCTTCGAAGATCCAAGTGAGGTTGAATTGGGTAATAAATGAGGCTAAGGAATCAACTAAGGAATTTTGTTCCCAAGAAATGGATTTGAAGGTGCAAGAGGAAAATTTTCATGCTAATTGTTGAATAGTTTCATGATATGCTTTTAGATTATCAATTCTACATTGATATGCACCATTGAATTGTCGAGAAGACAAGTTGGGAGTTTCCCATGACATGGAGATATGTGATATTAGAAGTAAGAGAAACATTCATACCAATGATAAATTCTTAGTATTCAACCATGTTGTTGGTTACATCAAATTCAAATCGAAAGGAGAAGGGAAACATATTACACGATAGATAGGTCGTACATAACCTACTCAACTCATTGAATACATTTTGCTATGTCAAAATTAAAATTTCAATTATCTTCATGAAGATAGATAGTGATTATTTTTTCTTTTGAGTTTGACATTGGTTATTTTAGTACTAAGATTCTTATCATCACCACAAGGACTATGTCTTAAGATTAGCGGTGAACCTATGGAAGTAATCCTTAATTGTGAGAGCTTGATTCATTCCTTTGATAAGTAATATTTCCTCATGTTTACACCCTTATTAGATTATGTGCAATCTAAGGTTAATGAATTAGGTACACTAAAGGATGTAAGGGGAGCTATAGGGGGTTATTTTGGTTAATTAATTTCCAAAATTAATTATACAATATCGAACAATACATTCAATGTTGAAGATATATGCTACAAAATTAAAAACACAAAGAAATGAGAGCACTTAATTGATTATAGATGATTCTAGGAAGTTGTGGTTATGTACACTACTGAAATAGGGGGATTTAAAGTTGTGGGTATCCAACTACAATAGCCTTTTAAAGGATTAACTAGTACATTCAATTTGTGGCTATGACCATGTTGAATTTTTCTTTTGTTTGAAAACCATTGGGATTGCCACTTAAATTAGAACTTGGTTGGTTGGTTGGTCTCAATGGTGGGTTTTCCACCCAACTCGGTTTTGCATTAATCTCTGGTAATGTTTTGACGTGGTTCGCATTGATTCACGGTATTGAAGTTAACTTGACCTTGAGCTTGGTCAATGGGTGGTTGCATTGAGTTATATATGAACTGGTTACTAAGATAATAGTAGTGTTGATCTCATCAAGTGGGGTTTTTTTCATTGAGATCGAGACTCGGGTTTAGTTGGAATGTGGAATACCTTGACCAGTGATGAGGTGTCTTAGCCACCGAGTTAGTAGTGGAGCTCCTACAATTCCTCCTCCAGCTCGCTAAGCTTCTTTGGGATATTTGGAAACACCATGGGAATTATCCCATATGTAATACAATCTGGTCTTTAAATGAGTTTATAAGCTAAACCACATACAATATGATATGAAAATAGGCAAGTAGGACCCCCTCCTAAAAAGAGTGGACCCACAAGCTTCCGGGCACCCAAATGACATATCATGTGTGATCAAGGGATATTTTTTAGTGCCAAAAGATCCCTAAACTTCCCTAGAACATTCTAGTGTAGTAGATTCTTCAGAGAGCTTTTCGACGACTATAAGAACGTGAAAAAAACACTCTGAGCTCAAGTTATGTCTGGTCAAAGTTTAGTCAACATGGAAGTCAACTTTGGTCAACAGGTCAACAAGTGGACCAATGGCAAGGTGACACGTGACAATTGGCGATAAGGAAAAATTGATGGTCTTGTAATTTTTAAAAAATTAGTTCCATGGTATAGAGCTCGTCACAAGCTTTCTGACACATTTTGAACGGACCAAATCTGAGTTCGTATGTGAAAGATATGCATAGTCAAAGTTGTGGTAAAATGATGGCGTGGCACACTCTAACACGATCAAGAAAGTGAAGGACATGAGCTTGAGCTCCATGAATGTCCTTCAAAGGTCTAAAACACAGTTTTACAAGTTTTTTATTCATTATTGGTTAATGTAAATGTTATTGTATTTACATTTTTTACATTATTAATGGATCGGTTCATCATGAACCTGGGGACGTAGGAATTCCGAACCCCGTAAACAATATGGTGTTGTGTTCTGATTTTATTTTCAGTTTCTGATTATTTGCAATAATTGAATTTCATAAAAATAATGTGGATGCAATGGTAATCAGTATTTGACAACTTTGGAAAATCGATTAAAATCAAGAAACAATGATTTTTGGGGCTTTGATCAAATAGTGAAATTTTGAGTAAATTGCAAACTTAATTTCAGTTTGAATTCAGTCCTAAATCATATTTTGATCAGTTTTTGGAAGTATACAATCCTTTTAAGTTGATTAAAATTGAAGATCCTTGAAAGCGTTTAAAAGTGGAAAAAATAAAACACTCGTTTTTGGATCAAGTTTGGTATTAGAGCAGTTAGATTGCCAAATTAGCTTCTAATTGTGTGTGAAAATTTGGCTTTGGCCAAGATTGATTTAAGTTTGCGCAGACATTTTGGGGTTGTTAATCTTCTTGTACAGTGTGCATTTTTGGAAGTACATGTGTGTTTGGCAGGAATAGGGAATCATGGGCAAGTCATCCAAACAGGAGCAACTGGATGAGCTTGAAGCCATTAACCACCAATTCCAAGAAGAAAAATCTTTCCTGAGAGCTAATTTTTATTCCTTGGAAGAGGAAATAGTGCGGTTAAAATATAAGCCACAATCCTCTATAACCAAGAAAGAGGAATATGTCAACGAGATGCTTACACAGAGCAAGAAGTTGATGGGATTTGTTAAAAAGTTGTAGGAAGAAATACGGACCAAGAATGCCCTCTTAGAAAAGCTACATCAAGGCGAACACAAGAAGGAAATACCTTACAAATCAGATGTAGGTACTATGATAGAATGCACTGTAAGTTTTTCACCGAAAATACTTCCTCTAATTTAGTTTCAGATATTCCTTTGGGTCAATTTGAAAAACACACTAAGGGAATTGGGTCTAAACTAATGGTTAAGATGGGATATAATGGAAAAGGGCCTTGGTAAAATGGACAAGGTGATGCTAACCCAATACAGGTAAAGGATCGAGGCTCGGTTTGCAGGTTTGGGATATTCTAGTGGGCAAATGGAAATTGGAGAAAGTTCCAAAGCGGTTGAAGGAAGACAAGCTTCCAAATGACCAAGGATCTACACCACTAGAATCAAGGATTATGCCATCAAGAGGAATAATGAAAGGTGTAAGAAAATAGGTAAACAAGGTAATGATATTCCACCTCCTCCTACTTACACTTAAAATACCACTAAGGGGAAATTTAATCCTAAAAATTCTAAAACACTCTTTCAGTTTGAACAATATAGTTTTGGTAGACAAAAGTATGCGTTTCCTTGCACGTTTTATGAAGGTACTAATCATTCTGCAGCATATTGTTGGAAGAGGAAAACAATGGTTAAGAAGTTAATGCCTTTTGTGAATGATAAGGCAGGTGCTAAAGACCAATCTCTCCCTGGTAAGGCAAGAGATGGAAAAAAGGTCACCTCTCCTAAACAGAGGAATCATTCTTCTAAACAAAGTTCAGGATAATAAAAAAATAGGTAAGACTCCTAAAAACATGGAAATTAAATTTTTTTCCCATTGTAAAAGGAATGGTCATGATGTTAAGATGTGTTGGTATGTTCCTTTAGTGAAACATTGGAAAGTTGTTAAAAAGGAAAATAATTTCAAACCAACAGTTTTCAATCTAACTCATGTAGATACTCATTTTGGTACTGAGGAAAAACCACCTAAAGAAAAATCCAAGTAATTGGATGGGTAAAATATTCCTCAACTTTATGTTTGCATTGCAGTAACTGGTGATAGTATGCAAACATTTTCAAAGCTATATTTTAGGGATTTGATCCTATGTTTATATTTAGCTTTGAAATAATTTGGAAGCATCCGTAGAGAAGATTTACGTGACAGTTTCATCATACTCATATTCATCTTCTCACATTGTGGTTGGTTATTCCATTTCTAACAACAGTATGCAGGGATATGGGCATAATCAGAATGTCGATTTTGAAACTTGTAGTTTTATAGTGTTGTCATTTGTGCAAATTTATGGATGCTTATAAGACCCATTCTAGCACCTATTTGATATTTTAATAAATAGAAAAACTTTTTGTATCCACATGTGTTATTTGCACTAATTTATAAGGCCCTCATTTTGGGAAAATTTGACTTTTGAACTATCGATGTGGTTGGAATTAGGGTGTAAGTGAAACATTGGAAAGTTGTTAAAAAGGAAAATAATTTCAAACCAACAGGTTGTCAATCTAACTCATGTAGATACTCATTTTGCATCGAGAAAAAGCCACCTAAACGGAAAAATCCAAGTAATTGGATGGGTAAAATATTCCTCAACTTTATGTTTGCATTGCAAAGAATCGGTGATAGTATGCAAACATTTTCAAAGCTATTTTAGGGATTTTATCCTATGTTTATATTTAGCTTTGAAATAATTTGGAAGCATCCGTAGAGAAGATTTACGTGACAGTTTCATCATACTCATATTCATCTTCTCACATTGTGGTTGGTTATTCCATTTCTGACAACAGTATGCAGGGATATGGGCATCATCAGAATGTCGATTTTGAAACTTGTAGTTTTATAGTGTTGTCATTTGTGCAAATTTATGGATGCTTATAAGACCCATTCGGGCACCTGTTTGATATTGTAATAAATAGACAAACTTGTTGTATCCACATGTGTTATTTGCACTAATTTATAAGGCCCTCATTTTGGGAAAATTTGATTTTTGTAACTATCAGATGTGGTTGCAATTAGGGTGTAAATTTATTACACTAACAAATTGGTTTGCAAAGGTACCAGGTGATCATTTTGCAGATTATGGCAGTTCACCAATTTGGGTAAGCATACAGTTTATAATCTATCCCTTTACAATTCAATGTATGGATAGAATATTTACATATTCACATTGATTCAGATTTTGACTATAGCCATTTTGGGTGTTGATGGTTTAATTATTTTGGATAGTGAATATTTGTAGTTGTAATCAACATAATCACAAAGTGTCAGTTGAACACTAGCTTCCGTTATAGATGGGTGTTATTATCTGACTTATTATTTGTGATGGCGATACAATTTTTTGGTAGATTCACATGGATTCAGTTGTTGACTATAGCTATTTTTGGGCGTTGATAGTCTATTTTATTCGGATAGTGAATACTTGCAGTTGTTATAGTTTCAGATGGACAGTGGGCACTAGCCTAATTGTGGGCAGTTTAGATGTCTGGTATACTGATCTGTGTTATGAAATTGTAATTTAAGTAATCGGTCATATCACAAAGTGACATTTGAACACTATATTTCCATAATAGAATGGGTGTTATTATCTGGTCAATTATTTTTGATGGCATTACAGTGGGGTATGACAGTTCACGGTGTGAGTCGAGTGGTCAGGGTTAATGTTTTAGTTGAACACTAACTTGATTGGGTGTTATTATCTGATCAATTATGTAATTAGCTAATCAAATATTTGCATTTTATTAACCTATAATGTTGTTTCGGGTTCTTGTATGTGTTTTTGTAATGCGGGAAGAGATAACATGTTTTGTGGGTTGATACATAGCTTTTGTGGACAAAAATCCTTCTCAGTAGGGAGGATTGATCAGGGGATATTTTTCATGTCAAAAGTTACCTAAACTTTCCTAGACCATTCTAGTATAGTATATCCTTTAGATATTTTTCCGACGACTATAAGAACGTGAAAAATAGAAACTCTGAGCTCAAGTTATGTCCGGTCAAAGTTTAGTCGACATGGAAGCCAACTTTGGTCAACAGGTCAACAAGTGGACCAATGGCAAGGTGACACGTGGAAATTGGTGACAAGGAAAAATTGATGATCTTGTAATTTTTTAAAAATCAGTCCCATGGTATAGAGCTCATCGTAAGCTTTCTGATACATTTTGAATAGACTAAATCTTAGTTCGTATGCAAAAGATATGCATTGTAAAAGTTGTGGTCAAATGATGACGTGGCACACTGTGATGTGGACAAATGACATATTATGAGCGTGAGACTTGGCATGTTTTTAGTGGATTTGGATTTATAATAATAATAATAATATTTTATTTAATCCATTCCATGGGAATAAGCCTAATCCCATGGGATAAAGAGGATTTTGTGGACAAAAAGCTATTTAAAAGCTTATCCTATCATTTTCCCACCAAATATGGGGTCAATGGCTAAATTGGGTGCCTAAACCTATGGAAGGGGGATTTGAACCCAACACCTCATCTCAAAATATAAGCGGCCTTATCAACCCACCACTCTCTTGTAAGTTGTATAAATAAAGCACACTTGTATTTGTAATGGACAAGTGCCAGGTCTGTGTCAAGCCAATAAGCATGTAGTTTTGGAAAAATGCAATTTTGAGGCACTTCCACTCAAAACCAGATCTTGAGTTATATATGAAAGTTGTTTAGAATTTTGAGAAGATCGCGATGGTGTGATCATTTTTCTAATTTAGAGATTTTGTGACATATTTATTTTCTATTAAAGTCACACGAAGGCGTAGAACCAAAGGGAGACACCGCTGCAAGTGGATCAAGAAGGTGAAGGACAAAGGTGAGCTCCATTAACGTCCTTTGAAGGTCTGAAACATATTTTTACAGGTTTTGATTCATTATTGGTTAATGTAAATGTTATTGTATTTACATTTTTAACATTATTAATGGATCGGTTCATCACGAACCCGTGGATGTAGGACTTCCGACCCCCTAAACAATCTGGTATTGTGTTCTAATTTTATTTTCAATTTCTGATTATTTACAATAATTGAATTGCATAAAAAGAAATGTGGATGCAATGGTAATCAGTATTTGACAACTTTGGAAAATCGATTAAAATCAAGAAACAATGATTTTTGGGGCTTCGATCAAACAAAGTGAAATTTTGAGTAAATTACAAACTTAATTTCAATTTGAATTTAGTCCTAAATCATATTTTGATCAGTTTTTGGAAGTATACAATCCTTTTAAGTTGATTAAAATTGAAGATCCTTGAAAGCGTTTAAAAGTGGAAAAAATAAAACACCCGTTTTCAGATCAATGTGAGACCCACCTTGATTGTTGAAGACTGGAGGCTACAAACCCACATTTTGTTACGAAAAAAACTACTACTTGTTATTGCCACATTCATCAACTTTTCACACACACACACATCATGCCACATCTTCTTTGTGCAATTTGTTTCTTTATGTTTTCTAGTGGAGAGGAATTTCAAGTGGGTCGTAACTTCTACATATGGTTTCCATTTTACTCCATTCAAAAGGCATCAAAAAGATATTGATGAGATAATCCATATGCAACCATTTTTGTGAATATTTGGGAATAGATAAACCGTGAATATCCTCTATATCACACCTCCCCACTGAATTTTTTTTTACCACTACAAGTTTCCATTATCGGAAAATCATTAAAGATTCACTTCCTCTTTTATGGCTTTCCTTTATTTTATGTGAAGTAGAATCTCTTCATGCAACTTATCAAGTAACTCAGATAAAAACATCATCAAAAGGAATTTTTAACTTCTCACCCGTATTTACTATCATTCGCAGCTATCTCTCTCTCTCGTATGAGGTTGTTTCTTCTAATGGCGATTGTCTTTCCCAACTTTGGGAATTTATTTCATTACGAAGTTATCTCTCCTAATAAAGGCTATCTCTTCCATAACATAGCTATATTTTGGAATGTATTTACATGTACTTTGTTTCTTAGTTTTCATATAATAAGTCTCCCAACCGGAACTCGCAACTGTAATTAATAGGTTACACAACTCCTCCTACCTCTCGCCAACCGACCTTTCTACACTCATGGTATCTTGGTAGTTGGGGGTGAATTTTCTCATCCTTTGCATTGCCACATGTTAGGATGAAGTTATTCAACACAAGATCTCGAATGTATGCATTATATTTTATTAACAACAAAAGTAAAACATTACATTATGATATAAAGTAGTTGTTTCATGGATGCATGTTAACATCCCTATCTTTCATTCAAATCCACTTACACAATTTTCCCCTTTATAGGGTCTTAGATCTAGTTACAATATACATATATTTTAATTTTACAAACATTGTCTAGGAATTTGGGTCTTACAAAGTTCATATAAGAAATTTCACATGTATTGCAATTATATTTTTCACATGGAAGGATAATAATGCCAACATAAATTCATGAAAAAATTACTTGTTAGTATACTCACCATAAAAGAACCTTTTGTAATGACATAATTCCACCTCATCTTCATCTTGGAATATTCTTTCAGCTCGTGGATATAATTTTCCTATTAACATGTCTTAAAACTATTGTTTAGCTCAAAACTAGTTTTGGAGAACCTTGGTTTTAAGCTCCTTCCTAATACAAAGATCCTCTTTACCGATCTTGTCATTGTTGCAAGAAGTAGTAAGAAAACATGATAATTTATATAGTTAATATGTTTTATGAGAATGCAAATGCAAATGCTACAACTCTTCATCAATTGCTTCTCCAATGGATAGCTGCTCCATATTTTGCCCCCACACTTTACTCAAAAATGAGTTTGTTTCCTTCATACTTCAAAAATATAAATTGGAGGTGTACAATAGCCTGCTAAATCAATTTTAGCTATATAAATATGTTATCCACAAATGAAAGAACTGTCTCACTAACCCATTATGACGCAGATCCACTTTCGTTTCTCCTTTTACCGGGTACTTAGTTGGATAGGTGGTTTTCTTCACATGATTGTGCTGTTGTTGTTTGTGCCACTTTCTTCAGACAAAGTTGAGGTAGAGTTTCCAACATTTTTCAATCCAATGTCCACTCATAATACAATTGGTACAGTAATTCTTACTATTATATGTATCTTTTCTTGTCCAGATAGTCTTTATTAATCCTCGTTTTTAAGGATTTCCTCTTCCAACACATGGATACACAATGATTATTTAATCTACAATAAGTACATGGAAACGAATACCCCAAATTTAGTTTTACCTAACTATCCTTAGTATATTTTAAGTGAATGTTGAAGTTTTACATTTTCTATACCTTCTAGGACCATCACTTGTGCAAGATTGTTGAGGGGTAAGTGGTGTATCTTCTCCTTGGAATTTTCACCTCGCTTTGGAGATTTATTGCATCAGTTTTGGATGATTTTTCCATGATTGGAAGGTGGTTCCTTCCTTAACTTTCACTCACTCCCACAATCAATTTGTGAGGCCTTCCCAATATTTAAAGCAATAATATCATCATTAGTAGGATTGAAAAAATAATTTTTTTCTTTACCTTGAATAATGTAGGAACAAAATTATACACTTATTACTATTACATTATGCTTATAGTATGTCATTATATGCATGATTCCTAAGTAAGAATATGTAGTGCCCACATTTTTATAGCCTCAATTATTTGTTGTTCTCTTTACTCATAGACATGTTTTGGCAAGGGATTTGATATATTTTGGACATTATGTTAGGATATTTGACCTCCTTAGACATGTATGGAGATTTGGGCATATAACGCCAATTTGGCTTGATTACTATGTTGACACCTTATCTTATGATGTTACGGATACTAACTGATATGATGTTGTTTGGACCTTATTTATATATGATGGATACTCAGTTTAGTTGCATGTTTGGATTTTATGGATGTATGTCACTTTATCGTTATGGCTAACTCATGGTGAATTGTGTATAATTATGCATGTTGTCACATTTTCGATTCCAGAATGATGATATGCTAGCATAGATTTCATTGATTGCTTATTGAGTAGTTGATTTACATTGTATCGGACATGTGCATTTAATGTGTGCAATGAGTGTGTAGGTAACAGGTCACAAGAGAACGTGGGATTCAGGGCAGCTACACAAATTTTGCACAAGCAGCCCATGGGGCTAAGTCCTAACCATGTTTATTGTATGAGGCCTTAGTATTAGATTTCATTATTTTGGGCACCATGAGTGACCCTCATTTGTAATGTAGTATGTCATGTAATATTAATCTTGTTTAGGATGTTTAGTTGCTTTGTAAACTTGATTTGGGGACTTAATGGTCCCCACTTGCATTAAGTTTTGTGTTTGGGTAATGGTGTATTTAATTAGAGGGGATTAGGGTCACATGTGAACCCTTGGGTGGGCCCCACATCCTCTACACTTGTGCCCAAATGTGCCAAACCTGAAATTTGGCTATTTTAGGCATTTTAAGTGACCTCTTTTAGTTTGGGAGTTCCCTTAGCATGAAAATAGGCCCTTGGACCCTACCTAATAGGTAGGGGGCTTAATTCCAAGGCATAGAGGGAGTTTCCATCCCTTTGGTCACATCCATGTAAGGTGGATGGGTATGTGTGTTTTGTTAAAAGTTGCACAAGTTTGTTTTGTTTTTCATTTTGGGTAATTTGGGAGAAGAGGGTTAAAAGCTATTTTATCTTTTCTCTCTTTTATTTTGAGAATCTTTGACCTTGAGGGAAGAGAGGGGTGACACATGTCACCCCCTCATTTGTGAGGATTTTTGTTGGCTTCTCTTCAAATTCTCCCTCATGGGGAAAGAAGAGGACTTTTTTTTGGAGATTTTTCTTGGAGGCTTGTGGATTTTGGAGCTAGAGCTTGCTTGGATAAAGAAGAGGAAAAGTTAGAGTGTTGGAGAGATTTTGGAGGTAGGCTCCTTGAGCTCATTTTATATGTTTTATATCATGTTAGATATTAGTCTTGTTTTGTTTAAAATGTGTGTTGCTACTTGTGTGTTGCCATTTGTTGATTTTACTTGTTGTTTTATTTTTCTCCATCCATCATATGGCATGATGGATTTTGGTTTTTTGGGGAAGAGAGAGGGATTTTTCCCTCTCAATCCTCATGCCTTGATGGGTAAGCCATGTAGGATATTTTTGACTCCCCTCAAATGGTTTGAGGTGGGGAAGGTGGTTCATATGGTTTGAACCCCCTTCCCCATTCTTGGAGAGGAAACCCATTGGGTTTGAAAATCCTCCCAAGAAGGATTTTGGTGAATGGGTGGAGAAATAAGGAGGGCTTGATGACTTTGGAGGAATAAGGAGGTTGTGGAGATTATTGTTTGTGTGCATCCAATGTTGGACTACACTTTTGGCACTTGGAGATCTCTTTCTTCTCTTCCCCATTTTGGAGGTAGAATATGGTTTCTCCTCCTTTCCTTCTTTGCAAAATTTGGTGTTTTTCTTAGTATTTGTCTTGTCTTATATGTGAAAATAATGTTGGATTGTCTCCCTTAATCTTGTGCAAAGTTTGTGGAAGCTAGTCCTCTCTCCCATGGGCTTGGGGGAGGCTAGCATGTCTTCCAACCTTGGAAAGGCATGTAATGATGCCTAAAGGTTGGGTGGTTAAACAAGCTCTTTCTCCTTGTGTTGGTTCTTGAAAGATTTTGAAGTTGGAGCTCAAGTGGAAGATAGTTGGAGTTACTTGTCATCATGGTTCTTCATTGTCTACCTTTTACCTCTCATTGCAACTTTAAGAATATGGCTATGTGGAAGTTTTCATTATCTTGTAAAATCCCTATTTTGTATTTGGTATTACTTGTAAAAACTTGGGTCATTTTTGCTTGAGCAATCTCCCTTCAATCTTGTAAAGAAGTTTGTAACATGTCTTCTTGAGTAGTTCATGAATCTTGAAAATATTTTGCATATTGAACTTGAAATTCTTGGAATAAAATCTAGTAATAGATGTTCCCTTTAATATGAACTTGTTGTAACTCATTTTTGAAGGAAGGACGATTTATTGGAAATATTGTTATTCTTGTTGTTGATCTCATTCTTGTTAAATCTTGTAAAATGATTGTATGTAAAATAAAGTATCATTTTTGAGACACATCTCTTCTTATAAATTTTGCATTTTAGAGAATAAAATAAAACTAGTTCCACTTCCCCCCGGGTCAACTTAATAGACTAAAAGAAATAAGTAAATAGTATGTTCCTACCTATCTCACTAAGTGTAATATTAGTCAAATATCCTCTCTTTGCATTACTTTGTTACATTAATTGTAATCTCAAAATAGGGAAAATCATCTTAATATACATAGTTGTTGAAAAGTTTTAAGTTTTCCTACTTTGCCAAGTTTATAAAATAAGATTTGAAAGTTTACAATTCAAAGAGAATATTTCTTCTTCAATGTATATAAAGAAACTTTCAACTAATATTTACATGCCTAATATAGTTTTAATTTTTTTATAAGGGTATATAATTAAATATGCCACGCTACCATACTGCATTACATATTATAGTACGAATATATTTAGTATATATATATATATATATATATATATATATATATATATATATATATATATGATTTTTGGTATATTTATTAATAGAGTGAAACTAAACAAAATTTTGAATTGTTTAAAAAACAAAGAATTAAATTTTTTAAAAAAGAAGAAATGAAGGTCGGTGTATGGCTTGTAAATCCAACAAAAGAAAGAAACTTAGGGGAGGTTCAAACCCCTCTCCCCACAATTTGCACACCCATCAAGCTGCAGCCCCACCTCATTCACAAGGATGAAACCCATGGGGCAACGAACCGGTTAGGGGTTTGGGATGTAGCTTTTGCGTATGCTCGAACCGTAGGCACATGAATTAGGGCCTCAAATCTTAGAGGCTCTTCAACAATTGATCGGTGTTGTACAAAGCACCTTTCACCACCACAGAGGCGAGGAGTATAACATCCGGTCGGGAGATGAGGATCCGATAGGTGAGGACGCACACTCGGAGCCACCAGAGCATGCTACCCCTAGGTAGGAGAGGTCACGTAGCCCTTCCATTCACCATGAGAGGGTGGCCTCGTACCGTCGTAGCTGCTCACATAGCTTCGAGGGACCATTTGGAGATAGATGACCCCTTTCACCTATTGGACCGCAACACCAGGATCGTGACACATGCAGTGTGATTAGGGATCTTCTTCGCTTGCAGCCACCTACATACACCGGCTCTACAGATGGATTTGGGGCTGAGTCATGGCTCCTTAGCCTGGATAGCTACTTTGGATTGCACTCTTATGAGAGAAATGTCAAATCCAGGTTTGCCATACACCTCCTCCGAGACGCAACAGGTGTTTGGTGGAGGAATGAGGAGTGGAAGCTCCATTTGACTCGAGAGACAGTGACTTGGGAGTTGTTCGAGGAGCATTTTAGGGCTCGTTATATGTCAGAGAATTTCGTGTAAAAGAGGATTGATGAGTTTCAAGACTTGCGACATGGCTCTGGGCACAGTAGCACAGCATATGAGAGTAGGTTCCTGGATCTTCTACAGTATGTGGACTACCTGCAAGACGAAAAATTGTAGGTAAACAAGTTTATTCGGGGTCTGAATGCTAGACATAACAGATCGAGTTAGGATGCTATCTCCTCCCACGCTTGAGAAGGCCATTGAGAAGGCCTACTTAGTTGAGGAGAATAGGACTAGGGCACAGGAGCACCAAGATAGAAACAAGAGAAATTTTTAGGATAAGATGCAAGCCTTTCAGATTCAGAGGTCACGGGGTACATCACCACCCCATAGAGGAGGATTCGGAATCCACCAAGCTTCTACGAGGGCTCCACCACATCCAAAGTAGCAGACACATCATCGACACAACATCATGGCCACCAAAGATCAAAGGGCTAGACAAACCTAGAGCTTACAGAGAGGTGGCACTAGAGGAGGTTTTGGTGGAGCCAAGGATAGGAGATAGGGTACTTCAGAGGTACAAACACCGCTGCACGCGGCAGTCTACTAGGGTTGGGCCAACAGGATCAGTTCACCAGAGTACAGGAGGGACCCCATCTCAGAGGGGTACAAGAGGATGTTTTATTTGTGGGTCTCTTGATCACTATGTGTGTATGTGCCCACAAAACCCACTACCATGGATATGCGAGATATCTCCCAGATCCGAAGACAGTGGGTGATGTAGGACATGTCCATGTGTGTGTATGCAGCGGTTGAAAACCACTAGGTCGAGCACCGAGGCCACAGTCATTGAGGCAATAGGTACTATTAGGGGTATTTCTATCTCAGTACTTTTTGATTCAAGTGATTCAGATTCTTTTATATCTCCTTCTGTAGTGGACCAGTGTGGGCTAGTGGTGGTTAGGCAAACAGAGATAGTTGGTAGGTTGAGTTGGCCTCTAGGGCCAAATTTTCCATGGACTCGTATGTGGAGAATTGTGTACTTGATTTGGGAGTCTTCTCCACTACTCTTGACCTCTGAGTTATTCCTCTAGGATCCTATCAGGTAGTTGTGGGTATGGATTGGCTCAAGGCTCATCGGCTTAGGTAGATTGTAGAAATAACATCATTGAGTGTCAGGATGATCTTGGGAGTACAGTTGTGATATCAGGGATGCAGAGGCCTATCTATTTGTGTATGATCTTGGATAAGCAACTCAAGCAGAGAATGTGTAAAGGTTGTTAGTTGTTTTCTATTTCCCATCGATTGATCGATCGAGAGAGCACCCCAGAGCATTCACCCTTAGATGATCATGCAGTTTTGAGGGAGTATGTAGATGTGTTTCAGGTGAGCTTCCAGGGTTACCACCCCGTAGAGAGGTGGATTTCACCATTGATTTAGTGCCAAAATCCGCACCAATTTCTAGGACACCCTATCGATGATGATTCGAGATCTTCATGAGCTCAAAATTCAGTTATAGGAGTTGTTGGAGAAGGGTCTCATTCATTCTAGTGTATCTCCTTGGGGAGTGCCTCGTCATATTTGTGAAGAAGAAGGATGGTTCTCTAAAAATTTGTGTAGACTTCAGGAAGCTCAACAAAGTCACAATAAATAATCGTTATCCTCTTCCTAGGATTGATGACTTGTTTGATTAAATGTGGGGAGCTAGAGTGTTCTCCAAAATTGATCTCAAGTCAGGGTATCATTAGTTGCGCATATCATATGCGAGACATTCATAAGATACTTTTTTCACACATTATGGGCATTATGAGTTCACCGTTATCCCATTTGGGTTGACTAATGCCCTAGTTGTCTTCATGAGCCTCATGAATGGAGTATTCAAGACCTTCTCGGATTGATTTTTCTTAGTGTTCCTAGATGATAGATTGATATATAATTGTTCGAGGAGGAACATGAGGAGCATTTGAGACAGGTAGTACAGGTTTTGAGAGAGCATAATTTGTATGGGAACTTGGAAAAATGCAGCTTCTTTCAAAGAGACTCAAGTACTTGGGTCACATCATATCAGGAGAGGGTATCTCTCAGACCCCTCTAAAATTCAGGTTATCATGGATTGGCCGGTGCTCACGTCGATCACCGAGGTGAGGAGTTTCATGAGTTTAACAAAGTTACTACCACAGGTTTGTTTAGGATTTCTCACCCTATTACTTCTCTTCAGAGAAAAGGGAAGAAGTTTGATAAGTTAGAAAAGTGTGAGGGAATTTTAGTTTCTTAAGGAAAGGTTAATCACGTCACCCATCTTAGCAATTCCAGACCTCTACAAAGGACTTTGTTGTTTGTATGGATGCATCACTAGAGGGTTTGTGAGCCGTTCTTATGCAGGAGTTTGGGTGATTGCCTTTGAGTCGCGTAAGCTCAAAGACTACGAGCTTAACTATCCTACCCATGATTTAGAGCTTGCAGCAATCATTCATGCGCTTGTGCGTTGGCATCATTTCCTTTTGGGTAGACCTTTCATTGTGAGGACTAACCACTATAGTTTATAACATATTTTCTCATATCCAAACCTCAATGCTCGACAACGGTGTTGGATGGAGTTCCTATGTGAGTATGACATGGAGGTGCATAGTATATCAAAGGGAAGGAAAATTTCATTGCAGATGCACTTAGTAGATGACAACATGTACTTGCTTCATTGACACTGCTAGTGAGATTTGAGAGGTAGAATCCTTGAGCATCTTCCAGAGGACATGTTTTATGAGGGTTCTAGACAGATGTTGGAGTCACAGGTTCATTAGAGGGTAGATATTTAGGATGCATTTTAGAGATAGATGGTTTACTTCAGTTCCATAGGTGCATCTATGTGCCTAAGTCAGGTGATTTACGTAACTTCATCCTCACAGAGGCTCATCAAGCTCCATATGTGGCACATCTAGGAGTGAAGAAAATGCACACCGATCTGAGGGAGTTATATTATTGGCTAGGTCTTCAACGAGACATAGCAGATTTTTTTACATGATGCCTTTAGTGTCAGAGGGTCAAGGTAGAGAATTCTCATCCCGCAGGACTCTTACATCCTCATGATATTCAGTGGAAATGGGATGTGATCTCCATGGACTTCATAGTAAGACTCCCTATGTCTTCTTATCATCATGATGCCATTATGGTCATTGTGGATAAGTTGACCAAGGTTGTGCATTTCTCACCAACCAAAGTCACCTATAATGCACAAGCCATCACCAAATTATTTATGGAGGACATTTTTAGGTTGCATGGAATTCCGAAGACCATCATCAATGATAGGGATACCATTTACACTTTGTTTTGGACTTCCTTTCGGCCGCTTTGGGTACACAAATTAATTTCAGCTCAGCATATCATCTAGAGACAGATGGACATACAGAGAGGGTTAATCAAGCTTGGAGGACATGTTGAGGATGTATGTGATGCACCTACGAAGAATTGGGAAGATTATTTTCATTTAGTCAACTTTGTATACAACAACAACTATCACAGTTCCATTGGTATGGCTCCCTACCAAGCTTTGTATGGTCGACTGTGTAGACACACCTCTGCGTTGGGACAGACTAGATGACAGGATTATTCGGGAGCAACTTATCTACAGGACTTAAAGTAGCGGTGGTTTTTATTAGACTGCGTCTTGAGTAGGCTAGAGCACGCCAAAAGGCATATGTAGACACTAAGAGGATTGATCGTCACTTCTCAGTGGGTGACAAAGTCTTCTTGAGAGTTCGTCCACATAAGAGCCCAATCCATTATGGAAAGGGTTCTAAGCTATCGCCTCATTTTGTGGGACCTTTTGATATTTTAGAGGTCATTGACCCAGCTTGCCTATCACCTAGCTTTAACACCACACTTCCCAAACCCCTCTCCTACCACATCCACCACGGCCAATCCTTCTCCAAACCGCCACTTAAAAGATCTCTAATCACGACTTTGGTATGTTGTGGATCAGTTTTTGGGGTATCAAAATGATTGGTTCTATTTTTTTTTTTATAATATATATATATATATATATATATATATATATATATATATATATATATAATAAGTAAAATATTCCTCTATATTTAAAATAAATAAATGACATAGCCATATGGGTATGAAAGGAATGCCCAATTTGAGGATATCTCATTGGGTTGGCATACAAAGACATAAAAATGAAACAATATCAAGATCCTTCTCAACAAATGGCATTTTCCATGAATCCATCTCTCCCTTAGCTTCCCCATAACCTGCACATTCAAAAAACAACATAAAAACAAATGAGGAGAGGAATAGAAAGGGAAAGAGAAACATAGAGATGATTAGGGAAACTTTAGGGTGAAACTCAAATCTAGGGCCAAGATTAGATCCATCCTAGGGCTGACATTTAACCCTACACTCTTTAAGTCATGGGAATATAATGGGAATGAGAAATAAAATAAGGGGGTGTGTGTGTAGGAAAATTAATGCAAAGGGGGAAAACTAATTATTTTCAAGGGGTGTAGACTTTTATTTATGACCCTAATGAACTTAATAAGATAAAATAATTAAATGATCTTGGGCTAGTATTTATTAGGTTTGGGTAAACTAAATTTTTATAAATTATTTTATCAATGAGAAATGGTTTGGAAAAGGACTAGTCTTAATTAATCACTTCAAAAAAATTACCCAAAATTTTCTAGTCAAATTCTAGTGTGGTTTTGGTGTCCCGAGGTGGGGCATTACATGAATATTAGAAATTGGCAACACCTCTCTTAGTCCTTTCATTGATTGATTGATTTTGATTATGACATTGTCTTATGCTTTTGGATTTATGATTTTTGGTCATGTCACAAGGATCCATGTCTCTTCCTGTGGTCTATTTTATTTTCTTGTCTTAGGAACAATAACACATAGTAAGGACTATAACGCTCACCGCTATTTTCCCTTCCTAGAACTTTTGCCCAATCTTTCTTATATTTTAATTTACCATGTGGCGTCCGATTTTAAATATCTTCTAATTGTTATTTTATGTTTAGGGTGAACATTTGGTGTCACTAAGTGTCAAAATTAAAACAAAACACACACACACACACACACACACACACACACACACACACACACACACACACACACACACACACACACACAAAATCTAGTAACATTCTAAGGGGAACTGGGATATTATTATCTATCTACTACTTGGAAAACAAGGAGCAACTTAAGGACTTCATTTGGGTTACATCATTCACTACACAGGAAGGTAAAATTATGAATTCCATAACACACATTATATAGGAGAAAAATTAGTTGTAACATGTTATCTCGGTATAAATCTCACAAGGAAAACCTAGCTTCAAGGGACATGATTTCTATCACACACACACAAAAATTGCATTGAGTCTGAAATGTAGTATAATGATTGGTGAAAATCACCTGTGACCATCGAGGTTAGTCTAAATAAAATATTTGCATATTTCATTTAGTCTAATGTTTTCTAGTCTTGTGCATGTAGTTGGGGTTTATTTTTCGTGTACGGGCGTGACATGAAACCATACAAAAAAGTGGATGCGATGTAAGGTAAAGTGAAGGCGACATTATCGAAAATAAAATAACTTGATATGCACTTATTACTAGGACACTAGTTCCCAATTTAGAAACTAACTCCCGTGTGATCTTATACCCTTCTAGGCGGATCTTGTCAAGAAAAACTTATAGGTCACTATTTTCTAGGTCATTTGGTCGTCAAAGTCTACACCACCAAAGCAGTTCAAGTGCCTACGATGCGAAGGGCTACATGTCGCATTTTGGGTCCGAGGTGAAATCAAAGTCGTGAGGTCAACAGAGCTACGCGGTAACATCTATTGAATCCAAAAGTTTCTAATTCTAAGAAAGTTAAAGGTTACGATGTGAAGCCATCAAAAGCCCGAAAATAACAACCCAAATATACGTGGAACCTTTTCATTAGCTCACCTTTCGCAATTTGAAATTGTGAAGAGGAAAAGAAAAGTATGAAAATAATGACACCAAGAAGAGCATGGATCTTTCTTATTGGCTCATGCCTCACGGTTGTCGATCAAGGGCTATGAGAAGTTTGACAACCCGAGAGGCATGGAATGATCTCATTGGTCAATGTTTCGCAGGGGAAAAAATGGATAATCAAAAGGACCGACACGTGAAGAAGTATGGAGTCTCCCTATTAGCTCATACTTTACAATGGTCATCAATATTATCAAACAATCGACATGGTGAGAGGCATGGAGCTTTCTCGTTGGTCAATGTTTCACAGTTTGACATGATCCTTAGCTAAAAGGTGAAATGTGAAGTAAGTGTGGAGTTTTTCTATTTCTATATGCTTCACAATGGATATTAAAGGGCTGAAATTGTGAGGGTCATGGATTTTTCTCATTGGATCGTACTCCACAGTAAGCATGCTTTGGATAAGGGGTCCGAAAAGTTAAAAAGGACACATGACGAATATGGAATGTATAAGGCTTCACATTTGGGTGGTTAAACAGCTTCAGCAAATAGATGGACCAATTAAATGGCACCACATGGTGCAAAATAAACGGTCCAAGATGGACACATAGAAAAATTCCGTCACAATTTAGGGTGATGGACTCCGATGGATTTCAGATCCCGGAATGAATGATATTTGGTATAGGGCATCGGGTCCGGAGGAAACAAAGGGGCATTGAAAAGGAGAGGAAGCATACGTGTAAGTATGACCGACCCCGTGAGCCAATGAGAGATCAACACATGGTAAAGAAAAAAACAATGCACATGTAGGAAGAGGCAATCCCTAAGCTAATCAAAGGTTTCACGTGTTACATTTATGTGATCCATGACATGAAGAACTTCAAATGCTCATATATTTCGATTCCCTACTCCAAATTGGGAAAAAATTATATCATTGGAAAGGTCTCCTTGAGCCCTTCAATTTTGCATTGTCGAATCAGAAATTGATGGCATCCGATTGGAGAAAAAGAGAGGAAAATAGTTCAGCCATTAATTGACCCTTCCTTGGATCAACCAAGATGCATCGTATGTCATTACATGTTTAGTTTGCACTACAATCTTCAAACCATCATAGATCATGTTGCAAATATCAAATTAATGCACTTTTGGTCTTGTTGAAATATTTTGACATGGGCCACACTTTGGACTATTTAAAATCATATTTTGGCAGAGTCTAATAGGTGAAAAACAAGGAAACATTAGTCGAGCTGTTAATGTGAAAATTCAGTTAGCTCAAACACCCAGATTCGATCCGATGGGGCTCTTACCTTCTTCTAGACGCTAAAGAACATTGAAAATGAGTTTAACAGGTGCTCATGATGTTTTTGAGGGATCAATGGATGATTGATGTTGGTTGAAGGTTGAAAATACATGTTGCAAGGAAAGAAATAAATTTCATTAATGAAAGATCAAATCATATTTCTCTCTCTCTATTTTTTTCTCTTCTCTCTCTCTCATTATTTATATATTGTAAAACGATGTTTGTTTCAAGGGTTAGAGATTCTTTGTATGAATTGGATGTTGAAGTTTTAGAGACATAATAAATTTGTGTTTTATTTATTATTATCAAGGAAAATTAAAGATATATTTTACAGGACTTTGTGTTGTGGATGAATATTTTCATTTAAGGTATTGTTCTTAAGTTCAATACACTAAATAGTTCTTTGATTTCATATCTAGATTACTTGAATCTATAGCCATTTATTAGTATATATTATTGTGTGATTATATTTTGATTTATGTTTTCTTAAGTGAAAGCACATTTCCTTCTCATTCTCTTCTTACTCTCCTAAAATTATTGATCTCTTTATTCTTATTCTCTCTCCTACACGCCTTCCTTTCTATAAGAACCAATCTCTTTGGGATGATATCCCAACCCGAATGGTATGTTTAGTGTAGATATTGAAAATATTATTTGGCGTACTTTATATTATTAATAAACATGGTACCTCCCCTTTATTTGAGAAGGGACTTTGTCCCACATGCTATGGTTGAACCTCATATTTTTTCTTTGAAAAAATATCCAACCAACATTTTTGGAGACTCTACTTTGGGGATTACAGATAGATAGACTAGACTTGCTATTTTATTGGTGACTCCGTATTTTTTTGTTCTATTTTTTTCTTTCTAGAGTCAATCTAAAAAGAAGTGTATAGAATCGAGCTAGCTGATCCAAAGGTGAAATTGATATTTTATTTTATTTTCTACAACAACATAATTTTAATCTCACACCGAAAAGGTGTTCCTCTCTGAACGTGTTAGAGCTCTTCACATGTGCTTAAGAATCGTGATACACAAGATTTAACCACATATGCTACTTGTAGAGAACTATTTTTGAGTGACACTCGCATTCCTACATAAAAACATGTCATGGATGGAGAACAACCATAATCTCTAGTCCCTTGGGGTCCAATTATCAATCCTCTTAAATTGGCACAACCACCTTTGCATGATTTGTCACATGGGTCGCATAAGAACTTATAAAAATTCAATGGTGATGAGAAGAAACACCCAAAAGAGCATATAATTGCATTTTTCGTGGCTTTTGGAGTTTCGGGAGTAGCTCATGAAGATGTTTTTGGTTGTTTTTTCAAAAGCTTTAAGGTACCGCTTACAGAATAGTTCTATCATCTTCCACCGCATGCATTACCAACTAGGCTATTATGATAACATAGTTTGAAACCAGATTCAAACCCACCTAAAGATTCACATGTCTTGCTAGAAAAAATCACCAAGATGAAGAAAGAGCCACATGAGCCTATGTGTGATTTCATGGCCAAGTTTAATAAGTTGATTCGTAAAATCCCAACACATGCAGTTCCTACTCTTGAAAACCAAAAGTGCTTCTTTGTCAACACACAACTTCCTAAAGTAAGTTTCTTGCTAAGAAGATCTAACATTATTTACTTAGCCACACGTAGTCAACTACCATGGAAATCGAAGATGATCTTTTCATGGATGGAAATATCAGAAGAGATTCTTCCAAAGATAAGAATCAAAACACTTCTCAAATCACTATTGATCCCATGATCTAGAGAATGGTTAATGATTTATGAATCTGAAAAGAAAATGTCTCAAAGACGCATCGGTTGTTCCTTATAGAAATATCCCAAGGAGAAACTTTAACAATAACAATGGTACTCTTATGAGAGATAGGAACCGATTACCAGCCACATGTAACCTAGATTGGTCATTGAATCCCCTCTTGTTAATGCAACCATTGAGGTGATTAATGAAGAATATGAAGAAGAAAACGATGAAGCTAATAATTCCTTTTAGGCTTTTGGTTACGTTGATGAGTCATATGATGAGTCGGTGACGAATCCAAATTGGGTACCTAAAATATGAAAATGATGATTGTGAGGTTAGTGGTCAATATTTTGTTGTTTTCACCCGATCTCAAAATCTAAGGAAAGAAGTAGAGAAACCTAAAGTGAATGAAGATTCAATAATTATTACTAAAAGGGAACTCCTTTTCTTGTTCAACCAAAGGATAAAACTATTGTTAAGAAGGCTTCCACTACATCTAATGCTCCTCTCTTGTTGTTCCAAAGACCAGTCCCCAAACCCACAACTACGTATTAAAAGGTCTACACCTTCAATCGTTTCCTCCTACATCACATTTGATATCATTGAACATGATAAAAGAACTAAAATTCAAATGTTTGAGGCAGAGTACCTCCAATCCAACCCAGAGAAGTTTGAAAGGCTTTCCAAATTCATTAGAAGAAAATATGTCATACCACCTAATGTTATATCCAAAGGAATCCTCCCTAATCATGTACTCCCTCTTCTCAAAATAATATGGCACTAACCTCCTCCTTTGGGAAGATTGAACCATTTTATTTTTCCTTTCTTATCAATGGTTTTAAACTAAGCAATTACATTATTGATTTTGGGGCTCTCGATAATGTTATTCCTGTAAAGGTAGCTCATGCTTTGGGGATCACTCTTACAAATCCTTTCGAGATGTTGCTACTTCATGGAAACCAAGCAAACCCCATTGGTTGGTCAAATCAAGGATGCACAATTCATGTTTGCCACATTCCCAGAGAAAAGAGTCTTGATGACTATTCTAGTTGCAGATATTCCAATGGCTTATGGTATCTTTCTTGGGAAATTTTTTTGTAGAGATGTAGGTGGAGAAATTCATATGGATTGGATAAAGGATATAATTCCAATCAATGGAACCATGTGTGTTCTTGAACCTGAGCCTCAAGAGAAATATTTGGTCATAAAATCTAATGATCCTAAGGCCCAAATCATTTTTGAAGATGTTGGTTTAGGAAATTATTTCATGACTTGGATCAGGATTTTACTTTTACTTTAGTCACGGAGGTAGATACCAATGCAATATGGAATTTAGAGTTTGATGGTAGTTTCTTGACTTCTGGATCTGGTGCTGGTGTAGTGCTAATTATCTCTAAATTTGATATCTTCCCTTTTCATTCAAATTATAATTTGACAATACTAATAACACTACCGAATATGAAGCATTGTTGTTAGGACTAAGAATGGCTAAAGAAAAAGGAATTAGAAATATCAAAGCACAAGGGGATGCAGAGCTCATTGTAAATCAAGTTAGGAACATTTATTAGGTGAAGAATGATCAATTGAGGCATTATAGAAACAAATTTTGGGACTGCATTGAAGATTTCAATGCCTTTTCAATAAAATCATTTCCTAGAGACCACAATGACAAGGTAGACTCCCTTGCGGTATCTGCTTCATTACTCCTTCCTCATCCCGAGTTCAAGGAAGATAAATATACCATTGAGATAGTATATCAACCTAGTGTCCCTGATAATTCTTCACATTGGAAGGTCTTCAATGATGATCAACATCTTTTAATTTTTTAGAAAAATCTAATAATTTCATAGAGCTCTACTTTGAAGGTTCCAAATCAATTTTTTCGTGAATCTATTTCGATTCACAAAAAGAGATCAATGGAGAAGTTATCCAACTAAAGGGAAACAAGATCCCCAAAAATGTTGGTGTCTTTGGAAGGACGATTCGACCAACATGATTGGTTCATTCAAAAGAAAGCAACAATTTGAAGCTAATTCTTCCACTGAGACTGAACAAATTAATCTTGGATCTGCTGAGCAGCTGGATTGTAAACATTGGCAAATGTTTCTCCCCTGAGGAGAAGAGAAATTTTTGGTATTATTGAAAAAGTACATGGATGTTTTGGCATGGTCTTATGCAGATTTGAAATATTTCAAACCAAAAGGATGTGTGACATAATATTCCTCTAAAGATAGATGCTCAACCATATAGATAAAATCAACGTCATTACAACCCCAATATTTTTGATACCATTCTTATAGAAATTCAAAATATGTTGGACATAAGGATTATTTTTCCAATTCATCATTCTACATGGGTGGCCAACATTGTTCTCGTATGCAAGAAGAATGGAGAAATTTGTATCTGTGTTGATTTTGAAATCTCAATCAATCTTTATTGAAAGACAATTACCCTCTACCTATTATGGATCAAGTGCTACAAATAGTGATAGGGTCAGAAATGATTTCTATGCTGGATGGATTTTGGGATACAATCAAGTTGAGGTTTCCACAGAAGATCAACATAAAATAGAATTCACTACCCCATGGGGTACGTTTTCTTATTGAAGGATGCCATTTGGTTGATTAATGCTGGAGCTACCTTTCAAAGGGCTATGGATCTAGCATTCAAGAGGCTTGATGGGGAAAATCATTGTGGTTTATTTGGATGACCTCACAATCTTCTCTAAGAATAGGCATGATCATTGTGATCATTTGGAGCAAGTTCTAATAAGGTGTCAACAACACGAGATTTCTTTAAATCCCAAGAAATATATGTTTGGAGTCATAGAAGGGAAATTTTTAGGACATATTGTGACAAAAGAAGGAACTAAGATTGATCCTAAGCATGGGTTAAAGCTATATACAAAGTATCACCCTTCCTACAAGTAAAACAAGTGTGCATTCATTTTTGGGAAGGTTAATTTCCTAAGATGGTTTGTTCTAGATTTTGTTGACAAGACTGACACATTGTTGAGATGATGAAAGGTAAAGTTCCATTTTGATGGAATAATGATGGAAAATTACCTTTTGATGAAATCAAGGAAGCCATAGCTCATGCTCCTATCCTGGTATGCCCATATTTTCAAAAATATTTTATCATGTATAGCTATGCCTCAGCTCATACAATGTTTGTTATACTAATGCAAAAGAATGCCGGAAGGATTGAATCTCCAATTGCTTTTATGAGTCATAATTTTAAGGATCATGAGCTAAAGATGTCCTAAATTGAAAATAATGCCTATGCCATGGTTTGAGAAGTAAACATTTAAGGTATTACATGTTGAATTCTCATATAGTGGTTCTTGTCCCTGATATATTAGTAAAGTCCATTCTCACTCAACAAGAGTTGGGTAGTCAATGAGGAAATTGGATTACTAAGGTTCAGGAATATGATTTAGAGATAAAACCTATGAATATGGTGTGTGGAAGAGGTTTGTGTCAATTAATTTCTGAAAACAACCTTGAAGAAGAAGTTCACATAGTTGAGGAAAATCATGAAGAAAGTTCCCAGGTGTTTTTGTGAGTACAACAGATGAGTGGTATTCAGATATTTCTTTCTTTCTAACATATGGAGAATTCCTAGAAACCTGAACCCTAAAAAGAAATGTGAATGTCAAGCTAAGATCAACTAAGTATGTGCTATGGGATAATGGTTTGTACAAGAGAGGAATTGATGGAGTATTCCTTCACGTGGATAAGATTCAACAAGGTAATATTTTTGAAGTATTTCATAACTTAACATGTGGGGGGAATTTTTCATCACCTATTATAAGCTCAAAATATCATGTGAGAAAGGTGCTATTTTCCCACTCTCTTTCAAGATGCATCCACATGAGTAACAAAGTGTGAAGCTTGCCAACAATTTGTTGGTTGTCCAAAATTGACAACACTTTCCCCTAAGGCAATTGATAATTGAAGAACCCTTTTAGCAATGGGGAATTGATTTTATTGGAGCATTGAATCCTCTTTCTAATGTCGGGCATAGTTATATTATGATTGCAACTCACTATTTCACAAAGTGGGTCAAATCCATCCTGGTAAAACATGCTACCTCTGAAGTTATCTGTAGCTTCATCAAAGAGAATATAATAGTAAGGTTTGGTGTTCCTCATAAGATTGTTGTTGATAATGCTTCCAATTTTTCTTCTTATGAACTCACTAAATTTTTCTATGGTTATGGGATTACTTTGGCTCATCATCATATTATTATCCTCAAGGAAATGGTGATGCAAAATCGAGTAATAAGAACTTGGTGACTATAATTAGGAAGTTGGTTGATGAAAATCAATGAACCTAACACAAGGCATTATACGATGCATTGTGGGATGGGCTAATGTATTACTCCAAGGAGAGCTATTGGGATTTCACCTTTTCAAGTGTTGTATGGAGTTTGATGCAAATATTCCTATCTCCTTGGAATTACCGGCCTTGAGGTTGGCCAAATTGATTGAAGATGATACTTTCCAAGACTCGATTAAAAAAGAATCATGTACTTGATAGAGTTGGAGGAAAGAAGGTCCAAAGTGGTTGATCGGATCATGGAAAATTAGGAAAAAGTCAAGAAAGTGTTTGATAAGAAAGATAAGTTGTGGGATTTTTTAGGTTGGGGATCTTGTACTATTATGGGACAAGAGAGAGAACCGAAAGGAATGCATGGAAAATTTTATTCCCTATGGAGAGGACCTTTCAAGATTTCTCATTCATGTGAGAAAAAATAGCTTTTATCTATCATACTTGAATGGAAATCAACTCCATTACCTCACATAGCAAGCAACATCTCAAGATTTTTCGTCAGTAGTGCAAGTCTTCTTACACTATATCATAGTTTGATTTTTTTGTCGTGTGTTTCTTTTTCTGATGGTGTACTTGCTTTTTGTTCCTTTGTTTTTGTTTTTCTTTATTTTTTTTGTTTCTATTTTCTTCTCTTCTTGAATCCATAGCCTAATGAATTGGCACTTTATGGATTTGGAGTTCCTCTTTCTTCAAAGTATCAAAGAAAGTCCTCATTCAGAGCCAATTTTTATCCCATTTTTGAGTTTATCGATAAAATAGAACAACCAATCAAAATTTTCATGAAAATCCTATTTATGTCCCATTCTTCATCCAAGGATTGCTTTAAAAATGCCTTACTTCCTGAATCATTTTTCGAGGTCTTTGTTAAGCCAAGTTTGCTGTCCTCCCAATTGATTTGAATAAATCTTTTAAATTGCACTTAGTGCTTTTTATACAAGTTTACTGGGACATTTAAAGTTTGTCAAACCCCTTCCAAAATTAATGGCCATTGGAATTTGAAAACCCTCGAAGGAGACTAAGTTATAAAGCATTGGTAGATTCCTTCAAAGGACGACTAATGTTCATTTGGGTCAAAGTCTACATTGCCAAAGTAGTTTAAGCACTTATGATGCAAAGGGCTACGTGTCACCATTTTGGGTTTGAGGAAAAATTGAAGTTAGTGAGGTCAATAGAGCTATGTGGCAACATCTATTGAAGCCAAAAAGTTTCTAAGTCTCGAGCAGTTAAAGGTTACGGACGCAAAGCCATCAAAATCCTAACAATCAAAAACCCAAGAAATGGGGAACCTTTTCTTTGGCTCACCTTTGAAGTCTGACATAGCAAAGAGGAAAATTAAAGTATGAAAATAATGACACCGCGAAGAGCGTGGAGTTTTCCTATTGGCTCTTGCCTCGGTTGTTGTTATTCAAGGTCTATGAGAAGTATGACTACCCGAGAGGCATGGAATGATCTCATTAGTCAATGTTTCATAGGGGATAGAAGTGATAATCAAAAGGAATGACATGCAAATAAATGTGGAGCCTCCTATTGGGTCATACTTTTTGCGGTGGTGCAAAGGTCAAGATTATCAAACAATCTAACATGGCGAGAGGCGTGGAGCTTTATCATTCGTCGGTTTTCAGCATCGACATGATTCTTAGCTAAAAGGTGAAACGCAAATAAAGCGTAGAGTTTTTCTATTTCTCTAAGATTCACAATGAATATTAAAGGGATGACACTATGATGGTCATGAGCTTTCTCATTGGCTCGCACTCCGCATCGAGAAGCATTCCCGATAAGGGGTCTAAAAAGTCAAAAGGACACTCACTCGGTGAAGATGGAATGTATAAGGATTCACGTTCGGGTGATCAAATAGCTTCAAAAAATAAATGGGATAATTAAATGACATAACATGGTGTAAAATAAATGGTCCAACATAGACATGTGGCAGAATTATTTCATAATTTAGGGTGATGAACTCCGGTGGATCTCAAACCCCTGAATGAATGAGATTTGGTAAAGGGCATCTAGTCGGAGAAAACAAAGGGGAATTTAAAAGGAGAGGAAGCGTACATGTAAGAAAGGCCCAACCCATGAGCCAATGAGAGAGCAGCACATGGTAAAGACAAAATCAATGCACATGTAGGTAGGTAGAGGCAATCCCCAAGTTAAACAAAGGCTGCAACATGTCACGTTCATGTGATCCACGACATGTAGAACTTCAAATGATCATATCTTTTGATTCCCTTCTCTAAATTGGGTAAAATTTATATCGTTGGAAAGGTCTCCTCGAGCCCTTAAATTTGGCATCATCAGACTAAGAAATTGATGGCATATGATTTAAAAAAAGAGGAGAAAATAGTTCGGCCATTAATCGACTGATCCTTGGATCAACTAGAACGCATTGTATGTCATTGCATGTTCAATTTTTGCTATAATTTTAAACCACCATATATCCTGTTACAAAGATTAGATTAATGCGCTTTAGGTCTTGTTGGAAATATGCTAACACGGGCCACACTTTGGACCATTCAAAATCAGATTTTAGCAGAGTCTGATAGGTAAAAAATAGGGAAATGTCATTCGGGTTGTTAATGTGTAGATTCGAGTTAATTCAACCACTAGATCTAATCCGATGGGGCTCTTACCTTCTCCTAGATGCAAAAGAACTTTAGAAAATGAGGTTAATAGGGTACTCATAATGTTTTTCAAGGATCAATGGATAATTTATGGTGGTTAAAGCTTGAAAATTCACGCTACAGGGAAAGGCAAAAATTTCCATTAATGACAAGATCGAATCTGATTTATTTCTCTCTCTATTTCTTGTTATCTCTCTCTCCCCATTCTCTATATATTGTAAAACAAAGTTTGTTTCAAGGGTTGGAAATTGTTTTTATGAATTAGATATTGAATTTACAGAGATAGAAAAATTTGTGTTTTCTTTCTTATTATCAAAGAACATTAAAGATATATTTTATAAACTTTGTGTTGTGGATGAATCTTTTCATTTAAGGTATTGTTCTTAAGTTAAATACACTAAATGGTTCTTTGCTTTCATATCTAGTTTACTAAATCTGTAGCTAGTTATTACTATCTATTCACGTGTGATTATCTTTTGATCTGTGTTTTCTTAAGTGAAAGCATGTTTCCTTCTCATTCTCTTCTTATTCTTCTGAAATTCCTCCTATCTTTCTTCTTCTTCTCTCTCCCTACATGCCTTCCTTTTCTACAGAACAAATCTATTGGGATGAGATCCCAACCCTGAATGGTTAGATTAGTGTAGATATTGTAAATATTCTTTGGCATGCTTTAGATTAGTAATAAACATGGTGCCTCCCCTTTATTTGAGGAGGGAATTTGTCTTGCATGCTATGGTTGAACCTCATATTTTTTCTTTGACAAAATATCCAACCAACATAGTGATATTGACTCTCTTGTTACAAATGATACATGTATAAATGATTTGGTTAATTTTTTAGATGAGAAATGTTTTAAACTGACGATTCTTGTGATAACCATACACAAAAATTTTATACTTATAATGTTGCAGTAGATGTTATTCTAAATGGTATTAGCCTTGTTTCTTATTCTATGCATTCCAAACTTACCTATGCAAAAATAGTTATGGCTAGACCTTCTTGTACTATTCCTCCCACGGTTCCACCCATTATTTCTAATGACAATAATGTTCCCTCTCTTTCTTATCAAAAAGGTACTTTTGCATTGATTATTGTACGCCAAAATACATATATTTCTTCCTCTCTTACTTGTGTGAAATATAGTGATACTAATACTCATGATGTGTTAGAATCTACAAAGGTTAGTGATGCATGTGTTTCTACTCTTGATGCTCAAAAGGATAGTGTACATAGTGATGACCATAAAGGTAGTGTGCATGTTGATTGTATTCCTTATTCTAATGGTCTTGTTGATAAAAGTGTACAAAATTCTATTTCTCTTGATCCTTCTCATAATATTCCTAACACTAGTTCTCCATTAGTTGATCCTAAGATTAACTTCCAACCAAATAGTGTACCTATGGATACAAGCAATGGAAAGATACACCCACTCAATAAACCTCCTAATGTTTATGAAATTCCTCCACGGGAGGTCCTTTATCCTATGCATTTTGTAGGTGATTTACAAAATAAGATTCATACTCTTACTCTTGAGAGTGATAGATACTAAATCATGCACTTGGGTGCATTTCTAGGTCCTAATCACATACAACTATTCTATTAAATACGATTCCTAAGTGAGAAAACTAGTAATTGACATTTATTCTTGGCCTCTTTTCTTTCTTTATTTAATTCTTTGTGGTCTTGCACACCTCACTTCCCAATATGAATTTCAATTCTTTATCTTTCTTGGCTCTAGACACCAACACCCACCAGACGCCAACGCCAAGCACCCCGAACTCTTTATATTTTACGCACCCCTTTTAGGCCTCTTTTATCTTTCAGACATATTGGTTTCTTTGTGCTCGGCCTTTTAGAGGTTAATTCCAAAACATAAACAAGGGAATAATATAAATACAAAGCTATGCGACCATAATAAAAGACCAAACTCTAAGCATATATTACTATCACCTAAGGTTACATCTAAAGGAATTTCAAGAGCATCAATGTATCAATATAGCTCCAATCAAGGGACAAGGGACTACATTTTTCTACATACACTTATAGAGGGAATTTCATTTTGACATCCACACATCTATATAAATTGCTAAATATAGATATTGCTCGATATTTAGTGTACCTTACATAAGAGATTATTAGGGGATGATTCTATACACACACATAACTACAAGGAGTTTGAGATGAAGTACGACGCTCGGTTGTAAGTTCACTTTGACTCCCCATTTTCATATTTTCTTTTTAAGATTTGATGTGTTTTGGGGTTTTGTAGGAAGTCATTTTTTTACAAGCTACGAGTAAATTCTTTAGGAATAATGAAAAATAAAGGAGATCAATAGAGAAGGTCAGTGAACATATTAGGATACAAGAGAATATAGATTGAGACCATTTTGAAGTCTAGGTTCCCATTCCATAGATAGATTCGACGGTTCTACAATTTTCTGGGTTCGGTTGCAATAGTCTGTCCTCCTATTTCATCAATTTTCTAGCTTAACACACCTCAAGATTGATTGCAAAATACACTAAGTCTTATATCCCCTCTCTTGTACCTAGGGTTTCATTTTTTATAGCTTATTGCTTAGGTCATATTTGTACTTTATTTCTTATCATTTCTTTGTTAATCTGCAATTAGGATTTCAAATTTTTTAATATTTGTCAAATCATTTGGTGAACCCATCTTATTTGAACCCTCCGGGGTCTTCATTTCATCACTTCTTTCATCCTCTCATCATGGATATCTCCATTCATGATTTCTTGCTAGCTAATCCTAATTGTCGAGCTAAAATCATTACTCTCTTGGCTAATACTTGTATTCCTTCTACTACTCATCTGGACATCGTTTATCAGAAATGTATAGATACATTTTCTCAACAACTTAATTTTCCATCTAATATAGTTGAAAATGTTTGTGTTTAGGATAATGATCCCCCTCTTAGTGTTATTAGTTATCTAGAATTTCTACTCATTCACTCTATGCTTCACTCTTCATATTTCGAGCATCATTACAAAACATCTCTTGCATCGTCATCACCTGATGATGCACTCTCATGCTACAGTTCACACTTGAGTGTTAAGGGCATACTACATCCATAAAGATCAAATCATAGACACGACACATTGCACTCTCGGCGCATTCATGACACATCTTTCTAAGCTGTCACACAACACACTTCCCGTTGACACACTCTAGTTCCCAGTTCATAATCGACCACCAAGGGTCTAAATCTGAAATGAACCACACCACATTCACACTTCTCATGCTCTATAATTCATTTATCTATTTTTATAGTGCACAATTTAATCCATTTCCTGATGACACACTCTTGTTCTATGGTTCATTCTTGACTACTAAGGTGTAATTTATAATGAACCTCATCGATACACGTCCGCACACATTCGCTTGGGGGAAAAATACTTCTATCACATTCACTTTATATTCCATTCCATTCACACTCACATCATATTGTATATCTTGGTTTCACATTGTTCTTGCTTACTTATACTCGGATATACACTTTACTTATTATGTTAAATAGATATTTCATATGTCATTATCTTTTCTATATACACATGCACAATCACTTTCCTTCTAGTTGTTAATGAAAAATTTACACAGATCATTACACGCAGCATGGATGCTTGGCACTGTACCTCTTACCAGTCCCACAATGGCTCCTAGGGGCATAAATTTTTGTACACATCACATGTGCTATTGTTTCGTTATATACTACTTCCTATTCTTACTAGCACACTACTTTATATCAAATCATACACTCTTTGACATGATTTTTATATTTATAACATGTTAACAAGTGCTTCATGTGTAAAATTTACTTTGCAGGAATTATTTTCTACCATGGTTGTCTAAAACTTTATTTGCTACTATTTGTCACTATCTTCTATTATATGCCATTGTTTGTGGGCTTTGCCCTCTGTATTGCTTGTTCAATGCTTGTATGATTTTGGATGCTTTAGCCCTGGTTGTCTTGTGACATTATGAGCGATGTTCCATGTTTGAAACCCACTTTTTGAGGTCTACATTATATTCTTGCTTGCTAGCTTACACATTGTCTTCTATATGCATATTTGTCTTGTTTACACTAACACATGTTTCTAAGCACTTTGTTTGCACGTACCTTGGTTTTTACGAAGCATGTTCCCCTATATGGAATTAGTTTTAGATCAGTTTCTCATCCTCTCCTTTGGCCCACATACTCATTGTGACATCTCATGCACCCTAAATGAGGTGGGCATACATTGATGAATCGGTCACCCCATTCAAGCAAAAGACATAGTCACAGTTCATACATGAATAGTATAGGATTTTCAAAGCATTCAATTACAAAAATGACCCAAAATATGACTTGGGTCCTCAAAGACTGTTTTCTGAACACCAAAGTGCCAGAGATACATACATGAGTGTGTGAGTGCCCCCGATCCTTCCCGGGAATCTATGACTAGGGGGCGATTACATATTTTTTCTTATAACAACATGATTCAATGCAGTTTATAGAGAAGTTTTCTTAGCATAGGCATAATCCTCTAGAAATCGAATGCATTCTACCTTCATTTTCTACTTGAATTTCAGCTTGATCGAACTAGAACAAATCAAGATCACACCATCTGCAGTGGTGTGTAATTTTTGGAAGTAGTCAGGGTTGGAGAATAACACTATACCTTTATCCCTAACACTTCTTCGGTGTGGTGTCATATCGCCAAAAAAACTCGCACTTAATGTGAGATATCCTCAAAAAATTGTTCTTGGCGTGAGATCATCCAAAAAACTTGTTCTTCTACAACATTTTCAGGATCCTTTCTATCATTTTCACTCATCACGATTCAAGTGCACATGTTCCTTTTACTACTTTTTTCACATTTTATATACTTTTAACATATTTGGATCACATTTTTCACATACACATATTTGACTACTCTTTTTCTCCTCTTTTGTATGACCATCCTTATGGGAAGTGACAATCACATCATCGAACACATCAACGAACACATCAAGTGAAAATGTCAACATATACATTGCAACATAACACATACACTTTAACCCCTAGGGTCACTTCCTCTTCTCTAGCTTCCATGATTCATTTTATCACTCCACACTTTTTCTTGTCTCCTCAGCACACTTTCACCATCGATCTACATGGTTATCAGGTACACATCTCTTATATACTTTATATTATCTAGTATTCACTCAACAACATAAAGTGGGGATAAATGTAGACACTAAATCACACACTTGGGTACATTTCTAGGTCCTATTCACATACCACTATTCATATGATTCATAAGTGATAAAAATAGTAATTGACATCTATTCTTGGCCTCTTAACATTATTTATTTATTTCTCTATCGTCTTGCACACCTCACCGCCCACCGACTTTCACCGCTTTATCTTTCATGGCTCTGGACACAATGCCTAGCCAGACACCAACACTTAGGTGCCCTCTTCCCCTCTGGGTACCCCGACCTCTTTATATCTTACTTGCCCCCTCTTTTATCTTTTAGGAATATTTTTTTATTTTTGGTTGACCTTTTAGAGGTTAATTACGAAATTAAAACAAGGGAATCATATAAATACAAAACTATGTGACCATAATAAAGGACCAAGCTCTAAGCATATATTACTATCACCTAAGGTTGCATCCAAAGGCATTTTAAGAGCATCAAAGCATCCATATAGATTCATTCAAGGGACAAGGGACTACATTTTTGCATACACTTCATAAGAGGGGAAGTTCATTTTGACATCCACACATTTATCTACATTGCTACATCTAGCTATTTCTCACTATTCAGTGCATCTTGCACAAGAGCTTCCTGGGAACAATTCTACATACACGTACATGAAAATATATGGAGTCGAGATGTGGTGCAACACTCGGTCGTAAGTTGACTCCGTCGGTGACCGCCTTGGGGTTAGTCGATTCCCCATTTGCATCTGTTTCTTTTTTAGGATTAGATGTGTTTAGGAGTTTTTAAGAAGTCATTTTTAAATTGCAGGTTACAGGTGAATTCTACGGGCATAGTGTGACATAAAGGTAATAAATAGTGAAGGTCGGTGAGCATCTTACAACACAAGAAAATTTAGATTCGACTATTTTCATAGTCACAAGTGCCAAGGAGCGAGACTATAGTGCCTAGGTGATCCTAACCTAGTCTAGGAAAATTTGACAGTTCTACAATTTTACGGGTTTTGTTGCGATATCGTATCCTCCCATTTCATCAATTTTCTAGCTTGACACACCTTGGGATTTATTGCAAAATCAGCTAAGTCTTCAATCCCTTTCTTGCACCTAGGGTTTCATTTTTTATCTAGCTTATTTCTTAGGTTAGATCTGTACTTTATTGCTTATCATTTCTTTGTGACTTTGCAATTAGGATTTCACAAATTTCAATATTTTTCAAATCAAGAGTATGTCATATTATGCTAGCATTGATAATAATTTTGTTCAAGGAAATCCTATTCCTAAGAAGATCTACAACTCACCTTTTCCTAAGGGTTTTACCATGCCTAATTTTATAGTCTTTGATGGAATGGGTAATCCTTACATGCATCTTAAGGATTTTATTTTAGTTATGGCTTCACATTCTAATGATAGATTAATTCCAAAATCATTTCCTAGAGTTGTAGTAATATTGCTTCATATAGGTTTCATCATTTTCCTAGTGGATCTATTAGTATTTATCTTGATATGGAAGAAACATTACTTAGATGTTTTATTTATAACAATGGTCCTAAAATTAACTTTCAACGTTTACCTTCGTTACATAAAGGAAAAAAATGAACCTATTATCGATTATATTTTATGTTTTAAATCTTGCATGTATCACTAATGTTTTTATCTTATTGATTTAGAAATGCAATATATCTTTTATTGTGGCTTGAATTTTCCCCTCACTGGACAAATTATTATAAGACACACGTGAATCCTTTCCATTATTTGTCTTAAATTTATTCACTTAGAACAAGAGATGATTAATGTACATTCTATTGCACATGTTTTTAGCCCTTCTACTCCTCCATGTAATACATCTTCTATTCCTCCTATTGCATCACCTTCACATTCCCCATCTCCACATATACATGCTCATAGAAATTTATCTTGTTTTAATGCACCTCCACGTAGACCTCCACCATGCTTTACTCCCCCTTGTAAGAGTGAGCCATTATAATTTTCACATTCTTCTAGGCCTCATGATATTCTTACACACTTTGATTGATGAGAAATTGATTTGGTTACCTTATAATGAGCATCCTCCTCCTCATTGGTTGTAATAAAATCATAGCCAACCATATTTGAATTTTCATAGGATTAATGGACACAGAGACAATGATTTTTATGAACTTAATAATAGGATTAAGTTTCTTTAAGAAAAGGGTGTCATTTATTTTCATGCATGTCATTATGATCGTTCACATTCTCCCATTCCACTTCCATGACACCAAACACTAAAATATGTTACTTTGACTACCCCTTATCCTCCTAAGGTTATTCCTCCATAGACATCAACTATTTATGAGACAACTACTCCACTTATTATTCAACCCAAGGCTAAATGGGTCCTAAAGGATCACCACTCGCCACTACATGATTCACATATTCCTAATGTTGCTACGATCACTTTAGGATTATCATTCAACACCTATGCTCATGATACTACATTAGCATCACTTGAGAAACATATGCGTAGTTGTCACCTTATTTCTAGATAGATACGATATTTTATTCATTACTATATGATTCCACATCTATTCTACACATATATGTATTCATTTATTTTGCATCTCTACACTTTCAACAAATGGTCAATCAATATCTAAACATCATCATCCTTTTTATTGTCTATTCTATGAGAACAACTCAATCAACATAATATCTTCATCACTATACCATTATCATCTTCATAATATTATCATAACTATGCTATCATCATCAGCATACTACTATCATCATGCATCATTCATTCTATGATATCATCACAAAACCAACATATATAACCACCCTTAATAGTGAACTCAACAACGTCATACAATCAAATCATCCAAAGATCATACATACAAAGTACAAGTCATCACATCTTACAATTTTTTTATATCATCATATATATCTCTCGAATGATTTAATTTAAAAATTTGGGGGAAATTCCTCTACAAGATATATCATGCATTATCATAACTACTACAAGATGTAACTATGGGGATCTTGAACTTGAGGCTTTACCACTCAAACTCCATCTCGTGCTCAGGATAAATTCTCCTCTAACTAAGTTCATAACGATGTTGCATCAACCACCACATGTGTGTACCAACTCTAGAGCTCTACATATCACGTAAACATATCTTACACTAGGAGCCTCCTCCCATAACCTCACTCACATGAGCTAGGTTAGATCTCACATCATCACGCTCTAGTCAAAATACCACACATGTGGCTACTCAAGCTACTACTACGGGATGAAAGTGATGAGTCTGTTCACCCGATATGTGATTGACCCTCTCTAATAACCCCCTCCAACTCTAAAGTGTGAAAAATTTACAAAAACAAAAAACCATAAAGATATTCTATTCATCTTGATAATACAATCAATATAAAGGCTATTAAATAGCAATGGAGGTAGGAAAACTACCTCCTACAAAATAGGAACTACAAACCCATTTTAATATTATGGGTATAACCACATAACCACATAATATTAATAATTTTTTTTTGTTGTTTTATTATCCTAACCATATAACCAATGATTTACCATAACATTTACTAATTACTATCACTCATATATTTACCATCTATAAATACATATCTCCATGTGTAGCACTAAACCAATATTTTCCTAACATCCCCCTCCTTTAGTGTGAACATGGGAAAAAACTACCTTCAGACCGCAACTTGCCGCTTCATAGCTTGCTCATGATCTGGATGGTTTCTAGGACAATACCAACAACCTCTAGATGGTTTTCCAAGTGGTTTACCAACAACCACACCAAAGATAGTTTTCCCAGTGGATTACTAACAACCACAACTATAGATAGTTTTTCTAGTGGATTACTAACAACCATAACTATAGATGGTTTTCCAATGGATCCAACAACCACAATATCATGATGTTGGAGTCACATAATCAAATCTCATCACTATCTCACTTCAAGGAATAACATAGGAAAATATGCCGAATTCTCGCTACTTATACACACAACCGAAAAATTAGGAATGGAACATTGGATCATGTTCCCCCCTCAATGTAAAATTTCCACTTATTCAAATAGGAACACCACAAATTGAAACTAGAATTCTAAAAACACAATGTAGAAAACATACTAAAAGTTAATAATTAGACCACAAAAATGTCATCACATGCTAATATGCGGCCCCATAGTTGGCGATCGGGCAAGAGGTTACTAAATAACCTTCTTCCTTCATTTCTTCTAACCTTTAATATCATATTGTTAGCTCAACCGTATTTGATCATGGAGCTCAAATATAAGTTGGACGTTGGGTAACACTTGAAACTACATCCGTAAGGCAATTATTTTTAATTTTATAGTCTTTTACAATGACACTACTATTGAAGACAACTCAAAAATTTGATAATGACACTTTTGACTCAAAACAACTCAATATTATATTTGAACAAGAGACTATTTTGACTCTATAAAATTGACTTTTAATGACATTTGATGGAAATACTATTTACACTACTTCATTACAAAACATTTTAAAACTAAATTGTATAAAAACTTTACCATGCAAGCCATAATATAATCTAAACATTCCTAAAAATAGTTTTTCTCTATCCAACACAACACAATGCTAACTTAAAACAAGGCCATGATATGGCAAATACTGCCAAAGGAGGTGAATTGAAGGGCAGAAAGAAGAAAATTGTAGGTATACATGTAAATGTAAATGGTATCCGACAACTTTTGGTGTTGTAGTGCATTCCATAAAATGGTTATATTCATGGACACGTTAACATGTGTTTTTTTTAACCATAAGTAAATGTCATTTTATATGTTGTGTATTGGAAGAGGGCAAGGAGGAGACATAGTGCATAATTTTGTGTCAATTTTTTTTGACATGAAATCAATTGAAAATTGCAACACCCATCAACATTTTGTACATAAAATGTGCCATATTGGATCAATGTATTTCCCTCCATCTAGCCACACATCGGAGGCCTGCCTTTAGTATGTAATCGTGGACTTGAAGGTGCAATTAAATGCAAAGTGCAGGGTCACTTATAATTGTCCCAAAGATTTTCATATTATTATTTAGGTACTTAATTAATAAGAGTTTTCTTGCTTAGAAAATATAAAAGTGATTTTGAGACTGAACATACTACAAGAACATGAAAAAAAGAAGCTAAGGTCAAGGTTTGACCCTCATCCCTACAAGTTGAAAACAATAATTTTGTCCATTATTTCAGAAAATTGAGAAGCAATTTGCAATGTACCTTGTACATCTTGTAAGTAATACTCTCCATACCGTGTAACAACCTTCATACATGTATATAATTCAAAGTACTAGGGGAGAGACACCAATAGTTGAGCATGGTACAATTGCGAATATAGTGCCTAGAATACACAACACCCAAGAGTTGTCATAATACAAATTTTTTTGACAAGAAGAATGAAGGAAAGGGTATTGTAATTTTTCCCTCATATAAGTTGCTAAACATTTAAAAAGAACCAATTACATCCTCAACATTGATGATAATTCATGTTCCTTTTGTCTAGTGGTATGATAGGGCACAAGTCACAATGACGAGCAAGGTTCAAAGTCAGATATGCATGCCAGCACATTAGAGTGGTTTGGTGATTGTCGTAGAGGAGACAATTTTCAATGAATCTTTCATACTAAGACAATATGTCAAGGTGAAGATTTGGCTTTGAATGAGTCCTTGCAAATAATAAATATAGGGGGTGCACCAACCCTTACTGATTTCTTGTTGTTAATTATATAGGTAGTTTTACACTTGAGTTATAAGTTGATAACACGAATAGAGACTTGTAATGAAAAACCAAAAGGTCATCATTGAGTTGTGAATTTATCTTATACAGTACGAATATGATATGTTGTATTTATTTAGAGTACTTCCATTTTCGGGGTTATATACAGGGGAACATCATGTGTTATATTTTCAGTTTTTGATTATTGGTCTTGTTGTGATGTTACAAATCATGAATTTTTTTTTTGGATATTTCAATGTGTGATATTATGATTTGATGTAGATTGTTGTGATATTTTAGAGATGCATCTATATATATTGGTATCAAATTATGTGTGATTTTATTCATCATAGATTCATTGCATGAAATGCACTTCAAAATCCACCTGTTGAAAGCTTGAATGTAAGCCCTTTGGGCACCAACCCAATTGCTGAAACTTGCATGCCAATTGTGAAGCTCATTTTGTAGCTGCATAGTTGCGTGTAGATGCATTTCATTGGATACCCCACTTGCAGCAACATGACCTAGATATTTAGCTCCTGAGATGAACTTATTTTGTTTTTTATGACAATCAAACATTACTCTCCACATTCGAGGAACCTGCAAATGCAAAATAGGCATTTAAACTTATTCTTAACCAAACATTTTCTCAATGCGAGAAAGACCAAACAAACACTTCTTTTGCTGCAGAAGTTCACAAAGTTTGGATCAAGTAAGTTAGAAATAAAGCACCTTTTAATCTCCTTATCAAATAAGTTCCTATATTCAGGATGAACAAACAAACACATTACACGATCCTTTGAAAATTATAATACCATAAATAGTTAAGAGTACAAGAAAAATAAAAGCATTCGTAAGTGTTGGGGGTTAAGCTAGATATCTAGAATAAATTTCTGGAAAATATTCTTCGCCTACAAATACTTGGCATACAAATTGAAATGCAAGAAAAATTAACTGGCCCCAACAATCAATTTTCCTCCCAAAAAGCACACAAACATCATTGCCTAAAAAGAAGTCAGATCCATTTTCATAGCATATGCAAGCAAGTTACAATGTGATAACAAACAACCTCGCCAACAAATAGCCTAAACGTCACTCAGAGAAACTACAACTATAAAATAATATGTTATTATAAAACAAGGAATATATATATATATAAACAATAACATTTGTTTTTGTGTAGGTTGAAGCTTAAACTTTGGATGGAGGTTATCTTGGACATAAGGGCGAATGATAATGTTTTAAGCATAATTAGGTAAAGAAATTAAATTCCTAAAATTGTACAAAACACTCTCCCTCTTGTTCTCTAATTTCCATTCATATTCGGTACAATGCCCGCCATGTACTCTGCAATGTGCTCAAAAATAGGTTTCGACAGATCAAAGTGCTCTAATGGAGGATTGCACCATCCCCATGCATTGTTGGGAAGTGCGTTGTTAGGGTAGAAGTTAGTGGCAGTGACCATAATTGCATTGGGAAGGCACCACTGTGGATTGTCGTTGCACTTAATTGCATAGCATGATCCACAACTTAGTCCATTGTTAAATAGGGAAGTGCTCAGGGCTGTACTATTGGTGCCATATCCATGAATGTACAGATTTCCATAACCACAAGCCTTGCCTGTATTGTACAACACAAATTTCCCTTGTTATATTATAGCAACCTTGCCACAGAAGAAGATTTAAATGATTTCAAGGAGGATTAAAGGATTCAAACAATTAAGGACTTACTCATAGTTCCAGATGCATCATCGCCCCTATAAAATGTGGCATGAGCGCTCATCCATCCATACACGTATTCAAATATGAGTATTGAGAGAAAAGCCAACATAAAGAATTGTGTAAACGCCATTGTATCTGTAATAAACATATAACAATGTTTATTATACACAAAGGACTACTTCCATTAGAAAGAATGAACTGTACAGAGACAGAAAGATTGAGTTTATCTCAATCTTACCCACAATAGATGTTAGAGAGTTGCAAGTAAAATCAGGCCTCAAAGTTGACCTTTACTTCATGACTTTGAACAACTGACCTTCTTGAAGTGAGATGATGCCGATAAAGCAAGGCCATGAAAGAGGAGGATGAAATACCAAGAACATGACACAAAAGGATATTTCATGCCCGTTAGCTAAGAAATACCACAAGAAAATGTTCATTCAACTATTAACCAAGACCCTTGACATCTAGTAACTAGGGAAACAAACACTTTCGAAGACTGTAGAGGGAAGATAATTGTGTTTCTACCATTCAAAGGGTAGAGGGAATTCGTCATGTGGTTCTTTGGGATTTTACATAGCCTCTAGAAAACATCTCCTATCCCTGCTAAAAACTTCTCCATGACCAGATTTTGCACTTGGAGTCCAAATAAGCTTTGAGCCCTGAGCCTCCCAGCTGAATACCAAAAACCAAAAAAAAAAAAATCAATAGAAAATAAGAGAATGGTATCCTTGCATATGATAATGATGCTCATGCAACATTTCATCCTCCTTTTGGATACACAAAGGTGACAAAGACTAGGCTGGAACTCTTGTGTCAAGACAAGGAGCCCTCCAGTTGGTCGTGGTTAAAGAAGCTTGTGCGTCGGTGTATGTAGTCAAACAAACAAAACCCACCTTAATGGACAGGACCGGGCATCGAGTGAATTTGACAGAACAAATACAATATTTTTTCTAAATAATATATCTCTAACATACAAACTACTTCAAAAATGTTGGGCACCTATTAAAGAGATCAACGGGCAACCCTTGTTCATCAAATCTCCAGTTTTTGTACACTAAAATAGAAATTGCCATCGAATACTCTACAAAAACACTGATTGTTCTATATTTTGAAGGCACCTTTCTGTGAGCAAGAGGACTAATCCTAGGAGATCGTGACTAGATAGAGATGCATTCACATCAGCTACCTGTCATAGTTATTCACATCACCTAGTTGTCAGCGGCATTAAGAGGCATGGGCTGCTATTAGGAGATAAGTTCAACAAGCTACCCAAACAATAAATGACAGAATATACTTCAATAAAGGGTAGAGGTATATTCTCTTCAAAACATTAGAGAACTTGAAAATCAAAAATTAAATTTGTCATGTGGCACAAAATGATTGGTTGGAGGGAAAATGTTAATTGTATTGGTGAAGCCAATATACTTGCCTTCGGCAGTATAATAAAACAATCTAAAACACTATTTATAACACAATCACACCAAAATAAACTAAAATACTTATAAATGGCTCGACTCGGAACAAAAAGACTTCAAATAAACAACTAATCCAAAAATACCTATACACGACCTAATGAACAGTCGTGGCTTTGAGAATGGGAATATGCTGAGCGCAGATCATCCGTGGAAGTGTGATTTCATGGATTTTCCATGGTGTGAAGAATTTTCTGTTTGAAACCATGGATGACCAGCCTTTGATCTCGTCGTTTTGTATGTTGTGGATCGAATGGTCTTCAAAGACTCCACAAAGACTATGCGCATTAATTTGATAGACGCGTGTGGAGGAGACACGAATAGATCTGAACAGGTACCAAAAAAACTATCAAATGCACGTGAGCATTAAAAACCTTGGTCGACACCACCAAACAATAGTTACTATTTTTTTGGTCTTCAAGACAGAGATAACTCGATGAAAGATTTCTAACGCTATTTCCCCTGGCGTGAAGATAAATATACACAACAGACTGTAATCAAGTGGCAGATCACCATACACTGGAGATTATTATCAATACTGTCAAACGTTTACGCGTTGATAATAACAGATGAAACTGTCAGTGCGTGAAGATGTTGGGTAGTGACGTTATGTGGTCAGACGCAGACTACATCAAAGATTCAGAACCCCCAATATACAACAAAAAACCATGAATCTATTCTCCAAACACCCGAATGGAAACTCCAATAGATGTGGATGCATAAACGCTGTCAATCAATGATATCAATTACCAATATACATAATACCAGGAAAAGAAGAACACGACGTTGCCCCATATATTTTCAATTTCTCATTGTGATTGAATTGCTCTGATACCATATCTAAAGTACGAACAATTTACATAGACAAAAAACCATAAAGATATTCTATTCAACATGATAATACAATCAATATAAAGGCTATTAAATAGTCATGGAGGTAGGAAAACTACCTCCTACAAAATAGGAACTACAAACCGGTTTTAATATTACGGGTATAACCACATAACCATGGTATACTAATAAAACAACCTTTGTTGTTTTATTATCCTAACCATATAACCAATGATTTACAATAACATTTACTAATTACTATCACTCATATATTTACCATCTATAAATATATATCTCCATGTGTAGCGTTAAACCAAGAATTTCCTAACACCAACAAGAACATCTCGTGGATATGTTGCAGATCAACTTTGCATACCGACGTGTCCACAATCACCATTCAATACTCTTCTCCTATAAGTTATCACAAATACAAATCATACTCTATAATACTTACATGGTGCTACAATTGTTGCATCCGCATCATCCTCAAGGGAAGTTCCTTGGTCTATTTCTTCATCTCCTTCTCATACGTGCCCACCCGTGACCATTCAACAACATCTACCACTACGTAAACAATAGAACAAACACCAATGCTTGGCCTACCATTGAGTATAGGTGGTGTGCACCACGCTTCATCCACCTATATAGGAACTATATCAGATCCACCTCATCCATGGGTGTTAGGAGTAAGTGGGATCCTATGGGGTTTGGAATTTCTCACATTCTCCTCGCTGCGTGCACCGATCACGGTCATATGTATGGCTCAATAAGCACATTCTCGAGCTATCCAGAAACTAATGTGAAACCCGTTCACACTTTGGAAGAACTCCGCCACTCCCAAAAATCTATCCTCTAACCACATTGTATAATGTATACAATGAAGCTTAAAATCCAATCCTCTTCCCACCCACCATAATCCCTATAAGGCTTCCATATAATATCACCTAGCCCCATCCGATCTAGGATTGATCTATATGTAGAAGTGTCAAACCATCGACTCCTTCGGCCAATCCACCTCGCCGTAAAGATCTCTAGCCATGCCCGATCCACTCATGGCCCACTAAGGTGCCTCACCACTACAATTTTCTTATATTCCCATATCTATAATAATGTGTTTGCACTAATACCACCTCTGTGATCCTCTGTACATAAATCTATAAAGATATTTGTATAAATGTGCCAATATATATTGACTCCATGCATATTGGGTCCTGACAATGCTCAATGTTCTCACATATATCATGTATGTAGCAATATATGGCTACCCCACCTTCATCCACAACCACAAAAAAACTAGCACCATTACAATGAATTTCCGCAAATGTGGAACCCTAGATCTCACTATATCATCCAAAGTCACTGTCGACTTTGCATGGACACTGAGGAACATGTGAAGTACCTCCTGGATGCTCTCATCCGCCACTTGTGTATCTCCTAGGAGCATCACCGGAATCACTCCCCTATCACTTGTAATCTCAAGATGCGATACACATCCTCTATCTAGTCATTGTCATCTATCCAAGTAGGGATCCAAAAGGTGTACTTTTCAGCATACCATCTCTTATAAAGTGTTGTGATTAGGTGCATATCATGGGGTAACTCCCCAATTTGGTCACATCCCGTAGATTGGTTAGATTAAACAAATCTCACTCATCCTCCTTTAATGCCATTCCCAAAAGAGTGTTTAAATGTATCACTATGCGACACTCTTGAGAAATAACATCCTTCTTCACAACACAAACAACAGACAAAGCCACACATTAGTTTATCATCCAAGAAAAAATTCCTTACGAACAATACTAAACAAATTTACACATACAAGATAGAACCGTCCAATGGTAAGGAAACTATCTCTTGGTATTAGATAGTATCATATGGAATTAGACCTGTACCATCCCAGAGATGAAATTGGCCCCACCGACCCCATCTAGGTTTAAAACGACCAAATTTTCAAAAAACAAAAAATTACTAAAAAAAAAACCAAAAACCTATATTATGATCTATTCTAGCTTACAAATCACCATTTTATCAGTTGATCCATCATCTGCGTCGCTATAGCCTCCAAAACTCTCTTAAATAACATTGGGGTAACCTCTCACACACATGGCATGGTCACAACTCAGATCTCAAGTCACTATCAATCGATTTACAAATGAAAGTACTATTTAATTTTTCCTATTTACTATTTATATTTATTTCCGACATGTTGTCGCTCAAAATTGACCTGTCTTAAACTTTTTATTTTGATTTCGTTATGTCAAAATCAGCCTTGAAATAGATTTTGAGTTTATACTCTTCATTGTGTAAAATCCATTCTTGCTAGTCCTGTTTCGATCCTGAATTGGTTGAAAACTCATAACATTGTCCATCTACTTGATCTTCTACAAAATGAAATTCTTAAATTGTTAATCGTATTGCACATCATGAAATACTTATGTGGTTTGGATTTAGTTTCTAAAAAAATATATATTGTTCACCGCAATGTATTCAAATTGTTTAATGAAATAATAAGGTGAAGACTAGTTTAAATATAATGAGATGGAGAGGCAAATGAAATTTTCTCAGTGAGGAACTTAAAACATTGTGAAGATCTTTATTATTATATGGATCCTTCCTTGACACATGGCATATAAAAAGGAGATGAAAACATTATTTGGGATACGTGGAATCATGGAATGTGAGGTGAACAAATGTGGAATTCATGGGACATTATCGGTGATCGATTAAGCAAAGGGAACGGGTGTAACCAATTTTAATAGTTCTACAACCTGATAAAGAAGTTCAAGACATGCTTGGTAATGCAATTCCTTCAAACGTCTCCATCTTAACCTCTTTGACAAATCTGAGGTTAAGTGATTTAACTTCAGGACCTCTTTCAACGTGGTTCAGTGACACAAATTCGATAGACTATATCTGCATCCAGCATTTCCATTCTTTTGAAGAGGAGAAGGATTTGAATGCATACGAAGTGTTTGACAAAATGCTCCAAATAAACTACAGTGAATGGACCGATGACGCATGTGAATTGTTTGACAAAATGCCTCAAAGAAATATTGAAGCCTGGGAATGATATGAAAGCTAGCCACCAAAGTCGAAAAATTCTCATGGATTGCTGATTATAGATGAAGAGCACTTCCAACGAAAAACTAGGACAAACACAATGAATACTCTCATGTAAAGACATACAATCTACTGCAGTCTGCATACATCCTTCATTGCAGAAAATAAGTATTGGGAAAGAAGATAGTGCTTCAGGCTGGTTGGATTCCACAGTAGCAATATAAGTGATATGGTAGCAGATCCGAATGATGGTGTGAAGACTAAATTCATTCTTGACATGCAACGTGTTTTCAGTCAATTCCTTTCACCTTTGGCTTTAATTGAAAATATGATTACTAGGACAAAGAATTGGAGTAGAGACAGTGAAATTCTAAGGCGTGATGGTAACAATGCTTTGGAAGATAGGGGACGATAATTAAATTCAACAATTCAAAGGACAAAAAGGTTATAATCTTCGACATTCCTTGATATCCTTATATTACCTAGTGCAAGCAATATGTAGATATTTCAGTCTTCAATAAGACAATTTGATAGAAAATATAAAATTTATTTAATTAATTTGTTGACCAAATTATTTAAATATTACGATCATTTAAATTATTGTGTAATCAAGTTTAGTCAACTTTTAAGTTAGGGTGGGTTAGTTTAAAAGTAGTTTTATAACTACTTCTAAAAGCATGTGTCGAAGGGAGAAATTAGGTTCTTAAATGCCGAGAGCAGAGAGTTTATCTGCAGTGAGAGATTTGTTGCCATTAACGCATTTATTCGGCCTCTTTTCTAGAGCCTAGCGCTTGGCGGGCTTTAAATATGACTTCACTTGACTCTAGTCCAGTTATTTCAATTGCTGATTTAAGAGCGGTGATTCTGCGAAAAATGGCTCCAGGAAACACCCATCCAAGTTTGTGCCGAAAGTATTCCATAAGGTAATGATACTTCCCCTGATATTGTTTTACCACTTTTAGAATTTGATTCGCATGTAAATGGCTAGAACAATTCTGCTTAATAGGGTATTTTGTTGGAAGGACTCCCTCTGAAAGTATGCTTAAATCATGGGTCCAAACTGCTTGGATGACGCATGGTATTAAACTGGAATCTATCTAGAACCTAACCCATGGTTTTTTTTTCCTTCATTTTGCTGATCCTAGTCATGCTTCCCTTATCTTACATAAGCAACAAACCTGGTATGTAAGAAGCTCCCTTTTGGTTTTGTCTCCCTGGACCAGGGACTTTGTAGTCTCTGACTAGACGACTCTTAAGGTCCCTGTTTGGGTTGAGTTCCCAAGGCTTCCTATGCCTTGTTGGAATTTTTAGAGCGTATTGTTGCCACCCTCGGCCATGTTATTTACATAGATCCTAACAGGTTTTTTGCAGCTCATCCGTAGAAGAGGGTTTGCATAGAACTAGATCTTTCGAAGGACCTGAAAGAGTCCATTGCCATCCAGGTTGGTGATGTGTATTTTTCTTAGAAGGTGGTATACATCAATCTTCCGAATACTTGTTTCCGATGTCAATCTTCTGAGCATAAAATTCGGGACTGTCCCTTGTTGGCTGCTCGCCGAGCCACTTCAAAGCCACTTGGCGATCCTCACCCTCAACTTGAAGAGGAGGGCTGGCACATAGTGGGTGGCCGAAGAGCCAACAAGAACAAAGCCACTCTTGTCGGGCCTTTGCAACCTGGTTCAGCTATTCAAGCCGGAAAGACACTTCCAAATGCCTCCAACTCAGCTGCAAAGCAACCTTCGGATACCAAGTTGCCTTTAGTTCATATGAAGGTTATGGCTAGCAAGTATGGTTGGTTCTTCAAGCAAATTGGCTCCTTTGGCCTCAAACACTCAGCCTGCTCTTTTGCAGAATGAGAGTGGTCTTCAACCGTTACTAGTTTCTAACAAAGTGGTTTCACCATGAAAGTAGGCGGTTCGGCGTTCTCGCAGCCCTCCTCGCGAGCACAAGGAGGGGGATTATAGCCCTAACAGCCGGTGGGCTACTCAACTATCTAATTTCTTTACAGTTAACTAGCAACGGTTTTTGTAGAACAGTTTTGGGGCCCTTGATGGTTTGAGTGAGCTAGACTCAGAAATGCATCTGGACAATGTTTCCTCATGAATTGCTACTCATGGAATGTTCGGGGTCTCACAGACTCCACTCGCAAATACATAGTGCGAGATTTTAGGAAAAGCTTCCCGGATATGGATATTCTGTGTTTACAGGAAATCAAAGTTACAGGTTTTTTGCTTGATTATGTCGCCAAGACTATTTGGCCAGATAGTTTAGCTATCCCTAGCAACCATGCAACTGGCAGAGGTGGAATGATCACATTTATTTCTTTGAAGTGGCGGCGCATTATGTCAATCATGGATGTGACCCTGACAACCGTATTCTCTGGGTGCGTTATTCAATATTGAAAATCTCTCCTTTGGGATTATTAATGTTTATGCACCCAATGACGCATCAGAAAGGACATCACTTTGGTGGTGGGTGGTTGATGACCTTCCAAGTGCACACTGGTTAATCAATGGGGATTTTAATATGGTTGAACATCCCAAAGACAAAATGGGCCTTCTACCCATGAGATGGCCAGCTGGCGAAAGGGAAGCTTGGTTTTACATGCGTAATAAATTTGGGTTTTATGACCCTAATTATTTCGCGTCACACCAAAGACGTTGCCATGGTACACTTGGTCTAATCTTAGAAATGGCCAAGATCGAGTTTTAAAAGGCTTGATCATGCCATGATCTCATTACAACCTTTCTTTAAATTTTCCAGTTGTTACTCTCTTCCAATGGAAGCTTTATCGGTCGTTGTTCTTTCGACCACATTCGATTCGGTTCCAGATTGAATGGAATTTTCAACTACCAAAAATTAAAAAGATGTAGTTTTATTTAAATACTGCTTTACTGCATCATGACCCAACTTTGGTGCACATCTGCCAAATTTGGAACCTTGCACCTTGCCCTCTTGGTAAGGTGGGTTGGATAAGTTGGTGGAAAGACGCTATAATTCGGCTCACTAAATTCCTCCGGATGTATGGTGTTCAGCTCGCTAAATTCCAATGGCGGGCCTATTCCACCACCTCCACTAAGTTGAGCCGCTTGACGGTGGCGCTCGAACAAGCTCCTTTCAATGTTGCTTTACAACTCCAAGTGGCAAAACTACGAGAAAAAAATCTGCATTGCTGATGACTACACAGCTCGGGGTGCTCAGATTAAGGCTCGGCTCCACTGGCTTAAAATTGGAGACCGTAACACCAAAGATTTTTACTAGCGGCTCAAGGCCAAACACATGAACCAACAAATTTCTACCATTGTTGATGTTGGTGTTCGGATTTCAGACACTCCTTAGATGGTCCAAGCCTTTGTTAGGCACTATGTTCAGGTTTTCAAAGCGCAAGACGAGTCTCTTGAGTGAAAAGCCGCACTCTCTGAATGCCTCTCGGTAGTTCCTTGCAAGATTTCACTTGCTCACAAAGTTATCTGTGACAGATTTCTTACTTTAGAGGACTTATATGAAGTTGTTTCCCTTATGGCCAATGATAAAGCTCCTGGAATGGATGGCTTCCCTTGTGAGTTTTACAAAGCCCTTTGGGACATGGTAGGTCGTGATCTATTGCAAGTCTACCTCGAGGCTCTCCACTCAGGGTCCCTCGGTGCCCTTATTAATAGGGGTCACATAAATTTCATCCCTAAAGTAGGTGACCGGAACTCATCTGCAATTGGCGGCCGATTACCTTGCTCAATGTTTCATACAAAATCATAGCTAAGGCTTTAGCTCTTCAGCTTCGGCCCATTTTTCCCATTATCGTCAATCTTGAGCAGACTGGTTTCATACAAAGTAGGTACATTCTGGATAACATTTTGGTTGTCTGGGAAGGTATGGAGTGGGCAAGAACTTCTTGTAGAAATTACTGCGATCTAATACTGGAGAATCCATGAAATAGCTACCATGCAGAAATAATTGAAATCAACAACTCTATATTATATTTTTTTAATTCACTATTTCAATACACTCCATTATATAGGAGATGTATAATAACAATCCTCACAACAACCTTTGTCTTCATATACAACTATACACCCATATGGTTTCAACCTCTCACCAATATAATAATAAAACAACACTAATTGTTTTATTATTCTAACTTACTAACTTACCACATACTAACCACATTTTACATTTACATAGTAAATGTACTTTCACTAATTTACCATAATAATAATTACACATGTAATTATTATTCACCCATACAAATGGAGCACTAAGATATATTTCCTAACATTCCCCCCCTTAGTGCGAACATGGGGAAAACTTGCCTTTGTACTTGCACTTACTTTCATGATCTGATGATTTTATAGGATGATCATAAACCTAATAGATGGTTTTTCATAGGGTTGACCATAAATCGAAAATGATGGTTTTGCAACTGGTTTACCACAAACCAAAAGGGTGATGGTTTTGCATAGGGTTTACCAACAACCGAAAATGGTGGTTTTACAAGTGGTGTACCACAAACCAAAAGGGTGATGGTTTTGCATAGGGTTTACCAACAACCGAAAATGGTGGTTTTACAAGTGGTGTACCACAAACCAAAAATGAAGGTTTTCAAGTGGTTTACCTACAACCACATCATGCTTTATATGCCAAATCATCGTTATTAGCCCTCATCACATCTCACTGCAGGGAATAACATAGGAAATTCTGCTGAAATCTGTTGCTCATATATAGAAAATACCATAAATGTAGAAAACTAGAAATGGAACATTGAGATCATGTTCCCCCCTCAATGTGAAATTTCCTTTATTCTGCAAACCACAATAGGAACACTGCAACCAAACACTCTACCAAAAATACAAAGAAACAACAGGAACACACTGTATAAAAAAATAATCACCATAACTGATACGGCCCCGTCGTTGGTGACTGACGAGAGGTCACTGAATGACCTCCAACCTCCTGTGCCTCCTTCCTCCAAGAACTTCACTTAGTATAGAAATTCTTCATAGTTATAGTCAATTTCATCTGTTATTTGTTCATCTCTAGTTTCCCATTCTACAATTTTGCTTACATCTGTAGGTGCTTTTTCTTTTCCATCTACTATCCTCCATAGGTTTTTATTCATTAACTGCATCTGGATTTTTACTCTCCATGTATGGAAGTTCAGCCCATTATTAAATCTAAATATCCAAAAAAATTGAATGTAGATTTGAATTACCTTTGATTCTCTGATTTCTTCAAAAAAACAATAGTGATCAATGTGTTGTATAGTAAATTGCACATTTCTCCCAAACTACGAACTGAGTTTTTCTGAAATTTCTACTGTAGCTTCCCGTATAACAGATCATTGCACGTACAAAATTTTGGAGAAACCCAGATCGTGAAACAAAAGTTATGAGATCTTCTTTGAGACAGATTTAACCTACTCTGGTACCAAATGTAGAAATTACTCTGATCTAATACAAAGAATCCATGAAATAGCTACATAGACAATAATTGAAATCAACAACTCTATATTATATTTTAATTGATTCACTATTTCAATACACTCCATTATATAGGAGATGTATAATAACAATCCTCACAACAACCTTTGTCTTCATATACAACTATACACCCATATGGTTTCAACCTCTCACCAATATAATAATAAAACAACACTAATTGTTTTATTATTCTAACTTACTAACTTACCACATACTAACCACATTTTACATTTACTATTTACATTTACATAGTAAATGTACTTTCACTAATTTACCATAATAATAATTACACATGTAATTATTATTCACCCATACAAATGGAGCACTAAGATATATTTCCTAACACTTCTAAACATCCAACCATTTTTGTCAAAATTGACTTTGAAAAATCCTATGATAGGATTGAATGGCATTTCATTCTTGCGATGCTTGAAGCACTGGGCTTCGGTTCAGTTTTCATCGCCTCTGTCAAAATGTTTTTTCAGATGCCATGACCTCTTTATCTATTAATGGTCATACTTCCAGCAGTTTGGGATTTTTCATTCTATCAAACAAGGTTGTCCTTTAGCACCTGCTCTTTATGTGCTAGCCGATGAAGGTTTTGGTTTCCTCCTTGCCCATGCTCGTGATCAAGGGCTTGTGAGGGTATTCAACTCCCTTCTGCGACTCCCCTTCAGCTTGTCAATGGGCATTTTGTAGATGACTCCTTCCTCATGCTCCTGGAGGAGGAAGCGAATATCAACAATGCCATGCAATGTTTGGATACGTATTGTTTAGCTTCAGGTTCTAGTATCCAATGGAGAAAGACCCAGTGCTTCAGGAAATATTTTCTCCCTAAACTGGTTGGCTGAATCATTTTGACTAGAAGTATATCCAACATGGAGAAATTTTTAAATTTCTGGGCATTCCCTTTGCTTTTGATGCTTCTCCCAGTCAACTTTGGCAATATGTTATTGATAGGGTTTCCCACAAATTGGAGTACTGGATTACTAAACCCCTTTCACTTGCAGGAAAATTTCATATTTGCTCCAAGATATTGGCAGCCACACATGTTTATTATTCTTCTTGTTGGGTGCCACTAAAGCCTCTTACAAGAAATTGGAGAAACTCCTCAGAGATTTCCTTTGGGCTAGCTCGGACCTTGGCAAAGGATTTCATAGAGTTTCCTGGGAGTATTATTGTCTCCCTAGGGATTCTAGAGGTCTTGGTCTGACTGACATTGGCCATGAAAGTGGGTCCTTTTATAGCCAATTGGATTATTTGGGCTGTCATCTTGGCAACAAATCTTGGAAAGTGTTGATTCGCAACTGTATTTGTCAAGGCTCCCCATAGGGGTGTAAAACTTGGCAAGGGCTGGATTTTCATAGCTTGCTCATTATCAAAGCCCTGGTTAAGATTGTGGGTGATCCAAAAATAATCAAGTTTTTATCTACCTGATCTTGGACCCTTATAGGATTTAATTATTGCCGACAATTTTCTCCTTTTAAGTAATCAATTTAAAAATTAATGCAAGACAATAAAGACAATTGCACAATGATTGATCAAGGAGTTAGGCAATTGCCTACATCTCCGGGTCCTTATTGAACCGTTCCACTAGTCAAAACTTGTAAGTTACTGATAGTACTTTCACAAGAAAACCTAATGGAAACTATTTAAGAACTTGCTTATAAGAATAACCGGACCTTCAAAAGAAAAGGATGAAAAATAGACCCCGACTTCCCCTTTCTTGGTGTAGTGCCCGCTTGGGACATAAGATATCGTACCAATTTGTCTCTAAATTTTTTTTTTTTTCTTTTCTAAAGAGAACCATTAATACTAATTCTTTTCTTAACTGTTTCCCATTAATAATCAATTTATCCTAATTAATTTACCCAAAATTAAATAAACACTAGCCCAATAATAATTTAATTATTTTATTCTATTAAGTTCACTAGGGTCATAAATAAAAGTCTACACCCCCTTGTAAATAATTAGTCTTCCCCCTTTTAATTAATTTTCCTACACACCCCCTTATTTAATTCTCATTCCCATTATATTTCCCATGACTTAAAGTGTGTAGGGTTTATTGTGAGCCCTAGGATTAAACAAATCTAGGCCCTAGATCTTCAACTTGCCCTAAAGTTGACCTAACTCAACTTTATGTTTTCCTTTCTTTGTGTAGGTAAAGGAGTTATGAAGGATTGGCTTCATAGAGTTTTGAAGGAAAATAACATTATTATCCCTTATCCATTATTATTAATATATTTTTCTTGTATATTTCCACCAGATGCATTCTCTGGTTGGGTATGTTGAATACCCATATGATTATTTTATTATTATTATTATTATTATTTTGGAGGTAACTCTACCTATGTGTGTGTGTGTGTGTGTGTGTGTGTGTGTGTGTGTGTGTGTGTGTGTGTGTGTAACTTATTAAATAAAACCAAAACCGAATTTAAATATTGCCAACTGAATCAAGATATGCCGCATTTTTTTAAGGTTAAAGGTGGTGGCGGAGTTGGGGAAGTGGGGGTTTTGGTGGTGAGAGGGGATGGTGGTCGCGTAGGTTGGGGAGTGAGAGCAGGGGGATGCGTGGGTGGAGGAGCAGGGGGCTGCGCAGGGGAGGGATGAAGGGAGGATGGGGAGCGGTGAGCGCGGTAGGAGAGGGGGAGCGGCGGTGGCGACAATGCAGGTGAGGGGCAGAGGCGCGCGGCAGTGGGCGGTGGAGCATAGGGTTGGGGAGGGTTTGACTCTCTCCCACCAACAATCTTTTTTTAAAACTTTTAAAACATTTTTTTTGTTTATTATATATAAATTTTTATTTAGTTTTATGTTAAGTTTAATATATTATGACATATGTATGTATGTATAACAAAGTATATTTATATATATATTATAATACATTTATATTATAATATCTAACAATGTAAACATACTTATATAGCATAATATATTTATATTATAATAAGTAAAATATAATACATCTATATTTTAAGAATTAGAACATAATATATATTAAAATATGATTACTAAGGAATCATAGGATGAAAATATAACTAGATTAATACTTGAATTAATTTGTAACTATGTAAATTATTAAACAAATTTCCATAAGTTGTGAAGTATGGAAGCTCAATAAACTTTTTTAATCTAGCTATATTAAGGTGATCCACTATTAAATATGATAAGAGGATTGTAGCAAGGTATTTCAAATGAGAAGAAAGGTTAGAAACCAATTTAAAACTTAGTAAGGATATATGATCACACATGATTCACTAATATTTACGTCTCCTTAAGTTAACAAGGAAAGAGAGTAAAATTTGTTTTATGTTATTCACTAAATTTCAAAGGTTACAAGAAGAGATATACTTAAAAAATGGTATTTTATTTCCAACTCAAAAATGTTAAAATATTTGACAAGAAGGAGATCAATAACAAGAATAACAAGATAGATTCAATAAATCAACTTTCATTCAAAAGATAAGAGTTACAACAAGTCCTTATTTAATTGAATCATTTTGTTACAATATTTCATTTCCAAGAGACTTAAACTCAATATGTAAAATTTATTCCCAAAATACATAACTACTCAAGAAATCCCATTACAAAGCTTCTTTACAATGTTGAAGAGAGATTGCTCAAGTTTACAAGTAATACCAATTTACATAAAAGGAGAATTTACAAGGAGATGAAAGCTTCACATAGCCACATTCATAAAGATACAATGAGGGTAATATCCACAAGGAGAATGAAGATGACAAGGAGAGGCCAAGTTGACAAGAGACTTCCAACTATCTTCCTTTGAGCTCCAAATTCGAATGTTTCCAAGAATCCAACACAAGGAGAAGAAGAGCTTGTTTAACCACCCAACCTTTAGGCATCATCACATGCCTTTCCAAGGTTGGAAGACATGCTAGCCTCCCCCAAGCCCATGGGAAAGAGGACTACTATCCACAACTTTGCACAAGAGTAAGGGAGAACAACCAACATTACATTCACATAAGACAACAAATATTAAAACAAATCACCAATTTTGCAAAGAAAAAAAAGAGGAGAAACCATGTTCTACCTCTAAAATGGGGAAGAGAAGAAAGGAGTTCTCCAAATGCCAAAAGTGGTAACCAACATTGGTTGCACAAAACCAAGATCTCCACACCCTCCTTATTCCTCCAAAGTCATTCAAACCCTCCTTATTTCTCCATCCTTTCACCAAATCCTTCTTGGAAGGATTTTCAAACCCCAAAGGGGTTTCCTCACCAAGAATGGGGAAGGAGGTTCAAGCCATATGAACCACCTTCCCCACCTCAAACCATTTGAGGGGAGTAAACTAAAATCCTACAAGGCTTTCCCATCAAGCCATGAGGATTGAGAGGGAAAAATCCCTCTCTCTTCCCCCACAAAATCTAAAACTCCATCATGCCATATGATGGATGGAGAAAAATAAAGTAAAACAACAATTAAAATCAACATGTAACAACACACATTTTAAATAACCAAGAGTAATATCTAACATGATATAAAACACACAAATGAGCTTAAGGAGCCTACCTCCAAAAGCTCTCCAAATTCTAACTTTTCCACTTCTTGACCCAAGCAAGCTCTAACTCCAAAATCCACAAGCCTCCAAGAAAAATCTCTAAAAAATAGTTCTCTTCTTTCCCCATGAGGGAGAATTTGAAGAGGAGAAAGCAAAAATCCTCACAAATGAGGGGGTGAAATGTGTCACCACTCTGTTCCCTCAAGGTCAAAGATTTTCAAAATAAAAGGGAGAAAGGATAAAATAAATTTTAACCCTCTTCTCCCAAATTACTCAAAATGAACAACAAAACAAATTTGTGCAACTTTTGACAAAGCACACTTACCCATCCACCTTACATGGATGTGACCAAAGGAAGGAAAAATGGGAGGGAAACTCCCTCTAAGCCTTGGAAATAAGCCCCCTACCTATTAGGTAGGGTCCAAGGGCCCATTTTCATGCTAAGTGAACTCCCAAACTAAAAAGGGGTCACTTAAAATGCCTAAAATAGCCCAATTTCGGGTTTGGCATATTTGGGCACAAGGGTAGAGGGTGTGGGCCCACCCAAGGGTTCACATGTGACCCTAATCCCTTTTGATTAATTACATCATTATACAAACTCAAAAATTAATGTAAGTGGGTCCATTAATTCCCCAAAACAAGTTTACAACACAAACTAAACACCCTAAGCAAGATTAATAATACAAGACATATTACATTACGAATGAGCGTCACTCATGGTACCCAAAACAATAAAATCTAATACTAAGGCCTCATACAAGTAGACATGGCTAGGACTTAGCCCCGTAATTTGTTTGTGCAAAATTGCGTAGCTGGCCGAATCCCTGTTCTCTCGTAACTTGTCACTGCACACTCATGGCACACATTAAACACACCTATCCAATAAAATGTGAATCAACTAATCAATAAGAAGTCAAAGAATTTCTATGCTAGCATATCATCATTCTGGAATCGAAAATGCGACAACATGCATAATTATATGCAATCCACCATGAGTTAGCCATATAAGATAAAGTGATATTCATCCATAGAATCCAAACATGCAATCAAACTGAGTATCCATCAAATATAAATGAGGTCCAAAAACATCATATCAGTTAGTATCCATGACATCATAAGATAAGGTGACAACATAGTAATCAAGCTAAATTGGCGCTATACGCCAAATCTCCATACATGTCAATAAGATCAAATATCCTAATGTAATGTCCAAAATATATCAAATCCCTACCAAAACATGTCTATGAGAAGAAGGAACAACAAATAAATGAGGCTATAAAAATGTGGGCACTTTGCACTGGCGTATTCGACAAGCTCGATGGCACCAACTCCACTGTTCGGAATCCTCCGGTTCTCGATCAGCCTTCCAGATGCTTCGTAACACCCTATGGCACTTCGGTCGATATTCCAGGATTCACAATAATTTAGTGTGGCGCTATGGGCCAACTAGGTAGTATTAATAACTCCTAGCCACAATAATTCCTATTTAATAAAATAGGTCTTCACAACTTTATAATAAGCCTAAAAAAATAGGTCTTATAAAATAAACACTCCTCCGCTTGCTCAGGAAATATTCCTCAAGCTCTTGCTTTGAGCTTCCAAGTTGTGTTGTGTGTGTCCATTACAATAACATGGGTTCCCTATTTATACAAAAATAGGGCCCTTAAATAATGATAAAATATTATCCTTAGGCTAAAAATACCTTAGCCCATAGCATAGTTGATGGGATTAAATCCCAAATTTGAGCGCATGCATTTTTAATGGAATCAAAATCCATTTTAGCGGCTAAGGTGAGTGGGAGCAGGTTTTGCATGCTAAAGTGGGTATTTATCCCACATTTGGTGGCCTTAGCTTTAGGGAAGGTTTTAATAAACCTTATATCTCCCATTCCTCACGTGGAACTTTCCATGCATGGGCCTAGCCCCCCAACACCGCTTCATCTCCCTCTCCTCATGTGGAATCTTCCACGCATGACATTGCATGCCCCCTACCACCACTTCACTCCTTCCTCCACGTGGTCCTTGGCAAGTTGGCAGTTTAGTAGGTAAGTGGAGGATTATGTGGTTATACTAATGTTTGAACATTAATATATATATGTGTGGCATTTGGAAATAACTATGGCAAAGAATTACAAAGTAAAATGTAACTCGGTCCATGTATACTCAGCTAATTAGCTTGATGTCGACCCTTGATAGGTAAATCGATCGTATTCAATTCATGGTGGCAAGCCACATGGTGGCTTGTGGACCCACCACGTCGGTGATAATACCATAGTCCACATGGCGGCCGGGCTCCCCTCCGTAACAAAAGTTGAGCCTCTTGTTCCGGCGAGCAATCTTTTATGCCTATCGAAAACTAGAGATCAAGAACCAACAAGCGACTCCCTTTGCCTTTTTACCATGTGTCACAGTGTCATTGGTCCAATATTGACCAGTTGCCTAGAGTTGACTTTCCTGTTGACCAAACTTTGACCGGACATATCTAGAGCTCCCGATGTCCATTTTCACGTTCTTACAGTTAATGGAAAGATCTTGACATGATATTCTACAATGAAACCATTTAGGGATGTTTAGAGAAATTTTTAAAATGATCCCCTGATCAATGAGAACTTTTGTTGTCAAAAGCATATGGAAAGCTTGGGAGTTGCTCAAACCCTTTTAATCTGGGAAGGAGATGGATTCAGAAATGGGATATCCATTAATGACCACAACATTTGGTGGTCTCCACTCATTAATTTTTATGTTGTGTCGTTTGCCCAAGTTCATTGAAATTTGGGTTCATGCTCTTAAGTTGTATCGTCGAGGCTTGCGCACTCTTAAAGACATCTTTTGTAGGAAGACCAGATTACTTCTCACTTAGCCTCAAGCTAAAGCCAAGTTTTGACTTGCTTTTGCTGATAGAGAGTCTTATCAGGAAGTTATTGATTCCATTCCTGCCGAGATGCTTCACAAAGTTGGTGTCATCTCTCTCAGGCCTTGGTGGAAGGATTGGAAATGGTTTCCAGATACCCCTTTTTTAAATTACTCCCAGGAAAAGGTTATGCTCTGCTCACCCCCAGTTTTCGATGGTAGCCTTGCTTAACTCTAGATGGTCCATCAATTCTAGATGGTCATCCTGGGAAGCTAGATTTCATACCATATGGAAAGCCATCATTCAACCCAAGTTAGCCTATTTTTCTTGGTGTTTGCTTTATCAAGGTATTCCTCTTGGGCATAGATTAGCTCATTACAGGATAGCTCCTCGGCTATGCCCTTTTTGTGGGCACATTGAGACACTCATACATTTGTTCTGGTACTGCCCAAAAGCTCAAGCTATTTGGGCTTGGATCCACGATTTCTTTTGGTCGTTTAGACCAACTCAATTTCATTGGCAACATACTTTGTTGGGGGATTCTATTTCCATTCCCCATGCTTTTGCACAAGTGTGGCATACTTTCAGAGTGGAGATCCTTTTTATATGGAAAGAACGCAATTCTGCTATTTTTGCTAATTCCACAGTTTCTTGTATTCTTTCGCATTATGATAAGGCCATGCTTATCTCAAATGTGTTCTTACAGATCTAGGACTAGGCCCACAAGGTGGAGCTAGAGGTGCGGCACCTTCAGACCCTTCTGGATCATTGGGCCAATGCTCCTTACACTATGGCGTGGGAACCTCCTACCTCCCCTTCTGGGAGTGTTTGTCCAAGAGGGCGTCATGGTGTGGCGTCGATAGACCAAGCACATTGTCATCACTCTCCTAGGGGCAGCCCGAGCAATGGCGTAGCCCTATTAATCGTGGTGGTTGGGGTCCCTCACCATTCTGCGTGAGCACAGTGGCTAGGGTTCCCACCACCACTCCCCACCTCCTATGCAGAGGGATGGGTGGGACTCTGGAAAAGTTCCCAGGTTGGCTCTTGTTATTTCTCCTAGCTAGAATGAAGACAAAGATGAAGAAGTTGCTTCAGGCTGGCCGCCCCTTCCGGATGGAAAAGATCTTCCTGGTAGTAACTTGGAGGATAAGGGGCTCTGACCACCCCCAGCCCTATGTTTCTTTGTGGTGGCCTATTTTTTTATGCATTGTTGTTAAGTTTGTTGTTGCCCTTGGGCTTGATACTTTAGTCTCCTAGCCATCACGACTAGTTTGATCATGGGGTGTGCCCTTTACCACCCATATTTTTTGTGGATAGGCTGTAATATTTTATATTAAGTAATATAGACTATTTCATAAAAAAGCATGTGTCTATATAATGCCAAAAGTATAATTGTAAAAGGGATTCTAACTATGACCGACTCTCCCTCTCTTCTCATTTATGAGTGTTAGAGAATTGTTATAACTTTGTGTACATTGTTTTCTATAATGAATACAATATCTATGTGTTTTTGTAGTAGTAATATTTTTAATTATAAACCTTGTTTGTCTATTTATGATTAAATGAGCGTCATTAATGAATTTTTCTCCTTGCTTTATTTGATACCCCGATAAACTAGACTTTGTGTCATATATGTACAGATTGAGGTATTATGAAGACTTTGCACTTCATATTCTACATTCATCACTATATTCTATTTTCTATCCGAGAGAGAGTTTTTACATTGTGTTTATGTTTGAGACAATCTTAGTAGTTCTCTATGTTTATTTTGTTGCAGATTTCTCACCTCTTCTGTCTTTTTCTCCTTTCCTTTTCTCTTTCCAAAATTTCCTACCCTTTGTGATTTCCAATTAAAAACACTTAAAATATAAATACCCCCATCATATGAGGGAATTGACCCTCTCAAACGAAGAGGAATGTCACCCTGTCGATAGGTGACATTCCTTAACTATTGCAGATTTCATGTGCTTCCATTGGGAAAATCAAGAATATATATATCGAATTAAAATTTTGAAAAAACGAGACAATCCATAAGCTCATTTACTCCCTCCTATGGCAACTAATACGCCAACATGTTTCAATCCATATCTTGATCCTTGTTCATCCTTTTTTGGCACCATTAGTGGAGTTAGGATCATATTATTGGTGTCTACCATATTGCGCATTCAATTATACACATATTTATTCTTTATTACACATTTTTATTGTGGCTCTCTCATAGCTATCTATCCTACTACACATGTCTCTACTTCATATCGACCCATCTTCCTACTTTCTTTCGACTCTGGTTCGATGACTCTATTAGGAAAATTATAATATTAGTGCGTACATTGTTTTAGATTGGTTAAGTTGTTGAATATAATATTGTGATAACAATATTGTTTGGGTGGTTAAAACAATCCACCTAAGATTAGTTCAAGTTGTTTGTGGAGAGAGAATAGGATTCCTTGATTTAAGGACAACCTATTCCTATATATTTGTAAGAGTTCCCGTATGAAATTAATTAAGAAGAATGGTTGTTCTATGTTAAACTTTTGTATGGATTTCATTTGGTACGTGAGCATTTGTTTCGATCTGTAATGGAAGAATAAGAATATTTTTAGGGGAAACTTATTTATTCTTTATTGTCTCGTTCATGAGATAGATATTAATATTTATAATCACCACCTCTGTGAGAAGCATTGAGTGCTTGCTGAAGAGATCTTGGTACTAGATTTAATTTGGATAAGTGGGGCGCCATTCTATTTGGTTTTGATCTGCATATGTGTTGCATCATTCAATGCTAAGGCAGATCTTGCAAAGACATTTTGTAGGATTATAATGCACAGTCACAACTTTGGGTGGTCTAGCAGGTGTGAATGAAACATTCAACAAACTGGACCTGTTATTTCCCCTTCAATATTAACTGAGTTATTTTATTTCTCCACATTCATGCTTCATCTAATTTTGAAGTGTGATCACACAATCGAGAGATCTCGGTTTGAGAAAAATAAGTTTATAAAGAGGATACATTTTCTTGACGAGTTGGGAGCATCTTCTTTGGAGCTTTGCATTCACTATGCCATGGATCCATGCCTTTCATGCATCGCTTTGCGGGAAAGCTCTTTATATTCATGTGACTCTGTAGCAAAAACTTCTTATTTGATTTGTATTATCAATTTTTGTGTTGTCTAGTTTGTGGTGTAGGATTATTATATCTCTAGAAAATAAGAAGACAATTTGTGCCCTCGGTGGAGACACAAAATCATGCACTTTAGGCATTATTTATCTCGAGTATTATACTACTATTTAGAGGGTTCTCAAGTGAATAAATTACTAATTAATCCCACCTTTTGGCCATCTTATTTTTATATTTTATTTCATCATTCCCGCACATATCCACCTATTTTGCAAATGTCTTGGCATTTTAGCCTAAACTCGAGTGCCTGAGGCCTATACTTAGGGCGCCTCGAGGCACCCCGTCCCACGGGGCGTCTCGATCCATGTTCCACTTTCCTACTTCTTTTTGGGGTCTTTTTAGTTGTTTTTCATCCTTATCTTTTCCCTAGTCGGTCATTTCGGGGTTAATTATGAAATTAGAGCAAGAGAACCCTATAAATATAAAGTTATAAGACTATAATGAGGGTCCTAATGTCACATACTACTATCACTCCATCTAGAGTTGCATCCATTGCATCACTTGCATCCACATAACACCATGCATCAAGACTAGGAGATCTGCATCAACACACAAGATAGGGGGAGGGATTCTATTATATTCCATGCACAAATGCTATTACATTTTCTATAGTTATTATTGCTTGTTACTTCAAAAAGTGCGACTGGCACAAGAACAACTAAGGCACGACATGCACACACACACTAGAACTACATCGGGTCTGAAATGTAGTGCAATGCTCAGTGATAAGACCACTAGTTTGGCGACTGAGGTCAGTCGACCCATTCATTCTACATCTTTTATTTTCTTAGGGTTTGATACTTCCTTCTCTCCTGCAGGTCATCATTTCATTATTTAACACATTTGGCACAAATAAATGAATCCAGACAAAAGACATGAAGAATTTCAAGATACCTCGTGACCCTTCCAAATTTAGATTAAGAGCTTTTACAGTGATCAGGGCACCTAATTTGTAGACCAGGGCGCCCCGGGGTGCCCCAGTACCTTCCCAAGTGCCTCAGTCAACTCAGATCCTCCAGATCCGACCTTCGCAAGACTTCTGAGTGGTCATTATTACTTCCATATTTTATTATCAGACTTGCAACAACCTGCGAAAATCTCCTCTAATAAGCTAAGTCATTTCTCCTTCTTTACTTGCATACTTAGGGTTTTATTTCACTTAGTATAATTAATTACAATTATTCCATATTGTTTTTAGGTCATATTATACAATGTTTTAGTCCTCCTATTTAGATTAACTTGTGGTTTTAATTTTATAGTATTAGAGAGTAATTTCCATTTTTAGTTAATCATCGGGTGAAAAGAAAAGGCAATCTATATTTGAGTTCTACTATGATCTGTAATTTTCCAAAGAAAAGGATTCGATTTTCCAATATAATGTTCCTCATTTTCTTATATGTCCACGAGAAGCTCTTACTTGTGCAGAGTCTAAGAATTATAATTTTTCATTGGAAATAATATTTATTGTTTATAAGTTAATATTTAGGTTATTGAGTTATTGTATTTTAAGTTTAATGTTTTTCCCAACAATTAGTGTCTATTTGTCATTTATACCAAAATTTTCGAGTATAAAATCTCTTAGTGTTGTCATTGTGTCAATGCTTTATTACAAAATAAGTGCCAATTCAAATAGTTATCAATCCATCGGTTTGTGTCAAAGTGTTGTAAAATAATTTTCTTTAGTTCTTATTGTAAGTAAAAGTGTCATTTGTTTTTAATTGTCACTTTCATATCATTTTTCAAAAGTTTTGTCGTGTCTGGTAATGGAAGTCCCACTAGAAAAATTCAATGGGCTCAATTTCCACACCTGGAAAGTGAAAATACAAATGTAGTTAATGAACAAGAATTTATGGAGGATTGTGAATGGACAAGGAAAAGCACCAATAGATCTAACTAAATTAGTAGAATGGGAGAGTAGGGATGATAAAGCTAAAGCCATTATTGGCCTCGCTCTTTCAGATTCAGAATTACATTGTGTGGATCTTGAAAAAACATCTAATGAAATGTGGGATAACTTCAAAAGTAGCGAATGCCAAGTTTTCTTTGAAAATCCAGTTGTTAGATTTAAAATGAATGATAGGGTCACCATGTCTAGTCATATTAATGATTTTAGATCTCTCACTAGACAATTAGTAGAAGTTAAAGCTCCAGGTTGATGATGAAGATGCAAAATCCATATTGTTGAATAACTTGTCTTCCAAATATAGCAATGTTGTTTTCACTCTTGGAAAGATTCCTTCACATTCATTGGAAGATATGATATCAAATATTCTTGCTTTGAGAAGAAAAGAACTAAAGAGGATGTAGAAGAAGTAACAACATCGTACTTAAAAATAAGTATAAAAATTTCTCCAAAAAAAAGAGGAAATTGAATGTTTCTACTATAAGAAAAGGGGCATAAAGCTCCATTTTTAAAAATTTGAGCTAGTGATCTTATCAAAGGAAAACTAAAAATGAATATATAAAATACGGGCATAGACGAGGATCGGATTATGAGACAGAACAAATGGTTGAAGATAACGATGATAACTCTGAAGATTTTCTTTACTAAGTAAACAATTGGAGGACAAAGGCAAATATACTAAATTGACACCATGCCTACCATTTCTCACAAGGTGGATGAATTGGAGCGGAGGATTTCCTTTTTGGAGAAGGGGCTAGATGAGACCTGAACCCTCACAACCAAGTTCAATTCCAACACCATCTTTGGGCAAGAGAAAGGGTGAATCAAGCTCTCAACCCCAATCATTATCTTAGATGGAGAAGAGGAGATTTCCTTATCTATTCGTCGTTCAAGAGCAGCAATCTCCTCTGCTCGGGATAACAAGGGTAGGTTTGCAGTTTGGTTGTCCACTCACTCAAGGTGCTATGATCCTTCATCAGGGCATGGCCTCTTAGGTCCTCAGCCAATCCCTTCTCCAAGAGAGCACTCACCCTTTTCAAGGAGATGGAAATCCGAATCTAGCTCAAAGTCTCTTGTTCCTTCTGTCCCCCGTGATGTAGTCCTTGGTCTTCCAACCACTCTAGATATTCCCCCTCAGTTTATTCTCAACAAGTCTACCCTTCACAAAGGGAAGGGGAAGACAAAATTCTTCACAGGTGGCTGGATCTTCTAGACTGGGTGTCTTCCTACCAAAAGAAGATTGAGCTGGAGAAGATCATGCATGAACCCCGAATGACTCTTGAGTCATTAATGGATATGGGGATGTCGCGAGATTTATCGTGGTCTATCATGTTTATCCAGATAACACAAGGCTCTAATGAATTCACACTGAGGAAGAATAAGCTTCTGAACAAACTACCTCTTCTGGGAGGGAGAGCTTGCGAAGGAGTGAGAGGTCTCTGAGCAATATGTCTATCTCTTATGCCTTTGTTTTCAGTTATGTAAATGGACCCTTTTACCATGGTTGGGCCCCTATAGAATCCCCATTTTGAATTATATGTGAGACAACTTTCAAATGATGTCACATTTATATCTTCACCTTCGATATGCAATTATTTTTGTTTCCACATTACAGACTCCTTAGCTTAGTACTGGCACTAGTAATGAAAAGAAACTAGTACTATGCTTTCAATGGTTCGTGATTATGCACTTTGCCTCAACCTCTTAATGTATTGCATCATCTCGAACCTGCTGCAACTCATCTAGAATAGACAATTCATCTCATGGTGATTTGCAATCCTCCTCACACTATCTTGTTAGTTCGTAACACTATGAGCTACGCGGCTCCAAACATCGCTTCGCGGGGATTTCCTTCCCTCCACGGGCCTTTCCTTTCTTCAAATTACGCTGGGTGACACATGGAAACATCTCGCATCCTACCCCTTCTCTGACTTTTCAACTTGCTGGAACTGCCTTGCCGCGCATAAGCCACGTGGTGAATGCTCACAACTTGGGGGAGGCCCGACTTGCTATTCCTTTTCAAAAGTGTGCCGAGGAAACACGTGGAAATTCTTCTCATATTCGGTGGGGCTGCCCATTTAATGGTTCCCAAATTTTGTCTTTAATCCCTCTGCCAATTTTATGGAAATTTTCTATAACCTTTACGACCCTCAACTTTAAAAAGGGATTTTTACAAAAATAGATATAGGGTCCCACATGGTCTGAGTCATGAATTTTCCCCTCAACATATTTTAAAGTGGAATAATTGGACATGTGAACATTAGAGGCATTAATCAAATAAAAGGGGTGAGATTATTTGAGTTCCAACACTCTTATCGGTGATTACCCCCGAGATCATTGGAAAGTTCTGAATCGATAGACTGAGGAAGGCTATTCTTATGCAGGTTTTGGATAATGGGAATGTTCTTCATGAGGACGTGGATGTAACAAGGCTTGGGATTGATGACATACACCAACTGATTGAGAAGAGTTTGCACATTACCGAAGAAGATAATGAACGATTCTTAATCAAGATTCGGGATAGAATTGATAGGGTGGGCATCAACCTGCCCAAAATTGAAGTACGATTTGAATAGTTGATGGTGGATGCAAAATTATATTTCAAAGATCATTATTTCACATCCACACCTTTGGGGTTTCATGTATCTATTATCCTATAAAATAATGGTCGATACATGCATTGAAAATAAGGAAGATCAAGCAGTATCTTCTTCTAGTGAAGGATTTGGATCCGAAGTTGAGTATGAGTCTTTCTATATTCGAGCGTAGTGAACATGCTTGTGTTATTCTCATGGCCACTGTTTGCACCTACACACCTCAACGGTGTTGAACCAATTTCCCTACCCTATTTTATTTGATACGGTTCAAATAGTTATGGCAACATACACTCCAACTCAGCATAATTATTTGCCTATGAACCCTAAGGCTTGATATTCATTAAATTAAAACCGTTGGGAATTAGAATTAAAATGTAAATGGAGGTTGAGGGGCCGACCTACAATAATCTCCCTAAGTATGGTTTTCTATTATAATTCTTTTTATAGGAGTTTTATTTTAGGATAATATATTTTCCCGTATGGAAAATTTTACAAAAAAGGAATATTTTTCGAAAAGGGAAGAAATATAAAATTCAAGAGCAAATTGTGATTGGATGCATTATCGGTCGAAACCGACATCCATGGTTTTTTCAATTAAGGGGGAAAATACAAAACAAATGGACAACAATCAAATGCAACAATAAGAAAGCGAAGGCAACAATTGACCAAAGCCAACCGTCTCTATACGGTTCCAAAATTTCCTCACCCCATGTTAGAACTAAGGGGGGAATGTTAGGAATTAGTCATAACATAAGTAAATAAATATAATGTTATTCATCGCCCCAAATAATTACATAAATATAATTTTAGACAAGTATTTTATGTGTGTATGTATATACATACATATGTATGTATATATATGTATGTATATATGGGTATACATGTGTGTGTGTGTGTGCGCGCACACACACACACATATTCCTAAGGATATTGGTGAGTGACACCTTTATGAGGGGAATAATATGAACTAGAGGTGTCATCTCACAAGATAGCTTGAGAAGGTCCGAGCAGATCCACGAGTGGGGGTGCAAAATCCACTATAAATGATCCCATAATATGACCAACCTAAGTGATCCATAGGGATCTAAAATGACTCTACTTCATCAGATCAGCCAACAACAAAGGAGGAAAATGAAGAAATGGAGGTTCTGTCTTTATATTAACTGAACCGCAGCCCAAACAGGGTGGCGGTCTTGTAATCGCCACCCAACCAAGGCGGAGGTCCTGTGACCACCAGGTTGCATTGGGCGGTGGTCCTAACACTTTCAGACAAATTTTTTTTTTTCGAAAAGAACAGGTCCTGCAGTGGAAAGGTTATCTGTGTCTCTTCTCCTCCATGACCTTTCCCATCCTCCAGTGCACATGAGGACATGAGAAAGACTATAAATACATGTAGGAAGGAGAGTTTTGATCATCGAAGCATGAAAGCAAGTGAGCAAGGAATTCTTAGTGCTGGAATTGTGTTTGTAGAAGAAAGGAGTTTTGAGGTAGAGAAAGCAAGTAATTGGGAGGAAGTGTGAGATATTATCTACTTCTCTTTCATACTTATTGTAAATTATGTACTTCTTATTTGAATTGGCCAATAAAAAGTGGGAAGAAAGAGCATTTGCCCTTCCTAACTGGTTTTCCTCCTCCGGAGGTTTCCCGAGGATAAAAATTGTTGGTGTTCATGAGTTTACATTCTTTCCTTCCTTGCAATTGTTGATTCTAAGCATAAGCAAATTCATTCACTAGCTATATCTGTCATTTTCTAATTGAAAGTAGAACAACAACATTTAATTGTGATTTTGTGAACGATTCCAAAGTAGAGAGTTTACAGATCACTAAGGTTAATGGTGGAGAGGTCGAGAACCTTCCCGGGTAAACTTGAGGATTGACGTTGAACATTCAATAAGTCACATATAAATGATCCCACAATATGGCCAACCTAAGGTTAATGGCGGAGAGGTCGAGAACCTTCCCTAGGTAAACTTACGAACCACGTTGAACATTCAATAAGCCACATTAGTGTCCAAGCAAGAGACCATCAGACCATCACACCTATCTACATTGAATAATAGACAACTTGTGAAATTATTAGACGCGTACATCAACAGCACTAAGGACTTCGGTAACCACAGTGGGCGCCTCCACCATCGGCAGGGCCTTCCCTGCACCTAACAAGAGACAGGTCGAGATCGTCGGATTAGAACAAATGCATATCGTATCTGTTGGATGGCCCGTTCACTTCCGCTTCAATCTCCATCATCGACCTCACCGCCACAGCAATTTTCCTGGGGACCTTGATTCAGGTAGAATAATCCAATTTTAATTTCAATATTTAAATTTATACTATTATTCAATGGCATTGAAGCAATCTGCAATTTACGCCCATGGAAAAATCTAAATGAACAAGACAATGAAAGAGTGGCTGAGCAAGGCCAGCCGACTTTTCCAATGCTGGAAAATCTTGGAAAAATCACCCTCAAACTAAAATTTAAAACTTACATGGAAATGCCATCTGAGAAGAAAAGCAAATAACAGGCATCATGACAGAAGAAGCGAAGGAGACACAGCCATGGACGACTTTATTTCAAACATGGGAAGCCAAGACAGTTCGTTAAAAACACAAGCATTGGAAAGCCTTGAAAAAATGACAAGACTAAGCGAGGAAAACAGAAATTTGATGGCGCAACACAGGTCTGCAATCCCGGGCCTGTTAGAATTATTATCTTCTTTTTCAGGTGTACTTGATCTGAAGATAAAGGAGCTTTCTTTGGCAATACTGCTGAATCTCTCTGTTAATGAGAATCTGAAAGAGGATATAGGGTCTCTGGAAGCCATTCAATGCATATCAGATTTGATCTTAAGGTCTGTTGATTTTGATGGTAATGGAGAGTTGAGAGAGAATGGGGCTTCGGCTCTGTGCAGCCTTGCAGCTGTGGATAAGAATAAAGGAAAAATGGGTGTGGGAGGAGCCATTGAGGCCTTGGTCACCTTATTGCAGGTGAGGAACATTCTTAACAATTATATATTTCTGAGTAAAATACATCATGCTTTATCCCATTGGTTTAACATTTCAATTGCAGGCAGATCCTCCCATAGTAGCTGCTTTAAATGCACTGAGAGAGCTCCTTGTGTACAAGGGTAACAAGGCTTTAGCAGTAAGAGCAGGAGCAGTGCCCACCCTGTTTATGTTTCTGCAACATGATGATTTGGCAGAGGCTTCCATCGCTGTGCTTGCACTTGTAGCTGCTCACATAGAAGGGAAGGAAGCCATTGCCAAAGTAAGTGGTTGGATGGGTGCCTTGGTAGACTGTATTAAAAGAAGATGCATGCAGAGCAAGGAGAATGGTACTATTATTCTTTTGGAAATGCTTGACTATGATCCAGAGAAGGTTAAGGAGGCAGAAAAGGAATATGATGTATGTTCCTTGCTTACTCGCTTGTCCATTCATGGATCCTCCATAGTCAGGCACAATGCAAGCTACTTGGTGAAGAGAATGATGCAGATGGAGGTTGCAAGCTATGTTCATGCAGAAGATCAGACAGAGGCTTCAAGCTATGTTCCTGCACAAGATATGGAGCCTGCAACTTATGTTCCTGCACAAGATATGGAGGCTGTTGGTTATGTTTGTGCTACTGACACTGGTTTTGAGAGTGATGTATCATCTGAACTTTCATTAAAAAATATGGGTGAGTCATCATAGTGGACTGTGACAATTTTCCATGAGTATCTGTTATGATGGTGTAAGATCTATAGGCCAGATGAAATTACAAATTATGAATTAATAATAAAAATTATTTTATTTTTATAGGTGAAGAGAGGGCTGTGAGGGTACCAAACTATTATGTTGAATTTCACATGCAAACCAGGTCTATAGATGACTTCACAAGCCCCTTTCATGACGAAAAAAACATAAGATGAGAATTCAACGTTCCAGCCACTGAATAATAAATTTACAAAATACATGCTAAAGACATGGTTGAGTTTGCATGTTAGTTTTGTATGTAATTGTGTTATATGATAAAGACATGGTTGCGCCTGTTAGTCTTGTATGTAATTATGTTACAATGTTTTAGGACTATTTATTGTATTTGTAAGATGGTTCAAGCAAGGTTATTGGGTTAGGTTTTTAATCCGAAATGTTTTCCCACGATAAATATTGTCTTATTTTTTTGTGAGTCATTTATTTATTTAAATATTTTGATCTCTTTCTCTGTTTATTTATTGCATACTAGTTGCCAAAATTCTTAATATATGGTATCGTAACAAAGCTTGTCGTTGGTGTAGTTGTCTTCTTTAAACAGTTTTTAGTTTGAGATTTATTTTGTAGAAATTTGTTTTGTTTGAGAAAAATGACAAGAAGCACCAAAATATAGATTGAAGAAACACTTTGAGTTATGGAAACTCAAGATAGAAGATCTTTTGACAAAAAAATCCATGGATCGTTGTGTCACAATCAACACATGTAGGGTTGGCACATGAAAAGTGGAACAAGGTTGATAGGAAGGCCAAGAGCTTTGTCAAGTGTTATTTGTTTGACTTTTTTTTGTTGAATGTCTCTAGTGAAAAATGTGCAAAGGATTTGTGGGATAAGTTGACAACATTGTACCAAGAAAATTCATTGGTAAATAAGTGTTTTCTAAGGAATAAGCTTTATTCATAAAATTATTTATTGCATGCACTTGTGGGACCTCATTTGACCCTCTAGTTCATCAAAGGTTATAAATAGGGAATGTTGTAGTTTGAAGAGTATAATTCACTGAGCAATTGCCATAATTTTCTTACATCATTTTAGTTTTGAAAAATTGAAAACAACATAATTACTTCTTACCATAACAATTTCAACAATAGTATTGAATGCGATCTTATTTATAGATATTTTGTTGCTGCACTAACATTTTTGTGTATATATAAGTGATATGTCTCGATTTACAATGTGTATTTTGTATAACTATTTGTACAATGCACCGGCCTAGTATAAGAGTCAACATAATTTCAAAATTCCAAACCTTATTATTAGTCCGAGCTCTTATCGGGCTATCGAGAGACCATGATGCCTTTCACTTTCTCAACATAGTGACCCTAAAATTCACTTTCTCTCAACCTCGGAGAGGCTATGCATAGTATCCTTCACCACCACATATAGATAATAATTTTGCGTATGTTTTATTCCGAAACATTTTTTCCATTTCTTGTTGTGCTCTCCAACTCATTCTCTTTGTCTAGCTCATCCTTTGTTTTAAGAGGCAACATAATGCAAATAAAATCAATCACTTTGTTGCTTGCATTATTCATGTGACTAACATCAACACTTAAAAGTTCCAAAGTTAAAAAATAGGGAAATTCTAAAAGGTTTAGGGTTTGAAACCAAATTGTAATGCTTGCTTCATATAGCACCTTGTAGGCTACCTTATAGTTTTAAACTCAAGTAATTTTAGGATAACACGTGATGCATGAAAAATCATTGATAATTGAGCCCCTTCATGATTGGTCATATGAGCACTAGATATATATTTTCCTCTAATAAAAAATTTTAAACTAAGATTCCATATGATTTCTTACATTGTTGATTACAAATTTCTCACCGATTTACAAGGAGTGATTTTTACTTAATTCCATCAAAGTGTATCATGCATATATCATCTTTCCCTATCAATTTAGATCCATTATTCATACATATATATATATATATAATATATATATATATATATATATATATATATATATATATATATATATATATATATATATATGTATATATATATATTACGTTGAATAATGGATCTAAATTTGATAGGGGAAAGATGAGTAGGATATGAACGCATCCATTCTCACTTTCCTCCGCCTCGCCGATAATAAAAACACAATAATACTAGACATCCTCCTCTAAATTACCATTATTTGATTTCAATGCAAATGAGTGGATGTTTTTCCTTCCTAAAATCTATTCTTAAATTCTAGATAAACATAGTATGTGTTTTGTGAAGGATGAGCTATAGAAAATCTTTAGAATCCAAATAGATAAAACAACACTACCATTTGAATAACATTCTCGGGTGTGACTTTCTCCACCTAGTTTTTGTATGATTAACATTGTATATCTCCTATTCATATGTGAAAGCACCTAAACTTTACAAATCAAATTACATGATTAGACAAGGAAAGAAAACACCATTGCCATCCATCTAGCCAAGGTTCTAAGTCTAGGAATGTAACATTAAGATAAAAGCTAAAATGAATGCTTAACTAGTATGAAAACAATGCAAGATCTAATTAAACATGCCTATTAATATGCTTAAATTACCTAACATGGGCCTAAATAGACCTAAGAGGGAAATCAAATGGTTATGGTTTCTACTCTAAACAATGATGAAATGACCTCTCTAAATGACTTGTTAAGTCACTTTAGATTATTCATCTACTAACCTTGTTGAAGGCTTTAAGCAAGGGTTTGAACTTGACTATGAATCATATTTATTATATGAGATGCAAATCAAAACATGGTGTAAAGTATAAAGGAATGAGGTGCACCCTTTTTATAGTTTTCCTTTTGGGAGAAACTTGTATCTTGGTGCATGTGGGACTAAAAGCCTCAAATTAGAGTAGAATTGGTAATCATGATTAGGCCTTGCTAATCACAATAAGTGAATTACCAAGTGATTAAGAGGTATGGAGCCTTAATCGACCGCTTTGGGTCAATTGAGAGGTTAAGATAAGCTTTTGAACCTTTCTGAGACATTGTGGAGGTGAATGAGGTGATTTTGAGTGGTTGGAAGAGGGGTTTGAGTCAATATTAGGGCATATTGACCAAATCAAGGGAAAAATAGGCTTAATTAGCCTATAATCACTAATTGTCTGTTTTGAAGAGGATTTTGGCTTACGATTCATCGTAAAGTGGCATCCTAAATGCGAAAGGGGTTACACAATCAACAATGTGGTGTTAATTGGCTAATTTGGTAAGGAACGTTAGTTAATTAGCGAAAACCACTAATTATAATGGATTAGGCAAGAATGAGAGTGTTTTGTGTGTTTTGGAAATAAGATTGCAAAAGCAAAATTTAGGTGTCTACATTTGCCCTTGTTTAAGGTGAAGTTAGTGACTTCACTTCAAATATAGTAGACAAGCATAAATAGGTAAATTTTTGAAGACAATGACGCAGATGGAGGTTGCAGCTATGTTCATGCGAGAAGATCATACAAAGGCTTCAAGCTATGTTCTTGCACAAGATATGGAGGCTATTGGTTATGCTTCGCTCAACTCGACACTAGTTTTGAGAGTGATGTATCATCTAAACTTTCATTAAAAAATATGGGTGAATCATCATAGTGGTGTGATAATTTTCCATTAGTATCTTGTATGATGGTGTAAGACCTATAGGCGGATGAAATTACAAATTATGAATTAATAATAAAAATTATTTTATTTTTTATAGGTGAAGAGAGGGTTTGTGAGGGTATCGAACTATTATATTGAATTTCACATGAAAACCAAGTCTATAGATGACTTCACAAGCCCCTTTCATGACCAAAAAACATAAGATGTGAATTCAACGTTCCAATGCCACTGAATAATAAATTTAAAAACACATGATAAAGACATGGTTGAGTTTGCATGTTAGTTTTGTATGTAATTGTGCTATATGATAAATACATGGTTTAGTGCGCCTATTAGTCTTGTATGTAATTATGTTACAATGTTTTAAGACTATTTATTGTATTCGTAAGATAGTTCAAGCAAGGTTATTTGGTTGGGTTTTTAATCCGAAATGTTTTCCCAAGATAAATGTTGTCTTATTTTTTCGTGTGTCACTTATTTATTTAAATATTTCTCTTTCTCTATTTATTCATTGCATATTAGTTGCCAAAATATTTAACATATGGTATCACAACAAAGTTTGTGGTTGGTGAGGGTTTTAGTTATCTTCTTTAAACAGTTTTGAGTTTGAGATTTATTTTGTAGAAATTTGTTTTATTTGAGAAAAATGGTAGGAAGCACCAAAATATAGATTGAAGAAACACTTTGAGTTATGGAAACTCAAGATAGAGGATATTTTGACAAACAAATCAATGGATCATTGTGTCAAAATCAACACATGTATAGTTGACATAGGAAAAGTGGGATAAGGTTGATATGAAGGCCAAGAGCTCTGTCAAGTGTTATTCGTTTGACAATTTTTGTTGAATGTCTCTAGTGGAAAATCTGCAAAGGATTTGTGGGATAAGTGTAATGACAACATTGTACAAGAAAATTCACTCGTAAGTAAGGGGTTTCTTCATTAACAATGAATGATGGTGAAATAGTTGCAGAGAACTTGAATAATTTAATTCTATAATAAGATAGTTATTGTCCATTAATGTAAAGATGGATGATGAAGAGAGGTGTATTATACTTCTTTGTTGTTTTGTTAGACTCTTGGAATCTCTTGGTGATGGAAATCACTTTGGAATGCCTAAATTAAAGCTTGAGGGTATATTTAGGGCTTTGTTGTCTTAATAGATGGGGGAAAATGGAGGTGAATATTATTTAAAGGAATTTGATGATGTCGGCATTATGTTGTCATTGATGTCAAAAGAGTGAGTATGTGATGTTTTCATTGATGTCTTCAATATCATTGATGTCAAGAGGAGAGAGAAACATGAAGGTTTATTGGTAGTGACTTATTAGTTACTTAGTCTTAGTGATGTTTCATGGTATCTTGAGCAATTTAGTTTCTTGTAGGAGCGTGGTAGTGATTTTCGAGAGGTTTGAGTGATGCTATTGAGGTGTCATGAAGTGTGGAAAAGGTTCTTATAGGATGGAAAAGTAATGAGAAGGTCAATTTTGGTGAAGCAAGCATGTTCAAGGTGTTTGTTCTTGAGACCTAGTCAGAAAAATGAGGTATCTCATGATGAAGTGAGGCATTAGAAGTTCGTTATGCATTTTCATAGCATGGAATGCATGAGTGTGAGGTATAAATACACTCACAAGTCTCTTATAGTGTTGTTTAGGTGTTGGACTTGGTTTTTAGCTATGTGAGACATAGTTCTTGAGAAAACACGCCTTAATGAAGTGGAGTCATCATTTATGAGTGTAATTGGGAAAAAGTGAGTATTGGATATTTGTTGGCATGTTGATTCAGAGGTGTGGTCTAAATTTTAGGTTTTAATGATGAAGATTTTGTAAGTTATATGTTTTTGCCCTTACCGAGTTTGTGGAAGTGAGAATTTAAGGTCGAATTGGATAGTTTGATGCTCATTGGCATGTGAAACCTTTACATGGTAGTCCAATATCTTCATGGTAGTTGGGGAAGGGTCCTAATATGTCATTCTAAGCATTAGTTTGATATTTAAGAACCAAACTTTTATGAACAATCGCTAAGAAGGAAAACTTCTTTTAAACCCTCTTAAAACCCTAGGTATGAAGCGATGGAGAATAAATTGATGGTAGTGGCCTAGAACTGATTTCTTGACCTTGTATGATGATTGGAGGTTGTAGAGGACTCTTCCATATTTCTCAAGGTACAAGTTAGGTGTCTTGGATGTATGTGGACCCCACTCAAAAAGGAATGTTTATGAAGAAGTGCAGTTTGTGCTCAAGTCATCCTTTGGACATATTAAATAATTTGGTTTTAGAGGAATTATGTAAGCTATTATACATGTCCATAGTGGTTTCAAATCATGGTTGTGCCTTTATGAGGTCTATTATAGCTTGTTTTGCAAGACTAGTTTTGGGCGAGTTTTAGGTGACTGTGGTTGTATAGGTGTTTTGGAGGATTTTTAGTTTGATTTAAGATATCCTATGAATTTGGTGATGACCTTGAGGTCATTATATTTCCACTGATATATTACACTTACATAGATGAGGTCATTTGAAATGGGTTTGAGCTTCATTCCTAAAGACTAGTTCTGGGGCATATTGGTTATCCTTGTTCTCAAGTGGCTTCATTGAGGTGAGATGGTGGTACAGAGTTTTAGGAGCTTGCTAGAGTTTTTATTGTCTTATAAAATATTTATAAGTGGTCCTTGTTGTTTGGTGAAGGTTTTGGTTTCCCAAGTGGTCTTCATTTTGGTGAGTGGGCTAATTTGGTGCTTTAGGACTTCTTGTGTCCTAATGAGATATTTGAAGGTTCTTGCCAACTTATGTGGTCTTATGAATTTTATTTGTAGGATGTTATTAAGTGGTTTTTAGTGTATTTTCTATATGATGACTGACCTAGGTGAGTTATAATCATGAGACATGTATATAAGCATGTTATAAGGCTCATTTGAGCCAGTTGTGAGTGAATGAAAAGTGTGAGCTAGAGGTATTTTTTAAGGAGTGAAGAGGTATTTGTGACCATAAAGAGATGGAAAAGACTATGTAGAAATGTTATAGAGTGTGTGAATATTTTAGAGAGATAGGTCATTAGGCTTAATCAGCTTTGTGAAGAAGCCCATGAGTGAGTTGACCTAGAGAGAAAATTTGGAGGAAGGAAAGTGAGCTTTATTGTGTCATCATCAGTTGTTGAAGAAACACTTTAGAGGTGAAAAAAATATCAGGTGGCTTTGGTTGGTGTTGAGTCATCGAGGGGTTGGTGCCTCCTTGTAGTGTTAGTGCTCCTTATGGGGTTGGTACCTCACTAAACCTAGGGGTTGGTACTCCTTGTTGAGTTGGTGCTCAACTAAATTTGATTCATTTCTCTAATAAAGCTATGTTTCAGTGGGTTTTCTTCCCCTTGAGGGTTTCCCACTTACATTTTGTGTTCTTTTGTTGATGTGCTCTCATTTTCTCTTCTATGGTTATGTTCTTGTGGATGCATGCTTAATGGTTAATTGAATGGTTAATGGATGAAATTTCTTAAGTGAATGAAATTTTTATTGCTCACCGATAACCCTAGTGATTTTGCTTCAAAAAATTGGCATGAGATAAGTTTCTTTGAAGCAAGGTTAACAAGATTGAGGTGATCCTCTAAAGCACATATATGGCGAGTTAGAAAAGTGGTTCCTATCATTACCCAAAATTGTAGGGTACTGCACCGCTGAAAATACGTTACACGTGCCCCAATGATGATACAGGTCTCCTCACAAGGTGTTCAGGATCTGGAAAAGTTCTCCAAGTATGCGTTAACATCTCGCATGCCCCGCTTAGCCCCTGCGTGCTTTGATTTTCCTCCCCCTCTTTTCTTTGCTTTTCAGTCTTTAGTGACGAAACCGCCGCCTTGCTCGGGCGGTGGTCCTTCACGCGTTTTCAGAATGCTCTTTTAACGTGACTCGTGTAAATTTTCAACATTTACCAGCTTTTTTCACCGCCTTTGCTTGTATTTATGATTATGGTTCCCTGGAATAGTGTTTTGGCATTGTTTATGGTTTAAGAGATCAATTTGGTTTTCACCTTTGGGTAAATGGGATTCTATAAATAGCTGGCTTGTGCTCAAGAAAATGGCCCCTCAAATTTGCCTCTGAATTTCTCATTTCAATAGCTTAGCCTTTAAATTTTCTTAGGATTCATAGTTTCATTTGTTGTATGCATGGTAGTGTTGTTTAGCTGTTAGAAAGCCACATATTCTCCTTGTGCAAGTGTTGTTATTATTTCATCCAATCAATTGGAGTAGGATAGTTTGATTTTTAGTAGGAAGCCATTAAAGTTGCAGGTTCTTTCGTCAAATAGGATAGTTTCAGGTTCTGGACGTTTTATGTTGCATGACTCGCAATAAATCCCACTAGGAATTACATAAGCCAAGCTCTATTCTCTTGCGCTATCCCTCTCCTACTCGCATTGTATTCAGTCTGCATCCTAAGTTGCCTTTGTTCCAATATCTACTGCTGATGATAGCATTACACACTTTTCTGGATCCACGTGAGCACAAAGGAACGAGGAGATCACACTGAGGGGACAAGGCCACACACCATCGGATTCGCCACTGTTCTACAAAATCCAGGTTCAAGTTTTCAAAGTTCTAGTTAAAAGCATATCAAGTAGAGTAGTCAATCATTTCATTTTAATTAATTTTACTTTTGATATTGCCAGGGAAGCTGTGGGGATTGATAGTTTCTGAGAAACTATGATTCACTCCTCACTTTTGAGGTAGGATCGAGAGTCTTTCAAATAGATTAGATCAGTTATCTGGTTACTTAGAATAGATTCACAACTACATAAGACAAGTAGCTATACTCGGCTGCTTTGTTTGTTTTAATTTCGTTATTAGTTTAGTTGTCAATTTCTAGATATATTAGATAATTTCTCTTTTAAATTATGTTCAGTAGTTTATCAAAATATCAGATTTAGGAATATACATAGATATATCTCGCATAGTCGATTTATTTTGTCATTAGTTAACTTTGTATCATTTCCTTTTGTATGACAATCACGGGACCTAGGGAGCCCAGAGAATACGTATTCGAGCCTATCGTGCCTCAACCCAATCTTGTCACAGCATTAACCGATATAGACCAAAATATTAGAATCCAAGTGTTCCAAACAACAATCAGACTTATAATAGATCAGCTCACAGTTAAGAGGGTTAAACATAGAAGACGACCAAGCACACATATTCTAGTCAAACTAGCCAAACTACAGGTTACCCTAGATAAACATCCGCATGACTGTAGAAGGGCTTGAAAGAGAGCAAACATTTGGTTGTGATCCTTTGGTCCCACAGCTAGATGCAGGAGATACTCTCACTGATATAGATACGAGCTTAAGAATTCAGGTTGCCAGAACGCTTGTAAAATACCCTGAAAAGATTACACAACTGTTAATTCTGAACATATAGGCCGGAAAGGCATACGACTATTGGATACTAGGGATTAGGGACTGATTCCGCACATGACCATAGTAGGTCCACAACAACCACGAATCTATGGTTGTGATCCACAAATCCCACAACCCAACGAGTCCATAGGTCAATCTCGATGTTGACGTTGGCTTACGCACATTAGTATTTAGATCCACTCCACTTCCGCCTATCATCATCACACAATTATCCTTGTTGGATATAGCAGCTAATGAAGCTAAGGATTTCTAGACTAGACCAGAGAATCACCCGTAGAGTCCACTATATCCATCATCCATCCTATGACCCTATCTGGAGATATATACGAGACAATCCCAGGTCATTTTCCCGTATCCCACAACCTATAGACCGGATTACGCCAGAGCTTCGATATTGATTGGAGCCTTCGAGCAGTCATCCTCGCCGACCGATCTATCACGCTAGTTCAAGTTAGGAGGGCCTTCTTTGCCTTAGATTCATAGATTCCATTAGTGCGTGTCGAAGATATAAGATTGCCTAACTAGTTTACCCATACCCCACATATAATCCATCCCCACCGGCTATCTCGGCACGACCTCGGGAGGTTGGGTGCGAGGAAGAGTTACTTGTAGATTCCCATGCTCGCTTGTCACTTTTCCATCATACAAAATTGGTGAACCCGACGTGAACACACAGTGCTTCCCCTTTTCTTTATTACCTCTTTCTTCCACCTTCGCTCTTTCCCATTATTCTGCGGGTATTCATATACCCCCCGAATATGTTAGGATTTGATGCATATGGCAGACCTCTCCTAGGTCTTGAGGCATACTACGCTCAACTAAATAGACAGTCATCACCCTCGCTTTTAGTATGGGGTGACAACTATTCAAATAACCAATTATCAACACAAGCTCCACCTCCAAGGACTAGATATAGTTCATCTTTCCAAATAGAGGAGTTGGATCAACTCGCGCAAACACAACAAACAGAGCCTTCAGGCTCGAACAATATGACATTCACAGGAGAATCTGGTTCATCTCCTCAGGTGCTACTTAGACCACAAATTAGCAGACAATCAGATCCATACCTAGTTTTAGATGATGAACATTCAGTGCATTACGCCAGGAATGAACAACACTCTGGGAGTATGTACCCACCTATAGGAAGTTTACAAACACGACCCGAGGTCTCTTTTCAAGAAAATACCTCCATACCACTACCTATAGGAAATGCCCTCGGTGAAACTTGGCAGGGCAACGATCAATTCATAGTGGGTATCACATGACTATATAACCTCAGAATATACAACAAACACCACCAAGGCAAAAATTACTGGGACTTCACCAAATGAAGTCATTTTGACTTTAATAGAAAGAATTAGAGGGTTAGAACTTGCTCAAGAAAGTCAAACATCTCAATTCATGCAGGTAGGAAATTCCAATCCTCCACATCATCCTAGCCAAGTAGATCTCCTCACAGGAATAGGCACGTTGGGCATGCCTCCTCAGTATTTACAACAAACACCAACTAGAACTGCCACCTCCAACACCATTCGGGTGGAGAATATGATACCTCCGGTCTTGTACAACACAATCCACTCTTGGGGAATACTCCTTCATACTTAAACATATACTCCAAGTCGCCACAAGAGGATATGTTCTCCTCTCCTAGCATGTTTTCTCAACCACAGGGGCTTCCTTATGCCCCTGCAAATGCATATGTTATGCCATATCAGTAACCCATTCCACCTCCTCCCCCTCAATAGGAGCCATCAATGGTTGAAACCTATGTGATAGGGACTTACTCAAAGTACTTGAAAGAGCCCTTATACTTCACTATACGAATCGTCATGCTTCCGAGACCTCTCTTCCGATTTTCCCAAATACAAAGTGGAGGGAGACCCGAATACACACATTAAGGCTTATGCTACAACCATTCGAGAATTACTTCCTTGGGATGGGGTTGTTGCCAAAATATTCCCCAAAACCTTGGAGGGCATCGCCTCGATTGTATTACTGAGAATACGAAGCTTCCATCCATTCATTTAAACAACTAGTTTCAGATTTCATTAAGGCATTTGACATGAACAAAGCTGTTAATAATAGGAATAAGGGAATTATTGCACATTAAACAAGAACACAATGTATCATCACTCATTTCATCCGAGAGATGGCGTGCGATCCCTTTATTCTTGGCCGGTGCTCCAAACATGGACCAAATGGAGCTATGCGATTTATTCCTTCATTCTCTAAAGCAGAGAGGTGAAGGAAGAAGTCCGTAAGTTCCCACTAAGGACTTACGATGAAGTACTTGAGAGTTCCCTCGAATAGATCAAGCGGAAATAGATAGCGGTTGCAAGACGTATGGAGCAAAGCGGAGGTTAATCACCCCCAACGAATACTACGACTTACCCTACTACCACAAACGTCAATCAAGGACCTAAAATCATTAACAAAATTACATGGCGCAACAACCGATGGGGTAATAGCGACCAAGCTAAAAAGGTAAATAATCTAAATACTCCACCGTTGGTTAATAATCAACGAAACAACAACTTTACCCCAACAATCAATTCGGTGGATTTTAATCATCCACAACAACAACAACAACGACGGCGGATCCAGACATAGGGTCCAAGCCAAAACTCAACTGGATATCAAAATTAGAACCAAAACCAAAAACAACAAATACAAAACCTTAATCCTAATAAACAACGGTTTGATCAGAATCTTGGACCACAATATACGCCAAACCAGCAACCTAGAAATTACAATCCTAACTCATATTGTGGTTTTCACAAGATTCGAGGCCACGACACTAGAATGTGTTGTGACTACAATAAATTCATGCAACGTTTTCCAGAGGAGCAAAGACAACTTTTCATAGATATGTTCTTGGCAGATCCTGCGTCACCAACACCAAATGCTTTTATAGGGGCAGTTTCCCCTCAAAATGCTCCCCTCAAGATCTTCAATGATCCGCTCCCAAGTCACAATAACAACAAATTAAATCCAAATGGGATGAACAAAGGTGTAATGGTAGGAAATAATGATTATGAAGCCTCGACTTCACTAAATCCACCTATTGCACCACAATTAGGAAGTCAACCATGACCCAAGATAGTCAGTTTAGTAGAATTAGATACCGAACTACCCATGGAAGCCATAACAAGGACACGAGAGTATTCCTCTCAGCCAAATCCAAGTTACTCGCTAGAGACAGATAACATCCAACAAATATTAGTGAAACCCGTAGGTGCCTATGATCTGATTAATGACCTAACAAAAACCTTCTCTCACATCTCCTTTTTGGATTTGCTGAGGAACTCTCCTACCCACAGGGCTTCTCTTTTAGAGGCATTAGGGTTAGGTCATTTAATTAACATCACTCCACCTCCCGAAACATAGGTAAATCATATAGACTTTGATATCTACCCTCCGGGGCAGCCGGAGAGGGATGCCAAGTTTATATTTCAAATAAACAAAATGCCAACAGACGCTGAGATTGCACGTAGATGTGATCCGGCCTTACATTTACAAGTATGGGTTTATAAAAATTACGTTAAACACGCAATGGTTGATGATGGGGCTGTGGTTAACATAGTCCCCTTCTCTTTCCTTCAAAAGCTAGGGTATGGAGAAACAAACTGTTCCATGACTCGGAATACACTAAGAGGCTATGATAGCCTTAAGGCCACTTCGATTGGAACTATAACACTACCAGTTACCTTAGGACCCAAAACAATCTTGACTGAGTTTTATATTATAGATTGGGAAACCAATTATAATATGATCCTCGGCCAACCATGGATACACTGTATGAAGGCAATCCCTTCTATGTTATTTCAAGAAGTAAGGTTCTTGCACTTAGGAAAGGTATTCGTAGCCAAAAGCGATCCAAAACCATTTGATATACACCTAGCTGACTTAAAGAAAAGACCTGGGCATTCACTCGAGTTTGAACAACAAACCAACAACAAACCAACTTAATAAACCAATTTGGTACCGCAAAACCGAGAAGAAAAGTTGGTACCTACCCTAACATTGTATCAGTATAAGCAAAGATATCATTAGGAACTACTATGAAGATTGTCGACTTACTAGAGCGGGATCTACCAATTTTCCTACCATTTGATTCTATAGGTATGGGATATACCCTAGGTGTTAGTGCTCTTCCAACGAAGATCTCTACATGGTAGAAGTGACCGAAGCAGAAAAAATTGACATAGCGAATGTCCCAATGTCCATCTTCCCAACTAAATATTGGAATCTCCATTTCGATGGAGCAAGATGTTGTTATGGGGCTGGGGCAAGTGTGATATTTACTTCTCCCGAAGGAAAGATCCTACCATTCACCTTTAAACTAAATTTTGAATGTACAAAAATGGCACGGAGTATGAAGCCCTCCTTCTTGGCCTCATCATAGCTAAAAGGATCGGTGTTAATGACATCGGGTGTTAGGAGACTCTCAATCAGTAGCGAACCAAGTCTCGAGGTGTATGAAACCAGAGATGAACACTTATAACTCTACAAAACAACGGTATTAACTTTGAGAAAATATTTCGACTTCATATCCATTGAAGCAATCCCGTGAGAACAAAATATTCTTGCAGATTCTATAGAAACCTCAGCATCATGCTTCACCCCAAATAGTGAGTTAGAAGATACCCGTTTCGTGGTATCCCTTCATACTAAACCATTAGTGAAAACAATGTCAAACCCTCTTTTAACAAACATAGCTGAGAACAACTCTATTATCCTAGACCACGTTGATAGTGATAGAGCCACTCTGGATTACTTAAATACCTATGCAACGTTACATCTCACCCATCACGAGGTAGATTCATCCTTAATCCGACATTCATCTTCCTACTTTGGAAATCCCATGATAGAGCTTCCCCCACAAAAAGAACTCAACATGTACACAGTAGAGAATGGGGATGATATGGAATTACCTCTGGCCCTTCCTGAGTTTGAAGAAGGTAACGCTTCTTTAATCGAAGAAACAATTGATATTAACATTGGAACGGAGGAAGACCCAAGGATCTTCATTAACTCCAGAAGAAATAGAAATACACACTCGAATCCTCAAAGAACATCAAAGGCTTTCACATTTAATTATAAAGAAATGACAGGGGTTGCACCACACATCACGGTACATAATCTCGTCACCAAATCAGATGCAAAGCCAATTAAACAAAAATCAAGACCAATGAAACCCAAGGTAGCTCTCATGGTAAAGGAAGAAGTAATGAGAATCCTCTAAGTAGTATTCATCAAACCAGTCGATAATTCTCAATGGATATCTAATATAGTTCCCATTCTCAAAAAGAATGGGAAGATACACATTTGCATAGATTTTCGAGACATTAACAAAGCGAGCCCCAAGGACGACTTCCCATTACCATCCATTAACGTCATCGTTGACGCAACAGCTGGCTTTGAGCTTTTGTCTCTCATGGATGGATTCTCAGGATACAATCAAATCAGAATATCCGAACAAGACCAAGCCAAAACTACGTTTATAACTCCTTGGGGAACCTATTTCTAGGCTGCTATGTAATTCGGTCTCAAGAACATTGGTGCCACATACCACGGGCAATGACATACATATTTCATGATCTTATTCACAAGATCGTGGAATCCTACGTAGATGACTTATTGGCCAAGGCCAGGAAGCGCTGTGATCACCCGGAAGTGCTCCGTATCATTCTTTCACGTTTGATAGAATACGGAGTCACACTAAACCCAGAAAAATGCGTATTTGGTGTGACAGGAGGGAAGCTCCTAGGTTACATTATATCGTCACGAGGGATCGACATAGACCCAGTTAAAATCTGTGCTATTCTTGAAATGATCCCACCATCGGATGAATCTGGAATCAGGTCATTTCTTGGGAAACTCGGTGCCATCCGAAGATTCATCCCAGACTTAAGCTTTGCCATTAATCCAATCAACAATCTACTCAAGAAAGAGTACAACACCGATTGGACCGAAGACTGTAAGGAGGCTTTCGAAGTAGTTAAGCATTTCCTGTTGTCACCACCCATGCTAATGCCACCTAAACCAGATCACCCTTTAATCTTATATTCACGAGCTACCAATGTCTCGCTAGCCTACATGCTGGCTCAAGAAGACAATGACATAAGAGAATGCATGATTTATTTTATAAGCCACACGTTACTCAATTATGAAACACACTATATGCAAGCAGAATGAGAATGCCTTGCCATAGTCTTCGCAACCAAACGCTTAAGACATTACATGCTAAATCAAGAAACGAGGGTCATTGTAAAAACAGACCATTTACGAACCTTTCTCACGCAAGGGTCCTTGTCTAAAAAGGCTAGACGCTTTATGACCTTAATGGGTGAGTTTGAATTAACTTTTGTAAATCAAAAGTCCATTAAGGGAAAAATCATAGTAGATTGGTTAGCTGACAACCCATTAGATGGAGGTGATCTAGTCGATTTGGACTTTCCCGATGAATGCATATATTACATCGAAACTAGACCTCCCATCTCTGAATGTCCTTGGTATACTGATATTATTAATTATATCATGAGCCATACCTATCCAGAAAGTGCTACGCTGCAACAAAGAAGGTGGTTGCACATTATCGTAGCTAAATATGTTATTATAGAACAAGTGCTCTATCGTAAGGCTTTCGATGGAATGCTTCTAAGGTGTGTTGACACAGAAGAATCCAAGAAGATTCTCCACGAATCTCACAGTGGAATATGTGGAGGCCACTTCGGTGGTCATGCCACCGCTTGAAAAATACATCGGATGGGCTATTTCTGGCCCACTCTAGAACACGACGCAGTGGAGTTTGTATGCGCAGTGTTATAAATGCCAATAATTCTCCCACGATATTCACATGGACACAAGCTCTATAACCAATCGCTACTCCATGGCCCTTTTCCTACGTGGAGGCTAGATTTGATAGGGAAATTCTCTCCCTCATCTACAGACGGCCATAACTTCATAATCATAGCCACCGAGTATTTTACCAAATGGGTAGAGGCTATGCCTCTCACCACTATACCAGGTTCCGTTATCGCCAAGTTCATTTTGAACTAGATCATTTACAGTATGGTGTCCCACAAACCGTTATCACAGATAATGGGACTTCTTTTAAGAATGATGAGGTTCATGAGCTATGTAATAAATTTAAAATAAACCATCATACAGCCTCCCTGTATTACCCTCAAGCCAACGAATAGGCTGAAGCAACAAACAAAACATTGAAAGCCATTCTCCTTAAAACAGTGAAAGAAATCAAAAAAGATTGGAATGTAAAGTTATACCTAGCCTTGTGAGCCCACCGAACCTCAATAAGAACACCAATAGGAGCAACTCCTTTCTCGCTGGTATTCGGAGCGGAAGTAGTTCTCCCACTTGAGGTTAAAATACCCACTCTCCGCATCTCATTACAAGGGATTATGGATGAAGAAGCTTATAGAGAAGCACATCTCTCTCAACTAGAAAGCCTAGATGAGGCCAGGCTAGGAGCGAATGAGCGGCACAGAGTCTATGCTTTGACCGGATGTGCCAAAGTGTAACAATAAGGTCTATAAATGAGACATATACGAAGGTGATCTAGTTCTAAGACTAGACAACTGGATCGATAAAAAGACCGGCAAAGGGAGGAAATTCCAGCCCAAATGGTTGGGCCCATACCGAGTCATGAAGGACTATGGAAATGGTGCATATCTCTTATGCACACTGGAGGGTGAGGAATTTGGTGAAACTGTCAATTCCCTACACCTTAAGCGATTCTATGCATAAGTGACCAGCACTATCTATATAATTATATCTACATTGCATCTTCATGTAGTTAGGTTCATTTCATCCGCTTATTTTGTACAAATCTTGTGATCAAGGAACTTATTCCCAAAGCAATTCATTACAAACTTATGATGATATTGACATTAGCTTTCAAATCATACTTCTTCATTTTCATAACATCATCACCATTTCAAAATCATTTCATCCATACAAAGCTAGATATGACAAAGTCTTAATGGTAACCATACCAAGGTCTGCATGCTTGTTCTCTCTTTTGGTTTCTCCCTAGGATAGGTGTCTTGCCTATGGTTTGTTCTAGAAGCTTCATCGTGTCACATCTATCCCGTATGCATATCTCTTTGGAAGTAAGAACATACTGACATTTTTCTCAAATAAACAAGTCAAATATAGATCAAACAGAAAATTTTATTTTTACACATTTCCTTGCCCTACCAACCTTCGGTGATAAGCTTGCATCTCTTACTAGTGACGTAGGGTTGGGAAAGGATGGGAATGCCCTTACTTGCCTGTACCTTGTCCATGGTGATAAGCCCACACTTTTGACTAGTAGCATGGGGCAGGGTATGGGGGTCCTCTTAACAATAAACGTTGAAGGTAGTCAACAAACAACTCAAATGAACCTTTGAAATCTTGAGTCAAAAACAAATGAATCAGATGTCCAAAATTCCAAGAGAGTTCAAAACCCCAAAAACCAGATTTTGTCTACCATGTGGCCATCTACGGATCTAAGTCTAGATAAACTGCAAAGCAAGTAGCATTCTAAACTATGGAGTCATTTGAGTAGAGTAGGTTTGTAGCATCCTAATTTGGTTCCACCAAATCTTTGTCTATCTCTCATCACCATCATTCAACAAATTTCACAACTTGTGCCCTTTCTAGCTCTCGGTGATGAGCCCTCACATCTTACTAGTTGCATGGAGATAGGAATGGGGCAAGTTCATCTACTCATCATACCGGTTTATCATCTCATTTTGTCAAAACAAAAATGAAGTACCAAAAATTTCTTATAGAAATTAAAGTTCAAAATCACGTTGTGTCTACATTATCATACATCAGCATCACAAAATACAAAAAGAAAGAAAACATTTGTATCATGTGTTCTCCATTACATACATTCTGAAAGGCATATAAAAACAACATCATAGTTTACATGTGGGAACGAGTCACAAGAACATTAATACCAAGAGTCTGATCCAAAAAAATATATATATATATATATATATATGATCAAATTCCTGTACAATGCCATCATGCGCTAAGCATGGTCAAAATGCTCAAAGAGCCCGGGAAATACAAAAACATCATACTAATGATCTACGAGAGCTAATGGCCTCTCAACCCCTATGAGATCCCTCCAGAAGGTGCACGCCCTCATCTAGGACTCCGGCTGCACCTGGCACTTTGAGTGCATGGAGGGCTCATGATCCGAGGAGCAGCTGCAGTCTCGCCATGAGAGTGACTCCTCATCAAGCGCTCTGCTGTCCTATATCCTACCAACTTGGTATGGAGGGTAGACACCATCCTAGCCACATGCCAGATAGGGGAAAAAATGTCGGTATGCCTACCGGCTACTGAGGGCTCCCTTGCATCCACGGATAGCTCCGCATGGGTCTTCTCCATAGGGATCATTAGGGTATCAGTGCATACCCGGTGAATCAGGTCTCGCCACTCATCAACAGTCTCTGCAAGCAAAGGAGAAAAACCTAATTAGAAATAATCAAAAGATAGAAACAAATGTAAAAAAAAGGAGAGATAGCAACTAAGGCAATTCTAACTAGAAGAAAACATTAAAAGGAAGGATGATAACTCACTCGGATCTCTGGGCCTCCAAGATGGATCTCTAGGGTCGACACCTGCCACAGATGCCGCCGCTGACTAGTGCGCTCCTCCTGTGCCTGGGGCCACATAACGTCCTACTATGGACTCATCCTCTCCACCCAAGCCCTGAGAGAGTGGATCCTCTGAAGCTAGGGTCACCCTCTCTGCACTCTACTCCAGCCCTCTCTGCCTGTAAGATGTCCTGAGTATCATGCCACTTAGGATCATTGTCCTCCTCTCCACTCGACTCACTGACCTCACCCTCGGTCTCCTCCTCTGTCTCCCCCCCTGTGAACTCCTCGGACTTAGAGTCTATGTCAATGGGGTCGTCACTGCTGTGGGCGGGACCGGTGGCAATCTGAAGTAAGGGTGCCTGAGGAGCACCGGCTCTCCCTCGAGCTCGTACTACCCTCCTAGCTGCAATGGGGACACTAGGAGTAACAACTGTCCAACCCCGACCTCTAGGACCTCCTCTAGCCTCCCGGACTGATCTATATATCGGTACCACTGGGGAAGCATACCCACGTATGGAAGGCCAAACTGCTAGGGCACTCGACCAAACGGATGTATCTCCACCCTCCCCATCCTGTCAACAAGCTACCCTATGGTGGAGAAAGAAATCAAAGTAAGAGCCTCCTCGCCCCATAAACCTGCCATGGCCTGATAAGGTGTGGCCTCCATGTCATCAGTGGTCAGGGAGGCAACTGGCTGGTGAGGTGCTCTGAGCATCGACATGTTTTTCCATCTAGCTGCCCTCATAGCTCCAGGATTTTCCACCTCTACACCTCTCTCATAAGGGATGAAACGCTCATAGACCCAGCTCATAACCAGGGTCGGATGGCTCAATGACTGCCCCTGTAAATGGACCACCAGTACAAATCATGATAGGTGGTCCCAAGAATGTCAACACCCCAGGCGTAAATCCGGCCATGTCCCTCAATCTGTGTAATGATGGGGGACCAGCAATATAGTAAGGTGTCTCCTCCCTTGTCCCCGATCAATCTCGAGGCAAGGATCCCCATAATGGCCTGACGAATCAAGGGGATAGGCAGACTAGGAATAGATCGGACCCTCACCCCCTTCTTTGAACTAGTGGAGATAACTGCATCTCCCATATATGAGGCCCATTGTGTTGTCTGAGCCCGTGACCCTGTTGTCTCAAGAGTGAGTCGTCTCCTAATAATCGGGACCCCCAAGATACGGTAAACATCCTCCAAAGTAATGGTCCACTCACCCCGGACCCCTAGTAATTGGAAAGTGTTCCGATCGGCATCCCAATATGAAAATAAGTCACAAAGTATGTGACTAGACGGTGCAACATGCGGGACCCGTGAAATACGTAGTATACCGGCCCTCTGAAGAGTGTCCTGCTCATCTTGAGAAAGGGCATCCAATACTGCTGGAAGCCAATCACACTCTCTCTCTTGGCTCCATCTGATATACTCCTCCTTTGCCTGCATACACCCAAAAACACACAAAACAGAGTAAGTTAGTATCCAAATGACATTAGAAAAATCATGAAAACACATAAGAATGCTAAAAATGCAAAATTAACTTCAAAAGGGTATTGTTTATGCATTATGTGCAGAACCACCGCCTGAGCAGAGCGGCGGTTCCATAATCGCCGCCTTAAAGGTGGCGGTCTTGTAACCGCCATCCGAACAGGGGCGGTGGTGTGTAATCGCCGCCTGCTCAGGGCGGTGGCGGTCATCCCGAAAACCCACACGGGTCGTGCCCTAAAAACACCTAAAAATGCAAAATAAAGACTATTTTGATTAAAACAAAGCCTACCCAGTAGGCGCCCCCTAGATAGACCTATTAAAACTAACATTTTCAAAAATAATCCCCCCATGACAAAGATTTCACCATTTTAATATTTTGGGGGCAAAAATGATAAATCGAGAAAAACTAACTTGTGATCTCGTGGGTCGGTGTTCCGCTCGTGGAGGCATGATCACGATCTCATCCCAAATGTTTTGACTATACTCGCGTGAGAAACCATCACCGTGGGTCCCAGAGCTCAAAATCAACCAAATCAACATGCGCAAATGAATAGGAAAATGGGCCCACTTTTACATATATAGCAACTTGACTTGTTTTGAATGCCCTTTTCGTAGGTTTGGAGTGCCGACGGAGGTAAGTTCTTATCCCCACACAAATGGTATGTCCTCATTTCATGATATTTTAGTGTTTATTTTTCGATCTATTTTTGTCTATCTGCACTTGAGTCCTCTTTTCATTTTGCAGGTGGCGGGAATTTTGGATGGCGTCATTCCGACACACGGATGTATTAGGTATAACTTCTAACTTCCCATTTTTGGGACCGCCATACTTTGATCCACCATTTTACGCCTCTTCATGGCTAAAACAATTCTCTGAGGGAGGAAATATGTACGTACCAAAAATTGTAGGGTACTGCACCGTCGAACAATGTTACATGTGCCCCAATGATGATACAGGTCTCCTCGTAAGGTGTTCGAGATCCGGAAAAGTTCTCCAAGTATGCGTTAACATCCCGCATGCCCGCTTAGCCCCTGCGTGCTTTTCTTTTTCCTCCCCCTCTTTTCTTTTCTTTTCGGTCTTCAGTGATGAAACCGCCGCCCTGAGCAAGGTGGTGGTCTGTAACCGCCGCCCTACTCAGGGTAGTGGTCCTTCACGCATTTTCTAGAATTCTCTTTTAACGTGACTCGTGTAAATTTTCAACATTTACCAGCTTTTTTCACCACCTTTGCTTGTATTTATGATTATGGTTCCCTAGAATAGTGTTTTGACATTGTTTATGGTTTAAGAGATCAATTTGGTTTTCACCTTTGGGTAAATGAGATTCTATAAATAGTTAGCTTGTGCTCAAGCAAATGGCCCCTCAAATTTGCCTTTGAATTTCTCATTTCAATAGCTTAGTCTTTCAATTTTTCTTAGGATTCATAGTTTCATTTGTTTTATGCATGGTAGTGTTGTTTAGCTATTAGAAAGCCACATATTATCCTTGTGTAAGTGCTGTTATTATTTCATCCAATCAATTGGAGTATGATAGTTTGATTTTCAGTAGGAAGCCATTAAATTTACGGTGTTACGCTCATTCAAATAGGATAGTTTGGAGTTACGGACGTTTTATGTTGTATGACTCATGCAATAAATCCCGCTAGGAATTGCATAAGCCAAGCTCTATTCTCTTGCGTTATCCCTCTCCTACTCGCATTGTATTCAGTCTGCATCCTAAGCTGCCTTTGTTCCAATATCTACTTCTACTGATGCTAGAATTACACGCTTTTCTGGATCCACGTGAGCACAAAGGAATGAGGAGATCACACTGAGGGGACAAGGCCACACACCATCAGATTCACCCTTTGTTCAAAATCCAGTTCAAGCTTTCAAAGTTCTAGTTAAAAGCATATCAAGTAGAGTAGTCAATCATTTCATTTCAATTAATTTTACTTTCGATATTGCAGGGAAGCATGGGGATTGATAGTTTATAAGAAACTATGATTCACTCCTCACTTTTGAGGTAGGATCGAGAGTCTTTCAAATAGATTAGATCGATTATCTCGGTTACTTAGAATAGATTCACAAGCGCATGCACAAGTAGCTATACTCGGCTGTTTTGTTTGTTTTAATTTCGTTATTAGTTTAGTTGTCCATTTCTAGATATATTAGATAATTGCTCTTTTAAATTATGTTTAGTAGTTTATCAAAATATCAGATTTAGGAATATACATAGATATATCTTGCGTAGTCGATTTATTTTGTCATTAGTTAACTTCGTATCATTTCCTTTTGTATGACAATCACGGGACCTAGGGAGCCCAGAGAATACGTATTTGAGCCTATCGTGCCTCAACCCAATTTTGTCACAGTAATAACCAATATAGACTAGAATCTTAGAATCTAAGTCTTCCAAACAACAACAGACTTACAACAGATCAGATCACAGTTAAGAGGGTTAAACATAGAAGACGACCAAGCACACATATTCTGGTCAAACCAGCCAAACTACAGGTTACCCTAGATAAACATCCGCATGACTGTAGAAGGGCTTAAAAGAGAGCAAACATTCGGTTGTGATCCTTTGGTCCCATAGCCAGACGTAGGAGATACTCTCACTGATATAGATACTAGCTTAAGAATTCAGGTTGCCAGAACGCCTGTAAAATACCCTGAAAAGATTACACAACTGTTAATTTTGAACATAGAGGCCGAAAAGGCATACGACTATTGGATACTAGGGATTAGGGATTGATTTCGCACATGACCATAGCAGGTCCACAACAACCACGAATCTACGGTTGTGATCCAAAATCCCACAACCCAACGAGTCCACAAGTCAATCTGACATTGACGCTGGCTTACGCACATTAGTATTTAGATCCACTCCACTTCCGCCTATCATCATCACACAATTATCCTTGTTAGATATAGTAGCTAACGAAGCTAAGGATTTCTGGACTAGACCAGGAGAATCACCCGTAGAGTCCACTATATCCATCATCCATCCTATGACCCTATCTGGAGATATATATGAGACAATCCCAGGTCATTTTCCCCGTATCCCACAACCTATAGACCAGATTACGCCAGAGCTCAATATTGATTGGAGCCTTCGAGTAGTCATCCTCGCTGACCGATCTATCACGCCAGTTCAGGTTAGGAGGGCCTTCTTTGCCTTAGATTCGTAGATTCCATTAGTGCGTGTTGAAGATATAAGATTTCCTAACTAGTTTACCCATACCCCACGTATAATCCATCCCCACCAGCTGTCTCGGCATGACCTCGGGAGGTCGGGTGCGAGGAAGAGTTACTTGTAGATTCCCATGCTCGCTTGTCGCTTTTCCATATGACAGTTCCTCTACTACTAAAGCTCATATGTTTGATGGAACAAATTATTATTTTTGGAGTATCAGGATGAGAAACATTATGTCCTTGGGATATGACATATGAATGATCGATCGTAGATGGCTACACCATTTTGAAAACCACAGAATGATGCAACATGCAAGAAGGCTAATAATGATAACTATAAAGCCAGGAATGTTATTTTTTGTGAATTGACACAGTCAAATTTTTTCAAAGTGATGCAATGTGATACAACTAAGGCCATGTGGGATAAGCTACAAGTGATCTATGAAGGTGACTCCAAGGTGAAGTTGGAAAAGCTACAGACCTATAGGAATCAGTTTGAAAGTTTGAAGATGAAAGAAGAAGAAACCATTGGTGCATATCTTCTTAGAGTTGATCAAGTTGTTAATACCATTAGAGGATTAGGAGAAGATGTGAAATAATATGTAGTGGTGTAGAAGGTGCTGAGATCTCTCACTCCTAAATTTGATCCTAAAGTCTCAGCTATAGAATAAGCCAAGGATATCAAGTACTCTGTTGATGGATGAAATCCATGGTATTTTGACTACTTATGAGATGAGGAAAGGTGTGGATAAACCTCCCAAGAAGGAAGCAACCTTCAAAGTTGAAAATAAGTCAAAAGGTAAGAAGAACTTGGATGATGATGTTTCTAATATTGATGATGATGAATTGATTTCTATGTTTTCTAGGAAGTGAAGACAAGTTCAGGAAAGTATAAGGGTAAGTTTCCTTCAAGTGTTTCAATTGTGGAGAGATTGGAAATTTTTCAAACAAGTGTCCTCATAAGCATAAGGGAAAAGATCATGATGATGACAATAAGTCCCACAAGTCTAATAAGAGTAAGAAGAATTCCAGGAAGTTTGAGGACAAGAAGAAGTTAAAGAGAAGCTTTTACTCTAAGGAGGATTGTAGCTCATCAGAGGTAAGTAGTGATGTTGGTGTTTCTAATTCGATTGATTCTAATCATGATGATGTAGGAAATGAAGTCCTATTCATGGCCAAAGGTTCTAAGAGTTCTAAAAATGAAGGTTCCATATATGGAGGCTCATGTATGCATTCAGAAGAAGAAGAGGTTGATCTTGAAACTAAGTTGATGTGTATTCAATAAGAATTGAAGCATGCAAAAAGAAGAATAAGAAACTAAAGGCACAAGTTAAGGAATATGAAGAAAAGATCCATCTTCTTGAGGAGAAACATTGGAATGACACCAATGGGTATGATAAAATTGTCAAACGTTTAGAGACTCAAATGGATACTATAGCTACTAGCCTAGAATATAAAGAGGAAGAGTGCATCATGCATGAGAGAGAGAGAGAGAGAGAGAGAGAGAGAGAGAGAGAGAGAGAGAGTCCCTAAAGGAAGATGCAAATGAAGTAGCTAGAAAGGTAAGATCATTTCAAAGGTTTGAGAAGAGTTCTAAGAATTTAGATCACATTTTGGAGAATCGAAGTCTGCATGTGATAGGACTAGTTTAGGACTCAAGGAGAACCTAAAGGGTAAAGAGGTGATTGAAGAAGATGCTTATGAAAGCAAGGAGATTGTTGGTCCAAGTTCCAAGGAAGATTAGAAGGAGAAAAACTTCAAGAGTTATGAGAAGAAAATGTCTTTTAGACAACCTAATGCATCAAGGTATGAGAAGTCCTTTAATGGTTATTGTTATGGTTGCAATGAGTTTGGACATAGGGAAAAAGAGTGTAGAAGGTCATCCAAGTATGAGGACTCATGGAATCATGGAAGGAGTTTTAGTTCATACTAGTCAAGAGGTAAGAATGAATTTGTGTGCTATAACTATAATCATGTTGGTCACATTGCAAAGTTTTGTTTTCATGGTTCTTCAAAAAAACAAGAGGTTTCAGGCTCCTAAAATACAAGAGAAAAGGTAAGACAAGGCATGTGAACCAAGAGTAAATCAAGATAATCTAGCCAAGTTAGTTGTTGGACCAAGTCAAGGATGTACACAGGTTGTTGATCTTAAGAAGCATGAAAATGTTGATTCACAAGTGCCAAGGAGGCCTTGAAATCTCCTAAATTTTTTATTCTAGATCCCCATGATTTGGTATGTATCTACTAAGCTTCATAGAGACACCCATCACTCAACGAAAGCATGAAGTTAGGGGTAGCTTGAATTAATGCGGTGAAATTATGAAATTGTGTAACAAGGTTGCGATCATGGAGTCATGGAACTCATATTGGATCGTTGAAGGCCTATATACTTCTTAGAGATGATTAAAAACGTTTTAGTTGTAAACATTTTTGTATTTAATTGTAAAATACGTTGTAAAAAATTGACATCACCATCTCTTAGAACTTGTATATATGAAATATTACCATCGTTTTATTAAGAAGTTTTAAAAATAGAAAATATTGGATTTTTATTTTAATTATGTCGAGAGACATCCTACGCTGACAATGGGGTGTGTAATGGCGTGATTTGTTCATTTTAATAACCGAATTAATAAAAAATAAAAAATTAAATAAAAAGTAGTATTGCAGGAATATATGAGCTACATTTTGCATCCGCTTTCTTCACACTTACTAATACATTGAGGAACTCTATGCGGGGAGCTTGGTGATGCCCAATGCATTCTCTAGCTTCAATGACATTGTCGACATGGCTAGGGGGCACTTTTCGCAGCCAGAATCGCTCTCAACAGCTACTGAAACACTAATTACAGTCTCTTGTACTTTAACAAAAATTTAATAGCTCTGTGCGAGTACGATTTTCCATATGTGGTGAGGGTGACACATGATTGCGACGTCCAGACCGTCAGATGTTACGATTTCAATAGGAAATTATTCATGGGGATGCTGACTCATCCAAAAATCGATCCCGAGACAAGAGAATTGTTTTCCTTCTACTACGGGCCGATGCCACCGTTTATGAACTACTTCCTGGTGGCACTGAGCGGGGAGAAGGAGCCTAACGTGGGGATCCTATTGTTGCGACAAATTTCATTTATTCACGAATTCACTATCACAAAGAAGTAAACCATTTTATCAGACACGTAGATTATGGTGAAGCCACTGGACATGATTGTTGGCATGGAGTCTCCCATTGAGTGTGATGAACAAGGAAGTCATGAAATGGGTGGAGGTGTTGGGATTCAATTTCTTTCATTTTCTCAACGTGTGGAACAAGGGTGACAACAACATGCTCATTGCTCATTTCTTCCATCTGTTATCCCATAGATCACATGTTGGAGAAGCCCCATCTAGTGAATACCATGGTGGAGAAAGTCTAGATAAATTTAACTATGGGTAAGGTATCCTGAATGCTTGTTTCTTTAAAATCCATCGAGTTTGGAGTGGTGAATCCTCCATTTATGAAAAAGAAGAATATATACGCTTACATATCTATAGGTGCACTCTCTTGTAAAAGATATATGGAGTTGTCAAGCTTGATTTGGAGAGAGAGGAGAAGGGAGATGCAGAGGATTGTGTGGTGGCATCGAGGTTGTATAACAAGGAATGCTTTGACAGTGGGCCCTTTTTCATGTCGGGAACATCCAATTTGAACACGGGAGAGGACGATTATTATTTGTTGTCGTATACTCACAATGAAGGAACAAGAGTGTTCATGTTTGTCGTGATGGACGCATAGTCGTCCACCCAAGTTCTAACATCTTTGTATAGGTCCTAACATATTTTTCGACATGGTGAAAAGTGGAAGGATATGGAATCAAATCATGACTAACACACAAAGGCGTAAACACAGGAAATAAAATCTATGCCTTTGACATGCATTTTTTTACCTTATTAACGATTCAAGGGAGATGATTTTGTGAGCAAGTGGGCGTAAAAGCCCCCAGGATGAAAAATATGATTTTTTCTATGGCAAGTTCTCGAGGTAAAAAGTGTATGTAAATTACCTTCCTTCTCAAAGTATGAAAGCGTCACGTTTGGAATCATGTTTCCCACTTTTATTGGGGTTCGTATTGTTGTGTAAAATTCTTAAAGTGAGTATCTTTTTCCATGCAAGTTTTGAGTTGGGGTATGTTTTTGTGTTGAAGAAAGATAGACAGTTGTGTGGTAGTGATGATTTTGTGGGGTTTATTGAATTTTGGGTTTGGAAGGTTGCAAATGTTTTGAGGACGAAAAATCCAAAGAGCATATGTGAGCAAATCTCAAGTAATTGTAGGAAAATAGGTGGTGCAGAACAATAAATGATAATTAAGCCCTTCAAACTGACATCTAGATTTTATCTTCTAATCAAGTTTTGGTATACTTTTTATATGAATGGAATGTTTGAAATTAAAAGGTGTGAACTTAATACGGATAAAAGTGTTCCCACCCTACAAACATATGCTATATTTTTTCCACTCAAAAAATTAATCTCACAAAGAGGAAATAATAAAAAATAAAAAATGTGGAAACTCAAAAAGGCTGCGGGTATGAAAATAGGTGGTGTGAAAAAATCATAGATAATTGAGCCCTTCAAGTGATTAGACATATCAGAGAAAGGTGTATTTTTTCTGTCAAACAAACTTGCTAATTTTTTAATTCATGGGATCAAGGTTTTCATTTGGACAACGTTTAACTTGATAGGGGAGATGTAGACATGAATGGAGTGTAAGAAACTAAAAGTTCGGCAATTAAATACCTTCATGTCTCATACCTATTCCATAGAGAAATTTTTTCCTACGAATAATATTTTCTATTTGTGCTCCACTTATGCATCACTTATTTCTTGCAATCACTCAAGCTCACAACTACAAAGGGGGATACAAAGTGCTACAAGCAACAAGAACTTTGGTTGGGTTTTGAACATAAAACCTATTGTAATTCCCTCATTTTTCTTTTAGACCCTTTAAGCTCATGTGAATAGTTTGAGCATGATAAAATATAAAGTTGACCACATATACCAAATATTTCTTAGGGAGGAATAATATGATCCATGTAATAGGTGTGAGGCATGTAGGTGGTTAATATCCACTATCCAATCAAAATCCTCAATGACCCACAACAATATATATAAATAACCTATCCCTTTTTTGGTCGATGATAATTAAATGACATTGCCATCTTGGTTATTGATGAAGGAAATTGTGCATGCAATCACTAGCTTGGGATGCTACACCCACTCCACATCTTTCGGTATTTGACGTGTCCCATGAAACATTCATTTGAATTCCCCTTACATTTATGTGTATTCTAACTACCCAATAAATGCAAGAGCTGAAATTGCAAACAAATTTTCACTTTGATAATATTTTTCTACCACTCCTTATGTTCATGGATATCTCCACAACTAGTTTCCGCATTTTCTTAAACAACACATACTATCACCTCCAAACGATTGATATAAATGACATGAGGTTATTGGAGGGTTGAGTTTCCCATTGCTACCCTATTGCACTTTCTCCACCATCACACTTCTCCACCCTCAAAACCCTTCTTCTATGCCCCTCTTCCTCTCCCATTATTTCTCTTCCTCCTATTTGACTCCTTCAATAGACCCCCTTTGGCATTTTCATTGTACATTTCACATGCGATTTCTAGTTATAGACATGTAAAAACAAGTTGAATTGTTATGAAGACTTAAAAATTACAAATGATATATTATTATGATTTGGTAACAATAGCCACTAAATTTCATTCTAAAAATTGTGAAAGACATGCTATAAAATTTGATATTCAATAGTTTATAAATGTTTTATTCATGATATTACACCATTTATTATTTTATACATGTTTCATTCATGATATCACACCATATCTTCTCGAATGTCCAAATTCACCTTTGTGACCTGCAGAGGTTGAATTTTACTAATGCAAATAGTTTCAACGAAACAATAAAGCTCACGAGAATCGTATGCAATGATTTGGTTTATATCATCATGTTCCACAACTATCTCTTCCTAAACATTATTCTCAGTAACAAGTGTTGCATCCTTATCTTTCTCAAATTTAAGAGACTCTTTCATTTCTAGCCCAACCTCACTTATAATAGGCCTACTTGATGGCTCCTCCACAATACATCTAATGGATATTTTGGCCATGATACCAAGTGATTTCATGTCATAATTGTTATCCAAACTCTTGTCTACTATTTATGATAATTGTAGAGAGCCTTTACCCTACTCCCAACCTGATTTTGATTCTACCTATTTTGATCATACTATTTTTTCCTACAATCATAAGCATAATGCCCATATCTCTTGCAATAGTGACACTGCACATGCGAATTATCCTGTCTCTGACCAAAAATTGATTATGATTATGCTCTTGACTATGCCCTCTTCCACTTAAGTTTGATGGACCATTGTTACATCCTCTAGATGAGCTTCTTCATCTAACTCTAGGACTAAATCTTCTTCTTCTTCTTCTTCTTCCATGAATTCCTGATATCTATGATGAAAAATCTTGATCTACAACTACATGTGATCTATTCAACCTCTTTTCATGATTTATTAGTGATGCATGTATCTCTTCAATTGAAAAATGACTTAGATCCTTAGTTTCTTCAATAACAACCAAAGGATCAAACTTTACAGGAAAAATTCTAAGAAACTTTTCAAAAATCCTTCTATCTTCAATAATTTCTCCATGAGATTTAATTTGATTGAATAAACCAACTACAAAAGTAAAGAATGATTCTACAAAATATGAATCTTTTATAGACATATTTTAAAAATATCTTTGAAGTAGTTATATTTTGGTGGTTCTTTACTTTCTCCTTACCTTGATATGCAACTTAGAGAGTGTCTCATGAGGTTTTTGCTTGGTGGTTCTTTGCTTTACTCTAGGAAGGATGCTTTCATAAATGGCTTGATGAATATAGAAAAGAAATTTTCCGTATTTTTTCTTAATTCCTTCAAAGTATCTTTCTATGTCTATAATTGTGCATTATTTTGGTTGGATATTTTGTCGAAGACAAATATGAGGTTCAACTACAGTACACGGGATTAAATCCCTCCTCAAATGAAGGGGAGGTGCCATGTTTATTACTAATATAAAAACACACAAGATATATCCAATATTCACACTAATATAATCATTAGGGTTGGGATACCATCCTAATAGATTTTAAGGAACACTTATGAAGAATAAGGAGATAGGAGAAAAGAAACGATTTTCTAGAATTAGAAAAGAATAAAATAAGAAGAAACATGCTTTTTCTCAAGAAAATGCAGATCAAGAGATAATCACACGTGATTTAGATTGTAATAACTTTGCAAAATATTTGATAGACAAGATATGCCAAGAAAAGAATAATTTAAAGCATTGAACATAAGAACAATACCTCAAACACAAAAGATATCCTCACAACACAAAGTTTGCAATAAACTATCTTTAATATTCTTTGATGATTAAAGGAAAACACAAAGTCTTTCTCTTTTCTCAATCTTGCCTCAATGTCACATCAAAATTTTACAACCCTTAAGAATTCGAATCATTTCTCATTTATAGAAAAGACAAGGAGAGAAAATAGGAAACATTTCAACAACATACTAAAAATAGTAAATAATAATAATGATTCCATTTTTTGGTTCTCACGAGGAGACCAAGTCAACCTTCCAAGTTCAAAGTATGTCAAAAAAAAAATGAAAAAGACATACAAAATTAAAAATAAAAATGTCACAATAAGTTCATTATTCAGACTTTTCTTCTTCATCTCCTTGCTCAACTTGTTTATCATGAAATTCCTGGAATTTCTAGATTATCTCTTGTGCTTCCTCTTCATCTGGTCCACAAGAGTACTCATTGAAAACCTCGCAAGTCTCCTACGTGTTGCTAAAAATACCTAGAATCCATTGGAACATTTTACTGAATTTAGACCATGCACTTAAAACACCTTCACAAAGGATTAGTTTAACAATGGCTACCATGCCAAAATTTTTGCTTGTTGCAGACTCCTTTTCAATCAATTCCTAAAAAACTTTATACAAATCATCAGCTGATAAATTTTCATGATTTCATCCATAATCTTCGTGTATATTTTTATAACTCTTCATCAATATCATTGGTAGCATCTAACAACTGATCTCTTGATTCTCTTAGTTTATTGCAAGCATTAGTGATGATATTGACTCTAAACTCAATAGATTTACAAAATTAAAAGTTTTGTTAGCATTTGAAATTACTCCCTCCCTAAAAAAAGTTTCCAAAGGAACCTTCTTAAGAGCACCGAGAACTTCGAGTTAACTCCAAGGTACCAATTTCTTCAAGAAGTTCATCATTTAACTTTTCAACCTCCTTCCTTGCATCCTCCAAAGAATTGAAAACATTCACTATATCATCAAGAACCTTCTTTCCTTGAAAAAGAAGTTGTTGAATCCATTCATCAACAAACCTATGCTTTTCATTAAACTTTTCCATCCTAGGAATCGATGAGAAATCAAATCAAATGGGGGTGGGCGTAGGAGTTGTTATCTACTGTTGAGAAGGTTTGGAGAGTTTGAGAAAAACCTCTATTAACTATTTAACATTTTCTTTTAACTCATCTCTTGAGACCTTAGTCTCTTTGAGTTTCTTACACAACACATCCACAACGCTTTGAGCATCTTGTTGGGCACCTTCAAGTAGTGACCTTCCCCAAATCAACCCTTGTGATCGATAATTTGTATTTGTGATATCTTCTTTAGTTTTATCTTCCATAGGTACGACAATATCTACAAATTTTTATCCTGATGCATCAACTGAGATTCATGAAACGACCTTTGGTTTCTTAGCTAATCAAGCAGTGTGCAATGATTTATGAGTTAAAGTCAAATGTTTAGGTGGAACAATAAATTTTATTTTCCTTGGGGTTTGATCAACTAAACAAGAGGGCGCCAAAGAATAGGGTGCCTCTAGAGGGGAACTGAGACTATTCCAGAGGAAATTTGTGAAATGGGAAAAGTGGAGATTAGAGATAGAGGAGTGGTGAGAATGGTGGTAGCAATGCAAGATTACATGGGTGAAAAGAAAGCGAATGGAGGTTGAGATCCTGAAATATAATGGTAACTCCAAATTCAATCCCATTCCACTTGAAAGAGGAGATAGGGATGATAAAACACTCACCATGGTGGATATAAGTGGTGATGATGGAAATGGAGAAGAATGAGGTGGAGAGGAAAGATAGAGAAAGGGAGAAGAAATGGAAGGGAGAACTGGACATGACTAAGTGGGAACAAAGCTAGGAAGGAATGAAAAGAGTGGAAGGAGTGATAGAAAAATCAGCCACAATACTTACTTGAAATCCCTCTGGAACTGATGGAGGGGGTGAATCGAGAATCTCCACTGATGAAGATGGTGCAGTAGAAGGAAAAGGCTGAGACTTTTCTCCTTTTCGAACAAACTTGAATTTCAAATTTTTAGGTGGGTTTGCACCTTTATCCTTTTTCCCATGTGAGGGGCCCACCTCTAACAATGATGTGATTGAAACTTCGAAAAATAATATTATTTTATATTTATACCCCACAAAATAAACCAGCCCTTTGTATGAACCAGGGTTTGAGCAGCTCTTTCTGTTATGGATGTTGTCTCCACAATCTGTCCAATAAATCACTTTGGAAATCAATGTTATCTGCCATTCATTTGTCCATACATGTTTTCAACAACACTTTCATTGTCAACTACGTCCTCGGGAAATTTCAGCAAGTTATAACATCCTTATTTCCTCTAACTTCATTTTCTTTGGACCATGAATTCATCCCTAAGATCGATCCAAATATCTTCCATGTTTGGAACATGAAGCTGTAACATCCTGTGAGCCTTACGGATTCCTCAAAATTCAAAACCTATCCTTGGCTTCATATGTTTTTAAGTTTTTTCTTGTAACCCATGAATCACATTCTTATCCTTGATGAAAGAAGAGAATGTGTATCTTCCAATTGAAATAGGAAATGACATAGTATCCTTATGCTTGATTTTTGAAACTTGTGGAATTATAGGAGTTACCTCACTAATTCCATGAGAATTATCTTATCATGGGGGTACCTAGGAAAAATGGAAAGGATCCTCTTAACATATGGCAGCCCACATATATGTGAATTTTTTGAATTGTAAGAAGATTCCATACCACTTAGATACTGCATTCCATGCTTCTTCATCGGAAACCCTTCGCTTTCTAAGATCGGGGTCTAATTTGAAAAATGATCTCGTATAAGAAGGCATCATTCACCCTTCTGTATTTTTCCAAACTTCCTCTCAAGGTCAATTGTGGATAGAATTTATAGATATGATCAGTAGACCGATTACCCTTGGCATCTAACCTAGGGTAATTCCACATTCCGGTAACAACATAAGTGATATAGGACATCATATAGAACTTTCTGGTAGAAATAAATTCCTTCATTTGAGCACAAATGATATTAATAATTATAAATCCTCAATCTAAACGTTGATCATTATTTTTATGATGGTAATGAATTGGTACATCCAACCATAGAACTCTTTAGATTTTGAGAGCCCAAATACTCTGTTGAGGAGTGTAATGATGTCACTGATCTCCAAACCGAACACGCTTTGGAACCTGTCTTTGGAAATATTGACACAAGTGGGCTTAGCCTTAATCAAGAATTTCTTATTTACGTGTTTGACACAATTGTCAAAATCATTGTCCCAGGATTGTTGTGCGGAATGAAGACTTGTGTCGACATATTCCTCAAAATTAGGAAGTTTGAGGAGTTGATCAAAGTAATCATTATCCAATTTGATCATGGTCTCCCCTGCCTAGTTCTGGATTGAGTGGGAGCTCAAGTCATAATTGGCGGCACATGCTAGGATGAAATATAGACATTGAGCTGATATGGGGAAGGAAGCTGCTAAAGGTAATCCACTGACACAAATGAAATGTATCCATGAAGTTTTTGAGGAACTGAAATCTTCCCCAAAACTTCTCCATGTCAATATTTCCCATCTCTGTACACTAAATGTCAAAATTGACATCAATGTATGAGGGAGCTTCAACCCCTGGTACTTGTACTTTAGTTCTTTTGTTCCTTCTCTTTTTCCCTTCCCTTTTCTAGAATACTGACATGGGGATCTAATCACTAAAGTCACCTAAAATAAAAATAGAAGAAGTTCGGGTTTGAAACCCTATCTGCAACTATGAAAGCCTAATAAACTCATTAGGAAAGTGACCTTGTCGATTACCCTAAAAACCCAAAAAATCTAGTCGAGGTTTGAATGATGTGAGACAATTGAAAAACCCGACAACTGTTAGGTTTTGGTCTTATTGAAGCAGGCCCGAAAGTCGATATATCTGGAGTTTTATTTGTGTTGAGCATGCCTAAAAGCTTGAATTGATTAAATCGGGTGAGTAACCTGTTAGGGTATAATAAAAAATCGATTAATAAATCTTACATATCAACATACCAAAACTCTTACTTTCGATCTTTCAATTCTTTAATACTTCATTTATAGTAGGAAGAATAAATTCATCCTGCGATTGAAAGAGAAAAATGACTAACTTGGGTGAAAACAAAGAAACCATGGGGAAAAAATCAAAACCTACCCAAAATGTAGACAAGGAAAGAATTCATGAAACCCAAAATATGACCTAGATGAAGAACATACTTACCTCAAGGTGAAAATTATGTAAAATCACATGAAACATGATAAAAACAACATGAAGAAAGGTTTGGGTTTGAAATGTGTGCCAACAAGTAGACAACCCATGCGGTGTATGGAAACGCTGAGTAAAAATGATGCGAGAAAATCACCCTTATTTATTTACTCTAATATTAATTACACCTAGTGTGACACATGTGTTTACCAACCCGATAATTAGACATTAAATGTGTGACTTTTGGAGTCGGATATGCGTTCGTGTTTGTCATCATGTGGTTGAGTCCTGAAAACCTGACACAAAGAGGCCATATAATGTCAAAATCTAGAATTGGGAAGTATGAGGCATCTTTCATGTGCTTAGGAGATGAAATGTTTTGATGTTGTCGAGTTTTGAAATGGCGAGACATAGTTTGATTTGGAGTTCGGGTTCGGAATGTAGAAAACATGAAACATGTGTTTGGGTTATAAGATGTTCCGATGTGATCGGAACCTGAAATTAGATAGCATGTAGTGCAAATCAAACTTCATATTCAAGAGGCATGAGACACTTTGCATGTATTTGAGTTTTTTCTTGTTTGGTGCAATCAAATCCTGAAATCAAAATCGGACACAGTATAATTCGGGATTTGGGGTTGGAAAATAAGTACAACTTTGCATGTTAATTGTTAGGAGAGTTCTAAAATATGAATCATAGACTTTCTAAGGTATTTTTCCAAAAATAACTTTGGATTTTAGGAAGAAAAATAAAATTTTGATTGGTTATCTCCATTTTTTTTTATGATCACAAAATAGGGTAACATCTAGCTCCTACTAGGGACTTTCTTTGATGAAGTAAAGGAAGAGGACTCAGATTTCAAGACATGAACCATTTGGGCTATGGGAAACAACAAATAAATATATGAACAAAAATAGACACAACAAAACACAAATAAAGAAAACCAAAACGAACAAAATAACCAAAGAAAACACACAACAGAAAAAAATTATGGTACAAATGCAAGAATACCTTGCATTAATGGAAAAAAACTTCAAATATTTCCCACTGTGAGGCAACGGGAGTGTAGTTCCATCAATATAAAAATATAAAAGATATTTGCTCTGCTCAACTGATGAATCTTGAAGGGACCCCTCCACAGGGAGTCAAATTTTTCATGCATCCCTTTCGGCTCTCTTCTCTTGTCCCAAAGAAAAAAATAGATATTCGATATGAAAATCCTCGTTGCTTTGATTTTTGTTCAAATATCCTTTTGAAATTTTTTTGATGTTCCATGATGCAATCAGTCACTTTGAGTCTGTCCTCCTCCAAATTTTTCAGGTACATGACTCTCTTCTCAATAGAATCTTGAAAAGTTTCATCTTCAATTATTTTAGCCAATTTTAAAGCTGAAATTCCAAGGAGATGGGAATTTCTGCATCAACTCCATATAACACCTGAAATGGTGACATTCCTATAGCTCTCTTAGGAGTGATACAATCTACCAATAATGCATCATACAATGCTTTGTGTCATGTTCATTGATTCTCATCGACTAACTTCCTGATTATGGTTACCAGGTTCTTATTACTTGATTCGGCCTGACCATTTCCTTGAGGATAATAATCAGACGAGTGAGCTAAAGTGATCCCATAACCATAAAAAAACTCTGTTAATTCATAAGATGAAAAATTTGAAGCATTATCAGCTACAATATTATGAGGGATGCCAAACCTGACTATTATGTTCTCTTTGATGAAGTTACAGACAACTTCAGAAGTGGCATGCTTTGCTAGAATGGATTCTACCCATTTGGTAAAATAGTCAATTAGAGTCAAAACATATCTTTGCCCGATGATAGATGTGGGATTCAAAACTCCAATGAAATATATACCCCATTGCTGAAAAGGTTCCTCAATTACTATAGGTTAGGATGGTGACAAACTTCACATTTAGCTACACATTCATTTGAATCTTGAAAGAGAGTGAACCAGTAGTATCTTGCTTGTAGAATCTTGTGATCCATTACAGATGATGAAAATTTTCCACCATAGGATAAATTATGGAATGATTCTAATGACTTACCTTGTTGAACTTTTTGACACAAAAAGAAACACCCCATGAATCCCTTTCTTATAGAGGCCATTATCCTAGAGGATGTATTTTGTTGACCTTATCTTTATCGTCATTTTCTCTTTTGGACTCAAATGTGTGGGCATTCTCCATAAGTTATAAAGATGGAAATTTATGAATACCATTCATCGGACGTACTTACAAATAGAACCATAGGTAATTCTTCATGGATTTATCCATCCACTCTAACTTCTTCCTTGGGGTCATTTTCCGTGATCAGCTCGACATAAACCGCTTCGCATATCAGTTTTATGGGTTTACTTTAGCTCATACTCCTGCACTTTAGCAATCCAATATCCTCTCTAACTACCCAATTCTTGTTGGGTAAGGATGGATTTCACCATTGTATCAGGGACGAGAACCAATGTATGAGAACTCAAAACATAATACCTGAAATTCTTGACTACTCTAACCACAACATATGCATGCTTTTCAATTTGGGACATTTTCAGCTCGTGTTCCTTCAAAGGGAAACTCATGAAATCAATGGGAGATTCAATTCCTTCCTCATTATTTTGCATCAAGATAGTGGACACTGTATGAGTGGAGGCATAACTATACATAATGAAATCCTTTTGGAAATCTAGACATACTAGAATAGGGCATGAGCAATGGATTCCTTGATTTCATCAAAATAAATTTTCCCTTGATACTCCATCGGAAAAAAGTTTTTCCTTTCATCATCTCCACAATGTGTCTTGTCTTATCAGCAAAGTCTGGGAAAATCTTCTTAAGAAATTGACTTTCCCAAAGAAAGAATGTATGCATGTCTTACTTGTGGGTAGGGTAAGACTTTGTATGGCCTTGACCCATTCTTGGATCAATTTTAGTTCCTTCTTTTGTTACAATATGTCCCAATAATTTTCCTTCTATTACCCCAAACATAGACTTCTTAGGGTTCAAAGAAATCCTATGCTGCCGACATCTCATCAAAACCTACTCCAAGTGATCATAGTGGTCATGCCTATTTTTTGAAAAGACCATAAGGTTGTCCAAGTATATGACTATAAATTTTCCCATCAAGTCTCTGAAAGCTAAATCCATGGCCCTTTGAAACGTAGCTCCAACATTGATCAACCCAAATGACATTCTTTGATAAGAAAATGTTCCCCATGGAGTGGTGAATGTTGTCTTATGTTGATCTTCTACAGCTACTTCAACTTGGTTATATCCTGAAAATCCATCTAACATAGATAACATTTCAGACCCCATGACTATTTGTAATACTTGATCCATGATGGGCAAGGGATAATTATCCTTCAATGAAGATTTATTAAGATTATGAAAGTTGACACAAATGTGGATTTATTTGTTCTTATTTCATGTAGGGAAATGTTAGCTACCCGCGTGGAATGGTGAATGGGAAAAATAATTCTTGCATCCACCATCTTTTGAATCTTTGTAAGAATAGTGCCCAAAATCTTAGGATTAAAATATCACTATTTTTGCCTATATGGATGTGCATCTCACTTAAGTGGGATACTTTATTGCACATCTTTGGGCTTGAAGAATTTTAGGTATACATAAGACCATGCTAATACATCCATGTATTTCTTTAGGAGTATGACAAAATTCCTTTTTTCTTAAAAGGAGAGCAACAATAACCAATATTTACAATCCTGGTTATTTAGGAGAACCTAAATTGACCTACTCGACTTCAACATATTAATTTCCATTGGAATGTCTCTTATTTTGAATGAAATGATCATGTTTATCAAACAATCCTTGAGTGACACCAAACCTTTGGGGATCTTGTTTCCCTTTAGTTGAATAAACTCACCACTAATATCCTATTGAGAATCGGAAATAGATTTGCGAAATGTTGATTTACGAACCTTTAAAATAAAGATCACTAAAATTATCAGATTTTTCAAGAAAATCCAAGACTTGTTGATCATCATTAAAGACTTGCCAATGGGAAGAATTATCTGGAATGCTTGAGAGATAAATGTTTCAATAGTGTACTTTTCCTCTTTGAACTTGGGATGAAGAAGAAATAGTGAAGAAGATGCATGAGGAATCCATTGTGTCATTATGATCTCTTGGTACCACCTTAATGGAAAAGGCCTCAAAGCCTTCTATGCAATCCCAAACTCTTTTCCTGTAATGTTTCAAATGATCTTTCTTTATTTGATAAACATTCCTAACCTAATTGACAATCAGCTCCACATCCCCTTGCACTTTCAGATTCTTGATTCCTTTTTATTTTTTGCACTGCTAATCCTAGCATAAAGCTTCATACTCAGTAGTATTATTAGTATTATCAAACTGCAATTTATATGAAAAAGGAAAATTTTCAAACTCAGGGGAGACATGAGTACAAATCTCTGCGTCCAGATCCCGAAGTGGAACAACTGCCATCAAACTCAAAATTCCATATAGCATTGGGATCTTATTGCATAACAAAAACATAAGACACTCCTTGATCTGATGTCATAAAATAGTTTCCCAAACCAACATCTTCAAAAAGAATATGAGATTTGGGATCATCAGACTTAGTGACAAGATATTTTTCTTGAGCTTCGGGCTCTAGAACATGCAAAGTTCCATTGACCGGGATCTTAGCTTTAGTCCAATCCATATTAATCTCTCCACCTACGTCCCTACAAAAACCTCTCCTAAGTAGAATACCATATGCACCGGGATATTAGCCACCAAAATAGTCATCTTGAACCTCCTTTTCGGGAAGTCAATAAATGCAAATTGTGCATCCTTGATTTGACCAATCAAGGGAACTTGCTTAGTTTCCATGAAGTAGTAGTGTCAAATGGTTTGGTGAGATTAATTCCCGAGAAAGCATGGGCTACGTTTGCGGGCATAATATTACCCGAGGCCCATAATCAATTATACAATTGTTGATTTTAAATCCATTTGTAATCAAGGATAGATAAAGCAGTTCAATCCTCCCGAGGAGAATATGATGCCATTATTTTGAGATAAAGGATGAGAAGGATTAGGAAAAATCTCTTTAGAGGCTACATGACATGGTAGATGTAATGATAGTCGTGCTTCTAATAAATTTAGCAATCTTTTCAAATTGTTCAGGATTAGAATGCAAATAATCTTATTTGGAAATTTGTATTTTGGTCCTCTTAAGCGGGATTAATAATATCAAAAAATATAGGAAGGAACAATGGTAGGTTTAGATATTTCAATATTTACCTATGGGTTTGAGGAATTGGTCTTGGGAACACTAGAAGAAGAATAACTAGGAAAAGGTGTGACTTTCTTGGCATCTACTTTCTATTTATCTTACAGGGAGAATAGTACCTATTTTTGCAACAACTATGAGATTATCTCTCTCTTTTTAATTTTATTTTTATTTAGGACTTTGATTGATTTCCTTGGATTTTGAGAGCGAGATTAAGTAAATCTTTGTGAAATATTGTCCACTGGTTTCATAGTCATCTTATTCATATTCCAAACACCCAATATTGGAGTCACTACTTGAATCATCAACATAACTAGAAGCTTCAAAGGCATCATTAGTGTTCTCACTTTCTTGTTCTTCATCTTCTTCGATTATCTCCACAATTGCATTAACAAGAGGTGCCTCAATAGCCAACCTTGGTGGTATGAAATGCAAACGTTTCTATCCCTCACGGGAGCATCATTACCATTATTGGATTTTCTCCTAGGGATATCCCGGTAAGGATCACTTGATGCATGTTGAGACATCTACTTTTTCAAAGTTATAAGATCATTAGCCATTCTCTAAATCATGGAATTGGTGGTACCTTGAGAAGAATTTTGATTCATAAATCTAGAAGATTATTTCCTAATTTTTCCTACCAGGATAAGATCATCTTTGATTTCAGTAGCCATAGCTTGTGCAAGTAACTAAATCAGGAATAATAGACCTTCTCAACAAGAAACTCACATCAGGGAGTTGAGCATTAATGAAGAAACACTTTTGATTCTTCGGAGTAGGAACTACAAGTTCAAGAATTTTGTGAACTAACTTATTAAACTTAGCTATGAAATCACGCATAGGCTCATGTGATTCCTTCTTCATATGGGTAAGTTGAGCTAACAATGCATGCGAGTCTTCTGCAAGTTTGAACCTTGCCTCAAACCGAGATCTCATAGTCACCCAATTTGTAATGCATGCATTCAGAAGATGGTAAAACCATTCATTGTGGCACCTTGAAGTGTTTCGACAAACAACCGAATAGACACATCTTCATGAGCTACCCCAAGAACTCCACAAGCTACGAATAATGAAGCTATATGTTCGTCTGGGTGTTGTTTTCCATCACCATTGAATTTAGGAATATTATTACATGACCCATGTGGAAAATCATGCAATGGTGGATTTAATGAGAGCGGACCGATAGTGTAACCCTAAGGAACTCGAGCTTTAGGTTGTTGTCTTGCCATCCTTATGAAATTAGTAGGTGCAGGAATCTGCGTATCAATCATAAATAATGCTCTATAATTTTTGAGGTATCTTGACCTTGGACAACATGATTCCTACAACATGAGGGAAATGCAATCAAATGCAAAAGGAAAATATAGAGTCACCAATAATAAGATAAGATTAGTCTTATACATCCTGTATACCCCATTAGAGTCACTAAAAATTGTTGGTTGGATATTTTTTTGAAGACAAAATATGAGGATCAACCACAGTACATGGAATTAAATCCCTCTTCAAATGAAGAGTAGGCACCCTATTTATTACTCGATCTAAAATAAACATGAGATATATACAATATTTACACTAATCTAATCATTAGGGTTAGGATACCTTACCAAAGTAGATTGGTAGGAACACTTATGAAGAATAAGGAGATATGAGAAAAGAAACAATTTTCTAGAAGAGATAAAAAAACATAATAAGAAGAAACATGTTTTCTCTCAAGAAAATGAAGATCAAAAGATAATCACATGTGATTTAGATCATAATAATTTGAAAAGTATTTGATAGAAAAGATATGCCAAACAAAGAATAATTTAAAGTATTGAATGTAAGAACAATACCTCAAATACCAAATATATCCTCACAACACAAAGTTTGCAATAAACTATCTTTAATATTCTTTGATGATTAAAGGAAAACACAAAGTCTTTCTCTTTTCTCAACCTTGCTTCAATGTCACATCAAAATTTTCCAACCCTTAAGAATGCCAAAGCATTTCTCATTTATAGAAAAGAGAAGGAGAGAAAATAGGAAGCAACATACTAAAAATAGTAAATAATAATAATGAGTCCATTTTGACTGGTTCTCATGTAGGAGACCAAGTCAAACCTTCCAAGTTCAAAGTATGTTGAAACAATAATGAAAAATACATGCCAAATTGAAAATAAAAATGTCATGACAAGTTCATTATTCAGACTTGTCTTCTTCATCTCCTTGATCAACTTATTTGTCACGAAATTCTTGGAATTTCTAGATTATCTCTTATGCTTCCTCTTCATCTAGTCCATAGGAGTACTCCTTCAAGACCTCATGAAGTCCTTCGCATGTTGCTAAAAATACCGGAAGCCATCTAAACTTCTTGTTGAATTTGGCCAATGCACTTAAAACACCTTCACAGAGGATTAGTTTGTCAATGGCTACCATGTCAAACTTTTTGCTTGTTGTAGACTCCTTTTCAACCAATTCCTAAAACACTTTATACAAATCATCAGTTGAAAAAATATTCATGCTATCATCCATAATCTTTGTGAAGATTTTTGATAACTCTTCATCAATATCATTAGTAGTGTCTAAAGAACTGATCTCTTGATTCTCTTAGTTTATTGCAAGCTTCGTTGAGGATCTTGACTCTGAACTCAATAGCTTTGCAAAATTGAAAGTGTTTTTCAGCATTTGGAGTTACTCCTCCCTAACCAAAGTTTCGAAGGAACCTTCTTAAGAGCACTGAGAGCTTCCAGAGTTAACTCCAAAGTACCAATTTCTTCAAGAATTTCATCATTTAACTTTTCAAATTCCTTCCTTGCATCTTTGAGAGAATTGAAAAACATTCATTGTATCATTAAGAACCTTCTTTCCTTGAACAATAAGCTATTGAATCCATTCATTGAAAACCCTACCATTTTCATTGAACTTTTCCATCACAGGCACTGACGAGAAATAAAATCAAATGGGGGTGGATATAGGATTTTTTTATCTTGCTTTGAGAAGGTTGGAGAGTTTGAGAAAAACCATTGTTAATTGGTCAACCTTTTATTTAAACTCATCTCTTGAGACCTTAGTCTCTTTGAGATTCTTTAACAATACATCCACAATGCTTTGAGTATCCTTGTTGGCACCTTCAGCAATGACCTTCCCCAAATCAACCCTTGTGATCTAATAAAATGCAGTTGTGATATCTTCTTTAAATTTATCTACCACATGTATGGAAAGCTATGCAAAATTTTCAATGATGCATCAACTGAGATTTGTGAAACAACCTTTGGTTTCTTAGATAATTGCGTAGGAACAAAATTTAATGAGCTGAAGTCAAATGCGTTAGTTAGGACAATCAATTTTATTTCCCTTGGGGTCTAATCAACTAACCAAGAGGGTGCCAAAGAAGAGGGTGCCTCTAGGAGGGGAACTAAGACTGTTCCAGAGGAAATTTTTGAAATGGGAAAAGTGGAGACTAGAGATGGAGGAGTGGTGAGAATGGAGGTAACAATGGTGGATGTCATGGATGAAAAAAGAGGAATGGAGGCGAAGATTCTAGAAGATACTGGTAACTCCAAATCCAATCTCATTCCACTTGAAAGAGGAGATAGGGATGAAAAAATCGCCATGGTGGATATGAGTGGTGATGATGGAAATGGAGAAGAATGAGGTGGAGAGGAAAGATAGAGAGAGGGAGAATAAATGGAAGGGAGCACTTTGGAGATGAATAAGTGGGAATAATCTGGGAAGGAATGGAAAGAGTGCATGGAGTGATATAAAAATCAGCCACAACACTTACTTTAACTCCCTCTAGAAATGATGGAGGGGGTGAATCAAGAATCTCCACTGATGAAAATGATGTAGCAGAAGGAAAGAGATGAGACTGTTCTCCTTTTCAAACAAAATTGAATTTCAAATTTTTACATGGGTGATGACACCCTAAAATTTACAAAGAAAATTACATGACTAAAGAAGGAAAGATAACACCAATTCCATCCATCTAGCCAAGGTTCTAAGTCTAGGAATGTATAAAGAAGATAGAATCTTAAAAGAACGCTTAACTTGTATGAAAATGATACAAAAATCTAACTAAACATGCCTACTAATATGCTTGAATTACCTAACATGGGCCTAAATAGACTTAAGAGGGAAATCAAATGGTTATGATTGTTAATCCAAACAAGGTGAAATGGCCTCTCCCAATGACTCTTGGTCATTTTGGATATCCATCTACTGACCCCATTGAAGGCTTTAAGCAAGGATTGAACTTGGCTATATATCATATTTATTATATGAGATGCAAATCAAAGCATGGTGTAAAATATAAAGGAATGAGGTGCACCCTTTTTATAGTTTTCCTTTTGGGAGAAACATGTATTTTGGTGCATGTGGGACAAAAATCCCCAAATTAGATTAGAATTTCTAATCATGATCATTCCTTACTAATCACAATTAGCAAATTACTAAGTGATTAAGAGGTGTGAAGCCTTAATCAACCGCTTAGGGTCAACTAGGAGGCTAAGATAAGATTTTGAAGATTAATGAGATGTTATGGAGGTGAGTGGGGTGATTTTGAGTGGTTGGAAGAGGGGTTTGCGTCAATACTAGGGTATATTAACCAAAAAAAAGGGCAAAATAGGCTTACTTAGCTAATAAACGCTAATTGTCTGTTTTGAATAGGATTTTGACTTACGATTTGCCGTAAAGTGGCATCCTGAATGTGAAAGGGGTTGTGTAATAAATAAAGCATTGGTAATTGGCTAAAGTGGTAAGAAATTCTTGTTAATTAGCAAGCGATCACCGATTATAAATGAATTGGCAAGAATGAGAGTGATTTGCGTGCGTTTTGGCAATAAGATTGCAAAATCAGAATTTAGGTGTCTACATTTGCCCTTGTTTGAGGTGAAGTTAGTGACTTCACTTCAAACATAGTAGACAAGTGTAAAACATGTAAATTTTTGAAGAAAAATTAGCAGGATGAAGGATGCCCCCTCGAGTGTCAAGTGGGTGATAGAAGAAGTCAATTGACAATCGAAAATATGATTGAAATGGATAGAAGAAAATAGGTCAAAATGGGCGCGAAACCCTTAGGTATTGAAAAGGAATAATGATAGGGATAAACGTGGTTGTTTATTGCCCAGGTGATTTGGAAGAAAAATTAGTAGTGGTAATAAATGATAATGGAGAAGAAATGATTAATGGAAAAATATAGGACAAGCTCAATCTTTGCATCCAACCTTTCAATAAGAAATTATATCATTTTCTCCCTAGGTCTACATCATCAGCCTTTATTTAAAATAAAAAAAAGTGTAAGATAACATGAAAATATAAATTACTAACAATTGTTCTTACTTGCTAAAAATACGTAACTCTATGCAACATACATTATGCAATGCAATATGAGAAAGTAAAATGATATTTAGCTCCATGCAACAAACAAAATGCAATGTAATAAGAGAAAGTAAACTAACTAACCTAATAGAGAAACTAGTATAATCACATGTACTCAAACAAAAATCGTTTAAGATAGTTGCACCAATGTTTTTGTTATCAAGTCGTAGTTCCGAATTTTCATGTTGTAATGACAAGGGTTAAAAATGATTCCCAAGCAATAAAACATGCAAAGGACAAAAAGACGACACAATTAGTCCCATGGAAAAGCTTTCGTGTACTATGACACAGTCCCGACAACTCATCGTTGTTGCGGAAGGACAAAACATAGCATGCAACCTAGCTTTTGTTAATGGATGTAGATCATGATGATCCGCAAGTCATTTGAGACTAGAACAAACAAGAACTATAGAAAGACGATTTTGTAAGACATATTTCAACGTTCGAGGATGATGTAATTGACACAAGATTTAGTTGCATATATGTTGTATAGAAATTTTTGTAAAATTTTTAAATTTTTACAATTTTTTTGGATTTTTAATGATTTTATCAAATTATTTTATTTTAAAATTCTTTTAAACAATTTTGATTGTTATATACTTTTAATCACCTTGTTAGATTATGAGATAGCTTTATTTGATATCATACTTGTATGTTTGATGAGATATCTTTGAGCAACATGTTTATATTTTTGATATTGGTGTGTGGGGGGGATAGATTTGTGGTCATGTGCAACCCCTCTTGACCCATTGGTGATACTGTATTTGATGATTAGCTTTTAGTATACATGTGTGATGTAGACTTCGCACAATTTTTTTGATATATGATGTATAGATGTGATGGATATGTGTGATATGATGATGAAATTATAACACAATGTCCAAGCACAAGTTTAAAAGATCTAATCAAAGCAACAAATTTATTTACAAGTATGTAATACCAAATGGACTCAATGCAATACACTAGAGACTAAAGTTATATTCAATCTAAGTAAGCAAGTGAATCCAATTTAAAGCATACCGTATGAAAAAGTAATGCAACCAAAACCATACAAACCAACAATTAAAAGTAAGTGAACCACTATTTTGTTTTTGTGGGACAGTTTTGGGACATTTTTTGTTGTTTTTGATTTTATTTCTAAGAAAATTTTCTATTGTTTTGGAGTTTTATAAGAAATGTATATAAATGTTTTTGGGATTTTCAAAAGTTATATGAGTGTTTTTATGTTTTCTCAACATTTTTCCAAAGTAAATACGCAAGGAAATAAAGAAACATGGATGCCCCTAGTGTTAGATGGGATGTAAAAGGGTAGAATGCCACGTGGTATATGTCAAAAGTGATCTTTGTGAAGTTTCCTCTAGCATGAGACGGGTTCATTCAATGTTAACTTATCCACACTCGAAGATTAGATTAGTCGAATCAGGGAAAAGAAGGATAGGCTCATAAGGGGCTGAGCATTTGAGGAAAGAATTAACTTAGGGCCAAGTTTCCATACTCCTTAAGCCTATACTACTTGTGAACAATGGACCCTCCCTTGGTGCCAAAAGACGGTTTTCACTAAAGGACTTGTCCAAAGTGCTACCATTGCGTGGTTTTCACTATTGGACGTGCATGTTTATTTATCTTTATCTTTTTCTATTTTTATACTTTTTTTTTGGTATTCTGCAGAGACCCCATACTTAACCATATAAGCACTTAAGATGCATTGTGTCCATGGGTTCTCGAAGCTCTTGGCCATTTGAATAGGCCAACTTATATGCACCTAAACCGAACTTGGCAACCGCAATGTATGGTCCTAGCCAGTTGGGCTCAAATTTCCCTTTCTTTTCTCGATATTTATTGGTGTTCTTCGATTCTCTTTCAACACCATGTCCCCTACCTTGAACTGATGAGGTATGACCTTCTTGTTATAGCTCCATTGTACTCGATCATGATACAATTTTAGGTGATTGAGGGCACGAAGGAATTTCTCGTCAATAGTTCCAACTCTTCCGGTCGGGCTACTCTACTGACCTCTTCATTCAGGAAATCCCTTATCTTGATACAAAAAGAAGGGATCTTGATCTCTAAAGGTAATACGGATTCATAACCGAATACTAAATAATATGGAGTTGCACCTATAGGGGTGCGAGATAGAAGTTCTGAATGCCTAGAGGGTAGGGTGAATTCACAAATGCCAATTACGGCCTATGGTATTCACCATTTTCTCCATAATGTGAATTAAGGTTTTTTTGGAAGCTTCGGCCTACCCATTACCTTGAGGGTAATAAGGGGTTGAAAACTTAAGGGAAAATAGAAGCTTTTGCAGAGTTATTTCACATTTTTATTTTTGAATGACTTACCATTATCAGTGATAATGGAAGAAGGGATACCATATCTACGAGATGATATGATTCATTATACACTTTGAAATTTGGGGACCTTCTATATAAGTAAGAGGAATTTCCTTTACCCATTTTGTAAAGTACTCAGTGGACGTTATAATGAACTTGTGGCCATCCAAGGAGACAAGATTAAGTTTTCCTATTAGATCGAGACCCCACTTTGAGAATGGTTAGGGTGTCGTGATTGGTTACAAGGATTGTGCAGTAGCGCATGTATAGTATTGTCATATTTTTAAAAATCCACACACTTCTTTACATGTTGACAATAGTCATGCTCCATGGTAGGCCAATAGTAACCTACTCTAAGTATATTCTTTGTAAGGAAAATCCCATTAGTATGAGCTCCACAAATTCCCTCATGCACCTCCTTGATTGCTTAGATAGATTTTGAGAATTTGAAGCAGTAATGATTCCCGTCATAGCCTTGGTGGAAGAGGGTGCCCTAAGTAGGGTATAGCGGGCTATACGCTGGATGAGGTTGTAATTTTCAGCATGGGAAATGTTCATAGGGAAGGTTCCATCATGGAGATAATTAAATATTTCAGTGTACCATGGTGAAAAGCGACCAGCAACTTCACACACTAAACAAGAGTCTGGTATTTCATATATCGTTGTTCTTAGATTTTCAACAAAGAATGGCATATCATTGCTCTCTCACGGAATTATCAACATAGATCCTACCCTAGCCATGGCATCTTCCACTATGTTCTGAGCTCTTGGTATTTTCTCAAATGTTATCTGATCAAATAATTATTTCAAGGAATCGACCATTCTTTTATATGGAAGTAACTTTTCATATTTAATTCTATATTCATCTCGTGACTGTTTGATAATAAGTATTGAATCACCAATGCATTTTACTTGTCTAATACCCCATTTGATGGCCAACTTCATTCCTGCAATGAGAGATTCATATTCCACTATATTGTTTCATGCAAGGGAATCCAATTCAAAATTCCTGCAGAATCAAGTCTCTCATGGGAGTGATTAGCATAACTCCGACACCTAAACCATGAAAGGTAAAAGATCCATCTAAGTACATTTTCAAAACTATAGATTCTTCAAGGTACATAATGGATACACGTGGTAGTTCTAGACTCAAGGGTTCGAGTACCTTGTAGCGAGAGATTCTACCGAGTTGATATGCTAACACCCATCCTTTTACTAAATTTTGATGAATGTATTCAATTTCAAACTCACTTAATAAGATGATCCAATTAGCCATCTTTCTGGTTAGTGTTGGTTTAGACAATAAATATTTCAAATGGTTAAATTTTGAAATTAGCTTGATTTTATTTTTAAGCATATAATGACGTAGCTTCTCGAAAGCAAACACCGCGGTGGGCAAGCCTTCTAGATTTGTGGATAATTTAGTTCATAGGCTACCAATTTCATGTTTAAATAGTATACAACCTTTCTCTCTGTTATTTTCATATTGGACCAACAAAGTGATCCAATTGTAAAATGTGTGGCAGAGATATAAAGTAACAAGGGTTATCCTGCCATGGGTGGCATGAGAACAGGGGGTTGGCCAAGTAATTTTTTAGCAAAGAAAACACTTGTTGTTTTTCTCGGTCCCTAGTTGAAATTAACATCCTTCTTAAGAAGATGTGTAAATGTATGATACTTGTCTACTAGCTATGAAATAAACCTTTCGATAGTTGTGACCTTTGCAAGGTCCACTTTTATTCCTATCCGTAACATAATGAATCCTAGTAATTTCCCGAGATAGCACCCCAAAGACACACTACTTTGAATTAAGTCAATTTTTAATCCCTTAGATTTGAAAGATACATTGTAAAATTTATGGGTGTTCCTCGGGTTCTAGATTTAGCTAGTATATCATCTATGTAATCTTCCATGATGTCACTTATCATATCGTGAAAGATTACAGTCATCGCCATTTGATATGTAGCACCTACATTTTTAAGGCTAAAAGGCATGACTTGGTAACAAAATATCCCCCATGGGGTTGTGAAATCCATCTTGTGTTGATCTTCTTCCACAATCTTTATCTGATTATAATATGAGAAGCCATCCATGAGTGAAAGCATCTCATAGCCCATTGTAGAATTGAATCATGTCAATGTTTGGAAGAGGAAAATTGTCCTTAGGACAAAATTTATTTATATCCGTGAAATCCGTACACACTCTAATACCCATTGGATTATTTTGAATTGGGACCACATTGGAGATCCGGTCTAAGTAGTTGATAGGACCGATAAAGACTACTTAAGTAACCTTTCTTGCTCTACCTTTACCAAGTAATGTGATGCAAAGATGAATCTTTTGGAGATTTTGTTTGATGGGCTTGACATCCGGTGTACCACAAAATTGTGCACCATTAATGTAGGATCAAGTCTTGAAATGTCATTGTAGTGCCCACTTCCCTTTGACACCTTTTTGATACTAATCATGATACTGCTGGTTATATTATGGACTTGATTATGGACCTTATTATAGTATGATGTTAGATGTTAGAGCATGGATTATTGTTGACTTGATTCAGTTATGATGCATGATGATTATTAGAGGCACTTTGGATATTGATGTTGATATACTGTTTGACATGGTTATACTATGGATGTTGTTCGGACATGTGATATTTAGATATTGTGAGTAGACCTAGAAATGGAAATTATTTGATGATGATATAGTGGTTGAGTAAAATTGTAAATGATCTTGTTGGTTGCTTGGATGTTGTTGTGATCCATATATCTAGATGATTTTGGAAATTTTAATTATATTATTTTAGATGTTCTAATATGGCCACGAGGCCGAAGGAGGTATTTGTATTTTGCAGGTTAAAATATCACAACAAACATTGGGGGATTGGAGACCAACCACATTGGAATTCTAGATGAATTCAACAAGGTCACCATGGCAACTAGTATTTGTTTGTGCATGTTTGTGTGTGTTAGGGATTTCTATGGGGGATCACCTTTAAATGTGACCAAGGGGTTATGTGTTTTTAATTATTTGACCCTTTTGTTTAATGTTGCATGTGTTTATTTTGTGATGCATTTGCCCCTTTCTTTATTTATTAAATGTTGTATTAATATTGTGGTTAAGCATGTTGTTAATATAAATTAATTAAAAGATATAATGAGAAAGTAATTAATAGAGTTGTTGGCCTTGCCTGGATTTTAAAGTGTTGTAAGAGATGTGTAAGTTAACTTTTGAGTGTGAAACACTCCACCTTCTTGGAAACTCGAAATTGTCCTTGGAGGCCGATTTTGGAGGCTTGTGGGACAAGTTAAACTTGTCCCATACCTCTTAAATTTAATTACCAAGCATACCTATGGTTGGAGAGTTGAAATTTGACTTTTATAATGATTTTTGAGAAGGTAATTTGTAGATTTTAATTGCAATTTTCTTACATGATTTAATTTTAGTCCTTTGGGGTGTGGGTTGGATTTGAGTGTGTAAGTAAACTGTCATTTTATCCACCCACCTATTTATTATGCATTAGAGAATGAAGTTGACTTTTGGGGTTGGGGTTGAGGATGTGTGATGTGGCATCCTACATGGATCCACCTCATCCTCTTCCCTTCCCTCTTCTATAAAATTCAAATTCCTTGCCTTGTTTTGGGTTGCTTCACTTGGAGACTTCATTCTTGGGTGAATTATTTTGTTGTTTTGGAGCTCTTGCTTTGAAGAAGTTTTTGGAAGGTTGTTGCATGCTTGTGCTTGGTTGATTTGGATTGCTTGCATTGGGATAAAGCTTGCTATTTTGGAACTTGGAACAACTCCATCATGGAGAGGTAGGATCTTGGCTCTTGAAATGCTTTTTTTTGTTTATGAAAATGTTAATGTGTGAATGTTTTGGCATGTTTGTGGGTTGTTGGGTAGATGGCCTAGGAATGGTGTAGGAGAAGACTATGGGGTTTATTTTATGGGAGGCACAAGTGTGTTTTAGGGAGGTATAAGGGAGGAGGGAGTTGGGATTTGGGTTCCACCTTACAAAGAAATAGCTTGCATTTCTTTACTCGTTATGGGGTGTCATAAGAGGTTGGGGAGGCATAAGGAAATGTGAGGAATAAGGGGTACTTGGGGAGGCATAAGGAATGTCAGGGTTTTGATATACTATATTTTGGCGGTTTGTAATTCAGGTGGTGATACCCATTTCCCATTTTGGGAGGCATAATAAGCGTTTCCCATAGTTTCTTGCTCCTTTGGCTTGTTGATGAAGCCTCAGTAATGTTTGTCATTCTTTAATGTAGTTGTAAACTACATTCTATTTTGAATTGTGTTTTGTTGTGAAAATGCTACTTGTGTGTTTGTGGAAGCCTATTGTTGTCATGAGTTGGATCACATATTTTATTGCATTATGGTTGGGGCTTGAGGTCCAATGAAGAAGGATGGATTATCCTCTTCATTGGATGTCTTGGTTGGGTGGAGAGTGTTTCCTTTCCCCTACTCTTGTTGTGATCAAATTGGAAGAATGAGAAATACGCATGTTGTTGTTCTGGAGCTGAGAAAAAGACAGTTTGACAGTCCCTTGTGAAATGAAATCTTATTGTAGCCCTTTCCCACTTTGAAGTGGATGATCTATATATTAATTTTAATGGAAAGATACTTTGTATTGACAATGAAAGTTGAAATTTGAAATGTAAAAGAGTTATACTCTATGTATTCTATTTTTTGGAAAGAATGTGAAAGAATGATACGTATTTTGTATGTTGTATTTTGAAATCAAATGGAAAGGAAGTTGTAAGAGTTTCATTTGAATTAATGGAAGTGTTTTCCTTGTTCATATGATATTATTTCCATTGGAAATCTGTGTTTAACATGCACTATGAAATCCTGTTTGGAAAGTGGAAAAGTGAAACACGTGAGGAGAAAATGTATTATTTTGCCTTGTTTATAATATATGATTTTGGAAAGAATAGAAACTACATTCTTGTTTTAATATTTGATTGAAAGAAAGAAAACTATTTATGACCAACATGGAATGAATTTAATGTTTTATTTCATGGCAAAAGAGATAGTTAATTTCTATTCTGTAAATGTATACACTTCTTTCAATTCACTATATACTTTGTAAAATTCCTTTATCAAATGTTCAAATAACCCTACAAATAGATAAGAGGCAAATGAAATAATCAATTGGAATTAATGAGGAAAAAATGATCCCAAACCAAACTAAAAACACTTAAGGAAATGTCTTGAAAATCTTCCAATCGAGCCAAGGAAAATCTGCAAGATTTTTGCTGTAAAAAGAAACTTGTAATTTTGAAATGTAGATCAAACCAACAATTTTACACTTGCTATATATCCTAACACTTTCTTAATGGAAACCTCCATGTCTGTTTGACATGTTGAAGGAGAAAGAATGACAAATTTGAACAAAATTTTATAAGTTAAAATTACCAGTTTGCACTGTAAAATCCTACAAAACGTTTTCATGAAATTTACCCCTTAAACTCTATCAAAATAAAAATTTAATGATTTCTATGTAAAGAGGACATCAAGAGATTTCAAAAAGTCCTCGTTTTCCCAAAACCAAGCTCTCTATAAAAATTTATGGCCTTCTAAAATTTTCTCTTCACTTGGCGTCAAAAAAAAAAATTGGGAAAAATTTCCTTTGCGGGCCCAAATTTTTCCCTTAGAGCTTCGGAAATTTTTTGGGAAAATTTTCCAAATTTTTCTCTGCCGCCAATGGCCCACAACCAATCAGAGGCTGCCATGTGGCACCACGAGGTGTGCAGAGGGGTGGATCCCTTTTTAACTTAGCGCTTCGAAACATTTTGGGAAATTTTCCAAATTTTCCTCACCGCCCTGCCAGCCCATAGTCAATAAGGAGCTGCACGTGGCATCGTGAGGCAATGGCAGAGAGAGCAGGCCCTTTTTTCCTTTTTGCACTTTGGAAAATTTTGGGAAAATTTTCCAAATTTTCCCCGCCGCCCGCCGGCCACAACAATCAGGAGCTACCATGTGGCATTGCAAGGTGTCGGTGGAGGTGTGGGTGAATGTTACCCTTTTTTCCCTTCGAGGTGTTAAACAAATTTTCTCCCCACCACCCCGCTTTCCCGCGTTGGCTTAGGAGATGCCACGTGTCCCTCGCGGACTCACGGGAGCGTGGGTGCAAAGGTGGCTTTCCACCCCTTGGGAAATTTTCTCCCCATGGCCCGCAGACCCGCCCATGGGGAAATTTTCCTCCCCTACGGCCCATTGACCGCACTTGGGGAAAAATTTCTCCCTTGGGCCCGCAGGCTCACTCTTGGGGAAAATTTTCACCCCAAGGCCCGCGGCCCATAACTTGAAAAATATGAGGAGTTAGGAGGACTTCTTTATATCACTGGAAAGGTGAGGAAATTTCCTATCCAATGGGAATGATTTAGGAAAATTTTTAATGTGTTAATTTTGGGTAAAATCAAGTTGAATATTTAAGCGTGTTAGAGAGTGGGTATGGTGAGGAATTACCCTCTTAACCTAATTGAATCTTCTAACCCTATATTTTTGACCTTGTAACCTCTAATAATTGTTAATTAAAGAAAAGAATATTCTAGTGGATTAGAATTGATTTGGAACTTGTTAGTGGCAACTGTTGTTTTGTAACTTGGTTGTAGACTCTTTTAAACAAAAATATATATATTCCATAATTTTTCCTAACTAATCCTATGTTGTTCTTGAGTCTCAAGTGAGTTGTTTTAGTGGGCATTACCTTGGCATCAGAGTAGTGGTTCAAAATATTGGACCATTGGGCACACTAGAAAACTTGAGACATGAACCTTAAACCTAGCACACTTTTAAATCTAGAAAACAACTTAGTTTAGAAATTACATATTTTAGTAAACATGGAAACTAAGTAAAACCTAGAATAAGGAACTAACTCTCATCTTGCTCTGTGCAGGAGTGCAGAAAAGATGAGGAGCCTTTTCACATAGACCTAGGCATACCACCTCCTAGAGCATGCCGTAGAAGCTATCCTACCACAGATCTTGCAGACTCTTCAGGATGTTAATGCTGCTCTACGTAGAGGATCAGTAGGAGGGCATGTAACCAGACATGATAGAGTCACTTCCATTGAGGGTCATGTATCTCCTCGACCTAGCGAGAGCATGGAGGAGAGAAATTCCATGCGAGTCACCAGAGAAAGAGTCACCAAAGGGGATAGGGTGATCGAGTTTCAGGACATAGAGAGAGGTCTCAGAGCCCTAGGCTTAGGGATGAGCATACAGAGAGGCCTAGAAGGCCATGTCAAACCACAACTACAGATCACATTAGGAGATCCTGAAGCTTCAGCCATCACATTATTCTGGTGACACAAGTGGATTTCAGGAAGAGGCCTGGTTAGTGAGCTTGAGAGGTGCTTCAAGCTCTGTCCTTGTTCTAGCAACACGAAAGCTCGTGTTACGATCCATCTACTAAGGGATGGAGCTGGTGTCTAGTGGCGGATAGAGGAGCAGAAGCTCCATGTTGATTCTAAGATAGTTACCTGGGAGCTCTTTGAGGAGTGATTCAGAGTATATATTTGTCATAGAGGTTCATACAGTAGTGGATAGATGAGTTCCATGACCTCCGACAGCATCTCTTACAGTGGTTGAGTATGAGAGTAGATTTTGGATCTACTCCAGTATGTTGATTACATGTAGGATGAGTAGGTGTAGATCCACAAGTTCATCCGGGGCCTGAATCTAGACATTGGAGGTGCAGTGCGGATCCATTATCCACAGACATTAGCTGAGGCCGTCGAGAAGGCCTATATAGCAGAGGAGACTCGGGGAAAGACCTAGCAGGCTAGAGACCGAGTCCAGAGCCACATACAACAAATGCAAGACAACATATCGAGGGGGTCAATACCCCTTCCTTGTGGTGGACAAGGTTTAGCACAGTCATCTTTTAGACCACAGTAGTAGCAGCAGCAGTAGTCTCGCCCACCTTATAGACCTCCACAGAGGTTTGATGCACAGAGAGGTCGGAGTATGGGCCTCCCCTAGGGGTCCCATCAAGACACATGGTGCCCAGAGAGCTCACTTAGTAGGAACTCGCCAGTAGAGACCTCAGCAGACTACAGCCAGATCATTAGGATCCACACCGCAAACCTCTAGAGTACGGCCGTGACCGAACCTGCTACACAAGGGAGAGGATTAGGTGTTGTTTTGTGTGTGGTTTTATTAGACATTTTGGAGAGACTTGCCCACATAACCCTAATAACAAGGGTAAGACACAAATATCAGAGCCTACTGTTGGTGATATGGGGCACAGTCATAGGATGTACGTAGCGGTCGAGAACCACTAGGCAGAGCATTAGAGTATAGTTATTGAGACTGCAGGTAACATTGGTGGTATTCCTACCTCCATTTTTTTAATTCTAGTTCTTCTAATTCTTTTATTACACCATCTTTAGTAGAGCAATGCAGGCTGGTGGCAGTTAGGTAGGGTCATAGTTGGGATGTTGAGATGGCTTTTGGAGCCAAGATCTCTATAGACTCCTTAGTTAAGGAGTGTGTGGTGGATTTGGGACCTTTCACCACTACCTCGGATCTTCGTATCCTTCCGTTGGGCTCTTATGGAGTCATCTTGGGCATGGATTGGTTGTCTTCTCATAGGGCCAGGATGGATTATTACCACAAGATTATATCTTGTGTAGATGATTTGGGAGTTGAGTCGGTGATATCAGGGGTCAGGAGACCCATTTCTATTCGCACCATTTCTGCTATGTAGCTTAAGTGGTGTGTGCGATGGGGTTGTCAGATGTATGTTGTTACAGTTAGTGAAAGATCAGAGGATGGGTCTAGTGGACCATTGCTAGATGATCATCCCATTTTGAGAGAGTTTACATATGTCTTTCTAGGGGAGAGTACATGGGGGTACTACCCCCATGAGATTGATTTTCATATAGATTTGGTTATGGGAGTAGAGCCTATCTCACGAACACCTTACCGGATGACTACCCCCTAAGCTCTGCGAGCTCAAGTTATAGCTTAAGGGCCTTCTGGAGAAGATCCAAATTCATCCTAGCATGTCCTCTTGGGGTGCACTGGTGATATTTGTAAAGAAGAAAGATGGATCTTTGCGGTTGTGTATTGATTACCGCCAACTGAAAAAGGTAACGATCAAGAATCGTTATCCGCTTCCACACATTGATGATTTATTTGATCAGATGAAGGGAACCAAAATTTTCTCTAAGATAGACCTTAAGTTAGGTTATCATCAACTGAGGATTTCAGAGGTGGACATTCATAAGACCGCCTTCCGTATGAGATATGGCCACTATGAGTTCATAGTGGTACCTTTTGGCTTGACTAATGCCCCGCAATGTTTATGAGTTTGATGAATGGGGTATTTAGGAACTTCTTAGATTGCTTCGTGCTCATATTCCTTGATGACATTTTGATTTACTCACGTACACGTGAGGAGCACAGAGGGACACCTTCGCCAAGTTCTTCAGTGTCTTCGAGAGTAGCAACTTTACGAGAACTTGGAGAAGTGTGCATTCTTTCAGATGGAGGTGTAGTATTTGGGTCATATCATTTCGGGAAGGTATCACCGTCAATCCTTCCAAGATTAGAGCTATTATGGATTGGCCAACACCCACTACTACTGTGACTAAAGTGTGTAGCTTCATGGGATTAGTAGGTTACTATAGGATATTTGTTCAGGACTTCTCTCGGATTGCACCCCATCACTTCCCTTCAATGGAAAGGGAATAAGTTTGTTTGGTTGAACAGGTGTGAGCAGGCCTTTAGTACACTAAAGGAATGTCTCACTACAACACCTATTCTTGCAGTGTCGGATCCACAGGGTGATTTTTTCATTTGCACAAATGCTTCTTTAGTAGGACTTGGAGGTGTTTTAATGCTAGGAGGGAAGAGTAGTGGATTTTGAGTCTCGCAAACTCAAGGATTACGAGCTTAATTATCCAACTCATGATCTTGAGCTTGCAGAAGTTGTGCACACTTTGGTTTGATGGAGAAACTTTCTTCTTGGTCAGAGATTCACACTCAGGACAAATCACTTGAGTCTTCGCCACCTCTTCATGCATCCCAATCTCAATGCTCGTCAGCGGCGTTGGATGGAGTTGCCTTTTTGAGTATGATATGGAGATAGAGCATGTGAAAGGGAAGGAGAATGTGGTGGTAGATGCTCTTAGTAGATGGAGACATGTGGTTATGGCTACTTTAGTGGGCACAAATTTACGGAGTAGGATTCTTCAGTAGCTTCCTCTTGATAGCTTCTACATTGCAGTTCAAGTAGAGATCGAGTCTCAGAGACCCCTTGAGGGAAGTTCGATGGTTTCTCACTAGAGTTAGATCACCTTCTCGGGCATAGAGGTTGGATTTATGTTCCCAGAGATGGAGATTGAGACATGACATATTGATAGAGGCACATTGCACACCCTATTCAACCTATCCTGGGGTGAAGAAGATGCACGCTACCTTGAGACAACGTTGTATCACCTGGAGAGGACTTTCAGAGAGATGTGGCTCAATTTATGTCACACTTTATTTAGAGTGCCAAAAATTGAAGGTCAAGCATCAACATCCAGTTGGCCTTCTCTTTCCTCATGCTATACCGGAATGGAAGTGGGACACCATTTCCATGGACTTCATTGTTGGGCTACCGATGTTGAGATATCACCACGACGCCATCATGGTCATGGTTGATAAATTGAAAAAAGTGGCTCACTTTTCTCTAGTAAAGACCACTTATACGGCTAGTGCAGTGGCATGGGTATATCTTGATGATATTCTAGTTGCACAAGATTCCGTGAAAGATCATTAGTGACCGTGATCCTTTGTATACTTCCCATTTTTCTGGACTACCATGCAAAGATGCCCTCGGGATGAGAATCAACTTCAGCACAACATATCACCCCGAGACAGATGGACAGACTGAGCGGGTGAATCAGATTTTAGAGGATATGCTTAGGATGTATGTGATGGATCACATAGTCTAGATGGGAGGAGTACCTGTACTTGGTGGAGTTCGCCTACAATAATAGTTATTAGAGTTCTATAGGCATGGCTCCTTTTCAGGATTTGTTTGGTAGAGATTGTAGGATACCTCTTAGTTGTGATAGGTTAGAGGAAAGGATTTCCTTGGACTAGCTTTGTTGTAGGACATGGAGCAGCAGGTGGTTTTGATTAGATAGAGATTGCGAGGAGGAGGCGCAGAGACAAGAAAAGAAGTACGCAGATCAACATAGGACCGACCATAGTTTTGATGTGGGCATGAAGGTGTGCTTTCATGTCAGGCCACACAAGAGCCCTATCCATTATGGAAAAGGTTCTAAGTTAGCCCCTAGATTCGCTGGTCCTTTTGAGATCTTGGAGCATATCGGCCCTTTGGCCTACCATCTAGCATTGCCACCCATATTTTCTCATGTACATGATGTGTTTCATGTTTCAATTCTTAGGAGATATGTTGTAGATCCTTCTCATGTGTTAGATTGGACATCATTGCAGAGTGCAGGATCAGGGGTAGGTGATGGTGGAGCCCATTCACATCCTAGATCCAGGACCATGGGCCTTTGAGGTAGAGAGGTTGATCAGGTCCTGGGTGCAGTGGGACATATATGATGAGACTATAGCTACATGGGAGGATGCTACTTTGCTATGAGTTTAGTTTCCACATTTGTTCTAGTGAATTCAGGAGGAAGTTGAGTCTAAGGGGAGGGGGATGTAGTGCCCACTTCCCTTTGACACATTTTTGATACTAATCATGATACTACTAATTATATTATGGACTTGATTATGGACCTTATTATAGTATGATGTTATATGTTAGAGCATGGATTATTGTTGACTTGATTCAGTTATGATGCATGATGATTATTAGAGGCACTTTGGATATTGATGTTGATATACTATTGTTTGACATGGTTATACTATGGATGTTGTTCGGACATGTGATATTTAGATATTGTGAGTAGACCTAGAAATGGAAATTATTTGATGATGATATAGTGGTTGAGTAAAATTGCAAATGATCTTGTTGGTTGCTTGGATGTTGTTGTGATCCTTATATCTAGATGATTTTGGAAATTTTAATTATATTATTTTGGATGTTCTGATATGGCCATGAGGCTGAAGGAGGTATTTGTGTTTTGTAGGTTAAAATATCACAACAAACATCGGGGATGGAGACCAACCACATTAGAATTCTAGATGAATTCAACAAGGTCACCATGGCAACTAGTATTTGTTTGTGCGTGTTTGTGTGTGTTAGGGATTCCCATGGGGGGATCACCTTTAAATGTGACCAAGGGGTTATGTGTTTTTAATTATTTGACCCTTTTGTTTAATGTTGCATGTGTTTATTTTGTGATGCATTTTCCCTTTTCTTTATTTATTAAATGTTGTATTAATATTATGGGTAAGCATGTTGTTAATATTAATTAATTAAAAGATATCATGAGAAAGTAATTAATAGAGTTGTTGGCCTTGATTTAAAGTGTTGTAAGAGATGTGTAAGTTAACTTTTGAGTGTGAAACACTCCACCTTCTTGGAAATTCAAATTTGTCCTTGGAAGCTGATTTTGGAGGCTTGTGGGACAAGTTAAACTTGTCCCATACCTCTTAAATTTAATTACCAACCATACCTATGGTTGGAGAGTTGAAATTTGACTTTTATAATGATTTTTGAGAAGGGTATTTGTATTTTTAATTGCACTTTTCTTACATGATTTAAATTTAGTCCTTTGGGTGTGGGTTTGATTTGAGTGTGTAAGTAAACTGTCATTTTATCCACCCACCTATTTATTATGCATTAGAGAATGAAGTTGAATTTTAGGGTTGGGGTTGAGGATGTGTGATGTGGCATCCTACATGGATCCACCTCATCCTTTTCCCTTCCCTCTTCTATAAAATTCAAATTCCTTGCCTTGTTTTGGGTTGCTTCACTTTGGAGACTTCATTCTGGGAGTGAATTCTTTTACTATTTTGGAGCTCTTGCTTTGAAGAAGTTTTGGAAGGTTGTTGCATGCTTGTGCTTGGCTGATTTGGATTGCTTGCATTGGGATAAAGCTTGTTGTTTTGGAACTTGGAACAACTCCATCATGGAGAGGTAGGAGCTTGGCTCTTGAAATGCTTCTTTTTTGTTTATGAAAATGTTAATGTGTGAATGTTTTGGCATGTTTGTGGGCTGTTGGGTAGATGGCCTAGGAATGGTGTAGGAGAAGACTATGGGGTTTATTTTGTGGGAGGCACAAGTGTGTTTTAGGGAGGTATAAGGGAGGAGGGAGTTGGGATTTGGGTTCCACCTTACAAAGAAATAGCTTGCATTTATTTACTCATTATGGGGTGCCATAAGAGGTTAGGGAGGCATAAGGAAATGTGAGGAATAAGGGTACTTGGGGAGGCATAAGGAATGTCAGGGTTTTGATATACTATATTTTGGCGGTTTGTAATTCAAGTGGTGATACCCATTTTCCCTTTTGGGAGGCATAAGAAGCATCCCCCATAGTTTCTTTCTCCTTTGGCTTGTTGATGAAGCCTTCGTAATGTTTGTAATGCTTTAATGTAGTTGTAAACTACATTCTGTTTTGGACTGTGTTTTGTTGTGAAAATGTTATTTGTGTGTTTGTGGAAGCTTTGTTGTTGCCATGAGTTGAATCACATATTTTATTTCATTGTGGTTGAGGCTCGGGGGCCAATGAAGAAGGATGTCTTCTTCTCTTCATTGGATGTCTTGGTTGGGTGGAGAGCGTTGCCTTTCCCCTACTCCTGTTGTGACCAAATTGGAAGAATGAGAAATACACATGTTGTTGTTCTAGAGTGAGAAAAGAACAGTTTGACAAACCCCTTGAAATGAAATCTTATTGTAGCCCTTTCCCACTTTAAAGTGGATGATCTGTATATTAATTGTAATGGAAAGATACTTTGTATTGAAAATGAAAGTTGAAGTTCGAAATGTAAAAGAGTTATACTCTGTATTCTATTTTTTTGGAAAGAATGTGAAAGAATGATACATATTTGTATATTGTATTTTGAAATAAAATGGAAAGAAAGTTGTAAGAGTTTCATTTGAATTAATGGAAGTGTTTGCCTTGTTCATATGATATTATTTCCATTGGAAATCTGTGTTTAACATGCACTATGAAATCCCTATTTGGAAAGTGGAAAAGTGAAACACGTGAGGAGAAAATGTATTATTCTGCCTTGTTTATAATATATGATTTTGGAAAGAATAGAAATTACATTCTTGTTTTAATATTTGATTGAAAGAAAGAAAACTATTTATGACCAGCATGGAATGAATTTAATGTTTTATTTCATGGCAAAAGAGATAGTTAATTTATGTTCTATAAATGTATACACTTCTTTCAATTCACTTGTATACTTTGTAAAATTCCTTTATCAAATGTTCAAATAACCCTGCAAATAGATAAGAGGCAAATGAAATAATCAATTGGACTTAACGAGGAAAAAATGATCCCAAACCAAACTAAAAACACTTAGGAAATGTCTTGAAAATCTTCTAATCGAGCCAAGGCAAATCTGCAGGCTTTTTGTTGTAAAAAAAAAACTTGTAATTTCAAAATGCAGATCAAACCAACAATTTTACACTTGTTATATATCCTAACACTTTCTTAATGGAAACCTCCATGTTTGTTTGACACGTTGAAGGAGAAAGAATGACAAATTTGAGAAAAAAATTTATAAGTTAAAATTACCAGTTTGCACTGTAAAAGCTCATGCAGAATGTTTTCATGAAATTGACCCCTTAAACTCTATCAAAATCAAAATTTAATGATTCCTATGTAAATAGGACATCAAGATATTTCCAGAAAGTCCTTGTTTGCCCAAAAAAGCTCTCTATCAAAATTTATGGCCTTCTAAAGTTTCTCTTCACTTGTGTCAAAAAACAAATTTGGGAAAAATTTCCTTGGGGACCCATGGGCGGAATTTTTCCTTAGAGCTTCAAAAAAATTTGGAAAATTTTCCAAATTTTCCCTGCCCCACCAGCCCACAACCAATCAGAGGCTGCCACATGGCACCATGAGGTGTCGGCGGAGGGGCAGATCCCTTTTTAACTTAGCACTTCAGAAAATTTTGGGAAAATTTTCCAAATTTTCCCCCCACCCTGTCGTCCCATAGTCAATCAGAGCTGCCACCACGTGGCATCATGCGAGGAAACAATGGAGGAGTGGGCCCCTTTTTCCTTTTTACATTTCAGAAAATTTTGGGAAACTTTTTCAAATTTTCTCCTCGCCCGTCCTCACCTGCACAGCCAATTAGAGCTGCCATGTGGCATCGTGAGGTGTCCCGGAGGTGCGGGTGAAAGTTACCCTTTTTCCCTTCGGGGAATTAAACAAATTTTTTCCCCGCCACACCGCTTTCCCGTGTTGGCTTAGGAGATGCCGTGTGTCCTCGCGAACTCGCGGGAGTGCGGGTGCAAAGGTGGCTTTCCACCCCTTGGGAAATTTTTCTCCCGCGGCCCGCAGACCCACCCATGGGGAAATTTTCCTCCCCGCGCCCACCGACCCACCTTGGGGAAAAATTTCTCCCCTAGGCCCGCAGGCCCGCTCTTGGGGAAAAGTTTCACCCCAAGGCCTGTCAACCCATAACTTGAAAAATATGAGGAGCTAGGAGGACTTCTTTATATACTCGGAAATGTGAGGAAATTTACTATCCAATGGGAATGATTTAGGGAAATTTTGAATGCATTAATTTTGGGTAAAATCAAGTTGAATATTTAAATGCTGTTAGAGAGTGGGTATGGTGAGGAATTACCCTCTTAACCTAATTGAATATTCTAACCCTAGATTTTGGACCTTGTAACCTCTAATAATTGTTAATTAAAGAAAAGAATATTCTAGTGGATTAGAATTGATCTAGAACTTGTTAGTGGTAATTGTTGTTTTGTAACCTAGTTGTAGACTCTTTTAAACAAAAAAAATTATTCCATAATTTTTCCTAACTAATCCTAGGTTGTTCTTGAGTCTCAAGTGGGTTGTTTTAGCGGGCATTACATCAACATAATACCAAACAAAGATGTTTGTATACTCTCTTAAGAGTCTTATGAATGTTTTTTATTATTTGGTCGAGAGAGGAAGCTCCTAACTTAATTATCCACAACAGTTCTTACGTGACAATATTAACATCTATTGTATATTCCACTAATAAATTTGATTCATCCCCCATGCATTTAGGATTAGGACGGAGATTGAGAACCTCCTCTACCATAGGTGGCTGAGGGAGTTCTTCATCTTGAAGCAGTACATTATCTTTTCCATATGTTTTTCTTCATGTTTGTCCACAAGCGCCTCAAAGAGGTTTTCACTATATGATTCCCCTTTTATTTACGCAAGGATTTTCTTTGGAACTTTTCCCTTGCTCAATTTTTTATTAAATGCCCTGCACAACCCTACTTCCTCTCCAAAGTATGAGCATGCATTAAGATGAATAAAGAACCCCTTGTTGTGATCATTTATTGGAATGTTGTCTCGATTCCTAGGAACTCACCAATGGCCTCATCATTCTGAAACATGTCAATAGGTATGTGTTTTTGTTGATCCCAATTCATGAGTGATGGGTAAGTGAGGGTTAATGGTTGAGTTATAGGAGATATAGTAAGGATAGCCATATTGGTGAATAGGTTTTTAGAGGCAAGGTCTTTGTAAAGACTACATCGAGAATCTATTTTGCTTTCATTTTCAAACAAACTATCCTCACTCTCAAAAGAAGCATACTCATCATCTAAAGAGTAATAATCATATAAATGGATTCCTATACCTGATTTACCTACTATACGCTGAGGTATTAGAAGAGATTCTAATGGGCCTTATTCTTGGCGGCCACAACCACATACTTTATACCCCATGACAAGCATTATCTGATTAGGAATGGGATACTTAGGTGATTTATAATATGTATCCATGTCATCATCATCGGATGGAATATAATGTCCATAAGAAACCTTTCATCGTCTAGAAATCCGTCGTGAAGTAAAATTCTTGAAAGGGAAATCCTCTCTTGATCTCTGAACTTTGAAACATGGCCTACCATGCACTTGGGATGATAGCGGACCATTTTGAACCATTACCGCTTGTTGTAGATAATACTCTCCACAACCGCTTGGTTTGACCTTCATCTCCCATGTGGACAAAGGATTTTCTGAGGTGGAAGAACCATTGTCATTTATAGACAGTGTATCTAGATCCACTTGTGAAGAGAGGGCCTCTGACTGGATAGGAATAGCAATTTTCGTAGATGAACACTCATAGATTGTAGGGAAAAATCCTGACAATGCTCTACAATGAGAAAAAGGTTGAGGGCCCCCTGTATGGTGAGTGTCTATCCCTCATATTGTAACTTTAAACATTGATGATACATTGATGGCACAACATACATGGTGTGAATCCATGGGTGATCGAGTAATATATTGTAAGGGAGTTCCAGGTCCAACATGTGGAACTTTGTATCATGTGTTATGGGACCCACTTCTAATAAGAAAGTGCTTATTCCAGATGATTGTCATTCTTCATTGACATATGCCTTAATGGTGATGACCTTTGTTTCCAAATTAGCTTCTTTTTATCCTAGTTGGTAGACTAGTTTGAGAGTACATATGTTAAGACCCGATCCGCCATCCACAAGCACTCTCTTAAAATTATTATGCTTGATGATAACCTCAATATGCAATGGTAGGTTATGTGAAGGATCTTTAACTAGGACTTCTATAGTGATGAAGGTTATGTGTTCCAAAGGAACAAGTTGTGCTACCATTGCTTGCAAATGTGTTGGGTCAACATCAATGGATACTCTTGATCCCTGTAAGGTTTTGTAAAGTATATCCTTATGCACGCTAGATATCTTTAGAAGGTCTATGATGGAAATCTTAGCTATAGTTTTTTCTTTTTGATCTAACACATCATAGTGACTCTTTTGAGGAGGGGGAGTAGGTTTAAAAATTTTAATGAGGCGAGCCCACCGTGTTGTCACAGTGCACTCTCTTGTCTTAATTCTAATTGTATTGATTTTCTCAATGAGTGGGTCAACACAACCTATAAAGGCATCAAAACGGTTTTTGTTTGACATATAGTTATCATTTTTATTCTGAGATGATTGTTCCCGATCTGGATTTTTCCTTTCTTCATGATTGGGAAAAGGCTCTTTGAATATCCCTAAGCTTGCATTTGGAGATTTTGCAGTGACATCGAGTCTACTTCAATATCACCACTATCAACTAGGTCTTGAATATAGTGTTTTAATCTTAAACACTTGTCAGTTTTGTGACCCTTTACATGGTGGAACCGAAAAATTCATTCTCCCTAAACCATGATGGTTTGGGTGTATCATCCCCGTAGGGTTGTGTTTTAGGGTACTTAACCATGTTTACAACCTCTAATTGTTTTAGTATAGATGATATGGATTCAGATAGAGGAGTAAAATTGCGGCGTTTATACTCGGTAGGTGGATTACCCTTTGAAAGTTTTAAAGGTGTGTGATTTTACATGGCTTACACCCGTTTAGAGTCTACTATCCCATCACTAGTGGAATTTTTGTTTCTATTAGAAACAAAATTGGTTTTATCGTTAGATTTGGAAGCGTTGTGTTCGCGGAATAAATGTTTTAGAGTCCCCCTAGCTAATAATGCCTTTTCAATTTGACTCCCTTTTTCTATTACCTCTTTGAACGTGTTACCACAATGCAATTGCAAGTGGAATGTAATTTCTGGATGGAGGTTAGGAACAAATATTCCTATAAAAAAATTTCAGGTAGTGAACAAGGAAAGCGACTAGCTAAACCTCTCCATCTTTGTAAAAACGCAACAAATTTTTCATTGTTTCATTGTTTGGCATTCCAAAGATCTAACATGGTAACATCATTTTCCATATTGAAAGAAAATTTTCATAAAAACTCTCTGCTAGTTTTGGCCATGTTGATATGAATCCCTTAGGGATATTCACAAACCAATCTAGTGTCGTTACCCCTAAAATTCATGGAAACAAGCACATAAGATAATTGTCGTTGAATGCCACCTCTTGACATGTCATATAAAAGTCCTTTATATGATCACCTTTTCCTTATATTTATCAAATTTTGGAAAATCAAAATGTCTTGAGAAAGGTACCTACAACATGGCTTTGTCAAATGGGTAAGGACATAACTCATCGAACTGATACTTCTTGTTATTGCTACCGGTTTGGTCCTCTTGTAACGCTTGAAAGGGCATTCTTAATTGTTGACCATTCTTAATTAAAAAGTGAATCTTGCATGGGTGACATCGTAGGTATATACAAATGTTAGGCCTAGGTGTTTTCCCACCCTGGTTTGTTGTGAGAATCTCTTCATAAGGATCTCTTTGTGCCTCCCGTTGAGGAGTGTTTATTGGGAATTCGTAAAATGAAGCTTTAGGTTTTTCCTTTGGTATAATTTGTTTCACAAATTTTGGTTGTTATTTTATATATGTGAATCCAAATTGGCTAATTGTGAGTGAGGGCTTGGAAATGTTGTTCTAACATAACCTCTTTAATATGTATTTCATGACGATCTTCGTTAGGAGGAGGTTGTGCATGATGAACATGTTATTTATGGTCTTTGCAACGAATTTTAATAGGAGGAAAACGATAGTCTCCATCATTTTCAAACGATATCTCCTCATTATTTCGCCTTGTAGAAGTAGAGGCATGACCTATATTTAAATTTTTGTTAAGAGTACAATGAGGGAAGTTTACTTCTTCTTCTCCTCGAACCATGCCGGTGATAAGAGAAGGGTCTAGTGTGGAAGGTAATTTGACTCCTAGTTCCACAACGCGCAAAATAACTTCATGTTTGTTATGAAAAATGTAGTAAATCAAAATGGATGGAATGAAGCTTCTGCATCCATGTGAGGAGATTCTTATTCTCCACCACTATGGTCAACCATGAGATTATCCTCCAAAAGAGGGTTGTCACCTCCAAATATATTGGCTACCAACTTTCGTAACCCCATTCTCGTAGTAGGCATTACTTAGAATATAAGGTACAACGTGAAATATTTCCACTAAGGTTTATTAATAAGGGACCCTAGTCAAATTTGTGTAGTGTAACAACCCTAAGTTGTTAAAACAAGGTGACTATAGAATAGCCACAAAAGTGATAGGTCAAAAGCGAACGTACAAACTAAAGAATAATGAACAAGATACCTTAGAAGGTACTATATGACACAAGTTTTCCTTAGAATAATACAATGACATACAACACTCAGAATGTAGTTTACACCAAATATTTTATTCTCTAAGATTTGGTCTAGATAGGTTTGCAACCAAATAGTTACAACACAACATCACCAGTTATGTCAAGTTTGCAACAAACAAGGCCTAAATGATAAGAGAATGTTGACGCGATATTCTAACAAGATATACTAAAAACCATTTTCTAAACACTAAAAAAGTCCAAGTCTCGTAAAATGTATGATAACAATGTGAGCAACATAACAACACCATATGGACACGTGAACCAAGATTTCAGGAAAGCAAGATTTCTAGTGTCAAAATGATGTTATCGCAATGCTAACAATGTATCCTCAACACTCACAAAAATCAAGACAAAGATAGGATGTAAAAACTACGTCTAATTATAACAAGAAATTGTTATGCATGCGAACAATGTAACTCTGCAATATAGAGATTTAGGCCTAATTTCACAATGGAAACAAGACGTAAATATCTCAATTGTATGGCTACAATTTGGGCAACATAACAACTCAAAAAGAATACAAGGATGAAATATCCTAACTATAATTATAATAAGTATCAAATATGGGGTTTTGAGACAAGGGGGCCTACTAGATCATAAGTACGTACCATGCACACTTTAAACACTTGTGCTCTAGCATTACAACCTAATCACGCAAGTAGAATACAAAAGTGGTGGACACATGATATCTAGTAGTATCCGTATATGTTGTTTCCTTTTGTCCAAAAATGGGCAACAATAAAACAAGGGTATAGACCAAGTGGTGTTGAAATAAACTTGGTGTTATTTTGGCAGAGTTTCACATTGTCTTAGGTTAAACGAAAAAAATAGGAAAAATGATACTAGGTAGATTTCATGATGAAATGTCACACGGTTTCAACTTTAAGAGATTATTTCCCTTGTTTGAAAAAAGAGTTTGAATCTAATAAATTTTTCACTTTGTGAGAGCTCTCAAGTATACTATCTAAGACAAAAACAATGGCTCCAAGCCAATAATTTTCCTAGGTGGTTCTCTCTCTAGGTGTCACAAGATATCTATGAGCGAGCTTGATTTACCCAAAATTTGTACTGACTAATTTGGGAGTATCTTAGCTTTACTTTACCCCCTTCAAGTATAATGAGCACCGAAGTGCGTTCAGTTATACTTTCACTGGGGTCGCGATACGGATATCTTTGACGTTAATCTCACCAACACGTACTAGACAAGTCGGTAGTGTTGAGCACTTTCATGTTTCATTCACAATATTCCCTCTTGCATGAGCTACTTTAGGGTTCCTAGGACCACCCCCATTGTTGTATCTTAAGGCTTATGCCAAAGGGGTTATGTCAAAGTTGAGCAGATGAGTCGTAGCTCTTAAGAAACCTGCAAATACAATGTGATGATTGTGGTGTATTTTTTTATCTTTTAGACTTAATGTGGTTTTTGTCACACTCCTTTTGGAAACCTACAACCACACGTGTAGTTAGGATTTTTGTTTAGGTCCTCCTTTCTTTGACTAGCATTAGGTCGTTCAAGAAATGGTTAGTAGTTTGAAAATAGATTCACAATATCATAAGAAAATAACCATGAAAAGTGATTGTAAATCAACTAACTACTATCAAATTTTACAAAAATAAGGTTTATTACCAATTCATCCAAGTTATTTTTAATTAAAAGACTAAAATTGCTTTCGATTCCCAATATCACACTAGATGCGAGGAAAGAGCATACATAATTTTTAGCCTTGGTTATTTAGCAAGTGAAAAAGAATTTAAAGCTGAAAGATGATTAACAAAGTTTCCTACTTATTGTAATGATAGAAAAAGAAGGTTTAAGAGGATTTTGATTCTCTAGATCAAACGAAGTGCAAGAGAAGAGAATACACACCTTAATCCAAACTCATACAAAACATGGAAATAAGATTAATTCCTTCAAACCCTAAGTGATTTTATAAGAAAACTTACTCTAAATCTAAGAAATTGACAAAAATGACATCTAAAAACCTCTAAAAAGTAACAGAAATCCTAAAAACCAAAAATGGAAACTTTGAGTTTACACGAAAAATTTATCTGAGACACCCCTGTGTGCCCTTGTCAACGTGTGCACACCTATTTTAACACCTACGCTCCCTTGATGATGTGTATGCTCCCCTTGTAAAAATGACTAAAATTTGAAAAAGCCGAGCCCATGTGTGTACTTCCAGACAAGCGGGTGCACTCCTATTTTGATGCCTGTGCTCCCTTGTCGACGTGTGCACTCCCCCTTGTAAAAAGGACTGACAATTGAAAAAGTCAAGCCAACATGTGTGCTTCTAGACAAGCGGGTTCACTCTTGTTTCGACGCCTGCACTCCCTTTTTGACATGGGTGCTCCCCTTTGTAAAAAATGACTGGAAGTTGAAAAAATTGAGCCAACGTTTGTGATTCCAAACAAGCGGGTGCACTCCTAATTTGACGCCTACGCTCTCCTACCGACGTGTGTGCTCCCCTTTCAACGCCTGCGCTCTGGGCCAACTCCTGTGCACCCCTTCACTGGAAGTGGTCAAAATTCAAATTTCGACAAGAATTTCTTCAAAAAGGTGAAATATTTGGTATTTTTTGACAATTTTGACAAGGCTTCACCTCCTTGAATCCTGCAAAAGCAAGAAAACAAAACTTCTATCACTAATCTAGATAAAACAACTTTCAAAATGGAAATTAATCTATAAAAAATTGAAAATTACTCTAAAATTCTGAAATTAATGTAAAAAGCTTGAGAAACTAATCTAAAACTCTTGAAAGTACTCTAGAAAGCTTGAAAGCAAACTAGAAAACTTGAAACTAATATATGGAAATTAATCTATAAAACTTTGAAAATTACTCTAAAACTTTGAAATTAATCTAAAAAGCTTGAGAAACTAATCTAAAAAGCTTGAAAGTAAACTAGAAAACTTTAAATTAATCTAGGAAACTTGAAACTAATATATGGAAATTAATCTATAAAACTTTGAAAATTACTCTAAAACTTTGAAATTAATCTAAATGTTAGAGTAGGTATTTACCTTAGCTCATGTTCACTTAGGTACTTTATTTACCTTTATTGTATTTATCCTCACCCACTTATGTGTGTGGATATTTCTTTTATCTTATTTAGATATTAGGAGATATTATCTAGTTGTTAGGTATAGTTCTTTCCTTGATCTACGGTATTGACTAGATCCTTGATTTTTAGTTCTCTCCTAAATCTATGGTCTTGACTAGTTCTTTGATGAATAGTTATTTCCTTGATTTATGGCTTGATCTACGACCTTGACTAGTTCTTAGATCGTTATTCCTTACCTATTTAAGCAAGGCCCATTCTCAATGTATTGCATTGAGTTCCATAATAATATATGATATTGCTGCTCATTTATTTGCAAAGGTTTTATGTAAAGCTATTCTGGCGAATTGTTTTCATCTTATTGATCGTGGTGTTTGATTAGCATCTGTGTTCTTGGCTTGAGTACGATCCGGTTATCGTTCCTTTCACTAAAAATCTTGAGAAACTAATCTAGAAATCTTTAAAGTACACTAGAAAGCTTGAAAGTAAACTAAAAAACTTGAAATTAATCTAGGAAACTTGAAACTAATCTATAAAATTGAAATGAAAAACTTTCAAACTAAGTTAAAAAGCTATTAAAAATAAATCCAATGGGGTATGCTCCCATTGGGTGTCTTAAATGATGACACCCTAAACTTTACAAAGTAAATTGCACGACTAAACAAGGAAAGCTAACACCATTTCCATCCATCTAGGCAAGGTTCTAAGTCTAGGAATGTAACATTAAGATAGAAGCTTAAAAGAATGCTTAACTAGTATGAAAACAACACAAAAATCTAACTAAACATGCTTACTAATATGCTTGAATTACCTAACATGGGCCTAAATAGACCTAAGAGGGAAATCAAATGGTTATGGTTCTTACTCCAAACAAGGTGAAATGGCCTCTCCCAATGACTACTTGGTCATTTTGGATATACATCTACTAACCCCATTGAAGGCTTTAAGCAAGGATTGAACTTGGCTATATACCATATTTATTATATGAGATGCAAATCAAAGCATGGTGTAAAATATAAAGGAATGAGGTGGACCCCTTTTATAGTTTTCATTTTGGGAGAAACTTGTATTATGGTGCATGTGAGACTAAAAGCCTCAAATTAGATTAGAATTGTTAATCATGATTAGGTCTTGCTGATCATAATTAGTGAATTACTAAGTGATTAAGAGGTGTGAAGCCTTAATCAAGCACTTAGGGTCAACTAGAAGGTTAGGATAAGATTTTGAAGCTCATTTGAGATGTTGTGGAGGTGAATGGGGTGATTTTGAGTGGTTGGAAGAGGGGTTTGCGTCAATACTAGGTATATTGACCAAAGCAAGGGGAAAATAGGTTTAATTTGCTAATAAATGCTAATTATACATTTTGAAAAGAATTTTGACATACGATTCACCGTAAAGTGACATCCTAAATGCGAAAGGGGTTATCACGATCAACAAAGCGTTCTTAATTGGCTAAAGTTGTAAGAAATGCTAGTTAATTAGCAAATATCACTAATTATAACGGAATTGGTAAGAATGAGAGTGATTTGCATTTGTTTTGGCAATAATATTGCAAAAGCGGAATTTAGTGTCTACGGTGGGTTTACACCTTTATCCTTTTCTCCATGTGAGGGGACCACCTTTGATGATTATGTTATCGATGACTTGAAAAACTAGATTCTTTTATATTCATACCCCACGAAATCAACCATCCCTTTATACGAACCAAGGTTTGAGAAACCCTTTATGCTATGGATGTTGTCTCAGTAACCATCCAATCAATCACTTTGGAAATCTAATGTTATTTCCATTCATTTGTTCATACATTTTTTCAACAACACTTTCATTATCAACTACGTCCTCAGGAACTTCAGCAAGATCTAACATCCTTATTTCATCTAAATTCAATTAGCTATTATATTTTCTTCGGACCACGACTTCATCCCTAAGATCGATCCAAATATCTTCAATGTTTGGCACATGAAGTTGTAACGTCTCGTGAGCCTTAAGGACTCCTCGAAATTCAAACCATGTCCTTGGCTTCATATGTTTTTAAATTTTTTCTTACAACTCATGGATCACATTCTTAGCCTTGATGACAAAAGAGCATGTGTATCTTCCAATTGAGATAGGGAATGAGACAACAACCTTATGCTTGCTTTGTTGAAACTTGTGGAAGTCTAGGAGTTTCCTAACTAATTCCATGAGAATTATCTTATCACTGGGGTACTTGGGAAAATAGAAAGGAGCCTCTTGACATATGAAAACCCATGCAAATATGTGAAATTTCTGAACTGTAAGAAGATGCCACCCCACTTAGATACTTCATTCCATGCTTCATCGAAACCCTTCGCTTTTTGAGATCAAGGTCTAATCTGCAAATGATCTTGTAGAAGAAGGCATCATTCACCCTTATGTATTGTTCCAAACTTCCTTTCAAGGTCAATTGAGGATAGAATTTATAGATATGGTCTGTAGACCGGTTACCCTTAGAGTCTAACCTAGGGTAGTTCCACATTCTAGAAGCAACATAAGTGACATAGGACATCATATAGAACTTTCCGGTAGAAATAATTGCCTTCATTTGAGCATCAATGTTATTACTAATGAGAACTCCCCAATCCAAATGTTGATCATTCTTCTTTATGATGGTAATGAATTGGTACATCCAACCATAGAAATATTTAGATTCTAGGAGCCCAAATACTCTATTGAGGAGTGTAATGATATCACTAATCTCTAAACTGAAGTCGCTTCTAGGAACCATCTTTGGAAATCTTGACACAACGGGCTTAGCCTTGATTAGGAATTTCTTATTTACATGTTTGACACAATTGTTGAAATCATTATCACGGGCTTGTTGTCAGTTGAAGACTCGTGTTGACATATTCTTCAAAATTTGGAATTTTGAGGAGTTGATCAAAGTAATCATTATCTAATTTGATCATTGTCTCCCTTGCACAGTTACGGGACTCGAGTGGGAGATTGATTCATAATTGTGCAATACATGATAGGATGAAATCAAGACATTTGGTACCAAAATATTGTGTAACATTATTGAATACATTGTAATATTATTATTAATGATTTTATAGAACTCATATTAATAATATAGTTGTAATAGTTTAATTATTTGAGTGATTTGTGAGAACAATTCACGTAGCTATTTTGTAGTGTGAGTGATCCTAGGGATGTTTGAGAGATATTAGGAGATAATACTGAGATATTTATGGAGAGAGATATGAGGGATTGAAGATGAGTGTTGACTCCACCATTGTAGAAGATCAAACTCTATATATGTAACCTCTATCAATATCAATGATTATCCCAAATGAATTAATTCAAATTTCTATATTCTTGTTATTTGGTGTTGTTTATTATAGTTCAGTTTTTATCAGTGGTATCAGAGTAGTTCGGTCAAGCCTGAGAAAACTATGGAGAGTTGAGACTAGTCAAAGGGAAACACCATAAGCCTCTATTATTGCCCCAAGCCTATGAATTGTGTGCTTAATGATACATGTCATTGCACTCAGATTGGTCCTATTTCTAGGTGATCTTCACTACCACCGACACTATAATCTCTGTAGTTATATAGTTGTTTAGTCAAAATTATCAGAGTTAAAAGACTGCGTTTTAAGTTGTTTCTTTGGAAAACATGAAGGAGACGGGATTTAGGTTCAGTTCTTGTTTTGAGCATATGGATCTATGCTTTCACCAAAGCTTGGTTATCAAAATTTTGATCCATCTCTAGTTAGGCTCATCCCTCCATCATATGTGGATCTAGTTGTGCCATATTTCTACGTATTTTCATTTCTCTGGACCGAGACATGGAGAAAATTTGGTATGGTCTACACACTTGTGCAAATCAACGTATCTAATTGCCAAAAATATTCAAATTCAGTGGTTTTCTGTACATTCAACTTATTTTGGAATCAAGTTGGATGAATTTTCATTCCATTCAGAGCTTTCAGATATACTTGGCTTCGTCTTGAATGTGTTGATGAACTCGGTCAGATCTGTGGTTACTTTACTCAGAGTAAGTCAAATTTTCTGAGTACATTGTTGTTCCTACACACGTGGCATCATTTTCCTACTTATCACATCTCAGTTCATTCTCTACATCTGAGTACATAGACACTTCTATTTGTTTGACCCACCGATTGTTTTCCAAACATCTCTCTATTCGATAGCGAGTGATGGTAGAGACAAGAATGTTTTTATTCAATGCGTGTAACAAATGAAAAAGCAGAGCCATATAAAGGTTGTGGGAGGAAGGTGGATAGTTATAACTGTCCATCAAATACATAACCAATGTATTAAACTTAAACTAACACTAACAATTCCCCCTTAATACATTGTTTCTACATATGTACCCCCTAAACAAATCAAAATTCACCTTGCCGAGAGGCTTGGTGAGAATATCTGCAACCTGAAAATTAGTAGGTCAGTACTGGAGCTGAATTTGGTGGTTCAAGACCTGTTCACGAATGTAATGACATTCGAACTCAATATGCTTTGTTCGTTCATGAAAAACAGGATTCTTCACAAGCTTCAACACACCTTGATTGTCGCAGTGAATGATGGGAGGTTTCTCTTCAGGAATCCCTATATCTACAAGAATGTGACGTAACCAAATCACTTCGCACACAGCTCCTCATGCGGTGCAGTATTCAGCCTCAGTGGATGAGAGAGCAATAACAATTTTCTTCTTGCTAATCCACGAGATAGATCTAGATCCGAGATGAAAAACATATCTGAAGTGGATTTCCTGTCATCAACGGATCCTACATAGTTTGAGTCTGTATATCCCTATAAGAAGAACTAAGTGTTCTTCTAATACTCTAGACCAAAGTCAACTGTACCTCAGACATATCTCAACACATGCTTTTCTTCTATCATGACATTTCTTCGGCTCCTCATAAATAAATCTGGTGAGATAGCTCTTTGAAAAGCAAAGATGGTCTAGTATAAGTCAAGTAAATGAGACTCCCCAAAAGTTTCCTATAGTAAGTGCCATCTACCTACGGTGAATCCGGAATATAGATAATTGCAAACCTTTTTCCATAGGTGTGGACATTGGTTTACAATCTGACATTCCATACTTCTCCAGGAGTGTTTTGGCATATTTCATCTGGGAGATGAAGATATGATTCTTCTTCTGCCATATCTCTAAGCCAAGATAGTAGTGAAGTAGCCCCAAATCGGTCATGTTGAAGGATTTCTTGAGATCATTCTTTACGTCATCCAAGAGATTGTCGAGAACTTCCTGTGATAACAAGATCATCTACATACAAAACTAGAATACCAATCTTTGTTCCTACATTCTTGATATACAAATTTGTATACGAGGGCTACGAGTGAATCCATGCTGCAAGAGGTGATCATCAATTTTTATATACCATGCCCTAGGTGCTTGTTTTAGTCCATAAAGTGACTTTATTATCGACGATATACCTTGTGTGGTTGATGCTCATCTACAAACCCTTCGAGTTGGGCTATGTATACTTCTTCTTTTAGATCATTGTTCGAAAAGAACTCTTGACATCCATCTACTAAAGTTTCCATCCATTTTGTCTTTGCGAGGTGCCTGAGATAACTCGATGGTTTTGATCTTCACGGTGGGTGCAAAGGTCTCGTCATAGTCAATTCGTTCTTGTTGAGAATAACCCTTTGCAACAAGTCGTGCTTTGTGTTTGTCGATTGAACCATCTGCCTTATATTTTGTTTTGAAAATCCATTTGCAGCCAATGGATTTCTTACCTAGAGGCAGATCAACAAGTTCCCACGTCTGATTTTGAAGTAGGGAATCATATTCAACATTCATAGCCTATTTCCACTGTGGTTGGTCTAATGCCTCACGACGAGTGTCGGGTTCGGTCTTATCAACAACTAAACTCATGAGTGTAAATTTACCTCATGCGGCTTGACTTCGTGTTCTGACTCTCGTAGAAGTATCTGGAAGTGAGTTTAGGTGTGCATCCCTAATAGTATTTTGGACCCATTTCAGACGTTGGTGTTGTTGCTGCTGATGTGAAGATGTGTTTTCCAGTGTGCCTAGATCAACGAATAAGTCTCCACTCAGCTCTTCTTCTCTCTGAGAAGAATCATCTTGCCCATCATCTGGATGTGTGAGAAATCTATGTGATGAGGTCGGTACTGGATCTCCATTGTGTGGCAGGGAGTCAAAGGATGACTCATCACACACCACATCTCGACTCTCGTAGATTTTCTTTATCTTAGGATCCATGAGACGATATGCCTTTGAGGTAGTACTATACCCCAAGAAAAGACATGGTAGTGTCTTTGGATCGATCTTCTTCCTTTTCTCATCTGGAACATGCATATATGCAGTACAACCAAAAACTCTCAAATGATAGATAGAAGGTTTACGACCAGTCCATACCTCTTAGGTGTCCTATTCTGCAAGATCTTTGTGGGTGCTCGGTTGAGTAGATACTGATCTTATGTCTGGGATTTGCTTCTTCCCAAAATTGATCCTCAACTTGGCGATGGAGAGCATACTGATAAGCCATCTCCATGACAGAGTCATGTTGTGTCGCTCAAAATCCCCATTCTTTAGGGAGTGTAGGGTGCGGTCGGATGTTCTTTGAATGCCATGCTGCTTTAGGTATGCTAAGAAATTCTTTGATACAAATTCCCCCTCGATCTGAGTGGAGGAGAAGGAGAGGCTTCCCAGACTACTGGTGGCTTGCTGGTAAAAGGTTTGGAAATTGGAAAATGCCTCACTCTTCTTCCGGAGAAAATATACCCACATTTTCCAGTGAGTAATCATCAATGATGAGCTTGAAGTATTCAAAACCTAGAAAAGCTAATGGCAGAGGTCCACACAAATTGGTGTGTACAACCTGAAGATGCTCAATAGAATGATAAGAGCTCTGTTTGAACGGACCTTTTGTTGTTTTCCCACAAGACATCCTGAGCAAATAGGTAAGGAATGGGAGAGTGAAGGAAGCCCTCTTACCATTTCCTTGGCACTGAGCTGATGCAAAGCCTTGGTAGAAAGATGACCATATCGAAAGTGCCATAGTGTAGTGGACTCTGCCGTTGAAGTAGAGAGAGCAATGTTAGATGAAGTGACCACATCTAGTGCAAATAGACGGCCCTTCATAAATGCTCAAGCAATAACTGAGTCTCCCTAGGAAATGATGTAGGACTTGACTCCTTTCTAAACAAAGAATTCAACCCGTATTCGATGATTAAGAAGTTGACTCACAGATAAGAGATTTGAGGTCAAACCTGGAACATATAACACCTTCGTGAGTGTACATCTTCGTGTCCCAAGAGGAATGATGACATCACCAATCCCCACCGTAATATACTCCTAATTATCTGTGATGGTGATCTGATCTCCAGTGGGTTGGTCACTTAGAGTATGGAATAACTTCTTATTGCCAGTCATGTGTTTGCTAGTGCCTGAATCAATCAACCAAACACTTTCTGATGGATGCGAAGTCTACAAGACTAGGACAATGTCCGGATGAGTTGTGTCTGGAACCTCTTCATTAGAGGAGGCATCTTGTTGAGTAGCAATATGACCCTTCTGCCTCTGATTACGAGCATGCCATTGGGATTTCTTGGAATATCCTTGGCCAGAAGTGCTCTCTTCATCAGAGTTTCCATGCTTGCGGCCATTATAATAACAGTTCGCAGTCGTGTGCATATTCGTGGAGAAAATGTGGCACCATCGATCCGCCTTGTTGTTGTTGCTTTTGCAGGGTGCGCTTTGTGGTGGCCGTTGAGAAGGTTGCTACTCTTGTGGATCTTGCTTACGAGTCTAGAGGGGTGTGCCCTTTACGAAGCTTGTTCTTTATGCTTTTGCCTCGTGATGAGAGCATTATCTTTGAATGCTTCTTGAACATTACGAATGGCTTCTTCTGGTAGAGATAATTCACCGGTTTGGAAAAAATCACCCCTGTTGAGTGATGGTCAACGTGGTGATCGTGTCAAAACGGGAAGGAAGAGCTCGCATGAGGTAAGTGGGACTAGCAACTTGTCATCCACTAGTTCACCGAGAGTAGAAAGTTCTATGCGTAACTCGGCCACACGCCGCAAGAAGGCTTTGAATGATTCACTATCATGCATACTCATTGTGTGAAGATTTTTCTGAAGATGTAGCATCATCGTCATATTCTTGGCTTCATAGATGGTACACAACATGGCCCATGCCATAGAGGAAGTGGTTGCTTCCCAAATGTGAGGTTGAACCTCATCAAAAAGGCTCAGAGTGATAAGCATTAATGCTTTTGCATCGGCCTTTTCATACTTAGCCAACAGATCAATGTCTGTGGGAGGGGCGTCCATGCCAGAAATGATCCCCTAAAGATCTTCAAACTGAAGAATCATCCGCATCTTGATTTTTCATGTGGCGAAATTTGGCCCTTTTAGCAACTGGACACCCGACAACAAAATGTGAGGTGCAGACATTTCCAAAAACTCAAAATTGTATTTTATTTATTTATTGTTCAAAAATGGTTACAAATGCTTACTGAAGGAACCTATCACAAAGATGGGCTCTATAAGCTCATGCAGTGAGACGTGGATGCTCTGTGGGCATTTTACTTCATGTTCATCATCTGCATCATAGTCACGCTCCAATTCTTCACGGATTTGGTGCTTGACAACACACGTTGAACTAGAAATAGTCGAACAATCCTTGACGCACCAATTCGTCAAATAATATTTCTTGGTATTCAGCAATTCATTGAGCAAGGAAAAATAGATGCCGGTGGTGTCCTCTTGGGCTCTCAGAGGTGACCCAGCAGAAGGGTTGCTCGTAACACTCTCGGCATTGGAAATGTGTGACATGTACGTGCTCTCTTGGCACTCTGCTAGGAAAATTTCACACAGGAATGGAGATTTAATTGCTGCCACGCTCTGATTTCAAGTGTTGGTTTCCACAGGTCTGGATTCTTATTTGTCAGATCCACCTTCAAACAAATCTACCAAAGATCCACGTATCCAATGTTGCAGGTCACTTAGAACTTAGATTAGCTCCTACACACCAAAAAATTTAGAGCAGGTCACATTTATATGATGTTGCCACGTCCAACTTGTCCAAAGGAAAAAAGTCAATCAGATCTTCTAGCACTGGTTTCCATGCAGGTTTCTACCACATTCTATCTGAGAAAATGATAGGATCTTATTTGATTTCTCCTACACGTCCCAAGTGCCAATTTCAAACTTTCAGACACGTTATGATCTTGTGTCTCGTGCTGCTCCAAAACACCTCGCTGCAAGTTTCCTCCAGATCGCACCACCACGTTAGCTCAACAAATTCTCCACGCTCAATATGGGATACACTCATAGGTCATAGTAGGTTTCCATTGAAATAGGTCGATCCTCAATGCTGAACGCATGGGATCTCCAAACTGCCACACCCAAGGTCCACACGTCCTGGTGAAAGAAAACACAGGTCTTCAATTACACATTGCTCTGTCAATCTTCCTCCAGATCACACGCAGAGCTCTGATACCAATGATGGCAGAGACAAGAATGTTTTTATTCAATGCATGTAACAAATGAAAAAGAAGAGCCATATAAAGGCTACGGGAGGAAGGTGGACAGTTATAACTTTCCATCAAATACATAACTAATGTATTAAACTTAAACTAACGCTAACAATGAGTTAGATCATTGAAACATCAAGAGGAGTTTCTCGTGAAATCTGCTTTATCGGATCTAGCTAAATACATGGTTAGATGAACATGTGATCTTCCATTAACATGTGCATGCATATCTAAACTCTTTCTGACATCTGTCTGTAACTTGACTAAGTCTTGGAATCGTTTGGAGCTATATATAAGGATCAACGCAAATCCAGGTCATATGAATTAGATTTTGTTATTTGGTTGTTGTTTATATAATACACACGTTTCATTTAATTTAGTCTCTTTAAAGTGTGTAAAAGTAAAATTCGGTCAATTATATAGACTCAATTTAGTGATTAGGTGGGTCTTGTGTTTAGTCTAAGTTTCAAAATTAGAGTGAGTTATGCTCATTTTTTTAATAAATTCTATGTAAAGTGTCGTAGTTGTATATGATCCATGTCAACAAAATTCGTTACTTTTAAGTTATTTGTATTAGGTGTCATTAGTATTATTTTCAAATGTGAGTCATCATCATGTTATCAGTTTTTATCTTGAGTAGAGTTATGTGTCATCAAACTCGTATTTTTGGGTCCATTATCAAAAATTCAAAGAGTTAAATATTGTAAAATAAAATAAAAAATTATCTCACGGACACATTTTTGGTGTTACCTGACATCCAATTTTCGGGAGAATAAGATGAATAATATTGTAGTTCTAATGATATTTTTGATGATTTCAAAGAAGGAAAATATGCCTGGCTTCAGGGGCTCCGCCCCTCGACCCCGCGCTTTACTATGATAGGGAGCGTGCCCAGGGCGCTACCCTGAGACCTTGCAAGGGGCGTTGCCCCTTGACCCTGTTGAGGGATGCCGCCCATGGACCCTCGCTTTGAAATTCTAGAACATAAGCGAAGATTTGTGGGGAAGATGCATCGACAAAAGGTGGTGCAAATTTGAGCTCCATGGTCCAATCTATTGAGTAAGTAGCGACACTCATGGAGGACGGAGGTAACAGAGGCTAGAGGTCAATCAACGACCTCTCGTCAGTCACCAACAACGGGGCCGCACGAAGCTGTGGTGGCAATGTGTATGTGTGTTTTCTTTTTTTTCAGATTTGGAGTATGATTTAAGAGCTCCTGTTTAAATAAGTGAAATTTTCACATTGAGGGGGGGAAATGGAACATGGTCTCAGTGTTCAATTTTCCCTCAATTCAGTTTGTATTTGGTAAGCAATGATTCCTACATAATATTCCCTGAAGGAAAGACATATTGGATAGACGAAAGCATAAAGGAAAAACAACAACATGATTTTTGGGTTGTTGGTTGTCCTGTAAAACCATCCTTTGTTGAGGTTGTTGGTTGTCCTGTAAAACCATCCTTGTTGAAGTTGTTGGTTTTCCTTGGAAAACCATCCTTGCAGGTTGTTGGTTGTCCTACAAAACCATCCAGATCATGAGCACGCATGGGTGGCAAGCTACAGAAGGAAGTGTGATTATTTTTTCTACCTTGTCAAGATTAGGGGAGTGTATATTGGGAATTAATAATTTTAACAATAGGGGAGTGAATGTTACCAAAATATTGTGTAAAATTATTAAATAAATTTTAATATTATTAATAATGAGTTTATATAACTCATATTAATAATTTAGTTGTAATAGTTTAATTATTTGAGTGAGTTGTGAGAACAATTCACATAGCTATTTTGTAGTGTGAGTGATCCTAGGGATGTTTGAGAGATATTAGGAGATAAGACTGAGAGATTCATAAAGAGAGATATGAGGGATTGAATATGAGTGTTGACTCCACCATTGTAGGAGATTAAACATTATATATATGTAACCTCTATCAATATCAATGATTATCCCAAATGAATTAATTCAAATTTATATATTCTTGTTATTCGATGTTGTTTATTATAGTTCAATTTTTATCAACATTGAGCTGATATGGGAAAGGAAGTGTTAAAGGTAATCCACCAACACAAATCAAATGCATCCACAAAGTTTGCAAAGAAGTGAACTCTTCCCCAAAAATCCTCCATGTCAATATTTCCCAACTTTGTATCTCAATGTCAAAATTGGCATCAATGTATGAGGGAGCTTTAACCCCTCGTACTTGTACTTCATTTCCTTTGTTCCTTCTTTCTTTCCCTTCCCTTTTCTAGAATCGACATGGGGATCTAATCACCAAAGTCAATTGTAAGAAAAATAGAAGTTTGAGTTTGAAACCCTGTGCTACAACTATGAAAACGACAAACTAATTCGGAAAATGACCTTCTCGAGCACCCCTGAAAACTTGAAAAGCCAGTCATTGTTTGAATGATGTCTGACAGTCCAAAAAACCTAACACATCGCATGTTTTCATTCTTGTTGAGCGCGAAAGCTAGAATTGATTGAATCAGTGAGTAACTGTTAGGGCATAAGAAAAACCCGATTAAGAACTCTTACATATCAACATACCAAAACTCTTGCTTTCGATATTTCAATTCTTGATACTTCATTTTATGGGAGGAAGAATGAATTCATCCTACGACTAATGGCGAAAAATGACTAACTTGGGTGAAAAAAAAGAAACCATAGGGAGAAACTCAAAACCTACCAAAAATATAGACAAGAAAATAATTCTTGAAATGCATAATATGACCTAGATGAAGAACATACTTACCTCAAGGTGAAAATAATGTAAAATCACAAGAAAGCGATAAAAATGGAATGAAGAAAGCAATTCGGGTTTGGAAGGTGCGCCAACAAGTAGACAATCCATGCGGTGTATGGAAACACGAGAAAAAAATGACGTGGAAAATCACCCTTATTTATAAACCCTAACATCAATTACACCTAGTGTGACACGTGTGTTAAACAACTTTGACATTGGACATTTAATGTGTGACTTTCGGAGTCGGAGGCACGTTCGCATTTGTCATCATGTGGTTGAGTCCCAAAAACCCGACACAAAGAGGCCATATAATGGCAAAATCCAAAATCGGGAGGCATGAGGCATCTTGCATGTACTTAGGAGGTGAAATGTTCCGATGTTGTTGGGTTCCAAAATGCAGTGACACGTAGTTTGATTCGGAGTTCAAGTTTGGAATGCGGGAAACATGAAACATGTGTTTGGGCAAGTAGATGTTCAATGCGACTAGAACCCGAAACCCGACAACATGTAGTGCAAATCGGACTTTGGATTTGGGAGGCAGGAGACACTTTGCATGTATTTGAATTTTCGCTTGTTTGGAGCAATCGGATCCCAAAATCATCGAAAGTGTAATTCGGGATTTTAGGTCGAAAAGCTGGTTGCATGTTAATTGTCGAAGGAGAGTTCGAAATCCGAATCATGATTTTCTAAGGCATTTTAAAAATAACTTTGGATTTTAGGAAGAAAAATAAAATTTTGATTGGTTATCTCTTTTTCTTGATGATCGAAAAAAATGGGATAACATATTGTATGATGTTGCATTTGTGGGCTCTTTATACTCATTCTTTACAATTTACCACACATTACGAGATCCGAATAGCGCCTTCATGGTTAAGGACCAATACTCGTAATTCTTTCTTATAAATTGTGGTATCTGCAGACCTAAAAGAGATGCCTCGATGTGGAAGCCATAGCTGATTGTAAATTTATAAACTTGCTAAAAAATAATGCTATGATACTAATTTGTAGAAATTAGGCAAATAAAACATCAAGCAACAGAAATAAAATAAAGAAATGCAACTAAAAACAAAGCATTCCAAACTCAAATCAGCACTTTGTTGTGCAATATTATATCTTCTTCCTTGAGAGATTCAGCTCAATAAAATCTAAGTGTCTTGAAACAATGATTACATGTGCCTCTCATATAGAAATCATTTATCATAAAAAAATATTATTCTTAAACATAAACTAATGCTAAAATAAGACATGTTTAAAAACAAAGCTTTTGTTTTATTTTATTTTTTTTTAAATTAGGAATTTAAAAATGAAGTGTTCAAAATTAAAACCATGTAAAAACAAAGAGTTGTTTGGTTTCCTAATAATAAACTAGAGACAAAATTAAACAATTTTTTAACATATTCATGATATTACACCATATATTTATTGTTTTATACATGTTTCATTCATGATATCACACGGTCAAAATTTATTATGATCCAGCTGCGGTTGAATTTTCTTAATACAAATTTTTGTGACCCTGGAGAGGGTTGAATTTTCAATGAAACAATTAAGCGCCTCACGAGAATCGCATGCAATGATTTGGTTTATATCATCAGGTTCACACTTATCTCTTCCCAAACGTCATTCTCTGCAACAAGTGTTGCATCCTTATCTTTCTCAAATTTAAGAGCCTCTTTCATTTCTAACACAACCTCACTTATAGTGGATGGGCCTATTCGATGGCTCCTCTGCAATACATCTAATGGCTAGTTTGGCCACGATACCAAGTGATGTCATGTCATAATTGTTATCCAACCTCTTGTCTACTATTTCTGATAATTGTTGAGAGCCTTCACCCTGCTCCACAAATGGTGTCACCTGTTCAGGTAAACCCAAAATACATTACTTTTCATACTTTCAAATTCAACCATGAGAATGCTGGTTAGAAATGAGATTTCTTACCCATTTAACGAGAACCAACCTCTCTTCAGGCACTCTTATATCTATTGGTCGCCTCCCGCATATGATCTCTAACAAGACCACCCCAAAACTATACACATCGCTCTTTTCTGTCAACATATGGCTGCTAAAGTATCTGTCATTGAAGAAGAATAAAAACATTAACGAGGAACTTTGAGTTATGTGAATAACATTAACAAGGGATTGTAGAAAATTACTTGGGATCCATATATCCTACAGTTCCTCTCACAGCTGTAAACACTTGAGAAGTCTCCTCATCCATTGCCATTTTTGAAAGGCCAAAATCAGCGAGTTTGCCATTCAAATTGGAGTCTAGAAGAATATTTGCCGTCTTTACGTCCCTGTGAATTATTTTTGGTGTGCAGCCTACGTGCAGGTATTCCAGTCCTAGATATATATATACATAGAATCGGATCAGAGATATTTATCCGTCTCAATAAATTTCTTACTATCTAAGCAAGATTTAGGTCACCTTGTGCTGCATCAAGAGCTATTTTAAGCCTGGTTCTCCACTCTAGTTGGGCATATTTGAGATCATTGTGCCCTGGTAAAAGAGTGGAAAAACCAAAACAACTGTGGTTATTTGGTCAAAAATCCTTATATTTAAATGCACAGAACTGGTCGGAAAAAATTTGAATATAATTATTTCACCATAAAGATGGTCATTTAGAGAGCCTTCAGCGGACATGTACTCATAGACAAGCATGAGGTCTCTGTGTGCATTAGAGTAACCGAGCAAGGACACCAAGTTCTTATGATGCACTCTGGAGAGAAGTTCAATCTATGAACATGATAGCAAATTTAATTTTCTTAGTGCAGCCAAACAGTGCTCTACCTCATTTAAGATTGAACAAATGTTTTTATAGGAAAATACACCGGCATTACCTCATTTAAAAACTGTGCAGCTCCTTGTTCTGAGAACAAGGTAAGCACTTTTACTGCAATTTGTTTTCCTCCAGGCAGTTTCCCCCAAAACACAGATCCAAAGCCTCCTTGACCAATCTTATGGCTAAAGTTTTTGGTAGCTGTGACCATATCATGTGGAGTGAACGCATGAGATTTTGATGAATTTGGAACCAACACAGTTGAGTGGTCTGCAATTCACAAGTTCACAATTATACAAAAGCTTTCAAGGTGTGTGAGAAATGCAGTAACATTAGTATTAACAGGTAACAATAGTATTAGGTCAACCTGCAGCTACATTGATTGATGGATTGAGGAAACTAAATTTACAAGAAAAACCCTTTCACCTGGAATTCTGACACGTCTGTGTCTCCTATGATTCTTTCGGAAAACTAAAATACCAACTAAAGCAATTATCACAGCTCCGCATGCAATTAATGATGCAACAATAATCTTAGCTTTGCTCCTGTTTGACTGGGAAGGTACACAATCCCCCTTATTCATACAAAGGTACTGGTTGCCACCGTATCTGCACCACATCAAAGAAATGTCTAGTCCAAATATTATATAAAGGTAGAAGAGGAAAAACCTATATGATTTATAACATTTGTATATCTAGATAAATTATAATACCTGATATTCAATGTGGGGCGATTGAGTAGGTTTCGAGGAATTACGCCACTGAAATTATTGTTCTCTATAACTCTGAGACAACCATACATCAAATGGTTTTTAATTTTAATGTTTACTGGTTACTGATGATACTTAAAGACATCTAATCTTTAAAGAAAGAGGAGGAGGACATACAACTCTCTAAGATTATGCAGATCAAAGAGCCAGTCTGGAACACTGCCACTTAAACTGTTGTTTCCTAGACGCCTGTAAAGGTCACAGTCATTGTCATGTTTTTGAAGAAATCAATTTCTTGTGGTATATGGACCAACTGTTGAAAGCTCACACTTACAGAGTCTCCAACTTGGACAAGCTCGATAAGTTGGGCAAGCCTCCAGTCAGATGATTGTTGTCCAGCGACCTGGTCCGCAATATTATTACACAATAGAAATAGAAATATTATTTTCATAACATTAAAGGCTATGGTCTCATGGAGGGACTACCTAATTTTTTCAGAGTATGTGGTGTTGATAAAATTTTGGAAGCTTTTCGGAATATGCGGTTCCATGAAGTCAACAATTATAAGAGCGAATGAGACAACGTAAAGATAGAATTTAAATGCCACTGTGCCATGTGGGTAGGAAAAAGGCTAAACAGAAGGAAAACTTATTGCCCCACCTCCAAATCAATATAGTAAGATTTTCAAGAGTACCTTCCCACAAATTTCTGAAAAATAATAGAATAAAAATTTACTATTTTTTAAATAGAAAATGAAAATTCTTTCATAAGACTTTGAATTAATATTATAATATAATGATGAAGGGGGCTACTTAAGATTTACTGTTGGAACTGTCCATATTAATAAACAAAATAGAGTTATATAAAATTTTGTTAATATATGGGGTTGATAAAATTTTGGAGACTTTTCATGAGTAAGTGATCTCAACATAAAGATAGAATTTAAATGTCATTGTGCCATGAGGGTAGAAAAATGACTAAATAAAAGGGAAGACTTGTTGCCCCCACCTCCCATCAATATAGAATGACAAAATCATAAATATAAGCAAGACTTCCAACACCGCCTTCCCACCAACTTCTAAAAAATAATGGAAAAACAATTAACTACCATTTTTAAATGAAAAATGAAAACTCCTCCATAAGACTTCGCTTTAAATTCAAAGTGGGATTCTATTCTTACAAGTGAATAAGTTCAGTCAACCCAAAAAAATAATTCAGTCAACCGATAAAATATTTTCTTACAGTTGAATAAGTTCAGTCAACTCTGCAAAACTTGGCGGTATCGATCCTGTCAATCTTTTCCCCGACAAGTTACTGATCACAAAAAAATAAAATGAGAAATTATAAATCCTTTTATTTGCTTGTTTTCGTTAACGTTCTCATAATTTTTACCAGGCACCAGCTAAAATAAAGAATAGTATCATGAAAACTTACATTTCCGAAACCCTTACAGAGGAAGTGGCGTTAGTACACAGAATTCCTTCCCAGGGATGAAGGAAACATGGATCGGAAACCCAATTATCTATGTTAAATTCTTGTTTCACAACGGTAAGAGCTTCCACTGCAGCATGAATAATTACAAAATACTTCAAAACAATGAAATCTACTGATAAAAATCAATGCAAGAAGTAATTAGATACTGACCGTCTACCGATGAAGTTACAGGTTTTGTAACAAATAGTTGGAAGTACTCAAAAGCGTTGAGCAGAGGATCTCGAGTGGAGTGAAATGCCCTCTGCAGCTTGAAGCCTAGCAACATCGTTTCAGATTGGAACGCCATTTCTTTGGAAGAAGAATCTCCGTGGAGACTAATATTAGCAAATATGGATTCATTATTGATCGAAACCTGGAAAATCCTGGATTCAGACCGATTAAGTGCTTCAATCTCTGCAAAATACAGCACCAGAAGATAAGACATGGTCGTCTGTGGAACCTCCGATTGTATAAGGGGAAAATACATGCTCTCGCCGCCGACCACCGCCGTTTGCATGACATCAGTTGGAGGAAGGTTTTGAGTATTGTTTGTTGAAATTGTTTGTTTTAAACTCACATTATATGCGCCTTCAATCGATTGAGGAACCCACAGGCGGTCGAATGGGTCTTGGGGATACCTAAATTTGATGATAATCACATAAGAAATAAATAAGTATTAAAGTTTTTCTTAGTCTGGTTAACTCAATAGATATCAGTGCATAGGTTTTTAACATTTTTGTGGATGTTCATTGCTGTGCAAACATATGTAATGTTTAGATAATTACACAAAATATAAATTACCTGATGACTTCTGTAGATTGTCCGCCCATATCATATCTTTGAAGCCGACGCAACATTAGTCCCGGCTTAACCACATCATACATGCCTTTTTCAAGGGTTCTGAGCTCTATTGCAGAGATAAACAGGTCATCATCCTGCTCTGAGTTTCTGATCAAGCAGAAAAACACTACTTCTCCAGCAGTAACCAGGATTCGCTCACCGTTTACCGGCTTCTGAGTTCTCTGCACTGGAACATTTATTTCAGACAACGTATCCATCGTCTCAATAGAGATATCGAAGCGTGGCATTTGCTGGAGACCATTGAAAGTGCCTCCATAAAACCATGCTCGTAACAGGTGGGGAACGTGGGGAATGACGGGTAATTTATAGCATGACTTGTTGAGAGGCTTGGAGAAAACCCGTACGGTCTGGAAGTAAAATGGCAAACTGGTATCATTTATGTCTGCCTTATGACCCCTATCTGCTATGTAACTATCATCTGTAACCCATGTAATATTGGTTTTCGGATCTGTGCGATTTTGTTTTCCACCACAGTCAATACTCAGAAATCCTGCCATCACATTCACAAATCAAAAGGAATACTTAAAAGAGAGGCAGATACATAATCTTAAGAGAGTGGCTCTGGTTATTTTTAATACTTAAGTGCGACAATACCTGGCTGACAAACAACAAAGACAGGCGCCCCAAGAGGACGAAAATAACTGTTCCTGCAAGTTTTCTGCAAATCTTCATCTTCATAACAGATTCAGATAGGTATCGCACATATGTTTTCATGATTGTTCATATTGTGAGGGAAATCGAATTCCAAGAACAATAGGTCAGTTTGACTGGGTGATCGAATATTCATGTGTGATCGGCACGGCACTCGGCGACTATGACTATTCTTCCTTGTAGGTTTTCAAAGGTCGTAATTTCACACATGTTATGAGTACGGAGACAAAGGTCGGTTTGGAAAGTTTCACTTGCGATAGATTTGTGGTCAGGTTATTTGAACGGTCGACGTCATACTCACAAAAATGTCCTTCCTATTTCAGAGATGTTATTTTCTCGTCTTGTTGTTAGCAAAGGTTTGAATTTGGTGTACTCTTAATTCATTAAAGAATTTCTTATAACATGCAACCCATATATTTTTGGAGTTAAATATTATCAAAGTAAGATATAAGGTATCTTCTAAGAAATAATATAAATTTTGTTTTGTTTTTAAAAAAGATATGAAGAAAAAATTTCAAACTTGGCACAATTATATCTCATTTTACCATAATTTTATGAAAAATTGCAGAAATTTTACGAAGAATTCTAGCATAAGACTCTAAGTTTGCAAAATCTATGAAACTTCCATAAAACGAAACTCAAATCCCTTGACATGGAGCTTTACAATTGCCTAAGCTATTCACAATTATCTTCTATTGGCACTCGCTTAATTCTCAAATTACTCACTTGATTTCTTTGTGCTCCTCGAAACTTTTAGCCTTATGAACATTCATTATATTCCTCCTAAGCATTTCTCTTACGTCCATTGCTCCTTTTTCTTATAAAGACTTGGCAAGAGAAGTAAATATGACTTCACAAATAAAACTTCCCGGGAAAATATTTCTCAGAAAATCATCTACGTTAATTCACATCCTCATCTAATCAAAGCAAATTAGGTCGCTTAATCATACAATTAGCAAAAAAATTAGATCAAGGCCCATGTGTGTAGCTAAAACCATATGATGTTGTTTGGCATGCAAAAGCATAATAATATTCTTAAAGCTATAAACATTTATAACTTCCACCAACATTGATGGAAAGCAAATATATATAAGGATCAAAAGATGACAAATCCAAAGATACAAAATTCCAAATTACTATGTGCAAGTTTTGAATTTGTCACGCCTTTTCTCCTCTATTTCATACCACATAATGTGGCGAAGCCGCAAACCTATGTAGAATGGTTCCATATTCTATTCTCCCTACTCTAACTCTTTTGTGTGATGTAAGAGTGCAAGTGAACCTAAATACTCCTACATCATACAACCTAGGTAAGAAGAAACAATGAAGTGTTTTTCATTAAGTTTTCAATTAATCATCCAAAGTTTCAATCTTGACTATATAACTAAGTCAAGATGCATCTTAAACTTCCTTTTTTTTTTTTTTCCATTTTATGATATATTATTTGTATTCCTTATGTGTGTGGTCTTTGCTATGTTTAAATATATCTAGAATTTCTTCAATTTCCTCACCACATGTTCTTGTAGTTGGTGCCTCTAATATACTTTTGTGCCATTTTCTTACAAGAGTGGAGAACACTGTCATCCGAATATCTTCTACATACCATTATCATATTGTAAATCCATTAGACATAAAGCATTAAAATCTATGCCTTTGTCTCTATATTACATTTTTGTATATGATTGAGGTTCTATATAAATATCATGAAAGGTTTCTATCACACAAAAAAACTAGTAGACATTGTGAACAAACTACTAGTTAAAGTGACTAAATATGCAAGTTCCCTAGATTGTTTATGCACATATCTCTTAAACAAATAAACAACCTCCATAATTTAAATATAGCCCTATTCTAGTGTGAATCTAGATAATACCAAGATTTAGGTAAATACCACTACTAGTCTAGTGTGGAAACACCAACACTCTCCCTCAAGCACAAAACCAAGGAGACAAAATATAAAATAAAAGAGACACATCCTTAAATATTAGTTTTAGGCCACTAGGCTAGATCGTATACCCATATACAAATGTGTGTGTGTGTGTGCTGTGTGTGTGTGTGTGTGTGTGTGTGTGTGTGTGTGTGTGTGTGTGTGTGTGTGTGTGTGTGTGTGTGTGTGTGTGTGTGTGTGTGTGTGTGTGTGTGTGTGTGTGTGGCAATACTAAGTGTCCTTATGGATGGTAATCCATCTTATTATAAAAATGGATGTTGATTCATTGAGATGCCAAGTAGGAGGTTATAATGTACTATACAAGGCTCGCTAAGAAGAAACAATGATTAAAAACTAGGAAAAGTGATTTACTATGGGAAAAATGTATCATCACATGAGTTTTCTCAAAAATCTAGTAAAACAACAAAACTATATGGCGGAGCTAAGATATATTACTGCAATGCATCTTAAGAAAAATACAGCTCAATACTTTAACACAATGTTGACAAAGGTATTTTCGAATGGAAAGTCACTCAATAACCTATATTTTCTACTTGTTCCTTTGGTTTGGATTCATGGGTTTTGTTGTTGAGACATTTTTTTATTGCATTTCCCTGAAGGATTTTCAGAATTAATTGTGGCTCAATAATCTTGAGCCTCACGCCATGTTCAAACTCGCTTTGTCACTCCTCCAACTAATCATTGACCAACATTAATATTTTTGTCATTGAAACTTTTCAAACCCCCACCAATGCCCCGCCACATGGCTCAATTTTGTGAGCCCTCCTTTGCTTTCCTCCAAGTGGACGTGAAACTCCAAGGATTAATTACATTTGAAGATAATTTTTGGTCCTGGGTCTTGCATAAGGGGCATGTTTTACGCTGCAAAGGAGTCTATATATTTTTTTATATATGGAAATGATATAAAAGGAAGATATTGAGGAGAATATTATTATTTGTGCAAGAACACATAAAAATAGAAAGAGAGAAAAATACAGAGAGAAAAAAAAGAGCAAAGAACTCAAAGAAATAGAGGAGAATACGAGAGAAGGGAAGATAAACAACAGAGATGTATGCAACAACATATAATACAAAAAAATATAAAAAGGGATTTCTTTGCAAATATATATGTGCATGAAAGCATAGAGAATTTTTTGTAAGAAAAAGAAACAGTGAACAAGACACAAGAAGAAGAAAAAAGAAGAAAAAAATAGAGCAGCAAATATGTGATTGTAAAAGTTATTTTTAATCGAATATAACATAATTTGTGTGTGTGTGTGTGTGTTTGTTCAGCTCTGGTTGTATTTTTCCCTGTGTTGGTTGCATTTGGCACTAAATTTTACCAACATTTTGGTATCAAAGAAAACAAAAAATCAATAGCTCGTGGCTTTGAATTTTTATTATTTGGGTTGATTTGTAATGACTTCTAGTAAGCAAAGAACTCGTGGAAACAATCCCCAATATTTGATGGGAATAACTATTACATATATAGTGTATTAAAATGAAGACATTTTTCTCCTCTCAAGAGCTATGTGAACTATTTGAAGGAGGATATGTAGAGAGGTAACAAAACATGATGCTTTCAAAGTGCATGACACAAGCTTAAAGGAATTCTTTTCAAGGAGAATGGGAGAAAATATGCTAAGGATTTGAGCTATATAAAAATGTAGTCACAGATTTAGTATTTCCAAGGATAGCAGGAACTAAAAATTCAAAGCAAGCTTGGGACACCTTGTAGAATCCTTATCAAGGAAGTGGCAAGGTGAAAGTAATCAAACTATAGATGTTGAGGAGACAGTTTGAGACTCTTCTCATGAAATATTTAGAATCAAGTAAATGATTTTTTCAAAAGAACTATGACCATTCATCAATAAGTTGAGGATAAATGGTGATGTGGTAGAATATCACATGATCATAGAGAAGGTACCTTGAGAAGCCTTCCAGTCAGATTTGAACTAGTTTTGGTAGCCATAGAAGAGTTTAAGGACTTAAAACAAATTATTGTTGACGAACCGATGGGTTCTTTCAGAACTCATGAATAGAGGATGAGTAGATCACCAACTCCTCCAATAAACAAGCCTTCAAGAAAAATACAAATTTTAGAGGTAGGGAGAGGATCATATAACAAAGGAAGAGGAAGATTTAACAACCAACAAGAAGGTGGAAGTCACAACCACTATCAAGAGCCACATGAAAGAGGAAGAGGTAGAGGAAGGAGCAACAACACTTCTAGAGGTGGTTCTACACAAAGGTATGACAAATCAAATGTGCAATGCTATTACTATAAAAAGTATGGACATTATGCTAGTGATTCTAAAAGAAAGAATATGATTTGAGAAATCATAATCATAATGCAAGCTTCTCTAATGCAAAAGAAGTTGAACCTAAAAATAATGGAAGTTTCTTTCTAACTTGTAATGTAGCTAAGCAAGGAAATAAGCAAGTTTGGTACTTGGATAGTGCATGCAACAACCATATGTGTGGAAATAAGGAGATGTTTAGTAATATAGATGAAGCAATCAGATCTAAAGTGAATATGGGAACAAACAATAAGGTTCTGTTATGGGTAAAGGCATAGTATCCATTCTCAACAAGCAAGGAGACAAAAAGCATATACATAATGTTTTCTATGTGCCAGGGTTGAAGTATAACCTACTAAGAATTGGAAAGCTTGTCCAAAATGGATATAAGGTGAGGTTTGAAAATGGAGAATGTAGTATATATGATAAAGATGGAAGAAACAAGATGATTGCAATTGTGCAGATGACACAAAACAAAATGTTTCCTTTGAGGATGCAGAATGCAGGTGCAACAATGTTCAAAACAATAGTCATTGATCAATCTACTCTATGGCATCTTAGGTATGGGCACTTGAGTTTTGGTGGATTGAATGTTCTTTATAAAAATAAAATGGTTTAAAGATTGCCTCCTATTGAACAACCAAACAAGGTTTGTGAGGCATGCATATTGGGAAGCAACATAGAAATGCTTTTCCCTCAAGTAAATCATGGAGATAAAGCTCACCTCTTGAGCTAATACATTCAGATTCATGTGGTCTCATTAAGACCCCCTCCTTGTCTAAAAATATTTATTTTCTTGTTGAACCCTAGTCATTAGTGTTTTCATTGATTTCAAGTGGCATTGATTGTAAAGCGGTGAGTGGTGAAGTGAAGCTTAGTCGGACATGATAGTTTTAGGTTGTTTCAGTGTGTTGTAGGCTTGGTTTGTGAGGTGGGAGTCTAGTGGAAGCATGGAAAAGATTGGAATGCTTGACTTAGAGGTTCTACATGTCAAATTTTATGGTATAAGCATGGGTAAGTGCTCTTACACGGTGTATCAGGTCATATGGTGGACGTTGCAATTGAAACCAACCCATTTAGGCATGTTTCTGGAGCGTGATGAGGTATGAAAAGTTGGTACATGTCATGAAAATATCATGTGAACATGGAAGCATCCTAGGAATGGTTTTTATGGCATGTGTGAGCAAAAATGAGGCCCAGTTTAGCTTCTGGAGGAAAAATTCAAAAGTTAGCCAAAGTTGGTCTTGAGAACTAGTATTGTAGGCTAAGGTAAGTGAGATAGGTTTAAGAGGTATAGGAAAACCTATGGATAATAAACACATGGAATGTGTAGAGGGGTGTATTTTAGTGCTTCATGCCAAATTTCATCAGATTTTGAAATGGGGATTTAAAGTTATTCACATTTTTCTAAAACTAGCTATTTGATAAGTGCAAAATAAGAAGTCTATCTTATTAGGTCTCAAGAAAAATTGTCGAGCCTTCTTCAGATAAATCATAGAAGGAATTTTTGAAGATAACTCGAGAATGATTTTTTCAAAACTTTTGAGGAAGATTGGTTGATAAATAAGGAAGTTATGAGTATTTTTTAACATGATTGTTTGTCTTCCAAACTATCTTCTTAGAGCAGTAGACACAAAATGAACAATTTGACCTCAAAATGTCTTGTGCGAGACTCCTTATAAGTGTAAGAGGAATTATCCAGGTGAAGATGGTGAAATTGGTGTTTCTCATAAGTATCTTATCCATAGAGGTATGTCTTGGTTTGAAGAATTTGAGGTGTACAATGCAAACCGAAAGTGTCAAGCTGCATCTATTGTTGTTGTGAAGGTATGAAAGGAAATATTAAGCGATAATGAAGATTATTGAGTAAGATTAGTGCATGTGTTGTATGATATTAGTCAATTTATCTTTCCTTTCACCAAAAGTATGTCTATGAGATTACAAGTATACTCCCACGGTGCATCAAGCAGCTAAGGGTCACTAAGAATGTCTACAAAGGTGTGCTAATTATGATTGAAACAATGTAGCAAGCAATGCTACGAAAAAATAATCTCATAAAATGATTGCATCAACCTTGACAAGTTGAAAAATATTCTAAATAGGTCTATAAGATTAGGGTGTGTTTCAAGGAGAGAAAGGATTCCAAGGAGTACTTCATATGGAAAGGTTTGTTGCTTTAAGAAACCTTAATGATTATCAAGTGGTCCTAAGTGCTCTGTAAATAGTAGGTCTTATTCATGACTAAAGTTTGTCTTTTTTCAAATGTCAAAAATTATTTTAAGAATCACTAAGAAGATCTAGTATCAGGCATTGATTGTAAGTGAAAAGCGCATCTCTATATAAGGAAGACTTGGCATTGTTAGCATTAGTTTAGTTTAATTCATTGTTTGTTGATGGACAGTTATAACTGTCCTCCTTCCTCCTGCAGGATTTATATTTGAGGCTCTGCTCTTTTGTTTAACACATTGAATAAATTATGTCTTCTGCTATCATTGGTATCATAGCCCGCAGCGTATCTTTGGCATGGAATTTTAGAGTAAAGAATAAGAGTTTCCATCTTGGCAAGCCACCGCTCTATCATTTCTACGACGACGACTTGAGTTTGCCTATTCGGCATTTGGAAAAATTGTTCTTCTTTGACAAATGATCTACATTTTTCTTTCTTGATACATTCTTTAGACCTTCTTAGAGACACTGCGAGGAGATGTGAAAGATGTGTAAAGATATTCTTTTTAAGCAATTTTGACTTTTTGTCTTTTGCCTTGCAAATTAGAGCGACTTGTAGAGTTTCTCCTTTTGCATATTTGTTTGGAGTTATCTAGGACCTGTGGTGTGGCATTAATTCTTTAGCCAGTGACAAAACCTGAGCACATGGGGAGGGCCTGCGTGGAAGTTTATCCAGTGATTGACGACCTGTGTATAGGAGACCTGCCTGAAGGAGAAATCACAACTCCATTTCTACATGGAAAGTTGACTGGACATGTCTTTGGAGAAGTGGATGTTAGTGTTGAAGGAAGAGATAGAATAATATTCAATGTATTCAATGTGTGTTTGAACAAAACAGCGGAAGAAGAATATAAAGCAATGAAACAATTACACAAGGCAGGGATGGTTAAGGAGTAACCGTGTAACCATATGATGCGTCTGTGTAACCATATGATGCATGGGATGTATTAAGCTAACATTCCCCCTTATTACATTGTTCGTACAAACATACATTTCTAGATAGAGAGTCCCCCTTAATGAGAACACCGCAAAGAGGGTCTTCACACGAGCATGTGCCTACATGGTCTCACATGGTTTTTATAAGGTTAACCAGAAACATAGAGGGACAGGAGCACTTTCCGACTATTCACCTTGGTGGTTTTACAGGATTACCACGAACCAAGAGGATTTTACCTCGGTGGTTTTATAGGCATACCACGAACCCAAGAGGATGATACCTCGGTGGTTTTACAGGATTACCACGAACCCAAGAGGATGATACCTCGGTGGTTTTATAGGATTACCACGAACCCAAATTTGAGTACCATGCGCTGCTTTCAGTGCTTTTTTGTTCCCATGACACTTTTCAATTTAGGAGGTCCCAAACAGGAAACTATGCACCATTTGCACTTTATTGAACAACCAAACAACACAGAAAACAACAACATGCACTAACAAATATTCCACATTCACTTCTAAGAACCATAGCAATCATGTTCTTAGTTGTAGCCACTGATGTCAATTGTCATTTAGCCAATCTTTAACAGCAAAGGAAACAAATCACTGCCACTGGATGCTTCCCTTGACTAATTCGTTTTCATCCATAATGTGAAATATGAATACTGAGAAAGAGATTGCATCAAGAAACATGCTATTGACTAGATCTCGCCACTTAGACCTTGTTGCACATGGTTCATGTTGCAAGTGAACGTATTCACAAGCGAACCATCTTCTTTTCGAAGCATGGAACTCATAGGATCAATTCAAAATGAAGAACCATTGACAAACAACTATACTCCGCATTAATCCATTTTCATCATCTGACCACAAAACAATAGAACACGGAACAAAATAGAAACTGAAATAAACACAAACCAAAAATTGAGGAATAGGTCCTCAATACCTTATTTTGCCACAATCTCTGTTGGTGGCCTTGTCGCTTGTAGCTTGCAAGAGGTCACTGGATTTCCTCCAACCTCCATTATCCTTTGTCCTCCTAAATAGTTATATCAACAAGCATCCAAGTTGCGGAAAGGTGGAGGCTTTGGTTCACCAAGCAAAGTGGTATTGTCACTAGTTGGACCTAACATAATACAATCTGGATTTTGTGTCCCAACCGGAGGAGTTTCACCATGCCTCAAAGCATCTCAAAAATAACACGCTTAGGTGTAACATCCTCATATCCAAATAGTACACCAAATCCAACATCCTCAACTTTCAACCTCTGCGTGTTCTTCTCCAACAAATGTTTATAGTAACCACAGGCGTACTTTGCCACCAATTGTAATGTCACACTTGCCTTGCTCTGCAGTTGCACCATTTTTGAAGCCATTTTGTTATCCTTCAGTGATGATTTGATACTATCCGGTGAAAAAAATGTATTTAAAAAATAGGGCCTCGTGTAAATATTTGTCTTCAAATGGAAACTCCATGCAGCCGAAGACCATATACATACGATGGAATCCATGGAAAGGCCAATAAATTTCAACCCACGCTTTGCACAAGACAAAACACCAACAAGGTAGTAGATGTCCACATAGGGCTGACAAAAAACAATAGGCCACATCCTAAAGCAATAAGTGTAGTGTGCAACACCCAACAATGTCTGCTCCAAAAATATTGCTATCCGATGCCCAACTCTTGAAAGGGCCAAATTTTGCCACATGGAAAACCAAGATGCGAGATGATTCTTCAGTTTGAAGATCTTTGGGGGATCATTTCTGGCATGAACGCCCCTCCCATAGACACTGATCTGTTAGCTAAGTATGAAAAGGATGATGCAAAATCATTAATGCTTATCACTCTGAGCCTTTCTGATGAGGTTCAACCTCACATTTGGGAAGAAACCACTTCCTCTATAGCATGGGCCGCATTTATGCACGTCTATGAAGCCAAGAATTTGACAACGATGTTACATCTTCGTAAAAGCTTCACACGATGATTATGCATGATGGTGAATCGGTCAAATCCTTCTTGCGGCGTGTGGCCGAGTTACACGTAGAACATTCTCGCTCTTCGTGAACCGGTGGATGACAAGTTGCTAGTCTAGCTCACCTCGCAAGCTCTTCCTTCTCGGTTTTAGACACCGATCACCTCATTGACCATCACTCAACAGAGGTGAGTTTTTTCAAACCGGTGAATTATCTCCAAAGAAGAAGAAGCCATTCAGAATGTTCAAGAAGCCTTAAAAAACAAGGCTCTCATCACAAGGCAAAAGCATAAAGAACAAGCCTCGTAAAGGGTAGTCATTTTAATCGAAGTAGCATCCATAGCAGCAACCTTCTCAGTGGCCACCACAGTGGCCACCCCAAAAGTAGTAGAACAATAAGGCGGATCGATGGTGCCACATTTGCTCCACGAATACACACACGACTGCAAACTGTTATTACAACGGTCGCAAGCATGGCAACTCTGGCGAAGAGAGCACTTCTGGCCAAGGATATTCCAAGAAATCCCAATGGTGTGCTCATAATCAGAGGTAGAAGGGTCATATTGCTGCTCAACAGGATGCCTCCTCCGATGAAGAGGTTCCAGACGCAACTCATCTGGACATTGTCCTAGTCTCGCAGACTTCGTAGCTATCAGAAAGTGTCTGGTTGATTGATTCGGGTGCCAACAAACACATGACTGACAATAAGAAGTTGTTCCATACCCTGAGTGACCGGCCCACTGGAGATTGGATCACCATCGTAGATAATCAAGAGTATATTGCGGTGGGGATTGGTGATGTCATCATTCCTCTTGGGACACAAAGATGTACACTCACGAAGGTGCTATATGTTCCAGGTTTGACCTCAAATCTCTTGTTTGTGAGTCAACTTCTTAATCATCGAATGTGGGTCGAATTCTTTGTTCAGAAAGGGGTCAAGTCTTGCATCATTTCCTGGGAGACTTAGTTATTGCTCAAGTATTTATGAAGGGCTGTCTATTTTCACTGGATGCGGTCACTTCATCTAACATTTCTCTCTCTACTTCAACGGCAGTGTCCACTGCACTATGGCTCTTTTGATATAGTCATCTTTTCGCTGGGGCTCTCGATCAACTCCTCTGCCAAGGAAATGGTAAGAGGGCTTCCTCCACTCTCCCATTCCTTACCTTTTCTTGAGATGTCTGGCAGAAAACAACAAAGTGGTCTCGCTCAAATAGAGATCTTATCATTCTACAGAGCATCTTCAGGTTGTACACACTAATTTGTGCGGACCCCTACCAGCTAGCTTCCAAGGTTTTGAATACTTCTAGCTCATCATTGATGATTAGTCACAGAAAATGTGGGTATATTTCCTTCAGAAGAAGAGTGAGGCATTTGCCAATTTCCAAACCTTTACTAGCAAGCCACCAAGATCGGGAAGCCTCTCCTTCTCCTCTACTCGGATCGAGGGGGAATTTGTATCGAAGAAGTTCTTAACATACCAAGCGAAGTATGGCATTCAACAACATCTGACTACACCCTACACGCCCCAATAGAATGGGATTTTCAAGCGACACAACAGGACTATTAAGGAGATGGCTCGTTGTATGCTCTCCACCGCCAAGTTGGAGGATCAGTTTTGGGCGTAAGAAGTCCAAACGAAGTGTATCTAATCAACTAGGCACGCATGAAAATCTTGTAGAACAGGACACCGGAAGAGGTATGGATTGGTCGTAAACCTTTTATCTATCATTTGAGATTTTTTGGTTGTACTGCATATATGCATGTTCCAGATGAGAAAAGGAATAAGATCGATCCAAAGACACTACCATGTCTTTTCTTGGGGTATAGTACTACCTCAAAGGCATATTGTCTCATGGATCCTGAGATGAAGAAAATCTATGAGAGTCAAGATGTGGTGTGTGATGAGTCATCCTTTGACTCCCTACCACACAATGGAGATCTAGTACCAACCTCGTCACATAGATTTCTCACACATCCAGATGATGGGCAAGATGATTCTTCTTAAAGAGAAGAAGAGCTGAGTGGAGATTTATTCATTGATCTAGGCACACTGGAAAACACATCTTCACATCAGCAATAGCAGCACCAACGTCCGAAATGGGTCCAGAATACTATTGGGGATGCACACTTGAACTCACTTCCAGATACTTCTATGGGAGTCAGAACATGAAGTCAAGCCAGACATGAGGTAAATTTTGCACTCATGAGTTCAGTTGTTGATAGCACCAAACTTGACATTGTTCATGAGGCATTAGACCAACCACAATGGAAACAGGATATGAATGCTAAATATGATTCCCTACTTTAGAATTAGACATGGGAACTTGTCAATCTACCTCCAGGTAAGAAATCCATTGGCTGCAAATGGATTTTCAAAACAAAATATAAGGCAGATGGTTCAATCAAAAAACACAAAGCACAACTTGTTGCAAAGGGTTATGCTCAGCAAGAAGGAATTGACTATGATGAGACCTTTGCACCCACTGTAAAGATCAAAACCATCAGAGTTGTCTATGCACTGGCAACACAAAATGGATGGAAACTTTAGCAGATGGATGTCAAGAGTGCTTTTCTAAACGGTGATCTCAAAGAAGAAGTATACATGGCCCAACCTGAAGGGTTTGTAGACGAGCATCAACCACACAAGGTATGTCATCTGATAAAGTCACTTTATGGACTCAAACAAGCACCTAGGGCATGGTATATAAAAATTGATGATCACCTATTACAAGCATGGATTCACTCGTAGCCCCTCAAATACAAATTTGTATATCAAGAAGGTAGGAACAGAGATTGTTATTCTAGTTTTGTACGTAGATGATCTTGTGATCACAGGAAGTTCTGACAATCTTGTGGATGATGTAAAGAATGATCTAAAGAAATCCTTCGACATGACCGATTTGGGGCTACTTCACTACTATCTTGGCTTAGAGATATGGCAAAAGAAGAATCATATCTTTGTCTCCTAGATGAAATATGCCAAGACACTCCTGGAGAAGTATGGAATGTTAGATTGTAAACCAATGTCCACACCTATGGAAAAAGGTTTGCAATTATCTAGATTCCAGGATTCACCACAGGTAGATGGCACTCACTATAGGTAGCTTGTGGGGAGTCTCATTTACTTGACTTATACCAGGCCAAATCTTTGCTTTGCAGTGAGCTATCTCACCAGATTTATGCAGGAGCCAAAGAAATGTCATTGGATAGCAGAAAACATGTGTTGAGATATGTCTGAAAATGTATGTTGAATTTGGTCTGGAGTATCAGAAGAACACTCAGTTCTTCTTACAAGGATATACAGACTCGGACTATGTAGGATCCGTTGATGACAGGAAATCCACTTTAGGGTATGTTTTTCATCTCAGATCTAGACCTATCTCATGGATTAGCAAGAAGTAAACTGTTGTTGCTCTCTCATCCACTGAGGCTGAATACCGTGCCACACGAGGAGCTTTCGCAAAGTGATTTGGTTACGTCGCATTCTTGCAGATATAGGGATTCCTGAAGAGAAACCTCCCATCATTCACTGCGATAATCAAGGTGTGTTGAAGCTTGTGAATCATTTTTTTCATGAACGAACAAAGCATATTGAGCTCAAATGTCACTACATTCGTGAACAGGTCTTGAACTACCAAATTCAACTCCAATACTGCCCTACTAATTTTCTAGGTTGCAGATATTCTCACCAAGCCTCTGGAAAGGTGAAGTTTGATTTGTTTAGGGGGTACATATGTAAAAACAATGTATTCAGGGGGGGAATGTTAGCATTAGTTTAGTTTAATTCATTGTTTGTTGATGGACAGTTATAATTGTCCTCCTTCCTCCCACAGGCTTTATATTTGAGGCTCTGCTCTTTTGTTTAACACATTGAATAAATTGAATAAATTTTGTTTTCTGCTATATCAGGCATCAACATCGACTATGAAAAGTTCATAGATGGATTTGGCAAATATGAAGTGTCTCCAAAGCAAAAATGGTAAGAAGCTAGTGTATATAGTGGTTGACGGTGATAATGAGCATGGACTCAATTGTGCAAGCTTGGTTTAAATGCATAAAGGGCCTTGGTATTTGTATAATGGTGTGTTGGGTGCCCTAAGAAGGTTAAGAAGGTTTCAATCATTCTCCATGAAAAATTAAGGTTCACCATAAATCTTGAAGCATGAATTTGAACTCAAAAAAAAGTAGAGCTTTGTCAAGTTTTTAGTCACCGCACTATGTTTTTGTGATTTTCTAGGAATTTTGGTAAATATTCAAACCCTTTAAACTATTGAAAGAGGTGTATGAACAACCGAAAAATCCACAACAAGTTAAACTTTCAAATTTCATTCATAATTGAGTGAAAAATCACTTATAGAAGAGTCTCAGGATTACACTATTACAAAAACCCTCCTTCTAGGGTTTGAAGAAGTAAAATAATTGAATCACGAAGATTACCCAATGAAATATCTTTAAAACTGGAATAAATCTATGTGAGAATGTAATGTTCAAGAATCTTCAAGTTGTAAATTGTATTATCAAGGCATGAGGGAGAATTCTCTACACAGTCACTTTGAAAACGTTGTTTCAACCTGTGTAGTGTTGGTAGACTTATTTAAGGAAATTTCTTCAATTGAATTAGCTCTAAACATTCAAACAACTCTTTCAAAAGATCAGAAGTGACTTAACTAATTTTTTTATGGATTTGAATTTATTTGAAAGCATGTGTCTTCATGATAGTGAAGGTTTAAATCCTATAATAATAGTTTATTGTCTCATGTGATAGTATAAATGATGTATACATGTAAGTTGGAGCTTCATAATCTGTGTATGCTCTATGGACATTAGATGAAGATTTTTATTCTTGTTTTGATATGCAGTAACAAGTGAAATTGCCATAAATAGTAATGCACCTCATAAACATAACATTTTAGTTTTAAGACAGAGGTGTTTATGCAAGATGATAGGTGATAAGATGATGTTTAAACTTTCATGGAAGGTGTAGAGGCTTATGACCAGACAAATAAATTTGAATGAAACCTAGGTTAAGCTCGAAAGGCTCTGGCAAAGCTTACAAACTTGCTAGTATCCTTCTTTACTCGAACAAAAATATGAAGAGACATTTTTGTCTCTTTTAATCAAGTTGAATATGTCCATAAAGACTTTGAATTGAAAGCTGGAATAATTTGAAGGGTAGGGTAACCAAATGGAAAAATGGCCAATTTGAAGGTGTGAGTAGTGTGATATGTTAGAGATCAAGAAGAATAGTTGAAGGTGCATATGAAATGACATAATATTGAGGTACAAAATATGATTGAAGTAATGAATGGTTAATAACTTTGAAATTAGTTCTAATGCTCAAATGATGTGAAAGTTCAATTGCAGGAGTATATGTAGGTGAATTTTTGTCTAAGATATGAAAGAGGTTGATCATACATGGACATTAATGACATTCAATGCATTTAGAATACTGAAATTGATTGAATAAGTAAGAAAACTGTGGGACTAAGTTGAGAATGTGAGGGAGAACATTGTTTGATGAATATCCTGAAGAAGATAGTGAGTCAAGTAGTGAAATTGAGTGAGTGAATGCAAAGTACCGATGAGTAGGGTTATGTTTTGAATGTCAAGAGAGCGGGGGTGTAGAATTATGAAAAGAATGCAGGTATAGGTGAATGAACGATGAAGAGAATGCATGTATCTTGTTTATATAAAGTTGATAACATCAGCTAGAGTGTGCAACATAATAGTATAGAGATCTAAAGGAATGAGCTAAAACTCACAAAGCATGGTATATGAATATTTTATAGAGATTTATGCCTTGAATATGGTGAAGAATACTTTCCTTAATTTAAGATTAGAGAAGTAGGAGAATAATTGAAAAGCAGAGTAGAAGAATCAATGTGTGTTAATCTAGAGGTCATTATCAGTTGTGTAAGATAGTGAACAAAGGCTAACCAAAAATCAAAACAAGTCTAAGTAGTATTTTAGCATATAGGGGGTTGTAGCCTCCTTATAAGTAGTGGCTTACTGAGAAGACCGATTGCGGTGGTTAAATATTGGGAGTTGAATCTTCCGGACTAAGTAGCAAACTTTAGTAAAATTTTTGAGTTGGAGCTCTAGGTTGAGTATAAGCTCAACCATGAAATCAATGTAATTTTTATAGGACAATTTGGTCCTAAGCCTAGTTCATGGTTTGAGTGTTTTTTTCCCAATTTGTGTTTCCCACATTAAAACTTGTGTCTCTGTGTACTCTCTTGCAAAATGATTGTATAATTTTGTATGTGTTCATCATAGAAAACTTTAAGAAGGTAAATTTGACAAGACATTAATTCGCCCCCTCTCGGTGTCCCGGTTTCCAAAATTTCTTACTTTCATTGATGACTTAGTATAAGGAAATGGATTTATTTCTTGAAAAATAAATCAGAAAAATTTAAGGTATTTAAATAATTTAAGCCCATGGTTGAGAATCCAAGTTGCCATTATATAAAAACATTGAGAACAAATAGAAGGGGAGAGTATATATCAAATGATTTTTTAAACTTTTGTAAAGAACACAGGATCAAGAAACAATTCATGGCAAGGTATACACCTCAGCAGAATGGTGTAGCTGAGAGGAATAATAGAACCATTCAATAAATGGTGAGAAGTATGCTCAAAGAAATAGGATTGTCTAATGAATTTTGGGTAGAAGCAATTGGGACAACGATATATCTCATGAATAGATGTCCTACAAAGAGTGTGAGCAACATGATATCTCAAGAAGCATGAAGTGGAAAAAAACAAGTGTTGAGCACTTGAGAGTTTTGAATGTGTGGCATATGCACATGTGTTAAAGAAAAAGAACAAAATGGGATAAAAGAGGAGAGAAGTGCATTTTCATTGGGTATAGTGAGAAATATAAAGCTTATAGATTGTATAATCCAGTTACAAAAGAGATTATAATCAGTAGAGATGTTTAATTCATTGAGGAAGCATCTTGGGAAGATGTAAAAGTAGTGGAGCAGCCAAAAACAAATGTAAATGCACCTATCATTTTTCCTGAACTAGTAGAAGGAAGAGAAAAAAATGTACCAAGTTGGAAACCCATTTCACAAAGGGGTGAATCTTCTAATGGAAGCAACCAACAAAGTATATAAGGACTAGCCAATAAAGCATCTTCATCATCATCCGACTCATTACAATGTAGTAATGAATAATGAGGAGTGTACAAGAGATTTATGAGCAATTAAGGTACAAAGAAAATGAAGATGAAATGATTAATTTTGTTTTATTTTCACAAGCTGGTCCAATTTATTATGAAGAAAAAATTAAAAATAGTAAACAGTGTGAAACAATGGATGAAGAAATGCATGCAATAGAAAATAATCAAACACGGGGAGTTAGTAGATCTTCCGAAGGAAATAAAGTTTTGAGTCAAGTGTTTTTATAACAAGCCAATACTACTTCCAAAGGAAAATTGAAAGACACAAGGAAAGATTAGTTGTCAAAGGATATAAAAAAATCCTGGACGTGATTATAATGATAAATTTTCTCTAGTAGAAAGGCTATAAAATGTGAGAACAATCATTGTCATAACTTCTCATCATAAATGGAAAGTCCATCAAATGGATGTAAAATTAAATTTCGAATGGAGTGCTAGAAGAAGAAGTGTATGTGGGCCAACCACCTAGTTATGAAATCCTAGGGCATGAAAGAAAAGTATGCAAGCTCAAGAAAGTTTTGTATGGACTCAAGAAAGCACCAAGGGCATGGTACAGTAGGATAGATTCTTATCTAATTAGAAATGGATTTAGAAAAAGCAATTGTGATCCCACACTCTACATCAAATCAAACAATGGTGAGATTTTGATTGTTGTTTTGTATGTAGATGATTTAATTTTTACTATAAATGTAAGAAAAACAATAGATGAATTTAAATTATCCATGAAGAAGGAATTTGAGATGACTGATTTGGGATTGTTGAGGTATTTTCATAGCATTTAAGTCAAGGAAAAAGAGCAGGCATATTTTTTTCTCAAGCAAAGTATGCAAAATAAATTTTGAAAAGATTTAGAATGTTGGAAAACAAACCAACATCTACACCAGTTGAATTAAGTATGAAATTAACCAAAGATGATTGCAGTAGTAATGTGGATCTTATAAGGTACAAAATCATGGTAGAAAGCTTGATGAATTTAACTACAAAAAGACCATACATTATGTATGCAATTAACTTAATCTCCATATTCACGGAATCAACAAAAGAGACACACCTTTGGAAAGTAGACAAGTGTATATTGAGGTATGTGAATGGCACAAGGAATTATGGAATTTTATATGTTGTTAATAATGATTTGCAATTAGTTGGATACATAGACAATGATTGGGTAGGTAGCCTTGATGATAGAAAAAGCACATCTGGATATGTGTTTAATGTTGGGTCAGGATCTATTTCATGGGATTTAAAGAAATAGTTAGTTATTTCATTGTCTACATTGAAGCAGTAGTATATTGCAACAAATGCAGCCACTTGTTAGATGATATGGTTAAACAATTTCCTTTCATATTTGCAAGAAGAACAACAAAGAGGTTCTATTATTTTTGTGACAATATGTCTTCGATTGCATTATCTAAAAATCTAATTTTTCATGGCAGAAGAAAATAAATTGTAATCATATATCACTTCATTCGTGAATTGGTTTAGAAAGGAGAAATCGAGATCAAATTTTGTAATTCGGAGAAGCAACTAGAGACATTTTTACCAAACCTTTGTTAAAGGAAAGGTTTGAGAATTTGAGAGAAAATTTGGGGGTCATAAATGGACCGTCCAACTCCAAAAATTAATTATCAGTATTTGTATAAAAATTTTGTTTGGCTCAGGATTAAGGGGGAATGTCAGAATTAATTATGGCTCAGTAATTTTGAGCCACACGCCATGTTTAAACCCATTTTTCTCGGCCTCCAACTACTCACCACTAACATTAATATTTCTGTCGTTGAAACTTTTCAAAACCCCACCAATGCCCTACCGTGTGGCTCAATTTTGTAAGCCCTCCTTTGTTTTCCTCCCCGCGGATGTGAAACTCGTGGGATTAATTGGATTTGAAGATAATTTTGGTTCCGGTCTTTCAATAGTCATAAAACTTTGAGGTAGTATATAAGTGTGTGTGTGTGTGTGTGTGTGTGTGTGTGTGTGTGTGTGTGTGTGTGTGTGTGTGTGTGTGTGTGTGTGTGTGTGTGTGTGTGTGTCTATATATATAACTTCAAACCACCCCACATTCTACTAATAAATTTATGGATATCATGGCCTTCTTGGCTTCTCGTAAACCCATTTCACCTACCAACTCCAAAATCTTTGTCACAAAGAAAAGGTTACAATCACCTTCCTATCTATTTCAAGATGTCAACTTCGTCGGAACCGTTGCACCTGACCCACATGACCTTTGGTATAAGAATTTTGCAGACTACCTTTCCCTTTCCATTCTTCCTCCAGATCTTACTCATAATGGAAAATGTGCCTTTATAAAGTGTCTCTCGCTATGTCATCATGGGTGGTCTTATTTATAAATACGGCTTTGATGGTATTCTCTTACGATGCCTTACAAGTTCGAGATTCCTTATACCATCAAGGAAGTTCACAAAGAATTTGTGGAGGTCACTTCAGTGGCCTAGTTGTTGCTAAACGCATCCTTCACCTGGGCTATTATTGGCCCACCCTCAATCGTGACTATTGTGACTATGTCAAATGTTGTATGAAATGCCAACAAAGATGCTAGTCTTCATCACACACCTAGTCATGGCTTATAGGTCACACATGACCTTTGGCCTTTCTCTCAATGGGGTTTGGATCTTGTTGGAGAAATCAATCCCCATTCTTCACAACGTCATCAATCGATTATTACCGGAATCGAATACTATAGTAAATGGGTAGAAGCCATCCCCCTCATCTCTATAAAATCTAAGAAAATATGTGAATTCATCAATCATCACATAATTTGTCACTTTGGTATTCCTCACCGTCTCATTACTAATAACTAGAAAAAAATTCAAAAATAAAACCTTATGAAAACTCTATGATGCCTTTGGCATTCAACTCAGTTTCTCTTCACCTTACTACCCACAAACAAATGGCCATCAAAATCAACCAATAAAACCCTTAATAAAATTCTTATAAAAGTAGTTGACGATCATCTGGAAAGGATTGGCATACACACATTACAATCGCTTGTGGGCTTACCGTACTAGTATTCGCACCTCAATAACTATCACACCTTTCTCTCTCGTATATGGTATTCAAAGCTATCTATACTCTCAAATTTCAGATTCCATCTCTCGTATCTCACTCCAAGACATGCTCAATGATGATGACTTTCACTAGGACCGTTTGGCACATCTTGAGTTATTAGATGAATGTCGTCTTAATGTTCTTGATCATCTTCAAATCTACCAAAAATATATCAAATGTGCCTACAAAAAATGTGTCCATCGCTGAACCTTCTAGGTTAGTGAACTCATCTTGAAGGAAAATCAACATGTAACCAAATAGGAAAAAAGTAAACGGGGAAAATTTACTCCTAATTGGCTTGGACCTTATATCATTACTCATACCTATGGATTAGGTGATTATCGTTTATCTTCACTCTAAGGTAAACCCAAACTTGAGCCCCTTAATGCCTTACATCTTGGAATCTTCTACTATTGAATCAAGTCCTATATAACCTCTTGTCTATTAAATGCTCGTCCCTAAGTACTATTCACCTTCCATTTTAGCTATTTTGGGGGTCAACGACTAAACAAGAATCATGTGATTACCCATCACCTTTCAGCCTTATCTTCAATATGAGTACCACGACTCTACTCATGGCATGATTTTCATGGATACTTTTCATCTTTTTCAAGATGGAATCCCATGGTCATTCATCACTTGAAACCATCTCTTTCATAGTTAACCTTTGTGTGCTATGGTTTTGTCTTCTAAACAAGAGCCTAATCTTCCTCTATAGTCTTGTCCATGACTTAAACATCCAAAAGCAAAATAATTTCAAAATAAAAATGGGATTCAAATCTTTGAGTCAAATTCTATCAAAGAGATGACTCCCTCAAAAGGGACATCTCTTCTCTATATCTCTCCACTATAAATAGACTGCTCCCACAAAGGATAAATATACAAAGCTAATCATGTTGCGCATAGTCTATCATAGAAAAGGACTATCCTTGCAAAAACAAAATAAAATATTCAGAATCTTCCCACATCGATTAACTTCACGAAGACCTCAAGGAGATAATATACTCATCCCACATATAATTCCCGCATCGATCAGTCTATCAAAAATAAAAATAAAAGGAGTAAAAGATAACCTTTTGTCATGGACTTGCCTATTTCGATCTTGGGTATCTTGCCAAGTAGGCTTGTTGTCTCGCACTAGGTTATGCTAAAACCAACCATTTTCACCTTAGTTCCTTTTTACCCTAATTTCCTACCTTCTCAAGGGACTTTCCATAAAAATGACATTTCGTGATCATGTGACTTTCTTCACCCTTAGCATAGTCAATCATGCAATGCCTTTAGGGTCTTATGTTCATAATCCCACCTTTGGTATGGTAGACTTGTTATGGTTCTTCCAATTAGGTGGCTCTTTTGGTCACCTCTTACCATTTACCTTCTTCATTACTTGTTGATTCTTCTATATATGATTAGACCATTGACACCTACACTTTAAGAGTTCCTCTTTCACCAACATCACCATGCCTAAATCACCTAAACGAAACCATGCCTAGATGACCTAGACTCAATCATACCTAAAACCTACTAACCTAGTCCTCTGCTTCACCATATTCTTCCCTAGCTTACAGGAGAACTACATCAACTTGAGGCCCATTTTTACTGAGGCTATATAGGTAGCACTCTGAGGGCTTGGGGCCTTTGGATGTTAGCTTGGCCACTCTCTACCCTAACCAATTTTCCCCATTTTTCTATTCACATTCTACCTTAGTTTCCATTTTACACAAAACTTGGAAATTAAACAATCATAAAAACATACATACCTACCATTTTATAACATCACCATATCATACATCATCATTTATTTTCCATAAAAACAAAAACTTGGAAATTAAATCAAATGCAACACCATGACCAAACCATGCTTAAATGACCTAGACTCCACCATGCCTATACCTAACTCAACCATGCCTAAATGACCTAAACTCAACCATGCCTAAATGACCTAAACTCAATCATGCCTAAGTGACCTAAACTCTACCATGCCTATACCTGACTCAACCATGCCTAAATGACTTAAAATCAACCATGCCTAAATGACCTAGACTCAACCATGCCTAAGTGACCTAAAATCAATCATGCCTACATGACCTTGACTCCATCATGCCTAATTCACCTAGTTTCCATCAATACACAATAAAAATGGAAATTAAAAACATAGGTACATCATCCATCCAATAAACATCATCAACTATATAAATGGGAGAGTCTATGTATCAATACATATATACACATATATAAATAAATAAATAGCAGTATCTCCAAAGACTCTCAGATAAATCCTCACCATATTCAAAGACGCTTGCAGTGGTATAAGATCAAAATCTCAAAACTCTCATGTACATCCTCACTATCTTCGTGCAGGCCGATATATATATCAAAATCTCAAAAACAATAATCATACCAAGTGACTAATTGTCACCCCACCTGAGACCCTCGGGGCCAGTCTCATTTGTCTCCTCCTCTCTACCTATCTGGTGCCCTGCCAACATCTCCCCACCTCGCATGGGTCTCGGTCTAGTCTCCACCATCCCATAGTTGGGTTTTCCTCCATGAACTCGTAGCCTCACCCTGACCCTGTCTCTAGGCTCGCCGGCCCCCTATACTCTTTGAGCTATGAGTGCAAGAGCTAGTCCTCTCACTCACTACCCATTGTGCCTGTACTTAGCATAGGAGGGTATGTCTATCCCTGGTCAATCGTCGATGATCCCGATAATATCATGCCTCATTTACGGAATCCCCGACCTCGCCATATACACTATATGAGGTGGTTCCATTGGCGTCACGACCACCTATCCACTTTTCCCTACTACCATTGACCTCACAACCACCGTGTCCTGTCTGCTACCTCTACCATGGGACCCTATCCGGATTACATCCCTTGTATGATGGGACCCGTCCCGAAGCCCGTGTCAGCCCTCCTTACCGCCACCGAGCCTATAACTCCACTACATGTGCATGGGATGTGGATAGCTATCCATGTAACCCTATGACATGTGTCCTGTAAGGCAAGCTATCTATCCTCCATCTGTACACGAGCCTAACCATTTTCTTTGCACTGCACCGATGCCCGGGCAGCAATCAATTACTCCTATAGTATAGTCACCTTCCCACTCAAGGTGGCTACTCTCCGCCTGCTACGCTTAGTGTCAACTACACTGTAAGACGCCACCTATCCCTATAGTGCATCTCTAAACTATCACACAATCACCAAAGCGGGCAGCCCTATCCGTGGTGGTGCTACCTATAACTCGCTACCCACTAGCATCTCGTATCCATTAGATACCTCGACATCATCTATCCTACCATCCATCGGTAATTCCTCATGACCTGCTAGCTCTGTGGGATGAGGTGGAGATAAAGGCCTCTCGATATCCTCCTGCCGATATTGTGGAAATGATGACAACACATCCCGCACTAGTATGAGCTATCATCAAACTCTGTCTACTGGGATCATCTCATGCTCACCGAAACATCTCCCATGTATCCATCGCACCAGCTGCAGCCCCTGTAGCTCTCATCTCATGCCTCTGAATGCTAGAAAGACAACATAAGGCCACCATACTATATCTCTCACATATAGCCCCTCCAGTCCCGCCTATAATGCACCACATCATGTAAAACCTCTACTACTCGTGGCTGACCTCCTGGGACCACCCATCGCCTGAATCTTTCCCTCTGTCCCCACGATGTCGTCCACCACGACAATCCTCATCGCCACACTACCATAATGTGCTCATAAGCCGAATAATATAATCGAAAGATACAACACACGCCATAGTGGCGCATACTCCGATAGCCCTAAAAATCCTTGTATAGATCTACCAAATAATCTAGTGCCCATGCAAAGCAGACCCACTCCTTAATCATGTCTCATAATACTCCCATTAGACCCCTAGGAAAATGACCACCCTCTGAATCAGGAAGTGCATAACACCCTCTCTGTCACATCTTCATCAAGCATGACTAACCATATCTCCTATGGGTGTGTGGCATACATTCCCCGTACACCAAGCTCATGTTGTGCTCGGTCATCTCACTAGCCATCTCCCCAAACACTCCAATCATCGCCTCAAAGGCACCATCCATAGATACACTATAAACTGGCTCCCCAACAATCGGTAGCCATAAAATCCTGTAGACATCCTCTAACGTGATCGTCATCTCACCGGTAGGAAGGTGGAATGTGTTGGTCATTGCATCCCATCTATCGATGAGAGTGACCATGAGACTAGGATCCCATCAGATCCATCTGTACCACCTGACCCTAATCAGCCCTACCTCCCGCATGTGGGCCCACTCCTCCTCCGTCACATTGTACCTCAACTCCCCTAGTAGGGGCGGTACTCTATCTCATAGCGTCAACTATTGCCATGCCTACAACCAATCAACTCAACAATGTCAAGGCCTGAATTCATTTTTTATCAACAACATAATTCTACACCCGCTACCCCATACGCATTTATCATGTTCCTACTTTATCCCCGACCACTTATTTATCCCATTCCCACTTACCCAAACCCCGTACCCACCGTGACCTAAGTCCCACCTATCCCCTACCTACGTTTACCTACCCTCACCTTTGCCCACCTACTTTTCTCCCTCCTATATCGCTACTCCATTCATTTTTTACCTATTTACCCTACCCTCTCTTTTCCACCCCATTCTCGCCCTCTGCATCTAACCTATTTTGGCCCTGTCACCTTTTCACAATGACCAATGTTGGTCACCTATGACTAACATTAGTCACCCATGACCGACATCGGTACCCTATGACAGCTATTGGACTTGTTTTTTGCCCACCAACATTGGTAATGCCTAACCGACGTCGGTGGCCGACTCCAAACCAACATCGGTCTCTGCGGTTCGGCCCCAAAACCGAACCCCCGGCAATAAAATTTAAAATTTGCAAAAACTAATCCTAAACTACCCCCATTCTACCCACACCTCACCCAAATTCATTTCCCAACCTAATTAGCCTACATTCCACCCTCCCCATACCCAAATTAGTTCATTTTACCCACATTTTCAAAATTTCCATTTTCCCCCCATTTGTTCGTTTTTACCCAAATTTACAAATACAAATGAGCCATAGGGATTGGAACCTACCTCATCCCACTGCCTCCTCCTCGCTAGAACCTCTAGTCTCTGCATTGGTGGGCCTCTGATGATCCATCTCACTACCACCATGTCTACAATCAACCTCACGATCCTTCGGTGAATCAACTCGTTCCACCCGATCACGTGGACCTATCTCCCTTGTTCTAATAGCCACTCAACCCCTCCACCTCGGTCTCATATAATCACCTTGTCCTTTTCTCCATGAAAACACCACACACTCCTCACTAGTTTCTTTCCAACAATGTGAAACGTAAAAATGAATCCATAACACTACGGATTTTTACTTTTTACCCTCGGCCCAACCTGACCGACACCAATTTTCCCATACCGACATCCGTCATGTGCCCTAGTCTATTGGTAGCTAAGATTTGACTCGACCAATATCGGTTTTAATATGACCACTATCGATCATACTCCTTATACCCCATTTGGCCCCTTCTCATCAATTTAACCACTTTCATACACTTTTACCCTTCGCAGACCTTCACCACTACACTCAAGGTATTCCACTACACTGGTACCTCTCGTATTTTTCCATACCACCTCTTTCTCTCTATATCGGCCTTACCCACAGCCTTACCTCCCAACCTCCACACCATGCAACATTCATCCCTACCCATGACCTCACCTCTTGACCTCTCCACCATTGAATTTTGGCCCGACCCCCACCCCGTGACATGTTTATCTTCCACCGCCCTCATTATCCGTTGGGGCATATTTTTCCCCTAACATGGCCTTACCAATGGGATTACCCAGCTCCCCCACCCAACCTTGACCTTTGTGACCCTCAAATTCATGTACTCATTATCCCTTGCGATAATGATACTCAGTTTTTTAGCCCAATGACCTTGCCTTGCCTTAATGTCATGTCATTTATCCAAACCAACCCATACCTTTTGGTGTACCGGATCATACCTAAACATCTTGCACCTGACCTTGTTATGATTCTTGACCACATCCTATGCCTGGATGATACCGAATCACTTTACCCGTGTTGGATAAACCACCGCCTTTACTAATGTAGAGTTTGTGCACTTTTAAACTATACCTTACGATGTCATTACCTATGTTGTTATAGCCTAACAACCATACCTTTCCTATTGTCACGTCATTCATCTCGACCAAATCTTTGGTGTATGGAACATACCTAAATGTTCCTACACCTAACCTACGTTGTGTTTCGGACCATATCCTATACCCCGGAAACCGAATCACTTCAACCTTGTTTGGATAAACCTTTCGACCTTGAACGATGTAGAGTTTACAAGCTCTTAGATCTAGTACCGTGTTCATAGTCTATACGTGTGGGTGCATTTGATTGCCATTACAAATTACCCAATTTGATCTTGACCCATTACCTATTACCCAATTTTACCATTACCTTTTTCCAAAGTACCCATACTCTTCCCCACCTACCTTGACTTACACTACCCACACATTTATCAACCACTCACCGAATCTTTATAACACCTCATCAGTTCCTAGTTTGAGGGGGATCACCTTCACCCACACTTGGGGCAACCCTGCTCTCACCCACACATGGGGTAATCACTTCCTATTTTTGTCAGCATCGCTTACCAATACAAGCTACATGACAAAAAGGGACAAATGTAGACACCAAATTTGGGTCACACTACCCTTGATCCCCTTTTAAGTGGTTAACATAGCATGTTCATATAACCACACCCCCTTTACCCCACATTTATATTAATTTAATTACTTACAATTAAATTAATACCCATCCTCACTTTATCTATTAATTTATTTACTTTAATTAAATTAATTTACACCTCACCCACCACTTCACCTAGACACCTCATCATAAACCTATTCTTAGCATGTTTCTTTTAACTAAGATTCAATCTCTACTTTCCCTAACTAACCGAGACTTAGTATAACCCTAAAATCATATGCCTATTCTTTCTCTAATAGCATGCCCACTTATCTAAGTGAAAAATACCATTTTAGACCCAAACCAACGGGTAGAACTGGCCAAAAGATAGCCAAGATCTGCTATTTTGGAAAACCTAGGATTTCCTGCCATAATCGACACCGGTTAACCCTAAACTGATTTTGGTTAACCTAAACCATCGTCGGTTACCATATATTCATTTTGGTAACCTTTTTCAGAGGTTGGAAATTTTAGGAGGTTGATCATTTTTCGAGTTTGAGAGAGAGAGAGAGAGAGATCTACATGCAAGCACGAACCAGAGCTGCTTGAGCATCCAGATGACCCTAGTCAGCACTAGGACTGATCGGAAGGCATTGATATTCATGCTAATATATTGGGAAGTTCTTCCGTGACACTGATCACTAGTTTCACAGATCAACCATTACTATCCTCCACCAACTAGGCTTGTAAATACAAGTAAGTGTGTTTTGATCTACATCATTCTATACTTACTTAGATTGTGGTTTCTTTAGCTCTGTTTATTAGATCCTATTCTACTTTGCATTCCACCATCCCCACCTTCCTATCAATCCACCCATCCAATAACCCACAACCCCTTTAACCCCTATATCTGAATCTTAGACATTCCCGATTCTTCTGGGCTTTTTATGAGCCTAACAAACCTCCTTCCATTCTTTGTGCAATCACGAGAAGCTCCAAAACCAAGTTTATTTGATTTCCACCATTTAGCCCCTATCGACGCCGGTCACCTTAACCGTCTTTGGTTTCCCCTTCACGGAGGTGGTCACCGAATGATGTCGGTTACCATATCTTTGACAGACTTTCACTAAGTTGACTTTATCACCCCTAAAACCTCACAAAAGCCTCACCCAAGCTAGATACACTACCTAAAGCCACTCCACAAACCTCCCCATCTCTCTATGTAGACACAGAGAGAACCTGGACCCCTATTTCATGACATTTAACTATTCTACCCTTATCCACCCTAAATTGTCATCGGTCACACCACGACCAAAGATCGGTCTCTGTGTCTGATAACCTAACTTAGGAAAACAAGCTAATACCCACTCCCAAACTATCCAGAACCATTTGTTATCGTGCCTATAAAACTCAAAACCACCTACCCAACCTCCAGATTTGATCATAACCCTGCATGTTAGATTAGATTTGCTTATTGTATTTGAATGAGATGCCTAAATCATATCAACTACAATAGGATGTTATTTTTTACGTTATTTCTTGCATTAAATTGTATTAAAAATGGATTGATAGCCATCTAGGAAGTATCACGCTTCCCAGATCTAGCACATGCTAGGTAGTCCACTGACATATATTATTTAATATTCATCTTGTGGTCTTGTTTTTCATTTGCAGTATTTCCTCCCTGTTGAGCAGACAATGTATAACACTTAGTAGAAGGCATACAGAAGATTCACGTGGAAGAGAAGAGCGGTTCAAAGGCGCAGGAGGATCGGGAAGGAATCGTGCGTGGAGGATAGAGACAGATTCGGGACTTAGCCATTTTCACGATTATGATCTATTTTTGGAAGATGGCATGCGCAGAGCACACAAACGGGAAAATACTTGCACAAAACACATCAGCTATTTTTGGAAGAGCAGATATGGAGCACTTTACATGGATGCGGGCTAAAGATAGAATTACTACTAATAGTTAACTAAGAGAGATCTATTGTTAGCACACTTGCATGTGTGGTTGTAATTGTAAAGGCACATGGCTATTTTCAGCATGTGACCTATTTTGGGAGTAGATAAGCGGTGAAGGGAAAGTCCCCACCCTTATAAATATGTAATGAACTGCGTAGTATAGTAGTGGTATGTGAGAACTAAATTATTGTGAGGTTATGCTACCAAATATGATGTGCACATAAACTATGGTATTATCTATTGTAATGAGCTTCGTGTATTTATCATGTTTAATATAATGGAGTGTATTGGCTAAATCAGAGTGTTAATTCTGAGTATAATTGGTTCTTGCATGCTTGATTTCATCATGGTTATCATTTAAGTTTGTTATTCTTTAGATCTAGATCTGAACATGCACTATAGAATGATTAATTATGGATCTAAATGCATTAAGTTTTCATCATGTTAACATCCTGAAACAACAACCCTAAAGAGGGTCCTCGTACCTTTGCACACTTTGGGTGAGCACCCAGTCTAGGCTGAGTGATGTGCCAGTGTGCCTCGGCTTTTACTAGTAAATTCTAGGCAGTATCATTGGTTCCATTACCAGGACCTCTTTTTCAATTGTTTTCGTGGATGCTTCACGATAAGGACATACTAGTTGACCCTAGCAAGTGTTGAGGAGTTAATACACGACCAATAATAAGAATACACATGGATGTTCAACATTGGATTTGAGTTTGACGCACGCATGTGGGTGGAGCAGAATCTATATGATTGTTTGTATGAGAGCTTCTTCACTATCTTTCGGTAGAATTATACGAGTGGCTGGTTGCTTATGCATCTAAATGGAATTGGAGGTATCACACACTTGTATGGATGCAGGAAGAATTTTAGACCCTTTATGATGTTGATCTGATTTGGACTCACGTTGTGGATATGTGGTTCCATGGTGTTTTGAACAAATATATCTTGGAGTACTCAATTTCCACTTATTCATGCCCAGAGGTAGTTGAATTCCAATTTTTATGATATCCCAAGGGAACTTACCTGCAAGGAATTCCACTGGTGATCAAAATTTTGATGGTAACCCTAAACTTGGAGAGTAAACCAATGGCTAACTAAACCCCACCACACATGGGGCGGGAGAAGGTTTGGTCAAATATGACAAACCTAGGGGCAAAGAGGTAGAGAGAAGAAATGTGGCTTAAGTACAATGTGTCGCTTGAGAGGGAGATAGAGAAATAATGGGATGTTGCAGGCAGAGAAAATGGCGTTGAGGAGAGAAATGGCTCATGAAGGATTTGGAGCTCATGGAGAAGGTGTGGAGCTAGAGCATCAGGAACTCCCCTATTTGGGAAAGCATGATAGGAACTCCCTCGCCTCATGTAGAAGCATGCTAGCAGAGATGACCTAAGCCACAGGCATGTATCTGAGTCTACCTGGAAACCTTTCCCTTGCGCTTGGTCTTCCATTATCTAGTACAAAAAATAGTCAACAAGCTAATTTAGGCAATAGGGGAGTAGGATTAAGTCATATAAAATCATATCAATGGCCACGTAAACATCTTCATTATTGTTTGGGGGTACCTTTTCAGTGTATGCTCGCACAGTAATTCAAGTGCGCATAATTTTGGACTCTCTTATGGGAGTAGTAACGCTTCGCAGACCATAGGGGTGCAGTTCAATACTATTATTAGGACACAAGGGAGTACATCTTCTATTCTAACTTTGGCTACATGTTTAGGATCAGGAGGTATAGGTGGTTCTATTTTTGGTGGATCTAGTGGTTCTAGAGGAAGAGGAAACACAGGAGGTTTTGGATCAAGTGGGAAAGGTCTGTACCAACCCTAGAATATTTACATGGAGATGTCTCTTCGTCTTCCAGAGTATAGGGGAATAGAAGATGTTGTTGAACATGTGCACATGTGTGAAATATTTGTGGCATGCAAAATTAATCATAGCTTTCGAGCGTAGGGCAAGTAAATTTGCCACTACACTACAAGGGCGCGCACATAGGTGTTACAGAATGTTCGACCACGATCAAACTTGCATAGACTATGCAGCTTTAAAATATGCTTTCCTTAAATAATTTCATATCCCTGAGTTTGAGCAGAAGAGTATAAGTGTGCTCAAGGATATTAAGCAAGGCACTACTGAGAGTGTCAAAGAGTATGATGCTCATTTCAAAATGTTGTTATCTAAACTTTCTTATGATATTCATACAAGCCAGCATGTGCAATGGTTTGTTGGGGAGCCAATTACACCTTTTAGAAGGGTGCTATCACATAAGACATACACTGATCCGTGTGAAGCACTTGAAGAAAATTTATGTGCTGAGGCAGTTGGAAGTATAGACACTAGGGTGAGCCCATTTTTAGAAGCACAAATTGTAGCTATGGTGAAATAGTTGGAGAGGCTATCGAGAAAATTCAACACATGAGATGCCCACAAGGATTTAGTGCACAGATTGTGAAGTGGAAGGTCACACAAAGGATATTTGTCCCCACATATCAGTACGCTCATTGCTTTTGGACTATGAGATATGTCATTTAAACCATGATGTTAGCCACTACCCATTATTACAACACACAATAAGGAAGAATGTCTCTTATTACTATAAAATTTATAGGTCCACAACTCATGACACAAAATACTTCCACTGATTGGTCAGATCCATGATGCTATAGATATTGGTGTACGAAAAATATGAGTTTCAGATAACTCTAAAGGCAAGAACAAGCATTAGGATCGGGATCACAATCAGGCATGCTATGATCGGAATGAAGGGAATTTTGAAGGTGATTGTAACAGAGGTCACGGATACCATGGTGGATTCGGAAGATGAGGCCGTGGTGGTGGAAAAGGTGAGTTCCCTCACGGAACATGTTATGCATGTGGATCTCCTGACCACTACAGGCATGAATGTCCTCATAATATTACATGTTCTTTTTGTAGAAAGAATCATAGTTATGAGGAATGCCTGGACTTGTATGAGCATCTTAGAAAGCAACATAAACAAGAAAATAAAGGCACATGGATGGTTAGGATACGACATGATGTGGAAAACCAATGGATGCCCCAAGTTGGAACCAAAATCTGAGGCATTGCAACTAAGGATCACTACCCATACATGTCGAAAGCAATGCATGCCAAAGAAGTATTGCAACATAAGCCTACCATCACTAAGGAGGAAGTTATACATACATGGTACCTAGATCCTTCCCATCAAAAGGAGGTTTATCAGAAACCATGGAGGTACTCATAAATATTTAGGGTGAAATACAAGTATTTAAAGGAGCAATCACGGAAGATGGAGCAAAAGAAAGAATCGAGATGGTCCAATCTGATATGGATGACTTGAAAGAAGTGTCCAAGATGTTGCGCCAGAAAATATCATTCCACTATTAGGGAATTGGTTAAAGGGAAACACTCCACACGTAAGTATTGAGACTAGACAAAGCATATCCTGCATGCAAATCTTCCCCCTCATAGCCTAGATTATGACAAGGAAATCACTCTAAATGTTGTTGTGGATGGGTATATTTTGAGTAATATATTGATTGATATAGGCATGAAAGTCAATGTTCTTACCTTAGATGCATGGGTAGAAATGGGGAGATCTCCATTGTAGCCATCTTTGAATTTATTGTTCATGGCTAACTGACTAAGGCCACTCCCATCAGAGTTTTAAATGATGCCTCCATTACCATACAAGGAGCTAAGCTCACTTTGGAGATGTTGAGTTCTTAGTTAGTGACAGAGGCCGATAGATTCCTAGCTCTCTTTGGGGCATCCTTGGTTCCATGTAAATAATGTTGATCTTTGGTTCAACAAGGGTTATATCAGCTTTGAAAACAAGGAGGAAAGACTTATTATCCCTTTAACAGATGGAAAATTTGTTCCCTATGGTGAGCGCTTGAGTAAGTAGGACTTGAATAGGATTTCTATACCCGTCATCAAGGACCTAGAGGTGCATGAGCCATGTAAAGAAGGAATCCTTCAATGGGAGGATGCACAGTCTATTAGCAATACTAGAAGTGTTGCTTATGATAATTGGGATCATAACACTTATTATTTGGTAGGGGAACGAAGTAAAGAGCATATTTACTAGGGACAATAGATCTGTGTTGTATCAAGAGAATAGGTAACAAATCGGCACCACGTTACACCAGAGAAGGAGACCCTATGGTGTTCATGTGTGCCATGGAGGAACAATGGATAGACCAGTTGGAGAGACAGAACATGCTAGCATATACCCTATGCTTTGGAGAGCAAAGGTGTCTTTGGTGGGTGGTTCACAAGGATAATCTTGTAGGATGGAATGAAATTATGATTTCTCTTGCTACTAGGTTCTTTAGGAGCAATGCACCTACTCAAATATGTACTTATCATGGTAATCAACCTATTCAGCACCACATTCAAGCAAGTGTGATATAATTTGGACAAAGGGGTGGGAAGCTTTACCACCTTCGCTGCCTGGGTGCATAAGTTTTATTCCACTTTATAATGTTGTGTGTGTGTGTTTGGTATGTATATGCAGAACTCCATAGAGAGACTAGAAATTGGCAGGATTTAATTGCAGGAATGACCTAGAAGTTTGGTTTCTTCTCTACTAAACCTCCAGTGGAAGAAGCATTAGAGGTTATACATCACTTAACTATGGGAGATAGTGCCAAGAAGGACAAACTCATTTAGGAGTTATTTGATGAAGGAGACTCGGGGATGTGTTTTTTGAAGAAATAGAGGTCAATGCCACATTCCTTCAGCGCACTTTCCTTGAGAAAGAAAAAGTAAAAATGGTCTACTTAGTGGATGATGAAGAAGTAGAAAATCTGGATGTAGACCATTCAATAGGTAGGTGTGAGGTGTTGGATAATGTAGATAAGACCACGCGTGCCTATCATGAACCTATGAAGACAAAGAAAGTGAATATTGGATCAGATGTTGAGCCTAAGGAGGCCATAATTGGAGACTATTGGTTAGACTCTGAAGTGGCAAAAATCATTGAGTTACTACGGGATTATCAGGACTTATTCCCTTGGGGTACCATGAACTTAAAGGCGTGCATAAATAATTAGGATAGATGAAGATAAAGCTTAAAGAGGGTGTGCACCCAGTCAGAAAGAGACCCTACAAGATGAACCCCAACTTACGTGAAAAGGTCAAAGAAGAGATTGATAAAATTTTGAAGTCTGGAATCATCAAACCCCTGGACAAGTCAGAATGGGTTAGTCCAATGGTGATCAGTATCAAGAAGGATGGTCAGATTAGGATTTGTGTGGACTACAGGGAGCTGAATGCTACATGTGTGACTGATCCCTTTCCTACGTCATTCACTAAGAAAATACTACAAGGCATTGCATGGCGAAAAATCTATTTATTTACATATGGATTCTATGGTTATCATCAAAGTTAGGATTGCTCGAGAGGATCAAGTAAATGATTACTTTTACTACTAAATGGGGCAGCTTTTCCTATACTGTGATGCCTTTTGGTTTGAAAAATGTGCCTGTTGTATTTTCATGCATAGTTGTTCAGGCGTTCAAATATTTTATTCACAACTTCTTGTAGGTTTATTTAGATGATTGGATGGTGTATGGACTTGTTAAGGATCATTATGAAAATTTACGCTTAATGTTTGAAAGATGTAGATAGTTGAGTATCTCTTTGAACATCAAGAAGTGCATATTTTCTACACCATTTGGAATACTTTGTTAGGACACATAATTTGCAAGGAAGGTTTGTTGGTTGATCCAACTAAGGTTGTAGTCATTATCGGCCTAAAAGAGCCTACCTAGTCAAAGTGAGGTGTGCGAGATTCTTGGGTCACACGAGGGTATTATAGGAAATTCATAAAGGGGTATGCTAAGGTTTTCATACCTTTGGAGGAGTTACTGAAAGAAAAAGGTACATTCTACTAGGGAGAACCACAACAAGTGCACATTCGAGACATTGAAGGAGAAAATTACTACCGTGCCTATTCAACACTTTACCTCATGGGACCAACCATTTCATGTACATGTGGACACCTCTGGCATGGCCATTAGCATAGTGTTGGCTCAGCTAAGAGAAGGTATTATAGATCATCCTATCTGTTTTTCTAGTAGAAAACTAACTCTTGCATAGCAGAATTACACAACCACAGAGCACAAATCTTTGTCAATGATCTATACGCTACTTAAATTCAGATAGTACATGCTAGTTACACCATTTTTATTTTATACAGATCACATGGAATTGAAATATTTGGTGAAGAATCCCTTTTTACATGGGTGCATATGCAGATGGGTACTCTTATTTCAATAATTTGATTTTATAGTTGTGGTCAAACTAGGGAAAAGTAATTCTGGACCAGACCATTTATCTAAAATATAGTCAGGAGAATAAGCATAGGTAATTGAAGATACCATGCCTAATGCACAATTATATAGGTTACAACAAGCACCATCAGAATTAGAGGACATTTTTGTCTTTCTACGAATAGGTATGACACTAGAAGGAATGAAATCCTTAGAGAAGAAAAAAACTTTCTATACGTGCGACACCCTATATGTTGATTATTAAAGTGACTATACAATTTAGTCCGGGATAAAGTATTATGTTGTTGTGTACTAGAACATGAGTGCACAAATATCATGGAGGAAGCTCATGGTGGTATTATAGGTGGCCACTATGCAGGTGATGCTACTACACGCAAGATTCTACTTGTTGGATTATGGTGGAGAGACCTGTATAAATATTTATAAAGCATATTTCAAGGCTTGTGATCATTTCGTGCCTTGGGAAACCAGTCAATGAGATGAAATTCCTTTAAGACCTATTACTAGTGTAGAACCATTTGAAAAATGGGTTATTTATTTAGGACCATATGTTATCACTCACATACTTGAAATAGGAGCTTGTCGGATTAGAAACGCTTAATGGGATATGGTTACCCGGTTACTTCAACAGGAGTAGGTGAAGCCCTACTATAAATAAGTCTTCTTTATATTTGTAATAAGGTAGTGTTGTCATTTTAGATTAGGTTTTTAATTGTGGATTTCCTTAAATTATTTCCTTCTTCGTCGTTATGCTTTGTCAATTTAGTTGGTGTTTTTGTGTAATAAGTGTATTTGCGCGCCGAAGCTAATTATTATTTGAAGAATTTTTATGCACAGAGGACTACACATACCATTAGTGTGGGGTGGTTATTGATATCCAAGTACATGACTGTTGAAAATAAGTACACATGAAAGGAACAAACTGCTACGAGTGCTATTCAAGTTGGAGAATTGTTTTAAAAAAGATTGGTTTGGAAACAAGGACCATAGGTGGGGAATTAATGAAGAAACGAGTTTAACACGAGGTGTTAGGGCCATGGGAACTACCAAGGGAAGGCGCAGTGGCAAGGTACTCAGGTGCATGGAGGCGCGTTGAAGAGAATTTTGCATCTAGAAGGTAGGAAGGCGCGCTAAAAGGTTATAGCTTGGGCATGAAGATGTACCGTGTGGAAAGAACAAAAATGGTCGATTAATGAGAGGATTATTGGTAGGTGAAGGAGAAATAAATGCACTAACTTTTTGAAAATCTATATAAGGACGGGATGCAAGTTCATTCTTACCATTGAAATTGTAAGAATTTGAAAAGAGCTAAGTGCAAACGAGCCGAGAGAATCATGTTGAGGTGCGAAGAGTGTGAAACCAGATGTGGAGAGAAGATTTGTGCATAGGAGAAGCTTGCGTCCCTATAAGTGAAGGGTTTGAGTGAAGCGAGACAGCGCATTTAAAGTAGAGCATGTAATTTCCACTAGGGCATGGAGATTCAAACTAGGGTTTTAACTTGCTCATTATAGAGGATAGAAAGGAGATATTTTCAAATGGCACCGAAGAAAGCACCTGTAGTAGGAGTGAAAGGGAAGAAGAAGGTCGAAGTGGAAGAAGAAATTTCTCCCAAGAGTAATTTATTAGAAATTTAGTATCTAGAGGGCATGATTGTGGGACAAGAATGGGATTCCCACATCCATAAATGTAATATCAGCAATTACAACCATCACACATTGGATAATAAGAAGGGATGTGTTTTAAGAAAAAAACAAACAAATGCACAAAGCAGAAGACATGTCAGTGTATGATGATCGTTGGAGAGAAGTTGCTAAAGAAGATTGGAGTCTACCAGTTATACGAGCTGCCATACTTTAGAAAGTATGAACCATTGTATCAATGGTTGATGAGCAGAGTCCATGAGGAATTATTTTACTTCATCGGACGAAGGGTTAGAATCATAGCTGCCTTAATTTCAACAGTGATAGGATTAAGGGCCTCATGAGCAGATTTGGAGAGTGACTTAACAGATAAAGCAGTGATCCTAGAGATAAGGAAGGAGCTAGGATATACCAAGGGTCCACATGGCATGGACATTGATAAATTGAAGAAGTACCCAGTGGCAAGCAAACTGCACATCGATAACAAAGTTGAATGACCAAGAAAGGTGGTCACAGGTGAATACAATGTGGCTGCATGTTGCAAGGAAAATGTCTCAAGGAGTGATCTACAATATCATGGGTTACATAGCAGAGACAATCATTGAAGAAGCACGTATAGGTGATAGAATTATTTTTGGTGCTATTTTATTGTCTTTGGTGTTTATGGAGATTGGAGTGCCCGATGGGCCAAAGGAAAAGATTTGGGAGTACCCCATGGAAAATAAATCTCTGGCAGAAAGATTTTATAAATACTTATGTAAAGGGACCATGGGTGGGCCATTTAAATAGAGGGTAGAGATGTGGTATGACAGATTTGTGTGGCATTCAAGAGGAGTGGCACATACCTAAGGAGTTACCTTCATGTGGTGGGTAAGGAAGTACAGTTCACGGTCTACCAACATTTTTACATCACATGATTTGTGATGAAGGACGGACTGAGCTTAGAACCCTTGGTGCAAACTATCATATGCCTTCATAAAGCATGCTACTTACAGGCATCAATTCACCGGTTCATAGATGTGTGCCACCTAAACTTCATCGTAGATAAGGTAGATTGTGATTATCACACTCTGAGAAAAACATATGTATATCTAGGATGGACTGCCTACATTGAGAGGCTTATCTTAGATGTAATAAACATGAAGCCGATAAGCTTGGCAGTCAAAGATGTTGGAGCAACGCTTGTGTATCTTCAACTCAAGCCCAAGCTAGAGAACAAAAATATGTGGAAAATGATTTCATGCTTCTAGGGCCACCTAAGGGTAAGCATACAAAGTAGAGAATGTGCCAACTCCACATCCTGCAGAGACTATAGTGGTGGATGAAGAGGAGGATGAATGAGAAGATAGTGGTGGCTTAGAGCATAGAGGATGAAGGTAGCCTACAGACAAGGTAGGAACTGAGTGTATGACTACACCACCTCAGGTGCAAGAAGGAGATGATGAGGACTTGGATGTAGTACAAGGAGAGTGCCACTTCAAAATGGTATTCAGAAGAACCAAAACCCAAGGTGCTACACCACAGTTAGTGCACAAATCACCATGACTCTCCGAAGGAGACAACTGAGAAAAGAAGGAGAAATCTGAAACTGAATGAGGAGGTGGAAGAGTCTGAGGAGAGCATGCTCAATCTCCTCGACACAGCCAGAGGATGTGGAAGAGCTAAAGGATGAAGAAATGAAGGATGGAGAAGGAGTAAAGGAGGTAGATGGGACAACACAAGATACTGCTCAAGGCATAGCAGAACAAGCTCCAAATCTTGGTGCTCAAGTTCCTAAGGGGCCAAGATTGAAGAGGACAAGTGGGGAGTATACTGCATCACGGTCATGGGCTATGCTGAGGACACAAGTAAAATTTTCCGCACCTATTTCCAAAGCATGGTGGGCCTTAAGGAATTGTATGGATGGGAGTTAATGGATGAGGACATGGCCATTCAGACGCACAAGGAAACAATTGTCTTGGTCAATGCAGACACATATGGATGAACCAGACTTCGATGTATGTGAAGAGTCCTATGTATCAAGAATATTGAAGAAGACACCTCAGGCCAGACACATAACGGTAAAGCCTACTATTATGTCGGATGAACAAGTAAGTAATGCCTTGGTGAAGGTATCTATAGAGGTGGCAAGGAGGAATGTGGATAAAGCTGCAACTATTAGGGCACTGAAAGAAGAGATCAAGGCCAAAGATGCTAGAGATAGCGCACCTACAACAAGAGAAGGACTTAGAGCAGAAGAAGAACAATGCTTTCATCAAGCATGGTAGAGGAAATTGGAGACCATGTCCTGAAAGCAAGACCACATTTGGAGTCCAAGGTACCTAAAAATTTCCTTCGGCAATGCATTATGTACATACCTTGGTGGATTTGGTGCTTGAGGATGGACCTATGCACATGCCAACACAAAAAGATCCTCAAAGGAAGTATAGAGAGTAAAGGCTTTGGTGATGAGGAAGATTACATCTTATGAGGAATTGCTCCAAACCTTGCAAGAGGAGCTGAGGAAAGAAGACCAAGCATTGAATATTTGCACGATCTCGGAGGTGGTCATCAGGATAAGGACCATGGTAGAGGACAATGAAGTCCTAAAAGTGATGAAGGATGAGACACTGGGTCACACAGAGAGGTTGACATTGGTTAAAAAAAAGGTGTGAGGCCCTTACAACATCACAGAACCCCATAAGGAAAGGTTAGATGAGTTGTGGAAGAGTATAGCGCATAATATGGATCTTCTAGGGGTAAGTGCATGAAGTTGGTGGACAATTCCATGGACAAAAAAACCTGAAATTCAGAACCACGATTGCAGTTCCTGAATTTCAGGTTTGGCAATTACTAAACCTAAAACCGTGATCGTGGTTTAGAACCGCGAGCGTGGTTATAAACCGTGATCGTGGAACTCTGAGACAAAAATTAGCAGTCCCATGAGTCCTTATTTTCCCCATTTTTCATTTCAAACCGTGATTTCTCCTAGACATTTTTCACTCAAGCTTTGAATACCACCTCAAAATTGCTCATCAAACTTTTGGATCACGATAGATTCAACCATGCCACCAAGATGAGGAGGTAAGCCCCAATTTTAATCATTTTTTTGCATTTTAGGTTTTTTTTTACATTTTCATGGGTTTTTTGAAATGTTTGTTTATGTATACAATTTTCTTGTTTTATCAGTTGGTCGGCAAGCTCGAAATCATGCAAACCGTCAAAACATTCCTCAAAACCCACCGAACATTCCTCAAAACCCTCTCGAACATTCCTCAAAACCCTCCTCAAACATAAATCCACCTCTTGTGGCTCCTTCTGTCCCCACTGAGCTAGTAGGAACACAAGATAATATCATTGGAAGAATCTCGAGAAAATAAAATTGTCATTGAGAACCTTATTCAGACTATAAGACAAAATCATGCCACAAATCCATCCCGCATGACTTTAGCCAATACATTGCAAACATTGATTGGCGAAGTTGACTCCGCAACCAACCAAATACATAGATGGAATACCTTTAGAGGTGACTGTAGGCGGTGGTATGCAGATAAACTATCCCATGCGGCCGTAAAAGACAAAAAAATTGGAAAAGACCTCATTTGTGCATTATTTACCGACCCTAGAACCAATGCCCCCCCCGCAGTTACTTGCAAATGGTTCCCAATCCATTGGTGCCACGATGACCGAATCAAAAACAATTTTGGGACCGATGGTGGATGGTTTTTATTATCCACCATGCAACAACAATGAGGTTCCTCTTTATTTTTTGAAGAAATTATATTATGAGTTTGTGCTTAATGAGGTCCCGAATTATTTTGAATTTTCTAACTTTTTTGGTCAAGGAGGTGGCTCTACACAGAGTAGACCTGGTGCACGCATAGGTCAACCTAGGATCCCCCATGCCCCAAAACCCCCACTACCTTTAGTTATCCCTCCTACAGTGAAGGAGGTTGTGGAGATTGATACACTACATGCATTGAGGGAGCTCACTGACACTCTGACCCAACATAGTGACCAGATTGCATCTAGTGATGTTGGTGGAGGCACCAGTTCTAGTGCACCACACCACTATGGATCATGTGGTGCCGTATGCACTGTGGGTGAGACATCATTTGTTGGTTCACAGGATTTCTTTTCTATAGATGAGATGTTGGGGAATGTTTTTGGAACTGGTGCCACTGATATTGGTCTTTCATAGGTAAATTTCAAATAAATATAAATAATATATATATACAATAGTTTAATTCACATGTTTGAGATTTTAATATATATGTATTTGATTGTACGTCATGTACATACATGTAAAAAACTAATTTTTTATTTTATTTTAAATAGCAAGAGCCAATGAAGGAAACATCCTAGCATCGACATGCTAGCTACTATAGTTGGGCGTGTTTCAAACGTAAGTTTCAAGTTGAACAAACTTACATTTTTAATTTCATTTGATTGCACTAGATTATTATTATAATGTTTCACGTGTATGTTGTACATATTAATATGTTTGTCTTTATACACGGGGAGCCCCGGTGGGTCATCATCTCGCTATGGGAACCGAGGCTACCTGGTACACCTCACATGAGTTTTACGCAGGTTAGTAAATCTCTTTACACTTTGTTTCTAATTGTGGAAGTTCATGTGGATTACATGCTTTGGACCTCTGTTATGTGGTGCACAGTCATGCATATTTTAATATTGATTTGTACATGTTTTTGTATAGCTTATGACTGCTAGAGAGACTCCTCCATATATGCAGATCGTGGAGGCTGTCAGATATCGCCATAAGATCTCGGCAGATCCACTAATCGAGGTACAATTTTTCAAATTTGTTAAATTTTGGAGGTTCATTATTTCTTATTAAGTTTAAATCTACAATATCAAATTTTGTATGCATGTGAAATATTTAATTTGAAAATTAATTATTTGTATGTAGCTTACCCCTCGTGAGTCTACTATTGTCCCTGCGATGTGTCAACAAAAAATTGATAGTGATCATGACATTGCGGTAAGATTTTACATGCATTTTAACTAAATTGTACAAGTTTCTAAATTTTGAATGTATTTTAAAATTTTGGGTGTTAAAAACTTGTTGTTTATGAATGTGCAGGTTAGGTTGCAGGCATGCTTAAAGACACCTAGGACCACACAAATGAAATCCGTAGTGGCATCTCCCTCCACTACATCCCCAGGTCATGGACATGCTACTTCTAGTAGGGAGAAGAGAGGGAAGATGTTTCATGAGTAGATTCATAGTCCACCTGGATGTACATAGATATATATATGGGCCATCTGGTCCTAGTGAACATGTTTCTTCATATAGTCCATTATATATATATATAGCCTTTTGCGACCACATGTGGTCCTATATACATTATGACACACTTAGTTTGAGATGTACACATGTTATGAACTTACATATATTTTTAGAGACGTGCATCTGGAGCACACTTTGTTTGATTCTTATATATCCATGTGTGTTGGTTTTCATAACGATATTACTGAACTATATGTTTGATTTGATTTCATTACATGTATGATATCCTTCTATGTATGTTTTCATAACCATTTAAATTAGTTCTAGATATGTATGTTTGATTTAAAATTAAAAAACCATGTCCCGGAGCACTACATGGTACAATTGTTAAGCAAACCTATTCCATTAAGCAAAACCATGCTAGGTGAACTACAAAAGGGCAATACGTACAATTACTTTTTTTTTAAGCTAACACTCAATCTGTTGCATATCAACTAATGCAAACATTGATAGAAATAAGTGAGGTAGAGTTCATCTTGAACTATATGAATATTTAACGTTACTTATGGTGCAACATTGAAGATTTTACAATTTTCTCGATTTTCAAGTTTTACAATTTTCATATTTTTAGAATCAAGATTACAGAGGTTTCAAAATTTTTTTCTTTGTTATCAAAACTTATTATTTTTAGTTAGGCTCATATGCCAATTTAATAATAAATATTTAATCATGTCTTCTTGTATTTGGATTGAGATGAATTTTTTTCATTAGATTAGGTATTTTCATATGGTTTCTTGCTTCAAATTTCAAGTGTTTTTGATCTCCATAATTGCAAGGATCTAAAAAGGTAAGTTTTTTCTCTGAAATTTTAAATGGGATGCTATAAAAATTTAGGGTACCAATGGAAAATATTTTTAGATCATCTTCAAGGAGTTCATGAGTAGAAGTTACAGGAAAATTGCAAGGTAAATGGAGCAAAAATGAAGGAGATATGAGCAAAAATGTGATTTTTGCAATAGGGTTTCTTGAAAATTTAGTAGCATAACTAAATACTAGCAGCAATGAAGGAAAAGGAAATATTAAAAAGGGATTAAAAAAATGGCTAAGTGTATGTTTATACTCACCTCTTAACATTAACCTAGCTAACTCACCTTCTAACTCATCCTTGACCATTCTGGATTAACCGGGTTACATGGCATGACAGGGTAGGGTTACAAGCCTTAAGTGACAAAGGGACTTAAAGGGGTGATAATGTGTGAAGGGGTTAAGTATTCATGAGAGGGGGCAACATAATAAAGTTGGGGTGTTGAGGAATCATACCTAGTGAGAATGTTACAAGCCTTAAGTGACGAAAGGGAGAGATTTCATGTGGTGGTGCATTTTGATGTCCCAAGTTGAAAAGGGTAAAAATTTGACAGTAAGCCCTTATTAGTATTCTTAGGTTCCACCCATCACATGAAGAATCCTCCTCTAATGAATAATCAACTCATGTCTTCCTCCATAGAATATCTTGAATGATGAGGCTTTTCCATAGACCATCTTGTTGAATCTAGAAACTACAAATGAAACTTTCTCATCTTCCAAGATGTTCACATGCTCCAATGTGTTGAGTCAATTCTCAGGAATGACATTGATATTTCCACATTGACTAAAATATTTTTCATAACTCTTCATCGGATTCTAGAGATATAACCTATGATCTCTATAAGGGCTTCTAAAGTATCACTATCAAAGGAAAGGGTCACAAATATTTTCCTAAACCAATTCTTAAAATTTGAATCCTGAAGATTCTTCATGTGGAATTATTCTCCCTGAGAGGAGTACCAAGCTCATGCATTATTGTGCCAAGATCTTCCAAAAAAATTGATACATTCTCCTCATGGGATTCAAAATCAAAAATGGCTTCTTTTAGAGCATAAAACCTCTAGGTGATGGTATGGGACAAAATTTCATACAAGTTCTTTGAGTTGGATAAAACACACCGAGCTCACCAAGGAATGAGAATCAAAATTATTCATCTCACTCACAAATGGGATATTATTTTCCCAATGGAATTTCTATTTCTTGATCTCAACTCTTTTCCTATTGATTTTCAAATATATGACCAAGAACAATATAAACAAAGAGATAATATTAGAAATAGATCATTCCCTTTTTCAAGGATCATGCTCACCCAATGGTCACATGTCCTTCTTTGCAATATGAATGCTTGATCTTGCTTGATGGACTGGGGGGTTGAAGTTTCAGATGGGAGACATTGCTTCAATTTGAGGTAGAGATGATTAATCTCATGCAATCAATGATGGCACTTATGAATAAAATGTCCTCACATGTGTTCCCTTAATTGTTTGATGATTTACTTATACTCCTAATTCTGTGTAGTGATCTGTGATGAAGAATCCTATTACAATGCAAAAATAATGAGCATGTAAGCACATAGCTAGGGTAGCAGAGGATGGAGAGAGATCACCATAACAACATAGCTCAAGAGAGCAAAGCAAGGACAGTGATGAAGCACCTAAGAAGATAGAGGAAAGTCTAAAGAGAACAAGAGAGATGGAAGGTAAACAAGTGACATTGAATGTTTTGAGTCCTAGGAAATGAACGGAGGTGAGGAGTGAGAATTCATGCCTCAGGACATCGTGGCACAAAACTAACTATGTTGACACGTCCGAGTGGTCACATGAATGCTAGAGGAGGTGGTGTTTTGGTGCACGACAAGGTCATTGCTTGTGCTACTTCGTTTGGGCGTAGTCCCTTAAGAGCCCTGAGACCAAAATATCGTTCAACTTCGACGGGTGACTACTCGGACTCCATGGCACCTAGAGATGACTTGTTTGATTTGAAACCTCATCATAGATACCCTCTACAATAGCCTCTCTTTATTTTTTCCTTCTTATTTCCATGCTTTCGCTGCCCTATTGTTTGCAAATGCGTGAAATAGTGCAATTGGAGCCAGTGTAAGGTTGTCAAATGTTTTATTTTACAAACGGTGGGTCGTGGCACCAAACCGACTATGCCGACACGTCCAGGTGGCCAAGTGAATGCTAGAGGAGGTGGTGTTTTGGTGCATGACAAGGTCGTTGCTTCTGGGCTACTTCGTCGGGCGTAGGCCCTTAAGAGCCCCGAGACCAAAATATCGCTCAACTTCGACGGTGACTACTCTGACTCGTGGCACCTAGAGATGCCTCATCGTCGATTTGGCACCTCGGCATAGGGACCCTCTACAATAGCCTCTCTTGGTTTTTTTCCTTCTCATTTATGTGCTCGCTGTCCTATTATTTGCAAACACACGAAATAGTGTAGTTTGAGCCAGTGTAAGGTTGTCAAACGCTATATTTTGCAAACGGTGGGTCGTGGCACCAAACCGACTACGCCGACACATCCATGTGGCTAAGTTAATGCTAGAAAAGGTGGTGTTTTGATGTACTACAAGGTCGTTGCTTCGAAGCTACTTCGTTCGGGCGTAGTCCCTTAAGAGCCCTTAGACCAAAATATCGTTCAACTTTAACGGGTGACTACTCGGACTTCGTGGCACCTAGAGTCTCGTCTGATCCAACACCTCGGTGTAGGGACCCTCTACAATAGCCTCTCTCGGTTTTTTCCTTCCCAAATCGGTGCACACGCATAGGTATGGTCTTGTAAACACTTGGGGAGGAGTCATTTTCAAAATTTACAACTTTTTCAAAATTTACAACATTTTCAAAATTTACAACATTTTCAAAATTTACAAATTTTTCAAAATTTACAACTTTTTCAAAATTTACAACTTTGTCAAAATTTACAAATTTTTCAAAATTTACAAATTTTTCAAAATTTACAACTTTTTCAAAATTTACAACTTTGTCAAAATTTACAACTTTTTCAAAATTTACACCTTTTCAAAATTTACAACTTTTTCAAACAATGAAAGCTTCTCTTAGCTTCAAGAATTTAAAACTCTCTACTAACAAATGCCAACCACGTGAAGGTGGAAGCTTTTCTGGCACTAGTAACCTAAACACAAAAGTGTTAGTAAAAGAAATTTAAGTTTCAAATCAAAACCATATACTATCTATATATACAAAATACACAAATTTAAAATAAAATATATTCAAACTTAAATCTAGATCTTTAAACTAACAAATTTATATATATATATATATATATATATATATATATATATCAAAGAAATTATATATACAGACATGAGCATTGTAAATTCATTCCAATGAACCATCAGATCAAATCTACTCGAATAAAGCATAAGATTGCTTCATGATCTCGAATCTCAAACCTTCTAAAGAATCTTGTTATTAGGCCTTCCTCGATATCTATACAGCTAAATATTTGTTGCTAGAACTAGATGCAAATATAAAAGTATTTTCCTGTGTGTCTCAAAGTCTTCAAACACCTAAACAAAGGAGTTTTTAAATGGATACCATCGAAGCCAAGTTCCAGTAACTACCACTGACCTTGTAGGACACTCAATATATTCACCATCTATAATAGGAGAAGTCAACTTCTTTCTTTTCTCGATGCAACAACATAAGAAATAGTCTGTTCCTTCTTCATTGTCTTCTGTCGCAATTACTGCAAACACATGTCCTACAAAAATAAAGGTTCGAACAACTCAAATTTAAATTACATATTAAAATTTCAATGGACATAACTCAATACAAAAATAAAATAACCATGTAAATACTTTGTCGCACCAAAATCAAAATTTCATCAAAGTCCTTGGATGTTGCAACTTCCTCTGCAGAAACAAGTCATAATGCTTGTGGAGGTTGATAACTAGGAAGCGGAGTTAAAGGCCTACAAATCCATCCATCCACCCATTCTTGTGAATCACACTCAGCAGTGACAAATTCGATACAATATGCACAAAAATGTCAACTTTCTTGTCCTTACGACTCATGAAGTAGCTCGAGCTACAAAATGAGTGCATATCACTAGACCCAATGAGTGTTATACAATCCTCGTAGTTAGCAATTTTTTGTTCCTCTATCAACCAAAAATATTTACGAATTGTGGAATTTTCTTGAGAACCTCGGGCCATGTTGTCAATACACCATTCCACTATGCTCTTTGCAGATCTTTTAATTTAGCACCATCTTTGTACTTCAACTCTTCTCTCGCAAGAGCTCATTTCACACATGCCCCCGCACCGTCATGCTATCATTTTCCATGTCCAATTTAGTGAAACTTCAAATATGTTACACACTCATCTTGACGTGCATTCTTCTCATCCAATAAAACATTCATGCATTCTTAAACTGAGACGTGTAATTATCTGGCCATATATAATGTTGTTTGAAGTGGATGTCCCTATCAGACAAGTTTCCATAAAATAACTAGAAACACCCTTGCACAAATTCAGTAGAATGAGTACGATCATCACTGATATAAAAGTAGTACTCTCTTAAAAAAATTCGATCATTCTCTGTACTGTCAGAGAATGTAGAAATGTTATATGCACAAAAATGACAACTTGTACTGAGTTGTAATATTGCGATTCAACCTCCATTTTGGTCAGCAATGTGTAATTCTCTGCAAAATCGACCACTGAAACAATATTACCAATAGGAAATGTGTCCTTGCATAGCTTGAAATGTTCATCCAATCATCAAACTCTATGTGTATGCCTAACATACTCATAAACAATTTCATCCTTACATTTTCTCAAAAATTAGAAAACAAGCATTTGTTTTCAGTAACTAGTTCACATTGTTTAGACTCTTTTCCATCTTTCAATTGTTATGCAATTGATTTATATTTATCAAACTCAACTAAATTATGTCCTATTGTACCTTCAATTTTCTCATGGATGCAAATTTCTAATTTAGGTGATCCGCCGCATGTACTACAACTTCCATATAAACAATCCTGACTATAAAAAAATTGTCCAACTTCTTTTTACAAAATATAGTAGGAATGAAATCCCTAGAAGATATTGGTGGAACTTGAACACCACATTCCGATAACATAGTTTCAAAATGAAAATTAGAATGAATACGTAAAAATTTAGCATAATGCATCACAAATTCAACATGTTGCCTACAACAACAAGTGGTGCGAGCGTGGTTGATTTTCACATATAATGGTTTCAACATTTCAAAAAAATGTTGACTAATTTTAATTTCCATATTCTCTTGTTCAAACTTATAAAAAATTGAGTTTGAGTCATATCTAAGAAATGCTTTGGATGTGGTTCACAATTAGTAGAACTAACTCTCTCTGTTTTATAACATCTCAGATTAGGTGAAACTCTAGTGTTATCATGCCAATATTTAATAACAACTTTTCTTATAGCATCGAATTATTTTTGTCCTTACGCAAAGTGTTTCTAGCGTAAAATGCCCAAAAATCAGCATTATTGAGTGATTAAAGGATATTACGTCTTTCAATTGCTTTCATTAGAGTTTTTCGATTAACTTGCAACATTCGACTTGTTTTTATAATCAAACGTTGTTTTTTTATTGATTCACTTACAACACTAGTAGCAAGTACATGACACACAATATTACTATCCCTAGTGCGTCTCTTGACACCAATAGTGTGATATGCATCATGAAGGTTTTCAACAATGTAGAGGTTTGACCACGTATGGTGTTTAATGTAGGTATCATTTTAATCAATTTCATCAACTAACCAACAATTGACATCTTTGGGAATAATTTAAAATTTCAAAATGATTATCCCAAATTTCAGTGGCTTTTCTTCTGATTTTTCATTCGTAAAGTTTGTCGACATTGGTTTCAAAATATTTTCATCAATTTCAATAAAAATTAGGTTTCTTACATAAAATCCTAGGAGGTGTTTTTGTCAAATTTTGTCTATTTACGTTTCAACATGAATTTCCTTATTCACATTTTCATTGTCTCCTTCAATTTCAATATTTGCTACATCATGAGTATTTAATTCTTCTTCAATATCGACAGAAAAACATCTTCATCATGAGTATTTAATTCAACTTCAACATCGATAAAGTAAACATTACCTCGTTCTTTATTGCTTACAATAGTTGGGGTCAAGATGAACCTCTTCTTGATTCATGAAGTTTCGCATTCGCTCAACATTTTGAATTTTGTTGGCCTCTAATTCGTTTGGTGTTTTTTTACTTAATGACTTCCTTTTTTGACTTCGTTTCTTGTCTCCCATGATGTTTTGCTTCCGGTGATAAGAAAAACATGTAGAAAAAGATAGAATTTCACAGTAATTTATACGATAAGGTCAGAGAGTAAAAATCACATGGTAATTCAGACATTGGGATGTGTGTAAATATGATTTATGAACCACGAGCACACTTTATAAACCGCGATCACGGTTTATAAAGTGCGCTCACGTTTGTGTTAAAAAAACCACGATCACGCTTTATAAACCGCGATCGTGGATCTATCTACTGAACCTAAGCCTCAGGAAATCTTTGTTTTTCCCCAACCAAAGCTATGGAAGGTCATTATGAAGTGTAAAAGGTCAAAAAACCTCAAATCGCTCTTCCAAAGACTTGAACCATGCTAAAAAAACTAAAAAAATTTCACAAAAATGGTGCCATCGCATAGGGGAGACTGTTAGCTTCGTAGAAATATTGATTTTAAAGTGAATAGAATAAGATAAATATCATTTTATAATTTTTTACTAACAATAGGTCTTTAAGACATTTTTTCCGTGAATGTTCATGTCTACGTTTAAGACTGTAACTTTTGTTTCGCTTATCAAAATGTGATAAAACTTATACCATCCCAAGTGTGGAAAATTCTATACACATTAAAATATATATATATATATATATATATATTATTATATATATATATTTATATATATATATATAGATTTGATATTTTTGATATAATTATGGCGGGCAAACAGTAAAGAACTCCGTTTTCTAAAAAATTCATACCACTTTCACGGAAAAACTCATTAAAAAAATATTGCTCAAAAAAAAAAAATAAAATCCATCCCAAGGTAGACAACTACATCTAATGTTTCACCAAAGGAAAAAAAAAAAAAAAAAACACGATTTGGTCATCCAAAATGCGAGCAAACGGACTACAATCTTATAAGTTTAAAAAAAAAAAAAAAAACTAAGTCATTTAATTTTAAGTGTTTAATATAGCTAAACATATCCGTTTTTAAAAAAAATAGTATTTTAGAAACTAAATTCGAATGCTACGATTCATAGTTATATAATTTTTTTCTAATTTTGAGTACGCGTATTGCTAATAATCCCTACAAGTTGAGATTTCATTGTTTTTGCAATATGACATCCACAGATGACCCTATATTTATCCATCAACTTTCTGCACTTACCCCTAGAAGGAAGAATGTCTGTAATGTCCAACATTGTTTTGGTTTTACATAATGAAAAGGGAGAAATTTCCCAAGATGAGCTGGAGTCTATTATGGTAGATATTCTAGAAAAAGCAGAGGCCACACTAAGTGAATGATAGACATTAGAGGCCGAAATAAAGGAAGAATATCTAGAACTCATTCTTCTAGTTGAAGCAGAGGATACTACTAAGTAAATCATTCTTTTGTATAGAAAATTCTTTACTATCTTCCATTTATATTCTTTCTCATTCTTTGAACATTCAAGAGGTAACCATTTCCGGGGTGAAAATGCAGTTAGTGTGGGGTAATGTTGAGTAGACAATGTATAACACTTAGCAGAAGGCATACAGAAGATTCATGCAAAAGAGCAGAGCGCGTTCAAAGGTGCGGGAGGATCGGGAAGGAATCGTGTGCAAAGGATAGAGACAGATTCGGGACTTAGCCATTTTCATGATTATGATCTATTTTTGGAAGATGGCGTGCAGAGCACACAAATGGGAAAATACTGCACGAAACTCATTAGCTATTTTTAGAAGAGCGGTTGTGGAGCACTTTAAATGGATGCGGGCTAAAGATAGAATTGCTACTGACAGTTAACTAAGAGAGATCTATTGTTAGCACACTTGCATGTGTGGCTATAATTGTAAAGGCACATGGCTATTTTCAACATGCGACCTATTTTGGGAGTAGATAAGTAGTGAAGGGAAAGTCCCCACCCTTATAAATATGTAATGAATTGCGTAGTATAATAGTGTTATGTGAGAACTGAATTATTATGAGGTTATGCTTCCAAATTTGATGCATGCATAAACTATGGTATTATCTATTATAATGAGCTTTTGTGTATTCATCATGTTTAATATAATGGAGTGTATTGGCTAAGAGTGTTATTTCTGAGTATAATTGGTTCTTACATGCTTGATTTCATCATGGTTATCATTTAAGTCTGTTATTCTTTAGATCTAGATCTAAACATGCACTGTAGAATGATGTATTAATTATGGATTTGAATGCATTAAGTATTCATCATGCTAACATCCTGCAATAAACCCTAAAGAGAGGCCTGATAAATTCTAGGCTACATCACCTCCTAGCTAGAAGGAAGTTCTTCACTCATCGTCAACCTAGATCAGAAATAAAAATGCACACACAACCTTCAACCGAATTCCGCAAATGGTATTCCTCCTTAGCCTATCACCCTCTATCTATTTCATTAATTTTATCAAGAATCTAGTGAAACAAGATGATTACACTAGAATGACATGGGTAGTGTGTTTAAAGAAAATTTGAAGCCTTAGACAGATTCAAGAAATTCAAGGCACCTTTGGTGGAAAATGAGAAGAATAAAAAGATCAAATTCCTAAGATCTCGATAGAGGTGGAGATATTTGGTCCAATAAATTCAATGAATTCTTTGAATAAAATGGAATTAGAAGACAATTTCACTACGTAACACCTCAAAGCAAAATGGAGTTGTTGAAAGGAAGAACAGACTGTGCAATAAAATATGAGAACAATGTTGAATGAATCCAAATTACTAGACAAATATTGGAGTGAAGCAAAGATACACCATGGTGCACATTGTAAATAGAGCTCAATTAAGAGTGAATAGTGATAAGACACCTTATGAACTTTAGAAGAGCAAATCCTACAAACGTGAAACATATAAGAGTTTTTGGAAGCAAATGCTACATCAAAAGAGATGAAGACAACTTGGGAAAATTCAACTCTACGAGTGCTTTGAAGGTATATTCCTTAAATAATTAGCGATCAGTGTAACTTACGGATGCTGCAATAAGAGGCTACTGAAAATTCTTGAAAGCACAAATGTGAAGGTGGATGAATCTCCCAAATCCAACACTCAACACAATAACAATAATGAAGAACAAGAATATGATGAGGAAATGGATAGTCCGTGTGAAGAATCAAATGAAGAAGATGAAAGGAAAGACACTAAGGCACCCTCAAGGCAAGTCAAAAGGGACCATCCAAATAATTAGATGATTGGAACCAAAGACGGTGACATTTTAACCAAAATAAATCTAAGAGATCAGTAGAATCATGAAGATATAACACTCCTATCCATGATAGAACCCAAAAGCATTGTAGAAGCAAGTAAGGATCAACATTGGGTAGACGTAATGAATGAAGAACTTGATCAGATTGAAAATAATGAAACATGGGATCTTGTACCTAGCATGCAAGACAATAATGTAATTGGAAAAAATAGGTATTCATAAATAAGTTGAATGAAAAAGGAGAAGTAACAAGAAACAAGGCTAGACTTGTGTGTAAAGGATATGTGCAAATGGAAGGAATCAAATTTGATGAAACATTTGCACCAGTGGAAAGGATGGAAGCAATAATACTGTTCATGGATTACGTGGCTTATAAGAAGATAAGCGTATTCCAGATGGATGTGAAATCAGCCTTCCTCAATGATTTTTGAATAAAGAGGTATACCTTGAACAACCTGATTACTTTTCACTAACTCGAAGATAAAGATTGCATGTGCGCAGGTTGAAAAAGGTGTTATGTGGACTAAAACAAGCCCCTAGATCTCTGCATGACCATGATTGGACTCATACCTCATTGAGAAGGGGTTTAGAAAAGGTGTTGCTGATAGTAATATGTACATCAAGGAAGAAGGAGATCATCTTCTTATTGTCATTGTGTATGTGGATGATATCATTTTTGGAGGAGATTATGAAAAAATGACATATGAATTTTCTGATATAATGAAAGAAGAATTTGAAATGTCCATGCTAGGATATATTTATTTCTTTCTTGGATTACAAATTAATCAATTAGATCAAGGTATCTTCATATCCCAAACCAAGTATATTAAAGAAATGCTAAAAAGGTTCAAGATGGAAGATTGTAGACCTATAGGAACACCAATGGAAATTGGATGCAAGATGAGTAGAGAAGACAACTCACCAAAAGTAGACAAAACTCTATATAGATTGATGATAGGAAGTCTACTTTACTCCATGTCATCAAGACTTGACATTATACATACAAAGTGGGTCTAGTTGGAAGATTTCAAGAAGATCCAAGGGAGACACACTTCAAGGTGGTCAAGAGAATTTTGAGATACCTCATGGGAACAATTGAATATGGACTTTGGTACCCCAAAAGTAATGACTTCAGCATAAGAGCTTATATAGATGTTGATTGGGTAGGAAGTGTTGATGACAGGAAGAGTACCAGTGGTGGAACATTCTTTGTTGGAAATTGTTTAGTCTCTTGGATGAGCAAGAAGAAATCATTAGTGGAACTCTCAACATGTGAATTAGAATATATAGCTACCATGCAATGTGTTGCACTCAGGTTCTATGGATGAAGTAGACATTGGAGGATTACAAGGTAAAATCTGAAAGTCCAATTCCCTTGTTTTGTGATAGCACAAGTGTAATAAGTGTCTCTAAGAACTCTTTGTTCCACTCAAAGACCAAACATATACCAATTAGATATCATTTCTTGAGGGAACAAGTGAATGACAAGAAAATTAGTCTAGAATATGTGAGCAAAAAAGAATAACTTGCAGATATCATGACCAAGCCACTACTAAAGGCTAATTTTGAGCACTTAAGGAATGAATTGGGGGTCATTCCTAATCCCACCAACAACTAGAAGATGTAAAGACAAAGTGAGGGAGAATACTCAAGTAATATCAGCTCCTAAACAATGCCAAATAGTATTTTTGATAGGAGAGCTAGTTTTCTAGCTCAATTTTATCAAAGTATGCATCATCTCGGGGAGAATTTCCATGAGCCTATCAGGTCATATGGATTAGAAGCATGTGCCAAGGGGGATATTCTTTAGGTAGGAACATGCTATATTCATCTTACTTTCATTTTCATCTTTATGCGGCATAGATGGCCCTTTTTCATTGTTGTCAAAGGGGGAGAAAAGATCAAGTCAAAAACCAACTAGTAATAACAGAAGGGGAGAGAAGTTGAAAACAAAAATCTGCCAAGGAGATTTACAAAGTATTTTAGAAACCAAGTATGCAAGTATTTTTCCATCAAAAGTATGTAGGTTTCTGAATTGTAAGTGTTGTGGTGTTTCCATCAATGAAAAAGAGGGAAATTTTTGGAACTTTGTCATTTGTCATATGTGTTGTCATTGATGTCAAGTTGCATTGATGGAAAAAGTATTTGATGTCAAGCGACATTGATGGAAAAATGATTAATTGGTAAAGTGAGCAAGTGAAAAATATGAAGGTTGAATGGTAGTGTCATCTTATAGAGGGTTCACGATGATCAAGGATAAGTTCTACAGACCTAATCATTTTTGTGTAAGCCTCAGATATAAGGAGTTAGCCACCGAAGTCTGCAAGAATCCGTGGAACTCTAGAAGAATCCACAAAAGTTTAGTGAAGGCTGCAGGTAAAGGAATGAAGATGCAAAGCAAAAAGAAGCCAAAGGATGAGCCACAAGTGAGAAAGGTGAAGCTGCAAATGTGAAGGAAGAGCCACACAAGTAAGGATGAATCAAGACAAAGCCGTAGAAGTAAGGGAAATTTAGAGGAAGCCACAAGTAAAGATAAAAAGCCGTGGAAAAATCTAGAAGCCACACATAAAAGAAAATAGCCGCAGACATGGGACGAAGCCGCGAGAAGGCAATGCATAAGGAGGAAAGCCGTATAACATAGTTAAAGCCATGAATGAATAAAAATCCACCAAGAAAGAAGAAAAAGCAGCAAATCTAAGGAAATTGCGCGCAACACAGAGAGAGTCAAAGAAGCCAAGGAAAGTTGTGTATTGAACAAGCATGAATTGGTAAGGGTTTAAGGACAATAAAATTGATTTAAACATGGACAAGTGAGATTTTTTTCTTCAAAATCAATGGTGATTTGATTGTCTGATGATTGCGGTTGAGTATATGACTTGAGCTCCATGAAGAACAAAGAAACCTACTATTCCAACTATAAACATTTAATGCTCATTGACTTTGTGGAAATACATTTACAGTTCTCAATATGATTCTTGATTTCAAGTCAAAATTAAATATCAAAGAAGAAAATGGCTCACTCATCTTGATCACGTTGGAAATCAATGAAAGATGAAAAATCTATTTTTAGGCATCGGCTAATAAATATTTTCTGGTGAGTGCATAGAAAAAGATGAAATCAAGCTGAATATTGCAAGAAAAAGTCCTGGAGTTAGATGTATACATTCAATGGACCAGTTTTCTAGGAGAAAAAGTAGGAAGATTGCATGGAATGCCAAAGGAAGCATTGGAATGGGTTAATTAACTATATAGAGTAAATTTGATATATGTTTGTGTTGTTTCTCATAAATGAAATAATGCAATCGAGCTAAGAGAGAGCGATATAAAGAAAAGAGATAAGAAAGAACAAAATATATAGATGAAGTAAAGAAGATATATCAGATGAGAAGAGCATCAATGTGGCAGATTGATTGAGCAAGAGGGGTCAATTCAAATGAGAAGAAGAGAGTGATAGAGAGAGCACAAAAATATACATAAGAGTGGTCATAATCAATTGTGTAAGAAATTTTTATTACTAGAAGATTAAATCTGTAAAAATAATTAAGTCTAAGTTATAACTTAGCATATTCGTGGTTTTGTAGCCTCCTCGTGGGTTGGTGCTTGCAAAATATCGGTTGTAGGTGATTAATTATGGGTTGGTGCTCCTAAAGCAAGTTGATGCTTGCTAAAATTAGTTAAGTGGGTGCTCAGAAAATATTTGAGTGGGTGCTTCACAGGTTGAGTGGGTGCTCAACTGAAACCATTATAAGCTTTGGAATTAGTGTTCCTAATAAATCCTTTGTTTCAAGTGGGTTTTTCTCCCAAAAGGGTTTCCTACTATAAATTATGTGTTTGGTGTCTTTTTGTCTAATATATGTGTGATGAAATGCACATGATATAGTATCAACTCAAATTTAAGAAATTATGGATGAATTATAACTCTAGAAATTAATTTCAATCCACACCGATTCACCCCCTCTCATTACTTGTGATCTCTAAGAGTAAATACAAATATCATGACATTTTCAAATATTTTTTAGCATAACACTAACTAGTATCTTATTCAAATAGTATAAATTGACATCAAATTCAAACGCTAAAACTTTCTATATAAATATACCAACTCAAGACCCTTATTTTCATTTCTATTAAAATACATGATGCACTAAATAAATTAAATATGATAATTTAAGCTTATTTTAAATGTTTTATGTTTTATGAGCCTTCAAAAGCTTTGGCAGGACTTGATTTGCAATGCCCTTTGTTTTCTCAAGTGGCCGCATCAAGAAGTTGGGGTCTTTCGTTGTTGTTAAGCCTTTTCCTCCGCCTTGTCCACTGTTTAAAAATGAGGTATTAGAATAAATTATGGAGACTAAAAGAGAGTACACAAATCTAGTTCTCATTTGCAATTTCAATGGATTCTACTTGGGTTTCGTACGTACCCAAAATTGTAAGGCATCAGATTGCGGAACGGTGTAATAAATGCCCCAATGATGATACAGGTCTCCTCGCAAGGTGTTCGGGATCCGGAAAAGCCTTCGGAGTATGCGTTAACATCCCGCATGCCGCGCTTAGCCCCGTGCTTTTTTTTTCCCCTTTTTCCCTCTTTCCTTGCCCTCTTAACCTTCGATGATGAAACCGCCGCCCTATAGGCGGCGGCCCAGAACCGCCGCCCGAACAGGCGGCGGTCTCAGAATCGCCGCGCCGAGCGGCGGTCCTGTATGCGCGTTTTCCGTAATGCTCTTTTTTTTGACGACTCGCGTGGAAATATCACATTTTACCATCTTTTCTTTGCCGACTTGAGCATGCATTAATATTTTTGGTCCCCTGGAACAGTGTTTTTCCTTTGTTTATTGTTTAGGAGTTCAATTTGGTTTTGGTTCTTGGGTGTTTGAATTCCTATAAATGCATGGTTTGTGTACATGCAAATGGTCTGATTTTGGTGAAGATTTTGGTGAAGAATTTGGTCTGGAGTTTTGGTCTGAAGCTTGGCTGGATTTTGAAGTTTGATCTTTGCTCTCATTCCCTCATTTTAGTGCTTTAGTTAGTTAGCTTGTTTAGAAGCCATAGCTTGAATTCACTTGCATCTTTTGTTAAATTGCTCAGCTGTTGGTAAGCCACAGACCCATCTTGTGCAGGCAGTGTTGTCATTTCATCCAATCCAGTTAGAAGCTTGCCTCTGAATTCCTCTTTGCTGTAGATTTATTTTCGTTGTGTCTTGGAGTTCTTAGTTCAATTCATTATATACCTGGTTAGCTTTATTCAAATTGTTGGTAAGCCACATATCCAACTTGTGCAAGCAAAGTTGTCTTTATTTTGGAATAGAATAGCTTGGGAAGCCATTAAAGTTGCAGGTTTTGCTCTTCGTAAGGGATAGTTACAGCAGTTCTGGTCACTCCATGTCGCATGACTCATAAAGAAAATCCCACTAGGAATCGCATAAGCCAAGCTCGTACTCTTGCGCTATCCCTCTCCTACTCACATTCTCGGTCTTTATTCCGAGCTGTCCTTGTCCCAAAATCTACTCCTATTAGTGCTAGCATTACATGCTTTTCTAGATCCAAGTGAACACGAAAGAACGAGAAGATCATACCGAGGGGACGAGATCACACACACACCATCGGATTCGCCACCTGCATTCATGGAATCCGGGTTTTAAATTTCAAATTTCTAGTCGAATCATATCAAAATAGAGTAGTTAATCACTTTATTTCATTTCATTCTATTCTCGATGTTGCAGGGAAGTGTGGGGATTGATAGTTTCGAGAAAGCGTGATTCACTCCTCACTTCGAGGTAGGATCGAGAATCTTGCAAATAGATTAGACAGTTATTTTATTCATTTAGAATAATTTACAAATCACACGGTGCAAATAACCACACTCGGTTATCTTGTCTGCTTTTTTTATTGTTTAGTTATTATTTCTACATACGCTTAAAATAGTTTGCTTTCCTTAAAATTGTTAGAATATTTCATAGAAAAATAAAAGTTATATGTAGTTAGATTTATTTCACTTAGTTAGAATTTGTTTCATCACGCTTAGATTGCATTTTGTTTCGTATGACAATCACGGGACCTAAGAGCCCTGTGGAATATATATTTGAGCCAATCGTGCCTCAACCAAACCTCGTCACGGTGATAGTTGACATAGACCAAAATCTCAAGATACAAGTATTCCAAACAACCACGTATTTACAATCGATCACCATAGTTAAGAGGACTAAACATAGAAGACGACCAAGCACATACATTTTGGTCAAGTCACCAAACTACATATTACCCTAGAAAGCATCCACATGATCGTAGAAGGGCTGAAAGAGAACAAACATTCGGGTGTGATCCTCTAGTTCCACGCCAAACGCCGGAGACACCTAGTAGATATAGATACCAGCTTAAGAATCCAAAGTGTTGCGAGAACGTCAGAAGGTATTCGAGAAGATTGCACAACCGTTGGTTCTAAACATAGAAGCCGAGAAAGCATACGACATCGGATACTAGGGAATAGAACTTGATTTCGCGTATGACCATAACAGACCGCAACAACCGAGAGTCTACGGTTGTGATCAACAGACCCCATAGCCCAACTTTTCCACAGTCAACTGATATGACGCTAGCCTACGTACTTTGGTATTCGAGTCCACTCCACTTCCACCTATCATCATCGAACAACTGTCCTTACTAGATATAGCGGATAACGAAGCTAGGGAATTCTGGACTAGGCCAGAAAATCATCCATAGAATCGATTGTATTCATCATCCACTATATGACCTTATCAGGAGATATACACGAAACAATCCCAGGTCATTTTCCACGTATTCCGCAACCCATAGATCGAATCACGCCAGAGCTCGATATTGATTGGAGCCTTCGAGCAGTCATCCTCGCTGATCGATCTATCACACCAGTCCAAGTTAGAAGGGCCTTCTTTGCCTTAGATTCGTAAATTCCACTAGTGCGTGTCAAAGACATTAGACTGCCTAACTAGTTTGTCTGCATATTCTACCCCCACCGGCTGTCTCGGCACGACCTCGAGAGGTCGGGTACGCGGAAGAGTCACTTGTAGATTCTCACGCTCGCCTGTCGCTTTTCCGGCGTACAAAATTGGTGAACCCGACGTGAAACAAACAATTGTTTCACCTTCTCTTTGAGAAGTTTTCAAATCTTCTCTCATCCACCTTCGCTCCTTCCCATTATTCTCTGCGGTATTCATATACCCCCCGAATATGTCGGGATTCGATGCATATGGCAGACCCCTCTTGGGTCTTGAGGCATACTACGCCCAACAGAATAGGGAATCATCACCCTCGCTCTCAGTATGGGGTGACAACTATTCAACTAATCAGTTGTCAACACAAACCCCAAGAATCAGATATAGTTCGTCTTTTCAAACTGAAGAGTTAGATCAACCCCTTTGAACCCAACAAACAGAGCCTTCAAGTTCAAATATATGACGCTACAGAGAATCTGGTTCATCTCCTCAAATGTTACTCGGACCACAAATTAGTAGGCAATCAGATCCATACCTAGTCTTAGATGATGGACATCCAAAGCATGTAATCCTAGGAGTGAACAACACTCCCGGGAATGTACCCATCTATAGGAGGATTACAAATACAACCCAAAATCTCTCTTCAAGAAAATACCTCTATGCCACTACATACAGGAAATATTATGGGAGAAACTTGGCAAGATAGCGATCAGTTTATGACAGGATATCACGTACCTTTACAACACCAAGGTATACAACAAACGCCGCTCAGGAAAAGTACCGTGACTTCACCAAATGAAGTCATTTCAACGTTAGTAGAAAGAGTGAGAGGGTTAGAACTGGCTCAAGCAAGTCAAAATTCTCTGTTCATACAAACAAGAAGTTCCAATCCTCCATACCACTTTGGTCAGGTAGATCTCCTTACGGGAGTAGGCACGTTAGGCATGCCTCCTCAATATCCACAACAAACGCCAACAAGGCCTATCATCTCTAACACTATTCCTCCCAGTCTAGTGTCGAACAGTCTGTTCCTCGACAATACCCCATCCTACTTAAACATATACTCTAAATCACCACAAGGAGATATGTTCTCCTCTCCCGGCATGTTTGCTCAAACGCAGGGACCTCCCTATGCCCCTGCCAACGCGCATACGCTGCACCGTATCAACAACCTATCCCACCACCACTCCCTCAGCAAACACCATCAATGGTCGAAAGCTATGCGATAGGGACTTATTCAGAATACCTAAAGGAACCCTTAGATTTCACCATACGAAGCGTCATGCTTCCAAGACCTCTCCCTGATTTTCCTAAGTTCAAGGGTGAGGGAGATCCAAACGCACATATCAAAGCTTACGCTACAGCCATACGAGAATTACTCCCTTGGGATGGGGTTGTTGCTAAAATATTCCCCAAAACACTGGAGGGCATTGCTCTCGATTGGTATTATAGAATACCTGAGGCTTCCATACATTCATTTAAACAACTCGTGTCAGAGTTCATCAAAGCCTTCGACATGAACAAACTACTAAGAACAGGAATCAGGGAATTCTTGCATATCAAACAAGAACACAATGAATCTGTCGCTCATTTCATCCAGAGGTGGCGTACAGTTCTTTATTCATCAGCAAGTGCTCCAAACATGGATCAGATGGAACTATGCGATTTATTCCTTCATTCTCTCAGCAGAGAAGTGAAGGAAGAAGTCCAGAAGTTCCCACTAAGGACTTATGATGAAGTACTTGAGAGCGCTCTACGAATAGACCAGGCAGCAATAGATAGTGGTCGTAAGACGTATGGAGCAAACGGGAGGTTAATCACCTCCACTCAAAATACTACAACTACCACAAATGTCAATCAAGGACCCAAAATCCTTAACAAAAATCGTGGGGTAACAACGGATGGGGTAACCGACCAGCCCAAGAGGGTAAATGTTGTTAATACTCCGTCATAAACAAACAACCAGCAAAACAACAACTTTACCCCGACGGTCAATACAGTGGATTTTAACCATCCACAACAACAACAACAACAACAACAACAACGGTGAAATCCCATACAGGGCCAAGCCAAAACTCATTTGGTTACCAAAACCAAAGTCAAAACCAGAAACAACAATTCCAAAACTTTGGTCCTAATAGCAACACTTGATCGGAATTTTAGGCCACAATACACACCAAACCAACAAAACGGGAACTATAATCCCAATTCTTATTGTGGTTTCCATAAAATTCATGGTCACGACACTAGAACGTGTCATGACTACAATAAATTTATGCAATGCTTGCCAGAAGAACAAAGACAGTTCTTCACGACTTGTTTTTAAGCGAGATCCCATCTCACCACAACCAAATACGCTCGCAGGGGCAGTTTCCCCCCAGAATGCTCCCCTTAAGATCTTTAATGATCCACTCCCAAATCATGACAGCAATAGGCTGAATCCAACTGGAACAAGCAAGGGTGCAATAACGGGAAACAATGATCATGAAGCTTCGACTTCATTAAATCCATCAGTTGCTCCACAATTGGGAGCTCAACCAAGACCTAAGATAGTTAGTTTGGTAGAATTAGACGCTGAACTACCTATCGAAGCTATAACAAGAACACGAGAGTATTTCTCTCAACCAAGCCCAAGTCATCTGCCAGAGACAGATAAGAGTCAGCAAATAGTTGAAAAACCCATCGGTGCCTATGATTTAATTAGTGACCTAACAAAGACCTTTTCACACATTTCATTTTTGGACTTACTAAAGAACTCTCCCCCTCACAGAGCTGCTCTTTTAGAAGCATTAGGTCTAGGCCATCTAATTAACATCACTCCACCTCCTGAAACACAAGTAAATCATGTAGATTTTGATATCCACCCTCCGGGGCAGCCGGACAAGGATGTCGAATTCATTTTCGAAATAAGTAAAATGCCCACAGATGCTGAGATCGCACGCCGAGGTGACCCAGCCTTGCACTTACAAGTATGGGTTTATAATAACTATGTAAAACGTGCAATGGTTGACGACGGGGCTGCAGTTAACATAGTCCCTTTCTCTTTCCTCCAAAAACTTGGATATGGAGAAACAAACTGTTCCACTACACGAAATACCTTGAGAGGCTATGATAGCCTTAAAGCCACTTCGATAGGAACTATAATACTGCCGGTCACCTTAGGGCCCAAAACCATCTTGACCGAGTTTTATATTATAGATCGGGAAACTAACTATAATATGATCCTCGGCCGACCTTGGATACATCGAATGAAGGCAATCCCTTCTACGCTATTTCAAGAAGTAAGATTCTTGCATCTGGGAAAGGTGTTTGTAGCCAAAGGCGATCCAAAACCTTTCGATTTGCACCTAGTTGATTTAAAGAAAAGACCAGGGTGCACTTTAATTTGAGTTGCCAACAAACCAACTTAATAAACCCTCGACCCAAAGCCGGAGGAAAAGTTGATACCTACAACGGATCTTGAAACTACCAAAGATATTAGCCAAAACAACTCCAACCCCTAAAGGTAAAACTAAAGAAACACTATCATTAGGGACTATGCTGAAAATTGTTGAATTGATAGAACAAGATTCACCAATGTTCTTACCATTCGATTCATAGAGGCATAGATTTTACCTAGGTGTTGGTTCCTTACCTAAGCAAAGGATCTCTGTATGATAGAAGTAGAGTGTGCAAACGCGGCAGATGCCCCAACATCTACACTCCCGGCTAAGTATTGGACTCTCCATTTCGATGGAGCTAAATGTCGTTATGGAGCGGGGGCAGGTATAATTCTTACTTCACCCGAGGAGAAGGTCCTCCCATTCTCTTTTAAGTTAAACTTTGAATGCACAAACAACGGCGCTGAGTACGAAGCCCTCCTTGGCCTCACCTTAGCTAGAAGGATTGGTATTGATAACATCAGAGTCTTGGGAGACTCGCAATTAGTAACAAACCAAGTTTCTGAAGTATATGAAACTAAAGCCGAACATTTACAACTCTACAAAAACGTCTGTATTAGATTTAAGCAAGGCGTTTAACTTCATATCCATTGAAGCGATCCCGCGAGAGAAAAATCTTCTCGCCGATTCAATAAAGAACCTCAAAGATCACGCTTTTTACTCCAAGCAATGAGCTATAAGATACTCACTTCACAAGTATCCATTCGTGACGAACCATTAATAAAAACAATGAAAAATCCTCTTTTAAGCGGAAGCGAATCTACCATCCTAGACCATGTTGGAAATGATGTAGCTACTTTGGATTATTTAAATGCCTATGCAGCATTACATCTCTCCTATCACATGCTAGATTTATCCTTGATCCCACATTCGTCCTCCTACTTCGGAAATCCCGTAACGGATCTTCCGTCACAAAGGGAACCTAACATATACGCAATAGAAAATGGGGATGATTTAGATTTACCTCCAGCACCACCTGAGTTCGAAGAGGGTAACACCTCTTTAATCGAAGAAACAATCGATGTCAACATTGGGACAGAAGATGAACCAAGAATATTGAAACTAGGTTCTTCGTTGACACCAGAAGAAGTGGAAATACATACTCAGGTTCTCAAAGAACATCAGAAGGCGTTTGCATTTAATTACAAGGAGATGACGGGAGTCGCACCCCACATTGCAGTACACAACCTCGTCACTAGGTCAGATGCAAAGCCAATTAAACAAAAATCAAGACCCATGAAGCCCAAAGTAGCTCTCATGGTAAAAGAGGAAGTAATAAAACTCCTTCAGGTAGGATTCATCAAGCCAGTAGACTACTCCCAATGGGTATCTAATATCGTTCCTGTTCTCAAGAAGAACGGAAAGATACACATTTGCATAGATTTCCGAGACATCAACAAAGTGTGTCCTAAAGACGATTTCCCATTACCATCCATAGACGTTATTGTTGATGCAACAGCTGGTTTTGAACTCTTGTCTCTCATGGATGGATTCTCGGGATACAACCAAATCAGAATATCCGAGCAAGATCAAGCTAAAACCACGTTCATAACTCCTTGGGGAACCTATTGCTATGCTGTCATGCCTTTCGGTCTCAAAAACGCTGGTGCTACATACCAGCGGGCTATGACTTATATATTTCACGATTTAATTCATAAAATCATGGAATCCTACGTAGATGACTTGTTGGCTAAGGCCAAGAAGCGTTGTGACCATCCCGAAGTACTCCGCGTCATTCTTTCACGTTTAATAGAATACGGAGTTACGCTAAATCCGGAGAAATGCGTCTTTGGTGTAACAGGAGGAAAGCTCCTAGGTTACATCATATCGTCACGAGGGATCGATGTTGATCCAACCAAAATTCGGGCTGTCCTCGAAATGGTCCCACCTTCGAGTGAATCTGGAATCAGATCATTTCTCGGGAAGCTGGGTGCAATCCAGAGATTCATCCCGGACTTAAGCTTCGCTATTCATCCAATCAACAATTTACTCAAGAAAGACTATAGCATTGATTGGACCGAAGACTGCAACGAAGCTTTCAACGCAGTTAAACGTTTCTTGCTGTCACCACCTACGCTAATGCCACCTAAGCTGGATCGCCCGTTAATCCTATATTCGCGAGCTACCAATGTCTCGCTGGCCTGTATGTTGGCCCAAGAAGACGATGACAAGAGAGAACGTGCGATTTATTTCATTAGCCGAACACTGCTCGACTATGAAACACGCTATACACAAGCAGAGTGAGAATGTCTTGCCATAGTCTTTGCTACCAAACGCCTAAGACATTACATGCTGAATCAAGAAACAAAGGTCATGGTAAAGACGGACCATTTACGGACTTTTCTCACACAAGGTTCCTTATCCAAAAAGGCTGGACGTTTTATAACCTTAATGGGAGAGTTCGAATTAACATTTGTAAATCAGAAGTCAATTAAAGGACAAATCATCGTGGATTAGTTAGCTGACAACCCATTAGACGGAGGCGATTTAGTAGATTTAGACTTTCCAGATGAATGTGTATATTACATCGAAACTCAACCTGCTATCTCTGAATGCCCTTAGTACACTGATATCATTAATTATATCATGGACCATACGTACCCGGAGGTAGTTACACCGCAACAAAGAAGGTGGTTACGCATAATCGTAGCTAAATACGTCATTATAGAGCAGGTGCTCTATCGAAAAGCATTCGATGGAATGCTCCTAAGATGTGTTGACACAGAAGAGTCTAAAAGGATTCTCCACGAATCCCATAGCGGCATATGTGGAGGCCACTTCGGTGGCCATGCCACCGCTCGAAAAATACATCGAATGGGCTATTTCTGGCCCACTCTAGAACATGATGCAATAGAGTTTGCACGCAAGTGTCATAAATGTCAAGAATTCTCTCATGAGATCCACATGCCGGCACAAGCTCTACAACCAATCGCAACTCCATGGCCCTTTTCTACATGGGGCCTAGACTTAATAGGGAAATTCTCTCCCTCATCCACAGACGGCCATAATTTTATAATCACGGCCACTGAATATTTTACCAAATGGGTGGAGGCCATGCCTCTTACTACTGTACCTGGTTCTGTAATCGCTAAGTTCATTTTAAATCAAATCATTTGCAGGTACGGTATCCCGCAAATCATTATCTCCGATAATGGAACTTCTTTCAAGAATGAAGAAGTTCGTGAACTATGCAACAAATTTAAAATAAGCCATCATACGGCTTCCTTGTATTATCCCCAAGCCAATGGGCAGGCTGAAGCAACAAACAAAACGCTGAAAGCCATTCTCCTTAAAACGGTGAAAGAAAACAAGCGAGATTGGCATTTGAAGTTATATCCGGCCTTGTGGGCCCACCGAACCTCAATAAGGACACCAATGGGAGCAACTCCTTTCTCGCTAGTATTTGGGGCAGAAGCAGTTCTCCCACTTGAGGTCGAAATACCCAGTCTCCGCATTTCACTACAAGGGATTCTGGATGAAGACGCTTACAGAGAAGCACGTCTTTCCCAATTAGAAAGCCTAGATGAAATTAGGTTAGATGCTGAACAACGGCATAGAGCTTATGCTGACCGAATGTGCTGGCAGTATAACAAGAAGGTTTATGAACGCGATATATACGAAGGTGATCTAGTTCTAAGACTAGACAGCCAGATCGACAAGAAGACCGGCGAAGGAAGGAAATTCCGGCCCAAATGGTTGGGCCCATACCGAGTCACGAAGGACTACGGAAATGGTGCATACCTCTTATGCACGCTAGAAGGTGAGGAGTTTGGCGAAACAGTCAATTCCCTCCACCTCAAGCGTTTCTACGCATAAGCAGCTAGCACTACCTATATAACTATCTGCATTGCATCTTCATATAGATTTAGATCATTTTGTCCACTTGTTCTTACACAAATTGTGATCAAGGAATCTATTCTCAAAGCAATTCATTACAAACTCATGATGTTGTTGGCACAAAACTTTCTAATCATATCTCTCCATTTTCGCGATATCATCAATCACTTCAGAATCTTTTATCAAATAAAATCAAACATGACGAAGTCTTAACGGTAACCATACCAAGATCTGCAAGTTTGTTCTCACTTTGATTTCTTCTTAGGATTGGTGTCTTGCCTATGGTCTGTTCTAGAAGCTTCATGGTGTCACATCTATCCCATATACACATCTCTTTGGAAACAAGCATATACTGACATTTTACTCAAAAAGACAAGTCAAAAAGTGATTAAACAGAAAATTTTATTTTTACACATTTCCTTGCCCTACCAACCTTCGGTGATGAGCTTGCGTCTCTTACTAGTGACGTAGGGTTGGGAAAGGATGGAAATTCCCTTACTCGCCTATGCCTTGCCCACGGCGATAAACCCATGCTTCTTACAGGTAGCATGGGGCAGGGTGTAGGGGGTCCTCTAGACAATGCAAATGTTAAAAGGTCATAAACAAACTATTCAAACTTTGAGTCAAAAACGAATGAGTCAGATGTTCAAAATTCCAAGAGAGTTAAAAATCCTAAAAACCAGATTTTGTCTACTATGTGGCCATCTACGGGTCTAAGTCTGGATAAACCGCAAAGCAAGTTGCACCCAAAACTATGAAGTCATTCGGGTGGAGTAAGCTTGTAGTTTTCAATTTGGTTCCACCAAAGCTTTGTCTGTCTTTCATCACTATCGTTTCACCATATTTCATAAACTTGCGCCCTTCTTGGCTCTTGGTGATGAGCCCTCGCATCTTACTAGTTGCGTGGAGTTAGGAGTGGGGCAAGTTAATCTGTTCATCATACTGGTTATTTTCATCACTTTGCCAAAACAAACATGAGGTATCCAAATTGCTCACAGAAGCTAAGATTTAAGATCACAGTATATCTACAATATCATGTATCAGCATCATGAAACACAAAAAGAAAGCAAACATTTACATCATCTGTTCTCCATTGCATACATTCTAGAAAGCATATAAAACATACATCGTAGTATACACAAAGCAGTTGGAAATAGAAAGGACAAACGTGAGTGACAAGCTTTTGATCTAAAATCAATGCATATATATAAATAATCAATGTTTGTATACAATGCCATCATGCATTAGGCATGGTCAAAATGCTCAAAGAGCCCGTGATATACAAAAGAATCCATGATACAAAATATACAAGGGCCAAGTCACCTCTCAACCCCTACGCGACCCCTCCGAGGGTGCGCGCCCTCGCCTAGGACTCCGGCTACGCCGGCGCTCTGAATGCACGGAGGGCTCAGGGTCTCGAGGAGCAGCCATGGTCTCGCCACGAGAATGGCTCCTCATAAGACGCTCGGCTGTCCTATAGCCTGCCAACTCTGTACGGAGAGTCGACACCATCCTGGCCACATGCCAAACAGAGCGAAGACGTCAGTATGCCTACCGGCTGCTGAAGGCTCCCCGGCATCTACAGATAGCTCCGCACGGGTCTTATCCATAGGGATCATCAGAGAATCAGTGCATACCCTATGGATTAGATCCCGCCACTCGTCAACAGTCTCTGCAAAACAAAGAAGAAAAATGAATTAGAAGCTAGGCAAGAGACTAAAAGATACAATATCAAAACATAAGGAGAGATAGCAATTAAAAATCCTAAATTAAACAAACATTGAAAAGATGAGAGGATAACTTACTCGGGTCACCGGGCCTCCAAGATGGGTCACTAGGGCCAGCACCCGCTGCAGATGCCGCTGCCGACTGAGGGGCTGCTCCTGTAGTAGGAGCAACATGACGCCCCGCAACTGACTCATCCTCTCCACCATGGCCCTGGGAGAGTGGCTCCTCTGAAACTAGAGTCTCTCTCTCTGCACTCTGCTCGGCCCTCTCTGCCTGCAAAATATCCTGAGTGTCATGCCACTCAGGATCGCTATCATCCGTCTGCTCCTCCGACCCTCCCTCTGTAAGCTCCTCAGAATCGGAGTCGATATCTATAGGGTCATCGCTGCTATGAGCAGACCCCGGCAATCTGAAGCAAAGGTGCCCGAGGCGCACCAGCTCTCCCTCTGGCCCGAACAATCCCCCTGGCTACAATAGGAATACCAGGAGTGACCACTGTCCAACCACGGCCTCTAGGCCCCCCTCTAGCCTCGCGGACTGATCTATAAACCGGTGCCACTGGAGGAAGCATGCCCACATATGGAAGGCCGAACTGCTGAGGAACTCTGCCAAAAGGGTGTACCTCCACCCGTCCCACGCGGTCGATAAGCTGCCCTGTGGTGGAACAGGAGATCAATGTAAGGGTCTCCTCACCCCATATGCCGGCCATAAGCCGGTACGGCGTCGCCTCCATATCTGCTGTGGTAAGGGAGGCAACTGGCTGGTGAGGTGCTCTAAGCACCGACATATCTGACCATCTAGCTGCCCTCACAGCCCCTGGGTCTGCCACCTCTACCCCTCTGCCATAAGGAATAAAATGCTCATACACCCAACTCATGACCAGAGTCGGGTGGCTCAATGACTGTCCCTGCAAACGGACCACCCTGTATAAGTCATGGTAGGTGGTCCCCAGAATATCTGCGCCCCAGGCATATATCCGGCCATGCCCCTCTATCTGTGCAATGATGGGGGCCCAGCAGTATAGTAAAGTATCCCCTCCCTTGTCCCCGATCAGCCTCGAGGCAAGGATCCCCATGATAGCCTGTCAAAATATGGGGATGGGCAAAGAAGGAATGGATCTAACTCTCACTCCCTTCTTCGGCCCCGTGGAGATAGTTGCATCCCCCATGTAACCTGCCCACTGTGTAATCTGTGCTCGGGACCCTGCTGTCTCCAGTGTGAGTCTCCTCCCGATGATAGAGACCCCCAAGATACGGTAAACATCCTCCAAAGTAATCGTCCACTCACCGCGGACCCCTGGCAGTCGGAAAGTGTTCCGATCTGCATCCCAATAAGAAAACAAGTCACAAAGGATGTGACTAGATGGTGCGACATGAGGCACGCGCGATATACGCAGTATGCCAGCCCTCTGCAATGTGTCCTCCTCATCTGGTGAGAGGGCATCCAATACCCCGGGCAACCAATCACACTCCCTCTCTCGACTCCATCTGATGTACTCCTCTCTCGCCTGCATACACCCAAAAACACACAAAACAGAGCAAGTTAGTATCTAATCAATGCCGAGAGAGTCGTAAAAACATATAGAAATGATAAAAATACAAGTGCAATGTCTAAAGCAAGCTCCTTTTGCTTTCTGTGCAAAACCGCCGCCCTGAGCAGGGAGGCGGTTCTGTAACCGCGCCTTTAAGGCGGCGGTCACGTAACCGCCACCCGGCGGGCGGCGGTCGCGGTCCAAAACCCGCGCGGGTTTTTAAACCTAAAAAGCCCAAAATGAGCAAAAATAGACCATTTAAACTAAAAACAAAGCCTACCCAGTAGGCGCCCCCTAGGTGGACCTTTTGAACCTAACATTTTCAAAAATAACCCCCCCATTACAAAGAATTTTCCATTTCAAATTTGAAGGGGGAAAAATGCAAAATTAAAGAAAACCGACTCGTGATCTCGCGGGATGGCGTTCCGCACGTGGGGCATGGTCGCTATCTCACTCCGGATGTTTTGACTCTATTCACGCAAGAAACCGTCACCGTGGGTCCCAGAGCTCAAAATCAATCAAATCGACTCGCAGAAATGAAATGAATAGGAAAATGGGCCCACTTTCATATATATATATATATATATATATATATATATATATATATATATCATTCTGTTTCATTTTAAAGTGGCTTTTCACGAGTTCGGAGCGTTGTTGAGGTAAGATTCTATCCCCGCACAAATGGTATGTTCTCTTTCCCCTGTTATTTTAGTGTTTGTTTTCCAAATTATTGTATCTATCTGTACTTGAGTTCTCTTTTCATTTTGCGGGAAGCGGTTTCAACACACGGACGTGTAAGGTATAACTTCTAACTCCCCATTTCGGGATGGCCATACTCGGACCCACCGTTTTACGCCTCTTCATGGCTAAAACGCTTCTCCGAGGGGGCATATATACGCATACCCAAAATTGTAAGGTCTTGTATCTGCGAAGCAGTGTAATAAATGCCCCAATGATGATACAGGTCTCCTCGCAAGGTGTTCGGGATCCGGAAAAGCCTTCGGAGTATGCGTTAACATCCCGCATGCCCCGCTTAGCCCCCGCACCCTTTGTTTTCCCCTTTTTCCCTCTTTCCTTGGCCTCTTAACCTTCAGTGACGAAACCGCCGCCCTGCAGGGCGGCGGTCTCGTAACCGCCGCCCTGAACAGGGCGGTGGTCCTGTAACCGCCGCCCTGCTCAGAGCGGCGGTCCTATGCGTGTTTTCCAGAACGCTCTTTTGACATGACTCGCGTGAAATATCACGTTTCACCAGCTTTTCTTTACCGACTTGAGCATGCATTAATGTTTTTGGTCCCCTGAGCAGTGTTTTTTCTTTGTTTATTGTTTAGGAGTTCAATTTGGTTTTGGTTTTGAGAGTTGGAATTCCTATAAATGCATGGTTTGTGTACATGCAAATGGTCTGATTTTGGTGAAGATTTTGGTGAAGAATTTGGTCTGGAGTTTTGGTCTGAAGCTTATTTGGATTTTGAAGTTTGATCTTTGCTCTCATTCCCTCATTTTAGTGCTTTAGTTAGCTTGTTTAGAAGCCATAGCTTGAATTCACTTGCATCTTTTGTTAAATTGCTCAGCTGTTGGTAAGCCACAGACCCATCTTGTGCAGGCAGTGCTGTCATTTCATCCAATCCAGTTAGAAGCTTGCCCCTGAATTCCTCTTTGCTGTAGATTTATTTTACTGTGTCTTGGAGTTCTTAGTTCAATTCATTATATACCTGGTTAGCTTTATTCAGCTGTTGGTAAGCCACATATCCAACTTGTGCAAGCAGTGTCTTTATTTTGGAATAGAATAGCTTGGGAAGCCATTAAAGTTGCAGGTTTTGCTCTTCGTATAGGATAGTTGCAGGTTCTGGTCACTCCATGTTGCATGACTCGCAGTAAAATCCCACTAGGAATCACATAAGCCAAGCTCTGTACTCTTGCGCTATCCCTCTCCTACTCGCATTCTCGGTCTGTATTCTGAGTTGTCCTTGTCCCAAAATCTACTCCTATCGGTGCTAGCATTACACGCTTTTCTGGATCCAAGTGAACACGAAAGAATGAGAAGATCATACTGAGGGGACGAGATCATACACACACCATCGGATTCGCCACTGTTCTGCGGAATCCAGGTTTTAAATTTCAAAGTTCTAGTCAGAATCATATCAAATAGAGTAGTTAATCACTTTATTTCATTTCATTCTATTCTCGATATTGCCAGGGAAGCTGTGGGGATTGATAGTTTCTGAGAAACTGTGATTCACTCCTCACTTCTGAGGTAGGATCGAGAATCTTGCAGATAGATTAGACAGGTTATTTTATTCATTTAGAATAATTCTACAAATCGCACAGGCAAATAACCACACTCGGTTATCTTGTCTGTTTTTAATTATTGTTTAGTTATTATTTCTAGATACGCTTAAAATAGTTTGCTTTCCTTAAAATTGTTAGAATATTTCATAGAAAAATAAAAGTTATATGTAGTTAGATTCATTTCACTTAGTTAGAATTTGTTTCATCACAGTTAGATTGCATTTTGTTTCGTATGACAATCACGGGACCTCAAGAGCCCAGGGAATATATATTTGAGCCAATCGTGCCTCAACCAAACCTCGTCACAGTGATAGTTGACATAGACCAAAATCTCAGGATACAAGTATTCCAAACAACCACAGATTTACAACTGATCAGTTCATAGTTAAGAGGACTAAACATAGAAGACGACCAAGCACATACGTTTTGGTCAAGTCAGCCAAACTACAAATTACCCTAGAAAACATCCACATGACTGTAGAAGGGCTCGAAAGAGAACAAACATTCGGGTGCGATCCTCTAGTTCCACAGCCAGACGCTGGAGACACCCTCGTAGATATAGATACCAGCTTAAGAATCCAGGTTGCGAGAACGTCTGTAAGGTATTCTGAGAAGATTGCACAACTGTTGGTTCTAAACATAGAAGCTGAGAAAGCATACGATTACTGGATACTAGGGAATAGAACTTGATTTCGCGTATGACCATAACAGGACCGCAACAACCGAGAGTCTACGGTTGTGATCCACAGACCCCACAGCCCAACGAGTCCACAGGTCAATCCGATATAGACGCTAGCCTACGTACTTTGGTATTCAGGTCCACTCCACTTCCACCTATCATCATCGAACAACTGTCCTTACTAGATATAGCGGCTAACGAAGCTAGGGAATTCTGGACTAGGCCAGAAAATCGTCCATAGAATCGATTGTATTCATCATCCACTATATGACCTTATCAGGAGATATACACGAAACAATCCCAGGTCATTTTCCATGTATTCCACAACCCATAGATCGAATCACGCTAGAGCTCGATATTGATTGGAGCCTTCGAGCAGTCATCCTCGCTGATCGATCTATCACACCAGTCCAAGTTAGAAGGGCCTTCTTTGCCTTAGATTCGCAAATTCCACTAGTGCGTGTCAAAGACATTAGACTGCCTAACTAGTTTGTCTGCATATTCTACCCCCACACCAGCTGTCTCGGCACGACCTCGAGAGGTCGGGTACACGAAAGAGTCACTTGTAGATTCTCACGCTCGCCTGTCGCTTTTCCGGCATACGGTTTCCCTACCCTCCATGAATGGATCTCCAAGTTAAGGAATCCTATTTTCATGGGTAGGGTTTCTATTTATCCTTAGGCTTGGATTTTTTGTAGTTCTTTGTGATCCTAACAAAGGTGGGGATATCATTCTCAAAATGTTGTGGGTTTGCAGTGGCCACTATCTACTCATGAAACCATGGTTCTCATATTTCAACTCCAAAACTAAATATTTTTCATTAAGACCAAGTGTGGGTCATATTTTTGTATCTTCCCATACAATTCTGGTTTGAGTAAAGTTTTATGTCCATTGGGCCAACATTGGGGAAGATACTTGTAATTGACTGGATATAGAGCTTATGTCTCACAATAATTTTTCTCGAGTTCTAGTTTTAATGGACACCTCATAGGCCCTCCCTAAAATCATGGTTCTTAAGATTGAAGATAGATAATAGACCCAACTTATTAACTATGAAGGATTATCTTGAAGTTGAAGATTTTTTTCTCATGGAAATCTATGAGTATCCAATACATCTCAATAATACTAGATCACTTTAGCAACACCATTACCACAACCGTAGTTTAAACAATAGAAAAACATAAATGAATAATGTCTCCATGTATTTTGTTGCTCAAAGAAAAATATACAATGCCCAAATTTTGCATGTGATACAAAGTGGGAGTGTCTATTAAATAAGCATATAAGGAGGATTTCCCAATCACAAAGTGATAAGGTTAATATCCTCAATAATAGTATTTTCTACTATTATTGTGCACTCCAAATGTTACGTGCACAATATAGGGAGAAATTCCAACAATAATATAACATCTCCCTAATTTAAGCTTACCTCATGCGTTGTGTGAACATAGCTAAAACTAAGTAGGTTGGAAAATATCTTGAACCACTTAGTAGTGTGAGCACATGAACTATAACACCCTACCATGAGTGCAAAATTGGGAGTGAGAAATGATAAAAGATAGGAAAAAAGTCCAAATATGAATCCCAATAAGGCCTAATAATTTACCCATTTACAATAATTGGGGAAATTTTTTATCATGGATGAAAATACTCTCCTCATGGTACCCAAAACCACTAAAAGAAACATCAAACTAGAGAGAAAATAATTGTTGCAAGGCATCCCAAGAAGCACATCTCAAAAAAATCATACTTTGTTGAAGAAGAAGTTTGGTCTACACTGTGGTCTGAATCCATTTCTCCATCACAAAAATAAAAAATATCTTACATTGTGATACAACATAATAGCTACATGTTAGGAGACTTTCAATGGAGTCTCTAACATTGTAACTAAATAGAATAACTACCATTCAGAAGGATGACAAAACAAAATATAACTAAAGGATACTATCATATGTGATGTCGATAGCGCACAAAAATCACCAAACATAATTCAATCTACTGCTAGAAGATGTGGTCCACTAAATACAAAAAGAAAGGAACATAAAAATTGAAGAAGAAAGATCTCGCACCACACCCTCACATACTATTGAATGGGTGGAGTGACACTACAAATCTATATAAGTGGCCAAACCAACTACTTGAACACTAACAATATGACATTGGGCTTCACCAAACTAGATCTACCACAAGAGAGCATGTCAACATGTATAAAAGTGTCAAAAATAAAAATATTAAAATTAATTCTCATTAAGATAGCCCACGATGGTGATAGGAGATTCATCTAACTAAAGTAAATAAGAGTGCTACAAAATGGAGAAAAACCACATGAAAGAAAACTCCATGAATCAGTGCAGTCAATGTGACTATAAAACTTCCCATACAATCAATATCACCAGTGACATATAGAAACTCCCGAATGTTGTCAATACTAAAAGGATACCATACGAAAGAGGATATATTTTCTTAATACAAATTCCAGAGAAAATAGATCAAATAGAAAATAAAATTACAATGCACGAGGAGTAATAAGTATATCAAGAAGTTGGATAGTGGAGGATTCATGCCTATAGATCATTCTCAATGAATACTTATGTCACCACCGTAAGTGATCGGAGATTCATACAAAATGAAAATAGATGGCTGAAGAAGAATATTCCTACACATGATTTGGTGCAAAATGCACAACTAGAGCATGCAATTATATATCATAAAGTGTGTCGGGTTTATCATGTCCGAAAACAGAAATCTCAAGTTTCTCACACTGACCAGAAGGACTAGCGAGAACTCATGTGTTGCCTAATATCCTCATGAAGAGTAGAAAAAAGGATATATGTCATCATGTGATACCAATGAAGTAGTACCTACATGAAAACCAATACCATGGTGAAAATTCCATTTAACAACTTATATAGTAGAATAAATACCCCGTGAATTTATGCCAATACCTCCGCTAGAATAACCTATATAAAGAAGCATGTGAAAACCAAATGCAAAAGATACTTCGAAAGGAGCTAGGCATATCAATAGAAGGCCTTTGAAGTGGGATCCTTTTTGTGAATGAGGGTATGCAAAAGAGAATTTTTCTTTTCGAGAAATCTATTTTTTTCCATAAATTTTACTATGTCCTCTTAAATGGAACAACCTTCAGAGAACATTATATTATTCTTAGACTATAAAGAAAAGATGTTAAAGCAAAAATCCATGATAAATGCAACAAGACACTTGAAAAATAATGCAATACCCAGAAAATATAGGAAGTCATTTCTCAACTGAAAATGTGTTGAAAATAATGTCGAGTAATGAGGAGCAAGTAAGAATAAAGAGTAGTTTCTTTGTGAAGGGATTTGACCACGCATGAAACTAGTCCTCGGCCTCTCCGATCTTCGACACTAGAGAACAATAGGGAAGTGGGTAGAGGAGCACCCAAAATATATTATATGTCGAACCATATAGAAGTGGTGCAGGGGTAGCATCCCAGCCGAGGTCAAGGGGCAGTGCCCCTTGTGAGATCCCAAACTGTTTATAATCACATTGTTTTTACAATAAATTCCAATTTTTACAAAAAAATATTGCTCCAAAATAAAATTACCCATTACAATTTGGTGCCCAAAAACTTTGCAATAAAATTGTTATCGAATGGTGACTGAAACTTGAAACCTCTTGGCTTTTCTAGTTGAAGGCTTTAACAAAATTATATATGACCAAATGCACTACAAATGTAGTTAGAAATATATATGTCAAAACTGTAATATGATACTTACGAGGCACAAATTTGGGGCTTAAAGTTAGTCCTCTTGGCTTGAAATATAACGCATTTACTTGCTTGGGTGAGTTGAAATCAAACCACAACCATATAGATGGACGATGTGGCGAGTTGACTATACTTTCACGTCCCGTTTGGAGCTTCCAAGGAATTTTACTACATTTTTACGGTTTTAAAACTTGGCAGAAGCATGGGCACAAAGATTATCATCCGTCTGTCATTCCAAATGTAAAGTGATCTCACAAAAATTATCTAGGGCATCGATTTTGTATCTACAAAAATATAACACTGTGTGTTTGATGAAAACACATTTGGAGATCTGTCGTTTGGTGAGGGAAAAAAGGGAGTTCTGTAGATGTTTTAGCACCAACACCCCTGCAAAAAGAGTTCGCCAACCATTAAATCAGTGGGATCGCATAGAAGACATTGCCCGCAGTTCATCCCCGCCAGCAAATGACCACCCACATATTGAAAACCCATGAATCATAGTGAATCAATAAAAAAGTTGCGATGAATGGTAGCTCGACAAATCATACAAGTGGAATACCAAAGGGTCAAAGGTATATTTAAATTCCTTGAATAGAACTCAAACAAAAAATGTCCAATCATACAAAAATAAACATTCTAATGACTAAATCAACCAGTAAAGAATAAATTCTTATTGGCATGTCGAATACAAGTCGGTCATGGTGAATTCCTTGATAATGTTGATAGAAACGTGATCTAGGAAAGCTTGAGCTACTTGGTTGAATAAGAAAATGGAGTACCTAGGTATAGCACTATACCAATCCAACGCAGTCATGTCAAGGACATTGGGAATGTTCACAAGAGCAAAATTTCATCATGAGTGATCAAATAACACCCATATTTAAAATAACGCAAGTGTTCTGCTGGTCTTCTTCTTCATTAAATTGGTTGAATTTAGGCATTTCCCAATGCATAGGGTATGGATGAATCAGAATGGATAGGTGAATGGGCTCATTGCAAATCTCGTCGTATGTCAGAGAGTTATGTGAGTTGGAGACCGATGCTTCTAATGTCTGCATCTTTTCCATCATCATTTTGATAAGATCATTAGTAGGTTGTAATGAATGGGCACCCCCGCATGATATGAGGGGGTAGATGATTAATGTATGATGTGGGCGGCATCCCACTATGTGGTGGTACCGAGTCACAAAAGGAATGGAGAAAATGGTTCCAAAAGGTGACAAATGAGCGTTGTTTTAATTTAAAATCTAAAACATAGAGATCGATGCTAGCTAGGTAACCAATTTCGGTGAGAGGGTAACCGATGTCGGTCGGAAGAGGATCGATACCATTTTCTGTGGAAAATAAAAGGATTTGTAAATGTGGTAATAAATGATGAAAATGAAGCAAATCGGACTTTGTGGTGACTTCAAAGACAGACATATGGTGAGGTAAATGAGGAAACCCCAGAAAGAAAATAAATGTTATGAATGTTACTTTGGTTAAAATGACCAAAATAGTAGGAAACTAAAAATGGTCAGTAAACCAATGACAATTAGATGGGTAAACCATTGACGATCATTTGGACCGGCGACGTTCACCTGTGAAATTTGTGAAAAGATGGAAAAAAGTGAATGTGGTGATTTACATCAAATAAAAGACCAACCTTGAAACTTTGGTATGGAAATGATTGACCCTAACACACTTAGAAAGAGTCAAAATACACCAACTATGATTATGGAGTGTGAAGGGAGAGAAGAATGAAGAAAATAAACTCACACCTCAAAACACAGATCAAGAAAAAAATAGCAAACACGAAATCCTATGTGGTGGATTTTATGTTCTAGCTTATGCCATTTAGGATTGACTTGTGAATAGAGTAGAGTTTTTGGTTTGATAAAGGTGCCCTACGAAAATCCAACTAAGGATAGTTTCAGGTAAGTTTTGGCGAGGGAGATCCTTTCTCTGAGATAATAACTAGATAGAGAAACTAGTTTGGAGCCCACTGTCAATCCTCTAATCATCTAATCATTGATAACTTCTTCCGGGTAGGATGTTGATTAAGAAAATGAGTAATTTATTTTTACTAGTTTGGTGTAGAGAATAAAATGTGCACTACGGTTCAATTTGTCAACCATCAGCTAGGCATGACTTCAAGCATATAGGTTGCCCACAATTTTAAATGAGCTACATATGCAACACTCATAAATGATATGCAAAGATTTTAAACCCAAATCCATAATGAAATTCAATGAGAGAAATGACGAATAGGCAAGAGGTCTTTCACTAATGCAATACAAAATAGAAAGAAGCGTTCTTTTTAGTCAAAAATATGAGTGTCACTGAGAGCAATAGAAGAAAAATAATGTTCCGAGGGAGAAAATTTAATGTGAACTATTTAAAAAGGAAATAGACACACAATGATTCACCTAGGAATGAGCAATGCAAAAGAACACAAATGGGTCCCACTAGGTGCACCAAATTGTTTCACCAAATAAGTTATGTAATAGAATAGATAAGGTAACGATCAATGAGAAATACTTGTGAGATGTAGGTCGAAGGTTGAATGCGCGCGTTACTGAATTTATCCAAAATGATTGTAGAGAAATTCTTTTTACTTGGGAAGGAATACCTATAGATACAAAGCAAGAACGCCAAAAGAGTATTAAATAGCAAGAGTCGAGAGGACTACCTAAGTAAGGCTATATCTAGGAAGCGCGATGCTTCCTCGAATGGTTGTCAATCATCTGTTTACTACAATTCACTATGAATAAGCAATGAAATAGATAATTCCTATATCAATGTAATGATTTAGGTTTTTCATATACACAGTACACTAGATTTTATGCTAAATATTAAAATAACACTAAATCTAGTTAGAATCAAGGTTTGTTCAGTCAAACATGTCTTTCAAAGGTCAGTAAGGGTATGGGGTTGATTGGTTAAAATGCGGGTTGATTTTGGGTGAGTGGGAGCTTATTGGTCCGAGATTGTGAAATGAAACAGAGCTTGATATCATTCTAGTGACTGATGTAGGTAAGGGGGCTAAACCGACATCGGTCGGGGAACCGATGTTAGTAGGGGTAATAGGTAGTAAATTATTAAAAGGGGTTTTTAGGCTCTCTGTGATTGCACAGAGAGTGAGGGTAATGTGGTTTGGGTCGTAATATGGTTGAGAAGACTCAAGGATACTAAGAAGGAGGTTTAGAATGGTGAAAATGCTTGGGATGGTTGAATAGTGGGTTGGTGGGAAGAAGGTGATGTACATGCAACAAAGGAAATAAACTACTGAAAGAAGCAAGAGATCTACAAAAGGAATAAGCAAAAATGATTAAAATCATAGTACTTACTTGATGTCTTGCAGATCTTGGGAGTTAGGATGGTTGATGGTTGATCGAGGAGAAGGGCTTTAGTCAAGTGCCACGGAAGTATGACCCATGTGCTTATGTGATTATTCCAATCCTCTGGAAGGAGAACCAATCTGCTAGTCTTGCACTATAGGCTGTGTGTGTTCATCGTCGGATGCGGGGAGGGCTTGAAGATTTTCGCTTGAATGCAATCAGGCTCTAATCATTGAATGACCAGCCAGTGTAAAGAGTTGGGAAAGTGTATATAAGGTAACAAATGACTGTTAGGTGACCGGCGTCGGTCTAGGGATAACTGGCATCAGTTAAGGTGGGAAAGTCTACGTTTACCAAAAATTGGAAGATATTTACTATTTTTGGGGTGATTTCTATTGAGTCCGCTTAGGGAAGTGGATTTCTCATTAGAAAAGGTAGGAAGGTCATAGAAGAAGTCCAATTTGGTTTAGTAAGAAGTCTCGATTACTTAGGTCAGTGGTGACTCATCACCGAGAGTGATGACTCGGTCTTGAGAGTGATGACTCGGTCATTGTGATTTAAATGTCCCCTGGAATGGGTCCAGGTGAGGTGTAATGATGAGATAGAGGTGTGAGGATGAAATTAACTTAATTAAAATAATTTAATTAATTAATAATATGATGATGAAATATTAATATGGGATGAAGGAGCATGATGTGTTTAAATATATTACATTAATTGATTGAAAGGGACCAAGGGGAGTGTGACCCAAATTTGGTGTCTAGATTTGCCCCTTTTTCACATAGCTCTTATTGGTAAGTGATCTTTGACAAAAAAAGGAGTCGGTGTCTCGGGTATAAATGGATATTAATTTTCCCAAAGTAGGGTGAAGGTTATCCCCCTCAAACCATGGCGATGAGGTAGGAAAATTATTCGGGAGTGGCTTGATAAATAGGTTATTGAGAAAAGTGAGGGCCGGTAGGTAAGGGTTTGTTCATTGTGCCTAATGGGTAAGGGCTGGGTGAGGTAATGGGTAATGGAAATCGAATGCACACATACATATAAATTGCAATATGGTACTAGGTGGAAGAGCTTGTAAAATCTACATTTTCAAAAGGGTGATAGGTTTATCCAAATGAGGTTGAAGTGATTTAGGTATCTAAGGTATAGGATATGGTCATGAAGCACAACGAGGTCAAGTGTAGGAACGGGTAATAGGTTTTGTTCCATTGCACCAAAGGTATGGTTGGGATAAACATCACATCATTAGGCAAGGTAAGGTGATTAAGCTAAACAACATGGGCAAGATCATTACAAGGTATAACGAGTACACAAATCCCAATGTCACAAAAGGTAGTTCAGGTCAAGGTATATAGGTCACGAAAAGGTAAGGCCAAGGTATAGGTAAATAACATGTCCCTAAACACATAAGGAAATGTACATGTAATGTAGGCTTGCGGGTAAGGTGTAATAGGTGTTGGTAAGGTTAAAATTTGTTGGATCAATAATGTTTTTAGGAAAAATGGGCATGGGGTGGGTCAAATGGTTATGTCAGGTGAACGATACCGGTTATAGTGTAACCGACATCGGTTTCTAGGGCACGACATGACCGATGTCGGTCATGTCGAGTTGGGGTTAAAAAAGGAAAAATCCATTTTTACGGATTCATTTTAACCTTTCCACTTTTATAAAATGACAGAGGAGAAGTGTAAGAGTGGAAAATGATAGTACAAGGTGTTGAGCTGAGTTAGCGAGCCACGTAGCGAGGTGATTGGCATTCGATTAGCGGGTCCATGAGATCGAGTTGATTGATTTGATTGGTTGTGAGGTGAGGAGTTGATTTTGGCATGGCGGAGGTGGGAAAGGGAGCGGGTGGACCACGAGTGTAGTTTCTAGACATGTCACCATGGAGATGGCACCGAGTAGAGGTAGGAGAAAATTCAAATCCTTCATTTGGTTGAAAATAGTTTGTGGAAATCGATTTTGTTGAGAATTTAGGTGTAATTTTAATTTGCAAAATTGTGGTTAAAAATGAATGAATTGAGGGGGGATCAAATGTAGCCTAAATACGGTTGGTAATAAAGCTAGGATAAGTTTTGGTGGGTGGGAGTAGGCATTTAGGTTGTTTTTGGTTAATTTTTGAGAATGGGGATGGGTTTTTGCGGTTGTGATTCTGCGATAGAGACCTACGATGGCCAAGGGTTGGCCGATGTCGGTCGATTTTGGCCATTATCGGTCATGGTTTGGGTGAACAACATTGATCAAGATAATAAGGGACAATAGGTTTGTAGGTGAATTAGGTAAAAGGGGTAGGCATGAGTGATGTGGTTGGGTATTGTGTGGTGGTCAATAGGTGATTTGAGGTGGTCAATGCTTGACAAGGTCATGTTGGATTGTGCAGGCGAGAGATCAGCTAACGATGAGGGATAAAGTACCACCCTTACTAGCATACGAGATGTGGCCTAGCGTGTCCACGAAGGAGTGGGAGCACATGGCCAATGTTGGACTTAGTGTGATCTGATGTTATAGGTTTGTAGCCTAGGATCATAGCTTGATGGTTGCTCTCTTCGATAAATGGTACTCAATGACCAATACCTTTCATTTACCAACATGCAAGATGACTGTCACACTGGAGGACATGTATAGGATCTTGCGGCTACGTATTGTTGGGGATCTAGTCTATTCCATTTCATCTAAGGCATAGATGGATCCGATAGTGGTAGTATTTGGTGAGGAGATGGGCCTGGTGAGGTATCACAAAGTGATTCTCACTTATGGAGATAGGCTTGTAGCCTATCCGCAAGAGACTAGGATATTGGTGCGATGATGGTGGTAGTGAGATGTTTTCTCTTCCAGATTCTGAGGGTGGGAGATTCTGACAAGCACTAATGGGGGTGCTACAGGATATGATAGAGGATCAGATATGCTTTGTTTGGGCACCGAATTTCCTAGTTCAGTTGTATAGGGAGTTATGGGCCTATGGGAGATTGAGGAGATTTGGTATGTGTTGTACCTATTTATTACACTACTGGGCATATGATCACATCATGTGTGTGCACCCAGTTGGTTTACCACGATAGGATTGGTTTGGGGGTGGCTTGTTCAGAGTTGGTTTCAGATGATGGGTACTAGTCGGTGGACAGCCGAGGGTGGCGAGGGCCACATATGATGTGTCATACTATAAGAAGCTATTGGAGGGCCTTTCAGTAGTTGATATCATGTGGAGGCCATATATTGGTTATCCATCATACAGAGGCATGGTGAGGAGTTAGAGGAGCTTCACTGCGAGTTGGATATAGGGAGCGTGTGCGGGGAGAATGAGATGATTCATGTGGACAGGTCGGAGAGGACGGTTTGGAGTATGGCAAGACGTACCCCACCTTTCCCATAGTACCATAGATATTACATGGAGACCCATGTCTCCACCACATCCAAGTGTTCCTACAGGGTAGGAGGAGCAGGTACGAGATAGAAAGATTGATGATGTGGGCATCACCAATGGATATAAGCAGTGGTGGGTGGCACAGCTACAGGTGACACCGCGAAGGCTAGGGTAGCCTGATTTAGCTATAGTCATAGTGCAGAGGGATATATTATTGGAGTCAGTGACCACCCTATAAGCACAACTTATAGGGTTACTGGGGATAGATGATAGGGTCGGAGAGAGGCACGGTGACCACCTTGTAGGCATAAGTGTTGGCCTTAAAAGCTCGGGTAGCATAGGTGCGGAGTTCCCGCACAGGTGGAGATGGTGATGGAGGTAAGGTTTCCACCCTATAGTCGAGGTGGCTAGATTATAGGGCCATTTGGAAATGAAAAGGGCACGAGGTTGTGGCCCAATGGGCCCAAGTTACGGAACATGTACCATCACAAAGCAAGAGGGACATGATCCCATAGTATAGGAACTGCGTCGCCAGACAGGGTACACTTTTGGTTGGGCAGAGTTCACGGGGGAAGTTAGGCTAATGATAGCACCCAGACCATATCTATGGTGAGGTTCAGGGATGTCTTGAATGAGGCTTGTTATTATCAGGATCATCTAGCCACCGCAGGGATTAATGTGCCCTCATATGTTGAGTACCGAGCTTAGCAGGGAAGCCGGTGAGCGGACTAGATTAAGTACTCACGGTTATGGTAGCATAGGGGATTGTCAACCCTAGATATAGGGCCATGGTGAGGTTATGAGCTCTAAAATGCCGGGTGCAGAAAAGGGCTAGGAGGAGGAGACAGGTGAGACAGAGGGAAGGGCATCAGGTGGGGGTGAGTGGTCATTGTATGGATAGTGTACCATTATTTTGATTTTTGATATATATATCACCACAGGTGCTGAAGACGTGAGATTGTAAATGAGAGTTTTGGCGGTACTAATATTTATTTATATCCATGTATATAAGTATTGAAACACGAAACTCAATTATATAATTGATGATGTTTGGCTGGATGGATGATTTACTCATTTTTAATTTCCATTGTTATTGTGTATTATGGAAACTAGTTGAATTAGGCATGATTGAGTCGAGTTTATGTAGGCATGATGAATTTTTTAGATGATTTAGGCATGATGGAGTCAAGTTCATTTAGGCATGATGAATTCTAGGTGATTTAGGTAGTCGTGGTCATGTAGGCATGATGGAGTCACATATAGGCATAGTGGATACTAGGTGATTCAGAATGATTTGGTCATGTTTTTGCATTTGATTTAAGTTCCAAGTTATTGGTAGTATGGAAAATAAATGATGATGTATATGTATATGTATGTTGTGGTGTAAATTTCCAAATATTTGATACAATGGAAATGGTAACTCGATTGATGTATGATATGGTGATTTTATAAAATGGTAGGTATGTATGTTTTTATGATTGTTTAATTACCCAGATTTTGTGTAAAATGGAAACTAACTAAGGTATAATGTAAATATAAAAGGTGGAAAATTAGTTAGGTGAAAGAGTGGCCAAGTTATCCTCTAATGGCCCTATGCCCTCAGAGTGTTGCCTACATAGCCCCCAAAAAGGGGCCTCAAGACGGTGTATTTCTACCATAAGCTAGGGAAGAATACCATGAGGTAGAGAATGGGTTGTTAGGTTTTAGGCATGATTGAGTCTAGGTCATTTAGGCATGGTTGAGTTTAGGTCATTTAGGCATGGTTGAGTTTAGGTCATAGGCATGGTTGAATTTAGGTCAAATAGGCATAGGTGATTTTCTTTGAAAGAGGAATTCCCAAAATGTCGTTGTTGAAGGTCCGGTCCAATTGGTCATCAAAAAGGACTTTATTGAGAACAACGATGTGGGATAGAAATTCCCTACTCTTTAATGGGAGAGGTTCCCTTATTTAAAGACAACTTATTTACACATGTACAATAAATAGTTTTAATGGGGAACTTGGGTATCATGAAAGTGTTAAAATAGAACAGATCAACACTACAAAATTATAGAGGAATGAAGTATCGGGAATGGGCGAAAGGCACTCTCAAGAAGTATTGATAACAAAATAATTCTTTATGCATGAAAAAATGAAATTATTTGGAACAAAACCATTTGCATTTGAGGCAATAAGATGCTATTTCAAAGACACAAAGTTCTAGAAATTACATCTACATGAATACAAAGCTTCTTGAAGTAACACAGACAAATGATTCAAAAATATTTAATAGATGGTAATGAAAGAACAACATGGAAAGAAAGATCTTTTGTATTGATTGCTTTTTACTCCTTACACTTTCAAAAAATAAACCAAGTTCTAGCCCCCAAAATGGCATAGGGAGCCCATTATATAACTTACAAATTAGTTACACTTGGTAACTGTCTCTTTTAACTAAAATGTTTAATTAAGGGGATGCTTGACACAAAACCCTCAACTAATTACAATAAGCCCGAATTGGGAAAAAGAAGGAAAGGAGAAGCTGGGAGGGAAGACAACTACCTATTGTTGAGGAGGGCCCACCGACTTGAGGATCCGTTGTCTAAATTTTTTCAATGCTTCAGCTATGTCTCGGCCTCGTGGGACTGATGTATTGGTAGTAGCTTGAGTACAAGTTCCCAGGAATTTCTCCATCTCCTTATCAAACTTGGTGTGTGCAAGATATTCTTTATTATCTTCCTCAATAGATGATTGAAGGGAGAAAATCTCCTTTATCTTCTCTTTGGTAATTGAGTCCTCCTTGAACAAGTTTTCCTTAACAAATTCCCTGAATTGAGTTTTAATTTCTTGGAGGGAGAAAGGCACACTGAAGTTTCATTGCGAAGGTGATAATGAGTATCCTTAAAAGCAGATACAACACAAGTTTTGAGGATTCTCCTTTCTTCCAACTATTCCTAAATTCTCCTAAAGCCTCCTCCAGAACTTTTACTTTCCACTCCACACTGAAAACCCATGACCTTGACAAATTATCTTTAGCATCATCAAAAACTTGTTGGCTAACAATATATTTTCATCAGCCTATCCCATCAGGCGAAGATCCACTATGCAGCTACTCCAAAGTTTAAGTTCTTTATCCATGGTCCCAATTGTGGAGGAGAGCTTTTGTTGCAGATTAGTCACCTTCTCATTGAGTTTGAAGGCTTCTACAATGAAATTCAAACCTGCAATGATCATGTCATCCACCATGGCTTCCATAGCTCTCCCATAGATAGAATACATGTGTATGTCTTTAATGCTATGGACTTCATCTTGACTAAGAATCACAGGTGGCGGAAGGGTAGTCAGTGGGGTAGGATCCAAAACCTTGTCCTTAGATAGTAAAGACTTGATGAAACCAGAAAGAATTTGAGTTTGTTCTTCTAGTTGCTCTATAGTCTGCTTGCCTTTTTCTACTCTCCCAATAACTCTGGTTACTATTTCCTAGAGGTTATGCACCTCACTCTCAGGGGTAGATTCTCCCATTGGGATCCTAGAAGGCTCGGATCAAATGCTAGTATATCTTGATCCGCCTTATCAACCTTAGGTTTTGCAATCTCTAGAAATTGCTGGCCATGGACATCTGTCACTATCCTTGAAGTTGTTTTAGCTCTCTTTCTTTGGGAGTGAGGAGTAGTGCACAACAAGGCTGCCACAACATCAAAAATTTTCCTATCAATTGAGAAGAGGGCTTCCTCTTCCTGCTGTCAACAAAAGGTTGCACCCATGCAAAAGTAGAGGAAGAAGGAGGAGGAACAAGTGAACCAAGAGCAAGAGAACTCATGGCGGTTAGAGTATTCACTCATTGCTTCCAGTAGAGATGTAAGTGGAGTAGGTGGGGCTTCTTGAGCAGAGGAATCGGTGGTACTGGAGGTTGAGTGCTATGCACTTCCTTCTCTTTATCTATTTTGGCTTTCAAGTTCCTGTAGGGACAGGCACTTCACTATCATCACTTTCACTGAGAACAATGATATTCTCTGGCCCCGAAGGAAATTCTGAATGTTTTAACAGGGGATCTTTCTCAATAGGTTCCGCTAACCTCTTTCACCTTCTTCGATATACTTGAGTAGACGAGGAAGGGGTGGATGATTCATGTTTCTTACTTGAGGAAGGAGGAGGAGTTTTGTAGGTACCTCCGAGCTAGGTGTATGTGATTCCTTCCTTGGTGTTGAAGTGTCTTTGGAGGAATATTCTCCTAGATTCTTCCTAAAATCTCGAGACCCTTGGTCAAACCAGACCTTGGTTCTTACAAGGACAGGGGCTAGATATCATCCAAGTCATCCTTCTCCCTCTTGAACCAGTCTAGATCCTCCAAGGAGTGTCCTTGATCACTATCTCATATTCATATGACAAACAGTCTGCATTGTCATCTTGAATCCCTTTGGGAAACCGACATAGATTGAGCTCCTCTATCATATGGAGGTATAATCTGCCATAATGCCTCCACCTTGCTTCAAGGTCATCTCGCACAATCAGCCCATTAGTCCTCGTATCTCGATCCGTGATAGTAGTTTATCCCGAGATTTATCTTAATGAATTTCTTTAAATCAAAATAGGTCCTGGGCCTAAAGAAGTGAATAGTGATGGGAGCAAGGGCCCTTTCTATGTTTTGAGCATCCAAAGCTGTTTTACATGTATAATTACCAAAGGAAATGCGGAAATGCAGCCCAAATATTTTCTTATCTCTACATGTTCTATGTAACTTATCCAGTTGTCTACATACTTCAATCAGAGCCATCTTATCATTACAAAAGATAGGGAGCTTGAGAGGCATGTTATCCTAAGCTGGCTAGCCCGATATACGAAAACCTTCTGAATTGAATGAAGAAAGCTCCATACTTTGCTATCAGGTTCATGGCTTCATCAGAAAATCTTCTTACAGCATCACTCTCAGAAGCCTCACAATGTACATGATGAAAGCATCATTCACCCTCCTGAGGTTATGATTGTTTGTTTTAAGGGTGAACTGAGGGCAGTATGCGTAAATGGGTTCAACCTTCTAACCCTCGATGTATGTGAAACTGAACCATTTTCGAGATGCTGCTAGGGTATACATAAGATAAGAAGTCATATAGAACTTCTTGGCTTTTTACACATTAGACAAGCTGTTACTGTCAGCCAAATTCATGCAAATGATCTCTGCCCAATTGATGTTCTTGCTACCTTTGCAGATGATGTTGATTAGCGGGCACATCCAGAAGTGAAATTCATTGGTGGAGGGTAAGTCCATGACACGAGCCAACAAGATGGTGAAATCGAGATAATTCTTCATTAAAATCAGCCCTAAACAGAGCCTTAGAAAGTTGAGACACTCCTTTTTAGGGTTCTTGACCATGAATTTGCTACCATTGCTTTCTATTTATCATTGTCTTACTCAAAGAGAGTACAGTGCTCGAGCTTGATATATAAAAATGGAGTTTTCGATTTCTGGGATATGTAGAGCAAAGAGTAATGGCAATAAAATCGAGCTTGGTGATCAGTTCCTGTGTACATTAGACATTTCATTTGTGTCGGGTTGAAGTGAGCTTCGCGGTGAGCACAGATCGGCACACCGTACCATGATCAGAAACCCACAAAGCAAATGGAAGGCCATTGTTTTTTATCATTTGTGCTATGGGAGAGGGGTTAGGGTCGATCAACCTACTCCGAAAATCAAGGTTCCAGACCTCACTATCCCTAATATTGGGAATAGAAGATTCGAGTGGTGAAACATGTTCCCGACCCTAAATTTGATCTTCATGCCGAAAGTGTACGAGAGAAACAACCTTTACAACTCAAATCCGTAATAAAAAATGCAATGCGAGGATACGAGTGAATGACAGCAAGTAAGCAGTGTGCAAAATGTATAGAGGGTAGTCCCATTAAATAGCCATTTTAGGAGAGAGAAGGGTATAAATGTGCATTAAATTCATATGCACCGACTCAAAAAGGAAAGCATCGGGAAGAGCAGAAAAAACTAGCTCAGATGATCTTTGGTACATTTGGGACATGAGGGACATGAAAACACGATTGGTCGACGTGGGCGATGCGGTTAAAGTGGGTCAAAAGAGCACAGGTAGTTCGGGAACTTAGAAACATAAGGGATGCGAAGATGCGATTCGGCTAACGCGGGTGATGCGGGGACAAAATGCATAGATGATTTTGGGACAAATAAAACCAAAGTATGCGAAGGGTCCGATGCACATTGACACAGGTGATCGGGAACAAAGAGCATAGATGAACTTAGAACATTTGGAAAAAAAAAGTTCCGACAGACACAATAGTTAAAATTTTTTTGAAAAAAATGGTTGATCGAGGAACCGAGAGCCTGGAAGAACTTGGGACATTTGGGACAAAAAATTCTGACAGACCCGCAAATCACTCAAATGAATCAAAAAACATGAATTTTCCCCAACTCCTTAACTTTTCTCTTCACTAGAACATCATAAAAGGTGTTAAATAAAAAAAAATTAATTTTTGACTTTCGAAAGAGGGGAATTTTGAGAGGACAACAACCGGATCTTCTCGGGGATGACTAGGCTAGATTTAAAGAATAAGACAAGGCAAGAACTCTCTGAAAACTAGGGGAAGAAGACCAGTGCCTTATCCATTGGGCCACGGAGTCAAAAATCAAACCAATATAGAAGACACCACACCCAAACAAGGAAAGAAAACACACCCAAAAATCAAGGGAAAGAAAACACACCCTATACACAATCTACAAAAGAATTCCCATCCACCTAGGATTTAAAAAATTTCAGCGTACTGCCCACTATAAGGAAGTGGGAGAGAAGATCCATCCATGTAATCAAGATAGCAAGAATTCTCACCAAAAAAGTTCCTGATTTTGAAAGGACTGAGCCAAAGAGAATTAAACTTACCATGGCTTCCTCGAGGCTCATGTCTTTTATCCCACAGCAAAACAATGTCTCCAACTTTGAAATCCCTAGACCTGGCCTTCTTATCAAACAAATATTTTACCTTCTATTGGTGAGCAGATATTCTATCAGCAACCTGTAATCTATCTTCATTCAACTTATGAAGATACATGATCCTTTTATCTAAAGAATCATTGAAGCTGGTGTCTTCAATAGCTTTCATTAAATACAAGGCTGGTAGCTCCACTATTACTAGTAATTGAGCTTCCATGCCATACACCACTTGAAAAGGGGACATCCCAATAGCCCTTTTAGGTGTAATTCTATCTACCCAAAGAGCATCATAAAGTTTCTTGTGCCAGTTCCTCTGAGATTCATTAACCAATTTCCTCACTGTAGCCACCAGATTTTTGTTTGTTGATTCTGCCTATCCATTTCCATGGGGATAATAATATAAAGAGTGAGCCAAGGAGATGCCATATCCATAACAAAATCCATCATCTTAGTTGAAGAAAAATTTGAAACATTATCAGTCACAATCTTATTTGGCACACCAAATCTTACCAAGATGTTTTCCTTGATAAAATTACATACTACTTCAGAAGTAGTACTCTTTACTGGGATGGCTTCTACCCACTTAGTAAAATAATCTGTGGCAATCAACACATGAGTATGTCTAGCACTTGAAGATGGATTAAGTGTTCCAATAAAATCTAAACCCCATTGTTGAAAGGGCTCTTCAATCACAACTGGTTTAAGCGCAAGGTAGCCAACTTGGGTCTACCCACAAAGGTCTGACAAGCTTCACATTTATCAATCCACTTTGATGCATCTTTGAACAAGGTAGGCCAATAGTATCCTGCATGAAGAATCTTGTGAGTAGTGATAGTAGATGAGTAATGGCCTCCACATGCTTGATCATGGAAAGCTGAAAGAAGCTTCTTCTGTTGCTCTTTATCAATGCATTTCAGAAATCTTCCATCCATCCCACGTTTGAACAAAGCATTCTCCCACAATACATATTGGGCTGATCTTAACTTGATAGCTCTTTTTCTTCTTGGTATTCAAATGAGAGGTACATTCTTCATAGGTGAGAAAATGTGTGATATCAACATACCATTCATCAATTGAAGTGAGAAACATGACAAGAGGAACATCAACTTCATCCTTAGGTAACTCGTGGCCAGCTCCTTTAGTAATGAGTTCACACAAGCCTTTACCACAGACTAGTTTGGTTGGTATGATGTCAATATCATATTCTTGAACCTTTGCCACCCAGTTCCCTCTCTTAGTTCCAAAATCTTGCTGTGTGAGAATAGACTTGATGGTTGTGTCAAGCAAAAGTACTATGGAGCGAGAGTTAAAAATATAAAAATGAAATTGCTTGACAACTTTAACTACTGCAAAAGCATGTTTCTCCATAAATTTTTATTTCAACTCATGATTTTTAAGAATGTAGCTCATGAATTCAACTGGGAGTTCATGATCATTAGAATCTTTCAGAGTCAAAATAGCAGCCAAGGTGTTATCTGTGGTGTAACAATAGATACTAAAATCTTTGCTAAAATCTAGACATGCTAAGATAGGAGTTCTAGCAATAGCATTTTTAATGCCTTCAAAGGATTCTTTCCTTCAAAAGACCAGCTAAACGTTTGTTTTCCTTTCATCATTTGGGAGATATTCAAGGTTAGCTCTGCAAAATCATGGATGAATCTTCTCAGAAAGTTGATCTTACCAAAGAAAGAATGCACTCCCTTCTTTGGTTGGAAGAGGAATTTGCTGAATAGCTTGAACTCGTTTAGGATCAATTTTGATGCCATCTTTAGAGACAACATGCCCTAACAATTTCCCTCTGTGACACAAAAAGACATAATTTTTAGGATTCAAAGAGATCCCATGTTCTCTCGCATTTCAAGAGAACATTTCCAGGATCTTGAAAATGATCTACTCTAGTTTTAGAAAACATGGTTAGGTCATCTAAATATACAACAATACATTTCCCTTTCAAGCTTCCAAAATCCAAGTCCATAGCCCTTTGAAAAGTGGCACCGGCATTAATGAGTCCAAAAGGCATCCTCTTGTAGGAAAAAGTACCCCAAGGGGTGGTGAAGGCCGTCTTGTGCTGATTTGTGGTATTGACTTCTACTTGATTATACCCTGAGAAGCCATCAAGCATGGACAACATTTCAGACCCCGTAACAACTTGCAAAACTTGATCCATCATGGGTAGAGGGTAGTTGTCCTTCAAAGAAGCTTGATTCAGATTCTTGAAGTCAACATAGATACGAATCTCACCATTTTTCTTCCTAACAGGCACAATGTTGGTAATCCATGTCGAATGGTGAATGGGAAAAATAATTTTGGATTTCAACAACTTTTGTATTTCCTAAAAAATAGTGTCAACTATCTTTGGATTGTATTACCTTTGCTTTTGCTTGAAAGGTTTAATCCCAGGTTTGAGAGGGATGAAATGCTGCATCTCCTTTGGTTGGAAGGCTTTTAGATCCTCATATGAATATGCAAGAACATCCTTATACTTCTTTAAAAGGTTGATCACCCTCTTCTTTTCTTCTAGTGTACAACATTTTCCAACGTTCACAAACTTGGGGTCAACAGAACTCCCAATATTAGTTTTTTCATACTCAACAGATTGTTGTGATCTAGTAGAAGCTTTAGACTTAACATACCTGTCATGTTTATCAAACAATTCTTCTAAACTCACCAGCCCTTTAGGAATCTTGTTACCTTTGAGTTTGATGCACCCATCTTGATCTATTTCCTCTTTGACATCCTCTTTATTAGAAGACACACTCTCACGAGGTAAATTGTCACTTCCTTCGAAGTAAAATTGTTCAAAGTTATCCTTGTGTTATCGCTCATTACACTGGGCCTATGGATGATCTCAATGGTAAACCTATCTTGAGAAAATTCAGGATGAGGTATTAACAATGATCCCGAGACAACTAGTGAATCAGCCCCGTGTTCTTTTCCCAAACTTTTTTTAATGGAGAAAGCATCAAAAATTAAATAGAATCCCAAACCCGATTCCTGTATGCTTCAACCTTCTATTCTTTACTTGAAAAAGGTATATGAATTTTTTAACAACTAGTTCTGCATCTCCGCGAGCTAGAAGATTCTTCACACCCTTTTTTTTGCCACATTAAGTCCAAGAATGAGAGCTTCATACTCTATTGTATTATTAGTATTTTCAAATTGTAGTTTGAATGAGAAAGGATGAACTTTTCCTTCAGGAGATATCAACACTACGTCGGCTCCAGAACTAGTCGAGGAACAACTTCCATCAAATTCTAAGTTTCAAACCCCATTAGGATCATGAAGTACTTCTTTGGGAAGCTGAGTTTCCTCTAGAGACATAATCATATAGTTACCATGCCCAATATCCTCATAAAGTATTTGTGCTTTGGGATCATCTGTCTTTTGTACAATATACTCAGATTGCTTTTCGAGCAATAGCTTCTTCATTTTTCCATTAACTGGTATGAGGGCATGTGACCAATCCATTTGAATTTCTCCTCCCACATCCTTGCAGAAGTTCCTACTTAACAACATACCATATGAAGGAGGGATATATGCTACTAGAATAGTAGCCAAGACCTTTTCGAGGTAAAGTAGAAAAAGCTACTTGTGCATCTTTAATTCTTCCAACGAGGGGCACTTCCTTACTCTCCATGGAATAGCAAGACCCATAAGTGTGTGTGAGAGTTAGACCCAAAGCATGGGCTACTTTGGCAGGCATTACATTATCTGATGCTCCTAAATCTATGACACAGTTGCTGAGTTTATGGCCTGCTATAAGAAGGGTCACATAAAATGGTTTGATCTTCTCATTAGGTGAGGTGATGGCAGCTACCAGATTGGGTTGAGATGCGGAGGATGGATTAGGTAAAAGGACTTTAGAGGTAGTTTTGGATTGAGAATTGACAAAGTGAACCATTTTGGAAAAATATTTAGGATGGGTTTGATAATACTCAACCTCTGAAATTTGAACCTTTGTCTTTTTTAGGTGATCAATGATATCGAAAGATCCAGAGGTGGACGGGCTATCATCACTAGGAATATTAGGTTTTTCAGATTTAGGAGTTGTAGAAGAAGAAATTTTAGTAGTAGAATTAGGAAAAGTAGAATTTGTAGAACTCACCTTCTGTGTGGACGTAGTGGGGATATGAGATCCTCTTTTTGCAATAACAGGGATAGTCATGGGATGCTCCTTGTATCTTTTAGCGGGCTACATCACTTTCTCCCTTTTATTTTTATACTCTCGAGTCATGACAGCATATGATTGGCTATTCATATCTGCTACTACTTCATCATAATCATCTTCTTCATCAACACCTTCAGTAGTGAAGAAATTAACTTGAGATCCCTCAAGTTCCTCCATCTCTCCATCAACTTCTTCCTCAAGTTCTTCACAATCTTCATTAACCTCTTCATCTTCAGGTTCTTCAACCTCACAGGTTGCATTAACAAGAACCTTGATGGGTGGCCCCTCAAGTTCTTGATTTCTAGGCTAAAAGTTCCTCCTCGGAACATCCGCATAGGGGCGTCTTGAGCCAATTGTTTTTTTATGGCAATGAGGTCATTTGTAATCTTTTGTACTAATGGATCAGTATTAGGCCCACAGTGGAAGAGGAGGAAGAAGAAGACCTAGATTTAGAAGGGTCTCTTTTCAACTTCCTAGACATAATCAAATCATCTTCAACGCTTACAACAAGAGTTTGATCCTCGGCCAATGTTCATAAGATTGGCTCTTCTCAATGCGTAGCTAACTTCGAGATAATTAAGCATTCAGGAAGAAACATTTTTGAATATGATCTACAAAGTTGAGTTTCTAGTGGGATTTTGTAAATCAAATTGTTGAATCTAGCAACAAATTCCCTCATGGATTCTTGTGATTCCTTCTTTATTTGAGAAATTTGGGCCAGCAAAGCATGTATATCCTCCGTAGGTTTGAAACAGCTTCTCAAATCTTGTTCTCATCGTTGTCCTAACTAGTAATGGCCCCAAACAGAAGGTGATAGAACCAATCTCTGCATTATCTTGTAAAGTCTCTATAAAAATCCTCACTAAGACATCTTCATGTTCAACTCGAGTACTCCACATGCAACCGTGAAGGTTGCGATATGTTTGTCGGGATGCACTTTGCCATCACCTCGAACTTGGGAAGTTCTTCCCGTTGCCTCTAGGTAACTCATGCAAAGGCTGAGGAAGGGTGAGAGGCCCAACACGATGGCCCCAAGGTAATGGTGCTGCCATCCTTGGAAATACGACTTGAAGGGGAACTAAAACACCAGCAAGAATCAAATCACAGAGATTAGGGCTGAGTTGCTCTAGAGGAATACCACCTATAGGGGTTCTATCTTCAACAGAGGAGTGCTTGTTGAACAAGCTCTTCTATTTCTTCTTGTTGAAGGAAAAGGAAAACCTTGCTGTTCCAAAAGTTGAAACTGAGAATCTTCAATACCAAGGGCCCTCCTTCCACGAGTAAAACGTAGAGTCGCTAGATCAAAGGATGATCAAGAAATCATTTATAGAACTGGAATACGTTAAGAAAAATGAATTCCCAATGAGTCGCCAAAATCGTTGGTTGTCAAAAAGGAATTTATTGAGAACAATATTCGGGGATAGAAAGTCCCTCCTCTTTAATGGGAGAGGTTCCCTTATTTAAAGACAAAACTTATTTACACATGTACAGTGCATAGTTTTAATGGGGAACTTGGGTATCATGAAAGTGTTAAAATAAAAGATCATCAATACAAAAGTACAAAGGAATGAAGCATCAGAATGGGTAGAAAGACACTCTCAAGAAGTATAGATAACAAAATAATTCTTTATACATGCCAAAATGAAATTATTTGGAATGTAACCATTTGCATTTGAGGAAATAAGATGCTATTTCAAAGGCACAAAGTTCTAGAAATAACATCTACAGAATACAAAGCTTCTTGAAGTAACACAAACAAATGATTCAAAAATATTTAATAAATAGTAATGAAAGAACAAGACCAGATCGACATGGAAAGAAATATCTTTTGTATTGATTACTTTTTACTCCTTACACTTTCAAAAATAAACCAAGTTCCAACCCCCAAAATGGTGTAGGGAGCCCATTATATAACTTACAAATTAGTTACACTTGGTAACTGTCTCTTTTAACTAAAATTTTTAATCAAGGGGATGCTTGAAACAAAACCCTCAACTAATTACAATAAGCCCGAATTGGGAAAAAGAAGGAAAGGAGAAGTTGGGAGGGAAGACAACTGCCTATTGTTGAGGAGGGCCCACTGACTTGAGGATCCGTTGTCTAAATTTTTTCAATGCTTCTACTATGTCTCAGCCTCGTGGACTGATGTATTGGCAGTATCTTGAGTTCAAGTTCCCAGACATTTATCCATCTCCTTATCAAACTCGGTGTGTGCATGATATTCTTTATTAGCTTCCTTAATAGTATATTGAAGGGAGAAAATCTTCTTTATCTTCTCTTTGGTAATTGAGTCCTCCTTGAACAAGTTTTTGTTAACAAATGCCCTGAATTGAGTTTTAATTTCTTGAAGGGAGAAAGGCACACCTAAAGTTTTGTCATGAAGGTGACAGTGAATATCCTTAAAAGCAGATACAACACAAGTTTTGAAGGCTTCTCCTTTCTACCAACTATTCCTTAGTTCTCCTAAAGCCTCCTCTAGAACTTTTATTTTCCACTCCATGCTGAAAACCCATGACCTTGACAAATTATCTTTAGCATCATCAAAAACCTCATTGGCTAACAATATGTGTTTTCATCATCCTATCCCATCATCAAAGAAGATCCACTATGTAGCTACTCTAAAGTTTGAGTTCTTTATCCATGGTCCCAATTGCGGAGGAGAGCTTTTGTTGCAGATTAGTCACCTTCTCATTGAGTTTGAAAGCTTCTACGATGAAATTCAAACTTGCAATGATCATGTCGTCCACCATGGCTTCCATAGCTCTCCCATAGATAGAATACCTGTGTATGTCTTTAATTCTATGGACTTCATCTTGACTAAGAATCAAAAGTGGTGGAAGGGCAGTCAATTGGGTAGGATCCAAAACCTTGTCCTTAGATAGTAAAGACTTGATGAAACCAGAAAGAATTTGAGTTTGTTCTTCCAGCTACTCCATACTGCTTGCCTTTTTCTACTCTCCCAATAACTCTGGTTACTATTTCGTAGAGGTTATGCACCTCACTCTCAGGGGTAGATTCTCCCATTGGGATCCTAGAAAGCTCCAGATCAGAGGCTAGTATATCTTGTTCTGCCTTATCAACCTTAGGTTTTGTAATCTCTAGAAATTGTTGGCCTTGGACATCTGTCACTATCCTTGAAGTTGTTTTAGCTCTCTTTGCTGGAGCCAGAAGGAGTAGTGCCCAACAAGGCTGCCATAACATCAAAATTTGGCCATGTCAATTGAGAAGAGGGTTTCCTCTTCCTTTTGTCAAAAACGTTGCACCCATGCAAAAGTAGAGGAAGAAGAAGGAGGAGCAAGTGAACCAAGAGCAAGAGAACTCATGGCACTTAGAGTATTCACTCTTTGTTACTTCCAAAGAGAGATGTAAGTTGAGTAGGTGGGGCTTCTTGAGAAGAAGAATTAGTGGTACCTAGAGGTTCAATGCTATGCACTTCCTTCTCTTTATCTATTCTGAGCTTCTAAAGTTCCTATAGGATAGGCACTTCACTATCATCACTTTCACTGAGAATAATGACATTCTCTGGCCCCGAAGGTAATTTGAATGTTTTAACAGGGGATCTTCCTCAATAGGATCCTACTTAACCTCTTTCACCTTCTTCTGATATACTTGAGTAGATGAGGAAGGGGTGGATGATTCAGGTTTCTTACTTGAGGAAGGAGGAGTTTGTGCAAGTACCTCCGAGCTAGGTGTATGTGATTCCTTCCTTGGTGTTGAAGTGTCTTTCGAGGAAGATTCTCTTGGATTCTTACTAAACTCTCGGACCCTTCTATCAAACCGGACCTTGGTTCTTACAAGGACATGGCCTAGAATCTCAGCCAAGTCATCCTTATCCCTCTTAAACTAATCCATATCCTCTAAGGGAGTGTGCTTGATCAGTGTCTCATATTCATATGACAAAGAGGTCTACATTGTCATCTTGAAGCCCTTCAGAATATAATATAGATTGAGCTCCTCTATCATTTGGAGGGATAATCTACCATAATGCTTCCACCTTACTTCAAAGTCATCTGCACAATTGGCCCAATAGTCCTTAGTATCTGCTCTATGATGGTAATTGATCCTGAGATTTAGCTCAATGAACTTCTTTAAATCAAAATAGGTCCCAGGCATGAAGAAGTGAATAGTGATGAGAGCAAGGGCCCTTTCTATGTTTTGAGCATCCGAGTTGATTTACATGTATAATTACCTAAGGAAATGGGGAAATGTAGCCTAGAGATTTTCTTGTCTTTGCAGGTTCTATGTAACTTATCCAAATTCCCGCATACTTCAATCAAATCCATCTTATCATTACAAAAGATAGGGAGCTTGAGAGGTGTGTTCTCGTCATATGCTGCTAACATGATATATGAAAACCTTCTGAATTGAATGAAGAAAGCTCCATACTTTGCTATTAGGTTCATGGATTCATCAGAAAATATTCTATCAGTATCACTCTCTAGAAGCCTCACAATGTACATGGTGAAAGCATCACTCACCCTCCGAAGTTATGATTGCTAGTTTTAATGGTGAACTAAGGGCAAGTATGCATAAATGGGTTCAAACTTCGAACCTCGATGTATGTGGCCCAACCATTGTCGAGATGTCGTAGGGTATACATAAGATAAGAAGTCATATAGAATTTCTTGGTTTGTTGCACATTGGACAACCTGCTCATCAAATTCATGCAAATGATCTCTGCCCAATTGATTTTTTGGCTACCTTCGCAGATGATGTTGATTAACGGTCACATCCGAAGTGAAATTCATTGGTGAAAGGTAGACCATGACACGAGCCAATAAGATGATGAAATCAGACAGTTCTTCATTAAAATCAGCCCTAAACAGAGCCTTAAAAAGTCGAGACGCTCCTTTTTAGGGTTCTTCAGCCATGACTTTACTACCCTTGCTTTGTATTTATCATTGTCTTACTCAAAGAGAGTATGTGCCTGAGCTTGAGATATAACAATGGAGTTTTCAATTTTTGGGATATGTAGAGAAATAGTAATGGCAACAACATCAAGCTTGGTGATCGGCCTCCCATGTACATTAGACAATTCATTCGTGTCGGGGTTGGTCAAGTGAGCTGCAGTGAGCATAGTATCAATGCACTATACCAAGATCGGGAAATCTGCAGAAATGCAAGGCCACTATCGTTGATCATTTGTGTCATGGGAGAGGGGTTAGGGTCACCAACCTACTCTAGAAATCACCAAAATCCAGGTGATGAACCTCACTATCCCCGATATCGGGAACAGAGGATTCGAGCGGTGAAACATGTTCTTGACCTTGAAATTTGATCTTCATGCCGATAAAGTGTATAGAGAAACAAACTTTACAACTCGAAACCACAATAAAAATGCAAGGGAATGGGAGCACGAGAAGAAAATCTTGATTGCAAGATACAAGCGAATGGTAGCAATAAAAAGTAAGCAAAGTGTGTAAAATGCGTAGAGGGTAGTCCCATTAAATAGCCATTTTAGGAGAGAGAAGGGTATAAATGTGCATTAAATTCATATGCACCGAATCAAAAAGGCAAGCATCAGGAAGAGTGGAAAAAACTAGCTCAAGATGGTCTTTGGTACATTTGGCACATGAGGGACGAAAAACGTGATTCGATCGATGCGGGTAAAGAGGGCCAAAAGAGCATGGGAAGTCCAGGAACTTAGAAACATGAGGGACGTGAAGATGCGATTCGGCCAATGTAGGCGATGTGGGGACAAAATGAACAGATGATTTTGGGACAAATAAAACCAAAGTATGTGAAGGGCCCGATGCGGTGACACGGACAATCGGGGAACAGAGAGCACTCATGAACTTAGAACATTTGGAACAAAAAGTTCCGGACAGACTGAAAGTTAATGATTTCGGAAAAACAATCGATGGGGAACCGAGAGCCCAGAAGAACTTGGGACATTTGGGAAAAAATGTCCTGACAGACCCGCAAATCACTCAAATGACTCAAAAATGTGAATTTTCCCCAACTCCTTAACTTTTCTCTTCACTAGAACATCACAAAAGGTGTTAACTCAAAAATTTTCAATTTTTTGACTTTCGAAAGAGGGGAAATTTTGAGAGGACAATAGGTCCTATATACGAGAATCAAATATGTAAGAAAAAATGTGAATGGTAAGAGGAGACAAAAGAGCCACCTAATTAATAAGAACCATTACAAGTCTATCATACCAAAGATTGGCGTATGAACATAAAACCCTAAAGGCATTGCATGATTGATTGTTCTAAGGGTGAAGAAGGTCACATGATCACAAAATGTCACATTTGTGGCATGTCCCTTGAGTAGGAAGAAGATTAGAGAGGAAAGGTGGTGAGGTGAAAGAAGTTGTTTTAGCGTAACCTAGTGTGAGACAACATGCCTCTTTGACAAGAGACCCAAGATCAAAATAGGCAAGTCCATGATGAAAAAGTCATATTTTTATTTTTGCTTTTGTTTTTATAGATTGATTGATGTGGGAAGTCTATGTGGGATGAGTAGAGTATCTCCTTGAGGTCTTCGTGAAGCTAATCGATGCGGGAAGCTTCAAAATATTTTTATTTTATTTTGGCAGGAATAGTCTTCTTTTTGTAATAGAATATGTATAGTACACATAGTTTTGTATAGTTATCCTTCGAGGGAACATTCTATTTATAACATCAAGATAGAAAGATTATATGTCATTTTTAAGGGATTCGTCATTTTTCTAGAAGTTTGACTCAAGGAGTTTGAATTTGAAAATTCTATATATTACTTTTTAATTGTGTTTTGGACTTTTAGGTCATGGACAAGAATATAGAGAATGATAGGCTCATTTTATGAAGAAAAAACCATAACAAACAAGGATTAACTATGAAAGAGAGGTTTTAAGTGATGAATGAACATGGGATTCCATCTTGAAAAGGAAAAAAGTATCCATGAGAATCGTGCCATGAGTAAAGTCGTGGTGCTCATATTGAAGATAATGCTAAAAGGTGATGGGTAATCACATGATTCTTTTTTAGTCGTTGATCCTCAAAATAGGTAAGTGGAAGGTGAATGGTGCTCAAGGGAAAAGAATTTAATAGACATAAGATGGTCTAAGACTTGATTCATAAATAGAATGGTTGAAGATGCAAGGCATTTAGGGGCTCAGGTTCGGGTTTACCATCGAGTGAAAACAAATGATAAGAACCTAATCCATAGGTATGAGTAACGATATAGGGTCCAAGATAATTAGCAAAAACGTTTCCCCATTTACTTTCCTCCACTTTTGTTACATGTTGATTTTCCTTCAAGACAAGGTCACCGACCTAGAAATTTCGTTCTTGGACACGTTTATTGTAGGAACGTTTGATACATTTTTAGTAGATTTGGAGGTGGTCGAGAGCATTGAGAAGACATTCACCTAATAACTCAAGATGTGCCAAATGATCCTGGTAAAAATCATCATCATCGAGCATATATTTGAGTGAGATACAAAGATATGGAAGTTGGACTTCGAGTGGGAAGACATCTTCTATAACAAAGACCAAAGAAAAAGGTGTGGCAGCAGTTGAGGTATGAATACTATTGTAGTAAGCCCGTAAGGTTAAAGGAATGTGTGTATACCAATCATTGCCAGTATCTTCAACCACCTTCAAAAGAATTTTATTTAGAGTTTTGTTAGTTGATTCAACTTGGTCATTAGTTTGAGGATAATAAGGTGAAGAAAAACTAAGTTGAATGCCGATGGCATCATAGAGTTTCCATAGGGTTTTGTTTTGAAATTTTTTCGTTATCAGTGATGAAGTGGTGAGGAACACCAAAGTGACAAATGATGTGATGGTTGATGAATTCACACATTTTCTTAGATTTTTAGAAATAAGAGGTATGACTTCCACCCATTTCGTATAATATTTGGTTGTGGTAATAATCCATTGATGACGTTGGGAAGAATGAGGATTGATCTCTCTAACAAGATCCAAACCCCATTGGGAGAAAGGCCAAAGGTCTCACGTGACCTGTAAGGCATGACTAGGGGCGTGATGAAGATTAGTATGTTGCTAACACTTCTCACAAAACTTGACATGGTCACAACAATCACGGTTTAGGTAGCCCAAGAATAGCCCAGTACAAGGATGCATTTAGTGATAGCTAAAGCTTCGAAGTGCCCCATAAATCCCATTGTGAACTTCCTTGATGGTGTATGGAATTTCATAACTCATAAGGCATTGTAAGAGGATAGCATCAAATCCATGTTTATAGAGAAGACCACCCATGATGACATAGTGAGAGACACTTTTGAGAAAGGCTCGTTGTCCATTACAAGTAAGATTTGGAGGCAGAATGGAAAACAAAAGGTAGTCAAGAAACTACTCATACCAAAGGTCACGTGGGTTAGTCTCAATATTTCCTACAAGGTTGATGTCTCAAATTAGATAAGAAGGTGATTGTAACCTTTGTATGGTGATAAAGAGTTTTGAGTCGAAGGACGAGGTGGGGATTTGAGAAGCAAGACAAGCCATGGTATCTGCAAATCTATTAGTGGAAAGTGGGGTGGTATGAAGTTCATAATGGTCAAAGGTAGTCAAAAGTATGTCAACTTAATGTTTATACTTTTGAAGTATCTCATTATGACACTGGTATATACCATTAACTTGGTTCACAACCTGCTAAGAGTCACCAAATATATTAATTTATTTAATGTCTAAGGCTCAAGGTTGTTTTAAGACCTAACACGAGTGCTTCATGTTCGGTGATATTGTTAGTACAATCAAAATCTAGTTTGAAAGATAATGTCTCGAGTCTCCTTTGTCAAGAGGAATGTGGATAACTCGACACCACCTCCATGCTAACATTGGGAACCATCGAAGAATAATTTGATTTGGTAAACACTATAGTCTAAGGAGAGGGTAGCAATGGATTCATCGGGAGATTGAAGTTAGAGGATTGATTTTCGAGAGAGATGTGCTTGGTCAGTAATTCTTTTTCCTTTGATAGATTTTTAATGGGTGAATTTGAGATCTAGGTCAGCAAGAAGCATCAGCCAATGTGCAACACGTTGATGTTGGTAAGGCTTAGCGTACATGTAATGTAAGGGGTCTAGTATTGGTGACAACAAAGGTTTTGTGGTTGAGTAGGTAATGGAGAAGTTTAGTGTTGACAAAAACTAAGGATAAGAAGATTTTTATGTGTGAGTATATCTAGTTTTGTAGTCTAAAAGCATATGTCTTATATAGTAAACCACATGTTGCCTTTGTTTCTTATCACGTTGAGTGAGCATGGCACCCAAGGAATGATCAGTAGCATAAATATAAAGGTAAAATGGTTAATCATCCTTAGGAGGAATGAGCACATGTGGTTGGAGTAGGTATTTTTAAGGCTTCAAAGGCTTTGTGGCATTCATCATCCCATTTGAAGGAGACATTATTTTTTAGGAGAAGATGAAATAGATGGCAACGGTCGGAAATTTATGAAATAAAGTGAAAAATACATTCTGCAACTTGCCTTGTAAACTATGAAGTTGACAAAGGTTAGTAGGTGGAGGTATTTTGATAATAGCCTTGATTTTAGCGGGATCAACTTCAATGCCACTCAAAGACATAATAAAACCAAGGATCTTGTCGGAGAAAACAATGAAGACACACTTCTTAGGTTGACTTTGAACATAGTATTTGATGAGATGGTCAAAGATAACCTTAAGGACTGTAAGGTGTTCGGACCGATGTCTGAATTGTGCAAGAAGATAATCAACGTAATCTTCCAATATGTGATACATAATGTCATGAAAGATATAATTCATATCCTACTAATATGTAGCACCGGCGTTTTCAAGGCCAAAGGGCATGCCATGATAGTAGAAGGTCCCCTAAGGAGTGATGAAGGAATTTTTGTGTTGATCTTCTAGGGTGAGTAATATTTGAAGGAGACATCCTTTTTAGGAGATGATGAAATATATGGCAACGGTCGGAAATTTGTGAAATAAAGTGACAAATAGATTGTAACTTACCTTGTAAACTATGAAGTTGAAAAAGGTTAGTAGGTGGAGGCATTTTATAATAGCCTTGATTTTAGTGTGATCAACTTCAATGCCACTCAAAGACACAATAAAACCAAGGATCTTGTCGGAGAGAACAACGAAGACACACCCGAGAAACCATCCATGAGTGATAGCATTTCATGTCTGGTGATGAGATAAACTAGTTGGTTGATACTAGGTAGAGAAAAATCATCTTTGGGGAAAGCTAAGTTAAGGTTACAGAAATCCATGTAAATGCGAAGTCCCCATGTCACTTTTGTGATAGGAACAATGTTAGAAATCTGTTGGGGATAATCAATGGGTAGGATGAAGGAAACCAAAAGAAGGCGCTGGAGTTAGTCTTTGACAAGAAGGGCAATGCGAGCATGCATTTTTTGTTTCATAGGTTTGGCATCGGGAATGGTTACGATATTGTGGAACACAATATTTGGGTCAATCTGGGAATATCACCATAGGACCAAGAAAAATCATTGTTATGATCCTAGAAGAAGAAGTGAAAGATTCTTGTTTAGCAACATCTAAAGATTGGCCTATTTTTAGAATGTGTGGGTCATCCTGAGTGTGAATATTAATTTCGATGGTCGATTCATTCAACATGGTTTGTGTCTTAGAAGGTAACGATTGGTGAATATAAGAATCTTTCGCACCAAGGTAGGTGAGAATAGACTCATCATCCTAACATTGAACAACATTAATAGAAGGTGTATCATCATCGATCATGTCAAGATACAGGAAGGGAAGAGAAGAGGGAGCCTCGCCATCTCATTGATAAGTTAAAGGTCCCAGGAAAATGATGTTCACGAAAAAAAGGTTAGGAGGAATGGAGATCCATAGACTCGTAGGTAAAGGTGTCGAAGTTGGTGAAGCTGGGTGGGAATGTTTATTATCCTCAATGAGTTTGACTCGAGACATTCTTGGGATATGGTTTGGAAAATCCAATACCATTGTGGTCTTGATGCTTACGAGTTGTGCATGGAATGACAGTATGATATCCTTGTTCATAGAAACCAAATCCAAATCCCTTCCAAGCACAATGATGGAGGAAGGTGTGGGTGAAGTGGCGGTTGGTGAGATATTGAAGGTCGTATTAAAATGGTCAAGTTCGGGAAGGTGGCTTGGTCAAGTAGGTATAAGTATCAATTCCCCCATATGTTAAATTGGTGTGAAGGTAGGGGGGACCATAGGGGAAAACCTCACCTATGCGGTGATCATAGCGGGGATGTTGCTAAAATTTACCATACTCTTGAGGAGTAAGGAATGTGCCAATATTATAAAGGTGATACTCCCCTAGAGTGAGGCATTGAAAAGTACCTTCTAAGGGATCACCAATTGATATCCGGGTTGCGGAAATGGATGAATAACTAGACAGTTGGGAAGAAGAAGCATTAGTTGGTTGAGAAGTATATGGGTTAGCTAATGGGTCAGATGCATAAGTTATGACATCAATGGTAATAGAGGAGTTAGTTGTGCGCAAGAGGCAGCGACAACATTGGTGGATGGGGTTGTGAGTGACAGAGAAGTGGAAGCAGTGGTAGATGCCTTAACTGGTATAATGATATCATTGGTTCGATACAACATGTTATAGGTATTGAATGGTGAAGGGTAGGCTAGAATGATATAGTCATGTCCTTCATTTTAAAATTTTAAATAATGGTGTAATTTTGAAGGAACACAACCCATGGCACGGATCCAATGTCGTCCAAATAACATGTTATATCTTGGGGCCTACACAAATGTGGAGAATGATGGTGCCAAGGGTGGAATTCATGGCATTGTTGAATGAATGTAACATAATTGGTTTATTATGCATGCAATTGGTAAGGATTTGCATTTGGTTGTATGCATGGGAGGAAATGATGTTGATACTGACACCACCATCGATCATAATACGTCGAACACGTATATTATCAATGTAGACGGAAATAAATAGGGCAGAATCATTATCATTTGATTGGAGAGGTACAATCTTGTCATTAGAAAAATTAAGAGTGGATACTTGATGAGTGGTAGTGGGTGTAGAGGAAGGGGATGAAGTGGTGAGAGAGGCCACATGGTGAGTGATAATGGATGCCATAGGAGTAGGGTCATTAGGTAAAACCTCAATAGATTACATAACCTCAAAGAGGGTGTGTTGATGAGACTCATATGTTTGGAGCAGGTTGTATAAATACATTTTGAGAGGAGATTGGTTCAATTTTTTAACCATTGTACGATGGGAAACCCCATCAAAATAGGCTATTTAGGTCCATGGATGGTGATTTTGGTGTAGGTGTAGATGAAATATTGGGTAAGAGAGTGGTAGATGAGTTGGTTGTTTTCTCCTTTCCTTTTTCCTTACAGGATTGAGTGGTAATGTTCACTATATTAATATGTGGTAGAGGATAAAGTGGATTGTGATAGGTGTAGCAACAGGATGGGTAAAAATATGGTGAGGGCATACATTAGTTTTGTGAAAACAATAGAACACATTGGTAATTTAGCGAGAGGTTTGGCTAGCTCTCTTATGCGGACCATATTGATCTCAAATGTTGGACGATGATAAAAGGGTTATGAGGGGGAGATGAAGGCTGCTTGAATAGGTAAAGGGCGAGGATGTGTGGTGATAGGTGAAGGTGGAATAAGGTCCTCGTCTAAAAGATAATCATCATCAAACATTTCTTCGGGAGGACATAATTGGAGAAGAATAGTCTTCAAAGACGTTCAATTATCCATATCATGCACCTTTGGCACATGATATTAAGTGAAAATGTTTGTATCGTCAAACCCTCTCGGTTTAGGTTTGAGTGAGTTGTAAGGTGTAAGTGGTGGCAATGTGATGACTGAGGTTTCCAAAAAGGTTAGCTAAGATGTTGGCGTAGGACCTGCCAATGGATCACAATGTGAAGTAAGTTTGGGTCTAGATGGAAGTGTGGGCAAATTTTGTGGGAGAGGTTCCATGGGAGGTGGAATCGGAGGCTGAGTTAGTTTGAACACTTGTTTGGTAGGTAGTATAGTTTTAGGTTTGCATTACACCTTTTGGGTAAAGATTTAGCAAGTGAACTAGTGGTTAAAGGTGGTGTAGGTTTAACTACCTCTTTGGAGGGTAGTGGGTTTTTGGACTTTGGTTGCACCTTCTTGGGTAAAGGTGAAGAACAAGTGCATGATGTAGAAGGGAAGACAAATGGTGGAAGGGGATGAGTTAGCCAAGGTGATAATGGAGGTGCCATGAAGGAGTGTGGGAAGAGGCAAGGTTGAAGGTATTGGTTGAAGAGAAGGTAATATCATAGGTAATGATGAGGATACTAGAAGTGGTGTAGGTATAGGAGGTATAAATGTCGCAGGTGACGGGAAGGCATAATATTTATAGGTAATTTGGGTTTAACAAAGGATTTTGATGAGGAGGTGAGCTTAGTGCTATTGGTTTACCTTGGGTAGGAGGTTGTTTGGCTAAGGTTGATGAGTGGGGTCCTAGGTTAGATGGAAGGGGTGAAGGTGACAAAAGAGTAGTCGTAAAAACCAATGTATGCAGCCTAAGAGGTTGGGTCTTCCTCTTAGGTGGGGGAATAGTATTTCTACTAGCTTGGGAGGACATGGCTAAATCCAGTTTGACAGAGGGATGAACTAGGCTTTATGTCTACATGAATCCCAATGTGGTAATGGGTTTAGATACGGACGAATATATAGATGTAGGTAAGGCTTTAGGAATTGAAAAATGTTCATTTGATGGTAAAGGTTTAGGTGTGGGCAAGGGTGATGAAGAATAGGTTTCTACAAATAACATGGGTATGGTTGGTTTGGTTGTCTAAAACACCTTTAGATAGATCGTGGAAGTATCAGCAGACAACATTTGCATCTGAGTTGAGAAAGGTAGCTGAAGGCATCCCTAAAGCATGGAATTATCGACATAATCTAAGAGGTTATCCAAATGTGAAAAAGGAACTGTTGTAGGGGTGATATTGATTCGGTAGTAATCCCTGTAAATAATGTATGCGAGACAGGGAAATGGTTGGCTTCAAGACTCTGTGGGTAAAAGAGCCGAGAGAAAATCAACATGATCCTTGAAATCCAATGGAAAATTATCACTAATAGGAAGGGGCTCTGCTAATGGATCCCCTATGGGTAGGGAAGATGAAAAGTAGGATGAGGTAGGTTCATCTTTTGGAAAAGAGGAAGGTAAGCATGAATCTCCGTGCATAGGAGAGCAAATACTACTGAGTTTATTATCGGGTTGAGAGTGAGTGGGGATACTTCATCACCAGATATGGTAGAATCCTCTCGTGGGCGAAGAAGGATATAAGAGATACTCCTCTATTGGTAAAGGAGTGGATGAAAAAAAATCTTCCATGGATAAAGGGTCTCACGTAAGAATCTCCTCGATAGATGGAGTAGGAGGAAATTGAGGAAGAGCTGATATGATGTCAAAACAACATAAACCTCCCAAATGTTAATGTCATTGGTCGAGTTTTTGCTAGTTTGGTTAGATGACGGGGTGTGATTCGAGAACATCTTCTTGAAGATGTGAAGGTTGTATAGCTTCTATGTTAGTTTTATCCAAGACGAGATGTCTACTATCTAATATTTCTTGGACGATATTTTTAAAAGTTATATAATTATTGTTGTTATGACCTTTAACATGATGATAGTTAAAGTTATCATTTTCTTTTTACCATGCGGACATATGATGAGAGGGGTTAAAACTAGTATGTGGTTTGATGGGTGAAAGAGTGATTTCTTCGGCTTTTAGAAGTTTTTTTAAAACCGAAGATTAGGGTTCTCCTATGGGAGTGTATTTTCGTGGATCCCGCTTGAACTGGAAAGGCTAAAGAGGAGAAAGGTTCAAAGGAGGATTTTATTGGTTGCATGGATGAGATGGGCCAGCTTACAAAACTACCATGTGGGAAGATCCTTTTCCTTTGAGTAATTATTTTTGTGGTTTAAAAGAAGAAGAGGTATTGTTTAATTAAAATGCAGTGTTCTTGTTACGCAATTGTATCTTCTTCTCTTAAATGGCATGAATTCAAGTTTTCGGGCCATGGTGAATGTCTCATCGAATGAGCGGAAGGTTTGGACTTGGAAATTTGGTGAGATGTGCCCGGCACAAACCCCGATGAAAAATCTATTAACTCGGTTTTAGGTAGTTGAAATGTGAGTTGTTTGATTATGCTTCACCAACAAGTGACAAAATATGTGATAGATTCGTCTTCGTATTGGCATGTCGAATACAATTCGATTAAGGTGAATTTCTTGATAATGTTGATAGAAAAGTGGTCTAGGATAGTTTGAGCTACTTAGGTGAATGAGAAAATGGAGTGCCTAGGTAGAGTTCTATACCAATCCAACGCAGGTCCTGTCAAGGACATTTGGAATGTTCGTAAGAGCAAAGCATCATCATGAGCGATCAAATAACACCCATGTTTAAAAGACCACAAGTGTTTTTGCGGTTCTTGTTTGTTGTTAATTTGGTTGAATTTAGGCATTTCCCAATGCGTAAGATATGGACGGGTGAATGGGCTCATTGTACATCTCGTAGTATGTCATAGCGTTACATGAGCTGGAGACCGATGCTTCCAATCTCTCGCATCTGTCCATCATCTTTTTGATAAGATCTGTAGTAGGTTATGATGAATGGGCACAACTCGTAATATAAGGGGGTAGATGATGAAGATATGACATGGGCGACATCCTAGTATATGGTGGTACCAAGTACGAAAATTATGATGGAGAAATAGATATAGGTGGCAAGTATCCTTAATAAGTGATAGATGAAATAGGGGTGTTGGTGATAAGTTTAGGTAGGTGGAGTGGATGTAATGACTCTTGTAGAAAGCGGAAGAAGAGATTACGGGATGGAGAGGACAATGTTGTAGAATGGAGTATAGGCTGCCGACACCATGGGTGGCTAAGATGCAATAGGTATATGAGAGGTGGTGGGTGCAGATAAGCTTACACTCAAGGTGGTTAATAAAGGAATGGTTGACATCATAGTAGAAATTGGCGTTAAAGGTGCAACGAGATGCCATAGGTTCAACAAATATCGATGATGTAGGGTTAATTTGGGACACCACAAGTGATAAGGTGGAAGAGGGTAAGGTCGAGCTAGTAGTAGCTGATGTAGAAGTAGGTACGAGGGTAGGAGGAATGGACATAGGAATGTCATATACAAGCTTCCTTGATGAATCCTGAGTGGATGAATGGGCTAAATAATACTGTAAAGTAGTAGGGTTTTGATCAAGGATTCTTGTGAACTACTCATCACTAGTACTTATGGTTATAGGTTGACTGGGATCCATAGGTGATAAAATGGAAGGAGGAGATGGGGTAACAGGGAATGGTTGAAGGTTAGTTTGGAACACGATGGTATTGGATTAGCTACGAGTCAAAACCATGTGACTTATAGTAGACCTGGTAATTTGGGCTTCGTAAATGACATAGGAGTACAAAAAGAATGGATAAAATGGTTCCACAAGGTGACAACTGAGTGTTGTTTTAATTGAAAAATTAAAACATAGAGACAAACGAAGGTTTGGTAACTAGTTTCAGCGACAAAGGGTAATCGATCTGGTGGAGGACCGATACCAGTTTATGTGGAAAATAGAAGGATTTGTAATTGTGGCAATAAATGATGAAAATGAATGAGATCTAGACTTTGAGAGTGCCTTCAAAGACATAGAGATATGGTGAGGTAACTAAGGAAACCCCAGAAAGAATAGAAATGTGATGAATGCTACTTTGGTTAAACTGATGAAAATAGTAGGAAACCGACAATGGCGAGAAACCCATGATGGTTAGATGAGTAAACCAATGATGGTAAGCTGGACCGATGCTACGATCAACTTTGTGAAATTTGTGAAAAGATGGAAAAATGTGAATTTGGTGATTTAGATCAAATAAAAGACTAACCCAGAAACTTGAGTATGGAAATGATTGACCCTAACACACTCAGAAAGAGTTAGAATACACCAACTATGATTATGGAGTGTGAAGGGAGAGAAGAATGAAGAAAATGAACTCACACCTCAAAACACAGATCAAGTAAAAACTAGCAAACATGAAATCTTATGTGGTGGATTTTATGTTTCAGCTTATGCCATTTAGGACTGACTTGTGAATAGAGTAGAGTTTTTGGTTGTATAAAGGTGCCTTACAAAAATCCAAAAACTAAGGATAGTTTCAAGTAAGATTTGGTGATGGAGATCCTTTCTACGAGATAATAAGCTGGAAAAAGAAACCAATTTGGAGCTCACTTTCAATCCTCTGATGGTGTGATCATTGACAACTTCTTCCAGGTAGGATGTTGTTTAAGAAAATGAGTAATTTAATTTTAGTGATTTTGTGTAGAGAAGAAAGTGTGCACTACGGTTCAATTTTTCAACCATCAGTTGGGCATGACTTCTAGCATATAGGTTGCCCACAATTTTTAAATGAGCTACATATGTAACACTCAAAAATGATATGAAAAGAGTTTAGACCCAAATCTATAATGAAAATTGATGAGAGAAATGATGAATAGGAAAGAATATGTCTTTCACTAATGTAATACAAAATAGAAAGAAGTGTTCTTTTTAGTCGAAAATATGAGTGTCACTGAGACTAGCAGAAGAAATGAATGTTCCGAGGGAGAAAATTTAATGTGAACTGTTTCAAAAGGAAATAGACACATAATGATTCACCTAGGAATGAAAATGCAAAAGAACCCAAATGGGTCCCATCGGGCGTGCCAAAATGTTTCACCAAAAATGTTATGTGATAAAATAGATAAGGTAATGGTCAAGGAGGAATACCTGTGATATGTAGGTTGAAGGTTGAATGCACACGTTATTGATTTTATCTAAGTTGATCGTAGAGAAATCCTTTTTGTCTGGGAAGGAATACCTATAGATACAAAGAAAGACCACCAAAAGAGTATTAAATAGCAAGATTCAGAGGATTTCCTAGCAAGGCTAGATTCGAGAAGCGTGATGCTTCCTCGAATGGATGTCAATCCTTTGTTTAATACAATTCAATGTGAATAAGAAACTGAAATAAATAAGTCCTATTGAAATGTAATGATTTAGGTTTCTCATACACATAATACACTAGATTTTATGCTAAATATTAAAATAACACTAAATCTAGCTAGAACCGGGATTATTTAGGTCGACAAGTCTCGGTAAGGGTGCAGGGTTGATTAGTTAAAATATGGGTTGATTTTGGGGAGTGAGAAGCTTGTTTTTCTCGGACTATGAAATGACACAGAGACCGATATCGGTCCGGTGACCAATGTCAATAGGGGATAAACCGTTGTCTATCAGGGAACCAATATCGGTAGGGAAATAGGTAGTAAATTATTAAAAATGGGGTTTTAGGATCTTTTTGATTGCATAGAGAGTGAGGGTAATGTGGTTTAGGTGGATACTAAGAAGGAGGTTTAGAATGGTGAAGTGGCTTGGAATGGTTGAATAGTGGGTTGGTGGGAAGAAGGTGATCTACAGGAAAAGAGGAAATAAACTATCGAAAGAAGTAAGAGATCTATAAAAGGAATAATAAAAATGATTAAAATTTCAATACTTACTTGATGTCTTATAGATCTTGGGAGTTGCGATGGTTGATGGTTGATCGGGAATAAGTTCTTGAGTCCAGTGCTACGGAAGTACGACCCATGTGCTTATGTGAGTGTTCCGGATGCTCGGAAGGAGAACCAGATACTTGTCTTGCACTATAGTTGTGTGTGTTCATCGTTTGGATGCAAGAGGGATTGAAGATTCACACTTGAATGCAATCTAGTCTCTAATCACTGAATGACCAACCCATGTAAAGAGTTGTGAAAGTGTATATAAGGTAACCGATGGTGGTTAGGTGACCGGTGTCGATCGAGGGATAACCGACGTCGGTTAAGGTGGGAAAGTCTAGGTTTACCAAAAATAGGTAGATCTTTACTATTTTTGGTGTGATTTTGATTGAGTCCGCTTAGGGAAGTGGAGTTCTCATTATAAAAGGTAGGAAGGTCATAGAAGAAGTCAAATTAGGTTTAGGAAGAAGTCTCAGTTAATTAGGTCAAGTGTTGACTCAACACTCGGGAGTGATGACTTCATCATTGTGAGTTAAATTCCCTTGGAATGGGTCCAGGGTGAGGTGTAATGATGAGGTGGAGGTGTGAGGATGACATTAACTTAATTAAAATAACTAAATTAACTAATAATGTGAGGATGAAATATTAATATGGGATGAAGGGATCATGATGTGTTTAAATATATTATGTTAATTGATTAAAGGGGACCAAGGGGAGTGTGACCCAAATTTGGTGTCTACATTTTCCCCTTTTTGTTTTGTATCTTGTATTGGTAAGCGATGCTAAGAAAAATATGGAGTCAATGTCCTAGGTATAATGGAGATTAAGTTTCCCAAAGTAGGGATGAAGGTGATCCCCTTAAACCACGAACTAATGAGGTAGGAAAAGTAGTCGGGGAGTGGTTTGATAAATAGGTTATCTAGGAAAGTGAAGGCCGACATGTAAGGGTATGGTCATTGTGCATAATGGGTAAAGGTTGGGTAAGGTAATGGTTAATGGCAATCGAACGCACACACACATATATATTTCAATACAGATGCAGGTGGAAAAGCTTACAAACTCTACATTGTCAAAAGGGCATTAGGTTTATCCAAAAGAGGTTGAAGTGATTAAGGTATGCAAGGTATAGGATATGGTCATGAAGCACAACGAGGTCAGGTGTAGGAACAGGTAATAGGTTTTGTTCGGGATAAACATCACATCTTCAGGAAAGGTAAGGTCATTAGGGTAAACAACATGGGTAACAATATCACAAGGTATAGTGAGTACACAAATTCTAATGTCACAAAAGGTGGTTTGGGTCAAGGTATGTAGATCAAGGAAAATCTAAGGCCAAGGTATAGGTAAATAACACGCCCTTGAACATAGTTAATGAAATGTACAGGTAATGTAGGCTTGCGGGTAAGGTGTAATAGGTGTTGGTAAGGTTAAAAGTTGTTGGATCAATAATGTTTTTAGGAAAAATGGGCATGGGGTGGGTCAAATGGTTATGTCAAGTGATTGATGTTGGTTATAGTGTAATTGACGTCTGCATTTTCTAGGGCACAACATGACCAACATTGGACATGTCGATTTTGGGCTAAAAAAGGAAAAATATGCTTTTTACGGATTCATTTTAACCTTTCAACTTTTAGAAAATGACAGAGGAGAAGTGGAAGATGTTGGTTGTGGATCCCGATAGCAATGTGGGTTACTGAGGGGGATTTTCCCCCTTGCGGGGTCTGGGGATGGCCCCCAGGGGGGTTTGTGGCAGCGCCCTCATAAGCCACATTTTATATGTATTTATGCATTGTGAAATCTGGACCGTTCCTTATTAGGTCACAGATCTAATGGGTGGTTTTCTATGTTTCCCCAAAATGATAAAAACCCTAATATCTTTAAAGGGTCATTATGTATGAGGCTCATTGTATCAGTGGTGGAACTGTGAGAGAGATTTTTTCTGGACTGAATAAAAGGATTGGTTGTTTCTAGTGGACATAGCCCATTTTGGGTGAACCACGTTAAATCTGTGTCTCTGTTTTATTGCATTCTTTTCTGTTTTACATTTTCTACATTATTCATTACATGCTTGTTTATCTGTATAACTGGTATAATCCTAACAACTAGTATCAGAGCATGTTTGATATTTATTTGTTGGTAGTATACTCACAGAGGGAGTTTTTTTGAGTGGGGGAAGTAGAAATGATAGAGGAGCATAAATTCGAGTTGAGAAGTGTTGGTGTGTGTGACTGTCCAGTTGTCATCCACATCACCTAGGTGAGTCATCTCGCCTTGCGAGAGTCATAGGTCTTAGGAAGTCAAATGACAAGTGTCAGATTTTGTCATAGAATCTGACATTGTCATTTGCGTCAATGTGTCATAGGAGTTACATTCCTTATTTGGAATTGTAACTCCTCTTCTAGTGGCGTCATATGTGTCGATCCAATGTCGTATGCATCGTGGCGTCATTAAGTCTCTTTCCATGTTTAGGCATGGGGGTTACACAAAGCACCCCTATTTGTACTTCCTATTTTCGATCTATGAGTATGAGCAGACCCATTCTTCTTACTTGCAATCTTCTTTCCATTGTTTCAAATCTTGCGTATTGCGTTGGCTTGACGTTACCATCAGAGTGCAAATTCGTTGTGGTGCATTGCTTTTCGACATCGATTCTTGTGAATCCCTCTTTCATGGTATCAGATATGGTTTCGGTAAACGTGCACTCTTCGTTTCTCAGTTGTTTATTACTTCTGGCTTCTTCTCATTTCCTCGTGTGTAATTTTTTTTTCAATTATCATTTTGGAATTATTGCTCACCTCGTATTGAGGTTTTAGTAGTTGCAAGTTAAGGTATTTGGTTAGTTTACTTATCATTTGAGTTCGTATTTGGATATTTCTAGATCTTTGTGGCTATTGTTTCTGGGTTGTTTGTGTGTTTCTTGCTGGTTTTGTTCAGATTCAGCGCTTGCAGGGTAAAAGTAGAGCTCATTTTTGGTGTGGACTGTGATTACTGATTGGAATCATTGTTTTTCTTCTTGGTGTATACTCGAGACTATTAGAGCTTTTTCCTCATCACCGTGGTTCATTGTTGTCTCGAACTTACCTTTGCATGCACGTTTATGCACGTTCGGTCTTTTCACTAGTCATTTAAACTCTACCGGTCTCTCACATTTTGCGAGCCTACTCACGTTTTTGGGAGCCTTCTCAAAACGTTTTTGCGAGCTTTGTTCAAGACTACTTACGTTTTTTCTGGTCTCTCACATTTTTCCGGTCTCTCACGTTTTTGGGAGCCCACTAACGTTTTTCTGGTCTCTAATGTTTTTACGAGCCTTGCTACATTCCCTAATCAACGCTCAACCTTCTACGACTCAGAACTACGTTTTCCCCTGTCCTCGAGTGTTTTTTCTTTATTTGGATGCGTTTTTGCACTATTCCGAGGCATTTTTGCTTTATTCAGTGTGTTATTTTTGGACTATTCTAAGCTCCCCTCCATTACGGCGTTATTTTTCCTGTTCCTTCATTTTTTCTACCGCTGGCATTTTTACGTAGTGGAAAGTCACTCGGTTATCTATTTTTACCTACCTTTCATCCCCACGTGGCTTTCTCAGTCACTGCTGTAATATCTTTCTAAAAATACATTTTTTATTCACCTTTAAAAAAAAACGTGTTTGCATACATTTTACCTTATCACTTTTCTTAAAAACGTTTTGTTTCATTACTTTTAAAAGGTATAAGGTAAAAACATTATATTTCTTTGGCATTATAAAATTTGGTCTTTTGGCTTCTTGTATTTTTAACCTTCCGTCGAGTGCCGAAGACGAAGGGTGAGGTCCGGATTGGCAGGTGGCTAATCCCCCCTTGCAATACAAACAAACCCTATCTCAAATTCCATGTCGTTTCCAATGGGCATACATACGACACCTTTTGCATGCGTTTAGGGCACTTTTTAAATCCGTTTGCAAGCTTATTGGCTTTTTCTCATCAATTGCGGGAATTGGTTTTTGCTATAACTTTTGACTCGTTGCTCGGTTTTGAGCACTTCTTTAGTCAAAGTTACATGTTTTTTCACACTCTAGATGATGGGATCATTAGCTTTATAAATGCACTAATTTTATAAAGTGCCGCATTCTAGGGGTGTCTTTGTATTGCTTAATTCAGCTCATTTTTCTTGAGCTTTGTTCTATTCCTTTTTTTTGTGGACTTGTGAGTGCGTCCACCACAGTCTTATGACAAAGGGATTATTTCGTGCGACGTGAGACAATGTTTCTCACAAAGCCCTTTATTCCCCCTCTTGCTTCTCTCTTTTTGTGCTTGCTTGTCGTGTCGATCTGTTGTGCCCTACGAACCTTGATTGTTGTCTCCACCATTGCGTGTTATTACGCTAATTGCAAGGTGAGTGAAAAACTAGTTCTTGGAACACAGTCACATCTGGTTGTAATCAACGCATTGAATTATAAAGTGCCAAACTCGGGGGGTGTAATTTTGTTCTGGGGTGGTTGTTTCTTTTCTCTCTCCTTCCTTCTGCATTCCTTGGTTCTATCTCTTCATTATGGATATCTCTAAAGTACCAGTGCTCACACCTTTTAATTTCTTCGAATGGAAATCTAAAATTATATTGGTTTTTTGAAGTAAAGGGTTATATCGAGTTACCATGGGGTTAGAGACCGAACCTACTGATGAACCTGAAAAATCTAAATGGTTCAACCGTTGTGATGAAGCCTTAGGTCTTATCTATATGTCTGTCTCTCCCTACTTGCTCTTCCACATCGAAACTTCCTCAACACCTGATCAAGCATGGAAAACACTCGATGATATGTTTGGGAAGCAAGATGACATGAGAGCGCATGTGTTGGAGAACGAACTACTAGGGTTAAATCCTAGTGACTTTAAAAACCTACGAGCCTTCTTCTCAAAACTTTTCCACACGAGAATGCTTCTAAAGGAATGTAAAGTGGATAAGAAAGACTCTCAATTTATCTTGTCAATTCTTTCTAAGTTAGGTCCTGAATACTACTTTTTCGTTTCAGCTTTCCACGCCATGAAAGCTGCCTTGGGTAGTACTTGGACTATGCCATCCTTTGATAGTTTTTCATCCCAACTCATTCGAGAATAGGACAAACTCATTCAAATGGGGAATCTAAAATCCAAGTCACATGCCCTTGTGGTGAATAAGGGCAAGAAAAATGAAAAGAAGAAAGAAACTAAGGACCAACCTAAGAAAGAAAACAAGACCAATCTACCCCCAGTTAAGCCCATCACTCATACTTCGACTTCTAAGCCTAAAGTGAAGAAGGAAAAGTATAAATGATCCTATTGTAAGAATTTTGGCCATGACGAGAAACATTGTTTTGAAACAAATTGATCACTTAACTCATTTACTTGAGAAGAATAAAATAAGTGTTCCTGAATCCGTCAAACAAAATGCTCAGAAAGGCGAGTCTTCTAATGCAAAGGAGACTAAAAATGAAAATAAGAAAGGTAAGGTCCTCGTAGCTAGATCAACTCCATCATCAACTTGGATTATCAATTCCAATGCCTCGCACCACATGGCTTCTTCAGGGGTTGAATTCTCTAGCATTGAACCATGTGGCATGTCCCAAATCATGTTGGGTGATGACACTCATGTGTCGGTTTCCGGTAGTGGATCGGTAGAGATGGAAGGTGGAACATTTAACCAAGTGTTGAGTGTTCCCAATCTCTCTACCAATCTCCTATCGGTTTACCAAATCACCCACCTTGGTGAAGGAATGCAAGTCGAATTTGGTCCTAACTCGGTGATTATTCATGAGCTTAACTCTAACTGCACTGTGGCTAAGGGAAAGGCAGATCACCATTCACGGTTGTATACCTTTTCCCACTTATCTTCTGATTCGATGCCCAATGCCTTGCTCACTCATGCAAATGAGGTTAGAAAGTTAAGGCATGAGCGTTTTGTGCATCTAAATTATCGTTACCTTGAACAATTGAGCCAAAACAAAATGGTTAATGGGCTACCCCGAGTTAAGTTTTCTAAGGGTCTTTGTGAGGGTTGTACCCTTGGAAAGCACCCTGAAAAAATATTTGACAAGGGAAAATCCTGGAGAGCTACTCATCCCTTGGATCTTGTTCATAGTGACGTTTTATGGCCCTTTTTCATCTCCTTCTTTTACTAGAGCTCTATATATACTAACCTTCATTGATGACTTTTTGAATTATACTTGGGTATATTTTCTTAAGCTTAAGTCTGAAGTTTTTAAGCATTTTCAAAACTTTAAAGATCTTTCTGAGAAACAAGCGAGAATGGTGTATCAAGGTTCTTTGAACCAACAATGGAGGCGAGTATGTGAGCAACAGGTTTGAGGATTTTACACTTCTGAGGGGATTGCTTTGCAGAATATAGTTGCTTACAACCCTTCCCAAAATGGAGTTGCAGAAAGAAAGAACTGAAATTTAAAGGAGATGGCTACTTTTATGGTTCACTCGAAATATCTTCCTCCACGAGTATTGGGTGAAGCAAGTGAATTGTGATTGTTATATTGAACCGTGTTCCACATAAGGCGATAAGAGGATGACACCCTTTGAAGCTGGTTTGGAGACAAGCCTAATGTCAAGCACTTTAGAGTCTTTGGATCCAAGGCTATGGCTCGAATTCCCAAAAATAAATGCAAGGCTTTGGATCCACAATCCAAACCTTGTATCTTTTCGGGTATCCTGATGGCGTGAAGGGATATCGATTGTTGAACCCTACCACCCATGAGCTTTATATTGAGAGGAGTGTGAAGTTTGATGAGTCATCCTTGACTTCAACTTCCACTGAGGTTCTTTTGCCCACTGATTCAGATTCTGACTCTTCAGATGATGATGTTGTTGAGCAAGTTCCACCTCTCCCTGCTCCTCCCGATCCTCAAACTTCTGAGTCTTTTGATTCTAATAGTAGTGATGATGAGGACTATGTCCCTTCTCACTCAAGTGAAGAATCTTCCGACTCTGAGCCTGAGCCTTCAGGACCTCTTTGGGCCAGGAAAACTTTATAGAGTGCTAGAGATTTAGTTGGAGATCCTTTGGATGAGAGACGTACTCGCTCAGACTTCATTGGACCTCACTCCTTCTTCACCTCTACTTTTGATCCACCATCTTTCCAGGAAGCTTCTGGGATTCCTGAGTGGGATTCTGCCATGGATAAGGATTATTCCTCACTCATAAAAAATGACACTTGGGATCGTACCCTTCTTCCGAAAGGAATAAAAATCATTTAGTATAGGTGGGTATATCGAACAAAGTATGGAGCTAATGGAGAAGTTGAGAAGTATAAAGCGTGACTTATAGCTAATGGTTTATCCCAAGTAGCTGGGGTTGATTACTCGAAACTTTTCTCTGGTTGTGAAGATGACTTCCATTTGGTGACCCTTGCCATCACGCCACTAATAGATGGGAAGTCGCCAGATGGATGTTAAGATTTCCTTCCTTCATGGGGACCTAGAGGAGGAGATCTATATGGAACAACCTCTGGGTTATGTCCATGATCCATCCCTCGTTTGAAAATTAAATAAGTCTCTCTATGGCCTTAAACAAGCCCCTCGGGACTTGGTATGCCAAGATGGACTCCTTTTTACTTGCATCATGGTTCACTTGGTGTCACTCTGACCCAAATGTGTATATTATGTGACAGGATGACTCCATGCTTATTCTTGTTCTCTATGTTGATGACTTGTTGATCATAGGTAGCTCTTCCTCTATCATTGATTATGTGAAGATCTCCTTGGCCAACAAGTTCTCCATGTCTAACTTAGGATTGCTTCATTACTTTCTTAGGATCCATATTTCACAATCTGACTTGGGAATTATGATTGCGCAACCTAAGTACTCTCTTGATTTGCTTTCTTGGTTTCACATGTCCGATTGCAAGTCCTCACCTACTCCTTTTCTTTCTGGGATTAAGTTGGTTTCTGATTGCTCTTCCCCCTTAGTTGACAGTACCCTTTATGACAGTTGGTGGGAAGCTTGATCTACCTTACTCACATAGATGGTATTCATTACTTAGGAGGGACTAAGATTGACTTGGTTGGATTTATAGACTCAGATTGGGCCGGTGATCTAGATCATTGGAAGTCTACCTCAGGCTACAGTTTCACTCTTGGTTCAGGTCCTGTCAGTTGGTCCAGCAAGAAATAGAACGCCATTTCCATATCATCGATAGAAGTAGAATACAGAGGAGTAGTTAACACTACCACAAAAGTTGTTTGGTTACAGGGTATCTTGACAGAGTTTGGCATCCACTTTCGGTGGCCTACCATTATCTACTGTGACAACATGAGCACTATCTCGATTTGTAGAAATCCAATTCAGCATCAGCAGACGAAGCACATTGAGATTCATATGCACTTCATACGGGAGCTGATACATGAAAACATCATTGACATACAGTATGTTTAGACAACTAATCAGGTTGCAGACATTTTCACCAAGCCCTTCACTAAGGTGAAGTTTCTTCACTTGTGGTCTCTTCTTGGGGTGAGGTCTGCTATAGCCACCCATCTTCTTGAGCTATATAGTCCTCCTTCTTCTCCTCTTCTTCTTTCCCAGAAAGATGTTGTTTGTACATGGGCACCTTATCAGGCCTTTAGTTTCTGGGGCCCATTAACACATCTTTCTTAGTTGTCTAGGGGAGTCTTCTCTTTCTGTTCTGACTTACCTTGACCTTTTCCTTAGCTTCAATGAAGGGGGGTGTTGGTGTGTGACCTGTCCAGGTCATCATCCACATTACCTAGTTGAGTTATCTCACCTTGTGAGAGTTATAGGTATTAGGAAGTCAAATGACAAGTGTCAAATTCTGTCATAGAATCTGACATTGTCATTTGCGTCAATGTGTCATAGGAGTTACATTCCTTATTTAGAATTGTAACTCCTCTTCTAGTGGCATCATATGCATCAGTCAACGTCATATGCATCAGTGGTGTCATTGAGTCTCTTTCCATGTTTAGGAATGGGGTTAGACAACACCCCTATTTGTACTTCCTATTTTTTGATCTATGAGTATGAGCAGACCCATTCTTCTTACTTGCAATCTTCTTTCCATTGTTTCAAATCTTGCGTATTGTGTTGGCTTGATGTTACCATTGGAGTGCAACTTTGTTGTGGTGCATTGCTTTTTGACATCGGTTCTCACGAATCCCTCTTTCAAGAAGTTTGACGGAAAAAATTACGAGTTATGGAAAATGCGGTGGAAGATTACCTGTATCAAAAGGATCTATACCTACCATTGGGAGGTGAAGAAGCGAAACCATTAATCATATATGATGAGGAGTGGAAGGTTATAGAAAGAAAGGCTCTTGGTGTGATTCGATTGAGTCTGGCATCGTCTGTAGCTTCAAATATCTCACAAGTGAAGAGTACGGTAGAGTTGATGAAAACCCTAGCTAATTTATATGAAACACCTAGTGCATCTAATAAAGTTTATTTGATGAAAAGATTATTTAATCTACAAATGCAAGAAGGTGGATCTGTATCTAACCATCTTAATTATTTTCACACTATTGTAAATCAATTAGATTCAGTTAATATCCCATTTGATGAGGAGGTTAGAGCATTATTATTCCTATGTTCTTTTCCAGAAAGTTGGGACAACTTAGTAATGGTAGTTAGTAATACATCATCTACTTCTCTTAAATTTGAAGATGTAGTTAGTGTCATTTTAAATGAGGAAATATGTAGGAAAATTACAGAGGAAAATTCTTCTTCTGGAAATGCGTTGAATATGGAGAGTAGAGGGAGGAGAAAGGAGAAATCAAAGAGTAAGGCTCATGGGAGATCTAAATATAGGAGTAGAGGCATTACTTATTGGAACTATGGAAAGAGAGGACATGCTAAAAAGGATTTTGGTTCAAAGGAAATAAATAAAACCAACTTGAAGGTATTAAAGAGGAAAATCCGATAGGTAATATTGTTCAGGATGCTCTTATACTTTCTCTTAATACTAGAGTAGAATCTTGGGTAATATTTTCAGCGCTTCTTTCCATGCAACCCACGATAATGGCTAATTTAAAGAGTATGTCCAAGGAAATTTTGTATAGGTTTATTTGGGTGATGATGATTCGTGCAACATTTTCGGGAAGGAAATGTACACCTAAAATTACAGTAACGGAAATACATGGATATTAAGATACGTGAGGAATGTACCTAGCCTCAGGAGAAATATCATCTCTGCAGGACAGTTGGGTGGTGAAGTTTGCACAGTCACATTCACTTCAGATGCTTGGAAGGTTTCCAAGGGTGCCCTATTAGTGGCACGAGGTAAGGAAGTAGGCACTCTTTATTTGTCTACTTGTATATCTAATTCTTCTACCATATTGTCTACCTCATATGAGGATGCTAGTATGTGGCACAATAGATTGGGACATATGAGTGAGAGTTAGATTTCTCAAGGCAGGGAATACCAAGAAAGAGAAAAAGTTGGAGCTAGTTCATATAGATGTGTGGGGGCCAGCCCATGTTGCATCTCATGGTGGTTCTCTGTACTATGTCACATTCATAGATGATGCCACAAGGAAGGTATGGGTATATTGCATTAAGTGTAAGTCGATGTCTTTGATACATTTAAGAAATGGAAAGCACTTGTTGAGAATCAATGTGGTTTTAAATTGAAATGTTTGAGATCTGATAATGGTGGTGAGTATTGTAGTAAGAAATTTGATGATTATTGTTCCTTGAATGGGATTCATAGAGAGAAAATAGTTCCCAGGACTCCACAACAAAATGGTGTTAGTGAGAGGATGAATAGAACAATAATGGAGTGTGCACGGTCAATGAGATTGCATGCGGGGCTGCCTCTTTAGTTTTGGGCAGAGGTTGTAGATACTACTATGTACTTAATCAACTATGGGCCTTTGAGTGCACTAGATGGAGGAATTCCTAAAGAATCCTAGACTAGGAAAGAGGTAGACCTTTCATTTTTAAGAGTATTTGGTTCAGAGGAATTTGTGCATGTTAATAAAGAAAACAGGAAGAAATTAGATTCAAAATCCAAATGTTGTACATTCATAGGCTATGGCTCCAATGGTGATTATGGATTTCAGTTTTGGGATCTAGATGAATCTAAGATAATTAGGAGTTGTGATGTTGTTTGGCGTGAAAATAGAATGTATAGGGATCAGGTATAGGATGAAAAAAATCCCAAGGAAGAATTGGTTGAGGATATAGCTCCTAAAAATGAAATCTCGAGTGGAAAATATCCACCTACAGTGCGAGGTTGTGAGTTCTATAGGTCGAGCATAAAAATCAGTGTCGACATCGGCACCTCTGTCAGAAATTTAAGAAAATGAGCAGCAAGTAAATAATGATCCCATGACACCCCCATCTTTGGTAAGAAGGTCACAACATATTAGTAGACCTCCAGAAAGATTTTCCCCTGCTTTGTATTATTTTTTCTAATAGATAGTGGTGAGCTAGAGAGGTTTGATGAGGAAATGTAGGTGGAATCCACTAGGGAGTGGGAGCGTGGAATGAATGAGGAGATGGACTCCTTGGAGATGAACCAAACATAGGATTTAGTCAAATTGTCGGCTGGGAAGAGAGTACTAAAAAACAAATGGGTCTACCATGTGAAAGAAGAAGAAGGTGGATGGAAAAGGTATAAATCAAGGCTTGTAGTGAAGGGGTATGAACAAAAGAAAGGTATCAATTTTGATGAAATTTTCTCCCTTGTTGTAAAGATGTCTTCCATTCATATTGTATTAAGTTTAGTTGTTGTTGAAGATTTACACTTAGAGAAACTTGATGTCAAGACGACATTTCTCCATGGTGACTTGGAGGAGGATATTTATATGCAACAACCACTTGGGTATGAGGTGAAGGGTAAGGAGAAATTGGTTTGTAGGTTGAAGAAGAGCCTATACAGGCTCAAGAAAGCTCCTCGACAATGATATCTAAGGTTTGATAGTTTTATGCATGAGCATGGTTTTACTAGATGTCAATCAGATCATTGTGTGTACTTTAAATGGTTGGATAGTGGGAGATACATTATTCTTTTGTTATATGTAGATGATATGCTTGTAGCAGGTCTAATATGCAAGAAATTACAAATCTTAAGGAAAATATTACACAAACATTTGCAATGAAGGATTTGGGTGCAACAAAGAAAATCCTCGGTATACAAATCAAGAGGGACAGGAAAAATAAGAAATTGGTGTTGTCTCAGGAGGACTATGTAGAAAAGGTGTTATAAAGGTTTCAGATGCAGAATGTGAAACCAATTAGTACACCATTGGTTGGGCATTTTAGATTAAGTAAAGAGAAATTCCCAACAACACAAGAGGAAAAAGATTATATGGCATGGGTTCCTTATTCTTCAGTAGTTGGGAGCCTCATGTATGCCATGGTTTGTACTAGGCCAGACATTTCCCAAGTAGTGGGATTTGTTAGTAGGTATATGGAAAATCTGGGTAAAGCACAACTGGAAGGCAGTCCAGTGGATTCTCATGTACTTGAGAGGGACTAGTAGTAGGCACTTGTGCTTCGAAGGGTCGATTATACTTTACAGGGATTTGTGGATTCAGATATGGAAGGAGATGTGGATAGCAGGAGGAGCACTACTGGATATGTGTTTATAGTTGGTGGTGTGGTAGTGAGTTGGATCTCAAAGTTGCTAGAAGGTAGTTGCCCTATCTACTATAGAGGTAGAATATGTTGCAACGACTGAGGAAAGTAAGGAAATGTTATGGATGAGCAGGTTCATGGAGGAGTTGGGTAAGGAGAAAGGGGATTGTAAGTTACATAGTGATAGTCAAAGTGCAATTCACCTAGAAAATAACTCAACCTTCCATTCAAGAACAAAACACATTCACTAAGATATCACTTCATACGAAAAGTGTTGGAGGATGGGCAACTTGAGTTAGTGAAGATTCATACAGATGATAATCTTGCTGATATGTTTACTAAGCCAATGAAAAAGGAGAATTTGGATTTACATTCAACTTTTATGGGTCTTCAAGATTGATCTTGAAGTGGAAGAAACAAGCCAAGAAGAAAAGTCCAAGTAGGAGCTATAGTGGTGGAGTTACAACAATCAATCTCCTAGTGGGAGATTATTGGTTGTGGAAACGATAGCGACGGGGGTTACAAGGGGGTTTTCCCCCTTGTGGGGGTCTGAGGGGGATGGCCATGTATGATAGAAAAGTTACATGTGAGCATGAGAATATATAAGTAGCTCTTCTTCATACTTGACCTCCCAAGGTCGTCGAGATAGCCGGTGGAAATGGAATATATGTGGGTACAGATAAAATAGTCGAGCAATCTTATATCCTCAACACGTAATAATGGAATTTGTGAATCTAAGGCAAAGAAATCTCTCCTAACCTAAATTGGTGTAATGGATCGTTTAGATATAATAGCTGCTCAGAGGCTCCAATCAATGTCGAGCTTTGCCAAGATCCTATCTATTGGTTATTGGATACGTGGAAAATGGCCTGTAGGTGTTTCATGTATATTTCTAAAAAAGGTCATGGAAAATGGTAATGATAGATGCAGTGGATTTGTAGAAACTATGGGTGATTTTCTGGTCTAGCCCAGAAAATGTTGGATTGATTGGCTTCTATATTTAATATGGAAAATTGTGTTATGATATCTGGCGGGAGTGGTGAGGATCTAATTACCAGCATTCGTAAACCGGTGTCAATACTTAATTGACTTGCAGGTCCATTGGGTTGTGGGACCTGGTGATCAAAACCATGATTTCGTGTTTGTTGTGGACTTGTTATGGTCATGTGAATAATTAATCTCTTCTTCCCACTATCCAATGGTCATAAGCCTTTTCAGCTTCTATGTTTAGTACTAGGAGTTGTGCGATTTTCTTAGAATACCTTACGGGTGTTCTGGCAACTTGTATATGCAACCCTGTATCTATGTTGATGAGAATTTATTTGCACAACTAACAAATCATAGCCAAATATTTTTTCTCTTTCGGGTTCTTATATGGTCATGCAAATATCCTATCAAGGCAATCTATAGTTGGGTTGACTTGACCAAAATGTGTATGCTTTGTCATCTTCAATATTCACTTGTCTCAATTGTTCACTAATTGCTTGTTGGTTTTTTTCATTTAAAATACCGAATCCTAAGCCCGTGATCTATATCTATTAACGTTGTGAAGAGATTTGGCTGAGATAGTAGCGGTTCGAATAGTTATTCCCTAGGATCTCTGGGTCCCGTAATTTTCATGCAAAAGAAGATTAAACTTTAACTACAACAAGTAAACTAACTATGAAAGATATATCTACACTATGCCTATATTTCTGTTATTTTTGTATTTTCAATTATGCGTTTTGAACGAAATTAAAAGAGAAGCTATTCTAATAAATTCGAGATAATGGACAAATAATCTAATAGAATTTAAAATAAGCAAGCTAGCTTTGATGTAGCTATTTTTCAATGCGAGTTGTGAATTTATCCTAAATATTAAATAACTAACTAGTTTAATCTAAAGACTTGAATCCTACCTCGAGGTGAGGAATGAATCATTGTTTCTCAGAAACTATCATTCCCCACAACTTCCCTGGCAATATTGAAAGCGAGCTTTAACAGAAATAAAATGATTTACTACTTTATTTGATATATATTAACTATAACTTTGATAGCTCAAACTTGGATTTTACAGAACAGTGGTAAATCTAGTTGTGTCGTGACTTGTCCCCTCAAGTGTGATCTCCTCGTTCCTTCATGTTCTCGTGAATCCAGAAAAGTGTGAGTGTGATAGCATCAACGAAGAAGATACTCGAACAATGGCAGCTTTGGATATAAACTGAATACAATGCAAGTAAGAGAGGGATAGTGCAAGTGAACAAAGCTTGACTATGCAATTCCTAGTAGGATTTATTGTGGGGATACAACGCAAATACACCGAGAATTCTAGGATCTATCTCTTGTGACAAAACAAAACCTGCAACTCTAAGATTATCAAATGGATTCTAATCTAAAAGTGAAACTACCTTATGCTAAACTGATTGTATGGGACAACAATGAAGTAAGATGAAAGCAAGAAGATCAAATGATCTCTAAAGCAGAAAGGAGAGGTGATAATTCATGCAAAATATAAAACTATTGAAACTCATGCAAGAACTTCAAACAAACTGAATAATCAAACACAGAAGGAGAGGGGCCATTTACTTGTGGACAAGCTGAGTATTTATAGCATTTGGATTTACCAGAGGGTAAGTCTAAATTGATCTCTTCTAATATAAACAAAGGGAAAACACTATTTACCAGGTGGCCAAAACATAAATGCAAGCTTTAGTGGTTGAGAAATGTGGGTGAAATTTTAATTTTTATGTTTCACGAAATCATTGGAACGTTACGGAAAACACGCATAGGATTGTTGCCTTGCACAGGAGGCGATTCTGAGGACCGCCGCCTTGTCTCAAGCGGCGATCACGGGACAGCCGCCGGGTAGGGTGGTGGTTCCATAACTTAAAGAAAAAAAGCAAGGAAAAAGGGGGCAGAGGTTAGAACAAAACATGTAAAATCTAGATAAGGCTTTCCAAGATGCAAACATATACTTGGTGATATTTTTACGGATTCCAAACACCTTGCGAAGAGAGCTCGAATCATCTTTAGGGTTTTCGTAACCTCTTTCGCAGTAGTACAAGTACCTACATTTTTGGGTACATACATATTGCCCCCTCGAAGAAGCGTTTTAGCCATGAAGAGGCATAAAATGGTGGGTCCGAGTATGGCGGTCCCAAAATGGGGAGTTAGAAGCTATACCTAACATGCCCATGTGTCGAAATGTCACCATCTAAATTCCCACTATCTGCAAAATGAAAAGAGGACTCAAGTGCAGATAGATAAAATAAATCAAAAAATAAATACTAAATTAACATGAAATGAGGACTTACCATTTGTGCGGGGATGAGAACTTACCTCCGTCGGTGCTCCAACTCTACGTGAGAACACTCAAAACAAAATTAGAATACTATATATATATATATATATATATATATAATAAACTCATTTTATTGTTCATTTGCGCATGTTGATTTGGTGGTTTCGAGCTCTGGGACCCACGGTGACAGTTCTCAACGAGAGTATAGTCAAAACATTCGTTGTGAGATTGTGATCATGCCTCCGAGAGTAGGACATCGACCCACGAAGTCTCAGGTTAGTTCTCCTCAATTTATCGTTTTTAAACCTAAAATATAGAAATGTTAAAATCTTGGTCTTGGGGGGATCATTTTTGAAAATGTTAGTTTTAAATGAGTCTCAGGGGGCACCCATAGGGTAGGTCTTTATTTTAGTTAAAATGGTGCATTTTTTCTTTTTGTAAAATGTTTTTAGGGATTTGAGTCATTTTCCAATTTGAGACAGGACCGCCACCTGCGCACGGGGTGGCGGTCGTCGGGACCACCGCGCCCTATGAAGGTGGTAGTTATGGGACCACCACTTCATAAGGTGGTGGTTACATGACCACCACCTCAAAAGGCGGTGGTTAGGAAACTGCTGCTCTGCACAGGGCGGCGGTTTTGAACAGAATGCAAAAAAAGATGTAAATTTTAATTGTTTTTGCATTTTCAACATTTTTATATGTTCTTGATGATTTTTCCAGTTGGATTATGTTACTAACTTACTCTTTTCTCTGTTTTGGGTGGATGCAGAAGGAGGAGTACATCAGATGGAGTAGAGAGAGGGAGTGTGATTGGCTCCCAGTAGTGTTAGAGGCACTTACTCAGGCAGAGCGAGATACTCTACAGAGGGCTGGTATTTGGAGGATTGCGCAGGTCCCTCATGTCGCACCTACTAGTCACATATTGTGTGACTTATTTTCATACTAGGATGTAGATCGGAACACTTTCCAATTTCTAGGAGTTAGGGGTGAGTGGACTATCACCCTAGAGGACATTTATCGCATATTGGGGTCCCGATTCTTGGGAGGCGGCTGTCTCTTAAGACAACAATATCTAGATCTCAGATGGTTCAGTGGGCCACCTACATGGGAGATGTTGTTGTCTCCATGGGCTCGAAGAAGGGGGTGAAGGTCTGTTCCATTGTTGATTCTCCTATCCCTATGCTCCGCCAGGCTATTATGGGTATCTTGGCTTCACGATTGATTGGGGACAAGGGAGGAGATACTCTCTTATACTCGTTGGGCTCCCATTATCACACAGATTGAGGCACATGGCCATGTTTATGCTTGGGGAGTAGACATTCTTGGGACCACCTATCATGACTTATATAGGGTGGTCAGATTACAGGGATAGTCATTGAGTCACCCTACTCTAGTTATGAGTTGGGTGTATGAGCGCATCATTCCCTATGGGAGAGGTGTACAGGTAGAGGATTCAGTGGTCACTGTCACTCGGCGACGTGAACAAGGATGACCTGTAATTAGGACACCACACTAGCCAGTGGCTTCTTTAACTATTGCAGACATGGAGGCCACTCCTTATCAAGCCATGGCAAGGTTATGGGGAGAGGAGACACACACACTGATTACTATTATACTACCAGTCAGTTGATAGACAGGATGGGAAGTTGGAGATCCACCCCTTTGATAGAGTACCACAGTAGTTTGGCCTCCCCTATATTGATATGTTTCCTCTAGTGGGGCTAGTATATAGGTCTGTTTGTGAGGCCAGGGGAGGTCCTAGAGGATGAGGTTGGACCATGATCACTCCTGGAGTTCCCATTGTAGCTAGGCGGGTGGTTTATGCCCGAGGGGTAGCCGGTGCTCCTCGAGCACCTTTACTTCATATCAGAGCCAGTCCTACTCATAGTGGAGAGGGAGATGAGCCCATTGATGTGGACTCAGACTCTGAGGAGTTCACAGGAGAGGAGACAAAGGAGGAGACGGGGGGATGAGACTGGAGGTGGGGCTAGTGGGACAGATGAGGAGGATGATAGTGATTCTGAGTGGCATGACACTTAGAGTATCTTGAGGGCTGAGAGGGTGGAGGAGAGTGCAGAGAAGGTGACCTTGATCTCAGAGGAGTTACCTTCTCGAGATATTGGGGAGATGATGAGTCCGTAGTAGGACGTCATTTCTTTCTAGATTTGGGGAGGTTCCACAGTCGGTGGCAACATCAGTGGCAGGCATAGATCCTAGAGATCCCACCTGGAGGCTGGAGATCCGAGTGAGTTACTACTCTTCTCTTGATTTTGTTTTAGCTATAAATGTTTAGTCGATATTTCTCTTTTGTTATTTTGTTTGTTTTTGACCTTATTTTAAACAATTTTCTAACTTGTTTATTTCTCTTTTTTATTTACAACGATCCCGAGGGATGGCGAGACTTGATTTTCCAGGTGTACATAGACACCTTGTTGCTCCCTTTAGAGGTAATCAAGCCGAGCTTATCGAGGAAGTTGGAGAGCCTTTTGATTGGCCAACATGCGATGTGTTTTCCCCTATCTGGAAGGCGGTAAAGATCATGACCTCCCTTCGTACTGAGTTGGCTAGATATAGGACTACTGAGCACTTGATGAGGAGGAGCCATTCTCATAGTGAGACCATAGCTACTGGCCATGATCGTGAGCCCTCAGTTCATTCAGAGCATCGTCGCAGTAGGAGTCCTAGATGCGGCCAAAGATCTGAGGGATCCCACAGGGATTGAGATATCATGGTGTCTTTTTGTAGTGATTTTGGTGGCTATTTATATGAGTGTTTTGACCATGCCTAGTGCATGATGGCATTGTATATAAAACATGATATATATATATATTATCTTTTTGGATCTAGATCTTCTTGTATCTAGAATTTCGTGATTCATTTCTCATGTGTATACTAGATGTTTTTAGAATCTTTGTTTTTATATGCTTTTCAGAATGTATGCAATGGATGACAAGTGATAACATAATGTTTCTCTTTTATTTGTTTTTGTAATGCTGATATGTGATGATGAAAACATAATGTTGTACTGAACTTTTGGCTTCTTTGGGCAATGTTCGTTGCTTCTTCTTATTTTGGCAAAATGTGATGAATATCTAGTGATAACAAGATGAACTTGCCCCACTCCCATCTCCATACAACTAGTAAGATGTGAGGGCTCAACACCAAGAGTTGGGAAGGGTGAAAATTATATGAGTTTGAATGAATGGAAATGATGAGAGAAAGACAAGGTTTTGATAGAAATCAAATTCAGACTTATGTACTTACTCTTACTCGAAACTACTACATAGTTCAGAATGCAACTTATTTTCCAGTTTATCTAGACTTAGATCCATGGATGGCAACTTGGTCGACAAAATCTGGTTTTAAGGATTTAATCTCTTTAGAATTTGGATATTTAACTTCTCTTAGTATACTTTGCTTTAAAATATTAATATTCACTAATTTGTGTGAATGGACCCCCTACACCCTATCTCATGCTACTGGTAGGAAGCATGGGCTCATCACCGAAGGTAGGACATAGGTGAGTAAGGGCACTTCTTTCCTTTCTCAACCTCACATCACCAGTAAGAGATGTGGGCTCATCACCGAAGGTTGGTGGGGCAAAGAAGTGTGTAAAAATAAAATATTCTATTTGGTTTAGCATTTTTATTTAACTTGACACTTCTGATTTGTGACTTTGGAGTATCCTTGTTTCAAAGAGATGTAAGAAGGATAGATGTGACACCAAGAAGCTTCTAGAATAGACCGTAGGTAAGAACAACTTAACCAAGTAGAAAAGAATGAGTATGACCAAGTATGCAGGCCTTGGTATGGTTTTTGTCAAGACTTTGTCTGTCGATTTGATGAAATGATTTTGGAACCATTTGATGATATTATGAAAACTGAAGAGATATGATTTTGAATGCTTTTGCCAATATTTTCAGAAGCTTGTAATGAATTTCTTAAGAATAAGTTCCTTGACCACAATAGTTATGAAACGAGTGAACAAAATGAAACAACTAAGTGACTAAATGCAATGTAGGTAGATATAATATATAAATGGTGATGTTGATGACCTATACGTAAAACCGTTTAAGATGCAAGGAATTGACATTTCATTGAATTCCTCACCTTCTAGTGTACATAAGAGATATGCACCATTCCCATAGTATTTCATGACTCGGTATGGGCCCAACCACTTGGGCTGGAATTTTCTTCCTTCGCCGGTTTTCTTATCAATCCGGCTATCTAGTCTTAGAACTAAATCTCCCTCATATATTTCTCGTTCATAGAATTTTTTGTTATATTGCTGGCACATCTGCTTAGCATAGGATCTTTTCCTTTGTTTGGTGTTTAGCCTAGCCTCATCAAGGATTTCTAGTTGAGAAAGGTGTGCCTCTCTATAGGCTTCTTCTCCCAAAATCCCTTGTAATGAGATGTGGAGGTTGGGTATTTCGACCTCAAGCGGAGAACCCTTCTACCCCAAATACTAATGAGAAAGGGGTTGCCCCCATTGGTGTTCTTATTGAGGTTCAATGGGCCCACAAGGCCGGGTATAATTTTAAATGCCAATCCCATTTATTCTCCTTAACTATTTTGAGGAGAATAGCTTTTAATGTTTTGTTTGTGGCTTTAACTTGTCTGTTGGCTTGAGGGTAATAAAGAGAGGTTGTATGATGGTTTATCTTGAATTTACTACATAACTCATGGACCTCATCATTCTTAAAGGATGTGCCATTATCTGAGATAATGACTTGTGGGACACCGTACCTACAAATGATTTGATTTAAAATGAACTTAGCGATTACAGAACCTGGTACGGTGGTGAGAGGCATGGCCTCTACCCACTTGGTAAAATATTATGTGGCCGTGATTATAAAATTATGACCATCTGTTGATGAGGGGGAGAATTTCCCTATCAAATCTAGGCCCCACGTGGAAAAGGGCCATGTGGTTGCGATTGGTTGCAAAGCTTGTGCTAGCATGTGAATCTCATGGGAGAATTCTTGGCATTTATGGCATTTGCGCACAAACTCTACTGTGTCATGTTCAGAGTGGGCCAAAAATATCCCATCCAATGTATTTTGTGAGTGTGGCATGACCACCAAAGTGGCCTCCACATATCCCACTATGGGATTCATAAAGAATATTTTTGGATTCTTCAGTGTCAACGCATCTTAAAAGCATTCCATCGAAGGCTTTACGATAGAGCACTGTTCTAAAATAACATATTTAGTAGCGATAATGTGTAACCACCTTCTTTGTTGCGATGTGGCACCTTCTGGGTATGTATGGTCCATGATAAAATTGACGATGTCAGTGTACTAAGGGCATGTAGAGATGGGGGTTTTGGTTCAAAAAATTTGTATGCACTCATCGGGAAAGCCCAGATCTACCAGATCACCTCCATCTAACGGATTGTCAGCTACCTAGTCTGCGATGACTTGTCCCTTAATGATTTATGATTTACAAATGTTAATTAAAATTCACCCATTAAGGTTATGAAACGTCCATCCTTTTTGGATAAAGACCCTTGCGTGAGGAATGTTCGTAAGTGATATGTTTTTACAATGACCCTTATTTCTTGATTTAACATGTAATGTCTTAAGCGTTTTGTTGTGAATACTATGGCAAGACATTCTCTTTACTTGCACATGTATAATGTGTTTCATAATCAAGCAACATCGGCTAATGAAATAGATTGTACGTTCTCGTTTATCATTCTCTTATTGAGCCAACATGCGAGCTAATGAGACATCAGTAGCCCGCGAATATAGGATCAAAGGATGATCTGGTCTAGGAGGCATTAGCATGGGAGGAGACAAAAGAAGCGTTTAATCGCTTGAAGGCCTCATTACATTCTTTTGTCTAATCAATGCTATAATCTTTCTTTAATAAATTATTGATTGGATGAACAACAAAACTTAAGTCCAGAATGAACCTTCAAATTGTACCTAGTTTCCCAGAAATGATCGATACAAGACTCATGAAATAGTGGAATCATTTTGAGAACAACCTAAATTTTGGCTGGATCGACATCAATCCCTCATGAGGATATAATGTAACCCAGAAGCTTGCCTCTTATTATGCCAAATACATATTTCTCTGGATTCAATATGACGCCATATTCGATCAATCACAAGAGAATGCTACAGTAGTACTTACGGGTGATCATAGTGCTTCTTGGCCTTGGCCAATAAGTCATCTACGTAGGATTCCATAATATTATGAATAAGGTCATGAAATATGTATGTCATTGCTCGCTGGTATGTAGCACCGACGTTATTAAGACCGAACGACATGACAGCGTAACAATAAGTTCCCCAAGGAGTTATAAACGTGGTTTTGGCTTGATCTTCCTAAGATATTTTAATCTAATTATACCCTGAGAACCCATCCATGAGGGACAATAGCTGAAATCTAGTTGTTGCATCAATAATGACGTCAATGGATGGCAATGGGAAGTCATCTTTGGGACAAGCTTTGTTAATATCCCGAAAGTCTATACAAATGCGTATCTTCCCATTCTTTTTGAGAACGGGGATGATATTAGATACCCATTGTGAATAGTCAACTAGTTTGATGAATCCCACTTGGAGAAGTTTCATTACTTCTTATTTTAGCATGAGAGCCACTTTGGTTTCATTGGTCTTGACTTTTGTTTAATTGGCTTTGCATCCGGTTTGGTGACAAGATTATGTACCGCGATATGTGGTGCAATTCCTATCATTTATTTGTAGTTAAATGCAAAAGCCTTTTGATGTTCCTTGAGGATTTGGGTGTGTATTTCTATTTCCTCTAGAGTTAACGAGGATCCTAACTTCAAAATTTTTGGCTCTTTCATCGTTCCAATGTTTATGTCAATTATTTCTTCGATTAAGGAGGCGTTGCTTTCTTCAAATTCAGGAGGGGCCAGAGGTAGTTCTAAACTTTCTTCATTCTCTACCACATAGATATCAAGATCCTTTTGAGAAGGAGATTCTACCATGGGATTTTCAAAACGAGGAAGAGGAATGCGGGATTAGAGAAAGATCCATTATGTGATGAGTGAGATGTAGCTCTGTATAGGTGTTTAGATATTCAAGAGTGATTCTATTGTTGTCAAAGTGATTTGGGATAGAAAACCCATTTTTAGCTTTTATATGTGTCGAGTGGGTTCGTTGGTATTTTACGCACAAAGGGTTTAGTATGAAGTGATACCGTGAAACTTGTATTTCCAATTCACTTTGTTTGGAGTGAAATGTGAAGGCGAGGTTCCTATTGAATCTGTGAGAAGGTTCTACTCTCGTGGGATTGCTTGATTGATATGAAGTTGAATCCTTTGGTTAGATCTAATACCGCCATTTTATAGAGTTGTAAATGTGGAAAATGACTTGGGATTGTTTCGTGTATGTCTCCAGACAGGGTCATAAGATGGATGATGGATATATAGTGGATTCTATGGGTGATTCTCTAGTCTAGTCTAGAAATCCTTAGCTTTGTTAGCTACTATATCTAACAAGGATAACTGTGTGATAATATCTGGTGGAAGTGGAGAGGATCTAAACACTAGCATCCTTAAACCCGTGTCAATGTTCGATTGATTTGTAGGTCCGTTGGGTTGTGGGATCTATGGATCACAGCCAGTAAATTCATGGTCATTGTGGGCCTCCTATGGTCATGTGTGGGATCAATCCTTAATCCCTACTATCCAGTAGTTGTATGCCTTTTCGGCCTCTATATTTAGAACTAAAAGTTGTGTAATCTTCTCAGAGTACCTTACAGGCATTCTGGCAACTTGAATTCTTAAGCTAGTGTCTATGTCAATAAGGATATCTCTGCATCTAGTTGTGGGACCAAAGGATCACAACCGAAAATTTTTCTCTTTCAAGCCCTTCTACAGTCATGCGAATATCTATTTAGGGAAATCTGTAGTTTGGTTGGTTTATCCAAAACGTATGTGCTTGGTCATCTTCTATGTTTAATCCTCTTAACTGTGGGCTGATTTCTTGTAGGTCTGTTGTTGTTTGGAAGACTTGGATTCTAAGATTCTAGTCTATATCAGTTATTGCTGTAACAAGATTGGGTTGAGGCATGATTGGCTGAATACGTATTCTTTGGGCTCCCTAGGTCCCGTGATTGTCATATGAAAGAAACAATATAAATCTAACTAATGAAAAATAAACTAACTATACAAGATATATATCTATGTATATTCCTCTATTTTATATTTTGATAAACTATTGAACAAAATTGAAAGAGAATTTTTTTAATATATCTAGAAAGTGACAATTAATCTAATAATGAAATTAAAAACAAACAAGGTAGCCGAGTATAGCTACTTGTTTGTGCAATTGTAAATCTATTCTAAATAACCAAATAACTGATCTAATCTATTTGAAAGACCCCCGATCTTACCTCAGAAGTGGGGAATGAATCATAGTTTCTCAGAAACTATCAACCCCCATAGCTTCCCGACAATATCGAAAGTGAGATTTAACTGAAATGAAATGATTCACTACTCTATTTGATATATTTTAACTAGAACTTTTGATAGCTTGAACCTGGATTTTGCATAAACAGTGGTGAATCCGATTGTGTGTGGCTTTGTCCCCTCAGTGTGGTCTCCTCATTCCTTCATGCTCACGTGAACCCAAAAAAGTGTGTAATGCTAGCATCAAAAAGAAGTAGGTATTGGAACAATGGCAGCTTTGGATGTGGACTAAATACAATGCGAGTAGGAGAGGGATAGCGCAAGAGAACAGAGCTTGGCTTATGCAATTCCTAGCGGGATTTATTGCATGAGTCCACAACACAAAATGTCCAGAACCTGAAACTATCTTTTTGACAAACAAAACCTATAACTCTAATGGCTTCAGACTGAAAATGAAACTATCCTACCTCAATTGATTGTATGAAATAGTAATAACACTAGCACAAGAAGATCATGTGGCTTCTAAACAACAAAACAACACTAACTATGCATGCAACAAACAAAACTAACACAATTCCTAAGCAAGAACTGAAAGACTAAATTTTGAAATGAGAGGATGAGGGCACGTAGTTTTGAGAGGCCATTTGCTTGAAAACCAACCAGCTATTTATAGAATTCCCATTTACCCAAAGGTGAAATCCAATTTGAACTCTTTTACAATAAACAATGGAGAAACACTATTACAGGGAACCAGAATCATAAATACAAGAAAAAATAGATGAAAAGGTTGGTAAAAGTTGAAATTTACGTGAGTCGCGATAAAAGAAATGTTCTGGAAAAATGTGAAAAGCGGTGTGAAGGACCGCCGCCCTGAGCAGGGTGGCGGTTATGAGACCCCGCCCCAGCCAGGCGGGGGTGGTGGTTTCATGCTTGAAGACCAAAAAGTAAAGGAAAAGAGGGGAAAGAAAAACAAAGCACGTAGAGGCTAAGCGGGGCATGCGGGATGTTAATGTACACTTGGAGAGATTTTTCGAATCCCGAACACCTTGCGAGGAGACCTGTATCATCATTGGGGCACGTGTGACATTGTTCAGTGGTGCAAGTACCCTACAATTTTGGGTACGTACATATTGCCCCCTCGGAGAAGTGTTTTAGCCATGAAGAGGTGTAAAATGGTGGGTCCGAGTATGGCGGTCCCAAAATGGGAGGTTAGAAATTATACCTAACATGTCCATGTGTTGAAATGACGCCATCCAAAATTCCCGCTACCTGCAAAATGAAAAGAGGACTCAAGTGCAGATAGATAAAATAAATCGAAAAATAAATACTAAAATAATATGAAATGAGGACTTACCATTTTGCGGGGATAAGAACTTACCTCGTCGGCACTCCAAACTTGAAAAGGGCATTCAAAATGAGTCAAGATGCTATATATATAAAAATGGGCCCATTTTCCTATTCATTTGTGCGTGTTGATTTGATTGATTTTGAGCTCTGGGACCCACGGTGATGGTTTTTGATGAGAGTATAGTCAAAATGTTCGTGACGAGATAGTGATCATGCCTCCATGCAAGTGGAACATCGACCACGAGATCAGGTTAGTTCTTCTTGATTTAACGTTTTTACCCCAAAATGTTAAAATGATGAAATCTTTGTCATGGGGGGATTATTTTTGAAAATGTCAGTGTTAATAGGGTCACTTAGGGGGGCACCTAATGGGTAGGCTTTGTTTTAGTCAAAATAGTCATTTTTTTATGTTTTTAGGTGTTTTTAGGGCACGTGACCCGTTTGGAAATGTGGGACATGACCACCACCCTGAGCAAGGTGGCGGTTACAGGACCACCGCCCTTTAAGGTGGTGGTTATAGAACCGCTGCCCTGCTCAGGGTGGCGGTCCTTTACAGAATGCCAAAATCTTAGTGTTTTGAGCCCAATTTTGTATTTTTAGTATTCTTATATGTTTTAATGATTTTTTCCAATGTAATTTGAATACTAACTTACTCCGTTTTGCATGTTTTTGGGTGTATGTACGAAGGAGGAATATATCAGATGGAGCGAGAGAGAGAGAGTGTGATTGGCTTCCAGTCAGTGTTGGATGCACTTTCTCAGGCCAAGTAGGATACTCTTCAGAGGGCCGGCATATTACGTATATCACGGGTTCCTCATGTCGCACCTTCTAGTCACATACTTTGTGACTTGTTTTCATATTGGGATGTTGATCGGAACACTTTCCGATTTCAGGAGTCAGGGGTGAGTGGACTATCACCCTGGAGGATGTCTACCACATCTTGGGAGTCCCGATCATCGGGAGACGACTCACACTTGAGACAGCGGGGTCGCGGGCTCAGATAGCTCAGTGGGCTACATACATGGGAGATGTAGTTATCTCCACTGGTTCGAAGAAGGGGGTGAGGGTCCATTCCATTCCTAGCTTGCCTATCCCTTTGATTCGTCAGGCCATTATGGGGATCCTTGCCTCGAGATTGATCGGGGACAAGGGAGGGGACACCTTACTCTATTGTTGGTCCCCTATTATTGCACAGATTGAGGCACATGGCGGATTTATGCCTAGGGAGCTGATATACTTGGGACCACCTATCATGATTTATACCGGGTGGTTCACTTACAGGGACAGTCTTTGAGCCATCGACCCTAGTTATGAGTTGGGTCTATGAGTGTATCATCCCTTATGGGAGAGGTGTAGAGGTGGCGGATCCGGAGCTGTGAGGGTAGCTAGATGGATAGATATGTCGGTGCTTAGAGCACCCCACCAGCCAGTTGCTTCCCTGACTACTGATGATATGGAGGCCACACCTTATCAGGCCATGGCAGGGTTGTGGGGTGAGGAGACCCTCACTTTGATTTCTTCTCTACTATAGGGCAGCTTGTGGATAGGATGGGGAAGGTGGAGACACACCCCTTTGATCGAGTGCCTCAGCAGTTTGGCCTTGCTTACGTCGGTATGCTTCCCCTAGTGGTGCCAGTGTTTAGATCAGTTCGGGAGGCTAGGGGAGGTCCTAGAGGCCGGGGTTGGACTGTTGTTACTCTGGTGTCCCTATTGCAGCCAGGAGCATGGTACGTGCTCGAGGGAGAGCCGGTGCTCCTCAGGCACCTTTACTTCAGATTACCACCGGCCCTGCCACAGCAGCGATGACCCCATTGATATAGACTCTAAGTCTGAGGAGTTCATAGGGGGAGAGACGGAGGAGGAGACCGAGGATATGGAGGTCAGCGAGTTGGGTGGAGAGGAGGATAGTGATCCGAGTGGCATGACACTCAGGAGATCTTATAGGCTGAGAGGGCAGAGTAGAGTGCGGAGAGGGAGACTCTAGTTTAGAGGAGTTTCCCTCTCAGGACTTAGGCGGAGAGGATGAGTCCGTAGTAGGATGTTATGTTGCCCAGGCACTAGGAGGAGGACATCAGTCAGCGGTGGCATCTGTGGTAGGTGCTGATCCTAGGGATCCCTCTTGGAGGCCCGGAGATCCGAGTGAGTTATCACCCTTCTCTTAATATTTGTTTTTAGCTAGGATTGTCTTAGTTGCTATCTCTCCTTTTGTTCATTCTTGTTTTACCTTTTGATCATTTCCTAATTTGTTTTCTCGTTTGTTTGCAGAGACTGATGAGTGGCGAGACCTGATTCATTGGGTATGTACTGATACCCTGATGATCCCCATGGAGAAGACTCGCGTCGAGCTATCCGTGGATGCAGGGGAGCCTTCAGCAGCTAGTAGGCATAGTGATGTCTTTGCCCCTATCTGGCATGTGGCCAAGATGGTGACTACCCTCCATACCGAGTTGGCTGGGTATAGGACAGTGGAGTGCCTGATGAGGAGTCACTCTCATAGTGAGGCTGCAGCTGCTCCTCGGGACCGTGAGCCCTCGGTGCATTCAGAGTGCCGGCGTAGCCGGAGTCCTAGATGTGGTCGTGCACCTTCAGAGGGATCTCATAGGGGTTGAGAGGCCACTTGGCTCTCTTAGATTGTTTATATGATTTATTTTGTATTTCCGGGCTCATTGAGCATTTTGACCATGCCTAGCGCATGATGGCATTGTACATAAAACTTGATTATATATATATATATATATTTCTTTTGGATCAGACTCTTGGTGTCTAGGATTTTGTGATTCGTTTCCACATGTAAATTATAATGTTGTTTTTATATGCTTTTAGAATGTATGCAATGGAGAACAAATGACACAAATGCTTTCTTTCTTTTTTGTATTTCGTGATGTTGATATATGATAATGTAGACACAATGTGATTTTGAACTTTAGCTTCTATAAAAATTTTTCGGTACTTCATATAGTTTTGACAGAACGTGATGACAAGTTGGTATGATGAGTAGATGAACTTGCCCCACTCCTAACTCCCCATGAAACTAGTAAGATGCGAGGGCTCACCACCAAGAGCTAGAAAGGGCACAAGCTATGAAATTTGTTGAATGGTAGTGATGAGAGATAGACAAATGATTTGGTGGAACCAAATTAGGATGCTACAAACCTATTCTACTCAAGTGACTCCATAGTTTAGAATGTAACTTGCTTTGTGGTTTATCTAGACTTAGATCCGTAGATGGCCACATGGTTGAAAAATCTGGTTTTCAGGGTTTTGAACTCTCTTGGAATTTTGGACATCTGATTCATTTGTTTTTGACTCAAGATTTCAAAGGTTTATTTGAATGGTTTCTTATGACCTTCAACGTTTATTATCGAGAGAACCCCTGCACCTTGCCCCATGCTTCTAGTAGGAAGCATGGACTTATCACCATGGACAAGGCATAGGTGAGTAAGGGCATTCCCATCCTTTCCCAACCCTACATCACTAGTAAGAGACACAAGCTCATCACCGAAGGTTGGTAGGGCAAGGAAATGTGTAAAAATAAAATTTTTGTTTGATCTATATTTGACTTATTTACTTGAGAAAAATGTCAGAATGTTCTTATTTCCAAAGAGATCTATATATGGGATAGATGTGACACTATGAAGCTTCTAGAATAGACCATAGGCAAGACACCTATCCTAGGAAGAAACAAAAGTGAGAACAAGCATGCAGGCCTTGGTATGGCTACCATTAAGACTTTGTCATATCTAGCTTTTAATTGATAAAATGATTCTGAAATAGGTGATGATGTTATGAAAATGAAGAAGTATGATTGAAATGCTTCTGCCAATACTATCAGAAGTTTGTAATGAATTGCTTGAGAATAAGTCCTTGATCACAAAATTTTATGAAATGAGTGAACAAAATGAACCTAACTACATGAAGATGCAATGTAGATATAATTATACAAATAGTGTTGGTCACTTATGCATAGAATCGTTTAAGATGTAAGGAATTGATTGTTTCGTTGAATTCCTCACCTTCCAGTGTACATAAGAGATACACACCATTTCCATAGTCCTTTGTGACTCGGTATGGGCCCAACCATTTGGGCTGGAATTTCCTTCCTTCACCGGTCTTCTTATCGATCCAGTTGTCTAGTCTTAGAACTAGATCTCCTTCATATATTTCTCACTCATAGACCTTTTTGTTATACTGCCGGCACATCCGGTCAGCATAGACTCTATGCCGTTGTTCAACATTTAACCTAGCCTCATCTAGGCTTTCTAGTTGGGAGAGGTGTGCTTCTCTATAAGCTTCTTCATCTAGAATCCCTTGTAGTGAGATGCGGAGACTAGGTATTTCAACCTCAAGTGGGAGAACTGCTTCTGCTCCGAATACCAATGAGAAAGGAGTTTCTCCTGTTGGTGTTCTTATTGAGGTTCGGTGGGCCCACAAGGCCGGATATAACTTTAAATGCCAATCTTGTTTGTTTTCTTTTACCATTTTAAGGAGAATAGCTTTCAACGTCTTGTTTGTTGCTTCAGCCTGCCCGTTGGCTTGAGGGTAATATAGGGAGGCTATATGATGGTTTATTTTAAATTTACTGCATAGCTCATGGACCTCATCATTCTTAAAGGAAGTGCCATTATCTGAGATAATGATTTGTGGGACACCGTACCTGTAAATGATCTGGTTCAAAATGAACTTGGCGATCATGACACCTAGTATAGTGGTAAGAGGCATAGCCTCTACCCATTTGGTAAAATACTCGGTGGCCGTGATTATGAAGTTATGGCCATCTGTTGATGAGGGAGAGAATTTCCCTATCAAATCTAGGCCCCATGTAGAAAAGGGCCATGGAGTCGCGATTGGTTGTAGAGTTTGTGCCGGCATGTGAATCTCGTGGGAAAATTCTTGGCATTTATGGCATCTGCGTACAAACTCTACTGCATTGTGTTCTAGAGTGGGCTAGAAATAGCCCATCCGATGTATTTTGCTGGGAAGTGGCATGACCTCCAAAATGGCCGCCACATATTCCACTATGGGATTCGTAGAGAATCTTCTTGGATTCTTCTGTGTCAACACACCTTAGAAGCATTCCATGAAAGCTTTACGATAGAGCACTTGTTCTATAATAACGTATCTAGCTATGATAATGTGTAACCACCTTCTTTGTTGTGGTGTAACACCTTCTGGATACACATGGTCCATGATATAATTAATAATATCAGTATACCAAGGACATTCAGAGATGGGAGGTCTGGTTTTGATGTAATATATGCATTCATCGGGAAAATCTAGATCTACTAGATCGCCTCCGTCTAACGGGTTATCGGCTAACCAATCTGCAATGATTTTTCCCTTAACAAACTTCTGGTTTACAAAAGTTAATTCAAATTCACCCATTAAGGTTATAAAGCATCCAGCCTTTTTAGACAAGGACCCTTGCGTGAGGAAAGTTTGTAAATGGTCTGTTTTTACAATGACCCTTGTTTCTTGATTTAGCATGTAATGTCTTAAGCATTTGGTTGCAAAGACTATGGCAAGGCATTCTCATTCTACCTTGCGTATAATGTGTTTCATAATCGAGAAATGTTTGGCTAATGAAATAAATCACGCGTTCTCATTTTTCATCATCTTCTTGAGCCAGCATGTAGGCTAGTGAGACATGAGTAGCTCGTGAGTATAGAATTAAAGGGTGGTCTGGCTTAGGAGGCATTAGCGTAGGTGGTGACAATAAGAAATGCTTAACTAGCTTTGAAAGCCTCATTGCAGTCTTTGGTCCAATCGATACTATAATCTTTCTTGAGTAGATTATTGATGGGATGAATGAAAAGCTTAAATCTAGGATGAACCTTGGATTGCACTGAGTTTCCCAAGAAATGACCTAATTCCAGACTCATCCGAAGGTGGGATCATTTCAAGAACAACAGATTTTGGCTGGGTCTACATCGATCCCTCGTGATGATATGATGTAACCTAGGAGTTTCCCTCTGTCACACCAAATACACATTTTTCTGGGTTTAGTGTGACTCCGTATTCGATCAAACGTGAAAGAATGATGTGGAGCACTTCCGGGTGATCACAGTGCTTCCTAGCCTTGGCCAACAAGTCATCTACATAGGATTCCATGATTTTATGAATAAGATCATGAAATATATATGTCATTGCCCATTGGTATGTAGCGCCAGCGTTCTTGAGACCGAATGGCATAACAACGTAGCAATAGGTTCCCCAAGGAGTTATAAATGTGGTTTTGGCTTGGTCTTGTTCAGATATTCTGATTTGATTGTATCCGAGAATCCATCCATGAGAGACAAAAGCTCAAATCCAGCTGTTGTCAACGATGACGTCAATGGATGGTAATGGGAAGTCATCCTTGGGGCATGCCTTGTTAATGTCTCAGAAGTCTATGCAGATGCGTATCTTTCCATTCTTTTTGAGAATGGGGACAATATTAGATACCCACTGAGAATAATCAACTGGCTTGATGAATCCTACTTGGAGGAGTTTCATTACTTCTTCCTTCACCATGAGAGCTACCTTGGGTTTCATTGGTCTTGATTTTTGTTTAATTGGCTTTGCATCTGGTTTGGTGACAAGGTTATGTACTGCGATGTGTGGTGTAACTCCTATCATTTCTTTATAATTAAATGCAAAATCCTTTTGATGGTCTTTGAGGATTTGAGTGTGTATTTCTATCTCTTCTGGAGTTAACGAAGATCCTAGTTTCAAGATCTTTGGTTCTTCCTCCATTCGATGTTAATATCAATTGTTTCTTCGATTAAAGAAGTGTTACCTTCTTCAAACTCAGGTGGGGCTGGAGGTAGTTCCAGATCTTCTCCATTCTCTACCGTGTATATGTCGAGTTCCTTTTGTGGGGGAAGCTCTACCATGGGATTTCCAAAGTAAGAAGATGAATGTGGGATTAAGGACAAATCTACCATGTGATGGGTGAGATGTAACTCTGCATAGGTGTTTAGGTAATCAAGAGTGGCTCTATCACTGTCAACGTGATCTAAGATAGTAGATTTATTCTCAGCTATGTTTGTTAAAAGAGGGTTTGTTGACATTTTCTTTACTAATGGTTCAGTACGAAGGGATACCATGAAATGGGTGTCTTCCAACTCACTGTTTGGAGTGAAACATGAAGCTGAGGTTGCTATTGAATCTGCGAGAAGGTTTTGTTCTCGTGGGATTGCCTCAATGGATATGAAGTTAAATCCTTTGCTCAAATCTAATACTGTTGTTTTGTAGAGTTGTAAGTGTTCAGCTCTAGTCTCATACACCTCAGAGACTTGGTTTGCTACTAATTGTGAGTCTCCTAACACTCTGATGTCATTAACACCGATCCTTTTAGCTATGATGAGACCAAGGAGGAGGGCTTCGTACTCAGTGCCATTGTTTGTACATTCAAAATTTAATTTAAAGGTGAATGGTAGGATCTTTCCCTCGGGAGAAGTAAAGATCACACCTGCCCCAGCCCCATAATGACATCTAGCTCCATCGAAATGGAGAGTCCAATATTTACTTGGGAAGATGGATGTTGGGACATTTACTACATCTATTTCTTCTACTTCGGTTACTTCTACCATGCAGAGTTCTTCTGCTGGAAGAGAACCAACTCCTAGGGTACATCCCATACCTGGAATCAAATGGTAGGAAAATTGGTAGATCTATTCTAGCAATTTGACAAATTTTTGTAGTAGTTCCTAATGATACTATTTCTACAACGTTAGCCTCATCCTTGAGGGTTGGGATATTCTTGATTAGGTTCGTAACTTCTAACTCCGTTGTAGGTATCAAATTTTCTTCCGGTTTTGAGTCGGTTGGTTTGTTAAGTTGGTTTGTTGGGAGTTCAAACTCAGAGTGAATGCCTGGCCTTTTCTTCAGATCTGCTAGGTGTATATCGAATGGTTTTGGATCACCTTTTTCTATGAATATCTTTCCTAAGTGCAAGAATCTTATTTCTTGAAATAATGTAGAAGGGATTGCCTTCATACGGTGTATCCATGGTTGGTCGAGGATCATATTATAGTTGGTTTCCCGATCTATAATATAAAACTCTTAGTTAGGATTGTTTTGGGTCCTAAGGTGACTGGTAGTATTATAGTCCCAATCGAAGTGGCTTTAAGGCTATCATAGCCTCTTAGTGTATTCCGAGTCGTGGAACAATTTGTTTCTCCATACCCTAGCTTTTGAAGGAAAGAGAAGGGGACTATGTTAATTGCTGCCCCATCATCAACCATTGCACGTTTAACGTAGTTATTATAAACCCACACTTGTAAATGTAAGGTTGGATCACCTCTACGTGTAATCTCAGTGTCTATTGGCATTTTGTTTATGTCGAATATAAACTCGGTATCCCTATCCGGCTGCCCCTGGAGGGTGAATATCAAAGTCTATATGGTTTACTTGTGTTTCGGGAGGTGGAGTGATGTTAATTAAATGACCTAAACCTAATGCTTCTAAAAGAGCAGCCCTATGGGTAGGAGAGTTCTTCAATAAGTCCAAAAAGGAGATGTGAGAGAAGGTCTTTGTTAGGTCATTAATTAAATCATAGGCACCTACGGGTTTTACTAATGTTTGTTGAATGTTATCTGGCTCTAGTGGGTAACTTGGATTTGGCTGAGAGGAATACTCTCGTGTCCTTGTTATGGCTTCCATGTGTAGCTCAGTGTCTAACTCCACTAAACCGACTATCTTGGGTTGTGGCTGATTTCCTAATTGCGGTGTGACAGGTGGATTTAGTGAAGTCGAGGCTTCATGATCATTGTTTCCTATCATTACACCCTTGTTTGTCCCATTTGGATTTAATTTATTGTTATTGTGATTTGGGAGTGGATCATTGAAGATCTTGAGGGGTGCATTTTGAGGGGAGACTGCTCCCATGAAAGTATTTGGCACAGGTGATGTAGGATCTGCTAAGAACATATCTATGAAAAGTTGTCTTTGTTCCTCTGGAAAACGTTGCATGAATTTATTGTAATCGCGCAAGTCCTAGTGTCATGGCCTCAAATTTTGTGGAAACCACAATATGAGTTAGGATTGTAATTCCTAGGTTGTTGGTTTGGTATGTGTTGTGGTCCAAAACTCTGATTAAACTGTTGACTATTAGGATTAAATTTTTGTTTGTTGTCTTTGGTTTTGGTTTTGGTTTTGATATCCAGTTGAGTTTTGTCTTGGACCTTGTGTCTAGATCTTCCGTTATTGTTGTTGTTGTTGTGGATGATTAAAATCCACTGTGTTGATTGTTGGGGTAAAATTGTTGTTTCGTTGATTGTTAACCGGTGGTGGAGCATTTACAACATTTGCCTTTTTAGCTTGGTCAGTTACTCCATCTGTTGTCACTCCACGATTCTTGTTAAGGATTTTAGGTCCTTGATTGGCATTTATTGTACTAGGATAGGTCGTAGTATTTTGATTGGGGATGATTAACCTCCCATTTGTTCCATACGTCTTGCGGCTGCTATCTATTACAGCTTGATCTATTCGGAGGGCGCTCTCAAGTACTTCATCGTAAGTTCTTAGTGGGAACTTCTGGACTTCTTCCTTTATCTCTCTGCTGAGAGAATGAAGGAATAAATCGCATAGTTCCATCTGATCCATGTTTGGAGCACTTTTCGAAGAATAAAGAACTATACGCCATCTTTGGATGAAATGAGCAACAGATTCATTGTGTTCTTGCTTAATATGCAAGAATTCCCTGATTCTGTTCTCAACAGTTTGTTCATGTCGAACGCCTTGATGAACTCTGAAATGAGTTGTTTAAATGAATGTATTGAGGCTTCAGGTATTCTGTAATACCAATCGAGGGCAATGCCCTCTAAATTTTTGGGAATATTTTAGCAACAACCCCATCCCAAGGGAGCAATTCTCGAATGGCTGTGGCATAGGCCTTGATATGTGCATTCGGGTCTCCCTCCCCTTTGTATTTGGGAAAATCGGGAAGAGGTCTTGGAAGCATGATGCTTCGTATAGTGAAGTCTAAGGTTCTTTCAAATATTCTGAATAAGTTCCTATCACATAGGTTTCGACCATCGATGGTGCTTGCTGAGGGGGTGGAGGTGGGATGGTTTGTTGATGTATGGCGTAGCATATGCATTTGTAGGGGCATAAGGAAATCCTGTGGTTGAGCGAACATCTTGGAGAGAAGAGAACATATCTCCTTGTGGTGATTTGGAATACATGTTTAAGTATGGAGGAGCATTCTTAGGAATGGATTATTTTGTACTAAACCAGGAGGTATCATATTTTCCACTAGAGTGGCATTAGACAATCGTGGTTCTAGTTGGCATTTGTTGTGAATACTGAGGAGGCATGCCCAACGTGCCTATTCCTGTGAGGAGGTCTACTTGGCTAGGATGATGTGGAGGGTTGGGGATTCCTACTTGCCCAAAATATGAATTTTGATTTGCTTGAGCAAGTTCCAGCCCTCTAACCTTTTCAGCCAAGGCTGAAATGACCTCGTTTGGTGAAGATATGGTATTTTGCCTTGAGGGTATTTGTTGTATCATTTGAGGTTGCAAAGGGGTATGATACCCTGCTATGAATTGGTCGTTACCCTGCCAAATATCACCGAGGGCATTTTCTATAGGTGGAGGAATGGGGGTGTTTTCTTGGAAAAGAGACCTCAGATTGTATTTGCAAACCTCCTATAGGTGGGTACATACTTTGAGAGTGTTGTTCACTCCTAGCATAATGTGCTAAGTATTCATCATCTAGAAACCGATATGGATCTGATTGTCTACTGATTTGTGGTCTAAGCAATAACCTGAGGAGATGAACCAGATTCTCCCATGAGCATCATGTTGTTCGAGCCTGAAGGCTCAACTTGTTGCATTTGAGTGAGCTGATCCAACTCCTCTATTTGGAAAGAAGAACTATATCTAGTCCTTTGAGGTGGAGTTTGTGTTGAAAATTAGTTAGTTGAATAGTTGTCACCCCATGCTGAGAGCGAGGGTGATGGTTGTCTATTCATTTAATAGTAGTAAGCTACAAGACCTAGGAGAGGTCTTCCATATATGTGTCGAATCCCTCGACATATTGGGAAAGAGGGGGGTATATGAATACCCATGAGAATAATGGGAAAGAGCGAAGGTGGATGGAAGAAATGAAAAATAAAAGAGGAAGAACTGTTTGATTCACGTCGGGTTCACCAATTTTGTATGATGGAAAAGTGACAAGTGAGCATGGGAATCTACAAGTAACTCTTCCTCACACCCGACCTCCCAAGGTCGTGCCGAGACAATGGTGGGGATGGAATATACGTGGGGTATAGACAAACTAGTTAGGCAATCTTATGTCTTCGATGCGCACTAATGGAACCTATGAATCTAAGGCAAAGAAGGCCCTCCTAACCTGAACTGGTGTGATAGATCATTCGGCGAGGATGACTGCTCGAAGGCTCCAATCAATATCAAGCTCTGGCGTGATCCGATCTATAGGTTGTGGGATACATGGAAAATGACCTGGGATTGTTTCGTGTATATCTCAGACAGGGTCATAAGATGGATGATGGATATATAGTGGATTCTATGGGTGATTCTCTGGTCTAGTCCAGAAATCCTTAGCTTTATTAGCTTTCTATATCTAATAAGGATAATTGTGTGATAATATCTGGTGGAAGTGGAGAGGATCTAAACACTAGCGTCCTGTAAACCCGTGTCAATGTTCGATTGATTTGTAGGTCCGTTGGGTTGTGGGATCTGTGGATCACAACCATAAATTTGTGGTTGTTGTGGGCCTCCTATGGTCATGTGCGGAATCAATCCCTAATCCCTACTATCCAGTAGTCGTATGCCTTTTTGGCCTCTATATTTAGAACTAAAAGTTGTGCAATCTTCTCAGAGTACCTTATAGGCATTCTGACAACTTGAATTCTTAAGCTAGTGTCTATGTCAATAAGGATATCTCCTGCATCTGGCTGTGGGACCAAAGGATCACAACCGAACGTTTTCTCTCTTTCAAGCCCTTCTACAGTCATGTGAATATCTATTTAGGGCAATCTGTAGTTTGGCTGGTTTATCCAAAACGTATGTGCTTGGTCATCTTCTATGTTTAATCCTCTTAACTATGGGCTGATTTCTTGTAGGTTTGTTGTTGTTCGGAAGACTTGGATTCTAAGATTCTGGTCTATATCAGTTATTGCTATAACAAGATTGGGTTGAGGCATGATTGGCTCGAATACATATTCTCTGGGCTCCCTAGGTCCCGTGATTGTCATACAAAAGAAACAATATAAATCTAACTAAAGATAGAATAAACTAACTATGCAAGATATATCTATGTATATTCCTCTATTTTATATTTTCGATAAACTATTGAACAGAATTGAAAGAGAAATTATTTAATATATCTAGAAAGTGACAATTAATCTAATAACAGAATTAAAAACAAACAAGGTAGCCGAGTATAGCTACTTGTCTGTGTAATTGTAAATCTATTCTAAATAACCAAATAACTAATCTAATCTATTTGAAAGACCCCGATCTTACCTCAGAAGTGGGGAATGAATCATAGTTTCTCAGAAACTATCAACCCCCACAGCTTCCCTGGCAATATCGAAAGTGAGATTAACTGAAATGAAATGATTCACTACTCTATTTGATATATTTTAACTAGAACTTTTGATAGCTTAAACTGGATTTTGCATAACAGTGGTGAATCCGGTTGTGTGTGGCTTTGTCCCCTCAGTGTGGTCTCCTCATTCCTTCGTGCTCACGTGAATCCAAAAAAGTGTGTAATGCTAGCATCAACAAGAGTAAGTATTGGAACAATGGCAGCTTTGGATGTAGATTGAATACAATGCGAGTAGGAGAGGGATAGCGCAAGAGAACAGAGCTTGGCCTATGTAATTCCTAGCGGGATTTATTATGAGTCCATAACACAAAACATCTAGAACCTGAAACTATCTTTCTTGATGAACAAAACCTACAACTCTAATGGCTTTTGACTAAAAATGGAACTATCCTACCTCAATTGATTGTATGAAATAGTAACAACACTAGCACAAGAAGATCATGTGGCTTCTAAACAAGAAAAACAACACTAACTATGCATGCAACAAACAAAACTAACACAATTCCTATGCAAGAACTGAAAGACTAAATTTTGAAATGAGAGGATGAGGGGCGTAGTTCTGAGAGGCCATTTACTTGAAAACCAACCAACTATTTATAGAATTCCCATTTACCCAAAGGTGAAATCCAATTTGAACTCTTTTACAATAAACAATGGAGAAACACTATTACAGGGAACCAGAATCATAAATACAAGCAAAAATAGATGAAAAGGTTGGTAAAAGTTGAAATTTACGCGAGTCGCGATAAAAGAAACATTACGGAAAAATGTGAAGGACCGCCACCCCGAGAAGGTGGTGGTTAAGGACCACCACCCTACTTGGGCGCGATCACAAGACCGCCGCCCCAGCCGCGGGGGAAGTGATTTCGTAACTAAAGACCAAAAAGCAAAGGAAAAGAGGGGAAAGAGCAAAACAAAGCACGCGGAGGCTAAGCGGGGCATGCGGGATGTTAATGTATACTTGGAGAGATTTTCTAGATCCCGAACACCTTGCGAGGAGACCTGTATCATCATTGGGGCATGTGTGACATGCTAAGTTGATTTGTTGGGAGTTTAAAGTCGAGTGTACACTGGTCTCTTCTTCAAGTCTGCTAGGTGTATATCAAATGGTTTTGGGTCAACTTGCACCTCAAATATTTTCCCTAGGTGCAAAAATTTTATTTCCGGAATAACGTGGAAGGGATTACCTTTCATGCGGTGTATCCATGGTCGATCAAGGATCATATTATAATTGATTTCCCAATATATAATATAAAATTCGGTGAGGACCGTCTTGGTTCCTAAGGTGATTTGGTAAAACTATGGTTCCAATTGAAGTGGCCTTGACGCTATCATAACCTCTTAGTGTATTTCACTTTGTGAAACAATTGGTTTCTCCATATCCTAGCTTTTGAAGAAAAGAAAAGGGTACTATACTAAATATTGCCCCATCATCAATAATTGCACGTTTAACATAATTATTGTAAACCCATACCTATAAATGTAAGGTTGGGTCACCTCTACGTGTGATTTCAGCATCTATTGGCATTTTTCTTATATCAAATATAAACTCAGTATCCCTATCTGGCTGCCCTGGAGGGTAGACATCAAAGTCTACATGGTTTACTTGCATTTCCGAGAGGAGGAGTGATGTTAATTAAATGACCAAGGCCTAATGCTTCTAAGAGAGCAGCCCTATGGGTGGGAGAGTTCTTCAACAAATCTAAGAAGGAAATGTGAGAGAAGGTCTTTGTTAAGTCATTAATTAAATCATAAGTGCCTATGGGTTTTACCAATGTTTGTTGAATGTTGTTTGGTTCTAATGGATAGTTTGGAACTGGTTGAGAAGAATAATCTCGTGTTCTTGTTATGGTTTCTACGGGTAGCTCGGTATCTAACTCTACCAGGCCAACTATCTTGGTTTGTGGTCGAGTCCCTAATTGGGGTGCGACCGGTGGATTTAATGAAGTTGAGGCTTCATGATCATTATTTCCTATCATAACACCCTTGTTCGTCCCATTTGGATCTAACATATTATTGTTAGAGTGATTTGGGAGCGGATCGTTAAAGATTTTAAGGGTGCATTTTGAGGGGAAACTGCCCCTGTGTACGTGTTTGGCATGGGTACTATAGAATTTTCTAAAAACATGTCTATAAAGAGTTGTTTTTGGTCTTCTGGAAAATGTTGCATGAATTTATTGTAGTCACGGCAAGTCCTAGTATCATGGCCTTGAATCTTGTGGAAACCACAATACAAGTTAGGATTATAGTTTTGAGGTTGATGATTTGAAATCTATTGTGGTCCAAAATTTTGATTAGGTTGCTGGTTGTTAGGGTTAAAATTTTGAGGCTATTGCCTTTGGTTTTGAATCTAATATACAATTGGGTTTTGATTTGGACCTTGTTTTTGGATTTTTTGTTGTTGTTTTTTTTGTTGTCATGATGGATGATTAAATTCCACCCCGTTGATTGTCGGATTAAAGTTGTTATTTCACTTATTGTTAACAGGTGGCAAAATGTTTACGACATTTTCCCTTTTAACTTGGTCAGTTACTCCATCTGTTGTAACCCCGCAGTTTTTGTTAAGGATTTTGGGTCCTTGATTGGTATTCCTAGCATTAGGATAGGTCATAGTGTTTTGATTGGGAGTGATTAATTTCCCATTTGTTCCATATGTCTTACGACCACTATCTATTGCTGCTTGATCGATTCGGAGAGCACTCTCGAGTACTTCATCATAAGTCCTTAGTGGGAACTTCTAGACTTCTTCCTTTATCTCTCTATTGAGGGAATGAAGGAATAAATCACATAGTTCCATTTGATCCATGTTTGGAGCACTTGCTGATGAGTAGAGGACCAGTACGCCATCTTTGAATAAAATGAGTAGCGGATTCATTGTGCTCTTGTTTAATATGTAAGAATTCTCTGATTCATGTTCTTAACAATTTGTTCATGTCAAAATCTTTGATAAAATCCAACACAAGTTGTTTGAACGAGTGTATCAAGGCTTCAGGTATTCTGTAATACCAATCAAGGGCAATACCCTCTAAGGTTTTAGGGAATATCTTATCAACAACCCCATCCCAAGGGAGTAATTCTCGAACCTTGATATGTGTATTCGGATATCCCTCCCCTTTGTACTTGGGAAAATTGGGAAGAGGTCTTGGAAGCATGACACTCTGTATGGTGAAATCTAGAGGCTCTTTTAAATATTCTGAGTAAGTCCCTACCGCATAGGTTTTGACCATCGATGGTGCTTGTTGAGGGGGTGGGGGTGGCATGGGTTGTTGATATGGCATAGCATATGTATTTGCAGGGACATAAGGAAATCCCTGTGGTTGAGTGAACATCCCAGGAGAAGAGAACATGTCTCCTTGTGGTGATTTTGAATAAATATTCAAGTAGGGAGGAGCATTGCTCTAGTATGGGTTGTTTGGTGCTAAGCTAGGAGGTATCATACTTTCAACTGGAGCGGCATTTGAAAATGTGGTTCTAGTTGGTGTTTGCTATGGATAGCTATACGAATGTTGAGGAGGCATGCCTAACATGCCCATTCCTGTAAGGAGGTCAACTTGGCTGGGATGATGCGGAGGGTTGGGGATTCTGCTTTGCCCGAAATATGAATTTTGATTTTCTTGAGCAAGTTCTAATCCTCTAACCTTTTCGACTAAGGCTGAGATGACCTCGATTGGTGAAGATGAAGTGTTTTGCATTAATGTCTATTTTTGTACACCTTGAGGTTGTAAAGGGGTATGATACCCTGCTATGAATTGATCATTACCCTGCCAAGCTTCACCGAGAGTATTTCCCATAGGTGGAGGAATGGGGGTGTTTTCTTGGAGTAGGGTATCAGATTGTGTTTGCAAACTTCTTGTAGGTGGGTACATGTTTTGGAAGCATTGTTCACTTCTATCATAGCGCTAAATACTCCTCATCCAAAAATGGGAGTGGATCTGACTATCTACTAATTTTTGGTCTGAACAAATCCAGGAGATGAAGTGGATTCTCTAGTAAACATCATATTTTTAGATCCTGAGGGATCTGGTTGTTGCATTTGTGTGAGTTGATCCAACTCCTCAATTCGGAATGAAGAACTAGAGCTAGTTCTTTGAGGAGGAGTTTGTGATGACAAGTAATTACTTGAATAGTTGTTAGCCCATGTAGAAAGTGAGGGTGATGGTTGTCTATTTATTTGACCGTAATGTGCTTCGAGACCTGAGAGAGGTCTGCCATATGCATCATATCCCGACATATTCGGGGGTATATAAATACCGCAGAATAATGGGAAAGAGCGAAGATGGATGAAAGAAATGAAAATAAAAGGGGAACAATTGTTTGTTTCACGTTGGGTTCACCAATTTTGTACGATAGAAAAGTGACATGCAAGCATGAGAATCTACAAGTAGCTCTTCTTCATACCCAACCTCTTGAGGTCATGCCGAGACAGTCGGTGGAAATGGAATATATGTGGGTACAAAAAAACTAGTCGGGTAATCTTATATCCTCAACACACAATAATGGAATCTGTGAATCTAAGGCAAAGAAATCTCTCCTAACCTGAATTGGTGTAATGGATCATTCAGATATAATAGCTACTCGGAGGCTCCAATCAATGTCGAGCTCTACCGAGATCCTATCTATTGGTTGTTGGATACGTGGAAAATGGCCTGTAGGTGTTTCGTGTATATTTCCAGACAAGGTCATGGAAAATGGTAATGATAGATGTAGTGGATTTGTAGAAACTATGGGTGATTTTTGGTCTAGCCCAGAAAATGTTAGATTGATTGGGTTCTATAATTAATACGAAAAATTGTGTTATGATATCTGGTGGGAGTGGTGAGGATCTAAATACCAGCGTTCATAAACCAATGTCAATACTTAATTGACTTACAGGCCCATTGGGTTGTGGGACCTGGGGATCACAACCATGAGTTTGTGTTTGTTGTGGACCTGTTATGGTCATGTGAAGAATCAATCTCTTCTTCCGACTATCCAATGGTCATAATCCTTTTTAGCTTCTATGTTTAGTACCAGGAGTTGTGTGATTTTCTTAGAATACCTTACGGGTGTTCTGGAAACTTGTATACGCAACCTTGTATCTATGTCAATGAGAAGGTCTCCTATGTCTAGCTGCGGAACTAATGGATCATAACCAAATATTTGTTCTCTTTCAGGTTCTTGTATGGTCATGCGAGATATCCTATCAGGGCAGTCTATAGTTGGGTTGACTTGACCAAAATGTGTATGCTTTGTCATCTTCAATATTCAGTTGTCTCAATTGTTCACTAATTGCTTGTTGGTTTGTTTTCGTTTGAAAGACCTGAATCCTAAGCCCTTGATCTATATCCATTAACGTTGTGAAGAGATTCGGCTGAGATACTACCGGTTTGAATATATATTCCCTGGGCTCTCTGGGTCCCGTAATTGTCATGCAAAAGAAGATTAAACTTTAACTGCAACAAGTAAACTAACTATGAAAGATATATCTACACTATGCCTATATTTCTCTTATTTTTGTATTTTCAATGATGCATTTTTGAACGAAATTAAAAGAGAAGCTATTCTAATATATTCAGATAATGGACAGTTAATCTAATAACAGAATTTAAAACAAGCAAGCTAGCCTGATGTAGCTATTTGCCTGTGTAGTTGTGAATTTATCCTAAATATTAAATAACTAACTAGTTTAATCTAAAGACTTCCAATCCTACCTCAGAAGTGAGGAATGAATCATAGTTTCTCAGAAACTATCATTCCCCATATCTTTGTTTGGGTACGTATAGGCCCCCAGTGGGGAGTCAGGGACCATGCGCTGCAAGCGGGGTTTGGGGGCAGCACCCCCGTAAGCCACATTTTATATGTATTTATGCATTTTGAAATATAGACCGTTCCTTATTAGGTCACAGATCTAACAGGTGGTTTTCTATGTTTCCCTGAAATGATAAAAACCCTAATATATTTAAAGGGTCATTATGTATGAGGCTCATTGTATCAGTGGTGACACTATGAGAGAGATTTTTGTTGGACTGAATAAAAGGATTGGCTATTTCTGGTGGACGTAGCCCATTTTGGGTGAACCATGTTAAATATGTGTCTCTATTTTATTGCATTCTTTTCTTTTACATTTTTACATTATTCATTACATGTTTGTTTATCTATATAACTGGTATAATCCTAACATAAGAGTTGAAAATGATAGTATGAGGTGTTTACCTAAGTTGGCGAGCCATGTAGCGAGGATTAGCAATTGATTGGCGAGTCCATGAGATCGAGTTGATTGATTCAATTGGTTGTGAGGTTAGGAGTTGATTTTGGCATGGCGGGCGGCGAGAGAGGGGAGCGGGTGGACCACCGGCATAGTGGCCAAACATGCCACCATGGAGATGACACCGAGTAGAGTATGGAGACAATTTGAATCCTTTATTTGGTTGAAAATAGTTTGTGGAAATCATTTTTTTAAAATTTGGGTGTAATTTTAATTTGTGAAATCGTGGTTAAAAATGAATGAAATGAGGGGGAAGGTCAAATGTATCTTAAATAGGGTTGGTAATGAAGCTAGGATAGGTTTGGGTGGGTGGGAGTAGGTATTTAGGTTGTTTTTGGTTAATTTTTGAGAATGGGGGATGGGTTTTTATGGTTGTGATGCGTGTGACAGAGACCGATGACCTGTCGAGGGTTGGGTCGCGTTGATTGGCTTTGACCATTGTCGACAAGGTTTGGGTGACTTGAAACCAGATCAAGAGGACCGATGATGTTCAAGGAAACTAACATCATCCACAATTAAGAGTAAATAGGTGAAAGAAGGGCTAGGTAGGAAAGTAAAATAGGTGAGGAAGGGTAGGTGAATATTTATGTAGAGGGAAGAGGGTAAAATGTTATTTTGGCAATGTGGGATAGGTAAGTAGGTGAAATGAACTAAGATAGTGGGTAAGGATGATAAGGGACAGTAGGTTTGTAGGTGAATTAGGTAAAAGGGGTAGGCATGAGTGATGTGGTTGGGTATTGTGTGGTGGGTAATAGGTGATTTGAGGTGGTCAAGTCTTGACAAGGTCGTGTTAGATGATGTAGGTGAGAGATCAGCTAAGGATGAGGGATAGAGTACCACCCCTACTTGGTATAGATGTGGCCTAGCATGACCATGGAGGAGTGGGAGCACATGATTAATGAGCATAATCTGATGCTATAGGAGTGTAGCATGGGATCATAGCTTGATGGTCACTCTCATCGATAGATGGGACTCAATGACCAATACCTTTCATATATTGATGGATGAGATGGTTTTCACACTAGAGAACATATATAGGATCTTGCGAGATACCTATTGTTGGGGAGACAATGTATTCCATTTTATTTGAGGAATCAGTGCATCTAAAAGTGGCGTATTTAGTCGGGTGATGGGCCTAGTGAGGTATCACAACGTGAGTCTCACTTATGGAGATATGTATGTAACATATCCGCGCAGGAGACTAGGCTATTGATGCTGATGATGGTAGCGGTGGGATTTTTTTCCCTTCTAGATTATGAGGATGGGAAATTCCCATGAGCAATGATGGGGATGCTACAAGATATGATAGAGGATAAAATATGCTCGGCTTGGGCACCAGATTTTCGTAGTTTAGCTATATAGGGAGCTATAGGCCTATGAGATATTGAAGAGATTTGGTATGTGTTGTACCTATTTATAACACTACTAGGAATACAAGCACATCATGTGTGTGTTCCCCATTGGTTTACCATGACAGGATTGGTTTAGGGTTGGCTTGTTTAGATTTGGTTTCGGATGATGGGTACCGTTCGGTAGAAAGTTGAAGGTGGTGAGGGCCACATATGATGTGTCATACTGCAGGTAGCTATTAGAGGGCCTTTCAGCAATTGATATCGTGTGGAGGCCATATTTTGGTTATCCATAATATAGAGTCATGACTGAAGATTTATAAGAGCTTCACTACTAAGATGGATACGGGGCTGCATGTTAGGGAGCATGATATGATTCCCATGGATAGGGTCAGATGGTATTTTGGAATACAAGAGGACGTACCCCACCTTTCCCACAATACTGTAGAGATGACGTGGAGAGACCCATGTCTCCACAACAACCAAGTGTTCGTACAGGGAAGGAGAAACATGTACGAGATAGACAAATTGATGATGCAAGTGTCACCGATGGATATAGGAAGTGGTGGGTGGCATAGTTATGGGCGTCACTACCGAGGCCAGGGCAGCCTAATTTAGCTATAGTCATAGTGCAGAGGGATACATTACAGGTAAAGTGGCCATCCTAAAGGTATAGATTACAAAGTTGCGGGGACATTTGATAGGGTCATAGGCTTAGGTGACTAACTTAGGAGCACGAGGTGATGGTCGTAAAGGCCCAAGTAGCATGAGGCACGGAGTTCTGCATAGGGTGGAGATGGGGATGGAGGAAGGTAGCCACCCTATAGGAACAGGGTGCCGGATTACATGGCCAAGTTTCCATGGCACAAGCATAGGTTATGGTCCTACAATCCTAGGTTGTGCACACAGTACTATACTGCACACGAGGATAGGGTCCCATGGTATAGGCACTTACGTCGGGACAAGGTACACTTATGGTGGGTAGGGTTCATAGGGTCAATTAGGCCAATGACACCACCCCAAACTATACCTATGGTGAGGTCAGGAGGATTCCTTGAATGAGGCTCACTATTATCAGGATAATCTAGCCACTGTAGGGATTGATGTGTCCTCATATGCCGAGTATTGAGCCCAGCAGGAAGCTAGTAAGTGGACTAGATCCAGGACTCACGTTACGGAAGCACATGGGGTCATCAACCCTAGAGAGAGGGGGTGATGGTGAGGTTACAAGTTCTTAGAGACCAGCCCGGAAGAGGTCTAGGAGGAGGAGACAGGTGAAACAAGAGGGGAGGTCATCGGTGGGGGTGAGTTATATGGATAATGTAACATTATTTTGATTTTTGATATATATACCAGCGTGCGTGCAAGACGTGAGATTGTATATGATATTTTTTGGAGGTATTGATATTTATTTATATCTGTGTATATATGTATTGATACATAGACACTCCATTATATAGTTGATGATGTTGACTGGATGGATGATGTACTCATTTTTAATTTCCATTGTTATTGTGTATTATGGAAACTAGTTGAATTAGGCATGATTGAGTCGAGGTCATGTAGGCATGATGGAGTCAAGGTCATTTAGGCATGATGGATTCTAGGTGATTTAGGAAGTTGAGGTCATGTAGGCATGATGGAGTCAAGTATAGGCATGGTGGAGTCTAGGTGATTTAGGCATGATTTGGTCATGTTTTTGCGTTTGATTTAATTTCCAAGTTATTGGTAGTATGGAAAATAAATGATGATGTATATGTATGTTGTGGTGTAAATTTCCAAATATTTGATATCATGGAAATGGTAAATAATTGATGTATGATATGGTGATGTTATAAAATGGTAGGTATGTATGTTTGTATGATTGTTTAATTGCCCAATTTTGTATAAAATGGAAACTCACTAAGGTATAATGTAAATATAAAATGGGGAAAATTAGTTAGGGGAAAGAGTGGTTGAGCTAACCTCTAAGGGCCCCATGCCCTCAGAGTTCTTCCTACATAGCCTCGGTGAAAAGGGGCCTCAAGCTGATGTAGTTCTCCTTAAGCTATAGAAGAATATGCTTGAGGTAGAGGAATGGGTTGATAGGTTTTAGGCATGATTGAGTCTAGGTCATTTAAGTATGGTTGAGTTAAGTTCATTTAGGCATGGTTGAATTTAGGTCGAATAGGCATGGGTGATTTTGGTGAAAGAGGAATTCCCAAAATGTAGGTGTCAAAGGTCTGGTCATGTATAGGAGAATCAAATAAGTAAGAAAAAGGTGAATGATAAGAGGAGACAAAATATCCGCTTAATTGATAAGAACCATTACAAGTCTAACATACCAAAGATTGGTGTATGAACATAAAACCCTAAAGGTGTTGCATGAATGAATTTTATAAGGGTGAAGAAGGTCACATGATCATGAAATGTCACATTTATGACACGTTCCTTGAGTAGGAAAAATATTAGAGAGGAAATGTGGTGAGGTGAAAGAAGTTGGTTTAGTGTAACCTGGTGTGAGACAACATGCCTCTTTGGTAAGAGACCCAAGATCAAAATAGGCAAGTCCATGACGAAAAATTCATCTTTTTCTTTTCTCTTTTTTTTATAGACTGATCGATGTGGGAAGTATATGTGGGATGAGTAGAGTATCTCCTTGAGGTCTTCGTGAAGTTGATCGATGCGGGAAGCTTCGAATATTTTTATTTTATTTTCAGAATATTCTTCTTTTGTAATGGACTATGTACGGTATGGCTAGTTTTGTACAACTATCCTTCAAGGGATTAGTCTATTTATAACAACAAGATTGAAAGATTAGATGTCCTTTTTGAGGTATTTTGATATAATTTTTGCTCAAGGAGTATGAATTTGAAAATCCCGTATATTAATTTTAAATTGTGTTTTGGACTTTTAGGTCATGGAAAAGACTATAGAGAAGGATAGGCTCCTTTTATGAAGACAAAACAATAGCACACAAGGATTATCTATGAAAGAGAGGTTTTAAGTGATGAATGACCATGGGATTCCATCTTGAAAAGGAAAAAGGTATCCATGATAATCGTTCCATAAGTAGAGTCGTGGTGCTCATATTGAAGATAATGTTGAAAGGTGACAGGTAATCACATGATTCTTTTTTAGTCGTTGATCCTCAAAATAGGTAAGTGAAAGGTGAATGGTGCTCAAGGGATAAGCATTTAATAGAAATAAGATGATCTAGGACTTGACTCACCAATAGAATGGTCTAAGATGCAAGGCATTGAGTGGATGAGGTTCGGAGTTTACCTTCAAGTGAAGACAAACAATAAACACCGATATATAGGTATGAGTAATGATATAGGGTCCAAGCCAATTAGGATAAACCTTTCCCCGTTTACTTTTCTCTGCTTTTGATACGTCTTGATTTTCCTTTAGGATGAGGTCACCAACCTAGAAGGTTTGTTCTTGGACATGTTTATCATAGGCACGTTTGATACATTTTTAGTATATTTGGAGGTGATCGAGAGCATTTAGATGACATTCATCTAATAACTCAAGTTGTGCCAAACGATCCTGGTGAAAATCATCATTGTTGAGCATATCTTTGAGTGAGATATGAAGAGATGGAATTTGGACTTCGAGAAGCAAGACAACTTCTATACCGTAGACCAAAGAGAAAGGTGTGGCAGCGGTTGAGGTACAAATACTAGTGTGGTAAGCCCATAAGGTGAAAGGAATGTGTGTATGCCAATCCTTGCAGTATCCTAAACCACCTTCATAAGATTTTTATTTAGAGTTTTTTTAGTCAATTCAGCTTGGCCATTTGTTTGAGGATAATAAGGTGAAGAAAAATTGAATTGAATGTCTGAAGCCATCACAAAGTTTTTCGTAGGGTTTTATTTTTGAATTGTTTTCTATTATCGGTGATGAGGCGATGAGGAACACCAAAGAGAAAAATGATGTGATGGTTGATGAATTCACAAATTTTCTCATATTTTTTAGAAATAAGAGGTACAGATTCCACCCATTTAGTGTAATATTCAGCATTGTAGTAATAATCCATTGATGACATTGGGAAGAATTAGGATTGATCTCACTGACAAGATCCAAACCCCATTGAGAGAAACGCCAAAGGTCTCGCACGAATTGTAAGGCTTGAATAGGGGTGTGATAAAGATTAGTATGTTGTTGACACTTCAAAAATGCTTAACATATTCACAAAAATCACATTTTAGTGTTGGATAGTAATAGCCAGTGCGGGATGTGCTTAGCGACAACTAAGCCACCGAAGTGACCCCCACAAATCCCATCTCGAACTTCCTTAATGAACCGATTGAGCTTGAATATTTGAGAAAATACGCCATGGTTAAGTTAGAAAAGCACCAAATTTTAACCAAACGGTGGTTTAACAGAAAACTAAGTGGAAGGATATCAAAAAAAGTGATCTAGTCCTTAAGTGGGATGTGGATAGAGATAAACTAGGGTGAAACTCTAAGTTTGATACACTTTAAAGTGGGTCATATATCATCGCTTCTTATAAATAAGCCAACTACTTTGAGTTGTATAATTTTGATGGAGTGGTATTACAAATCCCAATCAATGGGATTTATCTCAAACACTCCCATTGAGTTATCTCATTATATCTTGTAAATAGTTATGTTTTGTCTTGTTGGGGATTCACTCCTTTTGGTTGTGCATTGATCACTAATTGATTCCCTTTTCCTCAGTCTTTGTGATGATCTTATTTGTTTTTAATAAGTTCTTGTGCACTCTCTACACTTTTTACTTAAAGCATGAATGATCTTCTCTTTTGTATATAAGTTTTGGAGACCACTTGTAATCGTACACATATCATCTTAGATCCAGTTTCATGGCATGGAATCATATAGTTCGAGTAGTTTTAAATGTACATTATTTCAGCTCCATAAAATTGTCTTCAATCAATGTTAAGTTTATATCGATCCATGAGACAAGTTTTAAAATCTTGAGATCAATGTTAATTTTATGCTCAAATCCATTCCCAATTGATCCTTCAAGGCGGTTGGTTTTCATCATATAACAAGCGAGGCGTCCCTTAGAGGTCACGAAACTATTATTCAAAGTTACACCATATGTAATTTTGAACAACTCATGAAATGAACTTAGGAATAGTTTTTCTCATGAAAATTCATGGGAAATTGATTTAATCTCTTGTGGAGTGCAAGAAATTAGTGTTTTATGGGTTCTCCTAACCCACAAAAGAAAGGAATGAGAATTACGAGACTTAGGAATTTTTTTTCAAAGTTAGTGTTCATTTGAAGTTATTAGACCTTCATGGCACTAAGGAGATTAGGTCCTTTCTCGGATCAAGGTTAGGTTAGAATACCACATATTTTCGTACCCACAAAAATTTATATAAATTAGTTAAGGATGAAATCCATGAAAAAATGGAAGAAAGGAAACAATTATTGGAATGAATAATTGGCTAAGTATTAGTCATGCGCAGAGGCTAGAGGTTATGTGTAAGAGGGTAAGTACACCAAGTTGGGGGAAAAAGGGGGTCTTAAGTGGACACATTTTTCGAAAAATAAAATATTTCAAATTGTATGATTTTTTTAAATAATTACACTCAAAATTGGAAGATGTTGTATAAACATGAATCGTAACATTTTGAGTCTAGTTTATAAGCTACTAAATTTTATTGAAAACAGATAAGTTTAAGTGGGTCAAATAACTAAACTACCAACAGTACTCCTATTTTTGTTAAAAACATAATAGAGTGACTTTCGTGTCTGACCATTTTTAGCACCATTTAGTATTTTTGAAAACCCTTTAGTAGAAAGATAGCTAGGAGCATCTAGTTTGGGCTCCATTTATTTTAGTTTTTTAAGCGATTTTTCTATGATTTTTCTAGTGCACTAATTTTAAATTGAAAAAAAAAGAGACCCAAATGTCCCCCAACTACCTAAATATATATATATATATATATATATATATATATATATATATATATATATATATATATATATATATATATATATATATATTACGAATTAGGCCTCATTTGGGCTTGTCTATTTTTTTCAATTTTGATGAGCCAAAAAAAAGATACACGACAAAAGATAAACATGTTTAAACTTCAAAAAATAGCTATAAAAAGGCATAATTAGAAAATAAATAATATGGAAACCTTATATTAGTAAAAAAATTGAAAAATTATATTTTTAGAAAGAAGAAACTTTGCTCTACGTTGTGGTATAATTCTTTTTAAATGAATCGATCATTTTATGTTGATTTATCATGGCGGAAGTGGATTTTTTGCATTTTCCTACAAAAACATATTGTTTTCTTTGTTTGTGTAGGTCCATGCCTTAGGCTTGGGGATCCAAACCAGATCCAAGCATCTAGGCATGGTTTGGAAAATGTAAAAACACAAAATTCATACATGTTATAATGTGTACACACTATAATGCGTACGCATTCTTCATAGAATAAAAATTATATGTGCTTTTGGCATGCTTCTATTTACAAAAGAAAATGTTTAAGTATAAGTTTATTTATTTATTTTAGTAAATCTAAGAAATTAGGGTCACTTTGCACCTTATAGAACTAGTTTCACAACTCCATTAGTCACGGTTTAGGAGATAGTTTTTATACTATAATTTGTTCATTACATAGGTATTTTTTAGGATTTCAGAATTCAACCTAAATCTTTTAGTGTTTAAATTCTACAATCGAAACCCTAAACCTTAAATCCTAAACCTAAACCCTGATACCTAAACCCTAAACCATGATCCCTAAAACCTAAAACCTAAACCCTAAACCCTAAACCATAAACCCTAAACCCTAAATCTTAAACATTCAACCCTTACCCGTGAGCACTAAACCCTAAGCTCCGAGCCTTAAGCCCTAAACCATGAACAATGATCCCTAAATGCTAAACCCTAAATACTAAATCCTAAACCCTAAACCCTAATCCCTAAACATTGAATCCTAAACCATAAAGCTTGAGCCCTAAACCCTAAACCCTAACCCCTAAATTCTAAACACTAAAATCTAAACCCTAAAATCTGTGACATAAACCCTTAACCCTCATTCCTTAACCCAAAGACCTAAACCCTAAACCCTAAAATCAAAATAATTAAACCTCAACCATGAACACTAAATCATGAACCCTAAACCGTAAACCGTAAACCCTAAACCCTAAACCCTAAACCCTAGTCCATAAGCCATAAACCCTAAACAATAAATCCGAGCCCCGATCTCTAATACCTAAACCTTAAACTTGTCAGAATCGCGAACCCCAAACCTTTGGCCATAAACTTTGAACCATGAACCCTAAACCATAATCCCTAAACCCTAAACCATGAACCCTAAGCCTTGAAACCTATACCCCGATCCTCGGCCCTAAAACATAAACCCTAAACATTAAACCCCGATTTCTAACCCTAAACCTTAAACCCATAATTTTGAACTTCACAACCCGAGCTATAAACCCCGAACCATGAACCCTAAACCCTAAACCTTAAACCCTAATCCTTGAACCCTACACCTCAATCCCGAGCTCTAAACCCTAAACCATGTTACCTAAGCCCTAAGCCCTAAACCTTGAGCCCTAAACCATAAACCCTAAACCTTAAGCCCTAAAATCTAAATAATAAACCCTAAACCCTAAACCCTAAACCATGAGCCATAAATGCTAAACCCTAAACCCTAAACCTTAAAACTAAATCTTAAACCTTAAACATAGACCCCTAAAATATAAACCCTAAACCCTAAACCCTAAACCATAAATCCTAAACCCTAAACACTTAATCCTAAACCCTAAACCTTGATCCCTAAACCCTAAACCCTAAACACTAAACCCTAAACCATGAACTCTGTGACCTAAACCCTTAACCCTTAACCCTAAGACCTAAACCCTAAACTATAAACCTTAAACCCTAAAACCAAAATAATAAACCCTAAACCTTGAACACTAAATCCTAAACCCTAAACCTTAAACCCTTAACCCTTAACCCTAAACCCTAAACCCTAAACCCTACACCCTAAACCCTAAACCTTGAACCCTGAGCCATGAGCCCTAAACCCTAAACACTAAATCTAGATCCCTAAGCTCTAACCCCTAAACCTCATATATTTCCAGTAGGTCTCATGAGTGAGTTCATCTTTTTGAATATCAATATTAGGACCATATTTCCTAGTCTTGTGCCTAGAACCATCATTAAGTCTTCTTGTACAACTACCTTGTTTATGAGAGGTAGGACAAGAGACTAACTGGATATGACTTTTATCTTGTGCCTTATAATACATATTACACATATATGTCAAACCTCTTTCTCCCCACATATACTTTCCCTCTTGAATGTCAATTTCTTCCAACTCTGAAAAAAAAATCACATTTCTCATATTTCCATGTATGGTATTATGCAAGATAGGATGAACCATTGGAAGCTGGAAAAAATAACCATCACAACACAAAAATTAATTTCAAAGGAAATGGAAGAAACAAAGAGAATATACCAATGTGAAGGTGTAGGATCGGAACTAAATTTCCTACCATATCCTCTCCTCTGGAGAAAGAGAAAGCTCTTCTACTACTGGAATGGATAAAAACATTGACAGAACTTCCTGAAGTGTTCAAAATAAGCATAGAAACTGGGGAATGACTAAGAACACAAAGGGTTTATCAATTTCCTACTAAATCTTTCTTGTTTAGTTCTAAATGGGAGTCATCTAGGCCTATGAATTAGTGACCTTCCATTCATTAATAATTCCTTCCATGATAAACCCATGGATTCTTTCAAAAGTGCCTTCAAAAAGATAGGGGTAGTCATTAATCCTAGTGAAGGGTGTGATGTGATTTCCAAAAACTTGAAATTCATATATATTTAGAGGTCATAACACGAATTTATAAATATCTCTATCATTATAAATGGAAGCCAAGTAACGATGTCTCCCTATATCCAAGGATTAAGGACTACTGGGGTTTGTGGTAGGATTGGACATTCAGGAATCATTGAGTGTCTAAATCAGAATGTCATTACATCTAGAGAAACATTTTCAAACATTGGATTAATGCATCTTTGAAAATAAACTTGAACCTCAAAAATCCTCTCAAATTGCCAACTTATAGAAGCATTGGACATATAAAGCTTTGTTATTCTAATGAAAGCTTTGTTCTGCCAGCTTGCAACTGAAAGAATTATTTAAAAGAGCATCAAAAACATTTCTTTGTACCAAATTGTTCTTGGATATCTAACAATTTCCCTCCTTCAAAATATCAATAGATGAAAGACATCAAATTGTGATGACTCTCTTTGAATGTTTTGCCTAGGAAGCAAATGAACCCTTTTCAATTGAATACTATGTGTTAATACTAATAAGAATGGGTAAGACACAAAACATTACAGTGAGTGAAATAGTTCCCATGTGATGGGAAAAATAAGATAGATGTATTGGGTAACATTTATTTGTACCAAATTGTTCTTGGATATCTGTAATTTCACAACTTCAAAATATTAGTAGATTAAAGGCATAAAATTTTGATGACTCCCTTTGAATTTTCTTCCTAGGAAGAAGATGAACCATTTTTAGTTGAATACGCTCAGTCAATACTAATAAGAATGGGTAAGAAACATAACATTATAGTGAGTGAATGGCTGAGGCTAAACTATGATCCCTAAACCTTGAGCCTTAAACCCTGAGCCCTAAACCATAAAACCTATCCCATAAACCCTAAACCTTGAGCCTTAAACCATAAACACTAAACATTGTGCCCTACACCCTAAACCCTGATCCTTAAACCTTAAATCATAATCCCTAAACCCTAAAACCTAAACCCTAACCTTAAACTATGAGTCCTAAACCCTAAACCATGATCCCTAAACCCTAAACCTTAAACCATAATCCCTAAACCCTAAACCCTAAGCCCTAAATCCTAAACCCTAAACCCTAAACCCTCAAGCTAGAAGACTAAAGCCTCAACCCTAAACCCCAAGACCTAAACCCTGAGCCCTAAACCATAAACCCTAAACCTTGAGCCCTAAAACCTAAACCATAATCCATAAACCCTAAGCCATAAGCCATAATCCCAAACCCTAAACCCTAAATCCTAACCTCTAAACACTAAATCGTAAACCCGAGCCCTAAACCCTAAACCTTGAACCCTCAACCCTAAACCCTAAACCATGAGCCCTAAACCATAAACCCTAAACCCTAAAACCTACGACATAAACCCTAAACCATGAGCCATAAATCCTAAACCCTAAATGATAAACCCTAAACCTTAAACCCTCATCCCAAAAACATAAACCCTAAAACTAAATCCTAAACTCTAAACCCTTAACCCTAAACCCTAAACCCTAAACCCTAAACCCTAAACCCTAAACCCTAAACCCTAAACCCTAAACCCTAAACCCTAAACCCTAAACCCTAAACCCTAAACCCTAAACCCTAAACCCTAAACCCTAAACCCTAAACCCTAAACCCTAAACCCTAAACCCTAAACCCTAAACCCTAAACCCTAAACACTAAACCCTAAACTCTAAACCCTTAGCTCTAAACCCTTAACCCTAAACCCTCAACCTTGATCCCAGATCCCTAAGGAGGAGGCAAATTAAAATCACCTCATTTCTCCATAGGACATGAATCCCATCCAGGAGTAATCATATATCTAAAAAGTGAGGATCTCATTTTAGTAAGAAGTAGACAAACATCATAGAGCTTATTCATGGTCACTAAATTGAATTATGGACCAAATTTCAAAATTAGTACCAATTCAAGCAATGGTAGGGCCAAAATCTAATCAAGAAGGTCAAAACACCTATAAACTGACTATATGTTTTAACAAAACAAAGACCAAATGCAATATATATGTCCTGAAATTTTTAGGTCATTGCTTTAAAACTTTGAAAATGAGTAAATCTTGACAGATTAGAATTTGAAAAACTATCTTCTAGATTTTAAATCGTCAGAGATACAAGATCACGTCAATCGGTTGCAGAGTGACCCTAACTTCTTATATTTACTAAAATAAATTTATAGTATAATATTTCTTTTATTATTTCTTAAATTTAAAGTATAAGAAATAATAAAAGTATAAAGAAATAATAAAATAAATCTTATACTTAACATTTATTTTAGTAAATATGGCTCCTTTAGGCCCTCCTAAACTTCATATAACACAAAATTTGTACACTTTTCATAAGCACTAGAAACACGATCGCGTTATAACGTGTATGCGTTTTAGGTTCGTGAATTTCAATCCTAAGAAAACATAATGCGATCACATTATTGCAAAATGTGATCTCATTAATTTTTGGGTTTTTGTCCACTTACCCGGGAGTGCATGAACGAAACTATAAGTAACACATGAGTAGGAGGATGTGTGAAAACATGCACATGAGAGCAAGGCATGAAGAAATGACGGGTGCGAAGGTGTGCGCACCTCAAAGGAATGGTTAGCATGTAAAGGTTCGTGAAGATACACAAAGATTAAAGACTTAGTCATTTTCAGAGCAAGGATAAAAATAGGAAATAAAAATGATGAAGTGATATGTAAGTAAAGTGTAAGAATAAGAAAAACGCAAGGGAAGGTAAAACACATGCAAAGAATATGTCTATTTATAAGAATTTAAACATAGGAAGGCCAAGATATTTATAGGTTGATCTAATATTAAAGCAGAGTTGTAAAAGTATTCAACCTATTATTAGATAAAAAGCATGTAAGTGGTGATGGGAAAGTCCCCAACGTGTATAAATAGGTGTAGTACTCGAGTAGTAAGTATTCATTTTTTTGAAGTGTATTATGTATGTGTGCGTGGTTCAGAGCATGATTATAAGAAGTTATGGATATAATCAATGAGTATTATATGTAATGAATTGTGTTAGTGATGGATGATTGTGTATGGATAACTAAGGTTAGCATATTTGAGCATGGAATTATGGGAATTCAAATACACTTATTGATTATCTATGTTAAATGGATTACGTATTATGTGTTCAAATTTATTCTAGTTATTATGAGGTATCTTATTCAAATTGTGTTGTAATGGATATGATGTTAATTTATAATGACCTAACCATAACTTGTAGATTAAGTAAAGATGGACCCGGTGATTAGGTGTGCTTGGGTGAGTGTTTAGACCTCTATTTGGATAAAGTTTCAGTGTGACCAACTAAAAATTGGTTAGAAAAAAGACTAAATTTTGGTTCCATTGCCAAGACCTCTTTTCTTTCTACTCATTAGGATATGACACATGTATGGCATTTTGGATATCTTTAAAGAATATTGAGATTTGGGTGCATGACGATGCGGCACACGTTTTCTCAAATATACAATAGTGGACCATATTTTAATACGTGTAAATGGGTGGAAGATAACATCTATGATTTCTTGTATGAGAGCAGTCATTATCTTCTTTCTAGTATAATTGTACTAGTGACTAGTAGCTTAGCTTATACAGAACAAGGGTGTCCAACTAGGAAGAAAGAAAGTGTGGAGTGAAGATGATTACCAAACACTCTACGATTTAGATGAGCCATGGAAAGAGCTATAGATCACCTTTGGTGGGAAGGCATGTTTTGTAGTTTACCTTAGAGAAAATAATTTTGGCATACTTGTGCCCAAATGAAGTAAATTCTACTTTTACGCGATCCAAGGGGATCATATTTGTGTGTGACACCTTTAGGTATAAAAATTTTGATTATTAAGTTGAGAATGGAGAAATTCTTGATGGTGGGATGAACCCCCTCGTGCATAGGGGTAGGAAGCATTTTGAGAAGGATGGTAATTGTCCAATGAAATAAAAGGAAAGAGATGAAACACTACGTAGGTATAATAATGCGGGAGGGAGGGAAATTAAACAGGGAGATGATATTGAGGGTAATGATGATGGGTGGTAGTGATGAGAACCTTGTAGAAGGCGAGGGACTACATGATCGTGTTTTTAGTATTAGGGAAGCAAGGTATAATGACCACTTTGACATTAGATGAAATTGAGTCGAGGAGAGATTGAGAAGCTGTTGGTGTGCATATCCGAACCAACTTGGACACCTAGCCCTTACACATGGTGCTTAGAATCTGGAAATTTATGTAGAACATCATCATAGTGAGGGTGATTAGGAAGGTAATCAAGTATCACCATGATGAATTAGATATATAGTTAGGAATGTATTTCTATCATCTCTAGAGGTGTAGTATATTAAGGACATGTATTTGGCAGCATAAGATAACAGTTCTCGTGTTTGGACATATTTTTTTGGAACCAAATTTTTAAGCACATCGTCGGGAAAAGTAGTGACACACTACCCATTAGAGGTAGTACTATTGGTGGATTAATAGGACAGAAAGTTGGAGTACAATTCAACACTACCATAGGGACGTAAGGTAGTACATCTACCAATCCCCATATCATGGTAGGAGGCTGAAGAGGTTCAGGTCATCCATCACGTGGAGGGAATCCTAGTGGAGGTTCAGGTTCAAGATCTATCCCCACTCGAGGACAAGGGCCACATCATCCAACAAAACAACCTCAAAAACCACAGCAATAGACTCCTCATATCTTCTTTGAGATGTCTCTTCATTTACAATAGTATATAGGTGTGAAAGAGGGAGTTGAACATGTGCATAAGTTTGACTTATAATGGAGAGCCAAGGGAATAATGGCTCGAATTGTAAAAAAATTCAATTTTAAACCACACTTTAAGGTTGCACGCACAAGTGGTATAGAAAGTATGATCCACACCAAATGATAGGGGATAATGATGCATTGTGTGTAATGTTTTTCACTAAATTCCATATACCTCGGTTCGAGCACCAGAGCATTAACGTACTAAAGGATATCAAGTATATATTTTCTAAAAGCTTTAGATAATATGAAATGTTTTTAAGACATTGTTGTCCTATATTTCCTATTATATCCATCAAAGCCAACATGTGTAGTTGTTTGTGAGAGTTTTGTTAACACCTTTTTGGAGAGCCCTTTCACATAATACATTTACTAATCCATGTGAAGTCTTGGAAGTAGCACTACATGATGTAGCAGTTATGAGTGTTGACAAAATGGTAATTCTATTCCTTGAAGCTCATATTGCAGCAATTGTTACCTAGTTGGAGAAACTATTAGCCAATTCAAACCACGAGATGCATAATGGATTTTAGTGTATAAATAGTGAGATGGAAGCACATATAAAAGATAGCTATTCATGCAAGAATGTGTGTGCGTTGTTAACATCCTATGAGATTTTCCATAAAAATAATGATGTCCATAATTGTCCACTCTTACATCACATGACTCGAAGAATTTCTCTCGTGTGTTGCAAAAAAATTGACGCACACACCCATGACATAGTCATCTATTATCGATTGATTAGATCTATGAGGCATGTGAAATAGGGTTGTGTCGGACCGAGTGTGAAGGAAAGTAGGTCACAGGATAAAAAGGACAAACAAATGTAGCACGCAACAATGGGAAGGGAGGATTTTGAGGAGTTTAGAAGCATAGACCGTGGTGTCCATGTAAGGTTTGAGCGAGGGACATGTTATACATGTGGATCACATGATCACTATCGGTATGAGTGTCTATAAAATTAGGTATGCATGTAGTGTGGAAAGGAATACGAGGTTGAGGATATTCCTGATTTGTATGCCCACATGTGTAACAATAATAAAAAATAAGGGTGTTGATGGTCCTCAAATATGCACCTATGGTTGATTAACCAAAATTCTCTTCAATGAAATGGGAGAATTCTTGGAATGGTGGTAGATTGGGTGATAGTGTGTCTTTTATTAGTTGGGGAGGGGTTTAGAACTTTCCTTGGGATCAAGCCTTGGGATGGTTGAGGGACACGTACAAAAGATATGGCATTTTCCTACTACTTTTTGTCCTACCTTGGACCAAAGTGATAGGACCCGCAATGTAACATAAATTCATATGGAGAGATGGGATATTTGTTCCCTCAAGTTATTTAAATGATGGGTCAGTCGAGATAAACATGGCCATGGACACAACACTTCACTCTCATGAGTTATCACACAAAGTTTTTCATATGCTTACCTCACCAAACACGGGGTACTATAGACAATATAATTTAGTTATGCATGCATTCTCTAGATAAAAGATAAAGGGAAATTTTAATGATAGTTAGAGACATGCCAGAAAAAACAACGAATGGATGGAAGTATGGGGTGGGATTGATTGTTTAGTTTCAATGGATATTTGGAGGGGGAGGGAAATTTCTTTTTATGACCTTGGTATCTTAGTGTTCCCATGGAAATAATCCATTCTTAACTATGATTCTTGAAAAGAACAAATTTTGGTCGAGACAAAATCTAGCACTTAGTGGAAAGTAGATAGAAGGTTCATGTGGAAGAGTAGAGCACACTCAAAAGCACGAGAGGATCGGAAAGGAATCATGTTATGGGAATAGAGATAGATTCGGGACTTATCTATTTTCACAATGAGGATCTATTTTTGAAGATGACGTGCGGAGCACACAAACCGATTAGAGACTTGCGTGACACACATTTTTATTTTGGAGTATTAGCTATGAAGTGCTTTACATGGATACAAGCTTAGAATAGATCTACTACTAACAATTAATTAGAAGAAGTCTATTGTTAGTTCACTTACATGTGTGGCTATTTTCGTAACGGTGCGTGGCTAAAAATAGCATGCAACCTATTTTGGGATTAGATAAATGGTGAAGGGTATGTCCCCACCCTTATAAATATGTAGTGAACTATGTAGCATATGAGCATCGAGAGAACTAAGTTATGGTGAAGTTACTTTACCAAATCGATGTGCACATAGACTATGGTATTATGTATTGTAATAATCTTTTGTGTATTACTGCATTTAATATAATGGAGGTTATTGACTGAATCAAGGTGTTGATCTTGGTTATAGTTTATTACTGTATGAATGTTCTCATTATGATTATTGTCTAATTCATGATACTTTGAGATCTAGATCGAACATTTATTATAGACAGAACTATTAGACATAGATCTAAATTCTTTAAGTCTTCATCATGCTAACAACTCCTGCAACAACAACCCTAAAGAGGGGCTCGGTACCTTTGCGCACTTCGGTGAGCACTTGATCTAGGCTAAGTGATGTGTCGGTGCGCCTAGAATTTTCTTGGTGAATTCTAGGCTACATCATTGGATCCATTTCCAAGACCTCTTTTTCAGTTGTTTTTAGGATGATTCATGACGAAGACATACTAGTTGACCCTAGAAAGTGTAGAGGAGTGGATACATAATTTAGAAGAAGAATACACATAGAGGTTCAAGATCTTGGATTTGAGTTTAACACACATTTTGGGTGGAATAAAATTTGCACGATAGTTTATATGAGAGCTTCTTTGTTATCTTTATAGTAGAATTGTATGAATGGCTGATTGCTTATGCATCTAAAGGAATTGGAGGTATCGCACACTTGTCTAGACACAGGAATAATTTTAGGCATTTTATGATGTTGATCTAATTTGGAATTGCATTGTGGATACATGGTTCCATGGTTTTTTGAATAGTTATATCTTGGAGTACTCAATTTCCACTTATCTTTTCCCATAGGTAGCTTAATTCTAGCTTTTACGATATCCCGAGAGGAACTTACTAGTAAGGCATTCCAATGGAGATCAAGATCCTGATGGTAACTTTGAATTTGGAGAGTAATCCGATGGATAACTAAACCCCACCACGTGCGGGGGCAGGAGAAGGTTTGGTGAAAGATGGTAGACATAGCGATAAAAAGGTAGAGAGAGGAAAGGTGGCTTAAGTATAATGAGGTGCGCGAGAGGGAGGTAGAGAAACAACGGGAGGTTATAGAGAAAATGGTGTTGTGGAGAAAGATAGTTCGGGAAGGAGTTGAAGTTCACATAGAAGACATGGAACCCGAGCATCAAGAACTCCCCATTTGGGAAAGCATGATAGGAACCCTTCTCGGCCTCATGTATAAACATGCAAATAGAACCATCTTGGGCAATGGGCATGCATCTCAATCCACCTGGAAACCTTTCTCTTGTGCTTGGTTTTCCATCATCTAGTACAAAAAAATAGTTAGCAAGCTAATTCAAGTAGTGGGAGAGTAGGAGAAAGTCTTATAAGAGGCACAACAATGGCAGCGTAAACAACTTCATTGTTAAATGGGATTACCTTTTCAGTGTATCATCAATGTTGAATTTGGGTGTGTAGATTTTGGACTACCTTTGGGAGTAGTAATCCTTCACGATCTGTCGAGGGCACGATTCAATACTATTGTCAAGAAATAGGAATTACATCTTTTGGTTTGACCCACTACGGGTTTGGGACCGGGAGGTATAGGTAGATCTAGCTCGGAGTGGATTTGGTGGTTCTAGAGGTAGAGAAAACATAGGAGGTTCGGATCGAGGTGGAAAAGGTCCGTACCAACCCCGAGAATATTTACATGGAGATGTCTCTTCATCTTCTAGAGTACAGGGGCAGAGAAGATGTTGTTGAACATGTACATATGTGTGAAATAATTTGGCACGCAAAGGGAATCATGGATTCTAAGCATAGGGAAAGTCAATTTCCTACCACGTTATAAGGGCGTGCACATAGCTGGTATAGAAATTTTGACCCTGATCAGACTTACGTAGACTATACAACTTTGAAATATGCATTCCTTAAAGAGTTTCACATCCCTGAGTTTGAACAGAAGAGTATAAGTGAACTCAAGGATATTAAGCAAGGCACTACTGAAAGTGTCGAGAGTATGATGCCCATTTTAAAACACTTGTTATCTAAGATTTCTTATGATATTCATGCAAGACAACATGCACAATGGTTTGTTGGAGGCCTGATTACACCTTTTAAGAGGGCACTATCACATAAAACATACACTGATCCATGCAAAGCACTTGAAGCAGCCTTACGCACTGAGGCATTTGGAAGCATAAACACTGGGGTGAGCCCATTTTTAGAAGCACAGATCGCAGCTATGGCAAAATAGTTGGAGAAACTATCGGCAAATTCAGCACATGAGACATGCACATGGATTTGGTGCATAGATTATGAAGTGGAAGGTCACATAAAGGATATTTGTCCCCACATATCAGTGTGCTCATCATTGCGGTTGGATTGTGATATATGCCATTTAAATCATGATGATGGTGCCCATTACTAAAACATGAGATAAGTAAGAATTCTCATGTTACTATAAAATCTATAGGTCCACAACTCATGACATGGAAGAATGTCGGATGATTGGTCAAATCCATGATGCTATAGATATTGGTATACGACAGATAGGATTTTTAGATAACTCTAAAGGAAAGAATGAGCATCAAGATCGGGATCACAATCAGGTGTGCTATGATCAAAATGAAGGCCATTTTGAAGGTGGTCGTGGCAGAGGTTGAGGATACTATGGTGGATTCAGAGGACGAGACCATCATGGTGGAAGAAGTGAGTTCCCTCACAAAACATGTTAAACATGTGGATCTCCTGAACACTACAGGTGTGAATGTCCTCGAGTATTACATGTTATTTTGTGGAAAGAATCATAGCTATGAGGAATGCCTGGACTGTATGAAAATCTTAGCAAATAGCATAAACAAGAAAACAAAGGCGTAGGGATGGTTAGGATACAATGCACTGTGGAAAATCAGTGGATGCCTAGGTTAGAAGTAGATTCCAAGGTGTGGATAGTAAAGATCACAACCGCGCTCAGTGTGGCAAGCACCAAAGAAGTATTTTAGTAGGAGCATACCATTACTAAGGAGGAGGTTCTTCATGCATGGTACTTGGATCCTACCCATTAGAAGGAGTTTTACTAGGAAACCGTGGAGGTACTCAAGAATATTCAAGGTGAGATACAAAGTATTTAAAAGAGCAATCATGAAAGATGGAGTAAAATAAATCATCGAGATGATCCAAAATGATATGGATGATTTAAGATAAGTGTGTGAAATATTGTGCCAGGAAAATATCATTCCACTACTAGGGATTTTGTTAAAATAAAACACCCCATGCACAAGTACTGATACTGGATGGAAGATCCTGCATGCAATTCTTCCTCATAGCCTAGATTATGATAAGGAAATCACTTTGAATGTTGTTGTGGATGGGTGGCTATTGAGTAATATATTGATTGATATAGGTGCAGAAGTCAATGTTCTTACCTTAGATGCATGGGTACAAATGGGGAGACCTCCATTGCAGCCATCCTCTAATGTATTATTCATGGCTAATTAGACTAAGGCCACTCCCATCGGAGTTTTGAAAGATGCATCCATTACCATACAAGGAGCCAAGTTCACTGGAGATTTTAGCCTTTGGAAGAGTCAGATAACTTCCCAACTCTATTAGGGCATCCTTGGTGCTATGAAAATAATGTTGATCTTTGGTTCAACAAGGGTTATATCAGCTTTGAAAACAAGGAGGAAAGAGTTATTATCCCTTTAATAGATGGAAAATCTGCACCCTATGTTGAGCCCTTGAGTGAAGAAGACCTGAATAGGATTTATGTACGTGCCATCCGGGATCTAGAGGTGCTTAAGCCATTGAAATATGGAATCTTTCAATGGGAGAATTCATAGTATATTAGCGATACTATAAGTGTTGCTTGTGATAATTGGGCTCATAGCACTTATGAGTTGGTAGGGCACGTAATAAAGAGCATAATTCCTAGGGGCAGAAAATTAGGTTATGTCAGGAGGATAGGTAACAACTCGGTACCTTATTACACTAAAGAAGGAGATCCTATGGTGTTCCTACGTGCCATGGAAGAATAGTGGATAGACCCATTGGAGAGAAGGAATATGCTAGCATATACCCTACGCGGGACAACAACGCGTTGGTGGGTGGCCCATAAGGATAATCTTGTAGGATGGAATGAAATTAGAATTTCTCTTGCCACTAGGTTCTTCAGGAGAAATACACCTAATCAAATATGCACTTACCATGGTAATCAACCTATTCAACACCATGTTCAGAAGTGTGAGAGACTCTAGACAAAGGGGCAGGAAGCTTTACCACCTTCTCTCTGGGTGCAAAAATTTTATTCCACTTTACAAGGTTGCGCACATACTTGGTATGTCTATGCAGAAATCCATATAGAGACTGGAAATTGGAAGGATTTAATTATAGGAATGACTCGAGATGTTTGAATTCTTCTCTAACAAGCTCTCAGTGGAAGAAGCATTAAAATACATAAATCGCTTAACTAATGGAGATAGTTCCAAGGTCAAGAAATCCTTCAGAGTTATTGGATAAAGGAACCTCAAGAGTGCATCTTGTTGAAGAGATAGAGGTCGATGCCAAACTACTTCAACACACTTACCTTGAGAAAGAAAAAGGAAAAATGGTCTACTTAGTGGATGATAAAGAAGTAGAAAATTTGGATGTAAACCATTCAACAGGTAGGCGTGAGGTGTTGGATAGTGCAGATAGGACCACACACACCTATCATGAACTTATGAAGACAAAGAAAGTGAATATTGGATCAGATATTGAGCCTAAGGAGGCCATAATTGGAGACTATTGGTCAGAATCTAAAGTGGAAAAAATCATTGAGTTACTATGGGATTATCAGGACTTATTCCCTGGGGTACCATGAACTTAAAGGCATGCATAAATCATTAGGAGAGATGAAGATAAATCTTAAAGAGGGTGTGCACCTAGTCGAGAAAGAGAACCTACAGGATGAACCCCAATGTACATGAAAAGGTCAAAGAAGATATTAACAAAATGTTGAAGTCTGGAATCATCAAACCCTTGACGAGTCAAAATGGGTTAGTCCAATGGTGATCAGTATCAAGAAGGATGGTCAGATTAGGATCTATGTGGACTATAAGATTTGAATTCTACATGTGTGACTAATCCCTTTCTTACGCCATTCACTAAAGAAATACTAGAAGGCATTGCAGAAATGAAATCTATTCATTTACGATAGGTTCTCTGGGTATCATCAGTTAGGATTACCTAGGAGGATCAAGAAAATATCACTTTTACTACCGAATGGGGTAGCTTCACCTATCCTGTGATGTATTTTGGTCTCGAAAAATAGTCTGTTGTATTTTTGTGCATAGTTGTTAAAGTGTTCAAGGAGTTTATTCACAACTTCTTATAGGTTTATTTGGATGATTAAACGGTGTATGGATTAGTTAAGGATCATTGTGACAATCTACTCTTAATGTTTGAAAGATGTAGATAGTTGAGTATCTCTTTGAACATCAATAAGTGCATATTTGCTACACCATTTGGGATATTGTTAGGACACATAATCTATAAGGAAGGTTTATTGGTTGGTCTAGCTAAGGTTGCAATCATTGTAGGCCTAAAAGAGCCTACCAGTTAGAGTGAGGTGCGTGAATTTTGGTCATACATGATATTACAGGAATTTTATTAAAGGATATGCCAAATTTTCCACACCGTTGGAGGAGTTACTGAAAGGGAAAGGTACATTCTACTAGGGAGAACCGCAGCAAATGCGCATTCAAGACATTAAAGGAGAAACTTATTACCGCACCTATCTTGAATTTTCCTTCATGGGACCAACCATTTCATATACATGTGGATGCTTATGGCATGACCATTGGCACAGTATTGGTTCAGATTGGAGAAGGTATTATAGATCATCCTATATGTTTTTCTAGTAGAAAGTTGACTCTTGCAGAACGGAACTACACAACTACAGAGCATGAAGCTTTGTCAATGATCTATGCACTACATAGATTTAGACAGTACCTTCTAGCTAAACCATTTTTCTTTTATACATATCACATGGCATTGAAGTATTTGGTAAATAAACCCATTTTACAGGGGCACATATGTAGATGGGTCATCTTATTTCAAGAACTTGATTTCACAGTTGTGGTAAAACCAGGAAAAGTAATTTTGGACTAAAACATTTATCCATAATAAAGTCAAGGGAAGAAGCACAGCAATTGAAGATACCATGCCCGATGCATAGTTTAATAGGTTACAACGCGCACCGTTAGAATTAGAGGAAATTGTTGTCTTTCTACAAATAGGTATGGCACCAGAAGTAATAAAATACTTGGAGAAGAAACAACTTGTTATATGCGTGGCACCATATATGTTGATTAGCGGTGACCTGTACAAATTAGGTTGGGATGAAGTATTGCGTCATTTTTTACTAGAACATGAGTGCATAGATATTATGGAAGAGGCTCATGGTGGTATTGAAGGTGGCCACTATGCAGGGGTCACAACTGCTTTCAAGATTCTACTTGTTGGATTATGGTGGTAGACCCTGTATAAAGATTGTAAGGATTATTGTAAAGCTTGTGATCATTGTCAATGTCTTGGAAAACTAGGACAATGAGATGAAATTCCTCTATGACCTATTACTAGTGTAGAGCCATTTGATAAATGGGCTATAGATTTTATGGGTCCTATTTCACCAGAAGTGCGTAGAACTAGATTGTGCTATATCATTACTGCATGAGACTATCTAACAATGTGGGAAAAAGTAAAGCACCTATAAAGGATTGCATAGTGGCTAAAACAACTAGGTTTATATGGGAAAATGTTATTACACAATATGGATGTCCTTTAAGTTTGACCAGTGATAGGGGCACACACTTTCTTGAATGAGACAATTAGAATTTTATTGGATGAATTCATGATTACACACCATAAGACTACACCCTATCATCCTCAGGCAAATGGAACTATTGAGGCTTTCAACAAAATTTTGAGCTAGACATTGACAAAAATTTGTGATGTTGGAAGAAAGGATTGGGATGATAAAGTGTCTATAGTACTTTGGGCATATCAAACAACATATAAAAGGTTGAACAAAGCCACACCATTTCAGTTAGTGTTTGGTGTAGAAGCAGTTCTTCCTATGGAATTCATGTTACCTTCTTTGTGTATTGTGCATGCTAGAGGTCTAGCTAATGAGAAAGCATTAGAAGAATGAATTGAAAAGTTAATTAAGCTAGATGAGCGATGAGCCATAGCATGTTGGAGTCAAAAACAAGAGAAGGCCAGGCAGAAAGCATGGCATGACAGAACATTAGGGATAAAAATCTTGAGATAGGATAGATGGTGCTCCTTTATGATTCTAAATTTTTGCACCATCTAGGAAAACTCAAAGTACATTGGTTGGGGTTGTATGTTATCACTCACATACTTGAAACAAGTGCTTTTCAATTAGAGGCACTTGATGGAATATGGTTACCCAGATACTTCAATGGAGTAGGCTAAAGCCCTACTATAAATAAGTCTTCTTGGTGTTTGTAATAAGGCAATGTTGCCATTTAGATTAGGTTTTAAATTTTGTATTTCCTTAATGTGTTTCCTTCTTTGTCGTTATGATTTGTCAATTTAGTTGGTGTGTTTGTGTAATAAGCACATTTATGCACTAGAAGCTAATTACTATTTGGAGAATTTTTATGCATAGAGGACTGCACATACCCTTAGTGTGGGGTAGGTTATTGATATCCAGGTACATGAATGATGAAAATAAGTCCATGTGAAAGGAACTATCTACTACGAGTGCTATTCAAGTTGGAGAATTGAAAAATAAATGCTTCTGGAAATAAGGATCATAGATGGAGATGAATGAAGAAACAAGTATAACGCGAGGTAAGCAGAGGCTATGAAGACTACCAGTGGAAGGCACGGGGACATGATACTCGGGCATATGGAAGCATGCTGAAGATAATTCTATAGTCATAAGGTAGGATGGCGCACTAGAAGGTTATAGCTTGGGAGCGAAGATGTACCGCATGAAAGGAATGAAAATGGTCAATTAATGAGAGGATTGTTAGTAGGTGGAGGAGTAATAAATGCACTAAATTTTTAAAATCTATGTATGGGATGCGAGTTCATTTTTACCGTTGCAATTAAGATAATTTGAAAAGAGCTAAGTGTGAATGAGCCAAGAAATTGTGTTGAGGTGTGAAGAGTGTGAAACCAAATGTGGAGAAGAGGTTTCTACGTAGGAGAAGATTGCATTCCCATAGGTGAAGGGTTTGAGTGAAGAAGACACATTACAAACAAGCTAGGGCATGGAGATTTAAACTAGGGTTTTGACTTGCTCGATTACAGAGGGAAGAAAAGAGATATTTTTAGATGGCACCGAAGAAAGCACCCGTAGCAGGAGTAAAAGGGAAGAAGAAGGTCGAAGTGGAAGAAGAAATTTCTCCGAGAATAATTTCTCAGAAATTCATATCTAGAGGGCATGATCATGGGATAAGAATGGGATTCCCACATCTATCAATGTAAAATCAATGATTACAACCATCGAACATCAGATAATAAGAAGGAGCTCGATGCGTTGTTGAGCACAAAAATGAACAAGCACACAACAGAAGATATGCCAGTGTATGATGACGCTGGTGAGAAGTTACTAAAGAAAATTGGAGTCTACCAGTTGTATGAGATTCCATACTTTGGGAAGTATGAACCATTGTATCAATGGTTGATGAGAAAAGTCCATGAGGACTTCTTCTACTTTGCCAGACGGAGGGTTAGAATCACAACTTCCTTGATTTCAATAGTGACAGGACTAAGGGCCTTGGGAGAAGATCTGGAGAGTGATGTAACTGATAAAGCCGCAATCCTAGAGACAAGGAAGGAGCTAGGGTATACCAAAGGTCTGCACAACATGGAAATTGAAAAATTGAAGAAGTACCCAGTAATGCAGGTAGTTGCACATTTTGTAACAAAGTTGAATGACCAAGAAAGGTGGTCACAGGTGAACATAATGTGGCTGCATGTTACAAAGAAGATGTCTCAAGGAGTGGTCTATAATATCATGGATCACATAGCAAAGACAATCATTGAAGAAGCACAGACAAGTGACAGAATAAGTTTTGGTGCTATTTTATTGTCTTTGGTGTTTATGGAGATTGGAGTGCCTGATGGGCCAAAGGAGAAGATTTGGGAGTACCCCACGGAACACAAGTCACATGTGGAAAGATTTGGCAAGTACTTGTGCAATGGATCAATGAGTGGACCATTCAAGCAGAGGGTGGAGAAGTGGTATGATAGACTCGAATAGCATTCAAAGAAGAGTGGTGCATACCCAAGGAGTTGCCTTCGGTGGTGGGTAAGGTAGTTCAGTTTGTAGTCTACCAAATTTTTGCATCGCACAATTTACGATGAAGGATGGGGCTTGGAGCCCATGGTGCAAACTATCATATGCCTTCACAACAAGATATTTCCAAGCATCAGTTCACCAATTTTCAGATGCACACCACCTAACCTTCAATGTAGATAAGGTAGATTGCGACTACCACACTCTGAGAAAGAAATATGTATATCCAGGGTGGAATTCCTACATTGAGAGGCTTATCTTAGATGTATTAAGCATGAAGCCTGTAAGCTTGGTAGTTGGGGACACTAGAGTAGTGCTTGTGTACCTTCAACTCAAGCCCAAGATGGAGAACAATAAGTATGTGGAGAATGATTTTGTGCTCCTAGGGCCACCAAAATGTAAGCATACAAAGGAAAATGTTCAAGTGCCTAATCCCACAAAGACAATACAAGTAGATGATGAAGAATAAGAGCATTAACATAGTGGTGGGTTGGAGTAAAACGGCAGAAGATAACCTCCAAATAGGGAAGAAGGCGAGCGCATTACTACTCCACCTCAGCACAAAAATGAGATGATGAGTACTTGAATGTGGTACAAGGAGAGTGCCACTTCAAAAGATTATTCGGAGAACAAGGACCCAAGGTGATCGGGGGATCAATTTTAGTGTCAAATTTTCCCTAAACTTCCCTAAAATATGCAAATATAGTAAATCCTTTAGAGATATTTCCAATGACTATAAGAATGTAAAAAATAGACACTTTGAGCTCAAGATATATCCAGTCAAATTTTGGTCAACTGGAAGGTCAATGTTGGTCAATAAGACCATGGTGACGTGGACATGTGCACAATTGACCAAGTGGCTCAGTCAACATCAAGAAAGTGGAAAAAGGAGAAAAAACCAGCGTTGAATTTCATATTACTTTGTAATTCTTTTGCCCATACATTTCCATACATTATTTGTAAATGCCACACATATATATATCAATTTTCAGACATTAGTATAATCACATAATCCTCCAAACCCACATAAACCACCAACATGTTATGCTTCCACATAGAGGAGGAGTGATGCGGTGGAAGGGGGCATGTAAATTCTAGTTGTGGAAATCCACGTGAGAATAAGGTGGGGGAAGTTATGCCCAAGTGGTCCTTTGAACACTTTAAAGAAAAGGCTTTAATAAATCCTAAAACAATATCTTTTAAAACCACCTCCACCAAAAATGCATTTAAATGTGGGATAAAAACAAAAGGAGGTGACATAGGAGAAGGAGGTGGGATTTGAACCCCTAACCTCATCCAACAAATATAGGTGGCCTTACCAACCCACCACCCTCTTGGAAGTGATATAAAATAAGCTCACTTGTATTTGTAATAAGGAAGTGCTAGGTCCGTGTCAAGCCAATAAGTAGGCGGTTTTGGGAACTTCTACTCACTTCCAGATCTCAAGTTATCTATGAAAGTTGCTCAAAATTTTGAGTCAATCATGATGGTGTAATCATTTAACCAATTTGGAGCTTTTGTGATAGAGTTATGTGCTGTTAAATTCACACGAAGGCGTATAACCAAAGGGAGATAGCACTGCAAGTGGATCAGGAAGGTGAAGGACAGAGGCTAAGCTCTATTAACATCCTTTGAAGGTCTAAAACATAGTTTTGTAGGTTTTTTATTCATTATTGGTTAATGTAAATGTTATTGTATTTACATATTTAACATTATTAATGGATCGGTTCACCACGAACTTGGGGACGTAGGAATTCTGAACCCCGTAAACAATCTGGTGTTGTGTTCTAATTTTTATTTTCAGTTTCTGATTATTTACAGTAATTTACATTCCCAATTTGAATATGGATGCAACTATAATAAGAATTGATAAAATTGGAAAAATCATTTAAATCAAACAGTGATTTTTGGGGCTTTCGAACGAATAGTGAAATTTTGAGTAAAATTGCAAACTTAATTTCAGTTTGAATTCAGTCTTAAATCAGTATTTGATCAATTTTTGGAATATAAAAGACTTCAAGTTGATTTAAAAAATAACAATCCTTGAAAATGTTTAAAAGTGGAAAAAATAAAACACCCATTTTCGGATCAAGTTTGGTATCAGAGCAGTTAGATTGCGATTAGCTTCTAATTGTGTTTGAAAATTTGACTTTAGTTTCAGTATTTAGTTCGAGCTTTTCACCGTGCGAGACATTTTGGGGCTTGTTAATATTCTTTTGTAGTGTGTAGTTTTGGAAGTACAGGTTGTGTTTGTAGGAATAGGGAATCATGGGCAAGTCATCCAAATAGGAGCAATTGGATGAGCTTGAAGCCACTAACCACCAACTCCAGGAAGAAAACTCTTTCTTGAGAGCTAATTTTTATTCCTTGGAAGAGGAAATAGTGTGGTTAAAATCTGAGCCACAATCCTCTATAACCAAGAAAGAGGAGTATGTCAATGAGATGCTTGCACAAAGCAAGAAGTTGATGGGCTTTGTTAAAGAGTTGCAGGAAGAAATATGGACCAAGGATGCCCTCTTGGCAAAGCTGTAACAAGGTGAACACAAGAAGGAAATGCCTTCCAAATTAGATGCAGGTACTATGATAGAATGCACTATAAGTTGTTCACATTTTAATTCTTCCTCTCATTTAGTTTCAGATATTCCTTTGGGTCAGTTTGAAAAACACACTAAGGGAATTGGGTCTAAACTAATGGTTAAGATGGGATTTAATGGAAAGGGCCTTGGTAAAAATGGACAAGGTGATGCTAACCCAATACAGGTAGAGGATCAACCTTAGTTTGTAGGTTTGGGTTATTCTAGTGGGAAAATGGAAATTGGAGAAAGTTCCAAAGCAGCTAAAGGAAGACAAGCTTCCAATAGCCAAGGATCTACGCCTCTAGAATTGCAAGATTCCGCCATCAGGAGGAACAATGAAAGGTGTAAGAAAGCAGGTAAACGAGGTAATGAAATTCCACCTCCTCCCACTTACACTAAAAATAGCACTAAGGGGAAATTTAATCCTAAGACTTCTAAAACACTCTTTCAGTCTGAACAATATAGCTTTGGTAGATAGGGGTATGCTTTTCCTTGCACATTTTGTGAAGGTACTAATCATTCTGCAGCATATTGTTGGAAGAGGAAAAATATGATAAAGAAGTTAATGCCTTTTGTGAATGATAAGGTAGGTGCAAAAGACCAATCTCACTCTGGTAAGGCGAGAAATGGCAAAAAGGTTACCTCTCCTAAACAGGGGAATCATTTTCCTAGATAGAGTTCAAGGAATGGAAAAATGGGTAAGACTCCTAAAAATAAGGAAATTAAATTTTGTTCCCATTGTAAAAGTAATGGTCATGATGTTAAGATGTGTTGGTATGTTCCTTCAATGCAACATTGGAAAGTTGTTAAAAAGGAAAATAATGTCAAACCAAAATTTGTTGATCTAACTCATGTAAATGCTCATTTTAGTACTAGGGAAGTAAAACCACCTAAACGGAGAAATCCAAGTAATTGGATGGGAAAAACATTCCTCAACTTTATGTTTGCATTACAATAACTGGTGATAGTATGCAAACATTTTCAAAGCTATATTTTAGGGATTTGATCCTATGTTTATATTCAGCTTTGAAATAATTTGGAAGTAGCCGTAGAGAAGATTTGAGTGATAGGTTCATCATACTCATATTCATCTTCTCACATTTTGGTTGGTTATTCCATTTCTGACAATGTATGTAGGGATATGGGCATCATCAGAATGTCTATTTTGAAACTTGTAGTTTTATAGTGTTGTCATTTGTGCAAATATTATGGATGCTTATAAGACCCATTCGGGCACCTATTTGATATTGTAATAAATAGACAAACTTGTTGTATCCACATGTGTTATTTGCACTAATTTAAAAGACCCTTATTTTGGGCAAATTTTATTTTTGTAACTATCAAATGTGGTTGTAATTAGGGTGTAAATTTATTACACTAACAAACTGGTTTGCAAAGGCACCAAGTGATCATTTTGTAGATTATGGCAGTTCACCAATTTGGGTAAGCATACAGTTTATAATCTATCCCTTTATAGTTCAGTGTATGGATAGAATATTTACATATTCACGTGGATTCAGTTGTTGAATATAGCTATTTTTAGCATTGATAGTCTATTTTATTCTAGATAGTGAATAATTGCAGTTTTTATAGTTTCAAATGGACAGTGGGCACTAGCCTAATTATGGGCTAGTTTAGATGTCTAGTATACTGATTTGTGTTATGAAATTGTAATTTAAGTAATCGGTCATATCACAAAGTGACAGTTGAACACTAGCTTTCCGTAATAGAATGGGTGTTATTATCTGGTCAATTATTTGTGATGGCATTATAGTGGGGTATGACAGTTCACAATTGTGTGCAGAGTTGACAGGGTTGCAGTGTTTCAATTGAACACTAGCTTAATTAGGTGTTATTATCTGATCGATTATGTAATTAGCTAATCAAATATTTGTATTTTATTAACCTATAATGTTATTTCAGGTTCTTGTATGTGTTTTTGCAATGTAGGAAGAGATAGCATGTTTTGTGGGTTGATAAACAAATTTTTGTGGACAAAAATTCTTCTTAGTAGGGAGGAGTGATCAGGGGATCAATTTCAGTGTCAAATGTTCCCTAAACTTCCCTAAACCGGGTAAGTGCACGAAGTTGGTGGACAATTCGTGGACATAAAAACTCGAAATAAAGGAACCGCGATTGCGGTTCTTGAATTTAGGTTCGGTAATTACCGAACCTAAAACCGCGATCGTAGTTTAGAACCGCGAGCGCAGGTTATAAACTGCGATCGCGGAACTCTGAGACAAAATTTAATAGTCCCGTGACTCGTTATTTTCCTCATTTTTCATTTCAAACCGTGACTTTTCCTAAACATTTTTCACTCGTGCTTTCAATACCATCTCAAAATTGCTCATCGAGACTTCTGGATAGTGATAGATTCAACCATGCCGCCAAGACAAGGAGGTAAGTCCCCGATTGTAATCATTTTTTTGCATTTTAGGTTTTTTTGCATTTTCATGGGTTTTTTGAAATGTTTGTTTATGTATACAATTTTCTTGTTTTATCAGTTGGTCGGAAAGCTCGAAATCATGCAAACCGTCAAAACATTCCTCAAAACCCACCGAACATTCCTCAAAACCCTCCGAACATTCCTCAAAACCCTCCTCCAAACATAGATCCACCTCCTGTGGCTCCTTCTGTCCCCACTGAGCCAATAGGAACGTAAGATAATATCATTGGAAGAATCCAAGAAAATAAAATTGTCATTGAGAACCTAATTCAAACTATAAGACAAAATCATGCTACAAATCCATCCCGCATGACTTTAGCCAATACATTGCAAACATTGATTGGCGAAGTTGAGTTTGCAACCAACCAAATACATAGATGGAACACCTTTAGAAGTGACTGTAGGCGGTGGCATGTGGATAAACTATCCCATGTGGCCGTCCAAAGACAAAAAAATGGAAAAGACCTCATTTGTGCATTATTTACCGATCCACAGAACCAATACCCCCCCTGCAGTTACTTGCAAATGATTCCCAATCCATTGGTGCCATGATGACAAAATCAAAAACAATTTTTGGGACCGATGGTGGATGGTTTTTGATTATCCACCATGCAACAACAATGAGGTTCCTCTTTATTTTTTTAAGAAATTATATTGTGAAATGAGTGAAATCAGAAAGATTAAATTGCAAAAACAAGGTGGAGCTTGCTGTGATTTTATTGATATAAAATGAAGCATTACAACCAAAAGAGAGAGCTGCAATATTTATAGATATTGGACAACTTCTATCTCTTCCACAATACATGGAACAAATCTCCTAAACAAAGCAAATATGCAGAAATAGCATATTGCCCCTAAAAAGCTTCTACATGAAATCATCCGAGAACAATATTCTAACTAAAGAACATCCTCCACAATCTAAGGGATGATAACAACACACTAACAACTAAGCTAACTAAAGTAATTAAATAATTACTTTATTATAATTACACATTAATCCACATATGGTGAATTAAGTGTTAGATTATTTCTAACATTCCCCCCCTTAATTCATCATATTCTGAAGTGAACAGGAGAGAAATACTCTGAATGCCTCAAATTTAGGACGTGCAAGAGATTTTGTGAAGATATCTGCACGTTGATGTTCTATCGGGCAATGTTGAAGCTGAATGTTGTTGTTCTGAACTTGTTTGCGAATGAAATGTACTTGCACCTCAATGTGTTTGGTGCGTTCATGAAAAAATGGATTCGAACAAGTTTTATTACTCCTTCATTGTCTACATGTAGGATTGTTGGATGATCCTATGGAATTCCCAATCCTTCAAGTATCCGTCTGAGCCAAATCACTTCACAGACAACTCCTCCTGCTGCGCGATATTCTACTTCTGTGGAAGACCTTGAAACACAATTTTGTTTCTTACTCCCCCATGAAATAGGTCCAGATCCCAAAAAGAACACAAATCCTGAAGTGGACTTCCTATCATCAACATTCCCTGCATGATATGAATCTGTATATCCTATCAAGAAGAAGTTATCATTCTTCTTGTATTCTAGGCCAAAGTCCATGGTTCCTCTAATGTATCTCAGTACCCTCTTTGTTGCTTTCAGTGACAAACCCTTGGTTCTTACATAAATCGAGAAAGATAACTGACTGCATAGCTAATATCTGGCCTAGAATAAGTTAAGTAAATGAGACTCCCAATCAACTGTCGATAAAGAGTAACATTTACTTGTTCTGATGGATCTGTGTGAGACAATTAAAGCCTTGTCTCCATAGGTGTAGCCATTGGTATACTATCCATCATTCTGAATTTCTCGAGCATTGTCTTGGCATATTTTAGTTGAGTAACAAAGATGTGATTTTCCTTTTGCCATACTTCAAGTCCAAGACAATAATGAAGAATCCCAAGATCTGTCATGTCGAATGATCGATTTAGATCTTCCTTAGTTGTTTCAATCATCTTCACCGAACTTCCAGTGATGACTAGATCATCGACATATACTACTATGATCACTATCTCCCCCCCTTTCTTTTTGAGATAGAGATTAGGATCATATGGAATTCTTTTGAATCCATGTTTGATGAGATGCTCATCAATCTTTATGTACCATGCCCAGGACCTGTTTGAGACCGTACAGTGACTTTATGAGTCTACATACCTTTCCTTCTTTACCTGGTATGACAAAACCTTCTAGTTGAGTCATGTAGACTTCTTCCTGTAAATCCCCATTGAGAAATGCACTTTTTACATCCATTTGATGAACTTTCCAACCAAATTGTGCAGCTAAAGCAAATATCATCCTGATTGTTTTGATCTTAGTTGTTGGTGCGAATGTTTCTTCATAATCAATGCCTTCTTTTTGTGCATAACCCTTAGCTACCAATCTTGCCTTGTATTTATCAATGCTTCCATTTGATTTGTACTTTGTTTTAAATATCCATTTGCAACCTATTGCCTTCTTCCCTGGTGGAAGATCTGTAAGCTGCCATGTATTATTCTTAATCAAAGAGTTGAATTCTGAATTCATAGCATCTGACCAAGGTTTTGACTGCTAAGCATCTTGAACTGTAGTGGGCTCACTTGATTCAATTATTGTACTCATTAAGGCTAAGTTTACCTCATTTTGAGTCATCTTTGTGAGTTCTTGGTCCTGAAGTGGATGTGTTAGGATCACTATCCAACTTAGCATCTCGAATTAGATTAGTATACCACTTAGGCATACATTTAGTTGTTCTTGTAGATGGAGGAGTTGAATTATCCTTATCATCGTTATCTTCATCAAGAACATCTTCTATTTTCTTAGTAGGATTGTTTTGTGAGTTTATGGAAGGAGCATCTACTTCTTTATTTTCAAAAAACTCAACATCTCTACTGTGAAATTTTTTATTATTTTGGATCCATTAACTTTGTATCCCAAGGCTTCATCTTTGTATCCCAAGAATATAAGTTGTTCTGATTTCATATCAAGTTTAGTTCTCTTTTTCTTAGGAATGTGCATACTTGCCTTGCATCCAAAAACTCTAAGGTGTTTTATAGATGGTTTGTTCCCTGACCAAGCTTCCTGTGGTGTTATTCCATCAAGTGCGGAAGTGGGAACTCTATTCAGCAGATAAACTGTTGTTTTTACTGCTTCTGCCCAATATGTTTTACTCAAGCCTGAATCATCGATCATACACCTTACCATATCCATTATAGTTCTATTTCTTCTCTCAACTACACCATTTTGTTGTGGTGTATATGGAGGTTCCATTTGCCAACGAATTCCATGTGTTTCCAAAAAAGCTTTGAACTCATTACTGGTGTATTCACCCCCTCGATCTGAGTGGAGTGTTTTAATTTTCTTACCAGTTGCATTTTCACAAGCTACTTTGAATTTCTTGAAAGTTTCAAAGGCTTGGTCTTTGGTGCGAATGCAGTATACCCACATTTTTATGAGTAATCATCAACAAAGAGCATAAAATATTGAAACCTTGAATGAATAGGTCTCATATGTCCGCATAGATCGGTATGCACCAAATCAAGTTTACCACGGGCCCTGTATGTACTACTTTTCTGAAAAGAAGCTCTATGTTGTTTTCCTACCAAACAATTTGTGCACTTGTTTGTATTTTTCTTGAAATTTGGCATTCCTCTTACCATATTATTTTTTCGAAGTGTTTCAAGATAGCCAAAACTTACATGGCCAAATTTTCGATGCCACAATTGTGCCGATGATGTATCCTTAGCTACAAGGGCCTGATTTTTGGTGTGAACAAAATCCAACTGAAACATATGACCTACACCAGAAGCTTGTGCAACAATGTTGGATTTTTTAGACTTATCTTTGATTAAACACATCTTCTTTCCATCTGTACAATCAAAATCCACTTTTAAGTTGTCCTCCAAAACTGACTTACTGAAAGTAGATTCTTTGTCAATCCAGGAACATATAGAACATCTCTTATTGTACTTTCTTGATCCAAGAGGTAAGGAGATGTTTCCAATTCCTTGTACTTTATACGATGAATCATCACCCAACGAAACAAAGTCTTTGTTAGGTGTATTCTTTAACTCTAAGAACCAATCATTTCTCCCGGTCATATGTCTTGTTGCTCCTGAGTCAACATACCAAATTGCCTGTGGTGAATTGATTTCTTGAGTTGATTGTGCAGCAAATAGGAAGTCCTCATCTGGTGAGTTATCTTCTTCTTCAGCAATGTTGCCATGCTGCGGTGTTTTCTTTTTCTAGTTACTTTTCCTTTGTCCTTGTTGTTTGTTTTGATAACCCTGACTAGATTGTTGAAAATTTGGCTTCTTTCCACTAGATGAACCCTTCTGAAATGTGTTATACCAAAAATATTTTAAGTCATGTCCTTTTCTGCCACAAATCTGACACTTGCTTTTCTGAGTGTTCCCTTGATTATTCTGTTGAGAATGTTTCTTGTGTTGCTTACCAGTTGTATGAATCTGTTTCTTTCCCTTATGGAATGAAGAGAGGGCTTGTTCCTCATCTTCTACAGGTTTGTTCATGGACTCTTCCTGTTGTAACATGTTCACTAACTCTTCAAAACTTGTAGTTGGACCCATAATGTTGAGAGTTGTGACAAATATTTTGTATGAGGCTGGTAAAGCTCTCAATACAATAGGGACAAGAGATTCATTAGTGACCTCTACTTCCAAAGCTTGGAGAGATGATCTCAATATAGCAACACACTTTAGAAAACCTTCAATAGACTCATTAGAATTCATTTTGAGACAATGGAGTTGTGTTTGTAATTGCAAAATAGCATTTTTATTCTTAGCTTCATATACAGTTGCTAGTTTATCCCATGCTTCTTTTGTAGTTGTCGCTTGACGAATATGAGGTTGTACATCATCAGTTACACCAAATAGAATTATAAGTTTTTCCTTTTGATTAGCACGATCAAACACATGTTGTTTAGCAATATCATTTTCTGGTCTTGTTATCGAGCCATCAACTACACCAATTATGTCCTCAAATTCAAGTTGAGTTTTAATTTTCATTTTCCATGCAACATAATTATCTCCTCGTAGGAGTTGTGAATCGGGAAAAAAGAATTTGGGTGCATTGTTAGCCATTTGTGCAGGAAAGAAAAGAGAGATAGAGAATCAAACACGAAACAAATCCCCCCTCAAATCAGTACACACCCCCAAAATTGATTTTTATTGAGTGTGGGCTCCTTTTTGGCCTTTTACAATGATTTTTGGCACTATCGGCCGTTTTTACAAACATCTTGTAAATAGAAAAAGAAAATTGCACCCCCCTTCTTGTTTACGAAAAAATTAATATTTTCGCATTTTTAAAATTTTTGGGCACTTTGGCCTCTTTTCCCTTACAAATTTAATTTTTGGCTCTTTGGCCTCTTTGACTGAGACCAAAACGTAGAGCTCGAAAAAACACACACTTTAAAAAAAAAATGGCACCTCAATCCAAGGTACCAGTTGAAAGTTATGACCGTTTTAAAATAATTTTCTGGCCCCTTTCCAAAAATGGAATTTTTTTATCCTTCTGATTTTTTTCGCATCGTCCAAAAAGGAAATTTTTTAAAAATGATTTTTAACACAGAAAATGCGGGTCTAACTTACGCATGCATACAACTTTTTTCCTCCATCATCAGCCTTGTTTCCTTCGCCGCCCTTTCACCTTTAAAGGCTCTTTTACGCTCTATTTTGCAAGGTCACACAGGAATTGCTTGCAGATTGAAGGCATACGGCCGAGATCGAGTATCCAGCTCATTTTTTTTTCTTTTGCAGGTGTGAAGCTATCAGGTAAATCCATAGGTATGCAAGGTGAATTCACATATATATGCAAATACCACAGTTGCATACAGGTTGCAGATCGGTGGTGGATGTTTCTTTTTTTTATTAAAAATGAAACCTACACACCAAACCCGAATGGTGGTGCCTCCAAAATTGGGGGTCCACTAAATTAAATCACACTAAACGGGATCTCTGAATTAGAGAGAAAGAAAAAAAAAAACAATTGTATATAGTTCATATGCGATGACAGTATTAAAAAAAAATTAATACAATCACTTTGTTACCAATCTTGGAGGTGTTTCTGTACTATTTCTTTTTCTTTTGCCGGGTGTGTGGAGAAGGGGTAGGGGCTATGAAGAGGCTGGGGGCATCTATGGCTCCTCCTGGCTCAAGCTTCTAGTCCTCCTTCCTCAAATCTTCTAACACTTCCTCAACAATTATCTACAGCCTTAACTCACCTGCTCTAATACCAAATGAAATCTGTAAACTAGATTAAATTGCAAAAACAAGGTGGACCTTGCTGTGATTTTATTAATATAAAATGAAGCATTATAACCAAAAGAGAGAGCTGCAATATTTATAGATATTGGACAGCTTCTATCTCTTCCACAATACATGGAACAAATCTCCTAAACAAAGCAAATATGCAGAAATAACATATTGCCCCTAAAAAGCTTCTACATGAAATCATCCGAGAACAATATTCTAACTAAATAACATCCTCCACAATCTAAGGGATGATAACAACACACTAACAACTAAGCTAACTAAAGTAATTAAATAATTACTTTATTATAATTACACATTAATCCACATATGGTGAATTAAGTGTTAGATTAATTCTTAATGAGGTCCCGAATTATTTTGACTTTTCTGAATTTTTTGGTCGAGGAGGTGGCTTTACACAGAGCAGACATGGTGCACACGTAGGTCAGCCTAGGATCCCCCATGCCCCAAAACCCCCACTGCCTTCAGTTATCCCTCCTACAGTGAAGGAGGTTGTGGATATTGATACATTGCATGCATTGAGGGAGCTCACTGACACTCTCACCCAACATAGCACCCAGATTGCATCTAGTGATGTTGGTGGAGGTGCCAGTTCTAGTGCACCACACCACTGTGGATCATGTGGTGCCGTATGCACTGCAGGCGAGACATCATTTGCTGGTTCACATGATTTCTTTTCTATAGATGAGATGCTGGGGAATGTTTTTGGAACTGGAGCCACTGATATTGGTCTTTCACAGGTAAATTTCAAATAAATTTAAATAATATATATATATATATATATATATATAGTTTAATTCACATGTTTGAGATATATATATATATATATATATATATATGATTGTACGTCATGTACATACATGTAAAAAACTAATTTTTTATTTTATTTTAAATAGCAAGAGCCGGTGAAGGAAACATCCTGGTGTCGACATGCTAGCTATCCTGCGGTGGGTGTGTTTCAAACATAAGTTTCAAGTTGTACAAACTTACATTTTTAATAAATCATTTAATTGCACTAGATTATTATTATAATTTGTTTCACGTGTATGTTGTACATGTATTAATATTTTCTCTTTTATACATAGGAGAGGAGGGCAAGTCATCATCTTCTCAAGGAATCGAGGCTACGGCACGCCTCACATGAGTTTTACGCGAGTTAGTAAATCTCTTTACACTTTGTTTCTAATTACTGGAAGTTCACGCACGGATTGCATGCTTTGGACCTCTGTCATGTAGATTTTAATATTGATTTGTGTATGTTTTTGTATAGCTTATGTAATTCGCTAGAGAGACTCCTCCATAAATGCAAACCGTGGAGGCTACTATAGATACCGCCATAACATCTGCAGATCCACTAACTGAGGTACACAATTTTTTAAATTTGTTAAATTTTAGAGGTTCATTATTTCTTATTAAACTTAAATCTACAATATCAAATTTTGTAGGTATATATGTGAAATATTTAATTTGAAAATTAATTATTTGTATGTAGCTTACCCCTCATGAGTCTATTATTGTCCCTGCGATGCGTCAACAACAAATTGATAGGGATCATGACATTGCGGTAAGATTTCACATGCATTTTAACTAAATTGTACAAGTTTCTAAATTTTGAATGTATTTTAAAATTTTGGGTGTTAAAAACTTGTTGTTTATGAATGTGCAGGTTAGGTTGCAGGCATGCTTAGAGACACCTAGGACCACATGGATGAAATCCGTAGTGGCATCTCCCTCCACTACATCCCTAGGTCATGGATGTGCTACTTCTAGCAGGGCGAAGAGAGGGAAGATGTTTCATGAGTAGATTTATAGTCCACCTGGATGTACATATGTGGTCATGAGTAGATTCATAGTCCATTGTATATATATAGCCTTTTGCGACCGCATGTGGTCCCATATGTACATTATGACACATGCTTAGTTCGAGATGTACACATACATTATGAACTTATGTACATATATATTTTCAGAGACGTGCGTCTGGAGCACACTTTGTTTGATTCTTATATATATATCCATGTGTGTTGGTTAAATCATATTTATGACTTTTTCAGTTCTTTAACAAGCAGTGTAATGTGGTTAATCATCATCTTTGAATGGGTATATACCAATTTTTCTATATGTTCTTTGTCTTGTTTGTTTACTAATGACTCAACTTGAGGATTTCACTATGAGACTTATGTTTGTTTTTCTTGCACTTGGATCAAAGAAATAAATTGGCATGTGAAATTTTTTATTCTCATAAGGTGGATCATTATGGGGCCTAATTCTAAGGCCATGTTCAAGTTCAATTTAAAATATAAGGAATGGGAATAGGTTCTGGAACCTTCTTTGTGCATTGATTTTGCATCCTTGAATCCATTATAAGGTCCATGACATATACCATGCAAAGTGGACGTTAATATCTGTGGATCTTGATGACATGATGACATCATGCCATGGTACCCTAAGGACAGGGAATTTTTTAGATCATGATATATGTTGCCAGGTATTTATATTGGAACCACTATAGTACCTATTGATTCTCACTCTTCATTATAATACAAGTGATGTGATTATAATAGTTTTTGTACCCAAATCAGTTTCTGAATGGCAATGGTATAAAGATGCTAGATCTGTAAAACTGAAACAGTTAATTATATCTAGATTGTATTTTCATAATTTACAATCTTGGATGCTTGCATTGTTTTGTCTTGGAACAATTCACATATCGCATCATTCACTTGTGCAATATTCAAACCAATAGATCTATAGGGATTATCTGATAACTTATGGAAAATGTTTTCAAGAGGTAGAGCATGTGTTATTTTAAAGAATATGGTGAGTATACTCTTAAATTGGTAATATGCTCCAAGAATTGTTCTTGTGATGATTATACTTGAATAAGCTAGTGAGGCAGGTAGCTAGTTTGGTCTATGACTTGAGGTTTCTTGAATCAGTATATACATATAATTTTCTTATGCGTCTGTAAAGAATATTTCACAGGTGAAATGTGTACATTCCAAAATACAAGTATCTGTCTAGTGTCCATTGTGCTACATGACTTGAAATTTTCAAATTTTCTCTAATTTTGTAACCTACATGCCTGTAGGTGTTACTTAAAGTGCTTGAAAAAAATATCAATGCCTAATCTTGATAGGAGTACATATATGATAGATTCTTGAAGGTACTCTAGGTGATTTCGTGTGCTAGAAAGGCATTTTTTCGACAAGATGAAGCTAGATTTGGAGGGAAGGTTGATGATTTTATGATAATCAGTTTACAATGATATGAAAAGGAGATTCTATAGAGCTATATGATGATGTGTATGATACAAAACACTCAGGGGGACATTGTTTATTTAAAGGCTTTTGAGGTCTGTGATGAGTGTATTCTCCAAGAACAAGTAAGGTATGAGTCATGAATGCATTATTTCTTCCCAATACATGAAGGCTACAAACATGTGACTAAATCAAGTTTTGGTGCCTAACAAGTAGAGTTGGCCCAAAGATGAAGGTAAGAAGGATCATTTTTCTATAGAGATGACTGTTTTAGGTATGTAGGTCTAGTATAGTGGATTCTTGAAGGTGAAAAAAAAGCTTTTGTGAGGAATGAATTTTTTTGCATACCTACAAGGTGAATGATGGTGCTCTTACTCAAAGAAAAGTTATGATGATGATAAATATCAATGATTTTCAACATGTTCAGATCATGCATATGTTATTCCCAGGGGAGCTTAGTGTCTCTATGCTTGAAAAGAGGCTAAAATCAATTTTTGAGTGAAATTTCAAGATTTTGAGCTTATTTAAGACATTTGGTTGATGTTTCTAATGAAGAGGTGATCCTATCAGGAGGAGAAAGATGAAGAACATGTTATTTAATGTATTCCTTTGTCATTAATGTAAAAAATGGGGATAAGTTGCTTCCGGGCTACTTCATTCGGGCGTAGTCCCTTAAGAGCCCTGAGACAAAAATATCGTTCAACTTTGACGGGTGACTACTCGGACTCCGTGGCACCTAGAGAGGCCTCGTCTGATCAGAACCTCAGCATAGGGACCCTATACAATAGGCTCTCTCGGTTTTTTCCTTCTCATTTCGGTGCTCTCGCTGTCCTCTTGTTTTGTAACGCGCGAAATAGTGCAATTGGAGCCAGTGTAAGGTTGTCAAATGCTATATTTTGCAAACGGTGGGTCGTGGCACCGAATCGACTACGCCAACATGTCCGAGTGGCCAGGTGAATGCTAAAGGAGGTGGTTTTTGGTGCGCGAAAGGGTCATTGCTTCCGGGCTACTTCGTTTGGGCGTAGTCGCTTAAGAGCCATGAGACCAAAATATCGTTCAACTTTGACGGGTGACTACTCAGACTCCGTGGAACCTAGAGAGGCCTCATCTAATCCAACACCTTGGTGTATGGACCCTCTACAATATCCTCTCTCGGTTTTTTCCTTCTCATTTCGGTGCTCTCAGCTGTCCTACTGTTTGCAAATGCGTGAAATAGTGCAGTTGAAGCTAGTGTAAGGTTGTCAAATACTATATTTTGCAAACGGTGGGTCGTGGCACCCAACCGATCTGCGTTGAAATGTCCGGGTGGCTAGGTGAATGCTAGAGGAGGTGGTGTTTGGTGCACGCGAAAGGGTCGTTGCTTAGGGCTACTTCATTCGGGCGTAGTCCCTTAAGAGCCCTGAGATCAAAATATCGTTAAACTTGACAGGTGACTACTCAGACTCCGTGGCACCTAGAGAGGCCTCGTTTGATCCAACACATTGGCATACGGACCCTATACAACAGCCTCTTTTTTTTTCCTTCTCATTTTGGTGCTCTCGCTGTACTACTGTTTGCAAACGCGTGAAATAGTGCAATTGGAGCCAGTGTAAGGTTGTCAAATGCTATATTTTGCAAACGGTGGGTCGTGGCACCAAACTAACTACGTCACAAGACATCTAGGTGGCTAGGTAAACACTAGAGGAGGTGGTGTTTCAGGGCGCGAAAGGGTCGTTGCTTCGGGCTACTTCGTTCGGGCGTAGTCCCTTAAGAGCCCTGAGACCAAAATATCGTTCAACTTCAACGGGTGACTACTCGGACTCTGTGGCACCTAGAGAGGCCTCGTTTGATCTAGAACCTCAGCATATGGACCCTCTACAATATCCTCTCTCGGTTTTTTCCTTCTCATTTCGGTGCTCTCGCTGTCCTATTGTTTGCAAACGCACAAAATAGTGCAGTTGGAGCTAGTGTAAGGTTGTCAAACGCTATATTTTACAAATGGTGGGTCGTGGCACCGAACCGAATGCACCAAAATGTCTGGGTGGCTAGGTGAATGCTAGAGGAGGTGGTGTTTTGGTGTGTGAAAGGGTCATTGCTTCCGGGCTACTTCGTTCGGGCATAGTCCCTTAAGAGCCCTGAGATCAAAATATCGTTAAACTTTGACGGGTGACTACTCGGACTCAAGTGGCACCTAGAGATGCCTCGTTTGATCCAACACCTTGGCATATGGGCCCTCTACAATAGCCTCTATCGGTTTTTTTCCTTCTCATTTCGGTGCTCTCACTTCCCTACTTTTGTTTTGCAAACGCGTGAAATAGTGCAATTGGAGCTAGTGTAAAGTTGTCAAACGCTATATTTTGCAAATGGTGGGTCGTGGCACCAAACCGACATTGCATCGGCACATCCGGGTAGCCGGTGAATGCTAGAGGAGGTGGTTTTGGTGCGTGAAAGGGTCTTTGCTTCCGGGCTACTTTGTTCGAGCGTAGTCCCTTAAGAGCCCTGAGACCAAAATATCGTTCAACTTCGACGGGTGACTACTCGGACTCCGTGGCACCTAGAGAGGCCTCGTCTAATCGGCACCTTAACGCATGGACCCTCTACAATAGCCTCTCTCATGTTTTTCCTTCTCATTTCAAAGTGCTCTCGTTGTCTTCTTGTTTTGCAAACGCGTGAAATAGTGCGATTGGAGCCAAACAGTGTAAGGTTGTCAAAAGTTATACTTTACAAACGGTGGGTTGTGGCACCGAACCGACCGGGACCAAGCACGTTCAGGTGGCTAGGTGAATGCTAGAGGAGGCGGTGTTTTGGTGTGCGAAAGGGTCGTTGCTTCCGGGCTACTTCGTTCGGGCGTAGTCCCTTAAGAGCCCTGAGACCAAAATATCGTTCAACTTCGACGGGTGACTACTCGGACTCCGTGGCACCTAGAGGAGTCATTTTCAAAATTTACAACATTTTCAAAATTTACAACATTTTCAAAATTTACAACTTTTTCAAAATTTACAACTTTTTCAAAATTTACAACATTTTCAAAATTTACAACATTTTCAAAATTTACTTGACTTTTTCAAAATTTACAACTTTTTCAAACAATGAAAGCTTCTCTTAGCTTCGAGAATTTAAAATTCTCTACTAACAGTGCCAACCATGTGAAGGTGGAAGCTTTTCTGGCACCACTAACCTAAACATAAAATTGTTAGTCAAAGAAATTTAAGTTTCAAATCAAAACCATATACTATCTATATACATGTACACAAAATACACAAATTTAAAATAAAATATATTCAAACTTAAATCTAGATCTTTAAACTAAAAAAATATATATATATATATATATATATATATATATATATTGAAAAGAAATTAAATATATACCAGACATGAGCATTGTAAATTCATTCCAATGAACCATCAGGATCAGATCTACTCTGAATAGCAGACAAGATTGCTTCATGATTTGACTCTCGAACCTTCCAAAGAATCTTGTTATTAGGCCTTCCTCGATATCTATACAACTGAATATTTGTCGCTAGAACTAGATGTGAATATAAGAGTATTTTCTGTGTGTCTCAAAGTCTTCAAACACCCAAACAAAGGAGTTTTTTAATGGATACCGTCGAAGCCAAGTTCCAGTAACTACCACTGACCCTGTAGGATACTCAATATCTTCACCATCTATAATAGGAGAAGTCAACTTCTTTCTTTCCTCAATGCAATGACATAAGAAATAGTTTGTTCCTTCTTCATTGTCTTTTGTCGCAATTACTGCAAACACATGTCCTACAAAAAAATAACCAAGGTTGAACAACTCAAATTTAAATTACATATTAAAATTTCAATGGACATAACTCAATACAAAAATTAAATAAATAACCATAAATACCTTGTCGCACCAAAATCAAAATTTTGTCAAAGTCCTTGGATGTTGTAACTTCATCTGTAGAAACAAGTTGTAATGCTTGTGGAGGTTGATAACTAGGAAGCAGAGTTAGAGGCCTATAAATCCATCCTTCCACCCATTCTTGTGAATCACACTCAGCAGTGACAAATTCGATACAAGATGCACAAAAACATGTCAACTTTCTTGTCCATATGGCCCACAAAGTAGCGTCTGAGCTACAAAATGAGTGCATATCACTGGACCCAGTGAGTGTCATACAATCCTTGTAGTTAGCAATATGTTGTTCCTCTATCAACCAAAAATATCTGTAAATTGTCAAATTTTCTTGAGAACCTCGGTCATGTTGTCAGTACACCATTCCACTATGCTCTTTGCATATTTTAATTTAGCACCATCTTTGTACTTCAACTCTTCTCTTGCAAGAGCTCTTTTCACACATGCCCCTGCACCGTCATGCTCTCCTTTTCCATGTCCAGCCTCAGTGAAACTCCAAATATGTTGCACACCCATCTTGACATGCATTATGCTCATCCAATAAAACATTCGTGCATTCTTAAACTAAGACGTGCAATTATCTGACTATATATAATGTTGTTTGAACTGGATGTCCCTATCAGACAAGTTTCCATAAAATAACTGGAAACACCCTTGCATAAATTCAGTAGAATGAGTACGATCATCACTGATATAAAAGTGGTACTCTCTTAAAAAAAATTGATCATTCTCTGTACTGTCAGGAGAATGTAGAAATGCTATATACACAAAAATGGCAACTTGTACTGAGTTGTAATATTGCGATTGAACCTCCATTTGTGGTTCGATGTGTAATTCTCTGTAAAATCGACCCTTTGAAACAATAGTACCAATAGGAAATGTGTCTTTGCATAGCTTGAATTTTTCATCCAACCATCGATCTCTATGTGTATGCCTCGCATAATCATAAACAATTTCATCCTTAAATGTTCTCATAAATTGAAGAATGGGCATTTGTTCTCGTAACTAGCTCACACCGTTTCGACTCTTTTCCATCTTTCAATTTGGTATGCAACTAATTTATATTTATCAAATTCAACTACATTATGTCATATTGTACCATCAATTTTATCATGGATGCAAATTTCCAATTTAGGTAATCCGCCGCATGTACTACAACTTCCATCTAAACAATCCTGACTATAAAAAATTGTCCAACTTCTTTTTCACAAAATATAGTAGGAATGAAATCCCCGGAAGATATTGGTGAAACTTAAACACCACATTTAGATAACATAGTTTCAGAATGAAAATTAGAACGAATACGTAAAAATTTAGCATAATGCATCGCAAATTCAACATGTTACCTACAACAACAAGTGGTGCGAGCATGGTTGATTTTCACAGAGAATGGTTTCAACATTTCAAAAAAACGTTGAATAATTTTAATTTTCAGATTCTCTTGTTCAAACTTACGAAAAAATTGAGTTTGATTCATATCTAAGAAATGCTTTAGATGTGGTTCACGATTAGTAGAACCAACTCTCCATTTTATAACATCTCTTGTATTAGGTGAAAATCTAGTGTTATCATGCCAAAATTTAATAACAACTTCTCTTAAAGCATCAAAATTATTTTTGTCCTTACACAGTGCTCTAGTAGAAAATGCCCAAAAATCGACATTATTGAGTGATTGAAGGATATTACGTCTTTCAATTGCTTTCATTAGAGTTTTTCGATTAACTTGCAACATTCAACTTGTTTGCATAATCAAACATTGTTTTATTATTGATTCACTTACAACACTAGTAACAAGTACATGACGCACAATATTACTATCCCTAGTGCGTCTCTTGACACCAACAGTGTGATATGCATCATGAAGGTTTTCAACAATTGTAGAGGTTTGACCACGTATGTTAGATGTTGTCAATCCTAAGGTGTTTAATGTAGGTCTCATTTTAATCAATTTCATCAAACTAACCAACAACTGACATCTTTGGGAATCATTTAAATTTTCAAAATGATTATCCCAAATTTCAAAGTGGCTTTTCTTCCGATTTGTCATTGAGAAAGTTTGTGGACATTGGTTTCAAAATGTTTTCATCAATTTTAATAAAAAATTAGGTTTCTTACGTAAAATCCTAGGAGGTGTTTTTGTCAAATTTTGCTTGTCTACAGTTTCAACATGAATTTCCTTATTCAAATTTTCATTATCTCCTTCAATTTCAACATTTACTACATCATGAGTATTTAATTCTTCTTCAACATTGACTAAAGAAAAACCTCTTCATCACGAGTATTTAATTCAACTTCAACATTGACAATAGAAACATTACCTAGTTCTTCATTGCTTACAATAGTTGGGGTTGAAGATGAACCTCTTCTAGATTCACGAAGTTTCCGCATTCACTCAGCATTTTGAATTTTGTTGGCCTCTAATTCATTTGGTGTTTTTTTACTTAATGACTTCCTTTTTTACTTCGTTTCTTGTCTCCCATGATGTTTTGCTTCCGGTGATAAGAAAAATGTGCAGAAAAAGACAGAATTTCAGATAATTAAATGCACGGTAAGGTCAGAGAGTAAAAATCACATGGTAATTCAGACATTGGGATGTGTGTAAATATGATTTATGAACCGCGAGCGTGCTTTATGAACCACGGCGTGCTTTATAAAACGCTCGCGGTTTATAAAGTGCTCTGCGGTATTCTTAAAAAAACCGCGATCACGGATCTATCTGCCGAACCTAAGCCTCGGAAAATCTTTGTTTTTCCCAACCAAAGCTATGGAAGGTCATTATGAAGTGTAAAAGGTAAAAAAACCTCAAATCTACTCTTCCAAAGACTTGAACCATGCTAAAAAACTGAAAACATTTCACAAAAATGGTGCCATCGCATAGGGGAGACTCTTAGCTTCGTAGAAATATTGTTTTTAAAGTGAATAGAATAAGATAAATATCATTTTATAATTTTTTACTAACAATAGGTCTTTAAGATATTTTTTCCGTGAATTTTCATGTATACGTTTAAGATCAGTAACTTTTGTTTCGCTTATCAAAATATGATAAAACTTATACCATCCCAAGTGTGGACAAATTCTATACACGTTAAAAAAATTTGATTTCGATATTTTTTATATAGTTATGGCAGACAAATGGAAAGCGCTCCATTTTCTAAATATTTTCAGACCACTTTCACGGAAAAAATCATAAAAAAAAAATATTGCTAAAAAAATACAAAATAAAATCCATCCCAAGATAGACAACTACATCTAATGTTTCACCAAAGGAAAAAAAAATAACAAGATTTGGTCATCCAAAATGCGACAAACGGACTCAATCTTATAAGTTTTTTCAAAAAAAAAAAAAAAAAAAACTAAGTCATATAATTTTAAGTGTTTAATATAGCTAAACTTGTCCGTTTTTTTATAAAAATTAGTATTTTAGAAACTAGATTCCAAATGCTATGATTCATATTTATATAAATTTTTCTAATTTAGAGTGCGTGTATAGCTAATAATCCCTACAAGTTGAGATTTCACTTTTTTTGCAATATGACGTCCACAGATGACCCTATATTTGTCCATCAACTTCCTGCACTTACCCAACTATGCCATTATAGTAAAGCCTTTAGAGAGCTTTCCAATGACTATAAGAACATAAAAAATAGACACTCTGAGCTCAAGATATATCCAGTCAAAGTTTGGTCAACTAGAAGGTCAATGTTGGTCAACAGGACCATGGTGACGTGGACACATGCACAATTGGCCAAGTGGCTCAGTCAAGCATCAGGAAAGTGGCAAAAGGAGAAAAATACCAGTGTTGAATTTCATATTACTTTGTAATTCTTTGCCATACATTGCCATACATTATTTGTAAATGCCATGCGCGCATATATATATATATATATATATATATATATATATATATATATATATATATATATATATATATATATATATATATATATATATATATATATATATGTTCAAACATTAGTATAACCACATAATCCTCCAAACCCACATAAACCGCCAACATGCTATGCTTCCACATAGAGGAGTGAAGCGGTGGTAGGGGGGCATGCAAATGCTAGGTGTGGAAATCCACGTGAGAATAAGGTGGGGGAGGTTATGCCCAAGTGGTCCTTTGACCACTTTAAAACCCACGTGAAAAGGCTTTAATAAAGCCTAAAACAATATCTTTTTAAAACCTCCTCCACCAAAAATGCATTTAAATGTGGGATAAAAACAAAAGGAGGTGACATAAGAGAAGGAGGGGGGATTTGAACCCCTAACCTCATCCAAAAAGATAGGTGGCCTTACCAACCCACCACCCTCTTAGAAGTGATATAAAATAAGCTCACTTATATTTGTAATAAGGAAGTGTTAGGTCTCGTGTCAAGCCAATAAGCGAGGCGGGTTTGGAAAAGTGCAGTTTTGGGGCACCTATACTCACTTCCAGATCTTGAGTTATATATGAAAGTTTCTCAAAATTTTGAGACAATCACAATGGTATAATCATTTATCCTATTTGGAGCTTTTTTGATAGATTTATTTGCTGTTAAAGTCACACAAAGGCGTAGAACCAAAGGGAGACACCACTGCAAGTGGATCAGGAAGGTGAAGGACAGAGGCTGAGCTCCATTAACATCCTTCAAGGTCTAAAAAAAAAAGTTTTGAAGGTTTTGATTCATTATTGGTTAATTTAAAAGTTATTTTATTTACATATTTAACATTATTAATGGATCGTTTCACCACGAACCCAGGGAATGTAGGAATTGAACCCTCGTAAATAGTCCGGTGTTGTGTTCTAATTTTTATTTTCAGTTTCTAAATATTTTTCAGTAATTTACATTCCCAATTTGAATATGGATGAAAATATAATAATAATTGATAAAATTGGAAAAATCAATTAAATATGAAACTGTGATTTTGGGGCTTTCGAACGAACAAGTGAAATTTAGAGAAAATTACAAACTTAATTTCAAGTTTGAATTCAAGTATTAAATTAGTATTTGATAAATTTTTGGAATATAAAAGACTTCAAGTTGGTTAAAACAATAACAATCCTTGAAAACATTTAAAAGTGGAAAAAATAAAACACACATTTTTGGATCACAAGGTGCTACTTTGTAATCGGTCGTAGATCACCTCGACTCTCTCCACGAAGGAGACAAGGCGAGAAGAGAAAAAGGAAGTTGAAGATAAATGAGGAGGAAAAAGAGTCAAAGGAAAGTGTGCCCAATTCCCCTACACCTCTAGAGAATGTGGAAGAAATGAAGGATGGAGAAGAGGGAGAAGAGGAAGCAGATGAGACAACAACCAAAACTAATCAGGGTATAACAAAACAAGCTCCAAATCTTGAAGCCAAAGTTCCTAAGGGGCATAGATCAAAGATAACAAGTGGGGAATATGTTCCACTAGTCATGGGCTACGCCAAGGACACAGGTAAAATTTTCCACACCCATTTTCAAAGCATAGTGACACAAAAGGAGTTGTATGGCTGAGATCTGATGGATGAATATATGGAAACCATGTGCACAAGGAAGCAACTGTCATGGTCGATGCACATGCACATGGATGAACTGGATTTTTATGTATGTGAAGAGTCATGTGTATCAAGGAGGTTGAAGAAGACACCTCAGGCCAGACACATAATAGTAAAGCCTATTGTTATGTCAGATGAACAAGTGAGCAATGCTTTGGTAAAGGTCTTGACAAAGGTGACATGGAAAAATATGGATAAGGCTGCAATAATTAGGGTACTAAGGGAGGAGATCAAAACTAAGGATGCAGAAATAGCGCACCTAAAGAAAGAAAAATACTTGGCACAGAAGAAGAACATTGTTTTCATCAGCATGGTAGAGGAAGTTGGGGATAATATCATGAAAGAAAAGCCACACTTAGAGCCAAAGGTACCCAAAACGTTTCCTTTAGCAATGCATTATGTAAGTACCTTGGTGGACTTAGTTCTTGAAGATGAACCTCTACGCATGCCAGAACCAAAGGATATAACATAGGAAGAAAAGTGGGAAAAGGCTTCAGTGATGAGAAAGATTACATCATATGAGGGGTTACTTAGAGCTTGCAGGAGGAACTGAAGAAAGAAGATCAAGTGCTTAATATTTGTACAACCCCATAAGCCATTATAAGAACTAGGACCATTTTGGAAGACAATGAATTCCTAAAGGCCATGAAAGATGAGACCTTGGGCCACACAGAATGATTAACACTGGTCAAGAAAAAGTGTGAGACACTTACAGCAGCTCAAGAACCACACAAGGAAAGGCTGGATGAGCTTGGGAAACTCATCGTGTAAAAGATGAACTTATTAGAAGGAGGGATGAGTGTTATGTCTAGCATTGTGTTGGAATTATAGAATGAGAAAGGAGATATTGCTAAGGATGAATTAGAGTAAATTGTAATGGATATTCCACAAAAGGTAGAGGTCGCGCTCAATGATTGACAAACTTTAGAGGTAGAAATAAAAGAAGAATATATAGAACTAATTCTTTAGGTTGAAGCAGAAGACACTGCAGGGTAAAGACATTCTTTTATTCATCATCATTCTTTTTATTCTTCTATTCATATTCTTTGATTCACTTTGAAGAAAACCATTGTCAGGGCGGAAATGCAACTAGTGTGGGGTAATGTTGGTCAGACAAAATATGGCACTTAGTGGAAAGTAGAAAAAAGGTTCACACGGAAGAGAAGAGTACATTCAAAAGCATGGGAGGATCAAAAAGGAATCATGTGCTGGGAATAGAGACAGATTCAAGACTTAGCTATTTTCATGAGGAGGATCTATTTTTGAAGATGGTGTGTAGAGCACACAAACCAATTAGAGAATTACGTGACACACATTGGCTATTTTTGGAGGATTGGTTACGAAGCGCTTTACATGGATACAGGCTGAGAATAGATCTAGTACTGATAGTTAACTAGAAGAAGTCTATTGTTAGTGCACTTACATGTGTGGCTATTTCGTAGAAGTGTATGTCTAATAATAGCATACGACCTATTTTGGAATTAGATAAGCGGTGAAGGGCAAGTCCCCACCCTTATAAATATGTAGTGAACTATGTAGCATATGAGCATGAGAGAACTAAGTTATTGTGAGGTTATGTTGCCAAATCTGATGCGCACATAGACTATGGTATTATCTATTGTAATAAGCTTCTATGTATTACTGCATTTAATATAATGGAGGTTATTGACTGAATCAAGGTGTTGATCATGGTTATATTTTATTACTATATGAATGTTCTCGTTATGATTATTGTCTGATTCATGATCCTTTGAGATCTAGATATGACTATGTACTGTAGACTGAAATATTAGACATAGATCTGAATGCTTTAAGTCTTTATCATGCTAACAACCTGCAACAACAACCCTAAAGAGGGTACAAGTACCTTTGCATGCTTTGGGTGAGCACTCGGTCTAGGCTGATTGATGTGCCACTATGCCCGGCCTTTACTAGTGAATTCTAGGCTACATCAACAAATAATTTAACATGGTCTCTGTGAAATAACATTTGCATTCATTGATACTCAAGCAACACAATTTTTTTCTACAATATTCTTAATCTAACTACATATCATGGAGTCATAGATGAGATAAAGAACTTTCTATACTTGTCTAATGCACCCAAAATAACCTTAATGGATAACAAAATCTCTTCAAAAGTGATGTTTCCTTTAGGATTTTACAACAGATTGAAATATTGCAAAATATACACTATTATACAATAGTCCCACAAGTAACTTGAAGAATACAACAAGTTAGAAATATCCTTGCATACTTAAAAATTAAATCCAATGCAAGATAGTAATGAACCAATATTTCCTCATTCATTCCTTTAAAACATGAGAAATGGGAAAGTATAGCTTAATCAAAATAGTCATAATCTATTCATGTAAGTTTTGGCAAGGAGACACAAACAATTCCCTCAAAACTTGCTAATGGTTGTACAATGCAACCACCTTAGCTCCTCCTCACAGAACTAGACACATACAATCTTGCAAGAAACTAGAAACTAAAACCTAAAAAAACTAGATCAAAATAATATACAACTACCCCTAATTCGTCTCCTCACATAAAATGAAAGGATTTACAATATATAGTAGATGGGAGAGAGAGAGAGAAGAAAAATATGATTTCCCTTTACACCTACCAAAAATATGCATTAAAAATATGAAATGGGGCATGTCACCGCCAAATTCATTCATTTCTTTTGTCTTGTGTGTTTGAGAAGAAACATACACCATACTTCATAAATACGGGTGGTTGACCAACACTTTGTAATTACATATTGAATGTAAAAGATGTTTTCTATTATTTCTCTCACCAACTATCATCAATTTCTGAATTTTATGAGGCCAAAGTGAATGGATTAAAGAGACCTTTCAAATGATATAAATTTTGTAAGATTTGGAGAAGCTGATTAAAAGATATGCCCCATGAAGTTTTACATGTTGGGATGAACATGAATGTGACACGTTGTGGCCTTTGACTAGCTCAAGAACTGCTATTTACAAAATATTTTGCGGGAAAATTATAGTGTTCCCTCATTATTTATACTATCCACCTCATGTATGGATAACTTACAGAATAGGATTGACTCGTGCTATCAATATTTCTTCAACCTAGGTCAAATATTTTAGGACAAAAGGTTGGATTACATGGTCCATATTGTTCCAAGATGAAAACCGGTGTCCTTTCTTTTCTAATCTACATCTATTACAAATGTGGGATCCTACATGTAAGTTTATTTATATGCGACTAATTATCCAAACATATAGAGAAATTTTTATATTAGAAATATAATCTATCCTTTTGCGGAAGCTCGTTGTGTTTTGAGAGAGGGGTGGATGTTTCGTAAGAGGATTTGGGAGGCACAAGTGAAATATAAGTGTGTTCTTCAAGTGAGGGGCATGTGTTGCTAGAAGGGAAATATTGTTTAGTAGAACTTGGGGGTTGTAAGAGGTTGGAGAGGAAGGCCAAAAGTGGAGGGTTGAAGAAAATGTCTGGAAGAAGAGGGTAAACATGAGGAGGATGTTTTGGACCGCAACTAGGATTATGCGATGATCACATTGTGGATAATCAAGGAATGGCTCTGAATTTTATACGCTTCGAAAAGGATATGGGAACATGTAATGGAAGGTTTGATATTTAAATCAATTCCTTGAAAAAGCACATTAGATGAATTTGAAGCCAAGGAAGGCATTTCGACGAGGTGAAACTCGTCCAAGTTCACATGTGGAAGAAAAACATTAGAGGGTGCATTTTTTATTTCATGATAATGGTGTCACCACTCAATGTTAATATGAACTTTGTTTTGTTCATAGAGTTCCCTTCTTTGGGATCACATCTCTGGAGTAGACATGAAGAAGAGCATAATGTTGTGCAAAAGAAAACGAACTTTGAAACATCAACAAAAAATGTTTCAAGGAGTTAGTATTCAAGGAGTTAGAATGAGATAGCTCAAATTAAAGTTTGAATATGTCCCCAACAAAGCAAGTAATAAGCGTACGTTTCCCAAATGGTATGAAGATTGAAAAACCTTTTTCCAAATGATCTAATGTCCAGTTTGTTCAAATTAAATTTTGAATATAACCCTTGAGAAAAGAAAGTAATAAATTTAGGTTTTCCAAATGGAATGCAACTTGAAAAACCTTGTAGCTTGTTATCTGTAAAATTGACAAGGGAAATTTTGCAGATAACCATACCAAAATTTCATTTTGGTCCCCTGAAGAGATCTGACAACATTCAAAATGGCCTAAAACTCCTTTCCGGAAATCAAGTTTTAAAGAACTTAGCCATTTTCAACCTTTTTGAACTGGGCGCAAGAAATGTTGTGTCAACACAAAGAAATGTGCGCCCCTTAGAAAATCCTTTGGCGCCCAAAACGACATGTCAACATCGATGAAGTAGCACCCCTTTGGTGCAGAAAATATCATGTCAACATCATCAAACTGTGCCTAAAATGTGCGCCTAAGGCGCGAGAATCGGCATGTCAACACATCAAAATGTGCACTAAGTAAATTCCCTTTGGCGCTAAAAACTTCATGTTGCCACCAATTTAATTGTGCCCCCTCTTTCCCCTTTGGTGCTGAAATTCTCATGTTGACGCCATAGAATATGCGCTTGAGGTGCTGAAACTTTTATGTCAACGCTAACCAACTTGCGCCAAGGAGCATCCAAACCCGTGTCGACACTCAGTAAACCGCACCAAATAAATTTGGTGGGGTAATTAATGCCAAATTTTCTATATACAGGCACATAACACCTATCATTTTCATGAATTGAAAATTGTGAAAAGTATTCCTCCGCACTTTCGCCTATTCTGTCATCGCCTACGTGTCATTTTTCAAGTTTGTGGACCCCAACGTCATCCTTCGTCCTTTATAAAACCAGGTAAGTGGATTTTATCACTCTTGTTATTGTTTTTGATTTTGTTTCTTGGTTATTATTAGGTTTTATGGTCGTTATAAACCAAAAGGATAAATCTAAAATGAATAACCTAACAAACTATAAACCATATGAAAACCACTTTTCCTCCCCTTCCAAATTTGTAAACCGGAAGGTCCCCACCTCTAAGTAAACCTAAAACCATGTTCCCTGCCAATTATCTTGTTGCAAAAACTCTCTTTACTATTTAAAAAACTAAAAAGAGGAGAAGAAATCTTAGAAATTACAAAAGAAATCCTTAAAAGCTTCGGCACACAGTTTTTACATGTTGCACTCCCCACAGTCGCGCCTTGGTGCACTGTCTTCACATCAACATATCCATAACTGCACCCAATTTAAACATTTAGAAATCTTGTAAGGGTGCAGTGCATCCGACCAACATCAACATTGAATGTTGTATCCTCCAAATCTGTGCCAAGTAGTTTTCTTTGATGCACTAATCTTCTTTACAACATCTTTTGTAATTGCACCTTGGGCACACTTAAAATCCATACAACACCATCTTTTGCAATGCCCAATTAAAAGAAAATTTCCTAAGGCACTTGTGCATGAACCTTGACATCAACATGCCATGTTGTGCATTGCAAAACCGCGCCTTGCACCTTTCTTCTTGGTGCTAAAACCATCTGTGCAACACTCCCCAAAAGTTCACCCTTTATAACCCTTTGGCGTTACTTTTCTCTTATCAACATAGGTGCACCTTTTTGCATGTTGACATCCCCAAAAGTGTGCCCAACCTTTTTAAGCCTCTACAACATGCTGTGAACTTGCGCCTTGCGCCCTAAGCCTTATAATTACTCATTCTTCTTTTTGTAATCTTTTATCATGAATAACATGACGGTTGACATGGCTCTTCTGTGTTGGACCTCCTTGATTCTCCTTGTAGAACAAAAAAATCCATCCTCGAGCTCACACATGTCTTCGTCAAGCAAAAAGCCAACCAAGTCTAAAGGAAAAGAAAAGTTGACAGAACAAGAGATGAAGTATAAATATCAAAAATTCAGGATGCCTGACTCATACACAAGGAGTGATCTCGATATCAGAGACTCGAGCTTGGGCACATTGATATGGAAGACTTTTTGGCAAGAACCAACCAGACAACTAATGGCCCCTGGATGAACAAACTGGTGGGAAGTGGATTACACTTTACAGCTAGGCTGCTAGTAAGTGTTGTGAGCAATGAGTTCATCATGTTGGTGGCTCGATGCTATAACAAGGACACAAGATGTGTCAAAGATAAAAAGGAAAGACGGTCATTGACCTAACTACTCGTCACTTTGAAATAACCCGGGCATTCCTCATCACAGCAAGATGTCGCCATAAGCATAGAAGACTGTAAGAAGGCACGAGATGACAACAAGGAAAAGTGTATGCAAATGATGAATGAGCTATATCTGAAAAACAAAAATCCGGTGAGCAGGTGGCCACAGACCATCCACCGCAGTGACTTCAATGAGGGCGAGTGATACAATCACCTTCTAAGCGAGTATTTGGGCTTCCCGATGCCCATCATTTCCATAAATGGATGCTTGAGGTACCGAGAGACCATGAACAAGAATGTGCACGAACAATGTTTTAGCTGGGGAGAAATCATCGGCCGACACCATCTCCCAGCCAGCTTCAACGAGGTCATGACAACTGGGAAGTTCTATATGAATTCCTACGTTGTATATGTTGCAGCATCAACGAGAGATTTCGCAGGCCTAGCTTAGAATGGGGTATGGCCCGAGTCAAAATGTACGAATATTACCTAGAGCTCAGGCTCAAGAACAACATCCTCGGTTCTCAAAAATCAATGATGCCTTCTTCTATGAGGTGATCACGCCTATTGAGGTCGAATATGAGACATGGTCAAACTAGCCCCAATTTGGTCACTATCACAAAGAAGTGGGGAGGATTGTTCACTCAATTTCCCACATTCACATATCTCAAGGCGGTGAATTTTGAGGGTGAACCAACCAAGATACCGAGGTATGCGGGGCCCAAGCCAATTCTCTTAGAGTTATCAAGGAAACTAATCACATACCATGAGAGATGCATGAAGAGAAAGAAGGAGGAACTCCATCCCCCTTACTGAGTGGGCCAATACACCTACACCACATTGGCCAAAGCACAGAAATGTATGCTGAGCTAGAATTCTTGAATCTAAAGAACAATTTCCGGCCGGGCCTACCTTTGATTTCGAGGTTTCCTCCCAAAGGAAAAAATTAATCCTATCCATGTCCCCGAGATTAAGGACATCTACATCAACCGACACACCAAATAGATCTCAAGTGAAAGTATCACTCAGGTGGCTTTGGAAGAGATCAAACACTATGGTGTGGCCATCATTCCAAAAGGATTCCAAGAGCCGATCAATAAATTGATTAGGTTTACCTTGACAAGGATGGGGACGATTGGTCATTCGTAAAGGTTAACAGAGCAAAGGCACCAAAGACCATTCAGGAAAGAGTCAAGCACACGTTGTAGCACACCAAATGTTGGTGCAAATAGAATGGTCTCACCTACCTCGGGGTAGATTTCACTACTTCCCCTTTGGGTAGAGCACCTCCAAGAATGGCCCAGGTACTGAAAGGATAAGGAAAAGATAAATAGGGAGAACCAAGCAAACAGGAAGAAACTCCTAAAAGGCTTCCTACTACTTCTAAAGAGCAAGTGGTCGACCTGGTGTCTCCAGTAAAAAAAAAGAGACCACCGCAGTTCAACGAATACATCCACTTAGGATGTGGTTACATTCTACAACCACCGAAGTACCCACCATTCCTTCTTCCATTCCTTCTCCTCCCCCTATCATTGAAACATCTATTCAAATGGATGTTGCTTCTTCTCTCCCTTCCTCCCTTCCATCTCCCACCTCTTCCATCTTCTTCTCTCTTCCGGATCTGTCACCCAAAGTGTTCCCTCCATCCCATTATAGATCCCTTCTACCTCCATGTCCTTTTATCCCCAGTGGTAACTCTAGGACCTACAAGTAGTAGCACGTTGGACTCCTTGTCGATGCCACCACCAAGCGTCTCAACATTCTTCCCTTGACCTCTTTAGTTGCTTCCCCTTTCACCCCGGTTCTTCCGCTATTCCCTCTACTCCCTCTCCCATAAGTCCAAGTGGCTCTCGACCATCTAGGTCAACTCAAAAGAAAAGTTCCCATAACACCCATAGACTTCTCTGTCATTCCTAAGAAGGTACCCAAGAAGTAAAAGCTATAACTCACTTCTCTAAGAGCATTTCGGGTGAGAGAGTCATGGAGATTGCATATCATGATACCACCAAAGAGAAGACGGATATTTCTCCTAAAAATTTTATAGTGACCCAAGTCACGATGGGAACCTCATCTGAGAGCCTACAAGGAGAGGCCTTGTCTGCAGTAGATGCCCTCTGCAAGAAACTTCAAGAGGCAAAGGAGGAGAAGAGGATACTAAAGGAACAAAACAAACATCTCCTCCAAGCTTTGTAAAGAATGGGCAATGCACCTCCTATGACTTCCACCGAGCCTACTGAATCCTCAGTGAGGATAAGATAAATGAATACACCAAGATTGGTGAACAAGGCATGGTAGTGTCCTCCTGGATAGAGTGAATCCTCAGAGATAGTGAGGAAATAATCAATAAATTCATAGGGCTCTACCAGGGTATAGATCAAGAAAATAAGGAGCTACAAGCAGTAGCAAGATCCCTCTCGAGGAGTTGGACAATGTCAGATTACAACACGAAACATTTCAAGCAATGGTCGACTGCTCGGTGATGACCTATTAAAGGTCGGCGTCATTGATCACCTATGGGCGCATAACAAAGCTCTCGTCGCATTGGATTACCGGGTTGATCAAATGGAATTTATCCTGGAGAGGATAGATAAAATCAAGGATGAAGCCCTGGATGCAAAATACAACATGGAGAAAATGGTTACCAAGATGTCTCCAGGGATGCTCAGTGAATCATTCACCTTGAGGGAGGCAGACGATACCATCTAGCTCTTCAAGGATATCACAACCCAAGGTTTGGCGCCAAAGGTCACTTTTGACCGAGAGTCTATCAATAACCTTTTGGCTTGCACAATTTCATTGGATGCTTGTTTGAGGCATGCGAAGAGTACGTCAGATTACTAGATAAGCTCAAAAATGAAAAGGAAACTTACGAAGTCATTGGTGACCATTTCAAGGGTCTTGATCATAATCAACTTCAGACAATGATCAACAAGTTTATGGAATACCGAGCTCAGTATCACATCGCTCTCCCAATCAGAAGCAAGACACTCCATTCAAGCAAAGAGATGATGACGAGTAGTTTCTCCTCTGGTGTACACTTCGATATTTTTGTAAAAATATTTAAAAAGTATGTTGGCATTTACGATGACATCATCCATGTTGCATCATGGGATGTTGCCATCCAAAACTTGCCCAAAGTCAACTTTTGAATTTTTAGATATTTTGTAGATATTTTGTAAATAGTGGTTGGTTTCTTTTTGTCTTCTTTCTCCTTTTTCTTCTATAAATACTGAAATACTTGTTGTATTCCAGGTGGACATTTTTTGTATGAAAAAAGAAGTGAGGAGAGAAATATTTTGTGCTTCCTTGTAACAGAAGAAAGGTTAATACATATATTCAGACTTTGTACTCCATATGTGTGTTATCTGCATCAGATCTTTCTTACGTTAGATTTGTGTTCTTATTCTGTTGGATTCATTCCTATTATCATCATATGTTCATCAGTATTTCTTTATTCGTTTATGTGATTAAGTTTGGCTCTGTTTACTACCAACCCAAAGCATAAACCCTCTGACCCTTCTATCTTTGGAATTCATTTATTTTCTCCCTTGAGATCTATCCTTCCTCCGTTCTTTCTTCCTTACCTTTCTATTTGTAGTTAGAACAACCTCTACTAGGATGAGATCCCAAACCCCATGAAGTTATAATAGTGTAGATTTGCACAGATTCCTACTTGATAGAATAACAATAAACCAGTTTCACTTTGTTGTCTCAAAGAGGGCTATGCCCTACACTGCTGTTGGCCTTTTTTCCCCATGACTTGTCTAACCAAATGATTTTCAAACCAACACATATGAATAGTCAAACGTCCAACTTGGAACACTTGAAGCCGCCTCAAGAAGCTAACTCCATCTCGCATACAATGAATGTTTCCAAAATCGAAGGTGCATGCCCCTACATACCCATAGTAAACATGGTGATATTATTTCATCTTCACTAAAAACACTAATTATTTTACTTTCCTATCTCAAAAAAAAGAAAAGATCAAGGCATAAAAAAATATGCAACACATTTTTTTGCACAAATATTTAAACACATATACATAATGAAGACTTTAATTATTGTATGTTATTAACGGATCTTAAAAGCACCAAAATTTATCAAAAACACACATCTTGTGGTCTCTATTGTGTTAGATTCAATTACTCAGGGATTGCATTTACCTTATTTGTTGGGTCTCGAGCATTATTTTGTTCATCTCTTTACAAGACTACGCCAATTTTAGTAGTCCATATAAAGGAATAATGTAGTTGAGGAATTTAAAAAATCATATATTTAAAAACTTAAAATGTTTTATTTTATTTCTTTGTTTGAATAATTACAAAATTTCAGTTTCATATCAAATTAGATTGGAAAGCCTTAAAAACTCTTCGAAAACATAATTTTCAAGATCACCATTGCAGATAAAGTATGGGCATGTAGCCACTTTGTTAAAATCTATCAAATCAAACTATCACCAAAGTTTCAAGGCTAATAAAAGTTACACAAGACATTGATTTCATTTGTTGCATAAATCTATAAAAAAATCCAAACTCATTTTTAATATAAGATTTCTTTTGCAGTTTTCTGATTCATAGAATAGTAAAATGTTTTATAGGTTGAATAATTCCTAAAAAACAAATATGTATCCATATCAATGTAAAAATATTGCAATATGATATTCTATTTTGAAATAATTTTATTTTTCTTTCTACTGCAAAATGATAAACTCAAAACTCAAATTTAGTGTCACTACCAAGTTAATATTCATGAAAAAATGAGGTATAAGATGTAAGGGGATATGATGATATCCGGGAAGATGTACGCGAGCATGATTAACGAGAGGATTGTAAAGAGGGGAAATAAAGAAAAAGTAGAGTGGGGAAGCTTTCCTTTGGATGAACATGTCCTTCTTTTTCTTATTTCCCACAACGTCATTCGAGCCATCCTCTAAAATTAAGAGTAGTTAGATAATTCTTTCCTCTACCTTTCTCAAAGCGCCATGCCATATAAAATTGGTGTAGATAATATATCGAGTAGTGATAACCTCATTAGTGTTTGGAAATAGCTCATGTCATTTCTCACTTCTTCAAAATGGTCCTCTCAGTAGCGGCGGAAATGAACCAATTTTAACGGTGTTAGAAAAGGAAATGAACAATTTTTACCAAGTATAACAAAAGATCAATGATGAAATTCTTGTTGTTAGCGAGATGGTACCATTTTGTAAAACCTTTTCAACCTATAGATCAAGGCATCAAAAACACATTCAAATTTTCCTATGCGGTATGGTATTTTGGAGTTAAAGCATGACTACGAGGATGTCAAATCCTCCATTATTTCTTCTATGCCATGTCGACACAACCATCACTTACACGGAAAGTGACCTAGGACTGCAATCCGTATCATGATAAAATGAATGATAACTAGATCATAGTAAGCCAAAAACACAGATGCTTATCAAACACCATGATCAATAAGATGAAATCAATTAGCGAATAACTTTACATAAAACCTTTGCAAACAAATGAGAAGTAATATCATATATTATTATGGAGCTCAATGAAATACAATGAGAATGGTCCTTGCTTATTTATATAGACAAGGAATAACAATCTAAGAACTAGTCAAGGTTGTAGATCAAGCCATAAATCATGGAAATAATTAGTCATCAAATAACTAGTTAAGTCCATAGATTTATGAGAGAACTAGACATCAAGGATCTAGTCAATACCATAGATCAAGGAAAGAACTATACCTAACAACTAGATAATATCCCCTAATATCTAAATAAATAAAAAGAAATATCCACACACATAAGTGGGTGAGAATAAATACAATAAAGGTAAATAAAGTACCTAGGTGAATGTGAGATAAGGTAAATACCTACTCTAACAACCCCCTCAAGTGAAGGTAGGGGCCAAAATAGAAGTGGTCCACAGTATGAGTCCCGACAACTAGGCCTAATGAGGTACTCATGTACAATATATCCATGAAGAAGTCTCAAACCAAAAGAAGGAAAGAATCGTGCTAGAAGGAAAGAGTAAGAATAAGTTCTCACGAACACCCCCAAGAACAAATTCTGAAACCCCAAGAATTCCACGTAACTCAAGGTAGCAAGGTGATGCAAAAAGCTTCGTAAAGATGTACGTAACTTTGTTCTTTGAGTTGGAAGGTACTCAAGAAAATAACTCCATCTTGAATGTGTTGATGAATGAAGTGGATGTGTATCTCAATATGCTTGGTCCACTAGTGCTCAATTGGGTTACGAGAAATGTGAATTACACTTTGGTTGTCACACCAAAGTACAGTCAGTGAATCTTGTGGGAATCCAAACTCTATCAATAACTGGTGAAGCCAAAGAATTTTTTGACTCGTTATAACTTCCGCCATGTACTCTGCCTCGAAGATGAAAGTGCAATAGCTTATTACTTTTTGCATGCCTAAGAAACTGGAGAAGAACCAAGATAGAAAAGATAGCTAGAAGTGGAATGCCTGTCATCAATAGAACCTTCCCAATCTGAATCTGTATACCCAACCAACTGAGTAGAACCCCTAGTGTAGTGTAGGCCAAAGTGGGAAGTTCCCTGCAAATAACATAAAATCCTTTTAGCAGCATGTCAGTGACTACTATGAGGAGAATGTGCAAACCGAGATACAAGCCCTACTACAAATGAAATATCAGGGCGAGTATGGGTCAAGTACATAAGACTCCCAACCAACTACCTATACAATTTAGGATCACAAAGTGGAGTGGTACATGTGGAAGTAAGAGTAACTCCAGACTGAAAAAGAGATGGACTTGGCTTGCAATCATCCATATCAAAGTGCCTAAGAAGATCATGGGTGTAATTTTGCTGACTCAAATGAATCCCTGAATCTGTCTAAGAAATCGTAAACCAAGGAAATAATGAAATAGCCCAAGATTTGTCATGTTAAACTATGTAGAAAGATCCCTCGAATACTCTCGAATGTGGGAAGAAGATCTGCTAGTAAGTAACATATCATCAACATACAAGACAAGTATCACAATATCCTCATCAACATCTTTGGAGATACTTTGTATGATCGAGTGGAAACAAAAAAAACTAGTATAGAAGAAAATAATCCATCTTCTCATACCAAGTCCAAGGGGCTTATTTGAGACCATAGAGAGACCTTGAGCCTATAAACAAGAGAATAATCCTAAAAAAATCTATCTGGATGCTCCATGTATATTTCCTCTTATATTTCTCCATGTAAAAGGCACTCTTCACGTCCATCGGTATACGACCACCCACCTCGTGATGCAGTAATAGCAAGTACAAGGTGTACAAAATCCATCTTGGCAATAGGTGCAAAATTCTCAGAGTAATCAATACCTTCAACTTATGAAAAACCCTTTGCAACAAGATGAGCCTTATACTTGTCAATGGACCCATCAAGCTGTGTATTTGGTTCGGTATACCCACTTACACCTAACCATATTTCTTCCTTTAGGAAGAGATACCAAATCCCAAGTATGATTCTTCATCAAAGAATAATACTCAGTTTCCATCGCATCATCCCACTCTTGTATCCCATGAGCCTTTGAAAAATATTGTGGATCCTCATAAACTACCTGACACAAAATTCCAAAACCTGTAGAATGTGCGTGATGATGCCTAGTGGGTGGAAGATCCTCTATGAAAGGTGTTGCCTCAGAAACTATAGTACGATCCCACTTAGGCATAGTGAAAACATCAATGGGAATAGGATCCTCAATGACATCTATAACCTCCTCATCAATCTCCTCAAAGAAAGGATCCTCAAGATGAGATGAAGAAGAAGGAGGCATGGAAGAATATGAAGAATCATGAGGAGTGAAGTGCTCATCAAACTAAACATGTGTTTGAAAAAGAACATCATGTGTATCAGGATCTAAAAGATGATAAGCTCTCATGTCCTCACAATACCTTACAAAGATCAAGGTTTTACTCTTCTTATACAAAGCTTTCATTTTCTTCTTTGGCATAAAGGCTCAAGCATGGCTCCCAAAGACTTGAAAAAATGAGACATATGGCTTAGTGTTGGACCAAGCTTCCTCTGGAGTCAAATTCTCAAGTGCTCTGTGTGGTGTGTGATTGTGAATGTAGTTAGCACAATTAACTGCATACGCCCAATAGATAAGAGGTATATATCTAGAATGCATCATACTGAGTTAGCCATTTCCTTCAAAGTTATATTATTCATTTCTCTTGCTAAGCCATTCTGTTGTGGAGTATGAGGAACAAAATGCTGGTGAATAATTCCTTGAGTTGCCAAAAATTAGAAAACTCATTACTGAAGTACTCCCCCCATTATCAGTACAAAGGTTCTTTATGCTACTCGAAGATTGTTTCTTAACCAAAGCCTTGAAGACTTTGAAGTGTGAAAAAACATCACTTTTATACTTGATAAAATAAACCCAAGTATGCCTCGAGAAATTATCAATAAACGTAAGTGCATACTTAGCTCCATTGAAAGATGGGGTAGGAAAAACCATCAAGTCACTATGCACAAGCTCAAGTGGTGAATAAGCTCTCTTGGAAAAATTCTTAGGAAAAGGATCTTGGTGTTGTTTCCCTAATGCATAACCATGAAAAACTCCCTCAATACAAGAAACTCTAGGAATACCATCTACCATACCATGAGTGCTCAAATCCTTCAAATATCTGTAATTGAGATGTCAAAATATATCATGCAAAAGCTTACTCTCGAATATGCATGAGAAACCAACCACGACCCTATATAAAAATTGTCATCAAAACTCTCAAAGTGATATAGTCTAGAACTATGATCAACAATACCCTAAGCAACCAGTGAAGGAGGCTCCAACAAAGTTCGTACTTCTACTCATGTGGTGTAAAAGTCATTGCTTTTCCTTGACAGAATGACAAATTTGATATACAGAAATCAAATTTGTAATGATGTTAGGAACATATAGTGCATCTTGGATATTACCACCATCAAGTTGTATATCACCTTTTCCTTTAATAGAAAGAAAGGAAGAATATCCAACCTCAATTTTGGAATTAGAACTCAAACCTAGAGAAACAAAATACCCCTTAGAAGAAGTCATGTGATGAGAAGCACTAGAATCTATAACCCAACTTTCTGCAAGTGGTGACTAAGATATCCCAACAACATTAAATGATTTTCTATGCTGATTAAAAGGAGGTGGCATGGAGATAGAAATTTTGTGTTTCTTGATTGCATCCTCTAAGGCTTACATTTGCTTATAACACCTATGTTCTTCATGATTACTACCCCCACAAAATGAGAATGAACAACTAGACTTATTCTTGGATTTAGAAGACTCCTTGGGTTTTGAGTTGTTTTCTTTGGGTTTAGGAGCATTTTGAGATGGAGAAGGTGTGTATTTGGTTTTACTATTTGGTTTTCCCTTTCCCTTAAGATTAGATGCAACTAATGCCTTTTGAGAGGTAAAATACTCAAGGTGAGACAATTTTTATTCTTCCCTAGTAATTCTTTCACAAAATGTTTCTAAGTTAGGCATTTTGAATGTGTCACCTAAGGCATCCATGCTAGAGAAAAAGGTAGAAGAATTTTTTTGGAATGGTCCTCTCAACTTAGATAGAATCAAGTAAACACACTCTTCATCTTTCTTATCTCTTCCACTCCCCTTCAATTGTGTCAACAAATGCTTGAACTTGGTAAGATAGTCTATAATTGTTGGAAAATATTCAAGATTAAGAGAGGTGATCTCAATTTCAAGTTGCATGGCTCTCATATGATCCACCTTACTAAATAAATCCTCCAATTTCTCCCATATTTTGAAAGGAGAGTCACACTTTTCCAAATGAAACAAAATACTATCACTTACATAAGTTCCTATCAAACCCATACATCAAATTTGCTTGAGTACTGAAATTTCTCATATTCTCTATGAACACTAATTGTTCGAAGAAGTTAAAGCCCATAATCCTTTCCGATTAATAATTTTTTCCATTCTTGGTTTCCATGTGTGGTAATTATGTGTTGTTAATGGCTCAACATGATCTAATGCATAAGTAGATAAAGATACCTTCCTCAAAAAATCACCAAAATAAAAGGAACGATGCAATAAGAGCCCCAAACAATGTAACAAGATTCCCCATATTTTGGCACTTTATAATGAGTGCGTGTTACAATATGACACTTTATAATTATAGTGCGATTCTCAAAATAAATATTTTTGATGGAAATATCATTAAAAAAAGCACTTTCGTAAATAACGGCACTCAAAACCGAGTTACTCAATGGAAATATCATTATAGTGCTCTCTATTTATTTTAGTTACCACTAAAAATGTTTTTGCCTTTACCACACAAATAAAATGAAAGGGGGCTAGAGTTAAGCACCTACTAGTAGGAATCACAAGAATTAAGCCCTCATATGACCATACCATATGACTAGGGGTTAAGGATTTGAGTGGGTGTTATAATTGTAACATGACATGTAACCATATCCTTCTAGATTCATTAGGTTCCACATTCTTGTGAGAGCTAGGTGAGGTATTGGTAGAGTTCATTAAGGTTTATGCTTTGGGTAAGACACTATTATCACATGAGTTATGCAAAGTTGCACCAAGACACCAACCGACCGAGAATTGTTTTGAGCATTAGGGGATTGTTGGATAGATGTAGAATAATGGGGGTCAAAGATGGCATAAGTGGCCAACATTTAAAAAAAAACAACAATAAGTAATCTTTGAGAAACATTTAGAGACATCTAGTCAAATAATTTTTTGACAACGTAAAAATATAAATTGTGACATTTTGAATATAGTCTCTAAATATGTAATTTTCTATGATACGTAAATGAGAAAGTGTGTGAAATTTACTTGTTTATAACGGTGACACAAAGTAAGTTTTTGTGAAAACATGAGAAAAGAGTATGTTTATGGACAAACAATTCTATAGTAAATGAACTAAATTTTATACAATAATTCAATTGTTTTTAAAGATTTTTGAGAATCTATTTTCTATTAATATTTAAATCATTTTTAAATATTTTTAGAGTATATTTTCAATTAATATAATAGTTTTCAATGATTTTACAAGTCACGATTATAGGAAAACTTAAGACTCAAGTGTACTGAGATACAAAGCTTCGAGCTTAACAACATATATTTTAATCTTTATTTATTTTTAAATAGTTTCCAAGAATGAGTAGATTGTTGAGATATAATTTTTGTAGTCCTTTGGATGTATAAATTTGGTGAGATATCTTGAAATTCTAAAACTAAAACATTAAAAAATATGAAACACAATATAATATATTTGACTTTACGAAGAGCAATAGTCAGGGGACAAGAAGTCCCTCCTCTTTAATGGGAGAGGTTCCCTTATTCAGAAACGAACCTATTTACAAATATACAAAACATGATTTTCTGGTTGAACTTGGATATTACGAAAGTGTTTTCTATAAAGATCATCAATTACAAAAGGACTGAGGAATGAGAATACGAGAATGAGTAGAAAGGAAACACTCAAAATTATAGATAACAGAGTAATTCTTTATGTATGCGAAGTTACAGTGAATTGAAACAAGATCATTTGTATCATATAAATAAGATGGAATTTAAAGACACAAAGTTCTGTAAATAACATCTACCAGAACACAAAGTTTCTTGACATAACACAGACAAATGATCTTCACAAAATTAAATGAAAAGCTTGGGGATAAAAGAGATCAGATAGACAAAGAATGAAAAGCCCTTATGTATTGATTTCTTTATGATCTATTTACACTTTCAGAAAATAAGCCAAGTTCTTCCTTTCTTTCACAAAATGGCGTGGAGAGGCCATTATATAGCTTATAAATCAGTTACTCTTGGTAACCACTTCTTTTAACTAAAGATTAGTTAAGGATTGCCAATCGCAATACCTCAACTTATTACAATGAATCCGAGAAAAAGAATTAGAAGAGAAGAGAAGAATAAGGAGAAGAAGACGGTGGTTATGGTGGGAGGGACCCATTGACTTCAAAATCCTTTGCTGAATCTCTTGATGCCTCGGCTATGTCTCTGCCACGGGGATGACGTGTTGGCTGTAGGCGAGTCCAAAATCGAGGCACTTCTCCATTTCCTTATCAAACTCGACATGAGTATGATAGTCTTTATTTGCTTCTTCAATGGCAGATTGAAGAGAGCAGATCTCCTTCATTTTCTCTTTGGAAATGGAGCTTTCCTTGAATAGATTATCTTTGACAAAAGCTCTGAATTGAGCTTTGATTTCTTGCAAGGAAAAAGGCACACCAGAAGTTTCATCTTGAAGATGACAATGTATATCTTTGAAAGCGAATCTGACCGGTGTCTTGAAAGCCTCACCCTTCTGCCAGCTATTCTTCAGTTCTCCCAAAGCCTCCTCCAAGACTTTGATCTTCCACTCCACGCTGTAAACCCAGGACTTTGACAGATTATCCTTTGCATCATCAAAAACCTTATTCGCCAATAAAATGTTCTCATCTATCTGTCCCATGAGACGGAGGTCTACTATGCAACTGCTCCAAAGTTTGAGCTCTTTATCTATGATCCCGATAGTGGAGGAGAGCTTCTGTTGCAAGTTGTTCACCTTTCCGTGGAGTTTGAAAGCTTCATCGATGAAGTTCAATCCTGCAACAAGCATATCTTCCACCATGGCCTCCATAGCTCTGCCATAGATGGAATACTTGTGCATGTCTTTGATACTCTGTACTTCATCTTGGCTCAAAATTACAGGTGGCGGAAGGGTAGTCAATGGGGTAGGGTCCAAAACTTTGTCCTTAGACAAAAGAGATTTGATAAAACTTGTGAGAATCTGGGCTTGTTCCTCCAATTGTTCAATAGTTTGCTGCCCTTTCTCTACCCTCCCAATGACTCTTGTGACCGTTTCCTGGAGGTTGTGGATCTCACCTTCAGGGGTAGACTCTCCCATAGGAATCCTTGAGAATTCTAGGTTAGATGCCTGTAAGTCCTGCTCTAATTTATCTACTGTAGGCTTAGCAATCTCTAAGAATTGTTGAACCTGAGCATCAGACACTATCTGGAGGTGATTCTGGCTTTTTTGGCACGAGAAGGAGTAGTGCCTAACAAGGCTGCCACAACATCAAAATTTGGCCCTGAGCTCGAGAGGAAGATTTCCTCTTCTCTCTGTCGACAAAAGGTTGCACCCATGCAAAAGAGGAAGAGGAAGTAGTAGGAGGGGCAAGAGGACCAAGAGACAGAGAGCTCATGACACTCAAGGTTTGCACAGCTGTTGTCTCAAGTTGAGACATGAGTGGGGTGCTTGAGACAATTCAATGTGAGAGGAATCAATAGCACTTGGAAGTTCGGTGCTCTGGACTTCCTTATCTTTATCCGTTGGAGCTTCGGGAGCACTTAGAGGAGTTGGCACTTCACTCTCTTCACTTTCACTAAGAAAAATAATGTTCTCTGATCCCAAAGGTAATTTTTCCTGCTTTCTCTGAGGATCTTTTTCCATAGGCTCCTTCTTAACCTCTTTGAATTTCTTCTGGTATACTTGGGTGGATGAAGAAGGAGTAGAAGCTGCAGGTCCTTGCGTTGATGAGGCAGGAGGGGTTTGCACAGGTGTGTCTGATATTGGAGTCGATGCTTCCCTCCTTGGTGTTGAAACATCCTTAGAGGAGGATTCTCTGAGTGCCTCCTAAGCTCTCGAACTTTCTTATCAAACCAGATCTTAGTCCTGACTAAGACTGGAGCCAGGATCTCGGCCAGATCATCTTTCTCTTTCTTGAACCAATCCAAGTCCTCTAAGGGAGTGTGCTTAACCACATTGTCATACTCATATGAGTATAGATCAGAGTTGTCATCCTGGAGTCCTTCAGGAACTTGGTACAAGCCGAGTTCTTGGATCAATTGCAGAGAGAACCTGCCATAATGCCTCCTTCTAGCCTCAAAATCATCGGCACAGTCAGCCCAATAGTCTTCTGTATCTGCCCTATGATGATAGATTATCTTGATGTTCTGCTCAATGAACTTCTTCGAGTCGAAGCAAGTTCTTGGCTTGAAGAAATGGACAGTGATGGGAGCCAGGGCTCTTTCTATATTCTGTGCATCCAGGGCTGTTTTACAAGTGTAGTTTCCCAAAGAGATGGGGAAGTGCAAACCGGTAATCTTCTTGTCTCTGCAGGTTCTGTGCAATTTGTCTAATTGCCTGCATACTTCTATGAAAGCCATCTTATCACTGCAGAACATGGGAAGCCTCAGAGGGTGCTCTCATAGCCAGCAAGCTTGATATAGGAGAATTTTCTGAATTGGATAAAATAGGCACCGTAGTGTGATATCAGAGTTCATGGCTTCATCAGAAAACCTTCTAGCAGTGTCACCCTCAAGAAGCCTGACCACGTACATGGTGAAAGCATCATTTACCCTTCAAAAATTGTGATTGCTGGTCTCTAGGGTGAACTGTGGGTAGTAGGCATATACAGGATCATCCTTGTGGGCATCAATGTAAGAAAAACCAAACCATTGCCTTGATGCCGCCAGAGTATACATCAGGTACGAAGTCATGTAGAATTTCTTCGTTTGTTGTACATTGGACAGCTGCTCCGCTAAGTTCATGCTGATGATTTCTGCCCAGTTGATATTTTGAGTTCCCTCGCACACCATGTTGATGAGCGGGCACATCCAGAAATGGAACTCATTAGTAGAGGGTAAGCCCATAACCCGAGCTAGTAGGATTATAAAATCTGACAATTCTTCATTGAAATCAGCCCGAAAAAGAGTCTTGGATAGACGAGATGCTCCCTTCTTAGGGTTCTTAAGCCAAGACTTCACCACCCGTGCCTTGTAGTTGTCACTGTCTTGATTGAACAGGGCCTGTGCTTGATTCTGGGAAACAACTATGGCATTATCCATTTCTGGAATCCTCAGTGCAGTGCTAATGGTGGCAGCGTCTAGTTTGGTGATGAGTTCCCCGTGTATGTTGGTCAATTCACTCGAATCAGGGTCGAAATGAGCTCCGCATGAAAGCACTGTATCAGCACATTGCACCGAGATTGGGAAACCTCCAGCGAAAGCTAGACCACTGTCGTGAATCATCTGTGCCATTGGTGTAGGGTTTGCATCTGCCATCCTCGACCAAAAATCACCAAAGTCAAGATGGCGAGCTTCACTATCCCGATATTGGGAATGGCAGACTCTAGTGGTGAGATTTGTTCCTGTCCCTGAAATTTGATCTTCATGTTGATAGTAATTCGGAGGGTAGAGCTGCAAGCTAGACTCGGGAAGGAATTACAGAGGGAAATGGATACGTGTGCAGAATTTAGATTGCAAGGGTTCGAGCAAAGGATAGCATGGAAGCAGTGTGAAAAATGCATAGGGGGTTGCTCGTTATATAGCTGTTTAGGAGAGAGAAAGGTAATTAATGCGCATTTAATACATACCTACCAATTTGAATAAGCAAGATATTCGGGTAGAGCGGGAAAAATTAGCACGAATGGCACTTGGTTCATTTGGGACATGTCGGGACGTGAAAGCGCGAAGCACGCGGCTCGGCGATTCGGGCGAAGCGGGGAAAAGACGTGTAAATGTTTTTTGGGACATGCGGGACAAAAGTGCACGAGGTACGCGGTTCGGGTGATTCGGCCGAAAATGGAACAACTTGTCAGGTGAACTTGGGACATTTGGGACAAAAAGTTCCGACGGGCCCGAAAAAGACAAACTTCGGGGAAACCGGCCGATCGGGGAACAGAGGGCCCAATTGAACTTGGGACACGCGGGACAAAAATGTCCGACAGGCCCGAAAAACACACAAAATGACCCAAAAACGTAGATTTTCTCAATTTCTCGACTTTTAACATTATCAGTACAACAGAGAAGACACTTAAACTCAAAATTTTGAATTTTCACTTTCTTAAGAGCAGGGAATTTTGAGTGGACAACAGCTGGCTCCTTCTGGGGATGACTTGGCATAAATTCAAGGAATGAGACAAGGTAAGAACTTAGACAAACTCGGGGAAGTAGACCAGTACCTTATCCATTGGGCCATGGAGTCAAAAAGCAAACCAATACAGAGGACAACACACCAAAACAAAAGGAAAAAAAAAAACAAAACGCTATACAGAATATACAAAGGACTCCCTAATCACCTATGACTTGAACAATTTCAGGTATTGCCCACTATAAGGAAGTGGGAGAGGAGAACCATCCATGTAATCAAGGTAAAAAGAATTCTTACAGCAAAGTGTCTGATCTTGAAAGGTCGAGCCAAAGGGAATCAAACTTGCCATGGCTGCCACGAGGTTCATGCCTTTTATCCCATAACAAAACAGTGTCTCCAACTTGGAAATCTCTGAACCTGGCTTTCTTATCAAACAGGACCTTTACTTTCTACTGGTGAACAGATATCCTATCAGCAACCTCCAATCTGTTCTCATTCAATTTGTGAAGGTACATAATTCTCTTATCTAAAGCATCACTGAAACTGGTATCTTCAATGGCCTTCATTAGATGCAAGGCTGGCAGCTCCACTGTTACTGGAAATTGAGCTTCTACTCCATATACCACTTGAAAAGGAGACATTCCAATAGCTCTCTTTGGTGTGATCCTGTCTACCCAAAGAGCATCATAGAGCTTCTTGTGCCAGTTTCGTTGGGACTCATTGACTAATTTCCTTATAATAGTCACCAAATTTTTATTAGTGGATTCTGCTTGTCCATTTCCCTGAGGATAGTAATCTGAGGAGTGAGCCAAAGAGATGCCATATCCATAGCAAAAATCCATTATCTCGGTTGAAGAAAAATTGAAGCATTATCTGTCACAATCTTGTTTGGCACACCATACCTTACCAAGATGTTCTCTTTGATGAAGCTGCACACCACTTCAGAAGTAGTACTCTTTACTGGAATAGCTTCTACCCATTTGGTGAAATAATCCATGGCAGTTAATACATGAGTATGACCAGCACTAGAAGAGGGATTAAGTGTTCCAATGAAGTCCAAACCCCACTGTTGAAAAGGTTCCTCAATTACAACTGGCCTAAAAGGCAAAGAGGCTAATTTAGGTCTACCCACGAAAGTCTGACAAGCCTCACATTTATCAACCCACTTGGATGCATCTCTGAACAAGGTAGGCCAGTAATATCCTCCACGAAGTATCTTATGAGTAGTGACCATTGATGAATAGTGCCCTCCACATGCCTGATCATGAAAAGCTGAGAGTAACTTTTTCTGTTGTTCCTTGTCCACACATTTCAAAAACCTTCCATCTAACCCACGTTTGAACAAGGCGTTTTCCCACAACACATATTGCACTGACCTTAGTTTAACAGTCCTCTTTTCTTTGGCAGTTAAATGAGAGGGGCATTCTCCATAGGTGAGAAAATGAGTGATATCAGCATACCATTCATCAACTGAGCTAAGAAACAGAACGGTAGGAAGGCCAACTTTATCCTCCAGTAACTCATGTCTAGCTCCTTCAGCAATGAGCTCACAAAGGCCTTTTCCACGGACGAGCTTGGTCGGTTTGATGTCAATATCATATTCTTGGACCTTAGCAACCCAGTTCCCTCTCTTGGATCCAAATTCTTGTTGTGTGAGAATTGACTTAACAGTTGTATCTGGAACCAACACCATGGAATGAGAGTTGAGAATGTAAAAACGAAACTGCTTGACAGCTTTAACCACTACAAAAGCATGTTTTTCCATCATGGTGTATTTTAACTCATGATCTTTTAGAATATAGCTCATGAATGCAATTGGGAGTTCGTGCTCATTAGAATCTTCTTGAGTCAAAACAGCAGCCAAGGTATTATCTGTGGCGTAGCAATAGATAATAAAATCTTTGCTGAAATCAGGACATGCTAAAACAGGAGTTTTAGCAATGGCTCTTTTAATACCTTCAAAGGATTCTTTTCCTTCAGGAGACCAACCAAACGTTTGTTTTCCTTTCATCATTTGGGAAATATTCAAAGTTAACTCTGCAAAATCAGGGATGAACCTTCTTAAAAAATTGATCTTACCAAAGAAAGAGTGCACGCCCTTTTTGCTGGTTGGGAGAGGAATTTGCTGGATAGCTTGAACTCGCTCAGGATCAATCTTAATACCATCTTTGGAGACGATGTGCCCTAATAATTTCCCCTCTGTGACACAAAAGACAGATTTTTTAGGATTCAAAGAGATCCCATGTTCTCTACATCTTAGCAGAACTGTCTCCAGGTGGTCAAAATGATCCGCCCTTGTTTTAGAAAACACAGTCAAGTCATCAAGGTATATGACAATACACTTCCCTTTCAAACTTCCAAAGGCCAGATCCATAGCTCTCTGAAAAGTGGCACCAGCATTAATGAGCCCAAAAGGCATTCTTTTGTAAGAAAAGGTACCCCAAGGGGTAGTGAAAGCCGTTTTATGTTGATCTGCAGTATTAACTTCTACCTGATTATATCCTGAGAATCCATCAAGCATAGACAACATTTCAGATCCTGTTACTGCTTGCAAGACCTGATCCATCATAGGCAAAGGATAATTATCTTTCAAGGAAGCTTGATTCAGATTCCTGAAGTCAACACAGATGCGGATCTCACCATTTTTCTTCCTAACAGGCACAATATTGGCAATCCATGTTGAATGGTGGATGGGAAAAATGATTTTGGCTTTCAACAACTTTTGTATTTCTTGAAAAATGGTGTCAGCTATTTTGGGATTGTATTGCCTCTGTTTCTGCTTAAAAGGCTTAATTCCAGGTTTGAGAGGAATAAAATGTTGCATATCTTTTGGTTGGAAAGCTTTTAAATCTTCATAAGAGTAGGCAAGAACATCCTTATACCTCTTTAAAAGATCAATTGCTTTCTTCCTCTCATCTGTTGTGCAACATTTTCCAATGTTCACGAGCTTAGGATCAGTAGAACTCCCAATATTAATTTTGTCATACTCAGCTGATTGTTGAGGTCCAGTAGAAGCTCTAGACTTTACATACCTATCGTGTTTATCAAATAGTTCCTCTAAACTCACCAATCCTTTAGGAATCTTGTTTCCCTTGAGTTTGATGCATCCATCTTGATCCATTTCTTCTCCTTGGGTGGCTGCTTTGTCAAAGGGCACACTTTCACGAGGCAAGTTATCACTTCCTTCAAAGTACAATTGTTCAAAATTATCCTTGAGTTCTAAGAAAGAAAGCAAGTGTTGATCATCATTGAAAACTTGCCAGTTATTTGTATTATCAGGTACACTAGGTCGATGGATCATCTCAATGGTGAACTTATCTTGAGAGAAGTCAGGATGAGGTATCAGTAGTGACCCTGAGACTGCTAGTGAATCAGCCCTGGTGTTCTTCTCCCTAGGTATTGCTTCGATGGAGAAAGCATCGAGAAATTCAATGGAATCCCAAACCTGATTCCGGTAATGTTTCAACCTTCCATTTTTTACCTGGAAAAGGTTTCTAACTTGCTTTACAATCAATTCCGCATCACCACGAGCTAGAAGATTCTTCACACCTTGTTCTTTTGCCACTTGTAGTCCAAGAATGAGAGCCTCATACTCTGTTGTATTATTAGTATTTTCAAACTGCAACTTGAATGAAAAAGGATGAAGGCTTCCTTCAGGTGACACCAGTATGACACCAGCTCCAGAACCAGCTGAGGAACAACTTCCATCAAACTCTAAAATCCAAACACCATTAGGATCTTTAGGTGACACTTTGGGGAGTTGGATTTCATCAGGGGACATAATCATGTAGTTGCCATGCCCCATATCCTCATAGAGTATTTGTGCTTTAGGATCATCCGTTTTTGTACAATATACTCAGATTGCTTCTCAGGCAGCAACTTCTTCATTTGTCCATTAACAGGTACGAGTGCATGTGACCAATCCATTTGAATTTCTCCACCCACATCCTTACAGAAGTTCCTACTTAGCAACATCCCGTATGAAGGAGGAATATCTGCTACTAAGATGGTAGCCAAAACTCTCTTCTCAGGAAAAGCAGCAAAAGCCACTTGTGCATCTTTAATTCTTCCGACCAGGGGCACTTCCTTACTCTCCATAGAGTAACAAGATCCATAAGTGCGTGTGAGGGTCAAGCCTAAGGCATGAGCTACTTTAGCAGGCATCACATTGTCTGAGGCTCCTGAGTCTATGACACAATTACTGAGCCTATGGCCAGCTATAAGAAGTGTTACATAAAATGGTTTGATTTTGTCATTGGGTGAGGTGACAGCGGCTACCAGACTAGGTTGTGGTGTAGAAGAAGGAGTGGGTAAAAGGCCTTTAGAGGTGGTTTTAGAATGGGAATTGACAAAGTGAATCATTTTAGCAAAAGCCTTGGGATGGGTTTGATAATACTCAGCCTCTGAGATTTGAACCTTAGTCTTTTAGGTGGTCAATAATATCAAAAGACCCAGAAGTGGACGGGCTATCATCACTTGAGATCCTAGGTTTATCAACTTTAGGGGAAAAAGAAGTAACTTTAGTAGCAGAATTGACAGGACTCACCTTTGGTGTAGATGAAATGGGGATAGGAGATCCTCTTTTTGTAATTACGGGGATAGTTGTCGGCTGCTCCTTAGATTTCTTGGTGGGCTGCGTCACTTTCTCCCTCTGATTTGTCTGCTCTCGAGTCATGACAGCGTATGATTCACTATTCATGTCTACTACTACTTCATCATAATCATCTCCATCATCAATGCCCTCAGTGGTGAAGAAATTAACTCGAGATCCCTCAAGTTCATCTGCTTCATCATCAACTTCTTCCACAAACTCCTCGCAAGCTTCATTATCCTCATCATCATCTGGTTCCTCAACTCACACGAGTTGCATTGACTTGCGGGAACTTTAACAGGAGGTCCTTCAAGCGCTAGCCTTGTTTGAGAAGTGGGCAAATGATTTCTGGGCTGAAAATTCCTCCTTGGAACGTCTGCATAGGGAGCATGCTGAGCCAATTGTTTCTTAATGGCGATGAGATCATTCGCAAGTTTTTGAACCAATGGATCAGTATTAGGTCCGGGAGTGGAAGAGGAGGAAGAAGCAGACTTAGATTTGGAAGGGTCTCTCCTCAACTTCCCTGACATGATTAAATCATCTTCGACACTAACAAGCAAGAGTTTGATCCTCAACCAATGTTGCGAGATTAGCCCTTCTCAGTGCATAACTAACTTCAGGTGATTGGGCATTTAGGAAGAAACATTTTTGGATTTGATCTACAGGTTGAGTATTTGGTGGAATTTTATTAATCAACCTGTTGAATCGGGCCACAAATTCTCTCATGGGCTCTTGTGAATCTTTCTTTATCTGAGAGATTTGGGCTAGCAAGGCATGCACATCTTCTGCTGGTTTGAAACGGTTTTCAAACCTAGTTCTCATTGTGTCCCAGCTAGTGATAGCACCAGCCGGAAGGTGATAGAACCAATCAGCAGCATTATCTTGTAAAGTCTCAATGAACAGTCTCACGGAGACGTCTTCATGTTCAACTCCCAGAACTCCACATGCAACTATGAAGGCTGCGATGTGTTCATCAGGATGCACTTTACCATCACCTTTGAATTTAGGGAAGTTCTTCCGGTTACCTCTGGGTAACTCATGCAAAGGCTGAGGAAGGGCAAGGGGCCCGACACGATGACCCCAGGGCAATGGTACCGCCATTCTTGGAAAAATGGCTTGGAGAGGAACTACAACACCAGCAAGAATCAAAGCTCAAAGATTAGGACTAGTTGGCTCTGAAGGAATACCACCCGTAGGAATTCTATCTTGAACAGGTGGAGTGCTTGTCAAATGAGTCTTTCTATTTCTTGTTGAAGGGAAAGGAAAACCTGCTGCTTGCTCAAAAGTTGGCGAGAATCTTGATACCAAGGGCCCTTCTCCCTCGAGTAAAAATGGAGTCACGGATCAAAGGATGATAAAAATTATAGAAGCTGGAATATGATTTTCCCAGTGGAGTCACCAAAAACTATTGGTCATCAAATAGGACTTTACGAAGAGCAACAGTCAGGGGACAAGAAGTCCCTCCTCTTTAATGGGAGAGGTTCCCTTATTCAGAAATGAACCTATTTACAAATATACAAAACATGATTTTCTGGTTGAACTTGGATATTACGAAAGTGTTTTCTATAAAGATCATCAATTACAAAAGGGTGAGGAATGAGAATACGAGAATGAGCGAGAAAGGAAACACTCAAAATTATAGATATGAGTAATTCTTTATGTATGCGAAGTTATAGTGAATTGAAACAAGATCATTTGTATCATATAAATAAGATGGAATTTAAAGACACAAAGTTCTGTAAATAACATCTGCCAGAACACAAAGTTTCTTGACATAACACAGACAAATGATCTTCACAAAATTAAATGAAAAGCTTGGGGATAAAAGAGATCAGATAGACAAAGAATGAAAAGCCCTTCTGTATTGATTTCTTTATGATCTATTTACACTTTCAGAAAATAAGCCAAGTTCTTCCTCTTTTGCAAAATGGCGTGGAGAGGCCATTATATAGCTTACAAATCAGTTACTCTTGGTAACCACTTCTTTTAACTAAAGATTAGTTAAGGATTGCCAATCGCAATACCTCAACTTATTACAATGAATCCGAGAAAAAGAATTAGAAGAGAAGAGAAGAATAAGGAGAAGAAGACAGGTGGTTATGACTGGGAGGGACCCACTGACTTCAAAATCCGTTGCCTGAATCTCTTCAATGCCTCGGCTATGTCTCTGCCATGGGGGACTGACGTGTTGGCTGTAGACTGAGTCCAAAATCGAGGCACTTCTCCATTTCCTTATCAAACTCGACATGAGTATGATAGTCTTTATTTGCTTCTTCAATGGCAGATTGAAGAGAGAAAATCTCCTTCATTTTCTCTTTGGAAATGGAGCTTTCCTTGAATAGATTATCTTTGACAAAAGCTCTGAATTGAGCTTTGATTTCTTGCGAGAAAAAGGCACACCAGAAGTTTCATCCTGAAGATGACAATGTATATCTTTGAAAGCAGATACAACCAGTGTCTTGAAAGCCTCACCCATACGCGGCTATTCTTGATTCTCCCAAAGCCTCCTCCAAGACTTTGATCTTCCACTCCACGCTTTGTAAACCCGAGGACTTTGTGATTATCCTTTGCATCATAAAAACCTTATTGCCAATAAAATGTTCTCATCTGTCTGTCCCATGAGACGGAGGTCTACTATCTGCTGCTCGAGTTTGAGCTCTTTATCTATGATCCCGATAGTGGAGGAGAGCTTTTGTTGCAAGTTGTTCACTTTTCCATGGAGTTTGAAAGCTTCATCGATGAAGTTTAATCCAGCAACAAGCATATCTTCCACCATGGCCTCCATAGCTCTGCCATAGATGGAATACTTGTGCATGTCTTTGATACTCTGTACTTCATCTTGGCTCAAAATTACAGGTGGCGGAAGGGTAGTCAATGGGGTAGGGTCCAAAACTTTGTCCTTAGACAAAAGAGATTTGATAAAACCTGTGAGAATCTGGGCTTGTTCCTCCAACTGTTCAATAGTTTTGCTGCCCTTTCTCTACCCTCCCATGACTCTTGTGACTGTTTCTGGAGGTTGTGGATCTCACCTTCAGGGGTAGACTCTCCCATAGGAATCCTTGAGAATTCTAGGTCAGATGCCTGTAAGTCCTGCTCTGATTTATCTACTGTAGGCTTAGCAATCTCCAGGAATTGCTGACCCTGAGCATCAGACACTATCCTGGAGGTGATTCTGGCTTTTTGGCACGAGAAGGAGTAGTGCCTAACAAGGCTGCCACAACATCAAAATTTGGCCCTGAGCTCCGAGAGGAAGATTTCCTCTTTCTACTGTCAACAAAAGGTTGCACCCATGCAAAAGAGGAAGAGGAAGTAGCAGGAGGGGCAAGAGGACCAAGAGACAGAGAGCTCATGACGCTCAAGGTTTGCATAGCTGTTGTCTCAAGTTGAGACACGAGTGGGGCACTTGAGACAATTGCTTTGCAGAGGAATCAATAGCACTTGGAAGTTCAGTGCTCTGGACTTCCTTATCTTTATCCGTTGGAGCTTCAGGAGCACTTAGAGGAGCTGGCACTTCACTCTCTTCACTTTCACTGAGAACAATAATGTTCTCTGATCCCAAAGGTAATTCTACCTACTTTTTCTGAGGATCTTTTCCACAGGCTCCTTCTTAACCTCTTTGAATTTCTTCTGGTATACTTGGGTGGATGAAGGAGTAGAAGCTGCAGGTCCTTGCGTTGATGAGGCAGGAGGGGTTTGCAGGTGTGTCTGATATTGGAGTCGATGCTTCCCTCCTTGGTGTTGAAACATCCTTAGAGGAGGATTCTCTGAGTGCCTCCTAAGCTCTCGAACTTTCTTATCAAACCAGATCTTAGTCCTGACTAAGACTGGAGCTAGGATCTCGGCCAGATCATCTTTCTCTTTCTTGAACCAATCCAAGTCCTCCAAGGGAGTGTGCTTAACCACATTGTCATACTCATATGAGTATAGATCAGAGTTGTCATCCTGGAGTCCTTCAGGAACTTGGTACAAGCCGAGTTCTTGGATCAATTGCAGAGAGAACCTGCCATAATGCCTCCTTCTAGCCTCAAAATCATCGGCACAGTCAGCCCAATAGTCTTCTGTATCTGCCCTATGATGATAGATTATCTTGATGTTCTGCTCAATGAACTTCTTGAGTCGAAGCAAGTTCTTGGCTTGAAGAAATGGACAGTGATGGGAGCCAGGGCTCTTTCTATATTCTGTGCGTCCAGGGCTGTTTTACAAGTGTAGTTTCCCAAAGAGATGGGGAAGTGCAAACCGGTAATCTTCTTGTCTCTGCAGGTTCTGTGTAATTTGTCTAATTTCCTGCATACTTCTATCAAAGCCATCTTATCACTGCAGAACATGGGAAGCCTCAGAGGGGTGCTCTCATAGCCAGCAAGCCTGATATAGGAGAATTTTCTAAATTGGATAAAATAGGCACCGTAGTGCGATATCAGGTTCATGGCTTCGTCAGAAAACCTTCTAGCAGTGTCACCCTCAAGAAGCCTGACCACGTACATGGTGAAAGCATCATTTACCCTTCGGAAATTGTGATTCTTTGGTCTCTAGGGTGAAGCTGCTGGGCGGGTAGTAGGCATATACGAGGATCATCCTTGTGGGCATCGATGTAAGAAAAACCAAACCATTGCCTTGATGCCGCGAGTATACATCAGTGAAGTCATGTAGAATTTCTTCATTTCTTTGTACATTGGAGCATTTGCTCACTAAGTTCATGTTGATGATTTCTACCCAGTTGATATTTTGAGTTCCCTCGCACACCATGTTGATGAGCGGGCACATCCAGAAATGGAACTCGTTAGTAGAGGGTAAGCCCATAACCCGAGCCAGTAGGATTATAAAATCGACAATTCTTCATTGAAATCAGCCCGGAAAAGAGTCTTGGATAGGCGAGATGCTCCCTTCTTAGGGTTTTTAAGCCAAGACTTCGCCACCCGCGCCTTGTAGTTGTCACTGTCTTGATTGAACAGGGCCTGTGCTTGATTCTGGGAAACAACTATGGCATTATCCATTTCTGGAATCCTCAGTGCAGTGCTAATGGTGGCAAGCGTCCAGTTTGGCGATGAGTTCCCCGTGTATGTTGGTCAATTCACTCGAATCAGGGTCGAAATGAGCTCCGCATGAAAGCACTGTATCAGCACATTGCACCAAGATTGGGAAACCTCCAGTGAAAGCTAGACCACTGTCGTGAATCATCTGTGCCATTGGTGTAGGGTTTGCATCTGCCATCCTCGACCAAAAATCACCAAAGTCAAGATGGCGAGCTTCACTGTCCCCGATATTGGGAACGGCAGACTCTAGTGGTGAGATTTGTTCTTTCCCCTGAAATTTGATCTTCATGTTGATAGTAATTCGGAGGGCAGAGCTGCAAGCTAGACTCGGGAAGGAATTACAGAGGGAAATGGATACGCGCGCAGGAATTTAGATTGCAAGGGTTCGAGAAAAGGATAGCATGGAAGTAGTGTGAAAAACGCATAGGGGGTTCGCTCGTTATATAGCCGTTTAGGAGAGAGAAAGGTAATTAATGCGCATTTAATACATACCTACCAATTTGAATAAGCAAGATATTCGGGTAGAGCGGGAAAAATTAGCACGAATGGCACTTGGTTCATTTGGGACATGTGGGACGTGAAAGCGCGAAGCACGCGGCTCGGCCGATTCGGGCGAAGCGGGGAAAAGACGCACAAATGCTTTTTGGGACATGCGGGACAAAAGTGTACGAGGTACGCGGTTCGGGCGATTCGGCCGAAAATGGAACAACTTGTCCGGGTGAACTTGGGACATTTGGGACAAAAAGTTCCGAAGGGCCCGAAAAAGACAAACTTCGGGGAAACCGGCCGATCGGGGAATAGAGGGCCCAATTGAACTTGGGACACGCGGGACAAAAATGTCCAACAGGCCCGAAAAACACACAAAATGACCAAAAACGTAGATTTTCTCAATTTCTCGACTTTTAACATTATCGAGTACAACAGAGAAGACACTTAAACTCAAAATTTTGAATTTTCACTTTCTCTTTATTTGGCCCCATCATTGGCCCCATCATTGGTGAAATAGTGATGAGAGGTCACCGATTGACCTCTAACCTCCGTTGCCTCTAAAATGGTATAGACAGATTTGCAGATGAATATAATCAACTATATTCAATTCATACGGGATTATTACATAATGAACAAGCTGCAAATATATAGGGAGATAGTTTCCTATTAAGTAGGAAACAACTCAACCACAAATCTATATATATGTGAGTTGTTATAACTCCCAAACAACTCACGTATATAATATACTAACCTGATATTATGAGTTTGTTTATTACAACTCATAATATATTACATAATATTATTCATCCAAATATATGAATAATGTGAGCACTATATAAGTATTCCTAACATTCCCCCCCTTAGTGTGAACATGGGGAAACAACAATTGCACTTCCTTCTGCAAAGTGTGCCACCCGTGCGTGCTCATGATCTGGATGGTTTTACAGGACAGCCAACAACCTCAACATGGATGGTTTTACAGGACAACCAACAACCTCAATATCATGATGCTGCTTTTCTTTTGTGCTTTCATCTGTCCACTATGCTTTTCCTTTAGGGAATTATGTAGGAAATACCGCTCACTGATTACAAAAATGAAAAGAGAAAATGGAACATTGAGACCATGTTCCCCCCCTCAATGTGAACATTTCACTTATTCAAACCAAAACAAGAACACTGAAAAAGAATCATGCTGCACACAACTGAAATCAACTGCAACTTTGAAAAGAAAGAAAACTCACACACACTATCTCGACTGACTTCTCCTGCGGGTTTTGATTTTTTATTGAATCAAAATCTCTGTGCAGTCCACTCATAACATCTCCAAGACACAAATCCAGTCTGCCAAGATTGTTTTATGTGAGCTTGCATTAGACACTGCATTGGTCTTAACGAATACTATAAGGGAGACATGGCATCTAGAAGGTGAAGGTGAAATTCATGCATTTGACATCTTTATGCAGTCTGATCTTTATCTTCAGGATTCTATCAATACATTAGAAATCGACCTTGCAAGTTCACATGCACTTCCGTTTCAGTCTAAAGACATGTTCAAATAAGGAAGGTGCTTGGTCTGTTGATGATTATTGGAGATTGGAAAATCCTCGCGGCGACTAAATATCTGGAGAAGAGTGGCAGTGTTAGTGGTGGCGCAAGGAGGAACAATCAAGATTGGTGTTGCAAATCCAAATCTCATGCATCCCACTAGTTTGAGTCATTCAACATCCTTTCAAAAATTTGTCTTTATTTATTATATAGTTGTTTTCATTTAAAAAGTAATCTCGGTTTATTACTTTTTAAATTTTTTAGTCTAGTTATCATATTGTCTTTGACGCATTTTCGGTTGAAACCGACGTCCATTTTTTTAACATGGCTAAGTTGAATCAAATGGAAAAATTCAAGGCTATTTGATGGATGTTTTTCTACCATGTAAACACTATATTTCCTAAACATTATTTAATTGAGTGTATTTCTTCCTAGAGAAATATTTATATTCGCATTAAAATCTGCGAGCTTTGTCAGATTACACAGAATGAACGCATTTCCCTATAGAGATATTACTCCTCCATTACAGGGACAAGAACAAATAGTTCGCTCTGATACCAAATAAAATGGTATAGACAGATTTGTAGATGAATATAATCAACTATATTCAATTCATACGGGTTTATTACATAATGAACAAGCTGCTAATATATAGGGAGATAGTTTCCTATTAAGTAGGAAACAACTCAACCACAAATATATATATATATATATATATATATATATATATGTGAGTTGTTATAACTCCCAAACAACTCACGTATATAATATACTAACCTGATATTATGAGTTTGTTTATTACAACTCATAATATATTACATAATATTATTCATCCAAATATATGAATAATGTGAGCACTATATATGAATTCCTAATGACCTCCGTCCTCCAAAGTGTGTCACCGCTTTACTCATGAGATTGGAATGTGGGGCTCAAATTTACACCACCTTTTGTCGATGCATCTTCCTACAAATATTATCTTTGGTTTTAAAATTAAAAAGTGGGGGTTGGAGGTGGCATCCCTCAATGGGGTCAAGGGGTAGCACCCCGCAGGTCTCGGGCAAAGTGCCTAGGCACACTCCTTGTTGCGATATAGGGCAGGCGGTGGTCAAGGCGCAGTAACCCCGAAGCCGGGAACATTTTCCTTCTTTGAAGTCATCAAAAATATCATTAGAACTGCAATATTATTCATCTTATTCTCCCAAAAATTAGACATCGGGTAACACCGAAAATGCATCTATCGACACTTTTTTACTTTTATTTTTTTGGCAATGCACAAATTTGAAAAATGATGCTTTAGACTTAGAAAAGAGGACTCGACTAGACAAATATCCTAAAATCACCTATTTAATTAACTTGACAATACAATGACACTTGTATATGACTCAAGAAATACTAGATTCTAATGGACTACAACAATTAAAATGGTAAACACACACTTAGATATTTAATCCTAGACTCCTACAACATTCGTAATTATTACGCTTGACACATACAAGACTATAGATGTTGATAAATAACTTATTAAAAACACACAACCTTACAATAAGCTCCAAATCTTAACAATGTCTACTAAATAGAGTATCATGCAGTTTGAATCACATGTATGAAAAAATTTGATGTTAAGTCACTATTGAGTTGACAAGCCCGACATATCGAGGTTGGAATTCATTTTTGACTACCGCATGTATATAAAAACCGATCAACCTCGAACAATAACTATGATCTAAAAAATGAATTCCTTGGAGTGCAGATCAAGGAAACAATAGTGGCTTGAATGCAGATCGTGCATGAAGTATCACTACAACAAGGGGGGGTGTTTTGAGACATTAATTAGAGACAAAAATATATTTTTGTCTCTAATTAATACACTCCCCTACTTTTGTCTCTAAATACCCTTAATATAACTTTTTTTAATTAAAAAGACTCTTTCATTTGGGCGGCTTGCAAAGCGGAGAAACTGCACCGAGGAAAATGGAAAACTCCAATATTGGGCGGGAGGGAATTTCATTCTCGCATGCAGCTGCTGGTGTGGATCTTTGCCGAGGAAGAGGACGAGCAGGTATCTGCCTCCCTGTTTTATTTTTTAACCTGTTCCTGCTGGTTCAGTTATGGTATTGTTTTATTTTTTGGATTTCTGAGGAGTGTGCGCAGTACAGAAATGGCGAGGGTTTGGTTTTCGGGATGGGAACTGTGTTTCAAGGCCTTTGAATATATAATGTTTGGGTTTTTAAGCCCGATTTTTATTAACAGAGTGGGACTGCAGAGTGCCCCACATGAAACCACAGTGACTTTGGATTCGATGAAAATGTTTTGTGATGTGTTTGGTGTCCGGATTACGACTCCCACGGCCTTTTTCTTGCGGCCGGTGCCGCCATTTTTGTCTTGGATGACCGCCACGGCTCTGCATCCTGCGAGAATTAGGGCATTGTGATTCACGGCGTCCACCAGCCATGTCTCATGCGTGCCCTGTTTTTTCCCGTCTTTGCAGCCGAAGCAGCACCACCCGCAGTAATGCTCCGGATCTACATTGCGCGGAATGTTATGGACCTCGTAGTTTAGTTCCTCGCAGCCCTTTCTGAGGATTTTGTTCATGAAACCCTCGCTGCCGATGCCCTCCTGCACGCCCATTCATTTACAGACGGCGTCCATGGCTTCCGAGTAGCGCGGGGAGGAAAAGTGAGTTAATTTGAGTTGTTGAGTCCACTCTGCTATGACATGGGGAGGCGTGCGGAGGGAAGCAGACCAGTTAATGCAGGAGCCGCCGCCCACAGTTGAGCCAGCCAGGAGGACCATTCCCAGGTCGTCGGTGGCCAAAAGTCCTCCTCCCTCATACATCTGATCCAGCGATGGCCCTTCCAGTAAGGATAACCCCTTCCTTGCAAAGTATTTTCCCTTTTCCACAACAATTACTCTATGCCCCGCCTTTGCGAGCACCCCTGCAACTACTCCTCCGCCGCTCCCTGATCCCACCACCACCACATCACATTTCACTGTAGTTGTCTGGTTTTGTTTCTTTCCTTTTCGGTTCCATAGCCTTTCCAGATTAGAAGCCCCTTGATCGACCTCACACCCAGCCTTGAGCAGAACATCTGCAATGTTGATATTGTATTTATCTAAGTCGATGACCTTGTCGTGCAGTGGACCCTTACAGGGAGAAGGGACCTCTTTGCTTCTTTCGGAAAGCTCCGGATCTGGCCCGCAATAGCCCATGGTTTTCCAAGAAGGATTTTCATTTTTCTCATTCACCTGACATTAATTAGAAAATATAAGGTGATAGTGATTTTTCATCTCAAGAAAACACCACCAAACATAATTTTAAAATTTCCTGGAAGCAAATGTGATGCACCTGTTCTTCTCGGATACCCATTTGGATCTGGATGGGGATCATATATAAATTACTACCGCATACATCTAGAGAAAGCTAATGTTTACACAGTCCATGTGTTAAAAAGAAAAAGCTTCTGTGAACACTGTTTGGTTTGCTTCTCTATTTTCGATAGATTCGGGATCACACTCTGATCATAAAGATGGGATTATCCAGGCAGATTCATATAAATTTTTAAAATATGGAACAAGAACATGCAGTTTTTTTTCTTTATTCTATGGATCAGTGACTCTTCTGGAAACTTCAAGTTGTTTTGTTTCCAAATGGTGAATATTGATTATTTTCCTGTATACAGGACCACTGCCTTCAGATTAGCTGCTCGGCTGTGGATTCTTACAATTTCTTGCCTAAGTTTTCTTAACTCTACTCCTTCAAAAATTTATAGAATTTATGAAACCATCTCCTACAAAGAATCCAAGAATTTATGAAACCATCTGCTAAAAAGAATCCAAGATTCTCTGAATAACATTAACTGAGAATATTTAAGTAGCCCCCTCTATAAAACCGCAGCCTTAACAATTACATGCAAACTATGATGGCTGCAAGGTTGAAGAAGCCTTTTGAACACTCCTAAGAATAAAGATTTCCTTTGTTAAGATAAAAAAGCCTAAATCTCAATCCACAGTCATACACCCCGCTCAGAATACAAAATATCTAGATTCAGTGCACAAAAGAAATTAATGGTATTTTCACATCCTCATGGGTGTTTAAATAAATAAAAATTGGCCCAAAATCCAAGAAAGAGAACTCTATTAAATAAGAGTATACCTTTGTGTAGAAAGAAAGGCAACACAAGAATTTGACACCCTTAAACAGGAGACGAAGGAGATACCAGTAGCTGTGTGACCAGGACAACATAATTTCCTCCCTTCTATGCTGCAAAATCTGAGAAAATCTCTGGAAAAATGGAAAATGGCAAGAAAGAGATAATCTCCCACACAAAATAAATGTCCCATACCATGTTGAAAGAAGCCACAGTGATAACCTCAGCAGTCCGAGAGCAGCGTGTACCAACCTCTGAGACATATATCCTGCCAACTGTAATTATTTTCCAAAACAAAATACAAAATATGTGAGCTTCTCTCATTTCCATGAAACAGAAGAAAAAAAAGGCCACGAGAATGAGCAAAAGCAATAACATTATGCATACATGTTGAGGTATTCTAGTCTGAGAAGCCGAGGTGCCGTAAAAAGATTTAAGTTGATCATCCTCAGAATCCAGAGAAGGAAAGATGGTGTCACACAAAGCGGTCAAAGCCTCTACTTGAGCTTTAGAAAACATTTTATTCTCATAATTCGGTCTGCCGCCTCTGAGCAGGAAATGGGCATCAATGGCCGACTCTGTGAAATCGACCTGAACCCCTTCGTCCCCGCCAGGAACAATTTTATCGCTGGATGAAGCCATTCTAAAATTTCTTGGCCAAACATATATATGCTTGACTTCTTGCACAAATGCATGAAAGTACACTAGCATCGATGCAAACATACAATATAGAATGTCATGCAATTGAGGTGGATCTACCAACTCTAGTATATTCTCCAGACACTATATATCTGAACACCTGCTTTATACTTGTGTGCCTTGTGTGGAGGCCACTAAAAGGGACCATGAACTTCTATTTTGGTTGTCAAATCACCACCATTACAACTCTCCTACCCCAAAAGACAACGACTGGGTCGCTGCATTTTTGGCTGGAACATTAAATATATTATTTTATCTGCTAATTATTTCAGTTCATTAATAGTCCCTCTATTTGCAGAGTTCCAGCTGGAGTTTTACACAAATAAACAAACATGGGTTCAGCACCAGTCCAGATTTAAGGTGATAGACTCATTTTTAAGTGGAAATGGAATCTGTTTAACGACTACATAGAGTTAAGATTATTGAAGCAAAACAATATAACATTTAGGTAATAGAATCTTTTGTAACTACCTCAAGGCTTCATAGGAGCTGTCAGTCACTTCATCAGTTTATAAATTTGCACAGTGCAGATCAGGGTCTCGGTCCAAAAGATTTCGTGTTGTATTAGTGTGCAATCCATCTATAGCCTACTTAATATTCACGCTGAATTCCTAGTGAGATTCTGAGTGTCATTAGAAAATAGATTACATCTAAGAGAATAAAGAGATTTGGCCTGATCCCAAGACTCTCAAGGGCTGCTGCTTATGACAGGCTTCAAGGGTAACCATCTCGTAGCCATCCCTTTTCTTGTGAATCTTCTTGTGCCAGCCACTCCTTCACCATCTATACTCCCAAAAGATCAAGGAGAGAGCATTAATAACAAATTAACACACAAAAAAATGAGATGAATGCACAAAAGATAGAAGTAGATCTACCGTGCAAACAATTTCATCTGGAACCAAAGACCCCCTTTCCATGCACTCCTTGGCTCTCTTCCCATTCTTTGTCCCTACTGCAGCTTCTGCTCTTAGCAAGTCTCCACCAGCAACATGTACATGTATTATATGTTTAGTTACGATGTGTTTTATATATCATAGCTTGGATATGGAACATGATTTGAGAGTGGAGATTTTTCCCAAATCCGAGAGGACGAGCTTACTACAATTTCTCAATGTTAAATACTGAAGTTGCAATAGTTGAGTAAAAGAATGTGGCATCTCTTTTAAATAGTTGATGTTGTGATGCAAATAATTTGTCTGGTTAGGAGTGGACGAACTCCCTCCATAGTATTTGTCTGGTTAGGATGCTTTCTAGCCTGATATTTCTTGGTTTCTACAAGATTTTTCCTACTTTCTTTGGATTACTATTCTAACCCAAACTATCTTTAGGCTTGATTAATGTTCCTCGTTGTTAGTATAGTTTTAATGTTATAATACATTACAGCTGAGCACACTGTAACTTATTCTCGGGTTTGGAAAATTCTAAGATCAGAAATAAAAGCTATATTCGAAAAGATTAAGTGGAGTAACACAATAATAAAGTAGAATAATCTCTTGTCATTATAATATATAATCACAAGATACGTGCTTTGATAAGAGGCTTTTCTGCCCTCCTTTCATTTGAGAAAGGAATTAAAATATTTCATGACTTGTACATTTGGGCAGAGAAGCCTCTTATCAAGGCACATATTTGGTCATTAGATATTATAATGACGGAGCTTGTAGAGTATAAATTGGATTGATACTGGATACTAGACAATGAAAAGCAATCTACTTTATTTGTAATGAAAACAAAGACCTATGATAAGTTCCAAGATTCAAGTTTGCTTCCAAGTTAACCTTGTAACTTATCATAGGTCTTATTGCAGCATGGTTTTGAATATGTGGACCTTCTCATGCTATTTTGTTTTCATTTTTAATAAATTAGATTGCTTTTCCTTGTCTAAGTTCTTCGTCTTTTCTTTTTTTCCAGGTTTCATTGTCTTCTCTTTCTCTAGTTGGTGTGGAGTGGCTTTAGTGCAAGAAGGTAAGATAAGATGACATTCTAGTCCTAGATATATTGGTAAATAATTAGAACGTGCAGATACTTTTATTCATTTTTTAAAAATTATTTTCTGTATTTTTATCACGAGTGTTACTTTTTTTTGTAGGACACTATTACCCAGTTAGCCACTATTTTTTGTCGGAGAGGTTTAGGTAGAACAATGTTAGATATTGACTTATGAATAACTCTATATCTTACTGCAGATTACTCAATGGTCATGGTGCCAAATCCATCAAAATCCCAGTCCTTTTCTCTAGAGGAGATGACAACAACTACATGAGAAAAATTTAGCCATAACATTGGACAAGGAGGCTTTGGTTCTGTATTCTGGGGTAAATTGCAAGATGAAAAGCAAATAGCTATCAAAGTGCTTTCTTTGTTCTCAAAGCTAGGGATTGCACAGTTCTTAAACGAGGTAATGCTGAAAAATCCCAAGGGAACTCTCTATGTTTCATTTGATGAGTACATATCAATTTGATGAGTTAAATGCTAGATTGTGTGCATTCTAGTGGACTCTGCATTATGATTTCTGAGAGGACAGCGAGCTAGAAACCCTCAATGCCATGCAAATGACATGAAGCCCTTGACTGTTAGGTTAGAAAGATGCTATAGGGTATAAGGAGCACAAATATAATTTTTGCAAGCCTTGAAAGTGAATAATATGACTTCTAGAACAAATTATCTTTTCTCGGGCTCGATGTAGGGCATCGAGTGCTCTTTATTCCACCAACCAAAATCTATGAAACTTTGAAGAAATTTCTATCCCAGGATGAGCATGAAGATCCCCAAATCTCAGGGTGAATGGAGTTGCCCATCAAAAATTGTGCATAACAGTAATTTTGAGTGAAAAAAGGAGGTAACAGCAGTGTACGGGATGTGATGTGAGGGTAAAGGGTAGAATTTAATAGACAATTCTTGTTTATGTTTGTGGACTTGTTCCTAAGGTGACATGAGGTGTGTTTGAAGTGTTTAAATGAGAATTAGGAGAATTTAATGAAGAAATTACTACTGTCCTATGAGAACTAGACTGGTTGGGCACAAAGAGACCTAAGTAGGTCACTAGCATAACTGTTTCAAATAGAACTGGGCATAATTTGTCAAGGATCAGTGCATAAAAGTTGGGGAAACATCTCAAATAGGATAAAGGGAATCTAAACTTAAGAAGTTTGTGTCTTGCAACCCCTGGGCGGTGTTTTGGTACTTGATTTGGGCTCTAGAAGGGTGAAAAGGAACCTAGGACAAAGTAATAAGGAAATAGAAAGCAAAACAAGTGTATGATAACCAATGTTGGATCAAATACCTCTGAAATGATGCCATTACCATGATGAGACAGGTATGCATGGTCTTATAACCTCTATGTTTAATATGTTTTCATTGGTGGTCAAATGCATGGTACAAAGAACTAGGATTGCATGAATGAGTCTTAGGGTATGAAGATCATCCTTGAATGTGTTAGTGAAGAAGCGTTGGATACATATATGGTTTTGGAAATCTTGGTTTCAAATTGTTCAAATGAAAGTATGCAGCAGAGTTACTAGGGAACCTCACACCTATGGACTGCTATGTGATGGTCTTAAGGGGAATTTCTGACCTACGCCCTGAATAAGACAGTGAAGAACAATTATATTGGTCTAAGAAATGAATAAGGGGTGGTATACATGTTGGAACAGTATCATCAAAGTCGACAAGCCATAAATGTGTGAATTAGCATACAAGGAGTGAACCATTGAGAACTCTCCAACTAGACTTTCCTAAAGAACAACTCATATGACTATGAATTAATTCCAAGACTCAATAAATTTGAGTCTGTAATTGCATACAGTGAAGTACAGTTCAGTCTCTTGTACAGCTTTGAAATTACGGCCAGTCCTTTCCAATGGGGTTTCATGCTTGGATTCCTTTCTGCATAACCTGACAAACACATACACACTACTCATTTCAAAGATACAGAAAAAATAGACTGTTATGAGTAATAACGAAGAAGACAGTCACAAACTCATGTGGAATGATATACTAAATACATATACTATCTTACATTATTGTTGTTAATCCCAATGCTCCCCACTTTCTTTTTATTTTTCTGTTGCTGACAGTGTATGAATAGATTCCTTTATTCCTGAATTAGAGGAAGTAACATGTGCACAGATTCTATGGACTACTTACTTTCTTTATTTATTTTGCTTGTAAATCTGATATTTCAATCTGGGTCCAGTTCAGTTTTGCATGCAGAGTACGTTAAAATGTTAAAGAATGTGATCTCCACCATCGTCAAATCTTCTCATGATATTTTTTTAAGAAGTGAAAGTATGTTTCATTTATATAAGACAATACCCATTATTTATACATGTCTGAGATCTGTATCTGGTCTCTGTACTTATGTGTAAAGTGTCTCGTAATGTTCAATGCTCAACATTTGTTGGTGGACGACCTTTGGGTGTGGCTCTTGGTCCTAATCAGGAGCTCATTGTGTGCGAACTTACCCAGGTAATTTATTTTCCATGTATGTAATTTTGTGTTATAAGTTCTAAGGGTCATCTACTTTCATAAATTTGATGTAAGTTTATATGGAATCATTAGTTTGTTTTGTTCAAAAGTTTTGGATTGAATACTATATTCTTAAAATGAACTGTGTTAGGGTTTGCTGAATGTGACGAAAGACAATTTTTCCCTCTGTATTTGAAATTTCCCTGCATTTGATGCTCTGAGGACGACTTTATTTGAGTTGCAGAGATTTTAGTGGTCATCATGAGTGGTTCATAAGGTGTAATATTTACTGAAGGTTTTGCAGATGGGGTAGAGTAAAGTAAGCAGATTTTGATTGTGGGAGGAACTCCATGGTTAAGCGCACATGAAGTAGAGTAATTTTGGTATGAGTGACCTCTGGGGAAAGCCCTTGTACTAATTCACCCCTATGATCTTCACCTAGATGTATTGAATGCCAATTGCGTCATTCATACTTGTGAGAGTGACTGCTACTCATGAAACATGGGTCAATGTGGGAATCATCTCACTTAATTTGATGGAGGCCAAGATGATCAAGTCAAGCCTTCTTTGCTTAAACAGAGGAATGAGTTATTGATAGGATTTTAGAGCCCAAAGTCAGAAGGTCACTGTCACAGGGTAGAGTTATAGGGGTTTCAAAGTATTAAGCTCTCCAAACATACTCTTAGGCTTATATTACATTCCCTCTCAAAAGTTCTGATGGAGGCCTATATGATGACAGCCAGGTTTCAATGCTACAGTTTCCAAAATCACAATTTGTAACCCTAAGCACATGTTTACTAAGAACAGGACAGAGCATGAGAGATTTAAGAACCAGTGACTCTTCAAGAATATACAAAGGATCCTACAGTTACTGCCTCGTTCCAAGACATACATCCAAAAATACAACTTGTAGTCATCTAGATATCAGGGGAACATGTAAGAATGCTGTACAGACCTGTATCAGCACAGGAAATCCATAGGATTATATGACAGTCAAGGTAGAATATAAGGGTTGTCGTAAATATCGACACACCAAGAATATACCGAGGTTCCTACCAAATTCTACATGCCTCCATACGTACAGCAAACCCCTAACAAGCTATTAGCATCTCGATATAAAAAGAAACATATGAAAGCTCAGTACAGTCTTGAAAATCCTGGAAAATACAGAGTTTCATAAGATTTGAGGAATAGCAACTGAACAAAGGAGAAATTATAATGTCATGAAATTTGTCTTCATCTTTATTAAATACCTAACACCCTCATACCATTCGTTGGGAGCTCAAGAATACAAGAATCAAATGCAAAACCTTGTTTTTTGGGTTCTTCTCAGAATTGAGACAACATATCTCAAGAAACTTCTCACCTTTGGCTTTCGAATTACTCCTTGCATTCTAAGCTCTGCCACATCCTTCTTGAATTCTCTCTCTTTTGAATGAATCCTCCCACCATCATTTCTTGCATCATATTTCGGTTACAAAGCCTAACCATACTCACTTTCACTAAGGAATTCACCATCTACCATTCCAAGTACTTCACAACCATGTTCATTCATATTAATTTAAAGAGTTATTTAGAATACATTTGCAAGTAATCACAGTATTAAGTAACATATGGCAACATAAAGACTTACAAGAACAATCTCTCTTTTCATACTTGAGCTATGCAAAATAGATGCACACTTATTCTTGCATCTTGAATGCCTCAATTGTAGGGATGGATGGGTCCAAATGACTCTATTTCTACTGCTTGTGCAACAAGCACTTTCTATCTCATAGGTGCTGCAAATCATATAATTCGGGGTGAAGCTGTAAGTTGTTTACACTTATCTTATTACTCGTTGTTTACAAAAGAGATACATTTCATTACGGAGGCACTGAATCTACATGTTTTCAAATTGGTGTGTTTTTAAGATGTCATGCTTTCGGTGGCTCTAATGCTGCTATTATTCCAATAGGTAAAGTCAAGTAGCATCTATTTTCTTCTTGTATTTTGGCTTGTGACTCTGAGTTATTTTTTACAGGATTATGATATGATTGTATAATAACCATATTCATATAATTACTTTTACCGGGCTTCACATGGTCACCGTCTGCAAGTATTCTTTGAGTTTTGATCTGGTGAACATATGTTTGCTTGCAGGTCTTGGGGGATTTGTAGCTTGCGGGCATTGTCAGAAAGGAATGATGATCCCACAAGAGCATCACGTCCATGGGATGAAGTATGATTATTGGTCCATTATGATGATCCAACAAAAGAATAATGTCATTGATCTCCTTTTGCGTTTTTCTAATATCAAAGCATCTCATACTTGATTTTGGGACAACTTTTCAAATTAGCTAAACTAATTGCTCCACTTTTTGACAGGATCGTGATTGGTTTTTCATGGGGATGGAGCAAGAATTCGCTTCTTGAGGAATTAGAACATGCAAAGGTACATTCTTTGTCAAGAGGCATCTTTGCTAGTAGACTGAAGTTTAAGGCTATCTAGTTTGTATTTTGAGGTTTGTAATTGTTATATGCTCTAATAGATATGTTGCATTCTCGGTAAGGAATATTTTCTTTGGCTACTATAAATTTTGTGATTGTAGATGTTCTTTGTTATGAATTATATGTTAATTGGTTTTTCTATGTGCAAGGAGATATCTAATCACCCAGAAGCATATGTTAGAAGATCATCTCTTTTTTAGCATCTCGCATATTGATAGCTCTCCATCCATCATTTATAGCAAAATATTTAAGTGGCGGTGATGTTGAGATTGCTAAAGCGCTGGAATGGATTCACACTTGGGCTCTTTGTGTTGCGTAAGTTGATTCTGACTTTGAGTGTTATGCGGTATGTACCATATATTAAGTTTAGTGGAATTATTGATTAGTCTCTACTATAAGTTACACCTTACAGTTCATGAACATCCATATGTATTTCACTATTTATTTGATAAACAAATAGAAACTGAATGTGTTTATAATTATTGGTGATTTTAGATATACAAACTTTTCTGAGGCATATATCATTTAACATTTAGGATTTATTATCTTAACAGACCACCTTGGAGAATTGAACCGATTGAGGAAAATACCAATTAATTATGTACTCCATATGTACTATTTTAGACCTTTTGGGGTGATGACAAAAAAACATCTGCAAAACAGTGAACAGTATGCAAAACCATTTTTAATGTCATCCATATTCGTCTTACAACAACATGTTCAAACAAGTCTGCATAGTCTGCACCGCTGCAACAGTTGAACAAGAGTTTCCTTAAGGACATGTTAATAATGTATGTTATGGAATTGGCTTAAAGTAAATGTCAGTCTTGAAGTAGCAGAGTCAATCTGAATTATCTATGGTGGTAACTAGCTTCTCTCAATATTTCTCTCCCTACAGTTTGAATGATTTTTTATTCTTATCATCATTGCCATCTTCTTTTGGGTCAATGATGGAGGAGGAAACTTGAATATTGCTGAAATTTTAAGGTCATTGTAAAGAGTGGATAAATTGTCTATGTTCATCTAGGATAACATGTTCTTACTAATGTAAATGCGAAGCACTTTAATATGTGCCAATCAGCTTCTTGTTTGACTGGAATAAACACACCATTACTTGTTTTGCATATTGCAGGTTTAGTAAATGCTGGAAATTGTGTTGAGTTGGCAGCACATCTTAATGTTGATGGATTTCTAGTCGGAGGGGTTTCTCTGAAGGTTGGCTGCAAACTGTTTTACCCTCTTTATACCTTTTTGCTGAAGTTTTTCAAGCTCTCCATATTGTTTACTTCAATACAAACTTTTCTCATCCTGGCCTACGAAAGCTCGTGGTCAAGTTATGCTTGGAGGTGACTATACTCTTTTTTATGTGAGCTCGTATCATCAAAATAACTTCAAGTATAAGAGCAATGTTATTATGTATTGTATTTTCAAGTTACCTGTCACATTATGAAAAGGCTCAGCATAGACATGCCTTGTTATTAAAGATGGCCTTTTTTATGAAAGGTTGATGGTTTCTTGTTATATGTTTAATTCAACCTCAGTATTTTAATGAGATGTTTGTTATAAATTTTCAAGTGATAGTTGATAAACGCAACGAGTCATTATAATCTTTGTTTTCATGAAGACTAAAGATGAGTTGCTTGGTGCTATTGATAGTAGAGAATTGTATCAAAGTTGAGACAATCAAAGCGAAGAACATGAAATGACAGCTGCCAACAGAGAGACACTGACTCAAAATTAAAGTTAAGAAAAAAAACCTCAAAGTAGCACTACGGAAGCAGACAGATCGCTTGAAGCTGGGGGTGGAGAGGTGTTCATATTGTATGCAAAGGGATAACGGAATTTAGGCACCCTTTTGTATTTTATCATTGTATTTAAAGGGTTAATGTATTTAGACACCCTTTTGTATTTTATCATTGTATTTAAAGGGTTAACGGTATTTAGACACCCTTTTGTATTTTATCTTATTTGATATTAATAAAATGTTTGTGGACCCATTTGTTGGGCACAAGATTCAAATCAAATTGTTTTTAATTTATGATATTCCTTACCGGTCTACTCTAACATCATAGACGATATGTAGCCGTCGATTGCACTATATGATATTTGGTTATTATTTATTCTTGAAATTCAGATTTTTCATTCTTTAAATTCGTATTGTCTCTAGAGAGACAATAAAAATTGAAATTAGTATTGTCTCTAGAGAGACAAAATCAGTATTTTGTATTGTCTCTAGCGAAACAATACAAATATTGTCTCTAGAGAGACAAAAACTATATTGTCTCTCAAGAGACAAAATATGTATCAACCTATATTGTCTCTGAAGAGACAATAATTAGAGACAATATTAGAGACACCCGCTTTGAGACAATAATAGAGACAATATACAACTTTTTTATTGTCTCTATTTGAGACAATTTGATCAAGTATTGTCTCTATTATTGTCTCAAAACACCCCCTTGTAGTAGTGTATGTGGCCACGTGGATAACAAATTTGAATTTCTTAACCATTGACAGACCTAGGCAGGTTATCAGGGATGCATGTCAAGCTAATTAATGATGTAAATACCTTGAAAACACCTTCGCATGCATGTGTATATGAATCTCGTTCCCTACATAGTTGAATTGGCCACTGCACATATGTTCCCACCTCAAATATACTGATATATGTTATTTGAAGAAGACTGGTGTATTTATGTGTTGTATTTCTATCAGAACGTGCATAGCAAACAACAAGAGATGGCACATATCTGATGGTCCCAAATCCTGAACGTCTTTACCGGTCCATAATGATATCGACCAGATGAAATTTTGAGTTTGGAGTGAATTGCAGCCGTATGATGAGGCACTTTACTTTTTTATTGAGACTCGTGGTATCGATTAAAAAATCTATTTTTGCAACGTTTTCAGAATAACTTTTATGCGCCTGTCATAGATCTATACACGGGTAGATACCAATCATTGAAAATTTATAGTGCTTATACGAGAGTAGAAAATTCACTGGTTTTGATTGGAGCATTGGCTTGTCAAAGTTGAAAAAGGTCAACCGCTCCTTATATGATGTGAGAATGACTACGTCAGGCATCATATATAAATATTTCTTATAAAACCTACCATCCACAGGACAACAAATAAATTTGTTTGCCCCTATAAACCAGATTATTTCTCCATCACAAGCACATAACTATTATCACTATGATACCAAATATAAATTTGGTCAGAGATCTTGCAATTCTAAAACTAAAACATTAAAAAATCTGAAACACAATATAATAGTTTTTCTCTATAATTCAAGTCAGCAATAAACAAATATATAGGAGAGGTAGCTCCTACATCTACGGAGAACCTCTTCCACAAATTTATCACCCAAATCCTATGTACGTGATTTGTTGTAACTCACAACTCACCGAATATAACATTTATATTACAAATGATATTTACCTCTAAGTAAATATCCAATCACTCAAATGGAGCACTAAATAGATGTTCCTAACAGGTGTTGCTCAAAAAGTTATTCAATTATAGTAACACTATTTGTGAGGTCTGGGCCGTTAAAAATATTAACCAAGTAAAATAATAATTAAATAAACTAAATTAAATACAATAAAAACATTACAAATAAATTGCAATAAAATAAATTTTAACACATGAGACCAAATTTTATATGGAAAACCACAAAGGGCAAAAAGACATGGTGTAATATTTTCCATTAACAAGAAACTATACAATCCAAGAAAATCTCATTTTCCTCACTTCTCTTCCCGTGAATTCGCCAAGTGAATTATGTACCATACATTTTGATATGACCCCACATGTCTATATAAACAAATCATATGGGTCCGACTTCTTACGAAGCACCTCGATTTAAATAATAATTGATTTAATAAAACTAATTAACATATAAACATATAGTTTATATTAAATAAATTAAAATATATAATATTCTAATTTATTTAATTATAGACTATAGTTTATAACTAGAACACTTAATATTAGATGTTCTAACACTCCCCCTTAATATTAAGTGGGGATCATATGCCAAAGTTACATGTTTATACAACAAGATTTACAATCCTTAAACCATAGTTAAGGTTTAGGCTAGCATATCACTTTTGAAGGATTTATATGACCTCATCATGTTGATTAAGCTAAATATAAATTTATATGCCTAATCTAACGCAAGTTTACTGGTAAATAAATGAGTAATGAAATATTCAAGTAATACCTAAGAAACTAAGCCATGAAAATATGAAACCATAATTACAAAGAGGGTTAAAATTGTTAGAGTAGGTATTTACCTTAGCTCATGTTCACCTAGGTATTTTATTTACCTTTATTGTATTTATCCTCACCCACTTATGTGTGTGGATATTTCTTTTATCTTATTTAGATATTAGGAGATATTATCTAGTTGTTAGGTATAGTTCTTTCCTTGATCTATGGTATTGACTAGTTATTTCTTAGATCTATGGTATTGACTAGATCCTTGATGTCTAGTTCTCTCATAAATCTATGGACTTGACTAGTTCTTTGATGACTAGTTCTTTTCATGATTTATGGCTTGATCTACGACCTTGACTAGTTCTTAGATTGTTATTCCTTGTCTATTTAAGCAAGGCCCATTCTCAATGTATTGCATTGAGTTCTATAATAATATATGATATTACTGCTCATTTGTTTGCAAAGGTTTTATGTAAAGTTATTCTAGTGAATCAATTTCATCTTATTGATCATAGTTTTTATTAGCATATGTGTTCTTGGCTTCAGTGCAATCTGGTTATCGCTCCTTTCAAAAATAGCCTTAGCCGATCGAAGAGGTTCGATGGACCGTGTCGCATGGAGACCGGTTGAAAAAAGATGGAATACCATCACACAAAAGCCTAAAAAAATGTAGATCCAGTGGATTTGATCGGGACCTGGGGTCCCTAGAGAGGGATAGGGGCATCCGTGGGCGCCCTAGTTTGGTTTCTTTTCACCCTTTTCTACATAGATGCTCTAGAAACCTCCTCTCGAGGTGTCTCAAGAGGTTCACACTTTTTCTCCTTTGGTCATGTGTATGTCATTTGGAAGAACGTCGTGGTCATTGTAAACTTGCAACGAAGAAAGCACCTACAAAACCCTCAAATAGACATCAAATCCTAAAAAATTAAGATGTAAAATGAGGGTTCGGATTGTCCTCAACCGCCATAATGGAAGACTTACAACCGAGTGTTTTACTATATATTAGACCCAATGTAGTTCTCTATATGTGCAGAATTGTGCCCTAGGTTACTCTTGTATGTGTCACATTTGAAGTAGCTAGAAAGTAGATAGATGTAGAATGTAAATAATGTGTGTGTGGAAATAATAGACTTTGTTGATATGAAGTGTGATGCATATTAACCAGCCTTTGTCCCTTGTGATGGAGATAAATGGATACAAATGGAGCTATAGATGCCTTTGATGGATTCACCCTTATGTGGAGATAGTAGATGCTTAGTGCTTGGTCCCTTATTATGATCACATATGTTTATCTTTATATGATTCCTTGGCTTGAATTTCGTAATCAACCCCAAAAATGATGACTACCAAAAATATAAGATGTTCAAATGACTAGAAAGGACCATAAAAGTGTGATTGTTATCCATTTTTACCACCTTGAAAAAATGGACTGGGAGAAGTTTGGACCTAAGCCACTTCAATAGGAGCTTTGATGAGAAAATTGGGAAAAAATCAGGTCAATTTCATGTTCAAAAGGTATTTTTGTGACTAATGTATTTATTTGGGTCCTTGGACACTTTTCTCTTTTCCAAAAATCCAAGTACTTAGAGAGAAATGAATAAAACCGGATAAAATGGTGAAAATGGAGTGTTTTCAATGTATTGCAAATAACAAAGTGGTGTGGGTGGAACCTCCTTTATGGAACCAAGCTAGAGGGTGAGCTAAAGAGATATATTGGTGAGTTGAAAAATAGGACCTATTTGTAAGGTGGAGTTACAAAGATTGAGGAGGCACGTGGGAACAAGTTCCCATCGAGAAAAGGTTCCCCAATGGAATTTAAAAGCCACAATACATGATGAGGCTTTTACATGCAAACAAGGCATGTATTACAAGAACATGAGGCCCAAGTAGAATGGATTTCATGGGGACATGAGTTCCCATGGACCTGAAAAAGGCTACAACACATGACCAAATCTTTTGTTTTATGAACCGGGGTGAGGTTAGGGTATAAGGAATTGAGGCGACGTGTTCCGGGTGGGCTAGAGTTTCCCACACATGGTGAGAGGCCAAAAACAAAGGAACGAGGTAAATGCATCGTTTTGGAGGTATAGTGGAACATGAAAACTAATTTAACTCCAAGCCCGAGTTCTCCGATCAGTTGAGGGACCACAACACACACACATGGAGAGCTTGTCGAGTCGGGTTGGATTGTGAGGAGCTTAAGATGGTGGCGGAGAAAAATTAAGGACAATGAGGAAATAATGGAACCCAATGGGATGGAAGCTAAGATGGGAGGCACAAGGAGAGATATCCGAGATCGGGGATGATTCGGGCTATCGTCTAAATTCCAAAACAAAGGTCCACAATCCATTTCTAAGAGTGGATCCCGAAACCAAGAAAAGAGAGCCCGATCCCGCATGGGAATTTCTCCCCACCCCTCCCCCGAAGCACCAAATCAAATGAAATTGGAATTGTTGGAATTGTAATTCTATACCCTACACTCATAAATAATAAAATAGTGAAAGTAGGTGGAGTAGATGGGGAATAGACATGAAAATCTCTCGTTCAAAATGCAATGTCCTAGGTGAATAATGAAGATATGGGCATTTTACTTCTCCCTCAAGAAAAGGTAAACAAATGGATGGGTTTGCAGGGTCATCCATACCATTTTTCAGAGCATTTACTACCTTTTGTTGGTTTTTACAACTCGAGTTTGATTTTCCTCTCTTTCTCTCTCTCAACTTCTATATATTATAAGGAGAGCTCATTTTTTAAGGGTTGGACATTCTAGTTATGTTGTTCTCCTCTCAAAGTGTTGCTTGCATGTAATGATATCCCGGCTTCATTTTGGACATTGTATGTTGGATTCATGCCTCTTTTCCTTAATGTAATTGACTTTGTAACATTTTGAAGCAATAAAGATTAAGTTTTGTGGTTATTTCACTATCCTATCTTTGTTTATTGCATTCTATTTCCTCTCTGTCACATTTCATGGGTATTTTGTCCAAATATTGTTCTCCTTGCAAGGTCTAATGTTTTTTTGCTTTAATGAAAATGGTGTTGTAAATGGTGTTCTTATATTGTGGTGTTGTGTTTTCCCTTTCCACCTCCATTTTCTCCCATTTTCAATAATTTTTGAGTGTCCACACCACCCTTTCTTGGTGTTATCACCTTTGTTAGTGTAGGATTCTCATTTTTATGCACTTTTCTCTATCCATGGTTCCTTGGAAAGTTAGAATAGGATTACACAACTACATTTTCTTCATCAGAGTAGCTTAAGATTAGGATTAGAAAGAGGAACTAACCTTCTCTAGAGGTTGATCACATTCATATGAGTCTCACACTTGTGAGATCATCCCATGTTACAAAAAAAGTATGGATCTATATCAGACAAATCCTAGGGTGGTACTTTTTCCATAATAGTTTTGGCATGCCCATTGGGACTAGAAGTCAATATTTCTAGTTTTATCAAGTTTGGGTGTGTATCTTGATAAAATTTCATCCTTTGGAGGATTTATTTCTACACATTAGGTGATTCCAAGCATTAAATCTCTTGTTTCCAGGTATTTAAAGTGCCTTGGGTTCATAAGAAGGATCCATACATGGTTCAGAGCAATAGAAGAAGGATCTTTTGAATACCTACAACTATCATCGAGAGAAGAATAAGAGGAAGAGAGGTTCAAAGGTCACCTTCACCTCCAAACAGAACTCAATCTACACCACCTCTAGTAGGCCCTTATTTTTATCTACTAGAGTTCTGAAACCTATCATAATGGCACATCAGGAAAATCAACCATTTGTAGATTTTACTGGTAGTAGTCTTCTTGCTCTTAATGCTCAAAATCATATTCTAGTAGCTACACTTAAGAGTATCCCTTTCTTCATTTGGGATAATCAAACCACTCTAGTAGACCATATCCACGATATTTCCAATGTCTTTTCTATCCATCAAATTATTGAATAAGAGTGGTTTTTAGGTTAGTAACCTCTTCATTCAAGGGGAGATATCTTCAATGGTTCGAGAATCCTAAGAGCAAGATAAATTCAAAATTGAAATCAACCGGGGATTCTCTTTGTAATCAATTTGGAGAAAACGAAGACAATCTCTCCTTGCTTGAATAGTTGACAATGATACAGAGGGCTCCTAATGAGCTCATGATATATTTTAACTTCATATTTCGAATACACCCGAACTGAATTACAGCCCCCATGAGACCAAGCTGCAGATGGTGTTTTCCTCTACTTTTTAAGAGATTTGAATTATGATATTGTAGTCATGATTTAATCTATGGGGGGTGTGATATTGCATGGTGCTTATGCCACTACTATTAGAGGTAAAAAAATTAATTCGGGATGGGAAAATTACTCCTAGACCTCCCATGCCTATTTACCCAGAGATTGAGAACCCAAATTATCATCAAAAACCTAACTTAGCACCTCAACCAACCCTAAGAAATTAGAGTTCAAGTGAAGCATCCACCTCCTCAAATACCTCGGTTGAATTATAGGAAGTAATGAAGTAATTACAAAATTTTGGGAGTGAGTTGGTATCCATCAAAAAGGAAGCAAGCCCAAAAATTATACCTTATCAGCCTCTATACCATCCAAATAAGTCTCCATGCCAAAATCTCCTCAAAATCAAAACCGGTTTCCTCCTACAAAACCTTTTCAACCATATAACCTAAACACAACTAGCTCATCCCAAGGCTTGGTTCTGTCCAAAACAATCTTGTGAAAGATTTCAAGTGGTGTTTCCTTTTCACCTTCCACACAATCAATCAACATGCCCCAATGACATCATAAACCAAGAATTGATGGTGCAAATTGATTTTATTTCCCAAGAAACACCGAAGAAGAACATCAACAATAAATAGTCACCCAAGAGCCACCTCTAAGTGACACTTCACTCGTGAATTGGAAATTAGAATAATTTTGTGGAATAAATAAAAATTTGCCTCAAGGTGTGGTGTCAATACTAGGCCTAGAAAGAAATCCATGATAGAAGGATAGTCAACATATGTGACTCCTTATCAACCTTATTTGACTCCACAAAGAGGTGACAGTTCAAGTACGATTCTAAATGTGCAAAGTTATCCTAAGGTGCCTTCCATACCAGCGCAAGTTTATGAAATTTTTTTTGTAAATAAGGTTCCACAAAGGGATCACTCAACTCCTTTCTAAATCCTAAAACAGATGAAGAAGACATACGTGAGCATATCCATGTGTGAATCATTGGATATTTCAAGATAGGGATTTTTGTAAGAAGCCATGCCCAACTTTCCTATCCCAAATGGATCATATAAAGAACAAAAATGGTTCTCACTAATGTAATGTAGTGGAATGAGGATCAACCAAGAAGAAACATGAATCCTCCACTATTTTATGTGTCTTTGATCATCAAGAACAATCTAGTGCATAATTACATGATTGACTGGAGAAAACAACTTGGTGATGCCAAAATAGATTTGAAACTAGTTGGGCCTCAAATATGAGCCTCTTTCAAAAGGTGTAGTGTAGTTGGATGGGACGGTAGGAACCTGTTGGAGTTATCAAAGGACCAAATTTCACACCGCATACATGCCCCAATGTCTCATTTTCTTAGGATGTATCCATAATTGATCTGCCTCAACTTTTCTATCTATGTTTATCTAGAGATTTCACCACTAAGATTGGGGGTACCTATCATCAAATTGGTCTCACATTCTCTTCGGGATAAGGTATTGCACTAAGTTTACTATTAATTCTAAACCTATTGCTACATACAATGTTTAACCTTATATGCCCAAACCATGTCAATGTAAATTGTGTAATCTTTGATGAATAATATTTTTCCAAAGGCCCAAAAAGTTGATACTTAGATTGGGTGTATCCCAAACTTAACACTTGATGAATGGGCACAAAACATTATAAATATGATCCTTATAAACAAATAAAAGAATATGAACTCTCTTCAAAGAACTAGGAGATTTAATAAGTTAGCCTATGTATCTATTTTCTCGCATGAAGAGAATGCACCTCTTCCCAGTGTGACCAAACCAAATGATGAAAAAGATGAGGGCATTTGGAAGATGTTATTCAATGAATCAAGGAGTAGTCAATGTACAAGAGGAGGTGTAGTGTTTGTATCCCTAAAGGTATCAAATATTACTCATATTTCAGTTCCATTTCAGTTGTTCCAACAACAATATCGATTATGAGTCTCTTATTCATGGCTTGCAATGGGCAAGAAGGAGGAATATCATAAAATTTTATACATTTGGTGACATTGAACTAATTGTGAACCAAATCGGGGAAAAGATGTAGATAAAAATGATCTATTCAAAGCCTACAAGTATAGAGTGTGGTATTTGTTGGAAGATTTTAAAGCTTTCAACGTTCATGCCATCACAAGAAAAACAATTAGGTTCGATGGCTAGCTGCAGTTGGAGAAAGGTTTGATGTCACAAAAAACATAAAGAATGATAAAGCTCAACCTCATATCAAGGTGAAATTCAAACCTAATATACCAAAAATATCATAAATTGGAAAGTATTCAAGAGTGATCAATAGATAGTCAACTTTATCCTATAAGAAGTTGTGTTTTCTTCAAGGAACCATGAAAAGCTAGAACAACACTGGGGATAAAGTGGTTCATCTCAAAACAAACAAGCTAAATAAGGTCCTGGTCACTTTGGAATCCATTTTCAACCCGAATGACCAATTTAAAAGAGAAAGAAAAGATGACAATCAAGGGTGATGATCCAAAGTGCCTATCTTAATGGGTCAAGGAAAATATCTCCAAATTGGAAAGGTGAACACTTCTCAAGAAAGAATGATTTTTTAAGACTTTGTTAAGATTTTTATGATGTTTTTACATGGAGCTATGAGGGCCTCAGAGGTCTTGATCCTAGTGTTTCCCAAAGTACACCATTGAGTTAGATGCAAATTCCAATCTGTCGGGGATAAGAAAAGGCTTGTGAATCCACATATTGAGCCCTTAATGAAGAAAGAGTTGAATAAATTGATTGAGGAATGTATCATATTTCCCATCAATAACTCATCATGGGTGGCTAGTATAGTCCTAGTGCGAGAAAAAAATGGAGAGATCGGGTATGCATTGACTTTAGAGAAGTGAACAAGGCTTCCTTGAAAGAACACTACCCACTTCCCTCAATGGAACATATTCTACAAGTAGTAGATTTTTCTAATAGGTTTTCACTTCTAGATGGCTACTCAGGTTACAACCAGATCATGGTGAAAGAGGATGACCGGTTTAAGGAAGCCTTCACTATAAAATGGGAAACCTTGGCTACAAGAAAATTCCATTTGGCTTATCCAACGTCGAGGAAATTTTTAGAGAGCCATGGATACGACATTCAAAGAACTAATTAACAACATTGTTCTTGTATACCTTGACGATATCACAATGTTATCTAAGAACGATCTTGACCGACTTTTCCATCTCAGGAAAGTGTTTGAGAGATGTAGGAAGTTTGGAGTTTCCTTGAATCTAAAGAAATTCATATTATTAGCTCACGGAAGTTATCTCCTAGGCCATATCTTATTTAAATAAGGATTAACTATTGATTTAGAGAGAGTCAATGCCATTCTTGCATTGCACGCTTCGATTCACAAGAAATCTCTCCAAATTTTCTTAAGGAGGATAAAATTTTTCAAAAGGTTTGTGCCTAATTTTTCCAATATTTTCAAGCCATTGACACTGATGTTGAAGAAGAGCATGGGTTTCAAATGGAAAGATGAGGGAAAGTGTAGCTTTAAAGATATTAAGCAAGCGATATCACAATCTCTAACTCTCATTAACCCAAACTTCTCATAGGACTTCATTATGTATACTTTTGGGGCACATACACAATATCTGCAATACTAGTACATCCGAAAAAAAAAGATTTGGAGCAACTTGTTGTAATCTTTATCAAGAGTCTTAAATTATACAAAGTGATATACTCATTCATTGAGAAGCATGTTCTTGCTATCATAATAAGTTTGAATGAATTCAAGAACTTATTCTCCAATAATAAGATCTAATTACTAGTTTTACATGCCGGTGTGAAGGATATCCTCTTGAGCAAAGATTTAAATGATAAAAGAGCTAGTTAGATTACCGAGTGATGGAGTATGAGATATATATATCAAGGTGAAAAAACTAGTTATAGGAAAGAGCTTGTGTGAAAAAACTAGTCTCAAATCAACACACAGAGTCAAGGGATGAAGAAGGGACTTTTCTAGTGCTCTAGGATAATCAAGAATGGTAATCCAATGCCTTATCCACATCTTTCTTGACTCAATATATCATAAACTTCCTCCAAATAGGTAAATTCCCTCAAGGTTTGAATAAATCTAAGAGGAGGTATTTCAGACTTCAATCCATTCCATATTTTTTTGTTGATGGCATTTTATTCAAGAAAGATGTGAATGACGTTCTCCTAAGATGTATTGGAACATATCAAGTAGATAAATTTCTGCATGAATTCCATTACGGAGAGGTAGGAGGTCATGTTTCCCCAAAGGTCACTGCTATCGAATCTTGAGGGTCGGGTATTACTATCCTAATCTATACAATGACTTCTATTCATGGGTCAAAAGATGCAATAAATATGCATTTTTCATATGCAAGAAACCACTGACAGCCCTTCCACTCCACCCAATATCAAGTGATCAAATTTTCATGCGGTGGGGTTTGGACATCATTGGATTCATCAATCTGAATTTAAGCTTAGGCCACAATTGGATTCTCATAGGCCCGACTACTTCACTAAGTGGACGGATGTATTTGTTCTCAAGGAGGCAAATGAGACCAACATCTTGGATTTCTACAAAGGAATTGTAACAAGGTTTGATGTCCCATTTAATATCATCTCTAATAATTCTTTAACATTCCTTAATACTAGAATTTATTACTTGGATATAAAGAATGGGATATACCTTAGCACTTCATCAAACTATTACCCCTGTGGTGCGATCAAGATGAGTCCATAAACAAGAATCTATTGAGGACCATAAGGAGGAATCTAGATGAGAATAAGAGGACATGGCACAAAAAAATGAAATCATCTTTGTGGCTTGATAGAATTACCCCAAGAAATCAAATGGTAATTCTCCTTACAAAGGTTAGTTTATAGTAGAGAAGCGAAGCGCTAATATATCTTGAATTGCCAACATTGGATCTTATCGGGTAGATGGAACTATTTGAGTTTGAGGCAATGGAGGTCAAATATGCAGAGGTCATGCACTGGAATAACTAAGAAGTTAAGATATGCAAGCAATAGAAAAGGAATATGATCAAATCAATATGAGATTTGACAAGAAAGACAAAACCAATAAATTCTAGGAAGGAGACTTAGTTTTTAAATGGGCTTTAGACAAGGTAAAAATGGGCGAGAGACTCTAAGTTTGATGCGATATGGAGTGACCCTTACATGATTTCAGCATGCAAGATGAACAATTCTTTTCAATTGTCAAGGTTGGATGGAGAAGAGCTATAGATCCCGGTCAATAGGATCCATTTGAATAATTTTTATTGAAGTGAAGTTTTTCCCTTGTTCATAGTATTTTAGTTTTCAAATTCCTCTAATTGCTTGTAACACGTTATCTTATTGGCGAGTAGTTTCGCTTCCCTAAGTTCCTTGCGCAATGTTTTGTTGCTTTTGAATGGTCTCATGCATGGTGTTTCATGAGGGATCAAAGGGAATATGTAGAGGAGAGGAGTCCCATAATTTTAAGGATCTGCTGCAATCTCTCAAAAAATCAAATGCATAAAGAATCGAAATCGAGCTGGGATAGTTTCAATCCTTCATTTACTTTTTCCATAAACTTAGTTATTAGATCAATTTTTGCATGCATTTTGAATTGGGGAAACTCTTGCATAGTTTTAGCATTGAATGTAGGGAAAATGGGTGAAAATTTTAAGTTAAAATAATTTTCCACTCCCATAAGACTTAATTCAGAAAATTCTTATGATGTGAATGATCGTTTAAGCTTGAGACCCGGTTTCGGTCCAATCATGTGTTTCAGAAAGCTTAGGGGGTAAGAGGTTTAAATCCATATCAGTTTTAATTTATGAAGAATAATTCACACCCAATGGATGAAATAAGGTCACTAATCACTTCATTGATAGGAAGATATTGAGTCACCAAATTGTTCTCCATTTTTACCACCCTGGAAAAATGGTAGAATTTTGGACACAGGCGAGCTTTTAAGTACGACCCTTGATGAGAAAAATAGAAAAACATCAGGTCAATTTCATGTTCAAGAGGTATTTTTATGACTAAGATATTTATTTGGGTCCTTGGACACTTTTTCTTTTCCAAGAATCCAAGTACTTAGAGAGAAATGGATAAAATGGTGAAAATGGAGTGTTTTCGGTGTATTGCTTTGATAATGGATGGTGTAGATGGAACCTCTCCTTCATGGAACCGAGCTGGAGGGTGAGATGGAGGGTGGGCTAGAGGTGAGATAAAGAGATAGCTTGGTGAGTTGAAAAATGGGAACCCTTTGTATAATAGAGTTATGATGATGAGGAGGCCTATGGGAACAAGTTAGCATCGGGCCAAGGTTCCCAAGAGAGTTTAAAAGGTGCAATACACGGTGAGGCTTTGTCATGCGAAAAGGTGGGGATTGTGGACACAAGGCCCAAGATGAATGGGTTATGTAGGGATGTGAGTTCCCCGCATACTTGAAAAGGCCGTAACACATGATATGAGATTTTATTTTGTGGACCGAGGCAAGGTTGCGGGTATGGGGAACCAAGGCGGTAAGTGTTCCAAGTTGGTGAGAGTTCCCTGCATATGGTTAGAGGTTGAAAAACATGGGAGTAAGGTAGATGTGGCTTTATGGAGGCACAGTGGAACTTGGGAACTAAGATCCCTCTGAGCTTGAGTTCTCCGATTGGGGTGAGGGCCCACAACACACATGTAGGTAAAACTCACCGAGTTATGCCAGATGGCAAGGTGCTTGGGATGGTGGTGTAAACACTAAAAATTTACTCTATCTCACCATCATTATTTAAACTCATTTCAAACCAAAAATTAAGACATGTCATTTACAACACTTCATAACCAAGGTCGTTTCATGCATACCCCCTTAGTTAAATTAATTAGGCACGTAACCATATCCCTACTTCTAGAATAAATAATTAATCAAATAATTAATTAATCCTACCCTCACACCTCACCATGTTAACTTAGACCCATTCACTAGTTATAACTAGCTAGTTTAACAACTTTCTATAAATTACACCTAACTATCTCTAAACATATCACTAACCAAATCCCATCCCTTAAATATTTATAACTATGACAACTTTAGAAACATTTTAAAATAACCTCTATCTTCATCTTAACTAACCTAGTATTATGCTTGGAAAAGAGTAAAGATGAGTATTGATCAAGCGGCCAAGAAGTAGTCCCGACTACTTTTGCTGGTCTTTATTGTTTTTATTACTGCTTCTTGGCTGTAGGCTTGCTGTTTTTTTGCCGTTGTTTTGCTGTTAAGTCTCGTTTGTGTAGCTGTTCTGGGCTTCGTTGTTCTTTGCTGTAACTTTTGTGCTTTGCTACAGCTTCTCTGCTCCTCTCTCTTATTCCGGCTTTTAGGCCTTCTTTTGTACACAAGGGTATAGTCCCTTTCAAAAAACTATTTACCAATATTAAAAAAACTAACCTGGTATTAGTTTTAGCTTCTCTTACTTAACACCCCAAACTCCTTCAAAATCCTCCCAAATCAAGATATAAATAGTAGGAAAATCACTCCATTTGATCCCCTAACTCATATTTTCTACGAAAAAGTTGAGGATTATCCCGATCGCCGACGATTATATAAATAAGTTTGCTAGCCTCTTTGGGAAGGATTTTCACATTTTGCAGGAAAATACGTTCATTCACAAGAATTTCAGAAATCTAACACCTTCAACAAATCTCTACTACCATTATGCTAAATTATAACAATCAACATGATCGTCATATATCCCGTCGTTATCATCAAGCCATCCTCATTCATTCAACATCCAATTCGATCAATCATCCAAGGTAATTTTTTATTTCTTTTTGTTCCTATTATTGTTGGGAACATTGATCATCATTTAAATTTCATTTTATTACACTTTAAAATTCATTTAAATCATAGAATAATCAGTTATAATCTTTGTTTTTGTATCTTTTTAGAATTAACACCAATCATTGGCGATTGCCTAAATCACCTGCGATTCCTGCACACTATTTTTTTGTCCCACATTTCATATAATCTGCCTAACAATATTTTCTTGTTTTCTGTCATTTCTAACATTTTTCAAGCATGATAATGTCAGATGGCCATAGGAGGTAATTTTTATCCTATTACCGATTTTATTTGCTTCCCATTGTCCTGTCATCCTTTGTATTGGGAGTAGTATGATTTGCTACATGACCTAGAACTCTATGTCATCCATGTTGTACCCCTTGATCATTTGGAGGCCATATTCACATCAACTCAACACATCCATGAAGCAACCAAAGAGTTTTGGGAGGTTTATTACGAGGTTCAAAGGATCCAAGTTGAACTCACATAGTTTGAATACAACTATGAAGGTCGACTTAAACATACCGGAAGATTACCGCACCTTTGCATTTAAATCGAGTTTGAAACCAACAACCATATCTCGCATTCTGAATACGACACCAATTTTTCACACCTCTATGACACTGAGGAGGAAGTATCTGACTTCTTCGTAGAGGATTATATCTTCGAGCCTAAATCCTACTTCACTGAAGAAGAGGATCTAGTTTGTTCCATAGGCTCAAATTTCTCTGAGAACTTGTACACCAACTTAGATTCGACTTGATTCTAGTCTTGTTTTTCCATCATTATCATCCTATGTATGTAATCACCTAAATAAGTGATAACAACTGATCACATTTTCCATTTATCATATTGTACTTCAAATTTCTTATCAATAAATCTTAAATGTCTTAAAACCTAAGTTAACATCTACATAAGGGAGTCTCTTGACTTCACGGGATCTTACAGGTATCCGAAAACCTTGTAATACTAAGGTTGAGCTAATTTTTTTTACCCCCTTGACACATCGAGTAAACTCCCAAGGTAAAATATTGCGCAACAACATCAAGTAAAACCCTAAGGTAAAATTGTGCACAACATTGATGGGACCTAAACTTGTCCATTATTATTTTGTTTCATCTTGTCAATAATATATTCATTGTTTTTTAATTGTAAGTAATCATCTATGATTAGGCTAATCGCATGAGATGCACCCAATCTCTAGTGATTGGACTGCGTTTTTTATTTTTATCATTTGCTTCATAATCTACTTTTTCCTTTCCTTATTTTCTCTAATCTAGTCATAGGGACTATTTCTTAAAAATACATCTACTAGACCTATTGCTTGATCTCTTTAAAATTGCTAAAAATCTAAAAAAATAGGAGTGCTCTCACGGTAAGTCCTAAAACCTTCCGTTTGTTTTTAGTTTTGCATCTTTGTTTGATTTTCCTCATCAAAAAGTAAACATTTTGTTTTGGGTATTAAAATGAACCATCTCATACTTCTTGATTATCTAGTTTTAATTAGGAGGAAAATTCATTGCATTCACTTATCCTCCCTCACACACAACCAAATCACTATCAAATCAAAAATGCATTCAAACAATTCCCACCTAGGTGAAACTGATTGGGATTTCATCACCCAATAGGGAAGCTTACATAGTTTTATGGTGAGTATAATCTCCTGTTTGTCAGTATATTTTGGCTCAACACCTAACTCCCTTATCAGTAGGACCATGAAGTGAGGGGGTAGGCCCCAATATACATGCCCGTACCAACAGTAGTACAAATTTGGGCCTCACGTACCTTTGGGTATATCAAGGAATCTACCCTTAAACATACCTAAAACCATCCATATCTTACCATTTCCTAGGACCCTCGTTAACCATCTTACACATTTCACATTTTTATAATTAATCAAGATTAATATAAAACAACACTTTGCTTACTTTTTCTTATTGTTTTTAAATCAACCCATCTAGTTATTTTTCATTTTCTAGGTGCTTGTGTGTTTTTTTATCATGGTACTTACTAGACAATAAGCTCGCAACTAGACTTTTGAAAACATGCCTACCCCATCACTTGCATTTCAACAACGTGCCTCGTATTACACTATAACACTTTCAATACCAACACAACAACAAATCCCATACCATAAAATAGATAGATCAATTCCCTTTTTCTGACACCCAACAAACTTGGAGTGAATTAAGGATCAACTATAACAACAATCCTTTCATTCCCCACATCAATATCATGGTCGAATCCCTCATACACTAGAATTAGAACATCCATTTTATCCTAGAGCATCGGAACCTCCTTTATACAATAGGGGATAACCTGTTTTTGAAGAAATGTCAGATTCAAATCCCATTTCCCTCAATGTTTGTTTAGTAGCGAGAAATGTTAAAATGAAACCATTCACATCCCAATCCATTCCACATACCCATAATGCTTCCTCTGCCATTGAAATTATTATCAATCAAAATCAAGATCCCATCATCCAATAGTTATATCCAAACACTTCAAATCAACCTAAAATAATAAACAATAGTCAACCCTAGAGTTCTCATTAGCTCTACTAACCCTTTCAAAACATTCAATGAACAACCTTCCACCGGTCAACTTGAAGTACCCGAGTTCTCCTTGGTCCCTGTTTATGACCTCCACATTATTTCATCACAAAAATATCTACTCAAGTAATCCACATCTTCACTAAGTCCTTTTACAGAATCCATACCTCCTCTAAGTAGTGCCACTTCCTCTCTTCTACCCTCTAGCTTCCTCATAGGTAATAACATCTCCATTGAGTTACGTGTCCTTTTCTACTATTTTCATCTTCCCAACAAGTTACTAGCCCCATTAGAACATCACCATGTCCATTATAACAATTATGCCACTAGTCAATACAAAGTGTCATTGCCAACACTCACCCTATTTCCTAATACATTCCACAACCTTCATAACCTTTGATTCCCATGCCACAATCTACACCCCTACGAAACATCCCACAATATATTAGCCCACACTAAATTATTCCACAACATGCATCATCCTCAACCACCTCTACTATATACCCCCATCACACACCTACATATTCGCAACCACTCACTCATACCTCAATACCATTACAATACTAGTACATACAAACCTCACAACCTATAGCATCATAACAAGGTTTCTCATCCCATAAAAATATCCCACAACAAAACATCCATCATCATTAGAGTATTCCTCAACAAAATGTTCCTTATCAACAACATATACCTCAACAAAACACATCTCAATATAGCATGCATCAACAATATGCCCCTCAACAAAACATTTTGCAATACCACATTCCGCAACAGAATATACCTTATCAACACAATGCCTCGTATCAATAGAACATCCCCAAAATAACATTCCCTACCAACAAGGAAATCCTCAACAGTATCAGACATACAACCTTTTCAGTCCTTATTTCAACCCAACTCATCTTCACAACAACAAATTCAAATTGATCCCCTTAAATCCCTTTTAAGTAGCATATCTAGTCTTGAAGATGCCTCATCCTCATCCAAGAATGTGCTCTCTTATGATCAAATTTTCAATGAGCCCATTCACCCTTCAGTACCATATAAATTATATCCACCCCACTGGGAACTTCCTAAATTTATCAAGTTTTACAGCAAGGAATATCCCCAACAACATATTTGTGCTTTCGTCACGCATGCTATCTAATAGCTCATGATCAAGATCTGATGTTGAGGACCTTTCCCATGTCCCTCATTGGTCCCACCTTAGATTAGTACAAAAATTCTATAACATTCCCTATTCTCCATTACACTTGCCCAACTTAACTTTAATCAACATAGCTTGTAAAATCACTATCAATGACTTTTATGCCATCAGACAATTCGAAGATGAATCTATCATTGACTTCCTCACTTAGTAGAGGGTGTGACTAATCAACTATAATTTACATTACCACAAACAAAGATAATTGTGGTCTTTTTCCGAGCATGAACTAAACACATTTCATCTACATTACAAATATAAGTAATTTAAAATTTTCAATGAGGCTTTCACCATGGCCCGTAAACTAGAATTACGAGCTCTAGAAGATGGATGAGTAAAGATTCATCCTAAGAAGCCAAAAGTTGAGTTCCCATCCAAGTCAACATCTAGTCCGATAAGTCAAAAACATCTGCTAATGTTGTCGTGGTCAAATCTTCTCCCATAGAGAAAACCTTCATCGAGCAACCTCATCAACAACATAGCTATAAAACTATAGGAGAGACTTATAGCACAATTTTTGATAAATTACTTTCTGCAAAAATAATATCTCTCCCACCTATTGGGCACATCGACATATTAGTATCCAAGCCTATTTGGTACTGAGATAATGACTATTGTAAATATCATAGGGTCAATGGACATGACATTGAAAGGTGTCATACATTCCACAATACTTCAATATTTGATCGAAAAATGTGATCTTCACTTAGACAATCCAAATTCACCTCGAAATCAAAATCTTGACATATTTAAGAAACCTTTCCTGAATCACCATTCATATTATGATCAACCACAAACGAATTTTTTCCACACCATCAATACAATAACAAAAATTGAGCTTGTCCCTCAATCCACCTTCTCACCTAATGAAACAAAATCCATAGAATCAACACCAACAACCAATGAGCCTAAAATTATGACTACGAGTCTCCATCTATTAACAACATTACTAAAACCCTTCATGCATCCTTGTCACTTACCGAATCAAAACCTACAGAATCAACATCTAAATCCAACGAGCTCAAAGTGGCTGAACCACCGCCTATTAAGAATACTACTAAAACTATTCATATGCCCTCATCACATGCCACTACCAAGCCCCTACCCACATCCTCTATCTACAACCTCACACGTGCTGCGCATCTGGGTTCACAAATATAACTATGATACCTCTTGAAACATTCTTAGCACAACCACCTTCACCTAAGCCAACCATGGGTTGTAGTCATCCTCAATCCATAAAAATGAACAATCCAAAACCTGCAAATCATTTAAACTACATTAATTGTGTCATATAAACTCCTCTTCCTTCATTAGCATCAAATTCAACAAATACACCTAGTTCATCCAAAAAATCAATGGGCCTAACAAACAGGGTGTCGTTAAGGTATTTAGAAGTCCTTATTATGATGAAACATATTGTTTCCATGGTCCCCCATCCTTTCATCCATCTCCTCCTACAAGGGGCATTCACATTTTGGTGACCCTCTTTCATGCCAAGGCCAAGACCTACAAGACATTACTCAAGATTTTAAGGACCCTTACTCTATCCCTCTAGATCAGAATCTCTGCGTGATCCTCACTCCCTTATATTGGTTAATCACCCTATTATTATGGGGGGAAAGCCCATATACCAAGCTCCTACATTGAGTCTATATTATACATCTAACACTCCGCAATAGGCATCCACACTAGACCCTTACCCTCCATCTCCTACACAATCGTAATATTCTCCGCATTAGCCACCCATACAAGATCCTCAACCTCCATATGTTGTAATGGCTAGAAAACCTCCATGAACAACAAATAAACAACCTATGATTAAACAACTCGTCTCACCTCCCCCGAGAGGAATATAGATGCAACATTTTCTCCATCTATGTATACACCTAAGGGGTGTTACGCCACCATCTTAGATGACCTCTTGTAATGATCAATAACTACGTTACCACCTCCTAAACCATCTGATCATCATGGGTGGAAGCCTTCCTGGTATGACTTCAATTTATTCTATGATTACCATAGAGCATGAGGTCACTCCATAGAAAAATATAGGGATTTTCACTTAAAGGCTTAGGAACTTAGCAATCCAATCCTCTTACCTTCGCAATGAAACAAAACATCAAAATAAACGTTGCCATCAGCAAGTCCTAAAGAAACCATGTCTGAAACTCCTTCTCATCAAGTTGATGGTGTCCACATCACCAACCAATCACAAAATTATGAAAAATAAACATCGAGTTTAAGAAAGGTAAAACCTCCGCCGCCATTTATATCTCCACCTCCTGAACTATCAACTCCATCTGAAAAACCTAAGGTATCTATTTCCTTAGCTCATGAGGAGTCTAATCAAACATCGTCATCCAAAACCAAAATCTCAATACAAGCAACAACATTCCCTTTCACCTCGGTAAATTTTTTTATATCAAACAATTACATCAATCCGTGTCGAATGTCTCTTTATGAACTAGTTCAAACATCACCTCTCCAAAAACAAGCTATGATGGAAGCACTCCAATCTATAATTGTACCATTCAATGATCTAATTCCATTCACAAAATTCATGGGTGCTCTCAAAACATCCACCTCTATATCTTTCAAACCATCTAAAATTCCCTCTCTCGAACAAAGTATACCATGACCTACCACTCGTCATCACTACTTAGATCAATGAAATTTATATAAAGAGGGTCATGATTGATATGATGTTACCATCAAGATCATATCATCCCTCCTTTTGACTAACTCAACCTACCCAAGATTTTTTTACTCAAAACGACGGTTCTTTTATGATCCTTTAATGACACTATCACACACACATTAGGCATCATCATACTTCTACTTAAATTTGGCATCAAAAACTTACGAACTCTTCTACATACTCCAATACAACATGTTATTAGGACACCCCTAGATACATACCATACACCGCGTTCCTTCCAACATCCATCAATGTCTAAAATATGAACATGAAGGATGAAATTATATTGTCCCCACTGATCTAAATCCATTCACCGATGCTACATGATGTACCATCCAAATGACATCCTTGTACCTAAATCCACATCCGATCCCTCTAATGAAGCATCCACTAGCACATCTATCCCTTCTTCTAAATTACTAGATGATTCCTCTCTTGGTGAGGCTATAAAACACCTTACACTCGAGGAATATCATCTCCTCATGCTCAATTCCATCCCTTCACCCAAAGCATACGGTTTCCCGATAAGAAAGCCATGGATGATCTGAATATAGGAGAGGTCATCTCCTATGACCCTGCTTACCTCAAAATAAATCTCATTTATGGGGGACTTGATAACCCTCCATCCCAGGCTATCAATCCACACCATGCTATGCCATTCACATTAAAATTTGAATCTCTTGATAATCTAAACATTTCCCGCATATATCTTCATTTTTTGCACGTGGAGAGGTTTTGGCCTCAGACGCTATGAACAAGGAACCCATGATCAACCTATCCTACGTTACCTTAAAGCGCATGAGAGGAGTGGATTAGGTTATAAAACATTACATCCGAGATGTGTGAAGCTACTACATCTTCCTTTGTTACATCCCTAACTATTTTTGAACTAAAGCCAGTATCATCAACAAACCCTGAATATCCCATGGACACAGACAACACTATACCCCTCCCATATTTTTTTAAAAATCAATGTTATATCTTTAAGGCCACTCACTTATCAATCCAACCACTCCACTAAATCCTCCAATGTCAAGATGACCGAGGATATCCTTTCCCTTGTGGGAGCTAAAGATCATTTCCTTCATAAATCCCTACCATCTGAAACACGAACTCTCCTTAATGAATTCACTCTCAATGTTAAATTAGGCTCTCCTTGGGATCCTTTAATAGTTAAGGTTATTAAATATCTCGATCCACAAGAATTAAATGATTTCACCTTATTCTTAACAAAATATAACCAAGCCTTCACATGGTTATATAGTGATATGCCTGGAATTGATCCTAACCTTATCGTACACAACATAGTCACATATCCCAATGCTAAGCAGATCAAACAAAAATTTGTAAATGCATCCTTGTATAGCTCTCCTTATTAAATAAGAGTTACAACGCCTCTTATTCACTAACTTCATCATACCTACCGACTATCCAAAATGGGTTTCAACGTTGTCCATGTGACTAAATCTTCACCTAATATACACATCTGCATAGACTTGTGGATCTCAATCCGCCTATCTAAATGATGATTTCCCTCTTGATGAGGCCATAAATTGGCCATAAACTACCATTTTTATCCTTCCAAGTTACCTTTGAAAGTGGATTTAAATGTAATCGTGGAGCTTAAAGTTTGCTTGAGATAGAATATAGGATATATATCTTGTTTATTTTTAGAAGTTTTACATTATATATTTTATTGACTAATCCTATGGGTTATTTAGGAAAGATGCAAAGTCTTATGTATGCATGCCATAAATGAAATATAATCCTAGTTCTAGGAAAAGTGGAATTGATCATAGATATTATATCTAAACTTAAATATGATTTCATATCAAGATTCCTCTCGAAAAATTAAACAAATTCAAAACAAGAATCATTTCAATCGAGATCATGTGAAAAATTTATAGTGTTTTTAGTTAGCTCCAGAACAATTGGAGTTAGCTACGGAATACCAATCTTAATTCTGGAACTTGCAGTTTTAGTTCTAGAACCTGCATCAATGGAATGATAGTCTTAGTTCCGAAACATGCATGAAATGAAGATTTGTGAATAATCATAGAATTTAATGGGAAATATGAGAGATTTTTTTCATAGCAATGTGTTTAACAAAAACCTCATTTGTATTTTCTACAAGTTTTACCAATAAAGAGAAATATAACTTTTAGTAAGCTACAGTCGAAGAAAAAGTGTATTAGATGAGAACTAAAAGTTCCACAAATAGAAACAACAAAGTCAAATGGAAAATCGAGAGAGAATTTTTTTCATAGAAATGTGTTTAACAAAAACATCATTCGATTTGCTATAGGTTATATCAATAAAGAAAAATATAACTTTTAGTGAGTTGTAGTCCAAGGAAAAAGTGTATCAGACAAGCACCAAAAGTTCCATAGTCGAAACAAGAAAGTCAAATGGAAAATCCGTGAGAGGTATTTGGTCAAAGTAATTTTTGAGGAAATACCTCCTTCAAATAAAGTAGGAGAATAAAATCATTATGATTCTTGTGCAAAAACAAGGAGAAGATTTGGGAGAAAATATTTTTAAAATAGTGAAATAAGACTTTGACTTCAATAATACATCTCTCTCCATATTTTGTGGAGATGGAGATCTTAGTTTTTAGGAATGGAATAAAGATAAGATCATATTGTATTTCCCAAAATAAGGAATTGGGTGGATGCATTAATTATGGATGCAACCTCCCACACTTTGATAGATAATTTTTGGACTACCAAGAAATAGATATCTGTTCTTCCTCATCAATCTTACGAGTGAAATTGTTCTCTGATTTTTAATTAAAAATATGAATTAAGTCCTCTTCCAAGGAATGAGTTGTCCACTCATTCCAAGGAAGATGGATTAGTGTGTTATGTTCATTTCTTTATTTCTATTATTTTTCCTTTTTTGTGATTTGATTTTTTGTTATGTAATACTTCTTTCTCGTACAATTTATTTTGTGAATCTACAGGTGTCTTATTTATTTTTCCCTATTTTTAATTCAGCAATTTCATTCATGTAAGTGTGATTTCTTTCATGTAATATTTTTTTCGTAAGTTTTCCTTTCCATTTCCACGTGTGTGATTTATTTTATGCATTTTGGATTGTGTTTAAATGAGATATTTTCCAAATATCTTTCTTCTCTTATTTCATATATCCATCAGACACTAGCCCTAGATTGACATTATTAATGAGGAGGATTGACAAACCTCATCATTTTAGCCTTATTTATAGGGACATGATGTTATTAAGAGATTCAGATTTTTCTAAGAGAATATTCTAGTGACAGTAGAATACCTCTTAGAAAATTTTGTGACATGAATTATTTGGAGGTAGTTCTTTAAAATTTTATTTTCTGCAAATAGATTAATATTTCTTTCATGCAATATAGATTAAAATTTTATTTCTGCAATTAGGAATGTTAGATTGTAAATATTTACCTCCCCACAAACTAACTCTGTGTATAAGAAAAATAACTGTGATGTTTGATCAAGAAGGTATAATGGCGGGGACAAATAATTCAAATATGGATTCTATTTATGAAGAAATGGTAGAAATATGATATTAAATCCGAGAGTAGATCTCGGTTGATGAAATATCGATGTCATTATTGACAACCACCACCATTACCCCTTGTATCAACTAACATCTCGGTGATCTTATTGCGCATAACCTTAATCTAAAACTACCTTATCTAGTTTGTAATAATGAAGTGGTAGCATTTCTAATTAACTCTATCCATAATCAAGGACTTCATTAGAGCCAAAATAAAAATCACTCATAAAAATCCACCCATCCAAATTAGTTTTTCATCCCATAATAAAGTTAAATCCTCGAACCATATCCATTAGAAAAAATTGTTTTCATGTCTTTCAATTTTTTCATTTTTGTATATCTTGTATAACATTAAGAAACAATTATTTTGAAAATCAAGGCAAGAACATTTTTTCATGCTAATATCCATAAGAATTTTTAGAGTTTTTCTTAATACCAAAGATGCGAGAATTTTGAGCACTAGTGAAGATCAACCAAGGAGTAGTTTGGAGGGACCCACGGATACATAACACAATCCATCTCCTGAGATCACTAGTTTGGGATTTGAAGATTACTATGGTTATTCGGATAATGCACAATTCAAGTTGGGATTTTAAGACATAGAAATTGTCTCCACAATTTTTGAAATCTTCTTAGAGTTATCAAATATGCAAAAATTTTTTTATAAGATCTCAGACATTACTTCCTATTTTACATAGGCTGCACTTTAATGAATATAGTTTGATGATGGATCAAATTTTTCTCTAATCCTTCTCATGTTATCATTTAAGTTAAAAAAATGTCAAAAAAATTGATTAGAAAAACAACTTCTTTGGCTAATCAAAGACAAAAAAATCAAAAACTTTGATTGGAAAACAAACTTCTTTGCCAATCAAAGGCAAAAAAACTTTGATTGGAAAACTAGCTTATTGGCCAATCAAAGGAAAAAAACGGGCGAATATTCTTCAAAGGAAATCAATTGTTACCTAGTGGCTTCCTTCTCGACACTATTTGACCATGTTAACAATAGGACAACAAAGAAAACTAGATGTATGATCAAGTTATTTTGTTCTACTATTTTATTTTTAAGCTTTCTTGTAAGTTTTTTTACTATAGCTAGATCCACTTTTAAGATCTCCAAGGAAGGAAAGATAAAATTCATATCTCCCCTACTTAAAAATATGAAAAATATGTGCACCTCTTTGCAATCAAACTTTTAGATTCTAATTTATGGGCAGCCATGAATAAACAACATACACGAGGACATGCATGAGCTTTGGTGTGGGAGATACGGAGAGGTACAAGGTATGCATTTTGATATGAGCCATAGGAGAAGGATATCCACACAAGAACCTGTTGTAAAAGAAATGAAATAAAAAACAATAGAAGGAGATCGACACAAGAACATGCCATAAAAAAAAGAAATAAAAATAATAAAATGAGATCGACACAAGAACCTGTTGTAAAGAAAGGAAATAAAAATTAGTGTTAGTGTAGGTTATTATTTATCCTTTTATTTATTTATCAAGATAATTCTTACACTTGTGTTAGCCCTACACTTGTTGGGTTAGCTTACTTAGGTGTACTAGTTGTGTGGAGTTAGCTTACTAGTTATGTTAATTTAGAATCTCAGTTATGTGGAGTTAGCTTACTAGTCTTATGGAGTTAACTTAACTACCAATATTGGTTAGTGGGAGTTCTTCACCACTGATTTAGGTAGTAGTTGCACTTCTCTCCTCCTATATGTACATCTTTCTTATTGAGTAATTCAAGTCATTGTATTGTAATGTATTGAGCATTATGGATTATGATGGATTTCCATATATGGTATTTTATCTCTTCTGTTTTAAAAATCTAATGTGGTGTGCTATTATCATCTGATATCGTGGCTTGGAACAATCTTCTTATCATTCCTTTCATGGTATCAGAGCTATAGATGATGTAGACATCCATATGTAAGTTTTTCTTTGCAAACAAGGGTTTATTATTTTCATGTATTTGGAATTTGTTAGAAATTTTATTCATCATGCATTTTTATGTAAAAAGGAGTGTGACATTGGATTTGGAAGGTGCCAAAACCCTAGAATCAACTGTAAACTCGACCATGTTTTTAGACAATCAAATACGGATGCGAGATACGTTTTGGGTGCATTCTTTTATCCATTGGATATAAACGTGTACCTTTTGGATGCATTCTTTTATCCTTTGGATATTGTGGTTTTGGATATAGTATTTTATCCACTAGACACATATTTGTACCCTCTGGGTGCATTCTTTTATCTATTGGATATAAGCGTGTACATTCCGGATGCATTCTTTTACCCTTTGGATATTTTGGTTTTAGATGCAGTCTTTTATCCACTGGACGTAGATCTGTACCCTTTGGGTGCATTCTTTTATCCATTGGATATAAGTGTGTACCTTCTAGATGCATTCTTTTACCCTCTAGATATTTCGGTTTTGGATGTAGTCTTTTATCCACTTGGACGCAGATCTGTACCCTTTGGGTGCATTCTTTTATCCATTGGATATAAGCGTGTACCTTCCGGATGCATTCTTTTACCCTCTGGATATTTTTGTTTTGGATGCAGTCTTTTATCCACTGGATGCAGATTGGTACCCTCTGGGTGCATTCTTTTATCCATTGGATATTGGCATGTACCCTCTAGATGCAATGATTTACCCTCTAGACATTTTAGGTTTTGGGTGTAGACTTTTATCCTTTGGTCGCAAGCATGTATCGTGTGGATGCACTCTTTTACCCTTTGGACATTTGGGTGTCAAGTGTGTTGGTCGTCAAAAGAAGATCCTAATGAGAGCAACAGTCAGGGGACAAGAAGTCCCTCCTCTTTGATGGGAGAGGTTCCCTTATTTAAAGCAAGACTTATTTACAAATGTACAACGCATTATTTTGATGTGGAACTTGGATATCATGAAAGCGTTGTGAAAAATAGATTATCAATCACAAAAGCATAGAGGAATGAAGACGCGGAAATAAGTAGAAAAGCATTCTCCAGAATTATAGATAACAAAATAATTCTTTATGCGTGCCAGGATACAATGAATTAGAATTGAACCATTTGTATTTGAATTACTGAGATGCAATTTAGAAGGACACACAGTTCCATAAATAACATCCGCAAGAATACAAAGCTTCTTGGTATAATGCAGACAAATGATCTAATAATATTTAACAGATAGCTGTGAAATAAAGGAATCAGATGAACAAAGAAAGAAGATCCTTTTGTATTGATTGCCGTATTATTTCTTACACTTTCAGAGATAAGCCCAGTTTTTTTTTTTTAAATGGTGAGGAGAGGCTATTATATAGTTTACAAATCAGTTACCCTTGGTAACTACTTCTTTAAATAATGTTTAGTTAAAGGGATGCTTAACGCAAAACCTCAACTAATTTACAATACATCCGAGAGAAGGAAAGGAAGAAAGGAGAAAAGTCAGGAGAAGAAGACAGGCGTTCATGATTGAGAAGGGCCCACTGATTTTAGGATCCACTGTCTAAATCTTTTCAATGGTTCTTCTATGTCTCGCCACGTGGTACCGATGTATTGAAAGTGGACTGGGTCCAAAATCCAAGGCACTTCTCCATATCTTTGTCGAATTCGACATGTGTATGATAATCTTTATTTTCTTCTTCAATAGCAGATTGGAGAGAGCAGATCTCCTTCATCTTTTCCTTGGAAATGGAATCCTCCTTGAACAAATTATCTTTGACAAAAGCTCTAAATTGAGCTTTGATTTCTTGCAAGGAGAGGGGTACACCAGAGGTCTCATCATGGAGGTGGCAACGTATATATTTGAAAGCGAATACCACCAAATTCTTAAAGGCCTCACCCTACGCACCTATTTTTAGTTCTCCCAAAGCTTCTTCAAAGACCTTGATTTTCCATTCTACGCTGTATACCCATGATTTTGACAAGTTATCTTTTACATCATTGAAGACTTTGCTTGCCATTAAAATATTCTCATTAGCCTGTCCCATAAGGTGACGGTCTACTATCTGATTGCTCCGAGTTTGAGCTCTTTATCTATATTTCCAATAGTGGAGGAGAGCTTCACATTGTGATTTTCACCTTCTCATTGAGTTTGAAAGCTTCATCAATGAAATTCAACCCTGCAATGAGCATATCATCCACCATGGCCTCCATAGCCCTTCCATAGATAGAATATCTATGTATATCTTTGATACTCCAGACTTCATCTTGGCTGAGGATTACAGGTGGTGGAAGAGTAGTCAGTGGGGTGGGGTATATAACTTTATCCTTCGACAACAATGACTTGATAAAACATGCAAGAACCTGAGCCTGCTCTTCCAGCTACTCTATAGTTTGTTGCCCTTTTTCAACTCTCCCAATGACCCTGGTGACTATTTCCTGAAGATTGTGAATCTCACCTTCAGGGGTGGACTCTCCCATAGGGATCCTTGAGAGCTCAAGATTAGATGCTTGCAAATCATGCTCTGGCTTGTCTACTTTGGGCTTGGCTATCTCCAAGAATTGCTGGCCCTGAGCATCAGATACTATTCTAGAGGTAGTCCTGGCCTTCTTGGCGGGAGTAGGAGGATTAGTGCCTAATAAGGCTGCCACAACATCAAAATTGGGTCCTGAGATTCGGGAGGAAGACTTTCTCTTCCTACTATCAACAAAAGGCTGCACACATACAAAAGAGGAGGAGGAAGAAGAAGGTGGGGAAAGAGGGCTGAGAGAAAGGGAACTCATGGAACTCAAAGTGTGCACTGCTGTTGCCTCTAATTGAGATATGAGTGGGATGCTCGGGGCTTTTGGTACAGAAGAATCAATGCCACTTGGAAGATCAGTGCTTTAGACTTCTTTGTCTTTATCCATTGGGGCTTCTGGAGCACTTATGGAGGCTGACACCTCACTCTCTTCACTTTCACTGAGAACAATAATGTTCTCTGGGCCTGATGGCAATTTCTGAATGCTTCATCATAGGATCTTCTTCAACAGCTCCTTTTTGACCTCCTTGATTTTCTTCTGATATACTTGAGTGGATGAGGAAGGAGTGGAGGATGTAGGACCTTTAGTTGATGAGGTAGGAGGAGTCTGCACAGGTGCTTCGAACTAGGTGTCAATGCCTCCTTCCTTGGTGTTGAAGTATCCTTGGAGGAGGACTCTCCTGAATGCCTTCTAAGTTCACGGACTCTCCTATCAAACCAGATTTTGGTTCTTACTAGGATAGGGGCTAAGATTTCAGCCAGATCATCCTTTTCTTTCTTGAACCAATCCAAATCTTCCAAGGGAGTGTGTTTGATCATGGTGTCATACTCATATGAAAATAGGTCGGAATTATCATCCTGCAACCCTTCTAGAACTTGATACAAGTTAAGCTCTTGAATTAGTTGGAGAGAAAACCTGCCATAATGCCACCTCCTTGCCTCAAAATCATCAACACAGTCAGCCCAATAGTCTTCTGTGTCTGCCCTATGATAGTAATTGATTTTGATGTTCTGTTCAATAAATTTCTTCAAGTCAAAGCAAGTTCTTGGCTTGAAGAAATGGACAGTGATGGGAGCTAGGGATCTTTCTATGTTTTGTGCATCTAGAGCCATCTTGCAGGTGTAGTTTCCCAAAGATATGGGGAAGTGCAGGCCAGTAATTTTCTTATCCCTGCAGGTTCTGTGTAACTTGTCTAATTACCTGCATACCTCGATCAAGGCCATTTTATCATTACAGAGAACATAGGGAGCTTAAGAGGAGTGCTCTCAGCCTCGTAATCGATATAAGAGAATTTCTGAATTGGATGAAGTAAGCCTGTACTTCGCTATTAAGCTCATGGCTTCATCCGAGAACCTCCTTGCAGTGTTTCTCTCTAGAAGCCTTAAAATGTACATGGTGAAATCATCATTCACCCCCCGAAGTTACAATTGCTAGTGTCCAGGTGAATTGAGGGCAGTAGGCATATACAGGGTCACCCTTATGAGCATCAATGTATGTGAATCCAAACCATTTCCTTGATGTTGCTAGGGTATACATTAGGTATGAAGTCATGTAGAACTTATTGGTTTGTTGTACATTGGATAGCTGCTCTGCTAAGTTCATGCCGATGATTTTACGCCTAGCTGATGTTCCGAGTTCCTTCTCACACCATGTTGATAAGGGGGCACATCCAGAAATTGAACTCGTTGGTAGAGGGTAAGCCCATGACCCGAGCTAGCAGGATTATAAAATCTGACAGCTCCTCATTGAAATTGGCATGGAACAGAACCTTGGATAAACATGACGCCCCCTTTTTAGGGTTTTTAAGCCAAGACTTTGCCACCCTTGCCTTGTATTTCTCACCTGTCCCGATCGAAGAGGGCTCGTGTGCACGGTTACGAGAGATTACTATAAAATTTTCCATCTCGGGAATCCTTAGGGCGGTGCAATGGTGCAAAGATCGAGTTTGGCAATGAGTTCCCCATGCACATTCGTTAGCTCACTCGAGTCGGGATTGAAATGAGTACTGCAGAGAGAGTCATGTATCGTGTATTGTACTGAGATTGGGAAACCCAGTGGTGAATGCCAAGCCACTATCATGAATCATTTATGCCATAGGATAGGGGTTCGAGTCTATCATCCTTGTACAGAAATCTCTCGAAGTCCGGGTGACGAACTTCATTGTCCCGATATCGGGAAAGACAGAGACTCGAGCAATGAAATTTTCTCCGGCCTTGAAATTTAATCTTCATGTTGATAGCGGCTTGAAAACACAACACTGATTGAACTCTTGATGGAATTGTAAAGGAATCGGGTATATGCGAAACTTTGATCGCGAGGGTATGAGTAGTTGATAACAATAAAGCAAAGTGTGTAAAAATGCATAGGGGGGCGATTCATTATATAGCCATTTAGAGAGAGAAAGACGAGAAAATGTGCATTAAATACACATCTACCAACTTGAAAAGCAAGATATTTGGGAAGAGCGGGAAAAATTAGCCTGGATGGCCTTTGGTTCATTTGGGACACACAGGATGCGAAAGCGCGATTCGGCCGATGCGGGGGAAAAAGATGCACAAATGCTTTCGGGACATGAGGGACGAAAGTACGTGGAGTGCGCGATTCAGCCGAATCGGGTGAAAGGTGAACATCAAGTCTGGGTGAACTTGGGACACTTGGGACAAAAATGTCCGATGGGCCCGAAAGAAATAGACTTTGGGTAAAACGGCTGATCAGCGAACAGGGAGCCCGAATGAACTTGGGACACTTGGGACAAAAATGTCTGACAGACCCACAAATCACATAGAATGACCCATAAACATAGATTTTTTCAAACTTTTTAACTTATCCCCTTACCAAAACAACAGAAAAGGTGTTTAACTTAGAAATTTTCAATTCTAAACTTCTCAAAAGGGGGAATTTTGAGAGGACAACAACTGGCTCCTCCTGGGGATGACTTGGCTCAAGTCCAAAAGAATGAGACAAGGAAAGAATTCAGAAAATCTAGGGGAAGCAGACCAGTACCTTATCCATTGGGCTATGCACAGAGTCAGAAGTAGATCAATACAAAAGACAACACACCAAAACAAGGAAAAGCAAGGGGAAAGACAAACGCTATACAGAATATACAAAGGACTTCCCAATCACCTATGACTTAAACAATTTCAGGTACTACCCACTATAAGGAAGTGGGAGAGAAGAACCATCCATATAATCAAGGTAAAAAGAATTCTCACCAGCAAAGTGCCTGATCTTGAAAGGTCCGAGCCAAAGAGAATCAAACTTGCCATGGCTGCCACAAGGTTCATGCCTTTTATCCCACAGCAAAACAATGTCTCCAATATTGAAATCCCAGGATCTGGCTTTTTTATCAAATAAGGCCTTTACTTTCTGTTGGTGAGTAGATATTCTATCAGTGACTTTCAACCTGTCCTCATTCAATTAGTAAAGGTACATGATCCTTTTATCCAAAGAATCATTGAAACTGGTGTCTTCAATGACTTTCATTAAATGCAAGGTGGTATTTCCATCATATCTTGGAAATTGAGCTTCCACTCCATACACTACCTAAAAGGATACATCCCAATAGATCTCTTAGGTGTGATCCTATCTGCCCAAAGAGCATCATAGAGTTTCTTGTGCCGGTTCTGTGGGATTCATTAACTAATTTCCTTATTATAGCGACCGATTTTTGTTTGTTGATTCCGCTTGTCCATTCCCTAAGGATAATAATCGAGGAGTGAGCCAGGGGAGATGCCATATCCATAACAAAAATCCATCATCTCGATTGAAGAAAAATTTGAAGCATTATCTCATCAAGATCTTGTTTGGCACACCAAACCTCACCAAGATGTTCTCTTTGATAAAAGCGCATACTACTTCTGAAGTAGTACTCTTTACTGGAATGGCTTCTACCCACTTAGTAAAATAATCTTTGGTAGTTAATACATGGGTATGACCAGCACTAGAAGAGGGATTAAGTGTTCCAATGAAATCTAAACCCCATTGTTGAAAAGGCTCTTCGATCACAACCGGTTTAAGGGGCAAAGAGGCTAATTTGGGTCTACCACGAAGGTCCGACAAGCTTCACATTTATCAACCCACTTTGATGCATCTCTGAACAAGGTAGGCCAGTAATATCCTGCACGAAGAATATTATGAGAAATGACAGTTGATGAGTAGTGCCCTCCACATGCTTGGTTATGAAAAGCTGAAAGTAGCTTCCTCTATTGTTCCTTATCCACACATTTTATAAACCTTCCATCCAACCCGCGCTTAAACAAGGAATTCTCCCACAACACATATTGGGCTGATCTTAGCTTAACAACTCTCCTCTCTTTGGAAGTAAAATGAGAGGGACATTCTCCATATGTGAGAAAGTGTGTGATATCGGCATACCATTCATCAATTGAGCCAAGAAACAGAACGGTAGGAAGATCAACTTTATCCTCTAGTAACTCATGTCTAGCTCCCTCAGCGATGAGTTCACACAGGCCTTTTCCATGGATGAGCTTGGTTGGTCTGATGTCAATGTCATATTCTTGGACCTTGGCCACCCAATTCCCTCTCTTAGATCCAAACTCCTGTTGTGTGAGAATGGACTTGATAGTTGTATCTGGTACAAACACTGTGGAGTGAGAGTTAAGGATGTAAAAATGAATCTACTTGACTGCTTTAACCACTGCGAAAGCATGTTTCTCCATTATGGTGTATTTTAACTCATGATTTTTTAGAATGTAGCTCATAAATTCAATTGGGAGTTCATGATCATTAGAATCTTCTTGAGTCAAAACAACAACCAGGGTGTTATCTGTGGCATAGCAATAGATAATAAAATCTTTGCCAAAATTTGGACATGCTAAAACAAGAGTTTTAGCAATAGCCCTTTTAATACCTTCAAAGGCTTCTTTCCCTTTAGGAGACCAACCAAATGTTTGTTTTCCCTTCATCATTTGAGAGATATTCAAAGTTAGCTCTGTGAAATCAGGAATGAATCTTCTCAGAAATTTAATCTTACCAAAGAAAGAGTGCACTCCTTTCTTGCTGGTTGGAAGGGGAATTTGTTGGATAGCTTGAACTCGCTCAGGATCAATTTTTATACCATATTTGGAAACAACATGCCCCAATAATTTTCCCTCTATAACACAAAAGATGATTTCTTAGGATTTAAAGAGATCCCATGTTCTCTACACTTCAAAAGAACTGTTTCTAGATGCTGAAAATGATCTACCCTTGTTTTGGAAAATACAGTCAAGTCATCAAGGTATACGACAATACACTTCCCTTTCAAACTTCCAAAGGCCAAGTCCATAGCTCTTTGAAAAGTGGCACCGGCATTAATGAGCCCAAAAGGCATCCTTTTGTAGGAAAAGGTACCCTACGGGGTAGTGAAGGCCGTCTTGTGTTGATCTGTGGTATTAACCTCTACCTGATTATATCCTGAGAAGCCATCAAGCATAGACAACATTTCGGATCCTGTTACGGCTTGTAAGACTTGATCCATCGTGGGAAAAGGATAATTGTCCTTTAAAGAGACTTGATTCAGATTCCTGAAGTCAACACAGATACGAATCTCACCATTTTTCTTTCTAACATGCACAATATTGGCAATCCATGTTGAATGGTGGATAGGAAAAATGATTTTGGCCTTTAATAACTTTTGTATTTCCTGAAAAATGGTGTCAGCTATCTTAGGATTGTATTGCCTCTGTTTCTGTCTGAAAGGCTTAATCCCAGGTTTGAGAGGGATAAAATGTTGCATCTCCTTTGGTTGAAAAGCTTTTAAATCTTCATAGGAATAAGCAAGAACATCTTTATACTTCCTTAAAAGATTAATTACCTTCTTCTTTTCTTCTGGTGTGCAACATTTTCCAATGTTCACGAGTTTAGGGTTAGTAGAACTCCCAATATTAATTTTATCATATTCAGCTGATTGTTGAGGTCTAGTAGAAGCTTTAAACCTCACATACCTATCATGTTTGTCAAACAATTCTTCTAAACTCACCAATCCCTTTGGAATCTTGTTCCCTTTGAGTTTGATACATCCATCTTGATCCATCTCTTCCTCATTGACATCTCCTTTATGGGAGGGCACACTTTCACGAGGCAAATTGTCACTTCCTTCAAAGTACAACTGTTCAAAGTTATCCTTGAGTTCTAAGAAAGAAAGCAGATGTTGATCATCATTGAAAACTTTCCAGTTACTTGCATTATCAGGTACACTGGGCCTATGGATCATCTCAATGGTAAACTTATCTTGAGAGAAGTCAGGATGAGGTATCAAAACAACGACCCGAGACTACTAGTGAATCAGCCCTAGTGTTCTCCTCCCTAGGCACTGCTTTGATGGAGAAAGCGTCAAGAAATTCAATAGAGTCCCAAACCTGATTCCTATAATGTTTCAATCTTCTATTTTTTACCTGGAAAAGGTTTCTAACTTGCTTGACAATCAGCTCCGCATCTCCACGAGCTAGAAGATTCTTCACTCCCTTATCTTTTTCCACATGAAGCCTAAGAATGAGAGCTTCATATTCTGCTGTATTATTAGTATTTTCAAATTAAAACTTGAATGAGAAAGGATAGACCTTTCCTTCGGGGACACCAATATTACACCAGCTCCAGAACCAGGTGAGGAATAACTTCCATCAAAATCTAATATCCAAACACCATTAGAATCCTCAAGTGATCTTTTGGGGAGTTGGATCTCATCTAGAGACATAATCATATAGTTACTGTTGTGCCCCATATCTTCATAAAGTATTTGTGCTTTGGGATCATCTGTTTTTTGTACAATATACTCAGATTGCTTCTCAGGCAACAACTTCTTCATTTTCCCATTAACAGGTATGAGGGCATGTGACCAATCCATTTGAATTTCTCCACCCACATCCTTACAGAAGTTCCTACTTAGCAACATTCCATACGAAGGAGGAATATCTGCTACTAGGATAGTAGCTAAAACTTTCTTCTCAGGAAAGGTAGCAAAAGCTACTTGTGCATCTTTAATTCTTCCAACTAGGGGCACTTCCTTGCTCTCCATGGAATAACAAGACCCATAAGTGCATGTGAGAGTTAGGCCTAAGGCATGGGCTACTTTAGTGGGCATTACATTGTCTGATGCCCCTGAGTCTATGATGCAATTGCTGAGTCTATGGCCTACTATAAGAAGTGTCACATAGAATGGTTTGATCTTGTCATTGGGTGAGGTAACAACGGCTACTAGATTGGGTTGTGATACGAAGATGGAGTGGGTAAAAGGCCTTTAGAGGTAGTTTTGGAATGGGAATTGAAAAAGTGGATCATTTTAGCAAAATCTTCGAGGAATGGTTTTGATAATATCCGACCTCCGAGATTTGAACCTTGGTCTTTTCAGGTGATCAATGATATCGAAAGACCCAGAAGTGGACGAGCTATCATCACTTGGGACCTTAGGTTTATCAGTTTTAGGAGTTGAAAAAGAAGTAGCTTTAGTAGTGGAATTGATAGAACTCATCTTTGATGTGAACGTAACAGGGATAGGAGATCCTCTTTTTGCAATTATAGGGATAGTCATCGGTTGCTCAGATTTTTGTTAGGCTACATCACTTTCTCCCTCGATTTGTCTACTCCCAAGTCATGACAACATATGATTCGCTATTCATGTCTGCTGCTACTTCATCATAATCATCTCCTTCACAACACCTTGATAGTGAAGAAATTGACTCGAGATCCTTCAAGTTCCTTTATTTCTTCATCGACCTCTTCAAAAAAATTCTTCACGAGTTTTCACTAACCTCTTCGTCCTCTGGCTCTTCAACTTCGCAGGTCACATTAACAGGAATTTTAATAGGTGGTCCTTCAAGTGCTAATCTTGTCTGAGAAGTAGGAAAATGATTTTTGGGCTGAAAATTCCTCCTTGGAACATCTACATAAGGGGCATGTTGGGCCAATTGTTTCTTAATGGCAATGAGATCATTTGCAAGCTTTTGTACTAATGGATCAGTATTAGGCCTAGGAGTGGAAGAGGAGGAAGAAGAAGACTTGGATCTAGAAGGGTCTCTCCTCAACTTTCCTGACATGATTAAATCATCTTCGACACTAACAACAAGAGTTTGATCCTCGACCAATGTTACAAGATTAGCTCTTCTCAATGCATAACTAACTTCAGGAAATTGGGCATTCAAGAAGAAGCATTTTTGAATTTTATCTACAGGTTGAGTGTCTGGTGGATTTTTATTAATCAACTTGTTAAATCGGGTCACAAATTCTCTCATGTGCTCTTGTGATTCTTTCTTTATTTGAGAAATTTGGGCCAGAAAGCATGCACGTCTTCCACTAGATTAAAAAAATTCTCAAACCTAGCTCTCATTGTGTTCAGATAGTGATAGCTCGGCCGGAAGTTGATAGAACCAATCATTTGCATTATCTTGGAAAGTCTCACAAAAGTCTTACTTAGACGTCTTCATGTTCAACTCCCAAAACTTCGCATGCAACTATGAAGGCCGCGATATGTTCATCAGGATGTACCTTTCCATCACCTTTGAACTTGGGAAAGTTCTTCCGGTTACCCCTGGGTAACTCATGCAAAGGCTGAGGAAGGGCAAGGGGCCCAACACGATGACCCCAAGGAAATGGTACCACCATTCTTGGAAAAATGGCTTGAAGGGGAACTGAAACACCAACAAGAATCAAAGCTCGAGAGATTAGGACTGAGTTTCTCTGAAGGAATACCACCCATAGGGGTTCTATTTTTGACAGGAGGAGTGCTTGTTGAACGAGTTTTTATATTTCTTCCTGTTGAAGGGAAAGGAAAACCTTGCTGCTCCAAAAGCTGGAACTGAGAATCTTCAATACCAAGGGCCCTTCTCCTGCGAGTAAAATGTGGAATCACTAGATTAAGAATGATCGATAAATGGTTATGGAACGGAATATGTCAAGAAACTAATTCCCTCAAGGGAGTCGCCAAAAACTATTGGTCATCAAAAGAAGATCCTAATGAGAGCAACAGTCAGGGGACAAGAAGTCCCTCCTCTTTGATGGGAGAGGTTCCCTTATTTAAAGCAAGACTTATTTACAAATGTACAACGCATTACTTTGATGTGGAACTTGGATATCATGAAAGCATTGTGAAAAATAGATTATCAATCACAAAAACATAGAGTAATGAAAACGCAGAAATAAGCGTAAAGGCATTCTCCAAAATTATAGATAACAAAATAATTCTTTGTGTGCTAGGATACAATCAATTAGAATTAAACCATTTGTATTTGAATTGATCGAGATGCAATTTAGAAGGAAACAAAGTTCCATAAATAACATCTGCAAGAATACAAAGCTTCTTGGTGTAATGCGAGAAAATGATCTAATAATATTTAACGAGATAGCTGCAAAATAAAGGAATCGGATGAACAAAGAAAGAAGATCCTTTTGTATTGATTGCCATATTATTTCTTACACTTTCGAGAGATAAGCCCAGCTTTTTTTTTTTAAATGGCGAGGAGAGGCTATTATATAGTTTACAAACCGTTACCCTTGGTAACTACTTCTTTAAATAATGTTTAGTTAAAGGGATGCTTAACGAAAAACCTCAACTAATTTATAATATATCCGAGAGAAGGAAAGGAAGAAAGGAGAAAAGTCGGGAGAAGAAGACAGGGCATTCATGATTGAGAAGGGCCCTTGATTTTAGGATCCCTGTCTAAATCTTTTCAATGCCTCGATATGTCTACGCCACGTGGTACCGATGTATTGGTAGTGGATTGGGTCCAAAATCCGAGGCACTTCTCCATCTCTTTGTTGAATTTGACATGTGTATGATAATCTTTATTTGCTTCTTCAATAGCAGGTGGAGAGATCAGATCTCCTTCATCTTTTCCTTGGAAATGGAATCCTCCTTAAACAAATTATCTTTGACAAAAGCTCGAATCGAGCTTTGATCTCTTCGCAAGGAGAGGAGTACACTGGAGGTCTCATCATGGAGGTGGCAATGTATATATTTGAAAGTGGATACCACCAAATTCTTGAAGGCCTCACCCTTCTGCCAGCTATTTTTAGTTCTCCCAAAGCTTCTTCTAGCACCTTGATTTTCCATTCCATGTTGTATACCCATGATTTTGACAAGTTATCTTTTGCATCATCAAAGACTTTGCTTGCCATTAAAATATTCTCATCACTGTCCCATAAGGCGAAGGTCTACTATATAGCTGCTCCAGAGTTTGAGCTCTTTATCTATATTTCCAATAGTGGAGGAGAGTTTCTGTTGTAGATTATTCACCTTCTCATTGAGTTTGAAAGCTTCATCAATGAAATTCAACCCTACAATGAGCATATCATCCACCATGGCCTCCATAGCCCTTCCATAGATAGAATATATGTGTATATCTTTGATACTCTGGACTTCATCTTGGCTGAGGATTACAGGTGGTGGAAGAGTAGTCAGTGGGGTGGGGTCTAAAACTTTATCCTTGGACAACAGTGACTTGATGAAACTTGCAAGAACCTGAGCCTGCTCTTCCAGCTGCTCTATAGTTTGTTGCCCTTTTTCAACTCTCCCAATGACCCTGGTGACTGTTTCCTGAAGATTGTGAATCTCACCTTTAGGGGTGGACTCTCCCATAGGGATCCTTGAGAGCTCGAGATCAGATGCTTGCAAATCATGCTCTGGCTTGTCTACTTTGGGCTTGGCTATCTCCAAGAATTGCTGGCCCTAAGCATCAGATACTATTCTAGAGGTAGTCCTGGCCTTCTTGGCGGGAGTAGGAGGAGTAGTGCCTAATAAGGCTGCCACACAAAGACATCAAAACTAGGTCCACGAGATTCGGAGGAAGACTTTCTCTTCCTACTATCAACAAAAAGGCTGCACCCATGCAAAAAGGAGGAGGAAGAAGAAGGTGTGGCAAGAGGGCCGAGAGCAACTCAAAGTGTGCACTTTTTTTGCCTCTAATTGAGATATGAGTGGGATGCTCGGGGATTTTGGTATAGAAGAATCAATGGCACTTGGAAGCTCAAGTACTTTGGAATTCTTTATCTTTATCCATTGGGGCTTCTAAAGCACTTATGGAGGTTGGAACCTCACTTTCTTCACTTTCACTGAGAACAATAATAATGTTCTCTCGGGCTTGATGGAAATTCTGAATGCTTCATCATAGGATCTTCTTCAACGACTGTGCTCCTTTTCGACATCCTTGATTTTCTTCGATATACTTAAGTGGATGAGGAAGTAGTGGAGGATGTAGGACCTTTAGTTGATGAGGCAGGAGGAGTCTACGCAGGTGCTTCCGAACTAGGTGTCAATGCCTCCTTCCTTGGTGTTGAAGTATCCTTGGAGGAGGACTCTCCTGAATGCCTTCTAAGTTCACGGACTCTCCTATCAAACCAGATTTTGGTTCTTACTAGGACAGGGGCTAAGATTTCAGCCAGATCATCCTTTTCTTTTTTGAACCAATCCAAATCTTCCAAGGGAGTGTGCTTGATCAAGGTGTCATATTCATATGAGAATAGGTCGGAATTATCATCCTGCAACCCTTCCGAAACTTGATACAAGTTAAGCTCTTGAATTAGTTGGAGAGAAAACCTGCCATAATGCCGCCTCCTTGCCTCAAAATCATCAACACAGTAGCCAAGACCTATGATAGTAATTGATTGTGATGTTATGTTCAATAAATTTCTTGAGTCAAAGAAATTTCTTAGCTTGAAGAAATGGACAGTGATGGGAGCTAGGGCTTTTTCTATGTTTTTGCATCTAGAGTCATCTTAAAGGTGTAGTTTCCCAAAGATATGGGGAAGTGCAGGCCAATAATTTTCTTATCCCTCCGTGTTGTGTAACTTGTCTAATTGCACTGCATACCTTGATCAAGGCCATTTTATCATTGTAGAACATAGGGAGCTTAAGAGGAGTGCTCTCATATCCTGCAAGCTTTGATATAAGAGAATATCTTGAATTGGATGAAGTAAGCCCCGTAATTCACTATTAGGCTCATGGCTTCATCTCGAGAACCTCCTTGCAGTGTCGCTCTCCGGAAGCCTTACAATGTACATGGTGAAAGCATCATTCACCCCCGAAGTTGCGATTGATAGTTTCCAAGGTGAATTGAGGCGTGAGGCATATACGGTGGTCATCCTTATGAGCATCAATGTATGTGAATCCAAACCATTGCCTCGATCTTTGCTAGGGTATAAATTAGGTATGAAGTCATGTAGAACTTCTTGGTTTCTTTGTACATTGGACAACCGCTTTCTCGCTAAGTTCATGCGATGATTTCGCTTGATTGATGTTATGAGTTCCTTCACACACCATGTTGATAAGGGGGCACATCCAAAAATGGAACGCATTGGTAGAGGGTAAGCCCATGACCTGAGCTAGCAGGATTTTAAAATCGATGACTCCTTATTGAAACAAAGACGACAGAACCTTGGATAGATGGGACGCCCCCTTTTTAGGGTTTTTAAGCCAAGACTTTGCCACCCTTGCCTTGTATTTCTCATTGTCTTGATCAAAGAGGGCATGTTCCTGGTTCTGAGAGATTACTATAGAATTTTCCATCTGAGGAATCCTTAGGATAGTGCCAATGGCGGTAGCATCGAGTTTGGCAATGAGTTCCCCATGCACATTCGTTAGCTCACTCGAGTCGGGATTGAAATGAGCACCGCAGGAGAGTATTGTATCTGCGCATTGTACTAAGATTGGGAAACCAGTGGCGAATGCCAAGCCACTATCATGAATCATTTGTGCCATAGGAGAGGGGTTCGAGTCTGTAATCCTTGTCCAGATATCTCTAAAGTCTAGGTGACGAACTTCACTGTCCCCGATATCGGGAACGAAAGACTCAAGCGGTGAAATTTGCTCCTGACCTTGAAATTTAATCTTCATGTTGATAACGGCTTGAAAAAACATTGTCACAGACTGAACTCTCGATGGAATTGCAAAGGAATCGGGTATATGCACATAAACTTTGATCGCGAGGGTATGATCAATTGATAACAATAAAGCAGTGTGCAAAAATGCGTAGGGGGCAGTTCATTATATAGCTGTTTAGAGAGAGAAAGACAATAAATGTGCATTAAATACACATCTACCAACTTGAAAAGTAAGATATTTGGGAAGAGCGGGAAAAATTAGCCTGGATGGCCTTTGGTTCATTTGGGACACGTGGGACGTGAAAGCACGATTCGGCCGATGTGGGTGACGCGGGAAAAAGATGCACAAATGCTTTCGGGACATGAGGGACAAAAGTATGCGGAGTGCCCAATTCGGCCAAATTGGGCGAAAGGTAAACATCGAGTCTGGGTGAACTTGGGACACTTGGGACAAAAATGTCCGACAGACCCGCAAATCACACAAAATGACCCATAAACGCAGATTTTTGCAAACTTTTTAACTTATCCCTTACCAAAACAATGAAAAGGTGTTTAACTTATAAATTTTCAATTCTAAACTTCTCAAAAGGGGGAATTTTGAGAAAACAATAACGTGTACCTTTTAAAAAAAAGATCAGCATTAAAATATTATTTTAATAGCAAAACCTTCTAGAGCTCATAATGTTTGATACGTAGCATGATTAAGGTGATCTTTGTTTTGAAATTGTGTATTTTTTCGAGATCTATGCATTGGTGACATTTTTATGCACATATTTCAAATGTTAAAGGTATTATTACTTATTGTAATATTTACATGAACTCAAATATAAAGTGCCAAATTCGGAAGGGTGTTATGATCACTTGGTGTTGCAATTTCAATTGAACCGACATCCTAAACTTTTGGGTATTACATTCTTTTATCTATGGGTGTATACATTTATATCTCTCTTGTTTGTTGAGATATTTTGGATCTGTATTTTCGACACTTTTTTTTGGCATGTTGACAATATCTCTTGTGGGGGAGCTATTCTGGTGGAGCCCAGTGTTAGTTTTTCAGTGTTTGAGTAGTTGATTTTGACAACTCATACAGATTTGTGGTGTCACTCTACCCATTCTGCAATATGGGAGGGTGTGGTGTTGATACTTCTTCTTCGGGTTTCGTGTCCTTGCCTTGTTACCTTGGATTTTCTTGGATCATGGAACTCCTATTTATTTAGATCTCGTGTCCGCCTTGTTGCCTTGGTTGTTCTTGGATTGTGGCACACCTATTTGTAGTAGTTGATCAAATTATGTTTGGTGTTTGTTTTTCACTTTCAACATCACTCCATTGACAATCTCCTTGCATGGAGCTATTCTAGTGAAGCCCAGTGTCAGTTGTTTTTGAGTTCTATGATCGAGCAGTGGATTCAAACCACAGTGCACACCACACTTCTTCAACATTGTACGAGTTTTTGGAGCTGAGCTTCTGAGGATATCTTGCAGCAAGATTTTTCCCTCTCTACTTTGTTATTACTGGTTTTGGGTACCTTACGGTGTCTAATTTTCCCAGTTGTTGTACATGGGTACCTCATTAGGCCTTATTGCTAGGACCCACCTTCTTTTTCACCCACCTAAGCTATGCTTACGGGAGGGTGTTAGTGTAGGTTATTATTTATCCTTTTATTTATTTATCAGGATAAGTCTTACACTTGTGTTAGCCCTACACTTGTTGGGTTAGATTGCTTAGGTGTACTAGTGTGGAGTTAGTGCAATACCCCACAATAACACACATAAATATAACAGTGAAATACCAAGATTTTTTTTTGACTTACATTGTTCACTACACACAACACAACAAAGGCTCCAAGTACAAAAACTTGACTCGCATACGGAAAATTCATAAGCCATTGACTCACATAGACACATGAAAACAACATAGGCATGTCGGTGCCACACTTTTCCCAATGAATGGTTACTAGTAATGACCCAACCACAAGAAAAATGACTTCAGGAATGGCGAACCCACAACACATCATTTCTTTAATTGTATTTTAGTTACGATTAACATTCCAAGAACATTATTGTGCAAGGATAATTTTCTCGTTTGTCCACCTACAGATTCTTAAGTTCATTCCACGGTTAAATTACCGTTTGACCCTTTTAGTTGGCTTCATATTCTTTACAAAAATTTCCATAACTTACATACTTATTTGGCATAATTCAAATGCATATAAAATACTTAATTATCTTGTTCTTATGTTAAAAATATTCTTCTCGAACATATATTCAATGTCTACCTTTTTACTCTTACAACTCAAGTGAATGTGACTTGGTGTCCATATAGCGATATTAGGATTTAATGGAGATTTAGATACAAGATAGCTTTTACCACAAAACATTCCTCGATCACGGTATAGTTATTTCCCTACCATAGTTATTCTAATTCAATGACTTGTGGAATTCCATTTTGATTTATATATGTATTTTGTTTTCTCAAAGGTAGAAAACACCAATGCAATTAAAATAATTTGAAACAAAAGAATATATTTAATTTAGATGTAAGGTCTCCAAGAGTGGCATTATTCCAAACATCAAATCTTGTTTTTACTCTTATAGGATTTAATTTCTACGTCACAATATGGTCTTATTATTAGCATGGTCTTGAAAAAGGAGTTACGAAGTGTTCTTCTAAACTCCTGAAGACATAAATTATTAGAAGGCTTGAAGCTACACACAAACCCTAAATTAACATCCAAATCAAATGAGGTTTAGATTAATTCCAACTTCATCTAAGGGTCTACCCTCAATTATATATGAGTTTTACACGAGAGGACATAATTACACTAAACCACCTTCAAGAAAGGACTAAGGTGTTATGTTGAGAGAAACCAATGTAACACATTTAGGCACATGCGGAGTGAAGGAGTTCATTAACAAGAGTTTAATACCTTGAACAAATAAGTCACAACCTCCATCTATGTAATCTAGATCCATAGGGATTTCATTCGATCAAGAAATTTAATTTTAAATCTATCTTGAAGACAAGGTATCCACTAGTATACGAAGGAGGAGTTAGCCCTACATACTCTAGATAAAGTTTGACTTTGTCGCTCCTATCTACCAAGTTTATGAAAATGTCATTAAACATCTTCGACTAATATGATAAACCCATTCTTGGGCTCTTGTTTACTCAAACTAGGAGCTTCCGTCGAGTGCAGAGTTTAATTTCATTCTACGGTTTTCAATGTCTTCTACAGTAAGGAGTATCACACATGAAAACAAGTTATGCTCCGATATTGTACAAGGGTAGAGTGTTTCGATTAAGTCTCTTTATTACATTTGCAAAGTATGAATGCACAAGATGACTCATTAATCATTTATTGAACACTAAGTATGCACTACAAGATATTACTTCAAATTCATTTACCTTATATAAATATCAAACCTTTTTACCATGTGTACTATGAATCAAATTGAACCTATGATTAAATGCACATTTCCTAGATGTCCTTGAAACTAGCATCTCATACATATCAACAAATTATCAAATATAACCTTCTGTAACATGAGACTACATTATACATTTATTCATTTAACAATGAACTATATAAATTAAAATGATAATTAAAGAATTACACATCGCCTTTTCGTCATCATTCTTTCATCTTGAAAAACCACGTGAGCATGATATCAACGACAATTCGTTAGCATGGCATCCACCTAATCTAACATAATTATATTTTTTTCAGTTTCCCATTTACCTATGATAATAGTTACAATTTTGATCAAAATTAAAGGTTTAGAGACATGCATTCCTTACATTTCATTTCACTTCATTTTGTAACCAGAGAGAGAGAAAGAGAAGGGAAGAGAGAGAAAACACCATTTGTCAAAAGTTATATTTTACACAAGTTACCCTATAGAGTTTTAAACAATTATTTACATGTGTCAAAAGATTCCACGGTGCTTTGGCAACTCGATGAGGGTCCCACAAATTTCTATTTTTACATTTTCTCACTAGCCACAAAATGTTCAAAATGGGCTTGGAGGCCAAGAAACCACTTCCAAAAGTTGTCTCCTAATAAGAACACTCACAACGATTAAATTTATACGTGACCACTTATATACCAAGAGTTCATAGCAATCGATGAATTTAGAAACCGACTAACGATTTACGTTTTACGGCTTAGTTTTCAGAGCCACTGGTCGTAGTTGGCCCAAAGTGCAAATGAACAAAAGTTCACTCGAGGGCTCGAAAACAATGCCCAAAATTGATGTTTGATGGATGAATGCGTGACGAGAAACTTCCTACAAATTTCCTATATAATGAGAATTCAACAGATTTTACGAAACTCACAAACTGGAAAATAGTCTTGAACGACGATAAATTTTGAAGCCACTTTGGTCCTAATTGGTCAGTTTGACCTTGTCAAGCGTGACGAGAGGCCTACAAAATGCCACCGTCAAACTATCCAAAAAAAGTGTTTTTCCTTAAACTGAAAATTCCATGTAGTTTTCTAGTAAAAACACTCGAGTTTGCGAAGACGGGTAATAATTTCTCTATCTAGGTTTCAAATGACGGTTCAAAACAAAAGCCAACTTTCTATATTTAATAAACTTTCTACCGATGTAAACCAAGTGTAACAAGGCTCCTATGAGAGCGTGCCAAAAGGTCACATATGTTCCTTCGGGGTCAATCCAAAGGTCAAGGTGACTCCTCACATACCAAGGTACACGAATGAAGCTTAACATCTCATTTTTAGAGTTACAAAGGGTACTTAATGAGTCTCCAAAAAATGCAAAAATTAACTATTTAAACAGGAGAAGGTCAACATTATTTCGGGAAGTCAATATCATCGTGTTGATAAAAATAAATATTGTGGTGATCTAGTGGGTAGGATTTTTTCTAAATCAGCTCGAATGAGGTTGAAGTTCGTGGTTTAATACAAAAGCGTTATTTTGATTTTTTTGTGAGTTATAGTACGACAATTTATTGTTTTGCAACAAGTTAAAATAAACAATTAAAAGTATTTTAATCCTAATATTTTAAAAGTTATATTAAGTTGCAAACGAAAAAATAAAGTAAGAGAGTTATGAGAGATAAGGGGAGATGAACCATGCCTGGAGGGACGAAGTCGATCAAACCCGTAGGATTGGTCGGTTCAACATCTCGCTTAAGCATTTTGTCAAACAGTTCACGAGCATCCACAACTCCACCATTTTACATACACATCTATCATAAAATTTGTAACTACAGATTTGAAACCATTCCTCTACTCTTTATACTTTGAAGGATGTCCATAATGTGTTCCACAACTCGCATACGCACAGGATGGGAGATGCTAGCAAAGGTTATGGAAACTGGCTTTAGATCTACCAGTTTCAGTTTCTCAAAAGTTTCTAAAGCCTTTTCAACAAACCCATTTGTGTACATCCTACAGTCTATGTTTTCCCATAAGACCACCTTTTTTTTAAAGACATTCATTTGGAACATTTATATGCCATGCATATTTGCACATATTTCACCATCGGTCTGATCATTCATGTGACGTTTCAAGCATTTAGTAGAATATAGCATATGCCAAGCGCATGATTCCACATGTTGTAAGTAGGTCTGTTAGGGCACTCACAACTACAAAAACTTGTACAAATCACCATTTTGGCGTTTTCTTGGGAAGAAAAACTAAAAAATAAAAATACTGGAATTTATTTGATGCCTAGATGGACTTCCATATATGATCTCGCACTTTTTTTTTTTTCTTGGAACAGGTAGGGCGAGTGTAGGAAGAAGAAGGCGATCGAGCTAAGGATCCATTCATTGCATAGGTGGACCAGTGTGACTGGTTCGTGAGGAACCCATGCATCATGTACCTATTTGGAAGAATAAACCATGAGAATCCATCTCATTCTTTCATTTGGTCAAACACTGACACAACCACAAAGTCCCAAGAGGTGCTCTTGCCCAAGAAACGTGATTAGGGAAAATAAAACGTAGAAAAAAGGTTAGAAATGGATTCCTCACTTTGTTGGGTGACTTCAACCTAGAGAATGGTGTAGGTCTGGTTCGAAGCTCTCCTTCCCATGGTGGTGGCTACTCTCCTTCAAAATAAACTAAAGGATGAAAACAATAACCAATGGAGCCTGAGCTCCTTTGCCCTAAACCACCCCAAATTCATGGGCTTTTTTTTATATTTTAATTATTATTTTTTAATTTATTTGTTTGTTTTAACTAAAAAAACATAAAAAACCTAAAACAAAGAAAAGAAAAGAAAATAAAATAGCTTAAAGGTAATCCATAACAATAGCGATAAAATTTTGACATAAAAACAAATGATCGTAAATCGACAATATAAATTATAATATTATTATAAACATTTTTTTAATGATTTTATGGCTAAAAATAATAATTATTATTATTAATCATATTAATGGCGACAACTAGGAAAGCTTGAATAAGTGAGAACGAGATTCTCCTTTAACAGGATAATCATACATGACGCTACAAGGTCCACAGTTTGGGGTGACGACAATGACCCGAAAAGGCAAGAAGGAGAGGGAGGGTGCAATATATTCACTGCGACAAGGAAAAAGTCGACAATGGTCAACGAGAGCATGCACACAACCCTCCTATGCTTAGCAACATGGTCATCATGTCAAGAAGCGGGAAACATTGAACAGGGTATTACATTCTCCTCCCCTTAAGAAAGCATTGTCCTCGATGCAACATACAATGAAGAAAGAGAAATGGTAAGCAACAAGGAACAAATATGGGTGAAGGTATGCTCTAAGGTTAAGATTTCAGACACAAAATCACGGCCACGTGGTTTCCCTAGGAACATCATGTAGAAATTTTAACTTTCAAGGTTCTGTGAAGATTGGTAGTTCCATTTTCCTTATTACTTAGCATTTTCTTTTACAGTATTTCTTATCTCAAGATTATAATATTCATTGTTTAGAATTTTTCAGTTGTCTTAAGTTCGTGGGTGCCCAACAATAACTAACATCAAGATGTCACACAAAACTTAACACAACAAAAACAACCCACGAGACATCTTGCTACCTACTTTCATGACTGTATCATAACATAAGGTCTTTCAATTCCTCCATGGAATGACAACAAGAAGACCACACAACAAATAATTTTTGACAATTATGTCCTAGACATAGATCCAGTACAAACATGTGACTGACAAATAGAATCAACACACTGATACATATACAACGGGTATCACATGACTAAAAAAATCCATGACTGTTAACGACATAGTTACAATCCAATATCCAATAGTCAATGCCAATGAAAATGTCAATCCTCAACCATAACAATGTCTAACGAGACTCACAAGAGTACACATAACTCATTATACCAACTCCACACATAACAAGACATCATGAAACAATCCCCAGATATCACCAAAAGCACAAAATAAAACTCCATATACCTTCCCAAAGCATCACCAAATAACCTCCATATACCTCTCATAGAGAAAGAATCATAGTGTCAAAACCAAGCCGGGTCACTCAACCATAGAGCCCCATCAAGAATAACAGGTCACTCAACCATAGAGTGCCATAAAGAATAACAAGTCACTCAACCATAGAGGCCCATCTCCTTTCTCCTTTTAATGAGGTCGGGTCACCCTATGGCCCTAGGCACATAGAACCCCGTCACCCCCAACCAAAGTGACATAATAACTCATGGTTCAACAACCCGCTAGTTATCTGTAACTCCTTGGGGCGTACCCCATACAATGAAGCGGGCCCATAGGTTCAACCACTCCATGGTTAATCCCATGACCCTATTCCAACACATTATGACATTAGAACCAGCATAACAATCCATTCAAATGCCAAGTGGCAAAATCAAAAGCCTTGGGCAAGGCTATAAAATTTTAAACGTGAAAAGAAAGTTTAAATCTAAGAAAAAAATGGCTGATTAGCCATGGTTAGTGCAAAATTTGAATGTTAATGCAACAACCGAATAAATGCCCAAAATATAAGAACATGTCAATCAGGAAAATGGTTGGTTCTAACAATAAAAGAGATAATGATTCATTTACAAAAATAAAACACATATTGAGAAAATAGTACATTCAATCACTATGTGGCCTCATACCGCCACCAAAATGGGTACTCATCGAGTTGCTGACACTCAGACATCGAGCCTCAGCTCATAAAAATATACATGTAACCAGAAATGAGTATATCAAATAATGTAATCAAGCATTATCATGTCTCTACGAATCATTCCTCCAAACTCCCACAAGGATCAACATAGTCAAAATCACATAGGATTATTCAATAAATAATCCAATAGTAAAGAGTAGGGGACACTAGTTGCATAAGTTGAGCCTAAGGTGGTGTGTACCCATAATATCTTGAGCAACCTCGAAGTATAATAAATAGATAAAAGTGGGTTTTCAGTCTAAAAAAGACTCCACTTTCTCACTCGTACTCATGCTCAAGATTATGAAAACCTAGTCCACACCTCCTCTCTCCTCACATACACTCTTGACAATTTTCTCCCCTTAGGGTCATCTAGTGTAAGGTTCACCACAAACACATAACTACATCACTATCACAATGGTGATTCACACAATTTAACCCTAGCGTCTTAAGCATGGTATCTATATATAGGGTATAACACAATCACTACTTTCATGGGTTACAATACATCACATTACCACATCCTACTCCCAAGGTGCAATCATTTGTACACTAGGGATCATACTCACCATATGCCCCTAAATCACGACATGAACCATCACATATTACATGAATTATATGTGTGTGAAAAACAATGTATAACCTTACAACATATAGTTAATTTCAATACAACACAACGATGCACACAACTAATCACAATACGGTGATGACATCACGATAAAATGTGATTCACTTTACATAAATTTTGTCATGCAATACATCAATACACCTTCATATCACATAAAGCTAAAATGTTCTAACCCTCAGCAATCCACAATAACATTCCGTTCACAAACAACAAGGCAAGTACATTACACCCGAATTCCCCATTGAATCAACAACATAGAGAGTGAATACTCTCATCACAAGCACATCAATATGATAACAAATATGCACTAAGTGACATACACAACATGTGCGTTCACAATTTCACAATTACAACATAGTTCACATCACGCATATATCACATTACTCTTCCAATATCCACCACCATCATGCAACACCATCACAACTCCAATCTGCCCCAGAGGTTCGAGAGCATGAACCTTTGCTCTGATACCATATGTAATACCCCACAATGACACACAAAAATATAACAATGAAATACCAGGATATATTTTTTTGACTTACATTGTTCACTACACACAACACAACAAGGGCTCAAGTACAAAAACTCGACTCTCGCATACGAAAATTTCATAAGCCATCGACTCACATAGTACACATGAAAACAACATAGGCATGTCGGTGCCATGCTTTTCCCAATGAATGGTTACTAGTAATGACCCACCCACAAGAAAATTGACTTCAGGAATGGCAAACCCACAACACATCATTTCTTTAATTGTATTTTAGTTACGATTAACATTCCAAGAACATTATTGTGTAAGGATAAATTTCTCGTTTGTCCACCTACAGATTCTTAAGTTCATTCCACGGTTAAATTACCGTTCGACCCTTTTAAGTTGGCTTCTTATTCTTTACAAAAATTTCCATAACTTACATACTTATTTGGCATAATTCAAATGCATATAAAATACTTAATTATCTTGTTCTTATGTTAAAAATATTCTTCTCGAACATATATTCAATGTCTACCTTTTTACTCTTACAACTCAAGTGAATGTGACTTGGTGTCCATATAGCGATATTAGGATTTAACGGAGATTTAGATACAAGATAGCTTTTACCACAAAACATTCCTCGATCACGGTATAGTTATTTCCCTACCATAGTTATTCTAATTCAATGACTTGTGGAATTCCATTTTGATTTATATATGTATTTTGTTTTCTCAAAGGTAGAACACACCAAGGTAATTCATATTCTTTGAAACAAAAGAATATATTTAATTCAAATGCAAGGTATCCAAGAGTGGCATTATTCGAACCTCAAATCTCATTTTTACTCGTATAGGCTTTAATTTCTACGTCACAATATGGTCTTATTATTATCATGGTCTTGAAAAAGGAGTTACGAAGTGTTTGTCTAACCTCTTGAAGACATAAATTATTATAAGGCTTGAAGCTACACACAAACCCTAAATTAACATCCAAATCAAGCGAGGTTTAGATTAATTCCAACTTCATCTAAGGGTCTACCCCTCAATTATATATGAGTTTTACACGAGAGGACATAATTATGCTAAACCACCTTCAAGAAAGGACTAAGGTGTTATGTTGAGAGAAACCAAGGTAACACATTTAGCCGAGTGGAGCAAAGGATTTCATTAACAAGAGTTTAATACCTAGAACAACTAAATCACAACCTCCATCTATGTCATCGGATCCATAGGGATCGATGAAGAAATTTAATTTTAAATCTATCTTCAGAAGACAAGGTAGTCCACTAGGATACGAAGGAGGAGTTAGCCCTACATACTCTAGATAAAGTTTGACTATGTCGCTCCTATCTACCAGGTTTATGAAAATTTCACTAAACATATTGACTAATACGATAAACCCATTCTTGGGCTCTTGTTTACTCAAACTAGGAGGTTCCATCGAGTGTAAAGTTTAATTTCATTCTATGGTTTTCAATGTCTTCTACGGTAAGGAGTATCACACATGAAAACAAGTTATGCTCCGATATTGGACAAGGGTAGTGTGTTTCGATTAAGTCTCTTTATTACATTTGCAAAGTATGAATACACAAGATGATTCATTAATCATTTATTGAACACTATGTATGCACTACAAGATATTACTTCAAATTCATTTACCTTATATAAATATCAAGCCTTTTTACCATGTGTACTATGAATCAAATTGAACCTATGATTAAATGCACATTTCCTAGATGTCTTTGATTCTAGCATCTCATACATATCAACAAATTATTAAATATAACCTTCTCTAACATGAGACTACATTATACATTTATTAATTTAACAATGAACTATATAAATTAAAATGATAATTAAAGAATTACACATCGCCTTTTCGCCATCATTCTTTCATCTTGCAAAACCACGTGAGCATGATATCAAAGACAATTTGCTGGCATGGCATCCACCCTAATCTAACATAATTATATATTTTTCAGTTTCCCATTTACCTATGATAATAGTTACAATTTTAGAGTCAAAATTAAAGGTTTAGAGATATGCATTCCTTACATTTCATTTCACTTCATTTTGTAACCCGGGAGAGAGAGAAAGAGAAGGGAAGAGAGAGAAAACACCATTTGTCAAAAGTTCTATTTCACACAACAAGTTACCCTATAGAGTTTTAAACAGTTATTTACATGTGTCAAAATATTCTACGGTGGTTTGGCAACTTGATGAGGGTCCCACAACTTTCTATTTTTACATTTTCTTACTAGCTACAAAACGTTCAAAATGGGCTCGAAGGCTAAGAAACTGCTTCCAAAATTTGTCTCCCGATGACAACACACACCATGATTAAATTTATATGTGTCCAATTATATACCAAGAATTCATAGCTTATCGACAGAATTTAGAATTTAGAACTGACTAACAGTTTACGTTTGGCGGCTAGTTTTCCGGAGGCACTGGTCGTAGTTGGCCCAGTGCAAATGAACAAAAGTTTGCTCGTGACTACTAAAAAAATGCCCAAAATTGACGTTCGATGGATGAACGCGCGACGAGAAACTTCCTACAAATTTCCCTATATAAGGAGAATTCAACATATTTGACGAAACTCAGAACTGGAAAACAGTCTTCGAACGATGACAAATTTCTGAAGCCACCGGTCTTAATTGGTCCAGTTTGACCTTGTCAAACTATGACCAAAGGCCTACAAAATGCCATCATCAAACTATCTAGAAAACTATTTTTCCCTAAACTAAATGTTCCATGTAGTTGTCCAGTAAAAACACTCAAGGTTTGCGAAAGCGGGTAATAATTTCTCTATCCAGGTTTCAAATGATGGTTCAAAACGAAAGCCAACTTTCTATATTTAATGACTTTCTACTACGTAAACTAGTGTAACAGGCTCCTATGAGCGTCAAAAAGGTCACATATGTTCCTTCGGGGTCAATCCAAAGGTCAAGGTGACTCCTCACATACCAAGGTACACGAATGAAGCTTAACATCTCGTTTTTAGAGTTACGAAGGGTACTTAATGAGTCTCCGAAAAATGTAAAAATTAACTATTTAAACAGGGAGAAGGTCAACATTATTACTAGGAAGTCAATATCATCGTGTTGATAAAAATAAATATTGCGGTGATCTAGTTGGGTAGGATTTTTTCTAAATCAGCTCGGAATGAGGTTGAAATTCGTGGTTTAATACAAAAGCGTTATTTTGATTTATTTTTTGAGTTACTGATCGACAACTTATTATTTTGCAACAAGTTAAAATAAACAATTAAAAGTATTTTAATCCTAATATTTTAAAAGTTATATTAAGTAGCAACGAAAAAAATAAAGTAAGAGAGTTATGAGAGATAAGGGGAGATAAACCATGCTGGAGGACGAAGTCGATCAAACTGTAGGATTGGATTCAACATCTCTCTTAAGCATTTTGTCAAACAGTTCACGAGCATCCACAACTCCACCATTTTACATACACGTCTATCATAAAATTTGTAACTACATATTTGAAACCATTCCTCTACTCTTTATACTTTGAAGGATTTCCATAATGTGTTCCCTGACTCCCATTTGCACAGGACGGGAGATGCTTAGCAAAGGTTATGAAGCGGCTTTAGATTTGCGATTCTGATTTCTCAAAAGTTCTAAAGCCTTTTCAACAAACCCATTTGTGAACATCCTATAGTCTATGTTTTCCCATAAGACCAAGTTTTTTGAAAGACATTCACTTGGAACATTTATACGCCATGCATATTTGCACATATTCTGCCATCAGTGCAATCATTCATGCCACGTTTCAAGCATTTAGTAGAACAGAGCATATGCCAAGCGTATGAGTCCACATGTTGCAGGCAGGTCTGTCAGGGCACTCACAACTACAAAAGCTGGTACAAATCCCCATTTTGGCATTTTCTTGGGAAGAAAAACTAAAAATAAAAATACTCAGATTTCTCACGATGCCTAGATGGACTTCCATATATGATCTCGCACTTTTTTTTTCTTGGAAGGAGCAGGAGGCGAGTGTAGGAAGAAGAAGGCGATCGGGCTAAGGATCCATTCATTGCATAGGTGGACCGTGTGACTGGTTCGTGAGGAACCCATGCATCACGTACCCTTTGGAAGAATAAACCATGAGAATCCGTCTCATTCTTTCATTTGGTCAAACATTGACATGACCCACAAAGTCCCGAGAGGTGCTCTTGCCCAAGAAACACAGTGGGAAAATAAAACATAGAAAAATGTTAGAAATGGATTCCTCACTATTAGGTGACATCAACCTAGAGAACGGTGTAGGTGCGGTTGAAGCTCTTGTTCCCATGGTGGTGGCTGCTCTCCTTCAAACAAAACTAAAGGATGAAAACAATAACCAATGGAGCCTGAGCCCCCTTTGCCCTAAAGCGCCCCAAATTCATGGGATTTTTTTATATTTTAATTTTTTTTTTAATTTATTTGTTTGTTTTAACTAAAAATAAATAAAAACCCTAAAACGAAGAAAATAAAATAAAATAAAATAGCTTAAAGGTAATCCATAACAATAGTGATAAAATTTTGACACAAAAACAAATGATCGTAAATCGACAATATGAATTATAATATTATTATAAACATTTTTTTAATGATTTTATGGCTAAAAATAAAAATTATTATTATTAATCATATTAATGGCGACAACCAAGCAAGCTTGAAGAAGCGAGAACAATATTTTCCTTTAACAGGATAATCATACATGACGCCACAAGGTCCACAGTTTGGGGTGACGACAACGAACCAAAAAGGCAAGAAGGAGAGGGAGGGTGCAAAATCTTCATTGTGACAAGGAAAAAGTCGACAATGGTCAATGAGGGCATGCATACAACTCTGCCATGCTTAACAACACGGTCATCATGTCAAGAACTGGGGAAACATTGAACGGGGCATTACATTCTCCTCCCCTTAAGAAAGCATCATCCTCGATGCGACATACAATGAAGAAAGAGAAATGGTAAGCAACAAGGAACAAATATGGGCAAAGGTACGCTCTAAGGTTAAGATTTCAGACACAAAATCACGGCCACGGGGTGGCCCTAGGAACATCAGGTAGAAATTTTAACTTTCAAGGTTCTGTGAAGATTGGTAGTTCCATTTTACCTTATTACTTAGCATTTTTTTACAATATTTCTTATCTCAAGATTATAATATTCATTGTTTAGAATTTTTCAGTTGTCTTAAGTTCATGGGTGCCCAACAATAACTAACATCAAGATGTCACACAAAACTTAACACAACACAAACAACCCACGAGACATCTTGCTACCTACTTTCATGACTGTATCATAACACAAGGTCTTTTAATTCCTCCATGGAATGACAACAAGTAGACCACATAGCAAATAATTTATGACAATTATGTCCTAGGCATAGATAAAGTACACACATGTGTGGTGAAAAATAGAATCAACACACCTTTGATACATATACAACGGGTATCACATGACTACAAAAATCCATATTTGTTAACGACATAGTTCCAAGCCAATATCCAATAGTCAATGCCAATTGAAATGTCAATCCTCAACCATAACAATGTCTAACGAGACTCACAAGAGTACACATAACTCATTATACCAACTCCACCCATAACAAGACATCATGAAACAATCCCCAGATATCACCAAAAGCACAAAATAAAACTCCATATACCTTCCCAAAGCATCACCAAATAACATCTATATACCTATCATAGAGAAAGAATCATAGTGTCAAAACCAAGCCGGGTCACTCAACCATAGAGCCCTAGCAAGAATAACAACTCACTCAACCATAGAGTGCCATAAAGAATAACAAGTCACTCAACCATAGAGGCCCATCTCCTTTCTCCTTTTAATGAGGTTAGGTCACCCTATGGCCCTAGGCACATAGAGCCCCATCACCCCCAACCCAAGTGACATAATAACTCGTGGTTCAACAACCCGCTATTTATCTGTAACTCCTTGGGGCGTACCCCCATACAATGAAGCGGGACCATAGGTTCAACCACTCCATGGTTAATCCCATGACCCTATTCCAACACATTATGACATTAGAACCAGCATAACAATCCATCCAAATGCCAAGTGGCAAAATTAAAAGCCTTGGGCAAGGCTATAAAATTTTAAACGTGAAAAGAAAGTTTAAATCTAAGAAAAACAATGGCTGATTAGCCATGGTTAGTGCAACATTTGAATGTTAATGTAACAACCGAATAAATGCCCAAAATATAAGAACATGTCAATCAGGAAAATGGTTGGTTCTAACAATAAAAGAGATAATGATTAATTTACAAAAATAAAACACATATTGAGAAAATAGCACATTACAATCACTATGTGGCCTCATACCTCCACCAAAAGGGGTACTCATCGAGTTGCTGGCACTCAGACATCGAGCCTCGGCTCATAAAAATATACATGTAACAAGAAATGAGTATATCAAATAATGTAACTGTCATCATCTCTGCCTGAATCATTCCTCCATACTCCCACAAGGATCAACATAGTCAAAATCACATAGGATTATTCAATGAACAATCCAATAGGAAAGAGTAGGGGACACTAATTGCATAAGTTGAGCCTAAGGTGGTGCGTATTACCACAATATATCTTGAGCAAGTATACTAAATATATAAAAGTGGGTTTTCGGTCTATAAAGACTCCACTTTCTCACTCGTACTCAGCTCAAGATTATGAAAACCTAGTCCACGTCTCCTTTCTCCTCACATATACTCTTGACAATTTTCTCCCCTTAGGTTCATCTAGTGTAAGGTTCACAACAAACACATAACTACATCACTATCACAATGGTGATTCACACAATTTAACCCTAGCGTCTTACGCATGGTATTTATATACAGGGTATAACACAATCACTACTTTCATGGGTTACGATACATCACATTACCACATCCTGCACCCAAGGTGCAATCACTGTACACTAGGGATCATACTCACCATATGCCCCTAAATCACAACATGAACCATCACATATTACATGAATTATATGTGTGAGGAAAACAATGTCTAACCTTACAACATATAGTTAATTTCAATACAACACGACGATGCACACAACTAATCACAATACGGTGATGACATCACGATAAAATGTGATTCACTTTACATAAATTTTGTCATGCAATACATCAATACACCTTCATATCACATAAAGCCAAAATGTTCTAACCCTCAAAGCAATCCACAATAACATTCTGTTCACAAACAACAAGGCAGTACATTACACCTAAATTCCCCATTGAATCAACAACAATGATAAAAATACGCACTAAGTGACATACACAACATGTGCGTTCACAATTTCACAATTACGACATAGTTCACATCACGCATATATCACATTACTCTTCCAATATCCACCACCATCATGCAACACCATCACAACTCCAATTTGCCCCAGAGGTTCGAGAGCATGAACCTTCGCTCTGATACCATATGTAATACCCCACAATAACACAAAGAAATATAACAATGAAATACCAGGATATATTTTTTTGACTTACATTGTTCACTACACACAACACAAGAAGGGCTCCAAGTACAAAAACTCGACTCGCATACGAAAATTTCATAAGCCATCGACTCACATAGACACATGAAAACAACATAGGCATGTCGGTGCCACGCTTTTCCCAATGAATGGTTACTAGTAATGACCCAACCACAAGAAAAATGACTTCAGGAATGGCAAACCCACAACACATCATTTCTTTAATTGTATTTTAGTTACGATTAACATTTCAAGAACATTATTGTGCAAGGATAAGTTTCTAGTTTGTCCACCTACTGATTCTTAAGTTCATTCCACGGTTAAATTACCGTTTGACCCTTTTAGTTGGCTTCTTATTCTTTACAAAAATTTCCATAACTTGCATACTTATTTGGCATAATTCAAATGCATATAAAATACTTAATTATCTTGTTCTTATGTTAAAAATATTTTTCTCGAACATATATTCAATGCCTACCTTTTTACTCTTACAACTCAAGTGAATGTGACTTGGTGTCCATATAGCGATATTAGGATTTAACGGAGATTTAAATACAAGATAGCTTTTACCACAAAACATTCCTCGATCACGGTATAGTTATTTCCCTACCATAGTTATTCTAATTCAATGACTTGTGGAATTCCATTTTGATTTATATATGTATTTTGTTTTCTCAAAGGTAGAACACACCAAGGAAATTCATATTATTTGAAACAAAAGAATATATTTAATTCAGATGTAAGATCTCCAAGAGTGGCATTATTCCGAACCTCAAATCTCGTTTTTACTCTTATAGGCTTTAATTTCTACATCACAATATGGTCTTATTATTAGCATGGTCTTGAAAAGGAGTTACGAAGTGTTATTCTAACCTCTTGAAGACATAAATTATTAGAAGGCTTGAAGCTACACACAAACCCTAAATTAACATCCAAATCAACCGATGACATCAACCCTAAGTACAGAATGATGACATCATATAAGATTTGTGTGATTTATGAGATTTGTGTGAACTGGACAGCCATCATTTCTTGTCATAGGGAGAACGCCAAGGAGCGGGTCACTAATTACAAAGTATGGTCTAATAATTACATCTTTTATCACGGAAGGGAAAGATTCAAAAACAAAGCTAAGTCTGCTACGCATAGTGCTAAAATCTTTACCGTTGAGAGCAGAATCACTGGAAAAATGGGGGTCCTCCAAAAAACAGAGCCCACCCACAATCTAGCATGGAAAGAGGATGTTGTGCTCTGGAACTATCTTCAAATTGGGGGTCTTGTGAATTTGATAGAAAGAATTCAAGGTTTTGATCAGGATATTTCTATTAAATTTGCACAGGGATGGAAGAATCGGGTTGTTAAATACAACAACATGGAGGTTGAGATCACGGAGGAGCTCATCGCCTAGATCACGGGACTCAGTCTTGATGGCACCAAATTCTTTAATAAGAAGGTAGACAGAGAGGTGGAGACAAAGAAATTCCTGGACGAAGGGGAAAATCTTGAGTTTGTGACAGCCGGCATCAAGTTGGCTTCGATTCCTGAGCCTTTTGCTGAGCTAGCCAGGATGGTTGTTAGGTATGTAACTCTTGAGGGAGATTTGTTACTATTCCTCAAAAGCATTTGATATTTCTTAACCACTTTCATAGAAATATAACCATCATCTTCCCTCATTACTTGTTAAACTCATTGGAGAAATCCGTTCGGGAAGTGCAGAGTCATTCTAGGGTAGTTCCTCTGCATCAAGGGCTAATTCTTCTCATCCATCGTCACTGCTCAAACTTTCCCGCATGAATCCTGCTCCACCCTCTTCCTCCATTCCTCCCCCTGCTCACACCGCCTCCATTCCCCCTACTCGAAAGGAAGATTGAAACTGCTTCGTCTAGCAAGAAAAGAAAGGGCATGAAAACTAAGATCCCTACTTCTCAGAGGGTTCTTAGAAGCCACAAAGACCTCGAGCTTGCTGAGAACCTCCTGCACATCAGCCAACCGGTGGAGGAGCCTAAGGAGGAGGATTTGTTGGTCAGAGTGGGTAGGATGGAAAAGGAAATCCAAGAGCTCAAAAGGGTTATCAAAAATATGGAAAAAGCTAAGGGAAAAGGAATACTACAAAATGATGATGAGGAGGGTGTTATTGCTGAAGTGTTCAAGAAGTTACAGTCTTTGGATGGCAGAATGGGAAATGCAAAAGTTGTAATGACTGCATCCTATCTGCTCTTAAAAGTATTTACAATTTCATTGAACAACATGTTCATAGTGTTTGCAGCCTAAGCGGGATTAATGAAGACATTTGGGGCCCCAAAGAGAAAAGGGATATGGCAATTGCTCAGGCGGATCTGAAAGACTCTTCTCAGGCCACAACCATTGCTTTCTTTGTCTCGCTGCAAGTGATCAAAACCAAGATTGACAGGGCTATCAAGTAACGTGGTGTTGTGTTGCTTTGTTTACTGGCTATGAAGTTGCTGATGACTGGCGAGATCTGGAGCTATTTTTGGCGGAGATATTCTAGGATAGATATCTATTGTTTGCTTTTTGATCTCTTCTGCTGTTTTTTGGATCATTGTACGACTGGATCCTTTCTTTTAATATGTTGTTTTATCTGGCTAATGAGCCCTCTGAGGTTGGTTGTTTTTCCCTTCTCTGGGTTGTTTCTCTCACTTTTGATATCTGGCTTTTGAGCCCTTTTGTATACAGGGTATAGTCCCTTCAAAACTATTTGCCCTTAATTAAAAAAAAAAAAACATCCAAATCAACTCAGATTTAGATTAATTCCAACTTCATCTAAGGGTCTACCCCTCAATTATATATGAGTTTTAAGTGAGAGGACATAATTATGCTAAACCACCTTCAAGAAAGGACTAAGGTGTTATGTTGAGAGAAACCAAGGTAACACATTTAGCCGAGTGGAGCAAAGGATTTCATTAACAAGAGTTTAATACCTAGAACAACTAAATCACAACCTACATCTATGTCATCTGGATCCATAGGGATCGATGAAGAAATTTAATTTTAAATCTATCTTGAGAAGACAAGGTAGTCCATTAGGATACAAAGGAGGAGTTAGCCCTACATACTCCGGATAAAGTTTGACCGTGTGTCACTCCTATCTACCGAGGTTTATGAAAATGTTACTAAACATACTTGACTAATATGATAAACCCATTCTTGGGCTCTTGTTTACTCAAACTAGGAGGTTCCGTCGAGTGTAGAGTTCAATTTCATTCTATGGTTTTCAATGTCTTCTACGGTAAGGAGTATCACACATGAAAACAAGTTATGCTCCAATATTGGATAAGGGTAGAGTGTTTTAATTAAGTCTCTTTACTACATTTGCAAAGTATGAATACACAAGATGATTCATTAATAATTTATTGAACACTAAGTATGCACTACAATATATTACTTCAAATTCATTTACCTTATATAAATATCAAATTTTTTTACCATGTGTACTATGAATCAAATTGAACCTATGATTAAATGCACATTATCTAGATGTCCTTGATTCTAGCATCTCATACATATCAAAAAATTATCAAATATAATCTTCGTAACATGAGACTACATTATACATTTATTAATTTAACAATGAACTATATAAATTAAAATGATAATTAAAGAATTACACATCACCTTTTCACCATCATTCTTTCATCTTGCAAAACCATGTGAGCATGATATCGATGACAATTCGCTGGCATGGCATCCACCCTAATCTAACATAATTATATATTTTTCAGTTTCCCATTTACCTATGATAATAATTACAATTTTCAGTCGAAATTAAAGGTTTAGAGACATGCATTCCTTACATTTCATTTCACTTCATTTTGTAACCCAAGAGAGAGAAAGAGAAGGGAAGAGAGAGAAGAAACCACTTGTAAAAAGTTCTATTTCACACAAAAAGTTACCCTATAGAGTTTTAAACAGTTATTTACATGTGTTAAAAGATTCCACGGTGGTTTGGCAACCCGACTAGGGTCCCACAACTTTCTATTTTTACATTTTCTTACTAGCTACAAAACTTTCAAAATGGGCTCGGAGGCTAAGAAACCACTTCCAAAAGTTGTCTTCCGATGAGAACACACACCACGATTAAATTTATACATGTCTACTTATATACCAAGAGTTCATAGCAACTGACAAAATTTAGAACTAGACTAATGGTTTATGTTTGGCGGCTAGTTTTCGGAGCCACTGGTCGTAGTTGGCCCAGTGTAAATGAACAAAAGTTAGCTCGAGGGCTCAGAAAACCATGTCCAAAAATGATGTTTGATGGATGAACGTGTGATGAGAAATTTCTTACAAATTTCCCTATATAAGGAGAATTCAACAGATTTGTGAAACGGAAGCTGGAAAATAGTCTTCGAACGACAACAAATTTCTGAAGCCACCGGTCCTAATTGGTCCAGTTTGACCTTGTCAAACTATGACTAGAGGTTTACAAAATGCCATTGTCAAAATATCTTGAAAAGTGTTTTTCCCTAAACTGAAATTTCCATGTAGTTTTCTAGTAAAAACACTCGAGGTTTACGAAGACGGGTAATAATTTCTCTATCTAGGTTTCAAATGACGGTTCAAAACGAAAGCCAACTTTCTAGATTTAACAACTTTCTACTGTTGTAAACCAGTGTAACAGGGCTCTTATTAGAGCATCAAAAAGGTCACATATGTTCCTTTAGGGTCAATCCAAAGGTCAAGGTGACTCCTCACATACCAAGGTACATGAATGAAGCTTAACATCTCATTTTCAGAGTTACGAAGGGTACTTAACGAGTCTCCGAAAAATACAAAAATTAACTATTTAAATAGGGAGAAGGTCAACATTATTACTGGGAAGTAAATCTCGTCTTGTCGATAAAAAGAAATATTGTAGTGATCTAGTTGGGTAGGATTTTTTCTAAATCATCTCGAGAATGAGGGTCGAAGTACTGTTTAATACAAAAGTGTTATTTTGATTTTTTTTTGTGAGTTATGGTACGACAATTTATTGTTTTGCAACAAGTTAAAATAAACAATTAAAAGTATTATAATCCTAATATTTTAAAAGTTATATTAAGTTGCAAATGAAAAACTAAAGTAAGAGTGTTATGAGAGATAAGGGGAGATAAACCATGCCTAGAGGGATGAAGTCGATCAAAACTGCAGGATTCGGTTTAGCATCTCACTTAAGCATTTTGTCAAAAAGTTCACGAGCATCCACAAATCCACCATTTTGCATACAGATCTATCATAAAATTTCTAAATATAGATTTGAAACCATTCCTCTACTCTTTATACTTTGAAGGATGTCCATAATGTGTTCCACAACTCGCATCTGACACAGGATGGGAGATGCTAGCAAAGGTTATGGAAATTGGCTTTAGATCTGCCAGTTACAATTTCTCAGAAGTTTCTAAAGCCTTTTCAACAAACCCATTTATGTACATCCTACAGTCTATGTTTTCCCATAAGACCACATTTTTTTTTTTTTTTGAAAGACATTCATTCAGAACATTTATATGCCATGCATATTTGCACATATTCTGCCATCAGTGCAATCATTCATGTGATGTTTCAAGCATTTAGTAGAATAGAGCATATGCCAAGCACATGATTCCACATGTTGTAGGCAGGTCTTATCGACACTAAAATTTTCCTCCGTAATTTCTATTTCATTAATGTATGTATTAGGAATAGGATTTTGTTAAGTATAATTAGTAGTAGCGTCGATAGAAGATAACGGCGCCGTCCAGTATGGTGCCGCCAATAATGTGGAGTACGGTAACAGTCAAAGTACAATAGGAATGTTGTAAAAAGTAAATATTTGTCGTAAGTGGTCCGGTAATGTTAAAATGTCAAAGTTTGGGTAATTAGAGAAGTAGGGTCTACATGATTAGGAATTAGAAATATTATATTGGTAATAAAGACAAGGAGTGAGGTCATAAATATTTTGTGTATTTTATTTGTAAAAAGTCTAAAAATGTGGAACCCATGTAAAATGATAAGGTTTATCTTATCTTAACGAGATAAGCTTACATGTACGAGATAAGAGTTAAGGTATGGAATATGATTCGTCGAGTGGATTTCTTATCCTATCTTAGAGATAAGATGGATAAGCCTGGAAGTTCTATAAATAGAGAGGCCACCCCCTCATTTAGCATAGAAGGAAGTAGTGAGAAATATTGTAGAAGAAGTGTGCAAAGGAAACCATCGGTTTAAAGGTGTGTTGAAGAAGCCATTAAGAGGTGTAATGGTAAAGTTTCTCCCATAGTCTTGGTGAAAGGCAAGTGAATTCAATAACACTTGAAGTACCTCATGGGTGAGATTGTAATAGTTTCATGTTAATATTATAATTTATTTTGATATTTCAGATTTGTCATCATTTGTCTTATCATAGTCGATGGTATTCTTGTGTTATGTTGTTGTTTTGTTTCAGATTACATCCACCAAACTAAAGGCTGTGCATTAGTAAATAATTATAGACGAGGAGTTCGGTGAAGAATTATCATAGTGCCGGATTGGTGTTGACATTTTGGTTCCGTTCTTTGGGACCATTCCTCGTTGGTGGATTTTACGGAGAGATATTCCCACTTAGTCAAAAATTAATTAGAGGGTAACCTTGTTTTTATCTGTGCGTAAGTAGTTACCATGGTAAAGTCATTTTTGCCATGAATAGTAGTTACCATGGTAAAGTCATTTTTGCTAGAATAGTATTTACCGCTTGATAAAGTCACTTTTCCGTGAATAGTGTTTACTACAAAAGTCGGTTTTTACCACGATAAGTCAAGTTTTACCATATTTTACCGTGGTCATTTCTATTTTTCTAGTAGAAAGGTGTAAAGTCACTTTCTAGTATAGTGATTCCAATTATTTGTACACATAAGTCTTGTTGATTGTACTTTTGAGTTGGTATTTTACGGTGGTTACTTTTGAAAATGGGAAAGATTCCTATTTTTTTCAGCTCAATCTAATGAAGATGCTTCTTCTTTCATTCAAGAGTTTAAGCGATCTTGTATTTGTAATGGCCTTATAAGAAGGGAACAATGGACTGAATTTTTCCTACCTTTTTGGATGGTTCAAAGCACTTAGGTGGTTTGAAACACTAGGTGATAATGTGAAAAATTCATGGGATTTATTAAGCGAAAGTTTTCTTGAAGAATTTGGTGAACAACGAAATATATGCAGATCTCATGATCGAGATCACAAAGCTATCCCAAGGAGAGAAGGAGAAGATAAGGGATTATCATGCTCGTGTTCTAGAGCTAAGGAGGAAGCTCGATGCCCATATCCGGAAAGAAAGACTAGCGGATGAGTTAATGAATGGCATGGATAATCTCCTCTGTAAGCACTTCATTCTTGGGATGAAGCCGAGAGATTAGACAACGAGTGAAGTATGACCACCCGGCTACCATGAACAAGCAAAGGAGATTGCAAGAAGGCAAGAAGAAAGCATGGAAGAGGAGCCCAAAGAAATTGTTGCTAAAGTAGAGCCTACACCAAAGCACCTTTGGTTTAGAATCCAAAACCACTCCCGGTGAGCACAAATATTTCTCCTAGTACACATCTACCGAGTATGAAGATCTACTCAAAAAGATGGGAGTCGATTAACTATTAATCTTCTTCAAGGAAAGGAATTTAGTTCTCGGGGGAGGAGATAGAGGTCCAAAAGCAATATTTCTGAAGTTGTTTGTTATTATTGTTATAAAAAGGGTCATTATAAGTATAATTTTCCAGATAGAGCTTCTACATCGGTAAAGGAGATAATGATAAAGGAAAAGCATCTATGAATTCTTTTGATGTAGTAGATAAGAGCAGAAATAATGAAGTAGATGTGTTTGTAACAAAAAGAAAGAAAGAAAAAGATAATCAAGATGGAAATGATCCTAAGAAGATGAAAGAAGAAACTAGTAAGAAACATAGGAGAAGAAAGTTGGGTGTGTAGGATTTTCGATTTCACACGGGGGCAAGGACCATACTCCATCTTGGAAGATCTTTCCAAAAGGCACTCGTAAATAGTACATATGGTCAATTCTTGGCTATGTCTTCTCGAGAAGAGGCAGGAGTTGCGAGGTGGACTCAATGCTCGAAGAAGGAAGGAGGTTGAGGTCCCTGTTTTAGAGGCAGAGGTAGATCCCTATGCTCCACAAGCTGAGGTATTATGTAATGGTATTTCAATTCATGATGTCTTAGTTGATGGAGGTGCTACGAGTTTAATGTAATGACCGAGTATGTAATGAATATGTTGGGTTTAAAATTGATCGCCCTTCAACACTTATGTTAAGGTCATTAAATAAAGAAAAACTAAACCAGAAGGTGTAGTTTCAAATGTGGCAATATCTGTTATGGGTGTGGTATGTGTAGTAGACTTTTAGGTGATGAAAAATGGTACTTTTGCGTACCCAATGCTACTGGGAAGACCATGGCTAAGGAGAGTCCATTCAAGAAACTCTGGAATGAAGGTTTCATGACACTTGGACGTGGTAGAGAGAGGGTGAAGATAAATGTGATCCCTCGACATCATAAGGTAGAACACCGTGGATTCAAGTGATGAAACCGATGATTGGACATCCTACGATTACTCTAGTACCGGTGAAGTGGACACTTTGAAGATGAAGAAAGCAAGGTGGATGTTTCAATCATGGATATCCTTCTAGTCACACCAACTCATGACCCCATAAAATTATCGAAGAAGAAGTTGATGATCGTCTCCAAAAATAAAGATTGGTGATCTTTGTGATGGAGAGTGAGAAGGAATCCTACCTCCAGCTCTTTCGAAGGTACATACACCTATTCACTTTTGATTACAAGGGACTCCGTCAAGTAAGTTGGGTAGAACATTGTATTGAGTTGGTAGATGGTGCTAAGCCCATAAAGCAAATGCCATATAGAATGAATCCTAATTTTTCCAAGACTGTAAAAGAAGAAATAGATAAGTTGCTTAATGCAGGATTCATATTTGCTGTGGAGAATTCAGAATGGGTTTCTCCCATTGTGATCTCAATAAAAAAAAAAAAAGAATGGGAAGCTACACATTTGTGTTGATTACAGGAAGCTCAATAAGGCAACAAAGAAGGATCATTACCCTCTTCCATTTTCAGATCAGATCTTGGACAAAGTAGCTAGCCAGAGTGCTATAGTTTTGCTGATGGATATAAGCGGCTACAACCAAGTTTGTATAGCAGAGAAAGATCAGTTGAAGACCACGTTCACCACTCCTGGGGAATGTTTGCTTATAGAGTTATGCCTTTTGGGTTGTGTAATGCTCGGCCAAGAACATTCCCATTTGATGAATAGGGTGTTCGAACCCTACATTGGGACCTTCATCGAGTATTTCGGATGATTTTTGCATCTATGGGAGCAAGTTGGACCACTGCACTGAGATGGAGACAACATTTCAAAGGTTAGATGTAGCACAAGCCTCACTAAACCCTACAAAGTGTGTCTTTGGATGTTCTAAAGGCGTTTTGTTAGGGCATGTTGTATCAGAGATGGTATTGGTGCGATCCCGATAAAGTTTCAAAAATCAAAGATTTACCATTTCCTATGAATAGAAGTAAGTTGAGATCATTTTTAGGCCATGTGGGTTACTATAAAGGTTCATCAAGAATTTCTCAAAGGTTGCATGACCACTAACTTGATTCTAGAATAAGGATGTTACTTATGAACCAGGAAATAAGGCGCATGAAGCTTTTGGACAATTGAAGGAAGCCTTGGTGTCTTCACCTGTTTTGAAGAATCCATATTGGAGCAATCCATTCATTGTGTACACTGATGCCTCAGATGCAGCATTAGGAAGTACTTTGAGCCAAAAGGATGAAAATGGGAATGAACATCCAATTTACTTTGGGAGCAGACAAATGAGCAGTGCTGAGGTAAATTATACTGTAACTGAAAAAGAGGCTCTGGCTATCATTTTTGCTGTAAAGAAGTTTAGAAATTACTTGCTAGGGTAAAAATTTCTAGTTGTAATAGATCATCAGGCTCTAAAATATATTGTAAATAAGCCTAACCCATCAGGGAGGATAACAAGATGGATAATTTTGCTACAAGAATTTGAATTTGATATTATAGATAGGCCAGGAAAGAAGCATGTCAATGCAGATGCACTCTCTCGAGCCTATGATGGTTTAGGATCATCTTGTGATGATGATGATTTCCCGATGCAGCATTGTTATCCCTTGACACAATCCCTAGTGAATACATAGATATTTGGAATTATCTGAATGAATTCAAGTTTCCTGATGGTGCCAATGCAAAGACTAAGAGAAATATTACTCAAGCGATCGTCCATATTCTATTCTCGCATGGAGTATTATTTCGAATAGGACACGATGGACGATCAAGAGGGTAGTTGGACATGATCAAGGGAAGGAACTGCTAGAAGAATTCCATAATGGTACATGTGGAGGGCACTTCTCTGACAACTTACAACAAGAAGGATCTTGGATGCGAGTTATCACTTTGGCCCACTCTTTTTAAAGATTGTTATAATTATTGTAAGACATGTGATATTTGTCAAACACATGGTAACCGTAAGACTTCATTAGCTCCATTATGTCCTATTCTTCCCTTGGTCCCTTTGAAAAGTGGGGAATAGACATTGTAGGTCCACTTCCAACTACATCATGCCAAAATAAGTATATTGTAGTTGCCCATGCATTATTTAACCAAGTGGGTTGAAGCTAGGCCATTGAAAACAACTTCCATGGATGAAGTGGCAAGGTTCATGTATGAACGCATTGTCACCAGATTTGGTTGCCCATTAGAAATTGTAACAGATCAAGGAAGCCACTTCATTAATGAGGTGGTAGAAGCCCTAGTCAATAAGTTTTCTATTAAGCACAAGAAGGCAACAACATACAAGCCAAGCAAAAATGGATAGGTGGAACAAATTTTTTTGTATTGTGTCAAATTCTAGCAAAAGATGCAGCCTTGCAGGTACATAAGTGGGATAAAAGGATTCATGCAGCATTGTGGGCATATAGGGCAACATCAAAGTCAGCAACAGGATACTCCCCATTTCAGTTGGCCTATGGCATTGATCCAGTTCTTCCTATTGAGTTTGATATTCCCACTGTGAGAGTTATGAAAAATGAAAGGATGGATGAAAGTGATTCAGTAAAAGAAAGGTTGGTACATCTTCATTTGCTAGAGGAAATGAGAGAAATAGCAAAGGATACAAGCCATAAGAAGAAAATGAAGCAGAAGGAATACTTTGATCAAAAGATCCGGTGGTCTCCATTTCATGTGAATGACTTGGTTCTAGTATATGATTCCAGATACAAAAAAAGAAGACAGAAAATTTCTTCCAAAATGGATGGGGCCCTACAAAATAGCAGCTATGCATGAAAATGGTACGTACCAACTGGAGGAATTGGATGGCACTCCCATTACGAAATGGGTCAACCACGACAAGTTGAATATTTTCCAAGCACCAGAATAGTCTACTCCGAGGACGGAGTAGAAGCTAGGAAGGGGGAAGATGTCGACACTAAAATTTTCCTCCGTAATTTCTATTTCATTAATGTATGTATTAGGAATAGATTATTGTTAAGGATAATTAGTAGTAGCGTCGATAGAAGATAACGGCACCATCGATGCGGTGCCGCCAATAATGTGGAGTACGGTAATAGTCAAAGTATAATAGGAATGTTGTAAAAGTAAATATTTGTCGTAAGTGGTCCAGGTAATGTTAAAATGTCAAAGTTTGGGTAATTAGAGAAGTAGGGTCTACATGATTAGGAATTAGAAATATTATATTGGTAATAAAGACAAGGAGTGAGGTCATAAATATTTTGTGTATTTTATTTGTAAAAAGTCTAAAAATGTGGAACCCATGTAAAATGATAAGGTTTATCTTATCTTAATAGATAAGCTTACATGTACAGATAAGAGTTAAGGTATGGAATATGATTCGTCAGAGTGGATTTCTTATCCTATCTTAGAGATAAGATGGATAAGCCTGGAAGTTCTATAAATAGAGAGGCCACCCCCCTCATTTAGCATAGAAGGAAGTAGTGAGAAATATTGTAAGAAGTGTGCGAAGGAAACCATCAGTTTAAAGGTGTGTTGAAGAAGCCATTAAGAGGTGTAATGGTAAAGTTTTTCCCATAGTCTTGGTGAAAGGCAAGTGAAGTCAATAACACTTAAAGTACCTCATGGGTGAGATTATAGATTTCATGTTAATATTATAATTTATTTTGATGTTTCAGATTTGTCATCATTTTGTCTTATCATAGTCGATGGTATTCTTGTGTTATGTTGTTGTTTTGTTTCCAGATTACATCCACCAAACTAAAGGTTGTGCATTAGTAAATAATCATAGCGAGGAGTTCCCGGTGAAGAATTATCATAGTGCGGATTGGTGTTGATAGTGCGTCAGGGCACTCACAACTACAAAAACTTGTACAAATCCCCATTTTGGCGCTGGATGGGTGAAGAAAAATTGAAAAAGAAAAATACTCAGATTTCACCGATGCCTAGATGGACTTCCATATCTGATCTTGCACTATTTTTTTGGAACAGGTAGAGGCGAGTGCAAGAAGAAGAAGACGATTAGGCTAAGGATCCATTCATTACATAGGTGGACCAAAGTGTGGTGGTTCGTTGAGGAACCCATGCATCACGTACCCTGCTGGAAGAATAAACCATGAGAATCCATCTCATTCTTTCATTTGGTCAAACATTAACACAACCAAAAAGTTCCGGGAGGTGCTCTTGCCCAAAAAACGTGACTGAGGAAAATAAAACACAGAAAATGGTTAGAAATCGATTCCTCACTACTGGGTGACTTCAATCTAGAGAACGGTTTGGAGTCAGTTCGAATCTCTCCTTCCCATGGCGGTCATTGCTCTCCTCTAAACAAAACTAAAGAATGAAAATAATAACCAATGGAGCTCGAACCCCCTTTGCCCTAAACCGCCCCAAATTCTCGGGCCTTTTTTAAATTTTAATTATTTTATTTTATTTTATTTTTTTTTGTTTATTTTAACTAAAAAAACATAAAAACCCTAAAACAAAGTAAATAAAATAAAATAAAATAGCTTAAAGGTAATCCATAACAATAGCGATAAAATTTTGACACAAAAACAAATGATCGTAAATCAAAAATATAAATTATAATATTATTATAAACATTTTTTTTATGATTTTACGGCTAAAAATAATAATAATTATTATTAATCATATTAATGGCAACAACCAGGCAAGCTTGAAGAAGCGAGAACAAGATTTTCCTTTAACAGGATAATCATACATGATGCCACTAAGGTCCATAGTTTGGGGTTACGACAACGACCTGAAAAGGAAAGAAGGAGAGGGAGGGTGAAAAATCTTCACTGCGACAAGGATAAATTTAAAACGGTCAATGAGAGCATGCACATAACCCTTCCATGCTTAGCAACAGGGTCGTCATGTCAAAAATTAGGGAAACATCGAACAGGGCATTACAGTTAGGTTACTAGTTATGTTGAGTTAGCTTCTCAGTTATGTGGAGTTAACTTACTAGTCTTATGGAGTTAACTTAGCTACCAATATCAATAGTTGGAGTTCTTCACCACTGATTTAGGTATTAGTTACACTTCCCTCCTCCTATATTTACATCTTTCTTATTGAGTAATTTAAGTCATTTTATTGTAATGTATTGACCATTATGGATTATGATGGATTTCCATATATGGTATTTTAGCTCTTCTATTTTGCAAATATAATGTGTGTGCTATTATCATCTGAGATCACGGCTTGGAAAAATCTTCTTATCGTTCCTTTCAAATAGCGAAGGAGATCCACGAGAGAAGAACTGATGTAAAAAAATTAAAAAATAACATAAGGATATCCAAAATAACATATCATTGAACTATATATGGAATGAATACATGCATAAGCTCAATGTAGAGAAGATTATAAGAAGAGGAGATACTAATAAAATGCATGAGGACATGCATAAGATTAGGTGTGTGGTAATGATGAGGCCATAAATTGGCCATAAATTACCATTATTTTTTCCTTCCAAGTTACCTTTGAAAGTGAATTTAAATATAATCTTGGAACTTATAGTTTGTTTGAGATAGAATATATGATATATATCTTGTTTATTCTTTATAAGTTTTCTATTATCTATTTTGTTGACTAATCCTATTGATTATTTAGGAACTATACAAAGTCTTATGTGTGTAGGCCATAAAGGAAAGACAATGCTAGTTATGAGAAAAGTGTAATTGATCATGGATATTATATCTAAACTCAAATGTAATTTCATATCCAAACTCCTCTCAAAAAATGATGCAATTTCAAAAAAGAATCATCTCAATCCGAGATTGTGTGTAAAATTTATAGTTGTTTTTAGTTAGCTCTGGAACAATTGGAGTTAGTTACTGAATGTGAGTCTTAGTTCTCGAAATTACAGTTTTAGTTTGAACTGCATCAACGGAATGACAGTCTTAGTTCAGAACCTGCATAAAATGATAAATTGTGAACAATCGAATTATCCAACGGGAAATATGAGAGACATTTTTTCACGGCAATGTGTTTAACAATAACCTTATTCAGATTTTCTACGAGTTTTACCAATAAAGAGAAATCTAACTTTTAGTGAGCTGTGATCGAAGGAAAAAGTGTATCGAGATGAGCACAAAAATTTCTACAAACACAAACATCAAATTCAAATGGAAAATCAAAGAGATGTTTTTCATAGCAATGTGTTTAAAAAACCCTCAATCATATTTGCTATAGATTTTACAAATAAAGAAAAATATAACTTTTAGTGAGTTGCAGTCAAGGAAAAAGTGTATGGGACGAGCACCAAAAGTTCCCATTAAAAAACAACAATGTTAAATGGATAACTGGGAGAGGTATTTGGTCAAAGTAATTTTTTGAGATAAAAACTCCTTCAAATAAAGTAGGAGAATAAAATCATTCGATTTTTGTTACCAAAAATCAAGGAGAATATTTGGGAGCAAATCTTCCTAAAATAGTGAAATAAGACTTTGACTCCAATAATATCTCTCTCCATATTTTGTGGAGATGGAGATCTTAGTTGTTAGGATTGGGTTAAAGATAAGATTAGATTGTATTTCCCAAAATAAGGAGTTGGTTGGATGCATGAATTATAGATGCAACCTCTCACACTTTGATATGTAATTTTTGGACTACCAAGAAATAGATATCCATTCTTCCTCATCAATCTTCTGAGTGAAATTGTTCTACAGATTTTGAATTAAAAATATGAATTAAGTCCTCTTCCAAGGAATGAGCTGGCCACTCATTCAAAGGAAGATGGATTAGTGTGTTATGTTTGTTTCTTTATTTCTGTTGTTTTTCATTTTTTTTTGGTTTCTAATTTTTTGTTATGTAATCCTTCTTTTTGTACAATTTCTTTTGTAAACCTGTAGGTGTCTTATTTATCTTTCTTTATTTTTAATTCAGTAATTTCATTCATGCAAGATTTATTTATGCAAGTGTGTCTTTCTATTTTTGCATGTGTTATTTATTTTACGCACTTTGGATTGTGTTTGAAAGGGTTATTTTCCAAAGATCTTTCTTCTCTTATTACATACTGACCATCGAACACTAGCCCTACATTGACATTATTAATGAGGAGGATTGGGGATCCTCATCATTTTGGTGTTGTTTTTAGGGACATGGTGTTATTAAGAGATTCAGAGTTTTCTAAGAGAATATTTTAGTGATAATAGAATACCTCTTATAAAATTTTGTGATAGGAAGTATTTGGAGGAAAATTATTTAAACTTTATTTTCTGCGTAAATAGATTAATATTTCTTTGATGCAATATAGATTAAAAGTTTATTTCTTCAATTAGGAATGTTAGATTGTAAATATTTACCTCCCACAAACTAACTCTATGTATAAGAAAAATGACTGTGATGTTTAATCAAGAAGGTATAATGGCGAGGGACCAATAATTGATTGGGATTCTATTTATGAAGAAATGGTAAAAATATGAAATTGAATCTGGAAGTAGATCTAGTTGATGAAATATTAAATTTCATTGTTGAAAACCACCACCATTCCCCATTTTATCAACTAACAACTCAATGATCTTATTGCACATAACCTTAATAAAAAACTAGCTTATCCAGTTTGTAATAATGAAGTGGTAGCATTTCTAATTAACTCCATCCATAATCAGGGACTTTATTAGAGCCAAAATAAAAAATCCACTCATAATAAATCTACCCATCTAATTTTTTTTCATCCCATAGTAAAATTCAATCCTTGAACCATATCCATTAGAAAAATTAGTTTCCATGTCTTTCAATTTCTTCATTTTTGTATATGCTTGTGTAACATTAAGAAGCAATTATTGTGAATATCAGGGCAATAAATTTTTTTCATGTTAACATGCACAAGAATTTTTAGAGTTGTTCTTGATACTAACATGTAGAATTTTGAGCACCAATAGTATCAACCAAGGAGCAGTTTGGTCCACAGATACATAACACAATCCATCTCCTGAGATAACTAGTTTGGGCTTTGAAGATTACTATGGTGATTCTAATAATGCACAATTCAAGTTGGGTTTTGAAGACCTAGAAATTTTCTACACAATTTCTAGAAATCTTCTTGGAGTTATCAAGTATGCAAAGAGGATTTTATAAGATCTCAGACATTGCTTCTTATTTTACACAGGCTACACTTTAATGAATATAGTCTGATGATTGATCAATTTTTTCTCTAATCTTTCTCATGGTATCATTTCAACAAAAACAATTTTTAAAAAACTTTGATTGGAAAACCAGCTTGCTGGCCAATCAATGAAAACAAAAAAATTGATTGGAAAACCAGCTTGCTGGTCAATCAAAGACAAAAAAATTTGATTGGAAAACCAACTTGCTGGCTAATCAAAGGAAAAAGGGGGGTAAATCTTCTTCAAAGGCAATCAATTATTACCTAGTGGCTTCCTTCTCGACATTATTTGACCATGTTAACAATAGGACGACAATGACAACTAGAGGTATGATCAAGTTATTTTTTTGTACTATTTTATTTTTAAGCTTTCTTGTATGTTTTTTTACTATAGCTAGATCCACTTTTACGATCTCAAGGAAAGAAAGATGAAATTCATATATACCCTACTTACAAATATGAAAAATATGTGTGCCTCTTTGGAATCAAACTTTTGGAGTCTAATTTATGTGCAGCCATGAATAAACAACATGCATGAGGACATGTATGAGCTAAGGTGTGTGAGAGAAGGAGAGGTACAAGGTATGAATTTTGATATGAGGCACAATGAAGGAGATCCACACAAGAACCTATTGTAAAAGAAATGAAATCAAAACTAACAGAAGAAGATCCACACAAGAACTGCTGTAAAAAAAATCAAAAACAGTAGAAGGAGATCCACACAAGAACCTGTTGTAAAAGAAAGGAAATAAAAAACAACAGAAGGATATCCACACAAGAACCTACTATAAAAGAAAGGAAATAAAAAATAACAGAATGAGATCCACACAAGAACTTGTTGTAAAAGAAATGAAATAAAAAACAACAGAAGGAGATCCACACAATAAGCTATTGTGAAATAAAGGAAATCAAAAATAGTATAAGGATATCCACACAAGAACATGCTAAAAAAAAGAAATTAAAAATAGAAAAAGGAGATCCACAAGAACACTGTCCTAGAATCGTATATGGAATGCATACATGCATAAGCTCAATGTGGAGAAGATTCTAAGAAGAGGAGATAATAATATACTTGCATGAGGGAATGCATAATATTAGGTGTGGGGAAATGATGAGGCCATAAATTGGCCATAAATCACCATTATTTTGTCCTTCAAGTTACCTTTGAAAGTATATTTAAATGTAATCTTGGAACTTATAGTTTGCTTGAGATAGAATATAGGATATATGTCTTTTTCATTCTTTAGAAGTTTTTTGTTATCTATTTTATTGACTAATCCTATTGATTATTTAAGAAAGATGCAAAGTCTTGTGTATATAGGCCATAAAGGAAAGATAATGCTAGTTCTAATAAAAGTGCAATTGATCATGGATATTATATCCAAACTCAAATATGATTTCATATCCATATTTCTCTCAAAAAATTATGCAAGTTTAAAACAAGAATAATATCAATCTAAGATCATGTGTAAAAGTTATAGTTGTTTTTAGTTAGCTCTGAAACAATTGGAGTTAGCTACAGAATGACAGTCTTAGTTCTGGAACTTACGGTTTTAGTTCGAGAACTGCATCAATGGAATGACAATCTTAGTTCTTAAACCTACGAACATGAGAAATTTTGAATAATTAGATAATCCAAAGGGAAATCGAGAGATGTTTTTGTTCATAACAATGAGTTTAACAAAAACCTCATTCATATTTTTGTAGGGTTTACCAATAAATAAAAATCTAACTTTTAGTGAGCTCATGAGTCGAAGGAAAAAGTGTATCAAGTGAACACTAAAAGTTCCAAAAACAAAAACAACAAATTTAAATGGAAAATTGAAGAGAGGTTTTTTTCATAGCAATGTGTTTAACAAAACCCTCAATTAGATTTGCTACAGGTTTTACCAATAAAGAAAATTCTAACTTTTAGTGAGTTGCGAGTCTAAGGAAAAAGAATATCGGATGAGCACAAAAAGTTCCACAATAAAAAGCGACAAAGTTAAATGGATAATCTGAGAAAGGTATTTGGTCAAAGTAATTTTTTGAGGAAAAACCTTCTTCAAATAAAGTAGGAGAATAAAATCATTGTGATTCTTGTTATCAAAAATCAAGGAGAAGATTTGGGAGCAAATCTTCCTAAAATAGCGAAAAAAAGACTTTGACTCCAATAATATATCTCTCTCCATATTTTGTGGAGATGAAGATCTTAGTTGTTAGGATTGGAATAAAGATAAGATCAGATTGTATTTTCCAAAATAAGGAGTTGGTTGGATGCATGAATTATAGATGTAACCTCCCACACTTTGATATGTAATTTTTGGACTACCAAGAAATAGATATCTGTTCTTCCTCATCAATCTTCTGAGTGAAATTGTTCTGCAGATTTTGAATTAAAAATATGAATTAAGTCCTCTTCCAAGGAATGAGCTGGCCACTCATTCCAAGGAAGATGGATTAGTGTGTTATGTTCATTTCTTTATTTCTGTTGTTTTTCCTTTTGTTGTGATTTCTGATTTTGTGTTATGTAATCCTTCTTTCCATACAATTTCTTTTGTGAACCTGCAGGTGTCTTATTTATCTTTCCTTATTTTTAATTCAGCAATTTCATTCATGCAAGTGTGATTTCTTTCATGCAAGATTTATTTATGAAAGTTTGTCTTTCCATTTCCGCATGTGTTATTTATTTTATGTACTTTGTATTGTGTTTAAAGGAGTTATTTTCCAAAGATATTTCTTCTCTTATTGCATACAACCATCGGACACCAGCCCTGCATTGACATTATTAATGATGAAGATTGACGACCCTCATCACCTCTCCCAAACATAGATCAGCTCATCAACCTAACAACAAGACATGAAATTCTTTCCCTCATGGATGACTTCTTTGGTTATAATCAAATCCTCATCACACCCGAAGATCAACAAAAAATTGATTTCATTACCCCTTGGGAACCTTCACATTCTTGTGTCATGTCATTTGGTATTAAAAATGTAGCACTTACCAACGCGCTATGACATACATTTTTATGATCTTATCCACAAAATTGTCGAAGACTACGTTGATGATCTCTTAGGGAAATCCAAATCACACAAAAACCATCTTTATATCCCTGAGTCAATCTTCACTCCTCTCATCCAATTTTTTCTTCATCTTAATCCTACAAAGTGTGTCTTTGGTGCCCTTACCAAAAAAATTTTGGGATTCAGTATATCCATTCGAGGTATTGAAGTTGATGCGGAACATGTAAGGGAAATCATTGAAATACCTCCTCCATATAATCTTAAGAAACTTCATAGCCTCTGAGGTAACTTACAATCCATTCGATGTTTCATATCACAGACTCTCGACCGTGTTCAACCATTTTACCACTTGCTCTGTAAAGACATAGAATTTTATTGGGATTCTATTTTCCAGAAAGCCTTCGATGAAATCAAACAATATTTATTATCACCACATGTGCTTACTCCACATCATGAGGGGGATCCATTTTATCTATACATATCCACTTGAGCATGCTCAGGAGGTATGCTTACCCACCGTGATAATAACAAGTTGTATATTACACTAGCCACACACTCCATGATTATGATACATGCTACACTCAAGCTGAAAAAGCTGTGTTATGTGTTATACTTTGCAACTTCAAAACTTCAATATTACCTCCTTAATCACAAGACATATGTTATCACTAATTTTAACCCACTTAAGGCCATGTATGCTAAACCATACCATAATGATTGCATAACCCGATGGCTTATGCTCATGACTGAATTTGACCTCAAAATCATATCTCAAAATTCTATTAAGGGTCAAGCCATTGTAGATCAGCTCACCAATGCACCCCTTCTAGATAATCAAATACCTCATGAACATTTTATCAATGAATATATCAATAACATCAACTAATCCAATAACAATAACTCGATCTCATCCCCATCAAAATAAACCTCTTCTTTAACACTACTAAGTGCCAAGAAGGAGGATTAACCAATGTCTTCATCATACCACCTTGGAACATTCCACTCATGTTATCATTCAAAATTAACTTTGAATGTACTAATAATATGTTAAAATATGACACCTTAATCATGGGTCTAAACACCTCCATTCTCCTAGGTGCCCAAATCCTGGAAATCTACAAAGATTCATAACTAATTGTTACTCAAATTAAATGAGAATATTAATTTAAAAATGAAATCCTTCATAAATATAAAGTTGTTGAATTTATCCTCAATGAATTTGATCATTACACCATTCAGGCCTTCCCACAATCCTCTAAAAATTTTGTGGATGTTATGGCATCCCTCGGATCCCTCATTCCTTTCGAAGAAAAAATTTCAAAGGGTAAAACCAAGATGTCTATAGTTGTTCAATGCTTGGATCATCCTTCACATCAAAATGAGTAGCCTTTAATCAATAATATAGCTAATAATCCACCCCGATATATGAGTACGTAAAGATATTCGACTATCTCGCTGAATGGAAACTCCCCTCGGATCTATCACATTCTATTAAATGTTAATTCCTTTAATGTGTCACCCACTTCATTATCATAGAGGAGTTCCTTTACAAATGAAATTTTGATAGTATATTACTACAATGTCTTAAATCATATGAATCAACCAGAGTAATCAAAGAGGTCCATGATGGCATTTATGGAGGTCATTTTAGTGGAAATGCCATTGCTAAACATGTCATATGACTAGGGTATTACTAGCCTATTATCTCTAAAGACTGTTGTGCATACGTAAATAAGTGTCTCAAATGATACCTCCATTTATATCTTATTCATGTCCATAGTCAAGCATTAAAATTCACTCAAGACCTATGGCCTTTCTCTCAATGGGGTTAGACCTCATTGGTGCAATCAATCCAAAATCATCTCAACAACATCATTCCATAATCACAACTGAATATTTCACTAAATGGGTTGAATCCATCCCTTTAACCTCGACAAAATCTAGACCCATCATCAACTTCATATATCAAAACATCATATGTCATTTTGGCATCCCACACAAGCTTGTCATAGATAATGGAAAATATTTCAAAAACAAGGAAGTTAAACAACTCTGTGACACATTCAATATCAAACTCAGTTTTTCATCACCATATTATCCTCAAGAAAATGGGCAGGCTGAGGCCTCTAACAAAACACTTAATAAAATCCTCATGAAGATAGTGGTTGAAGGGAGCAAGAACTGACATCTCCGGATCCCATCCATTCTATGGGCTTATCGAACTAGCATCCACACACCTATACCATTCTGCAACACCCTACTCGCTTGTCTATGCCTCTGAAGCCATTGTATCTCTTGAAATTAAAATTCCTTCACTATGTATATCCCTTAAAGATTTCATTCCTGACGAAGAATATCGCTAGGACCGTCTAGCACAATTGAAATTGTTAAATGAAAAATGTCTAGCAACCCTTGAACATCATCAAGTTTATCAACAACGAATCAGTAGATCATATAAAAAACATGTCAAAGAATGTGATTTCAAAATTGGTGACCTTTTACTAAAATAAAATCAAAATGTCACTATATTGGAATAGAATAAACATGGAAATTTTTGCCCCAGTTGGATTGCTCCATATATTATCACACACAAGTATGGGTTAAGAGCATATCATCTCTGTTATCTTGAGGGAGAACCTAAGGCAGAACCCTTAAATGCTTCATACTTGTGGCCTTTCTATTGTTAAATAAATGATTCAAATCCAATCACACCATAATTTCCTTCCTTTTTACAAGTTCCTTAAAATTGTTCCACCTAAACAATGACATGGGACATGTGTATGTCAAAGGCAAACACATTTATCCCCCTCCTCAAGACATTCTATTAGGGTTTTTTTCCCTCATCTCAATAATATATGTAAAAATTCATTTGGATGATTATCTTATTAAATATTAGATTGCAATAAACTAGTCCCTCAAAGGACAACTATTCACAAATCATAATTCATTATCAAAAATATCAAAAAAGTAGACTTCTCCCTCGAAGGACAGCTACCCATCAAAATTATGGACCAATCCCTTGAAGGACAGCCATTCAGTCAGAAATCAAAATGTAGACCATACCCTCGAAGGATGGCTATTCATATAAAAAGGCTTCCCATATTGATTAGCCTTCAAAATAATGACCATCTAGGAAAGCTTCCCACATCAATCAACTTTCCCATCATAGCAAGCTTCCCGCATTGATCAATTTTCTTCAAGATAACATAGGAGCTGGGGCATCAACTTCCTATGAATCTGTTGGAAAGGAGAACCCTTTCTCCCACATTATCCTATACACATAGGGATCCCTTTTGTTATCCTAGTAAGATACAATTTCCTAAACCCTCATAGTTTGCATAACTACCCATTGGTAATTTTATTTAACATCTAAAAGGCTACAAGTGTAGAAAGTGTTCTTCAAAACCCATCACATATACCAATTTCATAGTGGGGTCGTCTTTCCATTCTTACTCTATTTTATTTAGTTACATTGTTGATTTGGCATAATTATTGGATCACTTTTTCAAAGTCATCTAAATCAATCAAGTACCAAAAACCACATTTGAAACATGTCTAATAAAACATCCTAACATATATCACATCCATCAAAATCCATCCATGATATCAACACATTTATAAAAAAATACAACATCTAACATATACAAACCAAATCACAATAATAAGTCATAAACCATCATCACACACACACACACACACACACACACACACACACACACACACACACACACACATCGAAGTATGGGATATATCACAAATGTCTAAATAACCAATATATCAAAATGGGCTTCAAACAAGCCTATAACATCATATATAATCATGTGGTAAAGTCAACATCTCCTAACACCGTATTGACACCACCCTCTCCTCTAGGAGGAGTACCTCCAGCTGCACTTGTATCTCTACGAAAACCCATCACAATAACTCCACCACCAGCTCCTCCCTTTCTATCACCCCCTCTCTCCGGCCTCTGAGGTGGGTGTCACACACTCACCATGCTATCACTAGGCCTCATTGCTCTTTGTGGATTCCCCTTAAGAAGATACATGATCGACATAAAAGTGGCATCAAGATATCTCTTGATAATCATGTCCACATAGTAGTCTCTCTCCACTTGCATAGCCTCATAATGCACCACTAAAATCATGTCAGGAGTAGGTGCTACATATGCCCCCTCTATCAAGCCATCCCTAACAACTTTGTGCTAGATATGGAAGGCCTGTGATCCCCAAGGCCTTCCTCAGTGTATCTTTATTTCCCTTTTACTTGTCTCTATTAGAAAAGACTTGTAAAAGCTGCACTAAGAAGGATATCATGCTCAACAATTAATCCATCCCTCTCTATGATGAGGGTATCTCGAACTCTGCTAGATCGTATTTCTCTCTTCAAGTAAAATCTCTCTCCATCTCCACCACAACCTTCTCGATCGTCACTACCACGATTATTCATAACTATAACATCATCATCATCACCCTTGTCCTTCTTTAGTGCATGTGCTCCTCCTACGAGAGAAAGCATCCATCTCAATGTCCGAGCTGCCCTCTATGCTTCCCCTGGTCCTATCAATGGTCCTCAAATATCGGGACCACCATGAAAAAAATTATGGAGTCATCCCGGGGTCATCAATCGAACCATCGACCCTCATCACTAGGACCCATAGCCCTTTGCTACTCATCAATATCCGCAGGCCTTACTACTATAGCATGCAAAGTCTCAATGTACCCATCCTCTCATTAGTACTATATTGGATCCTTGGGTATACCATGAAAAATACCATATTTTCTCGACACGACTAAAGTGTAACAACTCATCCTCCCTAGCTCTATGGCCCTGAATCCAAATATCCTGCTATAAACTCAAAAATTCTGAGGGAACTCGGGCTAATCATGAAAGTATAAGTATAGCCTCCATATCACATCCCCCACCTATAACCCTGATATCAAATATCTGTAATAACTAGGCCCCTTGGCCTTCCTCACTCGACTAAGACTCTGACTCCATCTCATGAAACCAGGGTGTCTCACATCAATATCGCAAGGCAACCCCAATGGACAAGCAATCACAATATGCTCATGTTCCCAACACTACAATAAAAATCCAATGTCAATACCATAATGCTTGTGGGTTTTCTAAGCCCACAACTCTCTGAATGTTTGAGCTAATAAAGTGGGTGCCCACTCAAATACTGTGTGGTACTCCATAATCTCTGCAACAACACCAATCATCATCCAAGGGAAACACCCACCTCCTGAATCCGGTAAGTAAAAACATGAAATTCCTATCATCATCATGGTCATTCATGGATAAACAACTCTCCTAGGCTCATATAATGCCTGGTAATCAAAGGCCCCTAATGATTATCTCACATCCTAAGCATCCCCTCCATATAACCTTTGCATGGTGTTTACCCTCTCATCCTCCATAATATAATAAATGGCTTGTCTACAAACTAACAATCTAGTAATCTAATGAAATTCTCAAGAGTGATGGTCATCTCCCTATAGGAAGCCAAAAGTGTTGGTGGAAGGATTCCACCTCTCCAACAATGTCAATATCAGGCTACGACATCTGTGAACTTGTCGGTAAAATCTCATACCACCAAATCCCACTTGCCTCTAGATGCTCCTAATCCTCATCAGAAAAATCCTCCCACACCTCATCTAACATCAAAGGTATGTAGTCATGGATAGTCAACTATGCATCCACTTGCAAAAAAAAACACACAAAACAAACATTAATATTTTCACACTAGTATTGGAAAACAACATTCGTTTCCAAAAGAAATCAAAACAATAAAATATCCTAACAAAAAAATGACATTATAACATCAACACTAACATCCAAACACACATTTTGCATCAATAGAAATCATACACATTCCACAAAATTCAAAAACATTCATAAAAAAATATAACTTTCCATTCAACATACAAAAAAAAAAATTGTGAGGAAAATCATTGGCGATTCACCTCAATCACTAGCGATTGGATGAATCCTTGGTGATCCCTACTAAAAATATTAGGACATCTATGTGCCCCTAATCTAGCATTACAAACCTAAAACCAAAAAAATCACAAAAAATAAATTAAATATGGAATGAAAACTTACATCATCCATCACGAGGTTTTCATTTTCAGTCGAGGATATCATTCGATAACCTTTCACCTCAAAACACATTTTTTACACTCAGTGGTCACTCTAACAATTTGCTTTCATCAACAGTCATAGTAAGGTAAATAACAATAGCTTTGGGTTATTTGTAAACCCATTTTCACACAGTAAAATCATTGGCGATTGCACTAATCACCAACGATTTACCTGTTTTAGGCATGCATTCGCACATTGCCCTAAACCTTGCCATTTTCACCATTTTGCACAAGTATGTCATGTTCTCAATAGGCCTTAGCCCTTGAAATATTTAACCAAACCAACATAGTAAAATATTGGAATTTACCATTCATCCATGTGAGATGAGCCCTTTGGCCCCATCACTTGGTTTTTCTCGTTCGTCAATTTTACTCGATAAGAGTCATACATCTACAGGTGTCGAGCCCTTTGGCCACCCTGTCAATTAATTTCGTAGTAACTCATTTTGTACCCCCTTTGACTAGGAAAAACTTTTGAAAATAAACACACTGGTGTTCACTGTATTGTGTTACAATATAATCACCCATACCAACACAACCTTTTCATCATTTTTGTCTAATGATTTACGAAAAATCGCTAGAAAAAAAGGGAAAAATATAGACACTAAAAATTTATAGTCTCTCACTGTTGCTATTTAAACTCATTTCCAATTAATAATTAATACACGTTGTTTACAACACTTCATAACCTAGGTCATTCATGCATACCCCCTTAATTAAATTAATTAGGCACACCACCATATCCCTACTTCTAGAATAAATAATTAATCAAATAATTAATTAATCCTACCCTCACACCTCACCATGTTAACTTGGACCCATTCACTAGTTATAACTAGCTAGTTTAGCAACTTTCTATAAATGACACCTAACTATCTCTAAACCTATCCCTAACCAACTCCCATCCCTTAACTAGTTATAACTAGGACAACTTTAGAAACCTTCTAAAATAACCTCTATCTTCATCCTAACTAACCTAGTCTTAGTTTGAGCTTCTCCCACTTAACACCCCAACCTCCTTCAAAATCCTCCCAAATCAAGATCAAAATAGTAGGAAAATCACTCCATTTGATCCCCTAACTCATATTTAATGAAATCTCTGGTGATTATCTCATTGCCGACGATCTATATAAATAAGTTTGCTAGCGTATTTTAGGGATAATTTTCAAGTTTTGGAGAGAAATTACGTTCATTCACGAGAATTTAAGAAATATTAAACCTTCAACAAATCTCTACTACCATTACACTACATCAGAACTATCAACATGATTGTCATATAACCCATCGTTATCGTCAAGCCATCCTCATTCAACGTCAATTCGATCAATCATCCAAGGTAATTTGTTATTGGTTTCTATTCCTATTGTTAGGTAACATTGATCATCATTTAAATTTCATTTCATTACACTTTAAAAGTCATTTAAATCATAGAATAATCAGTTATAATCTCTGTTTTTGTAGCTTGTTAGAATTAACACCAATCACTTTGGCGATTGCACGAATTTCTGCGATTTTGCACACTATTTTTTTCCCACATTTTATATAATATACCTAACACTCTCTACTTGTTTTATGTCATTTATAACATGTTTTCAAGCATGATGACATCAGATGGCCATAAGAGGTGATAATTATCCTATTACCAGTTTTGATTTGCTTCCCATTGTCCGTCATCCTTTGTATTGGGAGCAGTATGATTTGCTACATGACCTAGAACTTTATGTCATCCACATTGCACCCCTTGATCATTTGGAGGCCATATTCTCATCAACTTAATGCATCCATGAAGCAATTGAAGAGTTTTTGGAGGTGCATATTACGAGGTTCAAAGGATCCAAGTTGACCTCACACAGTTTGAATACAACTATGAAGTTGGCTTAGACATACCAGAAGATTACCGCACTACATTTGAATCCGAGTTTGAAACCAACATCCATATCAACATTCCAGAGATCTTGACATAAGTCTTGGACACCTCTACAACAATGAGGAGGAAGTATCTGACTTCTTCGTAGAGGATTATATCTCGATCTTGAATCCTACTTCACTGAAGAAGAGGATCTAGTTTGTTCCATAGGCTCAAATTTATCTGAGAAATTATACACCGACTTAGATTATGACTTCAAATTCTAGTATTTTTTTCCATCATTATCATCCTATGTATGTAATCACTAAAATAAGTGATAAAAATTGATCACATTTTCCATTTATTGTATTGTACTTTAAATTTCTTATCAATAAAGCTTAAATGTCTTAAAAGTAGGTTGACATCCGCATAAAGGAGTCTCTTGACTTCTGGGATCTGGCCCTTACTAAGCAACCTACCCACTTTATTTTACCAACTCTATTTTGTGTAAGTGTTTGTGATTTGCGAGGCTTACTTACGGGAAAAAGAAATCTAGTAGATTTCTTCATGGAGTGCAAAACCATCCATCACATCTCATGGGTATCCTGAAAACCTCTCCATGTTGAGGTTGAGATAAGTTTTACCCCCTTGACACATCAAACAAACCCCTACAGTAAAATTATGCATAATAGGTGGGAAGAGATAAATGAAGGCCGGGAGGAAAAAAAGGAACTCAACAGGATGGAAGCCGAGGTGGGAGGCATAAGAAGAGCTCTTCGAGCTCGGGGATAAATCGGGATATCGCCTACATTCTAAAACAAAGGCCCATGGTCCATTGCAAAGCTGTGGGGTAAAATAAGGACCAAGGGCCGAGAGTGGAGTGTGAAACTAAGATTTAATAGGTCGAGCCCGCATGGGAATTTATCCTCCCTAAATCACTAAATCCAATGAAATTGGACTTGTTTGATAATCGTAATTCCATCCACTACACTCGAAATAATAAAATAGTGAAATTAGGTGGAGTAGATGATGGGTGTCGTTATTCCCTTCATTTAATCAACTTCGTATTGATGTCATATTCAAACCAGGGGTGTGTCTAAATCTATATGCAACAAGAACGATCCTATCGATCTAGTAATTGACTGTAGTTATTTTTGTATTTTCTGGGGGATCTTTTCAATGTCTTAAGGACTTCTTGGTAAAAACCTTATTTAAATCATACTATGAAAAATTTTCAAACAAAACACACTTTGAAAGCTTTGTTGAAAGGAAACACACTTGTAGAATGGAAATAAACACATAACTTAGAGTGCTTAAAAATGTTTGTAAGAAGAATAAGAATCTATCTAGACACCTGCAAGAATGAGTATACAACAAATTTTAACTGGAAGAATTAAAAGTGATACAAAATTAACAGATCTAAACTATTTTCTTAGGAAATATAAATACCAAATAGATGAATATCTTGGTCCTTGGGGGAGTGGGCCCTTGCTCCTCCTTGAACAATGATTTAACAAATTAGAATTCTCTCAAACAGAATGGCTATTTATTGATAAAACATTTGGTATTACAAAACGTACTAGATCTGTGTACTTATTCTATATCTATCTTCTCTATTATATATATCTATCTATTGTAGGTTCAATATATATATATATATATATATATATATATATATATATATATATATATATATATATATATATATATATATACATTTACAATCATAGTTGTCTCTACGATTTTGATGAAATCAAATCATGCCCAGAATAGATGCTAACTCGGATTGTGGCCAATTAAACAACTGTAAGATAACTATCCATCAATTCCGGAACTTTAGAGAAGTTCTAGAACAATAGAAAATCGTTAAGGATAAAAAGTGTGAGAGTTCTAGAGCTATACCCGGGTGTTCCAAAACTAAGTCGAAAATTCCAGAACTAAATACTGGAGTTCGAAACTAAGTCTGAAAGTTCTAGAAATTGATGATGAATGTGTAATGGAGTTCTAGAACTAGCTTGGAAGTTCTAGAACTAAGTCATATTGGAACATATGCTACCGAAAACATGTTGAACACTACATACTTCATTTCTTTGACTAATTAGACCTACTTTATTACAAAACTGAATTTCAAACACACTTCATCAGGAATTTCAGAGCTTTTAAATGTTAGAATCACAATCAATCAAAATATAGAAAATTACATCCTAACTCATATCAGATCAAATAAAAGTCACAAAATGCAATCAAACTTAATAAAAAGGAGAGTAAGATGAGATCATTTATTATACATTTAACGGGCATATTCTAGCCTCATCATTTCCCCCATACTTGTTTGTAGCCACTCTTCAAATTGAGTAGGATCTTGAGGTTCTTTGTTTTGCCAAGGAGACATGGGGGTGAGAAGTAGAGGGGCCTTTTTTGCATTCCCATCCATATTTTCCCGTAGGTCTCATTGATTTGAGGAATTATTGTGCATAAATATTTTCTCTTTCTAAACTCCAAATTAGATTTGTAGGGGATATTAATTCCCTTCTTCTCAAGGAAACCGTAAGAAGTTCCCACCTTTTTATCATCCCTCATAAATATCTTCAAACTTCTCCTCCTCATAGGAGGTAAAGGTATCAATACTTTTTTGTAAGCTAGAAAAATAATGTATCTTGAATCGTTCATCAAAGGCATGAGTTCTAAAATGTATGAAGAAGGTAGAAGGTTTACCATAGTGAGCCCTCATGCAGAGACCAGTTGAGCTAGCTTTCAATAAAAACTCAGAATCCCTTTCCTTCCATGTAATATGATTTTTCAAAACAGAGACAAATGCATTAAGATGACTTTCCCCCACATACAAATTGATCATAAATCCTGTGTTTTTCTCTAGCATCAGAATATAAAGATAGAATTCACATAGAATATTTTCTTCAGATGGCTAAAGAATAAGCTTTCATGAATTCAGATTCATCTTTTAGTTCATGTGGAATTCCACATGCAATCCTTGATAGCTTCCAGCGAATGAATTTTTCTTCTAAAAACACACTATATGTAGGAGAGGGCCTCCTATAGGAAAGCAATTTTTCACTCATAATGCAGACCATCTGTATTTTTGCAAGACATTTATATTTGTCTCCTTCTTCCTTATAAAATTTTTCTTCCCACTCTTTTCTTGCCTTCTTTTCTTCTTCCATATTGGTCTTCAAATATTCATTGGATGTTTTAGCTTCTTTGAGTTCCCTACAAGTGTCATTCCATAGTTGTTTGAGTGGCAAATAAGTTAACTCTGTGCAGAGACTATGGACACAACATTCTATTTTATGGAAGTTTGACATTCTTCCTCTTTCTCTATCAGCTATTTTTTAATTACTGATAACTCCTCAGTCCTAACTACAAGATAATTTGTTAGCTCTCCAATGAGAATTTCCCTTTTTCTAATTTGAGTTTGAGGAAATCCAATTCCTCATCCTTTTCCCTGATAATGAGCTTTTCTCTAGACAAGAACAGATCTGTTTAACCTAATGTTTTTCTTCTTCCTTTGAAATTTCTTGGGGAGTTGAGAATTCTTCTTCTATCAAAGGAAATTTACCTTTTCATCTCCAAGATGCCAACTCTTCCTCTTTATGTGATAATGTTGATGGTTCAGCCAATTCTTGAAAATCCTGCTCCTCAAGTCTCTCATCTCCTTTGTCCATCTCATCTTGGCTTGGTTCAGGAGGATTCATGGCCATGCTACCCAAAATATTAACAGCTTATTTTTCCATATTTTCCTATTCACTCCTTCCCTCTAGGATTTCCCTTGACCTCTTATGAATTTTTCTTCTTTGGGGAATTTCAACATGCCAAGTAGTGGATTTCCTTCTAGAGATTCTTCTTAATTTTGTTTCTTGCTCTTTGTTGGTCAAATAATACTTGTCTAAGATCAAACAAGGAGTTCACGTGGAATACAAGGTGAAGATCAAAGGCGCGGAAGGACAGGAAGGACCCGTGCATGGAAGGAAAGTTCAAATTTTAGGACTTAACCGATTTTGAGCATGAAGATCTATTTTTAGAAGATGGCGTGTGGAACACATCAATGAGGCAGAGACACATGTGCCATGCATTGTCTATATTTGGAGAAGTGGTTCAAAGCATCTATGCATGGAGACAAGCTAAGAATAGAGTTGACACTTTAGTTAACTGCAAGAGAACTATAGATAGCGCACTTGCATGTGTGGCTATAATTGTAAGTGGCATGTGGCTAATAATAACATGCGACCTATTTCTAGAATAGTTGAGTGGTGAAGGGCAAGTCCCCACCCTATATATATATATGATGTTAGGTACATAGTAGATAGAGAGAGATATAGACATATGTAGCACATAGATCGGTGTATGTATGATTATGTATGTATGTGTGTATCAATATACATATGCGCATTGATATAGATTGACAATATTGTAAGGAGCTTCTGTATTTACTAATAGATGGAAGATATTGGCTGAATCTAAGTGTCATTTTTGTTATTGAGTAGTGCATGTTAATGGTAAAATCATGATTATTGTTTAAGTTTGTTCTTTCATAGATTTGTGGGTAGCATACATTGTAGACTGATGGATTAGTTATAAATCTATATGTTTCTCTCTTCATCATGTTAACATCCTATTACAACAACCCTAAAGAGGGACCTGGTACCTTTGCGTGCTTCGGGTGAGCACTCAGTCTAGGCTGAGTGATGTGCCAACATGACTAGGGTGTTATCTTGTAAATTCTAGGCTGCATCATTGGTTCCATTGTCGGGACCTCTTTTGCAATTGTTTTTAGGATGGTTCATGAAGGCGTGCAGTTAACTCTAGCAAGTATTGAGGAATGGATACACGATCTGGAGGAAGAGTATGCACAACGGTTCAACAGTGGATCTGAGTTTAACGCACACACTTGGGTAGAACAGAACCTATATGAAAGCTTATATGAGAGATTTTTTGCTATCTTTCCAGTAGAACTATAAGAGTGGCTTACTGCTTATGCATCCCAGTGGAATTGGAGGTATCACGCACTTGTCTGGACATAAGAAGAATTTCAGGCCCTTTATGATGTAGATCTGATCTGGACTCATGCAGTGGATACATGGTTTCATGGTGTTCTAAATAGTTATATTCTAAAATATTCAATTTCGACGTACTCTTGCCCAAAGGTAGCTAAATTCCAATTTTTTAGTATTCAAGAGGAACATATTTGCATGGTATTCCACTGGAAATCAATATCTTAATGGTAACTTTGAACCTAGAGAGTAAATCAATGGCTAACTAAACTTCACCACGCGCAAAGGCAGGAACAGGTTTGGTATTAAGATGGCGGACCTAGCGATAGAAAAGTAGAGAGAGGAAAGGTGGCTTAAGTATAATAAGGTGCATGAGAGGGAAATAGAGAAGCATCATTCTCATTACAGAAAGTATGGCATTGAGGAGAGAGCTGGCTTGTGAAGGATTTACGGTTCACGTAGAAGACATGGATCCAAAGCATCAGGAACTCCCCATCTTGGAAAGCATGATAGAGATCCCTTCTCAGCCTCACATGGAAGTGCACCAACAGAGACTATTTGGGCCGCAGGTGCGCATCTTAATCCACCTGGTGACCTAGCCTTTGTGCTTGGTTTTTAGTATCTAGTACGTCAAGTAACCAGCAAACTAACTTGGGAAGTAGGAAAGTAGGAGTAAGTCAGGGATCAAGTACATCAATGGTAGGACAGATGACTTCAATGTCATTTGGAGGAGCATCCTTAGGTGCATCATCTGCACAAAATGTGAGCACGCAGAATGTTGGATTCACCTTTAGAAGTGGAACTACTTCATAGGCTGTAGGGGTTCTATATAGTACTACTATTGAAACACATGGGAGTACATCTACATGCCCTATTCCAACTACATGTGGTAGATCAATAGGTATAGGTGTTCCTAGTTCTGGTGGATCTGGTGGTTCTAGAGGCAGAGGGAACACATGAGGTTCCGGATCAGGTGGTCAAGGTCTGTAGCAACCACCAAATATCTATATGGATATTTTTCTTTATCTCCTAGAGTATAGATGTATAGAGGATGTTGCCGAACATGTGCATATGTGTGAAATCTTGTGGCGTGCTAAAGGGATTATAGCTACTGAGAAAAAGGCAAGTCAATTCACTACTACATTACAGGGGCACACACTCAATCTGGTATAGGAAGTTTGACCCTGATCAAACTTGTGTGGATTATGCAGCACTAAGGGATGCTTTCTTGAAAGAGTTCCATATCCCGAGTTTGAGCAGAAGAGTATAAGTGCACTCAAAGATATCAAGAAAGGCACTATTGAAAGTGTATGTGAGTATGATGCTCAGTTTAATACACTTCTATCTAAGTTGTCTTATGATATCCACACTAGCCAACATGCACAATGATTTATTGGAGGATTAATTACACCTTTTAGAAGGAAGCTGTCACATAATACATACTGTTTGATCCACGTGAAGCATTGGAAGTAGATTTGGGGCTGAGGCGGTTGGGAGCATTGACACTAGCATTAGTCCTTTTCTAGAGGAAAAAATTACAGCCATGGCAAAGTAGTTCTGAAGCTATTAATAAATTCAGCCCATGAAACATGCTCGGGAATTTGGTGTACAAATTGTGAAGTGGAAGGTGACACCAAGGATATTTTCCCTCACAGATCATTACTATTCGATTGTGAAATTTTTCACTTGAATCATGATGCTAGTCAATGTACTTTGTTACAACACATGATAAGGAAGAATGTATCTTGATTTTTCAAGATTTACTGGTCTACAATCCATGATACTCGAGGATTTTTCGTTGATTGGTCGAGCTAGGATGCTATAGACATTGGAATACGATAGACAAGTATCATAGATTGTTCTAAGGGTAAGAATGAGCACCAGGATCAAGATCATAATCAAACATGCTATGATAGAAATGAGGGCGTTTGGAAGGAGTTCGTGGAACAAGACATGGATATTGTGGTGGATATGGAGGACAAGGACGTGGTGGGGAAGAGGTGAGTTCCCTTGTGGAACATGTTATACATGTGGATCTACTTACCACTATAGGCGTGAATGTCCTCGAGAATAATGCATGTTCTGTTTTCGGGGAAGGACCATAGCTATGAAGAGTTCCCGACTTATATGATCTTACGAGTAAGCAACATAAGTAAGAAAACAAAGGAACCGGGATGGTTAGAATCCAGCGTGTAGTAGAAGACCAATAGATTACCAAGATAACGAGAAGGACTGAGGCATTGATAGTAAAGATTACTACACACACTAAAGCTTCGTGTGCGCTAGAGGCATTACACCAGAAGCCTACGATTACAAAGGAGGAGTTTTTACATGCGAGGTACCCAGATCCCGCTCATCGAAGGAAGTTTACTAGGATACCATGAAAGTGCTAAGGAATTTTCAAGGTGAGATACAATATCTAAAGGAGCAGAAGAAGGCATTGGAGACAGTCGAGACCGATATCGATGATCTACGGGAGGTGTGTAAGATGTTGTGCCAAGGAAAAATTATTCCAATTTTAGGAAATTGGTTGAAAGGAAACACTCTATGTGTAATTCTTGAGACTAGATGATAGATACTACATGAAAATCTTCCTCCCGATAGCATTGAATATGAAAATAGATTACTCGAATCTTTGTTGTGGATGGGTGGATTTTGAGCAACATATTGATCGATACATGCGCGGAAGTAAATGTGTTGACATTAGATGCATGGGTCCAAATGGGGAGGCCTTCATTGCATCTGTCATCTAATGTGTTATTTATGGCAAAAGCAGACTAATTTCATGCCCATAGGAGTTTTGAAAGATGCATCTATCACTATACAAGGGCCAAATTCTTTGGGGATTTTGAGGTATTAGCACTTGCGAAGTAGAAAAATTTCCATCCTTGCTTGGATGCCCTTGGTGTTATGTGAATAATGCTGATTTTAGATTCAATTATGGATATATCAACTTTGAAAACAAGGAGGAAAGGGTTGTGATACCTTTGAAAGATGGGAATTCTACACCCTATGTTGAGCCTCTAAGTGAGGAGGACTTAAATAGAGTCTATGTATGTACTATTCGGGACCCATCAAAGGAAGGCATCCACGGTGGGAGGATTCTTATTCTATTAGTGATAATACGAGTATTGCTTGTGAAAATTAGGCTCATGGTACATATGAATTAGTAGGGTGTGAGGTGAAAAGAATGGTTGCGTGCAAGAATGGATTTCATTCAATTCAATAGATAGGCGATACAATAACTTGTTATATAGGGATAGAAGATCTTCCTATCTTTCGAAGTCCATGGAAACACGGTGGACGTATCCACTTACAAGGAGAGATATGTTAGTATATACACTATGCGGGACAACAATGCGCTAGTGGGTAGTCCATAGAGATAATCTTATAAACTGGGAAGATATTGGAATAGATTTGTCTACCAGGTTTATAAGGAACAATGCACCTATGCAAATATGCACTTATCATGGTGATCAACCTATTCAAAGCAAAGTGTGAGAGACTCTAGATAGTGGGATAGGAAGCATTACCACCTTCACTTTGGGTGCATAGATTGTATTCCACACTCCAAGGATGTGCACGTGCTTGGTATGTATATGCAAAACTACATAGAGAAATTGGGAACTGACAAGATTTGGTTGCAGGTATGATCCAGACTTTTGACTACTTCTCGACTCAACCTCCTGTAGCAGAGGCATTAAAATTTGTCAAGCGCTTAACTATGGGAGATATTACAAAAATAGAAGAGAATATTTAGGAATTATTCAGAGAGATAGAGTTTGGAGCATGTTTTGAATAGGAGGAAGAAATAGACTCCAAATTAATTGAACGTGCTTGCCTTGAGAAAGAGAAAGGAAAGATGGTCTACATCGTGGACGATGAGGAAGTTGAGAACCTAGATATTGAACATTCACACGAGGTGCACAAAGTATTGGACAGTGCGAGACAAGGATACATGCACCTACCATAAAACCATGAAGATAAAGAAGGTGAATAAAGGTTCGGAGAAATTTGAGCCTAAGGAGGCCATAATTGGAGATTCTTGGTCGATTTGGAGGAAGCAAAAATCATTGAGTTACTCCAGGATTATTAGTACCTCAAGGATATCATGAACTAAAAGGTGTGTATGAATCACTTAGGAAATGAAGATCAAACTTAAGGACATTTCCCAGCCGGTTAGAAAGATACCTTATACAATGAATCCTAATTTACATGAAAAGGTAAAAGAAGAAATTGATAAAATGCTGAAATCTGGAATTATCAAGCCCCTTGATGAGTCAGAATGGGTTATCCCAATGGTGATCAGTATCAAGAAGGATGGAAGGATTAGGATATGTGTGGACTACAAGGAGCTGAATGCTACATGCATCACAGATCCATTCCCTACGTCATTCACTAAGGAAATACTAGAAGGAGTTGTAGGGCGTGAAATATATTCTTTCACAGATGAATTTTCTAGGTATCATCAGGTTAGGATCACTCAAGAGGATCAAGAAAAGACAACATTTACTATTGAATGGGGTAGTTTTGCCTATACTGTGATGCCTTTTGGATTGAAAAATGCACTTGTTGTATTCTCGCGAATAGTTGTTCAAGAATTCAAAGATTTTATTCACAAATTCTTACAGGTCTATCTAGATGATTGGACAGTATATGGGCTTGTGAAAGATCATTGTGACAATCTGCACTTAATGTTTGAATGATACAGATAATTGAGTATGTCTTTGAACATCAAGAAGTGCATATTTGCTACATCATTTGGTATACTGTTAGGGCATATAATCTACAAGGAAGGTTTGCTAGTTGATCTAGCCAAGGTTCTGATCATTTTAGGCTTGGAAGCACCTACCGGTCAAAGTGAGGTGCATAGATGTTTAGGTCATATAGGATATTACGGGAAATTTATAAAAGGGTATGCTAGAATTATTTGCACCTGGAAGAATTCTTGAAGGGGAAAGTTACATTTTATTGGGGAGAACCGTAGCAACGCGTGTTTGAGATATTAAAAGAAAAACTTACTACCGCACCCATTATGCACTTTCCCTTATGGGATAATCCATTTCATGTACATGTGGACACTTCCGGTATGGCCGTTGGTGTTGTGTTAGCTCAACTGGCAAAGGTATTATAGATCATCCAATCTATTTTTCTAGTAGGAAGATGACTCCTTCTGAACGGAATTATACAACTATAGAGTGCAAAGCTTTGTCAATGATTTACACTTTGTACAATTTTTTTAGTACTTGTTAGCAACACAATTTGTGTTTTATACAAATCGCATAGCATTGAAGTACTTGGTAAACAAGCCTGTCTTACGGGGTGCATATGCAGATGGCTACTCCTATTTTAAGAGTTTGACTTCACGGTTGTGGTGAAGCTAGGGAAAAGTAATTCTGGACCAGGCCATTTATCTAGAATCAATTCAGGAGAGGACACACAGAGACAATTGAAGAAACAATGTTGGATGCGTCAGTTGTATAGGTTACAATGCACGCCCATAGAACTAGAATACATGGTTGTCTTTCTATGAACATGTATGACACCAGAAGGAATGAAATCATTAGAAAATAAGTAGTTTTTTGTATGCGCGACACCATTTATGTTAATCAGTGGTGACCTTTACAAGCTAGGTAGAGATGAATTATTACGTCGGTGTGTGTTAGAGCATGAGTGCAAGGATATCATGGAAGAAGCTCACAATGGTATTGTAGGAGGCCATTATATAGGTGATGTAACTACCTAAAAGATATTAATTGTTGGATTATGGTGGGAGACATTGTATAAAGAATGTAAATATTATTTTAATACATGTGATCATTGTTAGCGCTTAAGAAAACTAGGCAAAGCGATGAGATGTCTTTGATACCAATTACTAGTGCCGAACCACTTGAGAAATGGGCCATTGATTTTTAGGACTGTTGTCTACTCAAAATTCCCCTCTCTAACAAGAACAAATTTTGAAAATTTTGAGTCTAAGTGCTTTTTTCTGAGATACCCAGGTCGTGAAGTCGAAAGAATCTAAGTTTTGGGTCATTTTGTAAGTATTTCGGGTCTGTCGGAACTTTCTGTCCCACCTGTCCCAAGTACGAAAGTGCAAGTTGTTCCCCGATCGGCCGAAATCCCCGAAACTGTCCCATTCTCGGGCCCGTCGGAACTTTTTGTCCCAAGTGTCCCAAAACTTTTGTGCGAGCTTTCCCATTTTCGGCCGAAACTCCCGAACCGCGTACTTCGCGCATTTTCGTCCCAAATATCCCAAAGTCAAAAGTGCAAGCTTCCTCTTTTTCGGCCGAAGCTTCCTAGTCGCGTACTCCGGAATTTTCTGTTCCAAAAGTCCCAAGTCCAAATGGGCCTGCTGTTCCAATTTCGGCCGAAATGCCTGAACCGCGTACCTCGCGCATTTTCGTCCCAATTGTTCCAAAAGCTTTTGTGCATTCTCTCTCCATTTCGCCCGAGCCGCGTGTTTCGCGCATTCGCGTCTCACCTGTTCCAAGCGTACCAAGTGTCATTTCACACTTAGCTTTTCCCGCTCATTCCGAATATGACGCTCTTTCAAATTGGTGGTGGTGTATTCAATGCGCATTAAATTCATTCCGCTCCTCAAACGGCTATATAACCAAGCATACCACCTTCGCATTTTTCACATTGCTTTCTTGCTATCATTTGCTCAAACCCTTGCAACCTAGTTCCCCTTGCAAATTCCTTCCAGAGTCTGGGTCGCAGCTCCGAATCTATCAATATGAAGATCAAGTTTCAGGGACAGGAGCAAATTTCTCCACTTGAGTCTGCCGTTAGCAATATCGGAGACAGTGAAGCTCGTCATCTCGACTTCGGTGATTTTTGGTCAAGAATGACAGATGCAAACCCTACGCCGATGGCACAGATGATTAATGATAGCGGTTTGGCTTTCGCCGGAGGTTTCCCTATCTCAGTGCAGTGTGCTGATACGGTACTTTCATGCGGAGCTCACTTCGACCCCGATTCGAGCGACTTGACAAATGTACACGGGGAGCTCATTGCCAAGCTGGACGCTGCCGCCATTGGAGCTGCTCTGAGGATTCCGGAGATGGACAATGCTATAGTCGTCTCTCGGGATCAAGCACAGGCCATGTTTGACCAAGACAGTGATAAATATAAAGCTCGAGTGGCGAGGTCTTGGTTGAAGAACCCTAGGAAAGGAGCTTCTCGTCTGACCAAAACCCTCTTCCGGGCGGATTTCAATGAAGAATTGTCAGATTTTATAATCCTGCTGGCTCGGGTTATGGGTTTGCCCTCAACCAATGAGTTTCATTTCTGGATGTGCCCGCTCATCAGCATGGTGTGCGAGGGAACGCAAAACATCAATTGGGCAGAAATCATAAGCATGAATTTGGCCGAGCAATTATCCAATGTGCAACAAACAAAGAAGTTCTTCATGACTTCGTATCTGATGTATACCCTAGCAGCGTCACGGCAATGGTTTGGCTTTTCCTACATTGATGCACACAAAGACGATCCAGTGTACGCCTATTGCCCGCAGTTCACCCTAGAGACCAGCAATCGGAATTTCAGAAGGGTCAATGATGCCTTCACCATGTACGTGGTCAGATTGCTCGAAGGTGACACCGCCAGGAGGTTTTCAGACGAAGCTATGAACCTGATATCACAATATGGAGCCTATTTCATTCAGTTCAGGAAATTCTCTTATATCAGGCTTGCTGGCTATGAGAACACTCCTCTGCGGCTTCCCATGTTCTGCAACGACAAAATGGCCTTGATTGAGATATGCAGGCAACTGGACAAGTTGCACAGAACTTGCAGAGACAAGAAGATTTCTGGCTTACACTTTCCCATCTCTCTGGGAAACTACACATGCAAAACGGCCCTGGATGCTCAGAACGTAGAAAGAGCCCTGATCCCTATCACTGTTCATTTCTTCAAGCCAAGAACCTGTTTTGACTTGAAGAAGTTCATTGAAAGGAACATCAAGATAGTCTATCATCAGGCGGCGTATACGTAAGACTACCGGGCCGATCGCGAGATGTTTTAGCCGTAAGAAGGCATTGTGGCGGAGTTCTCCCCGCATTGATATAAGAACTCGGGCCTCGTACTCAAGTTCCTGAAGGTCTCCAGGATGACAATTCTGAGCTATATTCGTATGAATACGAAAATGTGATTAAGCACACCCCTCTGGAGGACCTGGATTGGAACAGAAAAGAAAGAGATGATCTGGCTGAGATTATTGCCCCAGTCTTGATCAGAACTAGGGTCTGGTTCAGTAAGAAGATCCGAGAATTCAAGAGGCACTCAGGAGAATCCAGCTCCAAAGATGATTCGACACCCATAAGGGAAGCATCAGCCAGAGTCTGGGACACCAGTGAAAACCCCTCCTGCCTCAATAGCTCAGGGACTTGTAGGATCTACTCCTTCTCCATCTACCCAGGTATACAAGAAGAAACTCAAAGAGGTAAAGAAGGAGCCTGCAGAGGATGACCCTCCAAGAAAACAGGCAGAGTTGCCTATGGGGCCAGAGAACATCATCGTTCTCAGTGAAAGTGAAGACAGTGAGGTGCCAATTCCTGCAAGTGTTCCTGAAAATCCAGCAGATAAAGATAAAGAAGTCCAGAGCACCGAACTTCCAGGTACTACTGATTCTTCTGCCGCCATTACCTCCAGTGTTCTGCCTACATCTCAGCTTGAGTCAACAGCTGCACAGACCTTGAGTGTCATGAGCTCCCTGTCTCTTGGTCCCCTTGCTTCTCCTGCAGATTCTTCTTCCTCTTTTGCTTGGGTGCAACCTCTGGTTGATAAAAGGAAGAGAAAATCCTCCTCTCAAAGCTTGGGACCAAATTTTGATGCTGTAGCAGCCTTGTTGGGCACCACTCCTTCTCGTGCCAAGAAAGCCAGAACTACTTCCAGGATTGTGTCGGATGCTCGAGGTCAGCAATTCCTGGAGATTGCTAAGCCCACAGTAGACAAATCGGAATCAGAGTTGCTGACATCCGACTTGGAACTTTCAAGGATCCCTATGGGAGAGTCTACTCCTGAAGGTGAGATTCATAACCTCCAGGAAACAGTCACCAGAGTCATTGGAAGGGTAGAGAAAGGGCAGCAGACGATTGAACAGCTGGAAGAACAAGCCCAAGTTCTCACGAGTTTCATCAAGTCACTCTTGTCTAAGGACAAAGTTTTAGACCCCACTCCCCTTGACTGCTCTACCCCCTCCTGTAATTCTAAGCCAAGATGAAGTGCAAGAAATTAAAGATATGCACAAGTATTCTGTCTATGGTAGAGCTATCGAAGCCATGGTGGATGACATGCTTGTTGCCGGGCTAAACTTCATCGACGAAGCTTTTAAGCTACATGGAAAGGTAGACAAGTTGCAACATAAACTATCCTCTACCATTGAAGTTATGAATAAGGAGCTTAAACTTTGGGGCAGTTGCATTGTAGACCTTCGCCTCATGGGACAGACAGATGAGAACATCTTACTGGCGAGTAAGATTTTCGATGATGCCGAAGATAATCTATCAAAATCCTGGGTCTACAGTGTAGAGTGGAAAATCAGAGTCCTGGAAGAGGCTGTAGGAGAAATGAAGAATAGCTGGCAAAAGGGAGAAGCTTTCAAGACGCTAGCAGCTGCTGCTTTCAAAGATATGCATTGTCATCTTCAGGATGAGAACTCTGGCATTCCCTCGTCCTTGCAAGAAATCAAAGCTCAGTTCAGAGCTTTTGTCAAAGATAATCTTTTCAAGGAAGACTCCATCTCTAAAGACAAGATAAAGGAAATTTGTTCTCTCCAGTCTGCCATTGAAGAAGCAAACAAAGACTATCATACTCACGTCGAGTTTGATAAAGAGATGGAGAAATGCCTGGGATTTTGGACTCAGTCTGCAACTAACACATCAGTCCCTCGTGGCAGAGATATAGCTGAGTCATTGAAGAAGTTCAGGCAGCGGATTCTGAAGACAGTGGGTCCCTCCCAGTAGCCGGCCACCTGTCTCCTTCTCTCTTCTTTCCTCTTCTTTCCTTTCTTTTCGTATTCGTTGTAATTAGTTAAGGTATTGCAACCGGCAATACTTAACTATTCTTTATTTAAAAGAAACGGTTACAAATCGTAACCGACTTGTAAGCTATATAATGGCCTTTCCACGCCATTTTGAGAAGAGGAGGAAGAACTTGGCATACTCTCGAAATTGTAAATAGATCTTGAACGTATCAATACAAAAGGGCTTTTCTTTTCATTCTCTATCTGAATCTCTGTATCTCTGTGTTTTCCTTTAGTATTGTGAAGATTATTTTGTACCTAATTCGTTAGTCTTGCTGATTGCTTTTGCAAATACAGTGATCTTGCATGACCAAGAAAGAACTTTGTGTCTTTGATTAATGAATCTGAAGAAGGTCGCCAAGAACTTTGTGTCTTTGATCTTATTCAGTTAATACAAATAATCTTGTTCCAAATTCCCTGCAACTTCGCACTCGTAAAGAATTATTCTGTTATCTACAATTCCAAACGTTTGCTATTCTGCTTATCTTCGTACCCTCTTTCCTCAGCCCGTTCGTAACTGATGATCTTTGTGGAAAACATTTTCGTGGTATCCAAGTTCAACCATAAAATGACATTCTGTATATTTGTAAATAAGTTTGTGTCTCAATAAGGGAACCTCTCCCATTAAAGAGGAGGGACTTCTTGTCCCCTGACTGTTGTTCTTCTAAAAAGTCCTATTTGAAAACCAACAGTTTTTGGCGACTCCGCTGGGGAAAATCGCATTCCAGTACTATAATTTTTTCGATCATCCTTTGATCTGGCGACTCCGCGTTTCACTCGAGGGAGAAGGGCCCTTGGTATCGAAGATTCTCAGTTTCAGCTTTTGGAGCAACAGGGTTTTCCTTTCCCTTCAAATAGAAGAACTCGTTCAACGAGCACTCCACCTGTTCGAGAAAGAAGTCCTTCAGAGCCTGCTAGTCCTAATCTACAAGCTTTAATCCTTGCTGGTGTTACAGTTCCCCTCAGAACCGTATTTCCAAGAAGAATGGCACAAGTACCATGGGGTCAACGTGTCGGGCCCCTGGCCCTCACTCAGCCTTTGCATGAGTTACCTAGAGGTAACCGAAAGAACTTCCCCAAATTCAAAGGCGACGGCAAAGTGCACCCTGATGAGCATATTGCAGCCTTCATAGTTGCGTGTGGAGTCTTGGGGGTTGAACATGAAGACGTCTCAGTAAGACTGTTCGTCGAGACGTTACAGGACAATGCTGCTGACTGGTTCTATCACCTTCCGGCTGGTGCCATCATCGACTGGAATACCATGAGAACTCAGTTCGAAAGCCGTTTCAAGCCGGCAGAAGATGTGCATGCACTGCTTGCCCAGATTTCTCAAATAAAGAAAGATCCATCGGAACCCATGAGAGAATTTGTGGCTCGGTTCAACAGACTGATCAACAAAATCCCCGTGAACACTCGGCCGGTTGATCAAATCCAAAAATGTTTCTTTTTGAATGCCCAAACGCCTAAAGTCAGTTATGCTCTAAGAAGGGCTAACCTTGGAACGTTAATACTGGATCAAGAACTGGCTGTTAGTGTCGAGGATGACCTAATCATGTCAGGGAAGTTGAAGAGAGATCCTCCCAAATCTAAATCTGCTGCTTCTTCCTCTTCCACTTCTGGACCCAATACTGATCCATTAGTCCAAAAACTTGCAAATGATCTGGTAGCTATAAAGAAACAATTAGCTCAGCATGCACCGTATGCAGATGTTCCTAGAAGAAATTTTCAACCCAGAAACCGTTTGCCAGCTCCCCACACAAGATTGGCACTTGAAGGACCTCCCGTCAAAGTTCCTGTGAATGCAACTTGCGAGGTCGAAGAACCAGAAGATGATAATGAAGCTTGTGAAGAGTTCCTGGAGGAATTCGATGATGAGGCAGAAGAACCCGAGGGATCTCGAGTCAATTTCTTTACCACTGAAGGCATTGATGATGCAGATGACTATGATGAAGTGGTAGCAGATATGAACAGCGAATCCTTCGCTGTCATGACTCGGGAACAGACGCATCAGAGGGAAAAGGTGACACAACCCCTGAAGAAGTCCAAAGAGCAGCCTACAACTATTCCTGTAATTGCCAGAAGAGGATCTCCTATTCCTACCTCATCTGCACCAAAGGTAAGTACTGCCAATCCTGCCCCAAAGTTGTTTCTTCTTCTTTTTCTCCTAGGGTTGATAAACCTAAGATTCCAAATGATGATGGACCATCCACCTCTGGATCCTTTGACATTGTAGATCATCTAAAAAGGACCAAAGTTCAAATTTCAGAGGCTGAATATTACCAAACCCATCCAAAAGCTTTTGCCAAGATGATCCAATTTGTAAATTCCCATTCCAAGACCACCTCCAAAGGCCTTTTGCCCACACCTCCTTCTACACCACAGCCCAGTCTAGTAGCTGCTGTCACCTCACCTGGTGACAAGATCAAGCCTTTCTATGTAACACTCCTTATAGCTGGCCACAGGCTCAGTAACTGTGTCATAGATTCCGGAGCCTCAGATAATGTGATGCCCGCCAAAGTAGCTCATGCTTTAGGCTTGACCCTTACTCGTACTTATGGATCTTGCTACTCCATGGAAAGTAAGGAAGTACCTTTGGTGGGAAGGATTAAAGATGCACAAGTGGCTTTTGCTGCTTTACCTGAAAAGAAGGTCTTGGCTACCATACTAGTAGCAGACATTCCTCCTTCCTATGGAATGTTGCTAAGCAGAAACTTCTGTAAAGATGTGGGTGGAGAGATTCAAATGGATTGGTCACACGCTCTCATACCTGTCAATGGACAAATGAAGAAGCTACTACCTGAGAAGCAGTCCGAGTACATTGTGCAGAAGACAGATGATCCCAAGGCACAAATACTCTATGAGGACAGGGGCCATGGTAATTACATGATTTTGTCCCCTGATGAAATCCGACCCTGCAAAATATCACCTAAAGATCCCAATGGTGTCTGGATCTTAGAATTTGATGGCAGTTGTTCTTCGGCTGGTTCTGGAGCCGGTGTTCTGTTAATATCACCTGAGGGCTGCCTGTACCCCTTTTCATTCAAATTGCAGTTCGAGAACACTAACAATACAGCAGAGTATGAGGCTCTCATCCTTGGATTGCAAGTGGCCAAAGAACGAGGTGTAAAAAATCTTTTGGCTCGTGGTGATGCAGAGCTGATTGTGAAGCAAGTCAGAAGCCTGTTTCAGGTAAAGAACGGGAGGCTGAAGCATTATCGGAATCAGGTTTGGGATTCAATTGAATTCCTTGATGCCTTCTCCATTGAAGCAATTCCCAGAGAAAAGAACAGCAGAGCTGATTCCCTGGCTGTCTCAGGGTCATTATTGATTCCTCATCCTGAATTCTCTCAGGATAAATTCACTATTGAGATGGTCCACCGACCTAGTGTCCCTGACAATACTAACAACTGGCAAGTCTTCAACGACGACCAGCATTTGCTTTCCTTCCTGGAGCTCAAGGGCAATTTTGAACAACTGTATTTCGAAGGAAGTGACAACCTGCCTCGTGAGAGCGTGTCTTCGGACCAAGCCGTCACCCAAGGAGAAGAGACTGATCAGGAAGGGTGCATTAAGCTCAAAGGAAACAAGATCCCCAAAGGTTTGGTGAGTTTGGAGGAGTTGTTTGATAAGCATGACAGGTACGTGAGATCTAAAGCTTCCATTGGACCTCGGCAATCAGCTGAGTATGATAAAATTGATATTGGGAGTTCTGATGACCCGAAGCTGGTAAATATCGGGAAGTGTTGCACATCAGATGAAAGGAGAAGAGCAATTGAACTTTTAAGGAAATATAAAGATGTGCTTGCTTATTCTTATGAAGATCTGAAAGCCTTCAAGCCAAAGGAAATGCAGCACTCTATCCCTCTCAAGCCAGGAATCAAGCCTTTCAAGCAAAAGCAGAGGCAGTACAACCCAAAGATAGCTGACACCATATTTCAGGAGATTCAGAAACTGCTAAAGGCTAAAATCATCTTTCCCATTCACCATTCGACTTGGATTGCAAACATTGTACCTGTTAGGAAGAAGAATGGGGAGATCCGTATCTGTGTTGATTTCAGAACTCGAATCAGCCTCTCGAAAGATAACTACCCTCTGCCTATGATGGATCAGGTTTTGCAAGCGGTAACAGGCTCTGAGATGTTATCTATGCTTGATGGCTTTTCTGGATACAATCAGGTAGAGGTCGATACTGCTGATCAACATAAGACAGCCTTCACAACTCCTTGGGGTACCTTTGCCTACAAGAGAATGCCTTTTGGGCTGATTAATGCCGGTGCCACCTTCCAGAGAGCTATGGATCTGGCTTTCGGAAGCTTGAAGGGAAAATGCATAGTCATATACCTTGATGACCTGACAGTGTTCTCAAAGACAAGAGCGGATCACTTCGACCACCTGGAAGCAGTTCTGCAAAGATGCCGAGAGCATGGGATTTCCTTAAATCCTAAAAAATCTGTCTTCTGTGTTACAGAGGGAAAGCTATTAGGACACATTGTCTCAAAGGATGGCATCAAGATTGATCCTGAACGAGTTCAAGCCATCCAACAGATTCCTCTCCCTACTAGTAAAAAGGGCGTGCATTCCTTTTTCGGTAAGATCAATTTTCTAAGAAGATTCATCCCTGATTTTGCTGAATTAACTTTGAATATTTCTCAGATGATGAAAGGAAAGCAAGCATTTGGTTGGTCTTCTGAAGGAAAGGAATCCTTTGAGGGTATCAAGAAAGCTATTGCTAAAACTCCAGTTTTGGCCTGCCCTGATTTCAGCAAGGATTTCATTATCTACTGCTACGCTACAGATAGTACTCTGGCTGCTGTCTTAACCCAGGAGGATCCTGATAAACATGAGCTACCAATTGCCTTCATGAGCTATATCCTGAAGAACCATGAGCTAAAGTACACCATGATGGAGAAGCATGCCTTTGCAGTAGTCAAAGCTGTCAAGCAGTTCCGTTTCTATATCCTCAACTCTCACTCTACGGTGCTGGTCCCAGATACGACTGTAAAGTCAATTCTCACGCAACAAGAATTTGGATCCAAGAGGGGAAACTGGGTGGCTAAAGTCCAGGAGTATGACCTTGATATCAAGCCAACCAAGCTGGTTCGGGGAAAAGGTCTTTGCGAGCTCATTGCTGAAGGAGCCCAACACGAGTTACTGGAGGAGAAAGCTGACCTTCCTACTGTTCTGTTCCTGAGTTCAGTTGATGAATGGTACGCTGACATCGCTCATTTTCTCACCTACGGGGAATGCCCCTCTCATTTAACTGCTAAAGAAAAGAGGACTGTTAAGTTGAGATCAGCACAATATGTATTGTGGGAAAATGCCTTGTTCAAGCGTGGTTTGGATGGGAGGTTCCTGAAGTGTGTAGACAAAGAACAACAGAGAAAATTGCTCTCAGCTTTTCATGATCAGGCATGCGGAGGGCACTATTCATCAACAGTCACAGCTCATAAGATACTCCGTGGAGGGTATTACTGGCCTTCTTTGTTCAAAGATGCATCCAAGTGGGTGGATAAATGTGAGGCCTGTCAGACTTTCGTGGGAAGACCTAAATTGGCTTCCTTGCCTCTCAAACCAGTTGTGATTGAAGAACCTTTCCAACAGTGGGGTCTAGACTTCATTGGTGCACTCAACCCTGTTTCCAGCGCTGGACATACTCATGTGCTAACTGCTACTGACTACTTCACCAAATGGGTGGAAGCTATTCCAGTCAAGAGCACCACTTCTGAAGTAGTGTGCAACTTCATTAAAGAGAACATCTTGGTTAGGTATGGTGTGCCTAACAAGATTGTAACAGATAATGCCTCAAACTTCTCCTCAACTGAGATAATGGATTTCTGCTACGGGTATGGCATCTCTCTGGCTCATTCTTCAGATTATTATCCCCAGGGAAATGGACAAGCAGAATCTACCAACAAGAATCTGGTGACTATCATAAGAAAGTTGGTCAATGAATCTCAGAGAAACTGGCATAAGAAACTTTACGATGCTCTTTGGGCAGACAGGATCACACCTAAAAGAGCCATTGGAATGTCCCCCTTTCAAATAGTGTATGGAGTAGAGGCTCAATTGCCAGTGACAGTGGAACTACCAGCCTTGCACCTGATGAAGGCCATTGAAGACACTAGTTTCAGTGATGCTCTGGACAAAAGGATCATGTACCTGCACAAACTGAACGAGGATAGATTGGAGGTTGCTGACAGAATAGCTGCACATCAGCAGAAGGTGAAGATTCTGTTTGATAAGAAAGCTAGGAGCAGAGAGTTCCAGGTTGGTGATACCGTGCTGTTGTGGGACAAAAGACACGAACCTCGTGGTAGCCATGGAAAATTTGATTCTCTGTGGCTTGGACCTTTCAAGATAAGACACTTTGCTGGTAAGAACTCTTTCTATCTTGATTACATGGATGGTTCCCCCCTCCCACTTCCTTATAGTGGGCAGTATTTGAAGTTGTTCAAGTCCTAGGTGACTAGGGAGTCCCTTGTATATTGTGTACAGTGTTTTTTTTTTTTTTTTGCTTTTGGTGTGTTTCCCTTCTGTTGTGTGTGTGTTGCCCTTGTATTGGTTTGTCCTTGACTCCTTTCGCCCAATGGATAAGGCACTGGTCTGCTACACCAAGTTTGTCTAAGTTCTTGCCTTGTTTCATTCAGTGAATTTATGCCAAGTCATCCCCAGAAGGAGCCAGCTGTTGTCTACTCAAAATTCCCCTCTCTAACAAGAACAAATTTTGAAAATTTTGAGTCTAAGTGCTTTTTTCTGAGATACCCAGGTCGTGAAGTCGAAAGAATCTAAGTTTTGGGTCATTTTGTAAGTATTTCGGGTCTGTCGGAACTTTCTGTCCCACCTGTCCCAAGTACGAAAGTGCAAGTTGTTCCCCGATCGGCCGAAATCCCCGAAACTGTCCCATTCTCGGGCCCGTCGGAACTTTTTGTCCCAAGTGTCCCAAAACTTTTGTGCGAGCTTTCCCATTTTCGGCCGAAACTCCCGAACCGCGTACTTCGCGCATTTTCGTCCCAAATATCCCAAAGTCAAAAGTGCAAGCTTCCTCTTTTTCGGCCGAAGCTTCCTAGTCGCGTACTCCGGAATTTTCTGTTCCAAAAGTCCCAAGTCCAAATGGGCCTCATTGCTCCATTTCGCCGAAATGCCCGAACCGCGTACCTCGCGCATTTTCGTCCCAATTGTTCCAAAAGCTTTTGTGCATTCTCTCTCCATTTCGCCCGAGCCGCGTGTTTCGCGCATTCGCGTCTCACCTGTTCCAAGCGTACCAAGTGTCATTCACACTTAGCTTTTCCCGCTCATTCCGAATATGACGCTCTTTCAAATTGGTGGTGGTGTATTCAATGCGCATTAAATTCATTCCGCTCCTCAAACGGCTATATAACCAAGCATACCACCTTCGCATTTTTCACATTGCTTTCTTGCTATCATTTGCTCAAACCCTTGCAACCTAGTTCCCTTTGCAAATTCCTTCCAGAGTCTGGGTCGCAGCTCCGAATCTATCAATATGAAGATCAAGTTTCAGGGACAGGAGCAAATTTCTCCACTTGAGTCTGCCGTTAGCAATATCGGAGACAGTGAAGCTCGTCATCTCGACTTCGGCGATTTTTGGTCAAGAATGACAGATGCAAACCCTACGCCGATGGCACAGATGATTAATGATAGCGGTTTGGCTTTCGCCGGAGGTTTCCCTATCTCAAAGGCAAGCAGTGCCGATACGGTACTTTCATGCGGAGCTCACTTCGACCCCGATTCGAGCGACTTGACAAATGTACACGGGGAGCTCATTGCCAAGCTGGACGCTGCTGCCATTGGAGCTGCTCTGAGGATTCCGGAGATGGACAATGCTATAGTCGTCTCTCGGGATCAAGCACAGGCCATGTTTGACCAAGACAGTGATAAATATAAAGCTCGAGTGGCGAGGTCTTGGTTGAAGAACCCTAGGAAAGGAGCTTCTCGTCTGACCAAAACCCTCTTCCGGGCGGATTTCAATGAAGAATTGTCAGATTTTATAATCCTGCTGGCTCGGGTTATGGGTTTGCCCTCAACCAATGAGTTTCATTTCTGGATGTGCCCGCTCATCAGCATGGTGTGCGAGGGAACGCAAAACATCAATTGGGCAGAAATCATAAGCATGAATTTGGCCGAGCAATTATCCAATGTGCAACAAACAAAGAAGTTCTTCATGACTTCGTATCTGATGTATACCCTAGCAGCGTCACGGCAATGGTTTGGCTTTTCCTACATTGATGCACACAAAGACGATCCAGTGTACGCCTATTGCCCGCAGTTCACCCTAGAGACCAGCAATCGGAATTTCAGAAGGGTCAATGATGCCTTCACCATGTACGTGGTCAGATTGCTCGAAGGTGACACCGCCAGGAGGTTTTCAGACGAAGCTATGAACCTGATATCACAATATGGAGCCTATTTCATTCAGTTCAGGAAATTCTCTTATATCAGGCTTGCTGGCTATGAGAACACTCCTCTGCGGCTTCCCATGTTCTGCAACGACAAAATGGCCTTGATTGAGATATGCAGGCAACTGGACAAGTTGCACAGAACTTGCAGAGACAAGAAGATTTCTGGCTTACACTTTCCCATCTCTCTGGGAAACTACACATGCAAAACGGCCCTGGATGCTCAGAACGTAGAAAGAGCCCTGATCCCTATCACTGTTCATTTCTTCAAGCCAAGAACCTGTTTTGACTTGAAGAAGTTCATTGAAAGGAACATCAAGATAGTCTATCATCACAGGGCAGATACAGAAGACTACTGGGCCGACTGTGCAGATGATTTTGAAGCCAGAAGAAGGCATTGTGGCAGGTTCTCCCTGCAATTGATCCAAGAACTCAGCCTGTACCAAGTTCCTGAAGGTCTCCAGGATGACAATTCTGAGCTATATTCGTATGAATACGAAAATGTGATTAAGCACACCCCTCTGGAGGACCTGGATTGGAACAGAAAAGAAAGAGATGATCTGGCTGAGATTATTGCCCCAGTCTTGATCAGAACTAGGGTCTGGTTCAGTAAGAAGATCCGAGAATTCAAGAGGCACTCAGGAGAATCCAGCTCCAAAGATGATTCGACACCCATAAGGGAAGCATCAGTTCCAGAGTCTGGGACACCAGTGAAAACCCCTCCTGCCTCAATAGCTCAGGGACTTGTAGGATCTACTCCTTCTCCATCTACCCAAGTATACAAGAAGAAACTCAAAGAGGTAAAGAAGGAGCCTGCAGAGGATGACCCTCCAAGAAAAAACAGCAGAGTTGTTTATGGGTCGAGAGAACATCATCGTTCTCGGTGAAAGTGAAGACAAGTGAGGTGCCAATTCCCGCAAGTGTTCCTGAAAATCCAGCAGATAAAGATAAAGAAGTCCAGAGCACCGAACTTCTGTGTACTATCGATTCTTTCGCCGCCATTACCTCCAGAGTGTTCGCCTACATCTCACTTGAGTCAACAGCTGCACAGACCTTGAGTGTCATGAGCTCCCTGTCTCTTGGTCCCCTTGCTTCTCCTGCAGATTCTTCTTCCTCTTTTGCTTGGGTGCAACCTCTGGTTGATAAAAGGAAGAGAAAATCCTCCTCTCAAAGCTTGGGACCAAATTTTGATGCTGTAGCAGCCTTGTTGGGCACCACTCCTTCTCGTGCCAAGAAAGCCAGAACTACTTCCAGGATTGTGTCGGATGCTCGAGGTCAGCAATTCCTGGAGATTGCTAAGCCCACAGTAGACAAATCGGAATCAGAGTTGCTGACATCCGACTTGGAACTTTCAAGGATCCCTATGGGAGAGTCTACTCGAAGGTGAGATTCATAACCTCCAGAAACAATACCGAGTCATTGGAAGGGTAGAGAAAGGGCAGCAGACGATTGAACAGCTGGAAGAACAAGCCCAAGTTCTCACGAGTTTCATCAAGTCACTCTTGTCTAAGGACAAAGTTTTAGACCCCACTCCCTTGACTGCTCTACCCCCTCCTGTAATTCTAAGCCAAGATGAAGTGCAAGAAATTAAAGATATGCACAAGTATTCTGTCTATGGTAGAGCTATCGAAGCCATGGTGGATGACATGCTTGTTGCCGGGCTAAACTTCATCGACGAAGCTTTTAAGCTACATGGAAAGGTAGACAAGTTGCAACATAAACTATCCTCTACCATTGAAGTTATGAATAAGGAGCTTAAACTTTGGGGCAAGCCAGATCGTGAGACCTTCGCCTCATGGGACAGACATGATGAGAACATCTTACTGGCGAGTAAGATTTTCGATGATGCCGAAGATAATCTATCAAAATCCTGGGTCTACAGTGTAGAGTGGAAAATCAGAGTCCTGGAAGAGGCCATAGGAGAAATGAAGAATAGCTGGCAAAAAGGAGAAGCTTTCAAGACGCTAGCAGCTGCTGCTTTCAAAGATATGCATTGTTATCTTCAGGATGAGAACTCTGGCATTCCCTCGTCCTTGCAAGAAATCAAAGCTCAGTTCAGAGCTTTTGTCAAAGATAATCTTTTCAAGGAAGACTCCATCTCTAAAGACAAGATAAAGGAAATTTGTTCTCTCCAGTCTGCCATTCAAGAAGCAAACAAAGACTATCATACTCACGTCGAGTTTGATAAAGAGATGGAGAAATGCCTGGGATTTTGGACTCAGTCTGCAACTAACACATCAGTCCCTCGTGGCAGAGAGATATAGTGAGTCATCAAGAAGTTCAGCAATGGATTCTCAAGACAAGTGGGTCCCTCCCAAGAGCCGCCACCGTCTCCTCTCTCTCTTCTTTCCTCTTCTTTCCTTTCTTTTCGTATTCGTTGTAATTAGTTAAGGTATTGCAACCGGCAATACTTAACTATTCTTTATTTAAAAGAAACGGTTACAAATCGTAACCGACTTGTAAGCTATATAATGGCCTTTCCACGCCATTTTGAGAGAGGAGGAAGAACTTGGCATACTCTCGAAATTGTAAATAGATCTTGAACGTATCAATACAAAAGGGCTTTTCTTTTCATTCTCTATCTGAATCTCTGTATCTCTGTGTTTTCCTTTAGTATTGTGAAGATTATTTTGTACCTAATTCGTTAGTCTTGCTGATTGCTTTTGCAAATACAGTGATCTTGCACGACCAAGAAAGAACTTTGTGTCTTTGATTAATGAATCTGAAGAAGGTCGTTGAAGAACTTTGTGTCTTTGATCTTATTCAGTTAATACAAATAATCTTGTTCCAAATTCCCTGCAACTTCGCACTCGTAAAGAATTATTCTGTTATCTACAATTCCAAACGTTTGCTATTCTGCTTATCTTCGTACCCTCTTTCCTCAGCCCGTTCGTAACTGATGATCTTTGTGGAAAACATTTTCGTGGTATCCAAGTTCAACCATAAAATGACATTCTGTATATTTGTAAATAAGTTTGTGTCTCAATAAGGGAACCTCTCCCATTAAAGAGGAGGGACTTCTTGTCCCCTGACTGTTGTTCTTCTAAAAAGTCCTATTTGAAAACCTTTCTATGGGAGAATTTTCTTACATGATATGGATGTCCTTTAATCTTGACAAGTGATAGAGGTACACACTTTTTGAATGAGACAATTAGGATCCTATTAGATGAGTTTATGGTTACACACCATAAAACTACACCTTATCATCCTCAGGCTAATGGAACTACTGAGGATTTCAACAAAAATTTGGGCTAAACTTTTGTCGGAGGAATGACAAATATTTGGAGGGAATGCGTGAGCATCGACACGTTGCACTCAACCGCGGAAATGGTGTAGCTTCAAGATCAAAGCAAGAACTCACTCGAAAAGCAATGTGCATGCATTGAGGGAAAAAAGGCTCAAAAGAGGCCCATACTCCATTGTTCATAGATCAGAAAAGGTGTGTACATATAGGGGAGTAAATGTGTAACTCCCATGTAAGAAAAGATTCCTCCATAATGGAGAAGAGGAGTTACTTTCCCAAATGGGAATGTAACTCCTATGACACAACTTACACATATGACAGATTCTGTAAGAGAATATGTCATAACTAAGATGACACCTAGATCCATGTCCACCTAAGTGAGATGACTCACCTGGTGAGGTGGCAATACACCTAATAAATAAATAAGAGGTGAAGGAAATGCCACACACACCAACACCCCCCCTTCATCGTAACTTAGGATGAGGTGGCAAGTCAGAGAGGAGAAGTGGGTCCTAGCACAAGGCTTGATGAGGTACCCACGCACAAGAAAAAGGTCCCAAGCAGTGAAGGAAAACCCAGTGGGAAAAACATCCACCACAAGAGAAAAAAACACTCTCTAATCTAAGAAAGATGCCAAATATGGGTCCCGGCCATAGACGAGCCTGAAAGGGTACCCATGTACAAAGAGGCAATCTCTCAGAAAGAAGAAGAAGAGAGAAGAAGAGGGAGATGAGAGGAATGCAGAAGATGCCATGGATGGATTTGAACTCTGCAACTCTAGGAAGTCTCCTAGAAGAATGTCGATGACGAGATCCTCTGCCTCTGGACTGAAGAAGAGCCACCCACAATGAACTATGTGCCTGCCCTTAGGAAGGACAGAAATGACGTGTTGGAAGTCCACCCACTCCACAAAGGAAACTGAAGGCAGCAACATGAAGAACTCTGAGTCTGGTGCATGGAAGTGTGACATAGGTCTAGCGAGTGAGTGCCAAGGAACCAAAGGTAATGCCACGTGTGTAGAACTATCAGAGTGAAGAGGAACACCCGCAGAAAGGATGTCCAAGTGATGTGAAGGGAACAAAACATCCCCCACAATAGAAAATGGATCCACAAGCAAGGGTGGATCAATGAAGGTCTCTGGAAATGTGGAAGTGACATGATTCCCGGAAGGGGCACTCCCAACAACAGAGATGATGAACTCCTCTGAAACACCTGTAGATGGATGAGGGACTTGTAGAGCATCACAAGTGGAATCTGTGAAAAGACGACTAAGGTCAGGCAGATACTCGTCCCAATGAGGGGGCTCAACAAACAGAAGAGCGATGTCAGATAGGTATGAGTCATCCAATGAAGGTAGAGGAGTGAAATGGGCCTTGCACACTGGAAGTGGAAAGGAGGCTGGTGTAATGATGGTGTGAGACTGAGTATGAGACTACTTGATATCTGATGAGATGTGGGGGTGATAATAATGTCTGGAATAGTGAGAGAAAGAGGAGAAGAGTCCTCTGTAGTACTCTCGACATCAGAACTGGATGCACAATCCTTGTCATCAGAAGTAGAACCAAGTGAGCCTATGTCAGTGGAACTGTCATCACACGAAGAAATGGAGGAGACAACTGAATCAATAGCAGCAAAAATGGCGGCAGTATGTGAAGGGTCTCCATACAAGGACTGAAGAATGCTCCAGACATGGTGAGGTGGATCTGAGTCTACCACGTGAAACCAGAGAGAACGAGAGACATGCATCATCATGTGACCAAAGACATGGTCACAAGTGTTAAGGAAGTCCTCTAGATGACAATGATCAGCAGGTACAGGAATTGGCCCAAGCAAGAAGGGTAAAAGACCCTCGTGGGCGAAGTAACGTTCCATGGAAGCACGCCAAGCTGAATAGGTCTCTCTCCGGTGAGAAGTGGCGGAGGATGTAAGGTGATCCTATGACACTCACGTCTAGAAAGAGCACTCTCCATGATGAAAAAGCAAGATGCACAAAAGTAAGACGTCGGACTCGGCCGATAATGCGTCTGCGTGTGTAGGCCCAAGAGTACAAGTAACCCCCCAAAATGCGGCACTTTATAAAAGTAGTGCATTTACAAAATTGGCAATGCCATCACATAGTGTGTAAAAAACATGCAACTTTGACCAAAGAAGTGCTCAGAAACGAGCAGCGAGTCAAAAGTTATAGCATTAAAATGATTCCCGCAACTGATGGAAAAATACACTAGATGCTGCAAACGCATTAAAAAAGTGCTCTAAATGGGTGCAAAGGGTGTCATGTGACTACTCGTTGGAAACAAAATCAAATTTTAGGCATAGTTTGTTTTGACTGTGAGGGGGGATTAGCCTCCTACCAACCTCGGACCTCACCCTCCATCTTCGACGCTCGAATGAAGGACAAAAATAAAGTAAAAATAGAAGCCCAAAATTAATATAATGCCATGTAAATGTTTTTTTGCCTTAAAAAATTAAAAAGGTGTTTGTTTTAGCTTTCCAAACAAGACTAAAAGGTAGCGTGGGTCCCACATTTGGAATGTTGACCGAGATAGGTAGTTGGAGTGTTGAGATCCCCACCGGGTTGTGACCACGTGCCCACTACCTAGAATGCAGAGATGAAACATTGCTGCGGGAGGCGGTGTAACCGTTGAGGAGGGCAGTGAATCCTTTCAAAGCAGTTGGAAGGTGGTGCAGCCTGAGTGTAGTGTCCATGTGGAGGGGGGGGGGTGAAGCCATGTGGTGGTAACCGATCAAGTTCAAATTGCAGAGGTAAAGATTCCCATTGCAGAGCTGAGAAACAAGTAACCGTGGAATTTAATCCAAACACCGCAAAACTTGGAACCAGGGGCCCGTTCGAACCAGTGCAAGCGGATCCAGAGAAAATGAACACTTCCTCACAGATTTGTAGACCTGAGCCAGGGCAAACACCTAAGCTTCACATTGAATCTTCGAGCTTCATATAAACACGGATAAATCTCATCCTTGATTATATTTGTATTGAAATTTGCACGATCTTCCAGTATTGGTTTATTGATTTGAACATGGATTCAATGATCTACAGAACTGAGTCAGGGCAGACACCTTCACGCAGAGGAGAACCACGAATTTGGAGACCAAGGCAGCGAGCATTTAATAAAGGAAGAACCTGAGCTCCCAAAAACAATACAGGTCAACGTGTTGGTTGAAACGTCCAAACACATGGAGCTAAGGTTGCAAGGATAACCAAGGTAACGGAATGCCAAGGAACTATGAGCATGCACTGGGGTGGTTATAACGATACCAAGGTGTAATGATCCACAACAAGCACAGTTAGGCCAAAAAACTATGAACAACCGAAGCCAACACACAGAACAGGCTACTCAAGGCTCGATCCAACACAAGGAGGCAAGCATGCGAGCAGTGGAAGAGAGGGATGAGTGCAGAGCAGTCGGATGAATTTTGGCACGAGCATTCGAACTAAACATGAACCCAACAAATACAGGTCGAGCAGATCAATAGGGTGGAATATTGGAAGCCCGTGAGTTGAAATCTGAGCCAATGCAGAGTCTAAAAATTGAGGTGTGGAGCAAGAACTGAATCAGGAGCCAATGAAGAATGCAGAGAGTGTCGAGCCCAGTATCACCAAGGGTAGAGGCCATGAGAGCTTCCAAGCAAGGATCAAGGTAAAAAACTGAGTTGGTCCTTGGAAACCCACTTCAACCTCTTCACAAACCCAAAAACCTGCACCTCAAAAAAAACACCCAAAACTACAAATCACCTCTGAAGATTGCATGCAAAAGCTGGAAAACCACGAACACTCAAAAACACCACCGATCACACGAACAATCGAACAAGAGGTATGAAACCCGAATCAGTGCAAGAAGAGCATGAAACAAGAATGAGAACTTGCACAAGAAACTACAAGGTAGAGAGTAGTAAGCAACAAAGGTGAGCAACACGATTCCGATCCCCGAGCTCTGATACCATGTCGGAGGAATGACAAAGATCTGGAGGGAATGCATGAGCATCGACACATTGCACTCAACCGTAGAAATGGCGTAGCTTCAAGATCGAAGCAAGAACTCACTCGAAAAGCAATGTGCATGCATTGAGGGAAAAAGGCTCAAAAGAGGCCCATACTCCATTGTTCATAGATCAAAAAAGGTGTGTACATATAGGGGAGTAAATGTGTAACTCCCATGTAAGAAAAGATTCCTCCATAATGGAGAAGAGGAGTTACTTTCCCAAATGGGAATGTAACTCCTATGACGCAACTTACACATATGACAAATTCTGTAAGAGAATCTGTCATAACTAAGATGACACCTAGATCCATGTCCACCTAAGTGAGATGACTCACTTGGTGAGGTGGTAATACACCTAATAAATAAATAAGAGGTGAAGGAAATGCCACTCACACCAACAACTTTGACAAAAATATGTGATGTTGGAAGAAAGGATTGGAATGAAAAAGTGTCGTTGTGCTTTGGGCATATAGAAAAATTTATAAGAGATTGAACAAAGCCACACCGTTTCAATTGGTGTTTGGCATGGAAGTTTTTCTCCCTATAGAATTTATGTTACCTTCTTTGCGCATTGCGCTGCTCGGAGGTCTAGTTGATGAACAGGCTTTAAAAAACGTATTGAAAAATTGATTCAATTTGGATGATCACCAAGCCATAGCATGATAGATTCGAAACAAGAAAAGGATAGGCAAAAGGCATGGCATAATGAAACATAAGGGATAAGAAGTTTGTAATTGGACAAAATGTACTTTTAATGGCTCAAAGTTCTTGTGCCATCCAGAAAGCTCAAAGGACATTGGTTAGGGCCATATGTTATCACTTTTATACATGAATCGGGTTCTTGCGGCTTGAAGCACTTGATGGAACACGACTACCCAGTTACTTTTAACAAAGAGGCTGAATCCCTACTATAAATTAGCCTTCTTGGTGTTTGTATTAAGGTAGTGTTTCCATTTAGTTTAGGTTTTCAATTCTATATTTCCTTAATGTATTTCCTTTATTGTCAGTTATGCTTTATCAATTTAGTTGTTGTTCTTGTGTAATAAGTTTGCTTGCGTGCTTGAAGCTAATTAGTGTATGAAGAGTGTTTATGCATAGAGGACTACACATACTTTTAGTGTGGGGTGGTTGTAGTTGTCCAAGAAAAAGACTATGGGATTTGAAATATGAAAGGGATAATCGCTACGGGTGTGCTTTAAGTCAAAAGAAGAATACTTCTCAAAAGAGACCAAGGATGGAGATGAATGAAAGGACAACATAACGTGAGGTAAGAGGAGGCCATGTTATCTACCGGGAGAAGGTGCAGTGGCGAGGTACTCGGGCACATGAGAATGCGCTGAAGAGAATTCTATGACCAAAGGGTAGGAAGGCACACTATAAGGTTATAACTAGTCACAAAGATGTACTGCGTGAAATGAATGGATTTGGTCAATAAATGAAGGGATATTTGGTAGGTGAGGAGTAATAAATGCATCAAAATTTGAAAAATTTATATAAGGATGGGATGTGGATTCATTTTTACCATTGCAACTAAGAGTATTTGAGAGAAGAGCCAAGTGTGAAGAGCCGAGTGATCGAGTTAAGGTGTGAAGGGTGTGAAACCAAGAGTGACAACCAGATCTATGTGACAAAAAGCTTGCATCCTGGTGGTGAAGGGTTTGAGTGAAGCAGGGAGACAGAAAAGAGTTAGGTTATGAAGTTTCCACCTAGGGCATAATTGAATCGAGCTAGGGTTTGATTCGCAGAGTTGCAGGGTTGAAGAGGAGACAATTGCAAGGTAGAAATGGCACCAAAGAAGGCATCCACAACAGTGGTAAAAGGAAAGAATAAGGTGGTCATCGAGGAAGAAGAGATGGCACCAAAGCCATTTTTCAGAGATGCAATACCCAGAAGGATTCATCATCAGCCAAGAATGGGATTTACCCATTAGAAAGAGAAAAGTGAGTGAATATAACCACATGACTTCAGAGAACAAGGAGCGTGATTCTTTTCTCATGACTAGAACAAACAAGCGCACGGAAGATGACATGCCAGTATATGATGATGCGGGAGATTTTTTTTTAAAGATAATTAGAGTATATCAGATATATGAGCTTCCATATTTTGGGAATTATGAGCCCTTGTATCAGTGGCTCATGAGCAGAGTACATGAAGACTTCTTCTACTTTGTAGGATGTAGAGTTATAATTTCATATACGCTTGTCTCATTAGTTCTGTGTCCGAACCCCATAGGAGAAGGTATAAAATGTGACCTCACGAGATAAAGCCATGATTTTAAAGACCAAATAGGATTTGGGATACCTAAAGGGTCCGCGTGAAATGGACATAGATAAATTGAAGAAATTTATAATTATACAAGCTGCAAAGACACCGGTTACCAAGTTAAATGATCGGGAGCGGTGGTCGCGAGTAAACACTTGTGGTTGCATGTGGCACGTAAGATGTTAGAGGGTACGATCTATAACATTGTAGGCTAAATTGGAGAGAAAATAGTTGAAGAAGTGCGCACGAGGAGGGAAAATCAGCTTTGGGGTTGTTACTCCGCTATCTTTGGTCTTCATGGAGATTGGAGTACCAGATGGGCCAAAGGATAAAATATGGGAATACCCTATGGAGAACAAGTCCCCAGCTGAAAGATTCAAGTAAATACCTATGCAAAGGGACCATGAAAGATGAAGTAAAGAAGAGGGTAGAAAAGTGGTATGACAGGCTCCAGGGCAAAGCATTTAGGGAAGAGTGGTGTATCCCAAAGGACCTACCAGCGGTGGTAGGGAAACAAGTTTAGTTTGTTGTGTATCAACATTTCTACATCGCATGCTTTCCAATGAAGGATGGAGTCTAGAGCCCTTGGTGAAAGTTACCTTACGCCTTCACTGCAAGGTATTTTTAGGAATCTATCCATAGGTTTACATAGACACGCCGAATGATCTTCAATGCTAGATAAGGTAGACTATGACTACCATACATTAAGTAAAAAGTATGTATATCCTGGCAGAAGTGCCTATACAGAGAGAATTATTTCAGAAGTATTGAATATCAAACCAATAAGTTTGGCTGTAGTAGATGTGGGGGCAGCATTGGTGTATCTCCAGCTGAAGCCAAAATGGAGAATAACAAATATGTGGAAGGTGAGTTTGCACTTCTAGCACCACCAAAGGGGAAGCATATAATGGAGAATATCCCAGTGCCTAAGCCCACAGAGAAAATCGAAGTGTAGGATGAGGAGGAAGAGCATGAAGATAGTGGTGGTTTGGAACATAGGGGTAGGAGACATCCTACAAGTCGAGTGAAGCTGAGTGCGCCTTGTTACCCCACCTCAGCCACAAGAGGGGGATGAAGAGGAATTGGATGTGGTCCAAGGGGAGCATAGGTTTAAAATAGTATTTAGGAGAACAAGGACCCAAGGTGCTACTCCAACCACTGTGTGCAAATCACCCCAACTCTCCCCACAAAAGGAAGCAACCGTGCAGAGAAGGAGGAAGATGAAGTTGAATGAGGAGGTGGAAGAATTAGAGGAGAGTGCACCTACATCTCCTACACTTCTAGAAATCCCAGAAGAATAGAATGAGGCATCAAAGGAAGGAGAAGAAGAGAAAGAACCAAAGGAAACAACTACAGAGGATATTCAGGACATAGAGATACAAGTCCCAAATTTGGAGGCTAGAGTTCCTAAGTAGCAAAGGTCTAGAAGGACAAGTGGAGAGCACATTCCACTAGCCATGGGGTATATAGAGGATGTAGGAAATATTATCCATGCCCACTTCCAGAGCACAATTGTGTAGAAAAATATATTCGGATGGGAGTTGATAGATGAAGATATGGATACTATGCACACATGAAAGAAACTATCATGGTCGATGCACACCCACATGAACGAGCCTGAATTTTATGTGTGTGAAGAGTCATACATTTTGAGGTGGCTTAAGAAGGCACCTCGGGTGAGATACATGACATCAAATCCTTTGTCATGTCGATGAGCAGTCAACAATGCACTAGTGAAGGTCTCTACTAAGGTGGCTAGAAGAAACATGGACAAATATTCCACAATCAAAGTGTTGCATGTATAATTGAAGACAAAGGATGTAGAGATAACATGGATGATGTAGGAAAGGGACTTCACACAGAAGAAGAATGAAGTGTTCATAAGTGTCGCAGAGGAGATTGGGGATAATGTAATAAAAGCAAGGCCACACTTGGAACCAAAGGTACCACAAACATTTCCTTCAGCGATACACTATGTGGGGAAGTTGGTGGACTTGGTGCTCAAAGATGAAACTCTATGTATGCAAGTGCCAGAAAGATCAGAATAAGATGCCGAATGGGAGAAAGCATATGTGATGAGAAAAATCACATATTATGAAGGGTTGTTACAGGCATTACAAGAAGTGTTGAAGAAAGTAGACTAAGATTTGAATATATGCACATCTCCAGAGGTTCTCATCAATATTAAGACCTTGGAAGAGAAAAGTGAGGTCTAGAGAGCCATGAAGGATGAGACATTAGGCTGCATAGAAAGGTTAACAATGGTTAAACAGAAGAGCAAGGCCCCTGCAACAACACAAGAGATGCATAGGACTTGGTTGGAAAAGCTTGAAACTGATTACACAGAAGATGGAACTTTTGGAAGGGATAATGACATCCATGTCTAGTGTTGTGTTGATACTACAAAATGAGAAAGGAGAAATCATGAGGAATGGGTTAGAATCCATTTTTGTGGACATTCCAGAGAAGGCAGAGAAGGCACTCACTGAATGGCAGGTTTTGGAGGCCACAATAAAAAAGGAGTATCCAGAGCTGATACTACAGAATGATACAGAGGAGGATGCCTCATAACCTCATAGGGATTCTTTACATTCTTTAATTCTTATTCTTTCCATTCTTCTATTATTTATTTCAAATTTTTGAAGATACCCATTGTCGGGACGAAAATGAGATTAGTGTGGGGTAATGTTGGTCAAAGAATACTTGTCTAAGATCACACAAGGAGTCCGTGTGGGATAGAAGGCCAAGATCGAAGGTGCGGAAGGATAGGAAGGACCCACGTACGGAAGGCAAGTTCAAATTTCAGGACTTAGCCAATTTTGAGCATGAAGATCTATTTTTAGAAGATGGTGTGTGAAACACATCAATGAGGCAGAGACACGCGCACCATGCATTTTCTATATTTGGAGAAGTGGTTCAAAGTGTCTATGTATGGATACAAGCTAAGAATAGAGTTAAAACTTCAGTTAAACTACAAGAGAACTATAGATAGTGCACTTGCATGTGTGGCTATAATTGTAAGCGTTAGTGTGTGGCTAATAATAGCATGTGACCTATTTATGGAATAGTCGAGTGGTGAAGGAAAATTCCCACCCTATATATATATATATATATATATATATATATACCTAACATCATATATATATATATATATATACCTAACATCATATATATATATATATATGATGTTAGGTGCATAATAGATAGAGAGAGATAGACAATACTGTAAGGAGATTCTGTATTTACTAATAGATGGAAGATATTGGCTAAATCTAAGTGTCGTTCGTGTTATTGAGTAGTGCATGTTAATGGTAAAATCATGATTACTTTTTAAGTTTATTTTTTCATAGATATGTGGGTAGCATACATTGTGAGACTGATGGATTAGTTATAAATCCATATGTTTCTCTCTTCATCATGTTAACATCCTGTTATACCAAATGAACTAACCTGTGATGCCTGATTGTCCCAACACCCCAAGAATACCTCTGGGCCATGGTCTAGATAGAATCAAAAAGAAACCCTAGAAGGTTTATTATGTATTCTAGTTTTGTGGCTCCATATCTTAGATATATGAGCATCTTCAGGACTTCTTTTCCTACGGACCCAAATTGACCATCATAGGTTAAATAATTCACTATCCAAAATACTACCCTATCAAAGGGTTTGGGTAAACTGGCCCTTCTAACCCATTTTTTATTTTCTTTGTGTTATAAATGTATTAGGGTTCCATTTCCCCTTCTTGTAGTAGGGTTTCAACCAGTTCTTTCAAGGTCCCTTTGGCAAGATGTGGAACATGCACAATTGGCATTCCAGACACATTACTTATTATATTCACAAAAAAGGAATAAAAATATTTCTAACCTTTGTCTTGGATTGCTCTAGGTTTATGATGAATTCTTTTACTAATTCATCGTTATACTTTGAAAACTTTTCAGGAACTCTATCCATCCTACATGCTCAAAGATAGATTCCACTTCTTTGTTCATGAGCAGTTGGGAATCATCCTATGGTTCTGATTTATTTTTAATCCCCATATCGACTCAAATTATATTTCCTTTGATTATGTGTAAATTGGTTGTAGGGCTTCTTGATTAGCTATGGAAATGATGATTTTATTTGCGGAACCTTTGTTCTTAGCTGCGGAACACAAACCTAATTCACTGCTTCTCCCTCAAAATTTCTCTGCAACATATTTCACTTTGTTGATTTTACACTAATGATTACTATGCCACCACTTATTCCATCCAAATCATCTTCATGATTACTCCTGATAACTATGCCGCCACTTATTCCATCCAAATCATCTTCATGATTACTCACTTTTAATCATAATGTATAAATAGATGACTCATCATACCAAATTTTAAATCAAGTCTAATCACACATGTAAAGTTTTAATCTAACCCTAAATAATTTAAAAGATATAATTACCTTCATTGATGATGTAACCCTTTTGTTATGATGACTCATCATTCCTACAAGTGGAACAAAAAAGGTTAGAAAAGACAGCTGGAATTCCAAAGAATTCCCTATTATTTGAAATAGCCATATGAGGAGATCAACTGCCATTTTTGGTTTTCAATTGACCTCTGAGAGAATTTTTTTATTTTATATATATATAAATTTATTGGGGGAAGAAAATAGCATTTATTGGTTTTCATTTTCTTCCCTTTATTATGGATCTATCATCTGGTTATTTGATCATTTTGGAAGAACTGGGTTCTTCCATATGATCAAATTCTTTTTTTGCTTTAACCTTCCTCAAGAATTCATCCTTAGTAGGAGGCTTCCTATAGAGTTTTAGCCTATGTCCATTAACCAAGAGTGTTTTTCTACTGCCATCAATGAAAAGTAACTAAATAGGAATATCTACTCAATTTGATAGGGTCCCAACCATTTAGTTCTCAATTTTCCCTTGAATTATTGGTACTTAGAATCAAACAGCAATGCCTAGTCTCCTACTTTGAATTGCCTTTTCTTGATATGTGTGTCATGCCATTGCTTCCTTTGATCTTGGATTATCTTTGTCTACTGAAGTGCTTCCATCCTCAATTCATCCAATTCATTGAGTTGAAGGATTCTTTCCTTTTGAGTTGTATCAACTCAATACCCACCTTTACTCTTTGTCTTCAATGTCCGTAGTTCAAACTCAATGGGAAACAAGGGATTTTTCCCATAGACTAACTCATATGGTGAAAACCCCGTTGTATTCTTCCAAGTTGTATTATAAGCCCGACAACTTCAGGTAGTCTCTTTACCCAATATTTTCTCCCAGCTTCAATTGTTTTGGTAAGGATGTTTTCCAATTCTCTATTTGTTACTTCATCTTGTCCATTTGATTGTGGGTGATAAGGATATGACTTCCTATGATTGATTTGGTAATACATTGTGAAAGCTTGGATCATATTAGACATAAATTGTGGTCCCTGATATGAAACTATGCTCCTTGGTGCTCCAAACTTTACAATAATTATGTTCCAAAGGTAATCAATAGCTGTCTTCAAATGGCATTTTCCAATGTCTACACTACGCCCACTTTGTCACATAATCGTACACACAGCATATAGTACTTTCCTTTTGAAGGAGGATTAAAGGGACCAACAAAATCCAATCCCCATCTCTCAAATGGTTCAATCACTACTTGAGGTTGAAGAGGCATTTCATTGGTGAAAGTTGGCTATCCCATCCTTTGACAAGGATCACACCACTTGATATATCTCTTCATATCCTTGTACAGAGATGGCCAATAATAACCAGTGAAAAGTATCTTATGAGCTGTTATTTTCATTGAATAGTGTCCTCCACTTGGTTCATCATGACATGCTCTGAGGATGTCAAAGATTTCATCTTCTCTTACACACCTGTGTAAAACAAAATCAGGACCACATTTAAATAGCATTCCATTTAACCATTTGAATTGTGCACTGGTTTTGATTAACTTCTTTATTTGTTTCTTAGTGAAAGAAGGAGGAAACTTCCCTGTTGCAAGATAATTTTCCATATCAACAAACCATGGTGTACTTGCTGAAATAACAAACAATTGTTCATCTAGAAAGTTATCCTTGACTGGATCTTACTCCCTGTAGTGGTTAGTCTTGACAAAAATCAGCTACCACATTAGATTTACCTAGATTGTCCACAATGGTAATATCAAATTCTTGTAAAAGTAATAACCATCTAATTATTCTTCCTCCAACCACTGGTTTGTTCATTAAATATTTAATTGTTGAATGATCTATGTGTACAAATATTTTGTACCCTATAATGTAATGTCTGAATTTATTGATTACATAAATCACAACAAGAAATTCTTTTTCAGTGGTGGTGTAATTCTTTTTAGTGGGAGTAAGATTTTTACTGAGATAATAAATAGCATACATTTTTCCTTCTTCATCTTTCTGTCCCAAAATTACACCAATGGAATTATTTGAGGCATCTGTTTGGATATGAAATGGATTTTCCCAATTAGGTCCTCACGAATATTAGGGCTGATGATTAACTTTTCTTTAATTCTTCAAAAGCATGCTTGACACTTTTCATCCCAAATAAATTAACAAGTCCTTAGTTAGAAAATTAAACATGGGGAAACAATTTTACTGAAATATTTGATAAAGCGCCTATATTACCCAACATGTCCTAGAAATGACTTGATATCATGGGGGTCCGAGGAATAGGTAAATCTGAAATGATCTTAATTTTGTTTTGATCAACTTTGAATTCCTCTTTTTGAAATATGGTGTCCTAATACAATCCCTCATCAACCATCATTAAACACTTTTCATGACTAAGAGACATATTGTGTTGTTCACATCTTGTTAACACTGCTGTCTAGATTTCTCAAAACATCATCAAATGTATTTTCATGTACAATTAATTCATCCATATATAATTCAACACAATCATTTGTTAGATCAGTAAATATTTCAAGTAAAACTCTCTGGAAAGTTGTAGGAGCATTGCATAAGCCAAATGGTAACACCCTATAGGAAAAGGTACCCCATGGACATGTAAATGTAGTTTTGTCCGATCTTCTCAGCAGCAACTCGATTTGATTGTATCCACTAAAGCCATCCAAGAAGGAAAAGTACTATTTCCCGAAAGGTTGTCTAGGAATTGATCTATGAATGGTAAGGGAAAATAATCTCTCGGTGTAGCTTTGTTCGATTCCTATAGTCAACACATATTCTCCATTTTTTGTTCTTTTTAGGAAAAATTACAAGAGGAATTACCCACTAACTATCTGAGATAGGGAAGATAAAACCTACTTGTAATAGTTTTTCAATTTCTTATTTGACTATATCCCTTAAGGCTGGGTTAATCCTCCTCTGAGTCTACCTAACTAGTTTAATGTTTTCAGTATAGATGTGATGAGTGCAGATACTTGGGTGAATTCCCTTCATGTATTTGTAATCCCAAGCAAAAGCTTTAGTATGATTTTTTAGAACATCAAACAATTTAGCTTCTTCATCATCCTTCAACTAGTTGTTAATGTTCAAAATTTTACTCGATTGAATCTCAACATGCTTGGTTCCAATGTGTGATGAACTGATTTGTTGAAAGGGTTCCATTAAATTATTTAGTGGACATGCATGTGGTAACAACATATGATATGTAGCAACATCTCCAAAAGTTCCTTGAGACAAAATACTAGAAAAAGGACAGTAATGAGAATTATGATACTTATCTCTTTATAGGTCAAACTCTTTGTCACTACTACTTTCCATAAATTATTCACCATTCCCTGATATATTTGAAACTGAAGCTACTGATTCTTCCTCTCCCCATGAGAAATCTCATTCCTTTGGAGAAAAATTATTTTCAATCATAGAGAACCACTACTACCGTGATTTTGGAACTAAATATGGTGGTTCCGGAACTTCATGTGGTGGTTCCAGAACTTCATGTGGGGGTTCTAGAACTAAATGTGGTGGTTCCAGAACAAAGTTCACGAGTGTTACGAAACTATGGTCGTAGGTTTCGAAACTATAGTCGCAGGTTCTGGAACTATTTCTGATTGCTTTGAGGATAGTTGGTGCTCATTCAATGGTGGATTAATCATCTCTTCTACTTCTCTTACATGATCCTGTAATGTGATAATAGCCAAAGAAGACAAATTTTTCTTATTAGTATCAAGAGAATCAACCCACAATTGTTCTTGATTTTTAATAAAAGTTCATGCTAGAAGGATATAAGGAAATTTTCTTAGAGTTCTTACCATTCGAGATAGTCATATCACCTGACCTACCATCAATTAAGGAAGAAACTGTAGCTAACCATGGTCTACCCAAAATAATGGGATAACCTAATATTTTATCTTTTGGCTACTGTTTAAGGAAGTCAACTGGATATTCCCATGACTCCACCATAACCGCCACATCTTCAATAATCCCTTCTGGTTTTGCTATAGACTGGTTTGCCATCTGCAATATGGTATTAGTAGGTTGTATACCCATTAATGGTAATGTTTTCAAAGTGTCCACTGTCATTACATTTATAGTTGCACCCAAATCTACCAATATATTATGTACATCCTTATTCTCTATAGAGACAGAAATAACAGGACTTCAGGATCTCTATATTTGGGAAGTAAAAGTTTTTCTGCTAATAAATCAACAAGTTTCCCATATACTTTGATGGTCTTGGGGTACTGTTTCTTCCTTCCAGGATTTTTCAAACATAACATTTTGATTAATTTGTTCAATTCTAGAATGTCCTTAATTTCTTGTAACAGTAGTATTTCAATATTCAATTTCCTTAGTTCTTGTACCAATTTAGACTCCTTGGTTTCTATAGCTTCTTTAAATCTCTCTGGAAATAGAATCTTAGCAGTGTCGCTATCTGGTTCCTTTAATTTTATTTTTATATCCTCTTTTGGAACAACAATACTAGGGGTTTCATTTTATTCTGTCATTTCAGTAAGTATAACAAATGGATTGCTAATTATTTTTCCAGATCTAGTTTGAATATCCTTACAATCCATGGCATTTAGATCAACTGATTTTTTTGTTTTGTTCCATAAACAGGAGTTGTTTGTTTGTTTCGTGGGTTTTATACTGGCTATGATGGTATTTGAATTTGGACTATATTCTTAGTTTGTGAATTCTATGCATGGGATCCCATGATGGCTGTTGATTTTGATTTGGATATGTTTTTCCTTAAGCATAATTACTAGGGTTCCATCTAGGTTGTGACCAAGCATAAGGATTTCCTTGACCAACCCATGGTTATTGATGTCCCTGAGCATACCAAGCTTGACTTGCCCAATCCTGAGGGTTCCATGTTGGTTGAGGTACCTAAGGTGGTTGTCCCCAATTTTTTGGTACTTTCTGAGAAGCTCATGGCATCGTCTAGGGATTAGGAACTAATCTTGGCATAAACTACCCTTGGTGATGTTTTCTCTGAACAAAATTCAATTCTTCTATTGTGGATGATGTAATGGTTTGTTTAAGATGATTATTTATGGTCGGGAGTAGAGAACAAGCATCGAGTATCATGTTATTTAGATTCACGAGATAAGACATACTTATGTTTTATACGAAGGATAGTCTCTTATTGCATGCTTATTCTTGCATCTAGGAAAATACATAGGCAATGGTTTAGTTTTGATATTTTATTTAGCTTGTAATCCATCCATAGTAGAGGTTAATTGAACTAAAATGTCTGTTTTAAAGTTTTCTAACTCATCCATTAGTTTGTTCATATCTGGATTCAGAATTTTCACCGATTTTCCTTTTCTAGGTCCACCCCTTATTCTAGAATAGCTTCTACAAATCTCCTTAATTTCATTCATCCTTAATTGATCAATGTCTCCACCTCCTATCAAGTTAAGGGATTCCCTAGATTCGTCATCCAAACCCTTAAGAAAAATGGTTTTACTTAACTCCTCTTGAAGTACAAATCCACACCTTTTTCTCACAAAGAGGAATCTATCTAAATAGTCTTCTATATTTTCATCCTCCTCTTGCTTGATTTTGAAGAATTCTTCCTTCCTATTTCTCCCTCTACAATAATCTTGGTATTTTTCTAGGAAGGCAGTTTCCATTTGTGCCCAAGTGGTAATAGAGTTGGATGGTAATCCCATGAACCACCTCATTGCTGCATCCTTCAGAGTGGATGGAAACAACTTGAGTTTTTGATTATCCATTTTGTAGTCATAGGTCTAACATAGTACCTTGAACTCAAACAGAAATTGGTCAAGGTCTTCAGATGACATCCCTCTAAATGTGGGTAAATGTGTAGGTGAGATATTTTTCATTGGTGTATCATCATCACCCAATTGGATTGGATAAGTAAAGGTCCTATCAGTTCTCTTTCAACTTCTCATGCCATTTTAAAAATATATTCCAAATTTTCCTCCCAATCGGTGTGGTATGTCGTATGGCTTGGAGAAGGTGAAAAATTAGAAGTAGGAGTTTGACTACTCAATTGAGAATCAAAAATAGCCCTAAATGGATCTTGAGAAATAATCCTTCTCCTAAAAGTTCTACTTCCTTTAGGTGACTAATCTAATAATTCCAAAGGTGGTAATTATGTTTCTTGTATAACTAGGGATGATAGTGCCTCCAATTCTTGATCAAATTCCTTATTTGGACTAGAGGATGCTATGAATTCTTTTGAAGATGTTCTTAGGAGGAATCTAACCTTTGAGTCTCTTGGTCAACTCATAAATTTTATGATATAGTAGGGAAGATCCTTCAACTACTAGATGTATGATTGTTTCTCTTACTAACACCTAATTAGAAAATTCCAACTAGTGTGTCCCTAGAAACGGAGCCAAAAATGATGGGTGTTGTTATTCCCTTCATTTAATCAACTTCTTGTTGATGTCATATTCAAACCAGGGGTGTGTCTAAAGCTATATGCAACAAGAGTAATCATATCGATCTAGTAGTTGACTGTAGTTATTTTTGTATTTTCTGGGGGATATTTTCAATGTCTTAAGGAATTCTTGGTAAAAACCTTATTTAAATCATACTATGAAAAATTTGCTGAAAGGAAACACACTGAAAGATTTGCTGAAAGGAAACACACTTTGCAGAATGGAAATAAACACACTTGCTTTTGGAAATAAACACACAACTTAGAGTGCTTAAAAATGGTTGCAATAAGAATAAGAATCTATCTAGACACCTGCAGGAACAAGTATACAACAGAGTTTAACTAGAAGAATTAAAAGTGATACAAAATTAATAGATCTAAACTATTTTCTTAGGAAATATAAATACCAAATAGACGAATATCCTGGTCCTTGGGGGAGTGGGTCCTTGCTCCTCCTTGAATAAGGATTTAACAACTTAGAATTCTCTCAAACATGAATGGCTATTTATTGATAAAACATTTGGTATTATAAAACGTACTGGATTTGTGTAATTATTCTATATCTATCTTCTATGTTTTATATATCTATCTACAAACAAGTATGCTTATATATATACATTTACAATCATAGTTGTCTCTACAATTCTGATGAAATTGAATCATGCCCAGAATAGATGCTGACTTAGATTGTGGCTGATCAGACAGCTGTAAGATAACTATCCCTAGATCTACGATCGAAAATATTCTCATCCTTTCCTGATTGAAAGGCTCATTGATGTTAAATCACTAGATGTGGTTAGAATAGATAAACTTCCATCGGTTCCGGAACTTTAGAGAAGTTCTAAAACCATAGGAAATCATTAAGGATCAAAACCATGAGTGTTATGGAGCTATAACAAGAGTTCCAGAACTAAATACTGGAGTTCCATAACTAAGTCTGAAATTTTCGGAACTAGATGATGAATGTGTAACGGAGTTCCGGAACTAGCTTGGAAATTCCTGAACTAAGTCATATTGGAAGGGATGCTACCGAAAACATGTTAAATGCTACATACTTCATTTCTTCAACTGATTAGACCTAATTCATTACAAAACTAAATTTCAAACACATTTCGTCAAGAATTTTAGAGCTTTTAAACGTTAGAATCACAATCAATCAAAAGACAAACAATTACATCCTAAATCATATCGGATCAACTAAAAGTCACAAAATTCAATCAAACTTAATAAAAAGAAGAGTTAGATGAGATCATTTATTATAAATTTAATGGGAATATTTTGGCCTCATCGGTAGATGGGTAAAAGATAGGAAACTCTCTCGATTCAAAATGTAACGTCTTGGGTGAATAATGAAGATATGGGCATTTTACTTCTCCCTCAAGAAAAGTTACACGAAGGGATAGATTTTTAGGGTCATTGTATGGATGAAAATTGACATGCAACCTTACACCACACTCAACCCCCTGAGGTCATGAAGGAGAATTCGATGTTGAATGTGTGTAGCTAACTATAGGAGAATTAGTGGTTAAGATTTGCTAGTGTGATGTCCTTGTAAATGAGTTGACAAAGGGGAGATTTAGAGGCTATAAATGGGTAGCATAAATTCCCTATGGTTCTCTAACCGATTTGGATCTAAGTGTTGATCTAGTTTGAAGTGTCTAAATTAACTAAGCTGAAAATAAAAATCTATTCTATTGATGAAAGGAATATAGTCTAAAAAAATCACAAAACTGAAATATTTCAATCACAAACAAAAATTTTCTTATATTCTAAATAATTAAAATATTTCTACACTAAAACTAAACAAATGAGATTTCTTCATGGAGCGTAAAAACATCTATCACATCTTGTGGGTATCCCGAAAATCCCTCCATGTTGAGGTTGAGCCAAGTTTTACCCCCTTGACACATCAAGCAAACCCCTAAGGTAAAATTATATGTAATAGGTGGGTAGAGATAAACGAAGGCCGGGAGGAAAAAATGAATTGGATAGTATGGAAGTTGAGTTATGAGGCATAATAAGAACTCACCAATCTCGGGGACAAGTTGCGCTATCGCTTTGAATTCTAAAATAAAGGCCCATAATCCATTACAAAATTTGGGGTAGAATAAAGCCCGGGGCCGAGAGTGGAGCCTAAAACCAAGAAAAAATAGCTCGAGCCTCGCATGGAAGTTTCTCCCCCAAAGTGCCAAATCCAATGAAATTGGACTTGTTGGAATCGTAATTCCACCCCCACTCAAAAATAATAAAATAGTGAAAGTAGGTGGATTAGATGGGAAAAGATAGGAAACTCTCTTAGTTCAAAATGTAACATCCTAGGTGAATAATGAAGATATGGGCATTTTCCTTCTCCCTCAAGCAAATTTACATGAAGGGATAGATTTGTAGGGTCATTTTACAGATGAAAATTGACATGCAACCTTCAACCACACTCGACCCCCTAAGGTTGTGTCGAAGCAACCGATGTTGAATGTGTGTGGATAACTATAGGATAATCAATGACTAAGATCCGGTAGTGTGCTCTCCTGGTAGCTGAGTTGATAAAGGGGATATTTAGAGGCTATGAATGGGTAGTGTAAATTCCCTATGGTTGTCTAACATAATTAATCTAAGTTTTGATCTAGTTTGAAGTGTCCAAATTAACTAATTTGAAAATAACAATCTATGATATTTCTGAAAGGAAACTAATCTAAACAAATCACAAAACTAAAATATTACAATCACAAACAACAATTTTCTTCTATTCTAAATAATTAAAATATTTCTACACTAAAACTAAACAAGTGAGATAACTTAGTGTGGTTATTCACCTATGTTGAGTGTATTAAAACTAAACTAACTTAAAACAAGAAATTTTCCAAATGATCTATGATGTGTAGACAACCTCCTATAGATATTCTCTCCTTCAGATCCACAGGGATGGGAAGAAGAGGATCCATCATCGGGAGCTGCTATTAATGATTTAAACCCTCTTAGAAATCAACTAATTACTTGTAAATGAAAGGAAATTGATTTCTACTCTATTTGATATGATGTAATAATGATAAATTACAAGAATGAAGGAAATAAAACAAAAAATCCAACCTGGAATTCACATAACAGAGGTAAATCTAGCTATGTAGTAATTTTCCCCTCAATCTATCCTTTCTTTCTTTGTGTGTCCATATGAGTCCAAGGAATTGGGAATGCAAAGGCAACATCAGGAGAAGGTGCTTGAGCAATGGCAACTTGAAGGCAATATGGTTGTAATGCAGGTGGAAGAGAGATAACACAAGTGAACAGATCTTGGCTATGCAATTTCTAGTAGGATTGTGGTAGCAATACTATGCAAGATACATAAAACTCTCAGGCCTTTTGCTTGAATACAAGCATTGAATATATAGGAATTGGCTGGGATGTTCCTTCATGCACAAGGCATCCTTGGAGTGCTAAATCATTAGGTGAAGAGGCATTTCAAACTAACTAAATCTATTTAAAAATAGAAGATGGAAGGAATACCAAGCAATTAAGACTATTTTTAGGAAATTTGGTTCATAAACGCGCCCTAGAAGTCGAGTTAAGTGAAACCACGCGTGTTAAAATTATGCATGAAGTATTTTGGAAAACACGTGAAGGACCACCGACCTGCGTAAGGTGATGGTCATGGGGCCCTGCCATGAGGCGGTGGTTTGAACCGCCACCCGGGAATGGCGAAGGTCTTGACACTAAAGGCCAAAACATGCACAGAATGAAGTAGGAAGCTGGAAGAAAGCATGGAAAAGATGAATAAGGATGTCTAGGCTACAAATATACACTGCGAATGGTTTTGGAACTCAAACACCTTCTGAAAGGACATGAATCATCATTGGGGAATTTTGTAACCATTTTTCGACAATGTAACACATGAAATTTTGGGTGCATACATATTTCCCCCTCGGAGAAGTGTCTTAGCCATGAAAAGGTGTAAAACGTAGAGTTCGAGTATGGTGTTCCCAAAATGTGGTGGTAGAAGCTATACGACATGCTTGTGTGTGAAATTTCTTCGTCCAAACTCCCGCTACTGAAAAAATGAAGAGAAGACTCAAGTACAGATAGATAAAAAATGTAAAAATAAACACTAAATTAAAATGACAAGAGGACTTACCATTTGTACAGGGATATATAAATATACATACGCGGTGATCAAGCCCTATGAACATATGCACTCAAAATGAGGTTATAATAACATATATATCTAAAAACTCATTTTCAAATTCATTTGTGCATATCGACTTGGTGATTTTTGAGCTCTGGGCCCATGTTTACTTTTTTTTTTGTCGAAATAATAGTAAAAACCTTCATTTTGAGATCATGATCATGCCTCCATGAGTGGGAGATTGACCAAAATGGTATCGAGTTAGTTTTACTCACTTATGTGTTTTTAAACCTAAAATGTGAAAAACGTCAAAAAAAAATTTGTAGGGGGATCATTTTGTAAATTTCTTATTTTAAATGAGTCTCTAGGGGGTGCCCTCAAGGTAATATTTTATTTCATTTAAAATGGTCCTTTTTATACATTTTTATTGTTTTTAGGGATACAAAACCGTATAAAAAATCGATTCAGAACACCACCCCCGAGTATGGTGGTAATCTCTAAATTACCGTCTGAAAAAGCAGTGGTCTGGAACCGCCGCCACTGCACCGGGCGGTGGTTACGAGCAGAATGGACAAAACTCAATGATAATATAATTTTTTTGGATTTTAAATATTTTGTTATGTTTTTGATGAGCTTGTTTCTCATAATATGTAACTAACTTGCTCTTTTTGTGTTTTGGTGGATGTAGAAGAAGGAATAGTATATCTGTTAGAGTCACAAGAGGGAATGTGACTGGCTCCCAATGATATTAGATCACTTGTCTCACAATGATATTGATACTCTTCAGAGAGCGAGGCATATGGAGGATTGCACGGTGCCCCATGTTACTCCTGCTAGTCACATACTATGTGACCTATTCTCTTATTGGGATGTAGACCGAGAATACCTTCCGATTGTTGGGTTCTAGGGGTGAGTGGACAATCACCCTAGAGGATGTGTACCATATTCTTGGGGTTCCAATACTAGGAAGATGATTGACTCTGGAGACGAGAAGGATCCAAAGCCATGATGACTATTTCGACCAACTATATGGGGGATGTCACGGTTTCCTTTGGTTCGAAGAAGGGGATTAAGGTGTGATCCATTCCCACCTTTGCTCCCATCCCTATTATCTGCAATGCCATCATGGGTATATTGGCCTCACGAGTTGATTGGGGATAAGGGAGGTGACACACTACTCTATTGTTGGGATCCCATCATTACAGATTGAGGCACATGGTCGTATCTACGCTTGGGGAGCAGATATACATGGAAGCACTTATCACGACCTATATTGGATTATCATATTACAAGGGCATCCTTTGAGTCACCCTACATTGGTTATGAGATGGGTGTATGAGTGGATCATCCCTATAGGAGGGGAGTGTTAAGTACGAGATCGGGGGCCCGTCGGGGCCACCAAGTGGATAGGGATGACAGTTCTTAGAGTGCCACATCATTCGGTGGCTTCTTTGACTACAAAATACATGGTGGCTACCCCATACCATGAAATTTCAAGGTTGTGGGGATAGGAGGGGACCAAAGTGGAGGCTTGTTCATCTTGGTTAGTATGTTGACAAGATGTAGAAGCTTGAGATTCACCCATTTGGTTGAGTTCCTCGTAGTTCGGCCACCCTTTCATCGATATGATTCCCCTAGTGGCACATGTATATAGGAAAGTAAAGAAGGCCCAAAAGGGGCCTCGCGGAGATCCAGGTTGGACACCGATGGTTCCAAGAGTGCCTATCGCAGCTTAGGCGAGTTGTTCATTCCCAATGGATAGCTCATTCCACTCCTTCACCCTTACTCTAGATTAGGGCCACACCTTCTCACAACGGAGAGGAGAATGATCCCAAAGACATAGACTATTACTCGAGGAGTATGCAAGGGATGCGACAAGAGAGGAGACTAGCGGAAAGCAGCTGGTGGATAGGAGACTAATGAAAAGGGGTTAGGAGGTGAGGCTAGTGGTGCCACTCACATGGGGAAGGAGAGTGATCCCAAGTGGCATGACACTCGGGATGTTCTAAGAGCAGAGTGGGAGGATGCGACTATAGAGGAGGAGACACTTGCCTACGAGGGAACACTTTTCCATGATGGAGAGGGGGATGACTAGTCCGTGGTGGGACAATGTCCTACCTCTTATTTTGGGGAGGCCCCGCAACCATCATTAGCAGTAGCAACATCAGCCACTAATCCTACATGGATTATGTGAGATACGAGTGTGTTGATCCTCTTCTCTTTAACCTTGTTAGTTGGAAATGTTAGTTGGTATTTATTTTTGTTTTTTCTTTGTGACTTTCTAACTCATCATTTGTTCTTTCTTTCTTCTTGCAATGACTACACATGAGTGGTGAGAGCTCATTCAATAGGTGTGTGTGGAAATCTTGATGATCCCTTGGGAAGACTGAGCTAAGTGACTAAGGATATAGGACAACCACTTGTAGATGGTAGACACACTGATGTGTTTGCACCCATTTGGAGGTCAACAGAGGTTATGAATTCTCTCCACTGTCGGGTGACCACATATGGGATGACTCGAGCATTTGATGAGGCATAGTTTCTTTCATAGTGAGACAACATCCAAAGTGGATTCAACCACGAGCACTCTCACTATTTAGTACATCCTCATCATCGTAGCCATAGTAGGATTCCGGATGCAGTCGTGCACCATCTCGGGTGTCCCACAGAGATTGATATACCGATGGGCCTTTTATTTATTGGTTGTGATTTTTTGGGAATTATATGATTTTTTTGTATATTTCGGGCTCATTGCAAGTGTTTTGACCATGCCTAGTGCATGATGGCATTGTATACAAACTTGATTTATTATGATATATATAGACTCTTCTTTTTGGTTTGGTAATTCATTGTATTTGAGTTGAATTCCTCTTGGCTCACTTCACATGTGTACTCTAGATGCTTAGAACTTCCACTTTTGTATACTTTTCAGAATGTATGCAGTGGATATGGATGCTAACAAAATGATCTCTTTTCCTTTTTTGTTTTGTAATGCTGATATATGATAATGCAATCACATTGTAATGTTGAACTTTAGTTTCACTTAGAAAATTTTGGTACTTTGTATTGTTTTGGAAAACTGTGGGGAAAGAGTGATATGATAAGTGAATGAACTTTCCCCGCTTCTAACTCCACACAACTAGTAAGATGCAAGGGCTCAATACCAAGATCCAGAAAGGGCACAAGTTATGGAAATGTCTTGAATGGTAATGATGAGAGAAAGATAAGGATTTTGGAAAAACCAAATTGAGACACTACAACCTCACTCTACTCAAGTTTTCTTCATATTTTAGAATGTGAATTACTTTTCAGTTTATCTAGACTTAGATTCGTAGATGGCCACTTGGTTCACAAAATCTGGTTTTGAGGTTTTAAACTATTTTGAAACTTTGGACATCTAACTCACTTTGTTTTTATTTATGATTTCACAATATTTGAATGAATTGTTTCTAAATTTCAAATTTGTCAAAGAGACCCCCTACACCTTGCCCCATGCTACTAGTAGGAAGTATGGTCTCACCACTATTGAAAAGGCATAGGAAAGTGAGGTCACTTCTCTCCTTTCCCAACCCTACACCACTAGTAAGAGACGCAGACTCAACACCGAAGGTTGGTAGGGAAAAGAAATATGTAAAATCAAAATTTTCTGTGGATTTACATTTCACTTATTTATCTAGGCAAAATGTCTAGATTGTTTTATTTCCAAATAGATGTATATGGACAGATGTGACACCATGAAGATTCTAGAACTAACTATAGGAAAAGACACCTAACCTAGAAGAAACTATAAGCCCAACCAAGTATGCAAGCCTTGGCATTGTTTATGTCAAAAAATTGTCTTATCTTTCTTGGATTGATGAAATGATTCAGAAAAAGTTGATGATACCGTGAAGATTTGAAGAGACATGATTTGAATGTTTTGCCAATGTTTTCAGAAGTTTTTAGGAATTGCTATAAGAATAAGTCCCTTAATCACAAATTTTACAAAATGAACTGACAGATGAAAATGCAATGCGGATGCAACAATGTACATGTGGAAATGCAGGTGAAACTACATGTCATGATGTCTAAGGTGAATAAAGTTGACGAATATCAAATTCTTCACCTCTAAAAGTACACAAAGTGGAGAACCATGATCCTCAAAATTTTGTTCTCCTAACAAGGGCCTACCATTCGGGTTTAAACTTGCAACCCTTTCCCACAAGTGTATATTTCCAATCATTAAAATCATTTACCTAAAAGAGGCATTCGTGCACCTCTTTTCCACGTTCTTGAGACATGGTGTGTGGGTGAGCATGACTATGTTGTTCGGCCGTGTTTCCTATGTAGAGAATTGTCTTTACTTGTGACCCTGCTTTGAATGATGAGGCCTTGCACCAAGGATATGGAAAGCTTAGTTTCAGAAAAATGTGGGTTGAAAGTGTGGTATAGAATATAACAACCCTCAAATATGTTTTTTATGGGCATCATTTGAATCTCAAATTTTCCTTCTTCATTTCTTAATTCTATCATGTTTACACTATACCTAGGCCATCGGAGGGAAGAAAGGCTAAACCGAGAAGACTACCCATCCCCTTTGGTTCAAATGGGAGGAAGATCGGATCTTCATTCTCTAAGATTTTCATAATTTATGTTGTGGTTTTAGTGGACATTGTTTCCATAGATATTGATTTACCCTTATATGTTTTTTTCCGCCTAAAATGTTTTGGGTCGAGTGACTTGACCTTGATCGTCCGGGGTGATTGGGAGTAACTCTTTTAATGGAGGTGGTTTTTCTAATTGATTAGTGGGAATTTCATACTCTGTATGGACTCCTTTATTCTTCTTGAGGTTTTCTAAGTGTATATCAAAGGGCTTAGGATCCCCTTGAGAGATGAAGACCTTCCCGGAATGGAGGAATCTAATCTCCTAGAATAGTGTAGAAGGGATAGCCTTCATTTGATGAATCTAGGGTCTCCTGAGGATCATGTTATAACTTTTTCCCCATCGATAATGGAAAACTCCATCAAGATGGTTTTGGACCAAGTGTGATTTGGAAGAACTATGGTTCCAATCGATGTCACTTTAAGACTATTATACCCCGTAACATGTTTCTCGTAGAGGAACAATTTGTCTCTCTATATCCCAAATTCTATAAGAAAGAGAATGGAACCACATTTACAACATCTGCGTCATCAATCATGGCTCTCTTAATGCAATTGTTATAAACCCAAACTTGTAAAAATAACAGGATCGCTTCTTTAGGCAATTTCAACATCAGATGGCATCTTGTCTATATCAAAAACAAATCCAGTATCCCTATCATTTTGTCTTAGAGGATGTATTTCAAATTCAATGTGATTTATTTGAGCACTAGGAGGTGGCATAACATGGATTAGATGACCAATAACTAGTGCATTGAGCAACATAGAAAGATGCGCTGGTGAATTCTTCAAAAAACCTAGAAACGAAATGTGAGAAAATGTCTTGTTCAAATATGATATTAAATCATAGGCTTCTATTGGTTTTGTGATTATAGGAATGTCATCCTGTAGGAAAGAAATATCTAGTAAGGGTTACAAAACGTACTCCTTCCTCCAAGTTGTTTCATTAATTTCTGGCTCAACCTCTAGGTCGACTAATGCCAAGATTTTTGTAATATTGTTTGAACCAAGGTTAGGAGTAACTTGAGAGTTGTTAGAATTTGAGGCTTCATGGTCATTGTTTCCAATAGGAATACCCTTGTTTACATTCTAAGGATTTACTTGGGAATCCCCAAGATTTTTAAGGTTCAAATTTTGATGTGTGAAAGGTCCGGTATGATTAGGTTATGGGTTTATTTTAGGATTTTCTAGGAACATGTCTACAAAGAGCTACCTTTGGTTTTCGGGAAGTCTTTGCAGAAACTTGTTGCAATTGTGGAAAGTCCTATCATCATGACCTTGAACCTTATGGAAACCACAGTATAGGTTAGGTCATAATCTCTTGGCCTTTGATAAGCATATTGTTGTTGTTGATTATAACCTCGGTTATAATTTTGAAATTGGTTGTTATAACCATGATTCGTTGCCCCTTGGCCAAAGTTTTGATACTGGTTTGGGTCTTGGGTTTGATTTTACTTTTATATCAGATGATTTACATAAAATGTGTTGAAAAATGACATAGTGTTAGGTCCTATTTGATTTCCGGAGTTATTATTGTTATTGTTTCGTTATTCCTGTTGTTTGTAAAACTAGTGCTCTTAGCTTGATTCGTAGCACCATTCATGGTAACACCTTGTTTACGATTCACATCCTTAGGTCCTTGGTTGTTGGCACCATTGTTTTGATAATTTACATTATTTTGATTTGGGGATACCAATTTCCCATTGGGACCATAGATCCTACGCCGACTGTCTATAGTGGTTTGGTCAATCCGAAGTGCACCTTCCAACACTTCCTCGTAACTATGGAAAGGAAATTTTTGGAATTCCTCCATACTCTCTCAATTGAGCGAGTTAAGGAAAAGATAACAAAGTTCCATCTAGTCCCTATTGGGCACACTTGTAGAGGAATAGATAACTTGGTGTATCTCTGGATGAAATGGGTGATAGATTCATTTTGCTCCTATCTAATATGTAGGAACTCCCTAATCCCTGTACACAACAACTTGTTCATGTCAAATTATTTGATGAACTCAAAAACAAGTTGTTTAAAGGAATTTATAGAAGCTTCTAGAATACGGTAATATCAATCCAATGTGATTCCTTCGAGAGTATTTGGAAATATCTTAGCCACTATAACATCCCAAGGAAGCAATTCCTTGATAGCATGAGTGTAGGCCTTGATTTGAGTCTTGGTCTCCTTCTCCCTTAAATTTTGGAAGATCCGAAATGTACGTGGAAACATGTCACCAAGTATGGTGAATTCAAGAGGCTCCTTTAAGTACTCAACGTATGTACCCATTGCATAATATTCCATTATTAAAGATCGTTGATGAGGAGATGGAGGAGGAGGAGTTGGATAAGATGCATTATAACCATTGACAGAATGTGTGGGGTCCCTTGATATGACACATAGGAATCAAGAATGGTATATGGGTCCATCTGAGGAGTTTTTGAATACATGTGCATGTAAGGTGGGATAGTACCAGGATATCAACTAGTGGGCGTAAAACTAGGGAACATCACATTTCTGTTGTGGCAGCATTCAAGAATGCACTTCCGGCTAGCCCTAGCATTGGATAAGATTGAGAAGGATGAGGACCCATCCCTAGTGTGTCTAATCATGTGAGGAGATCACTTAGATTTGAATGAATCAGATAACCTTGTTGTACAGGATATTGTGTTGGTTGCTCATTGGAAGGGATGTATCCTTTACTGTCAATTTGGATACCCCATAGTCTACCCTAATATATGTGTTTTTGTGAAGTTTGGGCACTTTCAAGTTCTCTAATCCTCCCTACTAAAGTAGAAATGAGATTGTTGGGGTGCCTTTGGCATAGGGTTTGATTAGCGGGATCATGATACCCTCGTCATGAACTGTTCGAGTGTTATAGATATTTTCTTCCTTAGAAGTAAGAATCTTAGGATAGGCATTCAAAATATTAGAGGCTTTAGCCTTCATTATATCCGAAGACTCATCTATATGATGAAGAGGATTTGCTATTTGTGCAAATGTATCATCTTCTGTTGATTGCATGGAAAAGTGAGGTCTTGACAAGAATCCTTGGTAAGAACCTGTTCCATTTGTGATAACAATGTGGTTTGCATTTGGTTGACCATATTGCATGTTTAACAGTTGATCAACCTCCTCCATCCTTACATAGCTAATGGGGTTTGAAGTGTAACTAGGGAGGTTTGGATGTTTCTGTGTAATTTTTCCCCACCTCAAAAGAGAAGGGTATTGTTGTGGTTGCATGTTGGTGTAATATCTATCGAGTCAAATGGACCACCAAACTCTCTTCCGGACATATTTTAGAAAGTATAAAATACCTACCAAAATAGGGGAAGGAATGGAGAGGTGAGGTAATATCAATGAAAGAAAAGGAAATGAGAAGGAAATAATCCTTCATGTCAGGTTCTCCAATTTGTATGGATGGAAATTAACATGCAACCTTCAACCGAAATTGACCCCGAGGTCATGTTGGGCATCCGATGTTGAATGTGGGTGGATAACTATAGAAGGATCAGTGACTAAGATATGGTAGTGTGATCTCCTGGTAGATGAGTTGACAAATGAGATATTTAGAGGATATGAATGGGAAGCATAAATTCCCTATGGTTTTCTAACTAAATTGGATCTAAGTGTTGGTCTAGTTTGAAGTGTCCAAATTAACTAAGCTAAAAGTAACAATCTATGCTACTGCTAAAAGGAAACTAATCTAAACAAATCACAAAAATGAAATACTACAATCACAAATAACAATTTGTTTCTATTCTAAATAATTAAAATATTTCTACACTAAAACTAAACAAGTGAGATAACCCGGTGTGGTTATTCACTTGTGTTGAGTGTATTGAAACTAAACTAACTTAAAACAAGAACTTTTCCAAATGATCTATGATGTGTAGACAACCTCCTACATATATTCTCTCCTTCAAATCCATAGGGATGGGAAGAAGAGGATCCATCACTAAGAGTTGCTATTAATTATTTAAACCCTCTTGGAAATCAACTAAGTATTTGTAAATGAAAGGAAATCTATTTCTACTCTATTTGATATGATTTAATAATGATAAATTACAAGAATGAAGAAAATCAAACAAAAAATCCAACACGGAGTTCACAGGATAGAGGTAAATCCAATTGTGTATTAATTTGTCCCCTTAGTATATCCTTTCTTTCTATGTATGTCCATATGAGTCCAAGGAATTGGGAATGCAAAGGCAGAAACATGAGAAGACGTTTGATCAATGGAAGCTTGAAGGAAGTATGGTTCTAATGTAGGTGGAAGAGATATAACACAAGTGAACAGATCTTGGCTATCCAATTTCCAGCGGGATTATGGCAGAAATACTATGCAAGATACAAAAATTGTTAGGCCTTTTTCTTGAATACAAGCATTGAATATATAGGAATGGGATAGGATGTGCCTTCGAGTTCTAAATCATTAGGTGAAGAGGTAGTTCAAACTAAGCTGAATCTATTTAAAAATAAAATATGGAAGGAATACAACGCAATCAAGATTATTTTTAGGGAATTTGGTTCATAAACGTGTCCTAGAAGTTGAGTTAAGTGAAACCACATGCTGTTAAAATTACGCATGAAGGATTCTTGAAAAAGCATGCGGGATCGCCACCTTACATTGGGTGGTGGTCATGGGATTGCCACCCTTCTTGGGTGGCGTTTAAAGCTTCTTTGCCTAGGTAGAGTGGTGGTCTTGGCACTAAAGGCCAAAACATGCACATAATGAAGCGATAAGATGGAAGAAAGCGTGGAAAATATGAATAAATATGTCTAGGGTACAAATATACACTTTGTGAATGGTTGTAATAACTTGAACACCTTCTTAAAGGACATGAATCATCATTGGGGAGTTTTATAACCATTTTCTGACAATGTAGCACATGTAATTTTTGGTGTGTCTAGTCATCCATACCATTTTTCAAAGCATTTACTACCTTTTGTTTGAGGTTGCATCCCAAAGTTCAAGTTTCCTTTCTCTCTTTCTCTCTCTCAACTTCTATATATTCTAAGGAGAGCTCATTTTGCAAGGGTTAGACATTGGTTATGTTTCTCTCCTCTCAAGTGTTGTTTGTACGTAATGATCTCTTGGCCTCAATTTTTACATTGTATGGTGGATTCATGCCTATTTTCCTCATTATAATGGATTGTCCAACATTTTGAAGCAATAAAGGCTAAATTTTGTGGTTATTTCTTTGCCATAATTATGTTTATTACATTCTCTTGCCTCTCCATCACATTTGCAGGTATTTTGTGCATATATTGTTCTCCTTGCAGGGTCTAATATTGGTGTACTTTAATTAAAATGGTGTTGTAAGTACTATTTTTGGATTGTGGTGTTGTATTTTCCCTTTCCACCTCCATTTCTTCCCCTTTTCACTCATTTTGGAGTGTCCATCCACCCTTTCTTGGTGCTATCACCTCTTTTAGTGTAGGATTCCCATTTTTATACACTTTTCTCTATCCCCTGTTCCTTGAAAAGTTATAATAGGAGTAGATAAATGTATTTTCTTCATTAAGAGTAGCTTAACATTAGGATTAGGAAGAGGAACCAACCTTCTCTACGGTTTATCTCATTTATGTGAGTCCCACACTTTTAGATCATCCCATGATATCCAAAAAGTAGGGATCTATATCAAACAAATCCTATGGTACTACTTTTTTCCATAACTTGATGACCAAAGTACAAAAATTACAAGGGCACCTAGCGTTGGTATCTGGGTGGGCGCTTGTGTCGAGAATGAAAGAACAAGTATAAAGCAAAGAAAAGTGGCCAAAAACATGGGTTAATCAGTACTATTTGTACTTAGGAATCATATGAATAGTAGTATGTAATCGGAATAGACCTAAAGTGTGTGATTTTGTGTCTACATTTCCCCCACTTTATGTTGGTGAGAAAAAGCTTGGTAACATAAAGTAGATAGAGATGCATACATGATATCCATGTAGATTGACGTAGGCATGCCAAGGGACTAGAGAAAGCGTGGAGTGTTAAAAATTTGGAGTGTGGAGACAAAAGATGAAAAAGTTTAAAAGGGGATGAAAATGAACCGAGGGTGGAAATGTGTGTGAATATAGTGTTATACCTATTTCTAGTGTTGATGTGCGTGATTTTTTTATTGATGTTGACTACCTTTTCCCCATACAAATGGACTGCGCAAAAGAGAAGATGATCAAGTAGTCAAATACGCATGTATATGTGTAAAACACATTTAAAATAATATAATGAAAATGTAAAAAAGGAACATGTGCACTTGATTCGTGATGAGAAAAGAGTGTAGAAAATATCCTGTAGATGATGCATGTGCACATGACGTTTTTGGGCGATCTCATGCCAATTTAATGGAATAAGTGTATGGAGAATGGTCTGGTGTTGTCCACTAACCTTTAACTGCTTCTCAGAATTATAGAGCTCTCTAAACTGTTTGTTTTTTGGGTGATCCTACACCATGCAAGAAGTAGTGTAGAGAGAAAAGTAAAATGTCATGCTCTAACCTTTAATCGCTCCCCAGAAGATTGAACACCACTGTATATGGTTTGTATAAATTCAATGTAAATTTTGAGTGCTAAAGGACTCTATGCCCCATCAAAAGACTCTTTTTAGAGTTCGGTAGACTATGTTGAACCCAATCACTATGTAAGCGCCCCGGTTATAGGCGCTTTAGGAAAGGCATCGTTGTACCAAGGACCGAAGTTTGATTATGAGCCCCGAACTATGTTGTAACAGTGACCGTGTTGTGTTATGTACTATGTGTAGACTATTGTATGGGGTGAATGATTCAACCAAATGATGCCTCCCTCTTTGGGGATGCATGCAATCTTTGTTGTAGGAGTATCTAGCCCAAAAGAGGATAGTTTGTTGTGCTTTATAATTGTGATCTACAGGGGGGGAGGGAATTTTCTTGGTAAAAATAAGGAACACATAAACAAGTGGTTAGGAAAAACAAGTTTTATTACAATCAAAGACAAACACCCATGTATACGACGAAATGTAAGCTATTATAGACAAATGTGTAAATATGTAAGAAAATAGAGTATACCACATAAGGAAGGTTGCAAACATTGGACATCACTCATGATGTCACAAGACAATCAAGGCTGAAAAATCCAAAACCATACAAATGGGCACACAAGACAAAGGGAAAATCTAGTAAATAATGGCATAGAATGACAAAAAACTACAAACAATATAATAAATAACTATGGTGGAAAATAGTCCTACAAAATAAATGTTGCACATGAAGCACCCGTAGCATGTTAGAAAGATAATTTTTGTAAAATCATGTATTATTTGATAAAGTAGTGTGCTATGAAAAAAATGAAACAATAAACCTTGAAGTGTATGAAATTGCATGCCCTCGGGAGCCGCTATGGGACCTGGTACTAGGTATTATGCCGAGCATCTATGCTTGTGTGTAATGGATTTGTATAATCTGCAATCAGAACTAGAAAGGAAAGTGAACGTGCATATATATATGATGAGAAAATAATGACATACAAAATATCTATCTAGCATGTTTAATAATGTGAAAACATACAAGTAAATGTAAGAAAAATTAAATGTAACCAAGATATTCAAGTATGATATGGATGGATGGAATGGAATGTAGAGTGAATGATAGGAGCAATGTGCCCCCAAGTGAATGGAATTGTATGCAGTGAGGTTCATTTGTTTATGCCCCCTCAATAGTCAAGAATGAACCATAAATGAGAGTGCATCATCGGGAAATGGTTCGAACGATATGTTATGTGTGGCGTGATGTGATGAATGTGTAGTGATGATATGTGACATAGAGATGAAGTGGGAGAATGTGTGATGATTTAGCCTAAAGCGTATATCACAAAAAGATTATGAAAGGAGTGATTTTTAGAAATAAACATATATCACTAGATGATGCTAGAAGAAGTGATGATGTATATCACTAATCTAATAATTTCGCATGAGAAAAATATTGAATGGTTGAATATGTGAGTGTGATGAGGTCCATTTGTGATGTATACCCTCAATAGTCTAGTATGAACTGTGAGACTAGAGTGCGCCATAGGGTAGTGGGTGTATCACATGAAAGTAGATGTGTATAATGTGTAATAGATGTGGTGATGAGAAATTGTCATGGGATGTGTGAGGTGTGGTGTGTAATATAGGATGTATAGTATGTAATGCAAGATGCAGAGATCATAGAAGATTTGTAGATGTAAGACGTAAGATTAAATATGTAAAATGTAAGATGATGTGCAATGTGTAGTGTCTAATGTGTAGTGTGTGAGGTTCATGTGTATAAGATGCCCTCAAAAGTTAAGTGTGAACTGAAGCAAAAGATTGTGTCATCGGGTAAAGATGGTACAATCATGTGTGAAGATGTATATACTAAAATCTAGATGTGTAATGGTGTAAGTATAGGGAACGTGTTGATTATAGGGGAGAAATAAGTGTGATGCCCCTAAGTGTGTTAATGATGGATATTTATGGAGAGACACGAGAGGTACCATGCCATTATGGGAGAACATTATACGTGTCATGATAAGAGTGAGGAAAAAAATGTTAGGTTGAAGTAACAAGTAGGACCATGCGATGGTGATCAAAATGTGGCTTGGCTATCAATAGAAGGATTATTTTCTTTGACAAAATGAATTTGAAATGGAAGTGGAGCAAGATGGGGAGGAATATTGAATGGTGGTAACTTAGGTGGGATTGATGATGCTACAAATTCCTTGATAGGAGAAGAAGATGGACTGATTTTGAGAGGCGGTTGTGTATTTGGAATTTGTACTACCATATATAACTTGAGAGGATAGGGTGCTATGTTGAGTTTAAGAGGTGGTTGATTTGGCGGTGCTTGACTTTTCGTAGAAGGCACACTAGAAGTAATAGCATTATGTTCTTTAGACATAGATGAATTAAATTTAGGAACCCATTGGGATGTAACTATTATAATTGTGCATATAGCGAGAATGTTGTGCAATGAATGAGATAAAGACTTGACGCTCAAGATGCTTGATTCTATTCTCAGTAAAGCATAACAATCATTGTCATTATGTGCATTAATTCGATGATAATTACAATATGGATGACCTTGATATTTTGTAAGATGATGTCCTTGATCTTCCCTTTGTGCGTGTCCTAGGATGCTACAAGTACACCACGCTTCTCTATTATCAAAGTGAGCCTCTCCACATGCTCAAGTGTCTCATTCTTAAGTAATTTCAAGACCTCATCCTCTTCTCCCATAGTTCGTGTATTTATTATCACATTAGGGGCCAAACACATATTCAATTCCAAATCCACCTTTTTTAACTCATCTTTTAAGGTCTACAGAATTGATTCATAACTTGTAATTTTACACATAATTGTTGGCTTAGCCTTCTATGCCTCTTCTACAACATCCTTGGGTTTTTTCATTTGTATGGGTCCCTTATCTAGCACCATATGAATTAATTTGCGTAAATAATGCAAAGTAGATGAAAAATTCTTTGCAACTTTATCCTCCGAATCTAGAGTCTTTCCCAAAATCTCATCACCAATTTTTTTTTCCATGTTGATTATCGAATGGGTCATCACCTCATCCATCTCTTTTTCTTCTTCGTCAAGTGCTTGATTTTAGTATCCTTTTCCTTCTTATCATCTAATAGTTCTTGAAAAGTTTTTGCTTTGTCTATGTTTCTACACGCAATTTCTACGAGATACTTTCATTAGTGCCTTGCTCACCCATTCATCCAACATTTTGGTAGGATTAAGCGTGATATGGTTGAGTGTGGTGCTTTATTTAATCTGCAAGAAACTCATGATTCTTCATATACATTGAAGTCATTCTCATCCATATGATTCTTCATGCTCCAAGATAATTGTTTCCATGTGTGTGTAGTTTTCATGTCTACATCCATCAACTCTCAGCCATAAAGGTCCTTAGGTGCCAAAGTACTTTAAAACCTCACGTGTATAGTCTTGTTTGTGTTATCAATATACCCAACTATTGGCTTCTCATAAACACATTCATATTTTTCTTTACCAAAATGTTTACCCTTTGGAGCATGAACGCTTGAATCCAAGACTAGTTCTTCATGTGTATCACTGTGTAGTATGGGGCTCTCTGACGGATCACCCTTATACTGTTTCTAACTCTATATCCATGGTACCACTACCTATATCCCTTTACTTTAACTCCTCTACATGATTTTTCATTTCTTCTTCCTAAGGATCTTCGTATCCTTAGTTTTTACTAGAGTCATTGGTGCATTTTCCCCATTTATCATCCTAACCATCATTAGTGGGGATGTATTCGTGCCTTTTTTTTTTTCGGCTCTACCTTTACGGGAGAAGTCCTAGGTGACCTACTAAGGGAATTTGAAGGCCCTGCGTCTTGAGTCCTAGTTCACCTCAATAATTTTTGAACTATTGGTCCCTAGTTCCCTATTCTATATCTATCTCCATGGTGTCTTTTATCACCACTTCGTCTTCTTTCTTCAATGGAGGGGTTACCTCACACTCTCTCTTTTCTCACCTACAAAGTCGGTTATTTCCTTCTATGCTCCAAGCCACTGCTATCTTCTTTTTGTTGTTCCTTCTCTTCTTCTTCTTCAAGGGGAAAAGTGTCCTCTTCATCTTGCAATGTGCCCACAATATGCTTCCCCTTGGGTGGTTCAGGGAGCGTGAACTCATTTTCTAGATACTTCCCATTCTCTAGCTTGGGCTTAAGATAAATATAAATAAGGTCTGCTCCAGACTTCCCAATTTCCAAGCTCACATCCTTCATATTAATATCATATGAAATTAATTTCTCAATATATGCAAATTTATTTACATAAACGTAAGTTTTGAAGTGTAAGGTAGTTGCAGTCAACTTTATCTCGCATTAAATAATAGTCGATGTGCATTCAAAAACATTTGTATAGATTCTTTGAATTTTGATTATGAAAACCTATGCTAGAAAATTCCATAGCATTTTTTTGTTCTCCTTCAACATGTTGGATGTGCAACATTAAATCAAAGAGTCTGCAAAAGAAGAACCTGATGTTTGGGAGAGAAGTGACCAGCAAATATTTTCTTTGTTGTATTTGTAAGTAAGTAATTCATGGCATCCAAATACTATAGATTTCATTTGGAACATTATTTGTTGTCGACATGGAGCATTGTAGACCACGTGTAGAGTATGAGGCACGGTAAATGTGAAGAAAAGAACAGCTAGAGAAAAGACATGTTGTCCTTCATCATGACTCCATTAGCAAGATTGAATAAAATTTGTTGAAGGAATTTGTTGTGGAGTATAAAGGAAAAAATGTCGACTCCTAAAATATTTCTTTCCAATGCCCAGATCTTGAAAGGGAAAACATTTTCTCCTTGGAAGACAAAGATGAGAACCATTCTCCTCTTTGAAGATCTATGGGAGATCGTCACTGGCAGACTCAATCGTCCCACCGATACAAATGAGAAAATGAAGTACGACAAGGAGGATGAAAAATACTTTATGTTGATCACTCTGAGCATATCCAATGAGGTACAATAACACATTCGTTATGTAAAAACATCAAAGATGGTCTGGGATACTTTGTGCACAATATATGAAACAAATAATTTGACAAAAATTCTGCATCTCTAGTCAAAGCTTCATACCATGAGTATGAACAAAGGTGAGAAGGTGGAAGAATTCTTATGTCAAGTTGTGGAATTATGATAAGACCTTGTTGCACTTTGAGAAGAGGTCAAAGATAAGTGGTTTTTCCCTCTCATACGGTGAGCTCTTCCATCCCAATTCAGACATTCATCACCATGTTGACCATCACACAAAAGGAGGTGAGCTTTGCCAAACTGGTGAATTTTCTACAACAAGAAGAAGCCATTCAGATAGTGCAAGAAGATTTTGAGGAAAAAGCATTGATCTCAAGGCAGAAGAAGATTCAAAAGCCTTACAAGGGAAAACAAGAGAAGAAGACAAAGAAGAAACCACAAAAGTCTCAATGAAGTAGAAGTATCAAAAGGTGAATTGATGGTGTCACATCTGCACCACAAATACACACAATACCATGAAATATTGGTAATGGTCACACAAAGTGAAATTTTGGAGAAGAGAGCACATCTGGTCAAGGTGATTCAAAGAAATCCAAGTGGCTTCCTCACGGAAAGAAGCATAAAGAACATGTTAAAGTGCATCTAGAGGATGACATAGATGAATATGTTCCAGAATCAACACATTACGGTACACATGAAGATGATTTGGTTCTCATATCCCAAACATCATATCCATCATAGAATGTTTTGTTGATAGATTTAGGTACCAGCAAGCACATGAAAAGTGATAGAGAGTTGTTTGATTCATTTATTGCTCGAACGAATAGATATAGGGTATGTATTGTAGATAATAAGGAGTATGTAGCAGAAGGAATAAGAAATGTGACCATTCCTCTTGGGATGAGAAGATGTACTCTCATGAAGGTTCCCTAGCTTGACCACAAATCTCATGTTTGTCTCTCAACTATTGAATCAAAATCTCAAGGTGGAGTTCTTAGTTCAGAATGGCATCAAATAATGTTTGATATATAAAGAAGGTATGATACTTGCTAGATATTTTTGAAGGATCATTTATTTGCATTAGATGCAGTTTCATCCTTTACATTTGCGTTATCTACCTCCACGGTGGAATCCACTGCACTCTGACATTATCATTATAGACATCTTTCTACCAGCTCCCTCTATCAACTTAGTTTTAAAGAAGATTGTATGATTCCCTCCTTCTCTCTCTCAGTCATTAACTCTTTGTCCTAGATGTCTAGGGGGAAAATAACATCAAGTTCCATTCAATTCGAGTATATTTTGTGCCAAGAACCATCTCGAGGTTGTGTATACTAATCTTTTTATACTCTTACCTACCTCATTTAAGGGGTTTTAGTACTTCTAGTTATTCACTAATGATTATTCCTACAAGACTTGGGTGTTCTTTCTTCAAAAGAAGAGTGAAGCTTTTGCACATTTCTAGACCTTCTATAAGAGAGTTTTTCAGCAAACCGGGAATCCCCTTCTTGTCCTCCACTCAGATCGAGGGGGGAATTCACATCAAAGAAATTCTTGGCATTCTTGAAGGATCACGACATCACACAACACCTGACTACCCCTATACTCCCCTGCTAGGATGGAATTGCATAAATTTGCAATTAGATTGTCATGGAGATGGCTTGTTGCATACTTTCCATTGTGAATTTGGAGAACAAATTTTGGGTGGAAGTGGTCCATAATGTTGTATATCTTCGAACCAAGAACCTACAAATATCTTGAAGGAAAAGACACTGGAAGAGGTATGGAGTAATTGTAAACCTTCTATTTATCATTTGAGAGTATTTGGATGTACTACATATATGCATGTTTTAGATAAGAAGAGGAAGAAGCTTGATGCAAAAACACACCAGTGCATATTTTTGGGGTATAGTACTACCTCAAAATCATATCGTCTCATGGATCTTGAGATAAAGAATATATATGAGAAGAGAGATGTTGTTTTGTGACGAGTCATCATTTGACTCATTTCCACGAAGGAAGATTCAACACCAACCTCCTCTCATAGACTTCTCACACATTCGATGATGAGCATGAGGATTCTTCAGAGAAGAAGGATGAGCTACAAGGAGAGTTATTTGTTGATCTTGGGAATTTGGAAAATAATTCTTCACATCAGCAGCAGTGTCAACGTCCGAAGTGGGTCCAAAGCACCATGAGAGACTCCCACCTAAACTCTCTTCTAGACACTTCATCAAGGAGTTTGAACAAGAAGACATGAGAGAAATGAGGTGAATCTCACACTTATGAGTTCAGTGGTTGATAGCACCAAACCTGATTCAGTTCATGAGGCACTCAGTCAACCAGAGTGGAAGAAGGCCATGGATGCAAAATATGACTCCTTGATACAAAATCAAACATGGGAACTTGTCAATCTGCCTGCAAGTAAGAATTCCATTGGCTACAAGTGGATTTTAAAAACAAAATACAGGGTAGATGGATCTATCAACAAGTACAAATCACAACTAGTTGCAAAGGGTTATGCTCAACAGGAAGGAATTGACTATGATGAGACCTTTGCACCCACTACAAAGATCAAAACCATCGAGTTGTTTGTGCATTGGTAACAAAAATAGATGGAAACTTTAGTAGATGGACATCAAAATTTCATTCTTGAATGGTAATCTTAAAGAAGAGGTATACACGACCCACCAAAAGGATTTGTTAATGAACAACATCCTTAAAAGGTATGTCATCTAATTAAGTCTCTTTATGGACTTAAACAAGTACCTAGGGCATGGTAACATAAAAATATATGATCACCCATTGCAAACACAGATTCACTCGTACCCATTCTCCGATTTAAATCTATATATAAAAAGATAGGTAGAGAAATTTTCATCTTGGTTTTGTATGTAGATGATTTGGTGTTCACAAGGAGTTATAACAATCTCGTCAAAGATGTGAAGAATAATTTGAATAAATCCTTCAACATGATAGATTTGGGGCTACTTCACTATTGTCTTAGCTTCGAGATATAACAAAAGAAGAATCACATCTTTGTCTCTAGATGAAATACGCTAACACTCGACATTATCATTATAGACATCTTTCTACCAGCTCCTCTATCAACTTAGTTTTAAAGAAGATTGTATGATTCCCTCCTTCTCTCTCTCAGTCATTAACTCTTTGTCCTAGATGTCTAGGGGGAAAATAACATCAAGTTCCATTCAATTCGAGTATATTTTGTGCAAGAACCATCTCGAGGTTGTGTATACTAATCTTTTTTTACTCTTACCTACCTCATTTAAGGGGTTTTAGTACTTCTAGTTATTCACTAATGATTATTCCTACAAAAATTGGATGTTCTTTATTCAAAAGAAGTGTGAAGCTTTTACACATTTCTAGGTCTTCTATAAGAGAGTTTTTAAGAAAATCGGGAATCCCCTTCTTGTCCTCCACTCAGATCGAGGGGGATAATTCACATCAAAGAAATTCTTGGTGTTCTTGAAGGATCACGACATCACACAACACCTGACTACCCCTATACTCCCTGCTAGGATGGAATTGCATAAATTTGCAATTAGATTGTCATGGAGATGGATTGTTGCATACTTTCCAGTGTGAATTTGGAGAACAAATTTTTAGTGGAAGTGGTCCGAGAATGTTGTATATCTTCTGAACCAAGAACCTACAAATATCTTGAAGGAAAAGATAGTGGAAGAGGTATGGAGTAATTGTAAACCTTCTATTTATCATATCAGAGTATTTGGTTATACTACATATATCCATGTTTTAGATAAGAAGAGGAAGAATCTTGATGAAAAAACACACCAGTGCATGTTTTTGGGGTATATTACTACCTCAAAATCCTATCGTCTCATGGATCTTGAGATAAATAATATATATGAGAGTAGAGATGTTGTTTGTGACGAGTCATCATTTGACTCATTTCCACAAAGGAAGATTCAACACCAACCTCCTCTCATAGATTTCTCACACATCCAGATGATGAGCATGAGGATTCTTCTAGAGAAGAAGGATGAGCTACAAGGAGAGTTGTTTGTTGATCTTGGGAATTTGGAAAATAATTCTTCACATCAACATGTGCAGTCTCAACGTCTCGAAGTGGGTCCAAAGCACCATGAGAGACTCCCACCTAAACTCTCTTCTAGACACTTCATCGTAGTTTTACCAAGAAGACATGAAAGAAATGAGGTGAATCTCACATTTATGAGTTCACTAGACGATAGCACCAAACCTCGATTCAGTTCATGAGGCACTCATCAACCAGAGTGGAAGAAGGCCATGGATGCAAAATATGACTCCTTGATACAAAATCAAACATGGGAACTTGTCAATCTACCTACAAGTAAGAATTCCATTGGCTACAAGTGGATTTTAAAAACAAAATACAGGGTAGATGGATCTATCAACAAGTACAAAGCACAACTAGTTGTAAAGGGTTATGCTCAACAGGAAGGAATTGACTATGATGAGACCTTTGCACCCACTACAAAGATCAAAACCATCAGAGTTGTTTGTGCATTGGTAACAAAAATAGATGGAAACTTTAGTAGATGGACATAAAAATTTCTTTCTTGAATGGTGATCTAAAAGAAGAGGTATACATGACCCAGCCAAAAGGATTTGTTAATGAACAACATCCTTAAAAGGTATGTCATCTAATAAAGTATCTTTATGGACTAAAACAAGTACCTAGGGCATGGTAACATAAAAATATATGATCACCCATTGCAACACAGATTCACTCGTACCCCCCGATTTAAATCTATATATAAAAAAGATAGGTAGAGAAATTTTCATCTTGGTTTTGTATGTAGATGATTTGGTGTTCACAAGGAGTTATAACAATCTCGTCAAAGATGTGAAGAATAATTTGAATAAATCCTTCAACATGATAGATTTGGGGCTACTTCACTATTGTCTTAGCTTCGAGATATAACAAAAGAAGAATCACATCTTTGTCTCCTAGATGAAATACGCTAACACTCGACATTATCATTATAGACATCTTTCTACCAGCTCCCTCTATCAACTTAGTTTTAAAGAAGATTGTATGATTCCCTCCTTCTCTCTCTCAGTCATTAACTCTTTGTCCTAGATGTCTAGGGGAAAATAACATCAAGTTCCATTCAATTGAGTATATTTTGTGCAAGAACCATCTCGAGGTTGTGTATACTAATCTTTTTTTTACTCTTACCTACCTCATTTAAGGGGTTTTAGTACTTCTAGTTGTTCACTAATGATTATTCCTACAAAAATTGGATGTTCTTTATTCAAAAGAAGTGTGAAGCTTTTACACATTTCTAGATCTTCTATAAGAGAGTTTTTTAGTAGACTGGGAAGCCCCTTCTTGTCCTCCACTTAGATCGAGGGGGGAATTCATGTCAAAGAAATTCTTGGCATTCTTAAAGGAGCATGACATCACACAACACCTGACTACCCACTATACTCCTCGCTTTAGGATGGAATTGCATAAATTTGCAATTAGATTGTCATGGAGATGGATTGTTGCATACTTTCCAAAGTGTGAATTTGGAGAACAAATTTTTAGTGGAAGTGGTCCGAATGTTGTATATCTTCTGAACCAAGCACCTACAAATATCTTGAAGGAAAAGACACTGGAAGAGGTATGGAGTAATTGTAAACCTTCTATTTATCATTTGAGAGTATTTGGTTATACTACATATATCCATGTTTTAGATAAGAAGAGGAAGAATCTTGATGAAAAAACACACCAGTGCATGTTTTTGGGGTATATTACTACCTCAAAATCCTATCGTCTCATGGATCTTTAGATAAATAATATATATCACAAGTAGAGATGTTGTTTGTGACGAGTCATCATTTGACTCATTTCCACAGAAGGAAGATTCAACACCAACCTCCTCTCATAGACTTCTCACACATCCAGATGATGAGCATGAGGATTCTTCAGAGAAGAAGGATGAGCTACAAGGAGAGTTATTTGTTGATCTTGGGAATTTGGAAAATAATTCTTCACATCAACAGCAGTGTCAACGTCGAAGTGGGTCCAAAGCACCATGAGAGACTCCCACCTAAACTCTCTTCTAGACACTTCATCAGTAGTTTTACCAAGAAGACATGAAAGAAATGAGGTGAATCTCACACTTATGAGTTCACTAGACGATAGCACCAAACCTGATTCAGTTCATGAGGCACTCAGCCAACCAGAGTGGAAGAAGACCATGGATGCAAAATATGACTCCTTGATACATAATCAAACATGGGAACTTGTCAATATGCCTTCAAGTAAGAATTCCATTGGCTACAAGTGGATTTTAAAAACAAAATACAGGGTAGATGGATCTATCAACAAGTACAAATCACAACTAGTTGTAAAGGTTTGTGCTCAACAGGAAGGAATTGACTATGGTGAGACCTTTGCACCCACTACAAATTTCAAAACCATCAGAGTTGTTTGTGCATTGGTAACAAAAAATAGATGGAAACTTTAGTAGATGGACATCAAAATTTCATTCTTGAATGGTAATCTTAAAGAAGAGGTATACACGACCCAGCCAAAAGGATTTGTTAATGAACAACATCCTTAAAAGGTATGTCATCTAATAAAGTATCTTTATGGACTAAAACAAGTACCTAGGGCATGGTAACATAAAAATATATGATCACCCATTGCAACATCGATTCACTCGTACCCCCTCTGATTTAAATCTATATATAAAAAGATAGGTAGAGATATTTTCATCTTGGTTTTGTATGTAGATGATCTTGTGATCACAAGGAGTTATAACAATCTCGTCAAAGATGTGAAGAATGATTTGAATAAATCCTTCAACATGATAGATTTGGGGCTACTTCACTATTGTCTTAGCTTGGAGATATGACAAAAGAAGAATCATATTTTTATCTCCTAGATGAAATACGCCAAGACACTCCTAGAAAAGTATGGCATGTCAGATTGTAAACCTATGTCCACTCCAATGGAAAAAGGTTTGCAACTTTCTAGATTCTAGGATTCACCTCAAGTAGATGGTACTCTCTATAGAAAACTTTTGGGAGTCTCATTTACTTGATGTATACCAGACCAAACCTTTTCTTTGTTGTGAGCTATCTCTTTAGATTCATGCAGAGCCAAAGAAATGTTCTTGGGAAAGCATCGAAGCATGTGCTAAGAAATGAACAAGGTACAATTGACTATGTTCTTAGTTATTCTAGAGTATCATAAGAAATATTAGTTCTTCTTGTAGGGATATACATACCCGAGAATTTGTTGGACCCATTGATGACAGGAAATCAACTTCAAGTTATATTTTTCATCTTGGGTCTAGACCTATCTCATGGATAAGTAAGAAGAAAATTGTTTTTTCTCTCTCATCCATTGAGGTAGAGTATCACGCCACATAAGGATTTGTGTGCAAAGTAATTTGGTTACATCACATTTTGGCAGATATGTTAATTCCTGAAGAAAAGACTCCCATTGTTCACTGCAAAAATTAGGGTGTGTTAAAGCTTGTGAAGAATCCAACTTTTCATAAGAGAACAAAGCACCTCAAGCTCAAATGTCACTACATTTGAGAACAAGTCTGGAACCACCACATTCATCTACAATATTTCCCAATAAATGCACAATGATGTAGCCTAGAATTCACTGTAAATATCCCAAGGCGTGCTAGCACATCACTCATCTTGAACTAAGTGCTCACCCGAAGCATGCAAGGGTACCAAGTCCCTCTTAGTTAAACTGGTTCAAGATGTTACCATGATTACAAGTATATTTCAAATCCATAACAAATAATCAAATAAACCATAGTGTGTAAACCAGATCTAGATCTAAACCATATGAAGGAATAACTAAAAATTACTATAATAAGTTTTACCATGCAAGATCCATGTTCAATTACATCTAACACCAATATCCAACCAATGAGATCCATTATATTAAATACTATAAAACAAAAAAGCTTCATACATCATAATAATGTCATCATGGTTATGCATGCTAACAAATTCACAACATAACACTACAATAAATCACAAAATCTTAAACCGTGTAAATCAATACATATTTATAGGGGTGGGTACTTTCCCTTCACCGCCCATGCACCTTCCAAAAATAGGCTACATGCTAATAATAGCCATGTGCCCTTACATAAGAATAAAAAAGCATATAAGTGCTAATAATAGATCTCCTATAGTTAACTCCTAGTACAAATCCTATTAATAGCTCAAAAATATGCATGGCGCTTGATCTTATCTTATCAAAATAGCCTTGCATAGTCTGCAAGTCTTCATACCTTTACATGCTCTGCACTCCATGTCCAAAAATAGCCTTGATATGCAAAAGTGGCTAAGTCCTGTTTTCAACATATTCTTAGGTGTGCCTTTGTTTTCCATACTTTTGTGTGCTCCTACATGCCACTGTGCCCACACCCATACCTTCCGCACTTTCAACCTTGATATGTACTTCCTCATTTCAACATTACCCCAAACTAATGTCATTTTTTCCCCCATGATAGGTGATCACAAGTTATATCTCCAAGAACAAAAAATAATGAATGAAAGAATATGTAATTACTTAAACAAACATAATGTAGAAATACTCGGTGCTTTGTTCTTTCACATGAAATATTAAATATAGATATTCATTTTTAATTTCTACTTCCAATGCCTTCCAATCACTCAACACTTCACCTGTTTTATCTAGGACATCTATAACCACAGCTTCCAACTCATCATGAGTCATGTTTTACTTTTCATTCTACAAAATTCTAAAAAAATTATCCATAATTGAAACCATGACCTCCATGTAATCCATTTTATGTGAAATGAGATTCCCAATTTTGTTCATTCTTTCCTTATGTGGTTCTTGGGATGCTGCAAGTGTGTTGCACTTTTCTTCTACTAGAGAAAGCCTCTCCATGCGCCTGAGCATCTCATTATTTACTACCTTTAGAACCTCATTATCCTCTATAATTATCCACATCCTAACAATCACATCGGCATCGTGCACATATTCAAAGCTTGGTCTGCCTTCTTCAATTCATCCTTCAATTCCTGCAATAATGACTCATAACTTACAACTTTCCTTGAAATTTTGTCCTTGGCTCTTACTTCTCTCTTGCAGGATCCTTTGGTGTTGGAATATTCACAAGCCCTTCCTCTAGTAGCAACCTAACTATTACGCGTAAATAATGCAAATCAGACTTAAACTCTAGTTCCATCTTGTCATGTAAATGTGGCCTCTTCTCTACTATCTCATCCCAATCTGTTTAGCCATCTTGAGGAGGTCCTACATTTCTTCCTCAACCTTCTCCTTTTCCTTTGTGAGGTACTTGATTTTTATATATTTTTCCTTCTTGTCCTCTAACAATGCTCTAATGGTTTCCTCTTTATTGATGTTCTTGGGAAACCTCTACTGATACCTTCACCAAAGCATTGTTCATTTGTTCATCGACATAACACTAGGCTTAACGTTTACATGCCTAACATGGGGCCCTCTCTTCATTCTACATGAAACACATGACTCTTCACACATGTTGAAATCAGGATCATCCATATGATTTTGCATAGACCAAGATAAATGCTTGCGTGTGCATGTGTTTTCCATTTCTTCATCCATGAGCTCCCACCCATACAAATCCTTAGGCTAGAAAGTGCATTGGAACCACGCATGTATGATCTTTCTCTTATCATCCACATAATAAACTGTAGGGCTCTCATAGGCTTTGTCCTCCTTCCTTGTGTGCTTACCCCTTGGGATCCGAGTGCCTGAGTACAGTACCAATCCTTCACCCTCTTGTGCAATATGGGGCATGCCCAGAAGGTTCACCCTTCTCTATTTATGGGCATGTCTCCTTTCGTTCCTTCTCATCCTGAGGCTTTGTAATATCCTCCACTTGTGACTAAAATGTGATACACATTTGGTACAAAGTTTTCACAATAGAGACTCATAGGGTAATTATATTATTTCTCTCGTATTATTACTCTGATTCAAATACATGAAGATACAAAGCCAAATATATAGGTGAGGTTGTTCCTAATATTTAGGAAACAACTCACAACAATATACCATATATGTAGGTTGTTTAAACCTACATAACAATCCATAAATACAAATATAAGTTGCTAATAACAACTTATATACCCACAAAATATATACGTGATTTGTTATTACAAATCACTCACTAACTAATCAACCAAACCTATAATGTAAACATTAATTTCCTAACATTCCCCCCCTTAATGTTTACATGGTAGAAAAAGAAATTTCACACTTCCTTTGCAACCTGCCGCCCATGCTTGCTCATGATCTTGGTACAACACTCAAATTGAAGGTAGAAGAAGGAACACATAAACTTATTATCAACCATGCACTTTTGAGAACATATCTCGATCGATGAGTATGGGAGTGTAGAACAAGGATAGAATCTTGTAGATTGTATTAATCAGAATCAACCTCATACACAGTAGGCTCCAATATATATATGTATTGCATAGATGAGATATAAACAAAATAGAAGTTGCAACAATGCAACAACAAATTTAAAATACATTAGCTTCCAAATATTACATCCGGGAAGCACAACAATAATATTGTTAACACAATATAACAACATCCCTAATGTTTACATAAAAAAATATGGTTAATAAATCTAATAACAAAATTATTTAATTAATAACATTAATTAAATAATGAAATATGAAATGCATAATTAATATATGGTTAATTAATAATTAACCTAACATTCCCCCCTTAATTGTGCATTATTTTAAGGGACGAGAGAGGAATCCTCTAAACAACTCAAACTTGTCACGAGCAAGTGACTTCATGAAGATATCTACCCGTTGTTCAATTTGTTGGACAAAATTGAAGTTAGATGTTGTGCTTCAACACATGTTTTCATATGAAATGAACTTGTACCTCAATGTGCTTTGTTCTCTCATGAAAAACTGGATTACAAACAAGTTTGAGAACACCTTCATTGTCAACATACATGGTGGTTGGTTTTTTCCTGTGATATTCCAAGTCCTTATAGTATGTGACGTAGCCAAATTGCTTCACAAACAACTTCTCTGCAGAACGATACTTGGCTTGTGTGGAAGAGTGAGAAATGAAGTGTTGTTTCTTGATTCCCCATGATATTGGTACAAATCCATAAATAATATAAATCTAGAAGTGGATTTCCTGTCATCAATATTTCCTACATGATTCGAATCGAATATCCGGTCAAGAAGAAGTTTTCGTTCTTCTTGTATTCTAGACCAAGATCTACTTGATCCTTTGAGATATCTCAAAATGCGCCTTGCTGCTTTCCAATGACAAACTTTGGGTTCCAGCATGAACCTGGATAGATAGCTTACTACAAAGCTGATACGGTCTAGTGTAGGTCAGGTAAATGAGACTCCCAATCAATTGCCGATAGAGAGTGGCACTTACCTCAGGAGATGGATCTGAATGAGATAACTACAATCTATTCTCTATGGGTGTAGTAATTGGTGTGAAATCCATCATCCTAAATTTATCAAGTGTAGTCTTGGTATATTTCATATGAGAAACAAAAATATGATTCTCTTTCTACCATACTTCTAATCCAAGATAATAGTGCATCATCTCGAGATCGGTCATGTCGAATGATCGATTAAGATCTTTCTTCGTTGCATCGATCATCCTCACTAAACTTCCAGTGATGACTAGATCGTCGACATAGACAACAATAATCACAATCTCCCCCTTGATTTTTGAGGTAAATATTGGGATCGTATGGATTTTTAACAAATCCATGTTGTACAAGATGCTCATCAATCTTGATGTGTCATGCCCGGGATGCCTATTTGAGGCCATACAAATATTTTCTGATTCTGCATACCTTTGCTTCTTGAACAGGTAATACATATCCCTCAGGTTGAGTCATGTAGACTTCTTCCTGTAAATATCCATTTAGGAAGGCACTTTTTATGTCCATCTGGTGGAATTTCCATCCAAACTATGTGCAGCTAGAACAAAGATCATCCTGATTGTTTGATGTTAGCTATGGGAGAAAATGTCTCCTCATAGTCAATGCCTTCTTTTTGTGTGTACCCCTTTCTACAAGTCTTTCTTTGTAATTTTCCATTGTCCAGTCTGCTTTGTACTTTGTTTTAAATATCCATCTACATCCAATGGGTTTCTTCCCTGGTGGAAGATCGACAAGTTGCCAAGTGTTATTTTTCATTATTGACTAATATTTAGAGTCCATGGCATCTTTCCAAGATTTTGAATGTAGGGCTTCCTGGACTATAAAGGGCTCATTAGATTCAATAACTCTACTCATTAAAGAAAAGTTAACTTCTTCTCTTGCTTTATTGTGATTCCTTGGTCCATGGGTGGATGTATCAGTGGAGCATCCATTCTTGCATCTTGTAATGTGCTAGTACACCACTTGGGCATACACTGAACTATTCTATGGGTCATGGTTCTATCTGATCAACACCATCATCCCCATCGTTACTTTCATCTTCTGAGGGAACATCAACTTCAATTTTTACAACTAGAGAAAAATCTACATCTGGTGAGTCTGGAGGAGGAGTCTCTACTTCCTTCTTCTCAAAAAACTCAACATCTCTGCTAGTGTATACTTTTTTGGTCTTAGGATCCATTAATCTGTACCCAAGAGTCTCTTCACTGTACCCAATGAAGACAATTTTTGTGACTTCATGTCCAATTGATTTCTATTTTGCTTGGGTATGTGCATACTTGCATTATACCCAAATACTCTGAGGTGTGCAATAGATGGTTTCCATTTTGACCATGCTTCTTGTGGTGTTACTCCCTCAAGAGCAACTGTGGGCACTCTATTCAACAAATACACTGATGTCTTTGTTGCTTCTACCTAGAATGTCTTTGCAAGTCCAGAGTCATCAATCATGCTTCACACAATTTCCATGATAATATGATTTCTTCTCTCAACAACACCATTCTTCGCTACGGTGTGTGTGGAGGAGGCATTTGTTGATGAATCATGTGAGTTTGAAGGTAGTCTCTAAACTCATCCTTTGGTGTATTCCCCCCCTCGATCTGAGTGAAGAGTTTTGATGTGATGACTAGTTTCATTCTCAACTGCTACTTTGAACTTTTTGAAGGTTTCAAACGCTTCACTTTTCTTGCAAAGACAGAAAATACACATTTTTCTTGAATATTCGTCAACACAAAGCATGAAGCACTGGAACCCAGAATGACTTGGCTACATTGGACCACAAAGATTGGTATGAACCAGGTGGAGTTTTCCATGAGCTTGAAATGTACTCCTCTGGAGCGAAGCTCTCTGTGTTGTTTTCCTACTTAGGTAGTGAGGACACTTTTACGTATCCTTCGAAGAGATGGTAGCCCATGTACCATATTGCCTTTGGTGAAGTGACTCGAGATACTTGAAACTTACATGACCAAGTCTCTGATGACACAACTATGCTGAGGTGGATTTCTTAGCCACAAGTGCTTGATTGTCTCTGTGAACAAAATCAAGTTAGAACATGCATCCCACATTGGAGGCTTTTGCAACTATTTTCGAGCCTTGTGATTTGTCTCGAATTAAACATGTTTTCTTGCCAGAATGACTATCAAAGTCAATTTTTAGGTTGTGATCAAGGAGTTGACTGACTGAAATCAAATTCTTTGTCAACCCAGGGACATATAAGACATCTGAAAGTCTACAGTTGTGTGAACCAAGGGGTAGAGAAATGTTCCCAATCCCCTAAACTGTATATGAAGAATTTTCTCCCAACGAAACATGATGTTTTGATGGCGTGTCCCTCATTGACATAAAACAATCTATATGGCTGGTCATGTGTCGAGTATCCCCCAAATCAACATACCAAACATCACTAGATGACATGGATGGTTCACTTGATCGAGCAGTGAACAAGTAGTCTTCATTGTCTAACTGTTCTTGTTGTTCAACAATATTACCTTTTTGATGGGGTCTTCTTTTCTAGTTTCCCTTTTTCTTCCCTTAATTGTAGTTAGAATGTCCCTTGTTAGATTGTTTTGGAGGTCAAAGTTGCTTAATGAACCTTTGTTGTAAGTATTCTACCAATAATATTGTAGGTTATATCCTCTTTTGTAGATTGGACATTGCTTCTTCTGTTTTCTATCCCCTTGATACTGATTTTGATTTTGGGACTTTTAATAGGAATTAGGTTTTCCTTTACCTTTTCCTTTCCATTTTTGATGTGAAGAAATTTCCTTCTCTTCATTATCCTTATTGTGCATGGCTTCCTCTTGTTATAGTAGGTTTACCAGCTTGTCAAAACTAACTATCGTATCTAACATGTTTAGTGTTATGACAAAAATGCGGTAAGAAGAGGTGAGTGCTCTCAAAAAATGGGAATGAGAGCATCATATATGACCACTTCTCCTAGGGCTATAAGTGAAGCCCTCGGTTGCAACTCTTCTTAGGAAAGCTTTTGTCTTTTCATTCTACTTGAACTTCAATGTGTGTAACTGACTCTACAAATTCAGTATAACATTCTTGTTCTTGGCCTCGTATACTGTGCTCAACTTATCCCACACTTCTTTGGCATCTCGAATGTGGGGTTGCACATTGTTGGACACTCCAAACAAGATGATGAGTTTGGCCTTTGGATCTACTTTATCAAACTTTCATTGTTGTGTTGTATCAGTAGTTGATCTGGTCATAGTACTATTCACAGCAAGCCAGATCTCTTCAAACTCAAGCTGTGCCTTAATTGGTGCCCATTTTGCAGAGATCAGTAATAGGGTTTGGCTCTTATCACTCTAAGTATAAGGTCTCCCAATCTATATACCGTCAGTCTCATATACTGAACCTTTCTATATACGCGCCCTTCTGATATACCCGTTGGTACATGGAAGAAGTGTGCCCTTCTATATACCCGGTGGTATGTGAAAGAGGCATTAACATACGTGAAATAATTCAATACGTGGTACCAAGATAATACTGAAAGGGGTCTATGTGATTATTGACACCGGCTCAAATAAATATCCTCATACACAACATAACTTCACTATATACTTGGATAATTTCTCAGTCCATATTTATGTCGTGTAATCGTTCACAGACGGATGGGATGGCTCATAGTGTGTGCACTGTGACCTTATTACTCCCCGTCGATTTATAGGGACGATGCCCAGATAACGTTGTTGCAGCTATATTAGGTGTTAAGTGCAGTAGTAGTCATGACAACTTTACCCATAAGCGCTTCCCAGAGGCACCGTATATACCGAACACTGCGAATGAGATATAGGATCTCGTGAGTGTTACAAAACCAATTTTTTTACTATTTTTATTACAATTTTGCCGAATTTTTGATCGATTACAAAGTTTAAAGTTGACTTATGACAACCTGTAAATTAGTACAATATATTAAGCATGTAATTACATTCAAAAATCTAGAAAAATTGAATGGCGAGAAAAAATTTTTTTTTTACTGAGCCCTAGTGGCCTCCGGAGCCCAAAATGACCCACTATGCCAAAAATTGCAAAAATATAGCTGAAAATGCAATTTCTGGATAGGCCTCCTTTAGAAAAAAATTTATCGAGAATGAAAAAATAGGATGAATGGGGAAATTTTTTTTCTTACCCTAAATTAGGGATTTCCGCACTAATTTTAGTTAGTTTTAACTAAGTTTGAATTTTCCGTTAAAGTTAGTGAGTTCGCTAAATTTTCGCACAAATTCAAAAATTATTGTTGGCGGTGGGATTTGAACCCCAAACCTCCCACTTCGAGACCTTCTCTCTAACCGCCTTGGCCGCTTGTGCACTTGTAATATGAAACGAAGAAAATTATATTTAATAAAGAGACAAAACAACTCACCTTTTGAAAAAAGTGATGTAGCTTGAGTTCCACTTGGAATGCGAGCTTGAGGAGTTGAATTCAGATTTAGGGTTTCTCCTTCAACATAAGAAATGGATCTAAAAATCTCCTTTTATTGAAAAAAGCACCCTCTTTTTTTTATTGATTTCCACCTTATTTGTATTCACCGCCGTTGTTTACTTGCAAAGACTATTTTTTATTATTATTTGATCTGCTTTGTATGTTGTGTGTAGGATTTACGTTAGCCATGGGTGTAAACACTAAAATTAGGTCACACTCCCCTTTGGTCCCGTGACCAATAAGCACCCTTTATTACATTTACCTAGCCATGACCCCCCTTCACCCCACTAATATTAATTTAATTAAATTAATTCATTACCCTCACTATATTTATTATTTAAATAATATCCCCACATACAGTTCACTTAGACACCTCACCAAGCCAACTCAACCTAAGACCTATTCTTAGTAAGTTGCCATAACTAACTAAGACTTACCCAAACCCTAAAAATCAATGCCTACATTCCCTCTAACCACATCCCCGCATGCTCACAAGAAGCTCCCAGTATAATCCATGGGATAACAACACAAGATCCAAGGAAATCAAGAGGATCTCCCTAGTTTAGTAAACCTAGGAAATCCTGCCTTGACCGACGCTGGTTACCCCTAACCATTGCCGGTTAAGCCGGACCGCCATCGGTTACCCTTTTAACCCCTAAACTACCTTATTCTCAAGGTTGGAAAACATTGGGAGAAGGTTGATGAGAAAGAACACATCTCAGAGAGATAACGCATCTTCAGAGAGCAAATTCCAGTAAAAACCCGCATGCAAGGAAGGAGATTGAGCATCTTCTCCTGCACAACCATCCCAGCCATGATCTGATCTATCCAAGTAAAGAGGAGTGTACATGCAGCCCATGCAGAAGCTTTCTTTCAGCTGGTGATCACTTGCAGCCTTCAAACCCCTCATCAGCACCTCCATCCCTGACACACGGGCATTCAGACTGGAATCCAAGTAAGTATAACATCATACTTTCCTGGTTTATTTCATTTCATCATCATTTTATCATCCATTGTTTATCTTGCCCCCTATTGACCTTCTCCAAAATTTTCACCTCCATATACCCATTAAAACCTCACCAAAGCCTACTCCAGTAACCCAATATTTCACCCTAACTCACCAAATTCCTTTGTGCAATCACAAAGGAGACCAAAAGCTTGTTCTGTGATATTTCTAGATCTCACAATGGAATCGCATCGGTCACCCCTGACCGATATCGGTCTCTGTATTTGCTCATACAGCCCTGAACAGAGACCTACCCACCAAATTTCATCTCACCCTCATTCACCTGTGATCTACCCGAGACCTCTATCAGACCTGTAGAACCCAAAACCAATCATTTGACCTTTGGATTCTATTCTAGCTTAGCCTGTTAGATTAGATCTATTTCTTATTGTGCTTTAAGTGAGATACCTAAATAATTTTAAATAACAATAGGATTTACTTTATTTGACATTAAATTGTTTAAAATAGTGGGTCGACAACCATCTAGGAAGTATCACACTTCCCGTGATCTAGCATACGCAGGAGATTCACCGCCCATATTTTTAATTCCTTACGGTGGTCTTGTTTTCATTATAGGTAGTTCCTCCTAGCCAAAAGGAAGCTCTCACGATTAGGCAGCTGTGGATCGGAAGTCATATGCATGCAACAACCCATCAACTAATATTTGAGCAATGTATTCCTCCTATGCCTGTTACCCTATCTCTTTAAATCAACACTTCAAAGAAACGATCTAAGAAAAAGGTGAAATAATGAGTCGGCGTGGGAACTCGTAGGTGCTGGTCATGGAGTATGGAAGGCGGAGTCGATATCTTTGGTCGCCAATGATTTTTTTAGTTTTGACACCTTTTCTTGTGTGCGAGTCAACATTCTTATTTCTTGCTTTAGCCACTTCTTTTTAATGCCTTTGACTTTGTTTGTAGGTGTATGCATGTCGGTGGAGGTTGGTTTGTACAGGTGCATTGGAGGTCAGTTAGAATAGGGACTCTTCCCAGCTCGTGATCTACCATGATTCCATTAAAACGATTATTCAATGCAACCTGCCGATAGAAGTTTACACGGCCATAGGAGAATATAATGGTCAGAGGCAAAAGAAATTCACCTTTATCAACTTGAAGTTGAAATTCTACTCGGTGAGGGCTCGGCTCTAGACTCGGCCACATACATGAACAACTCGGCTTTTAAAGTAAACAACACACCAATATAAACAATATCAAATAGGGGCTCTTATGAGACACCTCCAAATTTGACAGGCCCCTCCAAATGTAGCCTATATTAAACTAAACCTCTAAATTTAGAGGTAAATCCCTTAATGGGTAATGTTTTTTTAAAATATACTCTTGAAAATGACTAGTTTCTGTGGAGCAAATGTGACTAGTGTGAGGGCACAAAGGCAAAAAAATTTCTTTATGTTTCCCTATTAATTACATAGTAGGTTGTGGGTGTGTAGGGAGACGTGGGAAGTTGTTAGAGGTAACACCGGCTCTTCGTTGAAAAAGTTTCTTCTCCATGAAGTCTTCTTCCTCTGCTGACCTTCTTCAACCTTGTCGGGAGCTTTAATTCACTCTGGTACTAAATGTAGAACATGGATGGAAGCTTCAGATTGTATTAATCATAATCAACCTCATACAAAAAAGCAAAGTTGTAATATACATACATACATACATACATACATACATACATACATACATACATACATACATACATACATATATATATATATATTATATTACAAGGGATACAAACAAAAGAGAAGTTTAACAATGCAACAACAAATTTAAAATACATTAGCTTCTAAATATTACATCCAGGAAGCACAACAATAATATTGTTGAAACAATATAACAACATCCCTAATGTTTACAAAAACAAATATTGTTAATAAAACCAATAACAACATTATTTAATTAATAACATTAATGAATAATGAAATATGAAATGCATAATTAATATATGGTTAATTAATAGTTAACCTAACAGGAACACGGTCATGAATAATTTTCTTATCAACCAATAACTCTAGGGAACACATGTGACCTAGTAGTGTGGGAACTCAAGCAGGAACACATCTGAACAACCTTCAATGGTTTTTCAGAGGCTATCCACAAACCTAGGTATGTACAGGAACACATTTGACTATTCAACCTCTTCAAGACTCATGATGTTGCATTTCACTGTGCTATCTATTCTTCACTATGTTATTACATTGGGGAATTGTGTAAGAATACTCACATATATAATTGAACAAAAACATACAACATTTTTTCTTATTTTTCACACCACGTTGAAAATATGAAAAGCTGAAATCGACACCATACAAGTGAATGCATAAAATTCCACCATAGCTTCGTGTGGCCCCATCATTGGTGACTAAACAAGAGGTCATTGATTGACCTCCAGCCTCCGTCCTCCACTAACATACTGCTAACTCAACAAGATGTAAACATGAAGCACATATGTTTCCACATTGAGCTTATTCTTCCCTCCCGTAATGTGAAACACTTTATTTTGTTGGATGTCAGGTAACATCGACAATGCATTCATAAGGTATTTTTTTTTTAATTTTTACAACTTTTGACAATTCACAAAATTGTGACACTAAATGACCTTGATGACATGACATTTTATAAAACTATTTATACACCTAACAATACCATGACATAAAAAATGAATCACAAATAGCCACTCGACAAACTCAAATTGGATGACCCTAATTTTGATATAGACACAACACGAGATAATGAGCAATAGACCAATTATTTTTTTGAAAAAATGATAACAACTATAGAAAGACTCTTGACAATTTTGATGATCAACTTTTACAATGACAACACACAAAGTTAAGTAGCGATTACACATGAGTCACAATTTATGCCGGGAGGAATGTAAATATGCAGTGGGGCTAATGGAGCATACAAATTTGTATTGTTTATGCCCCAAACTTGTAGTAGCCTTGTATCACAAATATTTGTATTGTGCGTTATATTTATATTTGTTTTTTATTTTATTAGAAAATATTAGAAGTGCACTTATCACAAATATAATTTTTTTACTTTTTAGAACAATACCTTTTGTCGTTGATGGTGTGCTCAGCGGGGGTGTGTCAGTGGCCTTGGTTAAGCCTGTATATTTCCCCCTCTATTTCAATATTGTCTTTGCACTGATGTCCATTTTATTTGATTGTGCATCACCAAAATATTTCAATAATCACCAATACATCGATGGGAGACCGGTTTTGGCCGTTCCCATGGACACTCCAGTTTTGATGCAATTCTCCCTAAGAGCTTTGAAAATCCTCCCGAATTTCGAAATGAATTTGGCAACTATTTACATAATTGATCACCATAAAAGTTGCAACTCATTGAATTTGGCAATGTTTATAATTCGGATCATCTACAATCATAGTAATCCATGTTGAGTGCCCAAAGATTTTCCATACAACATATCCAACTTGGCACTGCAAACCCAATTAGCCTTTTCATGGGTGCATAGAATATTGCAGAATGTTCCAATTTAAATTGATTTGCATGGGTTGACATGCGCTAACTTGCTAGCCAAGCATCCAAATAGCCTTTAATCTGTTATGGCCTTTCGTAAACATTACAGACCATTGTCATTACTGTGTAACAACATTCCTTTCAAATGATATTTTTGTAGATTAGCCAACTGATAAGGAAGCCAAACAGTTCACTCTATCTTTGAGTTGGCCTATGCTCCTCATTATTACTCTGTGTGACGGACAAACGCCAGTTGATGGTAAACTACAAAACAACTATAAACACTTATGTCGAAGAAATAGGCCCCTGGTCACATGAGGGGTCGCATCTTTACCAGCTACCACGGGATCCCTTCTTCCATCCTTTTCAATTGCAATTCATGGGTAACACTGAATCATATTTCCTATTTTTGTGTCATATAAGAAACATTTTCTAACCTTAACAACCCGTCATCCTCTTTAATGGACAATAAATAAATAAATAAATCACAACATTCACAAAGAGAGCAGATTTAATATTTTCTTTAGCACACAATCATACAGTCCAAAAAGTAGATACAATCAGAATGTTAGATATTATTATAGGAAATATCTAAAATTTGTGATCATACAATCCAAAAAGTAGATACAATCAGATTGTTAGATATTATTATAGGAAATATCTAAAATTTGTGGATATCTACCATAGTAAATATCTAGGATTGTAGGAAAATATCTAAAATCCGCAACTTACATTAAAGTTAAGACAACAAATATTAGAGCCGCCATAATTTGACACTTTCCAGCCAAGCCATCTTCAAAGATGGATGCCTACTAATGAATAAAAGGGTTGAATGACACAAAAACATGCCTATTGAATTTTAATTTTGACGATTAAAATAATTTCTAGTTAAAAGTTGGATTTGCATTAAAGTGACATATACTACACAAATTAATGAGAGACTTTAAGACAATGAACAAATAATACTATAATGCAAAACCATTGACTATCTAACATCTACCACTGAGTGACATAAGGAAATTAGACCTGAAACTAAAACAATTACATGACACTTAGAATCACAAGACTTTGTAGAGACAAATAAATACAGATATTGGAAACTATAAATCGTATAGACTCATAATGAAACAAAGCTAAATATTTTGTATCTCACATGACTGACTGTTGTATGATGCAGAGTTGGGAAAATATTATTAGACGTAGAAGCCTTTCAGGAATAGGAATAGTGTGCACGTCTCTATTGTGCAATCTGACCAAATACACAAGACACGAGTCAGAAAGGTGACGATAAACAATATCGTTGTGCAGATCATGGACAAGATAATACGCATACCAAGGTGAGGTGTATGCCTTGTAGTGCAAACTAAGAATAATGCATGCTGAACCTGATCCAATACAAAAATGTATAAAGGAATTCATGCAATGCATATATCAATACGGCTTCGCTACCAATCAATAAGACGGTGGATTTTTGTTCATGCGGTGTTGTCGATTGTGGCGTTGATGGATACCAATGTTGAGAATTGCTATCATCTGAATGCTCCGGAATTTTGAGGCATATTCCTATCGAGTGGGTTTTGCATTCAACTTGTTCTTCTGAAACTATAATGCCATTGAAGTCAAAACTATAACACCAAATCAGAGCACGTGGAAGACCACTATGGTTGGATGATAAATACAAACAGTGGTATGTTGGAGATGAGATTACAAATCCTTACACAATACCTTAATCAATCTAAACAAATTCTTAAACTTCGTTGAATTTCTCTCAAAGGGTTGTATGGATTAGATTTCTGTAAACAACCCTCATCTTGGACTAATTCTGCTCTGATACCAAATATAATTTTGGTACAGAGTTTGCTCGAGAAAACTCATAGGGTAATTATATTATTTCTCTCGTATTATTACTTTATTTCTAATACAATAAGATACAAAGCCAAATATATAGGTAAGGTTGCTCCTAATATTTAGGAAACAAATCACAACAAGATACCATATATGTAGGTTGTTTAAACCCACATAAAAATCCATAAATACAAATATAAGTTGCTAATAAAAACTTATATACCCACAAAATATATACATGATTTGTTATTACAAATCACTCTTTAACTAATCAACCAAACCTATAATGTAAACACTAATTTCCTAGCATGTGAGGCACATTGTCCTTGGATCCTTCTTTTTCATCATCCTCCCAAAGGATGTACTTGTGTCTTCTCTTCTTCTCAGGCTTGGGTTTCTTAGGAGAAGTCCTGGTGACCTTCTCGGGGGCTAGGAAGGTCCCATGCCCCGATTCCTCGCTCGCCTGGGTACCCTCTTGTAATGGAGTTCTTTACAGTCTTTTCCAAGTCTACCTCCATAGCGCTTGTCTCTAAAACTTCTTCTTCCTACTTGTAGGGGAGGGGTTACCTCATGTGCACTTTCCTTCTCATCAGTGGGTTGTCTTCTGCCCCTATGCTCTAGGCCACCAATATCTTCATGAAGTTCTTCCTCTTCAATGGGTAGAATATCTTCTTCCTCTAAAGTTCCCACAATATGTTTTCCCTTGGGTAGTCCAGGAAGCTTGAATTCATTCTCCAAATACTTCCCATTTTACAATTTAGGCTTCAAGTATAGATATACTAGATCCGTGCCCAACTCTCCAATGGCCAAACTGACACCCTTTATGTTAATATCATCAGAAATCAACCTCTCAATATAAGCAGTATTACCTAGATAAATGTAAGACTTCCTCGGTGTGTGGTAGTCACAATCTACCTTGTCAACATTGAAAAAAAACCGGTGTGCATTTGAGAACCTATGTACAGATGCTTGAAAGTAGTGCACAATGAAGGCATATGGTAGCTTACACCAATGGCCCCATTTTCTAGCCTTCATCCCGAAGCTCTCAATACATAAGTGTTGGTACAATGCATACTATACTTGTTTATCCAATACCAAAGGTAAATCCTTGGGTATCCTCCATTCTTCTTCAAATGTAGGATGCAAGCACTCGTACCACATTTCTACCCTTTTCTTGAAGGGTCCACTCATTGATCCATCAAGTATAGTTGGAAAATATTTCTGCCAAGGGATTTTTCTTTGCAAGAAATAACCACATATTATCTTTTCACCCATCGGGCACTCCAATTTCAACAAATACTAATGACAAAAGTATAACACCAAAGATGATTTTCTCACCTTCTTGTGCTTCCTCAATAATTGTCTCAACAATGAAATTTTATAAGTTATATACAACACCTTCTGTCATCTTCCACTCAACATGAAGCTAGGCCTTGGTTACCTAATACTAGCACTCTTGATTCTTTATCTTTGTTCGGAGATGCGTTGTTACTTGAATGACTAGATACTTTTGTAATTTAGGGATGTCCATTTTGTACCCTCCTTTAGTGTATCCAATCTCTTTATTTGTCTTTTCTATGGCCTCCTTCTTAGTGAGGTAGCTTATTAAGCTCAACACACGTACTCTTTAGTCCTATCAAAAATCCAATCAAAGGCACGATGATCCTCATTTAGCGTGTAGAAAAATAAAAGAAGTCCTCATGGACTCTACTCATGATCCAATGGTATAAATTTTTAGGGTTGTCAAAATACGGGAGCTCATATAATTGTAAAACTCCTACCTTGGTCAATAATTTCTCACCCGCATCATCGTAGACTACCATGTCATCTCCTATTCTCTTCAAGGTCTTCACCATAAGTAATTTTTCCAATTATTCCTTGGCATATTTGTTTCTATGGTTGTAATCACTGACCTTGTAGTGGTGAATGTGTGAATTCCAATCGTGGACCATGAGAACACCTTTTGGGTATTTCATTTAAGAAAACCTACTCTCATGAAATTTTGTGACTTCAATCTCAACTTCCTTTTGTTCTTTCCCCTTGTACCAGCTCCAGGTGCTCTTTTGGGTGCCATAATAGCTATAAAAGTGTGTTCTTTTCCCTGCCTCAAGCTCTACAACTCAACTCCATGTGCCCTAGCTTGAAACCAAACCCTATCTGTCAATCCTCTTCCCCGCATACCTCTTCTTTGCTCAAACACTTCACCAAATGGAGTGCAAGATTTCTGGTGGACAAATCTAATATAATACAACCGGCTCTCATCTCTCTACACTTCACAATTGTCTTGCTATCTTGCTCGCCTTCAACTCACTCAAAATATCTGTATGCAAAGGTAAAAATGACTTCGCATCATGTCCTTATATATATTTTCAAAAATTTATCACATTTATTGCTCTCCACCTACCACCATCCTCAGCATTAATTCATCATTTTGAAAACTTTTCCGTGTTGCTCATCTCCACGCCACAATCATAACCTTATGACGTGCATTCTACTTTTTGGTTACAGTAACTCCTTCTCGCGCACTCACATGCACTAAAGTACCTCACCACTGTGCCTTCTTCTAAGTAGTTTCCACTACTGTAACCTACCTCACATTACACTGTGCATCCATCCATAAGTGGTCTTTAATCATGAGCAACATTTTCTATCTACACCTTTCCCTAAAACACTCGTATAAAAGTTTCTTTGTGCATACCCATCTTGGATGAAAATCAATCTTTGTAATGAATCCTATATATAAACCACCCCAAAATAAGGGTATGAACGGTCCTCTGCTCATGAAAACACTCACATAGTAATCATCTTCTGGCATGAAAGTGCACTTATTACAAAAAACATTGAACTAAATTGACAAAGAATAAAAACAATGAAAGGAAACACATGTAAGGGGATTACATTAAGGAAATCTAATCTAAGTGGCAATATTTCCTTATTACAAACACCAAGAAGACTTATTTATAGTAGGGATTCAACCTACTCCCGTTGAAGTAAGGGAAATTATGTTCCATCCAAAGTGCCTCTAACTGGAAAGCACCTGAATCAAGTATATAAGTGATAATATATGGTCCCAACCAATGTACCTTAAGTTTGTAGGGTGGCACAAAAAATTTGAATCACACAAAAAGTACCATCTGTCTAACCTCAAGCTTCTTATCCTTGATGTGCATGTCATGTCATGCTTTTTCCTAGTTTTTTCTTACTTCGACTCCAATGCGCTATGTCACACCTCTCATTCAATATCATGAGTTTTTCAATTCATTCTTCAAGTGCTTTCTCATCAGCTAAACTTCTGCAAGACGCAATACACAAAGAAGGTAGCATGAATTCCATTGGTAGAACTACCTCTGCGCCAAACACCAATTGAAAGGGTGTTTCTTTATTCAACCTCTTGTAGGTTTCCTTGTACATCCAAAGTACAACAAAGAACTTATAGTCCCAATCTCTCGCTTCTAACATCACAAATTTTTTTCAAGATATGGCTTAATATCTTGTTGAAGGCCTCAAATAGCGGTTCCATTTTCTTGAGGATGATAGGGTGTTGTTCAATGGTGTGCAACCATAATTTCATCTAGTAATATCTTGAAAGTCTCATTAAGGAAATGAGTACCCCTATCACTTTGTTAAACTTAAAGGGTATCCTTAGCTTCGATAATATTTTCCCATAGAAACCTTGTTGTCGTAGTTGTTGTGCAATCCTCTATAGGCGTGGCATCTTCCCACCATGTAATATAATTTGTACAAGTGATAATATAGTGAGATATTTTCTGCGTGCATACCAGTGGAGATAGGGCCCAAAAAGTTAATTTCCCACTTCTCAAAAGGTTCTGCACTAGCAATAGGCCTCAAAGGCATCTCATCTATATGCCTGGAATTTCTAAGGCATTGGAAATGGTCACATGTCTTACAATACTCTTTTCAATCCTTGTATAATGTTTCCCACCATAGACCAACTAGTAGAATCTTATGTGTGGTGGCATCCCTGCATAGTGTCCACCTACAATACCTTCATGAGCCTCCTCCATAATTTCTTTGCACTCATGCTCAAGTACACACCGGCATAAAACTTCATCATAACCTAACTTGTATAAGTATATATTGATCAACATGTAAATCACGGTGTGAATGGAAAGTTGTTTCTTCTCCATAACCCTTATTCCTTCAGGCACCACACCTATGCGTAAAAATACAAAAATATCTTCTAAGTCTGAGGGCCTGCAATTTAACTCCGAACAATTGTGTATTTGGCATTGTGTCCTCAATGCTCTGCGCATCCTCTCTTGATTGAATCCTTGATAAATGGTCTAGACCATAATTTCTCTTACCCGACTTAACCACCATAGTAAAGTTAAACTCCTAAAATAACAGAACCCAATGGCATATGTGCCCCTGTAAAATGGGTTTGTTCACAAAATAATTTAGTGCCATGTGGTATGTATAAAATATGAAAGGTGTAACCAAAAAATACTGTCGAAACTTATGGAGTGCATAGATCATAGACAATGCCTCGTGCTCTGTAGTTGTATAATTATGTTCAGATGGAGTCAAATTTCTACTCAGAAAGCAAATAGGATGATCAACAATCCCTTCTCTAGGTTGTGCTAGTATTGTGCCTATGGCCATGTCAGAGACGTCTACATGAATGTGAAAAGGTTTGGACCATGAAGGAAAGCACAAAATAGGCATTGTAGTAATCCTTTCTTTCAGAGTCTCAAACATGTGTTGTTGTGCCTCACCCTAATAGAACTTGCCTTTTCCTTTCAATAATTCCTCCAGGATGCTACAATCTTGGCATAAACTTTGATAAAATTCCTGTAGTATCCTATGTGCCCCAAGAATCCACACACCTCGCTTTGGCTAGTTGGTTCTTCTAAGCCCAAAATAATAGAAACCTTAGCAGGATCCACTAGCAAGCCCTCTTTATAGATTATGTGTCCCAACAAAATTCCAAAGGGTGTGGAAAATACACACTTCTTAATATTTAAATATATGCTCAACTTCTAGCACCTATCAAGCATCAATATATCTAATGATGTAGCCTAGAATTCACAATAAATATCCCAAGGCATTTTGGCACATCACTCATCCTAAACTGAGCTTTCACCCGAAGCACGCAAGGGTATCTAGTCCATGTTAGTGAAACTTGTTCAAGATGTTAGCATGATTACAATTATATTTCAAATTGATAACAAATAATCAAATCAACCACGGTCGTGAAACCGGATCTAGATCTAAACCATATGAAGGAATAAATAAACAATTACTATAATTAGTTTTACCATGTAAGATCAAGGTTCACCTACATCTAACACTGATATCCAGCTAATGAGATCCATTATATTAAATATTGTAAAATGTATAAGCTTCATACATCATAATAATGTCACCATGGTTATGCACACTAATAGATTCATAGGATAACACTACAATAACTCAAGAACTCTCTAAACTATGTAAATCAATACATATTTATAGGGGTGGGGACTTTCCTTACCCACCCATGCACATTGCAAAAATATGCTACATGCTAACAATAGCCATGTGAGTTCTAATAATAGATCTCATATAGTTAACTCCTAAACTGAGATCTTATTAATAGCTCAAAACTCGCATGATGCTCGATCTTTTCTTATAAAAATAGCCTTGCGTAGCTTGCAAGTCTTCGTACCTTTACGTGCTCGTACTCCATGTCCAAAAATAGCCTTGGTCTGCAAAAGTGGCTAAGTCCTATTTTCAACTCCTGTTTCGGGTGCGCCCTATTTTGTCATAGTTCTCGCACACTCTTACGTGCCATGTGTCTCGTGCCCATACCTTTCGTGCTCTCAACCTTGAGTTGTACTTGCTTATCTCAACACTCATATTGAATATATACTCACCAAGTCTCTTGTTAATGTGAAATTTGAATTGTTTTGGGGAACATTTGTAAAAAAAAATGTATTAATGGGAGGAATGTTAGTAAATTAATAATATTAATACATTATATATTAAATAAACTTACTCGGTTACCTTTCCCAACCATTTGATAGTTGATTCAAACTATTTTTGGTGTGTATAAATTGATTTTTGATGACATTAATGCAATCATCAAAAATGTTTCTCTTTTATCTATTTCCATCATTGGCATCAATGGGATTATCCACTACTCTATTGACAAAAGTGATAACTAGTGTAAATTTTATTGGTGAATCTTTGTTAATTCATGAATATTTGGGTTTTTCAAATTTCAATTTGGCTATTTTTGATGAGTTAAGTTACTTGCTATTTCACCTTAATTTTCTAGGTAAAATTTATTTTGGGTTGGTTCGCTCAAGGTTTACATTAATAGCCAATTTTTTTATTTAACCCCCTTTACTACATGCACAAAAGAGAACTTTGCTATCGACTAATAATATTATACTCGATTTACTAAAACCATATTGTCAGTAAGTCAACAACATTATGTTTTAGACGTCATCATAATGTTGCTAGCCAAAAACATAATGTTTTTCGGATCGTCAACATAATGTTGTTAGCCAACAACATAATGTTGTTGGCTAGTAACATTATGTTACTAGCGAAAATTTACTACCAGATGACAACATTTAATTTTGATTCATGGAATTCATGATGATTTTAAAAGTCATTTTCACACATTTGCCAAGTAATATTTATAGTTTTTTAGGGGTTCTTAGAATTTACCCTGGTGATAACGTCATTGAAATTTTTATTGAAATCAAACTTAGGTATTGTCTTTGGTATGCTTAAGGAGGATCCTATAGTATTCTCCAACCAATGCTTGTTTACTATATTTGAACACGAAGAAGCAATGCCATTCTATACTTGTTGAGGTAATTTGGGGAAGATGTAGACATAAGATTCAAAGTCTTGGATTTTAACATGTCGATATCATGTGCATCTACTCTCAAGAGATACTCACCATTATCACTATTTACTAGACTATTGTTCCTATCATAATACTTTGATAGTTCAAGTACAAACTTCATGCATTGGGGTAATACATGAAAATAGGCTTTCAGTGATATTCCATTTTTATATATCCCTTGAACCCAGTGTGTCTTTTAATATTCTTTTACATGGGACCATAAATCTTGTATGTCAACAAGTCCAAGGTCAATGTATATAATTTTATCCACATTGGATTCCAAATTGGATGGAGTGGTGACCCCTAAAACTAGTACTTCATCTCTTGTTTACCTCTTGATCCTTCAAAAATTTGAAAAATTTAGAAAAAATATTTGAAAAGGGCCTTAATAGGGAATTAGGATTTTCATTAAAGTGTAAATTTTTTTGAAACCATTCCTAACCTTCTATGGGGTTTTGGAGTGTCCTTACAGAATAAAATTCTAATTATTATAAGTCATACTTTTAGAGATGTCTAATCGGATGAAAACCATGATAGTATTTAGTTGGTATTTTGGATGTGAAAGTTTGACTAGTTCTTATCATACATTTTGAAATGTTTGATAGGAAAAAATCTCAATGTACCTTTGTTATGGATTTTGAGTGTAAGAGACAAGTAAAAACCCCCACCTTGTCTTGATTAGGATTTCTCGGGGATGTAGAGTAAATGTAAAACACAAATTTTATTTTATATTCAACCTAAAGTACTCAAAAATAAATATGAAGACACAAAATACCACCCTTGGATACATTTCTAGGTCCTAAAAGCATGATATCATTTACATGATTCCTAAGCAAGAAAACTAGTGGTCAACAACTATCTCTCGGTTTATTTTCTTTGTCTCTTACTTTCTATTTGGTCTTCCGTACCCTACAACCTAGTCATAAATTAATTGATTTATATTTTATGACTTTAGACATCAGCTCCTCAAGAAAGCACCTAGGCTCTCCTATCCCTCTTGAGTGCCCCCGACCCTATCTCTTCTTTACTCATTATTTTTGGGTCTCTTTTATCTTTAGGACATCTTTATCACTTATGGGTCATCCTTCCAGGTTATCAATTATGAAAATAAAACAAGGGAATCATATAAGCACATAGTTATGTTTTTATAATTAGGGACCAAACACTAAACATTATGATCATTACGTAAGCTTGCATTACAAATGCACTAAAGCACTTTAAAGGCATCAATCTAACATCCATTCAAGGGACAAGGGCTACATACATCTGCATACAAAACATAGGAATGGGAAGTCCCTTCTATTCCATCCACACATGCTATACATTTTCACATATTCTTCCTAAGTTCCTCGATCACTAGTTGATCAAATTACCAACTACTCATTGCTACCCTCCTTATCAGCTTATCATATACACAGTATCCCATTTTTCAATTATCACAAACTTTTAAATGGACATCATTAAATCATTTCTATGATTTAAAATGAAGAATTTAGAACCTTGAGCATCAAAGTTTTATTTCATTTTCTACACAACATTATGTTATATGTTCTTCTCCAATTTCTAAATCCCACTGGGATCCAAAATCCGATTGCACCATGTCTAATGAGCATTATGCCATAATTACTTATATTCCTTCTCTAATCAATCAAGAGCTACCCATCTAACCCAATGTTATACCTCCTTTCAAAAAATTTATGCCATCATCTCCTCCTATCAAGTCTTCTACAACATTACCAATTCAAACTATGAAACCACCTTTCAAAATTTGTACTCCATCACCTCCTCCTATCAAATTTGTTACAATGTTTCCAATTCAAAATTAGCAAAAACCAACCAAGAAATACTAACTAATTCACCCCGTGATAGCTAACCTCTTTAAAAGTCCTTAAGTTAACACAAATTCCAACCCTAGTCCTACTCTTTCTCCTACCGACCCTTATGATGAATCTATTTCTTCTCATGACACATCTCAAACTATCCCACAATGGCATGGTATCTCTCACATCATCACATAGATCTCCATCATTGGCACACTTGGGGGACATCACACTTTCTCCCTCCTTCTATCATTATAGGTTGTCTCTAGTATCTACTACTAAACTTTACGCTTCAGGATTCATGTCTAATCTTTCTTAACACTCCTACACCAATAGTACACACATTATACCATCATTACCCTATGACGCACTATAGCTCCATGGTTCATACTCAAATATTGAGGGTCAAATATTGAAATGAATCTCATATCCACCGCACATTTCATGCTCAACACTTCACGCTAGATATATCTAGCATCTATTTTCACACCACACATTACCCGATGACAAACTCTTGTTCTATGGTTCATTCTTGACTATTGAGGGTTCTTATAAATGAACCTCATCTCATACACATTCGTTAGGGGGCACACTACCCCTATCATCTCCACATTTTGCATACCATACCGTCACACTCATACACAACATTTATTTATCTTGGTTGCATGTACTTTTACTAGATTTTTCTAGTTACATGTTCTACATAACTTAATATTTTAGCCGATACTCAATATTCATTATATTTATCATGATGTACACATCCATGTTCACTTGGTCTCTAGAGATGAATGAAGATATCTCGAGAGGTTTTCAATTGCTGCAATGATTCTCAAAATTGTACCTTATACCAGTCCCACCGAGGATCCCGGGGAGTCTACTTAAACTACTATCACATCCTACACATTACATGTTCTATTTATACATTATGCACTAATTATTATTACATTTACTCTAATTTGCACTGATATATACATGTTTTGACATACTAAAATATTTCTCACATGCTAATAAGTGCCTCATGTGTAGCATTTTCCTTGCAAGACTATATACAACCATGGCCATTTGTCACATTTTTCTTGATCTTGTTTGCTACTTATATGTTATTGTTTGTAGCACATGCCCTATGTCTCATGTGATCATTTTATGATTTGGCCGGTTCGGCCCTGATTAGCTTGTGACATTATGAGTGATGTCCCATGTTTGAAACCCACTTTTCGAGGTCCATCTTATCTTACTACTTGTTTGTTACATTGTCTTCTATCGCATGCTATCCTTTATACTAGCACTTGTTACTAGCCCACTTTGTTTTCATGTTCCTTGGTTTCTACCATGCACTTACCCTACTCCTTGAAGGTATCCACTTGAGATCAACATTAGGTCCTCTCCTTTGGGACACATTCTCGTTCTATCATTACATGCACCCCAAATGACAAGGACATACATTGGGTAAACAAACAACCCCTACAACATCTTAGAGCTATAATTCAAATTAACAAAGTACAGAAAAACAAAGGAACACATTCAAAGAATGGCCTGAGAATATGAATTAGGTCCAAAACATAGAGAAAACACCAGTTCATAGAATCATGCACTAGCGTCTAGGTGCTCCTGTCCTCCCTTGGCGTTAATGTATTGGGGAAAGAGACAATCAATTTCATAGTACAACACAATCTACAATAGTTTAAAGAGTAGTTCTATAGAAAAGACATTTTCCTTCTACCACAAAATGCATTCTATCTCATACAATTGGTACATATAGAAAAATATAATATATCCACGACTCATGATTTGAATGAGTCACAACATCCTATTATATTTTACTAAGTAAAAAATATTGATTCTTAAAAATGGATATGCATCTTCAAAAATGTGGATATACATTATCAATTTGCAGCTCAAAAGAAAACAACGTGCATTTTTACAAAAGCAAAAACATGACATATGAAATCCACACTTTCTTAAATTATGACTAACTTCAAATATGACCACTACTATCCTATGGATCATATTCCACGTTGATTAATTTATCTTTGGATAACTAGAGATGTTCACAAGACGTGTCAAATTTGTCAAAAACCTCCTTCATTCACTCATCATCTAGACCACTTGTGTATAATTCATGAATGTGGTATTCTTCTTCAATGTTGATCATCCATTTTGGGATTTTTCATGATGCCTTCATATTATTGGCTAGTTTTTTTATATAATTTTGGTACTTAAAGTACACCTTGATAGAATAATTATTGAAATAGGTTATAGGGATAAAAACCTTCACTACTGGATCCTATAATTACTCAAGGATTTCCTTAACAATATAAGGATTTCCTTAATCGTAATTGAAGATACAATACATTTTTGTATAATCTACTCTTGGTCATGTATGGATTTAATCCATTCATTTTTTATTTCTTTAACTTTTTCCATAAACTCCTTCGAGGATTCAGATCCTAAATTTTGTAGCTCTGAAGATCGGGTTTAGTCCCGACGTTGTTCCTTACTAATGAAATCCCCGGATAAGGGTATTTAAATAAAATCTTTAGAAATACTCAAGCTTTGGCAAGTTTTGGTTGAGTTGATTTATCTCACATTAATACAAATATAGTTTTTCCTTGAGATTTATAGTTTGGTAGAAATATCCTTGTGAATTTTTCTTTCCTCTATCGGTAGTCATTGGGACTGTTTGATCAAAATTTCATTCCATTACTTGGTTTCTCTACTAATATACCATATTCGCTTAGCATAAGTGAATATGACTTATCTAATTATTTCAAGCTGAGGTTATGTGGATTTAAAATATTGGAGATGTTTGATCATTTACTAAATAAGATTTGTGAGTTGATTAACTCTATACATGAGGTCTTCCTTTGTGGCTTGATCTTTATCTATCTTTTCATAAATCCCATCGATTGAGTTCTAGAATTCCTCGGCTACTTCCCTTGAAAGTTTCCCCATCCTAACTTTGGAGACTTAAGAGTGTTGTGTATATGTTTATTGTTCATCCGTATCCATTGAAGGCATGCATATCTCATGAAAAGATTTCATCCTTTTCATCAGTGAATCCCCTTTAAAACACATTTGGTTTCTTTTATTCACATGAAGGGGCATCTTGAGATCTAATATGCTTAAATAAATTACCTTTGGTTACACCACTACATTACTTTTCTTCAAGGTTAACTTCCTAGCCATTTTGGAATTGTAGGGATCCCTTCGGTAATTGTGTGCTATTGGTGTTAATCGGCCTTGAGGGTGAAACCAATATTTGCACGATGACATATGAAGAAATGGTTGGGGATGATATAGTTATGGGAATTTTTACTAAAGCGAGTGATAAAGGAGGAGTGACACCAAGTGATCCTAATACAAGTGGAGTGTTGTGCTCTTAACCTATTGCTTGTATTAGGATATGAGTAGCCGACATGTGGCTTACCATATCACTTTATTATATCATTTATGCTTTCTCATGCTTAATAGGTCGGCCTTGGTGATGGCCATAGCATATGAATAGTATATATAGGGGATTATAGGTAGTATTTCATTATCATTTGAGCATTTGAGTCTTATTATATGGTTTCGAGGTTGCCCCCTCGAAGTGGCGAAGCTATTATAATTGCATATTGAGATCATTATTCTAAATTATTGTGCTATTTGGTGTTATATTATTGTTCTTAATCTGAATTATACAAGTAATTTCATTAAAAGTGGTATCAGAGCTGCAATCTGGGCCAAAATTAGGGCCAAAACCCTAATTTTTTGTTTCCACCACATATTACGAACCAGAGCGAATTGGTGGGAGATATTTTTACCAGAGTTGTGAAACATTACAAGTAAGGTTCCCTAAAAATTTCAGACCTTTTTTATTTAGTTTGAAAAATTTATTACAAATTTAGGTTTTTTCATAAAATTGCTCTCTAGGGTGCAAATTGTGGAAAGTTTTCAAGTTCTTTACATTTTCAAAAAGATCTCAAAAAAATAGTATTATAAGTTTCTCTATGTTTTTTCCTGTTCGGCTGAAATTGTATCGAAACCCTAAATGCTAAGGTTTGACATCATGGCGAGGCCTTCCACAAGAGCAAAAAAGAATCCGATTACTCCGGGTAAAATCCTAGATAAAGATGGGGTAGTGATTGAAGAGATGGAGTTAGAAGGGGTAAATACAGATTCCTCAGCACTAGGGTTTACCTCAGTTGATCATAAGGTGAGCCAACTTAAGTATGAGCTGCGAAATGTACAATCTGAGATGACCTCTAAAGGAGACATAGCCCAAATCAATCATTGGCTAGATGATATCATGCAACATGTAAAGGGTAACCAGTATGGCCCAAATCCGCCCATATCAACCAAGGAGTACCTTAAATTAAAAATCATGGAAAAACTAACCATATTGGATCACTTTTCCAGTCCCATCAGAATAAAACTTATTCACAACCACGGAACATGATGCCGAAAGTGGATATGCACAAATTTGATGGTAAGGATCCCCTGAATTGGATAAATCAAATGGAGAACTTCTTTGAGTTACATCAAACACCATTAGGACAAAAGGTGACATTGGCATCCCTATATCTTGAACCCGACCAATTTGTTTGGTATCGTTGGTTATGTGCTTAGAGGCAGAAGAATGGTCTAGGTGTCACTTGGACAGTTTTTACCAAGGAGTTGCAATTGCACTATAGTTCTAGTGTTTCAGAGAACTAATTTAGTCAATTAGCAAAGTTACGGAAAATAGGATTAGTCAAATATTATGTGCATCAATTCCAAAACCTATCCTTAAGGGTGGAGAATATTCCAGAAGAGAATCTGAATGACCTATTTCTTGGGGGTCTTAAGGTCCACATCGAGCATGAGGTATGTATGTTTAATACAATCAAGCTTTCTGATTCTTTTATCATGGCATGTCGTGCAGAGGAAAAAGTTCTTTGTAGTAGGAGGCCACCTTTCATTAACACCAGAGACCGTAGTATCTCTTCCCCTTCATTTGCTAGGCCAATTAGACTGACTCCTCAACAAATGGAAGAAAAGAGAGCAAAAGGATTATGTTTTAACTGTGATAGAAAATATGGACTGGGACATAAATGTGTTGAGAAGAAGTTGTTCTATATTGACGGAGGTAATGAGGATGATGAGGAAGCTGAAATTATAGGAGAGGCTAAGGAACTAGTAGAAGATGAAGTAGAGGATCACCAACCTACAATTTCTTGCCATGCATTGTCAGGTATTAGTACTCCTCAAACACTCAAGGTTATTGGCTATCTCAAAAAATAGAAGGTGATGGTGTTGATTGACTCGGGGAGTACTCATAACTTCATAAATAGTAAGTTAGCTACCCGCCTCAATTGTTTTATTTACCCAGCTCTAGAAATGCAAGTTATGATTACGGATGGTGGGATAGTCAAGTGCACAGGAAAGTGCCATAGTATCAAGCTTTCCATGGGATACTACATGTTAGACTCACCTATGTTTGTTATTTCTATGGGAGGGGCAGATATTGTTTTGGGGGTCCAATGGCTCACAACCTTAGGTACTATAGAGATGAATTTCCAAGAATTGTTCATGCGATTTCATTCAGATGGAAGGACAATACAATTGAATGGGATGGTAGCTAAGTCTCCACAGATTATTAGCTCTCATCAGATGTAGAAGGTTCTCAGAAAAGGAGTGGATGGCTTTATAGCAAAGCTATTTTCCATAGAAGTACAAAATACAGAGTCTTCAATGCCACCCAATCTTCAGAAGATTGTGGATGCTCACTCATCTATTTTTGATGCAATTCCAAAGGGACTACCACCAGTTAGGGATCATGATCATGCCATTCAGTTGATTCCAAGGAGCCAAACACCTAACATCAGACCATACAAATACCCATATTCCTAGAAAAGTGAGATCGAGAAAATGGTGGAGGAAATGTTGAAGGCAGGTATCATTAGGCATAGCTAGAGTGCATATTCTTCACCAGTGGTCATGGTACGTAAGAAGGATGAAACATGGAGGATGTGTCTAGATTACCAAGAACTCAACAAGTACACCATCAAAGATAAGTTTCCTATTCCAATAATTGATGATTTACTTGATGAATTGCATGGTGCTTTGTTTATTTCACAAAATTAGATCTTCGTTCGGGGTACCATCAAATTAGGATAAAAGAGGAATATGTTCATAAAACAACTTTTAGGACTCATGAGGGCCATTATGAGTTTTTGGTAATGCCTTTTGGTCTTACAAATGCACCCTCAACCTTTCAAAGCTTGATGAACACTATTTTTAGGCCGTTTTTAAGGAAATTTGTATTAGTTTTCTTTGATGACATATTGATTTATAGTAAGACATGGGAAGAAAACTTACAACATGTAAATAACGTGTTGGAATTTTTGGAGAAAAATACTCTGTATGCAAAGCCATCCAAATGTTCTTTTGGTGTATAAGAGGTAGAGTACTTGGGTCATATTGTATCCCATGAAGGTGTCAAAGTTGATCCTCAGAAGATCAAAGCTATGGTGGAATGGCCAAGGCCAAAAATCTCAAAAATATTCGTGGGTTCCTAGGACTAATAGGGTACTATAGAAGATTTGTGCGGGGATATGGTAGAATAGCAACCCCACTCACTACATTGCTAAAGAAGGATGCCTTCCATTAGATAGACATAGCCACTAAATCCTTTGAGCAGCTGAAGGAAGCCATGTGCAGCACCCCAGTTTTGGCTACTCCCAACTTCTCAAAAACCTTCATTGTTGAATGTGACGCTTCAGGATCAGGATTGGGAGTAGTTCTAATGCAAGAAGGAAGACCAATTGCATTTAAGAGTCACCAATTCAAAGGAAAAGATCTGCTCAAACATGTCTATGAGAAAGAAATGATGGCTATTCTTCATGTGGTCAAGCAATGAAGGCCCTATCTCATGGGTAGACACTTCAAGGTAAAAATTGATCATGATAGTCTCAAATACTTTTTGGAGCAAAGGTTATCATGATGTGTTGTATAGAAGGGATACATCTGCAGATGCCTTACTATGTGGAATGTCCATGTTGACGGTGATTGGGTGAATGAAGCAAGATTAGAATGGAATCAAGATAAGGATACACAATCTCTAATACATAATATCAAGCAAGGATCTATGACATCTAAACAATTTGAGTGGAAAGGTAATGCCCTATGGTACAAGGATAGGTTATACTTGAGTAAAGATTCTGAGTTGAAGCATAAGATTCTTGCAGAGCTACATGCCTCACCTATTATAGGACACTGGGGTTTTCAAGACATATCATAGAATAAAAAGAGAATTATTTTGGAAAGGACTCAACGGGATGTACAAAATTTTGTATCGAAGTGTTTAGTGTGCCAACAAAACAAAGGGGAAACAATTAAGACACCGGTTATGTCGTAACCCTTACCAATTCCTAGCCGAGAGATGGGAGGAGGTCTCCATGGATTTCATCACCGGATTGCCTTGTTCGAGAGGGTAAGAATGTTATTTTCATGATTGTGGATAGGCTCACAAAATATGCCCATTTTTGTGCCCTATCACATCCATTTGTAGCTTGATATAGTTACAACTATTTTTAGGAGATAGTTCAAAGGCTGCATGGAACCCCAAAGATAATTGTAAGTGATCCGATCCTATTTTCATAAGTAATTTTGGACAGAATTATTTTCATGTTTGGGTACTCAGCTAGCTCATAGTTCATCTTATCATCCTCAAAATGATGGGCAAATGAAGTGGTCAACAAATCCTTAGCGGGGTATTTACGTTGTTTTGTATCGATAAGCAGAAAGGTGGATTAAATGGCTACCTTGGTAGAATGGTGGTATAACACATCTTTTCATACCTCTTCTCAAATGACCCCATTTTTAGCATTATATGGTTACCATCCAACTTCTATCACTTCCTCCTTGAGGGTGAAAAATAAGGTCAGAGATGTTGAGGAACACATTCAACATCAACAACAGAGTTTTGGCTAGTTTGAAGGGAATTTAGCATTAGCACAAAACATGATGAAACAACAAGCAGATCAACACCATAGTGAAAGACATTTTGAAATTGGTGATTGGGTTTTTGTACATGTCCAAACTTACAAACAGATGTCCCTAAAGAAAAAAAAAGGAAAACAAACTTGCTCCTAAATATTATGGCCCTTATCAGGTTCTATAGAAAATTGGTAGTGTTGCTTATAAACTATAGTTTCCTCCATCTTCACACATACACCCAGTATTTCATGTTTCATGCCTGAATAAGGTTATTGGATAGAAATTTGAAGCCCAGACAGAGTTACCAGAACTTGGAGAGGAAGGAAGAATCATTTTGGAGCAGAGAAGATTCTAGAAACACGTACTAAGAGTATGAGAACTAGAGACATTAAGGAATATCTTGATCAAGTGGAAGAATATGAGTATAGAAGATGCCACCTAGGAGGATGAGGGTTTTCTGCAGAAACATCCAGGATTATTCAACGTTGAGGACAACGTTGGTTTGAAGGGGAAGGGCATGCTATGCTCTTAACCTATTGCTTGTATTAGGATATGAGTAGCCGACTTGTGGCTTACCATATCATTTTATTATATCATTTAGACTTTCTCATTCTTAATAGGTCAGCCTTGGCGATGGCCATAGCATATGAATAGTATATATACGGGATTATAGGTATTATTTTAGTATCATTTGAGCATTTGAGTCTTATTATATGGTTTGTAGGTTGCCCCTTGAAGTGGCGAACTTATTCTAATTGCATATTGAGATCATTATTCTGAAATATTGTGTTATTTGGTGTTCCATTGTTGCTCTTAATCTGGATTATGCAAGTAATTTCATTACATGGAGAGATTACAATATATGATTTAGAAGGAGAATATGGAGGGATGGTAGATGGCCTTGGAGGAAAAATAGAGAAGACAATTTACCGTAGAGGAGAAGGTGGAGTGGGAATCCAAGGTGGAGGAGGAAGCGCATGAGTATGCATGGGAGAAGTTTGTGGTGGATCATTTTGAGTTTGAGGAATAACCAAAAAGGAGGTATCAATTTCTAAATATGGTTTTGATATGTTTGGAATGTGATGAGATATTCTATATCCTAAACTATCATCTATGGTGAACAACCTAGAGGTTCAATTTTTTTCCTCACCACTTTGTGCTCCTTTATGCACGAATTCAAGTTTTTGTGTTTTGTTAGATCTCCTTGAAGTCTTATCATTTTCCCATATTCCTTCCTTCTTAGTTTCTTTGGAGGAATAACCTATAATTTTTTAGGAATGGTTAGTATCAATTGTTGTATATTGACTCCTTGTGAATGGATACACTTCACTATCATTAAAATTACTATTTTGGTCTATTCTTCAAGAGAAGTGGACTCTATTTTTGATCAATCAGCCCTCGAAAATGGTTTAAACTTGATGTTTTTCTTCTCATATGTAGTTTTAATGATGTTTCCTTCATCGTGTAAACCTATTGGGCAATATCCACATCAAAAATTTTGATTTTATCAAGTGACATACATGACCAATGACTTGTATAAACTTCCTTTCATCATCAAAATCATCCCAAAATTACTCATAGTAAGGAATTTGAGCTTGAGTGGGTCCCAAGGATTGATTCATTGTTCCAAGGAGATAACTAATGGCATGAATGGGAAAGACAACATGTTTACTCTAGTGATCTCAACATCCTTGTTCTTTCCCTTTCTAAGAAAAGGACATGAATAAATTTCTATAGTTATTGAAATGAAATCATTCCTTACTTGTTCTTTGGAATGGTATTTGCAAAACTCTACCAATTATTTCACAAGATCCAAAAATACTAATTTTTCACTCAAAAAAATGGGAAACATATAAGGAGCACCTCTCGAAATGATCGATACTCTTATATATGAGAAAGTAGGGAAGTTGATGAACAATCCTCCCCACTAAGCGATGTTGGTGGATGCTTAAATTAAGAAAACATAATATGCTAGCACTATATCCAACATACCAATGATGTGGTAGAATAAATCACCAATGACTGAAAAAAATTTCAAACATTGGCTTCCAGAGTCAATTGTGGGTAACATTCATATATCCTTTTACATTTCAATTGAGCCACTCTAGTCAAACCAAAAATGTTTTCAGGTTTTCCTTAGGAATATACAATATAGAAGGTTATATAAAACCTATTTGTTTTCTTTAACTCAATGATATATTCGAGAATTGATTCACCGATTAATTCATCTCGTGTAATATTTTGTATATTATTCATAATGATATGGAAGTATTAAAACATCGTTGAATGGATATTTCTTGTAGTAAAATGACCGACTACCATGTTGATAAAAGTGATGATGTCTTTTTCGAGATAAAATGACTCTCAAGATGGGAGATGCGACTCACATCTAGATTCTTGAATATAAAAAAAGGGGCTTTCCGATGTAAGAATTATAGGTCTATAGGTCACCTTGAGGCTTCCTACCCTTATCGAGAAAGTTCAAGCCCAAAAGAAAAGAGGATCCTCTCCCAAAAGATGGAGCCCTCCAATTTTTGATGATGAATCTGGATTGGACTTAGATGATCAAGAATTTGAAGTTACTGCCCCAACGAAGGATTCTCGACCAACGCCATTGTCCTAAGCGCTATTGTTGAATGTATTGAGGTGGGGAAACCCTTGGTTCATCCCCCTCTTTAAATAAACCTTCATCGGGAATCAAGAGACCTCATGAGTCCAATTACTTGAATTCAGATAAAAAGGGTAACCCTTCTCTAAATAAGGAGTTACATATTTTCAATCCACTAATTTTATCAGTTTCCAACCCTCTTATCTTGGAGGATCATTCTCATGGAAATTTACAGTTAGTTCACTTGAAGAATGGGAAAAAGGATAAGCGCTGATCTTTGTTATTCCTATTTTATCTGTTACGCTCGGGGTTACATCCTTTGATGCTTCCTCCTCTAGAAGTTGTCTTCTATTTCTTGGGGTTGCAACTCCACTTCCCTTTGCTTTTCCTCCTTATTGCAACCGGTCCGGAGTTTCTCCCCCTTGTATGTTCCATCCTCATTATGTATAAGAAGAATGTGCTAACATAGTTTTACAATGTGTTTCATGTGAAAGGGAATGAATATGGGTTGATTTCATGATATGACTAAGCTCTGAGGTGGAATAGTGCTCTTTGAAGCACTAAATTGGCTATTTTAGCCATATTGTAGGATGTGGACATCCTCCAGGAAGCTAAAAAGGAAGACTCAAGCCATATAGGAGTTGTACATGAGATAAATGAAGTGAACCAAGGAATTTTAGGGAAATATGTTGAGGTAATTGATGTCATGAAAAGTTAAGAAAAATGGGGTCATTTTAGGCACATGAAATGAAGGCTTCGATGGAGAAAGTCACCTTGTTTTGAGGATTCTTGGAGTTCAAGAGGATTTGGGAGATATAAAAATAGGAAATGGAAAACTATTTAAATCCTCAACATGATGGAAATAACAATTTTTGTCCAAGTCTTCAATATATTTCATGATATCTCGAAGTCATTGCTACTACTGTTCATGCTAAAAGAGTGAATGGTACCATAAATCCAATTTCAAGTTGAATAAACTCTTCAAAGAAATGGAAATGAGCTCAATAGATTTTTTGGAGTCAAAATTATATAATATTTCACCTCCGAAATCTAGATTTCACTTGTCCCAATGTTAAAAGGGACATACGGGATAAAAAAGTGCACTCATCCTTACATTTGAAATTTTTCATCACTTAAAAACATAAAATTCAAGTGTTATGAGTGTTAGAGGTGCAAACTCAAGTTCGAACAAATCTGGTTCCCCTCCTCATGATAGGATCACACATGGATCATTTTCAACATGTTATGTCCCCTTGAAATTTTTCCAAGGTGGAAAGGGTCATGAGGGATAGAAAAGTGCGCTCCCCCCTCTCCATTGACCTCAAGACATAAGGAAAACATTTGTTAAGTCTCGAGTGCTAGTTTCTAGCCCCCTACATATCACTCTCATGAAAAGACAAGTTGATGATTGGCGTGATCTGATACAAAGAAAATTTGGGAGCCCCTCTTCTCCCCTTTGTCTCTTTATCCCATATTTTCTAGGATGCAATACCACATCAACCCTCATTCGACCTTGGTTAAGCTCGTGTTTGAGTTTGCTTTGAGTTAAGGTGTGTAAGTAAGATAAAAAAGGGTTCATGTTCAAACAATTCAACATTTTTTTAAGTTTCAAATCTTCATTTCCTCCCCCAAAAATGATCACTCTAATTGTCATTAAGCTACTAAAAATATTCCAGAGACTTCATGTGATCAAATTGGAAAGTTTCTCATATCTCCTAAACCACTTGTCGATCCCCTTGAGATTTTCACAATAGATCCTTCTCAAAAATGAATTTTAGATGATTCCAACCTTGCATCCAATTATTTTCTACATTATTTTCAATGGATAGAAAAATTTTCCCGTTATAAATACTCATTTTCTCTATGGATTTATAGCGATTGAAATCCTCTAAAAATTAGAGCAAAGCTTCCTTATGAAATAATAATTTTTTTGACACCATTATCGTTCCATTCCAACACCAGTAAGACCCACTTATAAAAATAATAATCCTTCCTAAGATTCATAATCTATAAATAGTAAGTATCATAAACAATATATTATCTCGGTTCCATTGGTCCTTACGTATCAAGAAAACTCAAAAGTGTCAAATTGAGCAACTAGTAACTAAAAATAGACTTCCTACATTAAGGCTTACTAAAAATAGTAAGTTTCTGATCATTGGCCAAGAAACAATGATGTTGAGCAACCTATGCTAATGAAAGAGCACCTATATATGATTGAGAAAGTTGTGGGACATCATGGTGACTAGACAGACTCAAGTTTTCACACTACAAACTTACGGTTGAGAATGGGATTTCTTATATCTTGAAAAGAAGACCTTTTCCAATGAGTAATAGATGAGCAAGAAGGTGTTTTAGAATATTGAGATTGATTCCATTAAAAAAGGATACAACTTTGTCATGGAGGTGAATCTTGAAGTCAATAGGAGTAAGGTGATGATCTTCATATCCTAACTATGACCTTGTCTTTAAATAAGATCATCATGTTTGTAAGAATGGGAAATCATCTCAAGTTCACATGGTGCAAGTCACTTATTAGTGTTTTTCAAAACTTATTCAATGCTTTGAAGTGTGTCCACATCTCTTTGAATAAGGAGATTGTAACCTTGGTGTTTTAATCCAACAAAATGTCGAAGAAGAAAATAATTTCATTCAGGGAGAATCTCCTCGAAGTCCATCGAAAGTATATTCTTCATCCAAAAGGTTTCCCTATCTCCCAATTTTAACTTCTCTATTTGCCTCCCTATCTCTCTAATGTTTTATTTATTTACTAGGAATTTCCTTTTTCACTATTTTTTTATTATTCACTTAAGTTATGTAATGTTGCATTGTAAAATTCCCTTTTCAAAAATAAGAAAAATTCTTAATTTCATTCATAGGTAATGTGAAAGGTCACAAGTGGTAGTGAGTGTAGTAATTTATTTACCCCTAATACTATTTTCTAACCCCAAGTGCACCGGCTTATCACCCAATGGGCGTAGGTGCTCACCCAAGGCACGCACGGGTGCGAGCCCTCCTTTATGTGAGCTTTGTGAGAAGGCTCTGCCATTAATGGAGGATGATTTTCATACGTAGATGTATGTTCACTTATTTAAAAATTTAAAAGTTCCAACTAACAGATCCACACATTAATGCATTACAGGAGCTAAATTAAATTTGTAATAAGCATAATAAACTAGAACTGAGCTATGACAAGTCATATAACGCGAGGGTTTACACCCATAAACAAGTTATATAGAATAAACCCACATATATATTGATTTAAAGGAGTTCTTGTAGCCACATTACATTTCAAAGGGTCATCTCAAACCATATACAATAAATGACAGAGAATTAACTCCTATAAGCTTCTTTGATATGAGACCCTAACTATACTTTTCCCATTTTAACCCTTATTACAAATCCTAGTGCCATACATAAGCTTATGGAATCCCTTATAACCCTTAGCACTAAGTGCTCTAAACCCTAGCATTATCTTGTTGTACTTCATTACTCTTTGTCTCTTTATCTCGCATTATCTATGCATTGTCTCTATCTTCCATCATATCTGTCTCTTATCTCTGCGCCTCGCCCCAAACATCTCTTGATGCGCCAAAATTAGCAGGAACTATAAAAGGTCATAATTTTTGCTTCAGGTGTCCGTTTGAGTGCGTTGTATTTTCAAACCACATGTTTCAATGAGATAAATTCACCAGCCAACTAGACCTACGGTTAGAGCATGTTTTGGCACATTTTTGGCCCCAAAATCCACCATCTTGAGGCCAAAAATTAGGATTTAAGTTGTAGTTCGATTTTTTCCTATTTTAGGGCATTAGTTAATTTTAGTCTCTTAGTTGCATTATGAATTGGAAATTTGGAAATTCCTCTAATTTAGGCATGTAGAAGATGCGTGAAAATTTTTGTGCCCGTATGAATAAGCATGCAAACTTACTAAGAATAACATGTTCTAGTAAACTGCTAAAAATAGTAATTTCCACCACCTATAGCAGATTTAGTCAAAGTTAGTTAGAGTTTTCTAGGTAAATCATGTTGGGATTTGTTTTCCTATTTAGGAAACACTATAATTCATGATTCAAGAATGAAGAAGGAGATATGTTTTTTTTGGATTTCATATTATTTGCAATATATTGAGTTTGTTTAGAATTTGGCTACATTATCTCTTTATATAAGATCATCAACCACCGCCATGCCTTTTCTCCCGAGAATATCACATGCCAAGTTTTATGTGGTCCTCCATTGGTGAATTATTATCCCTTTACAAACCCTCCACTCTTTGTAATGATGTCTTATGGGAATATTCCCTATGTGGAATATCCTTTTCTTGACCTCCAATGTTCTCGAATGGCACCTTATCAAATCATCATGCCTAATGGGGTCCTCATTCTTTTCCTCCGGTGCCCCTATAACGCCAAATATGGCTAAATCCTTTAAACCTGTATTTTGTCTCCCGTGTGCGCATTGGTTTCACTTAAACCTTCTTAAATCCCTTTGTCTTATGCACTTTCCCCGAGCGCCATTCTTCTCTTTGGTCTCGCGTGCATGCACCCTTTGGTACTTAGTCAATATTCTAAGGCCCAATAATGAGATTAAAATTCACATGGGGAGAGAGGAAGATACATTTTGTAAACTATAAATTTGAATGACCTCTATATTCTAAAGGATTAGCATTTTTGGTTGTTGTTAGTTTTTGGCCTTTGTTTCATTACAACCGCAACCAAAAAGCTACATTATTCTATCTTCTTTCTTATGTTCTTCTACTCTCTCTACTTTCCATCTTTACAAGAATTGTAATCTTGTACGACCAATAAGGAAATTTATGTCTTTGATTAAAGAGTATATATAACTTTTTGTCTATGATTTATTAGTCTTTTTATTTCTTACATGGTTGATTTATTCTTATTGAATATGAACCTACTCTAATTAATATTGGTGAGACCATTTTACCTCTTTGGTTATCAGGTTTCTATGAAGTATTTAGGGATCCATCGAAGAATTTTTGTTTTTACGTTAACGGGCTTCATTGCTTCATTCATTTCCATGGGAGGTTCCCCTTGTAGAGTTGAACCGGTTTATGAACCATCTTGCAAAAAATGAATATCTTTGGAGGGAGCTAAGTGTGGATGATTTTATAAACTTCATTCATAGAATTAAAGGACATGACAAAAAATCTCTATATACTTTCCCAAGAACTCGGAAAGAAAGGGCATTCACATATAAAGGTAAGGACTACACCATCACCAAGAATCTCATTGCTTTTGTAACCGTCCTTAGCATGGAGGGTATTAAATTTTATAGAAATAGATTTTATAAATGTGCCAATGAAAATAAATTTGTTGAAGGAACCAAAACCCTTTCTTTTTTAAAATTTGGTTTGGTTTGTTCCTTCATCCCTACTCCATATAATGAGGTTTTGTGCATGATGGTGTGTTGTGTTACTCTTGAGGGTTTTCTTATCACCCTTCCCCTACATCATTTAGTCCTTCTAAAAATTTTCAAAAGAGCCCTAAGGTGAGAATCCCCTATTATATTCTTTTATATCTTGAAATATCTATTCAAGATGTATATTCCCACTAGTGTGGCCTCCTTTACATCAAAGAGGTTGAATTTTCCTTCACCAATACTCTGCTACACCCACTTCACAAAAATTCCCAGCCACTCTATGCCACCTCTTGAACCCCTGTTCAACCTAAGGTGAAGGAAAAGAATCTCAAAATCCCTACCTCTTCTCCTCCGCTAGCCAAGTGCATCCTCTCGTGGTAGTGACAAGGGGAAGGAATTAGCTATTGTTGAGATCCTTCTATCCATTGGTCAAACTTCTCATGACTCCATTGTATCCTTTGGGTTGAAGGAACAAATTAGGAAGCATGAATAATGTATCGTGGATCCGAGGAAGGATGTTGCTCAATTATACAAGGAATGTCCTAGGGGAAAAAATCTCTTGAGAGTAATCTTTTACTTGATGCCAAAGTGGAGGAAATTTCTAAAAAGCGGGATTCTTTGGAGGATTCTATTGGGCACATTATAAACAAGCAAATTGATCATTTGGCCATGCACAAGGCCTTCCTGGATTTCATTGAAATTCAATTCAAACAGGTGTGCAACCTCAACAATATTCATCCTGGGATATGGAAAGGTGGAAAAGACAAGAAACTTACTACTTCCACCATCAATATGAATGACCCCTTTCAAATCACTACCCTCAATATTTTTAATGCTCTTGAGGAGGTCGAAAAATGTTTCAACAAGGTGCTCAAGTGAAGGTGTTTTTGGGTTATTATTTGTTCTCTATTTTTTGGTTTCTTGTGGTTGTGTGGTTACATTGGTGTTGTTCTCTTTCTTTGTTTTGGTAATATTGTCATTGCATTTGTTCTTCACTTCCTTTCTGGTCTTATAGGCCTTTTATTAAGGGTGTGGTCCCAGGTTGTCATGAAAACACTTGATGTAATTGTTGTAACTTTTTTATCTAGTTTTTGAACCTTTTTGTTGGGGTATGGTCCCTAAAAAAATGATTTACCAATAATAAAAAAATATTGGTGAGAATTTAGAAGTGTATACTCACAATATTAATCCCCTCTCTCTATTTTCCTACCCCCTTTACGTTTTTCCAAGAAAATTACTCCCTTGTACATTGTACAAGAAATTTGCCACAAGTTTAGTGGAGTACTCCTTTGTGATCCCGGACTAACATCCATACACAATTTTATTTAGTCCTCGTATTCAATAAATGGTAACCTCCCATACCTAGAAAAGAAGGCCTATTACCGTGACTATTGGTGAAAAATACTAACTTGTTCTACAACAAATTATTTCACCAAAGACTTTTGTACCCAGTCATCTTATAATTGGATGTTACTCGAGACCAAAATATTGTAGCTTAATATGTCCAAGGTCAATGTATTTAATTGTTTCCACATTATAATCTAGATTTGATGGAGATGTGACCACCGAAACCGGTATTTCTTGTCTTTTTACCTCTTTATAACTCAAACATTTGGAAAATCTAAAGAAAAAACATTTAAAAATGGTCTCTAGAGGGAAAGGTGATTTTCACAATGCAAACCAAGTCTGAAACACCACCTATCATTCTATTGGGATTTTGAAGTGTCCTTGCAGGATAAAATTCCAATCATTCTTAGTACAAATTTTAGATATGTCTAACTAAATGAAAACCCATATAGTCTTCAGTCATTTTTTGTATGTGTCAAAAATGATCAAAAGTTAGAAATATTTGTTCCTTGTTGGAGTGTATGTTCACATTCACAAGAATTTTTGGTTAATTCTTAGCCTAATTGTTTTGAAGTTGTGAACTAGCACTCACTTAGAGGTTAAGATTGATAGGGAGTTTATTTTATTTTTTAGAAGCTACTGTGAAATATTTAGACGTAAGTACAAATATTTCTTCCAACAAATTTTTGTTTCATGTAACTAATTATTATTATAAAACAAATTATTCCAAGTTATTTATCCCCAAATACTTTCCATTGTAAATACATACAGATATGTGAATACCATTGAGAGACTATTGTGCAATATCTCAATCACTATAGTAATGGGGTGCATGAGAGATCATGTCAGGATGTAAGAGTGCACTAAGCACTTTGATATTGTATCGAATTTATCTTCCACAACCTTTTCTCGGTAATTTCACTTTCTCTTTGTGTAGGGCAATACAATTTTAAAAGTCCCTAGTAAAACATCATATCTATGTTTATTTGGTGGTTTTCGTCAAAAATTTAATCAATCTTTTTTTCTTTGCCATCATATGGGTTGAATTCATGGCTATACATATGATCTCGTTTACTATTTCAAGCCATACAATCCTCAACAATCCATTCCCGGTGTTTATTATATTTTATATCTAAGCATTGGTAATATGTTTTTCCATTATAATTTATCTTGGATCCACATTGTACTCAATATCAAAGTTTTGCTTCTAGTTTATATCAATTGGAAAACATTTTTATATTGATTGTCATTACATGCATCAATCTTCAATTTGTATTTGAATAGAGTTGTAAATAGCATTGAAATACACTTGTGTCTATGTACAAATGAAGGCATGTGTTATATGTTACTTAATTCATTTTTGTATAAAAAATTTTAAATAATAATTAAATGAACATAAAATTTAAGATTAACAATTTATTAAAACAATCAAATGAATATGAATAAATCAAATGTTAATCATTTAATGATTTATAGACTATTATTTAATTAAAAATATACGAAAATAAAAATTATATACAATCAAACTTATTCAAGTTTGACGATCATATTAGTATCACATATAATAATTAATTTTCCATACTTTTATAATGTATTAAAATTACATAAAATTCTAAGTCAAAATAGAATTTCAATCTATTATGATTGTCTTTTACAATATTTTGGTCATTCTTTGTTCATTTTCTCTTTGCATTTATTTTCTTCTATATTGTTGTTGTCTTTAAATAATGTGAACATTTAGGTCTTGGTTTGTAAATAAGGTGTGTTTTTACAATTGTGTCCTATAGGCTGTTTTTTTAGTACTCCAAAGTTTTAAGGTTTTTTTTTTTTGCACCTCAACAAGGTTTTAATTTAATTTTTTTAAAAATAAAACATTAGTATGAATTTCTAAAGCTATCAATGCAAACATTTAAAGTAAAGAATTACGAATCTAGCAGATTTAAAGTCTATATTTCAATATAAAACATTCATTTTAGAATTAAAAGTCGTGTAGAATAGACACTTCACCACACTTATCGCCTCACTAAAATATCACATTATCTTGGTGTGTTATTTTAGACAATATACATCATTCAACAACATAAATATTTTTTTTTTTGGTAAAAGGAGATAATTTATTATTTTAGATACCTACTTTTCCTATTAAATTTTCTAAAAAGGAGAGAATTTTCTTAAAATTTCATTTCAATTTCACACGTGCACATACTCAAACTTAATTTTGTAAATTTTGTCTAAAACTCCATTCTCACATTAATTTTTTTTAAATTATTTTATATATAATTACTTTTTAAAAATTCTTTCCATTAATTTATGGACTTCAAATTAATCATTAATATTATTTTTTATTTCTAAACATTAAGTTTCGATAATTTATTATGGGTGGATCTTTTAAAGTACTTTAATTGTTCTTTATTCTTTATTACATTTTTCTTTTTGTCTTTCTTCTCCTTCTGTCTCTATCCTCCTTTGTGTTTTAGTGGATTTTTCAAATTTGTGAATTTTCACTTGAGTGTATTTTTAAGATTTCATCATTTAGGCCCTTCTATAGATCATCAAGGGTTTCTTAGTTTTTTCGCATCAATGTTTAAATTGCATTGTATTATATTTCGTTATTTATTTTAAATAGTGAATCTCATGTAAAAGTGTGATAATACCAATAAAATTTTATTCTCATTTTGAAATATTTATAATTTGGAACACATAACTATCTTATAAACTAGGTTTAAAATAATTACGTCGAGAGGCATTCTACAATGGTAGGTAAGGTTGTAATGGAATGTGTTGTTCACTTTTATTATCGACATTAAATTTGACATTCATTTGCTTATCATGTGACAATTCAATCATAAATTTGACTTCTATTGGATTACTTAAATATTTTAGTTTTTTTTTAGACAAGTCAATCAATAAATAGTAATATCTTGGTTATGTATGTCCTTTTCTTATTGAATAGATTTTTTTAGATTGACACAATCACGCTGCTAAATGATTCTATTTGCCAAAAATCAATGGGGAATTGATAGAAAATTTAATGAATTTTTCGATTAAAGAGGAGGTAAAAATCAAACCTAAGAACCTTGAAATTGATGTTTATTGATGTATATATATATATATATATATATATATATATATATATATATAATATATATTATATATTTATATTTAGATATTTATTTTTAATTTAGCATAATTAAATAGGTACATTATAATTGATATCTCTCGACATATTTAAGATAGATGTATTTAAAATATCTATACTAATTTTATGAAGATAACTACCATATTAACTAATTTAAAAATAAAAATAAAAATGTACATTCGAGAATTGATCGTATTTTGATGTGATAAATAATACAATTTCTTTAGTTGAATTTTAACATTTTTAAATCCGCACTTTTTTATACTTCACTATGCCTTAATGTAACCTTCCCAAGGAAGGACAAAAACATATC